>JAPQKQ010000009.1:0-2818959 GCA_028974045.1 Penicillium cf. viridicatum
AACCCTAACCCTAAACCCTAAACCCTAAACCCTAAACCCTAAACCCTAAACCCTAAAACCCTAAACCCTAACCCTAAAACCCTAAACCCTAAAACCCTAAGCCTTTAATCTATTCCCGCTTTACTACTTTCCTTTTATCTAATTACTATTTATCTCCTCCCTTTTCTAATATATATATTTTTATACTTATCTTAAATATTTATCTTTAATCTTACTATTATATATATTTCCTACTTTCTTCTTATATATTTATTTCTAACTCTATTATATCTACCTCTATCTACTACTAGCCTCTATCTATTACCTATTACTACCTATTACTAACTCCTTATTATCTACTACTACCTACTACCTAATACTACTTTACTATTTTCTACTTCCTTCCCCCTATCCTCTTATTAAACTATCCTTCTTTCTTCCTCTTTTATTCTATATATTTTATCTACTTACCTTATTAATATATATATATATATATATCTTCCCTCTCTTTAATATTATCCTTTACTTCCCTACTTCTTTCCTAAAACCTCTATAACTCTTATTTCCTTTATATTACTAAATCCCTACTTCCTTTTCTAATATATATATCTTTACCCTTTTAATATTTATATCTATATTTTCCTCTTTCCCTTTATATATATATCTTTCTTACTATAAATTAGCTTTATATTACTACCTTATTATTACCTATCTTCTATTTTATAAACTACCTACCTACTACTTTATAAACTACCTATCTACTACTTTATAAGCTCCCTACCTACTACCTTATAAACTACCTTCTAAACTACCTATTACTACTTTATAAACAACCTACCTACTACCTTATAAACTACCTTATAAACTACCTATTACTACCTTATTATTACCTATCTTCTATCTTATAAACTACTTTAATAACTACCTATAAATTACTTTAAAACTACCTACCTACTACCTACTACCTACTACCTACTACCTATTACCTACTATCTATACTACCTTCGCTACCTACTATCTTTACTACCTTCGCTACCTACCACCTACTACCTACTCCTACCTACTACCTTCACAACCTTCGCTACCTACTACCTACCACTACCTTTACTATCTTTATCACCTTTACTACCTACCACTACCTTCACTACCTTCTACTACCTTTACTACCTTTAACACCTTCACTACCTACCACTACCTTCAACACCTTTACCACCTTCAACACCTTCACCACCATCACCACCTTCACTACCTTCACTACCTTCACCACCTTCACCACCTTCACTACCTTCACCACCTTCACCACCTTTACCACCTTCACTACCTTCACCACCTTTACCACCTTCACTACCTTTACCACCTTCACCACCTTTACCACCTTCACCACCTTCACCACCTTTATCACCTTCGCTACCTACTACCTACTACCTACTACCTACTACCTACCACCTACCACCTACTACCTACTACCTACTACCTTTACTACCTTCGCTACCTACTACCTACTACCTACTACCTTTACTACCTTCGCTACCTTCGCTACCTACTACCTACTACCTACCACCTACCACCTACCACCTACTACCTACTACCTACTACCTATTACCTACTATCTATACTACCTTCGCTACCTACTATCTTTACTACCTTCGCTACCTACCACCTACCACCTACTCCTACCTACTACCTTCACAACCTTCGCTACCTACTACCTACCACTACCTTCACTACCTTTACTACCTTTAACACCTTCACTACCTACCACTACCTTCACCACCTTTACCACCTTCACTACCTTCACCACCTTTACCACCTTCACTACCTTTACCACCTTCACCACCTTTACCACCTTCACCACCTTCACCACCTTTATCACCTTCGCTACCTACTACCTACTACCTACTACCTATTACCTACTATCTATACTACCTTCGCTACCTACTATCTTTACTACCTTCGCTACCTACTACCTACTACCTACTACCTTTACTACCTTCGCTACCTACTACCTACTACCTACCACCTACCACCTACTACCTACTACCTACTACCTACTACCTATTACCTACTATCTATACTACCTTCGCTACCTACTATCTTTACTACCTTCGCTACCTACCACCTACCACCTACTCCTACCTACTACCTTCACAACCTTCGCTACCTACTACCTACCACTACCTTCACTACCTTTACTACCTTTAACACCTTCACTACCTACCACTACCTTCACCACCTTTACCACCTTCACTACCTTCACCACCTTTACCACCTTCACTACCTTTACCACCTTCACCACCTTTACCACCTTCACCACCTTCACCACCTTTATCACCTTCGCTACCTACTACCTACTACCTACTACCTATTACCTACTATCTATACTACCTTCGCTACCTACTATCTTTACTACCTTCGCTACCTACTACCTACTACCTACTACCTTTACTACCTTCGCTACCTACTACCTACTACCTACCACCTACCACCTACTACCTACTACCTACTACCTACTACCTATTACCTACTATCTATACTACCTTCGCTACCTACTATCTTTACTACCTTCGCTACCTACTACCTACCACCTACTCCTACCTACTACCTTCACAACCTTCGCTACCTACTACCTACCACTACCTTCACTACCTTTACTACCTTTAACACCTTCACTACCTACCACTACCTTCAATACCTTTACCACCTTCACTACCTTTACCACCTTCACCACCTTCACCACCTTTATCACCTTCGCTACCTACTACCTACTACCTACTACCTACCACCTACCACCTACTACCTACTACCTACTACCTTTACTACCTTCGCTACCTACTACCTACTACCTACTACCTTTACTACCTTCGCTACCTACTACCTACTACCTTTACTACCTTCGCTACCTACTACCTATTACCTACTACCTACTACCTACCTACTATCTACTACCTACTACTATCTTTTAAATTACCTACCTACTACCTACTACCTATTACCTACTACTTACTACCTATCTACTACCTACTACCTACTATTTACTACTACTTTATAAACCACCTACCTACTACCTATTACCTACTATCTACTATCTACTATCTATTATCTACTACCTGCTACTACTTTATAAATTACCTACCTACTACCTACTACCTACTATCTACTATCTTATAAACTACCTACCTATTATCTTTACTACCTAAACTACCTTCGCTACCTTCGCTATATATTATAACCTTCTACTACCTTCTATTACCTATACTACCTACTACTACTAATCACCTACTACTACTAATTACCTACTACTAATTATCTACTACTACCTACTACTACTAATCACCTACTACTACCTATTACTACCTATTACTATCTATTACTATCTATTTCTATCTATTTCTATCTATTTCTACCTATTTTAACCTATTACTACCTACTACTAACTACTACAAACTACTACGTAGTATATATAGTATATATAATTAATAATATCTTTATTAAGATTAGTCCTATATAGCTAAGATATATATATTAGGATAATACTATAATATACTACATAAATATATATTTCAAGTATAGTTAGTAACAACTTCTATTTTTTCTCTACAAAACTATAAATATCTCGCTTTCTAAACTAGGCTTACGTAATCTAGATAGTACATTTTATAGCCCCCGTTCTACTATATATTATAGTATATTTTTGTATTTTTATATATTTAATATATAGGGAGTAGTAATAATATTAAATCGTTAATATACTAATTTCAAAGTGGCCGCAATTTAAATACGGTCCTACGTAAGATACAAATATAGTACTATATTATTAGTACTAGGCTACTAAGATAAGACGGGTAAGGTTCGGTACTAGGTCCCGTATCAAAATCCGCCGGTCGCACCCCAATAAAAAAAGAGTCGGGATTTCAACTTAACTTTCCACTACCTTCTAATACCCCGACCGATCCCAAATTTGGCAAGCAACCTCGTACGATATCAGAATAGAACTATATAAAGTTTTAGACCGATCAGAGCACGGGAGTTCAGGTATTTCTGAACCCCAAATACCTGAACCTGCCCCACTCTCCGGGAGCCAATCACAGCACTCCAAATCTACATACCTGGTAGGTATGCGACGTAGAATAGAGTTAGTATATTTTATAGCCCCCGTTCTGCTATATATTATAGTATATTTTTATATTTCTATATATTTAATATATAGGGAGTAGTAATAATATTAAATCGTTAATATACTAAGTTCAAAGTGGCCGCAATTTAAATACGGTCCTACGTAAGATACAAATATAGTATTATATTATTAGTACTAGGCTGCTAGGATAAGACGGGTAAAGTTCGGTATTAGGTCCTATATCAAAATCCGCCGGTCGCACCCCAACAAAAGAAAAGTCAGGATTTTAACTTAACTTTCCACCACCTTCCAATACCCCGATCGATCCCAAATTTGGCAAGCACCCTTATATAATATCAGAATAGAACTATATAAATTTTGAGACCGATCAGAGCACGCCTTACCAGGTATTTATTGAGGCCACATACCTGGTCCCCCCCACTTTCTCGGGAGCCAATCAGATCGCGCCAAATCCACATACCTGGTAGGTATACGACGTAGAATAGAGTTAGTACTAGGCTACTAAGATAAGACGGGTAAGGTTCGGTACTAGGTCCCGTATCAAAATCCGCCGGTCGCACCCCAACAAAAAAAGAGTCGGGATTTCAACTTAACTTTCCACCACCTTCCAATACCCCGACCGATCCCAAATTTGGCAAGCAACCTCGTACGATATCAGAATAGAACTATATAAAGTTTCAGACCGATCAGAGCACGGGAGTTCAGGTATTTCTGAACCCCAAATACCTAAACCTGCCCCACTCTCCGGGAGCCAATCACAGCACTCCAAATCCATATACCTGGTAGGTATGCGACGTAGAATAGAGTTAGGGGATCTTAGAGTAGTAGTAGGGGATTGATTAGGGGGGCGTTAATACTATACAAATACTAATACTAGTAGAATAGCTCTAGTAAAAGGCTCTTCTCTTTATCCTCGTATTGCTTAATAATATAAATGTATAGATACCCAGAAGTCTCTTTTGAATTATAGGTACACAAGAGAGGGATTAGTAGCTTGTCCTCTACTTCAGGAAGATATCTCCTATAAACCTCCTTTGTAAGTTGAATTGCTCGTACCGAGATCCGGTTGTAGAGAAGCTTATAAAGTCGTAGAACTTACTGTATCGGCTTTCGAACCTTCTATTCTTCAATCCTATATTAAATCTTAGAGAATTAGAGGTTTACTACGCGGTCGAAACAGCGGAGTACTACTAGTAAATCATTGTTTAATACTTATAGACCCTACTTTAGTAGCTAGTACGCTCCCTCTATACGCGAAGTCGCAATCTCGTCGAGATAAAGGTATTAAGAGGTATAAATATAAAGGAACCGCTCGGGGTAAGTATCGAGCTATTCACTTTAAATATACTCGAGTAAGGGTTCGAAGAGGGGGTCACTATAGTTTGTTTTGAAGAATACCTACTAGCGCTAATATTCCTTAATAGTAATAGTATAAATAATACGACTCTATCTCTTAAGTATCTTCTTCTACCCTTCTTCGACCTTTTCTCTATCTTCTTTCGCTTACTAGGCCTTCGATTAGCGCTAAGAAGAAGGATTAGTAGGCTAGGTCTCGGTAGACTAGGTATTATCGCGGTTCCGGCGTACTTATATAACCTAATCAGTAAGAAGTAGACAAGCAACCTTTATAATCCTTATATTAATATACTAAATATAAAGTATATACTTTGTCTATAGAAATATTGACTTAATCGTATTGATTAGCGCTTATTCTTTGTTAGTAAGGATTATACGGGGGTATAGAGGATCTAAACTAAGCGATTTATATACTTCTATAAGATAGCTTAGTATAACCTTATATATATCGTCTTTCTCGTCCCGTATAAATCTAAAGCTAAGGTAGAAGGTTGAACCTATAGCGGCAAAGCTAATAATATTAAGTAGAGGGAGGCTATATCGATTGGTCTTATATATATAATCTATAGAAATAACCTAGGGATTCTTCTGTAATATCGCGATACTTGACTTATATATATAGAATAAGGCCGATATATAATATTGATTATCAACCTTATACTTAAATATCTAACCTCTATCCTTTAGTAATTCTTATAGAAGCGCTTAGAGGGGTATTCTACTAGTAAGAAATAGATTACTTAGCCTCCTCCGTACGTTATAGATATCCCGTAGAATTATAGCACTTTTAGGATTAGTCTCGCGAATCTCGGTAAGAATCTAGCGGGTCGTATAGCCTTAGCGAAGCGTATTCTCGATATCGTCTTTCTTATAGGTAAGCTTAAGGGCCCGCTAAGCGGCGTAGGTTAATAGCGGCGAGGGTTTATAGTTGTATATAGAATTGCTAATTATAATATACTAAAGATTAGTCTAGAGATTAAGCCGAAGCACGATTATAAAGGGGTATCTAAGTACTATTATATTAGTATTACGCCGCTTTACTTATAGGGAACGATCCTCGGATAGCTTTCGACCATAGTCACAGTAGAGATAGATAGTCTTTTTTACCCCTTTCTTAGTATTCTTTAAGCGTAGAGAGGTAACCGTATACCTATACGGGCGCGCGAAGGTATTAATCGAGACAATCGCTTCCTCCGAGGTAGGGTATATCTAGTCTATTAGCGGAAGCGGGAATATAAGGCTTAGCGTAGACTTAGTAACTAGCTCGGTGACTAGGCCTAGCTCGGGATTAGTACTTAGTACGGTAGGTAGAGACTCGGGAATAACCTCTAACTCGGAATCTAAGCTAGAAAGTAGGTATTTAAGGCCTAGGGAGGCTATATTAATAATAAAAACAGATAAAAATAATAGGTTTTAGGATAAAAATGAAGGTCGAAAATAGGGTAGAAGAAGGTAGGTTAATATATATAAACCAGAATTAGAGTATCAATTTGTTTAATCCTATCTCTATATAACTATATATAGAGTGCTATATAACAAAAGTGACTTAATTTTATTAGGAGTTTATATACAAATTTTAGGTACCTACTATTAACTACAATTGTATAGGGAGTTTAATATAAAGGCGGTATATAAAATTGGAAGGCGGTATAGAGTATAGTAGACTAGAGCTAGTGTCGAAGCAAAAGCGGTACCGAATTAGGAAGGCGGTAGTAGGTATACCTAAAAAACCAGGCAGGGGGGTATCCTATTAGCCAAAGGGGTATCGGATTAGCTAAAGGGGTATCCTATTAGCTATAGGGGGTGTCCCTCTAACAATCCCCTATATATTTTAAGTATAGTTAGTAATAACTTCTATTTTTTCTCTATAAAACTATAAATATCTCGCTTTCTAAACTAGGCTTACGTAATCTAGATAGTATATTTTATAGCCCCTATTCTACTATATATTATAGTATATTTTTGTATTTTTATATATTTAATATATAGGGAGTAGTAATAATATTAAATCGTTAATATACTAATTTCAAAGTGGCCGCAATTTAAATACGGTCCTACGTAAGATACAAATACAGTACTATATTATTAGTACTAGGCTACTAAGATAAGACGGGTAAGGTTCGGTACTAGGTCCCGTATCAAAATCCGCCGGTCGCACCCTAACAAAAAAAGAGTCGGGATTTCAATTTAACTTTCTACCACCTTCTAATACCCCGACCGATCCCAAATTTGGCAAGCAACCTCGTACGATATCAGAATAGAACTATATAAAGTTTTAGACCGATCAGAGCACGGGAGTTCAGGTATTTCTAAACCCCAAATACCTGAACCTGCCCCACTCTCCGGGAGCCAATCACAGCGCTCCAAATCCACATACCTGGTAGGTATGCGACGTAGAATAGAGTTAGTATATTTTCATATTTTTATATATTTAATATATAGGGAGTAGTAATAATATTAAATCGTTATTATACTAATTTTAAAGTGGCCGCAATTTAAATACGGTCCTACGTAAGATACAAATACAGTATTATATTATTAGTACTAGGCTGCTAAGATAAGACGGGTAAAGTTCGGTATTAGGTCCTATATCAAAATCCGCCGGTCGTACCCTAACAAAAGAAAAGTCGGGATTTTAACTTAACCTTTTACCACCTTCTAATACTCCGATCGACCCCAAATTTGGCAAGTACCCTCGTACAACAATAGAATAGAACTATATAAACTTTTAGACCGATCGGAGCACGGGAGTTTAGGTATTTCTGAACCCTAAATACCTAAACCTGCCCTACTCTCCGGGAGCCAATTATAGCCCTCTAAATCTATATACCTGGTAGGTATGCGACGTAGAATAGAGTTAGGATCGTAGTACGATATACTATATATATAGGGGATTACTAAACTGACCCCCTCTTAGCCTATTCTGACCCCCCTTTTACTATTCTAACCCCCCCCTGCCTAGGTTTTTAGGACCGCCTACCTAATCCGGTGCGACTAGGATTTCTGCTATATTTCTGCTAGGTATAGAGTTTTCTGCTATATAATTCTGCTACTACTATAATAATTCCGGTTTATATAGTAAAAAGACATATATTTTGATTAGGAAAAATTGTATATTTCTGTATAATGAAGTATTGAAATACTCTATAAATTTATAATACTTGTTTTTATCCTTACCGCGCGCGCTTTTGTCTATGTCCTCTATTACGTCCTCCGGTCTCTGTATCACTACGCGACTTAGTGTTACTAGTGATAGTTGTATCTCCTCCCCTTCTATATCTCTAAGTAGTGCTCTATGTTATTCTTAGGGCTATACCTTGACCTCGACCTCGACCCCGGCCCTAACCTTGACCCCGACCTCGGCCTCGGCTCTCCTCCTATAACGAAGGATCGCGGTGTATAGAACGATCCTATATAAGAGGATTAGCGGAAGACTGCGGTTGTTGGGTACTGGCCTAGGTGTTGCTAGCCTAGGTATTGCTGGCCTAGGTACTTAGAAGATTCCTAGTACCCTGTGGGCGGCCTCGGCGATGTATACGAAGGGGATCCTATATAAGAAGTAACGGATTAATAGGAGGTACGTCGTTAATACTATATAAATGCTAGTGTTGGTAGTAAAGCTCTAGTTTAAGAGATCTCTCCTCCTATTCGTACTACTATAGTATATGAATATATAGGAAACTGGCGGTTTCCTTTAAATTGTATATATAAATAGGAGGAATTAGTCGCTTATCGTCTCCTAGGGGTAGATACCGTTCGTAAATATCCTTTATAAGCTGAATTGCCTGTATTGAGATACGGGTATAAAGTAGCTTATAAAGCTGTGGAATATATACTAGCCTACGAACCTTCTAGTTATCAATTCTATATTGGACCTTAGCGAATTGATGGTTAACCGACCGGGTAAAACTAGTAAGGACTATAAGTAAGTTATTTGTTAAAACCTAGAGACCTTGCTTAAGTAGCTAATACGCGCCCTCTATATAGGATATAGCGATCTTATTTAGATAAAGGTATTGTACGGTGTAGTAATAAAGAAACTTCTCTGGGTAGTTATCTATCTATTCCTTTTGTATATAGTCTAGTAATAGGCTAAATAGGGGATCTGTATATCGTTCTTTAAAAGTGCTCTATTGTCGATCCTTTTCCTCGTAGGTAAGAGTATAAATAACCTGGTTCTATCTCTTAAGTATCTTCTTCTACCCCTTCTCGGCCTTTTTACGGTCTTCCTAGGCTTTAGCGGGAGTAAGGCGGCGGGGATTACCTCTATCTCTAAGGGCTTTACGACGGGCTTACGCAACTTGATTAGTAAGAAGGGGGCGTACTTTCTTTAAGATATTTATATTAATATACTAAATATAAATCATATTCTTTATCTCTAAGAAAATAGCCTCGATTGTAGTTATTAATACTTACTCTTTATTAGTAAGGATTATACGCGGGGGTAGAAGGCTAAGAGATTTATAAGCTTCGGTAAGATAGCTAAGTATTACCTAGTAATTCTAATAAGATATTAGTATTAGGATTATTAGGATTATTAGGAAAGGGTAATACTTTATATAAATTATCCTTTTTATCTTTTATAAAGCTAAACCTAAGATAGAAGGTCGAACTAGTCGTAGAGAAGCCTACAATATTAAGTAAAGAAAGGCCGTACCGGTTTGTCTTATATATATAATCTATAGAGATAACCTAAGGGTTCTTTTGAAGTATCGCGACACTTATTTTATATATACAAAACAAGGTAGATATATAAGATTAGGTATCTAGCTTATATTTAAAGATCTAGCTACTATCCTTAGGAAGTTCTATTAATAACGCCTAAAGGGGGGTTCGGCTAGCTAGGAATTCCTAGCTTAGCCTCTAACGGGTATTGTAGATATCCTAGGGAATAAGGATAGTCTCGGGATTAGCTTTACGTAGCTTAGTTATCACCTATTTTGTTATACGGCCTTGTCGAAGGGTATTCTCTATCTCGTCCTTCTTTTGTATACGCTTAAGTGCCCGTTAGATCGGATAGGTTGATACTAGTAAGGGTTTATAGTTATAGGTCGGGTTCTCGATAGTAATATACTAAAGACCTATTGTAAGATCTAACCGAAGAGCTATCTTAAATGGGTAGTTAAGCCGAAGGGTAGTGCTTTAGCGTAACTAATCTTGTTTATACTCTGGTTTATAGCTACGGTTATAAATTAGTAGGATCGTCTTCTTTATACCTATCTTAGTGAATTTTAAACGATAGCTTATAACCGTATAGCTATAGGGCCGCGTAAAGGTATTTATTGCCTCCCTCCCTTCCTCTGGTATATAGTATTGCTAGTTTAATAGGGGTAGTAGAAACGTAAAAAGCGGCTCGGTAGTAGGTATCTCGGTATTAGGTATCTCGGTAATTAGCTCGGTGATTGGCTGGGTAGAGGTGATTGGCTAGGTAGAGGTGATTAGCTCGGTAGGTAGAGACTCGGTAGGTAGAGACTCGGGGACGATCTCTATCTCGGAATCCGAGGAAAGTAGATATTCGAGGTATTCTAGGCCTAAGGAGGCTATTTTAATGATAAAAATAGATAAAAATGATAGGTTATAGGATAAAAATAACGGTTAAAAATAGGGTAGAAGGATATAGGTTAATATATATAAACTAGAATTGGAGTATCAATTTGTTTGATCCTATCTATATAGAGTACAATGTGATAAAAGTGACTTAATTTTATTAGGGGTTTATATACAAATTGTAGGTACCTACTGTGTTGCTACAATTGTATGGGGACTTTGTTAGAAAGGCGGTGTATAAAATTGGAAGGCGGTGTGGAGCGCGGTAGGTAGGTGTAGGTGTCGAGGTAGGTGTATTACTGGATTAGGTAGGCGGTCCTGAAAACCTAGGCAGGGGGGGGTTAGAATAGTGAAAGGGGGGTTAGAATAGGCTAAGGGGGGGTTAGTTTAGTAATCCCCTATATATATATTTTAATTATTTCCCCTCCTATATTAGGCCTACGTAATTAATATATACTTATATACGCCTAGAATGCTACTATTTAATATAATATACTATATATATATAATTAATAATATCTTTATTAAGATTAATCCTATATAGCTAAGATATATATATTGGGATAATACTATAATATACTATAGATATATATATTTTAAGTATAGTTAGTCATAACTTTTAGTTTTTCTCTATAAAACTATAAATATCTCGCTTTCTAGACTAGGCTTACGTAATCTAGATAGTATATTTTATAGCCCCCGTTCTGCTATATATTATAGTATATTTTTATATTTTTATATATTTAATATATAGGGAGTAGTAGGTATATTAAATATAATATTTAATACTTTCTAGGTGGCCGTAATTTATAATATATACCGGGGTAAATACACTTACTATAATAAACTTTTAGTACTACTATCCTAATATAAGACCGATACGGATCGGTATTAGGTCCCGTATTAAAATCCGCCGGTCGCACCCCAACAAAAAAAAAGTCGAGATTTTAACTTAACTTTTGACCACCTTCCAATACCCCGATCGACTCCAAATTTGGCAAGCACCCTCGTACGATACCAAATAGAACTGTGTAAACTTTCAGACCGATCGGAGCACGGGAGTTCAGGGATATCTGAACCCCATATCCCTGAGCTTAGCGCGGGTTTCACGAGCCAATCAGAGCCATAGCCCTGCCAGGGATATGGCGTGGAATAGAGTTAGTTAGCGTAGGGATTGCAGGGGCCTACGAAAAGGTGATTTTGCCGCTAGTAACAATGCTCGGAACTTGGCTTAGTGGTATCATATCCCATTTGGCACTGACTATTCTCTTGATCAAAGGCCTGCTATCTTTAGCGAATGAAATCCCCGCACCTTGTGAAGCAAGGAAAACCGAGAGGGGTTTAGCATATATGCAAGCCCACGCACTCACTTTACCAATCCGTCTGTGTAGACGCTCCAAATAGAAAGCTGCTTGGCCATTTACCGGGTACATCGTAATATTGCCTTCGTCATATTTTCAAATACAAAACTAAGCCCAATACAATTAGTAGGCGACCCAAATAGCGAATTCCGGAGTAAGATAGGCGGTCCACCGCATGTGGCAGCCAGAACTGGTAGTCAACCCTTGGGTTCCTTCAATACCTCAAATACATCTCGCGCAATTATTCTCTCTCCTTCTCCCACTAATAATATCTTCAATTTTCAAAGCTCAAGAATCACTCGACCATGAAGACTCACTCGACCATGAAGACCACGACGGAACACTCTGTGACACAAGAACCCCCTATCTTCGACTTAACTCCACAGTCATTGAAAGAAGAGGCACTAAAAATCACCAATACCACCACCTCACTCTGGGATTTGGTGGTAGCCGGAGTCCAAATTGCCGACGCCTCCTTTGAAAACACGATCTGGCCAATTATCCAGGACGAAAACGTCAAGTTTGAGAAGCAACGCCTCTTACTTTTCTATGCATCAACCCATCCAGTCAAAGACGTGCGAGATGCATCAAACGATGTTTCTAACATGCTGACTGATGCTGAAGTCGAACTATTCTCCCGACGAGACATGTTCCTCCTGGTTGACAGCATAGTAACCAAAGCAAAACACCGAGAATGCGCCCAGGACGACGAGTCCAATCATTACCTACAGAAGCTTCACCGACGCTTCCTTCAAATTGGATGTGGTATTGCCGACGATGCCCTTAGAAACGATTTCAAGGCAAAGATGAAGAGATTGAATCATCTTGAGAGAGATTGCAACAGGAATCTTCATGAGGAGACCACAGGCCTCTGGCTCACTCCGAACGAGCTAGAGGGCCTACCCGATGCTATTTTCGATCGACTTAAAGAGGGCGAGGGAAGTCAAGCTAGTCAACTGTGGCTCCCCACAAAGACCCCTTTTAGCGCCCCGGCTATGAAGAATGTGAAGAAGGAGTCGACAAGGAAGAAGATTTATTATGCTGTTGAAAACAGGATGGCAGGCAGCGTCCCTCTCTTCCAAGAACTCATTCTTCTCCGCGATGAGACAGCTAGGATGCTTGGGTATCCAAATCATTTCACGCGGAAAACGAGCGACAAGATGGTTCAAGGCCCTCAAATGGTAGCTGATCTGCTATCAGAGATTCGTGAGGCTCTGGCTCCTCTGGCTATAAGCGATGCAGAGGAGCTTCTGCAGCTCAAGCAGCAGGAGAAAGCCGCCTTCGTAGAAACCGCAAACACGGTATTTCACTGGGACATCCCGTACTTCACCCAACGTCGCATTGAGAGGACCCAGACGCAGGAGTTAGTCTTGTCCGAATACTTCGAACTCCAAATGACGCTTCAAAAACTGCTTGAGATGTTCCGATATCTCCTCGGAGCAGAACTCCGAATAGTTGATACTACACACTACCAGGGTCTCACTTGGCACGAAGATGTGCAGATGTATACGGCCTGGAAAGTTGATAGCGAGACTGACGAGTTCCTCGGTTACGCCTATCTGGACCTTTTCCCTCGGGAGGGGAAGTACAGCCATTCTGGGCACTATGCATTGCAGTTTGTACGTATTTCATCGTAGGCAATATTCCGAGTTCTGCTTAATCGTCATTTTCTTTGCATCTTAAAGATATGAAACAAGGACTAATTACTATAATAGGGCTACCAGCGGCCTGATGGAGGTCGTTTCTACCCATCCTCAGCATTGGTCATGAACTACGTTAGACCATTGCCCGATCAACCAACTCTTCTCAGCTTGGACGATGTTCGAAAATTGTTTCACGAACTTGGACACTTATTCCATGCCCTATTCACAAAGATCAAATATGCAGGGCTCTGCCCAGTGGATCGCGACTTTGTTGAAGCCCCAAGCAAGATGTTGGAGCAATTTTTCTGGGTAGAGCGCCATATCAAAGACATCTCCTATCATTATTCATATATTAGTCCATCAATGATGTCGGCTTGGATGACTAGTAATAGAAAATACCCCGACACAAAGCCCCTAAAGCCACCACCCGTTCAACTCGATGATAACCAAGCGGCAGCTCTATCCCGAAGAAATAAAAATGGAAATGTCCGAGCCCAGCTGAATAACTTATTCTTCGCCACATACGATATGATTATTCATAGCCCTACTTCGAGGGAAGAGTTGCTGCGGACTAATCTTACGGAGCTGTTCAACAAGACGCGCTCGAGTATCTCCGGTACTCATGGAGGAGAGACGATAGGGGAGGGATGGGAATGGGGCTATGGCCAGACAGTTTTCCGAAACGTGATTAACAGATATGACGCTGGATACTACAGCTACCTATTGTAAGTCTCTACTGCGTGCTTTTTCCCCATATGTTTTAACTTCAGAAAACTGACAACATACTCAGAGGCATGGTACTTGCGTTTGATATTTTTGAGACTGGATTTCGCCAGGATACAATGAGCAAAGAGGCTGGGCGACGATATCGTGACATGATTCTCCGTGTAGGGGGGAGCCAGTCCGAGATGAAGACTTTGAGAGATTATCTAGGCCGTGAGCCGACTACGAGACCCTATCTTGAGTGGCTAGGAGCTAGACCTCGGCACACAGAATTATCGGGCCGGTTTAAGGCATTCGAGGTCATGTAGGTATTCATAAAGCTGATGGCCACCAATGAATGTTATTATTGTTAGAGGCTACAGGCTAGTATACGAAGAGATCCTATCCCATGGGAGGTTGCTCACACAGGCTGTGTGGACGATACCGTACGATTACTTCCCGTATTTAGTAGATATAGTTAGTCTAGAAACAGTGGTCCTACGCTATATACAGGTTAGAGAACAGCGCATTAAGGTACGATAGGTAGCGACGGCGAGCATGGTTACCGATAGACTCACTAAGCTGCTATTCCGGCAGAAGCATAGGAATTTCATACGGATACTCAGGATGGTGGATATAGGCTATCTAATAGCCTAGAGAGATCAATATGCCGATCTGCAGGATCCAGCAATCCCATACTAGGATCCTGCTTTCTACTACGTACGTATGTCACCATGGTGTTCGAAAATATGCAATATCTCAATTTGAATATATTAACAAGTCAGCCAAAAAATTCCTTCTGACCCTTCAATGCTTTCGCTAAGATTTCCGGATACCATCGCTGTCCAACATCTTGGTGACTGGTCACCCGAGCAATGAAGGTGCCCTGGCCAATGCTCCCACGGAATATCTCGTTAAAAGTTGCCTCTGCGTCTGATTTGACCTTGTCATTTTTCACCAGGTCACGGATGTGAACTGGGATCTTCAAAGAGATCTTATCGGCGGAAAGATCGAGACTCACTCCCTGGAACACAGGGAAGGAAAATCTAGGTCCTAAACAGCCACCGTGGAAGTTCTCCGGCCGTAAGCTTACACGGTGAGTGGTTGCCGTGCAGATCCCTCCAGTCAGCGCCTCCAAGGACCGCCCAATGTTAATGACCAATGTTCCAGGAAGTGGTGGAGCAGGTATCCATGTCCCGGTTTTATTTTGGACCTCAAGGCCATGGTGGGGAGTACCCTGCAAGAGGAATGTAAGGAATCCGGAATCTTTATGAGGACCAACACCTTGAAATCCGGACTCCTCATTGCTAGCTCCAAGTGGGGGAGGGTATTTGATCAACTTCAGTTTATGTTGCTGTGGGTTGTCAAAGACCTGGTCGAATATAGTTGGCCGGAGATCTAATGCCTCCGCAATCAACCCTGGGAACAACTCTGCTAGGCTGCTCACTTCCGACAGATATGTGTCGAACGATTGACGAAACCCGGGGATTGCCGTTTCATCTGGCCACTGACAGGAAATTTCTTCATAAGCATTGACAGAAACGGAGACAAAAACATAAGATCTTACCTGGTTAGGACCAACCACATTCCTATACAAAGGCTCATTTGGATCAGGTGCAGGGAGCTCGGTTGCGAACTGACAAGGGTGTTAGTAGATATGTCAAAAAGCAATAGAGCCAAAGCTTACATCAAATTGTTCACGATGATCAGGCTTTAAAGCCGTAATTTCTGCACCAAGCCTTGAGTAGCCCAAAAAGTGCGGACTATTGACCATTTCGATCTCAAGCTTTTTCTCTAGTGGTAGTTCAAAAAGACCCAGGGCCTTTTCTATAAACTGCTCTTGGCTTTGAGCCGAAATAGGAGCATTTCGGAGATAAAAAAAGCCAACATTCACAAGGGCTTCGCGAAGGTTTGCGAGAAAGGTGGGTTTAGATGGGGATCGTGCCTGAGAGAAATCCAGAACAGGAATTGAAGTGAAAGATGAACCCGACTTGGAAGATCAGCGTAATTCCAAGCACATGGGACGTAATATATCATACCATTTTTCGAGATGAGAATCAAACATAGAGATGAAGTGCGGTGATTTCGGAGTGGAAAAAAATAAAAACAATTTCAAGGTCTCTTTGATTGGACTGTGATGGCGAATAATGGCGAATGTGATGTTCTGATCGAAGACCAACCCCGCACTTCGGAGTACACGGTCAAAATGGACCTTTTCTTTGACACTAAATTTTTCATATATGTATGTATATGTACTTGGTTGAAACTAGCAATTCATTCATTGTATATCTTCCAGATGTTCGATTTTATAATAACGTAAATTCGCCAGATAAGGATCTAATGATCTCCATGGTATCATAGAATATACCGGAATCCAACAGCCCAAGTTTCTAGAGCGTTTGAATTAGATGGATATGGGTAAATCCTGAGACCACAACCTCGTCCAGCTTTAGGTTCATATGAACCTGCACGATACGAATCACTAGGGCCACCAATGCCACTAGGAACGCGATCGAGGCGGTCGCGCTTCCTCCTGGGATATAGACCACAGCAAGAACGAGCTTGGGGCACTTTGTTCCGTGTCCAATGTGTACCCGTCTCCAGGAACACTTCCTAGAATGCATTGAATTCACATGTGCCGGAGCGCACTAGGTCTGATAGGGTCTTGGTCATGTCGATCGATTCGGTCTTGGCTTGAAAGGGCAACGATCTGGGTGATATCGAGCTATGCTTTCTAGTCAGCCTTAGTCCTTATATGTTGAGAGTAACTCTTTCATGCCTTTCGCTGAATTTACCATAAAGATGATGGAAACTGAGCTTCATTTTAGATGAGTTGATTCTGGTATTTTAAATCTGATGCAGAGACAACACACACCAGTTATTCTTGGTATGAAACCATCTCCCGTTGTTTGCTTGCATACTTAGCGCTTGTTTGCTAGATCCAGGGTATAGACACCCTGCTTTACCACAGGTTGAATATCAAGACATCTTCCTCTGCTTTCTCCCGGGTAGTAGTGTCATCGGTTATAAATAGGAAGAGAGAAACCAGTGCATATCGACATATGAAGTGACATCCACAGAATTATTTGTAAACCCACATAGAAAGGGAGAATAGAAGAGTAGAGAGAGATTCACAAAGTGTGCAAAGGAAATTTGTGTGTAAGCTTATCCGTCATGTTACAAATGTACAAGAAACGATAAATCATGCTGTACAATGTTGAACAAGAATGTTCATATGATATGACTAAAAGTCCGGGAAGCGCCGTGTGAGTGCTAGAAGTCGATGGTATATGACAGAGTTTTTACACCTCTACTTTACCACTAGGCCAAAAAGGTGCACACCTCCTTAGTAAGGATAAGTGATGTAACTAACTATTTCTCGTGCTGACATAATCTTATACTCGCTGACGTCACGATATTCAATATCTCACCATTAGACTATGACTAGATCCACCCTAGCAGATCGAGAACATCAATATGACCTCAGATATGAGCCTTGGAGTATGCCAATGAAGATGCATTTGAGAAGAGCCCTGCCGGGACAAACCCACATCTACGATGATGCGAGTGCGGTAATGACGATAGCATTCTATGCTAAAGCGAATCATCATTCCAGGAAGCCCGAAGCATCATACAAAATGTGGAGTACATTGTAATAGATTTTCGATTGGAAAGACTCCCGAGGTCAATGAGTCTCTATAAAAGGGCAGTTCATCCGGGTTTACTCCTACCTCCTTTATAGCAACCTCTCTACATTTCTATATCACTATCACCAATCTTCCACAATGGACAAACTCTCCGGTCTCGCTAACAAGCTCGGAGGAGGCAACAAGGGCCAAGAATACATTGACAAGGGTAAGATGCAGTGTCTATAATCTCGCGCATTGGACTTCCAAGTTAACAACACCAGGTATTCACGCCGCGGAGGATAAGATCGGCGGTGGCAAGGGTGATTCTGCGAAGAAGGTCACTGATACTGGTCGTGAGCAGTTGGAGAATGCTGGGTATGATTTTCGGAATTTAAGGGAACGATGTCGCTAATTGCACTATACAGAAAGGGTGTCCCCGACAAATTCTCAAAGTAAACACATGACCTGACAGAAAATACCGTTCGGATCATGTACCTAAATATATCACAATGAATAACTAATATCTCATTGGAAATGAAATATCGTAGAAAAGCACCGTCAATATCGCTGCAAGTTGGACAAAAACCCTCCTAGTCCCGACCCTAGGCCCCGACGGGTGTACATGGTATTCGCCCTACACAGTTGAAGTCGGCTGTTGATGCGCTCGGTCGCTTTGGGATCGGTCCTGGTCGAATTGGCCATAAGGCGCTGATAGTACTGCTGGGCGGGTTCATACTCCGTAGCGTTGAAGTGTAAATTGCCCAGCAGCTCCAATGTGGTTTGAGTTTCGGGGTTGTCTTTGCCTTTGCGATGTTCAACCCAGTTCAGATATCGTATCAACCAGGGGAAAGCTTCCGCAGCACGACTATTAGTGAGTAAACCTTGAGCATAGCCGTTTTGCAGAGCGTACATGACGCCAATGTTGCCCACGATGTCCATCGTTAGCGGATGATCGGGTCCTAACGCTTCTTCTGCACTGGCCAAAGCCCGCCGCAGGGTCTCCGAGGCCTCCATACTCTGCTGTATAAAGCTTTGTGCTTGGCCGTGGAGACAGAGCGCGCGAATAGTAGACGGGTGTGCATGGCCCAATGCAGTCCGAAGCTCTTGGTAGACCTGTAACAACATCTCCACCGCTCGTTGGACATCGGGTTGGAAACGCATAACAATTAAGGTATTTGCGTCCCCAGATTGGTTACTAACAATATATTCCAAGGTGTCCAACACAGAGCCGAAGACACGAATGTGGGTTTCTCCAAGCAGATGCTTCAGGGTGTCTGTTAGCTTTTCTGCAGTCATCACGGCATTTTGCCGGCGGCCCAGCGCATTGTAGGTAATTCCTAGTCGACGCCGAGTGTCACAGGTATCCAAATGGTCTTCGCCGATAGACATTTGCTGACGGGCTAACACATTGGCGCAACCCGACTCAGCCTCTTCATACTTGCCCTGTTGACACATGACCTCTGCGGTCAAACTTTCCGTTTTCATTGTCAGGGGATGCTTTGCCCCAAAGACGCGGTGGGCGTTTTCGAACACCCACTGACACCATTCATTTGCCTTTTCCAAGTAGTTGGTCTCCAGTTCCACTTCGGCTAGGTTGTATGCCACTGATAGTGTACTAAAATGATCCGGACCAAGGCTGCGCAAATGCTCCTGGAAAATCTCATATTCGACAGTTCGAGCTTCGTCCCATCGAGCCCAATTCTTGAGTTCTGCGGAGCGAATAGATCGTGGGTCGTTATCCAGAGCATTGAAAACCACTCCTGTCACCCTTTGCGCCGGATATGGGCGACCCTGCACCTGGTATGGCGTGCTGCTATCAGAATGAATGCGTGGGGGCACGGGCGGTGGAGATGATGCAGTACTTGGAGGCATTTGTGGAATGAAGCCTTGCTCCGACAAAAGCGCCTGATCGACCAATTGTTTGATGTTTCCTTTTATCAAACGGTACATAGGACCCCGAGCGCCCACCTTGCACATCTGTGAGTGATCTGCGTCGAGTTTGAGTTGAGTTTCCCGTAAACCAGACAATCCAAGAACCGCAGACTCTTCGTCAACCACAAGCTTTTTAATGTCAGCGTAAGCCCTAGCTAATAAATGGTCTTCTTACATGACTGATAGATGCTGGTCCAACTCCACCTATCTGGACCTCCTTCCCTTCAATAAAGCTAACAACACGATAATCCTCTAGTTGGTGTCGAAACCGATCGGTCATTTGCCGAGTGAAAAGTGAATTGTGTTCCAGGCAGTCTAAAAGGTCATTACCGGCATGGCCTTTAGAGACAAAGCGGGCAACACGGGCTGCAATTTTCCCCAGTTCAACAGCCTTCGCGCCACGATGAGGTGTCCCGAAGAAGACGAGACCAGAAGTTGCCGAACGAATAGAAGTATATTTGGGATCTTCTTTAGCATTGAGAAGTGCCTGTACCGGTAAATAAAGCCCTAGAAAAAAAGAGGTATGGGAAGTCTGACCTGCTTGATCACTAATCCCCCCAAGCTATGTCCGATAAATATCACTTTCGGTAGAACAGAGCCCTGTGAAATGTTAATTAATTACTCAATCAACGTTTCTGGGTATGATTTACCATCTGGGGGCCGCGTTCCATATCCAATAAATTCAACAGGGTATTCGCGTGGTCCTTGATACTTGCCGTGGACATGGTCTGTGGGTGGGTGATATTTGAATTGTATCCATAGACAAAGACGCGCGCATACGGAATATCCTCGGCTAGGAAGTCTCTCGGCCAAAACTTGCCATTACTATGTGTCCATGTCTGGAAAGGGTGATCATTTCGACCGCTTGGGTTCAGGCCATGAACGAAGACAAGACTAAACAGCTTCTTAGAAATGATTTAGGCTTAGGGCTTAGTGTTCATACTCGACCTTGTGTGATTCAAGAGGAGATAATACCTCCTGCAAGAAGGGAAACTCATATTCCTGAGCTTTGTTTAGAGCCTTGCCTTGTTATAGATAGAACCCACGGCTTACCATTCTGATTTAAGCGCTACCATGAAGGAAGTAAAGAGTGAATAAAACGGTCTTCAGTTTCACAACGGATTGTAAGTTAAAAGGAGAGAGTGGGATGAAAGTGAACACGAAGCTGACGGGCCGAACATGTGACTACTCGTCTGATAGGCAGTGCTTAGCGTGAATAAATACATAGTAATTATGATAATTACCCCAGAACCAATCACATACGAAATATCGAGTTCGGCAAAAATTGCCTAAACTGTACTGTACTTCGTGGCTTGACCGTGATAGAAGACGCTGTCAGCGGGGTTATCCGGCGCGATGCATCATACCTGGGCATATGCATGGTATTGGTGGAGAGTTTCTCTCCCAAGACCTTTTTTCTTTCTTACGCCCGATGCCGATCTCCATCTCGCTCAGCCCCCTCTTCCTTCAACGCCAGATTTTGTAAGCACGGAGTATAAAACAGGGTTCCGCGACATGCTCCGTGCGCAGTTCGTGATGCAACCAACATCCACAATAGCAAAACAACGCCACTTAAGGTCTTGGAATGTAAGGTTAGTAGTCATTCATTTGGAGAACGGAAAACGGACATACAGTGCCGAGGACTTTGAAGAATATGATGTCCATTTCAACACCCAATTCAATAGTGTTTCCGGCATATACCCCAAGTGGGAACGTAAATCCCCACCAGCCCATATTGAAAGGAAATGGAGAGCTGTGTAGAACTGTAGCTAGGGCAAATTACGAGCCAAATCAGGCCGAAGCTCCACATTATGAGGGATATGAAGACACCCAAGACATATGCCATCCGGCCCGCTATAGGGTCCAGGAATTGGGAATCCTGCAACAATACCCGTGCTACCTTCCCAATGTGAAGGATGCTGGCAGCGGATTAGCCAGAGTCTCAGGTCCCCAGGGGGAATCGGTAAAACACTTGCCCGAAACCACCAAATCCAAGAGGCCCTAGGGGTAGAAAGCAGCTCACAATCAGTTCCCTCGGTGGAAGCTTATGCACTGCTAGTCGCTGATAATAGATCACCAATACCACAACAGCCAACAGAGTGCCCATACCCCAGAGAATAAACGAGACAAGGAGTGTTCCCAGCGCATGTTGTTTGTCTGGTAAGTTAATAGCAACCTCTGCGCCAGTACCTGCTGCCACAATGGTTGCTGCGATCGGCAATAATTGAAGCGCAGTGATCCGATCTAGGGAGGTAATATAGCGCTGAGATATTCTGATCCGATGTCAGTATCCTGAAAATTCGCTTGTGTAAGATTGTAGACCGACAAAATAAATGACAGGGACAGAGTCACAGAAGCCGCAGCTACCACGTCTATCATCTATAAAGCCCACGCAACTGTTTTGGTCTATTCGCCCCAGATTGGCACACAAATAAACACCCACATCTCAATGAGTGTAGCAAAGCCCATCGGTATTGTGGCCAAGAAGAGCGAATTGGTTGGGTCTTGGATCATCACATTCCATATTCCGGGATATAAGGCGTATCGGAGAATAGAAGTAATGGAAGCTAGAGTGACTAACACCGTATTGAGTAGGAAAAAGACAATCGATAAATAATGGAGCACTAGAGCATCGAAAGGGATCGATGTCATCAGCACCGAAACAATACCAATGCCCATTGTCACAGTAAACCATCTGCATGTTTCTATTAGCACAAACCGGTAGACTTTGGAAAGGGAAGACCATACGATGGACTAAAATTCCGCACGATGCGTCTCCATCCTACGTTATACTTCACCGGACCCTTGGCGGGTAGTCTAGACGACTTTGCCATAGGCACTGAAATTTATAAAATATCAAGAATATACTTGATGAGAAGAAAAACGGACGCATTTTGTAGATCAACGCCTGGGCCACTATTCGGCCGAGTTCGGAAGTCCCCGAGATGCGTGGGGCTATCTTCATACTATATAGGTTCAATTTTAGAACGAGCAATCCCAAACTTAGAAACTTAAGATGAATTAATGCTCGTCTAATATATGAATGTTGACATTCCGAAGAAAGTATAAGGAGTAGAAGTTGACATTTATGCGACGCCTCCGGAAATGGAGATGATGCAATTGGATTATAAGATATTGCCGTGAGGCATCATATGTCACAAAATAATATAGCCCCCTAGGCCATTAACATCAAATTCGGCATGGCACGGATCTTGGCCTCGTCGGCTTGCAGTTTCGCTTACTTTTCAGCTACCTTTCCATCCCCGTCGTTGGCAGGCAGTCGTCGAATCAATTCAAAGAGACCGTCCTCGTTAATGGTCTCAAGCTTCTTTGGGCTGGAATCAACTCCCAGAATCACATAGTTCGTCTTAGAAATAGGAACCCCAACGACGTTGCCGCCATACTTCTTCACCAATTGCATACCCTTCGGCCGACCGATTCCAGGACAACATGGGATTGCACATATAGACATGTACTCTGTAAATCAAAAAGATAATACCTTGGGGCTAAAGGAAATACCCAGCTTTTGCTATGGTCTATCTATCGATAGAATGGCATTCGCTTGACGTGGATATACCACCTAAACCAAGCAAAGGCAATTTGCCAGAAAGGAACCAAAAAGGAATCAATCCCTGATATTGCAAGCTAATAGAGAGTCGGGGGAGAAAGCGCGAAGAGAAGGAGAAGCCATTTCCCCCGGACAAACAGTACCCGGCCTAAAGAAGGCATCAACTAGGCGCCAACTGACCTCAATTTAAACCACAGGCCATCCGCTTGAGAAATCAATCTTATTCCACCCAAACAGTTTCTGCCCATCGGCATATCCCACAGTAGTGTCAACATAGTGGTAGTAAAGCACTGGGCCGAGGGTAGGGTCTGTAAATACGCCCCTAGAAAATCGTTAGGCCAATATTCAATTCTTTGGGGGGATTCGAGAACTCACTGTCCACCAGGACCGTAGACTGTGCCATGGCTTTCTAGAACGACTGTGCCACCCCCGCTTGTACAAGCAGTCCCCGTGGCATCAACCTTTGATAAAGAGTTAGGGCGAAGTGTCCAAAGGAGGCAAGAACAGTGGATAACATACAAATCCGCTAGTAGGCGAGGTCGATCGGCAGACCTTGATCTTGTACTCTGCCCCGCTGGCAGGGCGAGATTTATCGTAGCCACAACAGATGCCGGCAGAGTAAAAGAGATAGTAATAGCTTCCATACTTATACATGTAAGACCCCTCCACGGCATGTGTTCCAGACGAGTCGTACGCCAGATTGTAGGACGAAGATGCGACCTTAGTGGCATCCGAGCTCATTGGAGCCTGGTATATATCATGCCAAAAGGAGCCGAAATTCATGTAGTAAGTACCACCATCGTTGAACAGATTACCATCAATGGCATTGTACGCCTTGCCAGATGACGAGGCAATACCAGTTGCTCCATGGTCAGTCCAGGAGCCCGACTCCATGGTTGCAGATGTGGCCAGTCCAAGGGCCGAATTCTGTGAACCAAACGTCGATACAGAGTAATAAACGTGGTAAACGCCATTCACAACCTGCGCATCGGGTGCCTAACATGGAGGTCAGTATTTTCATTACGACAAGCCTTGCACTAAAATCATGCTTACCCACAGGTCTGTATTTCCGGCGAGATCAATAGAAGATCCACTAGGCAACATGGACCCAATGGTAGTCCACGGGCCGTTGATAGATGAGGCGCTTGCATAAGAAATCTTGTTGCCAGTAGAAAATCGGAAATAACGATTGTCCGATGATCTCTGTATCAATGCCGGGTCATGCACATTGCAGGCCCCTGAACAACTGCCAGGGTTTGCATATCCGTGCACGAGGGCTGCGAACAGCAACGGTTTGACGATATTACCAAAATGCATAGAGGGAATGTTGAACGAAGAGATTGATCTTGGTCAGTAGGCTCCCGTGGTTATTGATATACATTATTTGGCGAGGAGATGCAGGAATTATTGGTGGAATTCCGGACATTTTACTCCATCGTACATCTTCTGAGCAGATATCCGATGGTCTGATACAACACAAAGGCAGAAACGGAGAAAATCCTTCGGGAAATTAAGTTAGAAGAATTAGAGCACCGACTGGTGGGAATTACCAGCTATAAGTGCCACCAAGCCCTAATATCACGTTGAAACAAGAGTTTTGTTTTTGTTTTTTCTCGTCCGGATAAAAGTGGAAATACCGAATTTCGAGGGGACAATTTTAACCGAGAAGTCTTCGGGGTGATAGTTTATTCTGCATAACAAAATGTTCACAGCAAACCAGCCATAACTCGTGTCAAGGCTTCATCTTCGGCATGAAATGCGTCTAGCGCATTGGGTGACCGTGTGTCACCTTGAGGGGCTAACCCCACATCTGCTCCGGCGGCAAGGTCCGAACCGGATTGGGGGTCAAAGTAGAATCCACCTGCAATCTCAAAAAAGCTGCTCAAATCTTCACAGACGTTGGGTTCGGGTCCAGCAACTGTACCAGGTGACATTGGCCAGAAAGCGTTGGATGGGGGATGAGATTGATGGAGGGGAGTACAACGTGCAGCAGACTCTGTTGATACCGGCGCTGTGTCCCAAATTCCGCGGGATGAAAGCGAATCAAGCGTCTCTTTCGCAGCATGAAATGATTGGCCAGTTTCGCTATCCCTGAGATTCAATCGAATCCGTTTTAAACCGTGAAGTATCTTTTGCAATCTCCGGGAAGTACGTGCACGCGTGGCCGAGCGGCGGACCATGTCCACGGCCGTATAAAATTCGGGCCGGCAAACATGGCTGAAACGCGCCGGGGCATGTAAAACGGCCAAGAAGAGGGCAGCAAGGGCAGATAAGAGAAAATAGTTGAATGGCTCCGGTCGCTGAAAATATATACTTGAAACCCGGCTGAAATAGTCCAGCATATGAACGGTGCTCTTGGCCGTTTCCACGGCCGTTGAGGCACCGGTCACGTTGTCCGCTATGCGCTCATCACTGAACAGGTTTTGTCGATACACAAGAATTCGAAGCTGGTTTGCCTGTAGAGCAAGAAAAACCTGAAGCATTATAGCTCGATCAGTGTGCTCTGATCCAGCGGGGGAACGCCAAGATGGATCAAATCGTAATTCAGGCGGAATGGAATGGATCCATTCCTGAACCTGAGCGTCTAGATAAGCACAACCATCTGAGGTGGCCGCTTGTGACCGGTTGGGCCATCCAACAACCAGGCCCCAGATCTTTGTGCTTAGCCGTGCATGAGAGATCAGGCAAGTCAGGTACGGGGTAGAGTGTCCCGGCTCGGGCAAGTTGGTATCAATATCGGAATCTTGAATGGCAAAGGGCAAACCTGTGCCAAAGGCACACTTGCGATCTAAAACATAAATGCACCAGAACAATCGACTTGCCCATGTCCATTCCAACTCGCCCGGGAAAACACCTCCTGTCTTTTGCCATGTCTCTTGACGATGGAGACCTAACTCTGTACTCCCTCGAACCGCCATGCCAATTAAACGCCCAGCGATGACTTCGTCATCACGGTAAGAGTGAAAAATCGACTATCGTGGTTAGGTTTTCTTTTATTTTCTTTTTTTTTGCACTGGGTTGGGGGAGGTACATACCAACAAAGTCAGAATGAGAATTTCTTTCATGTCGACCTCGGCAATTTTCATTCGGCTGGCGAATCGATCCTCCACACTGTCAGCCAGTTGGGCGGCGCGTTCACTGCGACCATGCGATTCGACTAGTAGAGCGGTCGCCAACAGAATCTTCAGCACCTGGACATCGCGCGCAGAGAACCAATCCTGATCCGAGGCTGTCTGCGTCAATGCAGATGAAGAATCATGAGAGCGATAGAACTCAAGGACATATGCTCGCACTCCGTCTAAGTCGACACAGGGGTACATCACCCCAACTGTGTCCTCATAAACTTGGACTAATCGCAGGGTCTCATCTGCACCCAGGCTTCTCAGAGGATGTCTGAGTGGACCATTTTCACCCATTTCCGACGGCGCAGGACTAGGAGCAGTTGATAGGTCAAGGTCTTCAGCGCAGTCGTCAATTGCGGGACAGTCGCCAGCTTGGTGGGATAAGGACCTTCGGGGTTGAGTGAGGCCAAACTCCGCGCTCGTCGGCCCGACATACGTTGGGGACTTGGGGGCATCCAGGATACGGTGTAGGCTCCCTGTGGTGGGTAGGGCCGAAGGACGGGGGGATTCGAGCTCATGAATACGGGCGGAAAGGGTCCGTATTTCCCGCCGCAGAGTTTCCAATTGCCTGTCCACTGCTTGAAATCGAGTATTTGCTCTAAAAATCAAATCAGTGAATACACAATGACAACCCTGAAAGACCTCGGAGACCCACCTTTCATCCTTGGGGTCAGTCTCTTGGGTGGATGCAGAAGGGCGATTGGTGGCGTATACACAAGGAATTTGATCACGAGAACATCTCACACAGACCAAATCACCACTACATTTTAGTTTACGTCGTTTGCATTCATTGCTGCGGTGGTCAGTACCAAGCTGTAAGAGTACTAAGCACTAGAGACGCACCAAGCAACTTGGGTGTATTTAGCCCTTTTTCTCCGCTGGAACGAATCATCATCTCGTGAAGACCTCGGAGATTCGGAAATCATTGTACAGACGAAGTAACATTGATGGAAGGTGTCATAGCAACGGGGAGAGGTGGAAAGGAAGAAACCTCGGAACGCGGAAAGATAATCCGAGATGTGCCCCGTTCTACGACGGTGTATAGCGCTCAATGCCGAATGCCTTATTTTGGCCTTATTTATGCCTGAATTAAGGCTTGTTTTAGACCGCTTTTAGGCCTCTCTATACAGTGTACTGTAACCAACTCGGCATGGAATAACTAGGCGCCGTTAACCCATAAAAATGAAGCTTTTGATCTCCATACAAATGGAGACATAAAAAACATGGAGATGTCCCCATTTTTATGGGATGAAAAGCTTCATTTTCATTCCTACCTTCGGCTAGTTAGCGGAACCAGTGTACATTGCTTATTAAGGGATCTGTAATAGTAATTCACGTATTTTTATTTTTCTGCCAGGCCAAAATAAGGTATTCAGGTATTAAAATCAGGCATTCGGCATTGAGCGCTATACACCGTCGTATCCCGTTCCGACTTGGCATATACGGGCATTAATTGAAATTTGTATAATATAAAGGAAATTTCCGTCTATAATGACTGATCTAGTAGAATGCGCTGTCTTTTTCTTTTTTTTTTTCTTCTTCTTTTTGGTGGAATCATGCGGGGCAAATCAAAAACATATAGTTATATAAATTTGTGACCTTTGAAAGTATTCTCAAACAAATATTTTATACATGTCCACTCTTAGTGTTGTAACTAATTTAAAATGTGTAAAATTCCCTATGTATAATATTTTTTGATGTAAAATTCCTATGATACAATGCTTATTCTTGGTTTATCCTCGTTCTACCCAGTCTTATAGCGCCGCTCAGGAGTCAGGGTTCAAACCCCAGTTTTAGGGGGGATTTGGTGCCTGAATGCCTTATTTCAGAACGGCAGAAAATTAAGATACCTGAATTACTATTACACATGCCTTAATAATCTAGCCTGATTCTGCTGGCGTTCACAAGTGTCAAAAGCTTCATTTTTGACACTTGCAAACCGCCCAAGAACGTGGAGATACGTCTATTTGTATGCTGATGAAAAGCTTTATTTTTGACACTTGCAAACCGTCCGAGAAAGTGGAGATATCTCCATTTGTATAGAGATCATATTGTGTATGAATAATTACAATACGATGTATAGAGCGGTGTGGAGAGCGGTGCTAAATAAGGCATCCAGGCACCAAGAACCTGTTGGTTGAAGTGGTATCGTAAAACTAAGGGGTTCCAATCAATGGAGTTCAAGTCTCTGTATTTCTGTATCGGCTCCACTGGCAATTTATAGTTAACTAACTAGTTATGGAGCCTTGATTAACTATATAACATTAATTACAAAACATGTAGGATTAATGAATCCTCCGGTATGCCGGTCTTCATACTCCGACAGAACCCCCCTAAAAAGGGGGTTTGAACCCTGAGCTCTATAAGACTGGGTACCTTGTTCCCATCAGATGTGTGACTTCCGGCAGCATTCCGAATCAGCTAGTCGTGACGACACATTCTTGTTCGAAGGCACATCGAGCGACGGGTTGGCTCCAAAAAGTCCGCGGGCCGGATCATGAGCTGGAAAATTTCGACCGGCCTATTATAGTTAGTATGCTAGAAGGAGAGGAAAGGGAAAATGCGGCATACATCACGGGCCAATCTTCTACACGAGGATTGTGGGTAATGCCGAAAGAGTTCCAAACCACCACGTCGGTGTCAACCACAGAGTCACCCCGGAGAACAGCATCTGAGACACCTTCAACTTCATTTTGGCTCTGCAAAGTATAACGACCTCCAGCATAGAGTTCCTCGTCGCGATACTTTGTGACCCAAACGTGGTGTTGAGCAAATTGAGCTCGGCGCGCTTGTACCGATGCAGGGTCGGCCAGTAGAGTCTGAGTGGCTAGTGGAATGAATTTATATCCCACGGGGTTTCCACTGATGGGATTCTTTATGTGAGGATTGATCATCTTGATGGTACGATTGAGCTGCGGAGCGGCATCGATCCAAGATGCACGCTCGACGGTCTGCTTGGTGACTTCATAGAAGTTCCCGTTCGGGTTGGTGACCGCATTCATTGGGACTGGGTGGGATTCCTCCACGACGACGGAGTTGTTAGGGCCATCGATAGCTGGATCAATTCGTATATTGAAAATGTGCTGATGGTTCTGAGCGAGAACACCGCCGCTCACCACATTTCCGTACTCACTGACCTTCCCAGCATCGATGTTGACCACGTTCAAGATACCTGTTGCGCGGGCTTCAACCGTAATCCCACCTGACTGATCGAATTTATATGCGAAGATGTATTCATAGTTGGCCAGTGTGATGATAAACTGGACAACAAGCTCCCGGTTCCGTGTAACGACAGCGCGCCCGGTGCGCCAGTTGGAGTGCTTCCAGCCAATTCCATTGTCCTGTTCATGGAGACAAATCGCATTTGGAAGGGTCTGGGCCGTGCCGTCTGGCTGGGTGATAATGGCATCAAAGTATTTAATGACTCCGAGACAGTCACAGCCGAGCGAGAGGTTGTTAGACATATTTCCGCCGCCACCGTCGCCAAAGTCAAAGGCCTGTTTCCGATGGTAAGGGGGACGAGGATCAGCGTAAGGGACAGTCTGAAAGGAATTAGTTTGTGGGTATATATTTAGGGTTTAGAATTTACCATTTCGCTGATTGCTAGTCGGTGCATCACACTGCGGCCATCATAAGAGACATCGTGGATGGTTGCGCCCTCTCGCGGGTTGAAAGCAACACGGAACCGCCACTTTTGCCATTCAACTAGAGATTCGTTGGTGACTCGGAAGGAAGGACCCTCAGGTTGGACCACATTCAGTGGTTTAAGATCTTGACGGGTACCCTCGGGTAACAGTTCTGGTACGTATTCAGAGGGCTTGCAATGGCCAATGATATCCCGCTTAAAGGTCTGTTCAAGTAGACCATCACCTTTCCCGCCCGTGGCAGGTCGGTCTACCCGGATGATCTCTTGGGTATGGGCGTCCATAACGGGGATGATGGGCAAGGGGAAAGAATAGAAGTTGGAGTCTTCATTCCCAGAACGTTTGTCCTGAGCGAAACAAAGCCCCTGGAAAAAACGACGATTTTCATCGGTGTGATCCAAGCCACCGTACGGCCATGGCTCAATGACGACCTCGAAGCCTTCAGGAAGGTCGAATTCGGACAATGCTTGTTGGAATAGTGGTGATTTCATACATTGATCAACGAGAACATCAAATTCGCTCCTAGTTAAATCGTTAGAACAATTTTCCGAATATCCAAGCTCTCAGCCATACAAAGTCAAACTGGGATGATGTTCCTTCCCCACAGCCGTGTGCTTCACTCGCGATTGTGAAACCACATCGATCACCGATTCGTGAAACTGAGGAATTCGGTCCGCTCCGATCACATCATATTGGCACAGAGCGAGACGTGGGGGTCGTGGGGTGGTCGGGCTCAAGCGACCGGCGTGTTCGAACGCTAGAAATTCTTGGAGCTGACTTTTGGGTGGTTCTTGTAGGAAGATCTCCCGAAAGTCAATCACGACGTTTGGATGAACGGCTTTGACCACATCACGGGCCAAATTGGTCTCTTCGATGGAGAGGATACTCAGTGGGTGAGAGTGAGTCATGACAGCAATGAACAAAGTTATAGCTTTGGTTGTTATTTTCCCAGGGACAGCCTCGGCGAACTTATATTAGGTATATGCTCGGAACCTCGGAAGGCTCGGAATGAGGTTCCAGGCAACAGTAGGGATACGGAAATGATTCCGTGACGATAGATGATCGACCAAGATAACAAATAGATATCTGAAAAAATGAGGGGGAAAGACTGTCTGCCTGAGAAGTAAGCAATACCCTGTTTTCCCCGTAAATATGTGGTTGATAGGTGCGGATCATGGCCGTACTTTATCCGGTCAATTTACATATAGACCTCGGAAGGACGCGCTGTTTTACCTGAACTTATACTACACCGCGAGTAGTGTGGAGTATGGATTCCATGAACCATGAAACTAAAATGGCTGCAGAGAAACCTATCAGCGATGAAGACCAACTTGTGGCGCTTGGCCATGTCCAAGAACTCCGTCGTGACTTCTCCCTCTGGTCAATCGTCTGTCTCCAGATCTCTTTGATGGCCACCTGGGAGGCTTTATCCTCGGTTGTCGCTACGGCTCTTACCAATGGCGGAGCGCCATGCTTGTTTTATAACTAGTGAGTTTTCCTCAACGATATTTTGATATCGGAAGGCTGATTATGGCGCCAATTCAGTATTATCACCTTGATTGGCACAATGTTCGTTGTCCTTTCGTTGAGCGAAATTGCCTCTATCTACCCTACTGCTGGCGGTGCGATCAACTCTCCCATGTACCTACCCTAAGCCCATTGCTAACAGAAGCTAAAGGACAATACCACTGGGTCCATTGTCTCACACCGGTATCGTACCAGGCCACCGCATCTTGGTTTACCGGTTGGATTTCCATTGGTGGACAGTTGGTGTTTTCCGCCTCTGCAGCCTTCGCGGCGGGTTTGCAGCTGCAGGCCCTCGTCACCTTGAACAATCTCAACTCGTATACCCCGACTAGATGGCAAGGGATGCTTTTCTATTGGTTCGTCTTAGCCTACTCAACAGCCGTCAATATCTGGGGTTCCAAGGTGTTGCCTCATACCAATACAACAGCCGGTAAGAAATCTCTCACCCCCTAAAAGAAATAGTCGAATCATGCCCTAAAATTCAAACAGGTGTATTGCACGTCGTTGGCTTTCTTGTGATAGTCACCGTTTTGGGAGCAATGTCCGAGAAGCACTCTGCAAGTTACGTCTTCACCGAATTCTCCAACACCAGTGGATGGGACAACGATGGGGTTTCCTGGTTAGTAGGACTGCTGACTACAATATATCCTTTCCTCGGGTACGATTTTTCTATAAGCTTGCAGCAGGCCGGAAGCTAACTATTAATTTTAGATATGATGCAGCGTGCCATTTAAGCGAAGAAATGCCTAAGCCGTCCCGTAATGTACCATTGGCCATGATAGGCAGCGTCATGATCAACGGAGTGATTGGCCTGGTATATGCGATTGTTCTACTGTTCTCCTTGGGAGATCTAGAATCCCTGCTTCAGTCCAAGACGGGGTTTGCCTTCATTCAGTTATTTTTAAACATCACTGGCTCTCCGGCAGGTGTTACCGTGTTAGCCCTATGCATCACCTTGACCGCGATGGCTGCCAATGCTGCATGTGTGACATCTACTAGCCGTACAGCCTGGGCATTTGCACGGGACAGTGGTTTACCTGCGTCGGAATTCTTCGCAGAAGTGAGTCCCACATTGAAAGTTCCGGTGCACATGGTCCTTGTGGTTGGCCTTCTCCAAATGCTGCTTGGGTTTATCTACCTTGGCAGCTCAACGGCCTTTAACGCGGTTTTATCAATGGCAATTCTGGGAATGTATGCCTCGTATATTTCCCCGATTGTGTTCATGTTTATATATGGTCGACGGAAATCAGCACCGATTTTCCGTGGACTTGGCTCGGGATCATTCAACCTAGGCCCACTATGGGGACCCGTCGTGAATATCGCTGCCATCCTTTGGCTCCTCATAGGCATGGTTTTTAGCACTTTCCCAACCGTCGAGCCGGTGACACCAGAAAATATGAATTATTGTATCGTGGTGACAATGGGATGGATGCTGATCGGAGGGGTTTATTATTATCTCCTGGGAGGAAAGAAGCAATTTACGGGTCCAGTGGTAGAGCTGGCAGAGGGCCTGTGACTACTTACATTGACTGAACGGTTGTCCCCTCATATTCGCCAGAACTGTTATGGAAATCTTGGCAATACAAAGGAATGAAGTTGAATACACAAGAACGTGGCCTGGTTGGGGTTTCTGCAACCTTTGTTCGGTTAGAAGCACAACATACTATCAAGATTCCCTAAACATAGACATATCCATACCAGATATTGATCCTCTATGCACCAAGCCAGCATTGGGATTGAACCTTTAATCGAGAGGGTCACAGGAGTGACTGTAGCGCCAGTTGACATACGCGTCGAAACAATTTTTGTATGACGTCTACTCTGACTTTTGAAGCAAGCCCAAGAAACATTATGACGATCGACATAACAATTGATATTGAGCTCTGTTTCATGGGGGAAAACATTCGCAGATTATCATAGCTCAGAGCAGGAGTAGACCTCCGTAGAGCCCACAAAGCCCAAAGCCCAACCCGGGCTCATAACTGTCGAACTGAGAGGAAGCAATGTGACTTGATACCAAAAGCTTACTGTGCAGAGAAAGTGGTAAAATGAGTGTAATTTGCAAGAAGCTGCAAGCTTCTGTTTAACTAACTAACTGACCCCTGAATGCTTACAAATATTCACTAACAAGTGGGTCCTGTATACATGAAATGAAATGAAATGAAATGACGGTACGGATAGGGTCATTCTGGCTGGCATATGATCTGTCTCAACTGATGCCTTAGGGATCAGGCATCCAACATGTTAGCCCTACAAGCTGCCAAAATCAACCTCGAGGGGAGCTTTTGCGTCTGCCAAGTCCACTGGAATACGGGTGATATTGGTGCATTTGCCAACGGTATGGTAGTTTTCGCCTTCAGATGGAACCTTTTTTCCGGCGAACAGATTCTCAATCCAGTTCGCCCATTCTGGAGCTGAAGCAATAACAGTGGCGGAATGATCCAGCCCAGGATAAAGTCGAAGATGGACATCATTGCCAAAGCCGCAAGTATCCCCGAAGGATGCAATTACTGACTGTGTAAGAACTGACGTGTCTGCTAGACCCTGAATAAGCATCATAGGTTTTGAGGCAGATGCACCATTTGCTGGGGCATTGATCTTCTGGTATTTCTCGTAAAATTTGTTGCCGATCAAACCGGATGCGTTGACAATCTCGTTCGGAGCCAGGTCTAATGTCAGACCCATCGTGGCGAAGGTACAGGATTGTGCCTTTTCTGACAGTGAAATGCGCCTCTTCAAAGCGTTGCCTAAGGCATCATGTTTGTATTCAGGGAAAAGCCTCTTCACACCTATATCCATGGATGGAATTTCAGCGGTTACGATCGATTTGTGGAAGTCCGCAGTAGGGAGAACATTGTTCCATGCCCAGAGTACCATATCATAGACCTTGGCGGGGGCAGATATGGCGACAGTGCCAAGATATCCCGATGAATTATTTTGGACTTTCGGGTGCTCGGCCAGTTTCCAGACAGAACCACCACCTTGTGAATGACCAACGCTAGCCCACTCATGCGTAAGGATCGAACCAAATGCCTTGCGTGCCGCGACAACAGAATAATAGATATCGTTTGCGTGGGCAGCAAAATTGAGATATTTATGTGCCGTGTAGTTGTTACCAAGACCAGCATAGTCAGTAGCGACAATGGCATAACCTCGTGCAGTGAGAGTAGTCCATGTGTAATAGTCGAAAAGCTCAGGCGACGAGGACGGAGCACAACCGCGGTATATACCGATAGTCCCATGAGCATATGCCAGGAGGGGAAGCTTCTTGGTTTTGTGTAGAAGCGTGAAGGGCAAGGCAACAAAACCGGTGACAGGGACGTAAGATCCATCAATATTCAGTGAGGTATATTGAATTTTGTAGGCCGCTATCCCAGCTGGGATTGAAAGCTTCGATGAATTGATCGGAGCAATCTTCAATATGTCACCGGGCTTTGACGAGGAAAAGTTAACAGCCGTGTCGTAGAAACCGTAGTCAAATTCGACTCCAAGGGTATTGAGGTCAGCCACGTTGGCTAGTGCGGTGGTTTGTTGGCATGTTTGATTGCATCCATACTCCTCGGCAACCGCAGCAGAGACGTTGAAATTGGATGCCTGGCCAATGGTGATTGCCAAGACACAGGGCAGATAATAGAAGGCGAGTAACAAAATAGGCATTGCTTTCACACGACCTAGTAACATTTTCGAAGACGTCCGGTCAATGATAGGTGGGTAATATAACAGATATTAGGAGAGTTGTAAAGGAAAAGAGCTTTATGTGGTCACCCCCTTTTATATGCCAGAAGCCAAGACCTCAGAAACTAGGCAGCCTTGACTTCAATAGTATATGAATAGAGCTAAACAGCTAGTGGATCAAGAATTTAGAAACAGCATCTTTACTGTATGAGAAGCTATTGTAGTCGTTCAAATATTTCTATAAATGGCTTAGCTTAAATCTGAAAGGATCAAGTGACCCCACCCACAAGCTTTATTAAGCAGAATCAGCAATCCACCCAGGAGACTGGATAAGTATTCCAACCCTAACATTGGGGTCTGCCATTCCTGCTCCATGGGCCCACGGATACACTTCGCCTTATAATCTCTCCGAAGGGCCGGGCCTGTGGTATATTTATGCCCTGTCTATAATAAATTAATACAAGGAAGAGGAAGATAATGACTGACGGCGGTGTTCCGGACCACTGATGGGCGTAGCTGCCCTATCAAGGCGTAATGTCGGGCCCTCATAAGATACCAAAACGTTCATATGTTTTGCTTATGTTATATGTCAAAGTGCAAGGTGGATTACATGGCAGAAACAAGGTATGATACCAGAAAATCATGTGACCCTCGGTACTCGACATACCATACAAAAGTGCATATTACAGTTAGTCAGCAAGGTCCGTACAGATTGTATAAAAGACGGATCCGTGTCATTTAAATTAGTTAGAGTTCTCAATATCAGTCATTTTGACCATACATTTCAATACGATAGATTTCTGTCAGTTATGAGCCCGGAATCGTTCCAATAAAGATCAATTCGAAGATCAACCTCGCTATCGCCGAAACTGAGGCACAAAAAGTGACAAGAAGTCATCTGCCTAGCGCCGAAGCGACCCCTGAATCGAAGAAAAATCGGAAATCTATCTATAACTATCAGCATCATGGCTGAATACCTCTCCGCGGGTTCATCCTCTCGCGTTATACTCAAGGATTCAATATCATGGGATTTATGGATAGCGAACATCGAGTCAATTGCAGTTCAATTTGACGTATGGGAGCTCTGTGATCCTAGCAACGAGGAGGAACCAGAACCTCTGATGCCACCAAACAAGGTTATCTCGATGGCCGAAGCACAAAAGGAGTATAAAGATCAATGGTTTGAATTAATAAAAATACTCTAGGCATAATAGACTATCGACAATACTATATATACCTAGCAAAAGAAGGGGTTAAATATAGTAGTGACCGCTATTCGAAACAGCGTTTATACTAACTACTAACCCTTTATTATCGACTATAAAACTCTATATATACTACTCCGTAACCTTCGTTAAAGGTTCGCTGCCGAGTATAATCCAACCAATACTACTAGGCTTCGATAAGCGTAGAGAACCCTAGATAGAGGGTTAGAGAGAAACACGGATATCGATAAGTGGTTATTGAACTAGGAGACAGTTTAAGCAAGGTATAAGAGAGTAAGGATATCGGAAGTAGATAATACTCTAACTTAGTTCCTTAATACTATCTTAGTTATATCACCTGACTTCTATGAAACATAGACTCTAAGGCTTCAAGATAGGAACGATATCACCTTTACTCAACTACTTAACCGGTATAGAGCTTACTGGAAAATCACCTATAACAAGCTAGTTGCCAATCAACGAGGTATTTCTAAAGCTGTATTCTCGATATAGTAAGGTCACGAAGAAGCGAAGCTAACAAATAAAGAGATATCTTTTAAGATGAAACCCTGCCTATATAGAAGAAATGGGGGAGACACCTAGCGTAGAGATGCTAGGAGATATATAATAAAAATATACCTTTATTATACGAGAGAAACCAGACCATAAAGCAAAAATGGGACAAAGCCATAAAGGCTAACCTAGCTTAGAAAGCCTAGGTTAATAAGAGACGTTAAGAAACCTAGGCATAGGGGAAGGCACCGCAGTAAGCAAATGCCACTTTTAACGAGGACTCGGTATATAGGTTCTTCTTAGTATAGGCTAGTACGCTACCGGCGGCTAAGCCACCGGCTAGTAAGCCACTAACTAGCACGATATAGGCTAGTAAGCCGTCGGCTAGTAAGCTACTAACTAGTACGATATAGGCCAGTAAGCCGTCGGCTAGCAAGCAAATTGATATCTCTACCATAGTTATGTCCACCTAAAACCACGTACAAAGCCATACCGAACCGGTTAGAAAACGATAGGTAGTCGATACTGGAGCGCAAATATATATATACAACGATCGAGAGTTATTCGTGACTTTCGAGGACGTACAAAGTAGCGTTCGGGTAGGAGATATAGAGACGATCGTTAACGGGGTAGGCACTATAGTAATCTATAGTGTCAATCCTATTAATAGAAAGGTAGTTAGAATAGAGTTATACAATACTAAGTACTCTCCCAATTTCTATAGTAATCTAATATCTAATAGGTTAATAATAAAGGCGGGATTGTTAGTAAACTTTAGGATAGACTATATAGAAGCAGCTGATAGAAAACCGGTATACTAAGTATACTAGGACTAGAAGTTGATATGGTTAATACAATTAAAGGGGTTTAAATACCCTAAATTAGTACTAGACGACTTAGTATTCGCTACTAAGATATTAGCTTAAGAACCAAGATCGGAAGCATTATTTTAAACCTAGCATAGACGCCTAGGCCATATTGGCCAGCAGCGTATTGCTAAGCTAGCAGAGATAACCGAAGGGATTACTATTAAAAGTAACCCTAGTACGAAGTAGGTATATAAAGCTTGTTAATTAGTAGACGCCCCGAGGCAGATCTCTCGCCGGAAGATAGGCCAAGTATATGGTATATTTAGACGGGTCTACTTCGACCTAGTACAAAATCAACTAGCTCACAATAGTTATATATAGTTAACGTATTTTTACCTAGATGGTATTAGATACCACTTTGTTTTTATATATACTAAGAAAAACGACTGCCAAATCGCTATTAGGAAGTTCCTAGTATTAGTCAAGAACTGGTTAAAGATAGAGATCAGAGTGTTCTACTATAATAACGAGCGGAGTGTAGGTCACGAAGTAGAAACTATGATTGAAGCCGAAGGATACACCATTGAGCACTCACCACCCGGCTTACTAGAGATAAACGGTCCTACCGAGAGATCTAGGGGGATAGTAGTACGTACTACTAGAGCGTTAATTAACGATACAGAGCTTCCCTATACTCTATAGCTAGAGGCAATATATACAGCAGTATATATCCTAAATAGGACCCTAACCTAAATCAGCAACAATAGTACTAGCGGCAACCAGTGGATTATACCTTAGAAAGAGCTAATAAAGCACGCTGCACTAGATAGCATCCAATATCAGACTATTAATCTATCAAATATAAGATTGTATGGTTGCTTAACGTACTCGAGAATTATTAAGAGAGTGCAGTCCGACAAGATAGCACCTAGAGTAGAGATAGGATATCTCGTTAGGTATATCTCCAAGAACCTATATAAAGTATGGTTCCCCCACAAAGGACGTACTGGTATAGGGAGGGTCGACGTCGTGCGAGATACCGTTTTTAACGAAACGAGACGGTATTCGAAATCGATACCGATGCCTAAAACAGAGGATACTATTAGTACCATGATAGATAGACTAGGTATATAGCCGCAAGTACTTACTATAGAAGAAGTATAGGTCGAAATCAGCACGTAGATAGAGATGCCGAGATCGATAGCTAGGATAGCTCTACAAGATGAAACTGAGCATACCGAGCAAGGTAGATATGATATAGTTGATGAAACAGCTATCAATATAGCTAGTATCGATAATATCGATGATGAAGTTAATGAAGTTAATGATTAAGAGATGGTTGATCAAGGAATGGTTGATAGAGAGAGAACCCCAGTGCAGGTAGTTATCAAGACAAACTCTAGATTGCCTACCCCACAGTCTATTATCAGACCGAGGGAATCGAGGGAGCAAATAGATACTATACTAGGAAGATTTCTAATATCCTCACCACTACCATCAAAATCATCAATACTACTATCGTCACGAATAGCATCATCATCTCCGAATCCGTCGATTTCATCGATTACAATACCTAGAGAAACCCTATCATCGTCGCTAGATCCGATTTCCGTGATACCGTCGATCGAAACTAGGGGGTGGAAGTAAGAGATAAAGTAAGAGATAAAGTAAGAGATGAAGTGAGAGATAAAGTAAGAGATGAAGTGGATATAGATAAAGAGTAAGAGATCGAGAGGCAGCTATAACGTGAAATAGCTTACTCGCCGTCACCAGCACTATCATCGTTGTCATATCGAGCGTCCTCCAAAGCACTATTATCGTCGTCATATCGAGCGTCCTCTAAAGCACTATCATCGTCGTCTTATCGAGAGTCCTCCTAAGCATCGATATCCTCGAATCAAGCACTAAGAGACATCTTAGGTGATATAAGTATAACAAATATCATTACCGGCACCAGATCTAGGAGACTAAGAACGGATCCAGATTATATAGCCTACCTATCTCTTGACGATACTAACCAACCAGAGCCACTAAGTCTACTTTATGCTTTCACAATAAGTATGAATCAGAAATTCCATACAAAGCTTTATCGTGATGAACTACCCCTACCACCAGAGAACTAGTCCCAATTAAAGGATTATAGATTCGGGAAGGAGTTCATAGGAACAGTAGGCTTCGAGGTCTAAACGTTAAAGAAGAAAGAAACCTACACTAAGGTCCTAATCCCGAATCAGAGAGGAATACAAGTACTACCTTTAAAGTGGGTTTTCATATACAAATTCGACGCCGATAGATACCTCGAGAAGTTTAAAGCACGAATCTATGTCTAAGGTGACCTCTAATGGTTATCAATAGAGGAAAAGAGAGCCGCTACACTAGCTATCAAGATAGCAAGGGCTATCTTTACCTTAGTGGCAGCATTTGATCTTAATATAAAGCAGAGAGACGTTATCACTATATTCCTAAACTCAGTATTACAAGGTAAGGTTTACACTAAGTACCTACTAGGATTCGAAGTACTAGGTCAATACTAGCTACTCCACAGAGCGCTATACAGCTTACGAATATCACTAAGATTGTGGCAGCAAGAAGTAATAAGGGTACTAGTCAAACTAAGCCTTACCCTAGTGCTAGAAGACCTGTATATCTTTATTATGAATAGTATCATCGTCTTCTTTTACGTTAACGATATCATTATTGTAAACCATCTAGATCCTTACTACGCTAAGTAGGTAGCTAAGCTAGATAAAGAGATTAAGAAGCAATAGGAATTGCGTAAACTAGATATAAACTAGTTCTTAAATATACGCATTCTTAGAAATAGAGATCAGAAGAAACTATAGCTATATCAAGACAGCTATATTGAAAGCATAGTAGCGAAATATAACTTAGTCACTACGAGAAAAGTGGGATCTCTACTTACTGCTACCGATCAGCTACTACCGTACGATAAAGTGGTATCACCGAGTCAGATTCATAGTTTCTAGGCTAAGGTTAGATCTGCTTAGTACGCCACTACTATCACCCGGCTAGATATAGCAAAGGCCACAGCTAAACTAGCTGAGTTTCTTACCAACCCCGGTCTAAAGCACATTGATACTATTAACCGAGTCATATAATACCTATACGAAACCAGGTACTAGGCTATCGAGTATGGTACCAGAGATCAATATGACAAAAACCAAGGTCTCCAGCTTGCTACGAAGTCAGTTGAATTCGCAAGCGATGCGTCATTCGGAGACAACAAGGATAGGAAGAGTTCGGAAGGCTACATTTGTAAGCTGTACGGCGGCCCTATTGACTAGAAAGCGACGAAACAAAAGACCGTCACAACGTCAACCACTAAAGCAGAGCTTCTTGCACTGGCAGAAGCAGGCAAAACTGTACAGTAGTAGCGCCGAGTCCTCGAAGCATTGGGCTTCCAGCCAGATCATCCCTTATCTATCATGTGCGACAACCAGCAAACTATCGATCTCTTAACGAAGGAGGGGTCGGCGATGCATACGAAGCTGCGGCATGTGGACATCAATCGATGCTGGATGAAGCAGGAGATTAGCGAGGGTCGAGTCAATGTGGACTGGGTTCCAACTGCGGCCATGCCGGCAGATGGCCTTACGAAAGCTCTTCCTAAACAGAAGCAGCATCTCTTCCGAGAGATGATTGGGATGAGAGAAATCAGGCATCTGATTCACCCAGAAACAGTGGAAAAATGAAGGAATCAGCAGCTCTTGAAGCCAGGAAAATGCAGGCTTTAAGAGCTGGGGGGTGTGTCAAAGTGCAAGGTGGATTACATGGCAGAAACAAGGTATGATACCAGAAAATCATGTGACCCTCGGTACTCGACATACCATACAAAAGTGCATATTACAGTTAGTCAGCAAGGTCCGTACAGATTGTATAAAAGACGGATCCGTGTCATTTAAATTAGTTAGAGTTCTCAATATCAGTCATTTTGACCATACATTTCAATACGATAGATTTCTGTCATTATATTATTGGGCGGTCTATGTGCCTTGTTTGAAATAATTTTACGTAGACGAAGACCCGGTATGCTGAGTAGCATATGTAAAGCTCAAAGGAACCGCTGGCTTGGCTCTATGTAGAGGAAAGGCTGTGGTTGAGCTTCTGTTGTCCTTGGCAAACGTTGGTTCACTGGTTTGTTATCTGCTGAGTTAGTAAGCGGAAGTAAGGACCTTCCGCATTTTGCCGAGGAGATTTCACGAACATGGGGTTTGGCTATGAGTCCCGCCCGAATTCTTCCTAAATCAGCAAGACGGAAAGCTATATGTGGGTTTACCCTTTAACCGTGCCAAGCGCCCAACCACACTGGGGGTTGGTGAACCCCACTAAAATGTTATAGCCTAATGCTCCCGTACTGCTCGAGGCCTTCTATAACCGGTTCTACCCTATAGTACATAAGTTCCGGTCCTTTATTACCCCCGCTGATATTGTTCACGTCTACATAGACTCTATAGTTCTATGGTTGATGCTCGATAAGGATAACATCGCGTTCAACTACCAACTCGCCGGTGGGAGTATGATAATACTAGGAATATGTAACTTCGGCGTTATCCGTATGATTTTCGACGACGACCCCGTCGAGTGTCTAACCTACGAACCTGGTATTTTCGGTGACGGCATCCACTATCAGTGTGATACTGGCTTCACGGCTAAATTCCGCTTTCCGAACGGCGGTATTGCCGAAGCTTCTACTACTATACGTAGGCCGATCCTATAGAAACCCTCTGAGGCCCGCGTCACGCATAAGGCAGTTGCCATCGATAATAACTTAATAAGTCCCTCCCAGAGACATAGGAGAAGCTGCGTACCTAGGTGGTGACGCTGCATAGTTTTATCTACGCTTTTATCTAGCACCGTATTGATGTTAAGGATACCTTCCTTGTTCGTAATAAGGGTGATCGTATGCCGGTCAAGACTTGGACCGAGTCTAAGTCATATAAAGCTTATAGTTATAAGGAGGCTGGAGGAGAGTTTGCGAATCTCCCCGGTGAGGACTGGTGGATGTCATATCGGTACCAATTTGAAGAGTTTGTCAACCGTGCTAAGGGGCGTTCCACGCAATATTGGGTTGAGGGTAAGGATTCATGGGATCAGATGAAAATGATTGACATGGCGTATGAGAAGAGCGGGCTTGGATTGCGGCCAACAAGTTCGTTCCGCTGATGAAGGAGTTTCGAAAGGTAGTTATGTTTTTCTTCTTGGACTGTTTGGCTTGCAGGCAGAGTAACAATACTATCTATCACTTTTACTGTCGGTCATTGGAATCTACGGTGTTGCCACTATGGGCTTGAGTGGGCTCTCTGTGAAAAGTCCTAGCGAAGGATTGACTGGAGACTGCTAGTGGCTATACTGGTAAGAGTCGGCCTAAACTTTAGCCGGAGGTCTTCACAGAATAATGATATAAAGAACAAAGCATGCATCTTCTATTTGACGTAGATCTAAAAAAAGCTATTAAAGGCCAAGAGAATAATCAGATTAAAAAGCAAGAAACAGTCAAACATCCCCCTTTACTATATCTTTGGTGAGAACTTTTTATTCGCTCCACAGTACCTAGAGCTTATCGAATACTTCAATAGCAGCCTTGGCAGTAGAGGTAGAGCTGGCAGGGTTCTGACCAGTGACGAGTCGACTATCAACGACATGGAAGTCGTCCCAGATTCCAACAGATCGCTCATCTACGAATAATGTTAGTACAAAGCGATAAGCTTGAGGGTTGATAGTGACTAACACTTAGCACCAAGGCGCTCAGCAAGCTCCTCCACCATCTCGGATCCAAATCCCCTCAGCTCGGCCATGATTCCCATGGTGTTCTCTGCCTCAGTGGTGAAGCCAGTAATTTTCTTTCCCTGAATCAGAGGCTTTCCAGTGGTCCGGTCAAGCAGGTTGGTAAAGATCGCAGGGCCATGGCAGACAGATGCAACAATACCACCGCTAGCCCAGACTTGCTCGGCAATGTTCTGCAAGGCACTGGCAGTGGGGTAGTCGATCAGAGAAGCATGGCCAGCGGACGCGAAGAACAAGCCATACTTGGATCCGTCGAGCTCGGAGGCCCTGGGCATATTGTCGAGCTTCTTACGAAACTCGCTATCGAGGTTGTTCCAGATCTCGAGGTCCTCGCCGTTCAGGAAGTCGGGTTGCTGGGAGAGCCAGTCAGCAGTATAGCTGCCTGATTCAGAGGCGAGGTCGACTTCGAATCCTGCCGCGGTGAGGGCATTGTAAGGGTGCAGGGCTTCGACAATGAAAAGGCCGGTAGTCTCTTTGCCATCGAAGAGAGTGGCACTGGCAGAGGTGATGGAGATCAGGGCTTTACGGGCAGGCATTTTGGTTGAGTTGGTTGAGTTGGTTGATGAAGTATTGAAGGCTTTTGAAGCTGGAGAAAGTCACTCTAAAGGTGGGGGTAGATATAGAAGAAGATTATCTTTTTGTTTTCGAGGCTGATGTTTTGAATGCTTTGGGAGGTGCTGTTGTAGTGAGTATTTGCTAGAGAATTGTTCATCTATTTATACGAGGCTCTACAAGAGCTGAAGAGCAAAAGGTCAGTAAGATCTCCGGAGGTCCGCTTGCAACCATGCACCTGAGGAAGCCTAGGAGCCACAATCTGGAGTAGACGGAGTTAGGCTATCAATAAGCACTAGATGGTCAACGCTAGCCTTCCAGGCTCATGGGTCAGGCTCATGGGTCAGCGAAGAATGTGAATGCTTGCAACTTGAAGACGTAAAGACGGAGTTCCGGAGTCGCGGAGTGACGGAATGTCGGAGAGGTGGAGTTGTGCCCGTGAGCCACGCTCCTCCTGCTCCGAAACTCCGGATTCCCCCATTTTACGCTGCGATTAATAACTTTTCGGAGACATTTTCATGTTTTTTTTGGTGGTAATCGGCCCGACGCTAATTATTTATAACTTCTAGCATGTTTCCAAGTTACCGAAAACACTCGTTTAGCTGTCAACCTAACAATAGACCTGGCTAGCTTCCTGTCATTCCAAGACTCCTGTATCACCAACGATCTTCAGATATCGAATCAGAATGAGTCCACACGTTGTGTCCGAATACGTTCCGTCCGAAACTCGACTCTACAAGCCGTTGAAGGTCGGTAACATCACACTACAGAACCGAATCGCCCTTCCTCCCTTGACCAGGCTCCGCAATGATGACCACCATACCCCCCTTGCTTTGATGGAGAAATATTATGCGGATCGTGGCTCTGTCCCCGGAACCCTTGTTATCTCTGAAGCAACAGGGATTTCCCATGTTGAGGAAGGCCAGGCCAACAACCCGGGCTTTGTGAGTGATGCCCAGGTTAAAGCCTGGAGCAAGATCATTGATGCAGTTCATGCCAATGGCTCTTTCTATTTCCAGCAAATCTGGGGTATGGGAAGAGCATCTGATCCGGAGCATCTCGCTGGGCGCGGTTTCCCATACAGGTCTAGCAGTGCGGTGCCCATGAAGGGTATTGATGTTACCCCGGATGCTCTGACTGAAGATGAGATATTGGAGACCATTCAAAGCTTCGTGGAGACTTCTGAGCGTGTCATCGCTGCTGGTGCAGATGGAGTTGAGATCCACTCTGCTCACGGTTATCTGCTCGACCAGTTCCTCACGTCTAGTGTGAACCAACGCACGGATAAGTGGGGCGGATCCATCGAGAACCGATCGAGATTGACACTTGAAGTTGTAAAGGCCGTTGTCAAGGCAATCGGTGCAGAGAAGGTAGCCATCCGCTTTTCCCCTTACGCCGGATTCCAAGGCTCCGAGAAGACAGACTCCGTTGAGCTGTACACCCACCTCATCACCGAGCTCAAAAAGATGAACGTCAAGTTCGCCTACTTGTCTCTGGTCGAAGCAACTGGTGACCCCGGGGCTTTGATTCGAGACGAACAGGCGATCAATGTTGGGAAGACACTGGACTTTATCCTTGATGTCTGGGACAATTACTCGCCTGTCATGGTGGCAGGTGGCTACAAGCCTGAATCTGCTGCTCGAGCAGTGGAGACGCATTACAAGAATTGGGATGTGATGGTTGCCTTTGGTCGCTATTTCATTTCCAATCCGGACCTGGTCTTCAGGATTCAACACGGTATTCCTCTTGTCCACTATAATCGCGCAACATTTTACCTCCGCGAGCAGTGGGAGGGCTACAATGATTATCCCTTCAGCCCGGAATTTTTGAAGACCCACCCGCACACCGTCCACCCTATGACTGAGTGAACATAAATTGACAGCATGAAAGCATTTTGGTCAAGGCAACGACTTGCACAAAGAGCCAGCGACACTTGGATACGAAATCATTTTGAAACAGCATTGTATCGCAGTCTTGCATTTGAAAGAATACACAACTTGGCCTAACCCTTGGAATTTCCAGGGGTCAATTTTTCATTACACACATTCATCACAGACCCAACATTGGATCAATATCAAATTTCAAATTGTGTCGATGCGTAGGTAGCTTACTCCATTACATCCATTTGAGGTTTCTCACGTTAGGTAGTCAAGTCCAAGTGCATTCTATTAGGTCATCCAGGCTTTGCAGAGATCGCAGTACCTCGAACAACGTAACAATAATTTTTACCAAGCAGAGGAACCTTGTAGAAAGAAATAAAAAGAAAAGAAAAAGAGGAAGACCTGAACAATCTATATATATAAGGGTCAGCTGACATCTCACCAATCAGGGATAAGAAAAAAATGCGGCCCCACAATCCCCAACTCCCCTGTCGACCTTTCGAGGCTACTCTCACTCTCACTCTCTTCGTGTTTGCACAATTCCAGGCCACCAAGGCCATTCATGTGTGACTCGACTGCCTAATGGCTACCGCTCATTTGAGCAAGGTTTGGAATTATCATGAACACCTCTTCACTGCGAAACAAGCCGGCCTCAGCCGGCACAGGTGCCGGAGTGAAACCTCTTCGAAAGCAAGTGTCTCGGGCTTGCGACTGGTGTCGCGCTAGAAGATCCAAGTGCGATAATCAGCGACCATGTAGAGCATGTATTCAAAGACATGAGCCATGTACCCAGACGGGCGTGGATGAAACGAAGACATTACCCCAGGCGTTAAGGTATGAAGATACGTGAATAGCTATTTACGAATTTATGAGTAAACCCTAAACACTAATATAGAGAATCTAAGACACTCAAGGTACGTGTCAGAGATCTAGAAAATGAGCTGGACTGGTATAAAACCCAGTATCAAGCAAGCTCCACCATGAGCTCATCTTGGAGTCCACCCGAGCAAGCCTCTTTAGGTGGCTTTCCATATGTGTCTAGCCGCACGAATACTTCCCCATCAGAGCCTCAATCAGAGAAAAGGTCAGGTGAAAGTGACCTTATGGCTCAGAAGCCATGGGAAGGGATCGAGATTGGCACCGCCCGCTCTCCGAATGTGTCATGGTACGGGCCGTCATCGCTCTTTCACTTCATCGGGCGTATGAATAGTTACATAGACTCGAGTCTTCACCAGGGACAGTCCGGGTCGACCAAAGAAATGGTTCTTCATGAAACTGCAAATACGTTGCTTGGCTTTGACATCATCAACACTCCGGAAGACTCGACACACCCCGCTCTTTCAGGCGACTCCCCATTACCCAGAGGGGAATTTCTGAGTCCAACACAGGAAGAATACTTTCTTGAGTTATTCTGGAAGTCCTATCACACATCTCTATTCCCAGTAATCAATGAAACCAACTTTATGGATCACTATCGCTCTCTATGGAACAATTCCGGAGATTCAAGGACACCATGCGCGCTCGTGGACATTGTCATCGCTTTGTCCATGCAATACGGAGTATCCCGCTTGGTGCCAGAGAAACAAAAATTCATCGCTGACGGCGACCCCAGCATTGCTGGTCGATGGTATTTCCGACGGGCCCAGATGATGTTAAACTACTATCTGGAAAGCCCAACGGTATCAACCGTGCAGTGCTTCCTACTCAGCGCTATCTACTTGTGCAATGGATCATTTCAAAACATGTCAGCCGATGCCTGCGGTAGTGCAACTCGAGCTGCCTATACTGCCGGGCTTCATCTAGATCCTCCCTCGTCAATGCCCGAACCAGAGCGTGAATTACGCAGGCGCTTATGGTGGGCTCTGTACCAGCTAGATTCCAAAGTTGGAATGAAACTTGGACGTCCATTCACCCTTCATCGGTCTTCTATCGAGCCCAGACTTCCTGATGACAAACCTGATACTGCCATGCAGTCGGGATCCCGCTTTACTCCCCTTGGGGGGAATAAGACCTGGCTCAGTTTCCATCTATACAACGTCAAGCTTTTCACCATTGCCAAGGAGATTTATGTGGCTTTCTACTCCAGAGATTTAAACCTTCCGGAGGGTCAGTCTATATGGCACAGCCCGGAGATACTCGGGTCTCACGCTGAGTATCTGCAATCTCAGACATCCAAAATGGATCAATGGCGAGAGGAAGTGCCTACTTCACTCAAGACGAAAAGAAAAGCAAACGGCGCGACCTTCTCGACAGATGGCTCTCAAATGGAGTTTGAGCAATTTGCGCCCGAATGGCTCCAGCGCCAGCGCCTAAATTTGGAGCTTCTATACCACACACTATGCCTAAACGTTTATCGTCCCTTCATCTCTTTCATTCCAGGGCGCCAGTCAGCTTTGACTCGCGAGCTGGCCACTAAATGCGCTCTCCACGCAGTTACACTTACCAGCATCACACATCAAGCGCTTTCATCAACAACAATTTTACATGGCTGGCATGAATCTTTCCAATGGCAATGGAACGCATCTATGACCATCGTCGGCTTCGTCCTCGCAAACCCGCACAACGAGTTAGTCTCCGATGCCCGCCAAGCCGTCGATCTCTCAATTGCCATATTCGACATGTTCGGCGAATGCTTCGGAGTCGCGACTAGCGCTGCCAGAATCCTGCGCACCCTAGCCCCCAAAATAGACTTCCTCTTAAAATCATATTCAGCTTCACAAGGTTCAGTCGCAGACCCTGGCGGACTGGACGGAGCGCCTATTGAGAACTTGAAATCAAATGAGATCGGATCAGAGTGGCTTGATAGTCTCATGTCAGATGCGTCTGCTTTTGATCCTTCTTATGTGATGCCGATGCAGGAGATGTTTCAAATGGCTTATTCGATCGAGCAGTGGAGTGGGTTGGATTCGTTGATGCCGAGTATGGGGAAAGATCAGTGGATTATATAGAGTTGGGTCGTCTGGATTATTGCTTGTAAAGACATGATTGTTTCCACAATATTGTTCCAAATTTCCTGCGGTGGGCCTTTGAGCCTCATCGGTGAAGGTCTGTCGTCGGTCCACTTTAACCCGTGAAAAGGCTGGGGTACTGTCTCTGTACTGAGATGCGATGACGGTCATTGATATGCCGGCGTCGGGACTCGAACCTGGTGCGCGCAGGAGAAAAATAACCAGTCCTTCACCCTGCAGGTTGTGTCGGACTGCTGACCAACGTAGTTCACTACCACTACCGGCCCTGATATACACATATTCCTGGGAACATTTTCAAATCATGTCATTCCATCCACTAGTAACTTATAGGGTTTGTCACCCACGACATCGCCTCTCAAGCTCACCAGGCAAAGCATTTTGACATGCACGTCTTATTTCTGAGTTGCTAGACATTAAATGAATGATATGGATACATGGCATCTAAAAAAGAAACGTGGAAGTGATCACAACGCTCTTGTTGAAAGGATATATCCCACAAATAATGGTAGGAGCAGATACAAAGCCTCTGAAGCATGAAAGGTATCATACCCGGTTGAAGAGGTCATTCCAAATTTAGACCCATTCTCTCAAAGATGGCCAAGAATCTTAATAAGACTCACCGCAGAAAACATAAAAGGTATGATTGTCGTTACCTGCGGTCGTGAAAATAGCACACCAGACATAGAAACTCAACTCAGACCCCCAATCAGCAAGAGGTAAAATAGCGTCGACCATATTGAAAAATCAGAGAAAAATTGGGATGCAACAAAAATGCGGTATGCTGGAAAGATCTTGATCTTTAGCGGATAGTGTGTTCAGTTGTGGGGGAATGAATGCTGCGATCTCGCAAGGTATCTGTCCACACACATATATATATACCCTCTGCAGGGTCTAGCCATCACTTAATACAGCTCATCACTAATACGTTGATGCGTTGATGCCTATACCAAGAGCGTCCTTGTGGGGTATACCGAACATCAGCCAGCCACAAGGTCTTTAGCTATAAAGAGCGGTCAGTGGTTTATCAACGGGGCTTCTACAGTAAAACCTAAACTGAGCATATAGGATTGGGCAGCCTAGGCCAATTTTCTTTTGATACATGCAGGTCATCCTTGAAGGACGGCTCATATGTAACAACGTGTCGATACATCAATTGATCAGCAGATCGGTGTAATTGTTCTGTGAGTATGGCTACCCGATGAATAAGATATCTTCGTGGACATCTTGGTGGCATATTGGCCAGTTGGGAGGGGGCAAAAGGGTGGATGAATTGATGTTTGACTGCTGTGAGCCTTCAACGAGTCTCTGCTGGATGAGACTGGTTCTTTTTGGTTGGGAGATAACCGTTTTTAAAATCCCGGACTTTCTTTGATGTTGCAGTAGAGCTTGGGGTAAGAGTACGGCCGTTTGGTTGGGATTGAAGACTTTCTTGTCCATCCATGCTTGCCTCAACTTAATCAAGTTTATTGAGAATATCGGTAATCATTCTTTTCGTAGCGCCATGACCTTATCCCCTAGTGAATTGCTCCAGTGATATCGGTGGTTTCTAGTCTTTAAGGGCTTTCGCCTGTCCCCGGAGTTTGTCGAAACTGTTCCTCCTCTTTTGTTACCTTGTAGATGTCAGAATACTAACTGTGAAACCCTGTCCCTTGGATGATTTTTGTCTTCAAATCCGGGTCCAGCGCACAAGCGAGGCTCCGTAGTTCTGCGAGAAGGTCGAGTTGTTTGTTCAACTCTTCCGGTTTCGCTGGCAGCATCGCTTCACCGATGATTGTTCAAGGCCTGAGTACCCAGATACATAAGGAGCACTGGTTAAAACAAAAGATATTATCTGAGAACGTTGACTGGATGATGGAGGTGATGATATACGTATCAAAGTTGGTAGGTATTCCGAACTCCTGATGACTGTATCGATAGATGTGCTTTTCCCACTGACCTGGGAATAAAAGATGAGTTGGAGGACGCATAGAAATATGCGTGGATAAAGAAGTGGATGGAAAATGATAGGAAAGAGGGGATGAAAGAGAAGATTGAAGAGAGAAGAGGTGAGAAGGTGGGAGATAGGAGAGTAAGGAGTAAACAAACGGACCAAATAGGCAGAAACTACCTACATATGTAGTAGCTGAGGAAAGACCGTAGGGGAAAGGACATAAACAGAATGCGTCATTTAGATCATTTAGATCGAAGCAGCCTATGTCGAACGATGGCAGATGAGACCACTTATGAGCTTACGGATCAAGGCTATATTCCATCTATATATATATATTTTTTTTGGAGTAGACCATCTTCGTGACTGAGGCCAGTCAAGGAAATGGGGGTTGGCATTGAGCAGTGAGATTCTCAGTACAAAGATAAGGGGCTAATGTCTTGGCGCGGGTTATCTCCAATCAACTTCTCCTCATTTCACTGCTTCTTCTCTCCACACCTCCTCTTCAAGATGCCACGCGCCGTCCGAGGTCAGCTCCTCTTTTTCTCTTGCTTCCTCGGATATATTGCTAACACTTGGTATCCTCGGCAGGTCTGCTAATTGAATGCGATCCGTCGATCAAATCCATGATCCTGAAGTACGACGAAGAGCGACATGACTACATAGTGGAGGATTTGGATGACGAAAACCACCTTGTCATTAAGGAGAGCCAGCTGCAGAACCTCAAAGTTCGCCTGGATCAGGTACCTACTACACCCTAACTCTTCGGGGACTATCCAAGCGCCCTTACTCACAGATTTGACAGGACCTTGACGAAAAGATCATGCAGCTGGATGAATCTGAATCTGAATAGGTTATAACCAGCTATATTGGACTGGATATGATGTCTACACACGCGATGCAAAACCAACCGATTCTCATATCCAAGTCCACAACGCACTCGCAGAACACTGTCGTGAATGTGCCCATCTCCCACCACTTGTTACAAAGGATCGCATCATGATTTCACCGGTATCCCATGGTTGAATGCAGTCTAGGATCACCTCACTCAATCATCCGCCCTTCCTCCGACCGATGAGTACCTGGCCACTTTGCATGGAGAACACTCTCAGTGATAGTGTGGGGACTGCTCTCAGACAGAGGGGGGGGTTGGAGACTGTGCAACCCATCGAGGCTGGTCATACTTCACAATGCTGTATATCCCAGCTCCAGGCTGTGCTGGCTAGTAATACCCTTGCAATAAATGAGAGGCGTTTGACGTGATCGAATGTTGGCGAAGCACATCTCCAAATCACCGGAGAAACTATCACTCCGGCAGATATAACCGTGGACAATGTAGCATGTCACTCTCCAATAATCTTGGAAGACACATTTTTATGACACTTGCATTCTGCTACACACCTGTGGGCACATACACTGCAGTCAGTCAACTACGCTCTATTGCATAAGGCAACAGTCGCGACCATCGACTAGATGTCAACGACAGGTTACACGCGAATGGAAGCAGCGACTATCTTGTGTTATCTTCCTGTATAAGGGAACCTGATTTCCAGTGAATTATGGCTATATGGGTTCCTCGTGGACCCCTCGGGTGTTCGAATTCCCTCTCAGCTTCAATATAAAATCACTTCTTCCAAATTACCAACTTCCAACTTACAACATGTCTCTTCTCCGTGCCAACTTCCCCGGCTCTGGCGACTTCGCTCCTCTCTTTCGTCTTCTTGGCGACTGCGATGACCACCGCTCTGCCCGCAACCAGCCCGCGGTTCGCTCGTTCTCCCCTCGCTTTGACATCATGAGAGTGAATATGCATACCATTTCGATGGTGAACTTCCTGGCATCGATCAGCAGGACATCGATATCGAGTTCTCCGGCCCCCAAACTCTAGTTGTCAAGGGCCACACTGAACGCAAGTACCATTCTGAGCCACCGGCCGAGGCCAAGGAAGGCAAGGATACAGACGAAGCCAAGCCCATTCACCGGTTCTGGGCCAGCGAGCGCTCAGTCGGCGAGTTCCAGCGCGTCTTTTCCTTTCCGACTCCTGTCGATCAACACAACGTCAAGGCCAGTTTGAAGCATGCCATCCTGTCCATCAAGGTACCCAAGGCCACTGTCGCTACTTCCAAGAAGATCACCATTGAGTGAGTAGTCATTTCCTTCACGCCGACACAGGAGCTACAATTCTTTTGTCAATGGTATTGGACGAAACTTGGAACTTTTCCCTACATCTGTACTTTTTTATTTGTTTCCTAGTTCCTTTGGATATATATCCATGATCCGGGCCTCGGCACATGCAAATCCTAAGTTGATACGCAAAATATAATGTTAAGTATTATTTTTTGATTTTTTATTTTAGAAAATGGAGGTCGGCCTAGAATTACATTTAGAAATAAACAAGGTCATGTAGTTTTGAAGGCATCTAAGATATTCCAAGGCATTCAGAGTTGACATTCTGTTGTTTCTTATGATTTGCCCCAGTGCCGAGGTCCCCCGCGCCCTTTTTTATACTCCCAACTCTCTCTCTCTCTCTCTTTTTCTCTCAAACTTCAGAAACATTCATCTTTCTCAAAATATGGCTGACAACTACTCTTTCGAATATTTTATCATTCAACTTCCCACCGATCATCAATATGTGGCCCATGTGGAAATCAATCGCCCGGAAAGGTTGAACGCCTTCATCGAAGTGTGAGCGCTAACCTAGACTTTGACCTTATATATTCTCTAATAAATCAAATTTAGTATGTGGGGAAACATGGCCCAGATCTTCAACAAGCTTTCCTCGGATCCTCGTGTTCGCGCAATCGTCCTCAGCGGTGCTGGAGAGAAGGCATTCACCACCGGGTTGGATGTGAAAGCGGCCTCGCAAGGTCTTCTATCGTCAGACGCCAAGGCCGACCCAGCTCGAAAGGCGGCCGTCTTTCGTCGGCATATCACCGCCTTCCAGGACTGTATCACCGCGGTAGAGCGTTGCGAAAAGCCCGTTATAGTTGCTCTTCATGGATTCTCATTGGGACTCGGCATTGACCTGTCAACGGCAACGGATGTGCGTCTCTGTTCCCGCGATACCCGGTTTGGGGTCAAGGAAGTCGATATCGGGATCGCAGCAGACATTGGCACCCTCAGCCGACTCCCCAAGGTGGTCGGAAATTACGGGTGGGTCAAAGAGGTGGCTCTGACAGCGCGCGAGTTCGGTGCCGAGGAGGCGCTGCGTGTGGGATTCGTTAATGCGGTGTATGATAACCGTGAAGCCACTATTGCGGCCGCGTTTCAACTCGCCTCCCTGATAGCCAGCAAGAGCCCTGTGGCCGTGCAAGGCACCAAGGAGATCCTGAACTTCTCGCGTGACCACTCTGTGCAAGATGGACTGCGCTATACGAGTGTATGGAATAGCGCTGCTTTGCAGACGCAAGATGTCTCGGCGGCTCTCCTGTCTGGTTTGCAAAAGCGTACTCCAACATTCGAGAAGTTGTGATGGCAAATCCACTATTTCCCACTGTTTATAAAACATCTACGGAGTAGTCTTCTGTGTTAATTGCCAAGGAATGTCATCATCGTCATATCTGACCGTGCTCAGGGCTATATCGGAGTACGTCCGTACATATGAGCTGTTTTCGGATAAATTCCCGGTTTACCCAGCCATATTATTTCCAGTCCGTGTTTTATTAATGAGTTTCCATGAATCAGAAGTGACGATCAACGGGTCTCCGCATTTCTCTACATGTTTCATTGCTTTTTTCTCCGAAACGACATGAAACTCGACAATGGCCATGTATACCCCGCTGAGAACGTCACTTTTTCCACGTATCCAAGCCATTTCTTAGCATGGCTTGAAAATATATATAATTTCGAAGAATCATCCAATTCCCCAAAGAACATTTACTAAAAGCCTTCTCACTGAGAACTTGCTCTATATTTATCTCGCCATGAAATCTACTATTCTTCTCTCCGCGCTCATCCCTAGTGCGCTGGGCACGACTATCTACCTTGCTGGTGACTCGACTATGGCAAAGGGTGGGACTGGATCTAACACCGCGGGTATGTGTGTTCTCTTTCGGCCTCCAGGATAGCATCATGCTAATACTCCCAGGTTGGGGTGAATATGTTACGCCCTATACCTCACTCACCGTGTCCAACCAAGCTATCGCCGGCCGTAGCGCACGTTCATACACGCGTGAGGGTCGGTTCGATGCCATTGCAGCAGTGGTTCAATCTGGAGATTGGGTGATCATAGAGTTCGGGCACAACGACGGTGGCTCTTTGACTCCCACCGATAATGGGCGTACCGACTGTTCTGGCACAGGCAGCGAGACCTGTAGCACAACCTACAATGGGGTCGCCGAGACAGTGTTGACGTTCCCGGCATATATAGAGAATGCCACCAAGGCGTTCAAGGCCAAGGGCGCCAATGTGATCATCTCCAGTCAAACACCCAACAACCCCTGGGAAACTGGAACTTTCACCTATACCCCATCGCGGTTTGTGGGCTACGCGGAGTTGGCAGCTGCTGCTGCCGGCGTGCCCTATGTTGATCACGGGGCTTATGTGGCAGACCAATTCCAGACGCTTGGTCTGACTGCCGTCGATGCGTACTTCCCCTTGGATCACACGCACACCAGTCCTACCGGTGCATCGGTAGTGGCTCAGGCCTTTTTCAAGGCTGTGGTTTGTGGGGATGTTGCGCTGAAGAATTCTCTGAGCACCACCTCTTTCCCTGGTTCGTGTCTCTAAACGGACAGATGTACGGGACCTATACAATCTAAGCTTATTTTGTGACAATAACTGTGTTACCTGCAGAGCGAGATAGCAGATTGGGTACAACTATATCCAAAAGCAATTGTAGACTGGGCTTCAACCAGTCTAGCTCATGGCCAGGTAAATTCATAAGGTTTCGTAATATGTCCATAGCTAAGACACGAACAAATACAAAAGCTGTCGCTGAAAGAGCTCTCTTGTGGGCATAAATCACAGTCGGTCTGATTTCATTCCTCCAGGATAGATCGAACGATGCCCCGATTCTCGACTCGGTGATAGTATTGATTCACGCTCGCGAACCGAGCATCAAATGCACCTTGGTTCTGTACAATATCCCGTAGAACTGGCCATAGAGAGCAATCATCGATGGTGAGCACGGAGCCTCCTAGGTAATGTTGGCCCTGCAAAGTACGCTCCCAATCCTCAATCCCATATTCAAACCGACAGGCTGGATTGGTGGCACAGTGCTGACGCCAGTGTGCCAGAAACTGGTCAATCGTTGGCAAGAAATTGCCCCCACGTAACGAATATCCACCTGGCCGTGAGATCTCAGCAGACCGGTTGGCCATGTGCGCTAGTACGACAGAGTCGCCCGCGATTATGGCTCCATCAGGCGCTTCATATATGGGCAGTGTCATTGAGTCACTATCTCTAGCTCCCAGTTGCTCATGGTTGGTGATCAATCGATATCGGACGCCACTTTCCCCCAGACAGAGACGCACACGTAAATTGGCCACCATATCACAGCCAAGTACTAGCTGCCCTGTTGATGTAGTCACAAAGTTGACCACGTCAAATCCCCCACCGTACACGGCGTCCCAATTGAATTCGGTGGCACGATTTTCCTGGCCAAATGCACCAATGAGGCGTTCTGTTTCGGTAGGATCCCCATGGACCACGGCGCGAGCCTGGTCCAATGTCTTACTGACAGCCCCCTGTCCCCAGATTGTGTTGGCCACAGGGTCGATGAAAGTGCCAATATGACGGAAAGTAAGGGAAATTCGCTGACCACCGAAGGCTTGCTCCTCGGTAGATTTGGTTACATTAGGCCGTTTGTCGGCCCGGATGCCATGAAGCCATCGCATGTTCGTCTTTGGGCCGAGCACAAAAAGTGACTTGTGAGGAAGAGGCACGCGCTGAGTTGTTCGGCATGGTTCAGTGCCTCCCTCAGGCTCCGATGCTGAGGCCTTCGTACGGAGGACCATCACGCGCTCGGCGCCTAGACTGACATTGCAAATGAAAGACCCTCGCACAATATCCAGTGTCTTATCTGAGTGCTCTGATATACGATCCTGTCCATCACGATAAAGCTGGATAAGCACATGATTCAAGGGGTGGCCTAGTATTTTCTCAACCGCCATGCGCACTTCATCAACCGTGGAGGTGAATGGCTTGAAGGGTGGAGACTCGTCTGCCGGATGACGATATATAGGCATGGCTCCATCTGGTCGAGGTTGGCCCTGGACTGCAACCAATCGGGGAACCTGGCCCGACAGATGGTACATCTTCTGCCAATCTACCTCCGCCTGTATACGATCAAAGGAGTCTTCGGCCAAGTTGACATTGTTCACGAGGCGCGAGTCGCCCTCCCCGATGTTGGTTTGGGATGTATTTAGTACTTCCACGGATTGCAAAGGTGGTATTCCTCCGTCGTGGTCAGCGCGAGGCCCAGTTGAAGATTCTTTTGGGGTGTCTCGGCGCTTCGGACGACGGACGCGCACGCGCACCTTCTTTTGGTCTTCCACCGGACCCCGCGCCTGTGCAGCAGTAGTGCGTTGTGCGCGAGAAAGACTAGCGAGTTCCGAAAGGCTGGGATCTTCTGGCTCACGCGAGTCATCTGTGGGAGAGGTGTCCGCGGTATTCCAAAATTCCAGACCATCCATGACGCTCTCGATGCCAGCCGTAGCTGCTGACCTCTTAGACTGCGGTGCGCCTTGGCGAGCAATTGCATCAGTCTCATCCCAATCTAGCTCCTGAATGAGCTCCCGAGCGGTGATACCAGTCGCTCCCAGAATATCCGCCATGCGTCGCATTGCTTCTTGATGCCGCTGAAAATCGCGGAACCCCAAGCAATCCTCCACAAGAGTGACTGAAAACCCATTGCGGACAGCATCCAAAGCCGTCGCAAACACAGAGACATTGGACAACGAGCCACAAAGGTACAACTCGGTCACAAAGTGTGTCCTGAAGGATAGCACCAGGCCGGGGGACTCTAGAGCGGAGTATCCTGTTTTGTCCACTACGGTGTCATGCTGGGCGTTGATGGCGGCTAGAATCGGCGCGGGGAACTGATATCCGGGGGTATGCGGGTCACAGCATAGCGAAGAGTCGGCGGAGAGAAAGGCTTCACGGTCAACCGGTTCTGGTGAATCATGATCCGACCCGACTTCAATTATATCCGAGGTGGGCATCTCCTTTCTGCGCGGTGGCTCTCTGTCCAGGACAATGCGATCACCAAAGTTCCAGTCGACAATGGTCTGAGGGGATGCATATTGTGAGCGTACCCAAACTACATTGCCGACTCGACGGAATGCAGATGCTAGCTGCGGGAGGGTTTCGAGGATATCCGATGTATTGGGGATATGTAAAGCCCCGGACGGACGGACAAAGTCATTTTGAAAGTCAAGTAGTAACAAGGCCTTCCGGGTCTGGATGGTGGGTAAATCCCCAAATGAGAAGACACTCATCCTATAGACATGGTACGATCAAAGACTAGACACAAGAGAAAGTAATTGGACCGACCAAACAATATCAGTTATCAGTGGATATGAAGACGTGGGGGGGGGGGGGGGGGGGGGGGGGGCGGAGAGACATTGTAGAGGGCCTAAGGCAGAAATGGTACTTTTTTTTTGGGAAGGAACGACTCAAAAAAGTAGTCGAGGCAGGTACGAATGTCATCACGTGTTCCAAATATATAAAACTAAATAAAAATAAAACAGAGTCTGGACCCTCTACGGAGTAGTACTTCACTTTTTGAAACATTCTGATATCCCGGAGATTGTTCCTACTCCGGGGGAAAAAAAATATATTGTACTTATCCATAAAGATTTGAGTCATAAAAATAAAAATAATATGACCTCTAGTTACCAAGTATGCTTGTCACACTGGGAAACGCAATTCATGACATAATAAATGATCATCCTCCAATCAATACAGCGGCCGGTGTCGGTGTGGGGTCTCCGGGGAGCAAGGTCTGCTCTCCGGGAATTGCTACGGTGACTCGAATCGCCCAGCCATGTTCGCCCATTATTTAAATTCCCAAGCTTCCCCAGTCCAGCATTTTCTTTCTCCTTCACTCTCCACTCTCCTCTCTTCCATATCTTCACAATGGCTTCTCGTGGTCTTCCCCGTGCCCTCCGCCTTGCCCGCGTGGCCGCTCCTCGCTCGGTCATTACCGCAGCTCTCCCTCGCCCTGCCCTCGCTGCCGCTGCCGCTCTCCCCCGTGTCTCCTCGGTCGTCACCCCCGTCCGTGGTATCAAGACCATTGACTTCGCCGGTGTCAAGGAGGATGTCTACGAGCGCGCCGATTGGCCCCGTGAGAAGCTCCAGGAGTTCTTCAAGGACGACACCCTTGCCCTCATCGGTTACGGCTCCCAGGGTCACGGCCAGGGTCTGAACCTCCGTGACCAGGGTCTCAACGTTATCGTCGGTGTCCGCAAGGATGGTGCCTCATGGAAGGAGGCCATCCAGGACGGCTGGGTCCCCGGCAAGAACCTGTTCGATGTCACCACCGCCATTGAGAAGGGTACCATTGTCATGAACCTGCTCTCCGATGCCGCCCAGTCCGAGACCTGGCCCACAATCAAGCCCCTCCTCACCAAGGGCAAGACCCTCTACTTCTCCCACGGTTTCTCCCCCGTCTTCAAGGACCTCACCAAGGTCGATGTCCCCAAGGACATTGATGTCATCCTCGTTGCCCCCAAGGGTTCCGGTCGTACTGTCCGCACTCTCTTCCGTGAGGGTCGTGGTATCAACTCCTCCATCGCCGTCTTCCAGGACGTCACCGGTCAAGCCAAGGAGCGCGCCATCGCCATGGGTGTCGCCGTCGGTTCCGGCTACCTTTACGAGACCACCTTTGAAAAGGAGGTCTACTCTGACCTCTACGGTGAGCGTGGCTGCCTTATGGGCGGTATCCACGGTATGTTCCTCGCCCAGTACGAGGTTCTCCGTGAGCGTGGTCACAGCCCCTCCGAGGCCTTCAACGAGACCGTTGAGGAGGCCACCCAGTCCCTGTACCCCCTGATCGGTGGTAACGGTATGGACTGGATGTACGCTGCCTGCTCCACCACTGCCCGTCGCGGTGCCATTGACTGGTCCAGCCGCTTCAAGGACACCCTGAAGCCTGTCTTCAACGACCTCTACGACAGCGTCCACAACGGTACTGAGACCCAGCGCTCTCTCGACTACAACTCGCAGCCCGACTACCGCGAGAAGTACGAGAAGGAGATGCAGGAGATCCGCGATCTCGAGATCTGGCGCGCCGGAAAGGCCGTCCGCTCTCTCCGCCCCGAGAACCAGAAATAAATAATACCTTGATACCCGTGGGGGTTCAAAAAATGATGATGTACTATGAACTGTTCTTTTTGGGTTTCAGGTCGAAAATATTATTTTGAGTCTTTACCGGCCATTTCCCCAGTTACTTTTTTTTTTCTTCTTTTCTTCTGTAGATTATGTATTGCAGCTTGTACCTGCAGCTAGTAACCCCGCGCCGAAGCTCGGAGAATAGTCCGGGTTAAAATAAGAGTCATCCTTGTTACTTCTCTGTTCTCCCTTCTTCACCCTCTTCTACAATCCACAAATATGACTTCACCCGTTGTTGCAGCTCAATCGCTCACTCCAGCTGCAATTCAAGCGGCATATGGTCTCATCCAACCCTATGTGCACCGTACGCCGCTGCTGACATGCAAAACACTCGATACCATCGCCTCAACACCGCAATCCGTCGAAGCCTTGGTCGGAACGCCGTTTGAAGGCCAAACTCCCGCTCGTCCACAATTTAGATTCTTCTTTAAATGCGAGAACTTTCAGCGAATCGGTGCCTTCAAAGCACGGGGTGCATTCCACGCATTGCTGCGATTGTTGGAGGAGCGCGGGGAGGAAGTCAAACGGCGCGGGGTGATCACACATAGCTCTGGTATTTTCTGATCTTCTGCTGCACAAGGCGAAATTATACGTGCTGACTGCTCTCGATTTCAGGAAACCATGCACAAGCCCTCGCCCTCGCTGCCTCAACCCTGGGAATTCCCGCATATATTGTGATGCCCCGCATCAGCACGCCATCGAAGATTGCGGGTACGCAGTCTCATGGCGCGGAGGTCATTTTCAGCGGCTCGACTAGTGTAGAACGTGAAGCTGTGGTGGCAGAGATACAGGCGAAAACAAACGCCATTCTCGTGCCACCATATGATGACTTCAATGTCATTTGTGGGCAGGGTACAACGGGGTTGGAGCTGGAGGCGCAGCATGCCGAACAAGCTGGGTTCCGAACCCTGGATGCGGTCATCACTCCTATTGGTGGAGGGGGACTCAACTCCGGCGTAGCGACGTGGTTCTCGGATAAGCAGACACGCGTGTTCGGTGCAGAGCCCAGCTTTGAAGGTGCGGACGATTGTCGACGCGGGCTGCAGGTTGGAAAGCGAGTGGAAGCCGTTGGTACCCTCACTATCGCAGACGGGCTACGCACTCCCGTGGGATTACTCAATTGGGAGGTCATCTCCAATGAGAAGAAGGTAGAAGGGGTGTTCGCTGTTACCGAAGAGCAGATCAAGTCAGCCATGCGGTTGGTTATAGAGCGCATGAAGGTTGTTGTTGAGCCGAGTGCAGTGGTTGGACTAGCTGTATGTCTCTTTGATGAGAACTTCAGGCGACGAGTCGAACAAGAGGGTGGCAAGGATGGATGGGATGTTGGCGTTGTGTTCAGCGGCGGCAACACAACTGTCGAGGCAATTGCCAAGCTGTTTACATGAGCATACGATATTGAATAGATGAATATACACCGTAAATATAAATATTCAATGATCAGGATCAGTCATCTCAACCCCAGAGCCACGCATGTAAAATGAAAAGCCCCCACCATTGTTCGCCTCGATTGCTTCCACTATGCGACGAGGCCATTCATCGCGCCCCCACGGATTGACCCATACCGATATCTTCCCTTGCTGAACCACGCTCTGCCGTGAAGGGGCATCTTTCACGGCTGCATGGGCGGCCATACTCGGAGGGAATGGGCGAACAGAGGAGCGGTGAACAATCAGACGCAATGTTGGAAAAGTGCCCCAGGGTGCAGGGAGAGCAGGTCTCAGCGATGGAACACGAGCCTGAAACTGGTCGTAGTGACCAGGGCTGGAAGCTCGACCTCCTGCGACCGTTGCGGTATACACAATTGCACACTGGAGCTGACTCTGCAGAGCCTTCAGCTCCCGCACCAGCTCGGTATAGAGGTCAGATAAATGAAACCTCTTCTTTTGCTCGCGCTCAGAATCAATTTCTGCCTGAGGGCGCCCAATTTCTTCGGTCCGAGCAACTTCGTCACGCAGCCGGTCTTGCCAGAAGAAGGCGGTGGCACTGTCAATGGCAATCATCTGTAAGGGACGTGATGCGGAACGATGTCGTGAGAGATCGAAAAGGTACGAGTCTAGCGTGTGGATTGTGGCCAAAAGAGCGGATGAAGATTGCGGACGAAAGACATGGACATGCTGTAGTGAAGAGACGAGCAATGATTCAAGATGAGGCCCGAGACTTGATTCAGATATTCCTCGCTGCTGCTGCACAATACCTCGAGCCACAGTTCTTAGTCTTTCGGCATCGAATCGGTCGTCGGTATCTATGAACACCACAGCTGCCTCTTGGCCACTCACTGGGATGTCCCCATATTTTCGTGGTAAGATAGCGAGAGCTGTGAGATAGTATAATAGTTGTGACTTCCCCGAGGCCGACAGGCTGCTTGAAATCTCCACGATAGGAACCTGCTGTTTCTTGCTACCGTCTGGGTCTGAGAACAACACATTGGCTGATGGGTCAACGTCTTGCGCTGCGTGTAGTTCATCCAGCTTATAAACTTGACCAGCCGGGAACTCACTGTGTAGCAGCATTTCCTCATCTTCAATGGTCTGCTGTTCTACAGGCTCACTTAGAGACTGAGGTTGTCCATCGGTCGCAGCAAGTGCTTTCGGCGCAAAGACTTCAAGCAAAGTGTCTAAGATGGGCACGCCTGATAAATATGCGTCATGGCTTAAGTGACCAGGATAAAAATGGGCCAATCCAGAGAGTATCTAAAACTTGTCAACTCAATGCGTTCAAAGAAATAGGAAAAGCTACAATACCTCATCTAGTCCCTCTTGGTGTACATCGGCCAGCGATCTCTCTCCGAGATTGGCTGCCATGTGTAAGCAATGGACTGAGTCATGAATCTGGCATCACTAGATTTTGACCACGTATAAAGTCCTGTGAGTAGATGTGAGCAAAGTGATAGAAGGTGTAGAAGGTGTAGACGTGTGAGCGGAAAGTTGAATAGCGCGGCTGACGGAGCTTCCGAACTTCCAACTTTCCCAACCTTGAAGGTTCCAATCTTTTCCCTTCGACAACATAGCAACTCCCAACTCTCACTCGAGTTTACTTGTCTCATATTCACTATTGGAAATCACAATGGCTCCTCTCGTCCCCATATTCTCCGCTGATTCCCTCCCCGATCATGTCAATACCGTTCGCCGCAACTTCCAAGAGAAACGCCGTAAAGGCGAACAAGTCAACCTCAAGGACTGTCCGTTACTCGAAATGACACAATTCTCTTGCAATCCACCACAAAATGGGGTTCCCGAACCAGGAGTTGTGGTATGTGAGCCTGTGGTGAGGTTGTTCCGACGGTGAGTCTTGAGCATCGAGTTCAAGTCAAATAGCAAGCTGATCTCTCGTAGCTGTGCCGGTGGGTTAATGGTTGAGACAACATCATGGGAGCCAATTAGGCTAGCAGAGGAAGCAAAACAAAAGCAAGCAGCCAATACGAAACAATGAGAGGCGCTACTTTGCATTACGAATACGCATTGGGCGGAGTTGGCGCTATATGGGATTACAATTACTTGCAGATTTCAAGAATAAAAGTTGCATTCCGAATAATGCTTGTGACTGCCATGGGGTATCTCCTCAGGTCATGCTCCTGAACTAAAACACAAGCGCCAGCCCATAATCGTGGGAGAAAAAGAAAACAACGCCGGTAGGCCTTATGCCTTTGTAATTTACAGGTCAATCATGACATCCGCTGGCTCGACACTTGCTGGAGGCTTTGGAGTCTTCTCCTCTCCTCGCCGTGCATTCGAGCTTGTCCGGCGCCAGAGATCTCGCTCACAGTTGACAATGGGGCCCAACTCCATATTCCACGAGAGCTTGAGCCGGGACTTGTCGGCATCCGCCGGGTGTCCCGAATCGATATCCATGGCTGAACTGGGGAATGTACCGTGAGCTTCCTTGCCGTGCTTTTTGGATAGTCCCTTGATCGTCTTTTCGAACATGCTTTCCATGCTGTCCGTTCTCCGGCCCCAGAGTTTCTTATCGCGGCCAGTCGAGCCCGTCTGGTTGTCGCGGAATGCGGCACTCGCTAATTTGCGCAAAGCTTCTTCGCCATGCCGTCCATCCTCTGCGGCGCGTTCCCTAATCTTGCGCGGGTCGTTGTCTCGTCCAATAAAAACTGCGGTGGCAGAATAGGTGTGTTTGCTAGGGAAGCTCGGGAAATGTTTGGGGATGTAGGGACGATTTGCGCGGTCGTCTTCGCTGCTCAGAGCCGTAAGAAATGGAAGAGATTTGGATATTTCATTCTCTGGTGGGGGAGATGGTAATAATGTCGGTGTGGGTTTGTCTGAGGGCACTGATTTGAGATGAGGGAGAAGATCATCGGGATTGAGGCGGAAACGCTTCAGAGCGTGGTCAAAATCTTGCGGGATTGGTTGGACGCGTCGCGCAGATAGCATGGACTGGCGGATGAATGTGGAGAGTCGTAGCATGTCTAGAGATTTCAGGCGCAACCCGTCAACTCAAGCTTCAAAATGGATGCAATACCAGGTCACGTACACTCCTCAGTAGCACTGCAGAGACTCGACAGTGCAGCTGGATCGGCCAACTCAAATCCCGAGTCCTTCAAAGTCTGGCCGACTGCACGATTCATCAATTGGTCGAGATGGGTGTCATCTTGCACGACCGGCTCGGAGGTGGATGGGAGAACCACGGGCTCCTGTAAACGATGGTGGTGATGATAATGGCGCTTTATCCGCTTCGGGTTTTTCTGGTCGATAGATGGAGAAGGTCGTTTAACATGGGCGCCCGATGTCGCCATGGCCATTGTATTGGTCTGATCAAGAAGTAGTCATCCCGACCAGGCAATGAATGTTATCAAGTTGGTCACGTGGTGAGGGCGGTGAGTAGATGACCAGCTGTCATAGACCTTCGGGGACTCATAGGAGGAAGCAATGTGAATGGCTTCAAATATTGTTTGGGACTTTTGAGTAGATGAATTAGGACCAACATTAGACGAGCAAATACTGCCACCAAGCTAGGCTTCGTTCATCTCACATATCCTTCATCTCGAGGGCTTCGTTTAGTTGCCGTGACCCTTACTATTGATATTCACATAGATAGTGCTAGTGGGCGAAATATCCATTTCATTGGGACAAATGATTCAGTATATAAAAAAAAATACAAGAAAATAAATCTGTGATCGTATTTTGCAGCCCTAAAATAGCAAGGGAATGATGAACATGCCATAGTTCGCTCTCACAGCAAAACCGACCAATCCGGCGGCTCGCTTAGTCCGCTCCGAAGCTTCAACTTCACCTCACAAATCAGCCTTCCTTCTTACCCACCCCCCTCTCCTCTCCCCACCAACGTCCGAGGCAGGTTTCAAGCTGTCCGCAACCCATATTGCTTTTGTTCAAGCATCGATTGACGCAACTTATTCGTCACAATGCCCGCCGCTATTCCCCCCATTACCGGCGTACGTGCCCCTTCCGTTGAAGGCCGGGTTAACCCGAGCGGGTTGATCAGGTCAATTGAGATGTTCGCAATGATTTACTGACATGGTATATTTGTCTACAGATGCTCCGCCGTGGTCTTGTCCTGGACCTGAGCACTGCTTTCGGTAAGTTGTGATCCGGATCGAGTGGCATGATCAAACGACAGTTTGGATATCGCGACCTCTCGGGAGCGACCACATGAAATATAAATACCAAGAGAGATGGTTGGGATGAGATCAACAAGTGAGACAGTTGCTGATCAGGGTATCTCATCCACTAGGCTTCGGTACTACCTTCGGCTACCTCTGGTGGTACGGTAAGTAGATCATACCCCGGCTGCGCCAACCCCCCGCGATTGATGTCTCGAAATCTAATCATATGTTTGTCCCACAGGCTACCACCTCCCCCGCGTGCGTGAGCGCGATACCTACTACGCCCGCCTCGAGGCTGAGCGTGCTGCCCAGCGGGGTTAAATCGATCAGCCCTGGTCACCTTTCGATCGTCTCCTTCCCGCCCGTTCGGCGCCAGTTCTTTTCTTTGTCAAAGCGTTATCTAGAAAATTGCCCCGTGATGGAAGCACATGTCTCGACATCACCTCCGGGCTTGGTTGGATCGACGGGTGTGTACGAGTGGGTGGTTTGGTTTGAGATCGATTGTACATATACGCCTGTGGACAACCAACCGTTTTGATTTTGGACTTTACTCTTTCTGGTCATGGCCATCGCAGGCCATGCTACGTAGTACCGCTCGAACGCGCAGATCGACATACTTGACCCCTACGCCTGAACCAATCGAATGAGCGAATTGGATCTATTGTGTTCAAACGCTAATTACGCCGGATATATGTACGTGGAAACACCAGCGCACCCCCCATGGGATTGCCGAACCATGTCTCCGCCATGTGTAAAACCATAGATCATCATCCCGTACCTGCTCATCACCGTGGGGTATGGGCGAAGTCCGGATACGGGAGCTGATGGGGAAAAAACTGCAAGTGTGAAGCCCTAGCTGTCGTTCACCGTAGCACTCGCTCAAATGATATGCCTCGGACGGACCCGCCGGCCATGGAGTTGCGTACGTTCTTCTTGAAGGCGTCACGAGTGGCGCGAAGATCTTCCGCGGCGTCCTTGTTGAGAGGGTCGGACGCGTTTGGCTCGAGGAAAAGGAACTGTGGAATAACCAGTCAACGAAAGTAATGACCAGTCAAAAGAAAGAGATCAACGGACCTGCATGCCCACAATGACAGCATTCAGATTCAACACAGGCTTCCAGTCCTCTCGTAGAATGTTTAAGCAAACGTTGCCCTCCAGGTCGATATTGGGATGGTAGATCTTCTGTGTGCATTTAACCTTGGGAGGATCATGGGGGAAGTTCTGGTTCACGGCGAAGCTAAAGTTGAAGACACCACCCTTATACATGCCCTCGTCCGGTTCGATGGTCAAGGTGAAATTAAGGATGTCATCGGGGTTCGGGAAAGACATTTTCATCGTGCTGCCGAGGGTGAGTTCTTGGAGGTCTAAAGAGAGAAGAGGTTAGAGAGCCATATAACAATGATCCAGTAAGCAACCGATGATAGTTATACTGTCCACTACGGGAGAGTCACTCACCTCGTTGCACGCGTAATTGCGCCGCAGTGACCTTCTTCTTCTTCTTGCCTGCAGCACCTTCGGCATTCTCAGCCTCCTGCTGCTTTTGTTTCTATACAGACTGTTAATCATAGTCCAGTGTTTCTGTAAGACCCAAATAGAGCCTTACCATCGACCAGATTTTCAACATTTTGGCTGGGACACCACCCCACCTGGTGGAACGGACGGGTTTTGGGAGAGCGAAGTGGGTTTATGGCGAGGCAACCACCGTAGGGATGTTAGATAATAAAAGAGAGACAGAAAGGAGATGCAGAGCTGTAAAGGGCGAGATCAACGGGTGACAACGGTGACAATGGTAAGAGTGAAGGATAGCCCTGTGCTTGCGGGGGGGTCTCAGATCCTCAGATCAGCAATCGCCCTTTATCGCCTCTCCGCCTTCCACTTGACGTATTTGACCGCGAGAACTCTATACTTCTAGGGTATACATATATATATATCTCTCTCTCTACTCAGTATTAAAACCTCGAAGAGAAAAAAAAAAAAAAAAAAATAAATTGAATATGAAGTACATCATCATAGCGCTCCGAATGCGATCCCGGTGCATGGCTGGTCCGACAAAAAAAAGATCACAGTGACCGTCAGGGGGGAAAACCGCGCAAATACCGACTGGCTGGCATTACAAAATCAAAAAGAGAACAGAGTTGGGCATCTTTAGGTAGAATACAGATCACGGTATGGGAAAGAAGAAGAAGAAGAAGAAGAGAAGAGGAAAATGTGTTAGGGGAAGGTCATGAAAAAGGGTACACATTTTGCGCTCTCCGGAAATCGAACTACCGACGTGCGAAGCAGCACTTGACACCAGTGCGACCCAGGAACCAACAGCATCCAATGAAACGGAACAATGCCACCGCGGCGTTGGACCACAAGAGGGCCTGGAAGAAATGTGCTGTACGAGTGGTGGCGGTATTCTATGATCATATTAGTTGGTGGTCTAATAGCAAGGTGGTGGAGAGACGGTGGAAACTCACTGAAAAGCCGAACTTATCGACGGATTCGCTGGTGATGCAGACTGCCAAGATTCCATTACTGAAGATCCAAAAGGTGACAAGTCGGGTACGGAAACTCTTGTAGGAGTCCTCCAGAGTCTTTGAGTCGTCTTCCACGGGGGCAACGAATGGGGTGAGCGCACGCTTCACGGTTGCCTCGAACTGGCTGTCGATATCCGCTTGGGGCTTGTCAATTTCTTCTATTACTGCATCCTTGCTACCCTCGTCCTTCGTAGTCGTGGCTGACGGCAATGCATCGGCCTTGTCGGAACCCTTGGTGCCCCAGGAGACATCATGCCAGTTGCTGAAGGCATAGACGTTCAGAATGTTGATGTAGGACGACTGAACAACCATATAGGCAGGGAAGGAGGTAAACATGTGCCATGGGTCGGCGTACATGAACGAGGCAACGAAGTAAAGACCGAATGTGGCGGCCAGTGCGATGATAATGATACCAGCACCCGTCGACCCAAAGAAAGAATCAAGGAAGGCTTTCGCGCCTTTGTCCGTAACAAAGTCCATGGGCGCGCCGCTGGTGAACGCGCGAACGACCAGATAGAGCGAATCGACCACAATGTAAACCTGAATGATACCAAAGACCACGAACGAGGCGAGGTATGAGAACTTGGAACCCTTGGGTCTGTTACCGAGAGCGAGAATGAACTGTAGCAATAGGAAAGCGAGATATCCGTACTTCACGATTGTGTTGATAATGGGCGTGGCCGTCTTGCCGAAGGGGAAAGCAGTGTTTCCGTTGCTGTTGCTTGGAGTACCGACAAGGTCAATGATGACAGTGGTGGTCAGCCAGTACGAAGCCAGCGAGAACCAGGTGAGTATAGTGTTGAAAATGTTGTATAACATCTGGATGTGGAGGAAGAACATGCGAATGATGTTGTGACCACTTTTATACATGCGGCCGAAGTGCATCAGCGAGTAAATTCCTGCTGCAAAAGAACCGTTGAGCCAACGGCGACGCTGGGAGATAAACTCGGCGGCACCTTCGGGCACGTCGGTTTCACCCTTGGAGGCTTTGACGTAAGACAAGTGCCACTTGGAGCCTGCCTTAGCGACCAACTCAAAACAGAGAATTCGATCCTCGGCCAAGAACATGTTCTTCTTGAAAATGTTCATACCCTCAATACCCTTCTTTCCAAGCTGCTTAGAAAGCGTGTGATCACCGTGGAAATATTGTTCAAGGGGGCGACCCATGATTGCACGGAATCGATAGGCCGAGAATGCACCGGGCAAGACACTAACGTAACCGAATGAACTCTCAAGAGGCTTATCCAAGATGTTACTAATCTTGTACTCGAAGTTCTGGGCAGCCACGAGAGGATTAATCAAGTTCCGCCATCCCTTACCCAACATAGCGTGGATTTCACCACAGGCACCGCCAAGATCCTTGTCGTTATAGAATGCCTCCCAGAGGTATAACAAGGACTTAGGGCCAGGTTTGGTGCCGGCATCCAGTAGGATACAGACCTCGGGGTTCAAAATGCGGCCAAAAGCGTTAAAGAGCCAACGATGCGAATTGATCTTCTTGCTGTTCTTTTGTTTCAAGCAGAACATCATTTGCACTGGTGGTAGTGTGCTTGGGCCATCATCCGTGGGCCGGATGAGTTGCTGACTTGGCGTGACCGAAAGCTGAGTCGTATACTCGAACTGGAACACTCTGTTAGCGCTTATCCCCTCTGGAGCCCCATCTGGCCATCCCAACTTACAATATGCGCCAAAGTCTCCTTGCCGTCAACGTCACGCTTCATGACACCATCCTGGTAGATACCGACCGTCGCAAGAACGTCAAGAGTATCCTTGTCGCAAGGGTCAATACCGTCAAACACCAGCGCCACGACAATCTTCTGCCATGCGGGTCCACCCTTGTTCCAGAACTCGGATTTCTTCAGGTTGACAATGTCGCGAATGTTCTGCATCACACCGTGCAAGGTACGGGCCGTGAGGTTCTTATCCTCGTTGTAGTAGGTAATCGCGATGAGCAGCTCCGTATGACGGTTGTACATTGCTGGCCGTAGGTTGTAACCATTGTGGAGGGTAAATTCGTTCGGATCACAAGTGGCCGCGGTGTCTATGAAGAGGGAAGGCTCATTAGTTTTTCTGTCAGAGCCGTATGTTCGTCTGTTCCACACGTACATCGCATGTGGGTGAACTCCTCGCTTCCGCCTTCCACATCATTGCGGTATTTGGCTTGGATGGCATTCTGGATGGCACTGGGCACGGGGTAGTCGACACTCAGGACGGAACCCTGCACTAGCTTGACCTTTCTAGTAGCATATCTACGCAAGCCACCACCGCCACCACCACCACCACCAGGGGCGCCCCCGGGGGCCTGTCGCTGGCGCCAAGCCTCAGTAGATGAGGTCTCGCTGCGGGCATAGGGCGATGCAACTCGGCCGGGGACCCCAAAGGCTGCCGCAGTGGTTTCCTCCTGGCCAGAGTAGACGGCGCTAGTTTCATATGGGTCGTGGTAGGAAGGGGCGGTGTCCGCTGCATAGGTCTCCGTCAAGCTGTACCCAGAAGCTCGACGTTGGGGAGAAGCACCGCGCGAGTGGGGGTCGTCAAAGGGAGTCGCAAATGGACCCTGCTGTTGGGACAATAATCCACGGGCTGCATCCTCATCCTCGCGATACTAAGAGCAAAAAAAAAAACACCGTCAGCTCTAGCGACTAGTTCACCGCCTCTCCACACACATACCTGTGAAGGTGGCACATCCTGCAGATGATGACTATCATCGTAGCTCGGTGAGTGCGAGCCAGAGCCGTGGTAGGCCATGGTGTCGCAAAGGTCGAAATTTCAAAAAGGGATGTGTTTCAAAGCTGACAAGAGAGGGGTATCTGTTCAAGCAGGGCGCATTTATGAAAACTTCTATCGAAGCCACCGGGGCTAGGGGAAGAAATGATTTTTTCTTTTCTTTCAGAGAATATTGCGAATGTTTTGAATCAAGGGTCAAAGAGAAAAGGAAAAGAGAGGGGGGGGCGGAAAGGGTCAAAAAAAAAGGGAGGCCGTGAGACTAGAAAGGTCAAAAATAGACTGTCTCTACTAGCCCCGTCCTGGTTTAGTTTCCCCTTTGTGTTGTTTTATTATTATTATTATTATTATTATTTGGGGGTTTTTTTCATTTTGACTTGAATTATTCATATTCTACGGAGTACTCCGTATATAGTAGTTTATAAACCATTATTCTATATCATCTATAGAATATCATACATACTCCATCCCTATCTGGTAGGTGAAAACAATAGACCGATGCCCCCGAGGCCCTGTGGAAGACCCTGACTGGCTGACATGTCAAAGGCTGAGATGCTAGGAATTCTTACTTTTTTTTTCTTCTCCTTTCTCTTTTTCTTTTTAACTTTTGTGATTCGTTCACTTCCATTCTATTATATGTATTGCATTTATTCTAATGTTTTGGGTAAGTCCTCCAGTTCCTTTATATGAACGGTACATATATGGAGACTAAAACACCCGAACCTAACGCGCTGGCTCCACTGGTGAAACATTCCCAGGTTTGGTGAATAGACTCCTCATGTAAGAGTTCAATTCGGTTTACCGAGTAGATATAGAGGATTCATTCCCACATTCTTAAAAGCACAACAATCCCATTTAAAAGGCTTAAAACACTTAGGGGGGTGGTATGCCGGACTCCACTATAGGTGTTTGAATGCCAGTACATTGATGTATAGCAAGTCCTTGCCTGAAATGTCCCATTTGATTTTTCCATTTGCCCCTGTATTCTGTCCATATCTATATAAGTTTTCTATTCGGTCGTTCTATCATTCTATCTACTGTGAAGTTGTATACTCCCAGGTCACCTGACCATAGATAATTTTAGATATTACCTGTGGACCCCAAGGGTCTAGCGTATATTTTGCCCAGTGCCAAGTCCAGTGCCAAGTCGATTAGCCTATTACATATATTAGTTATTGTTAAACTTGAACCAAGTTCGAAGGCTATGCTGATATTCAGCTCCGTATCCATACTTCATACAAAAATATGGCATATTACATAACCCAAAAGTGCGGGCAAGACCCTTCTTTAGTTACATGAATACGGCCCTTAATTTCCAATTTACCCCATTCCCTAATATAATAATAAGATTTCAGTGGTGAGAGATTAATTAGCCGCTAACCCTATTTATAAAAGCAAAACAGACAAAATAGGCAAACCAGATAAATCAGACAAACTAGACAAACTAGACAAGAAAAATGCCCAATTTCCCGCAATCTTGGAAGATTGATGATCCGAGAGTCCAGACCGCAGGTACAGTAAGATGTCCACTTATTTCCCTCACGTCCAAGTAAGGTGAACATGGGATGAAACAATCTGATAGTTAGCATATTTTTGATATTAAAGCCTATATGATCTCGATTTTACCTATAGTTTTTTTTTACTTTTTTTTTTACCTTATATTCTATCTACAAATACCTAGGTACTACCGTCCTATATAAAATATATCCAGGTACAACCTTGGAAACAGTTGTGTACCTGACTACCCCGTATCTTACCCGTGGAACCTTCACGGGCCCGTGACCAAAGGCCCCAATTATCCTTCCCCCCTCGTTTTCTCTTTTGACTTGTCATACTCTCCATCCTTCTCTCTCTCATCCATCTATATCTATTCTCATCCCACATTGATCTTGCGATCGGGTGTGGTTTGTGAGTCGATTTTTTTCTGATACGCGCGTCGGGCCAACGTCAACAAATCAAGCCCCCTATCCCGACCGTCTTTGACATATACAATCTCTGTCAAGTGTCTGGACCATTCCAGAGACCATGATCATCGCTTAACCCTCACCTTTCGCTCTTTACCTCACACACGACACTCGTTTCCTGCCACGCCTAACGGCTCGGCTTTGATGATCTACTGTTTACACTCACGACTTGACGCCGATTGAGCACCTTACTCCTTTTTTCCCTTGTTTTTATCTTGCACATTCCTTGCCGTTGATCGGCTTTATCGATATCCTCGCCTTTTCTTCCTCGCCCGTTATGCTTCTCGAACCCATGGATTCCGCCTTCTCCCCGGCCCGCTCCCTCTTCAAGCGCTGCAAGCAGTGTGAAACCACATCCCCCGCTTGTCCCTCGTGTCCCGATGGATCAATATGTACCATGACTGCCCCGAGTTGTGATGAATGTGCGACCACAAAGTGCATTTCAACAGGCTCCAAACCCTCGGACTCAGGGGGCAGCGACACTGGCGCCATTGCCGGTGGTGTTATCGGTGGTGTGGCTGCCATCGCCCTCATTGTGTTCTTGGTATGGTGGTTCGTCATCCGAAAGAAGCGCCTGGAGCGCCAGGAGGCGGAGAAGAACGGTTCATTCGCGGCGAATCGCAGTGAACGCCAGTCCATCGCCTCTACAGTTCTAACCCGTGCCTCCAATGTCATCCAAATCGCCTACATTCCTGGTGTCACCAACCGCTCTCCGCCACAGACCCCAGCCATCCTCGTGCCTCCTGTGCCACCGCTTCCCGGTGCGACACCTGATCAACACTTCTTTATGCCGGGTGACCTGCGTGACTCGTCATGGACAACCACTACCGGCCACCAGAGCATCTCTCCCACTTTGCGCAGCAGTGTGGCTACCACTATCTACCGTAACGATGCCATCGTCAGTGCCATACCTGCGCAGCAGATCCAGCGGTCTCGTGCAGCCGTAGTGAGCATCCACAACGGAGGAGCCGGGCCAAATGCCCCTGGAGACGACTCACCCGTTGCTGTCACGATTACCCCTGCGGACGCACCTGCGGTGCCGGCCATTACCCCGGCGCAACTCGCTCGCGCGGAGGCTGTCAAGGGCAACAGTTCATGTGTGGCTCGCAGTGTAACTGCCAAACCAGTGATGGTGCGTGGTCCTTCGATGAAGAACAAGAAACCCAACAACGCACCCGCTGTCGACCGAATCGAAGAGCTATCTGAGAATAGTAAAAGCAACAACACAAGCCGGGCTGTGTCAACTACAAACAGCGACCAGTTCAGTCATAACGTTTCCACATTTGATACGTCCTCATCGGGTAAAGATGAGACACATCCATCATCCACTGCCGACCTGGAAACCAGTTCCTCGCATGGCCAAACCGAGGCACGTCGAGCTTCCGGCTTGAGCGACGGACGTAACTCCACTCGGACACCACCCAACCGGGTAGAAAGTCCATTCTCGGATGCGAATGAGGTGAAATGAGCGGGTCTGGGACCGACTGGGCGCAATGGTTTTTATTTTTTATTTTTTATTTATTGTGATTTCCAACTCTGTTTTCTATGTATGTATTGAGCCTGCCACGGCTTTTTTGTACTTTTTTGATGAGTTGAATCCTTTCCTCGGGTGCCTTGTACAGCGAGTTTTGGCACACTGAGATGGGACTGTCGATTCAATCTATTCTCTCGTTGATTATCACTGGAGTCTCATGCATACCTTCATATTCGTATTGTCATAGGAATCCGTTGTATCACACGCTGTTATGGGCTTCAAATGTTCTTTCATCGGGCTAGTATGTCTCTATATTATGTAAACATCAACCGAACCATACTAGCGGTTTACTTGCAGTCTCGTTAGAATGACTAGACCCTTTGCACTGCGCTTTCAAGGTCAGTCCTGTTGCCTCTCGCAGATGAACAACATTGGGGCGTATGCTGCCTTTACATGGAAATATTCTCACCACACTTCCCATTTATATAATTTTAAGACTTCTACTATAGGAATACATGCTCACCACTTGAATGCTCCTCTTTCATTTATTTATAACTTCTTTTTTTTCAACCTTGTTCATTATATATTTTTATACCAAAGCATCCTTCCGTCATGGTTAAGGTGAATCCATTGTAATTTTGCTAGACGCTTTTGCCGTTGGGCAACTTGACACTGTAGATCACGTCGCCATTCTTATCAAACAGAGTGAAGCTACGGGAGTGGCTCACTTCTATTTTGTGTGGTACTATGTAGCAGGTTGGAATGCTCTCTTGGACCAAACGGCATTAACGACTTCAACGGCCAAGAGGTCTCTCAAAAGCATCATCAGCTCGGGTACTCAGCCATTGATATGCTACAACCCCATGAAAAGTCAACATGCCAAGTTTGCTATCTAGAAACGATCGACTCCGTTCCTCGCAACAGACCAGTCTCGAGAGATTCTGGTTCATTCACTCTCAACCCGGGGGTTGGGGGCCCAAAGGCCGAAAGTGACATACGACGAGAAAGAACTATTGGTGGAGATTATGTATAAGGCGAAAAGCAAAGAAGCCCCTCCCACCTGAGCAGAATTCTTGTGAATTTTGCTGACTCTTCTCCGAGGGCTTGGGTGCCGCCTGGTCTACACGGAGTATAAGAGATAGATCGATCTTGCACCCCTTACAGGTACTTGGCAGAGTTCCCTTCCAACGAAAGAGACTGCCCAATAGATATCCTAGTGTCTACGCTATCCCGCCAATACATGGCACATGGGCCTGGAAGTAAAAAGGAAAAGGATCGCGAGTCGCTAGAAGAGAAGAAGACAGATCTTCACATCATCTAGCTATTTCATAACATGGGGGGAAAAAGAAAGGGTATCTATAACCAAGATGTCTAGTCTACGATGCTCAGCATCCGGTAATTCATGCCACACTCTCCTCCAACCCCATTCCACGCCCGATTTTACGAATCAATGCCCGTTTGAGAAGAGCTTCACGTGCAAGACTCCTTGTATGCCGCGACCAGGAATCGACACCAATAACACCGCGGACCAGCGCAGCCTGCAACGCATAAAGAGCTTGCTGTATACCTTGCTCCTCGGCGACTAAATCATATAGCTGTTTCCCTACTACGGTGGGGGCGACCAGGACATCATCAATTGGAGGCAGGCCGGACGGAGTGTCTCCAGGAGTAGCGGAGGTTGAAGGAGCGCTGGGTGTGGAAATGGACGTAGAACGGGCCTGTGCGTCTGCGATGGTGGCGTCGGCGCGATGGATGGATTGCTGTAGAACAGTAGTGTTGGATTGAAGGGTCGTGTGGAGAGTATTGAGCGTCGAGAGTTCCCCCTGCAGCGTGGCCATGGCGGCATGCAGGGATCGTGATTGCGAGACGAGGGATTGCGCTGCTGTGTCGGATTGTGCAGCGTTAGCGCGGAGAGTTTCCGCCAGGGTCTGGGACACGGCATGAAGAAGTGCATCTTTCTCTGGGTTTGGTGGGATGGGAGGCGCTGGTCCCGCGGGTGTGATTGAGGGTAGCTCGACTTCAAATGGAGAGGTTAGAAGATCGGGTGTGTCGGCTTGCGTGGGAGCTGCTGGGGGTGGACGGGGATAATTGGATGGGTATGGAGAATGTTGAGGATACGGGGGACCAGACGGTTGCTGGTGTGGTTGATGGGGGAGTTGCGGCTGCAGAGGCAAGTGAGCCCCCGCGGCATTAGCTTGAAGATGGACATGGCTTGATATACTAGACCCAGCTCCATGGTGAACCGGCGCTCCGCTGTTTCTATAATACGGTGCTTGACCATGCGCCAACTGGGGCGGAATTGGCTGTCCCGCTGGCTGATGGGTTGGTGGCTGTGACAAGGGACGGGGGTTGCTTATCTGTCCTCCGATTTGGCTTGGAGGCGCGTAATGCTGGTATGGAGGGATTCCTGGACTAGCCAATTGTGTGGATAAAGACGCTCGACGAGAATCTTGCTCTTTTGGTGGGAGCGGAGGTAGTGGTGGGGGAGATCCATACTGATCAGCCGGGTGCCGTTGTTGTTGCTGCCGATGCTCGCCAGCTGCGCCTGGCTTCGGCGGGGGAGGGGTGGAATCTGGTTCTGGTTTGCAGGCGGAGATAGAGGCTGAGCTTGTTTCGAAGATCCGACACCGGGTGGAAGGGGAGGTAATGGCGGGGGTGTTTGGGTAGCTTCCGGCTGAGGCTGTGGCACTTGTTGCCTGTATCGGACCGGTGGCTCCTTGGAAAATATATCCTGAAGAATAGAAAGAAGGTCGGCGATGGTGGATCTCTGTGAATATAATGGTTAGCAGTCGTCTGTCAACCCATATCTTGCAAACACTAACATCCCATGCTTCGGCCCAGTGTGCCAGATAGTGATGGTATACCTGTCCCTCCAGCGTCACATGTTGCCCAACTCGGACAGTCATTTCCTGTGTTGGGGTCACATAGGCAATTGGAGGCTCGCGTGGGTATGTATTTGGAATCCAAAGCGCAATGGGGAATCGGTAGGTCGTTCCTCGGAAGGTGACCGGCAACGTGCCCACGAGGTGAAGGAGGAGGCCCGAGAACCCTGTCTCGTAGGCTGTTGGGGCATCAGAAACAAAAACTTAGAATGTACTTGGGAGATACTCACTATAGACATCTGTTCGAGGAGAAAGCGAGGGGTACTGGGAGAGCGCATTGGCAACATCGTGGTAGGTCCGGTTTGGGTCGCGGTAGGTCTGTTGTGGATCATAGTGATCCTGTGGGGTTTAGTAGATGGATAAAATGGAGATTTTGGGTGAGACTAACTTTGGACAAGACACTATACAGCCAATTCAGTGTCCTCTGAGGGACCGCCATAGCTCGAGTGAATGAGAAAAGGGTTGGAGTCGCGAGGTTTCCTCTTCCCCGCAGGTTTTCTTGGCGAAGGGCCTTGTTAGTTCTTTTCGTAATTATTCTTGTAAGATATATTTTTAAGATATACTTGTTAAATGTAGAACATAGGTGCAATTTCTTAGTCTCCAACCTCCAAGCTATGGGATAGCTATAGTATACATAAGCAAGTGATCGGGTCCGCGGGTGCCCAGGTGACTGTCAACACCTCTAGGGCTCCTAGAGCTTACACCTTACCTCATCATTTCACCATTTCACCATCTTGCCTCGTTTTTGCTCTTCATATACGAATACACGTTCAAGTCTGAAACAAAAAATATCACTCCTTTTTTCAATTGACAGTTGAAGACACCAGGTCTCGAGGAGCGAGACCGACTCGCTAAATGATAGGCTGGGCTGTGAATCAGAGACCTCTGTCTTATATGAAACCATCCAGGCCTCATTAAAACTCTCTATCTCCCGAGAAGACACATACATGGGATCCTTGAACCCTTGAATTCTTGAATCCCTGGAAATCCTCAAGTCGGGGCTTCTATCCTGGAAAGCCGAAACAAAGAAACCCAACCTCGTCGACTCCAACTTGACAACCGAGCCAGTGATATTTAGACGACCAAAGCCTATTTTGAGGCATTCTGAAGATCCCATGCAACATTATCACCCATTGCCTAGACATTTATGGGCCACTTCTTTGTTTCATTTAATATTGTTCTTCCCATTCCCTTAGTATTGTTCTTTTCTACTCACAATGTAAGGTCTCATAATGATTGGGACCCGGTATTGCCTTCGCCATTGTCTGTCTCGGCTTCTATGACGCTGGCCATTCACCCTGATTCTCTTGATACTGCTAATGATTTATATTGTTTATATCTTTACAAGTCTTCAAAAGGCTTTAAACACTTCGATCCTTGCTATGCATACTCCTGACCGGCTTTTAGAACTATCCATGTGACCAGTCTGTTAATTCCTACAAACTGAATTTCAAATTTCGAAGCTATGGCGGCGACACCATCTCGAAGTCCTCCATTCGATCCATATACCCAGAATGTCACATTCCACCTAGCGGATGGCAGTGAGCTCCTCGTCCCAGTACAAGCACTAGACGTCTTCGTCATGTACAATGTCCGGGTGTGCATCAATTACGGTTGTCAATTTGGAGCGTCGTTCACCTTGCTGGTGATTCTTCTGCTGTTGACCCAATCTGACAAGCGCCGTTCGGCGGTTTTTATCCTGAATGGTCTGGCCTTGTTCCTCAACAGCGGGCGTCTACTTTTTCAAGTTATCCATTTCTCTACTCCATTCGAAGAAGTATATCAATTCGTCTCCGGCGACTATTCATCCGTGCCGTGGAGCGCATATGCCGTTTCCATCGTGGCTGTCGTTCTCACTACCCTGGTCATCATCTGCATCGAAGCATCGCTTGTGATTCAAGTCCACGTGGTTTGCTCTACACTACGTCGTCGATACCGGCATCCTCTCCTGGTGTTATCTATCCTGGTCGCCCTGGTGCCGATTGGTTTTCGCAGTGCATGGATGGTTGTGAATTGCAATGCCATCATTACACTCAACTACATGTCTGGTATATGGTGGATAGAAAGCGCAACCAACATCTGCGTCACCATCAGCATCTGTTTCTTCTGTGTCATCTTTGTCACCAAGCTCGGATTCGCCATCAAACAGCGCCGCCGACTCGGGGTGCGCGAATTCGGTCCGATGAAAGTCATCTTCGTCATGGGCTGCCAGACCATGGTTGTCCCGGCCGTCTTCTCTATCATCCAGTACTACATCACTGTGCCAGAACTGGCCTCCAACGTGGTGACCCTGGTCGTTATCTCACTCCCACTCTCGTCAATCTGGGCCGGCGCAGCCCTCGAGCACTTACGACGTTCTGGAAGCCAAGATCATCAACGCCGTCCCAACTTATGGCGGGCTCTTGTTGGCGGTGCCGAAAGTATACTGTCTCCCACGAAAGATAGTCCAACGAGCCTGTCTGCCATGACTGCGGCGCAGACTCTGTGTTACTCGGATCATACCATGAGCAAGGGCTCACAGAACTCGCGGGACACTGATGCTTTCTATGGAATAGCAGTTGAGCACGATATTTCGATCAATCGAGTTCAAAGAAACAATTCAATCGTGTGATGGGACACAGCGCTCGGTAATTCAAAGATATCCTTCCCTTTCATTTCGACGTACGTGATTCTGGCCAGAAACCGACTTTACATGTACATGCCTTTTTTTTTCTCCCCCCCCCATTGCGGGTTTTATACAAGTCAACATTCCTTTTATCTCAATCCGCAAAGTGTAGATGCATTCTTAATACCAAGCCACATTCATTCACCTTCACTTTTTACTGCTTTCAAGAGTTGTAGTTGCATTACATCTATGGATAGATGCATTGTAAATCTAAAAAACTAGATGAAAGACCAAAAGGTTTCCGATGCCCTCCCAGATCTTTCTCATTGATACATGTCTATATCGAGGGACCGATTCTGCTATAAGTTCAAATGGAATCTCGACAGTAAAGAAAGAAGTATACCCATGGAGGGTGGATTAGAATATGTATGAAGTTTGTGCAAGGAGTACAGCCAAATCCACTGAATGCAACAAATAGCGAAGAGCTGAGTCAAGTGAATTAACAGTACAAAAAAAAGAGGGAAAGACACAAATATTTACAGACGAAACGCTCTATGTTCAGAACCACATGTGCGCCAGAGCAAAAGGAGAAGAGCTAGAAAGTTAATAATATCCCGGTGCTAATTCAATTGCACATAGTTGGCTATATTGAATGTTAGCAAATGCACTAAAATAAAAGAACTGAAACACTTACCCGGAAACTGGCCCTCCCGACCTGCAATTCGCCCAGACCACCATTCATTGGTATTTTCGGTGCGCTGGGTAATCTCGATAACATCACCAGCCGAGAACCCCAGATCACCGTGTGCCTGAGCCTCGTAGTCATAAAGAGCAGTAACAGTCTCAACCGGCTTACTGAGATGGGACGGCTTCGCCCGTGGAGGAGGCGGGGCAGGCTTGCTCTTGGCGGCGGAAGAGAAACTGCCTGTCGGACTGGGACTGACGCCGGCGGACGAATAAGGTGGTGGAGGGTTGTCATCGGTGGCGGTGGACCCGGAACGGCCTCGGCCGATGGAGCTCTTGCTATCGGCTCCCTTGCCCGGCGGGCCCAGCTTGGATCCGGAGCGGCGGACACCTTGGGTTTTAAAGTGCACGATGGTAAGGGCTTCGGCTTGTTCCTTGATATTGCCGCGCTTCTGCTCAAAGGCCTCTTCAACATCGAGTTTAAGATTGAAATAGCTGATGTTCATGCCCTGCATCCGTTCGTGGAGAGTGTAGAAGACGTTGAGTTGCATATAGTAGAAGGACTGGAAGAGCGGGCGGATGAACTCGGCTTCGAGGGCGAACAGCTTGGGCAGTTCGTCCTTCAGCAAATCGTTGTAATAGTTAAACTCCTGGGTTGACTGCTCAACGTCGTTCTCGGCTTTGTATAGTGCTTTCTCATCTTTGAGCGATTTGTCCTTCTTCTCTTCCAGCTTCTTCAGTGTGGCGTTGCGGCGGTCAAAGTCCAGCTTCTTGTGATCACGCTTAACCGCAACCTTCCGAATCACCTTGATTACCTCGAGCAGTTGGTCGGCAGGGCTGATAATCCGGGTGTCGATCATCTCCAGCTCGGGGGCTAGAGCCTCTTGCAGTTCCTTGACGATGACTTCATATTCCTCACAGGCCTGAATTCCCTCGGCATTTCCTTCGAATTGGTAGGAGGTGGGATCGGAGGCGCGACCGGAGATGGGTTTGTAGATTTCGGCGATTGCTTTGGAGAATTCGATTTGGTGGCTCAACATGCCTGCGCACGCGGTCAGTAACGAGGTGTGAAAGGTTGAAGATGAAAGACTCACCATTAATGGCAGCAAAGTATTTCTTGGACTCATCGTGTAGCTTCTTGGTCTCTTTCTCGAGCTCATCAAAGCGACGTTCGGCATCGCTATAGACAGCATCCTTGGTATGCTCACCAATGTTGAACTTGACCTTGAACTGTTGTGGCGCACGCACAATGCTCTTCTGGAAACCTTTGAAACTCATGATGTAAATAGGATTAAGGAGAGAGGTAAAGACGAGAGAAAGTGCCAAGGTGGGGGGAAAGAAGAAGGGCGAACCCGAACCTTTTCAATGACATAAGACTCTGCCAACGTTGTAACTCCGGAGCTGATGTCCATTGTGGCTGTACATATTTCGCTTTTATACTATTCCACACTATTTTGTACTATTTTATACGCTAATACTCTGCCTTATGATCCTGTGGCGCATTATCTTCGAAATTAGGCACCTGGATTATGTATTACTACCTCTATAACTAACTAGTTAACTATTACCCGTAGACATACTACATACCGTAGCTCCTATGCTCTATAGAATATACATAGTTACCTATTATAATACATAGCCTAGAACCTTGAACGGTTACATACATCTCTACACTCTACAAAGCAGTTTCTCCCCCGGCAGCCTTACCCGAGAAAATCCCAAGAACCCCAGTCCGATCGTCATCATTGGGCCATCATTCCTTTGGGACGTGCGGGGGGGTAACTTGGCAATTGGAATATGGGAATACCATAAGTCAGAAGAGGGGTTTCAAACTGATTAATAGAATATCATCATGATTATCATAAAATAGAGAAATGAAGATAAGTGCTGGAAGTGCTGGAGAATGGAGAATATATCTGAAAGGGGAAAGCTCATACCTCCGTGTTGCCTCAGGCATCACGGATAAACCCAATTGGGAAATTCCCGAGATATTTAGTCATTGAGAGATGCCGCCCCGGGCGGTGATAACAAAAAGTCGGGGTTGTGTTTCCTTCTTCATCCCACTTACAAGGATATCGGCACATATCATCTTCATAATGACAAGTGCTGTTCCTACTGCTTGGAGACAGGCCTCTGCCTTCTCCAGGCGCCTTTCAACCTATAATTCTCGAGCTCCTCGAGTCCTCGCCACCGGGCTGCGCGGTGCTCGGTCTTACGTCTCCGAGACGAAAGTTGGCCAAGCTCAGGTCAACATCGAGACTGCCATCAAAGAAGAACAAAAGTCATTCATGAACCAGTCCCATATGGCGCCCCAGAATGTCAAGCTGCCCGGCTCGGCAACCTCTGGTGACGCTGCGATGAGCCCCTCGGCCGGCATTCTGAAGCAGGCCACCGTTATGGACCAGGGCACCCGTCCCATCTACCTCGATATGCAAGCCACCACACCTCTGGACCCCCGAGTTCTGGATAGCATGCTTCCTTACCTCACCGGTATCTACGGTAACCCGCACTCGCGCACACACGCCTACGGTTGGGAGTCGGAGAAGGGAGTCGAGGAGGCTCGCGAGCACATCGCCAAATTGATCGGGGCCGACCCCAAGGAGATCATTTTCACAAGTGGTGCGACGGAGAGCAACAACATGAGTCTGAAGGGTGTGGCGCGGTTCTTTGGTCGCTCGGGAAAGAAGAATCACATCATCACTACCCAAACGGAACACAAGTGTGTGCTCGACAGTTGCCGCCACTTGCAGGATGAAGGATTCGAGGTGACTTACCTGCCAGTTCAGAGCAATGGTTTGATTCGCATGTCGGATCTTGAGGCGGCTATGCGCCCGGAGACTTGCATTGTCAGTGTTATGGCTGTCAACAATGAGATTGGTGTGATCCAGCCAATGGAGGAGATTGGCCGTCTCTGCCGGTCCAAGAAGGTGTTCTTCCACACCGACGGTGCCCAGGCCGTTGGAAAGATCCCGTTGGATGTCAACAAGCTGAACATCGATTTGATGTCGATTTCCAGCCACAAGATCTACGGTCCCAAGGGTGTTGGTGCCTGCTTTGTGCGTCGTCGCCCGCGTGTCCGTCTCGATCCTCTCATCACTGGTGGTGGACAGGAAAGAGGTCTACGCAGTGGCACCTTGGCTCCTCATCTGGCAGTAGGCTTTGGCGAAGCTTGCCGAATTGCCGCCCAAGATATGGAGGTAAGCTTTCTCTCCTCGGTTTTTTTTTATTTCCTATTTCCATTATTGCCACGATTTTTATGCACTGCAATAAACGTCTATTTGGAATATTTGAGAGATTACGTGTTCTTTGGGCATGATACTCAACTCCAATGATGTCAACTGCAGGCATAATGAGCTGGCGGACCGATGAACTTGAGTTTTAGCCCGTCTTCGAAATGATAACTGACTGATCGAACAGTATGACACCAAGCACATTGATCGCTTGTCTAAACGTCTGAGCGAAGGTCTCCTTGCTATGGAACACACCACACTGAATGGTGACCCCGAGCACCACTACCCTGGCTGCGTGAACATCTCATTTGCCTACGTCGAGGGTGAATCTCTACTGATGGCGCTGAACGACATTGCGCTGTCATCGGGCAGTGCCTGTACCTCTGCCTCTCTGGAACCTAGTTACGTGCTGCGCGCTCTGGGCAGCAGCGACGAGAGTGCCCACAGCAGTATCCGTTTCGGTATCGGCCGATTCACCTCGGACGAGGAGATCGACTACGTTCTCAAGGCTGTCCAGGCTCGCGTATCTTTCTTACGTGAACTGAGTCCGCTTTGGGAGTTGGTGCAGGAGGGAATTGATCTGAACACGATCGAATGGAGCCAGCACTGATCACATTAATCTTGATTTGAGAAAAAATCCCATTATGGACGGCGTTGGAAGTGTAACAACATCGGATTTGTACAGACTGAGAATAATCACCTCGCAATTAACTACTCTCTGCCTTCCTCTTTAAGCCCTTGATGCCTTGTACGTCACCCGCATATGCCTTAAGCTTCTCTCCGAGGTCATCAAGAACATTTGAGCAAGTTTTGTAAGTTTTATAGCCCTCGGGTGATCAATGCTTAAGCCAAATGGTGTTTAATTAGCCTCAAATTATTCCTCTCGGCCCCAAACCCCGTAATCTGAAGGCGCTTCTACTCTTTAGCAAAGAAGTTAAAGGATTTATCTACCGAGAGTCAATTCACAGTTTGCGCTTGATTCCCGTCCTTTTAAGATGGCCTTGGTTGCAAAAAAAAAAAAAGAAAGAAGAAGAAGACACAATTTGGATAGAAAAGAGCTACACCGACAATGCATCTATTCCTCATGCTTGGCGCATTTTGCAGTAATGTGGCCGCTGTAGCTGGTCACCGACCCCCTGAGCTTCGAGTCGTGACCTCTTCCGGCTTTGTGAACGGAATATATAACGATTCTGCACATACTGTACGGGCGTTTCTTGGAATTCCATATGCCGAGCCCCCAATTCAAGAGCTGCGATGGGCACCACCACGTCCCAAGTCACCACTCGGAAGACCCATCGATGCATCTTCTTTCAGCAGTCCCTGTCCACAGGTGTATACGTACTCCAATGAGTCGATTTATAGTGTTCTTCCGTCTATGATATGGAACTCTGGCGACATGTCTGAAGACTGTCTGTATATGAACATCTGGGCACCTTCTTTCGAGTATCGAGGCTACAGGGGGTTTCGCAGAGCAGCAGTCATGATGTTCATTCATGGAGGAAGCTATGACACAGGAGGTAGTTCGATTGGTTACTACGATGGCACGAATTTAGTACAGAATCAGGATGATCTGATTGTTGTCACCTTCAAGTAAGGAGACGCTGAGTGTTGTCCATTCATATCACTAAGCTGTGGGTTAGTTATCGACTCAATGTCTTTGGATTTCCTAATGCACCAGACATCGACCCGTCTAAGCAAAACCTTGGGCTTTTGGACCAGGTAGATCTTGAAAGTGTATGGTTGATAGTATGGATGAACTAACCAGATATTTAGCGATTGGCAATCGAGTGGGTTTATGAAAATATAGCCAGATTCGGTGGTGACCCAGATAGGATTCTTCTGTTTGGTCAATCTGCTGGGGCTTCCTCAGTTGATACCCATTCATACGCAGTGAGCACCTTTCTATGTTGGGACTTTTCAACTATTCCCAAATGACTGACCTCTGATAGTACCCAGACAATCCTATCGTTAGCGCATTTGCTCTTCACTCCGGCACCGCTCCATTACTGACTTCAGCCCCGGATCATCAAAATTGGAATGAGCTGTCTACTGCGGTTGGATGCGGCGTAGGAGCCGAATCCTTCCAATGCATGAGACAAGTCCCAATGATGAAGATTGTCGAAACAAGGGCCAATGGAAGTTATAGCTTTTATCCCATTGTGGATAATGTCCTCGTCTTTTCCGATTATGCCGCTAGAGCTAAAATGGGGAAATTAGCACAAGTGGTATGTACTTGACGGTGATCTTTTATATATCTTCCTGGGCTAACCATGTTTGGAACCCTAGCCAACATTAGGAGGGACTAATAAGCGTGAAGTCACGGCTTTCTTGCCGTTAAGTCAAACATCCGTTGATGAGACAACAATCTCTACGCTCAGTCAAAAGATTTATAACTGTCCCCTCCGGGAATCTGTGAGGTAAGAACCGATAGGATTCCCACTTTGAACTGCTCCAACTACATGTATTGGTCTAATATTCATCCATGGATGTAGGATTCGATTGAGTCAGCACGTGCCAACTTGGAGGTATCTATACCATGGGAATTTTAGCAATGTCAGCCCAACTCCATGGCTTGGAGCATACCACGGGTGTAAGAAGTAACCAGGCCGTTCCTTGTTCATTTTGATTTAACCGCATGATAGCTGAGATACCTATTGTCTTTGGAACCTATGATAAGTCCAGGGCGATCCCTCCGTCCGCCAGGGAAGTTGAAGTCAGTGAATACATGCAAGGTAATCCCTTCTAAGATTAAGGCCAGGCGTTGCCTAGATTGAAAAAAAAAATTTCCTAGGAGCTTGGGTTGCATTTGCCAAGGACCCTTGTATGGGACTGAGCAAGTATGGATGGCCACAGTTCAGCTTTGATGGTAAATGTGCTGTCTTGTTGTTCATTTTCTCAATCTGACCATCAGATAGAGCCCACTTTGATCAATATCGCACTGAATAACACGGTCGAGGCAATATTTACTTCGGCCAGTTCGTGGGATACCTCTTGTGAAGCTCCCACTCGATCTGAGTTATGAGCTATGAGGTATAATTTTATTATTGTGGTACAATGGTACTAGGTGTTTCCAGACTCATTTGAAATGTGTTCCATGATTATTTACCGAGCTTTGCATGCATATATGTAGGTGAGTGTGACACAGTTATAAAGCCTGTACTATGTAACTACCTTGGGGGTTGTACTACTTTGTATATACCTCGGCCCTCGGGAATACAATATTATTAAGCATGGATGCCTTGTGTATTAGGCATATATATATTTATGTGTATAACTAACTAGTGAGAAAGAGAAGAAAAAATAAATGTATACTGTAAATGTATGTAAATTTAGGTAGAATATAGAATAGATCATATAGGATGAGGTTCAATCTAAATGTCAGCCATGCATTCCCCCCTCGATCAAGGTTGACGATCCTGAGTGAAGCGAATTCGAAGCCAAATTAAGCGAAAAGGCGAAAATGCCCGAAAATGCCTCAATTCCCGTGTCTTTCCCGGGTTAGGCCCCTTTGACTCGCACTCAATTTCTTCTTCGCTTAAATTTCCACTCCACTTGGGCCTCGCGGATGCACCCAGTCCATCTTGGCAGACTATCATTTGATTGTATAGCCATATAAAATGTACCTAAAATGTACCTAAAATGTACCTAAAATGTACCTAAAATGTACCTAAAATGTACCTGACCTTACTATTCCATCACTATTCGATCGACCGACTGGACTCTAAAACTTCCCCGGGGTCCTCTAAAACACCTTTCCCTTTCCCCCTCTTCCTATGTCGGAGTTACTCAACTCTATTATTATCTTGTCACCTTATGATTATCTTTATTAACCCTTTTTACCTTGATTAGAAATGGTTCTTGGTACTTACCTTCCAGGGATCCCCGGTGAAATTACGTGCTCTTCTGAAACTCGGTCCGATGAGAGAAAAACTCTGACTATTTAGCCCATAGAATGTCATTGGAGATTATAATAACATTCGATTTTGAATCCTATTTCTCTTCCGTCATCCTCCGCAGAATTTAGCCTGGGGAAGCCGGTCATCAGTCATACTTTGGATCCGGATCGTTCCTGGTCGGATCTTTCTGATCTTTCTAATCTTTCTGATTCTTTGGTATAATCCATATAATCCTTCCGGTTTTCACCTTCTCACTTTCTCAACTTTCATTTACATTCATTTTCATTCATTTTCATTACCTTGAAAATCTTTGAATCTCTGAATTTCTGTGGCAACGGGACTATGTTGCCTCCCGTGCCAAATCCTTCCGAGTTTGGAATCACTCCCGACTATGGTTTCCTCTCCCCAGAACTTCCCTTGGAGGTTCTCCCCGACCCTTACTATGCCGAATGGGAGAACATTATTGGGAATCTTCACCCTTTGATATTAAGCAAACGTCTACAGTCTGTGGTGGATCATCTCCCTATACTTTCTGTCACACGCCTACAGACAGAGGCTGAGTGGCGTCGTGCATATGTCATACTGGTCTTCATACTGCATGGCTATGTATGGGGTGGCAATTCACCCACAGAGGTACCGGTCCATTCTATTGGTCTCCAAAAAAGTAGATGTACTAATGATTTTCTTTTTTTTTTAAAGAGGATTCCACCTCAACTTACAGTCCCCTTATTCCAAGTCTGTGAACGACTCGAATTACCTCCCGTGGCAACCTATGCTGGAGTCTGCCTTTGGAATTACAAGCCAATCTTCTCCCACGAGCCAGCCACCAACTTGGAAAACCTAGCTTGCCTACAAACCTTCACTGGATCTCTAGATGAACAATGGTTCTATCTAGTTTCAGTCGCCATAGAAGCACGTGGGGCCCCTTCTATCCCCGTCATGCTGAGGGCCATCGCCGCGGCCCGCACAGGAAACACCCAGATTGTAACCGAGTGCCTACAGCGACTAGCGGAAACTATCGATGAGACCAACACCCTGCTGCAGAGGATGTATGAAAATTGCGATCCATATGTCTTCTACAACCGCATACGCCCTTACCTAGCTGGAAGTAAAAACATGGGTGATGCCGGATTGCCAAACGGGCTGCTGTACGACGATGGTCACAATCCCGAGTACCGACAGTATGGAGGAGGTAGCAATGCCCAAAGCTCCCTCATTCAATTCTTCGACATTGTCCTCGGAGTGGAACACCGACCAACCGGTACAAGTCGCAAAGACAGTGAGAGCACTGGAGACACCAAGTCACGAAATAGCTTCATCCACGACATGCGCACCTACATGCCTGGTCCACACCGGCGATTCCTGGAGCAGATTGACTCGATAGCAAATATCCGCTCCTTTGTCGAGGCGCGACGTGGAGACTCGGCGTTGTGCATTGCCTACGATGCATGTCTAGCCATGTTGCGCGTTCTACGCGACAAGCATATTACCATTGTCTCCCGCTATATTATCCTGCAGTCCCGCAGTGCACGCCAGCCTTCTCAATCTGCCAACCCAAGCCTCCCAACGACGACGAACCTTGCAACCGCGACTCCAACCGACAAGAAGAAGCTGCGTGGTACCGGTGGCACGGCACTCATTCCGTTCCTGAAACAAGCTCGAGATGAAACCGGGGAGCCTGCCATTGATGCCTGGGCACGACGGCTGCTGAGCAATGGTCCTGCAGACAAGAAGTTTGCTTCGCTGAGCAAGGTTGGCGAGCAACCAGATGGTCATCTTGAGGTTGTCGGTCTCTGTGGCACATGGACATCTGAAGAAAATGAGGGTGGAATTTGTCACTGGTAGTGGTACACATCGGTTTTTTTTCTTATATATATTTTAAGGGTTTAGTCTTTCGAGCGTGGCATTGCATGTGGATTTATGTACGCCGCACGCGGCGACTTGGTGTTTGGGAACTTGCATTGAACTTATGGTTATTAGTGGTGTTGTGCAATACAAAGGATTTTTGCATGGACAATACTCTCATGGACTTGTAGATCACATCACACAGAGAGATACTACTCCTGTACTGCTAGTAGTCAATACAACATTGTAGAAACTTCCAACCCCACCTGTAAAAAACTTGGCTTCGATATGACGCTCATCTCTGGGCTGAAAGCAGCGTCATTCCGACTAATTCACGTGATATGACATCATTTAATGACGTAGTTCATCATGATAGTTTGTTTGTTGAACTTCAGACAATCTTGGAAGATCAGGTTGGAGAAGGAGCTAGAATATGGGGATTGGACAATATGGATTATGTATATAAGGAAATAAATTTCCTACCATGACTTTCATTCTTCACTACTTCATCAATTCATTATTCAACCATCTATCATCTCTTCACTACCTACTACCCATCTACCATCTACCATCATGTCTGACAACACCGGTAACGCCTCGACTGGTCAGTCGTACATCGACCAAGCCACTGGTCTCGCTCAGCGCGCCATGGGAACCGTGACTGGCGACTCTTCCACTCAGGTAAGCATCCATTCTAGTCCTCCAACACTATACCACAATACTAACACATCTCAGGCCAAGGGTGAACTCAAGCATGAGGAAGGTCAAGCCAAAAAGGATGCCTCCCACACAACTGCCAAGTTGGGCCCCTTCACCGCCGACCCGAACACCGGAGCCGTTGCCAAAGACGACCCTAAGCGCGACACAGGATCCTGGGACCAGACCGTTGGCTCTGCCAAGGAGTCGGTCGGCAACCTGATCGGAAACGAGAACCTGCGCCGCACCGGAGCCGAGCAGAATGCCGCCGGCAAGGAACAAGAGGCTAAGGGTCAGCTCAAGGACTTGGGTGAGGGTATTCAGAACCGCGCCCAGGGTACTCTTGGATCCATTGGTGCCGCTGTCACTGGTAACCGCACCGAGGAGGAGAAGTACCGTGATATGCATGACGAGGGCAAGGCCCGCCAGCGCGGTGCTGAGGCCGATATTGCCAAGAAGGGTGGTGCTTAAAACTTGACTTGGAGATGACCTCTTGAGTTTGGGTTTTCTTTCTCACACTTGTTTTACTTTGAAGATTTTTACGATGGCCTTGCTATGATATCCAAATTGATGCCACGTTTTTATTTTACTTTTGTAACTGTGCAATGTAGTATCGTATTTTGGCTATCCTCGATAGACATGTGAAAGTTACAGGGATCTGTAGTAGATCCATCAGGTTTATCTTTGCAATACTACAATATTTACTACATTTCCCCGCAAAGGATCAAATTCCCCGAGGATCTGACCGATTGGCATCTGATTTTGGCCGAGGTTGGGCTGAAAAGATCTAGAATTACTAGAATTATAGAAATCAATTTAAGTAATGATTTACGAAGTAGTGACTGGATATTGTCTCAGACTAATGCGGAGAGATTCTTTCGATCGGCGGGCCAAGCAGATTAAGCATTTGATATTCTCTAGACTCTGCCCTATCTAGACTCTATAACCATTTCGCCCTCTATTTTCTTCTCTGCATTTGGGACAAAATGAACCTCACGACAGTTTTCCTCTTTGCTGCAACAGCCTGGGGTGTTCAACATCATCACCGACGTGATACTACAGACAATGGCATCAACCTGAGTGCAATCTCGAGCGCACTGTATTTAACTCTTTTTTCTAAATATTTTTCAACTTAACCTAACACTTTTACAGAGAGGGTATGGTGGCCAACCAAACAACCACCGCAAACTTTGCCAATATCTCGCCGCCGCCCAAGTCTCTCATCTCCGAGATTCTATCTGTTGTGCCCGTATCCGTCATCTGGGAACTCATCAACCCAGCAGAACGCAGTTCCCTCGCCAGTCAATTCAAGGCCGGCACTACCCCAGCCTGGTACGGCGCTCTCCCAACGGATGTGAAAAACTACATGTCGGTGGTCAAGTCGCAGATCTCCGGGGGAGCATTGACGGCCACAACGTCCGAGATCAACGCGGCAGCAAATACAGGGACTACAGCGGGAGCTACGGTGACCGATTCCAATCCCGGAGGCCCGGTGAGCTCGACCTCTAAAGGTGTGGCCGCCCAGCCGACGGGGCTGACCGTGTCGGCGTTGGGGGCGCTGGGAGTGCTTGGACTAGCACTAGCTCTATGATGGAAGGATCCACATGAATTGCGTACGGGGTACTTTGTACAGAGTAGATATGACTATGACAATGAGAGTTGTTTTCCAAAATCCAAATATTATTTCCTTTTTCTCTTATCTTTTACTCCGTACTCCGTAGGTCTATACGATGTACGTTGGTGGAGTTCAAGGTAAGACCGTTACATTAAGCACATGCTTCCTTTTCTTATATAGATTAAATTTTAATATGGAAGTATGCAAATGGCATCATAATAGAAAGTATACGCATGGTCCTTTTAGATCTATCTGTATGCATGTAGTAGAACAAGATAGATGGCTTTTGCCGATCACTACTAAAGCGAACCTTTCCTCCGAAGTGGACTTGGTCAAAGCAGGCATTCTGAGATAACCAAATGGGACTGACCTGGAAAAAAAGAGAGAAAAAGGGCGAAAAAAGGGGATCAACCCGACGATCTTCCACTAAAAGACGACATTTCTGGGGGCGGAAGAGGGGGGGCATGCGGGGGAAATGTTCGTATAATCTGCGTATTGGATTCTCTTCTTCTCTCATTCGTCATTGGCTTGCTACAGATGCACTTCATCTATCTCTCTCACATGGCATTGCTTATTCCCTCGGCCTCAATCTAACATCTAGATCGTGTTCGGGGCTAACGGCCTCGGGCAATTTCCTACTTTGTACGCTAATGAGAGTTGCATCTACGGAAATACAGATCAGCTTGTTTATAAGGCACTGGATGTTTATACCATCTCCTTCTTTGCCCATTCCTCACTCCATCAATATAACAATATAACAATATAACAACATAATGCGTTTCTCTCGGATTCTGTTCCCCTTGGCCCTGGCCCCATTGGCTCTAGCTGCCCCCGAGGCTCGTCCCAATCCTGTTGCTGCACCAGCCCCGGTCGCCACGGGTGGTCTACTCGAGGAGCTACCCGGGATTCTAAGCGGCGTACAGGGCCTCTTGACTACCGATAACCTCAACAAGCTGGATACTATCCTGGACGGTGCGGCCAAGTTGCTTGCCGCCGATAATATCGATATCCTGCAGGATATCTTGACCAACGCCCACAGCTTGTTGACTAAGAGCTTTGTCGGGAACACAACTACCCTCATTGAGGATGCCACACCGGTATGTACTGCCCTTGCTGCTTTTGGCTTGTGTGTTATACTAATGCACTATAGCTGGTTGATGATATTTCCAAGCTTCTGGGTGGTATACTGGGATCACTGTGAGGGGCTGATAAAAGGAACGAATCATGACAATTACTATAGCTATCTTGTTTTATTGCACAATTGAAAGCATTTCTTGAAGGAGTATATGTATCTACACGGAAATACAATGGAACCTTCAAATCATACAGAACAGTCATGTCTCTCATTAACGGGTATATACAGGAAAGAAATATTAGAAAAACTATAGAATCATTCTTAAACCTCCTTCCCATCCATCTTCTCCTTGAGTCGATCCTGATAGAATTTCAAAGGGTATGCCCGCCATTTATCAGGCATCGCCGGATAAAGAGCGACCGAGAAGCCCATCCAGGTGCGGTAAAGGGCCCGAGTGGTCACCGTCGAGCGTAGACCATAGGCATCACGCAGACTCGGGGGCAACATCTCAATCGTAGTCACCCGCAAGAAAGGCTTCAAAGACTGCACCCAGCGCGGCATATCGTTACTTTCACGAAGGTCCTTGGCAAACTGAGCCGCATCCGACGAGACAGTCAACTGATGGACCTGATCATCCCAATAAGACCAGAATGCCTGACGGGATTCCGGCCAGGTACCGACGGGGAGACCCAGACAGTTCACGAGCAAGGCATACTCGCTATATGCGCGCTGGGCACTGGCATAGTCCACGCGGCCATAGACACGCTGATAGAAATCGGTCGCGGTCGCGTACAGCGTCGCTGCCATCCACAACTGCAGCGGTGGATGCTCAGCGAAACGATTGGAGTGACTGCTGCCCAACAGCGGCGGATTACCCTCCTGCAGGAGATCGATGAGAACTTTGCGCTCGCTGCGGTTACCAAAGACCAGACAGGAGATGTAGCTGATATTGGCCTGGAGAGCATCGATAAGCTCAGTGGCTAGCTCTTTGTGGCCGCCGTGGTTGGCGCCTACCTCACGGATTGCGGGCATGGCAGCTTGTAGTAGCAGCGTCGCGCCAGATCCTGCAAAGAGAATGCCCTCCTGGAGCATTTTGGGGAGGACCTCTAGTTGTTCCAGGGCATGGAGACGACCTGAGACATTGGTGATATTGCTTACGGTCGCATCAGAGCCACTTGGAAGGTCATGGGGTTTTTCGTCCACTGGGGAGACGGGAGATGGAGGGAAAGACATGGTGAGAGAGTTGGTCAATCTTGTCGAATAATTGTGAAGAGTATATGATCCCATTAATATCAGAATCTTTCTTCCCCAGAAAAACCCCCCCGCAAAACCCCGAGAAACCTCCCAACGTCTAAGAGTATTGATCATCTCGGCCCATGTGAATAGTGTCGCTTTTTTTGGGAATAAGCCGCGGCTGGTAGCAGATCGCCATCTCCTGAAGTGCTGATCCCTCCCCTCTTCTGCGTCATTCGCCAAAGAAAGCAATCCTGCTCCGACGAGAAACCCACTTTCTTCCTTTTTATCTATTTTTTTGAGGATCTTTTTCTTACCCACGGGGTCCCACTTCGGTGTATGGAGAGGAGATGAAGTCCGGGGGTGCTTTTGCGCTAAAATACATATACGCAGAATCCTCCCCCCCCTTCTATTCTAAAGGTCACCAAGTCGAGATTGTTGCGATCATGGGCAAAAATACAGATACACCAGCATATCTGACTTCGGATGATGCCAAATATACCCTAGGTATTCATCGTGGGCCATTGATATCCAAGGGTGATGATGAAGGCGCCCAACTTGCACATGTCGAATCGGCCGGGGGTCTGTCATTGGAGACGAGAAAGTTGAAGCGCACTGAGAAGTTCCAGCGCCATTGGAAGCGGTTCTGGTGTCTGCATCTTTTAGTGTCTATCATTTTCCTGGCAATTTTTCTACCTGTCTTGTGAGTTGCAATGCTTTGAAACCCACAAAACAAATCCTAATTGCAATTATAGCTTCCTGGTTGCCATTCCAGCCATCTCACAAATGGTCGTCAATAAGTCCGACCTAGTATTAGTCAATGCCTCGGTCCTAAACCCGCGACCGGACAAGATTCAATTGACCTTGCTGTCGGCATTGAACCTCAAAATTGCACTGCCAGTGCGCATCGAGCCGATCACATTGGATCTGTTCGTGCACGACGCCGGCGCAGACAATGCATGGGGTCAGGCTAACATCGACGGCAAAGTCATTAAGGGTAACACCACCCTAGGCGTGACCAAGGTCGAGACGCCACTGACCAACTTGACCACCTGGGATAAGTACGTGCATAATGTGGTATTCGAGAAGGAGACGGCACTGTCGGTCAGAGGTGTAACCAATTCATACTTGGGTGTGCTCAAGTCCAAAGTCACTATGGACAAGAATATTATGTCACCAGGTAAGCCGAAGAAAACAAATCATATCCTAGAAGTTAAGCTGACTTGATATTCCAGTGCTGGACCAATTCAAGAAATTCAGCATCTCGGACAGTGGACTCATTGCAGCCCGCGAAGACGGCACCAACCTAGTCGGGAATGTCTCCCTTCCCAACCCGTCGGTGTTGACTCTCGATATTGGCACACTCGTCCTTGACGTGAAGAGCGGCGACCTCGTCATTGGAAACGCCACCGTCAAAGACGTCACCGTCAAACCAGGAGACAACGTCTTCCCTCTCACCGGAATCCTCGACATACACACCATGATCGAGAATCTCGGAGAGGTGCTCGCATCACAGGCAAAGGCCATCAAAACCGGCAACCTAGCCCTGGACACGGTAACCCGAACGGTCACCTGGAACGGCACGCTGGTGCCATACTACACCAACGTGATGAAGCAGCTAACGCTGACGGCAAACGTGCCAATTGCCGATCTGGTCAAGAACACTGTTCACAACCTCCTCAGCGGGAATGAAACCCTCACAGAAATTCTCAAATCAGGGGGCGACACGAGCAAGCTGCTAGGCAACCTTTCGAGCGGTGATGACAGTGATTCCGCCAGTTCAATACTACCCGAAACCTCCGAGCTTGCATCTAAGATGAAGACGAGCATTGGGGTGCGTGATATGTTCCGTGGTGCAAATCCGGTTAAACGGGATTTAATCATCAACTCACTGGCTGGACTGTACAAGAAGCTGTGAGACGACGATCCCATTTCATGTTTTTTTTTTTTTTTTTCTTTTTGGCATTTATGTTTCCTTTTCTTGTCGATAAAGGTCTCCGGGTCCCGGGTTCTGTGTACATGATTGCGAGATGCTCGCTGATGCCTAGACGATACTTGATTCCCCCTTTGGGTTGTGGCAATGGTTCTTTTTTGGATGGCGTTGTGGGCATGCGTTGCTGTCTTTCTATCTTTAGAGATGAAGATAGGTCTTAATGTTCTGGTTGTTTTTTCTCCCTGTTGACTCGATTCCTGGGGCAGTGCATGGGCTAGTGTACTTTTCCGTATACATGGCTGTGTGTCCGGGCTGAGTCGGTGCAGATGATAACGCATAAATTATAAATTATATAATGATATGAATGGATCTGGTCCTTGTGTATATACGTAATTTGTAGGCTTGCATATTTCATTGCGATCAGCTTGACAAAAGCACTTGATAAAGAGTAGGTTCATGCTAAATTGGATTTATCTTTTGTCCAGATGACTTGTCCTAGTGGCTCCGTGTCTTTTAATTAAAAGGCTTATTGGATATTCAAATATTAATCAAGGAATTGAGTGTCCACTCTGTGGATGTCAGCCTCTTAGGGCTTCGTGGTTGTTGTAGAATGGAACACATACAAATATAGGGCCGTGTTTACTACTTCAATTGATATCCAGGGCACCCAGTTAACTGCCAGCAACGTTCGATGGTAAATCTGGAATGAGGCTTGCTACCCAAGGCCTCCTACGTGCCCGAATGGTCATTCGTATTGTCTAGTGCTGAAATGGGAAGCATGCACGACCTCGTATACAAAGTTTCCTTTGAGCTGATTTAAATTTTAACTTGTTTTTGTATTCATATTGGCTATTGGTAATGACCTATCATGTATCTGGCCCTGTCTGGGTTGAATTACGGTACGAGACTCTTCCAAAATCAATCCCGTATCTCATGCAGATAGTACCCGCGTTTGATACCCATGTAAAAGGGCGGTGCTTCTTCCACCAAGTTGTTTGAAGGAAAATACGGAGGTGGTGGCTTCAGCGTCGGTGGGAACAGTTCCCCGGGAGCCTGGTACTCTGGAGGACATGTAGGAGTGGGAAGAGGCCCCGTAATAGGAATTCGAAAATGAGGATCAAAGCTAATGAGGATAAGAGCTTGCTGATTAGGGGGAAGTCCAGGGGCGTCGATCGAGTAGATGATCGAGCGTTCGTCTGCAACGCTTTTCACAGATCCAGTACGCGGGCCTGGACAGAGCAATGATTGTAGTGCAGGCGGGGCGTCATCTGGAGGCCACATGCGCACGCCACGACACTCGAAGCGTTCCTCGGAACCTTCAACAGGAAAGCCATATTGGTCCACTTGTGTGGGCTGGAACAGGCGGTTGCGAGGTCCCTCAATTCCCTCCTCGTCAATGGGACATTTGCGTTTGCGTGACACTGTACGCAACCGGATCCGATCTCGGGACCGTAAATTATCACCGACAGGGTCGTTGACAATGTCGACAAAAGTTGACGCACCGAGATGGTAGCTTCTGTGTTTGGTGCGAGCTGCGATGAACTCCTGTCGCTTGGTAGAGCCAGACTCGTACTCAGCATGGTAATGCCGCCGCAGCCTCTTTGCAGGTCGCTCATCGTAGGGGTGGTCGTTCTCAAGGTCATCATCCATAGACACCCATGAGGGAGTTTCGAAGGTGCCTCCTGAAAGAGGTGCTAGAGCTTCTTCTGGGGTAGGAAGTTGCTGTTTGTAATATGTACGGTGGTTTTCACTCTTGCCATCACGCCACTCACGGCGGCACTCAAGTATGACTGGCCGGCCAGTCGTCTCATCTTTACGAATTGAAAGATCAGTCCACATCTCATTGATCGGGCCTTCTTGATGTTCTCGGCGCCACAAGCGACCGTTCCATTTGCGGCCGGCTTCACGAGGGGCGTGACAGAACCAATGGTAGAAAGAGGAGTGTACTTCATCGTCATCTGCGGCGACCTGGGTCGAAACTGCATAGAGATGTTCATCATGTAGCTCAAAACACAATGTTTGCCCAAGATCGCCATCGACCACTCGGTCGAGAGGGAAGTTAATATACTCATCCGATTCGAGATCCAGACCAGTGATAGACCACACACCATCCGAACCATCGGCGGCGGTAAATGTGCCATACCAAATGTAAGATCCACAGTGCCGCACAAAAACTGGTGCGGATGCTGGGATCTCCTCATAGAGCAGTAAACGTCTTCTGTCCTGATGGGTTTCCCGCCACGCCATATTGACCACGAGTAACGCGTCTTCGGTCGCATTTATGTCGGCCACTCGGAAGACGAGAATATCATCGCAGTAGCTCAAGAGTGTAACCCGATCTTCTACACCGGGCTCTACGGGACCGGTTTCCAACATTCGAGGGATCACCTCACGGAGGTCCATGACACGCTCCCTGAACGCAGCACCATGCACGTACAGCAAACGAATCCAATGGTCAGAGCGGTAGCACAGATAGCCCTGGTTGTAGAGAAATTCGGCCCCATATCCTACGCAGACCACCGAGTAAGGGTCTGCCATGGCAACAGCCTCGTGGATAGCAAGCCGATGCCCGACGGCTTTTCGAAAACTGGACTGGGCCACCAGGGCAGCCTGACCTTCTTTGCTGTGGCGTAAAAAATTCTGTAAACTGGGATCAGCCTTGTAATTTAAGCGAGGGGTTGGCTTGGCCTTACCTCGACGGTTTTCCGGGCAATCTGTTCGCTTTGCGATAGAGAATAGAGAGCACGACTGGTGCGGCTGAGGTTCACGAAGTCACGGTCGTCCAGCGAGGTCGCGATCTGGTAAAACACATCAAATGGAAGAGTATCCAGACTCTGTATAGTCGTCATGGTTATAAAAGTGGCCAAATAGTCTGTTGAAAGTGGTCTTCAAGGGAGTGTCTCAGACAAAATGGCAACTGCCACAGGAAAAAACAAAGAAAACAAAACGAAGTCCATGTCTCAAAAATTCATAAGGAAGGAACGAGATTTATGTTCCAGAAAAGAAAGGAGATAGCAGGGAAAGAGGAGGTGTGAGGCTCAACTCTAGGACATCCATAGACGTCGAAAAGGGGAATAGTGTCAGACGAAATCCATGGTAACCCCCTTCGTACTAAAACCTTCCAAGCTCCAAGAGCCGCACAACCTTGACCGAAAATGGAATGATTCACCAATTAGAACCTTGGAACCTTCCAAAAAAAAGACTATGCCCCCAGATCACGGAATCACGCAATTTGGCAGGGGCTCATGTCCTGTTGAGCCTCTTCTGTCTTTCGTTTGTTTCGGATTACGACCAAGACTCCGAAAAAATGCGGCTCATCCGTCTCGATTGGGACTAAGACTCGTGACACGGATTAGGTGGGGTCCGCAGGTCCGCAGGTTATCCAAGATCCTTCCAGTCCTAATCCTATCGGATCTTCAGTGCATATACGGGCCCCCCGGGTAGCTATAGTGTGAATAAAGGGTTACTACATGTAGTAATATAGACGTTATCTGTGCTTACGCTAAGTTTTCCTCCCTTAAACATCATGATAACAGTGTTATTGCACTCCGTACAGAGCCGCAATGACGCCTCTCTTCCAAGCCACCGCCTCAGAGGCAAATCTCACGTACACCCTTTTATGCAAGCCCCGGAGTTGCCCTGGTCTATTCCTGGTCTAGTTCTTACTTCCTCCGTACTTCGAAATGTGTCTTACTTTTCCTGATTTCTTGACTAATTGTCCTTTTCGGAAGATAACTAATCAGGTGACGACGTATTTAGTCACATGATTAACGAAAAGTCGCTGCCTAACTTACAGCCTGAGGCTTTTGCCTTTGTTTCATCATTACACGGAGTAAACTATGTAACTATTGGAGTGTCATTCAATAGGAAAAACTTGAATTAGAGGGATTTACCTGCAGCCCTAATGGTGGATCCCCCAATATCCCCCCCCCCAATCTCGAGAAGTGTACGGAGTACACATTGTATACATAGAAATTGCCCCGGGCACTAACACTTGTCCCAAAGGGAAAGTGTAAAGGTCCTAATTTGCGTGACCCACCCAGTCAGCCGAATTACTTTTAAAACTGTTCAACTTCAACTTCACCTTCTTTTCTCCTTTTCCATCGGGTGAGATTTATAACGTCTTTTAAAAGATGTATTATCCACCTCCCGGTCCCCCTCCAGGACAAGGGGCACCCCCATGGGGAGGATATCAACAACCTCCCCAATGGCAACCCCCGCCTCAGCCCTATCCTCCTCAGCCCTACGGTTATCATCAACCCCAACCATCTTATCCAGGTCCTAACCATCCCCCCTACCCACCATCACCTTATCCTCAGTATCCCCAACATCCCCACTCTCCTACCCCGCCATACGGCCACACTCCGTCTCCTCGTCCTCCCTCCCACCAGCATAGTCTGAGTGCCCCTCAAAATGGTAAAGTTCTTCTATATGCCTAGGAAACTTTCGCAACGGCACTAACCATTGAAAAGGATTTCCTCGTGAAAATTCCCCGAATCTGCCCCCAACCCCACCCCAGAATTTTCAGCAATTCGGTGGAGGTGCTCCCTCAAACTACAGGTTCCAGTACTCGGCTTGTACTGGTCGCCGCAGGGCTTTGTTGATCGGAATCAACTATGCAGGACAGCCCAATGCACTGAAAGGCTGTATCAACGATGTCACTAATATGTCCAACTTCCTGACCCAGAGATTCGGGTACAAGCGAGAAGACATGGTCATTCTCACCGACGACCAACGGAACCCGATGAGCCTTCCCACCAAGGCCAACATTCTACGTGCCATGCAGTGGCTCGTCAAGGATGCCCAACCTAACGATTCCTTGTTCATCCACTTCTCTGGCCACGGAGGTCGTACTCCCGATCTGGATGGAGACGAGGACGATGGATTCGACGATGTCATCTACCCACTGGACTACCGTGTCGCTGGTCACATTGTCGACGATGATATGCATGCCATCATGGTGCGTCCACTGCGACCCGGAGTGCGATTGACGGCAATCTTCGATTCGTGCCACTCGGGCACTGCATTAGATCTGCCATACGTCTACTCGACGCAGGGTGTTCTCAAGGAGCCCAACCTGGCCAAGGAGGCAGCTCAGGACTTGTTCAGTGCATTCACATCGTATGGACAGGGCGATTTCTCCAGTGTCGCTTCAACGGCCATCGGGTTCTTCAAAAAGGCAGTCAACGGCGAATCGGCCCGTGAGCGCACCATCATGACCAAAACCTCTCCGGCCGACGTTGTGATGTTTTCAGGGTCCAAGGACACACAGACCTCGTAAGTGGCGTTAGCTTTAAATTTTAAAGGCCAATAAATAAGAAATCCAAGCTAACCCCGGAAACAGGGCGGATACATTCCAGGACGGACAAGCGCGTGGTGCATTGAGTTGGGCGTTTATTAAATCACTGCAACAGTGGCCACAGCAGAGTTACCTGCAGCTGCTGAACACGATCCGAAATGAGCTTGAGGGCAAATACTCGCAGAAGCCGCAACTGAGCTGCAGCCATCCCCTTGGTGAGTTTTTTTTTTTTTTTCAATTTTTTTTTTTCAGTGTGACTCCAGACAGCTGACTCGAAATAGATACCAACCTCCGCTTTGTGATGTAATCGGAGAGTTTTTCCAAGGTTCTCCCTCCGGGCACTTATGATAGGCACGATCGAAATGTAGCAAATGAATCAGCTGAGATGATTTTCCGACTCCCGACTCCCGAGTTACCGGTGCGGGGAAGGCCCGTACATATGTAGGTTACAATATTGTGTAGTATTGTAAGTAATATGGCTACCTAGGTAATATGTACTCCGTACAAAATAATACCATGGAAAACATGGAAAACATGGAAAACAAAAGAAAATATACAATATAGTTCAATAATAGTTTGGAATACGATGCGCCATCCCCCAAGGTCCGAACTTGTGGGCTCGTTTGTGGCTATGGTTCTCTCCTGTGCTCCATGTGGATCTCTCGGCAAAACTCAATGGAAAGTGGCTTTCTCCCTTATGTTGTAGAGAAAGAAGATATCAATGACTATATAATTAATATTCTTTCTAATATACCTTTACCTTGTGTTTAATAGTAAATGTCTCTGATATCTCTCTGATGTCTTTAATGTCTCTGTTTCACTCGGTTTCTATAAAAAAGTATAGACCCATGGCGCCATCCCCCCCCTGAGCGGGAATCGGACCAATCAGCAACCAGTAATCCACAGTTCCCGGTGGGAACCGTGGATGGATTGTCTTTGCCCCTTGGTACGGAGTAAATGTCGCAACACGGGGCTATTTGTCGTCTTTGTTGCGTATGAGGGGGACGTGGGGGATAGGAATGCTTCTACCGTAAAGAATGTACAACCAGTATTATGTAGCGTTACGTCTACGGTATGTAAACGATCGTGGCTTTGTTCTGCCGCGTCATTGGATCGAAGACAACGTGTAAGATCTTTTAAGACATCGGATCACCCCACGGGCTTCCCACATGGACAATCTTCTGTTACTGCTTATACAGCAGATCATACTGTAAATAGTAATGGTCAAAGGCTCGAATAGCTCAAACTTGGAAAGCACTATAATACTATATAGTAGTAATAAAAAAACAACTAAAAAAACAAACAAAATTACTAGTCATCTAAGTGTTACGAGACTAAAATGTTGATGTCTCTGATCCACTTTTGGTCTTTTTCGGAATTCCATCAGAGTACCCTTTTTTGGCCTTTTTTTTTCTCCCTTCTCTTCTCTTTTCCCTTTCTCAAAGATCACAGCCTTTGGAAGCCATGTTGATTTCATCTGCAACAAACAGTTCCTATTCCTCCAGTGTCTCATCCGAGTCTCATCCTTCTCCATACCAACATCCCCCCACATCCACACTTTCACTACACACCCGCCGAACCCCGATGGCTGTCAAGTACCCTCGGTTTTACTCCTCCCCCGTGGATCAGGAAACCGACTCAACCCCTCTCGAAGTCTACGGCCTAGAGCAGCGAGAACCCTCCATCTACGGCAAACCTCCCAAACTCCTCCGTCGAGTCTCGCACGTCCTAGGCGATATCCGCGAAGACATCTCAATGGACACTCGCCAAACCACCGACAGGCTCAAGCGTCGCTCAACCATTCTTTACGACGGGCCCAATTTCAGTGCTCCCCCGTCTCGCTCAGAAGCTCCGATGACATCCCACGGACCTCCGCGATCGCGGCCAATGTCCATCATCTCCTTCGATAATTGGTCTTCTCCGACACGAAGAATGAGCCAAAGAATCTCCCGTCGGTTATCGGTTTTCTCTTCCCGAGGCAAACCTACTACCTCCCAGGCGGCCAGCATATCTTCGCCGAATCTGATCGGTTCATCGACTCAATACGGAAACAGGAGCCAAGTTTCGTTCATTTAATGACCGGAAATATCATAAGCATCAAAGAAAAAAAAAGAAAAGCATCGCCATCCATCTATGAGCATGGGACCGGTGCTCAAATCGTCGTGCAATACACGGCTATTCGTACATACATGCGCAAGGGGTGTTCCGGGTATAATCATTTTTGCATTTTGCGCTTTTTCTTTTCTGCGCCTGCTATATCCATCAATTTTTGAGGTGGACAGCGATTATTTTCATTTTGTTAATCGCTAGTTCGTGTTTTGAGGTTTCGTTTCTACTTCTGCTTGACTTGCGCATAGCTTGGTGTTTGGATTAAGAATTTTGGGGATTTCTGGATTTATTGAAATATTGAAATATTGGGCTTTATTTCTCCCCTTGACATATCAGAATAATATATCATATACAGAACCCCTTGAAGAGACTGTACGGAGTACACTTCGAGTTTATTAAATACGCTAATTGCGCCACCATGCAGGCATTTTACTTTAAGCTAAGCAATTGCCGGCCAACTAAACGTCAGTCCGTTAACCAATGCCTAAAAATAAAGACTGAAAACGTCCGAGATTACGTATTCTAAATGCGACCGAGACATATGAAACAGACGATAAATGACTCGAACTTGCAAGTATGTACCCGTGACCGCAAAGATGCCAAGGTGGGAAGAATGATCGGGACAGTAAAATTGGCTGCCGTGTTTGGAATGGCCCTGCATTGTCATTTAAGGATCGCTAAAAAAAAAGAGGAATGGATCTAATAGCAACGTACTGGTTATAACTGTGGTGGACCTAGCATAGGGATATAGGGGTCTTGCAGGAATAGACTAGGATCAAGTCAAGGAGTAATTAGTCCTAGCACCGCATGCCCATACCGAAAGCCCCATAATAAAAGAAGAAAAAAAATACCACCGAAGCATTACCGTATACACTACCATTGTCGTTAGTCTTGCCCAAATGTCAATAGAAGCGCAAACTGTCAAAAAGCCAAAGGAGAAGTTGCTGCCAGGTTTTCGAAAGTTATATGAGCTCCATGCTATTGTTCGCTCTGTGCTCGAGGTCACGACGGACGTGGATGATTTTGCACTTATCTATAACTAGAGAGCTCTGAAATAGTCCGACAGTCGCGGACGACACGTTCAGCAACGATGAAAACTCTTTCCTCTGTTGAGCCCCAATCCCAGGTTTTCATATTCCTCACTGCTTCTTCCACCCTCTTCTGGAAATCTTTTACACTCTCGTCGTCTTCTACTTTGCCTTCCTTGGTATTCAGGGGGTGTGTCGTGTAAAATATAAAGGGATATAAAACCCAGTAGATCATCATGCACATGAAACCTGCTGCTATCATGATAGGGTGGTCGAGAAGATAGCGTATTAATGACAACATGTAGATTCAAGGCTTAGGTGTCAATATCCTCAGCGTATGGTCACAGGTAGATATGACCTCGACAGTGTCTTGGAGAGTCAGGTCGATAAAGGACAATGGGTAGTAAAATATCCGGTGCGAACCAACTGGGTCTAGACTGTGAATAAAGCCCGCTTGCTCCCATTGCCCATATATCTCAGTGAGCTCCGCGGATGGGGGGACACAAAGAATGCCATTGTCTGATAGAGTCTGGGACGAAAGTGATAGCAGTGCATCGGATACTGTCCATTCTTTCAATAGAACCGCACTAAATTACTAAATAGGATATTTCATCTCTTACTCTGAGGACCAAAGGGTGTCCACATCTGTACTGTACCTGGGATCCCTACAAAAAAGGAATGTTTTTATCAACTAGAGCTTTTGCAGCTATCTTGGTGGTACCAACATGAATTTGTTGTGATGGTGTTTTTTTTCCTAGAGTAATGGGTCCATAATTTGGTCGAAAGAATTTCAAAGTATGACATGGATGTAAATTGTAAGTATGGAGTAGTCCACAGGTGGATGAAGGATCGACAAAAGCTCTCGGGTCACCTGATGAGCAGAAGAAGAGATCGAGCGGTGAGAGTAGGCCGTATAGGAGTCCAAACTTGAATATATGCAAGGGACTTGCCCAAGTACCTACATACATATGTGTAGATATGTATATATTCAAAAGAAATTCCGGGGAATGATATCCCGAGGTCGGCTCCGCACCGAAGTCCGGGGGAAAACGCGGGGAAAAGTTCCACGACCTTGTGAGGTCATTAACCCAAAAGGGTATCCCGTAGGACTTGATCGCCCAGTTTTAATACCGAATCTAGTAGACTGCATTCACTCAAATTCAAGGAAGGATAACCGAGGTCCTTACGTCACTGGTCAGCAGAGGGGGTGGTTTATAACTTGGAACTAAAGAGTAGATCGTCGGTTCGTCGGTTCGTCGGTTATGATTGCCTTGACTTTTATACGCACGTGATTGATATGGAGGAAACAATATAAAACTTATAGACCCTCAAAGGGGTCTTTGTTATCGATTGGGATATCCACCTTAAGGGCCAATATTGGGTTAACTGGCCTATAATTAGCATCTCTTAACGTCTTTTGTAGAGGCACCATAAAAGTATCCTTTTAACCTATTCCATCTTCCAGCAGAGCGAGAATAATGAACACAAAACAAATGCTTAAATTGCAAAGCTTGTTCCTTAGTGGGGAAATATAAACCCTGGAAAAGTACATATATGCAGACTAAGTCGACCTGAAAGAGATATAGACTACAAGTCACTTTTTGGTACACAGAGCCTCCGTATGTCTAAGCCAAGTGTGATAATTCGGAATACTACGCCTCTAACTCCTAATGCTTGATATCCATTGCAGAAGTATTTTTTCTAACGGATGCTATTGCATGTCTCGTGAGTATATGGTATAGGGGCTATAAGCCATAAGGGAAATTTGAGCACCAGGGAAACACCGTCTGAAAACACCAGAATCAACTCATAAAGCATCCGAATAAGAGAATGCAAGGTCGAACGCAGAAACCTTCTAATAGCAAGAAGGTGCGTCTGCAGAATCCAAAAAAAAAAAAGAAAATCCAAAATCCAAAGCTCACGTATAATACGCCATAGTAATCCCAACCTCGATGTGTCTAGAAAATGGAGCCAGTCCATACACCTCGGAGACGCACGTGCAACCGACACGGCATCTCCCCCCGACCCGGGTCCTGCCCTATCTAGCAGTAAACCTCAAATCAAAGAGTCACGCTCTCGAGATCACGCATGACGATACCCATTTGAGCACGCTTGGCTGCCTCAGCGACGAGATTGAAATCCTGTAGAAAGGGCGCTGTGGCAGTTGGACCCCCAAGACCATTTATCTGGTGGGGATAGGCATCGGATGTGGGCGCCGGAGCGGGGGCTGTATTCGTAGGTAACGATGCATGGGTGTTGGCTGCGGGGGCGATGGGAAGGGTGCTCGGATTGGAGGTGTTGCCAAATGCCTGTGACAAGGGTTGCATGGGAGGGGCGGAGGTCTGCGGGGAACAGGCAGATTGTAGCGAGGGTGAAGAGAACACCTGCCTGGTCGCATTCGATGCGATTTCTAGGGTACTTTGAGCCTCGGCTGCCATGTTGGACTGGCCGGTTGAAGGGTTGAGAGTCGAGGAAGAGGGATGGAAGGAGGTGGGTTGGACGAGAGGTGCTTGAGGGTTGTAGGCTGTCTGCAGGGTCGAGTCCATGACGTGACTGTAGCGGGCCGATCTTCAAAATGCAAAAAGAATAGGTCGCCGTGGACGTGGACTTGGGTATATGGCTAGAACGGGGGAGAGACGTTGTTGCTATGGACAAAAATGCGAGGGGAGGGATCAAGAGTGGAAAAGAAAGCAGAGTGGTAAGGAAATCGAAGCCGTTCGAGGATGCAAATTGCACGAGGCTAAGACGAATTTAGCCGGCGGGGGTAATTTCCACAGGGCAGATGCTGGACGAACGACCAAATCGCAGAAAGAGAAGCGACGAAAAAGCGACGAAAAGAGAAAGATAGTCTAAAGCTTGAAAGTCAGAGATTTACATATGATCTCTCAGGGGTGCATATGACATTTGAACGCAGTTTTTCCCTCCCGAGATTTATCCGGGGGGGTTTGGTCGGGTATTACAGGGTATTGTACGGTATTGGGATGGGTATCTCCACGCTTTTCTCCGCACGATTTTACATACTGTACATGATGTATATGTATCCAATCACGTGGTAGTATCATACACGTGACCTTGATGTTGCATTTAACTATGTAATTTTAACAGTCAATGGTCACGATAATTACAGTTTTCTCTGTATGTAGAGTCCTGGAAATGACATTGTCTGATTGTCTAATACCGACTTCGGGAAGCCGAGGGACCCGCTGTTAGCCCACACCTGCATGCACTTTTATATTTTGATGCCTGAGGCAACTATGGACGTGCTCCGATAATAAATTGATAACCGATATATGATTTTTTCCCCTCCATAGCATTGAAGTCATACATACTACAATGGCTGACGAATTTGATTCGGGGAATCTATTCCAGGACCCAGAAGGGTACTATCCGGAAGATGCGGCCCCCTCATTTGCCGAGCACTCCATGCTGTCGGGCCAGAAAGTGCGCGTCCGTCTTGTGGGCAGCCACCCCCTCTATGTATGATATCAATTGACATGACCAGCCGAGGTGCCTACTTACAGACCTTGACAGGGAAATCTACTATGGAATGCTGGCCGAACCAGCTCTCATTATATTGAGGAGCACACCGAGGATCTCATCCGAAACAAGGATGTCCTCGAGATTGGTGCCGCAGCAGGCGTTCCCAGCATTGTGAGCGCCATTCAGGGCGCCCGGACAGTGGTATTGACCGACTATCCTGATCCAGATCTTGTTGAAAACATGAAGTACAACGCAGAATTGTCAGCCAGTGCTATTCCCGCGCGGGAAGATGGAAAGCCCCGCCTTCACGTTGATGGCTATAAATGGGGCAGCGATGTGACCCCGCTGCGGGCGTATCTGCCTCCTGCTGCTGATGGCTCTCCATCCTTGTTTGACGTCTTGATCATGGCGGATGTGGTATACAGCCACCGTGAGCACCCGAATTTGATCAAAACCATGCAACAAACCATGAAGAAGGACCCGAAGTCTGTTGCTCTGGTTATTTTCACCCCCTACCAGCCCTGGCTATTGCCCAAGACCGAGCAATTCTTCCCGTTGGCCGAGGCGAGCGGGTTCACTGTCACCAAGATCTTTGAGAAGGTGATGGATGCGGTGCTGTTTGAGAAAGACCCTGGCGTAAGTCTACATTCTGAGGGTTCTCTGGATTATGGTCATGGTGCTGACTCTTTTACAGGATGAAAGGCTCCGAAGAACCGTATTCGGATATGAGATCCGGTGGGCGCAGGATCAATTGGAGGATTCATCCAAAACTGTTTGAGCCGTTGATTTGATACCCCCGGCCTACTTGGAACGATGACATGATTACATGACAAAAGTTCGATAGAATTTATATACATTGAGATCGAGATCTATTCTACAAAATAGAACTACATTTACCATCTCTGCCTCATACTTCAGGCCTCGATTTCATTACAGCAGCCTTCCACTTTTACTTTTTTTTTCTCTAATCCTGTATCCGCATTAGTAAATAACATCAAGTACAACAATCATATCAACTGAGAGAATAAATCCAAATTTCCATGACAGAGCGTATAGGTGGTTCGTGGATATAGATGCGGGTCACATGCCACACCCCCCCGCATAGAAAAAAAAAGAAGTCCACCTGAACAAACACCGCAACCACCAACAATGCCGGTATGTCGAGAACCCATTTACATCCTGCAATCCAATCTGACAGATATATATCTAGCTCGTCGTTTTAACGGGATACCCGTGCTCCGGTCTTACCCACCGCGCCAATCAACTCGCATCTCTGTTTGAGAAACACCAAGATGAAGTATTCGCAGCAGCCGAAGCAGGCGCACAGGTCTCGTTGAAATCTCGATACAAGGTCCATGTGGTCGCTTCACACGATTCGTCCCATCCCCGGATTGTCTACGACCATGCCCGCACCGAAAAGGAGGCGCGCGGCGTCGCCTACGCGAGGGCCAAGCGTGTGCTCAAGCGGGACAGCATCGTCATCCTCGACGGAATGAACTACATCAAAGGATGGAGGTACCAGCTGTGGTGTGAGGCGAAAGCTGCGCAAACGACATGCTGTGTGGTACGAGATCGGAACATACACAATGAATTGCGACACTCAATGGCTGACAAGTCTGCTATAGGTTCACGTCGGGACACCCGTCGACCAGTGCATTGCCAACAATGACGCCCGACTGCGCCGAGACGCAAACAAGCAAGCAGACCCAAAGACATCGGATGCGAAAACCTCCGAAACCCAAGATACCCCCGCACCCGACTCCGCAGAGTCTACCGAGGACACCGAGGAGGCCTACCCATCTGAACTACTCAACAACCTCATTTTCCGCTACGAGGAACCCAGCACACACAGCCGCTGGGATAAGCCTCTGTTCACAGTTCCGTGGGCGGACGCAGAACCCCCGGTAGCAGACATATTCGAAGCCTTGACAGGCGTAGTCCTCCCATCAACCGAAGCTCCCACGGAGACAGCCCTCCCAAGCTTAATGGACTCCCTCAAATCCACCACCATCTCAGACGTCGCCAGCACAGCAACCGGCACTCGAGGTGGAGGCCGTAGCGGGCTCTCAACACGCGCCCGAATCACCCCCCACCAAGCTACCGTGCAAGCAACGGCGACAGACTCCAACGCAATGTACGCAATGGAAAAGCGGACGTCGGCAGTTGTGACTGCAATCCGCAATTTCACGCAGACTTATCCGTCCGCGGAGATAGCGCTTGCGCAGAGCAGTCGCAACGATGCAATCGCCATTGAGGTTCCCGACACAACTATTCCCATCCTTGTTCCGTCCCATGTCGCCATGTCTGGAACGACGGATGAACTCACCGCTGCTGGTGGGATCTTGACTTTACCGCGGCTGCAGAGGCTGCGTAGGCAGTGGATTAGCTTAAACAGGTCGTATATTGGTCGGGGTCATGGTTCTGGAGGCGGTGCGCTATCGGTTGATCAGATTGGGGATGCGTTTGTGCGGTTTCTTAATGCTGAGTTCTCGGGTGTGGTTGCGGAGAATGCTGAAGAATAGATGCTTTGCATTTGAGTAGGATCAGATAGATTAGATGTCTTTTTCATTAGAAAAAGTCAGTTGGTACTTAGTTATGAGATAACGAGGTTATGACTTGCATACGCTTCAGATCTACAGATCTACATGTTTAAGGATGGATTGCAGAGTAAAAAAAGGTCATTTGAAACAAAAATAGAAGAACGCAACGACTATCTATCAATATCAAAAATCAAAAATCCAACCAATTGTTGGACAATACATGGCTATATCTCTCTTTACTGTCATTCTTCTTCCCCTTTTTGAGACACCGTATTCCGCTTTGCCGTCTTCCTCCGCAAAAGTTTCGGGTCTGTTGTGTCATTGGGGTGGGTTTATCCATGGATCTGGACTGCAGCCCAAGAAGCTCAAAAGCCCTTGGTACTGAGTCCAGATCCCCATGTGGTGAGCAGCTTGCGATCAGGGGCGGATCAACAAGCCTCTTAAGCGTGGGGTGGGGTACCACGCTGGTCCTATCCAGTTCCTGGCCGTATCCATTTTGGAATCGGATTGTCTTTATCTGACGATGGTATCAAGCTGAGACAATCCTTTGGCCGAAGTCCACTTGCGTACTCGCGAGCGATCGCACTGGGTTTCTCCATGTATTGAAAGCGCCTGGCCAGCAAGCAGCACGGTCTAGCCGTGGAGTAAAAAGGAAATCAAGAAAAAGTTCTCCGGTGAAGTTTGTTCGTGTCGTTTCAAAGCAACCCGCTGTTCTCCTCCAGGAAGGAGGTCTACAGCTTCTTAACCCTTCAAGGCAATCCATTGGGCATGTGGGAAACAGCCTGGCTGGCCTCAATCTGGCGGTAGTTCAAACCCAAGGTGAACAGTTCCTGGAAACTGGCGTTGACCTTCTCGTGCATGGTAGTATCCCGAGGGGAGATGTTACCCAGCTCCTCCAGCAGACGCGAGCGGCACTTGAAGAAGTTCTGCTCGGCATTCTGGAGGCGCTGTCCAAGGCTGGCGGAAGCCTGGGTGGCCTTGATGGAGCTAGCCTGGGAGTGGACGGAGCGGGTGCGCTTCATGGTGGGAGCCGGGGTGGCACCGGTGACTCTTCTCTTGCGGCTAGCGGGTTCCTTCTTCTTAATCTGACCAGCGCCAGGGGAAGTCTCAGGCGAGCTGTGGCGCTCAGAGGTGGCATAGTCGTGCACACGACGCATATGGTCGTAAAGGTTCCATCTCCTTGGGAATCCATTGCCTGGAACGGCACGTTCACAGCCCTCCCACAGGCAGAGGTGGGGGTTATCTCCATGACCATGCAATCCGTGGGCTTCACGCTCGTGGCGGAACAGACAGGCGTTGGAAGAGAAGCGCAGCTGGGCATCAATGCAGGCGGGGACCTTGCAGCGGTAAGGCTTCAGATGGGAATCCAGGTACTTGCTGTTAGTTGATATTGGTTAGCTGGGTTCAGATTACACCAAAGATTTTCATCACGGGAGGACTTGCTGGTAAGCGCATTTTTGCGTGGTGGGTGGGTGGTTGCAGGGCTTCTCTCCAGTGGCAAATGGACAGTAATATTTTCCATCGCTGTGGGTGGACATGGAATAATACTGGTGCTCTCGCGGGTTGCGAGCCTCGACACCTTCCTTGGATCTCTGGCGGGTTGGCTCTCTCACTGGCAGGGTTGGGAAGAAATCGGGATCAGTCTTTCCTTGGTGTTGAGAAACAGCTGACAACGCTGAACGGCGGGATGGCTTTGAAGGTCTAATAGTCCTACGGTATCGTGGTTAGGTTTCTGATCCAATGGTTTGTCTTCTAGCCTATCAGCTTATCTGAAACTCACCTGTTGAGGTCCCTGTCGTTAAGAGAAGAGCTGGGGAACAAGGGCTCCGTTGGGTTAAGTCCGTGGGTCGTTCCAATGGGCGATGTGGTAAAGTCTCCGAGCAGTGCATCATCAGGGGCCATGAATGAAGTGTATCCCGCGTGTGAGCAAGAAGAAGTAACAGACATATCATTGCTAGCGTCGGTCAGTGGTGGGGAGACCGGGGCGGTCTGGAAAAGACCGGACGAGAATTGTTCCATGGTGGTTCCTGGGTAATGGGCATCATGCATCATTGGAGTCCATGACTCTGGGCCTGTGATATAGTGACCGTCCTCAGTGCTGTGAGAGCTGTGTCCGATGGAAAGAGCATCATCTGGCGTGCCATTTCCGACACAGACATCATTTTCAACAGAAGAGAAATCCAAGAAGGAGTTATAAAGATCCCGGGACATTTCATGGTCATTCATGTCAGGGACTGCTGGGAAGTCCATGCCTGGGTACATAACATCATTTGGTCCGACCGTGGGGGTCATGAGCTGCTGAGACAGCGAGAAAGAAAGCATGTGCACCTCGGATGAGTCTTGTTTTGAGATAGCCTGGTCAAGGGATTCTTGGTGGTTCATTGTCCAGTCTTTCATGTCCTGTGGGTTTCCATGGGCTGTACGGATACTTGAGCACAACGAGGAGTTGTCATGGCTCGACATTTCATCATCCTGGATTGATCTTGAGGCCATATTTGAGATTCCTGAAACCATGGAGGTATGCATGGACTGTGAGATAGAGACTCGATCAGAGTCGCTGGTGGTCCTTGGAGACATTGTGTGAGGTTGTATGATATAAAAACACTGTAAACCAAGAGTTAGTATCTACTACTCGTCATCGAACAATGAAATAAAATAAGCAAAGCAAAAAAAAAGAAAGAAAGCAAAAGAACTCCATGGTCCAGAGGTGATTGAAAACCTAGTCAGAGTCAGTAATGAGACAAGGGGTCGTGTCACGATTTAGTTATACGCACCAAAGTCGCTTTTGTGGGATTCAAAGTTCCTTGGCCGACCAGGGATTATCGCAAGGTCCTGGTCAAAGTTGTCGTGTCTATGTTCGGGTCCAGGTCTGTTGTCAATCCAAGAGAGTGCTAAGTGGTGCCAGGGCGAGAAACAGTTTCATAGCCAGAATTTCTATATGAAGCATCATCCAGGTGAATCCAGGTAAGTAAAAAAAAAAAAAGTCGTTGATTTTTGCGGCCAGGTCAGGTAGGTACACAATGGCCAGGGTCCGTAAAGCAATAGCGCAAGCAAGAGTTGAGAAAGCGGATGCTTCAAAAGGCCATAATTGACAAGGAGCAAGCACATTAGCTTGAAAGATTCCTCGGTTGATTCCTTGGGGTCAAATGGATCCATTATTGTTGAGAGAAAGTGGCCATAGCAGCATCAGATTTCCAGGAAAAGAGTCATAAATTTCAAAGTCCTTAAGTGGTTCATGTGGTTCATTCCAGGGGCGTTGTTTCCAGGAGCAATGGGGATCCAAGGCTATATCAAAAATCCGCACTCAAAACTCCGGTCTTAGAGCAGAGGCAACGTGAAAAGAAGAAGAGAAACATCCATGGCAGTCCAGTGGCAGTGGAAGTCAGGCGATTTTTTGAGTGTGCAACATTAAACACATCTCAAAGAGATTCACTCAGCAGGTGCTGAAGGCAAGTATCCTTGGTAGGGGGTTCCCTATTCATGGTCGCCAAAAAGAAATTGGCCAAAAGTCCGGGAGTGGGAGTAGGTCTAAGGTCCTGGGAAATAGGTTGTCGATATCCTTGGCAAGCACAGTTGACAGCGGTACAGGTCCGGAAGAGAGAGAGAAAAGGGAAAAAAAGAAAAGAGCAACGCATAGGAGAACCAATTGTAAAGAAAATGTGACGGGAGCTACCTATTGTGTTTTGTCGAAATGTGGCAGACTAAAGAGAAGCCTGGGAGATAACAAGAAAACAAATCCTGTCCGGGAAGTATGTGGCAGATAGAAATCCTTGTGGCAGTGATTGTATCAAAAACCAGGGAGTTCGGAGTTAAGAAAGAAGTTGTCCTTGGTCCAGGGACTGAGTTGTTGTATGTGTTGAGGAGTATATATAAAAGTGATATACAAGGTATTGTAGAAAAAGGGGTATCCAGAGAGTTAGGGAAGAAAGGAAAAGGAGAATCAGAATGGAGGGGGATCAGCGGCCTTTTAGCACACACAAAAAATGAAAGCTCGGACTTTGGAGGGTCTGTGGGCCATCAAACATGGCGTGTGTCCGTTTCGCATCGTGCAGGAGATGTGTGCGCTGTTGGCACCCTAAGAGCCAGTGCTGCAAACTGGCGGTGATGGCATCTGCAGATTAGGGGGGTGTTCGTTTGACTGAGTGGAGGGATATTTACTAGCGGTGAGACGGGCTCAGCGCCTGGAGTGCTTGGCAAGAAGTATGATTGGTGACAAGGGACAGGCTGACGCTGTATGATGATGTCGGAATTGGACGATCGGCAGGTGCACTCGCGTGTTCCATGAGATGTACAACTTAGTTGCACCTGGACAAGGATCGTATGGACGAGAAAACCCCACGTCGGTAATGCGGGAAGTATACCTGCAGCATGAGGTCACCTTGTACGGAGTACAGTTGAGACTCGAACATTACAGTGAAGCAAGAATAAATAATATAAATGGTAAATGGTAAATTGTAAATGTGATTGTAAATGTGATATAACTAAGATTACTGGACAACGGGACGGGGCGAGCCAGGGAGCCAGACCCACGTTGGGCAGCAATGCAGGCATTTCCTATTTTCAAGTTTTTTTTTTTTTTTTCGTTAGCCAAGTTCAAAAGAAGTGGTGTATGGAAGAAAAATGAATATCAAAATTGATAGGATCAGAAAAATGAAAGATGGAATATGTTTTCGTTCAACAATCCGAAGATCTCAGGTGAACTATGCTTTAAATATTGTTTGTTCATCACAAAAGGCAAAATGCCCTTGGGAAACAGTGTAGGGATGTGAATCCAAAAAAAAAAAAAAGAATGGGCTTACCTGTTAGCGGGAATTGTCGGAAGAGAAAAGGGATGAGTTGTCATGAAACACAAGTCATATTCGAGGCTGTGATGACAGTCTGTCTGGGATTATGATTGACGGAGAAAAGGAAGAAGAAAAGGAAGAAAATATTTTTTTGTAGCCGAGATCACGTGTTGTCTACAGGTTTGTATAGTTTACACTGTTTGCTTCTTCTATTTTGAGCAAACACCCACATCCTCGACGTTGGAGAACCGTTGGTGGCCTTATCCACTCTCCACTCTTCATTCCTTGGCATGATGAATTGGACAGGCGGCCAGCTACAGCGTCATCACAATCGCTCAGGCCTGTTGACCAAAGCTCAGAAGCAGAATTTCGCCAGGGCGAGACTCCAAAAGGGCACGGTCATCCCCCCGCCTTCACCATTCCGAGACTTCCCTGATATTGCATTCAAGGGCTCGAGCACTAGAGACAAGGATGAGGATGAGGCAGAGACAAATGGAAATCAGTCAGTCAAGAACTGTTGATTGCTTTGACTTTGTTTCCACCAATCCATGTGGGCGTCCTTGTACTAACCCGTGCTCGTGCTGATTCTAGAGTTACGGAAGAGCCGGCCTCACATGAGACTGGTGGTCAGTCCTCTCATAGTGATGACTTGACCAGGGTCAAGCGTCAACTGCTGAAAGAACCTGATTGGGCCGCTGTGTCTGCTACACGTCCACTCGAGCTTGCATTTACATCTGTGGAGGAAGTTGAGCGGTTTGGGAAGCGACGAAAGCTAAATGACAAGGACAGAAAACGGATGGTAGCAGCTAACAACAACGGGTCTACTTTTTTTGAGCGACCCAAACCCTCACGAAGAGACAGAAATTCATCCTCGGTGATCGATACCATTGAAGAAGACATTCAGTTTGAGATCAACGGACGACCCGTTGCGCAATCTAATGACAGCTCCGGGATGGCCATGAACAGCATGTCATCGCAATCAATGCTACTTGATCATGAAGGATCTCCTATTGTGGAACAGGACCTAGGGAAAGAGAACTTGACAGCTACATGGATTACCAATCTCTTTCCCCGCTCGCATTGACCCCGGCGGGGGGGCTATGCCCAGCAGTGTATAATGTTGAACGCTCATTTTCGCTCAGAAAGTCAGATGAAGTCAGATGAATGGCACATTTTCTCGGTTCACATATTAGATGGATGTATGTGGGGAGCCCCCTTTTCTGGGCCTACTAGCTACATTGTAGACTAGTAGTAATGACAGTGCCGTTAGATCTTTCTGAGGTCTGCAACACTGCCTGAGGCACCTGGGCACCTAGAAGGAGAACGATTAATACACTATACCACCCAATGAATAGACCACTGAGATCTCTTAATCCAACAAAATCCACTTCCTATGCTATTTTGCATGTTAGTTGTAAATTCTCATGCTCTTGTAGATCATGGATTGTACCTGCTTTTTGTTCCTATGTTTCTAATAATAACATAATTACTACAAATGATAAAACATTTTGAGATTGTATTGAATTTCAATTAGATAAAATAGCTACATACTCCGTATATAGATATAAATTACCGCATTCGGTCGTCACATGATTGGTGCCTGCCTTTCGAGGCAACGTCATTTCCGTCTCCACAACCATCTCGAATTATCAACGGCGCTGACATCTCGAAGATCCCTTGTCATTTCCATCGTTTAACCATGCGTTCTATCACACTTTTGGCCACACTGGCCACCAACGCTCTCTCAATCGCGGTCCCATGGCAATCCGCCACAGATGCAGCCAGCGGAATCCAGCTCCCTCTCGTAATCTGGCACGGTCTAGGCGATGACTTCGAACGCGAAGGGCTGGCTGAAGTTGCCAAACTAGCCGAATCCACCAACCCCGGCACATACGTGCATCTCATCCGACTGGCCAACGACGGCAGCGGAGACCGCTCCGCAACCTTCTTGGGCAACGTAACGGAGCAAATCGCCCTAGTCTGCGAACAGCTCACCGCGGACCCAATCCTCAGCACGGCGCCCGCCGTCAACGCACTAGGCTTCTCGCAGGGCGGCCAATTTCTACGCGGGTACATCGAGCGCTGCAACAGCCCACCCGTCCACAACCTCGTCACATTCGGTAGTCAGCACAACGGCATCTCGGCGTTTGAGTCGTGCGCCTGGGACAATTGGTTCTGCAAAGGGGCCGAGCAACTCCTACGATCGGGACGGTGGACGAGCTTTGCGCAGTCGCGCGTCGTGCCGGCGCAGTATTTCCGCGACCCGGAGGAGCTGGAATCGTACCTGGAGCACAGCAATTTCCTGGCGGATATCAACAACGAGCGTGCGGTTAAGAATGAGACATATAAGAAGAATCTGGCGTCGCTGAATCGGTTTGCCATGTTCATGTTTGAGGAGGATACTGTTGCTGTTCCTAAGGAGAGTGCTTTGTTCTCCGATGTTAATGTCACTAGTGGTGAGGTGACGCCTCTGCACGAGAGGCCGATCTACAAGGAGGATTGGCTGGGGTTGAAGCAGCTTGATGAACAGGGGAAGCTGGACTTCAATACTGCCCCTGGACAGCATATGCACCTGTCTGAAAAGACCCTGAGCAAGGCTTTTAGCCAGTACTTTGCTCCTCTAGAGAAGGAGCCGCGTCCTTCGGCACCGGGTCTCGTTGTGCAGCCCGGCCTTTGATCGTTCTCTCTTCTCTTGGGCGTTTTCTTTTATCATGATATCCCAACTGCGTGTGCTTCATCTTTTAGATACTAGCATCAAATTCGAAGTCCAATCCAACGCCGCATATGGCTGGCTGGTTACAGATTTATAAAACTACGATGTCTCGCTATGTTCCTTTTAGCACCATCTATTTTATGTCTATCGACAATGTAGCTAGATACACCAAGCTGCGATTATCCATCGCAAGGTAACAAATAAAGAAATGTGAGTGCCGACAGACAGATAACAAGAGCCCGAGCTTTCGAAATAAAATATGCAAGTGGAAAAGAAAAAGATAACAAGGATAGACACTGAAGAAGGAAAACCGACATTTCAGAAGGGACATTTGTATCTCGAACAAGTTGGGGTTTTACCAGCCAGCAACTCAGCGTTCGACATGAGCGAAGACAAGATCCATGCAGGGCAGGGCAGGACGAGTAAAAAAGAAGAAGAAACTATGACAGAAAGAAAATTATATAAACATTTGAAGAGCCAGGGAATGGAAATGGCTGCAAAGATGCCTGGAGAATGATGCAAAAGTGCAAATCAAACAAGAAGATCAATAGGGTGGCCGACCAAGGCCTCCGCTGACCTGTCGTCTGCTGTTAGATCCGCTCAGCGGAGCCTTGGGAGCAGGTTTGGCAGTTGTCGGGCGGTTTCCATTCATCGGCGCAGTCTCACCGGGCGAGAGGAACCCATCTAAGAGCTTCCTTAGCTGATCTTGGTGGTTGTCATCTAGGGCATCGAACTCATAGTCGGTTAACTGTTCAGGGATTCCAACTGTGGCAAGGCTATAGTTGGACCGGCTCTTGTTGCGGTTTAGAGGCTTGTTGTTCAAGGCACTGGCTTCAGCCCTGTCTCTCACCGCCGAGGGACCCGGCGCGGAGTATGGGCGATCATATGAGCCCAGCGAGCGCTGTGAGTCATTCTGGAAACCACCCGGGATCGACAAGCCGGCTGGGATTGGTGGGACGGGGGGGATTTCTGCGTTTGAATCAATGCGATTCCGGGATGGCTCACTCGGAGATTCATCCGCTGGAGCATTATCGCCTGATAGGATAAATGCCGCGGCCGAAGCGCGGGGTGTCTCTGTTCCATATTCCTCGGGTGTTTGTTGACTCTCTGGTTGTATTGAGGTAGCATCTCCGTCTATCTCAGAAACAGAGAAGTTGCCGCTGACCATGCTATCGCTCCCGGAAGAAATGACACTGGCATTCGATGCGTCAAGTCGTCCACGTAATGGACCAAGGCGTCGAGCATGGTCGTCGTTAGTAACCGAAAGCACGCGTCGAAGCTCATTAACGCGAACAGGCGAGCCTCTGCTCGAGCCATGGGATGATGAGCTTGATATCTCTGGAACGCTCATGCGGCGGGGATATTGGGAGCCGGCGGGTGAGCCATTTGTAGCCCCATTGGTTTTTTGGTTTTGGTTGTTGCGAGCATTTTGAGTAGCCCGGGAGCCATTGATCGATGAGGTTCTAGCGCTTTCCTTATCGACAGCCGCCAAACACGCCTCGCGAGACCATGGAGACAACATCTGTTCTTTCACGACAGACGGCAGGCCACTCTCAACCTGGGATTTCACTGTTGCTGTGGGGTGCCCAAGGACCGGGAATGTGAATCCTCGTGCTGGAGAGGAAGCCGAGGGGCTTTGTGGAGGAGACGATATCGATTTGCGATAAGACTCTTCAATCAAATAGACAAGTCCGTCGACATTACGGAAGGGTGTCAATGAAGGCGGGGAGGTGGAGTCATTGTCAGACCTCTTCTCGCTGTCAAAGACAATAGCATAAATATCGACTGGGGGCAGGCGGATTTTGGAAAGCCAATCTCCCTTGCCCTGTCGCTCTTGAATCTCATTACTTATCTCGAGGCCCACGGGGGAGGACTGCATTTCGAAATGCTCAGACAGCGCCAGAAGGTATCCATGTACCAAGCTTCCAATGTTAACGCGAGCTGTGACGGAACTCAGATCTATAGATGTAAACAAGTCGTCTTGCAATTTAAAGACCATAGGAACACCGAATTGAGCGGCATTCACCCCGAGGTTGTCGACAAGATTTGCAAGAAGAAGGTGCAGCAGAAGAATCTCGGCTTCCTCGGCAGCTGCCTCGAGTGCAGCATCGTAGATAGCCAGGTGCAGAAGACGGAGGAAGTTCGACTGTGCCACCAGCGCCACTTTGTCCCTCTGATTCGCAGGGGCCGAATTACCTCGTCGATTCGACCTATCCACCTGCTCGGTGTCTCTTTTTGTGGTTGTCTTGATGTACTTGGGTGAATCTAATCTGACCTTGAGGTCATTCCCATTCGTCTCAATATGTAGCCATGATAGGAATGCATCGGTGTATGCATAGCGAACATCACGATCCGGATCACGAAGAAGTACTTGGGTTCCTTCCCACACATGGATTCCGACTGGCTGTCTAGATTCCGCGCCAGGCATGGTTGCTGGCGTCCTCGAGTTGGCCACAATCAAGATAGCCTTGACGGCTCGCAGAGCAGTCAGTTTAGCAGCAGCATGCGAGAAGCTTTCTGTGCTTGCTTTATCTCCATTTGTCTCGGATCCGGAGTTTGTTGAACCCTCATGTGCCACTCCAGATTCGTGAACGGTTGCCAATGTGGATGGCGCGGAACTATCATGGTGAAGATTCGGCTTGAAACGCCTGAGAATAGCACGCATCATGTCTGCTATTTGGTCTCCGTAGTAGATATGCGTTGCAAGATCTCCAATACACTGCTCCAGTAGCGTAAGAAGATCCTGTCGTCGGGGAGAGATTTGAACCACGGTGTCAATTTGTCGATTTGATTTCTTCTCTGATTGTGCGGACCCAGTACGCTCTGGCGGTGAGAGTATATCAGAAGCGTAATGCATGAGTCCAAAGAGAATATCCATCACGCTAAGTCCAATCATGTTCACAGAAGACCTGAGAAGCCAATCCACCACGGAGAGAATGGTGAATGATGACTCTAAAGCATCCTCCTTGGGGCTTGTATCGTGGAGAATCTCCATAGCTGTGATCAAGATGATAAAACGAACTTGCACCGGACACCAGTTCGCAATGAGTTCGATCAGAGATGTTGCCCAGTTGCCACTTTTGCCCTCGATGATTTCCACACGCTTTTCGCCTTGTGGGAAACCCTTGCTTGCGATGAACTGTAGAATGACCGTTACTGCAATACGGATCTGGCCCCGATTACTTCCCGAGACGATGGTTTGCTCGAGACAGCGGAGGGCCAAGAGGCGAGCGTCCAGTTCCGCCTTTCGATCCGCTTCAGCGGCTGACTGCGCTGCCAGTTCGGGGTCACCCTCTGCCGTGTCCACTGTGTGCACCGTGTTGATGCTCATTCGGCGGGGTTTGGGCCCCTCGCGTTCAGTCGGGTCAGATTCGGTTAGCTTAGCCTTCAATGTCGTGAGAAGATCTTCATCTTCAGAATAGAGGTTCTTCAGAATAACCGGCAAACAGAGCTTAAGCGATACTCCTCCATCGGCGGCCAATGTCTCTGAGCTGACCACAGCTTTAATAGCTCGCAGTCCCGCATTTCTCCATCGGATGGCCACCTGCGGGCTAAGAGTTGCGTTCGAGTTGGATGTAAATTCCGGGTCGGCAAGGCTGGTGTAAGTTCGCACGACTTCTCGGTATTGTTGTGCGAGGCTCTGGTCAGCCGCGACGGCTGCAATGTCCTGATGCCGACAGAACATTTCGAAGGTCACAATCGATTCCTCTACCATATTTACGTCATTGGATCGGAGAACGGTATCGATTACTGTCATGACGGATCGGGCGTAGATAGGAAGGTCGCGGGGAACTTTTTCGATGAGGGCAGCCAGGATATGCAGCGCCACCTGAACATTCCTGTGCAATGAGATCGGTCAGCCATTCGTCTTGTCGAGTCCGATGATCCGGGCGATCATAGTTTGCGCTCACCCTATTCTGCGTCTCCAGACATCTCGGGCAACTCTTTTCTCCAGGAAACCGCCGACCTTGGTCAGTTTGCTGCGGCGCGTGCTCGTATAGTACAGTAGGTAGGAGAGTTCACTGGAATTCGGCCGGACCTCCGACACCCCCTTTTGGTATTTTGGATAACATTTCAATGTCAAGACCTGGTGCTTCGGCCGACAAGACTGGCGAACGGACTCCATTGGAAACGTAATGCCACATGCAGTTTCCAAGTGGGGGGGGTCCACGAAATAGCACGACGGACTTCGTATGTGAGGTAGATAAATTGGGAGACAAGCCGAAGTGCTTGAAGAAGAACTAGTTGAGGGCCATGGGAAAGACGTTGATGTCCGGCGCAACGTGGACGATAACGGGTAGAGGTAGTAGTTCAGGGCCGATTACTAGGGGGTGGGGCTCTGTTTAACGTTGTAACGGGAGTCTGAAAAAGGCACAATCTTCAAAATGAACTTTGTATTGAGTAAAAACGAATGAAAGTTGAAAAGGGGAGATGATTGAAGAAGAAGAAGGAAAAAAAAAAAAAAAAAAAAAAACAAGATTGGGCTCTCGGGATCTTCGGACGTATTCTATATTCACTTGGTGTAGGTGTACTTGTTTATCTTGCCTGGTCTTACATATATGTCTGTATATTATACCTAGGTAGGTCCTTTAGGGCTTCAAATGTTAATTCTTTTTGTATTCTTTTATATTCTGCTTCACATTGCAAATGATTTGCTCAAATTGAGATAATAATGCCAATTGTAATTGCCACGGCCACCTTCATTGCCCAGAGTGTGGCGATAACCCCAAAATGACATATCGTCTTGAGGTATATTATAGACACAATAGCACAGGAGAGAATTTCCCACCTGGTCCTTTTACCCCGCAATTCTCTGCCTCTGTCGTCAGAGTGAAAAGTTGGGGGGGGGGTTCGCTGGGGTGTTCGATTGACAACTCTGGGGCCTCGGGAGCCTGGGGATCCTCGGTCGCACATGAAGCGCATTCATGCAACTCCCATGCTTAACTTTGTCAAAGGCCGAGTTCGGTGGGAATGAAATCAAAGTGTAAAATGGCATGTACAACTTAGATCTGCGAGGAAATGTTCTGTTCGTATGTTTTGCAGGAAACAAGCGCATCTCGGTCGCATGGAGCGTAGGTTCAGAATTCAAGCCCCCTCATGTCTTTCCATTTTGACCGTCTTCCTGCTTTTCATCTGCCGTGTCCGTCTCAGTCTGAGCTGGTTCGGGGACCCTGACCCCTGCTAAACCTTCAATGACCTGGGGTAGAATAATGTCACGGCGGAAGGTGTCCTCCTGGAGCAATCGAAGCGCTCGCAGTGTGGGGCCAGGGTGAGTGAGGAACTGGGAGTATTCCGGTGTTTTCCAGTAGGAGTAGAGGTAGGCTAGGTAGGCTGCAAATGCCTCGGCGTCTGGTGAGGAGGAATCATCGTCATCGTCGGCACGAGAGATACCCAGGAGATTGGGATAAGTGACTGCCAGGTGCGACAGATAGTAAGGGTTGGCGAGAGATGAGACGAATTCAAGTTCGAGAGTAAAGCGCGGGTTGGTCAGGGTTGGTCGATCCTCCATGGTGGTGATGTAGAGAAGCTTGGAGTGAAATGGCAGAAGCTGGTGAGAGCTTCAAAAGGTGAGGTTTCTACGGGTAGCGATAGCGTCCACTTGGGTTAAAAGTGCACAAACATCCAAAGTATAGAAATCGATAACCTCTTATGTCTGCTTTTCAACTTCATCTCTCATAGTATTTAATTTCTATTTCTACCAGAGACTAACAACCTGGCACTTCTTCTCCTCTGCCCTTGATCCATCCCAAACTATATGTACAAGAATAGTCGGCTTATGCCATAACTTATCGTGACTTTTTAGGTGTCTATTTAGGTGTATACAAAGGCAGTAAAAAAAAGCATACTTTGTGCAAGAGACTTTTCTATATATATAACCTTTGATGATGATACCCTTCTTCTTCCCACCTTCTCAATCCCCACAGCTTAGTTCAATGTTCAACTATCTTCTCCAAAAGCCCAGCCTTCTCCAACACGGGCCTATCGCACTCCTGAGTCCAGCGAGAGACCTTCAACCGCCTCATCCCAGCTTGAGCAGAGCCAGATAAAGCCAAGGAAGTTGTCGCATACTGTTGATTCTCCTCGACTACCCGCAGCGCCTCATCCCAACTACCAGGATAGTTCTCGGTAAGGGTAGTGCCTATTAGCATAAGGCTTTCTCCTGTTTCCTTGACTTCATGGGCCATGATTGTCTCACGGTTGTAGTACAGGTGAGTGCTGGCACCGTTAGAGGCAATGTAGTGAATATGGCCGACGTCTTCACTGGTTTTAACAAAGATGACCGAGTCGCCTTCTGGAGGAGAGGGGTGTAAAGTCGGCCTCAAGGGTCGTTGGAGAACTTAGAGGGGTGAAGAGAGCTCGATGATCAGTAGACTTGATGATGATATCGAGAAAGGTTTATACGGCGAACGTTTACTCTTAAATACCCTTTGTCTCTTGTTCTATTCTTATTTCTCTTTATGTTTCTCTTCTTCAAAGAAATACAACGCGCCTCTTCATTGTTTGAGGTCTGTTTCAGTCTTCAAGCCAATACATACTAAGGCTTAATATTACTCTATCTATAGAAGCCAACCTGTAAGCCTACAGATACCAATAGATTCAATAACACAAACTATGTACAACAAACTAACAGACAATTCTCACTATCTTAACGAATCAAACCACGGGAGCGCATCAAGACACCATTTCTTTCCAACATTTCCTGAGCCTGGCAGCAACACAAATCTGCCTCGCGAGACGTAGTCATCATTATGTGTTCCCCGCCCAGCTGCGTGGTGGGCAAGTTGCCTAACCAATAGTCCCATCTCTTAGGATGCTTTCTGGTAGGTGTGGTGCACGTGAATGCCAAATTGGTACCCTTGAACCTCGGAGTGACAGGCGAGTAAGTCACTCGCGGACGCTCGTGGCGATGCCACGAAGATGCAATCATCGTCAGTGAGAAAGTAGTGGAGGTCGCCGGTGGAAGAACCATCCTAACTAACGAAGAGAGCTGAGCGGGTCGGGTTCCCGGACGGGGTACATATAGTGTATACAGTGTATACATTGAGGGGTTTCGACAGAGATTGGCCCATGGTGATGGTATATGGCTGCGATTTTAGAGGAGTAGAGAGCTTAATCATGGGATAGACCTAGAGAATCCTCACTGGTGTATAATATCGTGATATATATACAAAGTGACAGCTGTAGTAAGTATCATTGGCTTCCATTACCGGCCCAAATGACCGTGGACTTTAGATGGAAGGCTAACAACGACGTTTCATTTGAGATGTCATCCATAGAGAACAATGTGTTGTCTTCGGAGGATCGAGGGGATCGAGGGCAAAACTTATATTGAACGAAACTTATATGCACGGCGCTTGTCTTGACGGTCAGTGCGTATAAGAAACCCCACATTTGCACGTTTCATTGCTATGAAACGTATGAAATCCAACAATAAGGGTATGGTCATCGATTCCCCAAACTAAGCCATAGGCTCTACAGTGCTCATCCGCCGGTATGGTGATGATATTACACATGACTAGGTGCCATGAAACACTTATGGAATCTCAAAAGGGCGTAGCATGGTCACTAAATGCCATGTCTAAGATATACATGGCTATCCAGTACTCTTACAAACAGATAGATCAGGGATGAAACCGTGTTGGGACCAACAAGTTCAATTATCATATCCTATTCAAAGATACTGATATGGGGAACAACAATCGGGAAAAAATACATCTTTCTGGAAGCAAGGCTGAAATTAAGATACAAGAAGAGAATAAACCGTGAAAAACTCCGAATCATAGCCATGGTCTTAAGGTGTTAAGATCAGGGCATTGTGTTTCATGGCGGTTTGGAATCAGAAGCATTTTTGAAGCATTCTATTCCGAAATATAGGAACGCCATGTTGAGCACCGTGTGTTCGGTGCTCGATGCTGGGTATTAACGTGTGGAATCATCCCTCCTCATTGAGGAGTTAGATGGTGAAATGGAGAGGGAATCATGAGATTGACACATCCCGGAGGTGCACCCGAGTGAGAAAGGCCCGCTTGCTACATCGATATATTTCCAGGACAGGCTCAACGTGTGATTGCTAGGTCACTCAGTCACTGGTCCGTCTTTCCGGCTTGGGTTTGCGCAGACTCTTCATCCGGTTCAAGAACCCACCACCAGCACCAGGGTTAAGCCTCGACTCTTCGTAAGGTCGGTCGTTGGTGATCTTGCGCTCCATTTGCTTGGGACTGCTAGACGATCGAACTCGGCCGCCATCAAGGCGAGCTTCGATACTCGATCCCTTCTTGTCCCACTCTTCCTCATATTCTTCTTCTTGGAAGTAGGGGTTTCTTTCGTTAGCCCGGGCGGATCCATAATGACTGGAGCCCCCCTGTGATGCAACCGGGGGAAGTTGTCGGTTGGAGAAGCCATGCGGCCAGGCCCAGCACCTCGTCCACGTAGTCGCTGAGCCAAACTCTTCTTTCGTGCAAGGCCACCATTCGGTGTCAGACCGCTTTCATTCTCGCTCTCACGGCGTGCCATGGCAGATCGACTAGCCGGAGCTCCATCGAGGAAGGTGCTGGTTCCCAGTCCCATACTCTGTGGTCCATGAATCGGGTCCACCCGGGCAGTGGGATCCATAAAGCCCGTCTCAGCATTGCGGCGACCAGCGGTGGAGAAGTCGTTGTGACCTTCCTCCATCCTTCCATGGAAAAGATTGAGATCGATGTTAGAGTTGTTGGGGCCTGCGCCGCCCAGAGCCATGTTGGTGGAACCTTTGGGGAAGGCTTGCATAGGCGCAGTACGCACGCCGCGGCGATTGCGGTGGGGGTTGCAGGCATCAAATGGACCATCGTGGTGGAACACTATCAGCATAGTTAGCATATGAATCATAGACTTGTAAACGAGAAAGAGGGGAAAGAAAAAGCGGAAGATACTTACTTCCAGTACCGTAGATACTCGTCACATCCAACTTATCAATGATATCAAGTCGTCGGTCCTTGCGACCCGAGCGCGATTTGCCGTCTTTGCTGCGACCCGAGCGCTCGCGATGACGCCGTTCGCGTCGGCGCTTCTCATCGTCATCAACATCCAACAACTTCGAGCCTCGGTCCATTACCGAAGACTCCGAGTTCCGCCGGGGACGACGGGGCGCCTTCTCCTTAACGGTTTGGGACGAAGTAGGGGGATCGGCAAATATGTCAAGCGGATCTTCCTCTTTCAGTGCGGCCGATCGTCCTGATGGACGCTCCCTTGAAGGTCTGTTGCGATTCGAGGAAGTGCGTTGGGTTGCGTCAGATGCCGTAGGCCGAGGACGATTTGGCTGGGGAGCAGGGTTGAGGGAGAGGGACTCCTGTTAAGAAGTTAGACTTAATTTGAACACGTAGGTTCAATATTCCTAAACATACAAAGAGCTCTCGAGTGTTGCTCGACATCTCGTTCTTCTCAATCGGGGAGATCATGCTGACACCAGTCGACATGCCAGGGGCTGACTGCGGAGACATCGCCTCTGTGTCGTCTAAGAAGGGATTTGTGGAGCGTGGGCGTTCCGGACGATTCGATGAAACCGATCCAGCAACTGAGGGTGAAAGAGCGCGATTTCGGAAGGGGTTATTGGAGCCAAAACTGGCTGCAGTTGGAGAAGCTTGGTGTTCTGTTGGTCGCAGAGATGCTTTAAATCAGCCACAGGTCTTAAAAAAAAATGTAGATTTTGGACCAGAAAGTCCAGGGAAGGTGTCATTTTAAGGATCAGGGGGTTCCAACCATCCCCAGCGGTAACGCACAAGATCCAGTCATCAGGGGAGGTCCTTCAGGTTACGTACCTTGCGGGGCCAGCGAGATGCCAGGCGCATAACCAAGCGCTGGAGTGGCATTCATTGTGATGGATAGTTCACCTCTGAAACAAGGTGTGGGTGGAGAGGCCGTTTGCGTTCAATGAGATGCCGCGTTAGGTGTCGCACGAATGCGGAAGAAAGTGGCAGGAGGTCTTGCTGAAACAGTGATAATCAGGGGTAATACGGTATAGACGATCAGAGTTCAAGGACAATAATCAATAATCAGGGTATAACAAAATCAAAATCAAAATCAAAGAGATATAGAAAAGGAAGAAAGGAAAAAGAAGTCTTAAGGGAAGAAAGGAGGGGGGGGGCAAGGGGAAGAGGGAACACGGGAGAGGCGAGCATACGTAAAATGCCCAGTGATCGTCTTGGAAACTTCTTTTTTACTTACTTTGTATGGCCCTGTCGATCTTTCGATTTCTTTCTTCTCTTTTTTGTTTTACATCTACAACATACTGTCTATCCTATGCTGTTATGGCTTGTCTAACTTTTTTTTTTCTTGAAGAAATCCCCAGACTGGCTAGAACATAGCCTCAGGGGGGGGGGGGGGCCAATTTAAATCCCAAGGTTCCACTTTGATATGTCGTGATAGTTGAAAGGTACGTATGTACTAACTGTTATCTATGTATGGAGTACTCCGTACAGTGAATTCGAACATCTAATATCCAGCGACAAGCGACAAGCGACATCCAGAGACATCCCGGCTTATCAGGTACATAAAGGGGGGATTCCTCGATTACCAAGAATAGCCAACGGGAATGACGTTGGCATTCCCTGATGTCATCTTCTATGGAATGTGGACAGGTTACTTTGAATATCTCTAGATCTCTTACGGAGTACTCCGTACATGTTCTACATGTTCTAGAGGGATCCAGAGTAGCCGCAGTTCCTGTGGATGGTCAATGGCTGGTGCCTGCCTGGGTATGACCAATTCAAATGATAGCTCTAGTTAGTTAACTAGTTATTTGCATATAACACATCGAATTTCGAATATTATACACTTTCCAGACAGTCTAGCTGGTATCGAGTATGCGAAGTACTCGGTCCTCCGTACATCGATAGATATCGAACATTCCTCGGCTTGGAATGCGATCTCAAACGAGGTCATAATCCGAAGACTTATATCAATTGAACTATCTAGTAACTATATTATTCGGATTGGACGGTAAACTATGTAGATATGTTCAACCCTAGCTAGTTACCTTAATAGAATATCTCAAGATGACCATGACTACGTTACGTTGTACTGCCGCGTGTCACCCCGACCCGCAGCCCTAGGGCTCAATGTAATACTGGGCTGTGCCCGGATGTGGACGGAGAGGTCTAATTTTAGTCTACACACAAGCCCGGCAAGATATATAAGAGTTTATGTGTGCAAAAAAAAAAAGAAGGAAAGATAAGTATTGGGTGTTATAACGCATCAGATATATAGTTATAGGCCGATCAATATAGATGTGATTATAACTCAAAATGCCGTGTTCTATAGAGGCAAGAAGTGAGTTTAACCCGGCGTGTGCTTTCAAGAAACTACAGAGAGCTAAATGTTGGACAGTGCAGCCTGCTACCTTACAATCCAAGTTGACCTCAAATATGTAAACTCGAAATATCATTCATTGGTTTTCCATTCATTACCGTATCATGGCCCAATTCGAGAACGGAACCCCTGTCATAAACGCCACACACATAAAATGCAAACAAGATGGTATAAGACACAAAAGAAACCATGCAACTAGAGCACCCCCAAGCCTCCTTTTTTTATTATAGAAGGCTGTTCAATGGGCGGTGGACTGAGCCCGTGGCAGGTGAGGGTTTGAGACGGGAATGCCCGCACGACGCTTGGATTGGGGCTTGGGCCTGGAGAGTGTATATCTGAGAGGTAGATATTAGTACAAGATTGTAATAGATTCAAGGGTTTGAAAGAAACATACTTGGCAAATGCACGCGAGAGTGCCTTCTTACAGCTGACCTTTTGGCTGCCAATGAACGAATCCACAGTAACAGCGATGGCACGGTCAATATCCAGCGAGGAGCAGTACTCTGACAAGCGCATCTTGCAGAAGGATTCTGCGATACGCATGATGGCTTCAAGGTGACGAACCTAGAAGTTTAGAGTAAGAAATATGTCAATGTATGGAAAGTGGAGAGATAACTTACTGTGATGGGGTACGCTCCAGTAGCAAGGGACTCGCGGCGCATGTCTGCAAAGAGACGGGCAACCTTGTCCTGGTCGATTTGATAAAGCTTGGGGTGGCAACGCTCTCGGGCATACATAATGTACTTCCGCAGGAGCTCCTGCGGGATCTCGCCCTCCTTCTCCTCTTCGGCTCTTTGCTTCTCTGCCGCGCGTTTGGCGATCTCCTCCTGTGATGGAGGAAGTCTCTGGCCATCTCTGTTGATGCGGTAACCCTCATTGTCAATGAGATGGCCGTTAGTATCAACCAAGTCGCCCTTTTCATTCCGGAGGGGACGGGCCGGGTTGGAACGGTGGTGTGACTCGATCACGAAATTGGCCAATCGCTCATCCTCGGCAGGGTCAACCAGGTCACGCACCACACAGAGAATATCGAAACGAGACAGAATAGGATCCGTCAAGTCGACGTTCTCTGAGAAGGGGATTGAGCTGTTGTACCGACCACCCTTGGGGTTAGCGGCGGACACGACAGCACAGCGAGCCTGCAATGTTGTCACAATACCGGCCTTGGAGATGGAAATGGTTTGCTGTTCCATGGCCTCGTGAATAGATGTCCGATCTTGGTCGTTCATCTTGTCAAACTCATCGATAAGGCAAGTACCCCGATCAGCCAACACAAGCGCACCACCTTCCAACGTCCATTCGCTAGTGAGAGGATCGCGGCGGACACTGGCCGTGAGACCGACGGCACTAGCACCCTGACCAGTGGCAAACACGGCACGGTGAGCGGTCTTCTCAACGAACTTGAGGACCTGAGACTTGGCGGTACCGGGGTCACCAAGAAGAAGGACGTTGATATCACCACGAATGTTCATCTTGCCCTGGGCCTGCTTGCTAACACCACCAAAGAGCGAAAGCGCAACAGCAGTCTTGACGTCCTGGTGGCCGTAAATACTAGGAGCCATGGAGCGAACAATCTTGTCCACAATATCGGGGTCACGGGAGAGGGCGCGGATTTCGCGCTCATCCTCTTCTGTCAGGTTGAAACCAGCTAGCTGGTCGTGTGCCTTGACCACATGGTTTGCCTCAATGACGGTGGCGAAAACTGGGAAGCCGTTTTTGTTGTTCAGTTGAGCATCGTAGCTGTTGCGGTAGACGCCGGTAATCTCAATCTCATCGCCGGGTTTGGCAGTGTCGATCAGATCGGCAAGCAAAACGACCTCACGCTGCCGCGGCAGACGACCTGCTGGAACCGAGCCGGGGGACTCTTGCAAAGTCAACTTCTGGTAGTTGCGGTAGACTGTCTTTTCCGAATTTACAGTGAAGGGACCACGCGACTGGCAGTTCTGACAGAACGAGATCTTCACCTCCGCACTAGCTTCTTGCTGGAATGGACCCAAGGTGATACCACACTTCTGGCAGAGGAACATGACATACTTCAACTGCGGGAAGACACCGGTTCGACGGGTAACGACACCACCGACACGGATGAGGCAGTTGAGGTGCGACTGGCGCAGCTGGCGCAGGGTGTAAATGATGGGCACATCGGTGATGCGGACGTGGATCTCGTTGTGAATATCGTGATATTGTGGGTAGTGGAACAGAGTAACGTCGAGCGCAACCTGATCAAATACCTTCAGGACTTCGGTGGGCTCGTTGGCGAGGAAGTATGACAGAGCTGCCTTGGTTTCGCTGAGGTGGGCGTAGGACACTTCGAGTGAAGCGGAGTTCACCTCACCCAGTGTCTTGATTCGGTTACCGTAAACAGACTGGCCGGTGGGGTCAATGAACTCTGTCAGGAAGGCCTTGAATTCACGGTAGATGGAGCGGAGGACCTGGGGCTGGGTCACCCAATCCGTAATGTTGGCTGCCTTCACATCTGCCAGTTCCTCCAATGACAGCTCTTCCATGCCCTCGTCGGCCATGTCAATATCTTCGCGGTCCTCGTCATAATGGTGTCTGCGTCGTCGGGGTTGGCGTGAGAGGTCCAATTCCATGTCGTCATCATCCTGTAAAAAGGCGGCAGGCATGCGGCGCCGACGTGCCAGTTCACGATCTCTCTGGTTCAGGCGAGCATCCAGCTGCCGACGAGTTCCGGCATCAATTTCATCATGGTCTTCGTCATCATCGATGTATCCTTCATTTTCATAGCGATCTTGCGCTGCGTCGCGATAATCCCGCTCGAAGTTGTCGCCGAACAGGTCAATTCCATCCTCATCTTCAGCCAATTCATCAATATCATCAATGTCTTGCACGAGACCTCTATCCTCGTCCTCATCTTCATCTCCCATGTCAAAGGGGATCGGGGGGGGGATGAGCCCAAAGCGGTGGCTGCACATAACCATTGTCAGTCTTATATTGACACACAGCCTTGACAAATAAGCAAACATACGACTGGATGGAGGCAATGGCGCCGGGGAGGACATGTCATCCTCTCTGTCTCTCTTACGAGTGTTGGCCCCTCGGCCACGGTTTGCGGCCGAGTCGCTGGCTCGGAGCGGACTGTAGTGCATTAGCTTTTTGAATGCAGAAAATTCAGGAGGCACACTCACTCCATTGTGTGGGGTATTTCAACTAGGAAAATTTAAAGAAAAAAATGGGCAATCGCGAGGAAATTATGAGTATGGATAAGTGGTGTGTATGTTTCGGGAGTTTTCTCGAATGTGTGGTAGCGTGGTTGATAGAATGAAGGGAGGGAGAAGGGGCGGCAAAGTTGAGTTGTGTAGCAAGTCGCGTGTTGGACGCGACGCGTTTCAATTAAGCACCGATTAGGAAGGTGGGTCACCAGTTTCCTTCACACAACATCTTCCTGGTTTATTTTCACTCCGTATTTCACACATTTTTTTTTTACAATGCTAGAGATATATACTAGTAGAAATTGAGATGAAAAAAAAATCGAAACTACGTATATCTCAGCAAAAAGTCAATGATCGACGCAGGGATCGAACCTGCGACCTTCTGTGAAGCTCCAACATATGAAATGTAAGACAGACGCCTTAACCACTTGGCCAGTCGATCATGAAGGGTGAAAGTTCGTAATAAATACGAATTGTCGAGGCAATCATTTTATATCCGTTTTGGCACAAGGTGTGACCGTTTTATGAGATCGATGTACACCATATCCCTTCAGTTATGTCAAGCTTTTGACCGAAACATCCATAGATGGCACCACCTCAGAGAAAGACGCCGTCACAACAGCTCCATGCAGATATCACCAGGATTGGTCTTAGTTTCCTACAAGATGCGCCTTGGATTAGGGCTAGAGCTATGTGCCAAGGTAAGTGATAGCCTTACAAACCAAGCAATATTGGGAATTAACAGGAAAATTCAAAGGGCTAATCTTCCCGCGAAGTCTATAATATACAGCCTTGAACAAGTTAATGTTTGGATTTCAAATCAAACGCGTCTCTAGGGCTACTACAACATACATAGTACAAAATACATATTTTGTACCTAGGGGTGGGGTAGTGGAGTGGGGGTGGATACAAACCACGCCCTGGACATCCCGCAAATCTCCCTTTGACTTTGATTAGTCGCCTATTGCAGCCACGGAGTACGCTATAAACCACTTACAATACGGAAATACTTAAGATTATTTAGATTATTTGGCATATGGGAAGGCCTGCTTCAAGACAGCAGCAGATGCATGGTCGAGTATCTGCGGAGTACTCCATGAAAGCTTCTGGCGGATCAAGTACAATATCTGTTCTCGATTACAGAAACACGGTCGAGCAATTTCTTCTCGGTCGTTGCCTCTAAATTTGAGCAGCATATTTCGAGATGTTCTGCCATCGCAGTGTGGTTTCGAGATCCCAATCAGTGGGCCGACGTCGACCTTTGATATCGTGATCACAGTGCTGGTAGAGCGACTGGCATCAACAGCCAGGATCCACCTGTATGTATAAGGTGCTTGTTCGACCTTAAGAGGAAAACCCGTGAGGGGATTGTATGTGGTACTATGTGGAGGCGGATATCGTTGTTTATCGTAGGCGGTGTAGGACGGCAAGTAACAAGAATCATTCTAGGAATAAGGTGGTTCGACTGCTAAAAATTTCCCTTTGGTCTCACTTTACCGTGATTATGATGGCAGATTAAACTGAAATTTGTTACTGAATGATGGAGGACATTCTAAGATTGTTGGGATGATATTGGAAATATGTATCTAGACCGCCCTGCTTTTGTTAGAATCTGCCAGCAGAAACTTTTAGTTATGTCGCGACTTCATCTCGTCGCGTCTTTATCCAACATATCGCCTCGACACTCTAGACTCTTAGGATTTTCGCTATCTGCCAATTCCTACGATAAGGACACAGATAAGCACCCCAACAATGGACCCCACGCACTCGGTTGTTGCTCAGCTCGCCGAGGATGCCCGTAGTGAGAGCATGGGCTCCCAGAACTCCCAGACCGCGAAAGAGTATGACGCATTCCCCCAGTACTTTCCCCCACATTAGGAAAACGATCGTACTAACTCATTTTTAGGTTTATTGAGTCCCAGCTTCAACTAGAGGCAGATGCGCGCGAGGCTCTTCCTTATGTGAGTGTCTCGACAAAGCAGGTGGCGCGCGACTTGTTCCCCAGCTGACCCTATTGACTTTAGGCCTTTGACTCTTGCACATATGACCTTGGACCATTGCGACAGGTCCTCTTTGCATGTCTTACCTGCAATCCTCCTCCTACCGACTCCAACGAATCCTACACTGCCGCTGCCGTCTGTTACTCGTGCTCGATCGCTTGTCACGGCGAGCATACTCTAGTCGAGCTCTTCAACAAGCGCAACTTTGTCTGCGACTGTGGAACCACCCGTCTACCATCATCTTCTTGCTGCACACTTCGTGAAGACCCGGCAACCGGCAAGAAGGGCGTGCACTCCCAAAAGGCTGCAGCAGGAAACGCATACAACCATAACTTTCGCAATCAGTTCTGTGGCTGCGGCGAACAGTACGATGCGTATTCGGAAAAGGGAACAATGTACCAGTGTCTGGGACTTGGCACCGTCGAGACCGGAGGCTGTGGCGAGGACTGGTGGCACCCGGAGTGTCTCATCGGCTTGTCGCGTGATTGGAACAAGGCTGCCCCCAAGGTCAGTGGACTTGGCGGCGGTGATGCCACCAATGACGTTCCAGCAGAGGACGAAGAAGATATACTCCCACCTGGGTTTCCTGCAGAGGATGATTTCGACCATCTGATCTGCTTCAAATGCATCGACTCTAACCCCTGGATCAAGCCCTATGCGGGCACTCCTAGGTTCTTGCCGCCAGTTTTCCGGGAAGGTGGGCTCAAGAAGGTCTCAAATATGACCGAGGACCTCTCTGTACCAGCCACTGAGCCCAAGGAGATCGAACCTAAGGATCAGGAGGAGACCGAACACTCAAAAAAGCGCAAGGCAGATGACGAGGGCCCCATTGAAGGAGAGCGTGTTACCAAGCGAAATAAAGAAGAAGAAGAAGAAGAAGAAGAAGAAGAAGAAGAAGAAGAAGAAGAAGAAGAAGAAGAAGCTTCTGTCGAGGAACAGCTATCGAAGGCCGTGAAGGAAGAGGAGCCTACCAAAAAAGAAAGTGATGCTTCTACAAAGCCATCCGCCCCCAAGCACACGGAGCTCCCCAAGTCCACTCCAGTGGAATCTTTCTCCCTTTTCGCCTTGGATGATTTCCATGGTCAGCTGTGCCGCTGCGCAGAGTGCTTCCCCAAGCTGGTTCCCCACCCCCAGCTTCGCGAAGAAGAGGATACATATGAGCCTCCCATGTCTGACGATGGCCAGGCTAATGGTGCCGCCAGTGTCGGGACGGGCAGCATCTACGATCGCGGCGAGGCAGCACTCAACAACATGGATCGGGTGCGTGCCATCGAGGGCGCAATGGCATACAACCATCTGCGTGACAAACTTAAGGTGTTCCTGCAGCCCTTCGCTGAAAGTGGACAGGCTGTCAGCGCGGAAGATATTAAAGGCTACTTTGAGGCGCTGCGTGGTGATGAGCAGGGCATCAAAGATGCCGCTAACCACGCTTCTACTGTGGGCGGTGACGGCAAGGATGATACCAGCGGAGACAAGCGACACGAACAGAATGGTAAGTGACTATTAATCCCTTGTCTGATTTTCTGACAATGATCATTGACTTTTCGCTTTGATGGCAGGGTACTGATTATCTTTTTACGCAATCCTTTTCATCTTTTCGGCGTTATCATCATCGGGTGCTATCTGGGGGTTCTTCGGGGATGGTTCAACATGTACGATATTTTGCGAATATGGGATTGGGAATTGGGAAATGATGGGAGGCATAATTACAAATGGCGCATCCTATGCAATTGAAATGATTAGTATCTGACAGAGTTCGAATGACTCCTTCAATTGGGCATTAGATCCACGTTCATTCAAAATACATAGTGGTCTTGTAGCCTCTAGGGCTAAATGGCCAACCAAATCCCGCGTAAATCATCATAATGCAATTTCCCGAGTTATTGTAACGCTAACACTGAATTAAATGTATGATGTGGGTGGATATCATGGCCAGCCTGTCCACACGCCGCAAAATATGATCAACACAGATATGCAGCAAGCAAATGAAAAGATTACTCCTTGAGGCGCTTGGAAGCCCTCATCAACGAATCATCCGGCAGTCCACTCCGTTTGGTGCCAGGAAGACTGCCGGTGCGAATATCATTGTCATCCTGGGTGACCCGACGGTGTGGGTATTTGCTCTCGATACCCTCGAAGCAGTTACCGCTGATGGGGCCGCCATTGGTGAAGTACGGGTGCTCAAGGGCTTGCTCGGCGGTGATCCGTTTTGACGGGTCATATTCAAGCATACGCGACAGAAGATCGAAGCCATCTGCACCGGGGGTGCCGGCACCGGAGGTGGAAGTGTATCCACCGTTTTTCAAACAGCTTTGGTACCAGCCTTCAAGATTAGAGCCGCGATGGAAATGTGAAGGTTGGCGGTGGAGCACCAGGGACTGGAGTTGTGAATATTCGGGCATGGAGGCTAGACCTGGCCAGGATTCTTTGCGGGGAAGACCGAGGATTTCGACAATCTTCATCATTTGGTTGCGCTGGAAGGGGACTGTTTTCTTGCTGTCCATTTTGGCTTCTTCACCTTTGAAGATTGGGCGTAGCGAGAGTAATTCGGCGAAAATGCATCCTACTGCCCACATATCGACGGCAGGAGTATAGTGCCGGCTCCCCATGAGCAGCTCGGGTGCACGGTACCAGATTGTGACGACGACTTTGTCGCCCGAGAATAGGGAGTTGAGTGGCTTGTAGAACAGACGCGCTAGCCCCAAGTCGCCGATGCGAATAGCACCGCTTGATGTGACGAGGATATTGGCTGGTTTCAAATCACGATGCAGGACCCAGTTGGTATGCAGATAGAGCAGTCCATTCAACAACTGGAACATGATAGACCGGACCATGGTTGCTGGAATAGCATGTCGCTGAGGCTGGGTGTGATGATGAATGATCTGCAGCAAATCATGCTCTGTATATTCAAATACCATGAATATGCATTTGTCCTCCAGAATGATCTCTTCTAGTTGGACGACATTCGCATGTGAGAGTTCAGTGCACAATGCCATTTCACGGATAGCCGACTGCGACAGACCCGTGTACTGGATCGTTTCGCCTTCCTTGTCGGGCTTGAATCTGGATGAGGTTAGAAAGAAGAAGAAATCGAATGTCGGAGGGAAAGCCTTTTACTTCTTGATTGCAAACTCTCCTTTTTTGCCATTCTTCCCAACGGCCTTGTACACTCGGCCATAGGTACCGCTGCTGATGAAGCCTACTATATTATACCGATCTCGGACCCGGACTTTGCTGGTATAACCACCGGGTCTTCTTGATTCAATGGCATCTGTATAATCTCCCGGTTAGCATATTCCGATTGCCAGATTGAGGATCGAATGTGTTGACCAGGGTCCATTCCAATTGTCAACTAGTACCACAGAAACAACATCATCACAAAGAATTAAGGGGAAAGAGTTACCACGAGAATAGAATCCTCCAGAATTCAAGAAAGGGAAACCTTTTCCAAACATGATGGAAAGACAGGAAGAGACAAGACGTCACACCAAGAAATCACGAGTAACCAGATTCAAGGAAGATATATAATTACCATCGACTGTAGCCTGGAGACTCCGTTTCAAGTTACCGACTCTGGTTCGCGAGAGAGAGCCGGAGGAAGAGGGGGGGGTTTGTCAGACTCATTTGTGGATCAGAATGGGCCGGTGATGTTATCACTCCATTGGTGGAGAGATACCCTTCTCCACGGTTTCCAGTTCTTTGAATATAAAAAAGGATTGAAAGATCAGAAGAGAGATATTTCCAAGGTATTGTCTGAATTGTACAGATACGTTCAGCCGAGTCAACGCTTAGTCAGATCACATGTCGGATCCACGGAAGGTTGCAGCTTCAACTTCTTGTAGCTTTCAACTATTCAACTGGTTCAAGTCATTTCTGAATCGTGAAGGAGACCCTACGAACTAAATTCAATGTGAAATTTGGCTACCTAGGCAGACATTTCTCGTCTGACCAATTTAACCTCAGCTCATCTTATCTCTATCGGCAAACGTCATCTTAAGCTCCGGACCTCCTCTTAACGTACCTTGAATCCGTCCCAAGGTCATCGATTGACCTAGGATTTGTCTCACAATGGTTTTGGGCGCATCAACCCAGTCGAGGGTTACACCATACCTAATATATCTCGTGTTTGTTGTCACGCTTGGCCCGCTTCAATTTGGTTTCCATCTGGTACGATATCACCCCTCTATGTTCGCTGAACATTACTGATACGTGATTTACCTAGGCAGAGCTCAATGCCCCCAAAGCTGTGATAACATGTGAACGTCAAGGGATTCATTCTTCGGGCATCACTTTTCATGGTCTACCGCAATGCTTCCCTATGACCCCATCGCAATTCGGCCTCGTCTCTTCGATCTACACGCTCGGTGGCTTACTTGGAGCCCTGCTGGCAGGACCTATCGCGACAAAATACGGACGTCTGCTTGCATTACGAGCGACCACAGTGTTCTTTATTCTGGGGCCTGTGGCAGAGACACTTGCCCCGGCGATTCCTATCTTAAGTCTTGGTAGATTCCTCTCTGGAATTGGCTCTGGTGCTGCAATTGTGGTTGGTCCTATCTACATTTCGGAAATCGCTCCTCCCAGTGCTCGAGGCCTCTTTGGTGCCTTCACCCAGATTATGACCAATGTCGGTATTCTGTTGACCCAATCTCTGGGATACTTCTGGAGCGAAGCAAGCCTCTGGAGACTCATACTGGCTGTGGCTGGTATCGTCGGTGCTCTGGAACTTTTGGGGCTTTTCTTGGTACCAGAAAGTCCTTCATGGCTCGCGGAACACGAAAAGATCAGTCAGGCACGCCGGGTCCTGCAGCGGATCCGTGGTCGGGATGCCGATATTGAAGCGGAGATTGCGAGCTGGGGGACCACAGATGCCCCTGTATCTGGCGAGGAAGAATCCTTGCTCACCCCATCTGGTGACAGGCCGCCTCAGAAGCCTGCAGTCACGTTTATGCAAGTTGTCAAAGATCCCTACTACCGCCCAGCTATTATTGCTGTGGTTGGTGTGATGGTCGCTCAGCAACTCACCGGGATGAACAGCATTGTTATGTACAGCGTGTCCTTACTACAAAGCATCTTACCCACAACTGCTGCGCTACTCACGGTAATGATATCTGCGGTTAATCTCGTGATCACGCTGGCGTGCTCTCCACTGCCCGATCGCATCGGCCGAAAGTTGTGCCTGATGCTGAGCATCTGCGGTATGGGCTGCAGTTCTATACTTCTCGCGATAAGTATCTATATCAGCGCTAAGATTTTGACGGCGATTGCTGCCTTACTTTTTGTGGCATGTTTTGCGGTCGGACTGGGCCCGGTCCCCTTCATCCTGGCCTCCGAGCTTGTGGGGCCCGAGGCTGTCGGCGCGGCACAAAGCTGGGCGCTGGGCGCCAACTGGATCGCAACCTTTGTGGTGGCACAATTCTTCCCAGTGCTCGATGATGCTCTCGGTGGTCGTGGACAGGTATACTGGGTATTTGCGGCCATGGCCGGGTTGCTTGGGGTCTTCATCTATCAATTTGTGCCGGAAACCAAAGGCAAAACTAATGCCGACGAGGTTTGGGGACGAACAGACCGACGACAAGACTGACTTTAGATCTATCCTTTTCTACAACCTTCATAGCAACATAATTTCCAGAGCATGGCTACGATATACATAGTAGAACTGTATGATGCGGGGTACTGCATACATTCGTGCAGGGCCTTACGGAGTACATTGCATACATGGGGTTTTTTTTTAAAAAAATCAAAAGAAATACAGGTATATCCAGGGCATCGCCAAGTAGTATATATGTACACAATAGGCATCCATTTTCCTATTTCACCCTGTAATAACTTGCGGTGTGGGGTTTTTTCTTGATATCGACCCCCCAGTTGCCCCCAGTTGCCCCCAATTCGCAGTGTTTCTTCCACTTTTTCCCTCAATTTTCTCTACATTTCCATTGAGATCTTACGGTCTTTAACCTACAACTATTTGAACCAATCCCTGTTTTTGAAAAGAGGGAAATTTGGAAATTACAGTGGGTAAATCCGTTTCTTGGCCTGTGATCGACCCGGAGCACAACCAGCGGATCATCGATCAACGTCTGGGGTCTTTTAGGACGTCAACAATTGTGTTGACCAGGGGGGCCAAGCCACCCGCCCAACACTTTTTTGGTCTTCTTCCCTTCTTTTTCTTTCTTTTTATTTTGTGTACATCCGCAATGGTCCGGTTGGCATTACCCCAACGGTTGAGCTCGCACCTCACCGCGAGGAGCGCGTCGTCGACTCCCGGACAGAGCAGAAGCACCAGTCCTCTGCGATCATCGGAAACCAAACACCTGCTACTCAAGGTTTCAGTGATCCGGGTAAGTATCGAAGAATTGTGTGACCTTTTTTTATGCCCTGGGCTCCCTGGCTGATTTCAATGGTTTCATTAGGGACGCAACCTCGCAGCCAAAGATCGAGGTGGCACGAGCGACCCAGTAAGCACCCTTCCAACAAAGACAATTCGAACCGAGACCGCTTACATGTTGTACAGTATTTGGTCGTTACATTAGGAGATGCGAGACAGTCGACACCGACCATATTCAAGACCCTGAACCCAGAATGGAACGTCTCGTTCGAGATGCCCGTGGTGGGTGTACCGCTGTTGGAAGCTATATGCTGGGATCATGATCGGTTCGGCAAGGATTACCTGGGCGAGTTTGATATTGCATTGGAGGACATCTTCGCCGATGGCCAGGTGAACCAACCGGTGGGTGAAGGGACACGTTGCTCGGATAGTTGGTGGCTCGTGCTGACTTGATCCTTAGCCTAAATGGTACACTTTGAATTCCAGGCGGAAGACGTCAAAAAGGAAGGACAGCACTGTGTCGGGCGAGATCCTGTTGCAGTTCTCCCTCGCCGATTCTGCGAATCCCATTGCTACGCCGCCGGACATATTTGGCAAGTTCAAGAAATTGGTATACTCGGGTGATGAGGATGATCAGCCTCAGATCCCTCCCGCCGACTTCGATGAATTGGAACAGGACGATGAGACCTCTGATGAGGCTGATGACCTGGCAGGTGGCCCAGAAGTGGGGGAAAAGCGCCGTCGGCGACTTCGGCTAGCTCGCTTGAGACGCAAGTCCCTGGCAGCTCGTGCCTACCAATTCTCAGGCTCGGGGACTGGAGTGCAGGGTATTGTCTTCATGGAAATTGTTAAGGTGACCGATCTGCCTCCAGAACGAAATGGTATGGATCATCCTCCTGCATGGCAACTAGATGCTAATTGATGTGCTAGTAACGCGGACATCGTTCGATATGGATCCTTTTGTCGTGACCTCTCTCGGAAGGAAAACCTTGAGAACTCCGGTCATCCGCCATAACCTGAACCCGGTGTATCATGAGAAAATGGTGTTCCAGGTGATGCGGCATGAACAGTCTTATACCATCAGCTTCACTGTGATAGATCGAGACAAGTTCTCGGGGAATGATTTTGTTGCCTCTGCGGGTTTCCCTCTGCAAAACCTCGTTCGGTCTGGCCCAGAAGCAGACCCCGAGACGGGATTATATCAGTTTGTAGACGAGGTGGAGGAAGCTGATCCCACTACAGCTGCCAAGTTCGGTACACGATCTGGAGTTAGTCCCTCGCGATCTGGAGCCAGCCCATCGCGATCTGGAGTCAGGCCCTCGCATTCTTCCTCAAGTCTCTCCAAATTGGCTCGGCCTATAATAAAGACGCGCCACTCCGCCACTTCAATCTCAAGCCAATCAATGCTCGAAGCGCCAGCGCCGACTCTCCTTACACCTTCTTCCCTCCCAGAAGAAGGAATTTCAGAGATGGATAGTGCTAGCTCAATGCAGCCCTCCACACTGAACATGTATGATGGCGAGTCAGCTCCTCCACCCGACGAGGACGGCTTCAGATCTTATACTATTCCCCTCATACTCAAGAATAGAGAACGGTGGGAAGACAAACATTCGCCGGAGCTGCATGTCAAGGCAAAGTACCTGCCGTATAGTGCTCTCCGACAGCAGTTCTGGAGGTTGATGCTTAGGCAATATGACGCTGACGATAGCGGTCGCATTGACAAGGTGGAGATGACGACAATGCTTGACACTCTCGGTTCAACGCTAAAGGAGTCGACAATTGACAGCTTCTTCGAACGCTACAGCGCAGAGAATGAGTCCAATGAAACCGATGATCTGACATTCGACCAGGCAGTGGTTTGTCTCGAGGACACGCTTCAAACCCTGCAGAAGAGAAATTCAATGGCTCCTCCCAGAGCGATTTCGCTTCCTCTGTCAAATGCTGGAAGTCAGGATAGTGAGCCATCTAGCAGCGACGAGCACATTTCGGAAACCAACACTGCTGCCGCTTCCAATACCGACACGCAGAAAACATCTATTCCAACACTGTCCAGTGAAGAGCAATCCAGCTCTGCTGATGAGTACCTCCAGCCCGATGATCTCGCAGACGAGAGGGGCGAGGAGCATGTCGTCGAGATTCGCGAGTGCCCACTTTGCCACCAGCCACGTCTTGCGAAACGCTCTGATGCGGATATCATCACGCACATTGCGACGTGCGCAAGTCAGGACTGGCGCCAGGTTGACAACTTAGTGATGGGTGGCTTTGTGACTTCCAGCCAGGCACAGCGCAAGTGGTACTCCAAAGTCATCACAAAAATTTCATACGGCGGATACAAACTCGGAGCGAACTCCGCCAATATCCTTGTACAAGATCGCATCACGGGTCAGATTAACGAGGAACGCATGAGTGTCTATGTGCGACTCGGGATCCGGTTGCTGTATAAGGGTATTAAAAGTCGTGATATGGAAAAGAAGCGAAGTATGCCAAGTTTCTCTGTCCAACGAAAAGATCTATCTGCTAACAAACTTCACCAGTCCGTCGTGTGTTGCGCTCTTTGAGTGTCAAGCAGGGTCGCAAATATGACGACCCAGCCTCGGCATCTCAGATCAAGGACTTCATCAATTTCCACCAGCTAGATATGTCCGAAGTCTTGATGCCCCTAGACAAGTTCCGCAATTTCAACGAATTCTTCTACCGTGCCCTCAAGCCTGAGGCCCGTCCATGCTCCGCTCCCGACGAGCCTAAGATTGTTGTGTCTCCCGCCGACTGTCGATCCGTGGTCTTTGACCGCTTGAGCGATGCAACCAGCATCTGGGTCAAAGGTCGTGAGTTCTCAATTGAAAGATTGTTGGGCAATGCTTACCCAGAGGATGCTGCTCGATACCGAAACGGTGGTGTCGGAGTGTTCCGTCTGGCACCTCAAGATTACCACCGCTTCCACATCCCCGTAGATGGAATCATGGGTGAACCCAAGACCATCGAGGGCGAGTACTATACGGTGAATCCCATGGCGATCCGATCCGCCTTGGATGTCTATGGTGAAAATGTCCGCATTCTCGTCCCCATTGACTCTGTTGAGCATGGCCGAGTTATGGTTGTCTGCGTTGGTGCCATGATGGTTGGCAGCACCGTCATCACCCGGAAAGCTGGCGAGAAGGTTTCCCGCGCTGAAGAACTGGGCTACTTCAAATTCGGTGGTAGCACCCTTTTAGTGCTCTTTGAAGATGGCAAGGTCAATTTCGACAGGGACCTGGCGGACAACTCCAAGGGTGCTTTGGAAACTTTAGTAAGAGGCGAACCCTGTTTCTCATACTTGATCAATTATATACTAACAATCCCTTCTCCATTAGATCCGAGTTGGCATGTCCGTCGGACACAGCCCGGATATTCCTCAGTATGAACCTGACATGCCCAAGAAGTCGGAGAATATCACTGCCGAGGAGATGCAAGAAGCCAAGCGGCGCATCGAGGGCAGCCTGGCGCCACCCAGCAAGACCTCCACTTTACTCAAGTCGATCCAATGATCTGTCATTCTTTTTTCCTCTGGAGTGGACAGGGCTCAACTCCCACCGCTTTTTTCTCACTGAACATATTGTTTTTCAACATCGGTGTCGGGGTGTTATTTGTATTCTGGTGAAAACATCATAGCGTTTATCTAGCAGCATCTGCGCATTGCGAGGATTGGGGGTAGAAGAGATGAGGGAGAGAGTTGCATTTTAGAGCCAGTCATACATTAACAGCGCTTCAATATTTTTATCAAATGAATGAAGGCAGTGAAGCAGTCAAAGTAAAAGAGCGTTGAAGTATAACCGTTGGTCCAAAACAGACTAGCGCGGTCCCCACGCGCCCGACCAAAACAACCGCGTGCGAGAATCCAACCCACCACTCACACCCCAACCCGCCGCTCCCTTGCGTGTCTTTTTCGCGATTGAATTGAATAAGTCGCCTAATCTGCTGCTTCTCAGCTGCAGTTCTGAATTGGGACGCGACCCGCGCCTAAAATTCCGCGAGCCGACTGACCCGACCTCAACTCAACCGTGCCACCACCCTATACACACACCAAGTACCCATTGATCAACAAACCGTCTGATTCGGCAATACTAGGTCGAGCTCAATCAGCTGTTTAGGGGGTTTTAACTCGAGTTCGGCATTCATAACCACACGGGAGTCGCGCTTGTTGTTTCTCGAGGAAGCCTCTTCAAACAGGGGTATTTGGCTGGAGAATAGGACACCCCGAAGTGACTAGTCGACACCGGAACGGGGGTGCTTGTTTCGCCACCCCTGTGTTTATTCCCGATCACAATAACCCCGCGTGAACCCCTCCTGACATGACAGTCGCGGTCCTGGCGACCACAACGACCAAGACAAAGCGTCGCGAACCGCTGGGGACGATTTCAATGGCCGCTCCGAAGACACAATCGCGCTCTGCGACCGCGTCTAATGGGACTGGAAAGGTCAAGGAACGGAGGACTACGCGACTCAGCGCAGGTAATCAAGAACTTGAGGAGAGCACAAACAAGCTAGGGAAGCGGCCAGCTGGTGAGTAATTTGCTGGAGGTGAAACTTCGTCGAGTGAAGGTTGATACAAATATTCTAATTTGTCTCTTTAGTGGCATACGAGGAGGATGCGGAAGGGTTCCAGTTCTCTCTACTACCATCAAAGAAGCCCAGGCCGTCAATCGAAGCAGTTCCAGAAAATCCCCGTTCGGACGTGGAAAATGCGCCTCCCAAGTCAACACCGAAAAGAGGACGGCCACGGAAAAAGCAAATAGGCGACGGTATCACTTCAAGCGCGGTGCCAGCAAAGGGGAAAAGCGTGGAGCTTCCAAGCAGGAGGCCCACGAGGGGGGCTACAAAGACTACACACACAGAACCTGAATCTGAACCGACAAACACGATCCGCTCATCACGAGCCCGCGACAGCCCAGAGCACCAGCCTGAAACAAAGAAACCGAAGAAAGCAGGACGACCACCAAAAGCCAAACAGCAAGTGCAAGTGTCCAGGTCAAATGGATATAATTCTCCCGCGCAACCGCCAGAGGGTACAAAGGTGGCACTGCCGGTGGCCGATACTCCGGTGATTCAGCGCAATAAAGAGTTCAGAGGCGGAAAGGGTGATAAAGGCGATAAAGGACGACGGCGGAGCAGCTTGAGTATGCGAGGACGAAGGGCTAGTTTTCTAATCGACTCAGGGACTTCAAATGGTAGGTTTCTTGGTCTGAGACGGGCTATAAATGGCTGAATGCTGATGTTTGTCTCTTTTCCCGTACAGCGTTACCCCATCGAGAAGTTGGTACAGCGGATTTCTACAAGCACATCGCCGATGACGGAATCCCGGAGCCGCGAAGGATGCGCCAACTATTGATTTGGTGTGCGACTCGTACAATAGGAGAAAAGCCCTCAGGAGGCTCAAACTCGGACGATCAAAGTGCGCGCTTAGCAGGTACGTGAAACCAGTTGACTTATGTGAGAGGGAGTGTTGATCTGATCTTTTCCAGCGCGTGTGATTCAAGAGGAGCTTCTTCAGGATTTCTCGAGCGACTCGGAGCTTTCAAACTGGCTCAGCCGCGAAGATTTGAACCCTCCAGCCGTGGTTGTCAAGAAGCCGAACCCGCGAAACGTACAAAATACAGACAAGATCAAGGAATTAGAGGAGCATATACAGAAGTAAGTGCATCCGCCGAGAGCTGTCACAAACGTATAGGACTAACGAACTCCTAGATTACACAAAGAAAGGCAATCTCTCAATGCGCTTCTTCGACAGCCAGCGATCCCAACTGTCAAGGCTAAACCACAACCCGACAACAAACAAAAAGATAAACAACCTTCACGTAAATCACAACGCGAAGAAGTCGACCCCTCTCTCCTCGATCCCTCACAACAAGCCATACTGGAATCTCTCAATCCCTCGAATCAGCCAGAAGGCGAATCCTCTACCCCATCTTCAACCCGACCACCTATCACCCCATCTACCGTCTCTGCTCAATTATCGTCCATCACTTCTGGGCTGGCACCAACGCTCGATGCCTTCGCAGCGGGTGTGCATGACATCGAACTATACCGTGCCTCCGCAGATACCGTTTCATCCCGAATATTACGCATCTGTTCACAGCGACTGGAAGAGCGCGATGCGCAGAACACGCAACGTCGTCTCGCAATGGAAGGCAACGACGACGAACACACACCACCACCGAGAATTAAGGAAGATCTAGGTCTCATTTTGGGAGCACTTAGTCGGGTGGAGAGACGATAGAAAATACTATCCATCCGCTTTTCCCGGGAGGTTCCTCCTACGTATATTCTCAATAATTTGCTTTCTGGCGATTGGCATTCGTGTTCCTTTCTTCCCTCTTCTGTTTCCTGCGTGAATTCACTATGAATGAATTGATTGATAGCGATGATTTTGATGAAAACCCAGTCCGACATCATGGGGTGGGGAAAGGCGCATTTACGGTGGCATTTCAACCGTTTGACAAGCTCGGAGTTTGGGGTTTAGGGTCTGCAATTCTGAGATATCCGGTGCTCCATGGGGTGCATTCATTGAATCTGAATTTGAGATAGAGATTCGAGATGGAGTAAATAGGTAGTCAAGTACCTAATGCATGCCATCCAACCATTGATCTGCTTTCTGTTATCCATATGGTAAGATTCCCTAATTTACCTGGTGGTAGTGAGATCAGCAACAAAATTATATAATGAGAAGTGGCTTTACTAGTTATTCTTAAGATTTCTCTAAAACAATGTCCAGAAGAACACGTGTATTACACGATTTCTGCCTCATTTCTATTAAGGGCCTAACAAAAGATAGCCTAGCGAAGAGAATTTGTATATGATTGAGTAGGACGGGGAGACACGGTTGTATAGGGTTGCATAGAGATCAAATAGGATCGACAGCATAGAAGGCAACGTTATTATTGTGCAATAACACGCCATGTCTACAAGGGTCTAAGGCTGATGTATATAACAAAATAACAAAAGAGTCACATTGCTGCTCCGTCAATTGATGCTTTCATAATTTCGCTAAGATACACACAACAAAGCTCAAACAATACAGTTTCTTCCCATCTCCATATTCAAATATGACACCCGGGATGAACGATCAAGAGAATAAAAGGACAGGCACGCAGAAGGAGGGCGTCGATGATTTTAGTCGTGACTCGTGAGAATCGTAGTTTCTATATATGTCCAGACGAAGAGGGTCGCGGGATAATGAGTCAATATAGACTGGATAGGCGAGGGAAAGGGATAAAAAGATCGAGATGACGCAGCAAAGAGCCAATAGTCTTTGCATTTGCCAGTCTCATAAAACAGAAAACAATTAGTATACAGCAAATGAACTCCCGATCCTCAAATTTGGTGTTCACGTATGCGAAATATCCAAGAGACTCGGTAGTCGAGCATGACAACAAAGCAATGCACGCAACAAAAGAGAGATAAATGCATTAGATAGAGGTAGAGGCTGCAGGGAGCTCCATGGCCTAGAAGCTAAACAGTCCGCTTCGCTTCTTGCCTAGTGGATAAACCACCAAGGCGGCTAGGAAAAGACCAACTGTCGTGCCAATAGCAACTTGGATCATGCCATATCCGATATCGAAAACGACCCCGTAGCTTTGGTTTTTGGCCTCGTCGGCTGATAGCTTCTTTGCCGCGTCGACGAATCCTTGTGTTCCATTGTTCACAACCGCATATGGAGACCGGGTCATTTCCTCCGCAGAAGTAATGCCAGATATCAGAGACCCACTGGCCGCTAGACCGGAAGGAACGAGGACAAAGATCGCCGGCAGCATTGCCGCAGCGGCGAGGCCATGCCGTAGCCGGCTGTAGAAATTGCCCATTACGCCAATGACAAACGCGCCCAGGGCATTGGACACCTGGGTGTTGGAATAGAAACGCTTGGCGCTGAAGTAGTTGGTCACGTAGCCAGCCAGAGAGATTACTATCATAATCGGCATTTGTTTCCACTTGGCGCGGTTGACGATCGCCAGACACACAGTGAATAGGATCACAAACGGAAACCGCTGCAGGTATTCGTTGTGGATGGGGCTGGCGGGACATGTATACGCGGTTGAAGCTTGAGAGTCGAGGAGCCCGTAAACGGCAGTGCCAATGGTAATTCCAAACCCGAGGAAGAGCGAGTATATGATAGCATAGACCATGCGAACAGAGCCTGCAACTATACTGCGTGACTGGAGCTCTAGACTAGCACATAGTACAGTGTAGCCAGGTAGGATGAGGGCGATGGCCGACTGTGCGAGGGCAGAAAAGCAGAACAGAGGTTCCCCATGAAATTTGATGCTTCCAAAGGCACGAGCAAGGAAAGATGTCAGGACTGCGGCAGAGATCTCAAACACATTCGAATACAAATTCGATTTGGTTGACAGGATCAATTGTAACACTCCGAGGAGACATCCCAGTAGAAATGCCACGGGGATATCAACCGGTCGGGCATTGAAGGCAAAGGGCCCAACTGATGCGCTAGCACAGCCGTGGGCGAAGATGAGGAACATAATGTGGAATTTGCTCTGCTTCTTCATGACCTCATCGAGCCGCTGTATTGCCTCTTCAACCCCAATGACATCGTGAATCACCTCCTTATAGATCTCATGCACATCGGCCAGTTTACCTAGATCGATGCCTTGACTGGACCGGACGACCTTGACCTCTGTTGTATGTGTGGAGGCATCGTCAAAGGAGATGATCATGCAGCCGGGTATATACAAAAACTGGCCATCGATCTGGATGACACGAGCTGTCATGCGCATATATTCCTCCAACCGATGAGTTGGAGCTCCATACTTCATCAAAGCGCGACAAAGCCGGATCAAGTACCGTTGTCGAGACAGAAGCTCTGCAATATGAACAGTGATATGAATTTCATCCTCAAGCTGAGGCTTGGGGCGTGACCGGCCTAGGCTCGGGATGGCAGCACCACTGCTGCGGGACCGCGTGGGCATGGAAAAAGGAGAGCCGGAGCGGCGGGACGAGCCGGCCATGGAAATGCTGGAACGAGCGGTAGATTTATCGTACCACTTCCTTTGCGGTTTCCAAACAGAGTCCGGGGACACCTCGCGTCCACTGAACTCGGAAGAGCTCCCTTGTCGAGAGCTCCCATAACGACCTCGGCCTTGGTTGTGGTTGTAAGGAGGCTGGTCGTAAAGCTTGAGCAGGGATGAAAGAATACCTCCGCGGTAATTTGTCGTCCGTTCAGCAGACTCGTATGAGTTCCTGTCCTCGCTGGCGGAGTCTTGGTCACTGGAGTGCAAACCAGGAGACCGAGGGCGAAGGCGAGTCAGAAAGTTGAGGTCTCGAGGTGACATTTGATGCACTAGATAATGAGCTTCAAAAGTGCGCGGTGTTGATCGCCCGTCTAAGATGTCCGCTTCATGTTCATCTATTAAGTTGTCGAAAAGTTGTTGTTTCTCGGGGAAACTTATCACAGGAAATTTATCTCCATCTTCAGTCTGGTACGCCACTTCAGCGGGGTTGGAACCAATTGAAGGCACTAGGCTGCACCGAGGGCTTTGCTTCGGAGAATTCTGGGGGCAATTGAGAAGGGATGCGAGCCTGTGGGCCCTTTCATGTGCGAAACAGATGGCCCGCCCCTTGTCATGCGTACTCTGACCCAGTTCATATTCTGCTGACGCGCTAGTGTGATCATCTTCCACCTGTGGTACCAGTTGCGAGCTTGAGGGAACTTTTTCCTGGGAACCCGGAATGTTGGCAGTGGGTAATGGTCTTTGCGGCAGTTCTGTGCCCCTTTGATCCAGTCGGAATTCGACCATGGACCCAGCGGGCTGTTCTCTCGACTCGGATTCGCTGGCCGTAAGCTTGACGCGATTTGCGCTTTTCAGAATGCCTGCATTCCGATACTTGTCCTGTGCGCTAGCGTCACTGAAGCTCCGCACCTGAGACACTGGCTGGTCTTGAAAGCTATCACTGGGCAGTGATGATGATGTAAATGAACGCGACCTTGATAGACTTGACGATCCTTCATCAGAGGCGCTGCGGGAGATCGGAAGGTCAAAATAACCTCCCGCCATTCTGGTGTAATCCTTTCCCTCAAATTGGCATCTACTTCTTGGTTACTCAGTAGAGCTCACAGACCCCTTGGGTGACCGAACTCTTAGATAAAAGCACGGGTAGTGCGGTTCATGTGCCCAGGTGGTCAACTGTAACCCAGCAACAGTCAGCTATGTGAGATAACATGGGAAAGCTCTTGTTTCCTGGACTTTATGAGCTTCAACAACCAAACAGATAATGAGCTCACCTCATTCAAAGTAGAAACGTAAAAAAAAAAGAGAGAGAGAAAGCTGTCTCTAACACAAAAAAGACCTGACACGAACCTGCACGCCAGGTCTAGAGCTTCTCGGGAAGGGGGGGGGGGGTTGAGATCGGAGGAAGTCCTACCAGGAATGACAACTATGTCATGTGTACATAATTAGACATAGGATATTGTATCGGAAAATAAGAACATATGCAACCTCGGAGGAAGGGGTAGGGAGAAAAGAAATCAGGCAAGGCAAATCAATATAAGAGACAGTGGACACGAAGTCTGGGATGCAGGAGTTCCCTCTATTTACGAAGATCTGCTCGGTTAAAGACAGGACTAAAATAAAAAGAGAAAAAAAGGTCCTTTCCGGTTTTCTAGGCAGCACACGGACCATATCAAGAAGAGTCAGAGGCCCAATGAGACTGCATTGGAGGGGGATTTCTTTTGGGCCATGATTTCCCCGTGTAGCCGTAGAGGCGCCATTTCCGTGCCAGATTCTCTCATGAGTTTTGCCATTTTGCCACGATAGGTCAATCAGCTGGCAAGGTTCATGGACAAGAGTAGAGGATGGGCCGAGGTATGGGAACTGACAGCCAGAATGGCGAATAGATACGGTACATTCCCCTTTGGCGGGTATTGCGGGAGATTGGCACATTAGTTGAACGAGACCCGGTTCTCTAGCCTGAAAGGGAATGGTTTGTCATCACAGCCGAGGTTCTGGATCGTATATCGTCGAACCTCACCGAACCTCGACCGTTGGCCGAGCAGAAGATCCCCCAAAGGGGAGAGACAGGGGGGACCGAGCTCATCGTCAAAAAGACTAGGGGTTTCACAAACCCATGAGGTCCCACAAATCCGCAGAGTCAAAAAAGAATCTGATGGCCGCGTCAGGTTAAAGGGGTGTGTGTGTGGATACATGGTATCAGAATAGTGAAGAGTGATCTTCAGGATCAGAGATTTGAGGAAGATCAGTGGAGCAACTCTTTTTTTTTTGCGTTGAATTTACCTTTCTCATGTTGACTAAGTAATATATCTGGTCTTATCTCTCCCCCTTCTCTTTCTAGTTTCGTCTTGACGTATGAAAATATGAAAATGCGATTACGAACTAGTCCAAGCCATCCCTTGTGTGTCGTTGACATCATAGGAAATCACCCGACAGGCGAAACATTTCCGTCATGCAAGATACCTGCGAGATACCTGCGAGATACCTGCTTTCCACTAGTTCCTGGTTGATTTGACCAGTCAGGAACTACATAGAGATTCCAATCTATCCTATTACCCACCTACATACTATAATTCAATATCAGTACTCGGGGTTTGAAGATACCTATCACACCATCGGGAAGAATTTGATTGATATTGATGCCTATCTCCCTTCTGACCGGGTTCTCCGATCTCCACCGAGAAGCTGATGAGTATTCATACCGCGCATCGACACCCGGAAGACTTCCGAAACCCGACTCCGTGTTCATCCTCAGAGGGGATATTGAAGGTTTTTGATCTGTCGCGGCGATGTACAGGGTACCACAGATAAAAAGCTTGCATTAATATCCGAGCAAATTGTTTGCTCTCTTTCCTTTTCCCAGTACTAGAACCGCTTCTACTATCCATGGGAGAGTTAAACAAGCACACATGCACTCCTAAGTGGGCTTGAAGCGTCCCCCCCCCTTCATGATCAACCAATATCCCAACCATGAGCTCCTCACTCGTCATTGTGCCACCTAAAGACGTGAGATGCTTATCTAGGCAATGATCATTACCCAAAATATGCTGCTCAAAAACCTACGTCAGGGGAGCTTGGGCGATTTAAGCTCACAGATGTGGCTGCTGACTAGTTCTGGATCCGTGCTAGTCATGGTTATCAGTCAGGGGGAGACAACCAGGGCCCAACTTGTTTTTCGAATGTGGCAATCGGACAGTACTTCCAATTGGGTACCGTGCAAGGTGACTCCTAAAAATTCTGAGGGGATATCAGATGGGCCCAGGATGATCTCCGAGGTGCTCGTTATCAAAGGTAAATTATACTCGGTATGATCACCCATTTGTTTTCCTTCCTGGACTAAACCGACATCTTACGCTATCAAACCTGAAGAGGCTTGACTGAACATATCTTGCTTTACCTCTATCTCATCATTTCATGCAACAATGCGACCGCACAACCACCCGTGCCACCCTCTCCCTCCCTCTCAGTCACACGGCCCTCTTCCCCAACCAGCCGTACCGAAGACAATGGTGTAACCTGCAAGGACGCAGGGACCAATACTTAAGCTTGGACTGCAGAGCTGACATAAATACTATACTGTCTACCAAGGTATGTGAGACGCATGTGCCACGGAAGTCCGGATGCTCTGTCCTCGGGTAGACACAGATAAAGCTGCTTTGATTCCAGGATTCTTACGTGGCCTAGGAGTAAATATTTTGTCTTCCTACAATTACCTATTGTAACATTAGACTTCCGCATATCAAGAAAACGAAGATCACATTTACATTTCTAAGCTAAGCCCTCTATTAAATTACATGTTTTGCCCATGGCAGGTATCTTGTTTGACGTACATTTTAACGGCTCTTTTTCATGATAATATCTTGTCGGGGTTGGTGAGTTGACTTGTGTATATGTAAAAATCTTGTCAACTTAGGGTTTGTGCCAAGATATTTTAAGGCCGTGCTCGTACCATGGTTCTTGATATATAACGCAGGCCGCGAGATCTCACGTACTTCAAAGCAAAACCATAGACATGCACAGTAGCTCATAGGCTCCAAGTTCGACACCACAGAATATAATGTTTGTTTGATGTCCGCAAGGCAACCAACCAAGTATATTAGAACTGAGTATCGCCTACGGCGCTGTGTACATAATTTTAGAACGAGTGCGCGATGTTGGGGAGAAAGACATCGCGGGTGGTGTTCAACTATATCATTCGGTTAGGGAGAGACGAACTGTGGGTAGAAAAGACGGGTTTCTCACGCCGGGAGTCATGATCACTGCTAAGCTCTTTCCGGACGACGAGGCTAAGCAGAAGTGGCCCCGGAGGGTGACTCCATTCGGGGCCTTGAATTCGACTTGCTCGCACTGCGACATGGTCTGGAATAATGATTCAATGGTTTCTTCGAGCAGAAATGATGAGGTATGAATTTCTATATGTTGTATTGAGATCATTGCCTGGTATCATTGCATCATCGAAACCATGTACAAAAGACTGGCACGACATTTCCAATTAAACAGACCAAACCGGAGTACTGCCGATTCTATGAGATTAGACGGCCCGAGATTCGCACTAGGCAGCTCCACGAACTACAGGCTTATCCGCTAGTCCCTCGTAGCCCTGGACAGGGGCGCATTCCATGTCACTTTTTCAATTGTTATCCTGAGGCCCGGATTTCAAAGCATCCAGGGAATAGCACATAACTATTATCAATCGTCTATAGGACTACCCCTCAACACCTCCCATAGCTGGCTATTTAGAGGCGACTGCAATCATGAAGTGAGCTCATCATTCTCTCTCCATCCGATTTACCATTGATAGGATCGCAACACTGCCAGATACAACTCCCAAATCCTTCTATCATCCATATTTCCACCATGACCATTTCCGACAACACTGTGGTTCTCGTTACCGGCGCCAGTCGAGGCAAGTCCTGCCTAGAGCCTTATTGGGATCGAGCTGACCAAAAACAGGAATCGGACGGACGTTGGTGGAAACCTTCCTGCTCCGGCCTAAGCACACCGTTATTGCCAGTGTCCGCGAAACAGCCGCAGACTACGTCAAGGAGCTAGAGGCCTTGCCCAAGGCTGATGGCTCGCGTCTGCAGCTAGTAAAGATTGAAAGCAGCAACTCGGGTGACCCGGCGGCGGCTATCAAGGATCTCACGGACATCGACCACATCGATGTGGTGGTGGCTAATGCCGGCGGAGCCGGCGAGAATGGCATCATCCCCTTGGACGTGGTGAGCCCCGAGATCGTGACCGACGTGTTTACCGTGAATGCGCTCGGACCCTCGGCCCTGTACCAGGCCGTCAAGCCTTTGCTGGAGAAGTCCCAGGCCCCCAAGTGGGTGTCGGTCACTAGTGCCGCCGGTTCGATTGGCCGGCTTGAGGTTTATAGGGCTTACATCGCTCCGGCGTACGGGATCGCCAAGGCGGGGTTGAACTGGATCACCACGTCAGATGCTGCTAGCTTTAGCATACCCTGGCTGGGAAAAGAATCGGCTAACTCCGGACGTGTAGTGCTATCCACAGCGCCAACAAGGACTTCATCGCCTTTGCCGCACCCCGGGTAAGCCACCAGAGACACTATCCGGATAGGAGACAGTAGCTGACTATCTGACAGCCTCGTGCAAACAGAGAGCGGTAACAAGAGTGCTCGCGCGATGGGCCTTCCCCAGGCCCCCAACTAGACCTCAGGATAGCCCACAGAGCCCATAGCCCAACCCAACCCAACCCACCAAATGGGCTGGGTTTTGGGCCCATGCCTCGGGCCCATCGGTGGGTTATGGGCCCATGATGGGGGCCCATTATGAACCAAACAATACAGATATGCCAATTTATCGTAGCTACATAATTAATGCATTTTTCCCTGGTTTTTTTGGGTATTCAAATTACCGCCTGAGCTATACATGAAGCTATACAGAAATCTTTTTCTAATTATAATCTTATAAACTAACTGATTTGGTTGATAAGAGATCAAGGGGTAGATAATTTACATACTAAGAATACTCATACATATCATCATCGTCCCTTCGCATTCTCTTCCTCCCTGATGTACGCAGCTGAGTTTGCATACTCGGTAATTGCAGTGCATCAGCATCATTATCATCATCTCCACCAAGACCGTCGTCGTAAACTTTAATTTTTATAAGAGGTAGTTACTTATTTTTGTTAGGGGTTTACATAGTAAATAGAGGTACCAAAAGTGTTACCATAGAGAAAACGATAATTATATCAATCCCCTCTAGATAATATATATATTTCTCTTTATGCGGATACTCAGTAATCCTCCTCGGTGCGAATTCGTGGTCCACGGGTCAAATTGGATCTATTTGGAGTGATTTTGTATGAGATTTTGTATGAAATCTGGCATCATGATGCTAAAATCAGTATAATATCTACTTAATTCCCACTTCTTACTATGATAATATAATAATACTGAATATACAGGTTGGTACATGCGCAAAATACAGCCATTAATCAGCTACTTTATGCGTGCCAAGACTATGTTTGTGCACAGAAATGGGCTTTGATGGGGGCCCATGAGGCCCCCATCAATGGGCTGGGGGTTGGGCCGGGGACTTGGGCCCATTTGTGAGCTATCCTGAGGTCTACCCCCAACTCCCAGCGCCAGAGTGTCGATGCCATTCTAGGCCTGGTACGTGATGCCCTTCCCTATCTAGAAGAATAAATGATGTAGACTAACTCGTGCAGATTGATAATGCGACTCGGGAGACGACCTCGGGCAAGTTCTTCAACGTGATTGATGGTACAGAGATCCCGTGGTAGAGGATAGCCACCTATCTGAAACGCCCAGTAGCACCATTGATGGGCTGCAGGATTGATAGCACATGCTACACTGCCTCACAGTGCCTATCTCTGTCATCCATAGATTGTCCATTATGATAATATTTTGAATATGTCGACATCTGAACCTTGGAAGATGTTACTTTTTGATGTCGGAGGTATCAGGTGTTTGCCCTAGTATTTAGTAGGATTACACGTTTGAATATTATAGGGCATGGAAAGTCCCCCATGTTGCTGCATTAGTCTGACGCAAGAGAGTCTCCGCCCTAGTTATCGGAGTCCACAAGTAAACGGGTGCGGAGCCACGTTGGGTTGTAACCATACCAAGCGCCCACCATACCTGGTGTGTGCCCCAGTCAACGATAATTGTCAGTCAGCGATAAATTTGGAAATTAGGTACATCTTGTATGGCGTGCCCGTATAAAAGGTACACAGATAAGTACACAGTATACAAAATTCACTTTCCTCGCCAATAGCAGCCGTGAGTCTCAGTGGGTTCTATAACCACTTCTGATTTTGCCTTTGGACAAAAAGTGTAAATAGAAACCGAACTAGTTATGTAGCTAGTCCGGGCTGGGAGCCACCCTCCATAATAATCAGCGTACCACCCGGCTCTGTAACTCTGTAACCATTAGACTAAGCATGAGGTGCATGGTGCACGAAGACCACACATCTTTGAGTGCGGTGTAGCGAGATTCACGCTACCTCGTCTCCCATCTTGATATAAAACTCACGACTAGTCATGGTGACCTCTGATAGCCTTTTGATCCATGTTTTATCCCTTCATTACTTTCTAGTCACAGGTTTAAACATTGAACTTAGAGGTATCAATCATAGAAGATGCATTTTCTACATACAACTTTCGAGTGGTACCTACCTAGTAGGCTAGGACTCTTCAACAGACCGAGTAACCCGGCGTTCCACGTGGGTGATTGTAGGACAACATCAGGATTATCGTAGGACCTAAGAACCATAACTGCATAATCCGAATAAGTCGTTGGAATTTTTGGACCAAAAAAACTACTTAGATACTACGTTCATGGAGAAGATCAATATAGCCAAAACTAGATAGATAATTTAAACAAGATCAGATATTTGCTAAGATATGTATTCACCAAGGTGATCTGAGCTCAAAGAATGCATTGGGGAGAGCAGCCTGTACATAACCAGATGTACACCAAAAGCCAAGTGGAGAAGAGAAGAGAAGACTTGCCTCTCTTCCAGTCTCAAGCTCATCCTGTCTTGTCCGAGAAAATAGAGCCGGTCTGCCCAGCCTCGGCTGTAATGAAGCTAGGTGGCAAAATGATAGAGAACGTAGTGGATAAAGATGAAAATAAGCAAAAAGGAAACAAATAAGAATAGAGTCATTTCAGACCAATCAAGGTCTTTCGTCACAAAAGCATAAACCTTGGCATGAGTTGCCAGCAATAGAGTGGTGATGAGAAAAGGAATGGTAGAGGGTCAGCCGCTGTCGAGACCCCTTTGATCAGGACTCGATAGACCAGGAAAGACAAAAGGCCAACCCATTTGGCAAAAAAGAAAAACATAAAAGAAAAGGTCATACGTCACTGTCACGTGGTGTTCGGCATTACATGAAGGGTGTCTTGCGTTTTTCAGCGCTGGACAACACCAGCATCGGCGTCTTGCGCCGCTCTGGTGCCTGAACTGCCGGCCCCTGGCCAGCAACAACATCCGCCACTGATGGCGACGAGGTGCCACTGGCACTAGGCGAGTGAGCATAGTCCCCGCGAGGATCAACAAACTTCGAGTAAAAGTAGCCACCGTCCTCGCTAGTCGGAGTGGCGCCGTGGAAGGGACTATCCGGAGACTTGCGGTCCCGGCCAGATTTTTCCCTTCTCTCGGACCCAATGGCACCATTAGCAACTGCCCGCAGGCTGCCTAGACTAGGCTTGCTGGAGAGGCTTCCGCCGCTGCGCACGGTGGCATCATCGCCATCCGAGAAAGTAAACTCTTTCTCACTCGCAGGGGTGTTAGTGCCTCCACTGCTATGGTATCCAAGACTGCGTGTGTCGCCACGACGCTCGATCCCTGCGCGAACAAGATTGTGAACAGCACGACGTCGCTGACGGGTCGCAAAGTTCTTGCTGCCTTCGTGCTGGGAGGTGGGCTTGGCAACGAGATCCTCAAGCGAAGGGGGGCCACGGGGCTGACGCATCGGATGCTCACCAGCACGACTTTGGCCGGGTCCAAATGTTCCAGTGGCCGGTGTTGGCGGCAGGGCTGCAGACCTAGGGCCGGGTCCCACATTGGCCTTCATAGTATCAATGTTTGTCTTGATAGTTGGGTTGAACGAAAGGTTCTTGCGGTGGCCTCGGCGGAGAGCATTCACAGACGATTCGTGGGGCGGAGAGGGACTGCCAACCGGGGGGGAAATTGGCTGTGGGAATTGCATGGGAGATTGCGTGGAGTCCGCAGGAGGAGAGATCTCTGCACGGAACTGGGGAACTTGCTGGCCAATATGGGACTGAGTATCTTGATAGAACTGTTGCTGGCGTTCTTCCTGGGAGTTATTGTCCATGATGTAGCTTTGTTGGCCAGTAAGGGGATTGTAGACGCAGAACATTCCAGGTTGACCAGGAACCGGCTGCACAATGGGCTGAACGCCTTGCTGGAGCTGCTGTTGATAAAATCCCATGCCAGGGATGGAGAGCGAAGGACCCTGTTGCTGCCGAGGAAGGGACATTCCGAGGTTGAGGCCTTGGAATTGCTGAGCTGCAGCAGTGACACTGATCAACTGCTGTTGCAGGCGTTGCTGCTGCGCAGCAAGGAACAGGTTGGTTGACATCAATTCCGCATACATGTTCTCATCGATTGGAATATCGCCACCGGCCATCTCAAGCGTCGGAGGTGCAAGTACCTGCTCCGGCATAGTGTACATCATGCGGTTGTGCTGCGAGTTGTTGCGGTGCGAGTTCGCGTTTTGATTCGTGGTGTAATTGTGCTGTGGGAATCCAGTTCCGGTCGCAGTTTGTGGGACCCGGTCGGCCCCTCGGTTGGAATACCCGGTGAATCGTGCACCCTCCATTCCACTCCGCTGCTGATGTTCGGAGGGGATTGTGGCAGACTTGGGAGCAGTGCGCAGTCCAGCCAAAAGATGAGAGCGACTGGTACGCGGAGTGGAGACAGATGCCGACGTTTGGGACTCGTCGATGGTAGCAACCTGGGGAGGCATGCTCAAGCGCTTGATGTGAGAGCCTTTGCCGCGCGAGGCGAAGCCAGAGCCCGGCACACCCAGGGAATTGCCATTGTTGAAGGAAGAATTGTAAGACATTTGAGCAAGACCGCCAGCGTCCATACTCGTATTCGTTTGGTAGAGGTGGATTGTAGGTATGTGCAATAGAATGCAAGCGAGACAAGTTGTATCTTTTGACGTCGGATTTGACGTGAGCGTTTGGGGTCAACCACAAAGCTGAACTCACTTCCCGGCGATTAAGGAATTATGGTGTCTATGCAATACGTTGGAATAAGTCTGCGAGATCGGAATTCAACGACCGAAAAAGAAAGCGTAGACGCGAGAGTCAGGATTTCTGTATCTAGAAACTGGTCAGTAAGATCCAACGGATGGGACAGAAGGCAGCAACACGTACCAATCACCGGTGAAGATATGCAAAGCGAGCGAGTGGCTAGCAATAAAGATGGCAGATGATAGAAGAACCAAGCTGTACAAGGACTTGCTAGGTTTTGAAAGTCGCGAACCCGAGGAAGAGGTCTCGAGGAAGCCGAGGTGGAGGTGATTTGTTGACAGACACCTCGAAAGGAAAAAAGAAAAAGGAAAAAAAACAATTAAGAGGATATTTTTGAGAAGAAAAAGCCACGCGCGAAGCAAGACCACGAAGAAAGGATAAAATGTTCGGGGGAAATGCTCTGCAAATCCCAGCCGAATAAAAAAAAGAGAGAGTAGTTCACGCGATGCCGAAGATCGAAGATCGAAGACTTGGAGGTTAAAACACTGAAGGTCGCGACCAAACAACCCAGTGCCGTGCGAATAACCGAGGCGAAAGCAAGTTCAGGGATCCGAAGAGATGAACTGAGGCAATCAAAAATGTAATGAATTTGGGTCTCGGCCAAAACACAACGTTTTTCCTCAGGGGGGCGGAACTAATCGGGACTATTTGCAAAGTGGATAAATGCTTTTTTGAGTGTTTTTTTCCAGGAAACGAGAAGAGCTGCAGAGAAAGAAGGAATGCAGAGGGGAAAAGGAAAGGAAAGAATCGAAGATTAGATGGAGGGTTGGATGTGAGAGAAGAAGAAGAGAGAGATTGATGAAGGTGGATGGCCTAGGCGGGGATTGCTGCCTGATCTGCAAGGCACCAACCGAACACAACAGGCCCAAAAGGGTACTAGCGTCTTTTCTCCAGGCACAATTGCTTTGAGAGAGAGTATCAACGGAATATCAAGGCTCACTTTAATATCTTCTTTTGTTCTGTTTCTCGTATTTGAGCAAAAGGATAATTCAAGCTTTTTCAGATTTACCTATCCTCTAGGTAATATCCTATTCTACTGCCTGACTGCCTGATCATAGCTGACAGCATCACAGAAGAAGGACCCATTGAGGAGATCTGACTGGCTCGTCCTGTTGACCAATAAGCAACACACTCAGACCTGAAGTGATCCCCCGTCACATCCCCAACCAAATCATTGGCTGTTGGCCACTAGCGGCGCGACGTGGCTGTCATCTACGCCTGACAATGCCCCTAGAGCCGCTCGTCGCTGATGCCAAGCTGCCGGTGCCAGCCAATGGGTTTACCTGGACTTGTTTGCTTCTAGCTCATAACTCAATCAGATCCCATTATGATCATTGTTACAGCCCTGTCCATCATATGCTGCGATGACGATGAATACCGCTATCTAGTTTAGTGTGTCTTTTCAGGAGAACGATGATGCTTTCTCTTGTGATGCTTCGCACATGATTATCATGTGATCTTATTATTATAGAAACGACCACCTTCCCCTGAATTATGAAACAAGCAGAGAAAAGGCCGTGTGTTGTCGCTATTCCCAAAACCAACAAGGTCTCCGGTGGCTTGAAATTGGCTTCATGGATGCCTAGGTGAGCATGCAACTCCAATCAACGACAAATGCCATATCAGATATTCTATGGACGACCTTGAATGAGCTTGATCCCGGCTAATTAAGATGACGATACCCCCCTATCGGCTTATGAACCAAGGCGTAGAGACATGGTTCCAATGGAGTTGATATTATTTATGGGCAATTCATGGATTTCTTAATCAGGGAAAGAGCTGGCTCTACTACGGTATAAAATGCGCGACGAGAATGATGGACTTGCACTGTTGCGTACTTCGGGGATTATATATAGAACGCGATGACAAGACCCTCGTGCTATGACCAGGGGAATCGCACAGACCAGGAAACTGCCCAGTGAGATCGTCGGCTAGCGTGATTACGATCTACAACGGTTCAAGATGTGGATTGTCAACTGTAGAATTTCACACAAGCGCTGGTATAAACCATGCCTTTTGCCACCTTCAAATGAATCATACATGTATAGCGTACATCTTAGCCCCTCCTGGCTCCATATATCGCATCTCGCCCGTTCGGGAACTGCTGTTCCCCACGTTGTATGTACAATATGCAAACACTCCTATGGTGTGTACAGACGCACATGAAAAGGAGTTTGGCAGCATGTGCTTGCATTGTCTGCTTGTGGGTCATAATGCCAGCCAGATAAAGAATGGGACCCAAAATCACAACTAGATGTGAGTTGTTGATGAGCCGTGAGAACATGAAGAAAGGATAAAACAATGGATAAGAAGAAAAGAAAAGAAAGATGAAGATGCGGGGTATCTGCTGGCTGAGATAGTGTGCCAGAGGAAGAAAATCAATGAGTCGTGAAATATAATCAAACATCGAGTCCATGGGTGCGATCTCTAGGAAATTAAGCATCCACTGGGACACCGGTTCCAGGAAGAGTGGCCGACTCATTATGGGATGGTAATCGTCGATGACCTAGTTCGGGAGTGGTGCCCTTGCCATTCATTCGGTCGAATTCCAACGTTTCAGCCAACTCCGCAGCCATAGGGTCCAGATCTTCTTCTTTGAGTCCGGTCGCCAAGGCCACCAGCTTGCGGTGCATATCGAACTTGGTGCTCACACCCGCATCCGCTGTTTGTTGGGCTAAATCCTTAATAGCATTGCGACGTATCTTCTGCGCAGAGCAGAGCTCTTGAGCGAGTCGATACCGAGCCATTAATTCGTCTTGCTCAAGGGACGCCGGGGTAGGTTTAGGTACCTCCGTAATAGCAAACTGTTCGGCCAACCGAGCATGTTGGATTTGCTCAAGAAGCGACTCATAGCTTGCCCGCAATTTTTCATATCGACCAGCTTGGTCGTCGTTGCGCTCATGCTCGGCCTCCTTAGCTGCCAATGCAGAGAGCTGATTCTGAATCTTCTGACGGTCGGATTCCAATTGCTCGTGTAATGCTTCGGGATTGGCGACATCATTGGAATCTTGCTGATTGATCTTTGAGTTTCCATAGGTCACGGCAAGCTTTTTATTAGCCTCGGCCATGATTGTCCCAATTTTGGAGAGGAGCTCAGATGTCGCAGGGGCATCCGAGATTGGAGCAACGGACTGTGGATCTGTGCCCACAAGACCAGCTGCTTCAGCATCCATATGTTCATTAGCCATGGTGACGGAAGATGGTGCCGGCGGGATGTCATGGTCATGATGTTGAGAACGCTGTGCGATACTGCTAGCGGTTTCGCCTTTATTATTCACCAGATCGCCAGCGCGGTGACAATGCACAAGAAGGATGTTCACCAGGCGAAACGCACCGTTGCGGGCAGCAACCAAGACAGCAGTATCTCCATTCTGATCCTGACATGACAACAACATTTGGATCTCATCTTGCGAGCATGTCTTGCACAACTTATCGAGAAGTATTTCGCAATAATAACGTGAGCTCTTCCACTTTCCCTTGCTTCGAGTATTTTCTGCAATGTGATGGAAGATAGTGGCACCGAACCAGTCTCGGAACGAGACAGTGTCCAGAAGCATATCTAAGAGAGTCGGAAACGTTCTCTTTTCGTAATTATTGGTAAACAGAACAGCTCGGACGAGTGGGGTCTCTTCATGCTCCGAAAGTGCCTTGACGTTAGCCCCTTTGTGCAGAAGATCTTGCACAATTCCCAAGTCACCCATCGCACATGCCCAGTGGAGTGCTGTGTTCCCCGAATCATCAATGGCTCGATCGACTTGGAAATGAGCAGGGGGTTCGGGGGGAGGAATGCGTGTTGCCTCTGGTGCATCACCCACGGTCATGAAATAGTCTAGAAGTTGATCGCCGTAGATTATGTGTTCTTGCTCGCTGATGGACATAGCGGTTGCCTCATCCACTCCACGCTTCCGCTTCCGTCCGCCATGTGACATTTGAAGCATATCCTCGTCTGCGACCATTGATGATGATTCAATTGTGGCGTGTCCGATTGACTCGTTATCGTCGAACCCTGCATTCATTTCATAGTGATCTTGTGGAATGGTTGGGGGGCCCATGCTGCGCTGAGGTTGAACAACTTTCAGGCTCTCTGAAGCTGCTACCGCTGCGGCAGCCGCGGCGGCAGCGGCAGCACGGTTTGCGGCGGCCGATTTCCTCGGTGCTCTAGGTTTGGATGGAGCTGATGTGTGTTTCGGCGCTGGTGGGGGACTGTGGTCTCCAGCAACATAATCGAAAATCGGGGCTAGTTTTGTAAGGATGTTGTTGCGTTCCGCAAGCTGTCGGCCTTCTGGAAGTGGGATCCATGTTCCTGCGAGCATTACCTGTCAGTAACCTGAAGTTTTTCTTCGGGCCTCATAGATCCCAAGACATACCCTGATATTTGCCATAGCCTCCCTGGACTTTCTCATGTACCCCCTTCTGGACCTCACGTTCGAGGATACGCGTTCGTGCAGGCTTATCAAACCCTGCAGCTTTGAGAATGTGTGTTGCATTGACCCAATCATCCCCTCGCCTTCTCATGACACTGTCAGTGTCGAGCTTGAACTCGTACACGGGGACCTGGGAGTGAGAATGTCAGCTGTGCTCGCAGTACACGGAGAACAATCCCAGGCCGGGGAAGTGGAAATGTCCAATTATAAGTATACATACACTGCTGTAGGTAGCAGAGTAGATGGTGTCCATCCCCGCCATAATGTGCGTCGCCGTTGGCCGCTGCAATTCAGTAGGTTCCTGAAGAGCGATATCGCACGTTGAAGCCGAAACGTCACCCCTTGAAGATCCACAAGTTGATCTGTTTAAGAATTCTGCAGGACTCGATGCATTGCACGCAATAAAAATCCGGACCGAGAACACAGAGATACGATTCGGTGGAGCTGGGGGTGGCATCCCAAATACGCGCTGGACGCGTAAAGTGCGCACTAGGCCCATTTCGGAACGCTATCATGTGATTTTGTGTCATGTGATCAATATCGGGCCAGCAGGAACCTCAAACGAGCGGGAATCGCCAACCACGCCGTGCTGCTTCTGTTTCCCCGCTCCTTGCCTTTCCACCCCTCAATTCTTGACAAAATGACTGTCATCGAATCAGTTAAAAGCGCCGTTGGCCTTTCGGAGACCTCCGGTAAGATTCTAAGGCCATTGATCAACAACCAAAAGCTCTAGCAGGAAAGTTGACCAGATTCTAGCAACCCGCCAGGAAATGTCGGAAGCGCGTCTTCCCATGCAATACAGAGATTCATGTGCACACCTTCTGATCCCGTTGAACCGATGCCGGCAAGCAGAGTACTACCTTCCCTGGAAGTGCGAGGTACGAGATCCCTCATTTTGATGCTCCAACCGAACCCGATTCGACCAGAGCGCTCTCCAGAGCTAGTCAACTAATACAATTCTCTTCTTTTCCTTTAGGATGAGCGACACTCATACGAGAAGTGCCAGTACGAAGAGTTTAAGAAGCGTGTGGCCAAGATGGACGAGCTGCGTGCCGCCAAGGACGGCGCCCGGAGCAACTGAATTGTGGGACTGTTGGTATGCGCGGCCGGTGCTGCTGCTTCAGCAGCAGGAAATGTAAATAAGAGATACACCGAAACTGCTTATGGATTGCCTTTTGGCGTTGGGACCTTTCATCAATCGGCCACTTTATTTTCTTCACCTATCTGGACAACAATTGCGTCCGCAACTTGATGCTCTGTTTGACATTGGCTAGATTGTTACCTAGCATGTTTCTGAGAGCTTCTCGGGTCAAGCATATGTTCATGGACAGCTTGTCATTTGGTATAGCTTGAGCGCATGTAAGCAGATCGTATAGTGGATCGCTTATATGCAAAAGAACTACATAACCCTAGGGGTTTGGTTAATGAATTCCCCGGAGTTCCTTGGTGATAAAAGACACTAAGATTGTATAGTTCTTTTAGTGAACTTAGACTGCACTGCTGCTCTCTACGCAATCATGCGTTGTTATGGCCTACCAATGTAAAGCTCGTGAAGCTCATTCGGGTTGCTTATTCCATATATTTCCCCCTATGCCTACCTATGTAGACAAACCCCTTGACCTATGACCAAAGCATGTTGCCAAATTAAACACCACCTAGTCAGTCCTGCATCCAATGATCGTTTGCGGCTTTATAAGCTTAAGCGGCAAGTTATATTGGCTGTATTGCTGCCGATTAGTGGTATGCATGATATTTACGCTAGTTATAGTTAGTAGGTATGATAGCATGATAGTTAAGTACATGGATGCGTTGAACAAGCCCCAAAACTAGTCCTGCGCATATAGCTCTTGATGAAGAGCTACCCGGATATTTTCTCCTTGGGTGAATATGCCATATAACATTGCATATAGTTAACGTAATACCTGCAGATATGATGGTTACTTTCATGCAGATTTCATGCAGTCGTCATTAAATCATGCCATATCAATCAGTTCTCCTTATATTTAGGCACTGTCTTCCTACCTATCCTGTAGGTACTATCTCCATAGTTTAACCTGGTGTGTAGGGAATTGAACATCATTCTAGTTCATTTTGGCATTAGCTACTGACTATGATATTTGTGACTTTGTTTTCCCTTTGTACCTACATGTATATAACGCTCGGGCCTATGATAGACGCTCCTGTGGCAGATCCTCGAAGACGCAAGTGCAGGGTCTCATTTCACCACTTCTATATCACTACCTCAAGTTGTTTTCTACACCAGGACACTCCATGTTCAAATATTTCCCAAATTGAGTCAAATGAGGACCTATATAAAAAGGCTTGATGGGATTAATCTTGGAAGTCTCGAGATATCCTCGGAATTGTGACAAATCATGATTAATAATACCAAGATTTCGTAAGGTGGGCAGGGAAATAAAACTCCCGCCGTTATCGCCGCCCCCGCCAGAAAATCGGCTGGTCTCCGAAAAATCGAACCCCCTCATTGCGATTTACCCAGGAATTACAGAGAATCAATTAGAAAGGGGACTATGCGCAGCTCTATGCCTCTTTGATTACTCTTTCTTCGACCTTTGGCTTTCCTATTCACTCTGGGATTGTCTTCTCTCTTCTATCCTATACTTGTGCCTGGGCATTTTGTGTTTGCCAGCCTGAGGCATCTCCGACACAATGGGACTTCTGTATGTGTTTTGAGAGGCTTGATCTACTATTTGGAATCCCTCTAATCTCAAGCAGAGCACTCGGAACAGCGCTGGAATGGCCGGAAGCCAAGAAAAAGGCGGGCCAGGTGCGCCAGTGGGGTATCGAGGTATGCCGCTTGTGTTCGATCCGTCTAGATCGGCAACGAAACAACCTCTAGGTGTCTGACTTGATTAGCAATTACTTGCCAATTGGCGCAGGGCACGAGGCAAAGAACGCGATGCTCTTCTTTGGGGCGACGAGGTATGTTGTTCTGGCCCGCATAGTGTTTTCCGGTCGCAATTCGCTAATCAATACCCCTCTATGATAGGTTGAGTACCTCGTGGTAGCTCTCGACGACCCGGCGAAGAAAGCACGGTTATCTCTAGCCCAGGCTGAGATTCTGAAATCACTTGCAAGAGACGAGGAGTTATGGAAGTCTGGTTCCGGCAAGGGCAGTGAAACTAGGGACCAGTGAGTGTGATTTTATGGCCAACAGGAACTAGCATATCTGACACCACCCAGTGACGGGGAGGAGCCGCCTCATTTCCACCCCGAATTTGGAAGGTTCATGTTGGAGGCTACTCCTGGACAGCCTTGGGGAATCGGGTTTAAAGACCTACTCAAGGTGGAGTCCAATATGAAGTGGAGGTGAGCTCTCTCGGTAACACAACTTTACCTGAAACATGCTAATAGCCTCCAAGACGAGAAGTTGCGAAAGCACACATGGCTCCGAATGAAGTTCCCATTACCCTAACAACCTTCCCTCGGCTGGGAACCAATGATGACTACATCCAGCCATATTATCCTCCGTCTGGACCAGCTCTCCGCTCGCAGTTTGTTCCTGATGAGATTGCCAACCCCCATATCAGATTCCCTACTCTGGCTGCCAATATTCGATCCCGAAGAGGTCGCAAGGTCGAACTGAATGTACCTGTTTTCCACGACACAAATACGCCTAAGCCATTTAAGGATCCAACAGTTAACTACGACCTTCATAATTGGCCCGAGGATGACGACGTCCGCAACGGCGCAGCCAAAGACGATCATGTTTACATGGACGCCATGGCATTCGGAATGGGCAGCTGTTGCTTGCAGATCACCTTCCAAGCAAAGAATATGACAGAGGGCAGAAGACTTTATGATCAGCTGAGTCCTTTGGGGCCTATTCTTTTGGCCCTTACCGCCGCTACACCCATCTATAAAGGTTTCCTAGTGGACACAGATGTGCGATGGAACCAAATTGGCAATGCAGTCGATGACAGGACACCCGAGGAACTTGGTGAAGCTGTAAGTTTTCGGGGATGACACCTTTGGCTCACCGAACTAACCTCTCGCAGCCTCTCAAGAACGACCGGTGGAGAATTCCCAAGTCGCGATATGCCTCTAATTCGACTTATATCTCTCAGGATCCTCGTCTCCGGAAAGAATACTTCGATCCTGATCTAGTCGTTGATGAGGATATTAAGAAACGCCTTATGGACGGGGGAATGGATGACCTACTTGCGACGCATTTTGCACACTTGTTTATCCGTGATCCCCTGGTCATTTTCTCCGAGGATCTCGAAGAACTGGATCTTAACAAGAGTGACCACTTTGAGAATTTGCAGTCCACTAATTGGCAGCACATGCGATTCAAGCCGCCGCCACCTGATAAAGATGATATTGGCTGGAGAGTTGAGTTCCGGTCTATGGAGATTCAAATCACAGATTTCGAGAACGCCGCATTTAGCATTTTCATCGTCCTCATCACTCGTGCCATCCTAAGCTTCGATCTCAACTTCTACATCCCGATCCAGCGTACTACTGAGAATATGGAGACGGCACACGCTCGCAACGCTGTTCTTGATCGGAAGTTCTGGTTCCGTAAGGACCCCTTCCCTCGCAGAGTGCCCAGAAGCGCACAGCAGTCAACCAACAGCAGCACTTTCTCATCTACAACATCGTCGGCTGTGAATACTCCACCTCCATCGCCTCCTCTTGGTCCCGTTGAGACAGAGTTTGATCTTATGACCATCGACGACATTGTGAATGGATGCGCAGACGGATCATTCCCGGGTCTCATCCCGCTTGTGGAGTCCTACCTTAACAGCGTCAATGTTGACGTTGAGACGAGGTGTTTCCTGGCCAGCTATCTTGATCTAATCCGGAAGCGAGCCGATGGAACTCTTTGGACCGGGGCTCGTTGGATGCGTGAGTTTGTAGCCAAACATCCTAGCTACAAGCAGGACAGTGTTGTGTCTGAGGAGATCACATACGATCTAGTGAAGGCCGTTGAGGAGATGACTGTCAAAGAAGGCAAAAAGGGATCTGTCGGGTGGGAACTTCTCCGAGGCAAAAAGATCTAGATAAGAGGCATCTACACACATCCACACACAACTAGATATCCAGAGTGTGAGCATATATAGCGGAAACTTGAAACAATTTGCACATATTCATGACAATTATGAGGCAGCCATCCTTGTCACAGCATCTGATGAATCTTAATTTTCTCATTTCCCAAGTGTCTCCAACCAAAGTACTCATTCCAGCAGCATTTCCTCCTCAGTCGGCAACCGGCACGAGTCTGCCAGCCCAGTCACCTTCCATTCGCCGTTGAGTTTATGCAAAACAAAAAGTTCAACACCAACATGGTCCACAACTCCATTGACCTTCGCCCGGAATGGCGCCCACACAGCGGCCAAGTTCAAGCTTCCTGTTTCGTGCACCTTCACCTCAGGATCCCAGATGCGCTCATCGATGTCGTCTTTGAGCCCAGCGACATGTTCAACGAACGAACCAATCGTACAGAAGCGCAGGGAAGTTGGAGATGGAGGTGAAAGTGTCATCCCTCCTGCTCTGACACAGTGTTTCTCGAAATCGGCGCGCGATTTGGTGCTGAGTGCTGCGAGGAAACCTTGCGTGACTGCGATAATGGCGGCTGTTTCCTCGGATTCTAATTGGATTGCTGCCCCAGTTCGAGAGCGATTTGGTAATGACCAGCACATTGCTGATGGCATGATTTAGTTGGAGGAAAGCATCAAGTCATCAAATTATCATTATAGTGGGATATCGTCTTGTTATATCCTCTATCTTCGCTAATTTTCAAGAGCAAACAACTCGATGTACATGTGTACCTACCTATGTATACCCTTACTACTATTCGGATCACAGCTGTTACCGTTACAGTGTCCATCGGTGTGTTATTTCGGTCTGTTACACTTTGTCTAACTTTGTTCAATTTCAGGATTTCAGGAACCCTGCGATCTTGCTGTCATACAAGGGTAAGTGCTTGGTGTCACATATCGACTTATTTGGTGTTTGGTCCGATTTTCATCCTACAATGTTCCTATGTCGACTATTTTCGTTGAACTTGATTCTTGTGTTACTATCAGGGGCATGTGGCAGCTACTAGGCTATCAGTTCCAATGATGATATGCTGCGCTTTATATCTCCTATTACTAGCATGCGAATCTATAAATCTTAAGACTCACTTGCTTCGGAAGTCGGCTTAAAAGCTTCGGTTAATCCTCGGAGTGATTAATATGGCCTATGACCAAAACAGACAATCGTCCGTCAAAATTTGGAGAAAATGGGCCATGAAACTAAATACCCCGGAACATCCTGAAGGGGTATTGGTGGATGAACAGGCTTACGCCATCCCACCTCTCCACTTCTTGTCATAATCCGAATACTACTCCAATAGCCTATTATTCCCACTTTCTATGTATCTTGTTTTGCTACTCCGTACATGACCGGAAAACATATCAGCCGTTCACATCTCCCGAATGTCGATCACAGACTATTTAAGCGATTGTGGGGTTTCCCCGCATCACGGAAGTCCTCGGATTTCCCGCGGATGTGGTACTATAAAAGAAATTGAAACGGCACACAATGGAAGAACTAGAGTGGAGAAGAGTGTGTCCATCTATATCATTATGATTGCATTTGCGACCGGCTTTCTACTATGGACAGCAGTCCATGCTGTCCCTACAAAATCATCTCCCACAGTGGCAGTGCGCAATGGAACTTATACTGGGGTTCGAAGCTCAACCTACAACCAAGATTTCTTCCTGGGTATGCCCTATGCCCAGCAGCCAGTGGGGAATTTGCGCTTTACTGTGCCGCAGTCATTGAATGCGAGTTGGGATGATACACGCGATGCGACACAGTACTCGGATATTTGTGTTGGATATGGAGTAAGTACAATTCTTTCAGTTACGTTCCAAGATGATTCTTACCAATGTGTAAATTAGACGGACTCGATTTGGTATCCTCAATCAGAAGCATGTCTTACCCTAAACGTAATCCGGGGTTCATCTGCCAATGAAGACTCGAAACTTCCTGTTGGAGTGTGGATTCATGGCGGTGGATTTTATCAAGGCTCTGGGGCTGATGAGCGTTACAACATGTCTGCAATTGTGGAAAACTCATATCAGATCGGTACGGATCTCGCGCTCTCTTTGGATACTTGGAAGCCTGGTCTAACTAGAAATATTTTAAGGCAAACCGTTCATCGCTGTCACGCTGAACTATAGACTGTCAGCATGGGGCTTTATAAGCTCTAGTCAAGTCTCCGGCAGCGGAAACACCAACCTTGGATTGAGAGATCAGAGGCTGGCGCTTCAATGGGTCCAGGAAAACATCGGCGCATTTGGTGGCGACCCCAACAAAGTCACCATATGGGGCGAGTCAGCAGGTGCCATGTCAGTGGGATATCACCTTACAGCATACAACGGACGAGATGACAAGCTGTTTCGGGCTGGCATCATGCAGTCTGGGGGCTCGATAGCCGCCAGTCCAGGAAATTATACGACGTTCCAATCAAAGTACAACACATTGGCCTCCAAGGTAGGCTGCTCAGACGTCGTGGATTCATTGCAGTGCCTTCGTGAAGTACCATTTGAGACGCTTAACACTGTTCTAAACGGCACGGAGGGCGCCTCCGATTACAACTTCTCGCCGGTCGTGGACGGGGACTTCATTCGGAACTGGGGTAGTATTCAACTGAACAAACATGCATTCGTGAAAGTTCCTATCCTTGCTGGCACCAACACGGATGAAGGAACAGCATTCGGACCCACAGGAATCAACACCACAGAGCAATGGTATCAATACTTAACAGGTATATATACAAATCTACTACACTACCAACCTAGCAGCTAACCCATCCAGACGGCGGGTTGAACTTCCAAACACCACCCTCTGTAGCCAAGCGCATCCTCGAACTCTACCCCGACGATCCATCGCAAGGCATTCCAGCATATCTCGGAGATCAGCGCGTGCCATCAAACGGCCAGCAATGGCGCCGTACCTCAGCCTTCGCAGGCGACCAATCCATGCATGCGAATCGCCGGCGACAATGCGAAGCCTGGGCCGAGACATCAACCCCAGCATACTGCTACCGGTTCAACGTGCGCTCGGCAGATGTGGCACTCCTTTCAGGTGTGACTCATTTTGAGGAAGTAGCATTTGTATTCCACAACATTGCTGGACTGGGATATCACTACGGCAAACCGTTTAATGGGGTGCCGCAGTCGTACATTGACCTCAGTTCTATGATGACAACCATGTGGGCATCTTTTATCCACGACCTCGATCCGAACCCGGGTGTTGTCAAGACCCCTGTACATTGGGATTCCTATTCCACAAACAAGCCCGTTGATCTCTGTCTCGATGCCAATACTACCAGTCATATGGAGGCTGATACATGGCGCAAAGACGGGATTGACTATATCAACTCCGTTGCGGGGGCCTTTTGGCGGTAGAAGGTGTGATTACAGTAATTATGGTAGAAAATACAGCTTACATTAAGATTACAAATAAATCCGGCAGCCAAGATCTAGTTCCGAATTAAAGCCATCAAACCATGGAACCTTCTTTTGGAATCCACTGGCCACGCGAGTATTGCATCACTGCCCAGGTGGATCAGAGCTAAATTACGCCAAGACACTACGGAGTAGTATTTCCTATCTTTTAATATCGAAAATTAAGACACGCAATCTATATGTTGCAGCCTACGAAAAATAAAAAGGGGAGCGCCTCAGCGATTCCAGCTCACGTCGAACTAGAGCCATGCGCAATCTATAGATACCCCGTTAGACTCAACCTCAATATTCAATTTCGCGGCAAATATAGATAAGATCTGTAGCGCAACTCGTATTCTAGAACCATGGTTACCTTCCTCCCGAACCCTCCAAAAAATTCAATAATGTCTTTTTTGCCTTTCTAGACCCACGATATGTCTCACCCCTAAAGTCGATCCGCAGTGAGACAGACATACGGAGTACGGAGTACAGGTTGTATACATATTAAATTAACATAGGCGTTGATGGCGGGTCGCGCCGAAATGTCCATCCACGGCTATATTGGATGTGTGCAAATCCCACCTCCACAGGAATGTAGCCGTCCCACTCTAGGCGCTTATCGCGCGGATCCCATCAAAAAGCAAAGCCATGTCCGACAAACCCTGCCGTCTCCACCACAGGTACTCCGTACTTTGTACATGAATTAGCAGTTGCGATTTACGACGTACATTGGCTGCGTGTGAGATACTCATCGAACTCGCATGGAGAATGGGCATTTCAGAATAGATCAGACCCGTGACGTGGCCAGGGCTTACAAATTCACTCAAGAGACACAGCCCTAGGAGTCTCACATGCCAACGACTCCAATACAATACCTGCCCAGCCTTTTTTTTCTTCTTTTTTCTTTCATCGCTGGTACCAGGTTGTACATCATACATTCCAAAGCTCACCGCCACAATTTCAGCAATGGCGCTTGTCTAGGAGCCAATCTCAGATCGCAGGCGGGGGGGGGATGCTTGCGTTGAGTAAGGATCTCCTGCACCTGGGGACTGCATCATCAAGATCGGGGCGGGGCTGAAATTCTACGATTTGAAACTTTCATGCACGACTAGTGGTTTTTTTTAAAAATGGTTGCCTCCTTTTCTAATACAACCTGGCCAAACCCAAAGATACAACAGTTTATGCATCCCTCCTGCAAGCCATCTCCCGGGAGATCTCGGGCACTCAATCTGGGATTTCGGGCAGATGCAGCTGTTCGCTCGATCTCGGGCAGAATGCAGACCTTGAACTATTGACTTTGTGCAGCTTGCAGTGGAGTACTTCGTATACTGATAGCACGGTATAGATCTCCCTGTGTGTCTACCCAAGAAGTAATATTGTTTGTATTACTCCGTATAAGCCGTACAAAATACACAGATCAGCAAAAAAAACTCAAAGAGACAAGCCAAGATTGAAATTAATAGTCGGTCTCATTCGGCGGGTAATTCGATTCGTCTCCACCGCCCCATAATCTCATACGATTGGCCTCAACCAGATAGACTTTTACCAAAAATGGTATTTCCACTTAATTTCAATATGGAGCCAGCCGCTAGATCCACGGGTCTCACCCGGGAACGACCAGTTAGGAAATCACAAGGTAAATGTAAACGAGAACGAAGGTATTGGGCCGGGGTTAGCCGCCAGCCAATCAGAATCCGGTTACTCCGTAGTTGATCTGCACATCAATTAGGTTTCTATGATGGTTTAGTTTTGGGTGAAGAAGATGATCGTGATATTCTTCAATAATGACTTGGTAGTACAAAACATACACCTATATAGGGTGAATTTGAGTGTTTCGGATAGATCCGCTGCAGTTGGTATTGTAATGTCTGCATTTCAGAGAAAGAAAGAAAAAGAAATAACACTGCAATAATAATTTATACTTGCATACTCCATACTCCGGTACTCCGTACGGAGTATACGATGTACAGATGTACAGATGCAGAGCACTAATGCAAGTCCGTTATTCCTGTACATCTTTCACGGCCAAGTCCGAGAGTCTATATTGTACTCCGTATCCTAAGCAATAACTAGCGCATGCTTCAATATACTACAACTAGTTAAGGCAGGGAAGACAGAAGAAGACCTAAAGAACAAGAACCTTACACTCCACTCAGGCCATCCCATCCCTAACTCGGCGTGGCGCGGGAGGCTCGAGAGCCTGAGTTAAATACCGATCTACTACTTGCGCCCTTTTTAGCTCTTGACAATCTACCAGGTTAGGTCGCGTGGACCTTTCACAGGAATACACCGACATTTATTCCAAACAGAGTTCTGACAGCAGTGAGAGTCCGTCGCCGTGGTCGCCGGTGCCACCGCAAACTCCCCCCCCCCCCCCCACACACCCCCACAACGGACAGTTCGCAGTTCGCAGTTCGCAGTTCGCAGTTCGCAGTATGCGATCTATATGATCTCACAAGATAAAGTTTGTGTCGGCCACCGATCCAAGGCTTATGGACCACACAGCACAGGCCGATGGACGATCAACAGCGTCATAGGCATATTTTCTCTAAAATATACTCTGTACTATGTAGGTCGGTGTGGGCAAAAAGGGCGATCATAGCATATCCACACGAAAATTATTATTAGTTCGTGGAGATGGTTCCATATATGATATTCCTTTCTCCGTGTGTACTCCGTGTACGGAGTACGGATGTACGCTATTTTCACTTTTTCAGATATCTGCCGAATGAACTTCGTCAGTGTTGTCCAAGCCCCACGGATGGATATGTCAAAGTTCGCTAGTCCTTTTTCTTTCTCTGTGATCCTCCGGTACGATATGGAGATTTTCACAGAGAACCGTAGGATCTGACGCGCCACATGAAGGTTGTGGTGCCACCTATTTCTTTACCGTACGGAGTCCGTCGCCTAAAACTGAATAGAAGCTCTAGAAACAGTGTATATAATTGACCATGGAAGTGAGCGGCTTTCTCGGCAATGTCTCGGCCATGTCTCGGGGCGGTTCAGGACGGGTGCTGGAAGACGGCAATGAAAGTTGCTGGGACAAGCAAAATCCCATTCTGTGGCAAGGAGTGTCATGCCATATCGTTGGAGACTACCCCGTAGGTATGGAGTACGGAGTAACGTAAAAAGCTGCCCCAGGTGCCTCCCCCCGGGGGCCGGCGAATTGAATGAGTCAGCACGTCCCAAAACGGAATTACATTCCATGGGTCTTTCCAAGATTGGCTCTACGACACGTTTTCCCTCTTTTAGTTTTTTAGTTTTTTTTTTGGTCTCCCTTTTTGAATGGAAATACGTAAATACCAGATGTAGTAGACAAAAGTAAGGGACAAAGGAGGTTTGTACAGGGTACGGCTAATGGCATAGATCCCCACAGGGATAAGCGAACGTGCGATCTAGGATCCCGATCGATTTTATTTTACCAACCTTGGAACCCTCATAGCTCGTTTTCTTGAATTATCGCGGCAAATAATATTCCGTCATCGTCCTTCTTAAACCCCACCCGATGAACTAGCAAAAGTAAACAAGAAGTAAACAAGAAGTAAACAAGAAGTAAACAAGAAGTAAACAAAGAAACCTCAAGGTATAATAATGTAAATTGCTACTTCCTAAGTGAGGATAGTAAGTACAGACCGGGACAGACCACGTAAACTCTCTAGAGCATCGGAATGCACTTGCAGATGCGGTCGATTCCTCCGAACATGGGTTCCCCATGTGGACTCACGAACTAAGCTGTCAACCTCGACAATGACAAATCTTGAGACGCGGCTTTTTGATCCACCTATTATATACTAGGTACGGAGTACCTTACATACAGCGGAATGTGGCGGTCTGTAAATAAGGCTCCTATGAGACCGGATAAAGTATTGGAATTTACAGGTAAGATCGCAGGTCCTATACGGAGTACTAACTACAATGTAACATAATATCTGTATATTGCTTATATGCATTGGAAGATGAACTAGGTATGCTCCGTATTTTAACATGTATTTTAATATGTATTTAATCTAAATTTAATTTTGAGATCTCATGCCCGATCCCGGTCCCAATAGATCGGATCTTGATTATCCTAAACACAAATACCTGCAGCGAATGATAGCACTCCAACCCCGTCGAACAAACTTAGACTTAGTCTAGGTGATCTATTAGCCGTCATTTTATTACAAAGTAGATGATTTCTCCCTAGAAGGAAATCATAGAGTTCGAATAATCGAGTTCCTTCTACGATATAATGGGGAACCCACTTCTAAACTAAATGGATTCCAAATAGTTTTGTATCAGACCACCTGCATGTACAATATATATTGTAGAGCGAATCAGGCCTTCCAAAAAAGCCAAGGAATCATGCCATATTCTCATCGCCACAATGCACGTCCAACGCCCATTGAAAAAAAAAAAAATTGAACTGCAAACCAGAAAGAAATACGTGAGATCATGCCATATGAACATAAATAAAAGTATGATTAAGTTAAGTCACTCTGGAACCTTCGGTACCGAGACATCACGGCCGAGACTATACATGTGGTAACAGCTGGATTTACAAAGAAAGTTGAGAGATTTGATGATATTCATTTGGTTCCATTCCCGCGAAATGATTCCGGGGATATCCACATCCACACATTGAGGAATAAAAGAAAAGTGTCATAAAACCTTGAAGATCGAATATCAAATAATCGACTGGAAGCCATAAAATGAACCATAAATGTAACGCTGAATGAGACATCGTACACACATCATATCAGGGACATACTCGAACAGAATAGCTCATGGGGAACAACACAAAAAATGCAGGGTATAAACCAATAACGGTATTGAGAGATAGAGGGGAAACATTTGAGGTAAAAGAGAGGGAATAAGAAAAAGAAAAAAACCCAGAAAAGTAAAGAAACCAGTTTCAGACCAGACCAATGGCTATTGAATCATCAAAGGGGGATATCTATGCTAAAGCCGTTTTTCTCCCAGTACCTTGGGAAGCTGTTGGGGGGGTATTATATAAGAGCACCGATTAGGGAAAGAGTCCCAAAAGAAAAGTAAAAAAAAAAGATCAAGGGAAGACATAAAACCAGCAAAAAAAAGATGCCGAACAAGGGAAAGATACCAGAATTCCCAAAAGAAAATGGCCAAACTCCGTTGCCTTCTATTTCCCACCTTTTTTTTTTTCCAACGCCACATGAAAAAAAGACGCTTAATGACTGGTTGGTGAGGCGGAGTCGAGAACCGACTTGGGCTTCAGGTTTGAACCCAGGCTCGCCGCCTTGTGAGCGCCCATCTTGCGAGTCAGCTTGGCGTAATGTAGACCGCAGGCGTTACACAACGTCCGGGCACCATCTGGTCCCCGACGCCATTCTGGTGTTTCGGCTCGGTTACAGCTGTGGCAACGACCAGGAGGGGCCGCTTTCTGTAAAACGGGGTTAGCCAAACATTCGAGTTGTGGGGTGGGTGGCAGGGTGTCGACCACTGTCGACCACGGTCAATCCAGGGGGAAAGGAAAGAGTCCAGAACTTACTCCACGCCGTTTCTTTGGGTCTGCGCCTGCAAACCCGCCAGTGCCTTTGAACTCTTCTTGGTACATCGCCATGTGATCATCTTCAGTCTTGAACGCCTTTCGTTGCGCCATCTGTTCGGCGAGAGCCTGTTCCTGGTTGACCACGGCTGTGCGTATCCGGATCAGGGCATCTTGGTTCCGCCGTTGCATATGAAGCATATCCTCGACCTCATTTAGCGAGGGGAGGGACCCTAAGAGTGGGCCAGAACGCTGCGTTTGATGTGCGCGAGCTGCGTAGTGCCGTGAAAAGTCCAGGGTTCGCGTACTTAATTCGGCGATCTGTTCCACAATGTCAGTCCACATGTAATTTCGGGTGATTTGACAAGCCGTTTATCAATTTTGTACAATGTAGTTCAAAAATAGAAAAGATGACCAATTTGGAAAAAAAGAGCGAAAAAAAAGGAAAATCCATACCTCATTCAAAGATGTCTCCACATCATAAACCTCCAGATGCCGTTTTCCAGAGTCGCTATGGGGAGGACCTGGTCGACCCACAAATCCACCCTTGACTTCTTCCACACGTGGTGCACCCATGTAGGCACGGTTGTCGTAGGGAGCAGGAGGGTATGAGTGGCCACCGGATTGTGGTGGGAAGGAGTAATTTGGAGGGAAATGGCCATAACCATTGGGCGAAGCCACGCTACCGGCGGAGGTTGGCGCACTGTACTCATAGCCGGATGAATTCTGCGATCCAACCGACGTGATTCCTGTTTTGGCGCTCTGTGTAGGAGACTTCCCCGTGCTGATGGAGTGTAGTGAAGGGTTGCGCGAGTCTTGTGTATTGATGGAGGCGAGACTGGAACGCGATGCATCTTGCAACTGACCTTGATGGGAGAAACCGGGTTCCCGCATCAAGGGTCCAGTCGGTGGTCCATTCGAGAAGGGATTCGGTGGTCCAGCTGGACCTTCTGCGCTCGGTCGTCCGATGAGATGTGAAGGCGGCGCAGAGTGTGCGGATTGTGGTGGTGGTGGAGCGGAGGTAGATGCAGGGTATGGGAGAGGATTGTCGTTGCCGAGGGCCTCATGGATTGATGGCAGGGACTGTCTTGGGGTGTGTTTTTCCTTCTCATCTTCCAGGGTGCGACGTGCCTCCGGCGACGAGATATACCCCGGTGGTGCATTCGACGCGTAGGAGTAAGGTAGGGGTTGTCCGGCGTACATGACGTTGGGACTCATCAGAGGAGTTGGAGAAGCGGTGGCGCTCGAAGGGTGTCTGGAAGTGTATCCCGATCCGTCTTTCCCTAGGAAATCTATCGCGGGTAAAGGGTCTCTATAAATTAAAGGTTGGTCAGCTTCGGGGGACTGACTGTAAGGTCGTAAGACCAACCTGTGCCTAAGTGCGGCTTCCAAAGACCCCATCACGTTGAGAGTAAATAAGTTGATGCGATGCCTTCCAGAATGGAAATAAGGGAAACAAAGTTCAAGGTCGGAATGTCGCCTCTCGTACGACTTCGGCACGAACAGGCGGAACGATTTTCCCTAAAGTGATGGAAAAGAGGCCCAGATCCCAAGATCCAACGATCCAAAGATCCCGGGGGGGGCGAAGGTTGGAAGTGGCGTTTAGATGGAACCCGAGTAACCCGATGAATTAACCAGAAATTACCCTCTCTTTCTCTCCTTTTCTTTTAATTTCCTTGTTTTTTTGGGGGGAAGGAGGTTTTTCCAAAGTAAAAATCAATGGAACTTAAGGAAGAAAAATAGAAATCTCTCAAGAGGGAGAGAGATAGAAAGGAAGAATAAAAGAAACCCCTCCAAAAAAAAGTATGTTAAATCTTGATCAAAACCAAAAGAAAAAAGGGAAAAAAAGAGTCAAGATCGCAAACGCAAGGGATATAAAGCGTGGAAATGGGAATGTCAATCCAAATATGAAAGCACGAGGTGGAATGGGGATAAATATAAAAGAATACACCTTAAGAGAGGGGGAAAGCCAAAAATCAAAGGGGATCGAGGCTACTTCGTTTCGGGCTTTAGATTAGAAACGGGAAGCTTAGAGAGGAGTACAGGAACTTGATTTTTGATTATTTTATTTATTTTAGATTTTATTTTTACTATCAAAAACATAAATAAAATAAAATAAATAAATTTGGTTTTTTTTTTGAAAAAAACCAAAACCAAAAAAAGAAAACCAAAAACCAAAAAAAGAAAAAAGAAAAAAACAAAAGATAATAAAATAGATCGAGATCCGAACAGGGGGGAAAATTACCCTGAGAAATTGCCAGATCGTCATAACCTGTTTTACAAGGCAAATTACCAACTGCGGATCATCGGGATCGTACCTATCAGTGTCTAATGTTGATATCTCAGTGGACCCAAGTAATAATTACAGATAGTCTTCAGTACAGAGTACAGAGTACATATCTAATTAGCTCTTCTCTCGAACCTGCAGGGTGTTCTCGGTGTCTGCTATCTAGACACAATGCGACACTTGTCAGGAACCTCCAACATCTTGGTAGTACACGAAGTTTCCTACGTGGTAATGACCCACAACCTATCCAATATATTCTCTCAACACTCATATTTAGTGCGGAGCAAATAGTAAATAGTAAGAAAAAGTTAGAAGAAAAAAAGAAGAAAAAAAGGAAGTTAGCCTACCCCAGAACCTAGGATCGATCGAGATAAACGGCCGATTCTCAACGTGCTAAGGGACGACTGAAATACCGGTAGAGTGGAGGAGGAGCTAGCGGACAATAGTTCTAGCTCATCACAATGTTCCAGTATGCTGGAATCAATCTATTATTATATTATATAACAAATAGCGCATAACGCAGGGCAATCTAAGAGTAATCCTAGGATAGACTTAACTAGTTAGTTAACACGACAAGTATCATGTACAAGTACCTGTATTTGGATCCATCCATGGATGTCACATGAGAGAGATCTCCGATTCAAAGTGGGTAAAATGTCGGCCTCGGGCTATGAACTAAACTCAAGTTCTAAGAGGTTAGACCGAGCTTATTAATAGTGAAGGACATGATATCAGATCTGTGTTGGGTGTCCATGAGTGCTCCAGTACTACAATAGTCCAGGGTTCAGGGCCAACTTGGAAGGCAACCTTGGAAGGATCTTTTCACTCTCGAATCTGTATACCTGCAGCCTGTGCGCAAAATATGTCCCAAAGCCCTGGGTTAGCAGAGCAAATGACTCAAAAGGTAAAGAATCGAGTCTAGGGGGACATGCAACCCCAAGTAGTGTCACAAAGGGGAAACACAAGATGCACAAGGGGGTATACACTAATTCAAGATCTCTAGAATGGGGACACAGAGGGGCTCTTTCCATCGCAACTGGGGGGAATCAGAGACGTGGCTGAGGTTACAGTCAGATCTGAAAGCGCCCGATGTGGTCCGGATTACAACGTTCCATGGTTCACTCGACTTTAATCTATTTTACCTTTTTTTTCATTATTTCTTTATACATTGCCCTATCCATACTACTAGTACGGAGTATCATATATGATTCTCATTTTCATTCAAACAGAAAATACCCACTGGATACTATGTACGTCACCGAGCCACGCCGTTACAAGCCAAGATCGGGCGCAGGTGAAATCACAAAAGAGAAAAAAAAAAAAAAAAAAAAAACCGACCAAAGCAAACTAAAAAGGAAAAAAAAAAGAAAAAGAAAAAGGAATTTAATTAATAAATAAATAATTCGTCAGTCTCGGAGCACGCTACCCCCTTGAGTACCCGCCGAAAAGGATCGGATCGCAAGGGTATTGCAACACATGTTGCTTAAACTTTAGATCGAGATCAAAACACGGGACGTTTATTGGCGAGATCGCGTGGGCTTCACTCCATCTCAGCCCTTTAAACCCTGACATTTATAATGTGTGAACTGTGTCAGTATAGGGAAGCTTGAAAACGTGAGAAGCTTGGATTTATGGGAAGAGGAGAAGAGGAGAAGAGGCATATGGGCCGGTTGCCTTTCCAGGCGCCCTGCGTAAAGTCCCGGGAAAAGCCCGACTTCGATAGTGTTTAGCGCTGTCTCTATAGTGTCCTGGAATTTTCGGACTTTTAACTACGGAGCACTTTAATTTATTATCCCGTACTCCGTATGGAGTACTCTGCTCTCAAAAGCACCGAAGGATCAAAACTACATTTGGAAAATCAATTTTCTGGAGCCTTAAGTTTGTTGGCCTCAGACCCACCACGTTAGACGTCATATTTCCCGTTCAAACTGCTAGGATGTGGGCAACTTTTTGTCTATACGTACTAAAAATCAAGATTGTCTAGTTTATCCCTAGTCCCAGGCCTGGCACGGCAGAGCTGTTATGGCCCCTTTCGCCTCTTTGATCGCACTTCACTGCACAGAATCAAGGGGGGGAAGACCCATAATGGATGTACGATATACATCGTATGGTCTAACGGTCGGCCCAAGGTCTAAAAGTCGGAGATCCAAAAACGGCGAAAGGCAATCGCCTCAAGATCTTCGGAATATCCAATGCGGTTGATATGCGACGGTTCTTAGCTGTACCATGTACCATGTACAAAGTACTCTGCACACTTGAGGGAATTACCTCGGATCAGCCTTGGGAGGTATTTGTGATATCTTTCTCATGCATACAAGCAAGAGCAAACCCCGAGTCTGACACATATTTGAATTCCCAGTGCACAGGATTTCAGCTTATGCGCTAGCCACATCTAGGAGGCAGTGTTTTGCTCCCAAAAAAAAAAGAGAATGCGGCGTGTAAACGCATAATCGTACAATGGACTTTGTTGACGGGTCCGAAATCAACTGCGTGGAAGCGATCTACACAGTAGTCGCTGCATGGTGAGAAGCCCAGTGCACCAGCCGGATCTTACTATTTCAGCCACTCTACGATGCATTCCGTGCGCACTGGAGATTTAGTGCATGCACGGTAGGTCACTTCCATCTGCCGAGCATGAATGCAGTAAGGATCTCTCTGCGATTGGGAGATTCTCCACCTGCAGGATAATGGGGTGCTAGGGAGGGACAAGGCGCAAGTAAGAAGATCACACTGCTGAATCCCGATGAGACTCATCACAACGAGGTTGGAGGCTGAAATCCACAGCTTGTACATTACGGAGTTGCATCTCTGGTTGTACATCATACGACAAACCAAGTGTGCCTAGGGCATTCATCAGGGGCACAGGATTTCCCCGCGATGTCTCGGCGCCTTTCGATCTGAACTATCAGAATCGCAACTGGTCGCACTAGCCCGGTTGCAGTACGCTATGATGAATCATACACGATCGAAGTATAATTTCTGCAATTGACCTGGTTGTTTTTAATACGGAAAAAACCAGAACCAGTTTTTATGGAGTCCATCCTGGTTGCCTTTTTACGGCAACTAGGAGTGCAGGATGGATTACGTAGAAGCCTAGACAGTGGTTTTGTTTTTTCTTTCTTCTTTTCTTTTACGGGTCGCGTCCCACTGAGAATATCACAGCATGGTCTTAAGTATTCAAATATAACATTGAACCAGAGTCTGGTGGGGAAGAAGAAATTTCCCTGGAAAGTGGCTTTTGGTATCGAAGATATTCACGTGTTTGCAAACGCCCCCTAGCCCCATAGGAGATATTTGAACGAATGGCCGCAAATTCCCCGAACATTCACATCCAATGGCCAATGAGGTGAGTTCTCGAAGAGATTTGACGCCCATATCAAGCTATCTCCTGGAGAAGGTATCGGTCTTTGGCCGAGCGCCTCTTCCTTTTGAGTTTTTTTTTTTTTTTTTACTTTACGACACAACCGCTAAAGGTGAAGATCATTACCCAAGAAGAAGAGAAATGACTTGACAAAATAACTGGAGACCACTAGAGACAACTGGAGACATGATCTTGCAAGTAAGTTGATCGACAAACCGTTAGAACCGTTTCTCCCCTGAGCTCCGAGGCTGACAAAAAAAGAAAAATCACAGGAATGTTTTAACACGCTATAAATTATTTTTCCCGAACAATTGTGGAGAACACATAAACAGATGATCACAGAATCCTAACCGCAAGGAGATGACCGACAACTTATTTGCTCAAGTTGGCAAGAGTTCCAGATCCGATCACAATTTTAGTGCGCATCGACCATTGACTATCATTTTTTTTTCTCCGATACAACATATGATGATCCTGGGAGATGGCTCACGAACTGGTGTCATAAAAGGGGTGAATACAAAAGTACATCATACAACGACTATCGGGTTGATCTACGATCCAAGACTAATATGGAGTAGCCAAATCCAAGACACCAGGTTCATCGATTCAGCCAAGAATATTTGGTTATCCCGAGGTCTGCTTACACTCAAATGACTCAGCAAAAGAGACTAAGACATATTCCCCTCACCGGGATAATATAACCATGCAGACACAGCACGGTTCACGTTCCTACACCGTACACAGTAAAACCTCCGGGAATCTACCCAGTCCCCAAATAAAGCATCATGTCATGTCCCAAGACTCCAAAGTGTGGCGGTTCAGGAGGTTGTTTAATTCGCCCAGTGGGGACTCCCGGGGATCTCTCCGATCTCTAGTCTCAAAATAGTAAGTTGACAGCTGCAAGTTGACCAAAAGACAAAGACCAAGGGAAGAAGGAAGAGGGGGTCCGATCCTGGTCTAGAAATTGACCAAGGAGAAGAGACGAGGTGGAGAAAATGTGGTTTTTTTTTGGTTCTCAAAAATCAGGACCAATCTGCAAGGCAATCTGCACGTACGGCAAAGGAACGGCACCAACGTTGACAGGGCATGGTTTTTTCGAACTAGCAAGGGTTCTTTGGCTGTATTGCGCCAGAAGAGGATAAGAGTGACATTATTCGGGCAATATAACGGGAACCTATGTCCTGCAAGATGTCTTAGTGTGTCTTACTGGCTTACAGATTAGACCGAACTCCTCATCGAAACGTGTCAGATCTACGATATTCCAATGGAATTTATCTTTTTGATACTAGTTCGGATGGATTGGGTAAGCACTCCGCTCTATTACTCCGCTCCCTGAATCATATGAATATGCAATATGCAGTGATATTATTGTGATATTGATTATGGATATTCCTACGTGAAGACCTATAAGTATTTTCTTGTCTCCGGACTCAGAAAACATGGGACATCCTAAGGACGGAAGAATGAATAGTATTTTTTTTTTTTTTTTTTTTCCTTTTTCCCCGATCTCTGTGATTGACAGCTGCACGTTTTCAATTGTCCAAACACACACACACACACACCCACACGGGAGAACTCTGAGCCAAGAGGTCAGGGATTTTACTCATTTCGCTTGTGTGGATTATAGACAGACCGACATTTAGAAAGAATCTCCACGGCGACAAAGGGGAAAATAATAACAAAACAGCCAAAACAAAATAAAAATGGGGAAATCAAGCCGGACCGTTCCCAGACTCCACCACAAGATAGACCGCTTCGATCGGCGGGGAGGAATTTCGCATTTCTCTTAAAAGTTCCTCTTTTTTTTCCCTTTCTTTTTTCTTTTTTCTTCCAGAGACTAGGTGCTTAGCGCCAGCTAGTAGTCCCAATGCGGGACTAGCTCAAGCCAAAAAGGTCTCCTAAGAGATTAACGAGATTACAAGTGGGCTGGCCGTTTTAACTAATCCACACCATCTTCAATGGCAAAAGGAATATCTTCAACTCCGCTGATATTGCAGGTTCGGCATCTGCCCAAATCCCGAACCATCTTGATATTTGAAATCTGAGATTGCATGTCGGATAGTTCCGCCTAGGCAGAGTGCAAAGTACACGAATGATATATTGATAATATTGATAGTATCTTCCTGACGATCTCACTCTTCCACGGATACCAGACCCGAATCATTGATTTACGATGTACCGTGTACCATACATGTGTATATTATACTAAATCTCTCAACAAACTCCAAATCTCTAATCCACAGACAAATAGAAGCCGAACACGGAGATTGGGTTGAGAGATGTGGGAGATTGCACTCCATATACTCCATACTCAGCCACGCGAGGAAATGAGCAAAATTGAGATCCGCCCGTGGATACACAATACACAGTGGATATAGCAACAGTCCCGACAGTCCCCTCCAGGTTTGCATAGCTACATTTCTAGAATATCATATCAATTATATCAACTTGCTTTTTTACAATATATGCAGATCTCGGGAGTTATCTGCCGTTCGGCCTGTGCTGCTGCTTGATATACGTACTCCATACGCGCGCAAAAATGTTTTTTTTTTCTTTGCGGGTCGAGACGGCTGAGGAGTAAAGGTGCGAAATTGGTCTAAAGGTTTGCTTCCATGTGGGGTGTTGTCAATTCTTGGCCCTGATAATGCGTATTTCCTGTGTACATCCTCTGGGAAGTATCAACCATGTCTATTTTAAGCAGATCGCCATTTCTTTATGCCTTTTAAGTATAATCTCACTCGAGATACCAAATAGAGACTGGCGCAATACAACACTGTGTATGGAGTATGTTGGAAAGAACTCGACCTCTCGGCGATCTCTCGGGCACTTCTTGAATCTTCCATATACATTTCGTGCTTGGTATCAATACCTTATTTAGTGCCTTTTCGAAAGGATTGATCTACATCGGATGTACGGAGCATGCTTGCTGTAGTCGAGACCATTTCCAGAGGCAATCAAAGTACAAGTAGTATAAATCATATGCACGGGAATCCTTCCGGTCTCGATTTTAAAGTGGACGGGCTCGGCCACATCTCGGCGAAGATGCAAACGGTTCTCCATTGGACAGAGTGGATGATGATCATAATGGATACCCTTCTCTATCGCTGTCACACAAACTACTAGCAAGGATGTCAGGAGGACCAAAAGCTTCAAATAAGCGTAATCGCTTGGCACATAAGCTATGCGGTATACATGTGATAGTTCCATCTCAAACGATATATTGGTAGATCCCCTCGATTTTAAGAGCATTGTCCTAAATAGCTATACCCTTTTTTCTTTCCCTGACTCGTAACATCAGAGACTATTCCAAATCCGCAATAGCATCCATAGATATAACCGAATAGCCGAGAACTGGTTCTATACAAGCGCACCAATCATTTTCCCATCCAAACGCAAAGCTCGAAATCAAGGGTCCAGTCCATATGGCTGCACATCCTAAGCTGCAAATATGGCCCATTGCAGTGTTTGACAGGTGAATTATGCACCCAAGACTTTTGACATATGCATTAGCAACAAGCCTAGCCTAGTTACATATTAATTTGGCCATCTGGACGAATGAGATTCCTCCAGTGAGGTCCAATAAAGTTTTTCAATCTGAGCTACCACACGTCAAATAGGAAGTCTCCCGATGATTGGAGAACTTTGAATCTGACAGCTGTGAGCTTCCGCCTGAAGATGTTTTCATTCCACTGTGCATGTTGTTATTTGTCGAATAATTATGCTTTTCTCCGGCTGTTTCTTCCAGCCAAAAAAATTTCAAACAAAAGTACAAAATGTTCCCGCTTTGATCTCTTAAAATGTCCACGTATCCACCCGATCCCTGTTCCATCTTATACTCTTATGGGAATCTCCGAATAAAAGTTAAAAAGAACTGGTTCGCCCTGGTCCTAGCATGGCAATTCTAGAAGCGGAGCCCAAATTTGGTGTTTTCTTCCAAAAGTTTTTCCCGTTCCCTTCCAATAGATCATCTCAACACTATTTTTGTCGCTTCAAGAGGAAGGTGACTGGACGAACTAGTGGAAAATCAAAACAGATGCCATCCAGTATAACCGAAGGATCGGCAATTATAAAATATACCAAAACACATGGGATGGGTCCTCGCAGATCCATGTCATGCTAGTTGGATAGGGAACTGACATGAAAACGGCGGTCCACGGCTGATCTGACAGGTTCTGACAGATTCTGACAGGGTCTAGCAGGGTCGGTGGGCCAAAGGAAATATGAACCCACACTCGAGAGTTCCCTATGAACGTCGTAATTTTATCCCGGGTACGGAGTACCGAGTACTCCCATATCTTGAAGGGGAGGTCTTCGACTCTCAGGCCTGTACCTAATCCCAACGCAGTCAAGGCGTCGGGGATCTGGGCAGTCTAGCTAGTGTCGCTTACTCCGGTTTCCATTCTTAGTGCGACTCGGGATTTGCAATACGATTTTGTGGGAGTCGATCGTACATAGTAATTTCCATGCTTAACTCCCATCTCTATCCTTGTTTTGGTAAATTGGTACAAACTTTTACGCGTAAACCTTGACTGATCCACAGAGAAAACGTCAACCCCGTGCCACCGAGGTCTCAAACCAATCAACTCGTCTCCTGTTGGCCCCTTCACTGCTGACCAATGTCAAATCCCGGGCTTGGCGTACTAAATTATTATAAGTTGTACACAGATTCAGCCCGGACTTCATACTCTGTACCTTTTCTACCTCGGATCTTTATATGACCAATGATAGGAGCCCTGGTCTTGAATACTACGCCCTAGGGTTGAGTGGCACGGAATCTCGTCTCTTTAGGCTAGGTGCATACGGTAATGCAATGCAGCTTGCCGTATGGAGTACATTGCAGCGGGATGATTCGTAGTCGAAACTTAATCATTGGATGAGATTATCTTGTGCGGAATGCGGAGTACAGCGTGCATAGAGATGATGGGTCTCGTATCATATACCCCGAGGTATGTTTTATGCCAAAGCTTCAGTATTTGTATTTATTAGACCTTTGTATCGTGCTTAGTTCATGAGCATGGAGGTAATTTCTAGCATAGTCTTATCTTATTCATAAGAAAATAAAGAGGCATTTTAAATTCAGCATTATTCCCCCTTGTGTTTGTGCTTAGCCCTATACGTGAGATTTATAGATTCTATACGAGATTTATATATTATTTGATACATTGCTGCTCTTTTCAGCAAATAACCAACATTGCTAGTTTCAAATTAAATTATACATAAACCTAGCCTTTTTTTTTTCTTTACCAAAATATTGATCCTCTTCCTTTTATCTACACATCTTTAGGTATAACATACAGTCTTCATCCCTAAACTCCAATGTATGGCATAGCCACGTGACTGTACCTCGTCAAGCGGTCTGTGCACCAAGCTTGGCCTATCCCCACTTGAGCTTCCAGTCCAATACATCCATAGTAATACCACTCCCTTCAATTTCATCTTGGACCCAGCCTCACCTGGATTTGTCTACATTATGTCTTCACTTCTGACTCTGGCTGATATCCCTACTGTGGCACGTCTGTACCGCGCGAAGCAGCTCCTTCCTGTGTCCTCAAAATTCTCACCATCCCAGTCTCTCAACAACACCATCTCCATTATCCGCAATGACATCACCAAGCTCCAAGTGGACTGCATTGTGAACGCTGCTAATGAGTCTCTCCTCGGAGGCGGTGGCGTGGACGGTGCAATCCACCGAGCTGCAGGTCCCAAGCTAGTTGAAGAATGCTACCATCTTGATGGATGTGACACGGGCGATGCAAAGATCACTTCCGCCTACGAACTGCCCTGCAAGCGTGTGATCCACACAGTCGGCCCAATCTACAGAAAAGAAGACGACCCCGTCGCGCTCCTTCGATCCTGCTACCGGCGCAGTCTGGAATTGGCAGTCGAAAACGATATGAAGAGTATTGCTTTTGCCGCTATTAGCACCGGAGTCTACGGTTATCCCAGCCGAAACGCCGCTGAAGATGCTATCAAAGAAGTGCGGAAATTCCTCGTTGGACCTAATACCGGAAAGCTGGAGCGTGTCATCTTCTGCAACTTTGAGCTCAAGGATGTGACCGCCTATGAGGAATTCATTCCGTAAGCCTGTCTCATCTCTCACACTGCTTGATAAGATACTGACAATGGCTCTAGGGAGTATTTCCCTCCCACGCAGGAGGGCCTGGCTGAGAGCAGCGACGCTTGAACCACCATGCCAATAAGATGTTACACGCCTGTTACACGCCTCACTCGGCATGCACACCGTGGAGACATGTACCAGCATGTTCCCGACACGATTCACGACCGCCATGATACGAATTCAACGAAGCACAATCTTTTCCTTCTGTGATATCATGTTACCTTAGAAGCGATTTTTGCTCAAAGGCGCCCTTGAAACCGCCATCCTAAGTCTTAGTGTTTCTCTGTACTGATAGCACATAAGGCGAAGATGAGACATTTCGTCTCCATACTTTGATAGCGCTTTCGTATTAGTAGGGGCAATTTTTATTATTGGAATAAGTCTGTAAGCAGATTCTTTTCTTCTTTGTACTATCTTCCACAAAGACAATCATCTTAGTGTAAGCCCACAGAACGCAGAATGCAAACAATGCAAACACCCTATCAGATCGCGCATTTGATCATGATTCCAGCTTGAGACCACTTCACTCCAATTCCAATTGCAAGTCTTTCGATGATCATAGCTGCATAATGAAACTTGACTACCTGAACTGAACACCCAATCTCCAACACAATCGATAGTCCCCGCAAATCCCCCGACCCCTCAACCTCCGCCTCCAACTCCAAAAAATGTCAAAACCACAACGGCCAAGAGGGATACCAACCCCCAATCCGCGGTTCCGAGTGCATATCCGCGAAGAGCCAAAGCCCCAAATCCCAGAACCCTCAACATACGAGGGCCCATCCCTCTCCAAACCAAAACGAACACCCGCGCTCATCTCACATTTCGTCACAAACCTCCGCCAACGCATCTCCGCCCTCCCATACCCAGTCCGACGAGCATGTCGCACTCTCCGCTGGGCAGCACCTATCCTCCCGATCGCACTCTTCTTCCCAGAACACGTAATGCAAGTGATGTGGGTTCGCGGCCCGTCAATGACACCATACCTGAACGAGGAGTATGCGCAAACGCAAACGAAGAGCGACATGGTGATGGTCAGCATGTGGCCGTGGGGATCTATACTGCCGTTCAAAAAGGAGCGCAAGCTTGAACGAGGGATGATTGTTACTTTCCGGTGGGTTTTTCCTATGCGTGTTTACTTTTATTTACTTTTATTTTATATATTGTTTTTGTCGAGTCGAGTGCACCAAATACTAACAATATCCTCGATACATATAGCTCACCTGCAAACCCGTCTCATATCGCTATTAAGCGCATTATCGGGTTACCCGGTGACCGGATCACGACTCGCGAGCCATGTCTACGACAAACGCAGATCGTCCCGTGGAATCATGTTTGGTTGGAGGGTGATGCGGAGGATCCGCGGAAGACGCTGGATAGCAATACGTACGGGCCTGTCAGTCTTAGTTTGATTACTGGGCGGGTATTTGCGGTGCTGGGACCGCGGATGCGGTGGCTGAACTGGACGGACTGGGAGTCTACGTCGACGGATGATGCGGCTGCGGATTCGTACCGACAGAGTGTGCGGGATCGTGTGTTGAAGGATGCTGTTAAGCTCGACCAGCCCATGTTGAATTGATGAGCTGGTTATAGATGGGGTATATTGGCATCTTGTATTTGTTGATAGAGCTTGATTTTCCCATGTCTGATGATGTTGTGGACTGGGTCTTGTACATATATTAGGAACGTCTTTTGGATATCATTGTATTACTATTTTTGAGTACAAAACGCTGTGCTATGCGTATGCGGGTGAAAGGACCGAAAATAGGAAAAGAAAAGCGAAAACAAAGTGGTATATACCAATAGAAGAGGGATCATGAATGGCCGAGAAATGCAGACAATGCTATCAGTAATTAGAGAGAAACAAGCCGTATATCTTCCTGTTTCTCTTCCTGAAGACGGTCAATTTCCGAGGAAATACTCATCACCCAACGATCCTTTTCCACACGACTACGTGCTTTAAACACGATGGTGCGGCCATGCTTGCCCAGCGTGGACACATGACGCAAGGATCTTTTGGCTTTGCCTTGCTCCCCTATTTCCTGGGCTCGGAAGTAACTTTTGCTCAAGGGTTGCCAGACCACGAAGGTGATAGCAGTGTCCTCATCGCGACTTGTGAAGGCATCTGAATCGAGGTACACCCGCGGCAGAGCATGAAGACCAGGGTTATTGCTGTCAAATGTCTGATTGGCATACAGCAAGTCGTTCTCGGTAATCAAGCCAGAATAAATATAGCAATCTTCCAGTTCGATAGTTGCTTCAAGTTCTTGATGAATGTGTGGAATCTCAGTGCCGTTTCTCCTGCGCAGTGTGCTTCGGAAAATTAACAGCTTGCCTGCTGTGAGGATGACATGGCATTGGTGGAAAGTGGTGTGGCGACGGGGCTTTCGATAGAGGTCGCCGGATATCTGTTGATGTTGTCAGTAGGTTGTGCTTGTATTTGTCTGATACTATGCTGCGATAACATACCTTGATAGTCCGACAACCAGACAGGGAGCACATGTTGTGCAAGTGTGGAGACGCCTCGGCTTTCTTCACTTCCCACTTCTTCGCGAACTGCCCGACAACAGATTCCATAGCTTCGTCGATATCCAACAGCTTGAGATTACGCTGCCGTACGACCTGCAGTTCTGCGGCATCGTCTGTGCAGCGAGTGTGCCAATACTTCACCAGCGCATCGAGTCGTTTGACCCACTCATCCCGTGTGGCATCATCGTATGCTTGGAGTCGAATGACAAGGCCATTATCGAGAACCATTTCAAATGTCCTATCGTCATCGAACTCTCGCGTTGCTCCGTCATCCTGTCGTGAGTCTCTGGGTTCACGGTTGAAGTCCACAGAAGGTCCTTCCCGGATGTTGGGGTCAGCAGGGCAGCTGCCACGATAGACATTGCGGACTTCTTGCACCCGACACATATCGATATACCCATCTGATTGGCTGATATTGTGTACATTCCTCTGCACATGCGCATACGCCTCTTCATCGTGCCGTTTGACGAATTCCTGATTGCCGCTGGAAAGCCATGTAATCTGGCCACTTTCAAGTGGATAAGGATCGATATCCCATGAGAGCGGCATTTGATCCAAGATTTCACGGGCAGTTGGCACACTTCCGTCTTCTGGGGGAGCACATTTCGGCGGTGGCGGGGGCAGTGCCTTGGCTGGCCGACAGAAAAACAGATAATGATCTTGGGTAAAGAAGTACAGCCGTTTGAAGAACATCTTGTTCATCCGCTGATGCACGCCCTTCTGGGATGTAAGACGGACTAGAAATCCTTCGATCGGGGCAGGCTCCTCCTGTATGCCTCGGTGCCTGATTGTAGTAGAGTAATGATGTCTTGGTCGTAACTCAAGCTCGTGAGATGATTGCATCCCAATGGTCCCATACATCTTTTCCTCATTGACTCCAAATACCCATTCAAGTCGGTCGTACCGCTTCCAAGCAAGTCCCATCTTCTCGGTCTTGGACCAAGCTTTCAAGACCTCGGCCCACTCGGCGCGGCCTTCGAGCATATCCATGCATCCTCGGATGATGGTAGCGGCAGCAAATTTGCTATCAACTGCTGCAGCATGCTGGCTATCAGAATTATCTGCTTTCAGTCCTGCCTCGAGCTGACTGAAAGGGTTTTTGAAAATGAGGGAAACCCCTAGATCAGGGACGTGAATAGGGAGTGAGGTGGGACGCCGCCATCCAAGCACCTGGCGAATGAAAGTATACCATTCAGCAGAGTGCGCCGCAGACTTTGGACGGAGGATGAATATTTTGGTTCCACGCTTGCAGGGATGCCAAATAACGATGGTCTTGTCGAGGGGAGAATAGAAGTTAACATGGGTGGTTTTGTGGTTGAGCCGTACGTCGTAATAAGGAGGTGTTTTGCTATTCGGACGTTGCACATCAGGAATTACACGAGTGCGGTACATCTGAATGGCAAATGGCGTATGCTCTACAGAGCTTTTGCGGCATACGACGAGGAACTCCCTCCACTTGTCCACGGTCCGTGTTTCCATGCGCAGGCTGTCATTCTCGGTGTAATCGGCAGGAAGTGTGTCCTGCATAGTCTCTTCCACACAGACCAGCATTTTTTCTGCTTTGATAATCTCCCCATCTTGCACCTTTCGTCGGTGCGGTCGATTGGCAGAGATAGCACCTTGGGTCTTTGCGATCTTGGAGCGCATCTTTTGCTGCCTGTGTCTGATGTTGTCATCCAGGTTGAATTTTGCCATCTTCCTAGTGAGTCTCCGTTGGACCTGCGCATCTTCGCCAGTATCATCTTCATCTTGTGGGTCGTGGTGTTGAAGCGTTGCTCGAGATACACCAGATGCCTTGCTTTTTTGCTTCCCTTTGTCCTTGTACCTGCTTCGAAGAAGCTGTGTTGTCGAATCGGTCTCGCTTGCAACCGCAGATGGATTGGGGGTAAGAGGGTTGGGAGAAAAATGACCGGTCAAATTTGTGTTATATGAACCCCGGGAATTTGGTCGCCGCTCAGGCGGTTCCAATCTGCTAGCTCGTATCGTGGCTATTGATTGTACCGTATCTGCAGAGCTGGCGACCTCTTCTCTGGCGGTGACAAACGAAGACGAAGCAAGATCGTTGCCGTACATGTCGTATTGCCCCCTTGTTCTGGCTTTGGGGGTGCTGTCTGTATCCTCTCCGCTGTCCTCTCCGCTACCCCCCTGACTATATTCTCCGTTATCTTCCCCGCTATTTTCCCTAGACTCTGTGTCCTCTTCCGGCAAGAGGTCGTCACCACTGGCCTCGGCTTCAGGGTGGGTTAGGGTCTGCAGTTCCCCCACAGGCTCTGCTGCAGCTTCTTCCCGTGCCTCTGTTTCAATCTCATCACATTGCTCCTCGGCGGCCTGCGTGCTTGTGTTGGTGAGCGCCAGGGCAACCTCCTCATCTAAATCGGGTGACGATGGGCCGGGCCGATCGCCATGTTCGCCGTAGTGGGTTGCAACAGGGCCTGTAGAGAAGGAGATGTTATGTGATGTATAGTTCCTGACTTTCAGTCGAGATTTATACCAGGACTTGCGATGACCTTGCAGCCAGCCTTCTGGAATTGGACCAACGAAAAATCGCCGGTTCGTCATATGCAAATGGTTGGCAGAAGCATGACGCTATCAAAGAGTACCAGGTCAGTTCTACAAATCAACTCTCAGGAGACAAAGACATACCAGCTGCTGGTCTGTGTATGAGCCAGTCTGCAAGCCATGATAATGTTCATGGTATGACGAGCTTGGGTCAGTTTCTGCTCGCGACCCATTGGCCTGGTCCGGTGAAGAGGTCATGACAATCTACTATGTAGTACCCTCGTGGACCAAAAGGGCATGCACCAGACATATGCAGGAACAAATAAATTGCCCAGGCACCGACGAACCCTAAGTAAAGTTCATAGCGCGATCGCGAATCTCGATGTAATGTGGTTCGATGACGTCGTTGCAAGATCTATGCAAATGCTGCAAACATCACAAACAAGTTGTTGACACTTCACCGTGTTGGTACTGTTTACACTGTTTGCAGTCTCTCTATATCCCGTGTGCCCCGCCATTATTGGCTTGCGTGGCAGCAGCGGTGAAGTTGACAATATCCAACGGTCTCCTGATTAAGCTCTTTTCTCTTTCTCCAACTATCTATTTTTTTTTACTTGAATTCTTCTACAAAAATGGCCGCTATCCCCGCTGACGGAACATGGTTTGATACCATCAACAAGTCCTTCGCTGATGTCCCTATCAATGCGGAGAATGGCATCTCGACCACCGAGTTCCTCGAGGCTGCTGAGTCGCTGGTGACTCTCTTTGGTGCGTGCTGCTCCCCTGCATAGACCTACCTCAACCTAATGCAGGAAATTTGTAGACGTCCTCGGTTCTGCCGCCTTCACCCCGGTCAAGAATGACCTTCTCGGTAACATCAAGGTTCGTCCAATACATTATGTCGCCGGTGTCAACACATTCTAAAACCCCATTCAGAAAGTCCGTGAGCGTCAACAGGCAGCTCCTGCGGAGTCTGAGACCCTGCAGGCCCTTGTTCTGAACGAATTGAAGACCGGCAAGCACGTTGCCACTGAAGGTCTGGTCTGGCTGGTCCGGTATGTTCACATGTCTCAATTGTGATGGAAGAGGCCAATTGCAATGGCATCCCTTCCATTTCCACAAATCTGCATGAACCATTGACTGATTATTGGTTCTTCTCAACAGAGGCCTCGACTTTACCGTCCAAGCTCTCCGTCACAACATCGACAACTCTTCCTCGGAACTCTCCGACTCCTTCCGCGGTGCCTACGGCAACACCCTCAAGCCCCACCACTCCTGGATTGTCAAGCCTGTCTTCAGTGCTGCCATGTCTGCCACCCCATACCGCAAGGACTTCTACAAGAAGCTGGGCGAGGATCAGGCCAAGGTTACTGCCGAGCTGGCCAAGGAGGTCGCTGCTTTGGAGAAGGTGATCGCCATCCTGAAGGCTTTCCAGGATACCAAGCCTGCTCAGTGGAAGTAAGTTTGCCCTGGAGGCCTTTCCACTTGATTAAACATGTGCACTGTGCAACTTGATATGTAAATATTCGAACTGGCTTCATTCAAGTATGCCAGTTTGTATTCTGTAGCGAATTCACTGTTTTGGTCATCAAGGAATCTAGAGCATGGCGTATCTGGGGTAGAGATCCGAGCGTTGCAACCTTGGAATGAGATCATCGATTTATAGGAAGCAGATGTCACATGGAAGAAGGTAGGGAAATAACTAGCTGATCAGTCAGTCTATAAGAGTGCCCAGGTGAATTGAATAGGGAAACAGCAAGACAGCTCGCAACGTACACTGTAGTAAGCTTGCAGTCCTGCACCAATTAACTATATATACAGCGTAATTCGCTTTGCCTATTGGGTTTCGTCTATGTCCGAAAAGCAGGTACACCCGAGGCCAGCGTCACCACCCGTGTGCCGAGATTCAATTTTGGAACGATGGTAAGGGACCAGACCACTGGCCCGAGAGCCGGGTTCGCTGGAGACCCATATTAGATTGTTAGATTGGCAGTTGAGGCTCTGGGAGTATAAGTTAAGTTATTCCGGTAATCCCTATATTGTGACGATACGTTGTAGACCAAGTGCAATAGTACAATGTGGTGATAATACTGCCGGTTATGCAATAGTGTGTTATTGACACATAACTAGCCTGAGAATGGTTGTATATGTACTCCGTACGGAGTACTCCGTACTCCGTCCAGAGACAGCAAGATTGCTGGGTCCCAAGGTTTCTTGTGGGGTCCACCGAATTCGTATCAGGTAATTTCCGACAACGCACTACATGCAGATCTTGTGCCTTCTGCCGAGGTCCCCGCTGATCGAATGCTTCGCTTCACACCAATGTATTCCGTATGTTGTAGGGATTTCCTTAAGAGCCTCGAGACGATTTGCGTCAGATCTCGATGCGGAGTATCGAAATGAATCTCTAGATCGGTTCATTTCCTCAGATGAGACCTAAATTAAGTGCGGCCATATCCCCAAATCTTACCAGTATTTTCCGCAATGCCCATCACAAACCCTAGATAAGGATCGCCTGCAGTAGCCGCAACTGAGAATTCAGGCGGTGCAACTGGGCTTGGGATGGACAGGAGTGCTCCCCTTAAAGACAACCGAAGACAACCTTTGGAACCTTCCAAGGTTGGAAACTTCAAAGCGGATTATCAGCAACGGCTACCCGTTATAGAATAGTCCCGGCACTAGCATCACGGTGTCACACAGACTTGGATCTTTTCAAGCCGTCAACTCCACTGGTCAGAGTTGATTCGAGGTCATCAGTGGAGTGGATTGTTCGGCTGGACTCAAGTCATGGAGAAAAAGAGGCCTGTGCGTACTCCGAATATGTTCTACATCGTACGTTCTAGTAATGAGAGGCTTGAGCGGTGGCATCTGAAACTCATTGGAAACTCCCGTCGTATTCAGAACAGTTGTCATGCAGGTGGCTTCCACATGGTTCAATCAGAGTTCTCTTCCAAGGGTTGATTCTGTCTCTGCATGGGAGAACCTTGAAACATTCGAAGCTATTGGAAAAAAAATTATTTTCTTTTTCTTTTTCTTTTCGAGTTCTTTCCGCCCACACGTGAAACCCTTCATGTTCCAAAGTTAGAAAGAAATTCGCCCTAAACTCTGCCCAGGTGCCGAAGGGCCCATTGTTCCAATGTTTGAAGCAGATGTTCTAACCCCATATTAACAAGTGTATTGTATTACCCGTTGGTTCTGGCTATTTTCTTTTTGCCTATTTTGCATTTCCCGTCATTTGTCCGCATTTTCCTTGTTCTTTTTACGGGAACGTCGCATTGGCCCCTCTCTTTCTTGGTCCGTTCTCGCCACTGATGCCCGTGGTCGTAAGGCTTGATCTACACGGTAGTAGACTTTCTCCTATTGTAACATTTTTCTCCCTTTAACCTATCTTATTCTTGTTGCTCCTTCGGACATCCTTGCATACATCGTAGGGAAACTATACGGAGTACGGCATGAGTTGGTAACCATATATTCATTCTTCGGGTCAATATGTTGCCCCTTGAAGGTCGTAGCCAGTCGATCTTTATCGTTACTACTGTCTTCCTTGGAATCTCATTTATTGCCGTGTGTCTACGATGTTTCGTGCGGCTTCGACTTGTCAAGGCCTTTGGCTGGGATGATACCTTTATGGTATGCGCAATGGTATACATGATAGGTTCCATGCACAAAAACGAGGCCTGGACTAATTGATTTGCAGTTGTTAAACATCTTGTTCGCTTTATGCGGTATCACTGGCGCATTATATGGAATCGGACAAAGATCCAATGACCTCGTGAAGAGGGGTACGATGGAAACCGCAATGTTTGTATGTTGACCTTGGACTACCAACTTTCACTTACGAGATGAGAATCACCTGCTAAAACTCCTCCAAAGTGGTGGTGGCTCGGTCAAACCAGCTATGTCTGGACTTGTGCGCTGGCCAAGATCTCTATCGCATTCGCCCTCCTCCGCTTGACGGTTTCCAATGCCCATAAACTCGTGTTATGGGCTGTGATTGGCGTCACTTGCACTATTGGTCTTGTCTTCTGGTTCATGTTGACATTACAATGTCAACCGGTTGAGTTCTTCTGGCAACAAGTTCGCCTTTTGTCAAACCCTCATGCCAATGTTTCTGGTACCTGCATGAACCTTGACCATATCATTGCCATAGCCTATGTCTACAGTATCACCGCTACACTGTGTGATCTGACCCTGGGTCTTTTGCCTATTGCCCTAGTGTGGAACTTGCAGATGAACCTAAGGACCAAGGGTGCCTTGGCGGGCATTCTGGGAATGGGATGCATGTATGTCTGCCCTTTGATGCCCTGAAATAAGACTTAGTACTGACGTATGCTGGTATAGTGCGAGCGCAGCAGTCATCGTTCGCATTCCCTTCCTGCACGACTACAAAGATACTGACTTCCTATGTGAGTTTCCATTCCTCTGATTTATATACACTCTGTAAAATCCACAGAGAATGAAAAACAGCAACAACTAACACTATTCAACCCCAACAGATGCAACCGCCAACATCTCAATCTGGTCCAATGTCGAAGCCGGCCTCGGAATCGCCGCAGGCAGTCTGGTAACTCTTCGACCGTTATTCCGCTGGTTCCGCGACCCCAGCTCTGTAGGAGAAAGTAGGAGCAAAAGCAAGCGCACCGGCGGCAGCATGCCTCTCTCAAGCATCAACGGAGTACGCTCCACTACATCCAACCCGCAATACTGGCGACCAGACCTAGATCGGGAAGAGCATACAGTGATTACGACTGTTCACACCTCGAATGGATCGGAGGCTAGCCGAACGAGCAGCCAAGAAGATCTGAATCCGACACATGGCGGCACATTCTTTCAGGGGGTGAATGTCCAAAAAACGTTTTATGTTTCAGAGGATCATACATCGTAAGTGGCTGACCGGGTAGTTAGATAGACTATAATATATCTAAACTTTAATCTTTTTTTTTTTTTTTTCGACACGAGAACAAAGAAGTCGAGGTCCGTCGTAGCAAACAGACGATCCAAGTGGAGGCCACCTTGGATCTTGGGACGGAGCACGTCAGTCAGCTGCTCAAATGTCATTTTAAGTATTGATATATCTCGAAAGGACCATGGCACCGTGGATGACGCCGAATGATTTGAGCGTGAGCAGCGTGTAGGGCTGCTTCGTCGGCCACGTCGCAAGGGAGGACTACCACTTTGACGCCCTTGCGCGCATGATTCGTCAGCCAGTCTGTAGATATGCCGGGCCACCGGCTTGTCAAGATCAGCGTCTTGACGCCCGCATCGATCATCCAGTCGGCGAGAGCGAGACCCAAGGCGCGGGACATGCCCACGACCCAGTATGTCTTATCAGCTTTAAACATGGGCTTGCTATCGAGCCGGCTGATGCGTACGGGAAGGGCTGTGTTGGGTGCAACTGTCCAGTCGATCAAGCCCATTGATGCAGAACCTCCCTGAAGACGAGTGGTTCGCCTCAACGAGATCTTCAAGACGCTCGGTGATTGGGGCAGGGTAATCAGTCCGAGATAAGGCTCTTACATCGGCGAGGGTCTGGTTCAGCAGGGTTCCAGGGCAGCAGGAGAAATAGACCGGCTCGCTGAGCCAACGCTCGAGCATAGAGTGCCAGTCCTTGAAATTACCAGGGAGCGATTCTGGCTCTACATGGCGCTTACCAAGGTCGCCTCGCCTTTAAGGCTATCTCGGCCGGAGAAGCCAACAAAAGCAGACGGTATAGCAGGGAGCTGCAGCAGTATTTCGTCTATGTTAGACTACGTTGCAAATCGAGGCAAGTGGACCCAAGAATCGTCGTCGCCGCCAATGTTAAGTACTATCAACAGAATCCGTCGTCAAGATTACCTAAATACTTTGTATCTCGGATTGGATGCGAAGTGCTGCTAATATAAGAGGTAGTAGCTTGTGGGCGACTAGGATTGCCTCGGGTCCTCTCAGCGGTCGGAGAATTTCCATGGCGACTAAGTGTGCCGAGAGCACCGCTAGCGTCATGTGCTCGTCCTCATGATTGTCGGAACTATAACGAGGAACAGCCACCGCCGACGTGGCAGGCACTGTTAGACGAGGGATGAGAGAGCTGCTAAGAACGAGGTGGCGCGTCCCATCGGCTTGCGCCCCGAGGACCACAAACATGTAGCCCAGCGCGCCGCATCGGATAGCAGACGACGAGGAAAGGGCCGTCTGTAAGTCGATGGAGGGTTCCGAGCCGGCTGTTCCTGCGTCGCCGAGGTTCTCGACGAACGAGTCCTGGCCTGGGATCTCCCGAAGGACAAGGTTCGGCCCACTTTCCTAACCAGCAGAAGTTGCAGTCGATTCCAGCACAACAGCCGCAGAAGGCTTGCTGGAGGAAAGATATCTTGGGTGCGTAATAGTCCGACGCGCCGGCATGCATCGGTCATTGACCTCGGAAATGGGTCTGATCCTCGAGAAAAGCTGACGAGCATCCTCGTTGATGATGATCTCGGGCTCGGCGCTCCAGATGGGGCGATCATCTATCTCCTTTGCTAGTATTTCTCTCGATTGTAAAGTAAGTAATGCAAATGCAACAGCGTCTGGGCTAGGACTTCGGGCTGGATGCTGTCTGGGTCAATTACGCCTAGCTGCTGCAAGACTTAGTCAGGCGTCTCGTTTTGCGCCACACGCCCGAAGCCAACCGTCATGTTCGAAAAAGGTATTGTGTCTGGCGCAGGGTCGGCCCGTACCTACTAGCCCGCCGGGGAGTCGGAAATATTTCCAGGTTTCTAACTAAAACAGCTTCCTGCTTTCTTTTATTAAATCTACTACCCCCTAACCCCCTTTAGACTAGTGGTAAAAGATTTAAACAACCCCATTTTTATAGTTATATAATTTCTTAGTGGTTTTATTTTCCTATAGTTAATTCTGATTTTCTATGCGTGATACTATATGTAGTAACAAATTGGCACCCTAACCTACGAGGGGTTGTTTACATCCACGTGCATTCAAATTTTCTGCTATCTGTTTCAAGGGTTATTGTCCAGGTGGCCTATTTTTCTGATATTTGATAAGAGAAGGTAGTATTACCCCACTAGTAAAGGGGGCCACATCACCGTACATATGCACGTCGGGCTTGTAGGTACACATTCGCTAGAAATAAATGAGAATCGCAATCGAATACAATATACCCCGGTTAACATTCACAAGGGCCCAAAAAAGAAAAGAAAAGAAAAGAAATAGAGCCACCTTTAAGTCTAGGCTCACTAGCACGTCCAATAAAATGGGAAAGGGATGGAAGTCTGCCAAAGCGAGTATAGCAGCTCACCTGGACCCAAGGAACAAAGCATCGTTAGCGGCTCTACTTGCACCCGCCCTCATAGGGAGATTAGCGGCTGATCAATCGGATCATCACCTCCACTTCGGAGTACGTCATGGGCGGGATTAAACGGGAGCTAACTCCTTTAGGGTTGAGATAGTCGGAGCAGTAATAATACAGGAACGCACATAGGCTCCGCCCTGCTTTAGGTTCCTGCCTTTGACCTGTTGGCTTGGAGTGGAAGTCTGTCTACAAACAAAGAATTGCAGCGGCTCTAGAGACAGTTAGAACGCGGGCTACTTGGTTGCCGCTGAGAGTCTTTTACTACTGCCACGGTTTTCTCTATTCGAATATTGCCTCGCAGGTTGGTGCTTGTACTAAATATAGATAACAGTCAGATCGTGTTAGTTGGCTTGCACTTGTGTTAAGATCCAGTCTAGGCAAGTTATTGTCTTGCATAAGTACACGTCGGACCAACTCCCCCTATTCGGTAAGAAACACGTTTGACTGTGACTGCAAGGTCAAAAGCAAAAGTTCATAGGGCAGAAATGATGCTTGGGTGATATCGAACGGAATATGCCATACCTTCTCGTGACGAGGAGATATGAAGCCCGCAACAAGCGGGGGTGATCAGTATACTTTCGATGAAATTTGCGTTGGGCAACTAGCCTGGACCGGGAGATAATGGAATAAAGCGGACTGAAAGATATGTCTATACTTATCTGAGAAAGGGCCGGTTGAGTTTTGTCATCAACATTGCTCGAGCTGGGGCGAGTCAAATATCGGGCAAGCGGGGAACCCTGTTACCCAAAGCGGTTTTCAGGGAGAAGGGGAGCGAGTCCAAGGTTGCAACGGCTAATAGTTGATCTCTGCAAAGAACCACCCCAGTTGAAGAATATCTGAGCCGCAGCATAGGATAGCCACGTATTCTTGGCCCGAGAGCTTCCAAACTCGGTTTCATGCTGACGTGGCCTGCAGCACGTGGTTTTGCAGTAACAAATATGCATGTGAGCACTTGAATCGGTCAGCGGGAAAGGGATTAGCGGTTACATACTGACTGCCATTGGCCATAGAACGGAGGAGCCAATAACCATGCCAGTTGCCTCCTATTAGAAGCGGTGTGAGACCTAAACCCGGGAACAGAGGCGGTAGTGTCTGAGAAAGGAGCTGTTGTGGTGCCGAAAACAAAGCCAGAACTAGTTGCCCACTAGTCTGCATTAAGAGATATACCAGAATATCATCTTCAGTGTTTAGCATAGATATAGTCGGCAAACGTCGGGTATATTGAGTATTCGTGGAAATCAAGACCAGCTGAACGTGGAGTCGCACCGTTGCATATTTGCCACATAAACCCTACAGAAATGAATCAAGAGATATCCAAGATGATGTATCAGATGCACTGAGATTGACAAGTAAGTTTTGATTGACTGATGCAAACACCACCAGGCTCCATTTTTCGCTTCCCCTCTCGAACAGAAAGATCTACAAACTAGGTTGTTGAGAACCGATGATCGAGGATATGAAAATCAATGGAGGAATTATAAGGCAACCGGTGTCTTTTTGCGATGCTTCATTTACATAATATGAGTGTATAGGATGGGTGTATAGGATAGTTAACTAATTTCCGCAAAGTTTGCATCACTTATAAGCCATTTTGACTATGAAAAATATGTTTACGGACATTGATTAAACCAGAATAATGTGTCCAATTCAATGCAGCAGTTTTCTTCAACTGTCCCGTTCCGTCCGGGCCGCACCAGTCCTGCATTGCAGAGACAACATCTGCATCATCGAAAGCCTGATAATGAATCCTTAACGGACTCAGCTCGGGCCTAGCAGATCCGAGGATGAGAATCCTACCAGAAAGGAAGCTCAGCATATGTTATAATGTGATCTGACGTTATATCCCCTTTGTTCTCAGCCAGCCTCTTTCAGCTGTGAGAGACTATCCAATCGGATTTTGATATCAAGTAAGGGCTAGATGTACACCATCTACAAAAAATATCAGAAAAAGTTCTTTTTCAGCCCGAATTAATATCAAAGCTACTGTTCCAACTGTATTCGGTGATATTAATGGACAAAGACCTCTCTTGTGGTGTTGGGGGTGCATCTTTGTGCAGGGGCTCAGCATTTGAACCAAAGTTTTCTTCTCGGCTCACCTCAAGAATACTCAACCAAAAAAGGCAAGTATATGTCTCAATTTATCTATATAAAGCCCAGTGCGTCGCTTCTACTTCAACATTCATCAACGAGTTCAGACATTGGACATTCTCAATTCCATTCTTTTTCCAAACCAAGTCAATACTGCCCAAGATGACTATTATCGTCAAGGGTATTGAAACTCGTGACGCCGATGGCGAACTTTACCTCCGGAAAGACATCGACAAGTGGTACGCGGAGCAGGTGGAGGTGGGTAGCGACAGGGTACAGCTCACTCTCTTTGTGGAAGCTCTGGCTCTAATTCAGAAACGCCCCCTGGATGACCAGTTGTCTTACTTCCGCCTGGCTGCTATACACGCTGCTCCATGGTGCAAATGGGACGATGTAGATCAACCTCCTGAAGCTCCAGCGGATGACCCGGACAGAATTCCAGGATATTGTGTCCACAACAATTACACGTTCCCGACATGGCATCGGGTGTACCTGATTCTCTATGAAGTGAGTAAATCCTGGTGGCTGGAAAAACGGTGAATATATAGGTGACTGACAAATCCCGCAGCGAACTCTGTATGACGCGATGTATGAATGGATTGGCACGAGTGTTCCAGCCAACAGGCAAGAAGCTTGGAAGGAAGAAGCCGACAAATGGCGCCTTCCTTACTGGGACTTTGCTCGATATGCCGATCGACCTCCATCAACTACTGGCGCCTTTGACTACGATATCGACCATGACATGCTCAGACTGCCCATTCTTTGTATGATGCCGAATGTGCGGATTATCGTGTTCCCCGAAGACCAGGATCCTATTATCGAGTCTCGACCCAATCCTCTGTACAAATACGTGACTCCCAAACTGATGGGCGAGTTTCCGGATCCATACAAGATTAACGGGGAAGATATTCCGGAGCAAAAGGACCCAAAGACGAACTCAGTCGTGAATCCTAAGTTTGTCTATCCCGTAAGTCTGTTGGTCACCCTAGTGTTCAGACTACGGGAACTGATACTCTATCTAGTGGGATAAATGCAATGCAACAACCAAGTACGGCATTCTCGATGGGTTTGATGCGAGTATCTGGGCCGACGGAGGCCAGAACTGGCTTCGAGCCAATTACGCCCTCAACGAGCATCCCTACTATGGCGGGAAAGATCAGGGTGTGAATGCCGAAAAGCCGGTTCCTACACTGCAGGATCTGGTCTACCGGTTATTCCAGTATGGTCTCAGCTCGTGGGGGGCGTTTTCAAGCACCCGCTATAAGTCAGGTAGCCCAACGCCCCCGGTTCAAGTTGAATCCATGTCGGCAGGTGTCGAAGCGCACAGAAGCGATGTTGAAGGCAATGCAAAGAACGCAATGAATCTAGAGTTCATTCACAACAACCTTCATGTAAGTATCCGGAGTATCATCAGTGTGCAAGAAACGAGTCTGACGCAGCCCAGAACTTTGTTGGAGGAACCCAATTTCTTCGCCCACCGAAAGAAGGCATCCATCTCTGGGGCGCTGGTCATATGAGCAGTGTCTTTATGGCGGCCTTTGATCCCATCTTCTGGATCTACCACAAGTATGCCTTTTTATATACAAACTACTGGACAATGCTGATATTTGACATAGTAACATCGACCGCCTGACTGCTATGTGGCAGATCCTGAATTGGGATAAGTGGTTTGATGATGAATATAGCCAGCTCACCAGGAACAATAAGTTGACCCCTTTCCACAAAGACGAAAATCGCAACTTCTGGAAGTCAGATGATGTGAGAGACTGGCGAACCCTTGGCTATGAGTATGAAGTCCTCCAGGACCGAACTCATAATTCCCTTCGCGATCGGGTAGAGATTCTGGAGGACATTGCGACGCTCTACGGAAACCCGACAAAGAACTTGTTTGATAGGCTTCCTGGAAATGACGGCGCCCAGGATGATTATGTTATTACTGTCATTTATGACAAGTGAGTTGTATCACCCTGTGCCTTCGTTCTATCACTAACATCCAAAGATACGCTTTGAACGGTGCATCTTACAAGATCAATCTCTTCTTAGACGGCACGAAGAACTTCGGTGGGCCTGACTCGGAGGGCTTCGTCGCGAGTATCTATAACTTCAGTGGCTCTCTAGACTCAGGCGCCTGCGGTAATTGTCAGCAGCAGAAGGCAGAGAATGCCAAGTGCATTGCACAAGTGCCTGCCACCCTACCAATGCGCCACTATCTGAAAAGAACCAACAGGGGGCCTGAGCAAGCACTGAAGCCCGTGTACTTGGCTTTGAACAATTTGGGAAATGTGAGTTGTACCAATCCTCGTGATATTTATGCGGCTAATTAACCCACAACTTAAACAGCCCGTTCCAATGGATATCCACGTCGCGCTGCATAGATCCCAGAGACCATACTACGCCAACCCCATTCAGCCCATTGAAGATGACCCTTTGAGGTATGAGTTCCTTACAGACGGAAGACAAGCTGTCGAGGCCTTTGGCCATGCTTCAACCTCATACAGATAAGATCACGAAGTCTCTATGCAGGAGTACAATTCCAGCTCGTTTTTCATAGTAGTAAACTTTCCTAAAGAGGCAATCGTTAGAAGTATTTTATCTCATAATATAGAAACTGTCGTATGTCTCTTTTTGACTGCTGTGCTACTCGTGCTGTCCTGCTAGATGATATATTCAGCAATCGAGGATATAGAGCCAAAAAGCAATAACTCCCCAAAAGCATTAACCATCTTGGTGATATGGTACTATTTTCTGCCAAATAGCTCCCCACATCTAAATCTCTGGTCAGTTTGCGTAGGTCCGACTCTCCAGGAGCCGGAAGTACGCCTTTGCCATATTGGAGGGAAAAAGCGAGCAAAGGATGGTATACTTGACAATACAGGAATATTGGTATTCCAGGTCTACCCCAATTTATGAGTCTTGGTATTAGAGTTTGAGAAACAATCAAAGTGTTGGTAGGTGGTGACACCTGAACACCAGGGCACGCTTAGTGAGCGAGTTCATCCGGCTTATATAATGGTTTTACTCAGTGAGCAAAAGGCGGCAAGGGGTGAGCACCAAAGCGGAAACCGAAATCCAACTCGCGAGGCCTAAAATCCAGTGCATATATCAAGGTACTTTCCTTATGAGAAATGTAATGAACCAAGAGTCTTTCGCTACACGTTAAATAAGATCACACATATGTTGTACACTCCTTATTGTATATAGTAACTATATAAACCCACATGACTTACAGATATGCTTTTCAACGGGGCTGCAGGATGCGCTAAGACCGCCACCATGCAAGTCTATTCCAAGGAAATAACCTTATTCTCCTTCATTAAACACTTTATTGCTACTCTCTTCAACAGCCCGGCCGGGCTAGCTCAATCGGTAGAGCGTAAGACTCTTAATCTTAAGGCTGCGGGTTCGACCCCCGCGTTCGGCTATTCCTAAAAACCAAACCTGAGATTTCATTTTTGTTCTTTTATTTTTGGTTCATTGTTATATTGCTAATAAATATAATTGGGGTTTTTTTGCGCATGGGAAATAATGCTTGGGATAGAGGTTTGGATGTTCTTTGATATCTTTTTACGTGTACAAGAATAGTCGGCCGCTTATGCGGACTCGTCATATATTTTAGGTGTTTTTAGATATCCGATATCCTTTTGGGTAGTCTTTTTAGAGGTGTTTTTAAATGTAGGTGGAAGGGGGTAAATAGGGCATGCTTTGTGCAAGAGACTTTTCTATATATAACCTTTGACACAAAGTAAAACACATAAACCGTGCAGAGAGGACTTTTTTATGTGTAACTAGGGAATTCGTCTGCCGCATTCCTTTGTGCTTCTAGGATATTGTACTGTGTTAGACCTGGTCTTTATTTCTTTATTTCTTTGTCCCATAAAGCTACCGGCGAACTATATAAACGGCTGCATGGTACTCGTAGTATGTAGTTATCATTAGCATCTCAGTTGACCAGGACCTGAGATCCCTCGTTGCTTACTCTTCAAGACGTGGATACTACGTGTATAACTTCGTTTGTTTATATATCTCTCGACTAAGGGTATATCATTGTGTGTTCTCTTCTCATTGACTCCTCTTTCTGACACGCTACTCTAGTTCGTATCGTACTTTACCACCGTTTCGATACCGATTCGTCTTTTTCAATTTTCACCATGGCAGGTTTTCGAAGCTTTGGCAGAGCCGTGAAGAAGGGATCACTTGCTGGTCTTCGAAGCCTTGGCAAAGCCATGAAGAACGGATCACTTGCTTTTATATGTGGGTGTCTGGGGCTGTGTGTGCTAGCGCTATATGTTGTGGGAAGTATTGGCTATATTGTCATTAAAACTGGTGTGCTACTACTACGCGCTATGGGAAGCCTTTGCTGCTATGTCATTTTTGTTGCAGTTGGTTGTTGAAATTGCGAGAAAGATCCATCAGTCCTATGCATAGGCATTTTAGTCGGTGGATAGACATGTGGTGATCTCTATAGTGGATATATAAATTATAAAATACCAAAGAATTCCCGAAATATATACATATAGTAAAGCCATTGATTGTATATATCCTAGAAAGAAACAACGCCCGATGCTATGCACATATCATTGTAAAGCAAAGTGCTCGAACGCCAGAACATCAAGATTAAAAGAAAGGGTGCGAGCGAGAGTAGACGGGTGGGTGACCAAAAGACGCAAGGAAGATAGATGTGCAGGCACCGCGTGAACAAAAAATAAATATCCCCACCCCAACAATTAAAACTCAAGTCAAGAACTTGGCTGTAGATTCCCCGTATAAACACCTTCGAAATCGAGATTCGCAAGCATGCCACTGACGTGATCGATTTCACGGCTCAAGTCCTCGACGTTCATCGCTAGGCTGCTGACTTCATCGAATTTCCGCCGCCGATTGGCATCGGCGATCATTTCGGACACGAAGAACTTCTGTTCTTCCAGCACGATCAGGCGGTCTCGAAGAGACTTTTCCTCTGCTTCCAGAGCTGAGACGGCACTGCTGGTGTCGCTGGCTAAGCTGCTATTGCTACCGCTAGCGGCAACGCTGTTGTACTTGATGGATGAAAGAGCAGACTCTGGTGGTCGGAGACCCGCCGAAGAGCCATTGACTGGAGTACTCGGGGAGATTGTCCGCGGGGAGCTTGTCCGGCTGGGTATTCTTTCTGACGCGGGGGTTGCATGCTTGAGGATTTTGGGGAGGGATTTCAGAGGTAACATATGGAGGTGAAGGAAGTTGCTGGCTTGTTGATATATAGCCTTCTGCAGCTTTTGTTGTGTAGGGGACTGGGTCGGCATGTCTCGGATACGTCGAGCTGCAACATCATACTGTGCAAAAGAATCAATCAGTCGCTTGCGCACCTTGGATGCATCTGCAATCTGGGCGGATGATGGAGGTCGCCTCGGATCCCTGGTACAATGCCATTAGTAACTGACTGGAATACCGGGAACTAAAAACATACTGTAAGGCTGTCAAAAGCTTTTGGAATCTAGGCAGATGAAGGCGGATGCCTCTCTCAAACTGGGTCAAGTTGTCATAAGCCTTGATCTCCGGCGGTTTTCGCGTCATGTCTGCTTTAAAGTCGTGTCGATCAAACAGCGTCGCTTTACATTCTTTGCACAGCCTCACATCAATGTTGACAAGGTTATCGGCATTGCTTTTCTCGGAGGTGGCTGTCGAGCCTGTTAGATATTAGACCAAAGTCATGAGGGGAGGTCGTCTCGGAACTCACCAGGAGAAATGCTCAGCCCAACCTCACTAGAGCACTCGGTACTAGGATCGCCGCAGACGACTCGTCCGCAAGTTCTGCAGTGGTGCCTGCGAAATGTATAACCCGAAAAGTCCTGTTGGCAAAATGGACATCGTGAAACACTGGCATCATCTTGCCAGCTGACAATCGTTTGCTCTACTTCCTTCCGTTGATCATTCTGCCACGCAAGAGACCAAAGTTTGGTTGCACTGGGGTGTATTTGATCCGGTGGCAGACTAGCCAACAGCTGAGTGAGACGGGTTAGTCGTTTCTCGAGTCGGGAAATCTCCAAAAATTCCTTATCGACAGTCTGTTTTCTTATTGACTTGAATGCATCCATTTGGTTCCTCACGGTTCCTGTTGCTTGTTTAGTTGGGTTTAGAACTGAAAGCCGATGTTCTCACCATTATGATCATTGTACCCCTCTCTTGACTTGTAGCAGGTTTCGCATACTCGAGCCCATATTCCTCGCACCGGTTCGTGATGTGCCGCTCGCGAGAGCTTCATTTGGTACATTGTGTGTTCTTCGCAAAACAGTTTCCCGCAACTCCGACAGTTCACACAGCCGTTGGTGGCATTCAATCGTTTCCCACAAGATGGTTCCAGACACTCGTCGTACATACAACTTGTTTGCCAGTGGTCTTTTGTTATGAGATCCTCGGGGTCTAGTAGTTTCGGAGGTTCGGGGATGCCTGCATGGTGTGCTAGTGGGCGGCTGGGGAGAGGCGCGCCCTGATTCTCGTTTGATTCAAACACATCCAGGCCTTTCAACTTCTGGTTTAGGACTGCCAATGGCTGGAACTTCCTTGCCTTTTCCATTTGGACCTTGAACCAGTCTTTGACTTCATCTTGGTGGCTATCTTCCAGGTTTTGATGGATGTCGTCGAGATGCCTGCGTCAAATCGTTAATCATACGTTCAGGCGGGCATGAGCGGGTGACGATGGATCGGTACCTATTTAATTGCAGCAAAGTCATCTAGAAACAGTCAGTATCATCTCATTTGATCTTTAAGAAACAAACAGGGCGGAACAAGCATACCATCTGTTCGCTGCAGATCGGACAGGAGAGTTGAGCCCCCGGAGCAGCCGGGGCGGCAGATATCGAAGTGTCGCCATTCTCTATTGAAATGCGTGAAGTGAGATCCTGAGTTTCTGTCGAGAGCTGTGAGGCGGCCTGTGAATTAAGGGAAACGCTGCTGGCGGTCGGCGAGAGCACCCGTGGCTTCGGCTGCGGGGACGGAGCTGATGTGAGCGCGCTTGGGTTGCCCAGAACACGACCTCCACCCAGCGTCCTCCGCGACATGATCACGGGGGCATGGGAAGCTGGAGTAGAAGCTGTTTCAGCACAACATCCGTTGGCTGTACAGAATAAAGGGTCCTTGGAGGTGACCGGAGGGAAGCGCCAGTTATGATGTGGAGTCAGCATGTGGCTCCAGGGGCCTAAGGCATCTTTGCCAAGAGTTCTCGATGAGATTTGATATTCGTAGGTTTTATAGATTTTATAGATTTGGAGATGATACTATTTCTGTTGATTTGATTGGGTTTAGACATGTGGTATCAACCTATTATATATTCCCCTTTAACACAGCTAAGCTTATATAGTGTCGTTGCGCAAGCGTTTTCGCCTCTAGCAGTATATACCTCGGTAGCACATAATACAACATACGATATACAAAAGAACAAAGAAATGTCAAATATTTGCCCAATTTGTTTAATGTGCTGTCTGATTTGAATTGAAGCCATACCTTCGCCAACAATGAAACCAGACTAGTCAAGCCAAGCAGAAACGACAGACTGAAACGAGACTGAAACGACAGACTGGAAACGACAGACTGGAAACGACAGACTGGAAACGACAGACTGGAAACGACAGACTGGAAACGACAGACAAAAAACGATAGCGATTATCTACTAAGAACACAGACAACAAATTAGGCACTTTTTTTGTTTTTTTTGACGCTTTTCAACTTTTTTTCTTTTTTGCCTTTTCATCTATTTTTGCGTCTCGGTGATATAACAGGTTCGTGGTCTCATGCCGATTATATACAAGCCTGGGTCCAAACCCAACGCGCATCCAAATCCTGAGCGCGTTTATCGCTCATAGTCACGGTGGTAGCTAGTACCAGTGTTTGGATTGTCGTATTCCTTGTGGACGCGAGTAGATCCGTCATCAAAGCGGTCAACGTCGCGGTGTCGATAGGTGCCAGCGTTGTTAACGCGCTCACGGTGGTGTCGACGGCCACTGGGGGTGCTGTAATCAAGATGCTGGTCGTAGGCACCGGTGGCGGGGTCGTATGATGTTGTGCCGCGGCCGGTGTCGGTATCGTAAGTCGTAGCAGCTGCATTTGAACCGTAGCCCACTGCGCCAGCGCCAAGGCTATAGTCCCTTGTACCGTAGGTATTGTAGCCTGTGGGGCTGTATGTCGAACCTAGAGTATCATAGGTTGAGCCCGCAGGGTTGTAGGTTGATCCTGCGGTGTCGTAGGTATCGTAGGTCGTGGACCAGGTGTCTCCGTAGTTGGTCATCTTGACGATGTGTTCTCAAGAAAGAGCGAGAGAGAATTGTTACTACTTGTGTGTTCGTTGTTGTTTTTTTTTTGGAAAGTAAAAAGCATAAGGTCAGTCTCATTCTTATATCCTTGTCGTGGCGTTGAATCTCAGGAGGATGATACTAGGCTGACATCACTTGGGCGACCATGGGGAATTCGCCAAGTGAGGCAATGAGGCTGAATGGGAAAAGAAGCCAAAGATATAAATCGCACATCTTTGGAAATAGCTCTGATTGATCCAATTTTTCTGGGGCATCGGTTCCAGACTGTTGCCTCAGAAGGCGGAATGATGTTGTATACTTCTATACCCCACAGACTCGACAGACGATTACAATGAACCCCACAAGTGCCAGATATTCAGGAGTTTCTGTAGATTTCCAGAATGATACCATGAAATTAATCCGACTCGAGAGAGTTCTGTTTATTTCGTTTTACCAAAATAGGTGGATGGTTTGAATCGAGACTGCCTCAAAACAGGTCGTGCCTTGAATAGACATAGTTATTGGTGCGATTTGGATAATGCCAGAGAAAAGAGCAAGAACGCTACCTATGCAGCCAATACTAGAAAAGAATAACAATTAGACACCATAGACACATCAGAGCGCTTCAATTATACTATGTTTTACAACCCTTAGGTTGGCTCTATGTTGATGTCGGCTCTCACCTAGCCAGTTACACTTAGCTATCCCGACCGAGAGGGGCCAATGAATCTGACAGGAATTCAGTGGCGTTCATTAGGTCTGTGCTTCCATAGACAACTCTGCGGCGGTGTCCAGGTGCCGCACGTTGAGCTGGCGCACCTTCGGCGCCCGGTTGGCCATTTGTTCGGCGAACCCATTCCTGCAAGTTGCCGTACTCATCCATGCTTCCACCACCAACTGTAAAGACAATAGCCTCGCTGAAAGCTTGACGACGTTGTCCGAAACTGGCACCGGTGCCAGGGCCTGCGCTACCAATTCCACCAGGCATCTGCGGGTTCCGCGAGGCGGATGCTGGAGGCATGGCGCCACGTGCGTTGGCGCTCCTCGGGTCAAAGTAGAGGTAGTTTTCGGTCTTTGCAATAGCAGAGCTTGAAGCTGCAGCCGGGTCCATGATCGACTCGGTGATCTTGGTCACAGTAAGATCCTTGTTCGCTGGCAGGAAATTCTTTACCCCTGAAATGAGCGAGTCGAAGTTGGCGCCTAAAGCGCCCGAGGTGATGCGATCCGTCAGACGATTTGAAAGTGAGGAGAACCCACGGAATAGATCGGAGGATTGTTGTTCTGGAGCGGCTGTTGTCATCATGGTCATACGGGTGATCTCGCGCACTTGGCGGACGTAAGAAAGAGAGGAAATATCGGTCACGCCGACTTGGGTCAGGGCCTCTTCGAACTGAGTCATCTCCGAGCGGTTGAGCTCAGTTTCAGTGCTGAGGAACCAGATCACGAACAAGCGCAGCTTGTCCAATGGCTCACTTCCTTTAGAAGCATCATTAATTAGCTCCAAGATCTGTGACTTTGATTGTTTGGTAATGGTCTCTTCTAGCTCGAAGAAGTTGTCCAACTGCCGATCCTTGATACCCTTGAGCAGTGCTGTGGCAATGTTCATGTGCATATCGAGAACTGCTTTGCGTTCCCGCAACTCGGGGAGAAGAGTGATGGCGGCCTTGAGATGTTGCGCGGAGGCACTGGTATCATTCTGGAGATCTTCAATTGAAGAGGCTCCCGTCTTCTTTGTAATCTCATTCGCATCATCCTTGTACCGTGTAAGCTCAGCATCGATATCCTCAGCCACTTGGGGGAAGGGGGCCCCGGCGTTGCGTTGCCAGAAGAAGTCGGTACTGTTCAAGTCATAGGACTTTTTGGAGCCCTTAGCCGAGTCCGCATCACCTGCACCTGCATCCACAGTGATTCGATTCAAACGCATTTCAAGAACATCCTGGACCAGGGATTGATATGTCCACGAGTGGGAGAGCATTGGGACTAGATCAACGTTTCGGTCCATGATGATTAGTACCGGCCGTGCGGATGGCACTCCTGGCAAAGCGTTCTGATTGCCCGAGAAGAGGTTATCTTTGGAATTGAGGATGTGGTCCCGCAGTTTCCGGTCCAGTTTTGTTGCTATCAATTCCGCCGCACCACCCTTGGGGCACCGTATGATTGGAATAGTACCTGTCCAGCCAGTCAAATCTTCGTTCAATGATCCAAGGTAGGATATAATACTTACCCATCGTCACGCTCACACTGAACAAGCCGCTAACCACATTATCGACGATCCCATCCAGGTCTTCATCAGTCGTTTTTGGGCTGTTGATCTTGTAGTATGCATCGTTTCCAAGCCCTAAACTGAAGAGGTCTGGCTCTGCCACAATGAAGTTGAGATATTGATCGAAAACCTGCGCAATATGCTCAGATGCGCCAGAAGTAGCTATTTGAGAAGCGAAGTCCTCGAGCAGTGGCCGCGGGACGGAGGATAGGAAGTTCACATAGGCTGGGGAGTAGAGCCCGTGGGAAAGGTCACGAGTGATCGCTTGGATATTGTCGGGGGTTGGTTCCACAAAATATACAACTGGGACATCTGGGATAGGGTATCTTTGTGAATGAAGGTTTCTACGAGCGAGTCTTCGTTAGCGATGGGGTCAATATAGGGGGGGGAGGCGGCAACCGTACAGATGAATAGTTATGCCCCATGCCCGGAGGTCATTTACCCTCAGGACACTGCTGATGACATCCCGGCCCATTTTATCGAACACCAAGACTTTCCAGATCGGGTCACCATCTTCATTCAAGATCGGAGTGGAGTGCGAGATAAGACCGCCGGACCCGGACTGATCGATAGTGTTGTCTTCAACAGGTTGTGGATCATGATTCAAGTTCAATAGCTTTTGAATTGATGCTAAAAGCCGGGGATTAGTAAAGACCAATTCATCACAAAAATCCAGCGTGCGTCACTTACCGACCTGTCGGTCCCGGAGGGACATGGACTGCGCCATGGCAATAGCTGGCAGCGCTGTGTGAGATTGGAGAAATGCTCGGTTTCAACCAAAGCTTGACAATGTATGGAGCTGCGCAGGAAGATAGTTGAAATATGCGCGCAACTCTTAGAAGGATGATGAGATCGTACCTTGCACTGTTGACACCGGGGATCTTGCTATCGCTCCACCTGGCATGGATCCCACTGAGCTGCGCTGACATAAATGTTGCAAACACTCCAAACACGAAGGATCACATGGATTTGATTTTGCCATGTAATATAGGGGCTGTAATTTACATGGCGGTGGGCCAATGGAGGTTCTTCAATACTATAATTACGGTCAATTGTGGTATGCCATCGTATCATCGGTTAACCGCCTTGCCAGCAGCTTTTGTCCCTTTTACTCTCTTCTTCAACCCGAGTCATCTACTCTAACCATCCCTCAACACCTTTCCCCAATCCCTTCTTTTTTGACGTAAAGCGAATGGCTGTGACGATAGAGTGGCCCTTCGTATGAGAGCTTATTCCTTCTGTGATTCCGCAAGGACTTTCTTTTGGGACAAAACTTAAGAACGAGAAAGGAGAGCGAAAAGCCCAGGGACAACAGGAACAGCCCAAGAAGAGAGAAAGAAGGAGATACAAAGTCAAGGACACAAGGAGAGAGGCACCGGAATTGAAAAAGCTGGGCCATCTTAATACTTCTACGTTGTATTCGCAACTGCGGAGCCTTCGTCATTAAGCTGCAAGGCCAAAGGGTAACGCCGTCACTCGCAGTACTGGGGAAACAGGGTTGATGCCTGAGGCATACACCACTTTAATCCTGAGTCAAAGCTAAAAGCAGTCTCTGTTTTCTCTCATAAGGTACGACAGTACTCATACTGCAACTCTTCAAGTCCATCCTAGGCGTATCAAACATGTGAATTGTCTAATCCTTATCAATTCTTCAGACAGCAGCTCTACAGGCCCCTGTTCTGCCGTGTCGTGAGACAACCATCCAATCATCTCACGTCCTCATCGGAAAAAATATTTACCCTGCCGAACCTCCGACCCACTTCCTTCTCCCAAAAATAAAAGGCGGTGAGCACAAAATAAACTCCAGGCTTGTCCAGGCAGGTGCGTGCACGTGATTACGTGAGGTTTCATAGTAGCTTAGAGAAGCTTCGACTGAGGCTCACACCATGGAGCAATCAGCTCAGAACCCTATGCAGGGGTTACCTCATGGGAATTCCTCACTACCTGCAGATTACTGGAGCACGCTTGATCCCGCCTATCCTGATCCCGAGCAGCAGCTTCAGCAGCCATCTCAACCCCAACTCCAATCTCAACAGCAACACGATTCTGCATCGCAATCAACACCTCTTGGCATCGGATGGGACCATCCTGTTTTTCAACAGCAACAGAGAGAGCTAGCCCCACGACCGGAGCCTAACCATGGCATCTACTCGTCAGTGCATCAGCCTTGGCAGCAAACAAATCCTCTGCAACAGCCACCGCAACGAGGATATGGAGCTTCGTCCCAGTATCAAATACATCCACAGGCTGCTCAATTCCAGCAAGGGCAGATGTCCTTTGACTCTCGTCCCCTGAGTGCCTCCGAATCTTCGGCATTTCCGTCATTTTCATACCAGCCAAATTACTTCCATCCACAACACCCACACATCTCAGTGTCAGACACTTTCCCCGAAGCACCTACGCAGCAGAGGATACAGCCACGGCCACAGCAACAGTCATCAATTTCTTCATACCCTTTACCCCAAGGCTACTCCTCAGAAATGCTAGTAAGTTGACCCGAAATGCCCTTCATGGTGACCATGACTCTAACTCTAGGCAGCAAAACACAATTGATTTGACCAACGATTACCCTGATTCAGACCCGAATGTCACCATTAACCCTCAGTTCCTTAATTCCACCCCGCAGGCATTCAATCAACAGCAGTCTTCGTTGGCAAACAACTTTCTTCAGGGAATCCCTGCAGACTTCCAACGACAAGGGAGTGAACAGTAAGTTATCACTTGGATTTGTGTTTGTTCAAAATGCATTGGCTGATTCTCTGAAGGACCAGGCTATTCAATTACTACCAGCATGATCTTTCAGTTCAGTCGCAAATGACACCAACCGGCAACCAGGTGCTTCCCCCTAGAGGTATGCCCAGACCAGTTGAAATCCATTGCATTGGAATTTAACACTGACTTTCCTAGGATTACCAGTACCGCAAGTTGTAATCACCAATAAGGAAGCTCACAACAAGCAGCAAACGAAGACGACTTCTGTACATGGCCAAATGAGAATTGTGTCTAAATCCGAAAGTGAAAGTTCAGATGAATCCGATCTTGAGATTGAAGCACCTGACGAGCCGTCGCCTATCCCTCCGATCCGTCCGACCGAGCCCGAGGCTGCAGCTCAATACGATACCCTCCAAGCTGTATGGTCACCAAGGAACAAATGGCCTGGTCCTGAGAAGGTCAAGAATGCGCTTGTAGCCTACAAAGAACTTGTCAAATCATTGAGAGATGCATGGAAGGAACAAGTTCAGGCGATGAAACTAGCAGAAAACCAAGACGACAACCAAAAAGCAATCAGGCTTAAAGAAAGGGTCATTTCGCAACGTCGAACTATGGACAAAATTGCGACCACAACACTGGAAATGGGTCATCCCAATATTGTTGACAAGTATGTATCCCTCTCCCCTCCCAACTCCTATATCTCACCCCGCCCCCCTCTATCTGGCTATGATGGTCACACAAATCCTCAAGCTATTTTGAGAACACCTATAAATAATCCTGGAAGCATTGGATATGACAGCACTGCCACGGGCTAGAATAAAGGGCCATCGCTCCATTCGCCGGTGGCAAGGCTTGATTATACATGCGTGTCCTGGACACATATATAAGAATACCAGATGGAGCAAAAGGGTCCCAATCATATTGATTTCCAGATATGCCCTTAGAAGGCCGTCTGTGAACCTCATTGAAGTGGAATCCCTGCTATCTAGAAATTGGCTTGAATTTGCAGCTTTGTGTGACAAAAACTTGAAACATTGACATAATTGAGCTCAAATGACTGATTGTTAATTTCATGTAGGCTGGGAGAGCACCCTATGGTCGTGGCAGCTCTATATTCCTTCTTGGTCGACCGTTTCCAGGCAGCAGACTTTGCTGGGACTCTGACTATTAATTTGCTTGAGGTAAGTTTGACGTTTATCTTTGTGTCGAATCAATTGACTAACGTGGAATAAGCTCTTCTCGCGTTTCTCGACTTTGACAGAAGACATGCTGCAAAAGACCAATCTTTCCAAGTTGCTGCCCAAGTTCCTCAAAAAGGGTGGCCAGCAGGTTAAGGACCTCACACAAAAGATCTTGGACAATGCTGCGGCCTCTACGAAGCGTAAACAGGAGAGTGAAAAGCCTACCAAAGAAGAGCATCCAAAGGGCCTTTTAGCGGATCAGCCTAAGGGAGACGCTGGAGCGAAGCGCCCCCGCGAAGCGGATAACAATCTGCAACCTGGCGCAAAACGAATGGCAGTTGCCAACACCTTGAAGGATGCGAATAAACTTGCACCAGGCAATGGACCGGCCAAGGGGGCACAAAGTAGTAAATCAACCGGCGCTGCAGTGCTGCGCCCTAAACCCAATATTGTCGCTCCCAAACCAACAAGTCTCTTTGGCACTTTAAGCTCAGCGTCGAAGAGACCCGGGACCACAAATGCGGATAGGGCTGCTGCTGCTGCGGCTGCAGCAAAGCCAACGTATGTACCCATGAGGAGAGTGGCTCCGAGACTCACCTGTATTAACTCTTCAAATAGTGCCGCTCCTGAAAAGGAAAAAACACCAGCCCCGAAACCAGCTTTCTCTTTTGGTGACATTATGGCCGACTTGAGCAAGCCAAAGCAGGCACCAACTCCCAAGCCTGCCGAAGACCAGCCCCCGGAGACTGAAGCTGAGCGCACAAAGAGGTTGCATAAAGAAGAGCGCCGTAAACTTCGCGTGACCTGGAAGCCAGATGATGCTCTTACTGAAGTTCGGCTATTCACCCACGATCCCGATGAAGAATTAGGCCCCAGCGACGGGTCCTTGCGTTCACGGGGAGACGTTAAAGGTGAAGGTAGTGTTCTTAAGCTTCACAAAGATTTGGACGAACTGGAAGAAGAGGACCTTGGTGGTATTCGTGAGACCGTATTCCAAGATGGTTATACTCTTTCGAGTAGGTTATTCCTCCAAATACACCTCGAATTATTACTGACCATCATAGTGGTCGATTTCGATTTCGAGGAATCAAAAGACGGCAGTTTCGTCAAACGCGGCGGCCCCCAGCTGCCAACAAGCCCCGAGAGAGAGGCTCAGGAGCATCGGGAATCTACTACCCTCATGGTATTCTATACTTCTCCTGCCGATATGCCTGACACACCCAAGGAGCCACCGACTCCTGCCCCCGACGAGATTGTTACCGAGGTATTGCCTTTCGGAGAGTTGCCCGACATTGTCAAGGTATGCTATACTTCTAAGAGTAGTATAACTCAATACTAACAAAGGCACTACAGGTCCGCCAGGAACGTTACTACTCCTATATGAACCCCAAGCCTGCGGCCCCCCAACAAACTCAGCAACCGCAACAACCTACTCCCGGGGACAGTGGATTTGACATTTCCAATTTGCTCAAGATCATTCAGGGTGTGCCTGGACAGGCGCAGCCAATCCCACCGCCGCAGGCAACCCAACCCGGGGTCATGCCGGATCTCGAGAGGACTATCAACATGTTCCGTCAGCAACAACCTCAATCCCAGGTCGCCCCGGCTCCACCAGTACCCACTCCTCAGCCTCAAGGCCTTGACTTCAATGCGATCTTGAATGTCATGAAACAAATGCAGGTGCCACCTGCATACTCCCAGCCTCAGCAATCGCAATCGGCAATTGCACCCAACCTCGGCGCCATGTTCGCCCAATTCAGTGGGCAGAACCAACAACCTGGTGCTCTCCCATTCCAACCGCACGGCCACGACTATGAAGACCCAGAGCGCAAGCGAGGCCGCGATGGCTATTATGACGACCAATCTAACTCCGAATCATGGAGCCGCTCGAAGCGGACCAGAGTTGGCACCAACGAGGCTAAGCCTGTAAGTAGAGTGCGGATTCAGCATTTTATGATGAACAACTGGCTAACTCTTTTGAAACAGTATAAGGTGGGACTCGTTGCCTGCAGATTCTGGGCTGAGGGCAAATGTCGCAAAGGCGACAATTGCACTTTCCGCCACGATCCTCTCTAAATCAACACCATGTATCGCCACATGCTTCCTTTTCGACAGATACCCTTGTACTGCTGTTTTCTACATTGGTACAATATTCCTTTCTCCCATCTATGCATTACTACGTTGGTGTATGGGTTATTTTTTCTTTATCTTGTACTGGGTCATGGACATGCATTTTACAGCTAGAACTCTCTAGTTGGCGTTCATCGGACGGTTGCGTTTCATGGTCTGGGAGGTCGGCACATATCGATTCGTCCTTTTCAAAATCCTTTGCATCCCGGGTTCAGGCGTTTTCCTTTACTTTCCACTTGTCTCGCCTTTGTTTCTCGCTTCGCAGATGCATTTAGCGAAGGGCCCCCATATCTGGGGCTGGTATTACGGCGCATGGATTTAGGGCGATGACAAAAATGTACAATTAGGATATCATTATTTTTTTTTCACAGCCAAGAATATCTTCAGCACAACGATCTCTTCCATTCCTTTCATCTCTTAGTAGCGGAAATGTCGGACCAATGATAGAGGTCCCCGATTCTCGTAGAACTCACTCCCGCTTACGGAACGGAAAACATCGGAAAACCTATATATTGTACAAGCATGGATTCATCTCAGTCCCTACGAGATACCTGTGCTAATCCAGATTCTCTCTTTGCCCTTTCGGATGAGGACCTGATTCGCCTCGTGTACAAGGAGTTTCCGGAGGAAATTGACCGTCTGCGATGGGCATACTCCATCCGAGATGGTCCCTGGACTCCTCCTAGCACTCCATCTCCATCCTACATTTTATTCAACGAAGACTATGACGAAGTGAATCGCACACTTGTGGGGTTCCTAGCACTCCGCTGGATTCATACGGGTCAATACGAGACCTTCATCGGTTCACAGGCATCCACATCTCAACTAACGAGGGCCTCATTCGATTGGATCCACGAATTCTACATGCACCTCATCACAGATGCGAACACACTCTTTACCTTAATCACCTCAATAATCATCAACGACCTAGGCAAAGACCCACAGCTAGCATCTGACTGCTGCGCAAAGACAGGTGTGGACATCTCAACTCTCAACCACGACGCCATTCTCCTCGCGGCCTGTAACGCCGGCCTAGTCCCATCGCTGGACAAACTCCCAGACCAAGATAAGGACGATGTTCTCCGGGCAATCAAGCTCGGCGCGACCTTCAATTTTGGCCAACTGGCCCAGGCAGAAAACGCCCCGGCCTGTCTGTCCGGTCTACCCCGCATGAAGAGCCACGACCGCAGCTTCCAACTCCGCTTCATGGAACAACTACTCGATATCGCCGGTGCTGCGGGGCACATGGACTGGACGAGTGCGAAGAAACTCATCCAGCCTATCTTCGACTCCTATCGCAATGTCTATGATGTATGCGAGGGTGTCATTTCGGGAATTCTGACCGTCCGCAGTGGGTATGACTTGATATTAATTCGACGTGCAGCGTTCTTGCGCGACAAGGATGTGCGGAGATTCCAAGTGGAAGAGAACCGAGGGGACCGGGCGTTGATGCGGTTGTTCTGTATGGGCAATGTGACTACGCAGGAAAAGGCGCTCTTGTATGAGGATGCGTGGCGTGCGTTGGAGGACCCGGTTAGGGAGACTCTAGCAAATGCTCTCAATTTAGATGGTCGGAGGGGCGAGCCTGCTGTTCAGCCGACGTATATTCCCGCTCTACTTGGCCGCATACAGGATGTGAATGCGTTGGTGTGTACCCTACATTACCTTGCTCAGGTCATGAGTGCGACCAACATTGCAGACTCTTCGGCGGTGGTTATCGAGCGGAGTGTGTATTCGGTTTTGAAGCAGTTTATTGAGAGTGAGGAGTTTCAGGAAGATCCGACTATCTTGGAGAGGGTCGACGTGCCTGATGGCGTTGTTGCTTTGACCACGGCTTCGATTTGATGTGTGTTATTAGTTGACTTGTCGACAATTTAACAATTTGATGGGATTTTAATATTTGCCTGACGTTCTACCATTAATCTTTGTCGGCAAAAAGAAAGGTCCTGCCCGGGATCGAACCGGGATTGCTGGTATCAGAAACCAGAGTGATGACCATTACACTACAGAACCAATTTTTTTCTTAAAAGAATATGGAGCAAGTAGATGAGAAAGTAGACAAGATCATAAGACAATGTAGTGACATTATGGTTTGTAGATGTATGATGTACAGATATAGGAAAGGCGGGATCATGCGCTCAGCCACTTGATACAACATCTTCCGTAATTCTTCCGTTGTTTTGTCAAGATAATTGGCCCGAGAAAAACTCAAGAAAATATAGGGTTGCAGCATGCCCGTCTTTTTATCACGAAGATCATCAGTCTTCTTGGGAGCCCACTGATTGGTAGTTTGGTCTTTGACCACCAAGCGGTTAGGAATCGTAAGACCGCCAATCTTTGACTGCCGTTTATTATTATTGGGAGACCGATCCAGTAGATTCATTGCGTGTTTGGGCCATTGCCAGTAGAAATTCTGATACTTTTTGTAGGGCTCGGTTGAGTCATTCTCACTCCACGGGGAGGTACAAATCTCGACAGAGAGCACAACTGGAATAATCCAAGATAGTGTCAGGGTGAGCAGAATCGATGTGATCTAGTGCAGGGTTGAGCGCAGCATCGACGGGATCCAACACAGGGTTTGTATGATGGTTTTTAATATCCAGTTTTCCTGCCTTTGAGGCATATAATCCTCATCTTCTTCGTATTTTTTGACTCGAACACCGTCGAAGCGGTGAAGACTAAACGGGTTCAAGCAAAGTTCGGCCAGGGTGATGATGAATGGGACTCTCCCACGAATGCGGCGTCGCCCCCAGTGATAAGGGAGATAATCGGGCTCTTTATCGATATCTGGAGCCGCCTGCACGACAAGTCGACGTGCATACCCTTTATTTGTGTTGTAGTATGTGTCCATGTCGGTATATTTTTCGTGATCCTCGTCTCCATTAGGATTCAGATATGTTTTCTTGCCGTGTCCATAGCGAGCATCCTCCAGCTCCAGCTCGCGATCGTTGATTGCTTCCAAGTTGGCAGAAGGCCGTTCGAACCGCATTCCAGACGATCGATGGTGTTTACCATCATATCGCTTTATGAGATTCTCCTTTGCTTTCTCCGTATCAGTCGGCTTCTTCCGCCCGAAAGGAAAATAACGAGCCATTTTTGGCAATCGAGACTCGATCTCAGAGGGAGAAGTAGGAATTCTCGGGGACGAGATTGCGCATCAGGTCATTCGTCCAGCAAAGATATTGACACTGGAGGGTATTAAGAAAAGAAATTGTAAAGCTGTCTAATCTCTTCATTCCTAGAATACGAACCCATATTTCTGGACTTCATTTCCACCCCTATAGATGGGCAATCTTGAGGCTCAATTGTGATGGGAGATATGGAAATGATTGGTTGAAAATGCCTCAATACAGCCCGAATCGAAATGCATGCCTATGATACAACATGATGCACATTTTATGCATATCTAGGGAGGTGCAAACGAGAAAGGATGTCAAACTGTATTCCTCGTAGTGTCAAGAGCCTTGGCGAGTCGTAAGCATTTGCATTGGCGTTGAAACTGGCCAATTGCCAGTGCGCAATGTAACATTTTGCTTTTTTTTCAAGGCGTCGGATATATCCCCGGGCCCCTTGACAAGCTGACAAATAAATTGAGAGTAAGCACCTAGGTACGCACATGGGCAAATTCTCATTTCCCAAAGTAGTTGAGCCGCAGATTGCAGAGTTTTGACCCCCCAAAGAGGTTCGTATTCACAATCACAATCAAATGGGGAGGTGGAATCATGCCCTAGTGACCTAGCGAGGCACGGAGTAATTTGGACTTGGTTGAGCTATGAGTGACCCCTGTCATCTTTTTTTTCCATTTCAGCCGCAGTTACAGGGTGGCATAGGGGGGCCAAAACTTCAACCGTAGTAATGATAGCCATATCATTAACATCTTTTTGGATCATGAGAACCATCCTTTTTCGAGCCATCCTCTTAACATAATATTTCAGAACTCTTTATCCTATGTATCCTTGGAGTGAGAGCCTCAACTCTTGGGGTCGTGGAACGGGACTCAAGATCGATGCCCTCGGTCTTGTCACGCTCCTCGGAGCTGAGGAGATGGACCGCAGTATCGGGCGACTCGTGCCGAGCATATACCTCAAATACCTACCATTATTGGGTGCTTTTGTGATAGCCGGAAACCGATTCACCACGAAGAAACCCGGATTCGTTCTCTACAACATATCAGCAGGGATCATGACCACCGAGCTTGCCGGCTGGTTTTCGCGGTGGCTCCAGACACAGGACTTCAAACAAGTCCGGAGTATTATCACATGGCACGCTGCAGAGCGGCCGCACAGATGGAGAGAGTTCATCGTCGGCTTCTTGCTCGTCGGGTTACCGGTGCACGGGATGCTCATCGCCCTGACTGTGTTAGCCGCGGACTGGTGGGGATTCGCCAACGTGATAGCCATGGCCATTTCAGTGGCAGTGCGATGTATAATGGTAGCACAAAATCAGGCCGGCATCGATGCGAACATCAATAAAGCACGGGAAGCACTCCAAGGCTACCCAGCTAAGAGAGCCAAGTATGACGAGTCAATGGAGAGACTCGAGAGCCGTCGCCAGAAGGGTCAGGCCATGGAGGGGGTCAAAATACCCATCGAGCCTCAAGACCCAAACAAAATTGCCAAGGTGATTGTGTTGACGGAGGACTCAAAGGTTGTCACTCTTGCAGTCCCCGCGTATCTACCGAGATGGGCATTTGCAACCAATCCCCAGCCACCGAACCGATACATATATCAGGCGTGCCAATGGATAGGCTGGGCCGCTTTTGCGGTGCATGTCATTAGTATCGGAATGGCGGCCTTGTACACGCAAATTGTCTCAGTGGTGGTGATTCTCGTTTCCACAGTCCTCACGGCTCATAGAGTTGGCTGTGAAGACTCCCAAATATGGGAATCCATTCGAAGTCACTGGGGCCATGAAGCCCAAGAGAATAGCTGCTGGGTTAGCTCAAACCTCAAGACCACCGTATCTATCTACCCCGAGGAGTATATGGACTGGCCTGAGTTAGAAGAAAAGAAACCCCTTACTGTGCATGTAGGCAATGAAGAGAAGATTGGTCAACAGTGGACCAGACCGATAGGTCCATCTGACTTGGAATCTACTCCGATCTCGAAAAAGAAGAAACCCGAAAGTCGGCAGGACTTGATTGCTTGGCTAGATTTAACGACGGAGGAAGACAAAGTGCTGATCGCTTGGGGGCTCATACCACATAGCCTGGAATGGCAAAATGCATATAGAGAGAAAAAGAATATACACCGTAGGAGACATGGGATGATAGCATTGGAATCCACCCATTGATGGGATGTGAAGGTTGATGGCTTGGAGAATCAGATAATTAATTGGGGGTTCAACCGTCTGACTATCAAAGATATATGTACCGGATAATGCATGGCACTCGACGCCTTTCTCCTTTGGCCTATCATATGTCAGACCAACTTTTGCTCCCAGGATTACTTCGTTTATTAGCCCCACAAATTGGGCCACAATACCCTAATCAGCTCTAAACTTGTATTAGAGCGAGTGCGAGTGGTCGGATTCACCTGAATATCTACAATATTGCCCTGTAACATGTCTAACTAAAGGAACCAGACTCAGCTGGTGATTACAATGAGCTATTTTATCACTTCTTTTGCCATTCAGTCTATGGCCGACATCTACGAGGATTCACAGTAATCACTGGTGATGGTGGAATCCGTGCCTTACGCCCAGTTTTGAACAACGAGATCATCACAAGTTGGATAGGTGACTCGGAACAACTTGAAGATGAGATGAGTATGCAACTTATTCTTCTGGAGGATGATGCCAAAGCTATTTCGGCGAAGTTCGATGTAAGCCACGTCAATCCGAGCCATGCATATACGGAAAGGATAAAATGAATTAGTATTGCAAGATGATTTCTCTATCCATAGCATAGAGGGACTGGGGTTTGGATTGTTTTCTGCAGCTAATTGGCGTGTGCGACTGGTGCCTTCCCAAAAAAAAGAGTGGAAACATTCCAGAAAAGGAAACATGCAATCTGCAATTCAACGGGAAGGAACTCCAATCCAACCTTGGAAGTAGATAACCTTAAGAGAACCCTGGAATGTTCAAAGTTTGTACTAAAAGAGTCAGCCACTACCTCAATGGATGCGAGCAAGTGCAACTCACCCTGAACTCGCGATTTTCCCGATCCGTCATATCCAAAAACTCCGAGTTCTCCTGATGAACCTCGCCTTCCCGATTCTTGTCCCTCCTCCGATTCTCCAAAACATAGTAGGTCCTTAGTCCAATCGTAAACACAATTGCCACCGAGATGGTAACAACAATGGCAATCTTAGCGGGAATATAATCCGGCTCATCCTCAGTGCGGAAAGTAAGTGGACCAAGGATATTTCCCAGACAAAACGACATGAGCAGGATAGCGTTCATGGAAACCTTCTTCGTATGACCGGCGACATTGGCACCAGCAAGTGAGTACATAATTGGCAGGGCAGACCCAGTAACCTGCGTCAGATAGTTTCCTGCAAGTTGGGCGCCTTTCATATCCTTAGGCGAGAACGCAAGTAAACACCCGCCTAAAAGACCACACGCCAGTGATACCACTACGCATAGACAACGCTGGTTATACCGGCCTGCGAAGTACGATGTAGTAAGGATGCTGACTATGCTGACTGCTCCATTCGGGATATTCAGTAACTCTGTTTCCTTGGTGGTGAAGCCGAAGTTCTTGATGATAAGCGAGGTAAAGCTGCTCGTGGCTGCATTGGGGACGTCCATGGCTGTGACGATGATGACGATGAGATAGGTCTGTGGATCACGGAAGACTTCGACGAATTGGTTGCGCTTGAAATGCTTGTTTTCGATTCCTGTTTGGTTCTCGCGGAGACGTTCGATTGCGAGGATTTTCTCGGCGTGGGTTAGACGGGAGGTCATGGGGTTGTCGGGGAGGAAGAAGAAGATGCTGATTCCGACGGCAATGGTTATTAGTCCGAAGATGAGGAACATTATTTGCCAGGGCTTGAATTGGTCTGGTGTGTAGAAGAGGAGACCGTAGGCTACTAGGGCGCCCATTATCGAGGCTGTTCCTGTGCCTAGATACCATATTCCCATTCTTTGGGGTTGTTCTGTTGTTGGTTAGTATAGTGTGGTTGGTGTATGAAGATGAACGTACCGTCTCTTTTGTACCACATCGATGTGATCAGGATCAATCTGAAATGATATAAGAAGAGGTCTAAGAAGGGTTCTTGGAGAGTGCACGTACGCAGGTGCAATCGCACTTTCAAAACATCCAAGCAGTACGCGAAGGACCATCAGACCTGGAAAGTTCTTTGCAGTGCAATTCAAGGTTGTCATAAGACCCCATATTGTAACTAATGGGTCAGTACACCAGATATCAAATCATGAACCATGACCCACCATTGAACCCCAAGTACTTAGCAGTCGGCAAGCGCTGCATAAGGAATCCAGTCGGAAGCTCGAAGAATAGATATGTCACATAGAACGCAAGCGTGAGGTTGGAGAATTGATCAGTGTGCATATTTGTGTCGCTGAGCAAGCCCATGACGGATGCATAGTTGACTGTAAACACGATGATTAGACATATTCTCTTACTGGTTCCAAAGCTCTACCTACTGAGCACCTTGTCAAGATATTGAAGATTATACGCTGCCCACATCAATGGCATGATCATCCAATCAATCTTTCGCACGAGTGCCTTTTCATCTACCTCTGTTATGACTGCGATATCTTCCGTGCGCAGGAACTCGAGGGCGGCATCTGCTTTTCCGGTCGCTATCATTCCATTTTTGGTTTCTATATCGAGGTTTCCACCGACAGACTGTGTATGTCTTTCTGAAGAGTGTGGCCCCATTGTGAATTTTGATTGTCGATTCGGTGGTTGGGTTGGTTCGTCTAGGGGTCTACCTAGGTATAGCCTAGTAATACAGCATTTCAGCAAACATTGCCTCCTATCTGACCCCTCTCTTCCATCTCGGCCAAGGGAGATAACCAGAACAGGAAGCTATCAAAGCCCGGCATTAGATATGACTGCGCACCAACCTTCCTGAAGAAGCTTGTCAATCCAAGATACCAGTCACAGCGTGCGGAGTTATGAGAAGCGCGGCATATGCCGCCTGGCTTGATAACAAGAACCAAAACAAGCCCAGAACCCATCACCAGCATCATTTATGGTTGGCTGGCGATTCGTTTATCTGTGATACAGTCGAGGGAGTGCACGGCAAGAGAGATCAGTGCCACGCAACAGTCGCATTACTCTTGGATAGTTGGAAAGGGCAGAGCACGGTCAGATAAACATCTAACGTTTCTAGGCCGGTATAGGAAGGTGATCGCTGTTCAGAGATAAGTGTTCCGTTCTGACTTGATATTATTCCCTTGACCCCGCACGCGAGAGCGGGAGGCACCGCTTGGAGTTGGGGTAGATAGATTTGATGATTTGAATGGGCGAAAGGCCATATAGCTGTAATTTTGCATGAAGACTGATTCTTGGGAGGACCTTGGGTTTGTATTGGGGGGATTATGTTGGGGTGAGGTCTGGTTTTGGTGCGCTACTAGTCAATAAAGTAAAGCTATTAGTGTCTTATCATCTCCCCCACCCTGTGAAAGTTGTCTGGAAGTATACAACATAGAGCAATACGAAGACCCGCGAGGTCGTGCATATCAAGTTTGATCTCGTCGGTTGTCTTGTACCGCCGACCCCTTTGCTTCTGACGCCTGAAGATCGTCCTTTTGACTGACACTGGGTCCTTCGCCCATCCTTCGCCCATCCTTCCGCGAAGCCTTCTTTCCCCCGATTATACACTTCACAAGCTATGCCGTCTTGGTTCAGCTTCTCCTTGACAATCCTCATGATAGTTTTCGTCAAATTCGCGTAGGCAGCAGACTCTGTGAGCTCTCATAAGATTTGAGGAACGATTCAATGGCATGATCCTCTGAAGTTTTGTCATCACGGGAGCTGATATTCCCATATAAACCACTATTCTGATTTGAACTCGGTACCGAGGTTGGATTGTCTGCATCAATATCGGCGAATAGATGCTCTACAGCCAAGTAATAGCCCGTTATCTATCATACTATGAATACTCCCTCCATAACATCAACTCTGCTATCCACAGTAAACAAGGTGATATAATAGACCTTCAGAAATAGCGACACCAATCTCTCCAATCCGAACACAAAATTCAATCGACAAGACACTTTATGCACTACTAGTCTGCTCGAGAACAAAATGGTGACCCAGGCGTCTGGTCCCAAATTGTGAATGACCTCAACCTACTACTCAACCAGATTGAGCAGTATGGTCAGTCTTTAGAGCGTATAATCCCAGTCGTAACGTCGATGATCTAGCTCTCTAATGCGCAATAGTTGATAATAGAATCTGTAAATGTGAGGCGATTGACTTATGTCGCTCTTGTTTTTATCCCTCTGTCATGGGTAGCGGCAATATTCAGGCATGGCTGATGAATATGCACCGGGTCGCTCGAAATTCTGGATCTACTTTGCTGTCTCCGTTCCGCTTTGCGCGGCTATTGTTTATGGGTCATATTTGGTGAATCTGCCGAATTTTGGCTGGTTTAACAATATCCATTCCCGACTGGAGGAGAAAAGACCGCTGAGCATCGTATCGGTCAAGTATATATTATACATACCTAGGTATGTATAATTAGGTAGTTCTAACGCAAATATAATGAGCTATTGAAGTAAGTAATACGGAGTACGTAGTTACTAGTTAGGTACCTACCTAGGTATTACAGACCGAAAAGGAATGTGAACTGAATGCAATACAAAAGAGCTTGATCAGAGGTGAACTTTTCCGGTAATTCTTTGGAATGGCATTTGGCCCCTATGGATGCGAGGGTCTCAATCTGCCCACTAAAGACGTAGGTAGACCTGCTTCAAAGCTGAAGTATCTCAACCTTGGAAGTCCTCATCCGAGGTCTCCAAGATGCTAGTCACAAAGACGCAAGGTCAACACTACCAGCCAATCCATGCCAATGGGGCATATTAGCAGATTTTGAACAAATTAAAAGAACAACTTGGAATATGTGCCTTAATGCCTTAATTTGGTATGGCAGAAAAATCAAGATACCTGAATTACAATTACAGGGGCCTGCGGGTGCCTGAATATCTGCCTTAGACAGCATCTAGCCCTATGAATATGAAGCTATTTCTGCCATACAAATCCATACATCGTATGATTTTTAGGCGGTTTGAACATAGGATCTAAAAGCGGTCAGGATTAAGGCCAATACTAGGCTAAATTAAGGCTAAATTAATGCACTAAGGTCGCAATGCATTGCATTAAATCCGAAAGTACTCCGTAACCCTGGCCACTATGCCCCTGCGTAGGCAGTGGGTCCAGGAAAGAGTTTCTCAGTGTATATTAACCGGCTCATGCATAAATTACATTTATTACAGACCCTCGCAAGGGGGTCTAATTTTGGTACAAAATTCTAAGGGCCAGTTAATCAAGGCGATTTCGAGAATCACTGTAGTACAGAAATTTCTTAGCAGATAAGATCGACATGATGATCTATCATCTCATTGGTTTTTGCTTCGATCTATTGATATGCTGCATTTTTTCAGCTATACAGCTGTACTTCTATACCTGAAAATGTGGAGGTGAATTTGGATCCTCTGTAGGTACATGTCTAATTTCAGCTTGGGGTAGCGGTGAATGTAGGTAAAAAGCGAAGATATTTTGTGTAGGTACAGAGTAGCTGAACGATCTACACACAACAATCAGCTGTGTTATTTGCGCGCCTCGCTAGTTCTTGGGTTATAAATAAGAAGTCACACTACCTCTTGGTACTTGTTTGATTCCAAGTTCGCATTCATCTCATTCAATATGAAGTTCTCACTCCCTTTCTGTCTTGCTCTAGTTACATACATCACGCCTGCCTTGGCTGATGCTGTGGGTGCGGAGGTATATGAATAACTACTTTGTTACCATGGACCACCGGGACTAATAAAAGTTTAGGTGATTATCGAATACACAGATGAAGGAGAATATCCACTTGATATCATCCCCGATATTGGCTGTTACGACACTGGAAATCCGTATGACTCCTCGTCCCAGTGCACATAGCTATTGCTAATAAACATAATAGCACGACAAGGGTGAGAAGCATTGATGTCAGCCAATTAGGGGACGAGCGCCCCAAATGCATCTTTTACACGTATGTTACTACTATGGAAAAGAATCCATGAATATGGCTAACAAGATTAGGGAGCCGGGCTGCCAAGGGGACGACTGGACTATCGAAGTCCCTATGACTTCCGGGGATAGAAAGAAGACGCAGAGGTTCAGCAAGCCATTCTATGTGGCTAGCTTGGAGTGTGTTAATGCTGAGTAGAGAGGTTCAAGTTAGTAACCTGGGCTCATACTAGTAGTCGATGGAGGATTTTGTTTGGTATTTATGCTTAGCAATACTTCTCCCATCGTCCTGTTTCCTTCAGGGCTTCCACTTTAGTATCTCTCTCAATTCTCAATGCACGCCGCATCTTCACGCCTAAACTTAAAGTTCCAGAGTAGCTCCTTAATCATACGGTGGATGTTCCAACCATGTAAGGTTGCCGCCCAGGTGCCAGAATCGGGCAATTTTGACAATATAGTCTTTTGAAACCTTGGAAGAAAATATCGCCTGTACTACGGATCCATCCATGGATGTTGGGTAAATAGTACCTAGGGGTTCTTCCAAAACCTTGGGAATACTAGTAGTAGTCTTGCTACTACTAGGTATTCAATGGACACTATATCTATGGATATACTATAGTTGATCAAGATTCAACCTTGCAAGGTGGAACTATTACTACTACTAGTAGCCCTGGAGTACTAACCGGCCCTTACATCTTTTACCAAAATTACAGACCCTCGCATAGCGAGGGTCCGCCACCCAAACCGTACATACCACCCAAACCGTACTTTCTTTTAAAATCCTACCTTTTCACTTTGGTCCCAAACTACACTACCAACCACTCCTAAAAACAATAAAGATATAGAGAATCAGCTTCTTAAAGCTCTCGAATCTATTACGGTTTTAGAGGCTATTTCGGCCGATGGTTTTATCTACCCGCGCTACTTATAATTTTAAGTATAAAGTAGGCATTACTACGCTAGTTTGATACTATTAAGGAAGATAAGTATATAGCCGTGACTGATACTAGCTATATTAACGATATACTCGTATATTAGTGGATCTAGCTTTTTGATAAGTGGATAATTGGCCGTATAATTAGGAGAAAAAGGCTAGTTTTATACGATCGTTTTGGATTATATTTAACGCGTTATTTCGTCTAATTTTGTGAGAAGAATAATATTATTTTGTTCTTCTTACTCTCGTATACTAGTTATATACTATAGCCTCTCGATGTCGGCGTATTTAGCGTATATAAATACTAGTATAGTAAGGCTGTTGAAGCGGCTATAATAACCGGATGCCGCAAATTCTCGAAGGATGAATTCCTATACTCAATTGGTGAAATCAGACGAAAAACCTTCTAGCCGTATATAATTAAGCTTGGATTTAAATTGATAGGCCTTTGGCCTATTAATTCTAAGCTTATTACTGATGAATTGGAGTCGTACGATCTATATTATAACAATTTACCCTGGCCGGATACCCCGTTAACTACCTCTTAAAACACCGAATTTAGCACTCCAAAAACAGCTGAGAAAGTGAGAAGGATTAGCGACCGGATTAATCAGTATAATATAGATACTCAGAGCTTTAAAAAAGCTTTAAAAAAGCCCCAAAAGGCGGCTGAAGTATAAGCTATATTAGTTTCCTAGCTATAGCGGGAATTCGGTTCAACACAAGCTATTATGGGTACTCGCCACGCCCGGTACAATGCTTCTCGACGCTATACTCAAATAACTAGCATTATCAATTCATCCCAAGTCAAAGAAATGAAGCGAAAAGAATATAAATTGACTGATAAAGCCGATCAAGAAAAAACAAAGCGGAAGTGGAAGAAGGTGTTGATCGAAATCAGGAAGCATGGAAGAGCCAAAAAGCGCCGGGGAGATTAAATTGTTTCTATATTATAGTAGTAAAATAGCTAATTGATTTATATATTATTTTTAATTAATTAAGTTACTATGTTATAGGGTAGTAAATGGTGGTTGAAGTATAATGTATAAAAAAAAGTATGGTTTGGGTGGCGGACCCTCGCATAGCGAGGGTCTGTAATTTTGGTAAAAAATGTAAGGGCCGGTTAGTAGGAAGATTTTGGGGTCTTTCTGGATGTGCCTGTGAGGAAATATATTTTGTGTCAGTACTAGTACTAGTAGTAGTATAAACGGCGCTATAGGGCTGTTCTGATCTGAGTGATCAGAGTTACTCTGATTGGATATAGGGCGTCACGAAGTAATCAGAAAGCATCCAATGAGCATCTATATGCAATCAGTCATTAGGCACGTGACTATTATGAGCCCATCACTGACTCTGAGCTCGTGCTGATATCTACTCTGAGAGCTTGAGTCTGAGCGCCCTCATTAAAGCGGCGACAGCCCAAATGGGAAACCCCGACCCACCAAGGAAAATCCGGTACACATAGATATGTACCTTTGGATGAAGTTGTCCACCAACACCACTATACTCAATAATCGTTTATAATTTATTAGCATCATTTATATGTCTTGCGTTGTGATAAACCCCAAGCCATTCGCTTATTCTACCAAAATCCACCAATATGGTCTCCAACCCAGATGCCGACTTTGCTATATGCAACCACCTCATTGTTGTTTGCTGTCATGCCATTTACACCGGAGGTTCACATCTTGGAGCCTTAGAAGACGAGTGGTTAGTGGGACCGGGATTGGATCTTTATAGGGAAGACAGCACCTGATGCACCGAGCAGGCTGATTGAGCCCTTCCAAAAGGGGGAAACACCCACATTCATCGATCATGTCAAAGCCGGATTGAAAGTTCTAGCAGAAGACCCTCATGGCCTGCTTGTGTTTTCTGGGTAAGAGGCTTTCATCATATCCTTTTCAATTTCTTCTCGTTGATCCATCGCACAGAGGGCCTACCAAAAAGCCTAGAACTGAGCTCAGTGAAGGTAAATCTTACCTTGTAAGGCGCCCGAATTCCCTAACCGATCACCCAGGAAGCTCATGCATAACAACATCCAGAATCTGGCGAGAGACAACGACTACTTCCAAGACTTCACTATCTCCTCAATTGACCCATCAAGAGTCATCGCAGAAACCAACGCTACAGATTCATATCAAAACCTATTATTCTCTCTAATACAGTTCTGGGTATACACAGGCGTTTATCCACAGAGAGTCACAGTTGTGACACACGAGTTTAAACGCGCTCGATTCATGCAGTACCACTTTCCAGCCGTGGGACTCGTCCCAGTTGGCCCGGAACAAGAAGACTATGCGCATAAGGTTGCTGTGATGGGTATCAATCCACCAGAGGAAATCACTCCACCGGAGACCTTAACTCGAGGCGAGGCTATGAATGGGATTGGGCTTTGGAGAGAAGATCTTTACGGAGTGAACTCGGATCTGGTAGGCAAAAGGGTAAAGCGAGGTTGGTCCCCTGGAATGGAAAACGATATATTCTCCCATCTGGGACTGGAAGATGTGGTGTTGCATCTAATTCGCTATGATGGGAATAATCATTGCAATAAGTGGTTCCCGAAGCGAGAGAGCTTGCCTTGGTCTCATACTAGACATGATACAACCAAGAAGCCTTGATTTTGATTGAGAACAAATACCAAGGCTTCTGATATGATAAGTGGAAGAAGTGCTTGATCCTTCCCCGAAACGCCAATCCATAGTATCCTTCGTATTTGATCATAATGTGCCACCGAGAGCTCAATCCGCCAGCCGATAGCTGACCAGAGTCCCAACTCGGTGATTGTTTGTGCTGAAGCTTCTTAGCTGGACCTTCTCTGCGTTTTTAATTTCCTTGGCATCACTGTCGCCCCATTCCACGGGCACATCTGAATCGGCGTCGGCATAGACAAGTACATTGAAGGTGCAGTCGCCATCAAGGACGGGGAGGAAGGTGACAGAGGCGGTGATTTGGCGGAAGATGGCTTGGATCTCCTCCTGGATTTGCTTTTCTGTCTTCTCGATAGGCTCGGCGGGTTTTGCATCTCTTCAAGACAAATATGTTGGATTAGTGGGATGATTAAGATAAGCTCACAGTAGACAAACTTACCCCGGTGTACTGTTCTCTTTGTCGCCGGCTTTTTGTGAGCTCTTGCTTTTGGATTTCTTTCCAAAGATTTCGACCTATCCCATCATGTTATAGTCAGACATAGACTCGGATGAGAAAGTGTCGAATGCATACGTCGAATTGCCATCTCTCCACGTGTTCACCGGTCTCCTTGCTCGTGATAACTACCACAAGCTTCGAGATCTTTCCTCCTTGCATCCATTCCTTCAACTGGGACATGATTTTCTTGATGTAGGCTTTGACCTGGTCGTCGGCCGAAACTGCTATGAGGTTAGGGTTGTCGAGATCGATTAAGAAGAACACGGTTCACGAACCCAGCATATTGAGGCCATATTTTTTAATCCTATTTCCAATTAGCTTGCTGCACTGTAGCAGGCATAGTTGAAAGGGCATACTTACGTTGTGAAATCCTCGGGAGGATAGACTCCTCGTTGGAAGCTGAACACCCAATGCGATCAGCCAGTGTCTTGGACAGAGTGCGATTAGCAACTTACAGGATCGAATTAATCGAGTATTCGAACTGAGACTGTTAGTATTTGAACTCCATTGACGCAACCACACGGGCGACTCACGAATTCGGAGACAAGCTTGGCCGATCCTGTTATCTTGTAAGCTTTGTACAACCACGAAACTACATAAGTAGACGATGGGTGCAAACCTTTGATTGACAGCTTGTGCACCTTTGACTTCTCCTTGGTTTCCGGCATGACGAGCTTGTAGATGAGGACTTTGAAGGTGAGAGAAAGGTAGAGCTTTGTTTATCTCGAGTGGTCACCGCAGCAATAAACAGTCACCGCCCGCGCGTCCGTTTTTTTCTCCGCAAATCGTGACGAGACCAACCAGCACTGAAGCGCTAATCGAATTCCCCGCAGATACACTTCGATTCGACGCTTGCATACCCTCAGCCCCTCCTATGCCACCGCAGAAGTCCCAATGCGAGGATGTCTGCAGTTAGGCCGATGGCTGAGCGCAGCGCCGAGATGCCTGGCCGCGAGCCTCCGACCACCAACCGTCTTTTCTGCGTATAGCTATAAAAGGAGTTTCTCTACTACTACGATTTGCCATGGACGTTCGAAAACTACACCCATAAAACTGGATGTCAATCTCGAGAAGAGAATTGCCGCCATCCCAATCGAACGTTTTCGCAATTTCTGCATCGTTGCACACGTTGACCATGGCAAGAGCACGCTTTCCGACCGATTACTTGAATTGACCGGTACTATTGAAGCGGGCACGAACAAGCAAGTTTTGGACAAGCTCGATGTCGAGCGAGAGCGAGGAATTACGGTCAAAGCACAGACATGTACCATGATCTACAACCATAAAGGAGAGGATTATTTGCTCCATTTGGTCGATACACCTGGCCATGTGGACTTCCGTGCTGAGGTGTCGCGAAGTTATGCCAGTTGCGGTGGAGCAATCCTATTGGTTGACGCCAGTCAGGGTGTTCAGGCGCAGACAGTCGCCAATTTCTACTTGGCCTTTGCGCAAGGCCTTGAGTTGATTCCCATTCTCAACAAGGTTGATCTACCCTCATCGGATCCAGAGCGGGCTCTGGAGCAGATACGAAACACATTCGAGATTGATACAGAGAATGCGGTGATGGTCTCGGCAAAGACTGGATTGAATGTTCCGGCTGTACTACCGACGGTGGTGGAGAAGATCCCTGCGTATGTTTACCCAGTGGCTTCCTAAAGTGGTTTTTTTTTACTGACTGTATGCTAGACCTATCGGCGATTCTAAGAAACCACTTCGCATGCTCCTCGTGGATTCCTGGTACGACTCCTACAAAGGCGTGATCCTGTTGGTCCGTGTTTTCGACGGTGAGGTGCGTGCAGGTCAGCAGCTTATATCCTTCGTTACCGGTCTCAAATATTTTGTCGGTGAAGTCGGCATCATGTATCCGACTGAGACCGCGCAAACCGTTCTCCGTGCTGGTCAGGTTGGGTACATCTACTTCAACCCAGGCATGAAGCGGAGTAAGGAGGCCAAGATTGGCGATACCTTTACAAGAGTCGGTTATGAAAAGATCGTCGAGCCTTTGCCTGGATTCGAAGAGCCCAAATCGATGGTCTTTGTGGCTGTATACCCAGTGAATGCGGATCTCTTCGAGCACCTGGAGGACAGCATCAACCAGCTGGTCTTGAATGATCGAAGCATCACAGTACAGAAAGAGTCCTCTGAGGCTTTAGGCGCCGGTTTCCGTATGGGCTTCTTGGGAACCCTCCACTGCTCCGTGTTTGAAGACCGTCTACGACAGGAGCATGGCGCCAGTATCATCATCACACCACCCTCCGTACCAGTCAAGGTCGTGTGGAAAGGTGGCGCCGAAGAGATTATCACCAACCCCGCCAAATTTCCCGATGATGATAGCGTACGACTCAAAGTTGCTGAGGTTCAAGAGCCGTATGTTTTGGTTACTCTGACATTCCCAGAAGAGTACTTGGGAAAGGTGATTGAGCTCTGCGAGGCCAACCGCGGTGAACAACAAAGCATTGAATACTTCACAGCGACTCAGGTCATTATGAAGTACGAGCTGCCCCTAGCCCATTTGGTTGATGATTTCTTTGGAAAATTGAAAGGAGGTACCAAGGGATATGCCAGCTTGGACTACGAAGAATCTGCATGGCGAGCCGGCAACATTGTCAGGCTACAACTCTTAGTCAACAGGGAGCCAGTGGACGCTGTAACGCGGATTATGCACTCGAGCCAGGTGAGCCGACAAGGCAGAATTTGGGTAACCAAATTCAAGGAGCATGTTGACCGGCAGCTTTTCGAGATCATCATCCAAGCTGCTGTTGGCAAGAAAATCATTGCTCGTGAGACTATCAAGCCTTACCGAAAAGATGTGCTGGCAAAATTGCATGCTAGTGATGTAAGTCGGCGACGAAAGCTGCTCGAGAAGCAGAAAGAAGGCCGCAAGAGGTTGCGAGCAGTTGGAAATGTGGTGATTGAGCACAAAGCTTTCCAGGCATTCTTGGCGAAATAAACATGTAAATTAGCAACCAAATACACTGTATAACATTATTTCTGAGATATCAAAGCTTATACATAGAAAAGCTCCATTTCATAAATTTAAGCCTCTTACCGCTTTTTTTTCCGCGTTCTATCTCGAAAGCTTGAAAAGGGGGACAAGATATCTAGAAAAGAAAGACATTTAGAAAGACGTCTAGAAAGAGAACTATACAGACGACCAAAAATACGAGTAAAAAGACATGACAAGTCTTGTCTTTCATAGTTATAGAGACATTTAGCTGCAGACCACTTGTGCCAGCGGTGAGAGCTTTACCGGCAGAAAAAAAGTTCATGTCAAACCCCGCCATATAACTTCTTCCTCTGCTCACTCTCAGTTCACTTCATTGTGCCAAAACACCCTCGCTCAAGATTTGTGGCTGCTGATTGTAAATCTACTAACACAATATCGGAGTTAATTCTTCTTTGAGCCTGAAATCTTGTTCCTAGCGGCTGAAGTCCGCCTATGCCGATCGCATCGCCTTGAGTCACCCTGCCATGCTCCGCATTTGACGACGGCCATGCAGCCTCCAGAGGGTGCACAGGTAGACCTGGGCAAGGCCCAGGTCATTGACAGCGTTCCTAAAGTGATCAAAGAACTGAAGTTTGGTGTCTTGTACGCAGTTCACTCACATGTGCTTGTCACAAGCGTTTGTCGCAGACTTGATCGCTAATGAAGATTTATGTTTCCAGAACCAACGATGACATTGTCGGCCAAGCAGTGGTTGAAGTTTCTGACCGAAAATTTTTCGACTTGGACCAGACGCGAACGGTCGTTGCGAATGGACCTCTCGACCAGCGCATGGGTATCTCGAACAAAACCGATTCTTGCGCCACATGTGGAAACAACCTGAAAGATTGCAATGGTCATTTTGGCCATGTAAGACTGGTCCTACCATCCTTCCACGTCGGTTATTTCAAGCGCGTCATTTCGATCCTTCAGGAAATTTGCAAAGAATGTTCGAACATTCTGCTCCCCGAGGCGGAGCGCCGAACCTATCTTCGCGATATGCGCCGACCGGGCCTTGATAACCTCCGCCGGACACAGATCGCAAAGCGCATCAACGAACGGTGTCGGAAAACCCGTCAATGTACATACTGCGGAGCGATCAATGGTGTCGTGAAGAAGACCGGAACAAGTGCGCTGAAGATTACCCACGACAAATTCCGTGCATTCAATGTCTCGGTTTCCGTCAAAAAGCAAACACCGATCAGCAAGGATGTCTTTGATAACTCTTTCCTCGAGGCAAGAGGCGCAAACCCAGAGGTCGAAAAACACTTCAAAAAGGCACAGGATGACATGAACCCCCTTCGCGTTCTTAAGCTATTTAAGAAAATGTCCGACTCCGACTGTGAATTGATTGGCATGAATCCAAAGGAGGCTCGTCCGGAGATGTTCCTCTGGCAATTCATTCCAGCTCCACCGGTTTGCATTCGACCTTCAGTGGGACAAGATGGTGCATCTACAGAAGATGACTTGACCGCCAAGCTAGGTGACATTGTGCAGAGCAATATCAATCTTAAGAATGCCCTGCTCAAGGGCGCTCCAGTTCAGACAATCATGGAGTGCTGGGACTACATGCAGCTTCAAATTGCTGTTTACATCAACAGCGATGTGCCTGGGCTTAACAAAGCTGATCTCGGAAAGCCAATCCGAGGCTTCGTCCAACGCTTGAAGGGAAAGCAAGGTCGTTTCCGTGGAAATCTGTCAGGAAAACGTGTTGATTTCTCTGGGCGAACTGTCATTTCACCTGATCCCAACCTGCGAGTTGATGAGGTCGCTGTTCCAGAGCTGGTGGCAAAGAACATGACTTATCCCGAACTAGTGACCAGATACAACAAGGAGAAACTACAGCAACGGATTTGCAATGGTAGCAACAAATGGCCCGGAGCGAACTTGATCGTCAAGAAAGGAACTGGATTCAGACAGATGTTGAAGTACAGTAACACTCAGCGTATGGCCGATGCGCTGCAAGAAGGCGATCTGGTTGAGCGTCATCTTGAAGACGGAGACATTGTGCTGTTCAATCGACAGCCTTCCCTCCACAAGCTCAGTATTCTATCCCATTTTGCCAAAATCCGACCCCATAGAACTTTCCGATTGAACGAGTGTGTCTGCAACCCTTACAACGCCGATTTCGACGGAGATGAGATGAACCTCCACGTGCCGCAGACCGAAGAAGCCCGAGCAGAAGCGATGGAGCTCATGGGCGTGAAGAACAACTTGGCCACACCCAAAAACGGAGAGCCCATCATTTCTGCCATCCAGGATTTCATCAGTGCCGCCTACGTGTTGAGCAGCAAAGACAACTTCTATGATCGTGCCTCCTTCACACAGATCTGTCTCTATATGCTTGGCCCTGAAACGAGATTCGATCTCCCACCACCATCAGTCTTGAAGCCCCAGATGATGTGGACTGGCAAACAAGTCTTTAATATTCTTATGCGCCCCAACACATCCGACCCTGTTATGGTTAACCTGGACGCCGCCTGCCGTGAGTTCAAGATGCCCAAGGATGGTCGTCCCAAGGACTTGGACCCCAATGATGGCTGGCTAGTCATCCGCAACTCGGAGGTCATGTGTGGTGTGATGGACAAGTCTACAATTGGTTCTGGAAAGAAAGACAATGTTTTCTACATTATGCTCAGAGATTTCGGCCCACCGGCAGCAGCCGAGGGCATGAACCGTTTGTCAAAACTGTCCGCCCGATGGTTCACCAACATTGGCTTTTCAATTGGTATCGGAGATGTCTACCCTAGTGCAGGGCTCGTTCAGTCGAAAAATGATCTTGTTGAGGCAGCGTACTCGCAGTGTGACGCCGTCATTGCTAAGTACAAGGCGGGTACTCTGGAGAAGTATCCTGGATGTGACGAATTGCAAACCATGGAGAACCAGATCTCCGGTATTCTCAGTAAGGTCCGTCAGCAAGCTGGTGACGAGTGTATTATGCAGCTGAGCAAGTACAACTCGCCTCTGATCATGGCCACTTCCGGATCCAAGGGTTCTAGTATCAACGTGTCCCAGATGGTTGCCCTTGTCGGTCAACAAATTATCGGTGGTCAGCGTGTACAGGATGGTTTCCAGGATCGTACCCTACCGCATTTCCCGAAGAATGCACGACAGCCTCCGTCGAAGGGTTTCGTTCGCAACAGTTTCTTCTCCGGACTGGAGCCCCCTGAGTTCATTTTCCACGCTATGTCCGGTCGTGAAGGTCTGGTCGATACAGCTGTCAAGACCGCTGAGACTGGTTACATGTCTCGTCGTCTGATGAAATCTCTCGAAGATTTGTCATCGATGTATGATGACACGGTCCGTAACTCGTCTGCTGCTATCGTTCAGTTCCAGTATGGTGACGATAAGTTGGATCCCGTGGATATGGAGGGTAAAGCCAAACCCGTCCACTTCGATCGAACATTCATTCACTCTGAATCTACTACGTACAACAACGACGAGCGAAGCTTGTTGCCGATGGAAATGATGGAAGTCTGCGAACAGATGCTTTCAAAGGAACGTGCGAAGCTAAACCGCAAGGACTTGCTCGGCAATGACCTGGCGTACATGGACCGCAGCGATCACGGTATCGATCAGTTCGAAAGTGCCCGTGATTTCCTTGACTCAATTCAGGAATACGTGCAAAAGAGAGCCGACAAATTGATCTCTCGAGGTGGCGATATCGACCCGTCCGACGAGCGGAGCCGTAAGGGCTTGGATCATACAGGCAAGCTGACCGACACCACACTGAGGGCTTTCATCACTGCTTGTTTGTTGAAATACAAGAGAGCCCAGGTCGAGCCCGGCCATGCTGTGGGTGCCGTTGGTGCCCAGTCCATTGGTGAGCCCGGAACGCAAATGACCCTGAAAACTTTCCATTTCGCTGGTGTCGCCGGAATGAGTATCACGCAAGGTGTACCTCGTATCAAAGAAATTATCAACGCCTCAAAAGAGATCAGTACTCCCGTCGTGGCTTGCGAACTGGTCAACAAAGAAAGCACTATCGCTGCTCGTATTGTGAAAGGACGCATTGAAAAGACCTTCCTCAGCGACGTCATCCACTCCATCACGGAGGTTTGGTCCCCGGATGATGCTTACTTGAAGGTTGTTCTGAACTGGAAGACTATCGAGGATCTGGCGCTGGAGATCACGACGCCGCAGATCGTTGAAGCAATCAAGACCAACAAGCGCTTCAAGGGCGGCGATCTCAAATTCTCATGCAAGCAAGCCTCAATCAAGGTCCACATGGATCTTGATCCGGCCAGCAAGGCGGGTCTTTCCAAGACGGAGATTGCCGCCACCAGCGTTGACCCTTTCCTCCGCTTGAAGCATTTGAAGCGTATCCTTCCTAACATCCAAATCCTGGGTCACCCACGTGCCACCCGTGCTATTATTCGCACGGACGAGACCTCGACCACGAACACTTTGCTCGTGGAAGGCTACGGATTGAGGGAGTGTATGACTACGATGGGCGTGGACGGTCTCCGCACCCGGACCAACAACATCATGGAGGCGCGAGATGTTCTAGGTATTGAAGCCGCTCGAAGCACGGTCGTCGTCGAAATCAGTGAAGTCATGAAGGACATGGACATTGATCCTCGTCACATGCAGCTTCTGGCCGACGTGATGACCTACAAGGGTGAAGTGCTCGGTATTACGCGTTTCGGTCTGGCTAAGATGCGTGACTCGGTGCTTCAGCTTGCTTCATTCGAGAAGACTGCGGATCACCTTTTCGATGCCGGTGGTCTCGGTCGCACCGATCTCATTGAGGGTGTATCGGAATGTATTATCATGGGCAAGACGGTGTCACTAGGTACCGGTGCCATGGAGGTTGTGCGTAAGCTAAACTTCTACCAAGGCCAGATTGGCCCACGAAAGACGGTCTTTGAAGATGCTTGGACTGAACATTGTGAGGCACCTCTGACAAGAAGACCCAAGCGGAAGGTCCGATGAAGTGACTGACTTTGTGACACTGTGCATTAATTTCGGCGTTAAGAATTTGGCCTTGTGGACAAGGCTTGTACATGTACTTACCTGAGCGGGTGAATTTCATTGACGTTATGATCAAATAGTTTTTTTTTTCATGTTTTATGTCCTTTGATCCTCTACATTGGTTCGCGGGTGGATTGTTAGGGCTATATAATAGACATCAAATACTCCCCGTGTATACACAACTTCAAGGTTCGAACCTATCACAATCCTAAAAAAAAAAAAACAAAAATCGGGGTGTGTACGGACGTGAAGCTAATTTCCAACACGACTGTAGAAAGATCTAGGGACAAGCTTCTCAGGTTATATTCAAATATCCATGGATTCTACCTTTTTTTACACAAGTACAAGAAGTCCACAACATCCCTCAACGGAATGTCTCGGATTCTCACCTACCTATAGGTACTCCCATACCGAAATACCCAAATATTCCCGGGGATATCACAAATATTTCCTTTTTTTCCAACCGCTGCATCCAGCCGAAAATAGATATTCTATACAAGGATCGAGGGCCCTTTAGGGTCAGAGAAAAGGGACGGGGAGCGCTTTATTGGGAAAAGAAAAACAAAGACATCAAATCACAGAGAAAACAGCCCATGTCCGGAGTGACCAGGGAGTGAATCGTCCAATCAGCATCGTGAAACCCCTGAGGCAGCCATGGGTGTTAGCCTTTGGCCTTCACATCGCCTCGACGGTTTCTTTGTTACCCATTGCCTTATTTGGCCACGCCACATCCGTAAGCACTCGGTGGGTTGAATGTTTCTTTGTCTTCTTGGGCAGTGGACCGTCTCTCTCTCTCTCGGGTATTGATTTCTAGCTGAATATCCGAGGGTCGCACTTAATCTTTTACATCTCCCCTCTTCTATCTCCCCGGCCTCCCCGAAAACAACCCGGATTTGCACTGTGGATGATCATGGAGTTTGGCAACCCAAGAATTCCTAGGAAGCGCGAGATCCGAACACGAGCCCCGACAGCCTGTCAGACCTGTCGGCTGCGCAAGACTCGATGTGACAATACCAGGCCGACCTGTAGCTACTGCGCCGTGCAGGGGATGGAGTGCAACTATCCCGAAACATCGCCACAGCAGAACCAGTAAGATATCATCATTGTCCATGGGTGTGAAGGGGGGACAACACACTAAGCATTGACCTTATTCTTAGAGTTGGGTTTGACCCTGGCAACCCATCGAATAATGAGGTGCTCCAACGACTGAATCATATCGCCGGTTTGCTGGAGAACTTCAAATCCGAAGGCTCCACCAGCTCGACTCGTTCACTCAAAGAAGGATTCTTTGAGTTGGCTATGCAGAACCCTAGCCCCGTAGCCGAGTCATTGGCGGGGAGCAATCCGCCTAGCACCAGCACTGGTAGTGTCGATGACCGGGGAACCGATAACGATCCCCGAATCCTTTACATGGCTAGTTCCGGGGAGAACATGCTCCGATGGCCCATCTTCAACAAGGTCATCACCGAAGCCGAAAAGCATATCCGATCCTTTCTCCTCGACTCGCTGGATAATCAGCCCCGCAGTATGCAGGCACCCAGACAGGTGGGGATCGGAAGCTTTGTCGATGAGATCCCTAGACTTTGCAGGAAGTACTTCCTACTATGCCACCGAAGAAACCCGATAGTCGATCTAGACAGTCTAGACCGCTATGCCAAGGAGGTCACCATCCAGGGTCTTGGATGGGATGGTCCCTCGTGTCAAGTGGTATGTCAGCTCTTTTTTGGGAAGTCCAAGTCCCACTTGAACTAAATCATGTCTCTAGTTACTAGCGTGCGCTTTAGCTTCGTGCACATCATCGAAGTTTGTTCCACTGTCAGAGGACATGCCAGCGAATCTCGATGGACTCCAAGCGCCCCCAATGTCCGACGCCAATCTCGATTTGGCTGAGACATATTTCCACGCAGCAAAACAGAGATTCGGTTTCTTGCACACGTCTCCAACAGATATTCAGTGCTTCCTTCTTGCTGGAAGCTACCATAGACATGCCATACGACCTCTGCAGGCTTGGTTCTGTTACCAGCAGGCATCTTGCAGATTAGAAGTTCGTTTGCGGTCGCTGTGTAGAGAACAGTGGACCGCTGATGACAATTACCATAACCTGGAGTCAAGACTATACTGGTCGTGTATCCAAGCGGAACAGTAGGTTCTTCCCACCAGGCTTTGATATGATGATCAACTAAGTATGGTCGACAGTGAGATGCAGAGCGAACTCCCTCTCTGGAGCAGTGGTCTTGAAAGCCTAGGCTATTCAGATCCATTCCCCAAATTCTCTCGCAGATCTCCTTCCTCGTATGACCAAATGGAGGAAGATCAAGATTTTGGAGTCAGGCCAGGCTTTGAACTAGATGGCACCGAAGAAGAGAAAGGCTGGAAATTCTACATCGGGTCTATCTGTAATCGTCGAACCACTAATGACATAGTGTCTGACATGTGGCGTCAAGGCGAGAAGGGCTGGACCAAAGATATCCCCGATCTCCTGAGAAAAACCATGGATGCGGAGCGTGTTGTAACATCATGGTACGAGTCACGAGCCCCGAGATCCACGAACACAATTTAAATGTCCCCGACTCGCCTTGCTAATTCTTCCCAAAGGTACCAAATCTCGCTAGCGGGGATCCAGTCTGCAAAAGACAACCCAGACCTGAGGTTCTTCTTCCGTGGTCGGTACCACATGGCACTGGAGAGGATCTACCGACCAGCATTCTACCTTGCAATGCATTTCCAGGGTATGCCAACGTTCATCAAAAAGAACAACCCATTGTGGGCCGAAGTGTTCCACTTAGCGCAAAAGGCCATTGACAACTGCGTCACACTCATACCAAGCTACTGGTATCAGTTCCGACATGAGTGGATCTGGAACGTGGTTCGTGCCAGCTTCGCCTGTGCTGTGCACATTCTCGGTGCTGTCTTATATCAGCTTGAAGCGTCTCGGGACCCTATTACATGGCAGGTGCGGTTACCGGTGAATTGGACTGCTTTGGTGAGGCTGTCGATTCGAACGCTGAAGCATTGGTCGGCGGAGTCTACTGATCTAGAGGTTATGGCGTCGACTCTTGAGAGGATGTATCAGGGTACTTGTCGGTTGTCTAATGTGCGCCCTGATCTTCATCTGCTTTGATTTAATTGTTAATATGGAGATATTGAGAAAGGGGGTATACATATAAGGGTTTGTGAACTCATGTGTCCACATAATTATGAGATACTATGCATTGATGATTTCAAATTATTGTAATTTACATGCCAATTGCTTCTGCTTCGATCAATTGATATTTATTTAACATAAAAACATACATATTAACATATTCAATCCAAATATCAATATCCCAAATAATCCCAGCTGGTTATGTATACAACTGGTTATACTCCGAGAATCCGCCCCACCACAACTTTTTCCTCCTTCACGACAACACTTCATCCCTTTCCCTTTCCACCCTTTCAACCTCTCCTCTCCAACTCTCTCACAATGGAAGAATACAAACCCCCACCTCTCCCCTCCCCTTCAATAACACTACACCACCACCAACCCTCCTCACCCAAGGTGCCGAAGCCCACCTCTACAAAACCACCTCCCTCAACCCCTCCATCCCCGCCGCGCTCAAGATCCGCCCCTCAAAACCCTACCGCCACCCAATTCTCGACCGCCGACTCACCCGCCAACGGATAACCTCAGAAGCACGATGCCTGGCGAAACTCGTACGGGAGGGCGTCAGCGTTCCAGCCCTCCTAGCCCTGGACTGGGAGGGCCACGGCGGCACAGAAGGCGGGTGGGGCGGTGCCTGGCTAATGATGGAGTGGATTGACGGGCCTGTGGTGCGGGTAGTTCTCGAGCAGTGGGAAGCCTGGATGAAGCAGAACCAAGGCTTGCTGGATGAATCCCAGATCGAAAACGAAGAAGCGCGTGTGCGCGGCTTGTTGAGGAAAATGGGCTCTGCTATCGGTGTCCTGCACAAGGCTGGTGTTGTACATGGAGACTTGACTACAAGTAACCTCATGCTACGGCCGTCTGCGGATGCAAGTGGTGCTGTTGATGGCGCTGGCTCGCCCTCCACAGAGGGCGATGTCGTGCTGATTGATTTCGGTCTTGCGTCGCAGAGTAATCAGGATGAGGACCGGGCTGTTGATTTATATGTGTTGGAGCGGGCGATTGGGAGCACGCATCCGCGCTCGGAACCTATGTTTGATGCTCTGATTGCGGGTTACCGGGATAGCTACAAGGGGGCTCCTTCTGCGCTGAAGAGGCTTGAGGATGTGCGCATGAGAGGGCGGAAGAGGAGTATGCTTGGTTAAGCCAGTCTCGTTTGATTTTAGAGATCGATGCAACCTCCCACACCAGCTATGATTGATTAAAGCAAAAAAAAGAAACGCCACGCTTGTCACGACAAATATCCATATTGACGACGCAAAGAAGAAAAAATGAAACATTCATGACCGGTCCTTGAGACATGTGCCGACATCAGCCGACGCGAAATACCCCTTGTTCTCGACTACTCCGCGATCCTTGACGACTGCCGTGTACTTAACCACCCACTGTGGCTCGACATCTCCCTGGATGCCGTCGTTGGCCTCGGGAGACGAAGCCAAGATGCCCGCACCGCTCTTCTCTGCGGGACCGAGCAGTTCTCGCGTTGTGCCGACAGGAAGAATGTCATGACAATCGTTATGGGTGAGGAGTTGAATCTTCTCTTGTTTCGCATAGAGAATCAAATTTTTAGGAACGACACAGCAATCCTTAAGATTGATCTGATCGACCGAGGGCTTGACCTTGGTATGCGGGAGGAACCGAGCCAAGCGTTCACTACCGAACTCCGCGACTCCCAGCTGGGCAATCACGCCCTGCTCGTGCAGCGACTCCAGCGCCTGCCATGTCTGCACCAGGCTGTCGAAGTCGTCCGGTTCACCGTTGTTCGTTTCGCTGTCTTCTTCTTCGCTGTCGTCGTCTGCATCGAAAAGAATCCCCGGGAACGAGACGATCAGTAGATCGATAGATTTGACGTGTAGTTCCTTCAATACCAGATCAATTGCCTCTCTGGTGTGTGCGCACCGCCTTGATACCGGGATTCCCGGTAGGTAAAATAGCTTCACTGTGATATCGTATTGGTCGCGCTCTTCTGATAGACCGGGCTGTGAGAAGTCGATCGCGGGGATATAGAGACCATCTTTGGTCTGTAGTGTCCATGAGGGCGGATGCGATGCGGCTGAGTGACCATTTGTCTCGGTGCCGTTGGCCGATGGGGTTTCGATCTGTTGCGAGGCAAGGAAATTGGATCGAAGTGAGTTGATTAGCTCAACGTTTGATTTTTGCGTCAGAGGCTGGCGAATGACGGATTGCCGTCCAGCTTGCATAATATTCCTGTGAAGGTTGAGTGACTTTGATTCGAGGCGCATTGAGATGACACCACTTACGAACTGGATAGAATCAACTTCATGATGGAAGAATAAGTGAGAACTTGGATATAGATGTATTGAGATCTAAATCGCAAGTGTCAAGGGGCAAGATGAAGATCGGAGTGCGAGAAAATTGAAAGTTGAAAGTCGCAAGTTCACCCCGCGGAGAGCCCCTCCTACGGGCCTCTGACAAATCCAACGTTCCTCCGGCTTCCTCTACTCTACTCTACCACTTCACCCATGTAACCTGCAACCATCTACTTCAATCCTCATCAACCGTCGGATCCCAGTCCGTGGGAGAATACTCTCCCGTATCAAGCAACTTCATATCCTCATCCACCAACTCAAAGTCAAAGACATCAGCATTCTCGCGAATGCGCTTCGGCGTAGTAGACTTGGGCAGAGGCACAAATCCCTAAGAACCAGACTATTAGCATACCTGATTCTATATTATATCCTTTACTCTGAACAAACTCGATCCTACTTACCATCTGCAAACTCCACCGAATCAAAACCTGCGCTGGCGTCTTCCCATACTTCTTCCCGATAGAAAGCAGTACAGGCTCCGTCAACCGACTCCCATGCGCAAGAGGCGAATACGCCTCGACAACAATCTTCCTTTTCTGCAACCACTCCACGATATCCGAGTGATCCAGCCACGGGTGCAGCTCATACTGACCAACGTCAATCTTCCCACCCCCTCCAGCCTGGATGTAAGCCTCCAGTTCTTCGAGGTGGTGGATGCCGTAGTTGGATACACCGATGGACTTCACTTTGCCTGCTTTCTGGGCTTCGACTAGTGCATCCCAGGAACCTAGACGGGCTTCTTTACCGCCGTAGGGTGCATGGATTAGAATACTGTTGGTTAGATCCAACGGTTAGATTGTAGATTCCATTTCCATGGGGGATATCGATTTGCTAGATTCCCGTGGGGAACTTACAGGTCGAAGTATTCCTGGGCAGCCTCTCGTAGACTGGAATTGATAGCTCGCTTGGTGGATTCGTAGCCCATTGATCCCGGCGGGATCTTGGTCGTAAAGAAGATCTGCGATCGATCCAGATTGGAGTTCAGAATTGCCTTTCCGCAGGGTTTCTCGTTGCGGTACATGATTGCCGAGTCGACCTGAGATTTGGTTAGTGTGGACTTGCGGTCTTCGCGGTGGATACGTACATGGTGAAATCCAACATTCAAGGCTTCGAGAGTAGCCTTCTCGGTCGCGGATGAGGGTCTGTCGATTGGTTAAGGGGTTTCATTCAGAATGAGGGTATTTATCCAAACGTACATCATATATACCTATCGTCATACAATGTCAGCTCTCTTCGATGTCTATGTGTTTGCGGGGTAACTGACACCATATCCTATAACTGGGATCTCATGTCCTGACTGTAGTCGATGCTTTGACTGGAGAGTAAGATTTGCCATATTGTTGATTGAATACAAAGTATGAAGAAGAATCAATCCAATCTTGTTTGATAAGAAAGCGATGAGATCATAGTGGGGGGTTGCTGCGATGCCCGAATAGGAATCGTCCTCTATAAAACGACACCCCACAACCTGATAGTACTACGATATGGATCAGACTGGGAGATTGTAATAGTGATTCAAGTCTAATCCGGCGAATCTTATCTATAGGTCTATGAAGCCTGCACGAGGTTACTCTTCTTCGCAATCAACTGTGACACTGACGCCAACGTTGCACCTCCAAGGATCTCAAAAACACCCAACTCAGCCTGAAGCTCTTCGGCAAACCAATCGCGCAGTTCTACCGCAACGAGCGAGTCCACTCCATACTGGTGCAAGGGTGTATTCGCATCCACATCCGCCATCGCCATGCTCACAGTCTTGGAAAGCTTTTCAATAGATAATTCCAAGACAGCCGCATTGGCGTCAGCCAAAGTCTCTGCTTGTAGCAGTGATCCTGCTCCTTTGGCGCTGTGTGGTCGACTATCTGCTTTGCCACCGAGCTTCTCATTTGTGATCAGGTGTCGGACGAGTGGGTTATCTTGCCATTGTTTCTTGTCATCGAGTGCACTCTCCGACAAGCCAACGACAGTCTGACAATCCAGAGGTGTTGGAAGACCGATCCTGGGATCACAATACTTGGCCAGCAGGGCATGGAACTGTGCTTCAGTTACTTGTGCCACACCACAGCTTCCACTGTGGGCCGCAACACCAGCGAAATCACACACCCCCAAGTCCAGGGAAGTCGCCTTCTCACTCAGCCCAACACGGTGTCGAGCGAGTGCATCATGGAAAGTATTGCCGGCGGCGTAGTTGGCATGTCTAGTGGTTCCTAGAATGCCAGAGAGAGACGACAGCAAGATAAAGAAGTCCATGCCTTGGGGAAGGTGTTTGTGGAGGCTCCACGATCCTTGAACCTTGGGGCTAATGGATTCTTGCCAGAATTGGTGGGAAATTTCATCAAAGTGAGCGTCCTAGGGAGGTTAGCCCGTCTGAAAACAAACAAAGTGATATCGATACTTACTCTCGACACCATGGCTGCCTGGATACATCCTTTGATGCGGGGCATTCGCGATCTAGATTCACGCAAAGCGTTCTTCACCGATTCTCCATCCGAGACATCACAAGCTAGGGCCAGGACCATCACGCCTTTCAGTTCAAGGTGCTTGACAAGCTCCTTGTCCTTCTCACTTTGTCCCCCGGACCTTGACAGAAGAAGCAAATGGCGAGCTCCTTGGTCTGCCAGCCAGCATGCGATGTTTCTTCCCAGACCCCCGAATGCCCCAGAAACCACGAAAGTTGCATTGTGATCCAATGAGAAACTGGGTCTGGTTCGTAACGCCATCTAGAAAATAGTGACCTGTCAGAACTAGTAGATAAGAAAGGGAAGAAGTGAGTTTTACCTTGACCTGGTCGTGTTCTCGCATTTCAAGCACCATTTTACCAACATGTTGTCCAGTCTGGAGATTTCCAAATGCCTCCTTCATTTCCCCTACCCCGTATACGTTGATAGACTGAGATGGTCGCAGGTTGCCAGCCTGTACAGAATCAAAGACCGATTTGAGAGCAGCGATGCATACTTCAGGTCTTTCCACTGCCATGGTAGCTAAGTCGATGGCGCTGAAGGTAACATTCTCAAGGAATTGGAGCATGGGGAGCCCCTGGTTTGATAAAATGTCCCTTTTACCGATCTCGATGAATCGACCATAAGGTGCAATGCATCTCCAAGATTCGAACAGACCTTCCCCTGTCAGTGAGTTGAGAATAACATCGACACCCTTTCCGCCCGTGCGATGCTTGATCATCTTTGAAAACACAATCGTCCGGCTAGAGAAAATGTGGGAAACAGGGATTCCATAGATATCCATAAGCAGTTGTTTCTTGCTCTCAGAACTAACTGTTGCAAAAATTGTTGCTCCAGCATTCTTTGCAATCTGGACTGCTGCTTGACCAGTATCGCTGGATGCCGAGTGGATTAACACAGTCTCACCAGGCTGGATGCGGGCCACGTTGTGCAGTGCAATGTGTGCAGTGGCAAAATCGACCGGCACAGCCGCAGCATTTGCGAAGGATATACCCCCAGGAATCTTGACGATGGGACCGGTTTCTCGCAGTCGAATGGACGTGGCAAAGCAACCATTGTGTAGGACAGCAACGGAATCACCGACTTGGAATCGCTCACAGGCTTCACCCACTCGAATAACATTTCCAGAGCATTCAGATCCAGTATCGCTCGCTTTCAATTGGCCTGCTGTAATTAGATCGTCATGGGAGTTCAGCCCTGCGAATTTTATCTGGATCTCAATCTCATCTGGCTGGAGTGGCTCGTAAGCAGTTTCATCTTCGATGAACTCAAATTCATTGGTTAGGCCCGGGGATATGGCATTAAGTCGCAGTGGAGTCTGGCAGTCGAAGCTCTGCGTACGGTGTTGATGAGAGGTGGCCATGGCAGATATGCTCTCACTCAATGGTTTGGAAGCGATCAGACGAGGGATATTCAAGACTCCCTCCTGCTCAATATACTCCGGATCTGCATTTGAATTCGATGGCGACAAGAAAAATCTGATCAACCGTGTGATATGATCGCGTTGCTTTATACCCAAGGGACCTCGAGGCTCCAGCGAAAGCAAGTGAAGCTTACGTTTGCTATCTTCCGTCATCAGTACGCGGAATAACCCATCCACCAGGCGGAATTGGGGCTGTGAGGAAATTATGCCTCCTCCTTGGTTGATCCACAGCACCTGTGATGTCGAGGAAAGGAGAGTCTGAAGTTGTTGGAACAGCTCCGGTTGGATTTCCGATAAAATGGGAACGTGAACCTCGAGAAGGAAGATCCGTAGCAATGGATTTTTAGACTTGTACTCCATTGCCTCTTGAACAGAGGAAGAATGGACAGGGGCGAGCTTGTTTGATTGACAGTATTTAACAAGGAACTGTGCGAGTTCTTGCTGGCCCGACTCCGCAACGTCGTAGACAATTTCGATTTCAGGGACAGGATAGGCTGCTGGTGGTTCCTCAGCGGCTGTGGAGACTATCAGACCAAATTCGTGGGATATGGTTCCATCGAATTCTGGTAGGAGGAGATCCAGGCCAGAGAATCCAGTCTGGAGAAGAAGTTCGTCCCATTGCCTCTCGTCGAGGCAAGGCCCCGGTCCCGAATCTGCGACTGAATCTGTGAATTTTAGCGCTGTTGTTTGGCTTTTATCGGAGACGAAGGACCTACTAAGCCAAAATCTCTCAAGAAGGCCGAACGTAAAAGTAGACCGGACGCCAGGACCGATCATCTCGTACAGCATGAGCTTGCCACCCCTTGATATTATATGTCAGATTGATTGGAACATTGAGCGTTGGAAACGACACTAACGGCTTTAAAAGCTTTCGGGCATTGCTTAGAGCTTCTTTGATGTTCGAAGTAGCATTAATAATCTGAATTGGAGTTAGTAGTTGCGATGTTTCTAGGAAGAAATGTGAGCGTACCATGGAAGCAACGACCATATCGTATGTGCCACACTCAAACTCCTGTTTCTCGGGATCTTGCTCGATGTCCAGAAGTTTAAATTGCATTCGCCCGGCCTCCTGATGGAATTGATCTTGGGCACCAGCAAAAGACGATCCTGACTTATCGGTGAAGTCCCACTGGGCATACTGCGGGTTTCTGTTTTCGGTATTCCCCAACGTACGCAGCATAACCTCTGCCATAGATCCAATTTCAGCACCGACCTCCAGAATCTTCATTCTGGGGTTGAGATGAGATAGAAGATCAAGGTATTTGCCAGACTGTCTGAGGCCATGGGATTTGTGAAGCTAGTCCTGTTATAAGCGACAGCACCAAGGTATGAACATGAAGACTTACTTCTTCGGAGTATAATTCTTTCAGCATGTCGCCGCCTTCAAAAAAGGTCAACGGATCCATTTCACCGGTGAGGAACTTCAATAAATTTCGAGCAACAGTGACATAGAAATAACCTCTTTTGTTGAGATTCAGCAATCGATCTTCGACATCTTGAAGATAGCCAAGATCAACCAGGCGACTCTTCAACGGCTCAGTGGCAAATTGAAGCTGGCCTTTGTCGAGCAGGTGTTTCCGATCCATCATCCATTCCACATATTTCTGCAGATGTGGCTGTGAGGGCTTGAGCTGCTGTTCAGACAATATTTTCAGTGTTTCAGTGATACGCGCCATGAACATGAAATCCAAGTCACCCAAGAAATCTTCTGTGTCTTCTGTCAAGTCGGGGTATTCCTTGATACAGAGATCTGTGGTTTCTCTGTTACTCAGTAGGTTGAGGTCGGGCTTCCATTGGACCTGATAGCAGAGATCTTCGGGGGATGGGGCGGTTTCCTCTGTGTTTTCTGACCTATTGACATCTGTTTCAAATCCCTCAACCGAAATCAGAGTTGCATGCAATGCCTCGTCAAATGTGAAGATGTCAGAGGAAGAACCAATAAATGAGGATCCCACATTGCGAGTAGCATACGTCCTCAGAATGCTGGATGATGTGTTTTTGAAAGCGCTCGCAACCCACAAATTTCTCACATACTTTGGAACAGTAGTGGGGATATTCTCTGTTTCAGAACCCACCTCGGTCCAGATGGATGTCTGCAAAATGGCATCGAGCGTTGTTGGGTGGATCGTCTCGCCTGTTGACGAAGATAACCTTTTGACGTGAGCAGTTACGCATGGCTGTACGGAGCTAAGTGACAATGTCTCAATAAGCTGGAAGGCTTCTCCATAGTCATAGCCGGAGTTCAAAAAGCGGTCGTATAGACGCGGGCCATCCACTGGCAATGTGCATGCTTTGATGGCATCCGAGTAGGCTTCCAATTGTGAGCTCCACAATTCCTCTGTGTGTATTTTGTCCATTTCAGGCTCCTCCTCTGAAGTGTACACAATCTGAATAGACCCGGTACAGTTCTCGATCCATTCTTCGTTCTCACAGGTGCAGAGGCGAAATTCAAAGCAGCTAGAGCTTTTGGACTCGATGCCCTTGGCAGGGTGGAGGTAGAAGCTAGTCTCAATTCCGTGTGTTCCAGGTGGAACTATCATCGCGGCATGGAATCTGGCTTCTTGGATATTAAACCCGGTAATGGTTCTTCCTTGCTCCGCCACCTGCTTGGCCGCCTCAATAGCCATTACCAACATGCCAGCACCAGGGTATATAATCGTGCCATTGACCTTTTTCGTTGTTAACTTGTAAAGATCGTGCTACCCAAGGGCTCTTACCTGATGATCTTTGGTCCAAGGCATCTCAGAAACGCGTACAAAGTTCCTCCACCGCATCTCGAAAGGATTGCAGTTCGGATCGGAGACCCCCAGTAGATCATTCCGGCCGAATGGATGCAGCCGGTGATCTTTGCTGATTTTACTCTCATGCCAGTATGAAGTATCATGATTGAAGGGGTACTCGGGTAAATCTGGCAGTGATTTTGGAATATCACGTCCTGTAGAATCAATTCCATTCACCAGGGAAAGATCAATCGGATAGCCGGCAGTGTGCAGATTACCGAAGACAGCGAATACAGTATCGGCCGCTGACATGTTTCGTACCAATAACGAAAAGTATTCAGTTGGTGTGTCGTTTTCAATGTTCTTCAATACATCCTTGCAGGCACCCTGTAAGACTGAATGTGGACCAACCTCGAGTATGTGGTCAATATCTCTTGTCCTGCGATGACTACCATCTAATCTCTTGTGGGAATTTGGAGCAGATCCCGAAAAAAGTCTAGTCAGTCCATCCGAGAAGCGCACTGGAGAGACCATATTCTTAACCCAATACGCAGCCTGAGAGACCTCTCCTGGGTCGATCCAGTCGCCGGTCACAGAGGACACCATCTCGGGGCTATTCTTATGTCCCGTATAACCTACCTCCAACTCTCCCATCGCGGCCTGATAGAGAGATGCGACTTCCTTCATTTGAGATGAATGATAGGCCAAATTGACCTTAAGCCTCCGACAAAGGATATTTTCCTTGTCAAGAATGCCTTTGAGGGTGTCGAGGTGGGTCACCTCTCCGGTAACCGTCACGCTCTTGGGGCTGTTGATGCAGCCAACAATGAGATTAGCAACCTCAAGATCCTTGCTGAGGTTGTCAATGTACGGCTTGATGCCCTGTTCTGATAGGCCCACTGCAAGCATAGAACCTCTCATTCGGCTGGAATTCTCCAGCTTGCTGCTCATATAACCTCTATAATAGGATATCTTCCAGGCTGATTGTCTGGAGATTGCACGGGCGCAGTATCTAATATAGGAGGTAAGAATAGTCTCTCAAGAGGTTGGGTTACTTACGCTGCTGCCACCTCGCCGGATGAATGACCTAGTACCGCTTTGGGAGTGATGCTGACAGAGCGGAGGAGATCGACCAAAGCCACCTGAAGGATTGTGCACAGAATTTGGCTATACTCGGTCTTATTGATATTTGAAGTGGATTCACTGCGTTCGAGCTCGTCTAGGGTGTGTTAGCAGAGAGCCACGCCATGATCGATAGGTATACTTCACATACCAAGGGGCATCCATTCGCATCCTAGTGTTTGGAGATACTCGCCAGCATCCTCGATACTTTGCAGGAACACGGGATAAATATCGAGAAGCTGGCGCCCCATCGCATACCACTGGGCTCCTTGCTATAAAACTCTCAGTTTTGGTTGTCTCAAAAGAAGAACGCACACTTACTCCAGAAAATACCATAGCAAGATTCGATGAACCGCGAGCTTGGGAGACTGGCGAAAATCGGTCAACCAATGCCCCCAGGTCATCTGACGGGCGAATGACAGCAAACGACCTCCATGGTAGATGAGTCCGTCTACACGCTAATGTATGAGCGAGATCATTTAGGAACTCTGGGTTCTTCTTATCCGATTGTGAGATTTTGGGAAAGCGTGACTTCCAGGTTTCTTTAAGTCGAAGAATTCCCTTTTCATCTGCTGCTGACCAGACGAGGAGTTTTGGTATATCGTCTGTTGTTTCTGTAAGTCCATTGGAGCCAGTTCCATCTGAACTGGTTTCCCCCTCCGTGTCCAAATCGCAATCTCTGCATTTAGATGGCTGGAAGGGGAGCACTGTATTATGATTCCCTTTTAGGCCATTCAGTTTCATGAAGTGGTGAGCATCATCCAGCACAATATGGGCGTTCGATCCCCCATATCCAAAAGAGCTAACCGATGCTCGTCGAAGTCCCTCCGAGGGCCAGGGCAGAGCTTTTTGTGGGAACTGTGTCCGTCAGATATAAGAACGCAATCGTTCAATTGGTTTGACTTACCTTGATATTTAAAAACTCGTCATCAATTCTGGGGTTCAAGCTCTGCAAATTCACACTGTTGGGAGGAATGATTCCCTTTTCTAGTGCTAGAACTGTTTTGATGACTCCAGCAACCCCGCTGGCACCTTCCAGGTGCCCAATATTAGACTTCACCGATCCGCTGAATATTTTATTAACGTGAGTCAAGACCTAGAGCTATAATACTCACATGTATAATGGATTATCTAAAGAGTGATGTGGTCGAAACACGGAGCCAATGGCTGCGGTCTCGATTGGATCTCCAATGGCAGTTCCTGTGTCATGTTAACCTGGATTGCATGCAGTCTTGTGGATATTGTCATGACCAGACCTGTTCCGTGTGCTTCAAGATAGCGCGTCGTTGCCATATCCAGTCCCGCCTTGCGATAAACCTCTTGTATTAATATAGCTTGCATCTCGGTACTTGGCAGCGTAATTCCCGGTGTCCTTCCATCCTGGTTAGAGGCAGAAGACCTTATCACGGCTCGGACTGTATCCCCGTCTCGCACGGCATCTTCCAAGGGACGAATGACAAGGACGCCAACTCCTTCGCCACGTGCATGTCCATTGCCACGTTCGTCAAAACTGTAGCAACGACTGTCTTTAGATAGAAGTCCCAAGTTGTCCATCATCAGTGAAGTCTCCAATGCCAGGATAACGTTACTTCCAATTGCCAGTCCCTAACGGTATCAGAAATGCCATGGGCTTGATTGAAACGTACACTCACCATGGTTGAGTCACCACTCCATATGGACTGACATGCCATATCAATAGCCATCAGGCTGCTTGAGCAAGCCGTGTCGATCGCAGCGCTCGGTCCGATGAGGTCAAAGAACCAGCTAATGCGGTTCGCCACCATATTTCCTGTCGTTCCTGTGATGCCCCACTTCTGTAGATATTGGGGGTCTTTCGCCTGCAGCATCAGATACTCATGGCCTGATGACCCAGTAAAAACGCATGTCTTTGATCGTGCGATTCCTTCCATAGTAATACCAGCATTCTCTAGTGCTCGATAGGTAGCTTCCAGGATCAGCCTCTGCTGAGGGTCCATAGCCTCTGCCTCTGCGGCAGTAATAGAAAAAAAGGGCGCATCAAACAAAGCAACATCCTCTTTCATGAAGTGACCTCCACGTAGAGATAAGCTATCAAGTCGATTGGCGTCCAGGTTATGATGGGAATCGATGTTCAGCCGATCTGGAGGAAACTCCGTTGAGGCGCACCTTCCCTCGACGATCATATCCCAGAAGGATTCTGAAGATACAGCATCCTGTGGGAATTTCAGTGACAGTCCAACAATTGCCAACGGCGACAATCTTTTGTCAGTTGACCTTGACATCTTCCCTGTTTGTTACTGTTTGACGCTTGTTCTGTGCTTTGGGGATCTCCAAAAGGGAAATGGCGCCTGATAACCCCTTTAAGACCGTCTCTATGTCACCATATTGTCTCACATTCTTACATCTGACTACGTACATATGTGGGTAGCGGTGAACTGCAATGAAAATCCTCGGGCAAAATATTTGACACTTGGCAGTCTAGAAGCCTAGAAATCCAATTTACAGCCTACAATAGTCAGCTGCTTATGCGGCCTCAGTCCTTGGCGACTTGGCGATATAGGACTCTATAAATCTGACGCGTTTGGCTAACGGTTATATAAGAGACATCATATGTAACAACACTCCGATGTTCTTTTGGGTGTTCTTTTTATATGTATATAAAGCCGGTAAAAACTATAGACCTTACAAAGGACTTTTCGATTTATGACCAGGGAAATTAAGGGTTATATGGTATCGCCATAATAAAAATACATTTAACAATTCCATTTCACTGCAGAGCACTACGTAGTGACGAGTTAATATATGTAGGGTAGTGGGGGGGTGCATACTAGTTTACACACGCTGCGTGAACTAAAAGAGATAAGCTAGGCATTCCTTGCATCTGAAGCTTACACCTGTGGGCCGTTACTGCAGGCGGATCTTCTATCTTATCTACAGAAATAGTAACGGAAAACACAAGTTGCGGTCAACTTACCTGTTACTATTGCCCCAGATGTGATACCACAGGTCAAAACAAGGAAACCCAAAAAGGGGGGGGGGTAGAGATAGCCCTGGGGGTCTTAATGTCCTCCACCTTGGAGCCAATCATTCAATATACGTCAGCCAATATTCAGACGGCAAACGCGCGTCCAAAGGGATATGTTATTTCAGGGTTTTTTCTGGTTTTGGCGTTACATACATATTGGGGTTTGACGGCGTGAGTAGTTGGCAGTCTCGAAGAAATCTCCATTTTTCGCCCCCTTTGGTCTTTCCTGCGTTATAGTTTCGTCAACATGCATTTTCTATGGTAGGAAATGTTCCAGGATCTCACATTTAAAGTCCCAGGCAGCTGACAGTTCCGACAGTCTCCATGGCAGGGGCACCAATTCGGAGGTAAGATATCTTGATTTCTCCCTGGCTTGGTCCTCATATAAAACTTTAATTTGCTGACTATTTTGATTTTAACTCTATAGATCTTCAAACGGCAAACTGGTACCTTTATCTACTAATTCCATAAACAAAGGACGAACTAACATCAATTGAAGCTGCGCTTCGACATGAGCTCGGTGACTGTCACAGCTATGACTTTGTTGACGGAACCTTTCCCTCGGCACTTAACGAAGGTTTGTTTGTCCTGAGGCCTATCGATCAACAAATTCTGACAAAATATTAGATTTGAGAGAATTACTACCTCCCGATGATGAAACATTCGCCTATTGCAACCCGTTGTCACCACAGTCTTGTGCAAAGGCATTCGACGATCTCGAGCGCTATGTGCAAGCCGAAGGCCCATATGATGGTGTCATGGGGTTTAGCCTAGGTGCCACATTTGTCATGTCGTGGATGTTTAAGAAGCTGCGGGAGCAGAAAGATAACAAACCCGTGCAGCTGCCCTTCAAAGTGGGAATCTTTTTTTCTGCTCCGGGCCTGCTCCAGTACCACGACTTGTTAGCTGAGGAATTATTTGGATCAAAGTTCAATCCAGCCGAAGGGCTTCTTGACCTACCGACAGCTCATATTTGGGGATGTCACGACCGAGACAAGGAAAAGGCAGAGGCAGCTAGCCAGGCGTGTAATGAGCTAGTTAGGTCTGTTTTTGTTCACGACAAGGGCCATGAGATTCCTATATCTTCTGACAATGTGATCTTGATGGTCAAGGCTATTAACAGGGCCATTACAAGGGCACAAACCTAGCCTTGATCTAAAGGCTGCGTTGTGAACATGTTATATTACACTCCAGACTATTACATTCCAGCGATAACCAGTTACCCATTTATTTGAGTAAAGCCCGTGGAGATCTTACATTCCATGACTTACCCTAGCCAAATTGCGTATTACCCATTAACATTTAGATATGCACTCAAATGGAGCTTGTAGGAATGTTTCCGGTGATGATCTCTTAATCTTTCTTAGGCTACAGTGGTACTTTTGTTCCTGGTGGATTTCCCGCGGTGTGCATCGCACTGCAGCCTGAAGCTGCGAGGCACGGGCTGTAGTCGGAGCAAGGGGAAGTTCACCACGGGCGATAACGGGATCCAAGATGGCTGAAATGCGGATATGTTTTAGAAAGTGACGACGCGCGTTTATTTCTAATCATAGTGATGGTATCAACAGTCTACCTTTCCACTTATGTAAGGGGTAGGTCTCCCACGTACATATCCACTCTACTCTATTGAGATGGGCCATAATGATGTTGATACGGATTACCTTTTGACGTTTGATTCAGAGATTCAGATGGAGCTTAGGCAAAGGGAAAGGATGGATTCAAGCGAGGAAGGTAATTGCGGTAATTTATTAGCAGCATCTACATAGTCTTGTCGAGCAAAGACAGTAGATGCGCACCCACTCAGGCAGAGAATGATAATTTGGTAATTTCACGGTTTACATCAACAGTATCCTGATATCTTCATCGCGTTGACAGCGAATCTCAGCAATGGTTTAAAGCCCGTGGCCAACAATGCATGGGCGATCAGATCAGGGTTTGTGAGGAAAATCACCCTTGATATTAGAGATTGGGCTGGGTATATCAATACTGCACAGCCAGCCTCGTCATGTATGTATAACAAATTCTATGTCGTCGATCGCTTGTTACCTGGGAAACAACAGGTTTATGACGACAATCCCATGGGCTCACCGACTTCTTCCTACAGCAGTGCAGCACCAGTTTCTTACCAGATTCACCGTGTTGACATATACAGGAGGACCTTCAAGCGCCGTGGAGTTCCAAGAAATTCACCGACTGTTCAGTTCTCCATGTGAATTTGTTCTACGATCTTCCCACTCCCGGGTATGTTGCCTTATTTGCTGTGCACATGTATGCTAAATCAATAGTACATCGATGTGCATATCAGTAGTCAACCCAAAAACAATCTACTCTGCCTAAAACCCCGATGCGTTCAACCCGAAACACTTCCTTGGCCTTGGCGTGTCCAACGCTAGTGGTGCTATTAGAAATTATGCAAACATGATTTTCTTGCGTGGTCCTCGTAGTTTTGTGGTGCAGGGTTTTGCGAAGTCGGAGCTTGTTTGTTTGGTCACTGTTACTGTTGGTCGGGTTGGTCGGTTTGATATGGGGATCAAGTACCCAAAAGCTAAATTCAGAGGTCACTGGCCACTGAGACTGTGACTTGTGCTCCGAGCGACGGCGTACTGGTAAGAATCACTTCACGCGAAGGATATTGAGCACCAAATGGACTCTTTTCTCTTTTTTCACCATTCTAGCCGGTTCTAGATAAGTGCCAAACCCCGATTTTGGCTGTGAATATCTCGCGAAGCGGAAATGAATTTCCGGATACAACGGTCACTCCCGTGCTATTTAGCCCTAACTCCGCATCCCTAGAACATCTCTAACTTTGGTGTGGGATACCCGTGCAAGTCTATATCGGGCAATCTATGCAATTTGTGAGTCTACGGATATTGTATCCCCAAGGAATGGAAAGTGTATACATACTACATACTCCGTATGCAGTCAGAACGCCTCTTCCTCTAACGCAAGGTGCTTATCTATGTTCACCAAATACTAACCAAACATGCCGAGCAGGTATAGAAGGGAATAAATATAAGCTTAACGTAGCTTTAAACCTAGGAGTGTAAAGAGTGTAAAGCTATTGACACTCATATTTCAAACATCAGCTTACTCCCCCTTCCCGCTACGTTGCTGAGAGCCAGGACTACGTCAAAGGTTAGCAGTGACCACGCCGAGATATACACGGCTGCTAATACACCTATCCAGGACCGTTTGACTCCGAAGAAGCCTTCAATGATGCAATCATCGATGCTTATCAATCCAAGGCACCAAAACGTCGAATCAAGAACTTCTTGTCTGGTATGCTGTCCCAAAGCAAACACCAGATCGTGTTCACCCACGGAGACCTACGCCCCCAGAATATCATGGTCAACAATGGCTCTGTCAGCGGGATTCTGGATTGGGAGTTTAGTGGCTGGTATCCTGAATACTGGGAATTTTCAAAAGCTCTCTATGTCTGGAAGTGACAAAATGATTGGATTGACTACCTAGTGCAGATTCTTCGGCCCTATCATGCTGAATATGCGGTTCATTCTTTCTTGACTGAAACATTGTGGTGATCTTCATCTTCCTTCATGTATTGTCCCTCACCTGAAACCTCGGGTGACACCCGCATCAGCCTCGAGACCCACACGAGAACCAGGGGCCCTGGCCAACTGCCGCGCTAGTACGCCAAACGCGCTAGTGATGTAGGTAGTTACTTGCAAGCAATTTGGGCGTCGGGTAATATTCAGCCCGGACAGTACCGGAGTAGCAGTAGCCATTCAAACCAAAAAAAAAAACCGTTTGTACTTGCTAGATTGTTTCAATAAAAGCAAAAAACATGTATTAAATGTCATGTATCACATGAACATTTCTAAAATCCAACAGCCGCCTTTCTATGTATACAGATACAATCTTCAAACCACCAAACTAAACCTTTCTTTCCAGCTCCTTCTGAGCCTCGGCATCGACTTGCTCTTGCAACTTACGGTCCGCCTCGCGCTTAAGCTGGTCGGGACGTCGAAGAGCAATGTCCTTCGGACGGAAGTCACTGAACAGGTGCTTGAGAACGTTCTCAATCAACCAGCAGCCACCGTAGTCGAAGATCATCAGCACGGTCAGAGTCATCTTAAACTCATTGGTGAAGGGAACGAGGCGCAGCTTCTCATTCAGCTCAGGAATGAATTCGGTGGCGCAGGAGAATGCAACACCAGATGCGGCGATGAGACCCCAGTACATGCCCTTGTTCTCGCGGATGGACTCGCGGAAGGGACGACCTTGGTAGTTGATCGAGAAGGTGGAGATTTGCTGGATCAGTTGGAGGAGGTAGATGGCACTGTTCAGGAGGGAAGGCTCAAACTCGCCCTCGAGATCAATATCGGAATCTCTTCTGTCGGTTGTGTTAGCCATGAAGTGGGACAAATCAAAGGGAGTTCTCATAACGTACGGCTCGTGCTTATAGACATAGTTGGAAAGGTAGACCAGAGTCGCAATGTGGATGGCAAACTGTCCAAGAACAGATCCAATGATGTAGACGTTGAAGATATTCGGCTGGGGACGCTCCTTAGACAGACCCTCGACAGACTTCACACATTAAAACATTAGCAACCCATTCTGTCAACATGGGGAAGGAAGTAAGACATACCTTGGCGCGGGAAATAGAAAGGAAGCAGACACTCATCAGCATACCGCTGATGGTGACCTGTCCATCACCGAACTTAATACCATCCAGGTAGATGACACTCAGACTGTAGGCACTGATCAAGCAGTTCAAAGCAAGAATCTTGTACATCTGAATAGTCGCAACCAGGGTGCAACGACCTTGACGAAGAATGTTAGGGATAGCAATAACGTTGGCCAACTTGCTGGTGAAGGGAGCAGCGACTGAAGCATCACCCAACTTGATAGTGGGAGGCTCGCTATCATCCAGCTCCTGTTCCATCATAGAAGATGTAAGCTTGTCTGCAAGGCCAGCTGCGGCAGCCTGGGCCTTCTGCTGCTTCTGCTGCTGGGGGGTCAAGTTCGATTCCTGCAAGGCCTGAGCGCCAGGAGATGTGATAGTCGGGATAGCCTCGGGGGTTCCGCCAGGAGAGGTGATCGCGGCACCCTTGCGCTGCGACTCCCGCTCCATGGCTTTCTCATAGTGTGGGTTGGAAGGACCAGGGGGATACAGGTGAGCGATCTGAACAGGGACTGGAGGGGCGGGCTGGTTGAATCGTTGCATCATGCCGACCTGCTTCTCGTACAGCTCCTTCATCTTGGTGGTCCGATAGTGTTCAGCGATCTTGGTGAGATCATCTTGCGAGCCGTTCAGAAGCGCAACACCGACGTGAGCCTGCTTCAGAGCGCCAACATCGTTGGTACCATCACCGCACATCAGGGTAGTGTATCCGGCGTCCTTGAGACCAAGAAGAATGTCTTCCTTTTGCTTGGGAGACACACGAGCATAAACCCAGGTGTGACGGAGCAGATCGGGGAGAGCCTTCTGGTCCTTGAACTTGGCCAGGGCATATCCGGTGATACAGATGTCCTTAGTCTTCAGGATCTCCGGGTCGAGGGGCTTAGTTGGGTCGACGTCGATATTGAGTTTGTCATCGACAGTACGCCAGACAATCCTGGTTCCAGAGTTGTCATGTTCGGGGGCATCGAGGATGAGAACCTCACGGTCAACAATCTCGACCTTGCGTGCGACGTGGACAGCGGTCAACGGGTTATCGCCGGTGATCATGACAACACGGTGGCTGCTCTCATTCAGCATACGGACAGACTTGATGGCATCATCCTTCAGGGGGCACTGCAGGACAAGGAAACCGGCAAAGATCAGCTCGGATTCAACCTCTTCGCGAACGTAGTTGTTCACGCGGCCCTGGGAAAGTTCGGATTCAGATGAAAGGTACTTGTATGCAAGAGCAAGCACACGAGCACCATTGCGGGTGAAATGTTTATAAGTTTCTTCGTAGTTAGGCGGTGTGTTGACTAGCATAGAGTTGATGGTCTCGGGGGCACCCTTGACACCCACAAACGTGGACTTGACCTTCTTGGAAGTCTTGCGGTCATTAGCCGTAATAGTTGCGATAGTACTCTGGCGTTTCAGGGCCGAGGAGAACTGGAATCTTCTCTTGATTTGAACAGACTCGACATTGCGACCGGAGACAACGGGGGCGTTGCCCTTAGAAGACAGAGTGTCGTTCTTGCCCAGAGTCCAGCCAAGCCATTCCAAAGTAGCCTTTTCCATGGGGTCACCGACGACCTCGCCCTCATCCAGCTTCACCAAGGCGTGAGCACTGGCGAGAACGAGGGTGGTGTCAGGTCCAACAGCAGCGGAAGTGGCCAATTCGGTGTGAGCGCCATCTGCTTCGACCTTCGAACCAGCCTCACCTAAAGTGAGTCCAGCAATACCATCAACGACAAGGTCCTCTCCCGTCAGGGTACCGGTCTTGTCGAAGCAAGCGATGTCAACACGGCCAGCGAAGGGAATACGGAAAGGCTCGGTGCAGAAAATGGCATACTTGCTCAAAGCAGCAAGACTAGTGTTGACGGCCAAGCTCAGTTCCATAGGCAACTCGGGAGGAACAACACTGGTGATGATGAGGACACAGTCGAGCAGAAGCTTGGAGCGTTTGCGGTCCCGGATCACACCCTCTTGCCACACGTACCATGAAGCGGCAATTGCGAAAATCAGGAGGAAGAGGATGAACAACAGAGCTTCAACATTGTTGGCAGAGACACGTTCAGTCGAATAGATCATGGTCCGGACGAGGCTACCCTGGCTGGTTTCGAAACCGGTCTTAACAACAACACCCAAAGCACCATTGTCTGGGGGCATGGTAACGTTGCTAGACAAGTTCTTCAAACTCGAGTCGGTAGTGAGATTAGGGTGAGTAACTTGGAGGACTTTGGTACCTCCATGCACAAACGAGAGCTTATCCAATCCATCCGGTTCAATCAGGTCAGCACCGGGACGGAGCTGGACGGAGTCTTTCAGAAGAGGTGTGCTCTCGCCAGAAAGCATAGCCTCGTTCACAATGACGCTACCTTCGACCAGAAGGATATCGCAGGCAACGCCGCTGTCCTCCTTAGTGCGGTTCACTGACATGAGATCACCGGGAAGAAGCTTATCACTGGTGATCTCCTGCCACTTCCGTTCACGGTATACCCAAACATCATAAGGCTTGATGCTCATTCCGCGGAACTCGCTCAAGGTCCTCTGGCGCTGCCACACAACGGTGCTCTCAAACATAACGAGCATGAAGAGCGTAAAGAGCGAGTAGTACCAGTATTCATCCAACATCCACAGTCCAACACAGAAAATCTGGAAGACAAAGAACGGCGCGACAGCGTGCTCCTGAAAGAGCTCAAGGAAACCGGGAACGGGAATATCGAAGGTGTTATCGCCATAGTGGTGGTAGATGCGGTCAATCTCGGCCTTCGACGTGAAGCCCTCGTTCAGCTGGAAAGTCTCAAGGGCTGGCTTTGGTTCGGCGTCAAGAACGTAAGACAAGGGTGCGAAGGTGCGAGTCTCAGGGTAGAAGAGGAAGCGACGCTTCTGGAAGAGGAACGAAAGAGTCTTCTTCGGGCCGGTGGTCTCATAAACCAATTTGCAGATCTCGGCAGAGCCAGCGTTAGTGATGGGAACCACTTTGATAAGGCGGGCAGTGTCGATGGATTTGGCTCGTGTAGTAGTGAATAGAGTGTTGATATCAATGTTCCACTTAGTCATTAGCCAAAAGAGCGATTGGATCGTGATGATAGACCCCGCGAACACGAAGGTCCATTCCTGTCCCTGAATGTAGGTATCATAACGCTCGGGGGAGAGGTAGAAGGCGAAAAAAACGGGCCAGATAATCAGGAAAGGCCAGACGTATGTGTGCAATTGCCAAGGGATCGGGTTATGCAACGAGGCAGTATGGATCTGAGGGTCATCCACGAGCTTTGCCCTGTATACTGTTAGCTGCAGCCAAAGGATCGGGGGGATGTTCTGGTAACGCACATGGTGGCAATCTAGTGACCGCGGTCAGAGTCAAACAACCAGAAAATTAAAGACTCATACGAAGCCGGAAAGCAATGATAAGATCCAATCGAGGAAATGCCCAGATTCGTAGATGAAGCCACCTTCCACCTTACAATTTTGGTTCCAGAGGATTCGCCGCTCGACGCGCTAGCATTATGTCAGCCCGCCCCGACTACCTCAGGCTTATGTAGCACTATATCGTAATCTCTTTCAACAGCCCAGCCGGGCTAGCTCAATCGGTAGAGCGTAAGACTCTTAATCTTAAGGCTGCGGGTTCGACCCCCGCGTTCGGCTATTCCTAAAAACCAAACCTGAGATTTCTTTTTTTTCTGTTTTATCTTTTGGCCATTACAGTGCTGAAGTGATGCGGGGATTTTTTTTAGATGGAAAATGATTTTTGGGAATAGAGAATAACGAACATTGAATCAATCCTCAACTAGTATGGCATATGGTATGTTTCAGTGTCAAGGCGACATGCTGTTGTTCCCTGCTTGGGCTTATTTATAGCGTGCCGGTAATATATATCACACGGATGCCTTGGACTTTCCCACCTAGCTTGCTTCATCCACCTTCTTGTCCGCTATTTCCTGGGTCAGTTCTTTCACCATCACCGTCAACATCTTGACCTGCTCCTGCAGCTCCCTGAGTTCACGCGTACAACTATCAACCTTGATATCCGATGTGGTCTCTACCACGTGCTGTTTCCAAGTATCATCAAGATCAAAATTGACCTCCTTAGCCACATGCTCCCATTCCTGAGTACAGTCATCGTCTTCTTCTCCATGGCGGCGATTCCATCGAATCTTGTGCGCCTGACGGGTCTCAACCCAGGCTGCAACGACAAGCAGAGGGGAATAGATCACACCCATGACAAAGTAATTCAGCTTGGCGTAGGCCTCCCGCGAAAGCCACCATTCGAATGGGGCTACCAGGAAAAGAATTTCCACGAGATTGAATGCTAGTACCCAGAGTAAGTTAGCCACACATGTGCTATCAGAATTAAGTAAATACGTACGCGGGATGAAGACATTCTCATCTGGGGCGCGGACAAACTGCATGGTTTTCTGCGCGAAGATGGCCATATACTCGTCCGTCGCGTTGCCAGAGATATCTTCATATGCGCTGTTGTACAAGGCAATGAGAATATTCAACAAAACTGATAACTGTTAACATTATCCCAAACAAGTCGAGTGCAAACTTACTAGTCATAACAATAAAGTTGAAAACGTAGTAGAGGATGATGCCAAAGGGAAATGCAAAGTCCTGGAAAGTGTCGAACTCAGGACTCTGCATGATACTGTTTACCATTCCCTGGAGAATGTTTCGGTGGAGGGGGATATCGGCATCCACCTGGGCCATGCCAACAAAGGCCTGGAAGAAACCAGCCATAACCACAAATAGAAGAGCAAAGAATATCAGGCTCTCCTTCATCATGACCCGAAGAACCACAAACATAGCACCGAAAAAGCGGAAGGAGTCAAGATAGAGCATCATGCGCATCCAGAACATAGGACCCGCAAAAGCCAGGAAGTTGTAGCTGAGCTCGTTGTATAGCCGCCTTTGTTCATCGTGAGTAGATGATGAGTGTGCCAAGGCAATGAAACGCATGATAAGTGACACCACCAGGATGGTGTAGAGGGTTGAGTTGAAGGCATTCCAGAATTCGAGGTAATTCCATCCAACCTTCCAAAACTTGATCCCCTCGTCGCAGATGAACGCAAGAGTCATACCGTAAAGAATGGCTTCGGCCACATCCACGTCACCGCTTGGGTTCACGGTATTGATGACTGCTGTATAAACCGCAAGATAAATCAAAGAGAACAGAATTTGGCAGACATTCTGGTACAAAGGAGTTCGCATGCGATCAGGATGGAAATGAACCCAATATCCGGTGTTAGACTTCTCGCTGTATTCGACAAAGTTAGTTGGGTTGCCCTCTTCCTGGCAAATCCAACCCCTCCACAGGTACTGGATGCATCTCTGGTACGGGGCAGAGCTGATGACTCTCAATGCATGGAGATCTACCGCTCGCTCAATGACATTGGCAGGATCGGTCTCTACCCCGTCAGTGAAGATAGAGTATCGCTTGAGTAAAACGTCCCTCAACACGTAATCTTGGTTCTGCTCGGATTCGATACTGTTGAAGTTAGTCAGTAAATAGCAGAAAACGCGAAATGTCAGAGGGGCATTACATGCGCTTGGCGATGACCTCGCAAGCCACAGCCCGAACCTGGTGAAGGTCCGAATCCCAAAGCTCGACGGAGGATTGAATCTTGAACCATCGCAGACAAACCAGGAGACAATAAACAACGCATGCTTTGTATTCGTCTCCACCAGCCTGCTTGGCAGCCTCAATCACATCGTCCGTGATGATGCGGCTGTTTGGGTCGGTCAAGAGATTATCCTGCACTTCGCAGGAGACAACCTGTTCAATTTGATATTTCAGCCGAAGAGCAACCTTGGCAATTTCCTTTGAAGAGTGAGAAGCGTCTGACTCATCGGCAGCATAGGCTGGTAGCACTGCGACTTGTTAGCAGCGTTTCCACATCGCGTGTTTGGAAATGACGTACGTCGACGACGTTCCACCTCGACGCGGTGCCGGGTCCTGCCAGGATCGGCGGTAAAAAGATTTCTCCAATGTCCCATATTGCGTAGAATATCGAAACATAGAGGGAAAGAAGAGTGAAAAGAACAGAAAAAGGGAGAGTTCGAGTTTTCGGCTCGAGAGTTTGCGGCTTGAGGGGGGCACCAATGATGATCGGCGGTAGATAAGCTTTAGCTCACCTCCATTTAATCGGCATCTGATCTTAAATTCATAGGGGAAATGTATTTATATATCTATATGTAGGTACATATGGTAGTGTCTACAGGGGTACGATTTGCATTTAAAAGCATAACTGGCATTGAACGTCTCGGTTGCATCGCAAACATTATGTGCATTAGAACTTGCACCCTGTGCGGACCCAGCGTCTTTGGCAGACGGTGGGCACGAGGATTTCGACCGCAATTGGCATGCAGCGAATACACAGGCGTGGATAAATCATCCCCAGACCCGAAGTTCAGGCGACTGCCCTGGCTAAAGGGCGAGTTCTGACTGCAATCCTGCCCATCAGCACACTGAGCCATTGAGCCTTTCTCCGATATGTGCAAGCTTTTTTCTATCCATTTTTGCCCAACTCTCCTCTAGCGGTGATTCCAGCTTTGGATTCCAGCGCTGATGACCGCTGTATGCCCCTCGACTCGGAGTTATAACCCGTGACTTACTCGGGAACACCCTCATCACTTTCGGAGTCCTCATCTCCGCTGACCTGAGTGTTCTCACGCTCGCGCTTCTCCATAAGCTCCTGGAGGATGGCATCATCGTGCTCTGTGACGGCCTTGGGTGCCATCTTCACGGTGCAGCTACCGCCGTTCGCCTTGATACGCTCTTCGATTTTCACAATGGCCTCCTCAAGCAACTTAACACCGAGGGTCTTGTCGAGACATTGGCTGGCCAGGACGTAAAGAGGAGGAGCCACCAGTCTGACCTTGATCTGGTTCTCAGGGGTGTTGTCGGCCTCAGCGGTACGGAGGGCATCCTTGACGGCATCGATTCCATCGTAACCGAAGCAGGTAACCTCGATATCGGCACGGACCTTGGTAGGGTGAGGGGTCAGCTTGCTACTGATGTATTGCTGCAGCTCACTCTTGACGGCATCGCTTGGGAAGGTGATCTCATCCCAGACGTTGGGGTTCCTAGAAAACAACTGTCAGAGAAATTCGATGATATCATGAGACAAAAAGCACAAGAACCTACGTAATGGAGATCTTGAAGGCATCGTGCGCGTGGCCGTATTTCTGGTTCAAAGGCCACCCGATGTTCTCGTATAGGGTCTCGAGGGGGGTTTGAGTCGCCTCTGCGACGTGGCGCATGATGGAGTGCACTGCCTTGCTCTTGTTGTAACGTTCCTCGCACTTGATGACATCCTCGGGAGAGACACGTCGCTTCGACAGATCAATGTAACCTTTAATTTGACAAGTTAGTTCTCGAGTTCTTCCAGGCGAATAGTGTATCCTTGCCTTTCTCCTTGTCGACACGAAGCACGATGACGACCTCGTTGCGCCCAATACGGATGAGCTTTTGGATACTGCGAATACGTCTGCGAGAGAGTTCTGAGAGGAGAATCATGCCGTCGATGTTGTCATATTCAAGCAGCTTCACGTATGCGCCCATCTCGGCGATCTAGCTCGTTCACACAAAAATTAGTTCCCATCGCTTTGGTCTCCCAGTTAATGGCTCAGTTGATCCGTACCTGCTTGACATTCACCATGACGAAGCTATCCACCTCCGGATACTTGTCCTCATAGAACCGACAGTTTGTCAAAGACATCTTGGCGGGGTTCTGTTTTTTTTTCTCGGGAAAATCTTAGGTGCGAAAGAGACGGATTTGATGGCACAATCGAGACGGTCGATATGCTGGCCAACGGGATATGAGTGATCGTAAAGTCAGAAATACAGGAGCGCAGAGGGGAGAGGCGACGCGAATGAGGCACAATCTATCTCTTTGTGCCGGACTTCAAAACCCACATTGGCCTGATCAGTCACGGGACTGAAGGCACGTGATTATGCTTTACACCGCCTTCCAATTGGAAGTTCCACTTGTTTAGTCTTGGCTGACACATCAATAATCGATTACGTCAACGGAAATCAACCGGCAAGATGGGCAGTTCTTTGTATACACTTACTACTCGATGGCATCGATGGCATCTACGAACCAGAGAATCCCCCGAGATTATGCTTACCATGCTCCTTATCTTCATTGCACAATCATTCTCCGAGGATCACCCGTTGAATTAGCGATAACGCCTACTTTCCCCGCTTATCAGTCCTAGCGCGCCAGGCCTTCGGCCCTTGCCTGACCGACAAAAACAATTCGGCTTGGGCTTGTCGTCCCAATTTTTAATTGCTTTTAATCTCTTATTATAACCAGAATTTATGGCGGGCTACTTCGTATCTTACCTTTTAACCTAACATTCTTCAGGCGTCTCTTTCCAAACGATCATGTCTGAGACAAGTTCATTGCTCCCCGGGGAGTCCGACGGACTCGGACGTCGGACTTTACGAGACCGCATTGTCGACGCTCTCCGTTCGTCGCCTCAAACTGGTCTTGGGATTTCGACAAGTTCAAGCCATGGCAATCACACGGCACAGGACAACCAAATCGGCACCGGGGTTACGAGCGAACCAGACGTGAGAACCCGACTTCTGGAGTCATACCTCCAAGCCGATCCTGCGTGCGGTGAAAGGCGCTGTAGCCATGGCACATTCTCACCTCAGGTAGAAGATGTGGGAAGACAGTCATACATGGGAGGGGCAGGCGATGCATTTGGATATAACGGACATGAGGTGGCAGATGGAGCGGTCGGTCACCCTAGAGGTGTGGCAGATCACCCGGAGTCAGTCCCAGATTCAGAGACTCCATCACAGATGAAATCATCTTTCACTCTTCCAATAACCGATACGAATAAACAGTAGGTCGTATCTTATTCGTGTACTGCGAGCACTTTCGTAGCCCGCCTCAAGAATGGTAACTGACGAATCAATCGCAGATACATATCCTATTATATTCCTTTTTTCAATTGGATTGGACAATATCATTGGTCGTTCCTGCGCGGTGATCTCATGGCTGCGTTGACCGTGGCATCCATCTACATCCCGATGGCCCTCTCTTTGGCCTCCAATCTTGCTCACGCACCACCCATCAGCGGCCTCTACTCCTTCGTCATTCATCCCTTGGTCTATGCCATCCTAGGAAGCTGCCCTCTCCTGGTAGTTGGACCAGAGGCCGCGGGTTCCCTGCTGACGGGTGCCATTGTCAAAGCAAGTGTCATGCAGGGGAACTCAGGCGAGGACGACTCTACAGAAACCGCTCTTATTGTAGGAGTGGCTACTGCCATGTCCGGCGGCATGATTCTGGTCGCCGGACTAACCCGCCTAGGGTTTTTGGACAACGTGCTCAGTCGACCATTTTTGAGAGGATTCATCACTGCAATCGGCTTTGTAATTTTTGTAGACCAGCTTATCCCAGAATTGGGTCTGGCTGAGTATGCCAAAGAAACCGGTGTCAGCCATGGCACCAGTGTTGAAAAACTGATTTTTATCTTTCGATACGCTCGAGAGTGCCATGGACTAACTGCTATCGTTTCGATCGTCAGCTTTTCTGTCATCATGGTGTTCAGGTGTGTACCGCGCCCCCGAGCTCACATTCACCATACTGATCCTCCGTAGAACTTTGAAAAAGATGCTTGTGCCTCGTATCCCCCAAGTGATTTATTTCCCAGATCGCTTCCTGGTTGTTGCCCTGTCGGCGGTTTTGGCTTGGCACCTCGACTGGGAAGCCAAAGGGCTCGAAATTCTTGGACCTACAGAGGTTTCCTCTGGAGGACTATTCGCTTTCAATTGGCCTTTCCAGCTTGCGAATATGAAACATGTGCGCACAGCATTGAGCAAATCCTTTATTATCGCGCTACTTGGCTTCTTTGAGTCATCTGTTGCGGCTAAGGGGCTGGGCGAAGGCAGTTCCGCTGGAATCAAGGGAATGCATATGAGTGCCAATCGCGAGATGGTTGCACTAGGCCTTGCCAATGTCATCGGAGGTTGCTTCTCAGCCCTGCCTGCATTTGGCGGTTACGGGCGAAGCAAGCTTAGCTCACAGACAGGAGCACGATCACCTATGACTAGTGTTTTCGTGAGCATTATCACATTCACATGTGTCTTGGTGCTTTTGCCTTATCTCTACTACCTCCCGGTTCGTCCCTCTCCAACCTACACTAAACCGATATGGCTTTTCCCATGTGCTGACCATGCCAATTCCCAAATAGAAAGCAGTTCTGTGCTCCATGATCTCCGTGGTAGCCTTCACTCTAGTAGAAGAATGCCCACATGATCTAATCTTCTTCTTCCGCCTGCGGGGCTGGTCAGAGCTCGTCCTCATGCTCCTCATATTCACAACAACAATTTTCTACTCCCTAGAACTAGGCATGGCGATGGGAATAGGCTTATCTGTGATAATCCTCATCCGACACGCAACAGCCCCCCGAATCCAGATCATGGGCAAGGTCCTCGGCACAGACGCACGTTTTGATAATGCCGAACTCCACCCAGAAAACGTGGAGCTAGTCGAAGGCGCCCTGATCGTCAAGATCCCCGAACCGCTCACCTTTGCCAACACAGGCGATCTCAAGAACCGTCTGCGACGTCTGGAACTCTACGGATCCACTCATGCTCATCCTTCTTTGCCGCGCATGCGCGCGCCGGAGCATAATAAGAATATCATTTTCGATGTTCACGGCGTTACGAGTATCGATGGGTCTGGTACCCAGGTTCTCTCTGAGATTGTGCATGCGTACGCGGAGCAACGCGTCAGAGTGTTCTTCTGCCGCTTGCCGAATAGGAGCGTGTTCCGCATGTTTGAGCGGAGTGGTATTGTTGAGACGTGTGGTGGATTGACTCATTTCGTGCCCGGTGTTGATGAGGCGCTGCGGTTGGCGGAATCTGAGAATCAGACGCAGGAGATATAGTGTCTATCTTGCTAAACTTGGTGACATGTGTTTGGATATGGTGTGGATATCTTGTATGGACATATTGCATTTTTACCGTCTAAAGATAATCAAAAATTATGGTGCTACTTGACTTATTGTCATAGAGCAAAAACCTTGCGAGGAGACAGAGAACATGGTCAATCATTCCTTCCAGTAACGAGCTTTGGTTTTCTTGGGTTCAATGGGGACCGAAGTAAACCCTTGTGCTTTGCTATGCACCACGATCAGGTCTCCTGAGCGTGCCACCTTGGAAATGAAGGCCAGCGTTGTAGCATATGCAGTACCACAGTGATAAAACACTGGGTCAAGGCATGACCCTAGCAGCTGCAATTTAGCTGCCCCGGTTTTCACTTCGTTGCGCAGTCGTGTATTGGCCATGAGTCCAGTGGATTGAATAGACTCAAGAGCAAGCTACGAGCTCCGTTGATCGAAGCAGGCCATGTTGATGGGTTTGCACTTGCTCGGTCTGAGCTCCGAAAATATCGTAACATGTCCCAGTTTTACCCTGGCACAGAAAAACATCCCGAAGTTCACGTAGCCGAATGGTCTTCCACAACAGCCTTCCGGATCACCGACAGCAGAAGCGATTCACCTGCCTCTAAAGCAAGTTCATTCTTATCGCCTCGAACTCGAGCCCCCTCATCCCCATCCCCAACATCTCTATCAGCAGCCACAACCAGCTTCACACGTCCTTCACCACCCAAAACGAAAGCAGCACAAGCAACCTTCGAGAGTCGCACATGCTGCTTAGCAGCCTGATCCGAAGACGACCCATCCAGATCTAGCTTCATGGCAAGATGCGTCTCCAGGTACGAAGTAAGATTGGCGATGAAAGGGCTGCGCAATTTATGCTGAAGACTGCGCGACTTTGGCGCTGACTGTCCAGATTTATCGCGGAGGAAGCCAGCTAGTGAAGCGCGTGCGACGTTGACATTCAGAGATCTCAGCGCTGGTGTAATCGATGATGAAAAGGAAAGCGTGAGCTGTAACTCTTTGATAACGTCTTCGACTATGTCGCTTGTTCTTGGCCGTTGGGTGCGGAGTGTATCGATGTACGTCTCTAGACCCGCACAGAGAAAGCTCGACGGGAGCCGGAGGGGGAGCAGTAAGTGTCGAAATTGGTAGATAAGAAAGTGATGAAAGTTTGGCGGAGCGCAGTTGGAAATCTAGTTAGGAGGAGAGGGAGAGATGTGGATCCCGTGCGCTGATTTGTAGATGATTTTGTGTCTGCGAGCAAAGCTGCTTTGTAGACGATGTTTTCGTATTCTAGCGTTACTAGGATTCCAGGAAATGTGGTATTCTGGGATCTGCTTGGTGCTTCGTCGCGCAATGATTGAGGAGAGATTGCCCGCCATAGACAATCTTTTAGGGCGCCTGTTTTGGAGAGCGCGTCGTTATCTGCTGCACTGGTGCTTGTATGAATACCAGCGAGGACACCTCCTGTGAGATGGTCACGTAGACGCGTTGCGTATGTCTTCAAGGCGACCTGGTTGTCTAGGAGTGTTTCACAGTCTTTTCCATGATGGAGAGGAGAGAGACGGTGGATGGTCCAAGAAGTATTGAACAACTGTTGTTGGTCTGCTTGTTCCATGGCAGCCAATTTGTGAGTGTAAAATAAACTCGGCTAATTCTTAAGCTAGAATTGAAACATATTGTCGTCGAGGAAGGCTGATAGTTGGCGATGTACATAGCGACGTGTGCGGGTTGCAAACAAAGCAAACAGCTAAGCTCTGCGCTGTTGGGCCACATGCAAGACATCTTCTACTATCCACAGCTGTGACATCATAAGGTCCTATGCCCCTAGTCGCCCACAATGTCACAATCCGATGAGAGTCTTAGCCCTGCCGTTTCGTCCGCCGGATTCTCTACTTTCGCCGAAGCAAAATTCTCCTTAGAAGCTACCCTCGCAAGCTACCAAGAGCTAAACACCGGTGACGATACAAAGAAATTCCTCGAGATCTGTTTCAAATACTTCCCCCGGGATGGACAGGTCAATTTTTCGGAGGATGTTTGTGGCTGTCGTGACGACAATGAACTCCGCCAGCTAGCCGCCAGCATTGATACTGGCTTGCTACGCCCTCTTCTATCTAAGGGGAAGACGCCAGCCATCAAGCCAGCCCCCCGTGCCGACTTTCGTGATTTAGTTGAGAACCTCCTCTTCCACAATTCTTCACCAGCGACTCGCACTGTCCAAGAAAGTCTTCGCAGAAACTGTTTAATGCGGGATGGATATCGGTGTGCTATTTCGAAGACCTGGAGCTCCGGTCACGAATTTCCCTCTGGCGAACCTGACGGCGTTGTACAGGCTGCTTATATTATCCCGTTTGCTCTTGGCCGCTTCAAGAGTAACGATGAAAGACAGCATACCTCTAAGGTGTGGGTTAATATCTTCCGTTACTTCCCAGCCCTCGACGCCCTCAATTTATCACCTGACGATGTGAACCGTGAGAATAATATGATGTCGTTGATCACCCCACTTCATGAAGAGTTTGGCCGCTTTCACTTTGTTCTTGAGGCCACCCTAACCCCTAATCGGTATCGTCTCAAACACTTTCCACGCTTCGCATCTGTTTACAGGTTCTTGTTACCCCGCGACGGGATGGTGACACTTACTAACTATGACCATCACCACCATCTTCCCGAACCCCTATACTTAAAGTTGCATGCCGCCATTGGCAATATCTTGCATGCAAGTGGCCGAGCAGAAAGGATTGAAAATCTCTTGCGGGATCTAGGAGAGACAGACGGTTTAGTACTGTCAAAGGATGGAAGTACTAACCTCGGTGATCTCCTCTCGGTCAGTCGGCTTTCTCTGCTAGCCTCAGATTCGTGCCCTACATACAGTAAGGTATAGCAGCAACGTGCCCGGCCTAGACTGCCAGGAGCAGAGAATGAGAAACCCAGATCTGGTTAGCTGTGTAGCGGGCCTCGTCACGACATACGCTTTACCCGATCCGGGTAATTTGCCACCTGAGGCACCAGCCACAGGCCCACTCCACTCCAAAGAGGCTTTTTCCCCATCGCGGGACTCACATCGGGTTTTTTTTTTTGTTCTATGTCTTTTGTCCCTCGAAGTCTCGATTCTTGCTCCGCCATGAGGTAGCATTTGTAGCATTTGTTCTCTTCAATCTCAAGAATCTCTACACTTTTCTTCTCTCTTTATTCTTTACTCCCTTGACTGCTCACCGAGATCGTCCCCCAGATTTTCCTCCCCCTCCACCCGATCCCTCCGAACCTGATTTCCTTCAGATTCAGAGCCCTTCTCTTCGACCCTTTCTACTTCCAATCCCGGCGATATACCCACAAACAAAAACACTATGGTTCGCAATCTTGTCGTCATCGGAGGCAACTCCCACCCTCAGTTGACTCAGAGCATCTGCAGTGTTCTCGGCATTCCTCCCGCGGAGGTTCTGCTCTCAAAATTCGCTGTGGGTGAGACTCGAGTTGAAATCCAAGAGTCCGTCCGTGAAAAGGATGTCTACATTATTCAATCCGGCGGAGGTAAAGTCAACGACCACCTCCTAGAGCTTCTCATCACCATTTCCGCCTGCAAGACCGCCTCAGCCCGGCGAGTCACCGCTGTCCTCCCTCTTTTCCCTTACTCCCGCCAGAGTGACATTCCTTATGACAAGGCCGGCGCTCCTCTCGTCAAGGCATCCGTGGGGGGTAAACCCGCCAATGGATATACATTTGAAAGCACCCCTCCGACTCCGGCTCCGGGTGGAAAAACTGAAGGCCTGGGCTTGATGAATGGAATGGAAAGCCTTCAGAAGGGCCTTGCCAAGGCTCAGATTGAGGAGAGTACTGGCAGCCCTGTGAAGCGGCGGGGCAACGGTCTGCCCCGCAGCGACACAATGGATTCCCTCAAGTCTCTGACCAACGGCACCGACGAGGCAGCGAGCAGCACTTCCTCCAAGATCAATTCCTTCCAGCCGCGTCCCGGTTACAAACAGTGGGTTGCACAGGCCGGCACCCTGGTGGCAGACCTCCTTACCTGCGCCGGCGCCGATCACATAATCACCATGGATTTGCACGACCCGCAGTACCAGGGATTCTTTGATATCCCCGTCGACAACCTCTACGGCCGACCTCTACTGAAGAGCTACATTCAGCGCAACATCCCAAATTACAAGCAGGCTGTCATTGTCAGCCCCGATGCCGGAGGTGCCAAGCGCGCCACGGCTATTGCTGACCAAATGGGCATGGAGTTTGCCCTTATCCACAAGGTAGGCTTATCGAGCGCTTGTATTTCCCTGTAATTCTCTAACAATCTCATAGGAGCGCCGCCCCACCAAAATCACTGACCGCCAGAATGCCACCATGATGTTGGTTGGTGATGTCCGTGATCGGATAACAATTCTGATTGATGATCTGGCGGACACCTCGAATACCATTACTCGCGCTGCCAAGTTGCTCAAGAAGGAAGGCGCATCTCAGGTATATGCCCTTCTCACCCATGGTATTCTGAGTGGCGACGCCATCGAGCGCATCAATGCCAGTGCCCTTGACAAGGTCGTTGTGACCAACAGTGTGGACCAAGTTGAACACTTGCGCCGCTGCCCGAAGCTGGAGGTCCTGGAAGTCGGCCACGTTTTCGGCGAGGTGAGTCCCATTCGTCCGGTTTATTCGACATAATATACTGACTTATACCTAGGCTATCCGCCGTGTGCACCACGGTGAAAGTATCAGTGTTCTCTTCCAGTATGATTGATCGCTGCGTAACCTCTTTTTTTTTCATTTTCTCCGATATCCTAAAATTTCCATGTTTGCTCTACGACACCCTCAACCTCAATTCCCTTTGCCATAGATCCAGGTTCACAGTAGACTTGGTACGCTGGATTTGAATCTGGTATTTTCTGTGATTTCTTTTTATTACGCTTGCTCTCATCTGGCTTTAGCTGGCTTTATCTTTTGTTACGAATTTTCCTGTCATACTATCTCTGCCACACCTTTTGCCATCTGCACATATGAGCAATGACCGTTGAATCGAAATTGAGAATTTCATTTTCAACGTGCATGTAGTCGCCAGTCTTGGACTAGACTATCAATGTGGCTGATCTGTCTACTTCATGGAGACGTAATACTTTCTAATATTGAAGTTCATGCATGTCGGTCTGGGCTTGATTGGTCACGATTTCTCAATCCTTGCATATTATACTGGATAGAATCTGGCGCTCGAACCTTTTCCCTTTCTATTTTGGTGCTCACTTGTTGCATTCAGAATACATGACTTCATGGACCCATAGCACCAAAAGAGTGCAGTCATCCAATCTCAAAATTTGGGAGAACAACATGGAGTTCCTGCTACCAGAACTGATATCCTGATTCGTGTCATATATTGATCCCGAAACAAGAAACTAACTAATAGTTCCCTTGGTCCCACATGTCCCCGTGAGCCGTCACTGGTGGCTATTATTGAAGGCCGCACATTTCCTACCATCCACATCAACACTAACTACTAAGCGATTGGCAGAATTTGAACAGCTAGAATGAATCATACGCAGAAACTTGTGTATCCGGAATTCCAGCAATTGATGGCTTTGTTATTGGCAGTATCCTTTTATGATGCTGGATTTAGCGATGCGCTGGCCTTGCTTTTAGCGTTAATTCAGGATCGACAATGAAATATGTTTCCATTTTAGATATATCCTCGTAGCTCTACTAGCAAGTAAACATATATTTAGGGAATACTATCAGGAGTCTAGCCATCGCCTTCACGTATATACCATTCCACATCCTGATCGGAGTCCATCGTATTCTCATCCAAGTTCCGGCCCTCCATAAAGTCAAGAATCAGTTGGCACGTCCAAGATGCCCTTTCACAGACTCTGAAGGGAAGGACTTCCTCCTTATAGTTCATGGCCAAGAACAATACCCATCCCTCTTTACACACCTTACGATCGGCGACAACGAGCATAATAGACTGGTATTTTTTCCTGCCTCAGGTGGTCTCTTATACGACTCTATAGGCCAATCCCAAGCCGACAGGCTATCAAGTATATCTGGTGTGTGTATTAGCGCCGTGATTATATACGATGGTATAGAGCCTGGCGTCCCGCAGGCGATTCCATTAACGAAACCGGGATTCGTATTTCTATCTCCATTAGGCATAGCGATACTACCAGGACCAAATTCCTCTTCGAAAACTCGGAAAAAGGCAAGTGGGGAAGACTACATGTAAGACTACACAGTTAACCAGATCTGAGGTTCTCATTCTCTGCTCCTGGCAGTCTAGCCCAGGCACGTTACTACTGTACCTTACTGTCTATAGGGCGCGGATTTGAGGCTAGCAGCGAAAGTTGACTAACCGAGAGTAGATCACTAACGTTTGTACTACCATCCTTTGATAGTGCTAAACCACCTGCCTCTCCTAGATCCCGCATGAGTTTTTCAATCCTTTCTGCGCGGCCACTTGCATACAAGATGTTGCCAATGGCAGCATACAACTATATCAATGCTAGTGGCTAGCTGGCGGAGTTCATTGCCGTTATGACAGCCGCAGATATCCTCCGACAAATTGACCTATCTACCCGGGGGGAAGTGTTTGAAGCCAATCTTAAGGAATTTCTTCGTATCGTTACCGATCTTTAGCTCTTAGTAGCTTACGAGAGTCGCTTCTAAAGATAATTTTGCCTCGGTAAAAGAACAGAAGCCGGCGGACGAAACGGCAGGGCTGAGACTCTCTTCCGATTGTGATATTGTTGACGACTAGGGGCAAAGAACCTTATGATATCACAGCTGTGGATAGTGGAAGATGTCTTGCATATGGTGAGACTCGTCAGAATATTCACACGAACGGCGCAGAGCTTTCAGGGCCTGAGGGTAGTTCGGGGTAGTCACAAAGACAAAGAAAAATGGAATAAGACATTCAAGAAAATGTGGGAGTTGGAGAAGAAGACAGAGATATTCAGACAGATATTCAGACTTACTAGAGATGAGAGTTGGAGGAATCAAATCTCGACTTCAGGTGCGGGGAACTGGGAACGGTAGCAGATCCTCGACGGGCCGTGACATGCCTGCGAAGGTGTATAGACACCAGGGGTTAAATCACCGTGTTTAGGGATCATAGGTAGGAGGTAGATCTTCGAATGGATGCCGGGGGGGTCTCTAAGGAAACACAGCAGGGACGTGGCTTCCTGTTTTGGGACCGCTGCCCTTTCCTCATTTTGAATTGATTTAGCCGGTGGGTTCACAGGCTTGAGATATCCATGCAAAAACTTTTGCAGAATCCTAAGATTAAACTAATAGGGCAAAATTAGCCTAGATTACTCGTTAGTCCCTGTAGATCTCTCTCTTTCCCTTTCGTGGAGTAATACACCATTATAAGATATACGGTAACCATTCGCCTATACAAGCTATGTCCTGATAGTTGACTAGTTATCAATTCCCGTGAGATTTCGATGGATTAGGTAAGGTTTTCACATTTAGTTCTCTCCTCTAAATGTGGCAACCTCTTCCTCTCTACTCTATTAGCCGCGAGAAAAGAAAGATAAACGCGATTACCTAGTGTAGAAAGTACTTTTATAGTCTTTCAATTTCCCTATTCAGCGGCCCTTTGTCCTCCAAAATGCAAAAACTTTTCCCTAACTCTGTAATCGACAGTGTGCGAAGTATTGACTTGCAAAGGCTAAATCAAAATCGACACCGCATTGAACTTTGGCTTCAAGACAGTGTAAGGAATGTCCTTGGCGTCCCACTTTTCATCGGCGTATTGCTGGAATTCCTTTGCGCTTTTATCAAGCTCGTTCCAGAAATTGTCAAGCACTTTATATTTGGGACTGTCCTTATTCGAGACCAATGCGCGAGCCGACTCAATGCACCCGATCAGCGTTTCCTTTTTCTCGTCTGGTTTGAAACTGAGGAGGTATGGAACGTGCGAAGACAACAACCATTCCCTTATATAACCGATGGGCAGTGCCTTGATAAGGTCATTTTCGGTGTATGCGAGCAGATCTTTCAAGGAGGTTGGAGGCGACGCAAAAAGACAGGATGGTTTGTTGATCACGAATCCTTGATAGTAGTCTTGCAGATAGTTGACCGCTGTATGTTGCGGTGATGCAATGTGAATACACATCGTCACGCAGTCGACGAGCTGCTCAAAGGTCTTGATTTCGGGGAATGAGCGTAGATCGGCACCACTCGGCGACTGCATCTCTTGCCACCACTTCTTAATGGATTTGTCGGTCTCGACTTTTGTGTCCAACTCCTTCTCGGTAAGGCCGTGTCCATAATCCAGCAACAGCGTCTCTTCGACGTAGGTTCTGATCTTCTTCCACATGCTATTGACACATCTGGCATAGGTGTAGTTGCGAAACTTCTTATTCTTCTTCGAGTCGAGATCTTCCGGAGGGAACCCCCGATTGCGGAGCTCTGTTGGCACGTAACTCTTCTCGAATTCATAGGTCCTGTATTCACTCTGGATGAAGTTTAAGGCCTGTTTGTCCTCAAACCCAATGATGCGAAGAATGACAGATGGAACGAGAATACCCCGGGCAGACGCATTAAGAGCCAGTGTCTTTTGCCAGTGCGGACGAAGGATCATAAAAACAGGGTGTTTGGGGTCGAACTGTCGATTCGCAGAGACAATTATAGCCTCCTCGACGAGATGCGTACGAGTAAGATGTGCAGTGACTTCATGACGAAACCAATCGCTGACTTGGACACAGGTTTTGGCTGATAGTTGAAGAAAAAGCAGTTAGTACATAGCGCCCCATACAGAGTTTGAGAGGCAATATACCATATCTCCACGGCCAGTCAACAGCCTCGTCAATCCTCTCTTCCGTCGAAATGGGATCCTTCGACTTTTCGGTTACAAGATTCATTCGTTTGAATAGTTCCCGGTTGAAGATGGTCACAGAAGCCTCCATACTGTCTCGCCAATCCGTGACAATTGCGAGCGGATGAAGCAGTCCTTCGCTATCAAGAAAGAAGAGACACACTGCCGCACAGCCCCAACGAGCGCTTTGGAACCGCTTGTAGCATTTTATCTCAGCTTCCTTGTTCTTGATCCCTGCAGCATCGCGGAAGTAGCTGTAATCCTGCACATATAACGACTCCGGATGTTTTTCGATGAGCTTGTCGATGGTATCCTTGGCGACCGCATCTTCCGGTTCCTTTGCAGCAGCTCGAGAAAAGCGAGTAAGCCAAGTCTCCGAAGCCAGCTCGATGGTTGTAGGATTTGTTCCCGTGAATTGCTGCTGGGCAAAACGATTATCGCTGTACCAATCTTCCAACTCTCCCACGTTAGGACGGTCGAAAATATCGTATAACCGCTGCCGCGTCTCTTTCTTTCGGTTGCGGGCAATTCGATCACGGTTATATTTTTCCACTTCCGCGATTGTCTTGCCACTTGCGGGCGAGCCGACGCCCGGAATAAGACGTGGTGTTATCAATTTGGTCATGATAGCAGCCAGCTGATATAGATAAGTGGAATTGAAAATTTGCGATTGTCCAAGGGTTGATCGCCAATTCGGATCTTCATCGCTAATGTCTGGCCACTTTTTGTTCAGACCAAGGTCAAGGTGAGGGGGATAGCCGTCATCTTTGGTCTTCGTGAATGCAAAGTAGTCCTTTCGCTCCACCCTGTCCATAGAAAATGGAAGCAAAGGTTCAACACCCGTAACATCTGTAAAGGCCATGTACCTGAAGGGCATATTAGTGGAAATGGAGACCCGGGGTAGAGGAGAGGGTGTGATTACCGTTGTTCTATAAGATCGTAGACCTTCGTCAAAGCCAGCTGAGTTCCGCGATAGGAAACTTCTTGTTCGCTCTCTGGCTCCTCCACTGCGGAAAATTTCCAAATTAGACTCTCGGGGTTGTTTGCAGCACATTTTTGTTCGTAGGGGTTCAAATCGACTTTCTTCGGCATGAGATCTCTGTGCATCAATTCATTGACGAGAGCACCTGTGTCCAGGTCATTGACAGGGGTTTCCTCGTCTTCGTCTCCTAGGTCGTCGTCTTCCGTCTCCGTGGGCAATTTGCTCGGCGGCTCAATATAGCCGGGCAGGGTGGCCACATCGGATAGGTTTCGAACCATACTTGCGGGAGTGGAGGCGGAATGATTGGGGAGTCAGGTGAAATTTGGAGTACTCTCAGCAACAAAAAGAGAGAATTGATGAGTTTGTGACAAAAGCCAGGGTACTTAGATATCCCAACCCTTGCAAGTTCTGATAGCCCACGTAGCTTTGGTGAGTCTGAATCCATCCTATCTGGTGATATCATGACAGTGATTGAAAGCATCGCCATTTGCATAATTTACTACATTGACATAGTACTGTTTACCCTACCTAGCTATTTTTAATGGTCATTAAGATCATTGCCTAGGTGGTATTACTACATTTCTAATCTTATTGGGTGACCGAATTTCAAATACTATGAACTAGGGTGGTCTATCATAGATATACCACGTGCGGTACACCATATAGCCGGATGATCAAGTAGAGAAAGCTTGATATGGGAGAAGCTCGATGCAACACGATGTCATGAAGTCTACAGCGTATCATCTTTGATCTCTGGCCTGCATTCACACGGAGTACGGGCATCTAGACTCGGACAATCCTGGGGTAGAATCCGGATGAAACCTTGTCAATGATATGAAAAACTTGACTTACCAATTATCGAGGTCGAGTCGTCAGGCATATCGCAATCAGCAATCATTGGCCGCACTTTGGAAGGTTCCCACGGTCGACCCACTCCCGAACCGTCCGCGGAACGTACCGAACCCGAGTCCGGAAGCCTGAACATAGCTCATGTCCAGGTGTAGAGTAGCCTCTGTAATGAAGAAGGTAGGCGGCCCAAATAAGGTGTCAGCGATTGGAAGGCACACTCTAGAATCAGCCCGACCACACTTGGAATTTATGATGCAAATACTTAAAAACGGCTTGAGGCTTGAGGCTTGGAGACCCACTAGAGGAGAACCCGGCTAATTCCTACCGCCATTTTGTATGGACGTTCTCTACGGAGTATAGGACTAAAAGTACTCGCAGAATAGTGGTGTTACAGGGCAGTGGGCAAGGGCTGGACGTTCAAAGTTACGGGTAGAAAGGCAGCCGTTTCTGGCCTCAAAAGCCGTCATTTTCGGCGTCAATCCTATAGGTCCTCATATTCTAGTTGTAAAATCAAAGATTTTCAGTCTTATCTTTGTCCTAAGCTAACCTACAATTATAGACTTAAAAGGGCATCCTTGCACTAGAAATTTAGACTAGGTTGGATCCGCGCGATGTAACTTTAGTCCTGCTATACTTTTCTTTTTAGCGTTTATCGAGGAACTATGAGCTACCTATAGTCTAGTAGATGCTGTTTTTGTTGTCCAGAGTAATAATACTCGGAAAAAAAGAGCACATGTGTACAGGACCGAATTCTGGCCATTTTTGATCCCCGACATAGGTTAAACGGGAGAGAGAAATCATGCCTTACCAGATCCGGACTCCGTAATTAATTCCAAACTATATCTTTCCTTGGCAAAAGGAGTCATTTGTCCTTGGGAACCTCCCCAGGTTGGAAAGAAGTGCTTAATTTTTTTTTCTCTCGCCCTTACTCTAAAGTACATTCACAGCATTATTGCCGTAGTTATGCTACAGGTGAAAAATGGATGGAATTCCTAATTCCATCCATCACTCGTGTTGACATGACTCAGTACTGTCTGTTATCGGGGTCCACATGCTTACAGCCCTAGAGGCTCCGGGGAAGTAGATAGAGAATTTTTAGCTCTGAGATAGCTTCCTCCTTTAAAATCCATCTTTTATTATTTTTCCTCCTTTCTGCTCGAGACGTTGTCTCAACATCTAGATTTGTTCTAGACATGGCAACCACGGAATCGAAAACCACGGTGGCTGTCTCTGGCAGCGAGGAGGAACAATTTGGACAGTTGGATCAAGGGCTTCGCGCTTGGACAGTCGTATTTGGAGCATGGTGCTGTCTATTTTGCGCTTTTGGCTGGGTGAATGGTGAGATTCCTCCCTATTTCTCGTATTTCTCATGTCGACCGATAACCTGTCACGCTTTATCCCAGCCATGGGCATTTTTCAAGAATACTACCAGAACAACCAATTACATTCATACTCAGCGTCCAGCATCTCCTGGGTTTTATCTTTGGAGCCATTTGTACTCTTTGCAGCCGGAATTGTCACCGGGAGAGTAAATCTAGCCCCATCAACCCTAGGAGGTATACATGTTAACCTTCTTTCTTCCAGGTATTCGATAATTATGGCCCGAAATGGCTTCTTCTTATTGGGACATGTCTTCACGTCTTTGGTATTATGATGACCTCCATATCGACGGAGTACTATCAATTCTTGCTAGCCCAGGGAATCTGCAGTCCTCTTGGTGCAAGCTTCGTCTTCTCGTCCGCACTCTCTTGTACCGCAACATGGTTCGAGAAACGACGCGCTTTGGCCTTTGGGATCGTTTCCAGCGGCTCGTCACTAGGTGGCGTTGTATTCCCAACCATGTTGTCTCGGCTCTTGCCTAGTATCGGGTTCGGATGGTCACTGCGTATCTCTGGATTCATCATTCTCGCACTCCTGATCATTGCCAACCTGACTGTCCGATCAAGAATACGAAATGTTCCGCGGCCAGTGAAGCTAAGCGATTATACGGGTCCGTTTTCGGAGGTACCGTTTGTCTTGCTTATGCTGGCATCTTGCTGTGGATTCTTCGCCATGTTTGTGCCAATCAGTTATGTCGTTGTAGAGGCTCAAGAGGACGGAGTCAACCCCGACCTAACTGGGTACTTGTTGACTATACTTAATGCTGCCAGGTGAGTACTGCTCGGTATTTTATATTGGGACGAGAAGGCCACGATCGAGCTAACCTATTCTGCAGTCTCCCTGGTCGAATTCTACCAGGCTACCTAGGAGACAAACTGGGCCGATTCAACGTCATGATCACCATGTGCTCCTTGTCCGCCATCGTTATCCTAGCCCTCTGGCTTCCAGGTACCCTTCTTTCCCCAGGCAGTGCAGCAATCTATATCGTGTTCAGCATGTTATATGGATTTGCATCGGGTGCATTTGTGGGCATGGTACCCGCGCTCCTGGGCCAGATCTCGCCCGACGTGACTAAGATCGGGGTTCGTCAGGGCGTTTTATTTACTTGCATCAGTATTGCATCGCTCACGGGAAGTCCCATTGCTGGAGCAATCTTGAGCCGACAAAATGGGACCTACTGGGGATTACAGGTATTTTCGGGTGCAATGATGGTAGCAAGTGTATTCTTCTTCATTGCGGCGAGAGCGGTACTTGCAGGACTGTCTATCGCAAAAAAGGTTTAAATACAGTTGGAAATAAAATAAACAGGATTAATACATAGCTACCACAGAGCTGAGCCCATGACAACATCCAAGTTGGTCAAACCTTTAGGGTGGTGAGTTGTCCAATGGATGGAGACTTTGTTATAAACCTTCAACATCTCAAGCTTCCCCATCCTCCCTTCCTTGCTCCACACTCCACCATAGACCTTATCACCTACATCCCCATTTGTATACGGAACCAAGTACCCCCTCTCATCACACCTCTCTGCCCGTCTCCCAACAACCATATACTCCACCTCCGGACACCGCGCTACCCTCTCCAATGCCTCGGGCACCGCATACGTACACAATACTACAACCGACCTTCTCCCATAGTTCCTCACAGAGTTTGACGACCGTACCCCCGGGAGCAATAATCGTATCGAGGATCACAATATTGCCGTCATCGGACTCCGACTGTAATGGTCGTCGGCCTAGCCAGTCCAATACCACATCCTTCGTACCCTTTGTCTTGCTGCAGCGGGCTAGAATGCATGAGGTGGTGGAGAGGAGGGGATGTGCTGCCAGAACATGGGTATGGCTCCGCGGAGAATTGGGATCATTGTTGTGGGTGATTGGGTCAGGGTTTGGTCGTGGGATTTGGCTGTGGAAATGATCTCGTGGGTTAAGGCGTGGGTTGTGTCTTGCATTATCCTGGGGGTGGAGGAGGGTGAACAGAGGGAGTTCGATGATAGGAGCTGAGGCGGCCATCTTTTCGTCTGCTTTCTGCAATCGAAAGAGAGTGGATTTAGAATCCGCATGGGTTGAAACTTATATGGTTATACTAACATTATCTGAGAAGGCGATACATAGTAGTTATATAAAGGTACTCGGCTTTATGTAGACATGCAGATATCATAGTTGAGCATTTTACAATTAGTTGAGACAGTTGTAGAGACTCGACTATTAGTATAACTAGGGCTTACTGCATTGAACTGGTGAGAAGCCATTAGTATTGCTATTATCAACCCGTATGTAGTTCGCATCTACACTATCTCAATGTAACATCACATTAGCGGCATGAGCCACGTAACTATGTACGCTACTGCAAGATCCCTGGCTAGAGGATCCTAATTCATTTCCCCGGGGATCTTTTTTTAAAGGATCCACTGTGGTACTGTCTCGTCTTCTTTATCTACTCGATCCCCTCTACACTGTCATGTTCAACTTCATACTACAACCACCCCAGCATTAAAATAAACACCCTTATCAAAATGATAGCCCTCGCAATCTTCGACTTCGATGGCACACTCTTCGATACCCATGAATCCATCTCCCAAACCATAAAACTCACCTTCGATGCCCTCCTCCCCACCCACACCCCTCCTCAACCCGAAATCCACCGTCTCATCGCCAGCGGTGCCGGCCTAGCAGACACCTTCAAAACCCTACATCCCTCCCCGGCCGAATTCACTCCGACCGTCGAGAACGAATGGATTGAAAAATACCGTGCTCTCTATGCCACCCACGGCCAACTACTCATCAAGGCCTTCCCCGGCGCCAAGGATCTCTTGACTGAACTCAATGTCCACAAGATTCCCATCGCCATCGTTAGTAATAAGGGCGTAGCCGCTGTGAAAACGGCACTGGAGCGAAATGGTCTGGATGGCTATGTTCCTGAGGATTTAATCATCGGCGATAAGACACCGGGCGCCAAGCGCAAGCCTGATCCTGCGAGCTTTGTGGATGTTCTCTTTCCTGTTTTGAGGGAGAAATATGGGGCGGGGGAGATTAATTCAGGGAAGGTGTTGGTTGTGGGTGATACAGTGGCGGATGTTCAATTCGCTAGGAATATTAAGAGCAAGGTCTGCTGGTGTCGGTATGGGTATGGAGATCAGGAGGCTTGTCAGGAATTGAAGCCGGATTTTGTGGTTGATTCTTTGGGGGAGGTTGTGGGGATTGTGAAGGCTTAAGGCCCGTGACTGGTGTACAGTTTTATACGTATAGAATTAGTTGAGTCTCAGCTTGGCCGGGTTATGTCCGTCTTATTGTACATCGACACACAGTGGGTGCAATGGACACACTGACTTGAGTATCCACATGGAGTGAGTCTGCACGTGACCCAAGCACCCGTGCTGAGATCTACTGAGCCATCTGAGCCCATAAAAGTAGCCCAAATAGGAAAGCCCCTGTATCAACAAAGTATGTAAATCTCTGGTGTATTTTGTCCTTCTATATCATAAGGATAAGGTCAAGCACATGCCAAACGCCTCATACGAAAAAAAAAAGCAACACAACCGAAATCAAAGATGACCAGATTATCCGATCAAGGAAAAAGAGGTCGATGCGCTCACGTTAAAGAACAAACTGGGTACTCGATACAACGAAAAGCGGCTGGCAACCAAAGCAAAATACCAGCCAGGAAGATAGGTAAGTACAAAGAGGTGGGAAAACAGATAATCATAGAGGGCCCGGGTCGAGCTTAGAAAACGGAGATGAAGTTTCCGATTCTCTCTTTCTGGTTCTGAGCAATGCATTCCGAGATCCAAGTAACATTCCGGATTTCCTACACGATATTAGTTTCATGCTCAAAGATGAGAGAGATTGGTTCTGAGAGGCTTACCTGCTCCTTCAACTTCATCCAGGCGTACACCACAGCCGGGGTGAATTGACGGGTGAAAACCAGCTTTGACAGATCCATCTCCTTTTGGTAGAAAAGATCCTCTAAACTCTTGCCATCTGCCGGACCTCCGCCCATACCACCAAGACCGCCGCCTCCTTGGCTCAGACCCACAGCATCGAAGAATGCCTTGTAATCGGCCACAGCGCTTACAGCCAAGGCCACACCCTCGACATCCTCTGCACGGGAAAGCATGAGGCTGCCCTCCGGGTAGAGCTTGCCGAACTCCGGGTACAATTTCCTCCGTTCGAGCTTGGACAGCTCGGTGCCAAAGGAGTTGAGAGTAATATTGATAGAACGGCGGTCCGCCTCGAACTGCAGAATCTCCGCCATGACATCCTGTGTTGGTGTCCCACTGAAGTCTGGGTGGGTGTTGATGAAGTTGTAGAAGTCCTCCAGGTAGTTCTTGTAGAGGGTGTTGCGAACGATCTCGATGTTCAGCTCGTCCAGGTCCTGGTGGCTCAGACTACCTTTGAAGTAGGCGGCCAGCGGGGTCTCGATCAGTACCGAGTTATACAGTTCCTCGATGTTTGTCGCAACACACAGTACAGGAAGTGTCTCGAACCATCCTAGTGGGTGGCATCGCTCCAAAAGTTCCCGAGTGTCTCGTTCATGCAGAGTGCCTGTGATCAACAGGGCGATGTTGTCGATCATATATCCGTATGTCATGTATTCGAGGAACTTGGCAGAGGAGCCTGTCGCTTGTGCGATCAGGTACTTGAACTCAGCCACCAGTTTATCGGTCATCCGGCTCGCCAGATCGGAGGTGGAGGGGTTGGGGGAAAGAGAGGCAAGGAAATCGCCATATGAGGGAGCAAGCTGGAGCTTGACATCTATTGGATTGGATTGTCAGAATCAATATGCAGTAGTAGAATCTACAATAGAGCCAGTGGGATCAATAAAACGTACCATCAATTGTCTCGCATTGAGTGAGGTTGGAGTAGTTCTGGCCGCTCAACAGGCTGTTCCGATAGCCGCGAACAATGCCCTCGACATATCTAAAAGAGTCAACAACAGGCTATTCGGACCAAGCAAAGACATAGACCACATACCCGCCGTTAACATTAAAGAATAGGCCCTCCATGGTGAATGTGGAGAAGATGATTGGAGAGACACAGCTGTAGCTCCATCCGTCCTGAACACGCATCGGGCTTAGTCATGCCCCTAGCCACACGCCCAAGCCACTCGTGGCACCCGCTTTTCAACTTTTTTTCTTCCGTGCAAATTTAGATTCAATTTCTCCAACGACACCGGTGGCCGACACGCCCTACGCTAATTATTTTTTCCACCATTTTCTCAGTTCGGTTTATCGTTCGCTTTGACTAGTTTCTTCTTTCCTGTTATTTTTCGATTCTAAACGCCGTGGCCGCGCACCATGACGCTTTTCATCCTTACTGAGACCAGCGCGGGCTATGCCCTGCTGAAGGCCAAGGACAAGAAGCTCCTCAAGCGTGATGATATCGCCGAGGAGGCCTCCACTGCGGAGGGTGTCTCCAACCTGTACGTCAATTGTGTCTTTCCAATCCTGCCGAATAAAAAAATTCGAGTGGGAATGGACCGACTCGCTGAACAGGCGCAAAAAATTTTGTTATCGGCGACAATATCACTAACAGAATCTCTAGTCTCAAGCTGAAGAGCTTCCAGAAGTTTGACAGTGCTGCCTCAGCTCTGGAGGAGGCTGCCTCCATCATGGAGGGCAAGGTCACCCCCGCCCTGGCCTCGCTTCTTGACGGAATCAAGGATGAGAAGAAGGTGTCTCTCGCCGTTGCCGATACCAAGCTCGGTAGGTCGATCTTGTAAAATCTCTTCCCAGAGTATGTATGCTGACTGTGGTTGTGAATAGGAAACTCCATCAGCAAGCTTCCCGGTCTTGACATCCAATTGATTGCTGACTCCAGCACCAACGACATCTTCCGTGCCATCCGTGAGCACCTCACCACCCTCATTCCCGGCCTTGCCCCCAGTGATATGTCCACCATGTCCCTTGGTCTGTCCCACTCTCTCGCCCGTCACAAGCTCAAGTTCTCCCCCGACAAGATCGACACTATGATCGTCCAGGCCATTGGTCTTCTCGATGATCTTGACAAGGAGCTGAACACCTACGCTATGCGTGTCAAGGAATGGTACGGATGGCACTTCCCCGAGCTGGCTAAGATCCTCAACGACAACATTGCCTACGCCAAGCTCGTTCTGAAGATGGGTATGCGCTCCAACTGGGAGTCCGCTGATCTTGCTGAGATCCTCCCCGAGGAGATCGAGGGTGCCGTCAAGGCTGCTGCCGATCGCTCCATGGGTACCGAGATCAGCCCCGAGGATCTGGAGAACATCCAGGCTCTCGCTGAGCAGGTCGTTGGCTTCTACGACTACCGCTCCCAGCTTGCCAGCTACCTCACTTCCCGCATGAACGCTATCGCACCCAACCTGACTGCCCTTGTCGGTGACCTCGTTGGTGCCCGTCTTATTGCCCACGCTGGCTCCCTCACCAGCTTGTCCAAGAGCCCCGCCAGTACCATCCAGATTCTGGGTGCCGAGAAGGCCCTTTTCCGTGCCCTCAAGACCAAGCACGATACTCCCAAGTACGGTCTGATCTACCACGCTTCTTTGATCGGCCAGGCCACCGGCCGCAACAAGGGTAAGATGGCCCGTATCCTCGCCGCCAAGGCCTCTCTGGGTATCCGTGTCGACTCCCTCGCTGAGTGGGGCGACGATGCCACCGAGGAGGACAAGGCTGCTCTCGGTACCGAGGCCCGCTTCAACCTCGAGCGCAAGCTTGCTGGTATGGAGGGCAAGCCCATTAAGCCCCGCGGTGTGGCCATTGCCCCCAACGGTGTTCAGGCTGAGAAGTTCGACCTGAAGGAAGCCCGCAAGTACAACCCCGATGCCGATGCCCTGGCCTCCGAGGAGCCTGCCACCGTCCAGAAGTCTAAGAAGGAGAAGAAGAAGCTCGTCGAGGAGGTTGAGGATGAGGAGATGGCTGATGCCGACTCTGATGAGGCTGAGGATTCTGATGAGTCCGAGGCTGAGGCCCCCAAGAAGAAGTCCAAGAAGAGCGACATTGAGGAATTGGCTGCCAAGGCGGGTCTCAGCGTTAAGCGATATGAGCGGAAGCTCGAGCGTGGCGAGATTACCTTCGATAAAGAAGGCAACCCCACTTCAGTCAGCAAGAAGGACTTGAAGAAGTCCAAGAAGGATGCCAAGAAGGCCGACAAGGACGATGGCAAGAAGCGCAAGCGTTCCGAAGACGACGAGGAGAAGAAGAAGAAGAAGAAGTCCAAGGGAGAGTAAGCGTATGTTTTCAAAAGTTTGTGCAATGTGACCGGATGGCTTTCCTGGGATCTGTATGATATCACACTTTTTTATTTCTGTTCTTTTTTTTGTTGCAATCTTCCTGTTGCTCGCATGTTTTGGGGCATTTTGAGGTTGATCTACCGGTCTTTCACTGGCGCAGAGGGTGCTCGTTAGGAACAAGGCAGTACAGTTTTAGCTGGAATAATCTGTTCATACTTCAGTACTTGATTGTAAAGCTGTAGGTGCATGTATTGCAAATTAAACTCTCAACCAACTCTGTTCCAGTTTTCGCCTCAATATACTCGATTTAGCCTAGATATGCAGGTAGATAAAGACACCGCCCAATTTCTGCCGGCAGTTCAAACAATTTTCCTTTCTTCAGTCCAGCATCCATTTGCTCCAGTCCATATTACCACATTCAACACACAAAATGAGGGTAAGATCTATTCTAATTGAAGCTCAGGATTGCTGCTAACAAAACAATCTAGATCATTGACCCTCAAACCGCCGTCCTGACCAACGTCGAGGTCCTAGCCTATCTGACCTCCAATCCACCCCGCCGACCACCGCCAAGTTCGGGGAACTGGGCACCAAACCCAGATCTCAGAGACCATAACACAGTGGTTAAAGAGGTGAGAATCCCTATGCGATCCTCGTCATCTATCCACGGGTTATTGTGGCGTAGTGAAACTACACCGCAGACCCCATCGTGAAGCGGAGTCGACCAGACCCCAAGCTCCGAAACCAGACATCAAGAGACACCATAGAAGAAAGAACAACCGACTAACTCTCCCAGATTCACAACTATGCAAGCCGTCTCTCCCCCCCACCTCCTACGATACCCCCGCTATACAGCCCGCCCTTCCTCCTCTCAGTCGAAATCACAATCGCAAGCCGCAATGACCGGCACACTGCGAACCTCAAATTCAGCAATTACAGAGACAGATGCTAATTCCCTGCCGCCACCAATCTCCTCCTCAGAAATAACACCTATGGACACCGCCCTCCGGGACTTGGTGGTCCGTCTACAACCGTACGGACTGACCAAAGCCGAGGTCGTTATGATCTTGAATCTTGGGGTGGGACTGAGCGGTAATCCTGCGACTGAGGAAGCTGCGGAGGAAGGTGCTAATGGGGAGGATGCGATGGAAGTAGATGGGGAAGCGGAAGGTGAAGAGGGCGAAGAGGAGGATTACACTGCGGTTGTGTTGATGGATGGTGTTATTGAAGAGCGGGAGCTCAGACTTTCTGATGAAGATGTTAAGGCCATTTTGGCTATCATTAAGGAAACCCTTACGGCGGATTATGAGAACGTTAAAGGGTGAAAAGTTGGAAGTTGTTTTTATCATAGATGTTTGATGTCAAGAATCAAGAAAGAAACCAGTCTACTTCTTCAAACCTCCACGGCGGATTTATAATGGGAAGGCTAAATTGCTTTCACTTCCTCGAGAGTTTTCTCGCCGGCAATTTGCCGAATGTACATGTCCTGCAATTGCTTGTTTAAGTTTCGTTTGTTCTCGAAATCCAACTGTGGTGATATCCAGCCGTCTACATCGGTATCCAGACATTCCCGAGCAAGGGCCTGGACTTGGTGCCAATCTTCATAACCAGCGAATTGGCGCCCATGAATCTGGATCTCTTCTTGTGTGAAGGAGGATTGGCACTTTCCGGAGAATCCTAAGTTCGACCAGCTCTGGGATATCTCTATGGGGCATTCACAAAGTGGGAGAACTCCCATCTCTGAAATCTCGCCGCAACGGACGAATAGCTCTCGGAAAACTCGTGGCACATTCATGGCGGGATACGCCGGTCTGTTCTCTAGGTACGTGGCGATCTCGTAGGTTGGCTAGCATGTCTTGCTCCCACTCGTTCAAAGCAGCCCTTTTTCTTCCTCATCTAATTGATCGAAGTCGTCCGGTAGTTTTAATTGTACAGGGTCTCTCACGTATTCACTCTCCTGCCAAGGTTTCAGGAATATTGGCCACCGAACCTGGAGAAAAGCTGGTAAGAGTAGCACTCCTCGCAAATCAATGAAAGATACCACCCACGAGGGTTCATCGGTCGAGACGTAAATGTTTCCCATATGTAAATCTGTGTGCCGGAGTGTTGGTTGAGAAGACCGCGAAAGGATGCTATTGACATCCAAAAGCGTCATGAGACGTATCGTAGTTTCTACGGGTTGGGTACACTCTTCAACACCCGCGGTAGAAATGTGCGTGGTTCGTAAGATGTCCGTTGGAGATTCGAGACAACTCTCTTCTTGCGATGGATATCCCTAGGGCTGAGATTGTATTCCCTGGGAGCATGTTTTAGTTCTGTTATCAAATCACGGAATCCTATACTCACAGGGCCTAATATCTTGCACACTTGGGATAGCGGGTTTCAATTCCCTCTGTTTGGTATGCGCGGTCACAAGAGGGACCGATGCAGAAAGAGTCTGTTGGTGTCGAATTTAGATTTGTCCGGGTTGGAGATTTGGACCGTGGGGAGTTCCCGACGTGATGTAGCTAGTCTTTACAGTAACTGTGTGGCTTCTTTTTCTTGTTGGAGAAGATCCATTCGAGCTGTAATATCGCAAGTAATTTAGAGACACTCTCACTTTGCAAGTACTGTATGTTGAAAGTATAGTATACAGTCTTTCTCTAAGTGCCTTTAATTGATCATTTACATGAATACCCCGTAATTATATGGTGTTGAACCATTAACAGTGTAGTACAAAAACCACAAAACAGCAGTATAAAAATCAGAATCCAGGACCCTTCAACAGATCGTGACACAGCCTCTGTTCAACCGCCCAAAGCGAAAGTTACCCCTGCAGTAGCCCCAGCTTTGGAATTTGCCATTCTCCTCCTTCTGTTATCATGGCTCATCCAGTCCTCTAACTTCTGTTCGTATCGGGCATAGTCTCGCTGGTACTTCTCCTGACTTTTGTATTTTTCCCGACGAGGCGGATGCGGCATTATACCATCGAAGAAGCCAGAGCCGAAACACATTTTGATTGGAGTTGGTTTGTGAGGATGGTTGGTGTTGGTTTAATCTTTAGTAGACACTGGAGTAGAAGGAAAATGATATTTGTATCTTTTTAGTTTTACTGTGATTGGGTGATTGATTTATATGGATTTGATCAATATTGACCAACACAACCTGTTGTTTCCCGAGTCTTGGCTTCGTCACAGGGGGCCAAAAATTGTGGCTGTAGTGCTTTGGGGTCGATCCCCGTCACTGTAAGTGAGGGGAGAGTAGGGAATTAGATTAGAAAGAGTTGAAGATCATGACAGAACCCTTGATGCTCCTCACTAGAAGGGCCCATGGGCTGTACAAAAAGCAATTGTAGAAATACTCATGACTTGCATAACTTGCAATGTAGCCCTGAGGACCTTGACAGGCTTAAGAGTATAACAAAATGATAGATATATTTTTGAGTTTAATATTGAAGGCCATTTTGGTTATGGATGAGAAACTAGCTTTCAAGTTCAACATAAAAGACATTTGAAGGGGTCAAGTAGTCATTATATGATCATCATTTTGAGAGTAGAGCACAACATTTGATGACTATTTTTATCAACCTTTTCATCTGTGGAAATAACTATCACCATCCCCTGTCGCTCGCTATATAGAGTATGGCCCGGCTAAGATGCCTATCCTCTTCATTTGACCAGGGAATCCAATCCAAAAACTTGCTAACAGCCTCCTCCCTGGACCTCGAAAAGGTCCAGTTCATCCTCAATCTGGAACACGTTGTCAATGACAATGAACTCGAGACTGTACCCACAGTTCCTATGCCCCCACAGTCTGGTAAATCGAAAACGTATCATATCATATCACATTTAGCTAACTCTACTCAGCAAAAACTTTGTCCAAAGTTGACTGTGAAAATTCTCCGTGTGAACCCAAAACACCTCGTACTCTTACCCTCACCCTCCTTCTTCTTGCTCGCGATGTCGTTCTATCTCGTCTCCCTGATGCTGTCCAGTTATTCAGCATCAAGACTGAGACAACGTGGGGATATGGCCCTGTGAGTTGGGATGGGAAAAAGTATACATTGACTGGAAGACCGCACTATGGGATCTGGTACGGCGATAGGAAGAATTTGGCGTTGAATACTGTTGTGGTTGAAGCTAAACCTGGGGAAGTGCAACTGAGCTTAGCCGAAACCCTAGCCTGTATAGGTGAGTGTCTTGTGATGCTTCTGTCATTGGAAATTAGGGGTCTAACTCGTTTAAAGGCTGCGTGCATAAGCGTCGACAGAAATTGAAGAGAAAGGACTGCACGATCTACGGGTTAGTAGCCTATGATCAATTTTTTCTGGTTTTTGAAAATTTCCCACGACTCCAAAGTGAGTATATGTATATTATAATCGTATCTAACTGCCTGATTAATATTTGACTAGTGGAGCGAGCGTGTTGTGGTCGCTCGTCATCAGGACTATGAAAAGGTCCTGGGTATGCTGGTCTATTTCTTCGAGAAAGCCGCGGCCATGTCTCCTCACTCGAAAGAGTCTGGACGGGTTCATATTCAAGAGGAATCGGAGCCCGTGGAGATCCAGGACTGCTGGGATATGTGCTCCATCGACTAATGCTTTGTGATAACTAGGTAGATACCTAATATAATATATGGATAATACATTGGTAATGACTTCAATTACACTACAAGAGCGTATGCCTATTTATGTAGGCCTACCAGTCTAAATAAACGTATTTATCAAGATAGACTTACTTGTACTGCAATAGATTATTCAAACTTTGATTGGATCTCGAGCTAATGGTAGTGTACGAGTTCAAAGAACAAGACCTTCTGGGTCATCGTCAGCCTATTCGTCGGTTTAGGTCGATCTTCCGCCTTCAATAGCAACCACTAACCCAGACCTTCCACAGTCCTCCACGTGGAATACCGAGTGGGCCTTTTTGGTATCGCCACCGCAATCAGAAGCGGATAGGATCAAAGCCTGCTTATGGAAGTAGGCAAGCATTTCGACGATTTCCCGCAGATGGTTTAAATAGTTCAGGACTAGTTGGGACCACTAATAAAAGGTTAGCACATGTATGTACCTCAGTAATACCAAGCAATTCAGATCTACTCACTTCACTTTTGTCATTGATTTGAAGAAAATGGAATTGGTTATTGTCGGTAGAGAGACCGAAGACCGAACAGTCAGCCTTACCCTCAGCCCGACGTTGCGTATGGATCATGGCTAAATAAAGGGTCAGTTAAAGTGGTTAACGTAACGAGAAAGAACTTACTCATGTAAGCAAGAGTCCGGCACACACCGTCGGTAGATTGGCCATGCTCTGTTACGACGATAACCAGGTTGATCGCCACGACTTCCTTTCCATTATTTGTGTGCGGAGCATACCAAAGAAACCAATCAGGCGTTCCTTGAAGACAGTGTACCCTCTCCTTGTAGACAACTGGTCCGAATAAAAAACGACGTTTGAATGAGACGGGGATTGGAGTTGAACCAGGAGAGGGGGGTGTGGCATAAACAGCATTCAGGAGAAGTTCCAGGGCGAAGTCGTATAGCAAGATCAGGTCTTCCCTCTGATCGAGAAATCGCAGCGTCAACCTCTTTGAGAATTTTGTCTAGACATAATTAGCTATCTTGTCAGGCGTCTTCCAACTTGGACCTACTGCAGTTGTCTATAATCTCAAACGGAGTCCGAAGCTGCGCCCAGTTCGTATTCTCCGTTTTGGTAAGATTGGAGATGTGCTCAACATCCGGGAATGGAAGGGCTTCAACTGCAAGTTTAGGGTACTTTAGTACCTCTCGTGTCGTCGCAAACGCCATATTGGAAAAGAGAAGGAAGAGTAATCTCGAAGGAGGAGAAAAATTACGGATTGACTTGAGCTGCTTCTGAGGGGGAAGAGGGAAGAGAGAAGAGAGAAGAGAGAAAGCGAAAGTGTTTCTCACCTAAGAGAAGCAAATTCCAATCAATTTGTTACCACAAAGATGGGAAAAATTCACTCGATTCCAATTCTCGTACCATTGCACTTTACAGAAGACAAGATGTTACCCGTTCTGAGAGCTTCGTCCTTGACGATGAGTTTGCTATTGGGCCCACAACTGGACGAGCATGGTTCGACAACAGGAGAGCAGAGGTCGAAGTTCCTCGAGGTCCTTGTATGTGTCTTTCTTACTTTGACATATTTACGCAATTTAATAACCCTCGATCTCTTACTAGGGACCTCAGCAGAAAGTGCGATGAAAGCACTGGTTCAGCAAGAAATAGCATGTCTAGAGAAATTCCCATCCTTCCCCCGAGACACTCAGCAAGGCATAGTCGGCGGTCCCGGTGGTTACCATCCAACCAAGGAAGCGAAACTATCTGTTCTACTCGATTTCCTCAAAATCCGTCCTTATCTTCTCCCCAAAGAAGAGAAGCTCTCTACCGGTGTGCTTTGGCACAACGACCTTCACATGCACAACATATTCGTCGACAGCGAAAACCCATCTCAGATTACGAGCATTATAGATTGGCAAGGCACAACTATCTATCCCATGTTCCTGACTTGCCATCATCCCTCCTTGATTGAGTATGAGGGACCGGAGTTAGATGGATTTTCCCAACCCGTTCTCCCTGAAAATATCAGAACCCTTGACCCCGAGGCTAAAAAGGCTGCAAAGGAATTGTTCCTTTCCCAGTCTTTGTGGCTTACCTATGAGATAGAGGTGCAGAGATCTGCGCCCGGGCTGTTGAATACATTCCGTCACAGAGACACATTGCCCGGCCAAATACTGGGCACGATTGGCTCCACATACGATGACGGAGAACCATATTTACAAAGTTTACTTGTGGATATCACCGAAGAACATGCCTGGAAGCAGCTGGTTGGAGTGGGTGAAAATGACAATCCCAGCGTGCTATGCCCTCTAAAGTACTCAGAGCAAGACGTGGCAAAGTTCAAGACAGAGTATGTCAAGTGGGAGAAGGACGTTGAAAGGAAGACGCGAGTACTTGAGGAGATAGGTGTCTATACAGGCTGGAATGGTGCAGTGTCCCCTGCTGATTACAACGAAGTAGTGAGGAGACTTGCTGTGGCAAAGCAGAATGTCCTAGATCGGGAGCCAGCAAACGAAGAAGAGAGGGCGATGTGGGAAAAAGTCTGGCCGTTTCAAGATTCTGTGAAATGACTACAAAAATAATATAGTGAAAGACAGTAACTAGTAATTGCACAAAAGTGATGGAACTAAATTCCACTCCATTTTAGAAACTATTGGAACCCCAACCTACTTGCCTAGGGTTGCCCAGGGCCGCGGGCATATAATTACTAAGTGGGACCCCTCCACCTGCAGGAACCCGGGGCCCGAAGTATACCCGATGGCAGTGCAGTGTGAATCTAAGGGGACCCTGTCCACAAACAGATAGAATATCGGCTCCATTTCCAATAAGGTCTGGATTATGCATCGCTATTCGTGGCAGTCGATCCGAACTCCAAAGGGAGCAGGCTCTGACCACCAGACCGCCATATGATGGCCAGCTATCGGTTCAAATGAGACACGAGTGGTGCTACACAATGAATGATCTGTGAGAGGGGGGGAGAGAGAGAGATAGAGAGTCTGCGTGCATTCATAAAGGGTGGAACGAATAGAGAGAAGAAAAAGTACTACTTCCAACTTGTTCATTCATTCCGTTGCTTTCTATATACGCCAACCTCACCAAAGAGCCGACTTCTTCCAAGGTTCCATCTAGTATGATGGTATCATACAAAGCCAGTCCCAATGATGTACAGCTATTCCTGATAACAGTCGAAAGAATCCCCAGCTTCGACAGAAGAATAAATCTTAATTCTTCTGTGAATCCGGCCATGCCATCATAGTAGTGGTTTATCCAATCAGGCCGGTCATGCAAAAAGACAATAAACCATCCAAGCTCCAAACATCACATAGGGTCCAGAACTTTAAGCTTGGAATTCGACGTGAGGATATAGCGCAGAGCAGGTGGTTTGACGGGACGGTGAGCTGGACAGAGTCTCAACAACCCAGCAGCGATCCATCCATCGAGAATGATATAGTGAGTAATAGGGGGAGAATAATAACTCAAAGTCCAGCTTTAGTCGAAGTTCTCGAAGTTCTCGAATTTCTCATATTTCTCTTCCTTCCCAGCAATGAGACTTCCATACTGGTTATAAACCGGATCATCTGGGTCGTCAACTTCCTTAGCCCAAGGTCCAAGGTCATCGTCAAACAGATCTCTTTCTTGACCATTGCAGACCTCAGCAAAGGTGATCCAGTTCTGGTCATCAGTCCAGATCCCACCTCGACCTCCACGCACCTCCAACCAGTCCTGGCCGCCCAGTAGCGACGACTGTGCCGCGTCGAACCCGTGCGAGTCGCGGACATATTTCCGCAGTAGGGCGCGTCCCCATGGGAAAAACCACATGTTCTCCCACCAGGTGTTGCGGAGCTTGGGGTCGCCGTTGATATGGGCGACTACCGGAACCGAGGCGGAGTGGGAATTCGTCATGAGCGAAATGTTGTGCCAGGTGCGCTCGCGCGGGTTCGGGAGTTTGTCCAGTGTGGCATTCCACACTGGTCGCTGGGTTGATTCTTTTGCGAAGCGGGACTGGATGAATGGGTTGGGGAGTGCTGCGATGTCTGGTGGTAGGAGGAGACGGTGTTCGCGAGGGACGCCGTGTTGCATCTGCAACGCAGACATCTTCGTGATGTTGCCGAATCTGACCCATTCGACGTCCTTGCGGGACATGATCTGGTTGAAGAAGAGTTGGGACTCGAAGTCGACGCCAATGCCGTACTCGTAACGGTGACCTGTCTCCAGTCGGAGGTTGATTCCAGTGATGTTTGCTGCATCTGAGATGCCCACCATCCGGTAAAGTAATTCTTTGAAGTCGTTGGCTGTTCGCCGCCGCTCCAGTTCTCTGATCACCTCTTGCCGTCCGTACATCTGTGTCAGGGCCTGGTAATCTCCAGACTTGTTCGACCGAAACTCAACTAGCCGCAGGACCTCATCGTAGATCAGACGCAGATCCGCAGCCTGGCCAATGACCGCTCCGGGGTTCAGCCATCGGGGTCGGTTCAGAGATCCATCCGGGTAGACATCAGTCTTCCAGCCATATACATCCGGAGGTAAAGTTGATTCGGGGACAGATACACAACCGGGGTCGGCCAGCAACCCGGGGAAGCACATCTTGCTTGCGCCAAAAAGAACGCGCTGGGTGTATTTCTGTACCATCTCAGGTGCAGCCCCGGCCTTTTCGCCCGCCACTTCTGCGAACCCAAACTTATCCCGCAGCTTTCGGTTGTTCGCCCTTATGATAGCCTGGAAGCGTTCCACTAGGACCTTCGGTGGCAATTGGAAGAAGCTGTCTGCGCCATCCACCATCAGCACGAAGTCGCGGTCATGCACGATTTTACTATCTCGGAGGTAGTTGCGCGCCCGCGTGATCCGGTCCACCATGCGCTCGGCCTCGGTCGCTCCGGGAGAGTCATGTCCATAACCGATTAATGTCGGCGGTGGGTATCCAAGGATCATAGCCGACGTAAGCGTTCGGCAGACTCCGCGCGAGCCCTGCGAGGCTGGGACCAGGACATGCAGGCGCGGGTTGGGCTTGTCCAAATTGTGAGGGAGAGTATCGTTGACATTAATATCGGTGCGGCGAGGAAGCAGGACCTGAGCATCTTCCGGGCGCTGAGGGAAAGGATGGCGAGAGGGAAACTTGGTCCAAAAGTCCGGTTCGAGTCGCTAGGCAGGTTGTCAGCTTCTTTATCTCAGGCAGTCACAGCATCTCTGTGGAGCAGGAAGCGATCCTTACCGTTGAAGAAGACTGTAGCATAAGAAAGAAGAAGAACAATGCAATCACTGACAAGCCAATTGTCTTAACCCGGTTTGTCCGTGACCGACGGCTGAAGGCGTGCCACAGCACCGGAGTCGACTTGGCATCTTGAAAGTGTAGTGGCACGTCCTCCGACGCCATCATGCAAAAATAAAGTCGAATCAGATACTGGGTAAAGCGATATGGAACATTGTAAGATGTTAGGAACCAAAAGGAACCAAAAGGGAAACGGGAAGTACGCGATCACCCTGGAGGTGGAGAGAGAGAGGCTGCGATCGGCGTAACGTTTCCGGTGCCACGCCCCTCGTCACCTCGTGGACCCCTTAAGCAATACGTACTAAGCTTCACATACGGGGTATTTCTCAACTCTATTATACATTTGCAGTTTATTTCACATCTAGATCATAACTATATGTATAAATATTTAGGTCTGAGAATATCTGATTTTGCATCTAGATATCCATGGATGTCTCTTAGATCACTACGTAAGCACCTGCCAAAGCCTGGAGTCAACCTTGGAAAGGCAGTATACCTCGGGTTTCTATTACTTTGCAGAAAATATGAGGTTGTAAAAGATGCAAGATATGTACTATACAGCCAGGTCCAAGTCTCCATGTAGAGAACCAGCTCAACACACATGCCAGAACCGATATGTATGTACATCCCATTATCTCACTCCAAGTAAATTTCCTCTCTCAAACGCTGTAAATTCCGGAACAGTCCACCAGCAGGTGCCCCACTGTCACTATCCCGCCGAGCCTCAGACCTAGACATAGACTGTCCTCGCTGGTTCTGATCCGCCTGGTCCAAGGTGCGCCGTCGATCCTCGACGATATTCGCCAGGCTATCCACGAACCGATTCCGGGCTTTTTCCTCAGCGGATGTATTCCACACAGTCGCCAGCTCCCGAAGAGCTTCAACGCGGCGGTTGGCAGCGTCCAGTCCGGCGTATCCTCCGCCCTCGCTGTCGAGTAGCTCAGTCACTTCTCTGCGTAACTTCTTCATCATTTCTTGGCCTTTTTCTTCGCGGTCTTGGCCTTCGGGCCCGAGGTCTGGACCTGAGACGGAGATGAAGGATGATGAGAATGAGATCTCGGATGGGGGTAGTGGCCAGCTCATTGCGTCGCCGAATGTCTGGACAACGTCTTCTAGGCGCGATCGCACTTGGTTCAGTGTGCGAAGGTTTGTTATGTATTCTGGGTCTGTGGGGACGATGGGTTTGTTCTTGTCATCTGGGCTTGCTGTTGACTGGTCTTCATTTGTTGGCGCATCCTCTTCGACTTGTTCGGTCTTGCGCCCGTCTTCTGGTGAGGGCTCCGGGACGAACTTTGTTATGTCATCGCGGAGGACTTCGGTTAGGGTTTCGGATAGCCCGATTGTCTCGCCTCGTAGGACTTCGACTTCGTAGGCTAGTCGTCCACCACTTCGGAGGATTTCGTCGGTGAGTTGGGATAATGTGCTCGAGAGACGGATGTTTTGGGCGCTAATCTGGGAGAGGAGGGACTGGACCTGCGCGGACAGTTCTGTCAGGGAAACAGATCCGGTTGCCCGAGAGGCATTAGGTTGTGATGATGCCACAGTCAGTGGTGATAGAGAGTCATTGAGGAAGTCGGCTGGGTCGAAGTTCGGGTCGGCGAAGTTAGGGGATGGAGTGGGTTGGTTTGATGGTTTGACGCCGGCTCGAGTTGACGAGCTGTATGTTTGTGATGCCATTTGTTTGAAGCCCTGATTTAGGCGCTTTGGCAATCTGTCTCGATATCAATTCACGCTTGAAGAGAGAGCTGGCCTCCGCGGGGAGGATCGATATCTCCACGCCCCACCGCCTTCTATTTCCATTTTAGGTATGGTGTTATGCTATTTTAGGTATAGCTTCTGGCCGCTTTTGGTCTGAGATCTATACAACGTAAACAAAGGAGATCAACCGATAGTTACATGTTTCCCTACATATCTTACTTCTTCACTATTTTAATCCACCATTCGTCCCACTGGCTCACTTGATAGCTCAGCCCTAATATCCTGAGGGCCAGTTGCCTTCTCATGTGCAACAGTCTGGATATGATTCTCGAGCTCTTGAGGACGAGAACCCAGGCGAAGATTTATCGCCAATCCCTCTGCTTCATTCTCTCTCCAAATTATTTTCTTTTTCCGCCGCACAAAAGAAAAAAATGCAATAGTTAGGAATGCAATAGCCCCAAGAACGCTGCCGACAGCGATCCCGGCGATAACCCCGCCTGAAAGTTGAGACGATGAGGATGAGGATGAAGTTGAAGTAGATGTTGGTTTTGATATCAAAGAAGTAGGCGTTGAGTTTGGTAGCAAATGCGATGTCGAGGTAGAATTGTGTTCACCCAGCTTCTGAGCTATCGTAATTGCAGATGGAGTATTGCAGCAGCTAGCATTATCCCCGCAACACCAAGTCGTCGAGTTCGCAGTGCCATCGCAAGATGTCATCTTGGCAGAAAAGTCCGATCCACCACTTGGTGTCTAGAAAATTCCAATTATCAGCTCACCATACAGCTGAAACACTCATTCATAATTCACGAAAAGTTTCCATATTCCCTTCAATATGAACTGCGCTTGAAATCAAAAACATACCGGTCCCTTGGTACACACATTCAAACATCCATTATTCGTCCAGTCGGAGATCGTACACTGATTACGCCAGTATGTAGTATTTGTGCCCGATTCCCCGGCGCTGTTTCTGTACGTCAGTACATTCATGCACAGTCCGTTGGCGAGACATTCGTCCGAAGGAACCCCATTAGCGCTGCTTCCGCCCGCTGGGTTTGACCGGTTACTGGCGCAGCACATGCCTATTGTGTCTTTGATGGAAATGCATGGTTGATATATAGGATTTGACGCGACGGTTCCATCGTGGTAGTAGCAGAGCGAGGCTACTAGCGGGGTGAAGGTGAGGATGCTTAGGATGGGGAAGAGAGGATTTGGCTGGTAGAATGACTTCATTGTTCTTTACTCATGGTAAATATCATCATAGATAGTGATAGATGGTACAAGGTAACCAGAAAGGATAGTGCAAGATCTCTGATTTTGAAACTATGGAATCAGGGGGGCTCCAGATTATGACAGTCAACGTGAGTTACCTTTGGTGTTGTATTGTGGCCTACATATGCAGCCCGAATTGATTCTAAGTGATATGGTAGGCTAATCATAGGGGTCAGCAGGGTTAGATTGCCTCCAGTGTTTTATAGTAGCCTACATATCCAGGCCAGTTCATAACATGTAGCCCGAATTGATTCTGGGCAGCTTGCTGCGCTGTTTGCACTGGATTCGATGACCTAAGGCATAATGTAATGGATGACTCGGTTTATTCTCAGCAGATATTAATGTATGTACCCCGGAGGAATGGGACCCTACGGGTAAAAAGAGAGCAAGCCAAAGACAACGGAAAATAAGCAATGGTAAAATTGAAAAGGGTGATTATAATGTATTATGTCTGCATCTGAGCCATATTTACATCCGATGGAAGCCGTGGAGCCCCAAACAAGCCCCATCATACAGGTGAGGCCATATATACTGATATAAGACTCGACAAGCCCAAGCCGAGACTTCAAATCGCTACCCATCGATTCTAATCCAAGACCTTCAATAGAAATAGCATGCGCCTATACATAAAAGCATTCAACCTCAATTCCATGACTCATATCGGCCAAGTATTGCAGAGACCGGGAGCCGAGCGAGGGGAGGTGGGTATAATTCCGATTCGCAAAACAAGAAAGCAAAAAGAAAAGAAAACCTAAGCACCAAGTTCATGCACGAACTTCGGTCCGGGGTTTGCCACATCTAGTTCAGAAGGTCCAGTCCCAGTCGTCCGCGTGTTCGCCACAACGCTAGACGTTCCCGCCTGCGAGCTCCCACCAAGCTCACTAGCTTCTGGGTGACTCCCTCCAAGTGACGAGGACGTGTCCAGTAGACTCTTCTGTCCTTTGTTCTGGCGCCGACGGAAGAGCCAAAATGCCAGCGCGGCGATTATAATGAGTCCTGCTGCGCCGACACCAACACCAACGCCGATTCTCGCTCCTGTTGACAGGCCACTTGTTTCTGTCGCCGTGCCTGGAGCGGCGGGGTTTGCCGGTGTTGGCGTAGCTGGGTTTGGGGATGCTGGGCCGGTCTGTGTTGATGAGGTTGTCGTGTCGGATGTCGTAGTGGCGGAGACAAATAGGCTTTTGTCTGAAGCTTGCAGCTCGATTTGGATTGGTTGCGCCCACATCGTGACGGGGCCGTTGACCTGTGTGCTCTCCTGACTGACCTGGCGCACGGTGACAATGGTAGATGATGAACTAGGAAATTCGCTTAGACATCCACCGAATGTCGTTGTGGAGTCCCTTGGTTCCTCGTAGTAGGAGAAGTTACTTGAGTCTCGTCAATATCCGAGTCGGAAACCAGAATTGGCTTTGTTTTTGCACTTACGAGGGACAGCATATGGCAGTGGTTGCTGGATTGTGAATCACTAAATCGGCTGAGGTGTATCCACCTGGACAATATCCTGGGCTATAGGCGATAGTTGGTCGAATTCTTCCATACTGACTGTACCCAGAAGGGAAACATGCAGGATCGGCATTGTCATTCGCGACGGCATTTTGCATTAACAGTCCATTTGGGACATTGTTTGCCGCCTGTGGTTCGTATGTCCATGAGCTCGAGCATGAGGCGGGGGCTGTGAAGATACTTGACATGGCCAGCGTTGTCGTCGGCATAGTCGTTATCTCTATCGAGTCAACTGTCGCCCTTGCGACCAATGTCGGTATAGTAGACGTCATTTTGAAGCCGTATCTGCTGGGTAGCTCTATAGGGTGTTGCAGAAGGGTAGGTATAGCGGTCGAAAAAGCAAAATCAATATTCAGCCCCCAAATCGAAAGGGGGCTTATTTTGACCGTCATGTATATCTGTAGCGCCAATTCCGAATTGATCTTAGCTTCTCTCGGTACAGGGTCTTAGTGCTGATGCTATAATTTCCTTCATGCGCTACTAGTTTCTCACTCAGGACCCTCACACTGCCCCAAACCTGGTCAAATTTTGCATTCATTCTCAATTTTTTGGGAGTTGGCTCAGTCTAAATCGCCTGAATATAAAATAATCAAAATCCTAAATAACTTTCCTATCTAACCAAAGTAAACTATGGAAAAACCCCCCACTGAAAATACTCAAGATCGGCATCGCAATGTCCGCTTACATTCTAGCGTCTTCACAGCACGTTTTCTACCTTAGCTACCCTGGAAGATACGATGTCTTGGCTGCAGCTGAGACTCACCAGAAACGCCATCTGCACAAATCAGGGTTACGAGTTAGGGTACGGGATACATAGTAAGGTAACGGACATCTAGAGTATATCGCAGTATGGCAGCTTTCAATATTTTCATAAAAATAAAAATAAAAAATAAAAATAACAACAACCTCAATACGAGAATATTAGGTTTCCTACTCCATATGTGGATTTCACTAATTTAAAAACATTCGGCCCCTTCTGACACGAGTCACTCTAAGTGGTTAAAAGGTGGACGTTCTCCGCATCAACAGTCAAATGATGAGTCGCGTTGTTATACGGTGTACATTATTTTACTGATTGGTCCTGGGCATATTAGGTGCAACAGATAGAAAGGGAGCAATATAGAGCAAAGGTTGCATTATACTAAATAAGTAGGAGCAAAGCACATGTGCAGTCATTGAGACATTAAAACGGCTGCGATAACAGCAGCAAACGAAGGTGGGTATCATCATGGATCCAATCACGTCCAGCCATAATACAAAAACAATTGAAGCCCGGAGCGTAGACAAATGAGCTGTTGGAGAACAACTTCGAGGGGTCCACTTTCCGGAAAGGGCAAGGTAAATCACAAATCGAGGGAAGGGTCATATCTTCATGCAAGATGTTGGCCAATTAAATAAGGGAGGAAACAACACAGACAAAGCATCGAGGTCACATCTAGATGTCTTCGACAACACGAGCGTTGATCGCACCCTGGAAGCCACCATCATTGCTGCTGGTCGGGGCACCGTAGTTGCTCGGGCCCTCTCCCGCATTAGTAGCGGCTTCCAGTTGCTGGGACACATTCGGGGCCACTCCGGGCAGGAAAATAACCTTGCTATTGGCAGTCTTGGCCATAGCCTGCATCGCTTCGAGGTAGCGGATCTGCATAGCCGGAGCGGAGGACAGGATATCGGCAGCCTGGCGCATCAACTTGGCGGATTCAACCTCGGCGCGCGCGGCAATAACCTTGCTTTCACCGATACGCTTCGACTGCGCCGCCATAGAGAGCGAGTCTTGCAGGTCGTTACTGAAGATGATGTCCTTGATCAACATCGACTCGACCTTCACTCCCCATCCGGCTGCTACCTCCTCGATGATCTCCGAGGTCGACTGGGCGATCTCCTCGCGACGCTCGATCACGTCTTGCAACACCCGCGCGCCGATCACGTGGCGCAGTGTTGTCTGGGTGCGCTCAATCAGGGCTTGTCGCACGTTCGAGATACCGAAGGCGGTCTTGTGGGGAGAAACGACTTGGTAGTAGATGACGGAGGTCAGGTTGAGGGTGACGTTATCCTTAGTCATGCAGACCTGACGGGGTACCTCGACGATTTGAATCTTGACATCGACCGTGATGATGTGTTCGCTGAGCGGGTTGATCTTGACCAGACCAGGATCGACCGATCGCTCGAAGCTATAGTAATCATTGTCAGTGAGGGATATTCCATGGACATGGCCGAGAGGGGGATCACTAACCGTCCAAATCGCGAGATCAAACCGACTGCACCCTGGTCGACAGGCTTGAACGGGTTGGGACAGCAGATGCAGCAGGGGATAGCTCCAAAAAATCCGATACATTCACCCAGGCTGTGGACTAAACGAGGCATGTTAGGACAAGAGTCGCAGCGTGTTCAGATATTGTCGCAACTCACTCAAACCAGCGTACCAACCATGCGCATCGGGGTTATCGTCAGCATGGTCGATTTGGTGCGCATATTTGGGCTGCAGGTCGCTCATGCGAAATGGCTGGACATCGACCAGAGGTTGGTCTCTTCCACGATCGATGACGGGAGCCTTGCTGGTGCTTGCGCCGTTTTCAGACATGGTTGAAGTTTTATTGTAGTTTTGAGGACGTTGGGTATTTGGATATTCAAGGTAGGATTTTGATATGGAAGAGACGAAGAAGGGGGGGGGGAACAGAAGGTTTTAAATGTTCCAAGGGTAAACAACAGAGCTTCCCTGCACTTCTCCGCAGTGGGACCACCTCTTTAAGGCCAACAGGATTGAATATGATTGGACTAATATAATTCCAAGACTATCTCTCCCCAAGGCTGAGTCTTTGGTCGGGCGCTGATCCATGCAGATTGAGGGGCCGAATACCCGCTGGGCTCGTCATGGCTGTTTGCAGCGCGAACTCAACTTACCGGAACAGTTGATATACGACATAGGAACTGTAGGGTATCAAAGTAGCTATAACTTCGAATGAGTGGAAACCATATATTGTAGTACATAGATACAAGGTAATCTTCCATTCCCATTCCTCAAATCTTGCGTTGCATCTTCGCATCGCCGACATTGTACATTTCGATCGGATATGTCTGGGCGTCGTCATAGGTGTACTTTTGTATTGGATGTGCACACGTGATAGCTCAGGTTTCCAAAGGTTTTCTATAGTTCCAAGGCGCAGGGCAAAGGCGGATTCCACGGGGATAGTGTGGCCATGCCGTGGGAAGGCCTTATATTAGCCATCACATGAACTGTCAGGACCCTGGCCTCTCGAGAGCGAAAGCGAATACGTAAAATATATTGGAAGTCCAGAGAACCAATAGTGTATGGTTTTTGACTCTCATGGCCCCAAGACCGAGGAGGCAGTGCCTAGAAAACTCTCCGAAGTCAGGGCAGTGCTAGGAGGCTCGGCTTGGTGGATACGCACTGGAAGCAGGTAAACTTTAATACGCCCTATGGCTCTTGGGCTATAATAATGTACTTATGTTACTTAGCATAATAGTGGGCAGCCTTACATCAACTAGCATCATTGGTCTAGTGGTAGAATTCGTCGTTGCCATCGACGAGGCCCGTGTTCGATTCACGGATGATGCACAACAATTTCTTTTTTTTTTTTTTTTTTGTTTATATCTACTGCTAGTAGAATATTTACGTTTTATATCCATTTTTATCTTTTTCGATATGAATAGACTGAATAATAATGCGAATATTTTGATATCTAAAGGCTACTTTCTATATTTGCAAGTATTGACCAAATCGGGTAATAACCTCATCCTAAGTACCAATCCGGGATATATATTACTCGAAGCATCAAAACTAACATTTTGAAGATATCAAGTACACAGTTAACCATTATCATGATTATGATCAATAGCAAGCATGAATATATTCCTCACATACAACATACAATATAGAAAATAGAAAATAGTAAACATAGAAAATATAGAGAAATCCCTCATTCCTATACGGGATAAACTCGCGCCATACGCCATACTTCACTCGCCCGAGAGAAGATAAACGCACAACGTCCAAGTGCAACATACATAAAGTTCTCGAGGTCCCAAAACCCCAATAGCCATTTATGTACAACCCCACACATGCTGACGCCATCGGCCTCCAACTGCACGTCTTTTTGCGCGTCTCACGGCAATGCGTCGCGGGGTTGATGGATACACATGCAGGGACAATAAATATAATATACCCCTCCAGAGCTACTGTAAACAATTAAACAAATTAATTCAATCCTCTCCTCCCAACCAGACACCATCACCATGTCTTCCGAAAAGAAACAACTCATCATCAATGCCTTTGCAATGCAATCGCCAAGTCACCTAAACCCAGGTCTATTCCGTCACCCAACAGACCAAGGTGCAGACTACAAGAACATCAAGCACTGGATCGCCCTAGCCAAAAAGCTCGAAGATGCCAAATTCCACGCCATCTTCTTCGCAGATGTCCTAGGAGGCTACGATGTATACAGAGGTCCCTCAAACCTCTCCCCAACAATTCCCGCCGCCGCCCAATTCCCAATCAACGACCCCCTCTACAGCGTCCCCGCAATGGCAGCAGCTACAGAATCAATCAGTTTCGGCGTAACTGCCTCGACAACATACGACTCCCCCTACGCCCTAGCAAGACGTTTCTCAACAGTAGACCATCTCAGCAATGGTCGTATCGGCTGGAACATCGTTACCTCATACCTCGACTCCGCGGCTCGCAACTTCGGTCTTGACACACAGGTCGAGCATGATGAGCGATACCGCATCGCCGACGAGTACCTCGACGTCACCTACAAGTTGTGGGAGGCTTCTTGGAGAGACGACGCCGTGTCCTGGAAACAGGGCTCCGAGAGCAAGACACAGGGTTATGCGGATCCAAAGGCTGTCCGTGAAATCAATCACAAGGGGAAATACTTCCAGGTTCCTGGTCCTCATCTCTGTGAGCCGAGTCCCCAGCGCACACCGTTTATCTTGCAGGCAGGTACGTCAACGGCGGGTAAGGCGTTCGCGGCGAAGCATGCCGAGGCTGTTTTCTTGCATGCGCAGAAGCCAGAGCTTGTTCGTCCTTCTGTTGATAGTATCCGTCAACAGGCTGCGGAGATTGGACGGAACCCGCAGGATATCAAGGTTATTGCGGGTGCGTTGGTGATTGTTGCTGAGACGGACGAGGAAGCGAATGCTAAGTTTGAGGAGCTGAAGACGTATGGTGATCGGGAGGGCGCGCTTGCTCTTTTCGGTGGTTGGACTGGATATGATTTGTCGACGTACTCTGATGATCAGGACTTCCGTTTCGTGGAACTTCCTGCTGTTCGCAGTATGGTGAATCACTGGGCTAGTACGGTGCCTGGAACTGAGGGTCAGAAGTGGGATAAGAAAACTATTGCCGAGTATTTGGTGCTCGGTGGTAATGGTGTTAAGATTGTTGGAAGCGTGAAGACGGTGGCTGATGAGCTGGAGCGATGGGTGACTGTTGGCGATGTTGACGGGTTCAATTTCAGCTATGCTAGTCTTCCTGATACCTTTGATGATGTTATTCGTTTGTTGTTGCCCGAGTTGCAGCGCCGTGGTCTGTTCTGGTCGGACTATGCTGTCAAGGGTGGCACTTTCCGCGAGAACATGTATGGGAAGAAGGGTCAGTCCAGACTTCCTGATGCGCACCCTGGCGCGAGATACTTCTGGAAGGAGGGTCAGGAGGTGCCTCCTTATTCATTGGAGGAGTCAAATTAGTAGCATATTTGTATTAGAAAAATCATCGAACCTTTTTGTTGCTACATAATTAGCATGTGTTTGAATATCATATGGCTTCATCTTCTCATTATCAAATATACTAAATTGATGTTTGATAGTAGTTATGGGAGAATAGCAGTCAAAAAGAATAAGAATAGTATTTCCAAACGCCACATAATTCGTCTGTAGTTATAGGTATTTCCAAATAGGAAATACAATCTTGCATTGTAATGATCCAGTCTATCAAACCCCCTCAAACATCCCACCACCCCTCCATGTGAGTCTTCAAATTAATCTCCTCCGGCAATCTCAGATGGGGCGTCAATTCCGAATCAGGAGTCAACTCTTTCGTAGTCCACCCATTACCAAAGTAAGCAAACCGATTCCCACTTTGATTAACATATGTATACTCCCAATCCTCCCAGCGCGGATCCCGACGAACATAATTCGAATGCGACGCACTACCGGGGAAGAGACCATGAATCCGAGACCCGGGCTTGCCACCGTTGTACCACGAGCTACAGTTCGCCGACCACACAGTGCGCGGGTAGAACTGGTCGCAATACTCGACGAAATCATCGGCCGCTTGCTTGGACGGGACGATCGTCTTGATTCCCTGTGTGCGGATCTTGCGTAGCACTTTCGAGATGTATGTCACTTGATTCTCGACGTTGTTGGGAACTGTCCCGCTGTGTCCCGAGGCGTATGGGCCGCCAAGCCAGAGGAGGTTGGGGAATCCGGGTGTTGCGAAGCCGAGGTATGAGTACGGGAATCCGAATTTGCCGTCTTGTTTCCAGGCCTTCTTTAGATCCACTCCGTCGGCGATGATGGAGAATGGGGGTGCGTGATCGACGTTGGCGCCTGTTGCACAGATCGTGATGTCTACTTCTCGCTCCACGCCGTCTTCGGTCACAATGCCTTTCTCCGTGAATCGTTTGATGCGCGTCTGGATGTAGTCGACATTTTCTTTGGATAGGGCCTCTAGATATCCGGGGCCTGGTGTTGGACGACGGCACGCCGGGGGGAAGTCTGGGATGATCTTGTCTGCCAATTCTGGCTTTCCTGCGATACGCTGCAGCATCAGGGCGGTCCATTTCTCACGCAGTTCTTCGTTTTCGGATGTGTCTTTGAAGATTGCCCCAAAGCGCTGGAAATATCCCTTCTCGACATCCCTTCGGTATTCTAGATACGCCTTGGGATCTTTCCATGACTCTAGTTGTGTCTCGGAGAACAAATTTGCCTCCAGTCGACGGACTCCCGCGCTTCCACTGCTGAATGAATCTGCAATCCAAGTTGGATTCCGAGCGTAATGATCAACATGGCTAGCAAATGGTTGAATGGATGGTAGGACCTGCAAGCCGGAAGCGCCATTTCCGATAAGAGCAATTCGCTTGCCTTTCAGATCGATGCTTGGATCCCAGTTAGAGGAGTGAAACAGTTCTCCCTTGTAATTGTTGATTCCTTCATAGTCGGGTAGCTTCCAGGCATTGAAATGACCGATGGCGTTGATTACCACGTCCAGCTCTTCCTCATAGATCTGTTGTATTGATGTGAGTATAGAACCTCAAGGATCAACAACCATTCTTACCTTCGAGCCATCCACATGCTCAACAGTGACATTCCACTTTCCTTTCTCGGGTTGCCATTCGGCCTTCTGCACTCTTTGTCCCGCGCGAAGGTACTGGTACACATTGTGCTTCCGTGCAACACCCTGCCAGTATTGTTTGATCTCCTCTCCCTGGGCGAATTCTTCCGTCCATTGGGTATTTGGCGAGATGCTGGATTGGTATACATGTGCAGGAATATCGCAGCGAACACCGGGGTATGTATTCTCGAACCTGTTTGATACGAATTAGCAACCCACAGCAATGAAGACAAGAGCGGAATGGAAAATGTACCATGTGCCTCCCTAAGAACATAGTTAGCATCGAAACAACATTGAAACATCAATTGACATTAACATACCACATCGGCATTCTTATCATAGATTCGAAGGTCAAGCCCTGGCAGTTTCGCAGGGAGCAACACGCCCGCGGTGATCCCTGCAAGACCCGCACCGATAATACCAACCTTAATGGGTCGCACCACATCAACCGGGTGTTCCTCTAGTTCAAATCGGACATTCTCAATCTTCTCTGATAATGCGCTGACATCGCTATCCACCGTTACAGTAGTGGATCCATTCAGGTCTGAAGGACCTTTAATCGATTCCGAGGTAGGTCCGATATTCGACACGGGAAGAGCCACCTCGGGGGATTGCACAAGAGTCATGATGGGTTTTTATCTTCTCGTTTCTCGTGACAAGTCTTCAAACAATCACAGCATAAAAATGTAACCGCTGTCGCACCGAGCTGGATATCCCGCCATTCTTGTAAATGAACTTGCACCCCCGCGCGCATGCACGTCATGTGAAACGTTTTACACGCCACCTAATACGAATTGCAATCCTGCGCGTCAAATCTGATAAGTGGCTTCATTTGGACTGTTGGAATCGGATATTGTGATGTTCTGGGGACTGATTTGATGTCGCTAACACCATCGTGGTCCGTGATGACGTGCCGAGGGGGTTATCGTGAACACCATCCTCTCCACTCGCCACGCCATTGCGGAGTGCATTGGTTGGAGTAGATGTTGGGGTATTGTTTGTTTGAAATTGGGATGTCGCCATTTGATATCTCGGCCGATTAGATCTCTCAGGGAATATTCCAAAGACCTGCCTGACTTGTACATGCCATGGTATTCAACATGGTCTTTGAAGTTCTGGAAGTCCAATTTTCCTTTTGTGATTGAATGTATTTGTATGTCTCTAATTAAATGAAAAAGGTTAAGCCAAAACGATGTACTGATAATGTCGGTACTACAGTGGCATGGATCAACCTTCACCATCCTATATGCTACTGTTTTCTTACTCTTTTTGATCGATCATTCCCAGGGCTTACCCACCAAGTCAAGTAATTACTTTGTTAGACAGTATACGCACAGGGTAAACATAAACAGTGCCAACTGGATGAATTTTCGAGTAGCTGAAAGAAAGTTCGTAAAGAATAATCCACCCAGCAGAACGAATCTAGACAACCTCGGCCTCGATAACCATCTCATACTGTTGAGGGTCAGGCCAAAAGTTGACAATTTTAAACCCAGCATCAGTCAACAACTTCGTCCAAGTGCCTTGTGTTCGCTCGGCAGCCGACAACAGCGACATCATCTCCACATCCATTGTAGCCTGACTGATACTCGCCCCTGTTGGTGGAAGAACAATATCATAAATAAATAGCTTGGAGTATCCCTTGACCATAGCATCTTTAGTGTTCACAAGCAATTGATTGGCCTTATCATCTGGCCAATCGTGAAGAACTGCGTGCATAAAGTACGCACGACTCCCTGTGGTTTGGATGTTAGTAAATATCCCCAATTATTTATACTGGGATTGTTCTTACCTTTCACCGGCTGAGGTAAAAAGAAATCATGAACCATAGCAGTGATCTTCTTATCAACTTGCGCGTTCGCAATCACTTCTGGAAGATCCTGCAGCACTAGCGATCCGGCAGGAAGGTCTGGGTGTTTTGCAAGAACGTGGGAAATATCAATACCAGTGTTTCCACCGACATCAACCACAAATAGAGAGCCATCGCCCAGCTTGGCACCCTCCAGCAGCTTTGTTGTGTCGTAGACCTTGGTCCACGGAGACTTCCATGCCGTCCAGGCCTCCATGTGACCAGTGAAAGCTTCAAAGCAAGCGGGGGTTTTCTGCAACCGTCCAAAGAAGTTGAGACCGTCCGGGTCACTGTCTGAGTGGTTATTCATATTGACATCCGTGGGCTCTTTGTAGGATATCTTTGCTAGATAAGCTGGCAGGTTATGGCCAGCAGCAATGTATTGATTGGTTCTGAAACGTCAAAGTGTTAGTATGAAGCTGGATCAACATCAGAGGATACATGTATTCTTACGCTGCTTGAAGTGAGGCGCGGACCTTGGTGCTCTCGTCGCCGATAGCGTTCGAGAACGGGGTCGGTTTGAATATGTCTTCCCCTGTCTCCTCAACCACGTTGAAAGCAGCCAGTAAGCGGAACAATCGACCTGCATATTTTTATGAGCCTTGCTGGGTTAAAATATGCATATTATGAAGAGAGAGCTTACGCAGCAGGTTTGTGTCAACAGTGGGAGTGGTAAATGCGACCAGTTCGTCGATAGACTTCTCACCCCCAACACTTGTCCAAGACTTCCAAAGACCCAAGTCGATGCATGTCTGTAGAGCGGCAAAGACGACAGGCTGTTCGAAGCAGAAGCCCCAGGCACGCTCATATGGTGTTTCTACTCTCGCAAGTAGACGACGTGCTGCAGCGCGTACCTTTAGACGTTCGACTTCGTTTCCGGCAAACACCCCTGGTTCAATAGCGTCAAGCGAGCCAATGATTCTGTCGGTTTCAAATGGCAGTCGATCTCCTGCATGAGCTTGGACGTACTCTGCGCCATTGTGGCTAAACCATTTAGGCTTGGCTGCATCAAGAGCTGCAATGACTTCTGTTTGAGATGGCATGTTGCACTTCTAATTTTGGCCTAGACTTGAAGAATTGGAAAACTTGGTAGTAGCCTCATAGGATAATAAGAAAATCAATCGACTGACGGTTCTAGCTCTATTATATGTGCGACCCGAGCCTTTGGAAATACACCAAATGCCGCGACATGACCCCTAGGGGATTTCCTTAGCCAAGGTCAATTCTCATCGGAATTACCTGGTTAGGGCAGATGCGCAAAGCTAACTATGTTTTGGGACCTGGACTTACCAGTACAATGTTCAGTCTAAATCCCCGCTTGATTAGATTTGTGACAGCCTACATTCTCGAAGCGATACCCACTCATTTAGCCACATTTAGAAAAGATCGCTACATGCCGCGCCACTGCAAGGGATATACGGAGTACATAGCCGGGGAAATGGCAGTCAGTGCTTCCAATCGAAGGGTTGCGTTAGAGCGCGGATCTGTCAAAACCTTAAATTGGACTTTTGTGGCCACTTTTGTGTGGCCACTGGACACATCTCGTAGAATTAATATACTGCATTTGATTATCTCTCGGCGAAATCCGTCGCATGTCGATTTTAGTAGATGATGTTCAGCAAGCCAAGAAGCCCAATTAATTCATTGGCCGGCCAGTTTAAAAACTTCGTAGGATATATAGTATCGAATGGTCCGTCTCCTCGACTTCAAATTCTAGGCCTTTTAAACAGGGTATACGTTGTGCCGCATAGCCTAGCCAAACGACAATCCACTAGAAGTGTTCTTCAATCCTTACTTCTCATACACTCTATCCCCGTTCGGTATCGCATATCAGCCTTCCTGATTGGGTTGTCTATTAGTATAATTTTCGCCACGATTTGCATGTGGTCCAGTCAAAAATATCGCAAGGGACGAGGATATCATATTCTAGCTTGCGGATCCAGTTTCGCCATACAGCGCGATCGGACATGAGTTTTCGAAATTGTGACAGAGATATCCCAGGTTGCCCCTCTTCTTTATGCCCATCGATGCTATATATGGCAAAGCCGGTGTAGATCCAAGGTTCAAAAGCCGCCTACTAGGAGCGATACACAAAAGTGTATACCCGTCATTATGGTTATGGTGGGGTCGAGGGAGAATCAAGAAGAGAAGGTCAACAACTTGTAATTGAAGGCTTGGCGTGACTAATGGGTCTCCACCAAATGTTATAGCTCAAGACCCTGGATTGAATCCATTACATGTATATATCATATTGTTCCCCTTGCGCGAGAGGATCATGGTTTAAAGATCAAGATCAAATTAGGGATGCAAAGTAACATGAGGCGGCACGGGAGGCTTGATTTTTCCCCGGGGCCCGTTTCTCAATGCGATTTCATACTTCATGACCCACAATCAAAAAGCTCCTTGTTACATAGGTAGCTCACAAGATCGTCGCCTTCATCATGGCCTTTTATACTCTAGTACGTTTGTGGAGTTTATAGGATCAATATCAATACCACCCTAGTATGGGTTCTTGATGGAACTTGACAGCGCTCAAAACTCAATGGTGTACTATTACGGCGGATCATTGGTAGGAGACAAGATTGCATAGGGGACAATGCTGAAGGACTGGCGTACCTTTGCTCTCAGTCGACAGAAATTGATGTATCTCAATCTATACCTAGTACATAAGATAAAAGTTTCATACTCATCTTGTTGTCTGGAGCAGCGTTGTCTCTATCACTCATCCTTCCACCTTATCTTGAATCCCCCGTTACCTTCAATATGGGTGTTTACGGAGGCTTAGGGCCAATGACCAATGCAGTTCTCTGGGTTGAGGCTGTTGTATTTGCGGTATTCGTGGGGCTAAGGGTCTATACGCGAAAACACATCCTCAACTCCGTTGGTCTGGATGATTATCTAGTTTTGATTGCACTGGTGAGAACAACAAAATACAGTACCACCTTTGTCATGCAATTTCTAACATACTCAAGGTTCTTCATATCCTTTACACTGCGTTTGTCACACAAGCAACCGTTTACGGCCTCGGGCAGCTATATGCTGATGTCGGTGATCCAGTCATCTATTTTACGGCTGTCAAGTATGAGATATTCAGTCAGGTAGCTGGACTAATGGTCATTGGCGTGGGAAAAGCCGCCGTGGGCGTATTCCTTCTTCGAATTGTGCGGAATAGAATCCAGAGGGTGGTTATCTGGGCTTGTCTTGCAATCACTGCTTTTATTACGCTTTTCGCCAGCATTACTGTTGTAGTGCAGTGTATTCCAGTTGAGAAATCTTGGAACCCAACTACGCCAGGCCATTGTTGGCTCGACTTTTCCAAGGTTGGTTACACTGTTGGATGTGAGTGCTAAGCTGCCCCGATTGCCCCAATTTGTATACATGAGTGCTAATCTTGAGGTTTTGAAGCATGGTTTGTCGCCGCAGATTTCTCCTTTGCGATTCTTCCCTGGTTCATTGTCTGGGATCTCAACATGAAGCAGAAGGAAAAGATCACCGTTGCCTGTGGTCTCAGTCTTGGAGTACTGTGAGTCTAGGAATACTTCACTCTCTTGAACATTAATCTGACGAGATACCCTAGTGCTGGAGTATGTGGCATCATCCGCACCAAAGCCCTGGGAGGATTGAATGCATCGGAGTACATATGTACGTTCTCCGAATATTCCCTTCATGACGGTATAGCTGACCGAACTCTAGATGATACGGTCCCAATGCTCATTTGGTCCGCCACCGAGAGCTGCGTCACGATCATGGGTTCGACCATCCCCGTCCTCCGTCCCCTCTACATCTACATCAAATACGGACCGTATGGCACGAGCAGCTCTTCTGACGACACTTCCTACAGACTGCCATTGTATGGCAGTGGTCGAGACAGGAGCCGTTTTTCGAAATCCGGCCTTGAATCTACAGTTGACGAGAGGGGTACTACTCATAACCCCGCCGTCATGAATAATAACCCAGGGAATGTTAGCAATGAGAATATTCTTCGGGGTGCTGCAGGTATTGAAAGGACGGATGAGGTCTCAGTTGGTTATGAGCAATTTGACAAGAATGGCTAGGGGAGGGTTCTTGGTTGGATTCTGGTTTGTTTCACTCTTTCGAGGCATGGTATAATAATGGCTTCTCGGCCCGAAGCCATGCAATTTTAATGTCGAATTTTTGTTTTTGTGGATGCTCTAATCCTTGCAGTTTGTTCTTTTCAGGAAACGGTGGGTTTAAATAGTTGAAAGGTCTCCGCATGTTCGATTTATAAGACTGATGTGTCATAATCTCGAGTGCAAATTTAGCGCATGACAAATGATAATCAGACTACAATTTCTTCAACTATCACGATACAACAAGATCGTCTCAAGGTACCATTCATTTCTTAAAGGCCCAACCGCATATCTTTTGGAACACAACCTAGCACCCAACACCCACCTTCTTCACATCCGCCATGTCCTCTACCCCGCCAACAAGTGGACACCCATCTAAAACATGGACACGAGACACTAGCCCCGAGTTCTTCATCTCAACCGAACCAAGCCTACTATCTGTGAAAGCAGTCAATGCTGCATACGATAGAGACTTCGTTTACTGGGTCAAAAAGCCCCTCCCAGAGGAGGTTCTGTGGCAGATGCTTCACGGCGCCTTGAGTTTCGGCGTGTACAGGTGGACGCAACCCGCAGAATCTGTGAATGATTCTACTACCCCGTCTTCGGAGAACACTGAGCAGATTGGACTTGCTCGTGTGGTAACAGATGGTTGTTCATTTGCCTATCTGACGGATATCTACGTTCTCCCCGAGTACCAAGGCAGCGGACTCGGGAAATGGCTTGTGGGTTGTGTTGCCGAGATCATTTCCAAGGAGAACATGCCGTATCTACGTCGGATTATGTTGCTCACTGATGATGAGCGCATGCAGGCTTTCTACGCAAAAATGTTTGGTGTGAAGGTCGTTGGACGTGAAGAGCGAAAGGATATGGGGAGGGATTTAGTGTTTATGTGTGCGAGACCACATATGCAGCCATAATTAGATCGAAACGGCTACTCTGAATTTGGTGCGTACTTGGTATCTGACCAAGAAAGCGAGACTTGTGGCTCTGGTAGCTCATATTCATCCTTTCACTCTCTACCACGGAAGTTGCAAAGGAGTCGGCAGGTTCTTCCCAAGAACATCCTCTGCGGTGCCGATATCTCTGTCATGGATAGATTAGTATGGTTTATGATAATAGACAATCAAATATCTTACCCTGGTCCTCCTGGCGCCCAGAATTCTCCAGTTTTGCTAAGATCGAACTCTTCAATGAAAGACGCAAGCGTTTTTGCTGCTTCATCTGGCGTCACGGCTGTTTGCAAAGAGGTATCAGGTTAAATTCAACACATTCCGGGGTTCATAAGGCCTGTAAGAGTAGTGCACTGATCGCTCACCTCCACCTGCATCCCAGTACTTATCGAATCCAACGCTCTTCGTCATCTCTGTCCGCATGAATCCAGGATGTACCAGACCAACTGCAATTCCCTTCGGCTTCAAGTCCAGACTCAACAGCTTCCCGACCATATTCAAAGCAGCCTTACTAGCATGGTGGCCAAAGTTGCCCCCGCCTTCCTTCTCGTGGCGCAAAGTGATGCTGCCGCTCTCACTGCTGATAAGGATCACTTTACTCCCCTGGTCCAACAACCCGGCTTTAACGAGATTGTGCACCACAAAGACGGGACCAATCGCAGAGGTTGTATACATTTGAACCTGCTTCTCCCAGTCTGGAGCATCGAATGTTTCAAAGCCAAAGTATCCAGCGCTGACGATGACTGTTGAGATCTTTGTAGATGGAAGCTGCGAAACAAGCTTTTGGCCCACATCTGGTTGGGAAATATCAATTCCTGTCAGCCAGGTGACTCCTGGGCTTGGCTCTGGGTTGGAGGATCGGGAGGTTGCAAACACATTGGTCGCTGTCTTTGTGGAGTACAGTGTCCGCAGAGAGGCACCCAGTCCTCGAGTAGCACCTAGAATGAGTATGTTGGTCATTTTGTAAGTTGGAGTAATATGCTTGAAGGTATAAGCGTAGGAAGGTCTTTATATCTCCAGAGTTGCCTTGGGCACGCCATTGAGGGATGACGTAATTGCTGCCCAGGCCTATAACTAGTTAACTAGGTAGTTATAGACTGACAGGTCTATCTCTCACCAGTTTGTTGCGGATAAAGTACATATGTAGCTTGCATAGTCTATAGAAAACTTGATTACTTCGTATATCATGCTCATATCAGATCATGGCCTACATTTAGGTGGAACTATGATCCTTTATAATCTTGGATGTTACTTTTGGAGTCTTGATCGTATTCGACACGAGAGCCAAGCTTGAAATGTCTCACTGAAGTTATCAGCATTTAATTTGTATTTGGATGCTATGCTACTCGACCTCTCAATACATTCCGATTGCAGGAGTTCCCAGGTGGACCATCAAGGTGATTAGTCATGTGCTATTTATGGAACCTAGACCTAGCTAAGATTGCCCCCTTCAAGCAACCTGTTTTATCTCCATGAGCCCCGGCAAAGTGCGCCTCTCGTTGGGAGCCAGTCAATTCATGTGTTGCAGGGCTGAAGAATGACTGGCTTTGCCAAATTAGCCCTCTCCGTTCAAAAAGTCCGGGCCGCGATCCACAACAGGAGAAAGGCGGGCGCCAAGGACCAGCGAGGATCGTCTTTGAGGTGAGTTGTTTTGCGACAATACGCGGAAATCCACTGGCTCACTCCTCTATCAGAAATGACCATGCAGATCTTCCTCCTTCCTCGCCATGGGACCTCCCAGTCGAGATTCAAATCCGCATTTTCGCATATTCCGGCATCACCGACTTCCATCCGCTGAGACTCGTCTGCAAGGCTTTTTACCAACTGCTCACCAGGAATGAGCATGAGATTGTCCGACAGTATCTCCGCTTGCGTCGCCACGGTACCCTTCCATCCCCAATCGATGATGACCGCATCTATACTCGAAACCCCGGCGACGATGTCGTGCTGTTATCGGACCTATTCCCGCCGTCTAAAAGCGCCAGGGGGGCCATCTCTATACCTTCAAATACTTGCATGGGCTGAGACGCAGGCAAATGCTCTGCTCAAGGCTCTGCTATTACCTGGCAGATCGGATTCTCGATCGATTCATCCAAACCGAACCGGCCGTCATGAAGGCCTCATTTCCTGCAAAGCGAAACGAGCGCAATGCCCTTGTCAAACGTGGTATAGCTAGCATATGGTTCCACCTTGCACCACTCATGTAAGAACAGCGGGGAATTGCTTTACTCCAGCAAGTCACTGACCTTTTCTCTACCAGGTACTATACACTCTATTTCCTCGAATCATATGCATCCGCCCGACGTGAGCACACGAACATGCTCGTACAAAAATACGAGGCGGGCCAGCTGCCCGTGCCATTACCACTCGAGATACGCCAGAGGATGTACCGCGAACTACAAACCCGGATCCTCCAAAGCCCTCCCTTCACCAACACAGCGGCGTTGGTTGCGACACACCATTGCATGCATTTGCTTGTTTCATATATACGCTATGCCATGTCTCCAGATGGACAAGCTGAGATCGATGACTCGTGGATTAGCTCGCTACTCACATTGGCTCCGTTTGTGCGGATCGTTGAGTTTTTCTCCGCCGAGATCGGGGACGGTGGGAGCCAGCGAACACAACGCAAGGACTTTATGTACAACTTCTATAGTGACACGACGAAGTATGAAAAGGATCACATGAACTCGGTTGTTTTTGCGCGCGCGTCTGCGCAGAACTTGCATAGTTCGGTGCAAGATATCTGGTTTGCTGCGGCAGCGGCTGAGTTGAGAGCCCGGCGAGCGATACCCCATGATGTAGAGCACGTGTGGGTCTGGAATGGTATTCCAATTGTTTTTGGGTGTCCGGATTGCCATCCCACGAGAGGATGGCAGGCATGATACGTTGAGTTTAAGCGTTTAAGTGTTGGAGGCGCCTGGCGTCTAGATTCTTATACTGGGGATATACTGGCGTTGGATATATGAACATTTCAGCCAATTGCATTTGCATTCTATTTCATCCTTATGATTTCACTCTACTCAAACCAGAAGAAACGTACTGGCTGGCGTCTTCCTACCCTTAGACGGAAGAGGGTATAGTAAGCCAGTATCAATGCTGGCGGCTAGCTGGCGGAGTTCATTGTCGTTACGATAGCCACAAACATCCTCCGACAATTTGACCTGTCAATCCGGGGGGAAGTATTCGAAACAGATCTCAAGGAATTCACCTGAGTAAGGTTGGGCTGGTAAGACGGCTAAGGCTGTAGCTAAGACTTGTTTGGCCACCACACGACAAAAAAAAGCGCCATAACAACATCGCAGACAGGAACGCAGTAAATGGTCAGCAGGTTTACTGCTTCGAATTTTCCACTTGTTGCCGTCCGTAGATATACATGATTTCGGCTCAAATCACCAGTCGCTTTGGAAATCACAAAAAAAAGAAACATATTCATGCGTGACTCCTATGCTCCGGTCCCCGAGATAGTAAGTACTAAGAAAGAAAAGAAAAAAACATAATAGAACTAAAACATAATAGAACTTGGCATAACTCTCCCACAGAGTGCAGTCTGCTCCGGGAATCCGTCATTCGCCCGTTCCAACCTCCCTATAATAGAGTTAGTATCACAGTCCCAGTATCCAAATGCGGGGTTGAGGCTCACAAGTCAAGTTGAACTCCGTTGCTCACTCCATAATCCTCCAGTGTAAGTTGATCTTTAAAAGGGCGCTCGCCTTGGCGTTTAAGAAGGATTTCGTGGGGTTCACGACCGATTCGAGCTGCCACTTGGGCTTTGAATAGCTCTGCATAGAATGTTAGCACACTGGTGGCGATCAACAATAAAAAAAAGCAAGACATACTGATCGGATCTGAGGCAAGACAAGGGATCGCGGCTTTGGTTCCCAGGCGATCATTGATATGGACCACAATCATAGGTTCTGAGGATTGCGGAGCGACTGGCTTCTTCTTTTCTTTCTTCACTTTCTTGTCCCGGTCTTCGCGCGGCGCATCTCGATCGTCACGTTGCTGGGCCCGGTCGCGGTCACCATCTCTTGGTCTGTCTCCATATCGGTCGCCCTCTCGGTCACGTCGTGGTGATCGTGGTCGGTCTCGGTATCCTCTTTCTAATCTGCGATCATCGCCGCGGGAATCGTCAGTGCGGCTTTTGTCCTTCCACCGAAAGCCCCCCGTCGTCTTTCTGGGGCGCTCTCTATCAGGGTTTTCTCTCACACGAGGAGACCTGCTTCGTGAACGGTCAGCCATGACTGTGGATGGAGAAAAGATGGAGTTCGTGGGTGCCCGACAAGCCCAGATGTAATCCAGGTGAAGCTGTGAGGCACGTGACGAGATGCAGCTGCCAGTGGAGTAAGCTAGTCCTGAATTAGATTAGTGTGTTTGTTCACATCAGGAGCTCTCCTGTCTAAAGTACGTTTGAATCTCTCCGCACTTTTGATCTACCTCTTGAATAAGCAGGCTGCAATGCAAATTGTCAATTGACTCTGGCATTTTTGCTTTTTTTTTTTCCACCTGACTCCTCCATACCCAAAATGGCAGGCCGACTAGAAGTTCAGCGTCCCTCTCCGACGACCGTCTCCTTCACGGTATCGAATGCGCCGCAGCGGTCGAGTTCCCCCGCCAAAATCCTATTCGGTCTCCAAGTACTGCTGCGTACAATTTTATTCTTCTGTGTGATCGGTGTCGGCATTGTGCGCGTCCGGGATTTCTTCTTCCAAGAAGATGGGAGGGTGATAAGCTGGCCAGCTGTGTGGTCAAGCCCGCTCGGATCCAAACTGTGTCGCTTGGTGGATTCATACAACCCGTTGGCGATTGCCATGGTCAGTGCATTAGTGATATACGGTGTTTTCAGAAGAGGTTATATCGGTATGTTGAAAAGGGTTGACTTCATTAGATCTGTGCATGGCTGATTGTTCGACAGAGGAATCGCTCTTGGTTATTCGAGGCTTCGGAATCCAGACCTCAACATCGTCCTCGACATATCTTTCTACTGCCTCAACGAGGTTCATTCCTACCACGCAAATCCAGGACATTGTGATTCACGAAGCCTTCAAGGGCTTCGAAGTCCGCTTCTATTTAGCGGTCATCGTTGAAGGCGAGCCCGATGCCCTGGTGGTCTTCCCGGTATGTGATATCCTCAGCGTTATTTACTCAAAGCTAACTTTGTGACTAGCATATGTTGCCCAGGCGAGAGATCTTAGAGCAGGTTTGGAGAGGTTCTCGGCGGTGTCTTTACGACGCGAAGTCATGATATACCCACAGCCTCTGTCTCAATAAATTTTTGTTTGTCAAAAGCCTATCTTGCTTAACCCCGAGGTTCAATGCTCTGTCAGCAAGTATGTACAACGTGATTTATTCCAGTGCCGCCCTTGCAGCCGCGGTATTTGCTAGTCTTCGCTGCTTCGTGAGAAGTCCTTTGGCATTTTGAACTTCCACGGTCTGCATCTTGGTCTTCTCGTCGACAGGAGTATATTTCCCACCAACAACAGTATCATTTCCACCATACCAGATCTTGGCACCTCTGCTTGATCTCTTGGAATACACCGCATTTTGCCACTGGTTGTCGACGTCTTCCACGTTCCGGTTACCCTGGCTGACAGTCAAGTCTAGCAAAGCACCCGCCAGAATCTCATCTATCTTGCGCTTTCTCCAGACGGTCCACAAACTTTCAACGGTGCCCCGCATCCCGAACTTGCAATCACCCTTGGCGCTTCCCTTGCCGTTTGCAGGGCTATCGCCAGCATAGACCCAGTTCAAGGAATCCAGGCGACTGCCAGACTCTATGTCGGGGAAAATGCAGTCCCAAAGGACCAGCGGAGCATCATCAGCCATCGCATAGGTCGGCTTTCGCGGGTTCTTGGCAATGTCCAGCAGTTCAGGGACGATAGATGGGGACTCGAGTCCCTGTCCGACTAGGAACAGAATTGCAACCATGTGTCGCACCTGGTGCCACAAGAAGGCAGAACCGTGAAGATTGAACGTGTAAACCTGAGGGACACTTTGAGAAACCGTGTCGGGAGTCACCAAATCCGGTTCGGGCACACAACCCTCTTTGGCCTGGAATCCAGGTTGGCCAATATAGCCCACGGGGTTGACCTTGGGATTGACGGCTTCGATACTAGAGTGATGGATAATGCGTTCGAAATTATCAATCTGCTTGTTGGTGTCCAACTTGCAGAAATTCCGGAAATCATGCAGACCCTCGAAATGCTTAGCTGCCTCGCGCATAGCCTCAATGTCAAGCCAGCCCTCACGGAACTCAGACCGCGGGCCCGTGCCGTTCTGTGCACGGTTCTGGAACCCAATGGACCCAGGAGTTGGAGAGAATGCGGGGTTGGTGAAGAAGTACTTGTATCGACGTTCACGGCAGGAGAAGCGGGCATCGAAACCAGGCGGCGGGTTGGGACACCACGCCAGAACCCTGATGTCTTCCGGAAGCACCCTGTTTAGAACATTGATATAGTTCATCTCATCGGCTACATCATCCCACTCCTTTTCAGTAGATCCCGAGTCAACGAGTATCGTATCCTCGCCCTCAGCGGGGGATTTGGGCATGGGTCGTTGACTGCGGACCCGCAGTCCAATAACCTGCCCAAAAGCGCTCACGCCCTTATCCGTACGACCTGCTTTAGAATAATCGCATCCATCCCAGTAAAGGTGGTAGGGGCGCATGGGGACGCGCTCCTTGTTGTCGGTTGGCTCCATATCAGAGGTGGTCTCAGGGGAGATGAGGCGTGTACGTTTCAATGCCTTCCACAGAATCTCTTCAACGGTAGGCAGAGGTGTAGTATTACCGTTTGTATGTTCGAGCCCATTGTATGCCTGTCCCAGATATGCGAACTTGAGCGCAATGAACCGCGTCGAGTATTTGGAGGGGTCAAAACTGCGATCGGGTTTTGGAGGTTTCGGGACTTTGACAAACCGCGTCGGCGCAGGAACTGGGGTGGTGTCACTATCTGGAGGAGAGTGTGGTCGCTTCTTAGAAGGATTGAAGGTATCAGGGGGAGGGATCGCAGGTTCCTGGACGTCGGTGGGGATTGGCGCAGAAGAAGAGCGGGGAGCCTGCGACGGCTCTTCGGTCGGCGCTGTGAATTCTGTTGTCTGAGAGTGAAGCTGGCGCTCTAACTCTGTGATGCGCGCGATCAGGCTGGAGTTACTCCAGGCCGAGTAGTCGGGTTGGTCCTTAATGTTGGTGTCCGCCATGGTTTTGGGTGTGAGAGTGCGAGATTGGCACAGGTTTCGGGTTTGCCTGAGGAGTTGTTGGAGGTTGTAACTCAGTGGAAAGAGTCTGGCAGACGGTTTCCACATACCATGTCAAGCGACCGAGGCTGAGATTGGATTGGTGTGTATGTTCAACCAGCGGGAATCGAAATTGAAAAAGTTCCCCGGAGGCGCTGTTTGGTGTATTTTTGAATTTAACCAGTGTATGATATTGTAATTACATGCACTCTATAACCACAATTGTATGTATTTATTGTATAGTGCTGTACTATGATAATTTGACTGGAAATAATTTACTGTAATCACATTTTTGCATAGCAATTTAGTCAATATAGAATTTAAAAAGTATAAATGAAAGTATAATTGACATGAATTTAGGGCTGTAGAAACAATATATATGAACAACCGCGCTGGATTCGCCAAGCCTTGAACCTTAACACCGGAAGTTCATCGCCTCTCTAACCTAAAACACACCTACTGTTCTCTGAAATGAGATTGTGGTGAAATTACTATAGACTAGCAGAGAAAAGTTTCTGCAATACACCTGTTGATTGACCAGCCGAAGGGTGCAAGTTGATCAATACCAGGACAGTTACACATAAATCCAATCAACGGCCACCCCAGCATGGCTGAGGCAGATCCTCACCCGGACAGTAACAACTCAGTCTCTTTACTTCTACTCGGGGATGCAGGATGTGGGAAATCAACATTCTTAGCGTGAGTACCTGGTCGTCCTACGAACCGCGGCCCTGAACCCCAGTTGTTTGCAGTCTCCAAACGATCTATATATAGGGACATGCTAACATTATCCAGTCGCCTGAAGAGTGGAAGACCGTCCCCATCAGGGCCATCTGATAATGAACCAAATACCTTTGAACTATTACGAGATGGTGATCAGCCTTTCATTTACGACGTCCGGTTCTCAAAAAAGACATTCACTCTAGAACTTTACGACACATCCAACCCAAACCAGCATTGGACAAACCTTCAGCCTGACGTGGTTGTTTTAGCTTTTGATATCTCCAATCGAGACACACTCGCTGGACTAAAAGAGGTAAGTCTCGCATATATTATTCGGAGCAATTGTCTATTCTTGCTGAAACTCAATGTTTTTCGTTAGTGGCGAAATGACATTACTCGTTACTTCCAGTACGGCTATGGCGAGCGCCTTCCAGTGATGATGATAGGCCTGAAAAGGGACCTACGGAGAGAAGGCGAGGAAATCATATATCCACAAGAGGTGAGTGACTATGAGCTGGAGCTTCGCGCCTTGAATTGCCTCATTGACTAACTGGGTTGTCTAGGGCTATCGTATTGCGCAGGAACTTCGTTGCGATAGATACGCTGAATGCTCGGCTGTCACAGGCGAGCTGCTCGCAGAGACGTTTGAAGATCTCGCGAGACTAGCAGCAATGACGACGACTGAAAATGGTGGCCAGTCTGAGGGCACTTCTTGTGTTATACTTTGATTCTTTTGTTGTCAATGTTCGATGTTGTTTTCCATACCCAGACATGTATAAACCCCATCAACGTCCGAGGACCATCTCCACGCTTTAATTTAGTTCAGCGATCAATTCATGAACATCTTGAGGCCTTTTTACTTGACCGGTCAAAGGTGCAACGCATTGCTAAGACATAACAGCCTAGTTGGTAGGGGAGCCTGCCATTAGACCAGGCGGTACCCTGCAAACATATAATACACAGAGGTGAACTCTGACCTTCCAAGGTTATAAAAGGCATTGTACCCTACCATGTGCACATATTTGATGACACGATCCAAGTCTACAGCAAGGCACATACACTACAAAACCTACTGGATATGATACCAAGCACAACCTTTTCAGATTACTAGAATACACACAGGGAGAAACCAAGGTAACGATTAAGTCCACCTTGTGAATTGACAGCACAGGGCTTTCCCCCAGAAGCTTCGTTAATAAAAGCAACTGGATATCTTTCCCTCATAAGCGCCAGTCAATGATTGGCATGGCAATTCCTCCCCGATGCAAAAACATGGAAATAAAAAAAGTGCTGGTAAGATGAGACCACTGAGGCAAAAGATTGAAAGGTTCCCGGTGAAAGCTCGTTTTCTTCTGCTGTTTTTCAGTTTCTTTTGGTTTTTTGAGAATTGCACACAGGGACTAGGATAGACATGTCAAGGGAATTTGCGGGAGATTGTAATCCATTGTTGTGAATGGATTAGATGGTGTATAAGAGAAAACAAGAGCATTTCTTCGATTCCTGCGCCTCGAGGGACCCAGAAAATCGTCACAATCATCCCGGATCACCAAACTTTTTATTGAGATCAAACTTCCCCCCTCTCAACGACTATCCTCGTCACCGCGAAGCAATTTACCACTTGGCCTCACCAGCGGCAGGAGCAGCCTCAGCCCACTCGCCGGTGGGGGCAGCGGAGCTGGCAGCCCAGTCGGCACCCTCGGCATCCCAGCTGGTGGCACCGGCAGTAGCGGTGGCAGCGGAGGCAGCAGCGAAGGCAGTGCCGGGGTTACCAGCGCCGGGGGCGGAGGCATCCCAGTTCTCACCAGCGAAGCCGGACTCGACGGCACCAGCGCCGATCTCCTCAGCACCGGCGACCTTGGTCTCATCAGCAATCTCCTTGTTCTCCTCGGCCTCGGGGTCGCGGTAGAAGTAGAGATCGACAACGGTGTCCCACTCGGTCTCGCGGGTAGCGAGGGTACCGCGGAGACGGAGGACCTCACGGGCGAGCATCCACCAGACGAGACCGATGGCGTGACGACCCTTGTTGTTGGTGGGGATGGCAACATCGACGAAGTCGGTGGGGGAGTCAGTGTCGCAAAGGGCAATGACGGGGATGTTGACGTAAGAGGCCTCCTTGATGGCCTGGGCATCAGTGCGAGGGTCGGTCACGATGATGAGACGGGGCTCCTTGAAAGAGCGGGTGATGTAGTTGGTGAAGTTACCGGGGGTGAAACGACCGGCAATGGCGGTGGCACCGGTGTGGGAGGCGAACTTCAGGACAGCACGCTGGCCGTAGGGACGAGCGGAGATGACACAGACATCGGCGGGGTTGTCAATGGCGGCGATGATACGGGCGGCCAGGACGATCTTCTCCCTATTTCAATGAAACATATATATTAGACACTATACTACAGTCAGAAGTCGTTTTGCGTTCGCGCATACCAGGTCTTGCCAATGTTCAGGACGTTGACACCGTCGGCGCGGAGCTTCCAGAGGTAAGGCTCCATGTGCACCTGAAGGTTCTTGGAACCAAGGTGGCACTGAGCGGCAAGGAGCATCTCAATGTCCTGCGCGGTAGGGTTGAAAACCGGGGGGAGCTGGGAAGGGGCCATGTTGGGCGATTGATGGATTGATGAGTTGGAGGATCAATCGTCTGGCTCTTGTCGTGGTGATGGAGGGAAAAAGATCAAAGCCAAGCCGCAAAATTGTTGCACTCTCGCGATTCGGGAGAATTTCGCTTGCGTGCGCTAGGGCTAGGGCTCCAGGGCCCGCTGGGGTATTGGTTATGTAATACTGATCTTGGCTCTTTATCCACGTGATTATGGGTGCCTAGGGCAGAGAATACCCTGACTAGGATTAGCGTAGTTGGACCTCCGGCCGCAAGATTTCCCGACGAAAGGTCGATGGAAAAGAGAAGTTGATTGTTACAATAGAGTCATCTACTCGCCAGCTACGCCCACCATGCCTCCGCGCATTTCAGTTCAGTCCTCTTTGAAGGCATTGACCGGTATGCTAGTCGAGATCAGTCAAGTCAAATGTTCAATTACCTGGATGCTAACCAAGACTCGTATAGGATCAACCTACGGATCTAGCCCGTTGTCCAATTCGATCAACACTTCTATCAGAGCTGCGTCTAGCAAGGTTCAAATTCGGAGGAAACATGACCCATTCTTGATGGCCCAGGCGCGCCAGCGCAAGGCAGCCAATGTCTCCCGCCAGAAAGTCCTTGCGGAGGAACGGGAATCCTCGCTCGGGGACCCTGTTAAGAGCCAGCCGACACCATTTATCCTAGAGATGACAGCAATCCAATCCAACTCGCACATCCCGTCATCTTTGTCTGAGGATCTCAACTACTACTTGAAGTCGAACGAGCTGGATGCCGCCCTGGACTTCTCCAAGGATTTGACCGCACCTCTTAAAAGCCCCGACCGCAACACAGCCGATCCTCAAGCCGAGAAGGAGGCAGTGAATTTGCATAACCAAGAGCATAAGAATGCTCAGGAAGCAATCAACCGGATTGTCAACCTCAACAATGGAAACACCAAAGACCGCGTGCGCCTCAACATTACCAAGTGCATCGAAACATTCGGGCGACACTACACAGACTCAAATCTCCCACCAAAGCCTTCGGCTATGGCTCATGAATCTGCCCCTGTTCATCCGGAACGCGCGCCGCGTGTTGGACCCGATACCGGCTCTGCGGAGGTGCAAGCCGCGATCCTGACCGTGAAAATCATGAACCTCTCCCGACACCTCGAGACCGCCAACAAGGACAAACACAACAAGCGCAACATGCAACTACTAGTCCACAAGCGCCAGAAGCTGCTGCAATATGTCCGCAAGAAGGAACGCGGAGGTCCCCGGTGGCAGAACCTGATGGGGACATTAGGATTGTCCGACGCTGCGTGGAAGGGAGAGATTGCCCTATGAAGGGTATTGTTTTAATAAGAGATCTTTTGTATCTCTACACTATTCTCTTCTTTTGTGATTGGCTGGCTTTGAAAAAAAAAGCATCAGCGTGTTACCTTGTATCATCTATCTAGGAGCTAGCGAGGGGTACTTGTTGGTCTATGTCTCTATTTCCATGTTTCATTCGCAGAGCATCTGTACAAATAGCATTGTTTCTTTTCCCAGATATATTTTCACGTTAACGCAATTTCAAGTAACCAACTTGTTATTGAAGCATAAGTTCTGGAATTTAGTCAGTTTCGCCTAAATGATCTCTAGCATTTTTCAGGTACTCGAGAGCAATCTCTCCATCAGGCATTGGCTACATACACGGACTTTTTACGTGCATGAAAGCTTTGATCGCTAGATTGTGATGATTATATGGAGCACATATTTTGACAATATCAAAGAGCAATAGATTATATTGAGACAATGGCCTATTTTGGACTTATTTAAGAGGAGTGGACTATGGAGTATGCGGGGACGATCTAAGACTAGACGAGAAGAGACAAGGTTGCTTAATGTATCAGTTGGGAGGTAACTAGAAATATGATATAGAATTTTGAGATCAAAATAGCATATTGAAGGAAAAACTCCGTGATATCAGACAATAGGGACAATAATTGGAACAATAGTCAATGAGTGTCCCTTGCGACAGCGTCTATATATCCATTGTCACGTATCACACCGCCCTGGGATCAAACAATTCTGCCGGGTCGCGCCTTCCGATTTTGAAAAAGTGACATGGTTTGGCCCAAAACCAAGGCGCTCCTTCCCTTTTGATCATTTAGTCGCGTCTAGCAACCGTTGTTGTTTACATCTCCCCCTCTTCTTCTCCTCCTCTCCTCTTCTTCTCTTCTCCTCCTCATCACCCACAACGTTACCATCCAAAGCATTGTTTTTGGATATCTCTTGCCAGAGTCTTTGTGATCGACTCTACAAATCGGTTGGTATCTACATATGTTACCTAGGAATCCTTGAGATATCTCTGACTGATCCATTGCATTTCAATCAGACTTCTTTCACCTGCCCCTCACCACCCCCTCGCCACCAAACCCCTCCCTCCTCATCTTGCGCGTTTCACCAAGATGAGACTGCGGTCGAACCACGTTCTTCCGCCAATCTCGGAGTACGTCCCACGCCGCCGGCGCACGACGCGGAGTGCGTCGGCGGCTGGGACGGACGCGGCATCCGAGACCACCACCACCACCGCGCCCGAGGCGCAAGAGACTGTGTCAGAGACACAGTCCGCTAGAGAGAGGCCCGCTCCAAAGCGGAAGCCAGCCAAGAGAGCTGGCCCCAAGAAGGTCAGTCCAGAAACCAGATGTCACAATTGTTCATACGTAACTAATGTTTCTAGAAGGCCGCGGCAAAGGGCAAGAAGGCCGCCGCCGCTCCCACCTCGGAGCTTGACGCCGCCGAAGCCGCCCAGTTCCAGGAAGACGTTGCACTCATTCCGTCGGTGGAGCAACCAGACACCCGTACGTTGCCCCCCAAGCTCCCCCGAGCTCCCCCGCGCATGTTCAGAGGACGAATCATGACGGCCTTCAAATGGGGCAGTGCCAGCGAACTCCTGAAAAGGGAGCCTGAGCCAACTCCTTCCCCTCCGCAAACCCCCGTCACTCACTATGCCTGGCCGCCTGGAAGAGTCTATGATAAGCTTCGTCGAATCCCCTGGTCACTCCCCTGGTCCCCACCATCTCCCTGGAAAGACTGGCCTCGCAGACTCCCTGTGATTAATACCCCGGATGAACCCCCGCTGACCCCCACGGAAGAGCCCAGTAGGAAACGGAATCGATTGTCCGAAGACGATCCTTCGCCGTCGAAACGTCACAAGTTGACACTTCAAACTCCACCCGGCTTCGAAAACCGTCCTCGTGGCAGCTCTCGCAGAACGTATGCGGATCGCGCGCGACGACGCGAAGCGGAAAGGAATGGACGAATCGATAGCACCATTTACCGTGTCCCCGAGCTTTTGGCTCAGCAGGGCGAAGATGCGAGATCTGACAATTCGACCCCTCTGGCCTCTCACGCAAATGAAGAGACCACGCCCCGTGGTAATCGCATTGTTCCATTCTCTTCATTGCCTACTGCACTTCCACCAACTCAAAATCAGAATCAAAACCGGACTGGTTGGGGACAATGGTTCTTCAACTCAGTGACTGGTCTTTGGAGACGAGGCAATGTGCCCCAAACTGCAGAGGTCCCACAAGGTAGGTGTCCCTTATAACATGGTATATATTTCTAGTGGCTAACATGGTGATTCTAGTGGCTGAACATCAACGTCCAATTGGAAATGAATCTTCTTCTTCCGTCGCAACCCCCTCCTCGGCTCCCCCTTCCTCTTCCGTTATGCCACCAAGAAATTTCGAATCTCCCACTCCCCGCCCACGTGCTGCAGAGCAAAACTCGCGTCTGACAGCCAGTGCACGTGCTCCACGAGTCAGCCAAAGAAGGCAATATGACTATGATCTGTACCCACGAGGTTTCGACCCAGCACTGCTTGCGCGCATGCGTGCCGGGGCGTCGGATACTGCGGGCATCGACCCTCCAAATTCAGAAGAAGAACTTCGTGCGATCTGCGAGAGAGAATCGAAGAAGCGCAAGCGAGAACCCTCACCCGATGTCATTCCACACCCTCCAGGATGTAGTTATGGGTTTGACCCAGCTTACTTCGAGATCGATGAGGTCGATGAGAACTTGCCCACAGGCGAGCAGGGACCCCAAGATACTACGGCCAAACAAGCTACAGTCAGCGATGCACCGGAAAAGGAGCATGTCTCCAAGCGTGCGCGCCAAGCCACAGTCAGTGATGCACCAGAAGAGGAGCATGTCTCCGAGCGTGTGCGTGAAGATACCACGACCAAACGACCTACACCCAGCGATGCATCGGAAGAGGGGCATGTCTCCAAGCGTGTTCGCCCTGACAATACCCGCCTGGAAAACTTTAATGACCAGGGCGCATACCAGCCCATCGAAGATTCCGGCAACGAACTCCGCAAGGCCCGCCAGCACGCAGAGCAGTACAAGCCGAAGACCCCCAGTCGTCTTCGAGCAGCCCATCGCTTCTCGACCAGCTGTAACTCCTTAATTGAAGAGGACGTCCTCCGTCGCCGCAAGATGAGAAAAACATCCCTGACCACGGCATGCCCTACCGGCGATCTGAGCCAGATCATCTGGCCAGAGACTGAACCTTGGATTGAGCGCTTGGATTTCAGCGATCCTAACCTTCACAAGTATCTACCGCTCGCATGGCCCTTGACGAGCGGCGGCCGATACCCCACTAAGGAGGCATACGTTGACCACCATCATGGGGTCTTCATGAGCCGGCTTGCTACTCGGCGTGCTGCTCAGTAAAAAAAAAAAAGGAAAAAAAGGAAAAAAAAGAAAAAAAGGAAAAACAAAAAGAGGCCTCACTGGCCACGGCATGCCCCCTACCGGCTGCCTGAACCATATCATCTGGCCAGTGACTGGATCTTGGGTTGAGCTTTGACTCGACCCCTTCTGAAATACTGAAATACTGAAATACTAAAATACCTTCCGAAATACCCCCTCGAATACCCTACGAAATACCCTCCCAAATACCTTTTGGATACCTTCTGAACAGGTACCTTCTCAACTACCTGAAAAAGATGGAAAAAAGGAGAAGAAAAAGAAAAAGAAGAAAAGAATGGAATTACAGGGTTTCCCTGGCCCGCCTTCTGCTTGGGCCGAGTGTTGAGACCTCAATTCTGTTCTTTTCGATGTGACATCTTTAGGACCGCTTTGGATCTCCTGAGGGATCGATCCACGCTTGGGCCTAGGAGAGTGTCCTTTTTTGTCTTTTTGCGATTTGTTTTTGTTGTTTCTTGCGGTTTTGGTTTGTTTTTTGCGTGCTTTTTTTCTTGTCGCTCTTTAGCGCATTGTCATGAGTGAATATTAGCGGTTGTTAGGTTATTTGAATGGAATGCTTAGCTTCCACAAGTCAACAGATTGTAGAGATGAGGTTCGTAGAGTAGCAATTGGAGTAGCAGAGAAATAAAGACACAACATGGTATATAGATATCTACTATGCTATTTTCCAACTAGTCAAAGCCCTGGAACTCATCGCCCTTTGTTTCCTCCGCCTGGCTAGCTTGGTTCAACAGCCGCTGCTGCTCATTCTTAGCACGAATCTCCTCCAACATGCGCTCCGTTTCAAGAGCTTTCTGCTTCTGATCCTCTGGCAATTGCTCCCATCTCTCCTTCTCCTTCCGAGCCTTCTTGAACTCCTTCTTCTTGAACTTCTTATCCCGTTCTTCGGTCTTCTGACTCCAAGCCACACTCTCCGTAGCACGGCGCTTGTTAGATCCCTGCTCAGTGCCTTGTGCATTAGCAGCCTCCTCCATAGCCTCCTTGCGACGCTTTTCTTGCTGCTTGTCCTTGTACGTGTAGTTGGACCACTCAAGTTTGATCCCCAACGTCCGATCTCCTTCAAACGAGCGTGCTTCAGGCATCTTTGGCAGCTTAAGGAGTCCCCATGCCTTGCCGAGAGCCTCCCAGTCCAGATCCGCAACTCGGAAGATACTGCTTGCCTGGTGCTTGCTGTAGCTGCGCAGCCAGCTGACGAATGCCTTCTGACCCTTGTCGTGCATGGCACGATCTTTCAACACCGCTTTGCGGACCTTGTCGATCGCGGCTGTGGCCTGTTCGTCCGTGAACTCGGGTAGACTGTATGGCGCAACGGGTGTTTTGCGGATTTCCAGGAATGAGACGTAGTCCTCCTCGCGGCCGGGATGGACGAGGACGATGCTGAGGCCTCGTCGGCCGGCACGACCGGCGCGACCGCATCTGTGAATGAAGGTTTTGGGGTCCGAGGGTGGGTCGATTTGCACTACGAGATCGACGGAGGGGATGTCGAGACCGCGAGCGGCGACATCGGTCGTGAGGAGGATGGAGGGGGTTGTGGAGGTGGTGAAGCGGTTGAAGTTCTTTTGGCGGACGTTGGCTTGGTGTTTACCGTGTAGTGGGACTAGCACGAACTCGTCTCCGAGGATTATGGGTAGTATTGTGGCGAGATAGTCGACACTAGAGCATGTCGATACGAAGAAAATGGTTTTTTGGGGGGTGGGCTGGACAGTGGAAAGGATGTGCTTCAGAATGGCGTATTTGTGAAGCGGAGGTGTTGTCAAGTAGGTCATTTGCAGACTATTGAGTGGTTAGATTGGGTTTGGATTTGGAACAACGGATGGAAAGACATACCTCGCTGGAGTGCGCTTTTCTTCGACGCCAGCTCCTCCTCTGACCTTGACGGCAATTTTGACGGGATTTCGTAGACCGAGACGGACAATCTGATCCACAGCCTCACTGATACTGGCACTGAATAATCCTGTACGTCGCTGCTTAGGCAGACGGCCCAAGATCTTCTGCAGGTCGTCTTTGAATCCAAGATCAAGAAGTCTGTCGGCCTCGTCCAGGACAAGCATCTCAAATGATGCCTGGGGGCAGTGAACATGAGGCGACGAAAGCAGCTCCAACAATCTCCCGGGTGTAGAAACCAACACATTGGGCGAATTCTTGAGGAATAATTTCAGGTCTTCTGCCGGAGATGTTCCGCCGCCCAGAAGAAGTTGTGGAACGACCCTCAATGTCGATGAAGAGGTTTTCGCACGAGGAGCACCCTCTTCGGCGGGTTTGATGGCGGCGGCCGACGCTGGATGGAATTCCAAAAGCGAGAGAAGAACTTGGTGAATCTGCGAGGCCAATTCTCTGATATATCAATATTAGCAATGAATTCTGCAGACCTGGATTTGCGCATTAACCCACCTTGTCGGAGAAATGACAATGGCTCCAACATGATGCTTCTTGAGGGGTTGATCAAGACGAAGAAGCTTTTCCACAATTGGAATCAAGAATGATAATGTCTTTCCACTTCCAGTGACAGCTTCCACCACCACATCTTTATGTTGCATAAACAGAGGAATGGCCGAGGCCTGGACTGGAGTCATGCGCGTGAAGCCCATTGAGGCCACAGCATCGAGGGACCATTCTGACAGCGGGGGCGTGAGAGCATCCCACGCTCTTGAAGACGACTTGGGAGGCATTTATTAATTCCGACTGACACCGAGTCGTCAAATTGCTTCTCGAGTCGCATCGCAAAGAAAAAAAAAATCCGTTATCGATTAGATACCAGACACGTGACTGCGGCTGTGGGCGGAAACTGGGATCGTGATCTGCTTTTTCCCTCGACTTAGTCTTGCTAATTTACTTTACTTTTATTTAATATAATAAGTGCTTGGTGACCGCATCATGTACTAGCTTTCCGTCTTTTTTCTCCAGCTTATTCGCCCATAATTAACGATAAAGCACCGTCACGTGCTCCCAACCCGCCATCATTGCTTTGTTAACAAGTCCGTTGGGTGGGATATTCGCTTGCGACAACGCAGATATCTGTACGCGGCCACCTTTTGGTGTCGTTCGAGCCGTATCACTGCCTGCTTTAAAGTTGAGGGTACCCGAGATGCCCTCGCCAAATCCCGTACCGGCAACGCCTCGCGTGATATCACCGACACCCTCTATATCGGACCCGTCCGAGACGCCCGATGGATATAACGCACCAGTAACACGGTCTGCAGCACGTCGCTCGCGTCAGCCAGAAGATTCACCCGAAAGTACCAGTTCAGCGCGAGCATCAAGATCCCCCACGACACCCTCGGCTCGGCGCAACCGCCGATCAAACCCCAAAATACCCGCCTCACCACCGCGCTCGGCCAACGGTACTGCCTCGAACAATCTTCTGTCCCCGTCAAGCATTCCCGCTGCCCTGCGCGACTTATCAAGATCACCATCTCCCCTCGGGCTGATCCCCCTCCATGCCCGCTACCGCAGCTTCATTCACCGCCATGAGATCCCGCGCAAGCTCTTGCACGTGTCAATCGGATTTTTGACTTTGTCATTATACAGCCGAGGCGTGCAAACTCTGCAGATAACACCTGTTCTCTTCACCGCACTAGTACCGATTGCAGCAACGGACCTCATCCGTCACCGCTTCGAGAAGGTCAACAAGGTATACATCCGGTGCATGGGAGCCCTCATGCGCGAAACAGAGGTCGCCGGCTACAACGGCGTCATCTGGTATCTTCTCGGAGCATACGTTGCTCTCCGCTTCTTTCCCAAGGACGTCGGTGTCATGAGCGTGCTACTCCTTAGCTGGTGTGACACCGCCGCCTCGACATTCGGTCGTTTGTACGGGCGCTACACCCCCCGTCTGCGTCCCGGGAAGAGCTTGGCTGGTACCGTGGCGGCATGGCTCATGGGTGTTGTCACTGCTGCTGCTTTCTGGGGCTGGTTCGTGCCTTACATTGGTGCTTTCCCTAATGACCCGCAAGACGCATTCATGTTCACCGGACGCTTGAATCTGCTCCCGAACTGCGTTCGTGGCCTTCTGGGATGGGAACCCAGTGACTCGGCTGTTATTACTGGTCCTTTGGCTTTGGGTGTCATGAGTGTCGTCTCTGGCGTTGTTGCCGCTGGCAGCGAGTTCATTGACATGTGGGGCTGGGATGATAACCTGACGATCCCGGTGTTGAGTGGAGTTGGCCTATGGGGTTTCCTCAAGGTGTTTGGGTAAATGCATAAACGATACAGATACAGTTCCTGGTTTATCGGCGCTTGCACAATATTCCCTTTTTCGTTTTCTAATATTATTTCTGTTTAATATTTGGGCATGTTTCTCGTGTGCTTCTCTATTTTCTGGCATTGTGCTGCATCAAGAATTGGATTCTTGTTTAGATAGGAACTGGCTGAAGCCATGCACATTTTGGTACTTCTCTCTTCTCTTCGGGTTATACTTTGGATGTGTGTTTTGCATGGTTACTTTTCGAACATGGCTTTTGTACTTTTTTTTAGATATACGTAACTACATAGGCTTTCTTATTTACAAAGACGCCCGCAACATATGTACATGACATCCAGCAATCCATGAGGTATTAGCTTGCCTGATTCTTGACAGAAGGTATTCAACATGTTTATCCAACGCCGTAGGATACCGAAAAATGCTATTGCACCACACATGCTTGTATTCAAAAACCCCAAACCCGGGAAAAATCAAATTGATGCTAAACGCAAAACCCGCCAAAACGAGAAAAATGGTATATTCAAGGCATTAATCAAACGAGGTCAAGGATACTGACGCGTGGGAGTCTTTTCTTCTTGGTAGCCTGTCTGCGCGCTGTGCCCAGGCTATCGGCAGTTGAGCCTTCGCACGGATCTTGTTCAGGCGGAGATGGGTCGATCGACCAAAAGCCGTCGTACAATATAATATTTTCTAAGTGTCCCGTGGTCTTGTGCTTCGAAGCTGAGCTCGTCGTCTCCTTGGAAGACTTCTTGGGAGACTTCTTGGGAGACCTGTTTACGTCGTTGGTCTCATTGTTTTCGCATGTCTTCAAGCTCAATGGCAATGTATGCTCCAGCTCTAGTTCAGGCTTGGGGTTGGCTTGACTGCAAGATCGGGGTGGTTTGACATCTTCGGTCTTAGATGAACGAGTTCGAACTCTTGTTGCTGGCGGTGCCTTCTTCGTTGAGGGTTTACGCAACGAGCAAGTTGCAGTGTCTTCGTGCTGACTCTCGTCGATTTTCGAGGACAGAGAAAGGGACTCGATGGCTTTTTCGATGTGTTCAACCTCGGCCTTTTCCTCGCACTGCACTTTGGGGTTCTTCTTCGACTTGAATAGAGTCTTCCCGGACGGAGAAGGCAGTGCCATCGGTGTTCTGGCTAGGAAATCCTCCACGAAAGTCTCAGATTCACAAAGGTCGGAGACTGAATAGCTAATCTTGATCCCTGTGCGCCTTGCCGATCGAGATGGAGAATAATCGGTGTTCATGTCCAGTGCGTCCGATTCTTCAATATCAACCCCACCAGCTCCCAAAGCTGTGCGTCTTGATCTGATGCGAGACTGGTCCGAGACGGGATGACGCTTGATATTGGCAGAAGGAGACAGGTTACACATCGAAGAGAATGAATCAAGGAGACTATCGACCTCCCGAGAAACGTAGTGCATCGTCGGTGAGGATCTCTGCTGAATATACATGCTCGGAGAAGAGAAAGGATCGTCTTCCTGATCCACAATCATGGGCGAAGAAGACCCAACACCAGAAACAAGCCGGGAAAGAGGATTCTGGGTCGATGTAGCGGCTTCCAACAAGTGCGTTTTTTTAGTTGACATTTCGGAATTTTCTTTCGTGAGAGTTCCGTATTTCAAGATACTCCCCCGTTTCATCCCAGCATCAATCGGTCCCTTTTTCTTGGGACCGGTGCGTCGAATACTGGTCTTCTTCTTCTTCTTCGCCGCAGCTTCTTCGGCTTTCGCGGCTTTTTCGGCCTGTTCCTTCTCCCAATTTTTCACAACCCCAGGAATACCTATTTTTGCGACAGTCTCGAATACCCAGACCTTTTCGAGGGAGAACGGATCAAATCGTTTTGTCACCCGAGACTTCGATGGTGAGGGAGGTGCCGATTCAGCAGCTACCTCTGCATCGTCCTCTTCCTCGGCTTCTTGCACACTGGTTTCGGATGACAACGGCGGGTTTGGTTCTTCGGCAAGCAGATCAAGCCCAACAACATCTGCGGGTAGCATATCTAGCTGGAGTTCTGGCACTGCATCAGTGCCAAAACTTGACCGGCTTCGATACACCTTTTGCAGACCAGATGGGCAATCGGGTACATATGAAAAACCAGGCGACACGCCTAGAACTGGTCTCTGAAGACGGAGTCTGTACGAGATAAGAGGCTCGGCCAGCAGCTTTATCAATTTCCTTGCTCCCGATCGATAATTCCATTCAAAGTGGTCTGCGGCAAATGTCCGGATTGCTAGGGGGTCGATATTTTTATCCCAAGCCTGTGCGAGCCGATTTCTCAAAAAGGTCATTTCCTCATCGCTGGAAACTTTGGGCTGAGCATAATACTCGAGAATTTTTCGGTCTGGGAAAACGTCCGGAATACGAACTGCTGGGTGTTTCCTCGTAAAATAGCCACTCTCGTTCTCCTCAAGTTCGTACTGGAGTCTTTCTCTCCACTCGCTCAATCCTGTATCCACGTCTGCTTGCGACGCAAGCTCCTGCAGAAGATCCTCGCCGAATCCAGCCTTGGCAATCTCTGTAGCTAGCTTACTGCCACATTTCGGAACACCAGATGGTAGATAGTCCCCTCCACTGAGCATAGCGAATAGAATCATTCCCGGTCGGTCAAGGGGTATGTTTGATGGATGTCCATCCTGTCCCATTGCATAGCATGTGACATGAGTTGCAGAAGAGCTGCCGCTTCCGCTCTCTTTTGAAAAATTCATAATGGTAAAAGACGATCCGAACATCAATGCATCGACATCGTTGCTCATGACAGCGTCTACAATACCTGCCTGCTGCAGTCGTGCACATTCAGCTTCTGCCTCACCGGGTGCATCGTGCCACGGGAATCTGAATCGCTCGATGAGGTCCTTGGAGCGTTTGATGATCGGCGCATTGCCATAACTGCGGGTTGAGACTGCTTTGCCTCTCTTGAAAGTAGGTTTTTGCCGTCCATCATAGACAAAAAGGGGGTGAACTGGCAATGCAAGTAACTTTAATAATCGATAAAATAGTGTGCGTAGCTCTGGGTTTCTTCCTCCCCGACCTGCTTGGACTTGAAAAAGCCAGATCGAAATGTCGACTGCAATGCGGATCGGCCTTGCTGTCCGTTCCAGGTGCGTCACTGCCAACTTGGCCAGAGAGATACGCTCTCCTGGGCCAATGGCATTTATGAGCCTTAAGGAAGTTAGCCTTTAGACTGAGAAATTTGGAAATACAAAGTTCGGCTTCTCATGCGGTGGATAAACAAAGCTTTCACTCATGCTCAGAAATATATGTTTTCTACCATGCAAAAAAAAAAAAAAAAACGATCTCAATTCACTTACCCAGGAATACCCATGCCGATTATAGGCAATAGAAAAATCAAAAAGCAGTTAAAGCGCCCATGTGGAGTTAAAGATGGACAATACGTCTTGGATGTTGCGGAGAGAGGAGGTTGTCAAGTAAATAAAGACGGCCCGATGTAGATCCGTTGCCGACCCACGAGCTTCCCCCAATGAACCACCTGCGCAAGCTTATAGATCTTACTTTTCTTTTTTGTCTTTGAATTCAATCTGATGGCGTTGAAACTCCAACCCCTGCGCTGGTGAATTGAATACTTGTCACTACGAACCCCCGGACTCCTATTGCTCCCATAAAGGAGAGCAAGACCAATCAAGCATGTCGAGTGATACACCCTCAATGGGTGCCAGTAAACGCGCATCAGCAACTTCCGGTCTGCGCAATAGCCAGACAGCACGACCTGTTTCCCCTCATACACCACAGGCACGTTCGGGAAACCCCTCATTCGCCAGCAGCACATCACCGAGCTCCTCCTTTCGAAGCGAAGACGATGCGATCATATTTGAGATAGGCGCACGATGGCTCCGCGCAGGCTTTGAAGGAAGCAGTGCGCCCGTATGTGTGGTTGGCTTTGGACCTGAAGATTCGAGGAGAGTGGGGGACTATCGAGGATGGATCCAGGGCAGCACCGGTGCTGGACGGCTACCGCAGCCCGTCGACATGGAAGAATGGACACGGGCATATGAATTGTGGCGGCCAGACTCCCGAGAGGTTGATCTGGGCCTTGTCGAGGATAAGATTGAGCGCGCATTTCGGGAGACATATAATCAGTTCCTGTTGACGGATGCAGGCACATCTCGTCTTGTTCTTGTCCTGCCATCTCTCATGCCACATCCATTGCTGTCGTCATTGTTGTCGACGCTATTTAGCCGCTGGCGCTTTCCGAGTGTTACCCTTCTGTCCAGTGCCACAATGTCGGCCACGGCTGCGGGATTGCGGTCAGCTTTGGTGATTGACATTGGCTGGGCCGAGACCACGGCAACGGCGATATACGAATACCGAGAGATGACTACGAAGAGAACAACACGGTCTATGAAACATTTGATGCAGGAAATGGGGCTACTTCTTACTGGATTGGCTTCCGACGGGGACCAAGATACGGAGACTGCAGATAAGATCTCAGTTGGATTCGCGTACTGTGAAGAAGTTGTCAGTCGATTTGCCTGGTGCAAATCGCAGGCAGAAGAAAACCCAAGCTCAGATGAACTGGACCGGAAATTGTCGATTCCTTCGCCTGCAAACCCCGAGGACGAATATATGGACGTGCCGTTTTCACGTCTCGCCGAACCTGCCGAGAAGGTTTTATTCGCACCAGGTGTCGAAGAACATGAATTGGATGACGAAGAAAAACCCCTGCCTTTGCTTGTCTACAACACCCTTCTCTCATTGTACCCTGATGCACGAGGAACATGCATGTCCCGCATTGTCTTTGTGGGCGGCGGTTCTCGAATTCCTGGGCTGCGGCAGCGAGTCCTTAAAGAGGTCTCACTTTTGATTGATCGCCATGGATGGAGTCCAATTCGAGGCAAAGCACTCGAGCGACAGCGACAGAGATTGGAGGAGCTGAGACTTTCAGCCCAAAAAGCTTCCAGCCCACCTGAAACCCCTAAGAGCAATGCGGAAGCACCATCCACCGACGACGAACCAGCCGATCCCTCGAAGGAGGTGCCTGAGATCGATTTCGTGGAACAAAAGCTCCGCCGACAAAACAAAGATATCCCAGTTCCTATTCAAGGAGTGTTGCGCGAAGTTGAATCTCTTGGTCCATGGGCGGGCGCAAGCCTGACAACCAGTTTGAAGATCCGGGGCATGGTAGAGATTGAACGCGAGAAGTTCTTACAGCATGGACTCGCTGGAGCTACACGAGACATCGAACATCCTGTTCCTGATCGTCGATCGGGCTTGAGATCTGGCGGTGATCGGTCAAGTTGGACGCTTGCAGGCTGGGCATGAAAACTATGTACATTTTCAAAAACAATAGATACCCCATTGGATTTCCAAGCTCTTTCCCTATATCTTCTTCTTTTTTACTAACTATAATATTTCTCGATTACAGGGAATCCCAAATAGGATAGCCGGAGGTTCGGTTATGTCCCGGCTTTCGTCAAGCGTAGGCATCGTAACCTTGATAATGAGTGTTATCATAAAGAAACATTACTGTCTGATATTCATCATAACTATATAGAGAATGTTTGTCTTCGATCGTGATAAAATACTTAGGGCAAATCCTATAAATACGGCGGTCGGACGTTATGTTATCTTCCGTGGGGTAGTACCGCAACATATAGAGAAGAAGAAAATAGACAGAGCTTATTGTAATGTAGTAGTACAATTAGAGAAAGCAAAAAGACAAAAAAGATGAGGGCCCGAAGCGCGATTCGAACACGCGGCCTCTCCGAATTTGAGATGTGAACCCAAACGGAGAATCATACCACTAGACCATCCGGGCGGAAGATGAGATAATCAACAGAACTATGACTCGCGACTTAGACATTTTTGTGCTTATTGAGTTATTTCATTATCACGATCACTTCTTAAGGTTGTCATCGAATTTATTATAAGAATAGTCAGCCGCTTATGTGGCCTTGTGATGTCTTTTTCGTAGTCTTTTTAAATGTTCTTTTTAGATATATTTTTTAAGTATATACAAAGGAGGTAAAAAAAAAAGCATACTCTATTCTATGTAAATGACTTTTCTACGTATAACATTTGATTAAAGCGGTTCAACTGACCAAAATTAGTTATGCCACTATATTAATCACTATACTAAGCGGCGAATCTATTTGTTTTTCTCTATAACTAACTGTCTATGGTTATAGTTTGGTAAAATAAATATGGTTCAAAGTATGCGCAAAGAGGAAATATATATGTATGGAGTTGTCACTCAGACCCATTATATCATATATGGATCCTTCCAGGCATACCTACTTCGTAGGTAGCCATTACATGGACACTTAGACAAAGTAAGGTTAGTAGTGTATGGAATGTTATAGGAATTTATTATAATTTATAAAAATCCATGGATCCGTATAAAAATATTCACTAGGAAATAGTGGGGCTCCAAATTTATTCTATTATATAAACTACATAGTTATCCACAGGTGGTTCGTCTATTATTTTAGTCAAATAGTTCTGAAATACGAATTTCTGGCTAAGTCGAATGGCTATACTCATATGGTCGATACCTACAACATTGCCATATTGTTTGTGATCTATAGGCTATAAAAAGGTTTACCTGTAGGTCTTGATCTCATGTATATATCCTCAAACAGCCCCACAATATATGTTCCGCCCGGATGGTCTAGTGGTATGATTCTCCGTTTGGGTTCACATCTCAAATTCGGAGAGGCCGCGTGTTCGAATCGCGCTTCGGGCCCTCATCTTTTTTGTCTTTTTGCTTTCTCTAATTGTACTACTACATTACAATAAGTCCTGTCTATTTTTTTCTCTAATAATTGCTCATGCTATTGAAAGTATTGCTGCTTAAGGTATTCATCTGCGTCGTGAGGACGTGCAAAATTCCGGAATACGTATTAAACCGCTAATACCGTGTTACAGCTGTACTACCGGTATTTCAATATGTATTCCAAGGTTAACCTTGGAAGAAACCCCGGATGAGTAATAAAAGCTGGGGAAATCGACCTCGGGAGAAGAGACCCGAATTGTCCCCGACTTTTCTACAAATGCATGAAACTAAAGTAAAATGAACGATTTCAGTCCTCCGCCATTACGTGCACCTACAGTATGTGTTGCGTGCAATAAAAAGAAGGTACGAGAAAGTGGAATAACTTGAGAGACATACTGATATCTTTAGGTTCGCTGTATCTTCGACGGGAATCCCGATGTATGTGTGAACTGCCAACGGCACCAGTGGCCCTGTTCGTAAGAAAACTGATTTTAATTTATGACGTTGGAGTAAATATACTAACTGCCGTGTAGTCGCCGAGAGCGCAAGAGAAAAAGAGCCCATAGTAACGATGGTGACTGCAGCGTCAATGATACCGAAGCGGTTAGAAGGAGACGGGTGAACTGGGAACAGCCGACGAGTAACTCTAGTCCTATCGGCTCAGCCAGATATCTACGCACAAGCTCTGAGTATGACCGGGATCGGAATGAGTGCCGCGAGACCAGCGAAAGTAGAGTTGGTACTGGAGACCAAGCACCGATCACACCAGACTCCAATCCATATTCATCCGCTTCGACTTTAAGCTTCATGGCACGCTCTCGCTACTTTGACCACGCAGTGGCAATCAACGAAGAGCAGGCTAGATCTTACCCAGAAGGAGACGCGGATGGACCAACTGAAGATGACATCCAGCTGCTCAGACTGCAAGGTGCATTCGATCTCCCACCACGAGCTATCCGAGAAGGGTTGATTAACACATTTATGGAACGATGTTCACCATGGATGCCGATAATTGAGCGGAGCTGGCTAGAAGAAAGCGGCTCTCAGAAGCCGTCAATGCTACTTCTCCAGTCTATTTTCGTCGCTGCGAGCCGAGTCACGTCTGCACCGGCTGTGACTGCGTATGCATCTTTACATCAATTTTATCGTCGCGCAAAAGCCCTGTTCTGGTCTGGATACGAGAGAAATCCAGTGACTGTCGTCGCAGCAGTGTGCATTTTGCATTGGTATAACCCAGAAGGCCCTGAACATGTGTCCACCAATACCAGTGGATTTTGGCGATATGTGGGAGTTGGGTTAGCTCATCAGATTGGATTGCATAAGGAACCAACGAATAAAAGAGATGCTGCCCTGAGGCGCAGACTATGGTGGACTCTATATGTAAGTCAGGAATGGGCGCTAGCACAGAGAGTCGCTGACATCAGACAGGTCAGAGATTGTTGTATTTCTGCAGGACAGGGCCGGCCACTAGCAGTGGATCTGGAGGATTGTGAGGTGGCACCGCCTTGCCCTGAGGATTTCCACGATTCAAGCTCAAATGCTACTCTGTTCATCGCATATGTCGAGATCAGTTCTGTTCTGGGCCATCTCACCGAGTACTGTCGTCGCAAGACCCTCACACGTGAGGCTCGACAGAACCTTGAGAATCGTTTATATCGATGGACACGCGATCTTCCACCCTCACTGCGCTTGTTTTGCATCCAGAGTATTTCAGAAGATGCAGCACCACCGAAAAGAACATTGGCCCGATACAATTTTGAAGCACGTCAGCTCCATATCCCATACTTTACCTGCCTCGCAATCCTGTGTCGACCCAACCCCGGAGAGTCTGCGTCACTAGGAGTGCTTTTAGCGTCGTCTTTCATGGCAGGAATATTCGAAGACTTCCTCGCTCGAGATGAGATCCAATTCCTAAGCCCAGTGTTCACATTCCACCTTTTGGCCGCCGGGATCGGGCTTCTATCGTGCAATAACGTACCATCACACCGGGAGAAGACAGCATGTAGCTTGGAGTCCATCTACCTGGCTCTCGAGGAACTCGCGAAACGCTGGCCATCCGCGAAAGGCAGCCTAAGAGCGTTGAAGAGCATTGCTGAAAAGCAGCGAAGCGCATCGACAGTAGACGAAATGCCGTCGATGACGCTCTCTAGAGAACATCGACCCTTTTTTGAGGGATTTGGCCCGGATCTTTCCTGGGCTTGGTCATATTTCATGGACCTCGGACAAGTGGGGCATGATGGCAGCACAAATCGCTTTATGGTAGCCGGGACCCCAGAGGTGCTAGGAAATTGGGCCGAGTCCCGGGCACCGGATGCTACATCTTCGGACGAGTACAGACCACTCACGACGATCTTGGATCGCAACGAAGGCATCACTATGGGAGAAATGTCGCAGGATATCCCAGGTGATTTCTTTAATCAATACCAGGGAATGGGGGATTGGCTGTTCAAGGATTTGGAATGGAATGGCGAGATTGCCTGGTAGAAATTCTTTGACTATGTACCTATATACCCATAGATTCCAGAGCATTTATAAAGAATACGAGACTGATGAATATGAGCGAATATTCTCAAATATCTTTTGATCTCGGCACTCGGTGAATTTCGGCAACGTAAATGTGAAGGTGTGGAAATGCGGGGGATCTACGAACGTACATCGCCAGATAGTTAACTAATAAACGGTTTAACGTAGAATGTTGGATATACTATGATATCAATATTTACTCAACCGTACAATTAGAATCATGACAGAAATCCCAACCTTCCACAATCTCTCCCTCGAGAGACATGGGAATGTATTCGTTCTGACCATGCAGAAGCCCCCGGAGAACCGGTTGAACTCATCATATTGTCAGGAGATGATCCGGGCCTATCGCACCATAGAAAGAATCATGGGCTCCGACTCAGAAGGAGCAGTAATCACGCAGGGCAATGATGCCAAATTCTGGTGCACTGTACATTGAAGTCCTCGAAACAGAACAACAGTGGAGGAACTAACAAAATCCTCCTAGGGACTCGAGCTGGATGAATCAGACCACAACCCATTTGCAAATACAGACGGATTCTATCCCGTGAGAACAGCCCTTGAGCTAGCTTCGAGCAGAGACGTTAGCATGTCCTGCATAAGACCATACTAACAACCAACATTCAGCTCATTCACACGATTCTCGACTTCTCATTCCCAACAATCGCCCTATTAACCGGGCACACCTTCGGTGGTGCCTGCCCACTGGCTTTGGCACACGACTACCGAATCATGAACTCCCGCCGCGGCTTTATCTCCATGCCCCCCGTGAACCTGGGACTCCACTTCGAGGGAATCGGCTCGTTACCTCGTCTCAAGCTGCGTCCGCAGATTGCGCGTAAGATGCTGCTTGAGGCGCATAAGTGGACTGGGCCTGAAGCGCTAGAGGATGGGATTGTGGATGCTGTTGCGGAGCCGGAGGAGATGCTGAATGTCGCTTTGGAATTGGGGGCGAAGTGGGCGCCTAAAGCGAAGATGGGGTACGTTTTTTTCAATCTGTATGAGTACTTTTTATAGGAAGAATATCTGCTAATGCTGTGTAGGGTGTATGCTTTACTTCGTCAGGAGCTTTGGGGGGATGCCATTAAGAAGTTTCAGCGTATTAGTTATGTTCATAGTCGGGTGACTTCGGCGCCTGCTAAGGTCAAGATTTGATATGGATAATGAGATCAATTACACATATCAGGCAGGCTTTATTTTAAATTTGATCCTATAGTTTGGCCTTATTCTCCATACTCCAGACTTGTACCTCAGACAGCCCCCGATAGTTAGGCGGAAAGAACTGGGGTCCCAATATCTTCTTCTGCACCTTCCCCGTCCCCGACTTGGGCAACTCACCTTGGACCACACGAAGAATAGTCGGCATCTTATACCCAGTCATCCTACTCCGTAGATCTTCCCGCAGCTCGGCGATTGTGAGGCTCTTACGGGTTGTCTTTTGATCTTGTTTCAGGCTGATAGTAGCAGCAACTCGTTGACCAAACTCCTCATCTTCAACGCCCACAACCATGACCTCGGAAACATAATCCAGACCCAGGATTTCGCGCTCGATATCCAACGCGGAGATCTTGTAGCCACCTGACTTGATGATATCGATCGAGGCACGGCCTAGGATGAAATAATATTTTCCTTCGCGGCGAGCAATATCTCCCGTCTTGAAGTATCCCTCGGCGTTGTGTGCATCCGCAGTGGCTTTCTCGTCAAAGAGATACCTGTTGAGAAGATAGGTGAGGATGGAACACACTCAGCTTTGAAAGGACATTTGACCTACTTGGAAAACATGTAAGGGCACTTCACTAATATCTGACCTTCATCGGTAAGCTTAAGTGAGACCGCCTCAGCAACACGCCCAACACTGTTTTGTGGTGTTCCATCGGAATCCAGTTCAGTCTTAATGACTGCACCAAACTCTGTTGCACCATATCGAGTGAGAATTGGCATGTTCCTAATTTGATGCCAGAACTCTTGTACAGGGCCTGGAAGTGCCGAAGTACCGCACAGCATCGCTCTAATCTGACGCGCACCAGCGATATACTGGTCACGTACCTCAGGAGCTTGGTTTGCAATATTCTCTTCATAGTACCGCATCATACGCATGTATATGGTGGGGACTCCAGAGAAAAAGGTAAGACCTCCCTGTCGCCAGCGCTCCCACGTCCACGCTGTGTCGAAGCTTCCACTGCGGAACTCAATACATGCACCGGCCGCGAGGAACGGGAGAAAAGTCAAACCCACGCCGGAGGCATGATGCACTGGAAGGACATGGAGGACTGTGTCCTTGTCTGTGATTTGGTAATAGTCTGCGTCGGCCTCCCCATTCCCAGAGATATAACTACGACGCTGCACAGCTCCCTTGGGGGGTCCTGTCGTACCGGACGTGAAAATTACCAGTGCTGCCGCGTTCATATCTGGAACTGGACCGGAGGAGATGGTCGCTTCATCTGATGGGAGAAGCGTAGGACGGAAATGAGACGCTATTGGGGATATGCAGGGGATGTTTACGCCTTTGCTTTCTCCCATATAGCGAACCACCGACTGGGCCGTGTTTTCGCTGATTGTGCTGGCTACCAGGGCTACACATCGCGCTTTCAATAAGAAGTACGAGGCTTCTTCTGCTGGTAGTGCGGCAGCTGCTGTTTATCAGCTATGCGTCTTTCTCTAGAATATTGAAACTTACCCATAGGAACGACTGCTGCACCGATTGCGAGGATTGCGATGAAGCCGACGGTGTATTCATACCCTCCTGGTGCAAGCAACCCAATGTATACCTCCTTGTCCGCAATTAAATCTCGCCGAGCTTCATGGCTGAGTGATCTTTCCAGAACCTTGCGAAAAGCCAACACATCCGAAAGAAGATGATGGTATGTCTTTTCCACGCCGGCAACCAAGTCGCGAACCACAATGGGCGAAGGCTTACGCTGCGCATAACGCAATAGTCTGTGGAAAAAGGGTAGATTTGGCAACACATTATCTCCCACATGTGGAGGTATGAATAGAGTGCGGTCTCCCATTTTGTTTGGGCCTGTGTACTGCTGAGCTGGGGTGGTTGACCGTCTTATCCCATTTCACTCGACTATACACATTGCGGCAACGCATTATTCCCCCGCTGAACTTCTTAGCCAATAATCTATCGTTATACTTCGTATATTCGGCTACTTGCTAATTCTCCGCGGTTTATATTTACCCTGCGGGGTAGAAGTGTCGGCATTCGGGACTCGGTGATTTTGAAAATACTACGGATTTAGCCAAGGAAATTCGGTAGGGGTATTTGATATATGAATAAAGTCGAGGATAATGGAGTTGTGATCGAGATACAGATCTTCCAAGGGTCAACTTCAAAATGCCTGATTTCACGGATAACCTTCGCCCAAGCCAACCAGATGGGCCAACGACACTAGCCCGCGAGCGTGAACGATCCAACATCGCCACTGAAGAACTAGGACACCATTTATTGGCTTCAGATGGATTTTTGGAACGACAAGCTCGGATCCTCCCTATCATCCAGCAAGAGCCACTTTTCTCCAAAGACCAGCAACAAAACCTCTCCAGACCAGAAAGGTTCAAGTTAGGAGTTGCGCGCGCAAAACTCTTACGCCGAATGAGAGACACGCACAAATGGAGCTACCTCGAATACCAAATGGCCGAGTACCTGGTCGACGACGTGTCTCCTTACTTCCTGCACATGGAGATGTTCATCACGACCATCCGTGAACAGGCCAGCGAGGAACAGCAGGCGTACTGGCTGCCACTAACCGAGTCCTGGAAGATCATTGGTGCATATGCACAGACAGAACTGGGACATGGGAGTAATGTCCGTGGCTTGGAGCTTGAGGCGCGATGGGATAGCCGGACCAAGGAGTTCGTGCTGCATAGTCCGACTCTAACGGCGAGTAAATGGTGGAATGGTAGTTTGGGCCGTTTAGCCAACCACGCTATTGTTGTCGCACAATTGCTTCTCCCGGATCCTGGATCACCGGATAAATACGTCTCGCATGGTCCTCATCCGTTTATTGTGCAGGTGCGGGATATGAAGACACATCAACCGTCGAATGGGATTGTTGTTGGAGATATTGGTCCGAAATATGGATATATTACTATGGACAATGCGTATATGATGTTTGACCAGTTCAGGTTTGTTCCTCGTCCATACCATAGGAATCTATTCGCTAATAACATGCTAGAATCCCACACTCTGCTATGCTATCACGATACTCAAATGTCGATCCTAACACAGGAATTCATACCAAGCCAGAGAAGCCAGCTCTAATCTATGGCTCACTGACCTACGTGCGGTCGAATATGGTCCACCGCGCCCGACTTGTCCTCGCACGGGCAGTTACCGTGGCAATGCGGTATAGCAGCGTGCGACGGCAGTTCCAAGATCGAGACGGCGATAAGAAGGGACCAGAGATGTCCGTTTTGGACTATCCGACTGTCCAAATTCGAATCCTGCCTCTCCTTGCTACGACCTTTGCACTTCACTATACAGGTCTTGCCATGCAGACAGTCTACAAAGACGCACGACAGGATATCGAGAAGGGCAATTTCAATTCGTTGGCTCATATGCACAGCATGTCTTCCGGATTGAAAAGTCTGTGTACTATCCTCGCTGCGGATGGCATTGAGACATGCCGACGTGCCATGGGTGGCCATGGGTTTGGCGGCGGGAGTGGCTTGATCCAGGTTAATAATGATTACCTCTCCAAGCCAACTGTTGAGGGTGATAATTGGATGATTACGCAGCAGGTTGCGGCGTATCTGATTAAGAAGATGACTGTTGCTGTCGAGTCGCCTGATATCGCTGGTGTTGATGAGACTGATGCTCGATTTAAAGAGTTTATTCGTAACAAGCGTCGCCCAGGATCGGAAGCGCAGACCTACGATATCCTGAACAGTGATTTGGACATTGTTAAGAGCTTTGAGTTGAGAGCCACTGCCATGGTAAGTTCTACAAAACTCATACCATCGAACATCTTGAAACTAATAACCAGCAGGTATACGACGCATACGAACAAAGAGTCATAAAAAAACAAAACTGGAACAGTCTTCTAATCCAGCTCCACAAACTAAGTCGGGGTAAGCCGAATCTCGAAGCGATGTATTGTTATACACTGACCTTACACAAAACACCAGCACAATCCGAATCGATCATAGTCGCGACCTTCTTCGACGCCCTCTCCAACGACAAAACCCTGTCAGCACCGATAAAAACCGTCTTATGGGACTGCTTCCGCTTGTTCGCATTATACAGCATGGAGAACGAAAGCTTCGAATGTAAGCCTCCAGGGACAAACCCACAATTAATTCCAACAAACTAATGAAAACACCAGTCTTCCACTCCAACGCCGTCTCCCAAGCAGATTTGAATACCCTAGCCAGTCGAGTCCAAGACATAATGGCGCGTATCCGACCACATGCCGTGAAACTGGTTGATTCATGGATGATTCCTGATTATTTACTGGATAGGTGAGTGGTTATCAAGTCGTTTGATATGATGTGATGCAGGAATAAGTGTCTGACTGACTTGATTATAGTGCGCTGGGCCGGTATGATGGTCGTGTTTATGAGGATCTATTTAATCGTGCCCATCGGTTGAATCCGCTGAACAGGATTACTTTCAATCCGAATTATTGGGAGGATGAGATTGTTAAGGGGAGTGGGGATAATGGGGGTGGTATCTTGTCCAAGTTGTAGATGTCTATTATTTACTGCATAGGTGGGTTAGAGATCGTTAAGCGAGTTTGTATGTATAGTTAAACCGAATGTTTTATTATATTCTATTGAATTGGCCACAGGTGGCTCCCATTCGTACAGATTGAGGCGAGGAATTCCAAAATAAGCGCTGCGCGTAAATGTCCACACAGAGATGTTATTAATCCAATGCAAGTAGATAGCACACTGTACTGTGGAATTATAAAAATCTAGATAGTGCCAAACTGGTATGTAGCCCAGTTAACGGCGGGCCCATCATCAGGACCGAAGACCTGGTAGGGGATACGACCCCACTCAGGGTTATTGATACCATCGATCCAGTCCTCGGTCTCGATAACAAAGCATCCGTATTTGTTAACGTGGGTGGCACCGGCATCACCACCCTCATCCTTGTTGCGCTTCGCCTGCGACTTCTTAGTGGCGATGGAGCCGTTCTGCCCGCTGCAGGTGTAGATCTGCAGCGCGGCCTGGTTGGTAGCGACGTCGAGGCTGATACCGGTGGAGCTGGACGAGGCGCTTAGGACCGTGGCCAACGAATCCGACGCGTATGTTGAGGGTCGGTCGACGAGGAAGCATGTGTCGTAACCTGTGCAGCCGGCGCCGCAGAGGTCGTATGTCTTCTCGATGTCCTTGCCGATGAGTTTGGGGCTCGTGAAGTCCAAAGCTCCTTGGTAGGCGCTTTCAACGTCGTGGATGGTGCCATTGGGGATTAAGATGCTGTCTCCACCGACGAACCGTTGTGAGAGGGGAAGTTGCAGGGTGGTGTCCTTCAACACGTTGGATTCTTTGAACGCGTTCAGGTTCCAGTAGATGTGATTGGCCAGCATGATGGGGGTCTTCTCTGTAAGAGAGAGAGCCACCAGTTTGGTAGTCAATTGGGGAAGTCCCTTGGGGTTGGATTGAGTCTTCTCAGTAGACACGCTAAAAGTAGCATGGGTAATGACGTCTCCTGGGAACTTCTCGAAGCCTTGATCGAGCAAGGTGAAGGTGATGGAGGACTCGCTGTGCGAGGTGACTGTCCAGTTGCGCATATCATATCCGATCAAGCCACCGTGGAGGGTATCCACGCCATCGTTTTCATTCTTAGGAACGTGGTACGCATTATCATCAATGGTGAAGGTACCGTTCTTGATACGGTTGGCATAGCGACCGACAACCGCGCCGAAGAACGTGCGATTGGTTTCACTATCATGCAGATATTCCTTGGGGTCATCGTAGCCAACGACGACATCTTGGACGTTGCCGTCACGATCTGGAACTAGCAAGGAGGTGAGACGCGCGCCGTGCGGAATCAGCTTGGCAGTGATGTTTTCCGCCTTGATCGTATAGCTTTTGAAGTGATCGGCATTTGAGCCAGTAGCAGACGGCGAGGGAGACGCAGTCTGAGAGTGAGATGGTGATGGCACCGCATTGACCAGGGCAGGCAACCCATAAAGGGCGGCTGTCACATAAGACTTGAGATGCATTTTGAGTCCCAGGAGAGTTGTAACCGAGAGAAACAAGATACAAAAGAGGAGAAGAAAACGAAGGGTGAACCGGGCAGGGCAAACTAATGAACGGAGCCCACGGAGGGGGACAGGCATTTTATGAGAAGCTCCGTTCGGATCGCAATAAACATTCCCTAATTTGCGCTAAACTACCTCCGCATGGCTTGGACGCTAGGGGGCGGGGGCAATGTACGGAAACCGGGGTAAAGGTTGTGGTGAGACCAGGATTTATCCGAATGCAGGTGGTGTGATTGACATACAAGTCAACCATTGGACAGTTGAACAAAGCGGACGGTAGATAATGAGGGGGAAGATCCGAGCCCCTATTCCGCCTATTTCGGTGACTTCAAGGGATGTAACTTAAGGGCCGTGAGTCCAGTCAAGCTCAAGAGGCGTTCTGCCACTGACGGCACGGAACAAATGTTACCTCGACCGAGAGCGAACGGCAAAACTCGGCAAAACTCCGGTGGAGTAATTTGTTTACCGCCCCCGGAGTTATTAGTCAGCCACATCAATCCCCGGGGCCCGGGGTCTCGGGGCCCGTGAACCTTTCCAAATTGGGTTAGTTCCTGCCTAGGTAACCGTTCCAAGGTCAATGGAGCAGAAAGAGAAAGCGGCTACTCAATAAGCCCCAAAAATCGCTTCATCCGATCATAGACATAGAAACTTGTCGCCACCATGGGAGCCATTTTCACATAGCCAATAGTCAGCCCAACATAAAATCCCCTCACTCCCCTCTCCAGAAAGATACGTTGGGCTGTCTCCAAAATGCTTGATTTGGTATCCACTGCACTTCCAACTTGTATCCGTCGCCGAATAATATCAATCGGATAAGAAATCGTTTGAGCGACTATGCCAGCAACTGCCCCACAGGAAAGCTGCGCAACTGCGGTCAGTCGGGTGGAAGATGGCGCCTCCAGAGTATAAGGTGCAAGGACAGGCGTGCGAAGCCAATCTCTAAGTAGATCATGGGTGAGGAATGACGTGCCAGCATACGGAAGTATGCCTAGCATAGTTGGGGTAATCCCTCGATAAAGATTTGACAAGCTCCCGCTGCCTCCCCCTTCAAGGTACATTTTCCGAGAAATACCAAGCCAGGATGAAGGATTCTTTTGGACTGTTTCGAAGGCAAGACGTGTACGGATCAACTCGAGAGGATATGTGATCAAGGTAGAGGTCGCACCGGCCATACTTCCGCACAAGAATCGACGCCATGGTGCTTCTTTCTCCGGAGATGTGATAATTGCTGCTCGGAATTGTTCGTATGCGAGAAAGTTGATACCAGCATATGGAAATACGCGGACTAAGCTTGCCGAGTGCCCTTTGAAAAGCGCAGGTATACCATACGAGGTTCGAATGTGTCTGGCAGCCTGAACAAAACCATCCCAGCGGGTTGAATACTGTACAAAATGAGAGTGGGAGGTTTGAAAGAGGATTCTGATCCTCTCCAATGGGGCGACAATGGTTTTGGCCTACATTACTCTGACATTAGCAAGCTACAGTTAGTAGCTCAGGTGGTAAGGCTCACAGCGCAGCCTGCAACACCTCCGGCTAGTCCATTTCGTAAAACATAGTCCAAATTTCGGCTGTCTTCATTGGGTTTTGATGTGCGATAAAGATGGCGACTGCCTTCTGTCTTCGTCGATGGATCTTTCGCGATTGGGGCACTGATGCCTGTGTCGCTCATTTCTCTCGCAAGAACCAGCAAAGGCTCAAAATGACGTGAACTGAAGAATCAAATCAAAGTCAGATCCAGCATAGGATATAAATAATGAATTATTACAGTGAAAAGGCACATTGGCAGCCATCCGACACATTCCGCAGTACGCAGCGAGGAAGGGAGATAAGGGGAGAGTGAGGAAGTGATGAAGTGAGGGAAGGAAAACGAAGTCTTGGCAGTCAAAGGGCTGAATACTACGCTCCCAGCGACCATAAGGATCATCTAAGAAAATTGTTTGTGAGAATACGACGTAATTGACCGTAGAAAGCGACCGAGTTCCAAGCTTATCTCCTAACTCCGGTTTTGTTTAGGTAAATCTGCAATGTTGGATATTTCTGACTTCTTTGGTCGAAACGGATATTCATATTCTCGTAAAACTTGAAACTTGACAAATTGACCTCTAATTACTTCCCGAAAGCTCAAGCATAAAGACCCTTTTGGTTGTTCCGGTGACGCCAAATCTCAACCTCACCACCACCGCGAATAACCCCAACTCGCATGGAAGAAAGGAGGTTGTGAGCAGCATTCGAGTGAGTGTAGACACCACCGTTGAACATGGCAGTAGCATCCTTTCCAATGGCCGATGAAATGAGGGTTTTACCACCAGGGTGTTCTATAATAAATTTGCTCACATCGTGAACAACACCGGCAATAGCAACTAGAGCTTTACCACTCTGAGTTTCTGCAATAAAATCGTCCCAGTCGACGATAGGCAGCTGGTCCAGGGGAACACCCCAATCAAGCTTAGAGCGCTTCTGGTCGAGTTTCTTCTGTAGTTGTTGTACACGACCTTTCTCGATTTCGTTGGCTCGGAACTCCTTGAGGTTGGTTGCCAGACCGAGCTGTTTCCACACCCAGATTGACCACTTTGTGGGATCATACTGCCACCATTCGATGGCGTTTCGGTAGTCGGAGGGGAACTGGTTAGAGTTTAGTGGGTGCGAGGTAAATGCAAGGGAAAGAACCTTCTTACCTCGTGGTGGAAGTTGTGGTAACCTTCACCGAGAGTAATCAGCGCGGTAACGACGTGATCGCGAGGTGAGTTCCTGTCATCGAATGGCTAAGGCGTGTCAGAGTGAGCGGGAATATAACAAGAACATTATGTGGACAATGACTGACCTGTTCACCCAACCAATGGGCAAGAGAATTGACGCAGAAGGTGGCTTGCTGCACAAATGAAAACCGAAGAATTCCAGCATACACAAGGCCGCCCTTCCAATCACCCCATCCGAGGCCAGCAACGAACATAGGGAACAGCATCCCGAAAACCAAGATGATAGATCCGTAATGCTTGTGCTGCCAGACGACGACCGGGTCCTCATTCAAGTCAGAGATGTCGGTCCTGCCACGGGTTTTCGGGTTCTGATTGAGAACCATCCACATGAAATGCGAATACCAAAGACCCTTCATGACACTGTATGGGTCCTTGACTGTGTCGGTCCATCGGTGGTGTGCCCTGTGCTTACTGCTCCACCACCGGATTGAGCCTTGGACAGCGCCACCGCCGACACATGCGAGGAATATTCTGATTGGAAGGCGACTGGAGATATCAGATGCCGGTTAGTACTTAATTCAAAGCAAAGCAGGGGATGAGACAGTGGCAGACTTACGCTTCGTAGGATCTGTGCGCCCATAGACGATGGTACCCAGCAGTGATGCCCAGTCCTGTCCAGAAGTAGTAGAGAAGTGCCCAAGCAGCAGTGATCGCCTTCAGCTGTGTATAGAATGCAGCGACGATGCCGCCGACGGGTACGATTAGGATCAGGGTTGTGTTGACCCAGTTGACATGCTGGTACCAGTTACCGAGTGTGACGGGCTTCTCGCTGATATGTTGCTTTCCAGTACTTGGCTCAGTTTTGGCCATTGTGGCAGTGGATTTGAAAATCGTAGGTCTCTTGCAAGGTTATGAAAATCTAGGATTGACTTGAGGGTTTGGGGGGGGAGAGGGGTGAAAGAATTCAAATTGGGGACCCTGAATCCAGGTTATTTAACATAAAGAACCGTTTAGTTATTTCATATCAACGAGTCAATCGTCAGTTGTGTTGCTCTCAGCAAGAAAATGTTGAACCGTTGGGAATGTCAGGCAATACATGTTACAGATGTTTAGGGCGGGAGTCCTCCCAACTCCATCCCCCCAACACTAAAATTAGCACAAAATCTTTAGCAGTGGTCATTCTGAGACCCTTTATTGGTTGAAATATTTTCTATTTTAATCAACAATTGATACTTGATACTCGAATGATTTAAATTGGAAGTAGGTTGGCAAATTCGCCACTAATTCGACACCGATCCAGTCCATTGTCTGGCCCCGGGGCTAAGGCCTGGAACACTGTTATGCATAAAATGATAAGGCACAGGCTAGTTAGGGCAAAATAAAGTATTATTTCATAATAGAAAGGGTGCGCAAGGGCCCGTTTGAACTTCTCCCGTAGGTTAACCCGAAAAAAACGGCATTAGTACCGCGATGCGCTCCTGATCTGGTAGTGTCGTGATTGCCGGACCTGGGAACTGTAGGGATGCTACCTGGGGAGTGATAGCGTCGAAAGAAGGCCAGACAAAATCGGAGAAGAAGGCCAAAGTGGAGCTGTACCCTCTGGCTCTTAAGTATGACTTGTCAACATTTGGGTTCCCAGTTCGCGCAAAAGAAGCCCACATGTCCTGGATGGCATTGGTATAATACACATCATCGTCAACGCGGATGGGCTGGTCATAGAGATAGTACGTCCCGAAGACCTCGTATAGATCGCCTGAATGACATTTGTAGTAAGGGACTTCGGGGTGGTCAACGGGGAATGAGCACATGCCCCAAGGGTTAAAGTATGAGAGCGCATACCCCCGCTCCATTGTGTATATCCACATTCGATCAAAGGAATACGACGCAGCTCCTACCTGGGCAACCTGGATGGCTGGTCCGGTTAAGAAGGCATTGCTCGCAACGTTTACTGTGGCGCTGTAGGCATTGTTGAACGAGTATTCCGATGAGAAATTGCCCATGGCTGTCGTTTCGGTGGGAGATACTGCCCACAATGGTGACTCTAAGACTGCTTCCACTTGTTTGGCGTTCAAAACACCAGTCTTCTGCATAATGTCGAGTCCTGCCTCAAGGCTGGTGATGTTGGGAGGGAGAGCCTTGGCGATAAGCGATTGATATTCGTCAGGCATATACCCGCCATACATTTCACATTGTTGGCGTATTGCCGTCCCTTTGCAAGCTGCGCAATGGGCATGTCCTCGAGGTAGAGGCCATCGATAACAGACGTCCACGATGTCACATTTGTCTCTGGGAGCTGTAGTAGTGTCTCGGCTGGTAAGGACTGCAGGCATTCTAGACGCACTGCCCCAGTCGCATGAGGACATAAGTTTTTGATGAAGGGCAGGATCTGAGCCGCAGCAGCAGATGGAGTCATAGCATAACCACTCCCGGATGATTGCACAATGGCCCCTGTAAAGAGCCCGGCAGCCTTTTGAGATTGGATGAGTGAGATGACAGCAGAGCCTCCTGCAGACTGCCTGAATATCGTAACGTTGTTCGGATCACCACCAAAGGCGGAGATGTGGTTTTGCACCCACTTAAGAGCCTCAATCTTATCCGAAACGTCATAGTTATCTGTAACTGTGGAGTCATTAAGGGCTAAGAAGCCAAAAATGCTCAGTCGATAGTTGACCGTAACCAGGACAACATCTCCACGGCTAACGAGACTAGCCCCATACTAGTTATAGTAAAGCCGAGAAGGTTCGTGCTCAAAGTTCTTAATCGTGCCAAGCGCCCAACGCACCCTGTGTTGTATAATTTGTACCTTTTGTATGGTGCGTCTATACAAAAGGTACCTAATTCAGTTTATTATCAAGGGAAGGTGCGAAGGTCCCACTTGGTACGATTAATTCAAGGTTCACTATCATAGCCTTTACTTTTCCATGGCCTTCTCGAAAATAGAGTGGAACAGCGATTCTGCCTTCTCCATATCGACTTTGGCCGCTTCATCCGTCAGTCGTCGGGATCTACCCATCATCTGATCATGTAGGGTCTCCCAGTCAACACCGACAAGCTGACCATTCTGCTTGACAATCTTTCTGTCGACAATAACGGTGTCAATATTCTTTGGCGATGCATGGAAGACCACAGTCGCGATAGGATCCACAACGGGCACCGTATCAATATCATCACAGCGGAAGATCACCAGGTCAGCCTTTTTACCAGGAACGATAGAACCAACCAACAACCCCATATCCATAACCTCTGCCCCTCCCAGCGTTGCCATGCGTAATACATCTACTATCTACTGTCTTCCTGCGGACATCTCTCTGGACTGTACGATGATCATAGTCGCGAGCCCGTTGCGTCTGAAGAGCCAACCTCATCTGCGACAGGAAATCATTACCTTGATTCGAAGTGATATCGAGTCCAAGGCACGACCGGCAACCCATCTCAGCAGCTTTCCATACCACGGGATATCCCATGCCCATTTGCAGCTCCGTATCCGGCGTCCCAACAATGCCAGCACCAGAACTCCGCACCGCAGCCAGCTCGTTATCTGTCATGCCACCTCCGTGACTGAATACGAGGTCCGACCCCATCAGCTTTGCATCAACAATGTTTTGGATGACTTCAGGCTTGGGGGTCTTGTGAGGAACTACTGAAGTATGTACGGTCGTCAACCTAGCTTGGAGCTTTCTCGCGAGATCCAATTCCTCGATGTTTTGTTCCCGGGATCCTTTGGGTTCTGATAGAGCCCATAGCAGAATGTGCCTCGAATAGCGGCATCCTTCAAGCCATTCACCGCTGCATTGGCATGTGCGGGCGAGTTTATAACGTGGCAGTGATCCAAGACAGTCGTTACGCCGTTGTTGAGCAAGCTCAACGCAGCAGCGTAATTGGCGAAGTAGACATCAAGTGGTGCTTCATTGTTTCCTGAATGTCTGAATTAAGACAGGCATCAATAATGGCCGAAAAGGGGGTTTTGTCGCATGGCATCTATACCGCCGCGTACTCCATACTCCGTTCCTCTCCACAGCTTGGCTGGGTTTCTTCGAACTAGGGCTTCAGATCATTTCGCGCCACTAGCGCCAACCACACTAATCTCCAACTCATCCTAACATTAAAATAGTCAGTGAAATGTTTAAAAAGGCAAAGGATTCTGCGCCTTCCAGACACAATGCCGATCAGTCGCAGGTCAATCAACTAACCTCAAAGTCTCCCGGGACAATCAAACCAGGCAATCCCCAACTCTTGCTTAGACGCGGGTTCTTCCGCATGTAGCTCCGATATTCCGGTGCACCGGGCCTGAGAACATTATCGGCAATCACTAGCGCGCCTTCCTTATCTAGGAATCCCAATTTCTCCGCCAGCTTCACATCCGGCTCATAGAGCGCCTCGTCATGGTCCATAAACAGCAAATCAATGCCGGTCTCAGCCAGGATGCCTTCATCGTGGAATCGCTGCAAGGTATGTTGAGATGCGCCCACGATCACTTCAACAATATCCTGGAGACCCGCGAGGCCGACGAGATTCATAGCGATGGAGGCGATGAGCGGGTCGATTTCCACGCTGTAAAGCTTCAATTTGGCAGCCCCGCTCTCCTCGTCATCTTTCAGGTCGGTTTTGTCCTGCGCGTGTATTTCTTTGAGGATATTCCCGAATAAAATGGCCGAGTACCTAAGTCGTGCGTATATGGTTAGCGTCTCCATTGGATCTTGGTGATCGCGGGATCCACGCCACGCACCCGACATAACCGCCCAGCTCCACCAGCACGCGGGGACGGTGTTCGCGGATCAAAACGGCCAGTTTATTGGCTTTGTCGGAGCCAATGTTGATAAGGAAGTCCTCCTGGGCGGCGAACTCGTCCATGGCGGCCAGGATTGCGGATGGGGAGCCCCGCAGCTTGGTGTCGAGGTCAGGGTGGTTATAGATGTATTTGAGTAGGGTGACCTCGCGGCCATCGTGCGATTCGACAATGTCTTCATCATCCAAGCCTTCCATCTTTTTGAGGGATGGGTACTTGGCAAAGATATTGGGCTCAACCATGGTGGGCAAAGGATGGGATGGAATTGGGAGGGAAAAGGAAAGATGGGACATGGAAATACGGCTGGGGGGATTGGAGGCTCCTTATAAGTGAAATGACTCTGGTCATCTTTCCTAATCAGGCCAAGGGCCATTAGGACCGTCGCAGCCCCGATGGTGTTAAGCTTCCGTATCCCGGTCTTGAGGCACACGTACTTCAAGCGAATTCACGCTAGTAATTATAAAACAGTAATACGGTGAAAATAACAGATACTTTTGAAAAAAAGAAAGAAAAAAAAAATGGATGTATGGATGCACGTAGGCAGCTTTCGATTGTCCGAGTTGAAACGTCTCTATAATATATCTGGTTATGTAAAGGGACTAAAGTGGACATGTAAGATAATCCTCAAATATTATCGCCTCGACTCCAACACTGCACTTGTCCCATTTGTTCCGCCCATGAGAAGTGCCTGCGACGTCACAAAATAGGCCAATCCCGCTCGCTTCATGTCTCCCACGAACTTGAGTCCCGGGACCTTCTCCAAACCCTTGCCCCCTCTCTGCTCCTCTAAGAAGGCAACCATTTCACCAATGTCAATGCGAATGGGGCAGTCATGATGCAAAAACTCCAACAGCGACGATTCTTGCGTCGGGGTCTTCACAAGATTTTCCGCAAGCTGACTAGCAGCTGAATGTACGGGAGTCATCTCGAAATGACCTGTGGTACCATTGAATTCGGGCATGATGGACAGCTCATCAACGAAGCCAACAAAATGCTGCAGCGCGTCTACCACAACCGTTCCATTGGCAGGCTCTTTGGCCGGAACGAAACGATGAATTGAGACAGGCACGTTGAGAACCGAGACAGCATGCTCGAGGATCTGCTCGCACGCCCACCGCGATGCAACGTAGCCGTTGGACCCGTCAACGCGTGGTGGATACTTCGCCGCGGACCCCGCAGGGATTTCAACACCTTCCGCAGAGACTACGCCTGCACTGGAGACATAGTGTATCGGTATCTGGCGCCCAGCAGCCATTTGAACCAAGAGTTTCGTGGGCGTCACGTTGATGGGACGGAGGAGGCTGTAATTGTCCCAGAAGGATCGCGTCGCAGCCATGTGCAATATCGCATCCACCTCCAGAGCAAGCGATGCAAATGTCTCCTCGCCAAGACCAAGCCACGGCTCGGTCAGATCGCCGCCATGGGTGATAATCTTGGTCGAGTTCAAGGCTAGACGGCGTGGCGTGTTACCTGGCTTGTCGCGGAGACCAATGCAGTGAATCTTGGATACATCCGGTCGGGCAATAAGCTCGGCTAGAATGTGCTTGCCTAAGAAGCCCCCAGAGCCGGTAACGAGGATTACCTTGTTAGATGTCTTGAGGGGTTGGTGCTTGGTGGCCTCCGACACAGTGAAGTCGCTGAGCAAGGCCGTCTCTTTGTCCCAATCTATCAGGTCAACGCTCAAGCTCTCCTCGATCTTTTGCGTCATGTCACTCAAAATACTGGCATCAATGAGGTCAAAGAGCCGCACTGTGACATTGAATGTCTGCCGAATGCGGGATTGGAGCCGTACAATGAGCAGGGAGTTGCCACCGACCGTGAAAAAGCTTGTCGAAGGGCCAATGTCAAGACCTAGCTCCCCAGTATTCAGCACATCTACCCAGAGGCGTCGAAGCTCCAGCATAGTTTCTGTCAATGACTCCGTGTTATCCTCATTATCATTGTTGGATCTCTGCGGCAACGGGAGCTCCTTGAGTGCCTTGCGGTCCGTCTTGGAGTGGTTGCTTAACGGCATACGGTCCAAGGGGATCGCCATGACGGGAACCATGTACTGCGGCACATCTAGATTCTTCAGGAGCTGAACTAGGAACGCTTCCGTGTCGACAATGTGATGGCGAGGGGCAAACACAACGTGTGCTATTAGGATAGGCGGGTCTCCATCGCGTAATGTGACGGCGACTTCCTTCAGAACACCCCCGGCTGCTTTGATAATATTGCTTTCAATGTCACCGAGTTCGATTCGCAGACCACGTATCTTCACCTGCGTATCGCCCGCAATACGGTTATGGAACACCATTGCCCCATCATCTTGAAGGTGTGCGATATCACCTGTGCGGTACATCCGCGTCCAACCTTGCGCAACATACTCTGGTATGGCATATGGATTGTGCAGGAAGTGTTGTTCTGTGAGCTCCTCGTTGTCCAGGTAGCCAAGGGATACACCCGCGCCACCGATATACAATTCGCCTGGCATGCCGACGGGTACCGGTTTGCGCTGGTCGTCCAAAATGTACGCCGCGTAGTTGGGGAGCATGAAGCCACAGGGAATACGGCCATCCGGGGGTGGTTCGCGATACGCGACTTCCATCTTGGTCGACGAAATAGAGATCTCGGTCGGTCCATAAGAGTTGAAGAAACGTAAATTGGGCAGCTGCAGGGTTGCAAGGCTCCGCGTAAGAGTTCCAGTTAGAGACTCGCCACCTCCAAATGCGAAGCGCCAGCTAGAGGCCTGCTTGAGATTGTCGCTTCCGTAATCGAGCCAGAGTGAATATTCGGCAGGAGTGGCCTTTGTGTAGGTGATATTCTCCTCATTGATGATCTTGGTCACCTCAATAGGATCCCCACGCTTGTCCCAAGGCACGATGTATACAGATCCTCCGTTGACTAGGCCCGTGTAGATCTGGTCTGATGAGTGGTTGAAGGTAAAAGCACTTTGCTGGAGCACCCGTTCAGCTTTCAGACCCCACTTCCATGTGTAGCCCTCAATCTCATTGCGAAGACCTGAGTGCGTCACAGCAATGCCTTTGGGCTTGCCTGTCGACCCGCTCGTGTATAGCAGTGCGGCAACAGCATCGCTGCGAGACATATTAGGTACCTTGGTCGACTTCGCTCTAACCTTTGATACATTGACGACTTCTGCAAATGTGACGTTCACTTGTGCGACATTTTCAACAGTTGTGGAGTCGACAAGGATAGCAGCCGGCTTGCAGCTCCCTGCAACATCTGCAAGGCGAGGCAGCGGGTTCCGAAGATCCAATGGAACATATACAGCCCCAAGACGCATGATAGCGAGCATCGAACAGGGCCAGTCAACGGTCGCATCCTCAAAAACGAGGACTCGAGAGCTCTCGCCAACACCAGCCTGCTGCAAGGCTGTAGCAATGACTTCGATGCGATCGATCATGGCACCGTAGGTGAGGATTGTGCTGTGGCCGTCTTTCAAAGCAACTTTATCATCATTCTCTTTGGCAATCTGATCAATCCGATGAGGAATTGTACCACCAGGCCAGGAAGATTCAAAATTGGGACCTTGATTTCGTCAATAGGTATAAATTTGGGAAGAGACATTGAACATATTTACTTACCATGTCCCACATTAAGTGCGAGTTCCAGCTCCTTGTCGCTGAACAAGGCAAAATCTTCCAATTTCAAGGAGGTATTTGTCGCGAACGTATCCAAGAGGTGGACAAACGTATTCAGCAGCAGCTGAGCGGCCGTCTTGTCGTAAAGGCTGGCTTGAGTACGGAACAGGATGCGCGCACTATCTGCACCATCTGTTACGTCAAGAGTCATGTCGTATGCGGTACGCCCAGGATGGACCTGCAAAAACTCAAACTCAGTACTGCCAAAAGACAGCTTTTCTTGATGACCTTGGCGATAATCAAAGAACGCCTGGAAGAATGGACTGTATGCCGAGGACCGAGGCACGTTAAGTTCCTTGAGCAAAATATCGAAGGGTACATTGGAGTGTTTCAGGGCTTCCAGCGCCTTTCCACGGGCCTCCCCAACGCTCTGAGCAAATGTCTGGCTGGAGTTGCGTTGGAAGCGTAGCGTGAGGAGGTTCAACAGTAGGCCAATGGTGCCTTCAACATCGGGGTTGATTCTGTTGGCGTCAGCGATACCGATTGTTAAGTCGCCAGCGTCAGTGAAGCGGAATAGCATGGCCTTGAATGTGGCGAGATAGAAGTGGAAGGTCGTGCAGCCATTGACCCTGGCTGCCTCCCGAACTTTAGCCATCAGCTCGGAATCCACTCGGCACTCGACTTGATGGACATTGAATGAATTAAGCGGCATGCGTGAGGTCATGTGCGACATAGGCAAGAGTGGTAGTACGGGGTGTCCGTTCGGGAACTCGTTCTTCCAGTATGCAATGTCTTCATTGAAATCGCCGCTCTCAAACGCAGCTCGCTGAACACGCGAGAATTCGGGCACCTGACAGGGAGGTGGGCCAAGGGGCTGTCTTTGATAAGCCTTCTCAAGGTCAGCAAGGAAGTTCTGCAGGCTGACCCCATCCATGAGGATGTGGTGGTAGTTGAAAAGAAGATAATGCTCCGAGGGGGAAAGAGTGAGCAAAACTAGTCGCATCAAGTTACCACTGGCAAGATCGAACGGAACTTGCTTCATGGCAGCATACTCGATGTCAACATCCTCAACCCTGTTGATGTTCTTCCTCTTCAGCCGGACGAGTGAGTTGGGCAAAACCTTTTGATAGGCTAAGTCTGCCTCCTGCTCATGGGCCACGAAGCATGTGCGCAGCGACTCGTGCCTGTTGGTCACTAGGCGAACGGCGCGCTCGAGATCTCCAGTACGCAAGTTGCCAGTGATGCGGAGGTAAAATGTGACGTTAAATGTCGCCGGGTCGTCTATCAGGAGCCCTAGGAACCAGAATCGTGATTGCTGGAAAGATACCAGTTCTGTCTTCACAAAGTCAGAGGAAGGAGTTAAAGCCTTCTCTGATTTTGCAACCGTTGTCAAGTCAACATTGGAGGGAACATTGGACAGGACAGTTGCTGGGGTGCTGGAAGGCGACTGGTCACTGGACAATGCCGATTGCGGAGAGGTCGTGTTGTTTTCGCTCCATCTACCTGGCGAACCCGTCCCAGAGACAGACGGTGAGGGTGGAGACCTGGGTTTCGCAACCGAAGGCTTGGCTGTGGGCTTGGATGATCCCGTCTTGGATGGGCCTCCAGCTTCCACGTTTGGGAGAAGGCCTTCCGGTAGCTTTTCCAAAGCCTGTTGACACAAGGTTGCAACAGTGCCACCCCCAAGAACCTTGAGTACCGGAATGTCTGTCTTGAGCTCCTTTAAGAACCACCCGCGCACCTCAACAGCGACTAATGAGTCGATGCCAAGCTCCACAAGGGGTATGTCGTGGCCGACCTGACCATCGGCAAGTCGCGAAATCATTGCCAATTTGGCCGCGAAGCACTCTGATAATTATTTAGTTAGTGAATGTTGTGGTTGGAAACGGTAGGTCCATTTCATGTCTCACCTTTCAAGATTTCAAGCGCGTCTGCAGTACTTTTCGATACAGCGAGCTGGTCACGGACGGGAAGGGCGCTCTTCTTGCCGGCAACATCATCCTTTGAAGAATGCTCTCCTAGGATGACTTTGTGCTGCATGCGTGGATCGTCAATCCACGGCACGGGGAACTCCTCGCCCTCTTGGACATTCCGGCAACCGGTAGTCACCATCGGGCTTGCACCGGAATTTGCCGCGCCAGCTCGAATGGCCTCCGCAAGGAGTTGATGCAAATCCGTTTCGGAGACAGCCATGAAGCCATTTCGAATTAATTGCTCTCTGGCAGTATCACTAGCACGCTCTAGGTATCCGATACCAACGATGGAGCCGATGTCCAGAGAGGTGGCTGCGAGACCACGTTTACGCCGCTGGCCGACGAGGCCAGTCATGTAAGCATTTGCAGCCGTATAATTGGACTGCCCACTATTGCCAACAACTGATGTAAGGGATGAGAAAACGATGAAGAAGTCTAGTTTAGCATCACCGAGCACTTCGTCAAGATTTTTAGTTCCGACGACTTTGGGGTTCATCACCTTCTCTAAGATTTCGTGCGTCATTTCTGAGAACGTGGCATCATGGAAGACGGCTGCACCGCTTGCAACGCCAGCAATTGGTGGGGAGTTGGCTCTGAGGTCCGCGAAAACCCTTTCAACATCATCCTTGTTTGTGACATCCCTGGATAACTTGAATTAGCCACAAAACTTGTTAAAATAGGTCGGTCAGCTTACATGGGAATGAACTTGACAGTGGTGCCCTTCTTCTCCATTTCAGCCTGCCATTCCGGATCCGCCTTGGGGGTACGACTGGTAAGGCAAATACAGCCAGCTCCATTTCGGGACATCCACTGAGAGATCGACTGACCGAGCCGCCCCGAAAGACCAACCAAAACGTATGTCTTATTCCGGGAGAAGAGCTGAGTGGCATCTATAGGCTGTACCTGAACAGGGACCTCCCTGTCCACTGTCCAGTCAACAATACTGACCGGAGACTTCGGCACAGAGGCATCAATCAACTCGGTAGGGCGGATACTAGCGCTTGGGATCTCACTCAATGCAGTCATCTTCGCCTCACGGACTGCATCTTGTAGAGCTCGCAGGATGGTGTCCCTACTTCCTGCTGGCACGAAAGATCCAGGATGGAATAAATCAGACGCGCTGATATGCCTGCATGTCACGGGGAGAGCTTCTCGGATCATAACAGCAGCATCTTGATTTTCATCATCGGTGGAGAGGTCAAGGAAATGCGTGGTCGTTACTGGAATTGATTGTCTGGCAACATGGCTTGAGGTCCAAGGGGCTACCTGAATCCATTCAGACTTTGCCGTGAGGTTTGCTGTGCTAAAGTTGACGTCAATATCTTTAACAGCTGCTTGTTGTTTCAATATGGAGGCAAATGACTCGTTCTCATCAAGCCCGTGAATGAGCAAATGACTGTGAGCAATCACCATAGAAAGCAATGCCCGGGCTAGGAGTTGCTTAGCAACAGCGGAGACCAGCGTAGAAAGTCTACCTGTATGCCACTGTGCAGGCACATGGGCCAATGGAGTGGATATCGACGCGTTAGTGTCTGAAAGCGTGATTACCACCTCGTCGGTGACTTGGCTGATACCAGCCCCGAGGAACAAGAAAGCCTCAGGAGCGACATTGATGGCAGATAAAACAGAGTGCTTAATCTGGACAAAATTCTGACCAGATTGACGGATCGGCTCTTCTCGCAGCACAAAGAATCCATCAACAGCCTTGGAGATGAGAACAGAAGAGTTACCTGGGTCTACCATTTTGGTGACTACTCGTCTCAACGAGTTGATCCTGTCGTTTTGATCATCCACCTGAAGTAGACGCGGCACCATAAGACGTTCTTTCTCCACATATAGCTCAGGCTCTCTCGACCAGAGTGTCTTGTCTTTGAAGTTATGTTCGGTGTCTTCCCATTCTCTGAGGGCAACAAGCCTCAGAACAGCTTCGCTGATAGCTCGGGAGGCTGTGCTCCCGGTGTCATTTAGGTCAAGGAACTGTAGAGACAGGTGTGGCATCTCGTATGCGATTGAACGACCAAATCCAATACTGGCATTATGGTATGGTTCATCTGCTCTAGCACCTTCAGTGACCCAGAGAATGTTACTCGCAAGCTCGAAGAGACACTTCAGGCCTTCGAATTTCTCTGCGGAGACATCACGGAAGATAGGCTCGTCAATATCGGCTAGATTGATGAACGTGGCCATTGAGGAGATATCGTCATCGTCAGTTGGAAGGCCATCGAGTACAGTAATCTTGCCGCAGAACTGAATAAGGTGATCGTGGATTTCTTCGGTGAGCCGAGCGGCCTTCAGTGACTGATTGCCAAGAATAACGAGCTCATCCAATGGGACAAATGAGGGCGTCGACAGCGGCTTCCGTAAGAAATTGATTCGTTTATCAACGGCCTGGGTCACGATGGCAGAAAATGGAGATGCCATTCCGTTGGTTTGCGGTGTTATGGAATCAATACCCGAGAATCCAGCCTTTCGAAGAGCTCCATGCCACTGCGCAGTGTTCACAGGACCGTGCTTGCGGACGTCATTGCCCTCGACAATCCCTCCTCCCAAAGTCCTGGCAGGGGCATCACCAGTCAGCCCAGAAGCTAAGAAATAGCCTCCCGGCTTCAAGAGGCGTCGAATGTTTTCTAACTCAGTGTGTGAGACCGAGGTGCTTGTCAAGGCATTGGATGCAATGACCAGATCATAAGAATGCTCGTCGAGGCCTTGGGAGGACGCTTTGTCAAGAGGATCAAATGTCTTGAGAAGAAGCTTCTCCTTGAACTCTTTGAAAGACTCCGCTGCCTTTTCGATTACCTCCGTCGACGAATCAGTGAACGTGTAGGACGATAGCTTGCTGCCAATCGATTCCAAAACCGTCTTCGTAGCATGTCCCTCCCCTGCGCCTAGTGATTGTTAATTACTTTCCCATAGATATGATAGTATCTAAATGTGGGCCTTACCTATTTCAAGGATCTTTGCATGCGGATACCGGTGCACAATCTGTTGTACGACACGAGCCAGAGCGTCGTTGCATTGAGAAAATGCGAGGCCTTCAGAGGGAGGACGACCGTTACCCACAGCCATAGCCAGGTCAGGGGACATAAGACCATACACGGTTGTTGAAAACATGGAGCGGTCATCATCGGCTGTTGCAGGAGAGAAAGGCTTCATCGACAAGCCCTCTACCTGAATCATCGTCTCTTGGCCGTCTTCCGTGAAGACATCGACGCTGCTTAGCATGGAGAGTGAATCAGATTCGTGAAGAACTGCAGAAAGCGACAGACTCGTTGGTGAGCTAGGTAGCGAGGCGCAGAGCTCCGGGTTCACACGAATAGACTTGATGGAAGTGGGCACATGTAGTGACCACAGCTGGTCGTCTCCTGGGCTCATTCGGGCAAGGAAGGATGCCTGGAATGCCACATCCAGCATTGTGGGGTGAACAATGAGAGTGTTCTCATCTTCACCGTAGCCGTATGTCTCCACTCTGGCCGAGGCCTGGTTGAGGGTTCTCTTGGTTGAGGACAAAGTTTTGAAAGGGCCATTGTAGCCGTAGCCGAGTTCGTGAAGCGAGGAATAGAACTGTTCAGCTTCAATATCAACCATGTTTTGTTCATTGTGTGGCGAGGAACGAAGCGTAGAAAACGATGGAGTTCCATAAATAATCGTGACCTTTCCTCTCGACACCACACTCAGCTCGGTGGACGACCCTGTGTTCGCACACGAGTAAACGGCGAAGTCGGCTGTTTGTTTCTTCGTGGGAGATTGGCCTTGGGTAACGCCAGTAAGGGCAACAAGTGTCTCCACTGCAAAGTTCGCGCCATCATCGAAGGTTACAGCCTTGTCGATAGTCAAGTCGTCGATTTGGAGTACTTTGACACTCCTGCCTTGCGCGAGCTTGAGGCCCGCTTCTAATGCCATTGCCACATACCCTGCAGCTGGGAAGACGGTCTGACCCTGTAATTGATGGCCATTCAGCCATGGAATCTCATTGGCTTTGAGGAAGTTGGACCATCGAAGGTCACGATCCGTGTTGTTCGGGGACGGAACGCCAAGCAGCTCGTGGAAAGCCTCTCCCCTAGTTTGCGTCTTCTTTGCCAAGCGTGACTGGTACCAATACACTCTCTTATGGTCCCATTTATAGGCTGGGAGACCAATAGCCAGTGAGGGAGTCTTATAAGCAGGAGATATAAGTTCCTCGTAGAACTGGAAGTCAACTGCACCGGGTCCACAATGAGTCCACACAAAGCCTAAGGCATCCGAGAACGCCTCCAAATCATTGCCCTTCCGCTTCAAAACACCAGTGTAGGGAAGAGACATCTCGAAGTCAGAGAGGGTTTGTAAGGCAGGGCCTTTGAGTGCTGGATGGGGCCCAACTTCGATTGCGAGGTTCAGCTGACTTCCCTTGGCTGCGCCCTTGACAGCATCAGCGAAAAGAACCGTATTCACCATGTTGTCATTCCAGTAGAGATCACCAAGCGAAGCTTCAGGCTTCATTGGCTCGCCATGCTTAACGCTGGAGTACCAAGTGCAAGACGTGTTTCGGTTGTAGTTGATCTGGACGCCACAGGTCCGGAGAGACTGGATATAGCGCTCACTGCACAGCAGCATGTGATGGGAGTGGTACGCAGTATCAACAACCAAGAGCCTCGTGAATTTCTTTTCCTCGTCGAAGACTCTCTTGACGTGTGAGAGAGCCTCAATGTCACCGGATAGCGTTAGACTAGCGGCTGAGTTCTGAGCAGCAATCTTGACGCGCCCCCTGAACGCCGGTAAATTGAGGAGCTCTTCTGCATCCTCCCAAGTTGTTCCAACTGCCATCATGGCACCCTTCTGGCCCTTGGGACCACGGGCGTCTTTGGCATATACGCCTCTGTAGTAGGCAATGCGGATAGCATCGTGGGCGGAGATAAAATCGGCAGCGTATGCGGCTGCAATTTCACCCGATGAATGGCCCACGACAGCCTCAAACGTGATTCCAGAGCTCCGTAGTAGATCAATCAATACTACTTGGATGGCTGTGCAAAGGGGTTGTGAGAGGGCAGCTTCATTGAGTCGGGAAGCTTCGGCGTCTGCACAAAGCTGGTCTGCGATTCGCCACGTTGGGCGGTCGGCTTCGGGCAGCGTCGCGAGAGAGTCATCAAGCTGCTCAATCTTCCGCCGCACAGTTTCTGAGGTTCGGATCAGACCAGCAGCCATTGTCGCCCACTGTGCTCCCTGTCCAGTGAAGACACCCAATACTTTGGGCTTGGTGGGAGCTGATCGCGTACCAACATTCGATCCAGTGTTTGCCTTGGCTTTTTCAACCGTGCTATCAATCTTGGAGACCAGACCTTCTATACTATCCGCAGTCAGGGATGTTTTGAAGGGCAGAGCCGATCTGCGCGACTGGAGCGTCCAGGCTAGGTCAGCCAGATCGACAGTGGCCTGAGTCTTCAGAGAGGTAGCATAAGCGCGGAGATTTGCAGCAAGGGACTCTTCGGAGGCTGCGGAAAACGGGAAGACCCTGAACACCGATGCGTTGTTTTCATCACTTCCTGCGATCGCGGTATTCGTTGTCTCTGTTGGCGGCCGGTATTCCTCCAAAATGGCGTGTCCATTGGTACCGCCAAAGCCTGTTTAAACAAGTTATATGGGTCAGATTAGGAGTCTTTTTCGCAGGCCGTCAAATCCGAGAGAACTTACCGAAACTGTTCACGCTCGCTCTTCGAGGCACACCGTCTGGCAACTTAGGCCATGCTGTTGGGGAATTGGGGACGTGGAGATTGTCACAATATTGCGCAACCTCGTCGTTTAGCTGATGGAGGAGCATGTTAGGGGGGATTATACCGTGCTGTATAGCTAAAGAAGCCTTGAAAACACCAGCCAATCCTGCTGTACCTTCTGTATGCCCGATGATAGTCTTGATGGATCCAACATATAGGGGGTTTCCATGGATTGGCTGGCTTCCAAAACATTGGCTGATTGCGGAAGCTTCCCGGGGGTCACCAGCTTTGGTACCCGTACCGTGAGCCTCGAAGAACTGCGGCCAATCCCGCGGATTATCAATATCCAACCCGCCCTTGGTATACGTCGATCTGATGAGGTCCGCCTGAGCCTCTGAGCTTGGAACTGTCAGACCAGTGGATTTTCCATCTTGGTTTATCCCTGTCTGGCGAATGAGGCATTCAATGTGGTCCCCATCAGCAATGGCGTCGCTGAGTTTCTTGAGTACAATCGCTGCGATACCATCACCCCTGGCGTATCCGTTCGCACTAGCATCCCACATGCGCGACTGCCCAGTTGGGGACAGTAAATTCATTTTGCTCTCACCCACAAATTGCTCTGTATCGGATCGTCAATACTGGCTCCATGTTTGCTTTCCTTGAGCAACTGCAGTGTACTTGCGTGGGGAGACTAACCTGGTCCTAACAGTAATTCGGTACCGCCAGCGATTGCTACCCGAGACTCTCCTGTTCGTAGTGCCTGTACACTCTGATGCAGCGCAACCATACTCGAGGAGCATGCGGTATCAATACTCATTGACGGGCCATGCCAGTCAAAGAAGTAAGAAACGCGGTTCGCAAGGATAGCCCGGGAAGTGCCAGTAGAGAAGTATGTGGGTATGCTGTTGATATCCCGCAACATGATGTCGTTATAGTCGACAGACATGGTACCAACATAGACGGCGGTGTCTGAGCCACGGAGCATGTCGAGACGATGTCCACCGGCTTCCAAAGCCTCGTATACCACTTCCATCAGCAACCGCTGTTGGGGATCTGCTCGTCATTAGGGATCAGCAAAACCTTGTCAAGCTTGAATAGAGGCATTTCAGAACCGGGAAGGTATTGTGATGAACCGTATCCGTGTGAGAGATATCTTACCGATGGATTCAGCCTCATTGGGGCTGATATTAAAAAAGGTGGCGTCAAATGTGCCAACATCCTCATCGAGCATGTATGCGCGCTGCACATTCATCGTTCCATGGTGAGCTCCATTGGGGTGATAATAGCCCCGTAGTTCGAACCTCTCATTAGAAGGCTCTTTGGACACATCCCTCGGCTTCTCCAAGAGGTTCCATAACGCTGAAGGGGAACTTGAGCTACCTGGAAACCGACAGCCGCTACCTACAATGGCAATGGGCTCAGGCTGGGGTAGAACCATGTCGGTTGTAGTAGCACTACTGCTTTGGCAATGCTTTAAAATATGGCGATGACTTGAAATGATACAATAGTCCGGGAGCACGATGTGAAAGATGTTTACCAGAAGAGTCTTGCCAATGTTTCGAGACAAAGTCCAGGTCAAGTATCATCCGTCGGTTGATAAAGGAAACTCTGGAATTCCATATCTATTCTTCTCTCTAACTATCGCCTGCTGAAACGACAGGTGTAGCATAGAATGTACCGAATCGGGTTCACCAAGCGAGAGATTAGCAATTGCGGCATCACTAAACGTATTCGGGCTCTTTGCTGGGCGACCTGGCTCGAGGATGCCACGAACCGCGAATCTAGCGTCGATCTTTGGGACTTTCCGTAAGTGGGGATCACTGCCAAGCCATTGAATGATCACCGTTTTGGTATATTCATACACAATTTTAGCAAAATACCACATCACGATTACGGCTGGAGACGTACGTGTGGCAGGGGGGCTTATCCGTCCGGAGGACTTTCGGTCACATCGGTCATGGTGATTTCCGATAAAGCTGCAGGGTGTGCTGCATGTGTAGATCGTGTCTAGGACTCTGTTCCCCGGCCGCTCAGGAGCCAAAGAAATCACCGAATTCCGAAAACCCCACAGCTGCAGGTTTCATTCGAGATTGCTTCCTCCATAGCATAGCGGGGCTATCTGCATCTGATGATTTGTTTTCATTGGCATAGTTCAAACAGAGTGGGGAGAAAAGACGCGTTGAGCATGGAATTGGAAGAAGGTTTCGGTTGGAACACGTTTGGCGTGTTGGTTCGGTGGTTCGGCGCTTTGCCGCCGAAGGATCAACAACAACTATTGATCTAGGAGCTCCCTACTCATCAACCCGAATTAATGCAGAAATGGATGCGTATTGCACTAGTATAGTCAAGCACTGCAGTTACAAGGGTAAACGGAGTTAAATCCAACATTTACTCTATCTTAAAACAAGAGGCTCGTGTATCTGCTCACAATCGTAGAAATATATTTTGCATTATCAATTTAAACCATTTCTTCGATATGCTATTAGCACTCGAATCACTGCTATCAAAGTCCTCTTTTGGTTGGACTATGCATTCTGTGGCAATGGAAGATTTTAAAGTGAAGCTGGTGGAATTGATCTCCCTCACAGGAGGCCTAATTGTGTTGGTGGGTGCTCAACTTCCAAGGTTATTCACCTAAGTTATATCAGATGTTAAACTCATCCACTTCCAGTTCTTCGCATACTCTGGATGCAGAGCTGTGTATAATGCCTACTTTAATGGGCTGCGCCACATCCCAGGCCCTTGGATCAACAGCATCTCCATGATACCGTATGCAAGGCACATGCTTGCCGGCACGACAGTGGAAAATTCAGTGAAACTACACGAGAAGTATGGCGATGTGGTGAGAATCTCGCCAAACGAGGTATCTTTTATCAGTGGCGAGACTGCATTTCCAGATATTTACGGTACGTGAGCATTGAAGGAGGAAACAGCTAGCTATTGCTCATCAAGACCAGGGTTCCGCACCGGCAAGCTTAAGGGACATCTCAATATGGAGAAGGTAAGCACGCATGGCTCACATATTATTTGAGTCTGTTAACTGACCTTATCACCAGGACCCAGTGTGGTATGTCAAGCCGAGTAATGGATCTCCGTCTCTTCTGCAGGCGAACGATGAAGACCATGCAAGAGGTGTGTAATTCCATGATCCATGCTCCAAGTCAGTACAGCCTTTCTGATTAACTCATCGACTGAATAGGCCGCCGAGTACTTTCTCATGCATTTAGCGAGAGGGCAGTCGCCGCTCAAGAACCTTTGGTACAGACTTATGTCGACCAACTCATAAATGGGCTGAAGGGAGCCACGGCTGGAAAGGAAGGGGAAGGTGTAGTCGACATGGTGTCGTGGTATAACTGGTAATATAAGCCTACCCGTGCCAAAATACAAACATTGCAATCTAACATGACCTAGGACGACGTTCGATATTATTGCTGATTTGATGTTTGGTGCGCTGATTTGTCTCCAAAACTAATCATTTCGATCATCCGAGCTAATTCCAATACTTCCAGGCGAGCCATTTGGGTGCTTACAGGATCTATCCACTCACAAATATGTGGCCGTTCTGCTGGAGTCCTTCAAGTCGCTCAGGATTCTATATGTCCTTGCTCATTTTCCATGGCTGAAGTACTTTGGCAATCTTTTCTTTGACCAGAGACAACTTCAGAAGCGAAAGGACCATTTAGTACGTTGTTATCTCCTCATCACCGTCTGTGCCATGAGCAGCACTAACTTCTATAGTCTTGGGTTTCTACTCAAGTTCAGAAGCGAACAGACAGAGACACAACACGGCCTGACTTTATGACATTGATTCTGGCCAATAACGGAAACAAAGGATCGAAACTAACAGACGAAGAGATCAACTCCAATGCGTTCCTACTCCTCAACGCTGGTTCTGAGACTACCGCAACGCTACTCAGTGCTGTTACCTTTCTTTTGCTCAAGAATCCCACAGTCATGGAGAAACTGAAACAAGAAGTTCGTGAGAAATTCGCGTCGTATGAAGAAATCCAACTGCCTGCTCTCAACACTATGACATATTTACATGCGGTGTTGTTGGAAGCACTCAGATACTTCCCGCCAGCTCCTGTTGGTTTTGGAAGGGTGGTAAATCGCGGTGGCGAGTTTGTTTCTGGTCACTTCTTACCCGAGGGTTGTATAGTATCCGTGAGCCAGTATGCGACGTATCATTCGAGCAGGAATTTCAAGGACCCGGACGCCTTTGTCCCTGAAAGATGGTATGTTCCCCGTATAATATTATTTGCCGACAAATGCTAACGACCTGCTTCGATATAGGCTAGGCGAGGAAGAGTACGCTGACGATAAGAGAAGTGCCGCTCAGCCCTTTAGCTATGGCCCGCGCGGTTGCTTAAGGAGGAACCTGGCACATGCAGAATTGCGGATCATCCTGGCCAAAATGGTCTGGTCTTTTGATCTTGAGCTTGAGGAGAGAAGTCAAGACTGGTTGAGTCGATGCAAAGTGATGAGGCTCTGGGTGAAGCCTGAGCTGGCTGTGAAACTGAAGAACGTTGTCAGAGATTAAAAATGAGTGTAACTTTGCGACCATTTTGATATTTTGAATAGTCATAAGCCATACTACGAATTTGAAAGATCTCATGTACGCATCAAGTACCAGTGTGGCTTTTTTCTCGATTTGAAATAATATCTACCTAATGATTTCAATTCCGACTATGATAACAATCATCAATGTACAAGTGATACATTCAAAGCTCATGTTGATATCAAATCCATATAATTTACAGTCAGATTGTGAAATAGTGCTGCAAGCCTTTACATTAAATCATCATAAGAATAGTCGGCCGCTTATGCAGCGCTGTCGTGTCTTTTTAGATGCTCTTTTTGGGTGTTTTTTTTTAAGGTTTATACGAGACGGTAAAAAAAAAGCATACTTTGTCCAAGAGACTTTTCTATGTATAACCTTTGATGTTCTAGGTGGTTCTCCCCTTTTCTATCCAAGCCTTACTCCGGTATGCGTTATTTGAGTAGCAGAGACCAACAAAATTGCCATTCTATCAACCTCGATATATCCCACTTCTATTACTTATATATCGGTATGAAGTGAAGTAATGCTCTGCCTAATCTGAACTAAAGTCTTCTCACATATATAGATCACAAAGTCAATCTGCATCGTTTGACAACATTCCAAAGAACAACCATCTACAGTGAGACTCGGCATAAGCTGATAGGTGTCATCTGACAAAGGCCCACATCTCCTGATTTCAACCACCGTAGCTAACGCTCGAGTAAAGGTTTGTTCTAGTCTCACGTAACAACTTAAGACCACGAACAGAGTCGACCGATCATGCATGGCTAGATTGATTTCACCAAGGGAATCAGACTCAGCCAGCCCATCATAATTGGGTTGTACATGGTCTGCTGAATCGATTTCCTTGGTCAGTCTTCCGAGCTGGGATGTCATATGCAGAAGTCGGCCGATCTGGAGGCTAGACAAGCTGACTAGTTGGGAGAAGGCAGCAGAACCTCCAGGCGTATTCCCGCTAGCCGGCTTGGGGTGTAAGGGATGTTGGTATATGGCAACATTGAGATCCCCAAGCTGCTTCAGCCAATGGCCGTGGTTGTATTCTGGATCTCCTGAGATATCACCTAGGTCGAACTCAAATAAAGAGGCGCTGTCTGCAGATACAGGTGCAGATACAGGTGCAGATACAGGTGCAGATACAGGTGCAGATACAGATGCAGATGCAGATGCAGATGTAGGTGCAGATGCAGACATAGGCGCAGGTGTGGCCGCATTGGCCGCATTTATGACATCTTGGGGCTGATAAAATGCGGCAGGGTTCTTGAGTTGTGCATCAGAAAAGTTCCCAAACAGACTTGTCTCCCTAGAAATAAGATGAATTTAGTATACTCATTGTCAAGGAAATGGCGAAAGGGGGATTTTGAAATATACCATTTGAAAGAATTGCCGTGTACGCCATGTGGCGGGGAAATGGCTATCTGCAGGCTGGGTTCCGTGGGGAATGAAGCCAATCCCAGATACCGAGGCAGGTCAACGGCGGTAGGAGAAAGAAAGGACATTGGATCCTGAATTTCAGACATCGCCGTAGGCATTTCAGCGCCATTCTCCTGAGGCTGAGTAGTAACATCATTGCTAGCGCTAGGTACCCATATTTTGGTATGTGCTTGATTTTCAGCGATGTTGTTTTTGCTTTTGGTAGAGCAGCGAGGTCTACCAAAAGGACGAGGTCGCGGTTGTTGGCAGATAGCCCGAGCACGGGTGCACCTGCGGCAAGTATTCGAGCCATGCTCCCAGATGCATCTCAATTTCTGCCCTTTGCACCGATCGCAAGCAGGTCTGTTTGAGTCATTGGTGGTGACCGTAGCTGTGTTGGTTGTCGAATTGGTATTATTGTTGCTGGCCCTGTTGGCTTTCCTACCAGGTTCAGATCTTCCAGTGAACTGTTCAGAGAAATTCATCTTCGAAGGTTGATTGGTGTTCGGGTGACAATGCCAATTGAACTTTAATGCGCCTGCAGTTTTGATCAAGGGTTAAAGAGGGGAAGCGTCGATTCAACAGTAAGATCCCGGGGTTAGTGGCATCCATGCTCTATAAGGACCCTGGAGGTATTCCGAATAAGCGGCATTGCCTCAAAAGCCCTTCACGCGGCTTGAATGTTGCGGCATAATCAACACGTGCATATACTGACATTTTGCTTCGAGGCATGATGCGCAGCGATATGCAATCTCTGCCCAATGGGAACCTTGAATGGTGCGGATATATGCACAATGATAGGCTTGCTGATTTCAGATCCTTCAACAGTATGTAAATGGTGATCTACGGAGTAAGCAACCAGTCTGACCTAATATTGCACGGCAAACACTGATATGACGAATACAGTCCACTAGCGACAAGTTCTGCAGACTATAACGGGACATTAAGTGCGAGGGTTAGGATCCTTCAGACGTCGGGAGCCGGGGTCCCCAGGGCAGCAACCAATGACCACGATATGTTCCCCCCATTTCCTTAGTTAGGTTAGGGTTATCGGCCGGGGAAAACTGTCAAGACCCTCCCTCTGTTTCTCATTGAAGACCTCCCGAGGTTTATTATTCAAAGCTGCAATGCTATTTTTATGTTTTATTCTCGTTGCATAAAGAGCGAATACGAACCAGCCAATTAAGTACTTTGCATATATGATAACAAGTATGGGATTCTGCAGACCCATTGCACGGATTAGGCTAGCGATACTTGAGCCTTAGTGGACTTGGTTCACAGGTGTTACATCCATAATGCACCTATGTTGCCTAGAACAAAGGCTTTCCTAGCTAGCCACCCATAGACCCAAAACATCCATAGTCCCCCGCGCCCGAGTGGAATTCGTCTTTCCATTGCCCCCCCCCCCCCTTGGCTGCGACGTCTGGTAAATCCCACTTCACCCATTCGTGTCTTCTTTCACATCGGATGTCTCCACTTCCGTGCGTGTATGCAGTCCGAATCCAGATGCGAGGTCTCCACCGTGACTCTCATGCAGAGTCAAGGTTGGGATACTGTACTCGCCACCATTTTGGTCGCGATAGGGAATAGGTTTCGTAAACTCAATTTCGCGCATTCTTCTTCGGAGTTCACTGGCCAGCTCATCGAAGCTAGTTTTGTGGACTCGGAAGGCAACAAATGGTGGTAAAACCTCGAAGCCGGGATAAAACAGGACACCGTGGTTAATCGGGAATAAAACGTCTTCGATTGGGCCACTAATGCCGCGGGCCGAGTAGTGTTCCTTCCAGCCGCCCAGAGTTACGATCAGCATGGCGCGTTTCCCTGCCAAAATACCTTCTCCGTAACGGTCTCCCCAGCGTTTGTCAGAATGTTCTCCAATGCCATGACCAAAGCCATAGGTGTAGACCCTGTCCACCCATCCCTTCAAAATTGCTGGCATTGTGAACCACCAGAGGGGAAAGTGGAATATCACAAAGTCGGCCCATCGCAGCTTGGCTTGCTCGTCAAGCACATCTTGAGTTAAAGAATTCTCCGCATATGCTTCGAACGACGCGGTCCTGCAAAATCCCACTGAGTTAGCGTATGTTGTAGCCGTTACTACCAAATAAGACGAAATCATTATTGGCCCCAATGTACTCAGACACCTTTTCCGCCCCCCCAACGAGCCCCACCAACAACGCACTACTTATAATTCTGCAGACTTACAACAGGTCGAGCCGTTGGTCCTTTGGAAAATCCGGAAAGTCTTCACGATCCACTTCCGACTTCCACTTCATCTTATACAGATCGGAGACCTGGACATGATGACCTTGTTCTTCCAGCTCTTCAACGGCAATTCGATGAAGTGTGCCATTGAGAGATTGGGGTTCCGGATGGGCAAAAATAATCAAAACTTTCATTGTTTCTGGGATATGAACAGATGCGTCCGAGAAAAAAAATTAAAAAAGGATGTAACGTACTCTCCCTTGTCTGAGTTTTAAAGGATCTATGAGATATTTTTCACGTCGATCGCTGCAAGAGATGGTGAGGGATGATGTCAGTGATTAGAGCACTTGCACCGTGAAACGACTCACAGGCTGTAATAGTCCCAGATAGGATATGTTCGGAAGGTTTGCCTCATTCGACCGCTATCTACATTCTATCTAGGAATAGTGTTCGGTAAGTTTCAACCTTTCCAAGGCTGATCCCAAGCTTTGCTAAGCTTTGCCTGAACGGGTCCCCCCCCGAGGTCGTTTTGTGGGCCGACCCGCTAACCTTCGAAAAAGCCCGCGGTTCCCCGCAGCCAATTAAAGATCCTTGCCACCTCGGGCCCTGTTTACGCCGATGTCTCCTGTAACTCCGTTAACCCCATCCATCGGAGATAGCCTTTGGAAGATACCGAATGTTACTGTAGAGGGTCCCAATTTTATGGCATGCCTCAAGTGTTCTATCTTGGCGTAAGTACTCTAAATCCTGCTCTCATTGCCATTTTAGAATTTTAAAATCTTACAACCGCATATCCCAACGTCAAGCCAAGCCTCTTTTCAACCGTGCACTACTGCATTATTTGATATCCGAAATATCCATCATGGCCGCACCAGCACTTCCAGCTTCCCTCACACCTGCCCTCAGCGACCGCGATGCCATCGCTGATGCCCTCTACCGCGGCGTCGTCGCCTTTGACACAGCCGACGATGCTCTCTTCAAATCTGCCTTGACTGATGACGCCGTCTTGATCCTCAACGGCACCGTCATGGAAGGCTACGATGCCATCTACAGCGGATGCTACGCCGGCATCGCCAAAATGGACACCAACCACTTCCTCACCAACATGCGTATCAACATCACCGAAGAATCCAAGGCTCAGGTGTCATGCTCTGCTCTTTCTCAACACTACCGCGGTGGGGAGGGCATGAAGCCCGGCTCTGACTTCCTGCTTGCTGGTGGACTGTATGCGGTCGAGCTTGTCAAGGATGCTGGGGATGGATTGTGGAAGATTAAGCACTGGACTCTGAAGACCACTTGGGGACAGGGTGACTGGGCCGTTTTCAGCAAATAGATTAGGTGCTAAAGAGCATGAGAGCAGAGCGATCCGAGGACTTTGTACATACTACGTGGCGGAGGGTCGGGTTCGTGGCCAATGTGACCGAAGTATATAACCGAAGCCGGGAATGCAAATAGCGTGAATATAAATATCTGGGAATCAACTAGGGCTCAGTTGTACTTTTCCATGTGTCTTTGTAAATCCATGGATTTTATTGGCAGTGTTAACCGGTGGGTGGTACTAGGAGCTGAGACCCCGACCCGACTCCCTCACTCGGCCGTTGGGGTCTACTAGTCTAGGTTATGACCTTGAATGTCTTTTCAAACTAGGCATACGTATGCTTAGTATCCACCGAATAGTGGATTCGGTACTTTTGTCTGCATGCCTAGGTTCAAGCAATCCAATTACGCAACAAGGGCAGCTCACATTATCGGATAAAGGGTGTCGTGGAAAGATAGCTGATTAGCCCGTATAAACTTTTGATCATTGAATTAATGCTCTATCTAATGAGCTGTAAACTTGCTCCACTTCCGAATTCTCTCACCGTAAATGAAGAACAAAAATGGGACAGGCACTAGAGCGACACACAGAAATCCCAGCAAGGACATAGCCCATGGCACACCAAGGTTATCAAACTAGAAGATGGTTAGGCGGATATCTTAATTACTTAATGTTAGGGTGTTACCATACCATGTATGAGGCAAATAAAGGGAAACCAGCACCTAGGAGACCCCGGAACATGGCGTTGATCGAAATTGCCGAGTTGGCCATTACCTTGTAGACGTCGATGATATAGTTCAAGCCCTGTTTACTCGTTAATCAACATACCCTCTTATTTGTAATCGAGTCCAAAGAGTGCATTTGCCCACCTGTAAGAAGATCAAGAGAATCCCGCAACCGATAAATACCCCAGATACCACCTGTGGAGCCCAGGGTAGGGAGGTATTAGAAGTCCCTGCCAGAAATGTCAGTCCATTTCATTTCTCCTCTATTTCACAGGAATGGATAACTCACAGGCAAACCAAAATATGCCCGCAGGCATCATAATACTGCCAATCATCATGGGCACAAGACGCTCTTCCGGCGCATCGCCCACTGTCTCTAACTTTCTCCGCATACGGGTCATAGTATGGACGATAATGATGACAACGCCAATGAGCACACCAACCGTGATGGAGAGAAAGGGGAGAGACCCGATACCGATATCCCAGCCACGATGTTCCTCAAAGGCGATGGGGAATGCCTCGAAGCAAAGATACAAGAAACCGTAAATGAATCCCATGTACAGCGTCAACAGAGCTAGGATAGGCTCTTGTACGAGCATGATGAATGGCCTTAGCATGTAGACTTTGGCGAGCTGCTTGAAGTCGACCTTGCCCCCGGGGGGCATATGTCCTCTCTTCTTTGCCAATCGAGCGAGGATGACAGGGCTGTACGTTTCAGGACAGAAGACAAAGTAAATGGCAAGAAAGACGAGAGAGAAAATGATAGACAGCCACTGCGTCCACCGCCATCCCAAATGTGACTTGGTGACGAAGCCGCCCACTGGATCGGTGTCAGTGTTGAGTCGTTGAACCAAGGCCTCACCAGTTTACTTACCAAGAGGACCTAGCACGGGTCCCAGAAAAGTAGCACTGGCAAAGCCAGCCACGGCAATACCCCGCGAGAGGGGTTCCCAGAGATCGGCGAGACCGCCTCCAGCCTATTGTTTTCAGGTCAGTATATCTCGCAGGGGTGGACGGTAAGTGGAGGAATTTGGAGACATACAATAGCCAGCGGTGCAGCCGCGAAGGTCCCGCAGAGGAACCGACAGACGAATATAGTGGCGACATTCTTAGCAACGGCGATTGGAATGTTGAAAATAGCGAACAGGAAGACGCCGAGGCTTAGTGGATATTTCCGGCCCAGAACCTCCGAAGCTGGGCCGAATAGTAAGGGCCCGACTGCAAACCCTAGAACGTACAGAGCCGTTGCTAAAATCGATACCTCTTTAGATATACCAAACTCCTTGATGAGCTGGCCACTAGCAGGACTCATCACGGACGAGCCGAAGGTAGAGATGCATACTAGCGAGGCCAAGCAGGCAGTGATGAACACTTTCTTGGGTGTGGAGAAGTTGCGCGGGTTGTTCTTCAAGCAAAGTGAGCAGGATTGTTCAATCACGTTGGTGTTAGGGGATTCTTACTGGATCGGTGGGCCCATCCCAGTCCAGTGCAGGCACCGCAATCGGTTCCTTTGAAAGATGATCCGAGTCGGAGCCATTCTCCTCCCTGTTCAATGTAGCTTGCTCAGTGCCGGAGGCCATAGAAATCGTCAAAGTTTGAAAACTAAAACCTCAGTTGTAATGACGCCTGTGTAATAGATACAAGGTACTATTAATAGTTGATCCAACGAGTGGAGACGAAATGAAAACCAGAGAGAAAAAGGGACATACACTTCATCAGGGGAGTGCGATGTTGCCAAGCTTTGTTTAAGTCGTGAAGAACGAGTAAAGGATAAACGGCATAGTCTTCAGGGATCATCCATTGCTTCATGCAGGGTACTTCGGAGTTTGGACTCTTCGCGTGCCGTTAATTCCGAGAATGAACATTACCAGTATTGGAGATTAACCGGCCCCACAATTTTTTTACAAAACATACGGACCCTCGCAAGCGAGGGTCCGCCACCCATATGCAACAGATCACCCAAATGCAATTTTTTCTTACTTCTTACTTTAACCTCAATTTACTACACCACCACGTATTAAATTAATTAATTTAAAAACAGAGATATATGAATTGATCAATTTACTACTAGTATACAAAAGCATTATTTTCCACTGCTTTTTTTGGCCCTTCCATGCTTCCTGATTTCGATCAACACCTTCTTCCACTTCCGCCTCGTTTTTTCTTTATCGGCTTCCTCGCTTAGTTTATATTCTTTTCGCTTCATTTCTTTTATCTGGCTAGAATTCATGATACCGGTAATCTGTGTATAACGACGAGAATTGTTATACCGGGCTTGGCGAGCTCCTATAATAGCTTGTATACGATCAAATTCTAACTATAGCTGGTAGGCTAATGTAGCCTACGCTTTAGCATCCTTTGTAAGCTTTTCTAATCCCTCTTTGAACCGCTGAGTTATATAATCATATTGATTAAGCCGTAGGCTTAGTCTTCTGATTTTTTCAGCGGTTTTTTGGAGTACTAAACTCGGTGTTTTGTGACGTTGTTGAAGGTATATCTAGCCTCGGTATATTGTTATAATAGGGGTTCGTACGAATCCAATTCATCCGCAATAAGCTTAGAATTAATAGGCTAAAGGCCTATTAATTTAAATCTAAGCTTAATAGTATGCGGTTTAAAGGTTTTTCGGCGAATTTCCCCTACTGAATATAGGAATTTATCCTTTGAGAATTTACGGTATCTACTTATTGTTGCGGCTTCGATAGCCTTACTATACTAGTGTTTATATACGCTAAAAACTCCGATATCGAGAGGCTATAGTATATGACTAGTATACGATAGTAAGAAGAATAAAATGATATTATTCTTCTTATAAAATTCGATAAATTGACGCGTTATATATGATCTAAAACGATCGTATAATACTAGCCTTTTTGTACCTAGTATACGGCCGATAGTCTATTTATAAAATAGCTGAATCTGTCAAAGTGCAAGGTGGATTACATGGCAGAAACTATGATACCGGAAAATCATGTGACCCTTGGTACTCGACATACCATACATATTATAGTTAGTCAGCAAGGTCCGTACAGATTGTTTAAATTGCGGGTTTCATGTCATTTTAGTTAAAGTTCTCAATATCAGCCATTTTGTACCATACATTTCCATATGACAGATTTCTGTCAGAATCTACTAACTGGTATACTAGGGTATTATTAATATAGCCGGTATCTATAATAGCGAGGTATTTATCTTCCTAGATAACTAGTATTAAACTAGCGTACTAATACTTGTTTTGTACTTAGTATAATAAGCGGCGGATAGGCAAAACCATCTATAGAAATAGCCTCTAAAATAGCGATAGATTCTCGATTTATAATAGAGCTATTAAATAGCTTCTTTTTCGGATGTCTAGTAATAATAAATTGATCTTTTCCGATACCGATTTGAAAGCTAGTTTCGTCAAAATTGTAGATATCTTGTTGGCAAATCCCGTACTTATAAATCACACGCTCGTAGTCTTTAAACCACCTTTCTACTACTGATTTATCGAGAGCTTTCCGCCGTCGAACGTAGTACTTAGGATAACGTTTAAGAAAACGTTTTAGCTAGTGATCCTCTATTTTTAGGGGGTTATCAGGGCTATCCGGGGGGTGATCTTCTTCGAGGATTAAATCGGCTGCCACACCAATTTGGCGGCGGTTTATTAAGGCTCCAACCGAATCAAAGTATTCGATAGATTCACATAAAGCCCCCTCTTATGTAGAGGTAAGCTTCCTGCCATTAGGTTATCGTTGAAAAAGTGATTTTCCGCCTTTCCATCGCCGGCGTAGTCGATGCATTGGGACCGCGAATTCTCGCGCAGTTTTCGTGATATTGGGTTTAGATTGATTAACTAGAGAATCGAGAGCTTTCTCTAGCTAAATATCTATTTGTTTATTGGTTTTAGGCATGGTTGATGGAGTGGTAGTGGATCAAAATGAAAATAGTAAATTTTAAAAAAAAATTGCATTTGGGTGATCTGTTGCATATGGGTGGCGGACCCTCGCAAGCGAGGGTCCGTATTTTTTGTAAAAAATTGTGGGGCCGGTTACTAACCAGTCTAGGAAAAAAAAAACAAATAACTATTATGCACAAAGGAGAACTGCCTTAATCTAGAATGTCTCGCTCTCTCGGTCTCTTCCTCGTGCAGGCTACTCGGCCTCGGTGTTACAGCCGTCCCCAAGATATGTTTGGACGCCACCGATCCATACAATTTGATAGGAAAAAAGATGGTCCACGGGTAGTCGGCAACTAACGTGTCACATATCGGGCGGGAAGGTCTACCGATTCGGTCACTTTTGAACACAGAGGTCGACCGATAATGTCCCCGTGCAAAGTGATAGTCACCTCGAATTGAGAGCATGCTACCATTGCCGTGTGCTACACCAGAACAATCTCACCAACCTGTATGTAAGTAAGTAGCTAACCTGGTTAGAAAAAATGAGAGACTCCAAACTACCAAATTATACGAGACGGTCGTACAAGCCCATCTCAGAATTTCCCTGAAGCCTCGTCTCAACATCCAAAAATGTCCTCAGCGACTCCCATTTTGCCTCGTCAGCAAACGACCATCGTGGCTGAGGCAGCTGGCAAGCTACGCATTCAACATGATGCCACGGTGCCATCCCCAGGGCCCATGGTGGCCATCGTGAAGACTGCCGCCGTGGCCATCAACCCAGTCGATGCAAAAATGCTCGACTACAGCCCCGTGCCAGGAGCAGTCCACGGCTATGACTTCGCAGGAACCATCGTTGCAATGGGACCGAATACGCCCGCACATCTGCATATCGGGGATCGCGTTGCGGGCTGGGTTCACGGCATGAACTCTGTTGAACCGGACGTGGGTGCCTTTGCTGAATACGTGGCGGCGCCCGCAGACCTTATTCTTCGGATACCGGACGAAATGTCGTTCAACGATGCTGCCTCTATTGGTCTGGGACTTTTCACTGCCGGGCTGGGCCTTTTCCACGAGTTAAAGGTGCCAGGGTCGCTCAGTAACCCCAATGACTTGGAGATCGCCGAAGACGAGCGCTTCGTCTTGGTTGCCGGTGGCAGTACCGCTACGGGCACACGTGCTATCCAGCTACTAAAGCTGTATGTATAACTCTCTCACTCTGTATTGATTCTCTCGCTGCATATGCTAACTGGGGACCGTTTTCTTCTATCCCAGTGCTGGTCTTCGTCCTATCGCTACGTGCTCCAAGGCGAACATGGATCTGGTCCGCCGCTTCGGCGCCGAGCACGCCTTTGACTATAGTGACCCTGAATGCGCGGCTGAGATCCGCCGGTACACTGGCGGGACGCTGGCGTATGCATTGGACTGCGTGGCCATGGCCGATACGACGCAGCTCTGCTATAATGCCATGGGCCGTGCTGGGGGTCGCTACGTTACTCTCGAGCCGTTTCGCAGCGCTATCGCAGAGACGAGGCCCCTTACCATTGAGCCGTCGTGGCTTCTGGCATTGACTGTGTTCGGACGCAAGGTGGACATTGATGGAGAGTACTCTCGGGATGCGCGACCAGATGATCATAAATTTGCGGCGGAGTTGACGGTGAGTGTGCAGGCGTTGCTGGACCAGGGTAAATTTGATACGCACCCAATCAAGGTTATGACCGGGGGCTGGGATGGTGTAAAGGAGGGCGTGGATATGATTCGTACTCAAGCCATGTCTGGGCAGAAGCTAGTGTACCCGGTATAAGTCTTTATTTCCCGACGTTCTTGTCATTATCATACATTATACTTGGTCGTTTGAGCTTTGGAAATGTTAATTTCTCGCCCAATATCCGATTGACCTGGCAGAGTTTGATGTACTACACTCAACATAAGACAATTTGATTGTTCTCAAACGACGGATATGCCATAGACCATGTTCTTGTTGCTGCTGTTGTATAGGCACTGGGCGGAGCTGTAGGGCCTTATCTACCTGAATGTCTCCAACCTCCCGACGGGGACTAGGCTATGGAATTACGCACAAAAGGGTCTGACCGTAGAAAGCCACTAAATAGAGCCACTAACTAACTAGTTAGCACATGTTAACTAACGTATTTCACATACGAGTGGTCTACACAAACGAGTGGTCCACCTATCCAAAACGCGTCAATTAATTTAACCCCTTCTTCTTCAACTACCCACTATGCCACCAATACGCCCCCGAAGCTCTAGAAATTCGATAGAGCAAGAGGGTAGGATCTTATTAGCTATCCAAGCTTTTAAGAATCAAGAAATCCTTTCAATTTGTGAAGTGGCGCGCCGTTTCGAAGTCCCAAAGTCGACTCTCCTCCGCCGACTAAAGGGTACCCCTAGCCGCGCGATATCTCGTGCTAATTTATAAAAATTGACTGAAATTGAAGAGGAATCTCTTGAAAAATGGATTCTCTCTATGGATCTACGTGGAGCAGCCCCCCGGCCCTCTATAGTACGAGAAATAGCGGATCTTCTTCTTCAAAAGCGTGGAATTACCCCGGTTCTTTCGGTCGGCGAAAATTAGGTTACGAATTTCGTTAAACGACGTCCTCTCCTCTCCTCCCGATTCTCGAAACGATATAATTACAAGCGTACGAAATGCGAAGATCCTAAAATCATTATGGAGTGGTTTGATTTGGTTCAAAAGACAGTCCTTTAATATAGAATCGATCCTAATGATATTTATAACTTTGATGAGACTGGTTTCGCGATAGGATTGACTACAACTGCAAAGGTTATTACGCGGAGTGAATACTACGGTCGGAGGCCGGTTTTACAACCTAGAAATTGTGAATAGGTAACAGTGGTTAAATGTATAAATGCTTCTAGGTAGGCCCTTCCTCCGTGTATGATTTTTAAAGGTAAAGTCTTTATTGAATCATGGTTCGAAGGCCTTCCGGAGGATTAGCGCTTCGAAGTTAGTCCTAACGGCTGGACCTCCGATAAAATTGGACTTCGCTGGCTTGAAAAGCTCTTTATTCCTAGTACTTCTTTACGTACAAAGGGGAGATATCGGCTTTTAATACTTGATAGTCACGGAAGTCATTTAACACCTAAATTTGACGAAATTTACGAGCAAAATCAGGTGATACCAATCTATATACCAGCGCATTCATCTCATCTTTTACAACCTTTAGATATTGGTTGTTTTGCAGTGTTAAAACGATCGTACGGTCGGATGGTTGAAATCAAGATGCGGAACGGGATTAATCATATTGACAAACTTGACTTCCTCGAAGCATACCCCCTTGCACGAATTGAAGCTTTTAAATCGGAGACGATTAAAAATAGCTTCGGAGCAGCTGGTTTAATACCCTTTGCACCTGATCGAGTGATCTCGAAGCTAAATATTTGTCTTCGAACCCCTACCCCCCCTCCGAGTAGGGGGAGCGATTGGGACCCGAAAACGCCCTCGAACTACGTTCAATTACAAAAGCAAGCTTCGTCAATTAAAGCATTGCTTCGTACAAGATCAAGGAGCCCTCCAAGTCCTCTCAATTCTGCCATAAACCAGGTTTTAAAGGCATGCCAGATCACTATGCAATCCGCTGCATTTCTTGAGAAAGAAGTAAGCGATTTACGCGCCGCCAACGAGAAGCAAAAGCAAAAGCGTACTAGATCCCGAAGGCATATACCTGCCGAAGAAGGCCTCTCAGTTCAAGAAGCCTCTGTATTAATTATACAGCAACAGGAAGCAACTGAAGCATCTCCCCCCGGCCCCGGTATACCTGGAGAATCAGCTATTCAGCCACGTACGCGGCCCCCCGGGGTTGTGGAATATGCAGGTTGCCAGGACATAGAAGAGAAACATGTCCAGATAGACCAGTTAGTTAGTTGATTTAATTTAATGGCGTTATGGTTGAGATAAATGCATTTAAATTTAATGAGTTGGGGTGGGTGGACCACTCGTTTGTGTGGACCACTCGTATGTGAAATACGTTAGTTAGTTACATGCTTCTTTAATCGACGGCTAGCTCCACCTATACGAGACCTCAGCAAAAAAAGAAATCTCTCCCTCGGGGAATCGAACCCCGGTCTCCCGCGCTTATCGGTATTAATGACAAGCGGAAATCATCACCACTAGACCAAGGAAGATGCGATAGTCGAGTTACTGCTCGACCACTTGGCTGGTTGATAGAGTATACCATGTCACTAGATGCATGATGAGGTCTTCTTTTAGTCAGGGAATAAACTCTAGCGACAAAGAATTATGCTACTATCCATTTGTTTTGGTGACTACGTATCATAACTAATAAATCGCCACATCAGATATTCCAACCCTTGCGATGTAGAACTAGACTAAAGTCAAGCGGATTTACGGACCCCGTCCGATCATGTATCGAGGTATTGACGATCACCGGGTAGCTTCATGAAGACACTAGGATAATCGGCGCAATGTAACCACCGAATTGCTCGATCGACAAATCCTGTTCCTATATTTGGTCAATTCGAAGCCCACCTGCGATTGACAGGGATAAAGAAAAGTGACCGAATTCACTGCCCCTCAGTGCAACCAAATTCGGTTGCGTCGGAACCCTTTCTTGAAACAGCCGACACCAAACTTTCACCAACCGAGACGCATCGGCTTGGCTCTGGTCTTCAAGGCGGAAAAAATGAGCGAAGGGTTGTTTTTTGTGCTTACTCACGGCTTTTGGGGTCTAGAGGTAAATCATGCAATATTCACAACGGAAATATATATCTCTATACCAGGTCCAAGTGAAAATCATAGTTATATATATTGACAGGCTAATAACGGAGAAATAACGATAATCTACGCTAAGGTTGAGTCTGAGTCTTATCTACCCAGAAAAACATCATTAGCACCTGAAATAAGCATCATGTCTGTCGATGCCGCCGTCGTCAAGAACGAGGATAAGTATATCCCCACAATCGATCTGCGGGACTACTTCGATGCCTACTCGGAAGAAAAGCGAGCAAAGGTCATTGAGCAAGTGCGGACAGCATGCCTGGAACATGGATTCTTTCAAGTTGAAGGCCATGGTGTGCCGGTAGAGAGCCAGCGGCGAATGTTCGCAGCCTGCAAGGCACTCTTCGACCTCCCGTTGGAGAAGAAGAGGCGGATTTCTCTTTACAAATACTCGTGGCGACGCGGTTATGAGGGACCGGGCGAGCAGCAAGCCAACGACCCACACCATGGTGACTTCGAGCGCGATGCTAAAGAGGTCAGATTCATCGATGCTCGATTCTTTTGAAAAATCAGCTAACGGTACATAGGGCTTCTTTGTGGGGAAGGAACTTCCTCTAGACCAGGTAGACTTTGGCAAGGGCCCCAACGTGTGGCCGCCCGATCTTGCAGAGAACGATTTCCACCGGCCGGTAATGGAGTACTATGAACATGCACGCAAGGTCGGGTTCAAAGTGATGGAGCTTCTTGCTGTCAGCCTGGGACACCCGCCATCGGTTCTGAAGGACTTTACCACGGACGCTGCAATGTAAGACAATACCCATTTCCCCACCACATGGTTTGTATCTCACATGGAGTGCAGGTTTCTGAAGCTGCTTCGCTACCCGGCACACACATGGACCGATACTCGCAAGTTCGGCTCTGGCCAGCACACGGATTATGGCGGCATTACTATCCTGCTCCAAGACCCGGGTCAAGATGGCCTTGAGGTGTGGCACGAAGCCACCCATCAGTGGGTAGAGCTTCCTGCTCTGGAAGATAAATTTGTCATTAATTTGGGTGACATGGTCCAGAGATGGACGGGTGGGGAATACAAGAGTACACTGCACAGAGTCATTAACAAGACCGGTGGTGAGAGGTATGCTGTGCCGGCGTTCTGGCACGGAGACTTGGATGCAAAGAATCCCTTGGATCCGAACGACACGAGCGATGAGACTGTGTTGGAATTCATCAAGAAGAAATTCTATAAGGGGTATGGATTGACGGATGATACCTCACTGTAGTAGGTCACAATGACTTTTATCCTTCCAATAGATCCAGGTCATATCATACATATACGTTTGGGTCCCACTAGTTAACTAGGTGATATCATTCACAGTATGTGGTAATCGGAGTGGAATTCTCCATTAAGTAGGAAAAAAGAGTAAAAAGGAAAATAATGAACTGCTATTGTATGTTCCAGTGTTTACTAGAATTAAGATGACCTAGACTAAGTACATGTAGTATAGGGATTCGTCAAAATATTGCCTCGTAACTAATAAATGTACTTTGTAGCGCGGGGTCATGGCATGACATCAGAAGCTGCCTAGAACTCCTCCTTCAAACTTGGCTTCTCGCACTCCCAAGAGATCTCTAATCAGAAATATATCAAAAATGCACGTGTTGCGCGTTTGTTGAGTTCCCATTGTGGTTTTCAGCTTTCTCTCCATGCATGATACACTCACTAACACTATGTAGGGGCACTCCATCGACCATTGAGCGACTGCAGAAACTGAGCCGCTCGATCGAGCAGATTTGCGAAATAGAAGGCGTCCCAGGCGTTTCTATTGGAGTCCTTGACCATGGAGAAACTTTGTGGACCGAAAGCTTCGGTTTCCGCGACAATCCCAAAACAGCACATCCAGACGTAAACACCCAATACAGCATCGGGCACATCACCATGTCAATGGTAGCTGCTGGTGTTGGGAAACTTGTGGACGATGGAAAGCTTCAGTGGACAATGCTCTTGAGAGAAATAATACCCGAGATTGATCATGCTGGTGTCTACTGGACCCACACAGCCACAATAGCTGATATTCTAGCGCATCGCTGCGGGTTGGATGGAGAAATTGTAACTTTACTAGCCGACGGTGGAAATGGCGACATACAACCTTGTCTCGAAGAGTTTTTGAAAGCCATCGACCGCATTCCTCACCCACTTCCGCACCGTGAGAGCTGGTTGATGGGCCCGTGGGGATACAAAATCGCTGCGCACATAATCGAGCATATATCTGGGCAGTCACTTCACGAATATCTTCAGGATCAAGTATTCCGGCCTCTTGGGATGACTTCTACCACTTTGCGACCATCGTTTGAAGGGAGCAACAATGTCGCTGAAGCACATGCTTCACTTAGCAACGGGCATGCTTGTCCATTGGAATTTCAGCCCAATTTTGCGAATACATTATTCGAAGGTTCACGTGGAGCTTATTCAACCGTGAGTGATCTTCTCGTATGGACCAAGGAAACATTGGCTGCGAGCCAGAATACCGCGGCATCCGCCAACACAGTCTTGAAACAAATTCCACACATAATTAGCAACCATATCGCAATGAAGAATCCATCATTGTTGGAACGATCGTACGGATTTGGCTGGGCGAGAGCACAGCTTCCTGGAATCGTGGGCCTGCTCGGTGGAAACTCAGGAATTTGGGAAATGCCTGAGCAACCTGTATTCGGGGCTGGAAACCAGTCTAGGCTCATGATTTATCACCAAGGCGGAGGACCGGGACACTCTTCATTCGTTGCTATCTTCCCTGAGACGCGGTCAGCCGTTGTAGTCCTCATGAATACCACTGCGGTGAGCGATGCTGCTGACTGGATTGCCCGACTCCTGATCGAGGGCCTCTTCGACTTCGCCAAACCCACCGACTACGTGAGACTCGCAGAAGAAGGTAAAAGACGAACAATAGAACGGTTTGCTACACTACATAACAGGTTGGCCGAAGAGCGAATTCAAGGGGCACCGCCATTGCCCCTTAAATGCTACGTCGGCAAGTATGAGAATAAGGACTATAAGTACAGGCTGGAAGTCACCTTCAGTCCAGAGTCAGAAAGCAACCTTATGATTTCCTTCCGAGGTCTAGACTCACAGCTCTACCCACTCCGGCACTACCACGACCAGGTCTTTGAGTGGAGTATGAGCTTTGATGAAGTCAGGCAGAGTGGGAGATATGATATCACAGATCCTTCATACTATAAGATTCGCTTCGAAATCTATCCCGACAACCGAGCCTCTCGCATAATTTGGAATATTCACGGCGCATCAGTTCCAGGCGGACTGACCTTCGAGTGGAAAGATGAACGTCTTGCAGAAGCATGGCGTGCAGTACATGCCGGTATGAACGACTTCGTTTCGAACACGATGCATCGGATTCGCTATTGACTAAAAGGCAAACTCCTATTTAGACATCGTGACAGCCAAGACCTTGATGTGAACTGATTGGAAGATTGATATATCAAGTCTCTGGGACTTTCTTGAGCTTGGGTGCTTTTCTTGACATTGAAGATAGTAGGTACCGTGGGGGACAACACATTCCACGCTAGATATCCCATCTGATCCTCGAATGAACAAACCATTATTATAACAGAAGACCGAGTACCATTTTACCTAAGCCAGAAATCCCAAAGGACTGCTGAAAGGGTCCCTTGAAAGCTTGCATAGCTTTCGGGCGACTGCCAGGCATTGCAAATAAGACAAAAACAATAAAACATCCATACAAGTACTAGATGAAAATCTTTTACCAAACAAGCGAGACATTTGTTGCAGATTCATCCCTCCGAAGAAGCTCCTCTCAATACCCCTCTTGACCTGTCACCCGCAATCTAAGCATGAATGGACCAATTGCCCCAGTACTAAGCCATTGTTCATCTTTCCCGTTTCTCTCGCCATGCAGCCAATGCTGCATTTACCTTTGTTCTCAACTAGCAGTCCGAGACTGAACATACAGCCGACCTGGCCTTCAGCTGTGCTTGGTGGGGAGCCAATCATGTTAGAGAGCAACGTCGAATAATTCTTCATATGGGAGTATGGGACGACCACTTCAATCCGATGAACTCCAATTGCCTGAAATGGATAGTTTGGGCTTGCTGGATCGTCAAACCGCAGCCTCGTCTGCCTAGAGGATCCGTCATAGCACAAATGAGCATCCAAACGACCCGTTGAGAAGAAACTCTCCTCTAGAGCTTTCGATGCACTATTGAGTCCCCCTATATACCGACTCTGTGGGTATTCTTGTATATTTGGTTTTGATATGTTCATTTGAATGACCTGTATCCTTCTGGCTGCGGTAACATTATCTCAATTGAAGAGATTTCCTAACACGCTATTAATGTACTGTGTCCTCACTGTCCATTTTTAACAACATCCTTACTCCTGTTATGATGCCTTTTGCTCTCTCCGGCTTTATCCCCAGAAATAAAAAGCCCATAAACCTGGAGTAGAAACTATCACCAGGACTGCAAGGAGCACTCCAACCCAGCCAATACCAATAACGTCGATCAACGGTGCCACAGCCGCAACAGCGCCAGCTGAAACCAATCGGTCCACTAAAGACAAAACAGCACGCGTTGAAGCAGGCCTTTGGGCATTCGGATCCATAGCGAGCATGTTGATGGTGTTGCTCACGCTTCCACTCGCGTTCCCACAAAAGAACAAGACGACCAAAGGGACCGCTAAATGGACATTGTAATCCATGACCCAGCCAAACGCAACAACGCAGAGGCAGTAAAGATACATAAAAGGCAATCCAAGATCTAGCTGGGCCTTTTCGAGGGGAATGTGCCGGAGCTACTTCGCAAACTGTCGGTTGGGTAGGATTTCCTCGCCGGACCGATAACCGCACTGCCTACTATTGTTCGTAGGAGATCAAGTCTGGAGATGACGTATTCCCTAGTCGCTATAGTGGCTTGCTGTCTTTTTTAACATAGTGTTATACATTCTAGAGATCAATTGCATCAATAGTATACTTATTCTCATTTACCCAATTCACATGTAACAAATGGCTTATGTTTCATGCTACATTATCCTAGCTTGCTATTCTAATTTAACGAAATCCCCAGCATCAATAATTGGCAATTATACTATGGTTTCCACAACTTTCAAGAGATCTGCTCTATTGACTTCAGCTTCTTGTGAAAAGCCTCTTTTGTTTGACCACGTTGTTTTGGTTGTCCCGATACGCCCCATTAACAAATGGTTGCAGTTCTGGTGGCACGTTCTTAATCCTTTTATCGACAAAGACATATCGCATTTTCCGACGACATATCTCTTCAAATGAGTCACCATCTAGAGCATCCACAAATGAATTCGCGATTGCAATGGCTTGCCACTTAGAGCTAGTCGCGCACCCCACGAATGACTTTTCGCCCTTGTCGTCACGTAAGGAAACTCGAATCCCAAACCGTATGCCTGGGTCACTTTTTGAGGCCGTGGTGGCATAGACGTGGGGATGTTTTTCGCCCACAGGTACTACCTCGCCTCTCACAAAGAACATTGTCTGATTTGGAGGCGCGTTGTGAATTCGGAAAGTTGTGTGTTGAACGTTGAACTGATAGGTGCTGACTTCCCCTTTTTTGGATTCGTGTCCCTTGAAATGGTACCCTATGAGAAGTTTGAGACTTTTTCGATAGGCCATCAAATTCACCTCTGTTGTCTGAGGTGTCTCTTTTTGTAGTCGAACGGCCATTAGTCTCTCCTCCTTTGAGTCAGACTCTGTCACCGTTGCACTCCCCTGCTCAACCGCTTCCATTATGAGATCTTCATCAACCAGGATTGCATCCTCCGGTAATGCTAAGGTGTCTGTGGGTTTGATAACTTTACCATCTTTAGTCTCTGGCACCGAGGTGAGCTTTTCCTGGACATCTCTTAGCAATAGGCGGACCTTTTCCATCGTCTCTAAAGTGATCACACCCCTTCGCCTTATCTTTGACTGTGGAACCTTTCTAGGTCCTTTTCCCTTTGGGGCTCTTGGTAAGGCTTTCAAGAGAACGAGAAAACCAAGCCTCAGCGACCCAGCTGTGCACTCTGCGAGACGGCGTACATCATCATCTTCCTTAAACCCTAGCCTTTCAAGCCATATCCTCAAAGTCGGGTTGATCTTTACTAGCTCTGGTTTCAGTGGGTCAATTCTCTTAGATCTCTCATCATCCCACCCACGAAGCACCAGTGCTACTGTGAGTGCACTCTCATAGAATGCCGTAGAGAGCTTGATGTTTGAGACAGCTGACACAAACCTGAACAAGGTGCTAATCTTCACAGCTGCGGGGCCTTTGTTCGACCATAGTGTGATGAGAGGAGCGGGCGATCTCACAAAGATGCGTTCAATGGCGTTGTTTCGAAGTCTTAGCCAGAATTCATAGCGGACGCCTTGTAGTTCCAAAGTGAAGTTCTGCTTTTGGTCTTGCTCTGTAAGAGCAACCTTCTCTGCAAGTTTTCCGCAGAGAAGAATCAGTCGAAGATTGCTTTTCCCAATCAAATCTTGAGTACTTGTGGAAAAGAATCCTATTTCGGCATCGCAGGGCGTGCTGACCTGAAATGATCCAGGGATAAGCTTGTACTTTTGAAAATTGGCAAACCATATCAAAGAATTTGTGTCCGAAAACCCGCTTTCTCTCAGCCCCCAAGGAAGGGATATTTCGCCATATGTATGGCTTGGAACACTATCTAACACGATGCCAACAAAGGCTGATGTAGTGCCAATTGGGATTGCTAGATCGCTTTTGGTATAGTGATTGTCCTCCAACGCTAAAGTAGCCTCTTTCGAAAGTTCTTCGAACCAAGCCTTCAGATCCAGGGGCTGGATCTGGCTGTCTAGAGGCGCCCACGGGACTTTTTCTTTTGTTGGCCAGAAATCCATTTCAGCAAACTCAATGACACGCCGGACAGCAGTATAAAGAGCACCGATGTTTTCTTCCCGCCTCAATCTTGGACATCTCTGAGCTTCGACCAAATTTTCCTCTGAAGTATTGGGCTCATGTTTCTGCTGTGATCGAATACTTGGCCACTCACGGATCTCGGGGTCTGCAGAACTCTCTAGAAGCTTTGTAAACTCCCCCCGAATTCTTGGTGCAAGTTCCCTACCCTGCATGAGTGGGGGAACTATGTTAAGACCAAGGGTTGAGTATGAGCCTTCCGGGCAGGGGCCAAAGTAAGTCTCAAGGACAGAGGGGGCAAGTGTTTGAAATGCACGAGTGAAAGACATTTCCAAAACATTTTCAAACACTTCTTTTGTCGGGATCCGGGTACAAGGAGGAAATTCTATAATCCAGGGTCGAATAAAATTACCGTGGCGGTAGCCTGCTGCTGAAGGTTTTGTGAGAATGTGATAGTGTAGAGTATTGCTTTTTCCGGTTCGTATTGCACGACAATGTTGAGGGATGCGAATTGCCAACACTGAGGCCTGTCCGACATAGCCACGCTAGTAATCCATGTCTCGAGAATCAGTTATAATGTCGCAGTAGCCACCATTCGTTTGAGGCCAAGGGTCGGGCTCTTGCATCTGCAATAAACGGATTCTATCTTAGCCTAGCATGTGTTAGCTTTTCTCAAAAAAAGCTGGTGGATATTATTATAATATACATCTCCACTGTGATTACTTTGCCTTGCATAGCGAGAACACGAGAGTCGATTGCATTCAAGGCCATTTCGGCAAAGTCCTTTTCACCACCAACAGCATCAATCACGGAGTGATAGGCGCAATGTTCAATCAGAGGGTCCTTAATCTCTTCTCTATACAGCTTCCGTACAAGCGAAAGAATCAGAGGCTCCATTTCTGGCATCTTGATGTGGTGTTGTAAGCTAAATGACTTTAGTCAGAGGCAGGTTCTAGACGATAAGAAGAGAAACGGGAGTCTTGCCTTAGATGTGATCTGAGTGGACTGCGGTGAATCTTGAACTGGTGCAAAAAGGTTTTGGGAATCGCCTGAAAGTTTGGGGTTTTTCTGAGGGCAGTTACTCTTGAAATGATCGATCTGACCACAAATAAAGCAGGTTGGCTCAGCCTGCGGACAATCATACTTGATATGACCCTTCTTGCCACATTTAAAGCAAGTCTGCAGGTTCATAGATCCTGATTTGGGCTTCTCCTCACGTTTCCGCTTTTTCGATAGGCAGTTAAACTTGAGGTGGCCCTTCTCTCCACACTGATAGCAGGTTGGTGCATGTTTGCAGATGGAAAAATGGTTGGGCTTCATGAACTCATGGCACCACCTGCAGTGATTGTGACAGTCTTTAGCGAAGTGGCCACTGAAACTACACCTGTTGCAAAACATGCAGTCACTTGGAAGAAAGGATCCCATGCTGAAATGGAGTGGGACGCTTGTCAGGGAACAAGATATAAACAAGCCGATGGCGAATTAAAAGATATTCCAGGACAATAAAGCAGCTGCAAGGCTAGTTTAGAAACCAAGAAGAATCTAGGAAGAAGAAGTGGGGAGGTGGCGGGGCAAAGAGAGCAAGCAAACGAGATGAAGAGAGAGGGAGAAAAATAAGAGTAAGTCACATATCTAATGGATGGCCAAAGACTACAAACGCAACAAACAAGTTGATATGGTCTGTAGTGGAGGCCCACATACCCTACAGATATCAAATCTGCCTATTTGATTCAATTCTTACTTCAATTGGCCCCGCTACTCCGGCTAGCACTACACCACCTATGGCTAGTATGTTAGGTATGCCGGATATGAACCCTGATATCATGCAAGGCATACTTACTGGCGTCTACGATGTCCCAGGGCTTAGACCCGTCTTTTATGGGCCCTATGGCTTTCATAAAGCAGGCGTGGTCAATTATGCCAGCAAGGTCAACCTGGTTTCGGAAGTCAGCCTCAGGGTGAAGAAGGCCAGATAGGTTGTGGAGGATACGCCCGACGCTGAGGTTACGGTAGACGAGGCAGTGAGCGAAGATGGTAGTTCTGGGCATCATTGTGGTTATGTGGTACTGACTTTCCTTTGAGCATTTTTTCGGAGGCGTTAACGATTGATTTAACGGAGTTAGCTTTGTATAAGTAAAGTTCTAGTTCGGGCAAACCAAGACGAATGTTGGCCATGTTCAGAATAGATGATAATCATTCTTCAGACCGAAAAATTGAAGTAGACAGACATATATTTCTATAATAATTGTTGGGATGATCCTATCTCCCGTTGTTTGCTTGCAGACTGAGCGCTTGTTTGCAAGATGTAGGGTATAAATACCTTGCTTTCCCATAGGTTGAATATCAAGATTACTTCCTCTACTTTCTCCCCGGTAGTAGCTCCATCAACAACGAAAGAAATGATACATCAGTGGGCGGATTTAACCTCCTACCGGAATAATAAAGCAATACGTCCAGAGTACTTTACTTAGTCAAAACTATAACTACTAGTTATATTCTTTTTATATAGCAACGCTATGCAAAAAAAGATAGAGCACGACGGCTGCATGATTCGAACATGCGCCCGCGAACGGAATTGATTTCTAGCTGTAGATATTGTTAGTGATTGATTGGTGGACCAAATGTTGAAGAGAAACGTACTCAATCGCCTTAGACCACTCGGCCAAACCGCCGCTTAATAATTTTCTGAAAAAATAAGTGGTATATCAGAGTAGACTAAACTTCCTACTAAAATTCACTATCTAGCTATACTCGGCCTAATGCACGGCCCAATTCCCAGGGAGCGGGAATTGGGCCGTACGGGCTCGATGCAAAAACGGGCTCGATGCAAAAATTAAACAACCCATCAAATTAAACATCCCATTTAACAACCTTCCCCTATAGTATCTATCGTATATTTAATATTTACAGATTCATCTAGTCCAGCGCTTTCTTCTGCACTATTTAAATCCCTAGAATTCGACGTCCTGGCGGCAGCTGCTGCTTCTGCAGTAGCAGATGCAATCCACTTCTTCTTCGCCTACTGTATTAATTTCTTCCTCTCCACCCCATCTCTCACTTTAATATGCCTATTTGCATCTAATGAAGTAAGAGGACCACCCATATTCACCCTCCGTTTGCTTTTATTAGCCTCCCTCTGTCGTTTTAGATCCAAAATACCAACATTGTCATGTGCATATTGAGCGCCGGCCTCCACCAAAGTAAGCGCACCAGCTAGAAATAGAGCTAGTTGACGGCGTAGCTTTGGAGAAATAGCATCAATCTATTCTCCAATTTCATCGGTTTTCTTTTGTATTTTTTCAGCGTATTTTTTGAAGGTTTTAAGATCTATTACCGGCGAATTTGGTATAGAGCTTGACTCTGGAGGAGGGGTATTACTATCCTATATCTCTAGTACTTACTCTGGAAGATCAGGATCATTCCAACCTAGCTTCTCTAAAGCAAGATCTATATTTAAAGGATAAATCCCGTATTTTGCAAAGCCAGAGCGTATTGTACGGCCTTTAAAGGCTTAATTTCGAACCTTATAAATGCTAGAAAAAAAGTCAGATTTTTGCTTTACTAAGCCACCCCACTGTACTATATCATTATTATTCTTGCGAAAATAATGTTTTAGTACTTGAAACGGTATATCATTAAGCGGCTAGCATATATACGTTATATATAGGATAAAACAGTAAGGTATAATCTGATAATTCTCGTAGAATTTGATGAATTCAAAGGTAAGATAAGAGCCGTGATTATCTATAAGAAGAAGCCGAAAACCCGTCTTTATACAGCGATTTTTAGTGATTTCTTCAAAGGATTAAAGCTATTAAAAGGCTATTATATCGTCGGTCTAACTATTAGGTATATGAGTAATCCAATAATCGTTAGGAAGATTAGTAGTCCTATACCAATTCTCTATATAAAATTCACCCTTCACTAAAAACCAAGGTGGCATTACCTAGCTATCGGCAGCAATATATTCAATTGAAGTAAGAGATTCACCTGGCCCGCCAGTACCAATACTAGCAGATTGACTAGCCTTAGTCGAAACGACTTTTCGAGCTTTTCCTTCGCCAATTTTGAAGCCGCTTTCGTCAAAGTTATAGATATTCTTCGAAGTGATTTACAACCGCTAAATAGTACTACCTAAGCGAGTATACTATATAGCAAGATGACCAGGTATAACTGCTTGTAGGCGGTCCTTCTCCATTGGTTTTTGCTTAATATAAGCATATTTATTGGGTAGGCGTTTAACAAAACGGTAGGCCCAATTTTTACCAAGATCTAGATCTGGATCTTGCCGATGAAGAATTTGCAATGCGCACTTCTGGATCATATCTATAGTTGGCGGAGCATTTGCAGCATTTAAAGTATCGATTCAATGAATCAATACACCTTCTTGCTCTATGCCTAGGGCTTTATTGGTCCCAGGACGACCGGTAAGAGATTTGCGACCGTTGATTCTACCCCTTAGGGTATATATAGTACGGAACATCAAATTCACGCGCCAGTACTGAAATTACAGGCTTCTCATTTGCGTAGTAGGCTTGTAAAGCACTATCAATTCGATCTTCCAAATTTTGAGATGAAAAAGGTATATTTAGGGGTAGTAAATTGATGTCAAAAATGGTGGGTGGGTGAAAATTTGCATCGAGCCCGTTTTTGCATCGAGCCCGTGCGGCCCAACTCCCAGAGTGGGAGTTGGGCCGTGCGTTGGGCCGAGTAGAGAGACTTATAGTAAAGTAACACGTCCAGAGTACATAGTCAAACCCGTAGTTATGTTCTTTTTACGGCAGGGCAATATAAAGGACGAGACAGAGATCCGCGATTCATACTTCCCTAGGTAAGGTCGAAATCCCGAGCTAAGATTTTAGCGGCGCCCTATTTGATATAGGGTTTTGTTAAAAATATACGTTTTTGCCTTTCTATAGCAAAGAAATATAAAAAAGAATAGAGCACGACGGCTGCATGATTCGAACATGCGCCCGCGAACGGAATTGATTTCTAGCTGTGGAGATTGTTAGTGAATGTTGGGTGGACCAAATGTTGAAGAGAAACGTACTCAATCGCCTTAGACCACTCGGCCAAACCGCCGTTTTTAATAATCTCGCCTCGACTGCCTAAATGTTTAAAATGTCCTTCCTAATTAGGTGGTTATAGAAATTAACCTTACTTCTCTCCTCACCGCCTTCTAGTTTTATACCAGCTTGCTATTAATAGAGACGTTTGGCGACGTGGCAGTCACTAGTTATTTATTAATCCATTTATTAACCGCTTAACTATTTAGGTAGGCGGAAAGATTTTTAAGATCCATAGTACTCCACTTTAGTAGTACATGGCATTTACAGTGACTCCGCAAAAGTGTTAACCCTAATTAGGCACAGCTGATACAACCTATAATTAATTACAGTCAGTGGACATAAGTTTTTACACCCCTACGGCCCCAGCTAGCTCACCGCCAATATATTATCATACCGCCTACTTAAAACGCGCAGTATCCATGAATGGGATCACCATAAAATAGCACGTAAAGGTGATTTTTCGCGAACAAATGGTGTATTCTTCATTCCTAGACCTCTAAAACGAATAATTTTATTATATGTAATCATTTGTAAAGATTATTATTATATATTCTTTTTTTTGACTGGCAGAATATTATATAATCATAGGGGTGTGGGGCTAGGGGTGCAAAAACTTATGTCCAGTCACTGTAGCAAAGCCTGCTTTTGAACCTCATATCATATTCCTATATGATTCCTATTGTCACGATCTGCATGTTAATCACATACCACACTAGATCGTTTGACAGTTTGCTTCTTTCTTTGTTTCCTTTGTTTGTTCACTAAATTGCTACTAAGCCAGATTAGGAAGAGAGAAGTTGTTTGCTTGCAGAGATCCCTCACTATAAGAACTCCTCTGGATCTCTCTCTCTCTCTCTCTTCCCCATCTTTGCTTTTTTAGTTGGAATGCACTCTTTCTTCTTGATTGACCTGGCACGTAACACCTATACTTATATTAGGATTAGTAGGAAACAGACCTCGGGAGCCTTTGAAGATGAGTACGTAGGGAGGGCTTTTTCTAATCAGAAACTGGTATTTTTACCATATAAACCAGAATCAATATATTGGACAGAATAGGTATACACGAAAAAAGATAAAGTGGCAGAATTATGCATATGCCTAAAGGTTAGTTAAGATAAGGTGGACGAAATCATTAAGCGGCGGTTTGGCCGAGTGGTCTAAGGCGATTGAGTACGTTTCTCTTCAACATTTGGTCCACCCAACATTCACTAACAATATCCACAGCTAGAAATCAATTCCGTTCGCGGGCGCATGTTCGAATCATGCAGCCGTCGTGCTCTATATTTTTTGCATTTTTTGCCGTAGAAATGGTATATGGTTTTGACTAGTTAAGTACCCTAGACGTGTTACTTAGGCATGCAGCTCGGACTCGAGAAAAGTTCCGGGAGACTCATACATAATATCTAGAATGTACTTACTTGAGGATAGCGATAGTGAAGTGTGCCAGGTCAGGCTTCTGAGAAGCCACTTCGATGAGGCTCAGGGTGAGATTGCGCAGAGTAGGATTGCGGATTCTCTGTGTGAGCTTGACGGCATGCCGAGGAATAGGCGATATAGTGAATGGTGGACTCCAAGTTTCGTATAGATAAACGTATGTTTGAGAGAATGGCAGCGAGTAGTATTTTTTTCTAGACGTAGATACGACTTAGGAGAGCGGCAGGGAGTTGGCTTATAACTATCCATAGTTAGATGTTCTTCCTGAGATTACGTACGTCTGCTTTTGAGAAGTCATGTTGCATGAGGGCTTTTTTTACATCTGATATCGTTCTCTAATGAGTAGTATTATCTTGCGATGGTGTAGTTATAAGGGCCCGATTATTTATTTTGGTCGTGTGCCGCTGACCAATCATTTGCCACCAGAAAGTATTAGGATTTTTTTAGATCATGTTATTGGCTAGTATTTTCGGGCTAGTGCCGCGTCATCTTTTGCCCGGGCGCGTAAGATATCCGATCATAGAATCTGGATTCATTATAATGCCTCACCCAATACGTATGGAAAACCCCGGTTTTATCTAATGGCCATGCCCTAGATGATATCGAGCCGTACTACCACCTTCAGGAGTATCTCACCGCTTTGCATTGTCTCTAGGACCATGTCTGTCCATTCAAACAGGAGTTAGATGGACTAGCCCCTCTATATCTCTACCGTTGAAGCTGAGCCACTTCATAGCTATCGAAAAGGTGGTTACTACCTAGTCACTTTGGGGGAATACTTGAAAGCTGGAAGGTATAAGGTGCTGTATAAACTAGGGTGGGGAGGCTACTTAATAGTTTGGGCGGCGAGAGATCAAAGGTTGGATAAGCTGATGTGACTCGCGGTGGTTCTAACTAACTAAAACCCTGCTTGCTTATAGGGAGGAGATGTACGTTGCTGTCAAGATTTCTGTTATAGAAACCGAGGATACGTGAGAGCTCTAAACTATGAAAGAGTTGGCATCTTATCACCCTCGCCCGAAACATACAGTGCATATGCTCGATGACTTCGATCTAAAGGGCCTAAATGGATCTCACAAATGCTTAGTCTATGAGCTTCTAGGGCCTAACATTCTAGGCATAATTGATGTACACTTTCTAGATAGGAGACTTCCTAGAAAACTCGCCAAAGCTATTGTAAAGCAATATTTGATCGGGCTCGATAGTTTGCACTAACGAAAGATTGGAGATAGAGGTAAATCACTTCTTTAGAAATACTTTGGATAGTGCTTACTTAATATAGTTAGATCTATATAACTAGTTAGTTACCGAACCACCCACACCACCGAGCCGCCCACCCCCAAAACACATAGTAAATGCGATATTTTAGAACCTCATATCGCAACAACCACGTTAATTTTTGATTTCATGGTCATTCGATAGCTATCGATACGGATTTTAAACACTATATATCGATAGCAAGAAAATCGAAGAGTTGCATTATCGTGGTATTGAAAATTACGATGCTCAAAGCCAGAAATATATAGATCGCAACCATCAACTCATTAATATTTTCTAAACTCTATAGAGAGGCCAGATATCACCAAAAAGGTATGAAGTTACTGGGTAGACCCTGTATAGACTACTATTGTTGAAATATCAAGTTGTAATTTATCACATTTACTATGTGTTTTGGGGGTGGGCGGCTCGGTGGTATGGGCGGTTCGGTAGTGAAATACGTTAGTTAACTAACTAGTTAGTTATAGATAGCTTAATAGAAGAAAGATTTACTAAGATATTAGGAAAACTAGAAATCGGCTATGTCTAAAAATACGATAGGAAATGTCTAGAATCTAGAATACCCGAATATATTTAAAGCCTACCTTACATCGGATATATTCTTAGGATCTAGCTTAGACTATCAAAATAATCGACTTCGGTGAGTCATTTTTGTATACTACTATTCCTAAAACACTATATATACCTTTATCTCTTCGGGCACCGGAAGTTATATTTCAAGATCATATTGATTATCGTGTCGATTTGTAGAGTATAGGCTGTATAGTAGGTGAAGTTATCCTCGCGCAATCCTTGAAAAAACCAAAACTAATAGGTTAGTAGCTCTTTGAACTGTTCGTGGGCCAGCCACCTTTCGATACCTTTATGATAACGCCCACGATTCTTGTTGGCCAAATGCAAGAGATGGCAATAGAGGATCTACCTGAAAGGTAGCAAGAGAAATGGAATACGATGAACGTAGGGGACGGTATGGCTATAGAAAGCAACGGGCCTAACTTATAGGAATGGCTAGAAGAGGTCTATTTTGATAGCCCGCTAAGTCCTGACCTTATACGAGAGGACATAGTGAGGCTAGGACAAATTGTTGGAAGGTTATTGCATTTCGAACCGTCTGTAAGGGCGTCAGCGAGACAAGTTCTTGATGACCCTTGGTTTAATGAGTGACCATAAAACAAATAGTAATTACGCCGTGAAGGCGCGTATAGAAATTGTCCTCATTCATTTGTACTATACCTAGCATTTTTCTAAGACTTCTTCGATTTTTAAGCCTATGTGCCGAAAATGGCCTCTAGCACTCTCTTCTTTTGCGCCGACCATATCAATACACTATCCAAGAAAGGCATTAAAACCTTAGTCGCAAGAGTGTGGGGTTAAAACTGATTTCGAATTCCACTATATATAAAAAGAATACATAGTTTTGACTAAGTACTTTGGACGTAACTAACTACGTATTGCTTTATTATTCCCGGTAGGAAGTTAAATCAATTATCTGATGTATCACTTATTTTTCCTTTAAATCATCAAGCGGCGGTTTGGCCGAGTGGTCTAAGGCGATTGAGTACGTTTCTCTTCAACATTTGGTCCACCCAACATTCACTAACAATATCCACAGCTAGAAATCAATTCCGTTCGCGGGCGCATGTTCGAATCATGCAGCCGTCGTGCTCTATCTTTTTTTGCGTAGCCTTGCCGTAAAAAGAATATGCGATTTTGACCAAGTAGCCGCCAAGCGCCCAACACACCTACTGTGTATTGGTGCGCCCCAGTAAACGATAATTCCCACTGAACGATAAATGTAAAATTAGGTACCTTTTGTATGTTATGCCCATATAAAAGGTACAAACACGATAAATCCAATTCTTTTGAAAAGCGTCAGGAGCATATTAAAACAGCGCCGTATATACAGATTGTATGTAGAGATTTAAACGTTTTATTATTTTAAATACACCAAATAAACTAAAACCCTCTTAAATAACAAATACAGACCTATTATTCCCCTACCCTTATAAGGGGTTGAAAAAAATAAGTATTGTGGTTTGTATGCTGTGTACCATTTGTGTGGTATGGACCATACCAAAGATACCTAATTATACGATTTATCGTTCAGTGGGAATTATCGTTGACTGGGGCGCACCAATACATAGTACGTGTGTTGGGCTTGGTACGATTAGTTTGGACGTGTTGCTCTATTATAAGTCTATCGATAGAAATGAATTCCGGTAGAAGTTAAATCTGCTTTCTGATGTGTCATTAACTCTTCAGTGAAATTATTAAGCGGCGGTTTGGCCGAGTGGTCTAAGGCGATTGAGTACGTTTCTCTTCAACGTTTGGTCCACCCAACATTCACTAACAATCTCCACAGCTAGAAATCAATTCCGTTCGCGGGCGCATGTTCGAATCATGCAGCCGTCGTGCTCTATTCTTTTTCTATTTCTTTGCTATAGAAAGGCAAAAACGTATATTTTTGACAAAACCCTATATCAAATAGGGCGCCGCTAAAATCTTAGCTCGGGATTTCGACCTTACCTAGGGAAGTATGAATCGCGGATCTCTGTCTCGTCCTTTATATTGCCCTGCCGTAAAAAGAACATAACTACGGGTTTGACTATGTACTCTGGACGTGTTACTTTACTATAAGTCTCTCTATAGCTAGATAGTGAATTTTAGTAGGAAGTTCAGTCTACTTTGATATACCACTTATTTTTTCAGAAAATTATTAAGCGGCGGTTTGGCCGAGTGGTCTAAGGCGATTGAGTACGTTTCTCTTCAACATTTGGTCCACCCAACATTCACTAACAATCTCCACAGCTAGAAATCAATTCCGTTCGCGGGCGCATGTTCGAATCATGCAGCCGTCGTGCTCTATTCTTTTTTATATTTCTTTGCTATAGAAAGGCAAAAACGTATATTTTTGACAAAACCCTATATCAAATAGGGCGCCGCTAAAATCTTAGCTCGGGATTTCGACCTTACCTGGGAAGCACGAATCGCGGATCTCTGTCTCGTCCTTTGTATTGCCCTACCGTAAAAAGAATATACGGGTTTGACGATATACTCTAGATATGTCGCTTTATTATGAGTCTCTCTACTCCGTATAGCTAGTGTAGTGGGGGACCTGATCTTCTTTCTACTACCCATTGACCTTGCCTGTCCTTTCTTTAGTTACTAAGTGGCCTCATTATGTAATCCTAGGGAGATAGAGGATATAAGTAGTAGGTAGAGATAGATTGAATACACACACCTCTACACCTCTCTGAATTGACTCCTTAGGCAGTACGCCTAGGTTCCTTTGTATACATAGTTGGGTATGAAACTAAACTACGAGTGCTGAATCGACCGGTATGCCTTTGAGCATCAAGCCTTGAGCGTTCCCCTCTTCACTAGATAGAAATGAATTTCGGAAGGAAGTTAAATCTGCTCTCTGATATAACACTTATATTTTTAGACGATTATGAAGCGGCGGTTTGGCCGAGTGGTCTAAGGCGATTGAGTACGTTTCTCTTCAACATTTGGTCCACCAAACATTCACTAACAATATCCACAGCTAGAAATCAATTCCGTTCGCGGGCGCATGTTCGAATCATGCAGCCGTCGTGCTCTATTCTTTTTTTGTATGGCCTTGCCGTAGTAGAAGGGGGAAAACATTTATTTTTGACAAAACCTCATATCAAATAGGGCACCGCTGAAATTTCAACTCGGGATTTCGACCTTGCCTGGGAAGCACGAATCGCGGATCTCTGTCTCGTCCTAGGACATTGTTGTGCAGCTGGGTACAACGAATGCGCTGAGCTTGCGATATACGCCTTGTAGGAAACGCCTATTGATGAGCTCTCGGACCTTCGTATATTCGCCGAGGCAGCTGCGTTAATGAGGAAAATGATGGAGAAGCTCGGTTTGCCTATTCCGCCATTTGGTCTGCGACGGCATCTTGTCATCAACGTGGAGACATAGGAGCAAAACAGAGATGCCGTCTCACGGTTACCGGTGTTGGCAGTGATGGAACGCCTATGACATTCCTCCAGTCGGTCAGAGTTGACGGTACCAGACAGGTTGCTCGCGCCGAACCGTTTACTACTCATGCTTATGAAGAGCTGGAACTGGGTGTGGAGTCGAAGCTTGGGCTTGAATTTATAGGACATTATAATGAGCCGAACCTTGAACTTGTCTATGAGTACAGTGGGAACGAAGAAGGCTTCTAAGCTCTCGAATATAACCCACAGAATGGAGTGTGTTTTGAGAGACGGAACACTCTTATTTAGTGCTATCGATGTTGGACCACAACTCAGAAGAATTGGCCTCTCGGATCTGTACTAAAAATTCGATATCCGGTTGTCAAAATGCATCACCAGGAGCCATAATGGTTGTCCACACGTCGTTGTCGCGGGTCACGCCAGGTCTCAAACTCCCGTGTTGTCAAAGGAAAGACCTCTGAATGGACGGCCTTACGTCCATCTTTGGTTTTGAGAACCATTCGCTTCGTCACTTCATCCGGAGATCGTATATTGCCAAATCAGATAAAGGAGGGCTGACTATCCCGATTCTTGCAGGTTTACTGTATCATCAGGAGCCAGAATAGTTGTCCACATGTCGTCGCCGCGGGTCAACAAATGGATTTTTGATGCGCAGGTAAGTTGGTGAGGTGGAGGTGCTTTTGGAACGTGGGGAAGGTACGGGCAGATAAGAGTACTTATGTACATGGTTACTTCATCGATGAAGTAACCATGCACATATTCAATGTTGGAAAAAGATGGTATTAGGCACGCTATATGTAAGTACACACTGACATCTTATTAGATCTTCTTTTTAGATGTTCTTCTTGGGGTCTTTTTAGTTGTCCTTTTATATGTCTTTTTTTTCATTATGCATATGAAGGCGGCAAAAAGCATAAAAGACAGAGGACGTTTCTATGTATAGCCAACCACGCCTACTCCATCGAGACAAATGCGAAGGGCAGCATTGGGCTGGTGGTGAGCCAACCTTCCAAGACGAGAGTCAGAGGACACGCCAAGGCAGCCCCTTGTATATAAGGCATATAAGACAACATAAACCTGGAGTTAGTTGTGCGAACCACGGATTGCAGAGCATTTAAGGACCTAAAATCCGTGGATTGCCACCGTGCGGTCTCAGCCCTGCGTCATCGCCCGAGTATTTAGATGAATTCAGGTCTCAAACAACTGTTCATTTTCGAAAATACGCAGTAAATTCAGTTGGACTCGAACTATGAGCACATCCGATGTCGACAAACCAACTATAGAGCCGCGTTGGTTTGAGCTATTTGCCACAATTGAAGCCAAATTCGAAGCCTCCAATATCGCCAGTGAAAAGTGGTATCTCACAACTTTGAGCGCAATTTCCACGACGCCAGAATCACACGTTTGTGGCCAGTTATACCTATACCTGATAAGCCAACATGCATATTCGACCACAAGTGCGCGCTGGAAGCTGATTCGACGCATGCGCGAGGCACTATTCAAGGACATTGCTCTTCTCGGACTCCCTAAACCGACAGAGGCACTCCTCAACATCACCAAAGTCATGTCGGAGGAAGATGGGGAATGTTCCTTCACCCGAGAAGGCTGGCAGTGCGACGACGCAAATCATGCGCGGGGCATGGATTGGTTAAAATCAATATATGCGCATAATACCAGTACGCTGTTTGGGTTATTCAAAAAGCATCCAGACTTTGGCTTTTGGCCTGCTGATATCACCTATGGGTTACTCTTGTCCGACCGCCAGGTTTTGGATGACGTGGATACAGAGATGGTGGTCTTGCCGGCGGTCATGGGCCAGGACATGCCCCGGATGATATACTGGCATATCCGAGGAACAAGGCGGTTGGGGATCTCCAAGAAAGATGTGCAAATGGTCATGGAGTGTGTGCATCTGGTCGTTGAAGCTTGCGGTGTGACATTGAAGCAAGTGCCCAGTGTGGATGACGTTGATGGAGATTTGTAGAATTGAGCCGATGGCAAGCCAAAGAAATATTCCTCTCACATCTCCACATATGTTTCAAGATACAAAAGGGGGAAGAAAGAAGAAGATCGTGTTCCACTAATAGACTGTTTGTTTGGGGTCTGCTTACCTAACCACCTCGAGGACCGCTCTTTCGTACCGCATCGGGAGACTTGTTTATGGTTGCCCCGCGTTTTCCCTCTTATTTCTGTATCATAAAGTCGGCTTGTGAATAGTTACGACACTGACCGCACTTTTTCGTTGTCGTCGCATTCCTTAGCGTGCGCTCTTCCACCCCTTTGGTGGCACGCGTGCCTCCCGAGATTCAATCACATGAGTCCGCCATGTCGGCCTCGTCGCGCAGCCAGAGCTCCTCCCCCGATGTCCTGGGTCCTCCAGGCGACGCCCAATACTTGATCTCATCGCCGATTAAACCTTTTGCAGGGCGCCAAAGCTGGATGTCTCCTATGATAGCGAAATCACGAACTCCGGCCAAGCGGCCACGACCGCGACCGCGTGTCAGCCTAAGTCCCGCAAAAAGCGCGCATTCAATTCAATTCAACGATGTCATCCTCCCCGGGTCGCCAACAATGAAGTTTAATGGTGGTCGACAAAGGTCGCTCTCTCCGGAGAAGCTTCAGGAGGGAAATGTCAGCCCGTGGCGCATCCGACTCACGCTCGAAGCCACACAAGACGAAGATGACGAGAACCGGGGTAGCCCGTCGCGCAAACGATTAAAACCCTCGACCACGACGACGATGATACCATTGAAGGATGAGAGGAGTCCATTGAAGGATAAGACGCCCTTAAAGCGGCGAGGGCGTCCACGAAAGTCTGACATGAATTTGTCCCCGTTTCTCGGAGCCGCTGGGCAGACCCCTCGCCCTGGAAATACACCAGGGCCGGGAAATACTCCAGGACCGGGAAATACTCCAGGGCTACAACCACGCAAAAGAGGCCGACCACGGGGCACGCCCAAACCAAAACCACAGGATTTCCAGCTGCTGGATGATCAACCAACGCCGACTGTCGAATATGACCAACCCTTTAGTCCGATGGATATTATTCCCAATAGTGATTCTCGTCAACCCCAGCAATTCAGCCCAATGGACACCATGACCAATGAAGTTGGTCTAGGCCAACACGAATACAGTCCAATGGATACTATAGCTAGTGAAGCTAGTCTAGGCCACCAACGATCTAGCCCCATGGATGCCCTCGCCAGCGGTGCTGGCCTAGGGCAACAACGATTCAGTCCGACGGATTCTTTCGCTGGGAGTAATGCGCACGCCAGCCCCCTGAATCTTGTAGGGGATGCAGACTCCGAAGATGACTCTTGGGGGAACTCAGACATGTCAATTGCAGAGCTTCCTGACCCAACAGAACCCATCACGGAAGATCTGGGCGATCCTCACCGCGAGTACGGCCGAACGAGTTTGGAGACGCCTGTTATCGGAGCTACGGAACATCACTTTTTAGATGATGAAAACATCCACTCTACCCCTTCTAAAATGCCATCACCTACACGCGAGAGAGCAATCTTGTCATCGAGAGCTTCTTCTCACAATACCGCTAGCCCGCAATCGCGCACATATCCGACTCCGACCCCCACGTCTTCGCTGGCCGATGAAGAAAACCAAACCCAACAAGCCAACGTGGATCATCCCTCAAGGACAGAGACCCATAATGCTGAAACTGATCCCGTTGAAGATCCCGTTGAAGATCCCGCAGACGAGTACAACGAATTCGACACTATAATGGAAAGTGAAGGATTCACTATGATTTCCCTTGATACACTCCCATCAGCCAAGCAGCATGGATTCGGCTCCAGCGCTGTGACGAACGGTGATCCCAAACCAAAGGAAGTTGGAGAACGGCTGAGACGCAAACTTCCCGGGACGATCGAAGATCTCCGAGGTGATTCTCGTGCTCAAAAGTCATCCAGTCCAGTCACTTCGGCCCTGGTTCCTAGGTTATACGACAATCCCAGCACTCATATTCTGGAGAAGCACACTGTACATACGGCTGAGCGGCAATCTGTTAACTATGTGAACGAGATCGCCTACCCTGAACTCCCTGCCGCATCATCTCCGGCTAAACCAACAACTGTTCCAAAGAAGAGAAGATTGACCAGTTTGGCTAAACTTGTTCGTCTAAGCTTGGCCCTCCAAGGTCCCTTTAGGCCCCAAGAAGACGAGTGGTCAGGCAAAAGTAATGCTCCTCACAAAAGACGTCGGCTGGAGGGCGTTTTCAGCACTTTCAACGCCGAAACGCAGCGAGAACTCCGAGTGGCTATGGGGCTAGGACAGGAGCTTGCTATGCGTCGAATGCTCGCCGAGGAAGATGAGGCTGCGGCTATAGCAGCAGAAAATGCAGCATCCCGTCTTGAGGAGGAACGTCTCGAGGAGGAACAGGAAGAACAGGACGCACGTCACTATAACGACTTCGATGATGAAGAATTAGAAGAGCAGGAGCACGATCAACCCTTTGAAGCCGAGATCGAGAAGCGCGCAGAATACGCCCAATCGTCACCTTTCAAGTTCAATAAATCCATGCAGCAAAGCCCCATGTCCCACCAAAAGGTACAGCGGGAGGCACAATGGCAGCTTGAACGAGAAGAAGTCAGCCGCCAGGCTCAGATGGCTTCAAACTCACGATCGGTCGTGTATATTGATAGCGACGAGAATGCGGCGGAGGATTATGGTGACATCGGATTTGAATCTGAGACCGGATATGGGTTCGATGAAGAGCACCATGATTCTGCGCCTGGACCCATACCAGAACTACCAGAACCAGCGCCATATATAGCCCAAAACATTGAACCCGAGCCCGAAACCGAGCCCGAACCCGAGCCCGAACCCGAGCCCGCGGAAGATGAGGATGATGGTTATGACGACATTTGGCAACTGGAAGCCAACGACCACAGCCATATTTCACAACACTCGGAGCATGATGATGTTCAGTCTCATCCGCAGCCGGTTGCACGCCCTTTGGGCAACCATGCTCCAATTTCCGCAGGTCAAGACTACCTGAGCTCATCTCCTTCCGCTATTTCGGAGCATGATTATGTAGCGCGCTTTGGACCGTCCAAAGTTCGCGAACTCCGTGAGCAAAAAGTCGATTTGTCTGCTTTGCTTGCAGAAGAGGATACACCAAACCGCGCACGGTATTACAATGGAACGAGTACTCCTCGGAGTGTGCTGACCCGCCCATTGGGGACACATAATCCATTCTTCAACAGCTCTCCCATGAAGGACCCAGTATCGCGCACTCCAGCGCGTATTCGTTTACAGCCTCTCTCCCAGTCCAGCCCGGATGTTCCCAACCCACGGGTCCCCAGTCCACAAATCGCGTTCCTCGATGAGAAGACATCCCCGAAGGTTGTGCAAAGAAGCCCACCTATGCAAGAACCATTGGAAGAAAACTATAATGGCAGCAGCGTTTCCAATGCCGCTTTCAGTCAATCGGAATCTGCCAACGTGGATTCTGCCTCCACCCCTCAGCCTCGTCAGCCCAATAAAGAGGAGCCAGGATCATCCTGGTTCAGCAAAATAACCAGTTTCACCCCACAATGGCTGAAAGCCCCTACACGTGACCGAAGCTCAAGTGTTAGTACTATTCCGGAGGAGGCATCTGACTTCGAAGATGAAGAGGAAATGGCCAGCATTGAATCTGCGAAGGAGCTTGACGGACATTTCCAGGATGGGCCGCTCTCAAAGCAAGCGAGCCAATCACCTGCAAGTCATTGGAGACAGCCATCACCATCTCAGTCTCCCCAGATACAGCAAGATCCTCTTCCTACAATGGAAGGAGAGGACCCGATACACGAGAGGAGTGTTTCTCGAGACCCCTTTGAAGAAGAGGACCCAATAGACGAGAGAAATGTTTCTCGAGGCCTCTTGGAAGAAGAGGAGGTCTCGGTTTCTGAGCGGAGTGTCTCGCAAGGTCTCTTGGAGAACGAAGATGCAGAGCCAGTGAACCCCCAGAATGGGGCGTCTCCAGGGCCAAGACCACTTGCTGTCTTCGGATACTTTTCCGACGAGCATTACGCCGCACTTCGTCGTATCTACCGAGTTGCCAAGCGATACCCCGAGCACTTTGAATACTACGATGCTCCAGGGCGCGCTGCCATCATCGGTGATTGGATATGGACCTCCGATGGTCATCACGGGGTGCCCATCACAGAGATCCAATTTGCCATTATTGATCGCTTCACCCAGGAACTTGCTCGGGCCGATATCCAATATGGTGGCAGCGGACAGATCGATTGGACAGAAGCTGATCTGCATCGGAGACTCATTAGCATCATTATTGGCGAGCAGATCCGAGAGGAAAGAAAGGCCAAGGCCAACCGGGGTACTTCTGTGGATACATGGCGATGAACGTCTTACTTTTTTTCACCCACTTCTTTTTACATTATGTACTTTTTTTTGGATATCCGATGAGCACCTGGCGTCATGGTTTTGTTTTGAATGCGTCTGTTCTTGTTCTGGTTATGATTCCCTCACGGTTATTGGTTCGGCTTGTGTGCAGCATTGGGCTGTTTTGGGGGGTTTATTGAGCCTGTGATTAGTTTAGGCCTCTCTAGTCTCTAGCCTCATCAGTTGGACATTGATGAGGTACTGTATACTATAACTTCCAAGTTTTGGACCAAAGTGACCAAAGTACGCAATCCCGGAAGGGGATCCTTGACTACAACTGCGAACACCCTGTGTATATCGCATCTCGAACATATGTATCCAGCCAACCACGGAGCCCTCCTGCATCAAGATCCCTTATTTCCCCGAGTATCCGACAGAATAGGGATGGACACATTAACCGTATGAGTTGAATCGAGAATGCAACTCAGTCCAGCCCATTATACCAGCCAAGTCAACGTCAACATCAACTGCAAATCCGCTTTTGTCTCATCCTAATGAAACAGCTGTACAACAAAGCCCTCAAACCGTCAAACCATACCCGAAGCAAACGCAATGTACATTGAAGTCCCGACCAAGCCTGCAGTCCTCCGCCTTCTAGACCAACCAGACCAACCCGCACCTCCTGCACGATCGTATACTTCTCGCGTGGGCAGCCAAGCAGAAGCCGGAGAGCCTCGCATTCCCCACCTCCGTGCGAGATGTCTGCGAGGTCTCCCTGCACGCGTTTTCGTCCTTGGGTGTCGGTCTGGCCAGATCGTGAAGTACCACTTGGGAGGCGAACCGGGACATTTATAAAAGCAAGGTTGGTAACGATATGAGAAGAACATTCCCAGAGACAAAGATCACAAGTATATAACTCTATACTTCGATCATCTCTTCTATTCCTTTTCCATACATATAGGTCATCTGTCGACGATCCCAACCATGTCGGTATTCACAATCGTCCATCGAGCCCTACCACCACTATCCCTCCCCTGGAAACGACGAACAAGTCTAAAAGGCAAATCCCCCGAACTGGAAATCCTCAGCGAAAAGGATACCATTCTATCAACCTCCCCCAGCATCAGTCCCCACGCCCAAAACAATGAACCCATCTTCATGCACCGTGACGTCCACGGACCCGTGCAGGTAGCGGTGAAGGCCCACGCAAACCACGAAACACCCACCCCCCAATCAGCATCATCTGCACCGGAAAATATCTCGGATCCAGCGTCGGATTCGACTTCCGAGAACCGGGTGCACTATTCCAGCCAGACGCGTCCGACGCGGGTCCAGCTCGCTCGTGCTGTTAGTTGGGCGAGTATTATCCGCAGTCGAGATCGGTGGACGGTCGAGCAGGAGAGGGAGCTTGTGCATGCGCAGAGACAGCTGGGGAGGTGTCAGAAGGCGTGGAGTTCCGAGCAGGAGGTGTGGTTATCGTATGTATGTGGAAACTATGCTTTTGTTTTTGGGGGGGTGGAGGGGGGTTTCGACTACTGTTTTGTTTGCTTTACTGTTGTATTGTTCCATGCAGTCGAGATCGTTATCATATTTCCGAATTTGATTTCTAGCAGAAACAATAATGCATCATGAACTAATTTGTTGACGGTGCAGGTCCAGGCCCTCAGTGAAGAAAAGGAAGCACATGCTGGTTTCCTGTCTATGCGACACAGACAGCAGGACGACGAACAGCACCAGTTCCGTAAGGCGTGGAAGCGGAGACGATCTTCATCAGGTGATGATGAGATGCAGCAGTCTGCGATCGAGACTGCGAATCGATTGGGGAAGTTGCGTCGCTTGCAGCGCTATGGCTATTCAGGGCAGCGGTTGGGCGCGACGGGATCGGCGGTTTTGGCTGTGGAGGGATGAGATGACGAGGTGGCTTCCAAACTTTCCAAACTTGGAAGTGTTAGGGTTGAAAAGATAGTAGAGATTAATTTGAATTGTTCGTTCAGCTTAGAGTATTCTAATTAGTGGCTGAATGGATAGAATGGACTGGCATATCAACTTCATATCATATAACCATGATTCAGTACCTATATCAAAATCCCCTAGCATGACTATCCCCTACAAACCCTACCACTTCTTCTCCTTCCCATCAGGCCACTTCCGAAACAAATCCGCCAAGATATCAATCGGCGCCATCAAAAGCCCAACAGCAGTCTCAAAGAACGGCTCAGTAGGCGCAAGCGGATGCGATCTGGACGGAACAAAGATCTTAACTCGATCCAGGGACTTCGTCAACTCAACACTCTCCTCTTTAGATAACAACCCCTCAAGCCTAGGCAAGTCCACATCCTCCTCATGTCTCGCATGAATCCCGAAATCCCGTATGAGCCCTTCAAGCGTCGGCACGAATCTCGGATCTGTAGACGAAAGACCCTGGAACGATTTCAACTGGTGCTTAACACCACGATGCTCGAGTCTGTTTTTATCTGCTATTCCCTGTCCGTCTGGGAGAGAGTCGATCAGGGCTGGATAGACGACGAGTTCCTCGCCGATAAGATGGCGGGCTAGTTCCCAGGTGAATTGATTTTGGAAGCGGGTTTGTTCGTCTGGGTCTGTTGAGGAGAGGATTTTGTTGCTGTGGGCTTCCAGTTCGAGGTGATCATGTTTTATGGCGGGGAGGATGCGGCTGTGGGCGGATGGGATTGCAGCTTCTTCGGTGAAGGTTTGGAGGCTTGGTCTTATGTTGCCGCTGAAGAGTGGCTTGGGGGATTCGGCTTTTGGTCGTGGTGGTGAGGTCATTAGTGGTTGTTTGAGGAGAGGGGGGATGGTGAGGGCGCGCCGGAACATGAGGATGGAAGGGTGGGTTTGATGCTTGGGATCTTCTGTTTGCTGTGGTTTTAAAAGGTATATTCAGAATCTACTTGATAAAATAGTCGGTGATGGGTTCCGCTTTTGTCATGATGATGATATGGATGCTAGCCCTAAGTTGATATCAACATCCGACTACAGCAAAATTTACAAACTCAAGAACATCGCCCAAAAGGCCAGGACTAAGACACATTACGTAGCATATCCAAACCAAATCTCAACCCCAAATCACTCACGTCAATACTCTCCCCCTTGCCTCAACCGACGTCCAATCCTGGGAGCACTGCCCAACTCCAACCCCAGGATTCCCAACAGCCAGCCCCGTGGCTTCAGAATCAGAACATCTAAGTAATATAACCCATAACACTGGAGGCATATGAGGATATATTCAGAGATTACGACTCTACCCAGCTGGCTGTGCCATCATCTGAAGAGAAACCACTTTATTCACACGTTGTTCCCGCCGTATCTTTTCCATATGACATCCTACTCACTTGTGCTCTTACTCTCACCTACTTTGTTTGTCTATAAATTACCCTCTCTGCTCATTATTTCTTTTCTCTTACTTACCCCTGACAACCTTCACCCTACATCACCATACCCTTTACAATCAACAATCCAGACCACAACGATATGAAAGCGAAAGTCCGCATAGTCTCGCAGCCCCAAGCCAAGGAAGTCGAAGGAAAAGACCAAGCACCCCCAAGCCAATCTATAACCTGGTCTATCACCCTGATTAGCACGACTTGAAGGAGCTGATGAACAAACAGCAAAAAGTTGGAGACTGCGTCAAAGCGGGCGGGGAAGGAACGCGGCCTTGCACAAGCTCGGTTACCCCAACGGCCGTAGTCTTTGACCTAAACGTTTATTTTCTGTTTCCTTCGAGGATGGATGTTCGCTCTGACCTGCCTGGCGTTGTTGGAACACATAGTACATTGTTTCGAAGATTCATGCTTACCCCTACGTTGGGTACAATTTACATGGATACCTTGTTCTACCGCTTTACGTGGACGTGCGTTACAATAACGTGTGTAGATTAAGCCACTGAACGATGTGGAATTATCTGACGCTTACCTAGCTAACTGGTAAGCTAAATAAAACCTGCTCCGATTGAAGGGCATCTATGGGCTCATCATCGACACATTTGTCATCTGGGGAATAAACACTCGGGGAAGCTGTAGATATGCTTCTCTCGAATGACATGGGGCTATAATGTTGCCCATCTCTCGTCCTAACCAGATGGAGATATTCCAGAGCCTAGGCTACGAATAGATTGATAATCCAAGTTACAGAAGACTGAAAAACAAGGTATCCATGTAAATTGTACCCAACATAAGGGTAAGCATGAATCTTCGAAACAAAGTACTTATGTATGTGTTCCCAACAACGCCTAACAGGTTGGAGCGAACATTAGTCTTCGAAGAAAGAAAATAAACACAGAAAAAAAAAATCGAAATCGAAATCCCAAACACCTCCGAGGTCCATCCCTCACAACATAGCTAATATGATCAATGATAAAGGGTAATCCGTAACCGCATCCAGCGATAAACACCATCCCAACCCATCTTAACGTACATCCGAAACTTCATGTGCAAATCCCTAGTGATTGCGCGTCCGCTTTCGACTGCGCTCGCGCTCCATAGCAGCAGGCTGGAACATCTCGAAGCCGGGCTGGTGAGCGGTGGGAGTCCAGTCGATACCCATAGAAGGCGAGAAATCCGGGTGTAGCTGGCTGAAGATGGCGGGATCGGCTGGGTGGCCATCGACCGGTTCTGCGGAAGTAGGAAGAGGTGCAGCGACGAGTTCGACTAGAGATGCGTCGATCCAGTTGGGTGGTTTGCTGGCGAGGCGGCCGATGCGCGCGCAGTCGTCGTCGACTTCCTCGTTCATTAGGGAGGTCAATGGGGGTGCGTTGCCGTTGGGTCGGGCGTGGTGGTTGGAGAGAACGTGGTAGGGGAGGATCGGACGGGTGGCGGGCTTATCGGCCAGGTCGGCTAGAGCGCTCAGCGCGCTGTGCGCGGCGGTGGTGCGGGTGGATCTGGTGGCGTGGAAGTTGTGGCTGGCGGTGCGCATCATGTCCGCTGCACTCGGGGTGCCGTTATCTTCATGGCCTGTGCCCTCCGGGGTATCCTCGGCATCGGTATTGTTGCCGTTCGTCACCGCGCCGGATCCGTGGTCTGGGCGTCTGGAGGTAGAGAAGAAGTGGACAGCTGCCAGGTGTGCCTGGTTTGCGTGTGCGTTGAGTTCCTTGTCGGTGAAGAGGGAGTGGATTGAGTAGGTAGGTGCCACCTGCTCCTTTGTGACCTCGGCCTTGTTGCGCTTTGCGGGAGTGGCATCGCCTGCGTCCCGCGCAGGCGACCCAGTCTCCTCCTCTGGAGCCTTCCGCTTGCGCTTGTTCAGCTCCGACATGAAACCGTTGCCCAGCTCGTCGAGGTCAACGCGGTGACGGGTGTGCCGAGTGGTCTTGCGGTTGCTGTGGATGCCACCGGGGCTGGCGGGGTTTGTGATGCTGAACTGGTTTGGGTGGAGGAGAAGGGCATTGGTGTCGGCGATATCAAGCTGCTCCTTTTCACGCATCAGACGGGCGCGCTTGCCGGAGATATTCTGCACCAATCGCTCTCGAAGGGTGGAAGACAGATGACGGAATTCTTCTTGTGCGAAGTAAGTACGGAAATCACGGTCCCGCTGTTGTCTTTCCATAACGTTGTTATAGTTATTCTGTATAGGAAAAAAGTCACTGGTTAGGGAAAACTCCTTATAGATGAGAAAAGCATGAAACTCACCATAGCCATGACTAACTCTGCGTCTCTCTTCTCCTTGATCTCATTGACCTGCTGGACAAACCTGGAATACCAGGACCCAGCGATGCCAGCCATTTCTTTTGCAAACTTGCTGCCGCCACCAACAGTATCCTCAATTAGCGCAGAAATGCTCTCCGCAGAGTCCGGGAGCGGTCCAGTCACGTAAGGATCAGCATTGTTGATCAGGGTCATATCGCACTGGAGTGCATGCAACTGCTGACGAAACTGGCTGTCCCGGTTATTGCTGAACTGACCCGTCAGTTCCTGGAGCCGCTCCTGGAGCGCGGTGCGCCGCTTGTCGCGTTTCGAGGGTGCGCCGCCAGCCCCGCCGCCAGGGCTGAGGAGCGGAGGGTTTGGATAGGACATTGTATGTGGCGAGGGTGGGCGAGAAAGGGTAGTAGATTGCATTAAGTTCGTGATTGAAGGAAGATGAGATGAGAGGGGTGGGTCACGGTCGAATATGGACGGCAGAATGTTTGGCCGCCCCGAGGAGAATATGCAATGAGGTGAAGGAGCCGAGGTGAAGAGGAAATGGACTTTCTAATTCTAGTTTGAGAGAAACAGTGTGGAAGAAGTAGAAGGATAAATACAGTGAGTTGGTATACATCAGTTTTCCCGCCTTCTATTGTTGTTCCTTGCGATTCAGACCACAGCTATTGTAAGCTATATATATACTAAGGTTTGGCACAAATGACCGTCACTTGTACAATTTTGATCACAGTTGTATAGACCATGACTATTCAATCTATCAATACAATAGAGAAAGGCCAAAATGATTGCCTTACATTGAGGTATCATGTCCCTAGCTCCCGGCTAGATCTAGATACAGACAAGCCTCTAATATTGGTGACGTAGTTCAGGAATTTGATTCATTTAGTTTAAAATGGCATAAGGACGTCATATTCGAGATTCTTCTACAATGTCTTTTTAGGTAACTATCTTTTAATATCTCCATTGTCTTTGTAGGTACCTATTCATGCCCATTCAGAATAACTAGCCGTAAACTGTAGAATGGGGTAAAAAGTCCCCACAAAAGAACTTATGTGTGCGTAGAAGTGCTGAATCAATTAATTATCACGCTATAACTAAAGTAGATAACCAATCCTCTACTCCGAATGAAAGCCATAGGACTAAAGTGGTAAGGCGAGGGCTGACCCTATGTCCAGGCACATTTCGGTGATGCCTAACGAGAGCCTGACGAACCACAAGCACGACCCCTACATATACTTAGTCCAGTGATATCCACAGATTATAGAAAAAGAAAAGATATTGTTAATAGCAGATATATTCCCACTAATTCGTGTATATCTATCCGTCATCAAGACAGAAAAAAAAATTCATAAAACCCGAATCGCCAACAACCGGGGTATTCATAGTTCATCCAAAAAAAGGTTCGCGCGGGGAATAGAATCCCCAAACGAGTTATGCAAAGGTGCGAAAGAATTATTTTCGCACCGAAAAATCGAAATCCAACACCGGGGACACCTCCATGGGTCCCATGTCATCTTTTGTGGGAGGCCGTTTGTTAAAATATGCTATTGCGGAAGAGGGGGTGGTGGAAGAATGAAAAGGGGGTGAGGATTCGAGGAGGAGGGAGCAAAGAGCGATCTAGCAATGCTGCAAGGATCTAATTCGTTCGACGAATCACAAAGACACCAAGCTCGATACCATCACGAGGCTCATTGTCCTCGTAATAGCGCCGCTTGCGGATGCCATCGCAGATCTCACTCAGGAGTCCGGAAGATGTGACTTCCTTGTTGCCCATCATGCCGGAGCATCTGGAGCTTGCGTTCTTAGATGAACGGCGGCCGTTTTGCCAGTACAGACTGAGGACTTCCTTCATGCGGGCTTTCTCCTGGTGTATGAACCACTCGGCCCACAGACTGCGGTCGAGGTGGGCCTCTCCGCGGCCTGCATCTGCTACGTGGAATCGTGAGGAGGAATCATTATCGCTCAGTGATTCGCAAAGTGCCACGATGTTCGCCTTCATGGTGGCAAAATCGTCCATCTGAGAGACGGAGGAGAGCTTGCCGAGGTAGCGGCCCACGTCTGCGGACAACTCATTCACAACGACGAGTTGGCGGAGAAGGGGGTCGAGGATGGGGCCCAGGTACTGGGACTTGAAGGTTGATGCACCTTTCTTCGTCGGATATACGAAGAGGAGAGAGCCGCCATTAGGCGATAGCTCGCTCATGCGATCAACGAGGAAAGATGGACGGGTACGACAAAACAGATCACGATACTCTTGAGCGGAGGTTGGGGGGAGATAGCGCTCGAGTACCGAGATGTTGACGCTGCGAGGGGGAACAATGGGCATCGGGGCGTGGGACATTTGCCGTTGAAGGGGTCCACGGTAGTCATGGTAAGCACCTACAACTGCCGCATTGGAGAACACCGTGGCGTTGAAGTAATCCTCGGCAGTAGTCGGAGAACGAGGAGTGCTGGGAGGAGAATGGGGCAGATTTGAAAGGCTGAATTGCTCCGGTACTGCGTGGGTGACATTGATATAGGGTGATTGGCCAGGCTGCAAGTGGTTGTGGACGGCCTGCACGATGGAGGAAAACACACTGTCGGTTTTCGGTACTGATACCGCCTGATCAGATGTTCTGGGATACGGAAGAGTCTGGGAAACGATTTTGACGGCCTCGCCTCGTGTCTTGCAGAGGGCAAGTGATGAAGCTAGAAAAAGTCAGTGATTGGCCTTGAAGCACGGATGTGTGGGAAGCTTACCAGTCAAGTCGATGCCATGATCCAGCCATGAGCCAATGTCCTGCTGGCAATCCATGTCATCGTGTGGCCCAGGGCTGCCTCCAGAGCTGGAGGACCTATGAGAAAGTCCATCGGATGGGCTGCTGAGTGTATCCGAAGCACCGGTCGCAGAGGAATTTTCCACACTCGGGTTGTCGTCCATCATGGCCATGGGTACTGGGTTATGGGAGTGTGTGTCAAACAACATCATCTCGGATTTGGGGTTCCACGCAACGTGGATGTCCTCTTCTGGCGGCGTGGGGGGTAATGTGGCGGGGTATTCGGATTGATAGTGAGAGTTCCAAGCGGATGAAGCAGCCAAAGGCCTCGGCCCGCGAGACACAGTGGTTGAAAGACGAAGACGAGAGTCGACCGACCGAGTACGAGATTCCACACGATAGGGCGAACCGGGTGAACTGGGCGAGGCACGTTGATCCCACGATGGGAAGTTTACGGCAACGCTGCTCTTGGAGAGAAAGCGAGATACCGGTGACGGTCTTGTCCGAAGAGATCCTTGTGAGGCTCGTCGGCGAATCCTGGAGGGGTTTACAGTTTCCTGTGTATCTGAGTTCTGGGGGAGATGGTCTCTGGTGTCAAGTTTCACTGTTGGTGGGACATGCATGGTGTGATCGTCAAGAGTGGGAGTGACAGGCCAATACTGTCCATTGCATGAGGGTGGCATCCAGTCTGTTTTATCCAACGGGCGGAAAGAGATGGCAGCCGTCATGAATCATGCGTCAAATGATGGTAGATGATCGAAAGATGACCAAAAGATGATGATCGGGTCCAAGCGTGGGTAAGCGGGGAATTTGAAAGTTGGTATGGAGATGAGGTTAAAGAAAGGGAGTTAGGAGGGAGGAAATGATGAAGATTTGGAGGGGAAAAAGAAGAAGGGATGGGGAGAGAAGAAGAAGAAGAAGAAGAAGAAGCAAAAGAGGGCGTGAATCGAATGGAAATTGACGGGAAGGGCAAAGTGGGTATTGGGTACTTCGGCATAGTATGGGCTATAGGGTACTAGACCATGTACTGGGTACGAACCGGGGCAAGGGTTGGGGCCAGACTCTTCAGGTCGGGACAGTCTAGACCTTCCAAGTCATGGAGTCATCGGTTTCCACTTTACTTTTCTTTCTTTCTTTCTTTCTTTTTTTTTACTGTAAGGGATATTCTACTTTATAGAGATATATATAATTTTAAATGAAAATTAATCTGATAGAACCAAATTATAGTTAAATTATATACGAGTACTCCGTAGAATAATACAAGTCCAATGTATAGTTATTATCGTGTATAAAAATATACGTAGTCTAGAGCCGATGGGCTTTCGTCTTGGCTCCACGGGGGTGACGATCATTTTCGAGTTGTGCAAGTTGAGACCAGAATACACTTTAAAATCATGCACATAGATTCGATTATACTTTGTATATTATATTTGACACTTAAATGAAGTCCTCATTACCCGAACCAGACTCAAGCATAAGACTACCCTATTATGCTTTTACTTATCACTTCCCCTAATGCGGCCTCGGTTTCACAAGTCGCCAGTACCATAGAACGCAGTGGAGCGTGGGCCTGGATGAGGTACTGAGTACTTCCCAGTGTATACGCATACGAATGTAGTCCCTTCCGTTTCCGGAGAGGGGTTAGGCATCGGCATATACTCTTTGCCCAACGCATAGTACATACAAGGCTACAATATATATTATATATCATCTATATCTATATCTATATTGTAGGTCGAATGAAGCATATATATATACTCGGGTCTAAAATTTATGCAATGTCTAGTTCGCAGCAAGTTCGCATTCCGGAGACCCTGAAATCCCAGAATCCTGGAATCCGAGTGGCACTATGACAGGCAACCCCATATAGCCAGATTCAGATCTAGCCCGATCGTCTGATGGACGTTGGGACCGTTTTAATTTCCACCGTGCGTCGAGATCTGGTTCACTTCCCTGTTCCCATCTCCGGCTTGCTCCACCGGTCTCACTTAGAGTGTGTCGCCACAGCATTATATTAATTTGGGATTGTCATGCGCTGTTGTACTCCATCAGGATCATATGAATTAGCAAATTTAAGAATTTATTTGACATACGATGTGGAGTTGCTTATTTTATGGTTAATATATACGAAAGCCAAATAGAAGAGTACACGTCAACTGATATTAAGTGCATTCGCGCTAGTTACATGATAGGAACCATGGTCGGGAAAAAAAAAGTAGATTATGATTAAAATTATACTATCATACTATCACTACCTACATGTAGGTATAATCACTGTAATCCGACACGATCGACAAATCACATCATTCCCGTCGGCCATGTAGACCGACGTATTCTTCAACCGTGGAGTATCTCCATCGACCCGAGATGGGATACTTTACTCATCCACGGTTCTGGGTCTGATTGCATCATCACAACGGACTCCAGATCCGTGGTGACCCTTGCATACCAAGAATCTGGTCTCGGTCGCGTGGAACGCCAGGGAGTACCTAGGTACCATGTGTCCCATGAGATTGGGGAAATGACATGCGCAAAATCCCCGATAAGGTTCTTTGTACAACGTAAATTCCCAAGGTCCGTATATACCTTTGTGGAATCCCGAGTGGTTTCAATCGGCAAAAGGGCTGATTCTGGACAACAGTCCCGGTCGGCGGTGTAAAGTAACCAGTTTGGTTGAGAGTTGAGAGGAAATGCATATGGCTGCGAGAGTCGCCGCCATAGCCCCAAAGATCTCCCTCATGAAGTCAGTGACCGGCGCCGAGACTGAGTCGCAGTAGTGCAGCCGGCCAGCGGCTGTGTCATCTCCTGCGAGCAATTCCACAGAAGCGAGGAACGATATCTCTGCTCCTCCCGCGTGAGCCGGAGCTGTTTCCGCGCGAAACTAGAAGGCTTCAGGGGGATGGTGCAGGAGGCGGAGCGACTGCCGTAGACAGGCATGGGGGCCTTGGCGAGCGACGGGTTAACCAGAGCCGGGTTATCGAGTGTCGCACTGAGCTCGTAGCACTGACGGACGAGCTCTTGCACGCCGTCAGTTAAACGGGATGCGCGCTCCTCGATATCCGGCCAGAAGGCATCGCCCCAGAAGGGATCTTCGCAGACGGCTGTCTCGAGGGTGTTCAGCCAGCACTGGAAGCCGGAGCGGGGTCCTGCGAGCTGCGAGGCGACGGCGACGAATCGGATTGTCGGCTCGGAGTGTAGCACGTGCTGGACTATGCAGGCGGGACAGCGGGCTGTAAGGTACCAGTCATGTTCTTCGGTGAGGATGCAGTTCAGCCAGGCGAAGGCGCTACGGGCTTCGCCGCGGAATGCGCGTTCGGGTTCGGCCCCTTTCTGGCTTGGGAGGGTGCGTGCTGCGATGCGCTCGGCTTGGTGGTTGATTAGGAAGAGCGGGACGAGGAGGGTGTGGATGATGTCGCGGTGGAGGCGGTAGGTTTCTTGTTCGATGGAGGTGCAGGAGTGTCGATGGCCGGCGCAGAAACTCGGTCGCTCCATACCGCATTCTTGGCGGCGGAGCTGTTCGCGCATTACTCGGAAAGCTTCATTGCGCTCTAGCTCGACTTGTTCGTGTCGGGTGATGTGGAACGGGGAGGCCATTGTGGATGGATATGTCGAATTGTATGTATCTCGGGTACTTTTTTTTTTTGTGGATCGTGTGATCGGGTATAATAGTATAGGGGCTTATAGAACCATGTCGAGATATCGATAAAAACCAGGTACAGGATAGGGCTGAGTTGAAGTAGTCCATTAGAGAAAATTAATCTAGAGCCGGATGCGGGCTGGATATTATAGTGGTGTTTCTCCCCCCTTTGCGGAAACGTCATTTACAGAGTCTCCCGTTTTTGGTGACAAGTCCAAGGGAAAGTCCAGACGATCCTAATGGAGGGATCCACTAGCTGACGAACACTGTGCGTGTGACGATGATAATTGGTGGACATGTCGGAATGGAAGTGGAGAAGTGGAGATTGGAACGAAGTCTGGACTGTTGCACATCCAAGGATGTTAGGGATGTTTATAGATCTGCTACTTAAGAGGTAACACAACACCCAATTACATAGATATTAGATGAATGCGACGTTATTTTTTTGCGACCTACTACTTTTTTTTAAACATCTACCATCAATCTTGAGATATTCGCCATAGTACCCTAACCTCCTTATCTCGCAAGGACCTCGTTCTAGCCCCCCGATGGCGACCGCCGAAAACCGCCCAGTGGAGTAACGTGGCAGTCTGGAATTTAAAAAGACTTCACATCTTAGCGTTATTGCTAGTGATATTCAAAGTTACATGCATTAGGGGTCCACGAGACCTTGATTTCTTCCTAGCCCGATACCTGCCCAATCCTATGAACAAAGAAGATAACTACATAACTATACGATAACTAACTACTACTCCGTACTTCGTACGGAATTTTTCAGGAAATAAAATTAAATAATCTGCCGATCGATGAGCTGCCGTGTGCCAGGTTTTGAAGGACTATCTTTTCCATGTCCAGTAAGAGTGGATATAAGGGAGTGATTGACAGGGTTTAAGATGAGGGGCAATACTTGTCCGACATCGTGGCACGGTGGTAATGGCGACAATAAATAGTTGGCATAAACATGTCTCAAGCCTTCCAAGGTAAGAATATTATTTTTATAGTATTCTAGGAGTATTTATAGTATAGGGGGCGAGGTGTGTTGTGGGAACTCGGTATATTCCGGGTTAGGGGGCAACAATATTGGATAAATTTTCAGACTTTGCAACCGAAGTATTAATTTTAAATATTTCAATATTGACTGGAGACTGCACATCTTCTACCTACTTGAGCACTTATTTATCTGTAGTACTCCATAGTCTTGATTTACTCCATACTCTATACTCCAATTGTGTGATATCTGTATGGGGAATTAGGGCTGGGCCCCAACGGCGACGGGCCAGGCCAGGTACAGCCTTTGGAGTCAATAGCCAACAGCCAACAGCCAACAGCCAACATTTGAAGTTGCCCAGGTGTACTCCGGTTGTATATTCTGTGTACTCTAACACACTGATTACTTTACTTTGTACTCTGTATACCTTGAAGCTTAGTTAAAACCCCAACAAAATACTATCTGGAATGTCCCAAATGAGGCCAGGAATGAAGCACGCTAGTTGGAAATAAACGCCCTGCAGATAATTTGGTTGCTACAGTCCCAAATCAAGGAACTGACCTGCTATTTTCATGTTTCACGTCTACTTTCCCTCTTCCTTTAAAATTGTTGAAGTAACTTTTTTTTTTGTTTGCACCTGCCCTGATTCCTTCGTTGTCTGGGCAAGAGCGTCAACGTATATACCAGAGTTGAGAGACTTGCCTTTTCTTCTCTTCAAGCCATTGCTATTTCATCGCATCGTCTATTTTACTGTTACTTTCACAGAATTTAATCATGTTGTCATCCCTGGCATTTTCGGCAGTGCCATTGCTACTTGCTGGCTTACAGGCTATCGCAGTGGGCGCAATCTCGCCCATTTCCGCTGTCGGCTCCAAGTTCTTCTACGAGAACGGAACCCAGTTCTACATCAAGGGTACCTAGAAATCCTACACTGTAGGTATATTGCCTGACTGACTGACTTGGCTAGGCATTGCTTATCAGCTTACCCCAAGTGACCCGCTTGTTGACACTGCCCAATGCAAACGTGATATCGCTCGGATGTCCGAGCTGGGCACCAATGCGATTCGTGTGTACCACGTGGATCCCCATGCTGATCACAAGGGCTGTATGTCGGCGCTCGCCGATGCTGGTATGATTGAGTCCACTTCCTAGGGTAATTATGCGTACTAAATGCGGTTGTCTAGGAATCCACTTGTTCGTCGATTTGGACACTTTCAATACCCAGATCGAACAGGTAGATCCACTTTCTCTTCATGTGGATCATCTACTGACGATCGCAGAATGAGCCTCACTGGAATCAGACCCAGTTTGATCACTTCAAGGAGGTGCTCGATGAATTCCAAAAGTTCGACAACACTGCCGGTGTCTTGGTCGGAAATGAGGTACTCACCACGGCCGATGGCTCGGCTGCTGCCCCCTACGTCTTGGCGGCTGCTCGCGATATCAAGGCCTACCGTGATAAGAAGGGCTATCGCGAGATCCCCGTTGGTTACTCTGCAGCCGATATTGCCGATCTGAGACCCATGCTGCAAAACTACATGGCCTGTGCCAAGAATGCATCCGACCGCTTGGACTTTTACTCATTGAACGCCTACGAATGGTGCGGTGCGTCCAGCTATGAACAGTCTGGATACAATATTCTGCAGAAGAACGCGACTGACTACCCTATCCCTATCTTTTTTCCGAGACTGGCTGCAACACCCCCTCGCCTCGCACCTTTGAGGACCAGGCTGCCATCTTTGGTGAGCACATGTCTGATACTTGGTCTGGATCCATTATCTACGAGTGGATCGAGGAGACCAACGACTATGGGTTGATCAGCTATGGACCTTCTGTCGACGCTGCGACTGCGACCGCGAGCAGCATCGAGGATGGCTTTACCCGCAAGGGCACACCGACGCCCGTGTCGCCTGATTTCAACAACCTCAAGTCTCAGTGGGCTACTCTGCACCCGACCGGAGTTGCCCTTTCCGCCTACCGCAAGAGTGCATCCAGCCTCACCGCCATCGAGTGCCCTGCCTCGACCTCTGGTGGATGGGCAGTTGACCCAAACTCGCCGCTTCCTACCTTGGGACAGACCTTTAAGAAGGGATCTGATTCCACAGCGACCGGTAAGAACAGCAAGGCTACTAACGTTAACTCAAGCGGATCCGCCTCTGCATCGGCAACAAAGGAAGGCACTGCTCACTTTGTGACCGTCGGCTCGCCAGTTACTGAGCGCTTGCTCGCTGGATCTTTGGTGCTGTCTGGTCTGCTGGGTGCCGTTGCCATCTGGCTTTGATTTTGTTGTTTTCTTCATACTCGACCCTTGACGATTGCGGCTCAAGCCATTGTATTGATAGCATCACAGATTTGGGATAGACGAGTTCGGCTAAGCCACCGCATGATATATTGGAGTCGGCGTGCTGTGTTTGCATACAGGTTATGTTATCTCAGGTCTGTCTTTTCACGAAGCATGAAGTGTACACAAGAAATGAATTATTAGTGCTGCATAAAGAACCCGGTCATTAGACCATCAAGACATTATCGTACATCTCCATCTACTTGTGAAACGTCAACCCTTCTATCCCAGTAATGTTCATATCCAACTCTGGCAGATACAGCTGAGGCGAGACCTGTTCCACTCGTATCTCCGGCTCTTCAAACTCCGAAATATCGTCTTCCTCAATCTCAAAATCAACGAATTCCCCCTCCTCAATATTACTCTCACTCTCACTTCCAGCATCCCCAAATCCAAAATCAAACTCCGAAACCGACCCGCAAACCGACCCGGAAACCGAGTCAGACTCAGAAACTCCCATCGCAGCCGAAGAACCAACAGAAACACCACTCCTCCCAACCCCCGTCTCCCGAATAACCTCCAATCTCCCACCCCCCTGTTTCCGTCCCCAATCCTTCTCCTTCTCCTTAGATCCCTTCAATGCCCCCTCCCTCCCCCGTTTCTCCTTAACACAATGCAACCCCCGCATCCCATCCTTATCCCCCGCACCGTGTCCGCGGGTAATCGCATCGGCAAACCCCCTCCGAACGCGATTCGCAAGCGGTCTCTTCCCACCTTCAAAATCAAGCATGGACCGCACAACAATCAACATCTTCGGCACAGCCCAGAACGCACGATCGGAGCGTCGATCCCGTCGACAACGCTTCAACGCATCGCCTTCTAGCAATGCAATCCACGATTGAACCTGCACGGCATTCCGCGCGAGATGGAAGGATGCATCTGCTATCCCGCCGCCGCGGCCGGCGGACCGATTCCGGGCGCTGCGGTGCGTGCTGAAGGATGTGAGGGTTCTTTTGTGTAGGGTTGTTAGGATGTCGAGGGTTGTTGCTGCGAGGGAGAATATGTCTGCTGGGGCGTGGGGGTTTGGTTGGGGTTCAGAGGATGAGGTGTGGGAGGTGTGGGAGGTGTGAGAAGTTAGGGGTCTTGTGAAGGATGTTAGGGATTGAGCGGATTTGGAGTGGCGGAGGGAGGATGGTGGGATTGGGAAGATGGTTGATGAAGGGGAGGAGTGGGGATTTGGGGATGTTATGGTTGATGTGTTTGAGGAGGAGGATGTTGAGGTTGAGATTATTGATGGGGCTGAGGGGGTATTTTTGTTTCTTCGGGACCAGAAGGATGAGATGCGGTGTTTCATTGGTTGTGGGGATGTTGCTGTTGCGTCTGTGTGGGTTGATGACGCTGCTGAGGAGGCTCCGGAGGATGAAGAGGAGGATGAGAAGGCGAAGGAGAAGCGGGTTGGTGAACCTTGTAAGCCCCCGATGCGGATTACTGTGCCCTTTGAGGCGGCGGAGCTGGGTCTTGTACCGTCTGGAGATGCCGGTGGGCTTTCGTTCAATGGGGCTAGGGCTAGACGGGTTGGTCGTTGTCTGCGCTTTGTACGTCCTCCTGATTGAAGGAGTGTTTGGGAGGGCTGTGGAGGCCTTTGCGGGATGACTGGAGCTGCAGGACGAGTCCAGCGCTCTGGAGCGGAGTAGTTGTATGCCTCAAGGTCGTTGACATGTGGTGGTGTCAGGAGGGAGTCGAGTGCCTGAAATTGACCGAGGCAGATGTCAAAGTTTGCGTCGATGAAGACGTTGGATGGGCGGATTGCGCCGTGGGAGTGGCCGCGTGCATGCAGCCAGGAGACTGCAGATGCAAGGCAGTGGGGCCAGGTGATCAAAATCTGACGACGTTGCTCTTTTTCTAGCCGTTTGAAGGACATCGGCTCATCTGTCAGGAAACTGTGTAAGTTTCGATCTGCCGTGGCGCCCGTGAAAAGCACCGAGACGCTGTCATCTTTCAGATATGAGGCAAAGACGGAGACAATATGCTCGTGTGACAGCTTTTTCAAGTTGCGGATCTCAGCAAGAACCTCATCAGCAGAGAAGAAATGCGGTGCACCGCCAACTTGCACTTGGGTTCGCATGTAGACTCGACAGACCGAGCCGGCGAGGACTACCCTGTCTACCGTATCATCACGTCCGTGTATCCCGCTGCTGGTGTTGGTGCGTACGGCCTCGACCGGAACGCCCTCATTCTCGGTATAGACGACATGGTCTCCCTCATCTATCCCACGGACCAGGAAGCGCCATTGCGCATGAAAGAAACTCGCTTCGAGAGCTAGATCTTCTCCATCGGGGGATAAATGTAGTAAATCGACGCTATGTTCCGCGACAGGTAGATCATCATCGTCACAGGATTCGTCGACTAGCGCGAAGATCCGATCGGGAATGCCGATAGCATCGAGGATCATGAAAACACGGCCGGCTTTGGTGAGGATCCATTCCATGTATGTCTCACTGGTCAAACCTTCGCCCCAGTCCGGTAATTCAAAGAGACGCGGGATATTCTCTGGTCGCAGACAACTGACGATGTACTTTGCGTCGAGGGTAGATTTGATACGCTCTTCGGGCCACCATAGTGAGGTGTGTTCATACTGAGACATACTGGCATAACCGGCAGAACGCGTTTGCAGATCCAACATAACTGGGAGAGTCGAGTTTTAATATAACGAACCATGTCACTCTGGACAATGCGGCTGTCAATGCCCATGGCTCCACGAGTGTCAAATGAACAAGGGAATAATGGGCGCCTACTGGTGGAGGGCTTATCTCAACGGCAAGGAGGGTAATGTTCAATAGCCCAGAGAATTAGATGGTAGTTCGAGTTTAGAGTTGACTTATTTCCTATAGAAAGTACTAGGGGCATGACACTTTCTAAGTAACTTGTTACAAGTAGAAATGTCTTAAACTCATTGTCAGCCAATCTAGGGCTTTGGGCTTATCTTTACCAATAAGATAAGAGATCATCATATGTCAACTGTCATATGCACTCAAGTAGATCTATTGTACTTTATTCTACTTATTTGTGGCAAATGCGGCAAAATAGCAAGGAGTTCAATAATTGTATTCCCTTTACTCTGTACGGAGTACTTAGAATTTGATTCATCCATATGCACACCATTAGTGCGCACTCCGGGTGTATTGTGTATTCCGGTGCCTCCGTTGCGGAGAGCGCTATTTCTCCGTACTCCGTATACCTATCTCCGGTACATTAATATATATATTTTTTTCTTTCTTCAAAAGCCACATTCGTAAGCACTGGTGGCGCTCGATAATGACATTGACATGTGCCATTTGTAGATAGCCCATTTGCCTTGTTAGGGACCTGTCAGGAACCGGAATCAATGCAGTACGACCCCCGTCAGCCTCCACCGTTTCTCGCCCCACAATGTCATTTTGTCGCCCCCAACCCAGACTATCGGGAAGGATTACTTGGACCAAATTTGAGCGGGGTATTCTTGGAGATGAGAGGATGAGAACGTAATCTGTACGGAGTACTCCGTACTCCGTAGCAATGTATGGAGTAGTCTAACGCGGATAACTGCACGAGAGTATTATGAACGGTGGGTCGTTTCCAGTTAGATTGAAGCATCGGAGTTCCGATTATGAGCCAAGCGCCATGCGACTTGGCGTTCTGGAGATGGTGGGCATGTCCACTGTGGAAATTGAAACACTTATTTCTAAACACGATGAATAGCGTTATTTTTGCTAGGTCGTATCATTGAGGTCTGGATAAATGAGAATGTTTAATTACGCCTCGAATCGAGCCTGGAATTGGTCTAACAGATTGATGAATGAATGGCGTTCCAAGTGCATTTCGGGAGATGGAAGGAGAAGGTTTGGCGGTAGGGTTGTAGATGTGCCCCGAGATGCCGATATCTCGTTGGTTGTTTTTAAGTGGTTCTAGAAGGGAGAAGGGATAATCCCATGTTTATCAACGTCAAAGGTGAGTATTGAGGTACCCGACAAATAAATATCGCGAGAATATACTTGAATAATTGAAGTCCAGATTGTTAAAATAATAGGCTCTATGTTTGAAGGAAATCAATTCGAAGTACGTAAGTACTCCCAATGTACTTCAACCTTCCTACTAGCAGTGTTTCTTATTACTCTCATCTATAGCCTCATTTTATGGTAAGTATAGGACGAGAACGTCAATTAAAGTCTATGAGTCAATTATTATGATATATAGTCCTATACAAGAGTCAAAACAAAAGTCGAAGTTTCCTTTTGTGCCTATTTCATCAAACACCTGGACATGCATCCAAAGAAGGATATTCACCTTGGTCGCTCCTTCTCAGCTATGAACATCTCCCCCATCACTGAGTTCTCAATTTGAACTTCCTCCTCTTTCTTCTTTCTTCCCCTTCCATATTTATCACCTTTTCCATCTCAAATCGAACCAAAATGATTGTTGTCACCGGTGGCGCGGGCTTCGTCGGTTCGAATATCGTCAAGGAGTTGAACAATCGTGGCGTGACCAATGTCATGGTTGTCGACGACATGACTGATGGATCCAAGTTCCGCAACCTCGTGAACTGCAAGGTGGCTGACTACATCGATGCGGCTGCCTTCCGTGAAGCGATTCGGACCAAAACCTTTCCCCACCGTCCCCGCGTCATCTTTCACTATGGCGCAAGCTCTTCCACCACCGAGACCAACGGCAAGGAAATGCTTGACTCCAACTTCACCTACTCCAAGGAGCTCTTCCATTGGTGCAAGGACCAGGGCGTTCGCTTCATCTACGCCTCATCCGCTGCTGTTTATGGAAACAACACTGCCTTCGCCGAGGGAGACTTCCAAGAAGCCCCTCTGAACGTCTATGGATATTCGAAGATGCTATTTGATCAGTATGTCGTCAAGAATACCAACTTGCGATCTCCCCAAGTTGCGGGACTCCGTCTGTTCAACGTCTATGGACCCGGAGAACAGAACCGCGATACAATTCCAAGCACCGTTTACCAGTTTTACGAAAAGCGCAAGTCATTCAAGGCAATTGAGCTCTTCGGGGAATACGCCGGAGTCGAAGCTGGACAGCAGAAGCGCGACTTCGTTCACGTTCAGGACGTTGCCCGCCTGAACTGTTGGTTCCTCGACCACCCGGAGATCAGCGGCATTTACAACGTCGGCACTGGTGTTGCCAGCAGCTTCCACGACATTGCCACTGAAGTCGCCAGCCACTTCGGTAATCCGGAGGGCTACATTAAGCTCATTCCATTCCCAGCCGAACTGAAAGGCAAATGCCAGAGCTACACCTGCGCTGATATCTCGAAGCTCCGCCGGGCTGGCTCTGTGCTGCGTTTCCGTAGCATCAAGGAAGGAATCAAGGATTACATGGAGTGGCTTGAAAGCTCCGAGGGTCTGGCCCGCTAATCGTTGTGCCGAACTCCCTGTCTGTGCCTTCGAGAATGCGGTCGAGCTTTTATTCCGTCACGAAAGACTTAATCCTTCGAAACGACATAGGGCCGTCATTTGTTTCTGTTTACAGAAATCTCTTCATATTTGGGCACACCAAATATACTTATGAACATCACACAATTTTTCACGAGAAAAGGAAAAAAAAAATTTAAACTTGAAAATGACCCGGCAAAACGACAAAAACAATTGAAACGGTCAACCCCTTGTGTTGATGCCTGGATTGAGCGAGATTTCCTGAACCCTGATGAACAGGCTCTCCCCATCAAAACAAACTAGGTAGCTAGAATTTCCACAGAAAATGGAAGAGAGATTGTCAAACATACTCTTCTAGATAGTAATCATCGAAAGGTGAAACAATGTACCTTTCGTGGAAAAAGAGAGAATTGAACAGCGGGAAGAAGGCGAATTAGGAAGTCGGGAAGATTCCGTCATAACTCGGGAATATGTGATGAAGGATGGGTGGGGAAAGATCTCTGGAATGAAGTGACACGCCTACTGGGGACATCCGGGGTAGGCAGCAATACCGTGAGTTTAGCTACTGAAAGACTTTACTATGCTATGGCTTAAAGACTATGGATAAACGTATTAACTATGAGTCAAATAAAACTACTTGCTTAGAACAGAAGATAACTAAATCAGACATTCTTCAAAAAAAAAGGCGAGGTCTATCGCGTTGAATTAGGGAGTGAATAAATAAAATACAAAAAAGTCCCTTCAGGACCGACGATCTGCGTCAATTCCCAGCCAATAGTTCACAGAACCAGGATGAACCACTCCAGGGCCGCGAAGACAAGCAAGCAAGAAGCAAAACCACGAAATCAATCCGCACTGTGCATATTTGTAGAAACAAGAGATAAGAAAAGGAAAACCACGAGGTGTTCGTGGGTTAATCTGCAGGAAAACGCATCTACATCACCAAGCTGAAGAAAGCAGCGAGAGAAGCAAGCACCAAACTGGAAGCGATAGACAAGCTCGAGGCCGAGTTGAAGACCGGGGATGCGCTGGGCGAGGCGCTTCTAATCGGGCTTCGACTAGCATACGGGTACCCGCTTGAGGTCAACCAGGTGGCCGATGCAGGGCGGGGAATACTGCCGCTGTGTGCTGGAGAAGTGCCACTAGGACCAGCCGGGACTAGACCAATGGTTGGGGTGGCACCGGAGCTAATACCGGTGTTTGTGACGAAGCTGACCTGCGGCACGGTGACGGTGTAGGTCGAGTAGGTGATTGTTGTGCAGGGGGCGGTGGGGCCGGAGGTGATGGGAACGACGGCACTGGCTGTGACACTGGCGCCCGCGACGCTGGATGGGGGTGCGGAAGGAACGATTGTCGGGATCAGGGTGATGGTTGAGGGGATGGCGGTCACGATACCTGGGTTCTGAGGGACCCAGGTGGCGCAGATACCGGTGAAGTAGGAAAGGGCGGATTGGATCTCTTCCTTGGAGGCACCCCAGGCTTGGATGCAGGAGATGACTTTGCTGGTGAACTCGCTGTTGGGGCAGAAGCAGGAGGCATCGCTGTTGGATGTGCACTTGGGGGCGAGGGTGAGCCAGGTGTTGATACACTGGGGTACGGTATTGGGGCAGGGAGCTGAGGGAGCTGGGCTCGATACCGGGGAAACACCGGTGGGGACTGCTCGGGTATTACTGGCCGTCGAAAGAGAATTGGTCTCGGTGGCAGCAGTAGCAGTAGTGGTGCATTGGGTACAGATAGTTGAGACGGAGGTGAGGGTCACTGTGGAGATTGTGTTGGATGTGGTCACGAAGGTGGAAGAACCCGAAGTGACGGTGTTGGTCACGGGACAGGTTGTCTCGGTCACGTAAGTCACAACGGTGGTAGTGGCACCCTCGGGAATGGTGGGCGTGGAGCTTGCGCCAATGCTAGATAAGACGACACTAGTGATAGCGGGTCCCGTAGGGGCAGTGGTAGAGACGATACCTGTCTCAGAGGGAGCGGGTGTGCTTCCGGCAGCGATAGAGCTGGGAAGGTTAGAAGTGGAGGTTAGGGTAACAGTTGAAACTGTGCTGGATGTCGTAACGAAAGTCGACGAGCCAGAAGTGATAGTCGCAGTCACAGGGCAGGTAGTTTCGGTCACGTAAGTCACAACGGTGGTAGTCTCACCCTCGGGAACAGTGGGTGTAGAGCTGACGCCGACGCTAACGCTAGATGAGACGATACTGGTGACAGCGGGACCAGTAGGAGCGGTGGAGGCGACACCTGTCTCAGAGGGAGCAGGAGTGCTTCCGGCAGCTACAGAGCTGGGAAGATTGGAAGTGGAAGTCAACGTAACAGTTGACACCGTGTTGGACGTCGTGACGAATGTCGATGATCCAGAAGTGATAGTTGCAGTCACAGGACAGGTGGTCTCAGTTACATAAGTTATAACTGTGGCAGTCGATCCTTGGGGAATCGCAGGTGTGGTTTCAGCGCCTACGCTGGAGGGAACCAAGCTAGTAACATCTGGGCCGCTGGGGAGGGGACTAGAGGCCTCTGCAGTTGTGGAAAAGACAGGACCTGATCCTTCGGGCGTACCAGATGGCCCAGTGCTGGAAACGACAGTGCTCGAAGCCTCGGGCGTACCAGATGGGGCAACGGTGCTCTGACCAGCAACGGAGGTAGCGGTAGCCGAGCACTGGGTGCAGATTGTAGAGACAGTAGTCAAAGTAACAGTTGAAATGGTACTTGAGGTAGTCACGAAAGTCGAGCTACCGGAGGTAATAGTGTTAGTCACCGGGCAGGTGGTTACAGTCTCCCAAGTAACGACAGTGGTGGTGGCCTCTCCAGGAGCGGGGGTAGTGCCAGCAGGGGACGAGGCATCGGAGGTAATACCAGGAACCGAGGAGGTCACACCAGGAGCCGAGGAGGTCCCGACCGACGTAGAAACAACCGAAGTGCCACTAGGAGGAGTTGATCCAGCCGGGGAGCTCACAGGCAAGACGCCACTTGGGCTTGTGCCTGTAGGGAGAGGTGTGGGGCCGACATCAGTTGTGGCAGTCTCTGTGACAGGACACACAGTAGTCGAGATAGGGATTGTCGAAGTCACGACTGTGGTCGAGTCTGCTGGGCAGCTCACAACATCAGGGGCACAGCTAGTGATAGTGACCTCACTTGTGGTGTACACGGTTGAGGTAGTCATCTGGACTGGAGTGGTGATCAACAGGGTTGAAGCGGTGGAAGCTCCAACCGGGGAGCTAACGGGCAAGACACCGCTTGGGCCTGGGCTTGTGCCTGTAAGCAGAGGAGTGGAGCCGACATCAGCTGGGGTAGTCTCTGTGACAGGACACACAGTAGTCGAGATAGGGATTGTCGAAGTCACGACTGTGGTCGAGTCCGCTGGGCAGCTCACAACGTCAGGGGCACAACTAGTGATGGTAACTTCACTGGTAGTATACACGGTTGAGGTAGTCATCTGGACTGGAGTGGTGATCAACGGGGTCGAAACGGCAGAAGCTCCGCCGGGAGTCTCAGTCGTGATAGACGAGATAGAAGAAGCCGAAATCGAGGATAAAGGAACGGATGTACCACTAGAAGGAGGAATTCCAGCAGATGAGCTAACAGGGAGAACACCGCTCGGGCTAGGTACAACGGGGACAGATAATGAGCTGGTAGCGGCAACAGTAGTCTCAGTGACGGGACACACAGTGGTCGAGATCGGGATAGTCGAAGTCACGACTGTTGTCGAGTCCGCTGGACAGCTCACAACGTCAGGGGCACAGCTAGTGATGGTAACTTCGCTGGTAGTGTACACGGTTGAGGTAGTCATTTGGACTGGTGTGGTGATCAACGGGGTTGAAATGGCAGAAGTTCCAGCGGGGGTAGTGGAGGAAACAGAAGAAGAAGCCGAACCTGAAGATGTAGGAATGGATGTGCCATTAGAAGGAGGAACACCCGCTGATGAGCTGACAGGTAGAACACCGGTCGGACTAGTCACGGCAGGCACAGATGGCGAGCCTGTAGCGACAGTAGTGGTCTCTACAACAGGAGTAGTCTCCCCGGCAGGAGTGGTCTCCTCGGCAGGAGCAGTCTCTGTTACGGGGCAGACTGTGGTGGAAAGAGCGATGGTGGAAGTTACCACAGTGGTTGAGCCTGATCCAGCAGGGCAATCGGTAACAGTGGGAGCACAGCTAGTGATAGTGATCAAACTGGTGGTAAACACAGTCGATGTAGTCATCCGAAGAGGTGTGCTCACCGCTGAGGTGGTGGTTGGGACAACAACAGAGCCTGGGACAGAAACTGAAGGCACGACAGAGCCAGAGCCAATAGACACAGATATCTGTTCATATGGAACTCTGGTAACAGGAGCAGCAGTGGTAATGACAGGCGCAGTGGTTGTGGAACCTGGAGTGCAGTCAAAGCCAACGCTGTAGATGCCGAAACCGCAGCTCTCATGTTCACTATCGTCGGGCAGCTCGAAGTGAACGGACTTAGCACCACCACACTGGTCGTTGGTGACCACAGTACCAGCTGAGTTACAGGAAGCGGTGTTCTTGCAAGTCGATCCATCGGGCATGGTATAGATGATGTGCAATTCCGTATGCTTCTCAGTGGCAACGTGGAAGTTGGTCACAGAGAAGCCACTTTCATCGGAGCCGCAGGCAAATGATGGAGCCGAAGAACCGGAGCTTTGGGAGCTGGAACTAGAACTGGAGCTAGAGGAGCTACCCTTGGAGACGGTACCGGAGATACATTTCTGGGTCTAGAGTCATTGTCAGTACTTGCAGATGAAAGAGAGGCATGCGTTACTTACACCACGCTTGCCAAGGCTAGAACCAAATCCACTGCCGCAAGTGAAACCAGAGAAGGAGAAGCCACCATACTCGGAGAAAGAGCCAGCAGCGAGGTCAGCCCAGCTGAAGCCCTTGCTCTGGTACTCGTTACACTTGTTAGGTGATCTACCCGGACTGGAGTAGTATTTCTCGGATCCCCAGTACTAAAACGATCCAAGTTAGAATGTATATCAAAGATGACAGGATGTGAGCTGAGGCATACCGATCCAGTGGCCTGGCCAGAGGCCAGAAGAGAGAAAAACGCAATAGCCGAAATGACCTTCATAGTGGAAGGATAACGACAACGAGTGACAGGAAAGTGGGACGCGAAAGGAAGACAGAATGGAAGGAAAAAAAAGAAGAGATAACAAGTATGGATGAAAGAAACAAAATGGAGTGATATAAAGGTCAGGGCTGGATAGGCTGCGATATAGAAAGCTAGGCCTCAATGGATATTGCGATAAAAGCCACAATTGTATAGGCAGCAAAAGCGGCAATTTCTATTAGTATTGTTGATCGGCGACAATAAAAAAAAAAGCCTCAATGAAACTGAACCAATATCAAACGAAAGATAGTGGGACAAGCAAATGCGTATCCCTGAACGAGCGTCTTTGGTTGGGGACGAACCAAGATGGGCAAAAAAGCCAAAAGGAAATCAAACAATGACAAGAATGAAAGAGGTGCAGGATATGGGCAGAGTTGGGGTCTTTAAACAATCGACCAACGCAGGCTATGCCATGAACCTCTGCAAACAAAGATTTGGCTGCAGCTAGCAAGCATTTCTCTACTGACCCAAAATATCCTGGCGTCAAGGACCCTGGTAAGACATTTCGTCAGAGAAAAGCGAACCTCTCTCCAATCGGCAGGTATCTGAAGGTACAGATGAAACGGTAGTGGCTGAAAAGAGGACGAGCTTAGGATCCATCTAGAGCTCGGCGCCGATTAGTGCAGGAACGACCTGCAGAAGCTGGAGAAGAGCCACTCAGGGCTTGCAGACTGGGGCCGTTGACCAAGGCGCTTGCTGGGGACCAATCGCATTCAGCATCAGTTCGTGGGATGTGACTGTGAGATCAGTCGACATTAATTGATGACCAGCCAATGGGCATCCTCGAGTAAAAATAGTGTATGGATATTAGGCGCTTGATCGGCACGGAAACTTGCATATGGCCGAGGGTCGAGAGGAAAGGGTCTTCAGGGTAGAGTATAGGTAGAGTACAGGTAGGGTACTAGAATCTACGTGCAGTTCTTTGATATGGGGTCTTTCATCTCCTCATATCTTTAGTGGCTTGAACTCACCTTTAACCGAAACCAACTATTTCCGATTCGGTGTCGCAGATTCAAGTTCAAAAATAATGCGACCGGTGAGAAAAGAAAAAAAAAAAATATACTCTGGTGCCTCGCCCATTTGTCGCCCACTCTCTACGTAACTCCATATGTGCTTATTATTGATATTCATAATCTTTTCCTTTCCAAGTACGGAGTATACAAGCTCTTTCATGCGCCTTCGAAGCGCCGGGGTTGACCAATCAGAGAAGGGATATGGAGTACTACTTTGGGCTTGGATGTCGCGCAAAAATCGACTTCTTTTTTATTTTTATCTTTGTTCCCAGGGGTAACCCCCTGCAAGGTCGAACAAGTGAGATGCCAGTGGCGGGTACCTGAACGCTCCGTCTCACCTCTTGACTGATTTATGTGGACCCTACTAAAAAAGCCGAGCGCCAACGAACCTGTCTAGAGCAGAAGACTAGTGGGGTTGTCAAAACAGCTTGAGGGGTTCCTCTAAACATGCAATGCCATTACTATCACATCTCCGATCCAAACCCGAACAAAGTCCTGAGGTATATCTAGCTTAGCTTGTACTCCTTTCCGATCTATTACTCCGCAAAACACAGGGATTGTATGACTTCGGCTTTGAGGGGTAGAAGTGCTGATATTCTGTTTCTTTCAGCCATGTTCCATAGCAAGCCTTCTATTCACTTTTTTTATATTTCTGGAAATGAAAACAGAAATGTAAATAATCTCTCTCGGCGCGTCGGACGATGGCTTTGTCTGCAGGCTTAAATCCGGGTTAACGTGAAACGCTCAACTAAAAATACCCACGAATGAAAATTTTAGCGCCACGGGAATACTACGCTGTACCCCCCAGACAATCATGTTAATTTGTAAAGTCTGAGGCGTTGATATTAATATACTCGCCTCAACGTTACTGTGCAAATGCTACACGAGAACCATCTGCGCCCAGGTTGCATTTTATTGATTTCTTGCCCATGCGGTGTTCCTCCGATGCCAAGGCTTGTCTAGACTTCCTATTATGTCTAGCTACTCCGTGCTCTGTATTTAGGGGCAATATGTCCACGGAGTACGGAGTAGCGTACTTAACTACGAGAAATGTGGCGTTTACTTCCATTCAGGACCGAAGCCTAGACAGTCAAAGACCCATGGCCTTCTTTAACTAGTACTTATGTACTCCGTGGGGTCAATGCGCACCGCTTTGGGAGATGAGAAAGTACAATTCTCCTCTCGAAACGAAACATTCTTGCGTTGGAATATACTAGTATCCCAGTTGACAGATTTGAAGTTGATTAAGTTTGTTTTCCTTGGTAGACGAACTAGCTGTATAGGAAAATCCGCAATAAGCCCATGTGAAACCTTTGAGTATATAGATCTACTAACTTGACCTCTTACACTAGAGAATTCATATTCTAGACCCGACCATGGAATGCATACTTGCAAATTCAACTAGGAAACAGAAGTAATTCATCGCAGATCTTCCTGACAGATATCAAAATTAATATATACAATGCATCGACCTCAAATCCCTTCTCAAAGATACACCTGCATTTCTCGCCGACGGATTGATTCCCTCGGACACAGTATTCTCATTTGCTTGTGCTAAAAACCGTGACAATCTTGAAATAAAAGGTCAGTCGAGATGGCAGATGTCCAAAGCTTGCGCGAACTGTATTATCCCGTCTAAGGTCATACCGTTGGGGCTTCCGCTAGGTGTTGCAGAAACCCGAAAGGTGGAACTATCCAAGGATGCCCCTTTGTCCAAATGGCCCGGTGTGCGTGGTATCTCTGGCTATGACGAGGGTAACTACATCGCCGTCTTGTTCTTGGCTTGGGCATACATTTTATCTGCGAAATGGGCAGAGTTGCTCGATCGCTCTGAGAAGCACCAGTGTTCAAAAGAATACTCATCTGAAACCTGTCAAGAACCCGAAGCGTCAGTTCAACTAGAGGTGATAGAGGTTGATTTGCCTCCAGACGCAAGCGAAGACGAGATCGTGTAGTGGAACGCTATACTCTCTGGAACACCGGCATGGGAAATATACGTGGAATACGAGTCCGAAAGATTCGTCTCGCCATGGTCCGTTTCATTAATTGGAGCGACATCAATGCGAGCGAAACAAGGAATCCATCTCCAATCGACAACATATAACCCACCATCACCAACAACAGCCTTCCAATACCTCACCCGCTTCTGCAACCACCACCGCATCTACGCACAATGCACAGCAGCGCTATCAGCATCGTTTTTCACGCGCGATTTCTTCCTCCGCAAGCCCTCGACTCTCCCAATCCCAAGACCCGCCACGAATCACGAGTACCACCCAATCCCGACAAGCCCCCAATCGGTCTCAGCTCTCATCTCCGAACACGAAAAGCTCCTCCCATTCTACAGTAGCTCTCTGTTGTCCGAATAATTTTCTAATGACACTTTGTTTTTTCAAGGTTCCTTTCTTGTGGTTCCGCTTTCATTTTTACCTAGTTCTTATGTTTTGCACAATAACACCGGAGGGGACAGCAGAGATGGTATGGGATAGAGACGATGAAGCCAATTGCGGACCTTGGGAGATCTACTTGAATAAGGTTTAGGTGGGTCCGGAGCTGCTGTGGGTACATCATGAGGTCTGAGCTTCATTAGAGGATTAAGATCAAATGATTAACGAGTACAAGAGAATGTAATAAAAGTTTCGAATGTTTTTGATATTGGTAAAGGTAAATGCAAACAGCAACTTAATCATCCATCACTCGTTAAAAAGCAAACCCGCAAGTTTTCAACACCAGAAATCCAAAGGTATCCCCAGCCCCCGCGACAGGCGAGGGAGAAAAATGGCCAGTCAATAGATATGACATGATGAAAAAAAAAAAAAAAAAAAATTTTGAAAATGAACGACTGGAAAGATAATCAAATATCAGAAATGGATCGCTTTTGTGTTCTAAGAACCAACATCGATCTTTCCCAAGCCAACTCAATGTGCATCGAGGATCTACCTCAGTCATTAGAAGGATAGACTGATCTCCACAACACATTAAGTGGCAAGATGCAATACGACCAGAGCGAAGAGCCTGTGTGCTCAACGCAAGGTAGACAGAGTCAAAGGCACAAGACACTAATAGGAAAGTCTGCCAGCGACTAGAAACAGATAGAATAAATTGTGGCCGTGGTTATCATATGATCTTGGTGGAAATCCAAAAGTCGTGCAATCGTGAGACCTCAGAGAGGTGTTTGGATGGGGAGCTGAGAGCGACGTTGCTGGGCATCCATCAACTTGCGTCGCACAGCCTCACCACCTGCAATGCTGCTCGATTTGCGCTTGCGGGTGGGAGTTCGCTGGTCGTTGTTCTTGGCGTGTCGGAAGACACTGGCAGGACGTGCGGGAGAGTTTGCGGGCATGAACTCGCGGTGCTGGGGGAGGCGGAGGAGCGCCTGGTAGCGGTTATGGTTGCGACGGAAGGCAGTGACAATACCCTTGTCCAGGTGATTGAGGAAGCGCTCTTCGTTGTTGGCTGGTTGCGACTCAGACTTGCGGGTGGGGGTAGGTGTGCCCATGGACTTGGTAAACGGAGCGGCCATTGGGGAAACCATGGCATCATCATCCATGTCCTCATCTTCATCGGAGGATCCATTGCCAAAGTCGATGAAGTCGTCGACGTTGAGAGCAGACTCTGGGTCATCTTCTTCGTCTTCTTCGAACGAGCTGTCGATGGTGAAGTCCTGAGAAGGGTAGAATGCCTCAGGGGGTCCCATGACCTGGCCTCCCGGGGTGAGATCGTTGCCGAGAGCGGTCATCATGAGGTTGGCACTCGAAGCCAGCATTGGGCTGAAATCAAGCTGGTTGGGTGAGGCGAGTGCATCCGTGTCGCTCTCATCAACCAAGTGAAGTGTGGTCTGGCGAGGGCTGGTGTTGGCAGTTCCAGGCATACTGTTGGCGGCGGAGTCCAGCCAATCGTGACGAGAAGAGGCATACGCGGGAATGATGACGAGATGCTTGCCAGTGCAGTCAACCAAGGCTACTGGCTTGTGGGGATCTGCTACGAAGGTTCCCATGATAGGCCCTCGGCGGCGGGGAATACAGTCACTCTTCTCATCCACAGGGGCCAAAGAGTCGGACGAATCCCGGCGGAGAAGGGATCGAGGGTGTGTGATAGTTGCTGGTGGGGGGAGATCCTCGTCTGTGGTGTCACCATCATCGCCTTTTCAAAGATGTTAGCAAAACCGAAATGCAATACGAATTGACCGATTATCATACTCTCGTAACCACTCAAGCTGCCCTCTGAGGATCCTTCAGACTCGACGTGGTAAATGCTTCCATGGCCGTAGTCAGCGTCACCAAACATCTCTTCTGATTGTCGACGAGTGTTCCTCTGGAAGTTTTCGTTGTCGTTTTCGATCATACGACGCAACTGTGGGTCCAGGCTGTCCTGTTGTAAGAAGTCACCGGGTATGTCGTCGTCACTGTGGGAATCACTATCAGAGGACGAATCGGATCGCTCCTCGAAGTGAACTCGCCGGGCGACTGGAGTCTCAGCGGCTTCGCTGGTCACCTGAGGCTCGGCAAAAGTGTCCATGCCACTGTAAAGGTGCTCTTCATCAAAGAAAGATGCAGCTGGTAGGAACATGTGGTCGTCGAAGGAGTTGATAGCCCACTGATCATCGGCAAATCCAGTGCTGGGCAAAGGACGGTGGGTCTTTTCCGACTCTACGATCATCATTTCTTCCATCTTCTCAACGTCTTGGTCTTCATCCTCGGCATCTGTGATGTAGTCTACACCGGCATACACATCATCCGAGCTGTCATCCGAGTCATCGCCGTCATTGGCGTCACTACTGTCACTGGTGTCGTTCAGGACACGTCTTCTCTTGTTGATTGCGGATTGGCGCCCCGCCTTATGGTCTCGGCGACGACCATAAGACGGGGCCCTGACTGCTGGTTCTTGCTCGTCATCTGCATCTTCTTCTGAATCATCTGCCTCGTCGCTCAGATCCCCGAGGGACGAGACCGAAGAAACACTTGAGACTGATGACGATGAGGCTCTCCGTTTCCGGTCGGATGGCTGAGCATTGGCTAACTTTCGAGACTGATTGGCCTTAGGTGACATATCGAGGTTCCGCATGATGTTGGGTTCGGGGGTCGAGGGGCGGGGGTGAGCGTTCTTGGCGGAGCTCTTGGGAGCCCGCTTAGAAGAGTATGAACTCTGAGGCATTTTGTAGTGGACAGGTACGGATGAATAGGGGTTATTTTGTCAGGGTGGACTTCTTTAGTCCTTGCTTCTTGTTGTTCAAATGGTCCGGTCCGTTCCAGGAGGATCCAATGATGGGGCGAGGGAAGAGGGGGTAGATCTTCCTTGGGTGAGAGGATGGTCGTAGTTTGGTCCAAAGTGGTGATCCGTTTTAAGGGGATAAGTCGAAGGGAGGTGGGACGGAGTGGAGGAGATGGGAGAAGCGGAGTGGAGGGGAGGAGTCCAAGGAATTTTTTTTTCGTAGCCACGAAAGCACCCGCAGTCCGTTGTGGACGCTGTAGTGCTCCTTCTGGGAGTTTGCTAGGGGGCAATTCCAACGCCTTTGTAAGAGGCGTCGAAAGAGAAACAAATATCGTCAAGTAGAATTGAAGATCGGAGCTGCAGGACTGGGGAGCCGGCAGGGACAGGCTCCCCAGCGAGGCATTTACAGCTCAACGAAGGCCATTTGGCTGAATTCTTGACGATATGTAGTGGATATGTAGTGAATAGATTGAGAAGGTTTCAATAAGTTCAGTGAAATCCGAAGTAGTCAGTTGGGAGTGCTATGAGAAAGGGAAGAAGAAGGGAAGGTCGTTTTTTTCCCCCAGGTGGGGGGCAGCTGTGATTGGCTGCAGAACACGACCGCCCATTCGTTGGCGCCGCTCACCGACTCTTTCACGCCAATCAGCGATCGCCGAAAGTCGCAACGGGAAAGTCATGAATTGGATTATCCACCTGGCCATTTACTTAAATTAGGTGGTTGCATTGACATTATATTGATTATATTGATATTGGGTTTCATTGCTGATGTTGTGCAGTACGGAGTACTTGCATCTATTCTTCCATATTCACTGCTAGTAGGGTTTTATAGGAATATATCCCGGCAGGTTGAATCGAGTCCAAACAAAACAAACCTAAAAAACGTCATTAAAGATCCTCGGCGCAATCTTCCCCGGCAAAATCTTCATTGACTATTCCAATTTCAAGCCTGCAAACTACAGATTAACTCAAGTTTCGAGTCAGTGCTGACAGAAACAGCACATCAAAACATCTGCACTAGACGTCAAACTAGAATATACACTCACGGTGCAGTGGCTGACCCGTGCGGCATGCATGATGATTCATTTTTGGATCGGGATATTCTTTTTTTTTTTTTTTTTTTTTTGTTTTTTTTGTTTTGCATTTTATCGATGACACATCCTTGAGATGAATCATATTGTTTCGTGTTCGGACACCCAAATTTTCACCAAGACTATGGGCTCATTGGTTCGAGCCATAGATCCGGCCACTTTTACGTTTTGAGTGGCAAAGCGCTCTACTCTATTCCGACCGGCTTGGCAAATTTGCCCTCCCGGGAACGTGCAGGTCTTTTTTTAATTTTTGCCCCAATGGCTTAACTGCTTAACTGCCTAACTGGCCTAACTGGCTTAAAAAAAAAAAGATCAGAGGCGGTAACTAAAAGGACAACATGGCTAAGGCTGGGCGCGTCTAACATGCAGGAGATAGATCTATTTCTCTCTAATCTTTTCCAATCGGTGAGGGGGACAACTCTATACCGTTAAATTGCAACGTAGATACTTACCAGTATGTTCTACTTTGTATGTATAACATTGCGGATGAAGAATCATGAGGGGCAAATGTAGAACGGAAGATCTTTCCGATTCTCTCTTTTTGAGTCCATTCTTGCCCCTGCTGATGATCGGAAGCCTGCAAGATCATCTCTCTGCCCCGCAGTGGCTGCGATGGAAAAATTTCTACTTCCCCCAATACCAATCAGACTTCTCAGTGAGGAGTCTTTTCAGTTGAGGCGGATCATTCACCGTTCGAGTGTCAATCCTCCACTTGGCCACTTCGATGGCCTTCTAGCTTGCAGTCTTCCCCACTTCCTTCTTCTTTCCATACAGTACGTACAATTTACGTGATTCTGGATTGCAACACAGTAAGGGTAGATCAAAGTCCTTACAGTGGCATAATGAGTGTGGATAGTTGGGTAATTCGATATGTCAAAATGGATCTATGGAAGAAGGAATCGAGTGTAGGGACAACGATCTCACAAACTGCTCTGTATATCTCAATTTCTACCCCTCAAAAAGGGGTTATTTTCTTGTTTTGGCCCCCATAATAAGCAACAAAATGATAAGAACATACGGCTCCGCATATAACACCATCTCCAATAAGAAACCGAAGTAATCTGCTAGATTATATACCACGCTAACCGACCCCCGCATCTCTGATCACCAACAGCGCCAGTTTGCATAAACACACCAAATTCAGCAACCATCAAATTAGACACAAGGCCAAAGCGATACAAAATGGCTCGGGACCATTCTGTGACTTCCAATAGAAGTAGCAAAAAACACACCGGCATCTGCACATTTTTTGTTCAACTCCTCCAGTTTGCGCATCGTCTCCAATGAACTCTCATGAGCCTCCGAAGGCCCATAACCCTCAAGCCCCAAGGAAGTAAGGCGTGGAAGACAATTCGAATCCAGCAAGCGTTCGATTTGATCGATGGCCCATTCGAGCAGCTCGTTGTGGCAGTGACACAGATACAAAGTCTCAAGGGACGGCGGCAAAAGCGCCACGAGTTCTTGCGTGGGCTCGAAGTTGTCGTCAAGCTTGGCAAGCATTGATATAGAAATATGTATATATTTCATCATATTGAAATCAGCAAACGATCCCATCCATCCATCGTCGTCTTCCGGAGGCTGATACGATTCGCCACAGAGCCAAAACGCCTCTAGTGATGACTTGTGAAGGGATATGGATTGTCGAAGGGGAGCCGATACAAGATCGGGTCCATCTGATATCATCCCTCCGCCAATATTCAACCGGAAAGTCTTAAGAGCCTTGCAGGATTCAATCCAGACACCGAATCCACACTCAGTGTTGGTCATCTCTAGATCGATATCTGTGACTCCTGAGAAGGGTGTAATGCAGGGTTCTCCCTCCTCACGACCGGAGTCAACGATATAGGATCCTCCAATCCTGCGCATCGCCGGGAATTTGAAGAACGGTTCCATGCAGCTTGCATGGATGGAATCTTCTGTGTCAGACCATTCGGCGAAAGCTTCAGTGAGGCGAGAAAATGTTGTGGTATCCTGTTTGGCAGCCTTCACGAACATTTCCTCGACGTGTTCAGACCCATATGGATAGCATATGCTGATTCGCCTCAAGCCTTTCAGCTGGGGAATGAGCAAAGCTAACCAAGCATCGGTGTTTCCGCGTTGCAGTTGGCCATACGGTTGCGTCGACCAGCAGGTACCAGCGATAAGTTGACCAATCAGGTCCGGATCATATTCGAATTCGCAGTCGATGTCCTCATTGTCATCTTCAGTATCCCAACTCTCCAAGCGTAAAGATCGCACGGCCCTGGCTAACTGTGGTCGTCGTGCGATTGCATTGAAAAATCGACTGACTTGGCCAATCGTATGATTGCTAACATCACCAAGAATAACCTGGGAATAGAGACTTGGTAGCAGAACTGTGTACAGTCGACGACATGATAGCACCAGGGAATAGCGATCACCCTGGTAATCTAGGTTTTCTGCAATGAGGCAGAGAGTCTCCTCTGGGAGGTCAAGAAATACAGTCATGATGCAGCTCGTGAGGATTCTTTCGAAAGCAAAGAGATGGTTAGTTCCATTCAGGTTCGGAGGTTGCCGTGTCTGCCCAGGGGCGCTAGAAATCACGAGGTGGGGGCGATAATTCTCTACAACACTTGATAGAAGGCCCAACCACTGCCACAGTATATAATCTATATTGAGAGAATATGGTTGTTGGTTATCACCAGAACAGTGAGCACTAAAAACCAACAGAAAGGAATGCGGGATATTTGACCGAAGAGGAAACAAGTGGGGACCGCCAAGAGCAACTATCAAAAGGAAAGCGGTTAACTACATGAAATCCGAGTGTTGTACTCCACAAGACCGAATGATATTAATTAGATTAAAATAACATAAATCCAAGCCTTTAGATGGACACAACTCGAGGTTCCATTTAACAATCTCTCGATTCTGGGTCACCCACTCAAACTCCAAGGTTCCTTGGTTGGTTGGGTTAACAACCATGGTTCCTCCATTGAAACAATCAAGGTGGACAAAACTGACAAAAAAAAGCATATCAAGTGCCGGGATAAGGCGCAACGTTATTAGGCATGGGCTCTGTCTTGGCCCGACCAAACATAGACAAACGTGATTTCGACCGGGTAGGAACTACCGCCGGCCGAGTACTTTGTAGAGTACTTTGTTGGTTTTCGCTCTCTACTTCGGCCGGGACGGCAGATTCGACGGGAGCGGCGCGGGCCTCCTCTACCTTTCTAACGCCTTCGCGTATTTCACTAGACGTAGCGCCCGGTGGGGCGGTCGTCGTCAAGGTCTCAGTAGGACGAATTAGACCCTCGGAGGTGTCTTGGTTGAGCTTAGTGATCTCTTCTTCCGTCACCAGACGCTCATTCTCCAAACGGACTTCGCGTCCGCGTTTGTGGCAGTACCACAACACAAAGAGGAGGACTGGAGAACGCCATAGTCAGCAAACGGACTCATGCACTTGGTGTGATGCTTTACTTACTGAACAATGCCAAAGACCAGAGCACATTCATACCCATAACAGCAGGGAATCGAGCTCGCAGGAATGTCATGATGGATCGCAGCATTCCTACGAGAGCAGCTGGCTTCGACACAAGTTCCTTTAAACTTGGAATATTGACCCCCATCTTCTCTGCAGCTGCAGCGGCCTTGCCAACGTTCTCCATGTTGACACCGCTCTTGCCAGCGCGGTCGGCAGCAACGGCCAACATCTCTGGCGCCAAGGTCTCGGTCCAACGCTCGGGGAGTTTCTCGATCAACTTTTGCATGGGGCCAGGCAGCTTCGTATAGGTTTCTTGAAGTTGGCGATTCCCGTTGGTCAGCAGCATCTCCAAGTCATGATAGGCAGTTGGTACTCCGTTGATCAGATCTTTGAAGATGAGCTTGAACTTGCGTAAAAGCTCTTGTGTCTCCTCACTGATCGAAAATACACGGTTGTTATCCGCTGCCAAGTTCAATCGCTCAAGAATATCTGTCATGTCATCTGCATCTTTATCTTTATCTGCGTCTTTCCCGTTTGTTGACGTATCCGATGTGGTTGGACGAGTCGCGGCTTTGGTTTGCGATTTGTTTGCATCGAGGGCCTCTTTATCCTATTTGCGCAAAGTCGTATGTTAGTACATACACAAGCCAGATGCAAGGATCCGAAAATGAACACAAGTAAATAAATGACCAACCTTCTCTGTGTTTTTCTTCCAAAACATGGTACTCCACCGTTTCTTCTTCTGTGGAGCCTTTGAGACTTCCGACTTTGGTGTCTCCGATCTTGTCAATGTTGCCTGAGAGTTCTTCCTTTCTTGCCTACCCTCCTCGCCCAGCTCCTTTGCTAACTCCTCCCCAGGCGAGGTAGGTAGAGGGATGTTTTCGGCTTGTACGCTTATCACAGGTTGCAGAGACGCCCCAGCAGGGCTTTCGGCTGGGGTCTGCTCATTCTGCTCTGTTGTAATGGGCACAGATCCCGGCTGGGCGGTGACTTCGCGTAGGTAGGCTTCATCTTCCGGCGTCAGGACAGGCTTGGGTGCACTGGTCATTTGCGACGAACGCCGTAGGTTCTTTATTTGGTTGAGATATTGCATGGCCATAATGGAGGTATTCGCGGTACCAAGGACAGCAATATGGGGGGCTTGTTTTGTGTTCCTCGATGGGAAATAGACGATAAGAAAAAGTCAGCCGATACGAGACGGGCGCGTACTGAAGGTAAGGGGACGCGCCCGCTATAAAGTTTAGTGATAGATCAACTTTCCCAAGCGGCTAGGTGATATGTCAGATAGAATGATTCGATGATCAGAAGATGTCGCAGCTCACCAAGTGGCACGCTAAGACCAAGCTTTTGTTTCGCTCACATGCGGACTCGAGCCTGTTCCTCGTGATGATATCACCGGTGGCTTGGCAACCCCGCATGTGCCACCGCATCACTAGCACCGCCACATATTCCTATCTATGGACTTGGCTCGAACATCCTCGAACATCATTTGCATTAAGACAAGATATTCATTCGTTGGTTAATTCTCTTCCACTTGTATATTTGCTTTGCTGAAGTCTTCCATTGTGTGTACTTCTCGTTTACTGAGTAGGGCGATATTATTTATATATTCACTTGTGCAACCTGTAATTGTACTTTAGATAATACACCAATGTAAACGCTGTTCGTTTTGTATATCATGCTCATGTTTTTAGAACGTGGATGCCTGGATGCTACTACTACTATCTAGGGACAGACGATTGAACTCAGGGCGTGAATGATGGATCTGCCGCTTCAAAAGATCGCATCACCGCCATTGTGACTACTGGGTACCCCATGATCACATCATGCAATCCAGTTTTCAGGATCTCTTCGCGAATAACCCCATTCTCCGTTTTCCATTCTATCATGGACCCGGCAGCTCCCAGATCTGCTTTTGAATCGAGCTTCTTTTGTTCAAGATCGTCATAACTGATCCCCGCTGGCATCGAGGCATTAACCGCGTGCCAAAACACAAGTTGAGAATGGTGCCATGGAATGTCATAGTCATCCTCGGCGTGGATTATCGTTATTCTGTATTTCTCTCCGTTCCGCTCGTTAGACTGGATATATTGTGCAATATTGTCCTTGCTCAACCATTTGTCTCGAATGAATTGTTGAAGATATTTGAAGAGGAAAGGGATCCTGGCAACTGGCGACAAGATTGGGACGGTACCCGCGACTCGATAGGTTGAAACCAATCTCGCGACGTCCACAAATGGTGCAACCAGCACCGTGCCTGCGAAGACTATTGGTGGATTCTGCGCAGCAAGGTGTTTGGACACAGCGATGCTCACAGCCGTACCCATAGATTGACCAAATATCAAAATTCGGGATGGAGGGATGCCTGCAACGTTCATTGCCCAGTCCACCACGGCAAGGGCATCTATGATGAGCCCGGTTTCAGATGGTGTCCCGGTACTCTTGCCGAATCCTCGGTAATCAAATGTGAGCACATGGATTTTCCCAGCATTGCCCGCTGACAGCGCACGATAATTTGGGACGCGGTAACCCGAGGCGAGGGTTCCCCCAGCGCCGTGCATATGCAGAATCAAACGAGCGTCGGGGTCCTCTCGTAATAGTTGGAATCCCAGCCGAGACTTGATATCGGACACAAAGCCTACCGGCTCTTCGATCAGAGGCATTTGATGCTTGCGATATAATTCCACGGGCAGAATATGCCAAGCGTGGAGGAATTCACCGTCTGTCGTTCTGATGGAGAACGGAGTGACCTGGTTCCTCAGGAACCCAAAAGTTTCTGGGACATTAAGGTCTTTGAACCATGTCATCTGAATTGCGTGCAGATAAACGACATGTGATTGGAAGGTTGAAGTGGTGAGCAACCCTAGGAGGATCGCATATAACCCAACCGCAACAGCGACTGGTATTGACGCATATTTAAAGAAAGAACCAGCTATCTCGCTAGCTGTCATAATGGGCTAACGATTGAATAGGAATATCGCACAGGAATGAAGGAAATGTGAGGAGAATCTTCAACGCTGACGGTCGACCTGGTGCAGCACACTAAAGGAGTGGGGCGAGGCTAACCCATCTGGGGTCTACATACTTCCCCCACTAAATGTCGCTTTTTGGTGAAAACCCATCTTCAGGCTATAAATAATACGCTTCTTCTTAGGACTATAAGGATAAGTATTTGTTTCAATGGCTTCTAAACGCCTGACCCTGCTTGGCTGGTCTGTTCGGCCTCATCGCCCTGGAATGAGATCAGCCATGTGGAGCCTAACATAGCGGCTAATGGAGTGAGTTGATTGGGTATAAGATGTGTGCGCACATCCCTACATTAGGACTCGGCGCCTACGGAGTGCATCTCTCAATATGATTTGTCCTCGCTGAAAATCACATTATAAAAAAAGAAAACGAAAACGGAAAGAAAACGCAGTGTCGATTCTATAACGCTAGCTGAAATACAGTATAGACAATGACTTTCCCACAAAATTATCAAGCAATGCAGCTCATGTAGTCGTCGAGATCGCATGTAACCCAGAGATTCTCACAAAAAGGGCAACCAGTAGACTGAGTACTCATAGGTATCGTAAATAGCGGGGTCTGCTGCTCTTAGTGCGGAAAATACCTCTGCTATCATCACAATGCGACTAAGAAGATAAAACACTGGGGACGAGAGACTGAAAAGTGTCAAGATGCCATCCCACCGGAGGACAACCTTCTCAAAGTGCATAAATATAAGCATAGACACGATTGAAACAAAGGCGGATACACGCCAGAGCCACAACTCAACGATCGATGGGAACATGGTATTCCAAGATACGAGGTGAAGGGCGCCGAATGAAATCCCGAACAAACACGCCAAAGGCCAGATTCTTGACCTATATATATCGGGATCCCAATGGGACACAACGATATTCTTCCGGGACTTATGTGGATCTTCGAGATCTCGTCTCTCGCTTTCGTTGATTGTGGGTTCGTATGGTTGTTCGGTGATTGGGTTCTGATTTGGGCTCTTCAGAGCTTTGGTTTGAGCCTCGTACACTAGTCTGTCCGCTTCTACCTTCTCAAATACCCGTGGGGTGAGATACCATATATTCCAATATGACGTTTGCTCTTTCATCCCCTCGTTGTCAAACTTATTACTGACAGCCATCGACTCAAAGAAGTGGAATTGCTTCAGGCTCATTTCCGGAAGCATAACAAGAGATGGGGATCTGATATCCTTGGGCTTGTTCCACCAGAAGAAGTATGTCACGATAAACAATGGGATATAGCCCAGGGTCATCGACTCCAACTGCGAAAGTGGGAGATGATAAGAGATACGCAGTATGCATTGTGCCGAGAACCAGGTCACTTGGATCAAAGCCAGTAGTTTTGCAGCATTATCTGATTTGCTCTTGTCGCAGATGTCATCGAGAGACAGACCCCAACTCGGATGGTCTTCCCACCGAATGATGTTTTGCTGTAGTAGCCAGGTATATTGGTTCGGCCAAATAACATGATAGCCATTCGGTGTTTGGTACCTCAGTGCGAGCATACTGATGTAGAAGGCATGCACAAGTTTGAATTGGCCTGTTGTGGAATCGGCACATTCTCTTTGCATCCTGCGGCACTGTGCCCATTCCTGAAGCCCTTCCACCGCAATAAACTCTGGTGCGAATATTGTCTTGAGGAAAAGCGCGACCTTATGGAGATTTGCGTACGACTCGCGTTTGTAGACTCGGGGATGAATCACGACCCAGGTGCACATAAATATTGTGGCCAGACATGTTGTGATCAAACTTATCGTACCACGACCGGGGTTGTCCCAGACCCATCCGACCAATTCTTTATGTTTTGACGAGCTGATGGTGCAGTTTGAGCATGTTTGGTTGCTCATTGAGGCGTTCGGTGAATTGGAAGCAGAGCGTGCTGCTGGCGATTCGATTCGAGCCAGGGGACGACATGAAATGGTAAGTTGAATACAAGAGGAAAATCCAACAGTTGTCTTTCTAGACTACAACATTAACAGATATATTCCGCAATCTAAATAAGCGCTGGATATTGCTGCAAGAGTACGTTCATCAACGTGTCGGTGTTACAGATATCCCGGGGCAATGTAAGGCTGATGCCCAAAGCTTGCAGGGGCAAACCTATTTATGTTGTAGATATGTATTAATGGAGCAGCATATTTCCAATTGGCAAGTGAGTAATTTCAGTGGATATGAGAGGAAAATGGGGAATTAGTTGCCATCCGCACTAATAAGAGCTCACCTATAGCCGCCACTATATTAGGGCGGGTTTATTTTTGCAAGGATCCTATCCACTCCAGTGACGCTATGGGCATTGTCTTGTTCGTAATTTTATAAAAAGTCCAATCTACTCGGATATCTGTTTCTTTGGCGATCACATACTCCAAGTCGTCGGAAAAGTATTGTGGAAAGAGAATGAAAGCATCGACAATGGGACCGAGGATGCTAGAAGTTCGTCAATAACAACTAGATTAGGTGCTAAAAGAAAGGATTCCCAAAGGACAGGAGGCATCGTTGTTATCCTTCGTTTTTACTCCGTACAACGATCTAGAATATCTTAGGCTTGAAGAGATCTATGCGTTAAGGATGGCCATGTCGTGATCCATCCACACCAACGCAGGTACTATAAAACAAACAATGTATCAGAATCATGCAGCTAACTAACTAGTCAGTTCTTTGTTAGTGGTTCTTGGGTCGATGTTCCTTTCAAATGATCTGTCACTTCTAATTATTAATTCCTTTCCCTTTCGAGATAAAGCATGCTTGATAACAACTTTTCTTGGGTCCTGATCGAACTTTTGCGACAAATAATCGATTGGTTTTGATCAAGCGATACCTACTGCCACGTCAGAAAAGCACAAATTGCTAAGATAATAAATTGTCTGCTGTACCTGGCACCAGATTAAGAGCTGCCAGTCACGGGCTGAACCATGCCTTTGCTGCTGCGTAGATACACTTATGGGTATGAGAAATTCCTTGCTAGTGCCTAAAAGCCAAGGAGCTCGGAATTCCGCATAGCCTCTGCTGGACTACCGAAGTGAATAACCTTGCCGTCATCCATAACAACAATCTGGTCGTATTCCACGGCTGCTTTGAGTCTGTGTAAAATTGAAATTGTGGTTTTACCCGGTAATCTCTATTTGATCAGCATTCAAACTCGTTGCTCATTTTCCATGTAAACGCTAGGGTCGATGACTAGCTTAGAATAATCTTTCATATCATAAAACCGGAGGCTTCACTTACCCGCTTGTCGCTTCGTCGAAAAGAATGATACCACCTGACCGATGACTCGCTTCTAGAACGGCGCGAACCAAAGAACAGAACTGAGCCTGACCACTGGAGAAAGTCGCATCCTTTGGCAGAGCGGAAAAACCTCCCGAACTTTCCACCTTTTCTTTGATCGCGCACTCGGATCCCATATTTTCTCGTCGCTGCAAGCACCGTGTGGCTCCAGTGCGTCTCTCAAAGTCTCCACTTGTAGATAAGTGTCTTGCGCAATGACATGGAGTCTTGATGCTCGCGACAATATCATTCATTGGCTTGACGGTGGTTTCGGACTTCTCAGTGGGCCTCTCATAACCATTTTCAGGCAACTGACTTGACTCTGAAGAGACATTTGTATCAGTACCACTAGCCGAAGTTGAAGGCACAGGGGAGTCGCAGGAAACGAGATTTCCAGTCTCATCAATTCGGTAGACACTATCAACCATTGCCGCCCAGTGCACTATCACCAATCATTAGTCCCATTTTACATCCAAAAAGATCAACACTTACTATATGAGTTGTTTCAATCGTAGTAATACTTAATGACCGCAAAATCCCGCGTAGTCCGAAGAGAAAGTCTCGTACGTGTGTGACATTCTTCTGATCAAGGGCGCTGGACAAGTTGTTGAGGTGAATAATATTAGGTTTCCAAGCGGTTGTTTGAGCCAGTGCCTGAAGTACGAATTAGTTATCTATACCGGCAGCAGAGATGAGGAAGATATACTAGGCGCTGTTTCTCTCCTCCACTAATCCGAAAGCCTCCACTGCTAACAGTTACATGGGTTGGTTGCGACTAAATTAGATCCCATATCCGTGATACTTGGGAGCAGAATCATCACGCACCCATCAACAGAAGTGAGGAGGGGATCAAATTAAAGAATAGCTCTTCAAAAAATAACGCAAAGTCGAAAGCTGAAATGGCTGAAATGGCTGAAATGGCTGAATTGTCGGAAGTGTAAGTGAGAATGGGGGATACATAGTTGCCTACAGCCTCGTAGAACATGTGCTCTCTTTCGAACAGACTATGCTGACCCGAATAGGACCCGCAGAGGATTAATATGGCTACCTTGTCTAAATAGGACTACTCCGTAGACTAGGGCCCGTTCCACCAAGTTTCCAAGGTTCTAAGAATATGCCAAGCCCCCGGAAGTTCCTGGCCAGGTGATCTGATGATATCCGTGCGATATTCGCATCAACCTTGCAACTCCGTCGGTCGCCCGACAATCCTTCCTTGTCTGCCTATATTATAACGTTCTTCATGGAATGTGTACCATTATCAAATTATCGAATCAGACGCTATGAAAAAGGAAGAAAAAGAGTATCTGACCTTGGCATCTGTCCAATTTTTCTCACTCTGGAGCGTTATGGTCGGGTCGGAGTCCAAATACAACGAGACAAAGTCTCAATACTATTTTGATTTATGATCACCTGGGTGCTGGATAGCCTTTTCAACTCGTTTGTTCCCCCACCCCACATAAACCTTGTATGTATCGTGGACATACAGCCTTGAGCGTTCCCCTCTTCAATACTCCGTATGTCCAAAGGCATACAGGTCGATTCAGCACTCACAATTCAGCTTCATACCCAGCTTTGCATGCAAAATAACCCAGGCGTACTGCTCAAGAAGGGAATTCGGAGAGGTGTAGAAGTGTGTATTGTCAATCTGTATCTATCTGCTACTTGTATCCTCCGTACTTCAACGATTAAAAAATAAAAATGTGCAATAAAGAAAGGACAGGCAAGGCCAATACGTAGTGGAGGACAAGGTTCCCCACAGCAGTATGTAGGTACATACCATGCAACGCGTCTGCAGTATATCGGTGCCTGGTTCTGCAGTAAGCATACCCCACCCGACAATGGACCACGGCGTTTGCTCTCGTTGATCAGGGATTACCAACCTTAGCCCCGGGGATTTTGCCCAGGTGATGATTATGTATTGATTAGAAACATCCTGGCTCTTGCCCAAGTGGGTACAGAATAGAATGTAACCATTCCAGCTCTAGCAACCACGGCCTCATGCATTAGCAGGAATCTGGTATGTAAGGAACACAAAACGTGGCCATCTGATTAAAACACGTACTTGAACCCCGCTTCTGCATTGATGGCTGCATATTTTAATTTACTTTACCTTCCTGCATCTTCTAATTTGACTTAAAACCCCGCAAAGCCAACCTCGGTCCACAATTACCCAACCCCAAATTCTGGATTGCTTCACTTCCATGTGTATTTCCATACTTCAAAAAGGGCGGACCAGGCTCCAGATATAAAAGCTTCACCGAGGGTAAAAACAAGACAAAAACGTTCCCGTGTAGCGGGTAATAACAGGCCCGGTTTCAGCTCGGGATCCTCGGGTACGAAAATCCCATATTTTTCATATAACACAGCCCACCAGGATCAGTTCTACTTCTAGTGGAAGGTAGTGACGATCTTCAATTGGCGTCGACCAGAGTCTGATCAAGGTTCAAGCTTTAATATATTCCGGAAAGGCCAAGGCAGTTTAATTAAACAAATGACTAGTTATATTTCACGCTTCCCCGCAAATATTTGTTCGTCTAGCCCGCTTTCTAGCCGTTTTCAGGGCTAGCCTTGCCAAGTCCATCTTTGGTTGCTCATGTTTCTGCTCCACACAACGGTACGAGTACGATTTTTGTCACCGCTAGTGCAGGTCAAACTTTCCAGCCCCGGAGTATGGTTTGTAATACGAGTGTTCCATGGATCCTTCTATCATCTACCACAGATTAGATTGAAAGGCCAATTTACACTTTCACATTGCCGCCTATATCCTATAATTTTCGGCTAACTTTTCTTATTGTTCGTAGTGGGAGCAGGGGTGGGGGATAAAGAATATGTGAAGACCCCCACGATCACATGTTATCACATGCCTAAGGATCGTCCTTTATGTCTATGTTCTAAACCTTGTTTGTTTACTCGCCTAGTTAGTCCATATGTGTATTGATATAGTGGATAAAGTGGGGCTTGCTCTATAGTATACTTTTCTACTTAGCGGTTGCTCCTCCACTTCTCTTCCTTCTGTCCCTTTTTCTAACTAGTATTTTGAATTGACTCCACCCTTTGTTTAAAAGACATAGCACGTGGCGATCTACCAAAAAGCCGCCTGACCGGGCCATACAAACGGCTAACTATGCGTTCTTGTTCCGTATTTTGAATTCTTAATGCTTGAATTATGTATGATATAAGTTTATATCTGATTCGCACAATATAGAAATTAGATATTCAACGGCTAATAGAAAGGTTTTGCACGGAGCGGGTAACGGTGAGCCAGGCGGTCGAAATTTAATATGGGAAAATCTTCCGTACTACGGCCCCATTTCCGTGCTTCAAGGCATAGACATTGTCAAAGTGGTTCGCGGGTAGTTATTAGCAATTTTAATTAGTTCACGATGCTTTTGGGCACATATGTCTCAGCGGCCTGGTCCCATACGCTGTGAAGATCAAATGAGGCTTTTAAGCCTATAGGTAGTACTTGCACTTCCTGGAGCTATTATCACCAGACTGGAAAACCCGAGAAATTCACGGAGATTCCCCGAATGGTTCATTTGTACATTTACCTTGCATGATGGCTTCCTGGCTCCGTACTCTGCATTACCTGTTTGGGATATCACCCCCGACCTAACCCACTTGGCGCCACATTCGGCCTCCTCCCCTGTATATAGTGTGCAAATATAGCGACAACGAGTACAATGGGACTTTGAGGGGTATTCGAAGGATTATTTAAAGAGCAAGATGACCCGACAAAGCTTTTCTTTTGTGCATCCAAAGACAACGCTTCAGCAGCCTTCCTAAGTACCCCAAGAGCATTCTATAACATCCTCATACATTGCTTCAATATGTTGTTCAACTACCAATCTTTGCTCGTGGGGGTGTCCCTGGTCTCTCAAGCCCTTTCTGCGCCTATTTTGGAGTCGAGGGCAACTGCTGGTATGTCAATTCATCAGCCCAGCTCTGTTTGACTAGGCAGCTCTAACATTTTCTCAAGCCGCCGCTGCTTTCCCTGATTTGCACCGTGCAGCACAGCTTTCTTCCGCTGCTTACACAGGCTGCATCGGAAAAGCCTTCGATGTCACTATTACCAAGAGGATTTATGACCTCCTGACCGACACCAATGTAGGCGTGGTATTTGCCCTATACGTTGGCAAATGACTAATTCAATAGGGATTCGTTGGATACTCCACTGAGAAGAAGACGATCGCAGTCATCATGAGGGGCTCGACTACCAGTATGGAGAAATCAATTCATCCTAATACTAGCTCACCGTGCTAATTACTCTAGTCACCGACTTCGTGAACGACATTGACATTGCTCTCATCACGCCCGAGCTCTCAGGCGTGACTTTCCCTTCTGACGTGAAGATCATGAGAGGTGTTCACAGACCTTGGTCCGCTGTACACAACACCATCATTACTGAAGTCAAGGCGCTCATTGCGCAGTACCCGGATTACACTTTGGAGGCTGTCGGACATTCCCTAGGTGGTGCCCTCACATCCATTGCCCACGTTGCTCTGGCCCAGAACTTCCCGGACAAGTCACTCATCAGCAATGCCCTTAACGCCTTCCCCATCGGCAACCAAGCGTGGGCCGACTTTGGTACTTCGCAGTCCGGTACCTTCAACCGCGGAAATAACGTTCTTGATGGTGTTCCAGTAAGCCATGGTTAAAACTGACATGCTACATTTAAAGTGGCTAACCAACAAACACAGAACATGTACTCAACCCCGCTTGTCAACTTCAAGCACTACGGAACCGTGAGTTATCCCATCGAGCCCCCTTTAATACCGATGTTCAATTGCTTACCAGTCGTGCCCATACACAGGAATACTACAGCTCTGGCACCGAGGCTAGCACCGTGAAGTGCGAAGGCCAGCGTGACAAGGCTTGCTCTGCCGGCAATGGCATGTACGCTGTCACTCCCGGTCACGTCGCAAGCTTTGGCGTCATAATGCTTACTGCTGGTTGTGGCTATCTGAGCTGAGTATCAGAAGCGGATATAACGAAGCAATGTTCGACACGGATCACTTATTCTGGGGACAAAGCGACCTCAGGTAATTAATGTTTCATCTAATGTTCTAATAGTTAGTTTATACTTATTTGTGTATATTGGATGGTTGGTCATCCAAAACGATCAGCCTAATGAAAATACATCCCATTCGACGTCAATTTCACTGAATCATGGCCTATTACGAATATAGATAAGTCATGATGTTTCTGTTGCCTCATGAGGTCAACCAAGCCAGACTCTAGGATTTCTAAATCAAGCGCCGTCTATACGTGGAGAAGAAGAAGAAGAAGAAGAAGAAGAAGAAGAAGAAGAAGAAGAAGATGATGATGATGATGATTTCATTTACCACGACGTTTCACAAGTCAGTTATATTCCACTACCCACTAGACTAGGTATGGACTCCCTTTTTGCTCTAGTTGTCAGATAACGCGCGAGGGTTAGGTTTGACGTGGGCCGCTCGTAAAAATAAGAAACTCTCATGCGTTATCAAGTATCTGGAAAGCTATCATTGAGATAGGAATGCCTTATCTGCGCCTTATTGGGCCAGAACTGAGTTCTCCTTTTTTCTTTCATTTTGCCCAAAGGGGCTCTAGTTATAGCCGCTCCCACTGATAGGATAGTGACTTGGGTAAATGTCCTAATTAGGACTAGCTTTGTTTTCTTTACCTCGATGTACTACATAATGTAGTAGCTATAGATAACTATACATACTCTACTTTACATTTATAACTAACTAATTATTTCTAGTTAGTTAAATGTATCATTCACATTGTAATACTTCAACATCCTCTTGGGAAGGATTCTGCGTATCTTTCTATTGATTCTGATTTAGTGCATCTATCCTACGTGTGACGTGAGAATTTAGCGCCAAATACTCCGTACACAGCCCCCAATTCCCAAAGAACCAGCCACACGCAATTTCACTTGAGTCTGAGCCTCAATTAACAGGTGACCTAGTGTCTAGTCACATTTCATATCACCTGACCACCATATTTATAAACCCCCTCTTCCTGTTTTCCTTTCTTCTTTTTTCTTTCCTTCCACGCCTGCCGGAGTCGATAACTGTTCGCTAAGAGAGTCATTTCAGATTCTCGAATGCAAAGTCATCCCAGAACTGCGTATTCCTCGTCTTTTAACTAAGACTCGGGGGACGTTTCTGTGGGGAGCTTCCAAGACTCACATGCTTCGTGTGCATGATCAGCAGCGTCAATCCGCCTTTCTTTCGACCAACCCGTATCATTCCTTCCGATAAATACAAATTCATTGTGTCAGTTTTGACTATCTTCTACGGGCATATCTCGGCAATAGGCTTCCTTTGTGCCGTTATGTTCAAGCGCTCTTTCGTATCTAAGGACCGGGCGGGTAAAACCGTCAAGGTTGCCAAGAAGAAGTACGACGAGCTGGTGAAGGAGAAGATGAAGCATAAAGTGGAAAGTCCCTCGATGGGAAGGTGTGTTTGTTTTCTTTTTTTTATATATATAAATGCGGACCAGCGCTTTCCATAAATATCAGCGTTCATTTCATGTGCTGATAATGTATCCCTATAGTCCCCTTACCAGCCCTATCATTACTATGATTGTTGGCCGGGACCAGCGTCTCTTCGCCGCCCATGAAGATGTCCTATCCGTATCGCCATTTTTTAGTTCTGCTGTGAAGGAGCAGTTTCTCGAAGACGGCGCGAAGCAACTGACTTTGCCTGACGAGTGAGATAATCCTGTCCATTTAGATTGAGCACAAACTTATACTTGAGATAGAGAACCTGAGATTATGTCGTGTGTTCTCGAGTTTTTGTACAAGGGAGACTACTTCCCGCGCTTGTTGCGTGGAAAGCAAAGAAACTCTTGGTCACTCGAGAACGCCCAGGATATCAATCAAACTGGTGGCCGTGGGTCGAGCGAGCCGACAATGTTCCACTCCGAAGTGGGAGATCTCGTTCTCCGAGACACGGCAGTGTACTGTGCTGCTGAGAAGTATGGTCTGGAAGAACTGAAGCGCCTTGCTCTCCGAAAGCAAGGCCTTCAGAGTGGTATTCCAGCCGACGTGATCTTGCGATCTGCTCGATATGCGTATGACAACACACCCGAGTCCGATTCCCGACTGCGAGCTCATTACCTGGCTCTTATCATCCGCAGTCGCAAGACCTTCAAGAGCAGCGGAACCTTGCAGATGGAGATGGAGGAAGGGGGCAAGTTGTTCTTCGACCTGTTTGTGGCAATGTGTAACCACATGGATGATCTCTCGGAACTGCGGTATGACTCAATTCCTGCTTCTCCTTCTCCCTTGCCCTAGATCTCTGTGTATCCCTATTTTACTGCTGACTGTCTTCCTCGATATCGAGCCCTGAGTGCTTACACTCGTGTCTACCAGCACCAAGCGATCGCCGAGGTTCTTCTAGGCGGTTGTAACATTTCCCTACTGGATCGAGCGACTTGGATTTTGAAATTGAACAAGCGAGACATGCACTTTTACACCAGAATAGCACACTGACAATGAACTTGCACTGGTCTCTGCTTTTGCTTTGGCAGCAACTTGTCCTTCACTTCTCTCGAGGTTGGCCGCTCTTTTGGTTCGAAGAACCGACCTTATTCGCCTTTAATCGGATCCACGGCGTATATTCACTTGCGTTCAACCACTCTACACTCCTTGAGATTGAGCTCTTTTTGACACAGTCTTTTATGATCTGCACTTAATCTGCTGCTCGCTTTTTGCGACGGTGATCATGCCTTTGCCATTAATCTGGCACCGTGCCTAGTTGGTGATGAGAAACAGAAATGATAAAAAAATTCGGCCACCTCAAACAAGCGAACCGTAGAAACATTTATTAAGTAAATAGCGATATCATGTCTCATTTCCAACTATTTTTTAGTCTTCGGGTTGTTTCAAGCTGTTGGGATAAAATGGAGAAATTCAACATCTAAGCAACCCAGAGCTTGAGACCTAATCCTACTTCTAGTATATACGTATTGATAGTCCAGCATCTCACCGTCTGTGAGATCTGGATTGTGCAATTCAGTGCTGTCGGTCGGTCTGCACGGGTCCCCCCGCCAACTTCTCGCTATGCCGTGTATTTTGCCAGATGAGATACACCCGCATGGTAATGATCAGCACAATGCTCACAGACAAGCAGACCAACATAGCCGCAAACTCCGAGGGGTAACTTGGGGCTTCGTCGTACATCTTTATTTTGCATAAACGTGCTGATGGGACCTATGTTGGCCCCTGCGGTCGGCAGTTTTATATGCGGATTCTCCCTGGGGTGGCGCTGGACCGCATGGTTGGGGAGCATTATGGGATTCACAGTATTTGCTCTTGACATCCTTTGGCTGGACGAGACGTACCCACCTGTATTTTTGACGAAAGAGGCGATCGCGCTTCGCCATACCGCTGGGGGCTGGAGCTTACAGGCGAGGCATGAAGAGATTGTTTTGGACAGAAGGACGCTGTTAGTTATATACCTCGCCCGGCCCCTCCGTCTGCTGTTCACCGAGCCGCTCATCGCGCTCTCCTCCATATATCTCGCCTTTATCTACGGGTTGATGTAGTTGTTTCTCTCTGCATACCAATTGGCCTTTGAGAACGTGCACGGGTTCAGTCCTGGTGTAGCCGGACTCGCCTATCTGGGGCTGGTGCTGGGGATCTTGATAGGCGGGGGCATAGGTGATTTCTACGCAAGCATCCTACCGCTGCAAGCTAAAGGCGAACAACGGGGTAATTATCCCGAAGTGGTCTGTCCCTCTCGTTATGATTGGAAGTGTGACATTTGCAGCTGGTGTCCTTTGGCTGGTCGGGGTACCGAGCCGCTGTCCACTAGATTGTACCAGCACTATCTGGCACGGCTTTGGGCTGTTTTGCATTTTCCACAGTTGCTTAACTATCTCGTTGCTACCTACCTTAGTAAGTGCATCGTGAAGCGTGAAATAACTCTAGACTGACCCTACATATAGTGCCGCCTCCGTCAATGCAGGCAGTTTGATTATTCGTTCGCTGTTTGGTTTTGGAATTCCGTCATTTGCATTGTCACCATTTGACTCATTGGGTATTAACTGGGCGAGCTTACTTCTTGGGGATATTATTTTGCTGTGCATTCCACTTCCATGGGTCTTCTACAAATGGGGTCCTCAATTGAGGGCTAAGGGCGGGTACGGTATTAAATTGTGAGAACGTGACAAGAAGTGGTGATGTATATAGGGTCAAAATATAGAAAAGCAAATGAATGATAGATCTATGGATGTAAATATGTCGGTCTTGATGCTTATAATAAGCGAATTCTACAGGAAGTGCCCTCTATGGTCGATCATACATTTCTGTCCTATAAATCTATCACAACCAGTTTCTCATTTATACAACGTATCATGGATAGCTATCAAAGTCCAAGGTGGAATACATGGTGGAAACAGGGTATATGTTACCGGAAAATCATGTGACCATTGATTGGCTGCTAGGACACTTTGCTACGCCGAGTATGGGTCGTTCATGAACTGTTCAGTAGAGAGAAATTTCAACGGTGTGTATTTAGTAGCTTTTGCATTCGCATGACAGCATGGGGAAAACAGTGTATACCGAAGAAAAACCCATACCAAGGCTGTGACTAACTGAAAATATAACAGCATGTAAAACAGAGCAATCACTAATAGATAACAGGCCCTCAGGTCTTGAAGTAGATGTCCATACTATCCACGACTTCTCCAGAGCCGTGGATACTATCTCTGCCTTCCGCTCCAATCAAGTCACCAGTCCCGAGGTGGTTAAGATGGTTAACTTTGCCCTCCTTTCCACCAATCGAATAGTGGCGGCCCTTGTTTGTATCGAATTCGAAGCCGTTGACATAGCCTTCACCATCTCCAGCATAGACAGTCATGCTGTTTATCTTTTCACTATCGCCAAACTCAAATCCTTCGTGGATGTTGTCGTTCTTGTGACCGATGAGATGGCCCTGATGGTTGTCATCCCAGGTGAACTGAAATCCGTTCAGAACATCGTATCCACTATAGCTCCGTCCCCAGGCATCAATGTTCTTGATTTTATGTTCTCCATGCACTTCATCGTAGTAGCCGCCGCCCATTCCACCATATGGGCCGTTCATAGCTCGGCCTCGGGTAGCGGGCATGATGTGTTATGCTGGCTCTGTGTAGTACAAGAGTTGTGTAGTACAAGAGTTGTGTAGTACAAGAGTTGTGTAGTACAAGAGTTGTGCTGGATGGCTTTAAGGTAATATATTGTCTCGAAAATAAACAACAAAAAGTCGTAGAGTCTGAGATACATAGAAATGGTTGCTCCATTAAATACATAAATCCATGTGGAGAATACATAACAGCTCTATCCCGTAGGAAGCCTCGGAAGTGATGCGTATCACTAAATAACGTATCAGCATGTCCATTTCTCACCATTATTACATTGACGTCTTTTCACTACGCTGTCTGACACAAGTATACAGTGCGTCAGAACATAATCATGGTACTCCTAGTGATATCACAGACTTAGTTCTAGACCAGCCCAGCCCATGGCATACAGACAAAGCTAGAAAGGAAGAATGTTGTAGGTTCTAACCTTCGAGAGCAGCTATATCTGAACGAATATTATTGCGTAGGTGACGTCTTGATTAGCTGTCGCGTTACACAAGCCCGGGAACTAAAGATGTAGGATATCCGGGACACCTTTAATAGTCATTCTATTCACGTATTGTCAACATCAAAAAACATGAAATAGGTCGATGCTACTTTTATTATTTGAGGTCAGCACAAAGCTGATTACTTTATGGGACTCAAGATATCTCCGGGACTAACCACAAAACCATTGCGCCAACTGGCCTCGCCACCAATTCTAGGGTGTGAGCATGGGCACCGCATGATCCACATGTAACCTAGTTTCTGCCAATACTTTCAATCTGTTACAGATTCGTCCGTGTTTTTATATTAGGCCCGGGAGCCTCGGGCACCCAGATCTGGGGAAAGCTTCCTTAACGGAACCAGTAGGTTCTGTCACCGTTTTCAGATAGCCTCTATCATGACTACTTAGTCACGTCCACGGGAATCCGCAACTGTAATTAGAACCGTGGGAGATCCCCCCTTTTAAGGGATCCTCGATGTTTAGTCTTGGTTTACAAAAACGATTCGTCCCCTCTTCTTAAATCATGCATGGCACTTGTATCCTTGCCTGGTTGACAGGCTAATATACCCTGACGAAGTAGATCCTTAAGAAATCAATACGGGAGCTCAATAATTCATGAGGGTCATTGTAGAAGCAAAAAGATGTGATATAGTAATCTTTTTTATTTTCTGGACAGGAGTCCAAATCTCGGTAATATTTTTATTCGTCGCTACTTGGTGTAATGGACCATTCTTAGCTTGGTTCGAATCCGCATGGTAAAAGCTGGTTCAGAATTCTACCTGATTTCAATAAAAGTATTTCTTTGTTACTGTAATGCTATCAAAACAATTGCTTATATTGCATGTTTGGCACGAGAGCAAATCATATAACGTATTTCGCAAGCGAGAAGGTGAAGGCGTCACTTTGGAAACGGTTCCTTGACGACGCCGGGGAAGGGGAGCTCTGGAAAGCAGCCGCCTATATCAAACCATGAGAAGCCTGGGGGTGTGTGCCCATTGCGCGTCAGCACCAATGAGCTCATAGAGAATGAGGACAAAGCGCAGGCTTCCCTAGACGCTTTTCCCCCCTCAAATGGACGAACGTAACGAGGACTTGCCCGCCCAGACACCTCTAGCACTCCCGTGGCAACCTATCACTGAGCTTGAGATCCAACGATCTCTTAATGCCGCAAAAGGATCTACCACACCTGGTGAAGACGACTTGTCGACGTTAGTGTGGAAACCGCTATAGATGCACCTCAAGGTCTACATCACGGGAAGCTTAAACCGACTCAATCAATCTATAATACCACCCTAAGCTATGGCGGAGTGCGAGGATTGTGGTGCTACGGAAACCCAAGAAACCAGGTTACTCGGTCCCTAGGGCATATCGTCGATCTCTCTCCTTAACACACTAGGCAAACTCCTTAAGGCGGTGATGGCGCGACGACTGTCGTATCTCGCTAAAAAGCACGGCCTGCTACTGGACACCCAGCTTGGAGGGCGAGGCATCCACCGGGCTTCCAAAAACAAGTAGTTGCATGATCATATGCACGATGATATCATATGCTTAATAGAATGGTTACATTTAGCCTTTATTCGACATACAATCGCCCAGTCCCTTGTATACCGTTGATTGACTAGTGAGCACAAAGTCTGTTTCTAGCCATCAATATTCCCTAAATATTCCCTAAAGTTGACTAAAATTGGTGATCCACAACGCTTGGCAAATATAATGGCCTAAGGTCCAGGCTTAGCGCTGGACCAACCATAATCTCTTCATTGCCTTATCATTCCAAGGCGACCATATTTTAGTAGCGCCTTTCTACTGGCTGTGAAGATCTCGCCATTATAGTTCGGATGCTAAATATCTATTCAGGGAGGTTTGGGAGTTATTTTAAGATTTAGCGTCCGAAGCGGATGACCACTGCCATTCTCGGTACGCCACTGACGCATGTCGATCATCCGGGTCCCGCAATTCTTTTGCTAAGTTCGTCCGTGGTTCGGCCATCCGCGGTTCCTCAACTGTCAAAGTCACACTCCACTTACATATAACCAACCGGACTCAACTGGTCATCTATACTAATGGACAGCAGATACCCAGAAAAAATGTAATCGGGCCGTTGGGACGACATCAAATTCTATTCTTTTTTCTCCGCATCCACATGACGCCAATGAAAATCACCAAATGATCTATGTTGGGCATATGGATTGAATTGCCTCAAGTCCTTTCTACATTTTCAACAGCCCAGACGATGCGGAAACCTCATCGCTACTATTGCTCGACGTAATGTTTAATGTCGAGTCAGAAGGAGCTTGATCGAAGTCGTTCAAAACTAGAGGCCAATATTACGGCAAGGTCGCATTATTATGAAGAATCCAGTCGTGGGAGACATTTAAGCATCGACCACCAAACCCAGCACATTCCAGACATATGTCAAAGTTATGGCAAATCTTGCAAATATGATAGGCGCTGCCAGATGAGATCACTCGAGTGCACACATCGCACCATCCATAGGATTGGCCAGATCCAGACAAGGGAGATTCCACGGGAAGGTCATACCCATTGAGATCAATGCCTACTCTATGGGAAAGCTGGTGCGTGAGCTTAATTATTTGATGCACCCACTTGTTTTTGCCCACCAGACCAAATTCTTACCAAAGCCATCCTCAAGGTCAGTTTTGACTTTTGTCAGTGGAATCAAGATCCGAACCATTTCCTCGTGTCCGTTTCGCACTTCGGCGCATAACGGCGTCATATGGTAGCAGTCTTGAGCATTTGCAAGAGAGCCACGCGAAAGGAGTAATTGTACTACTTTACTGTGACCCCTTGTAGCAGCAAGGAAAAGTGGTGTGCGAGCACACTGGTTCCGGACAAATTTCCGAATGTTGCAGCTGCATTTTCTGTTAGAAAGGACTACGTCGAAGTGGATGGTGCAATTGTGACATTGATTAAAGAGTTGAGAAAGTTTAAGTTACAGAGACTAGCAAATCTGACACCCCCCACGAACATGGAACCATGGACTTGTGTCCCCCACAAAGAAACAAACCTAGTTGTTGAAGAGGTTGTTGTAGCGTACAATGGGGTTGCTAAGAAGAGCATTGGCAGTAGTGGGCTTGTTGGTGGTATTGGAAGTTGAAGCCGGAGTGTTGACCGCGTTAGCTGACTTGGCGTTGGCGGGATTCAGGAAGCAGTCCTCTAGAGTGTGAGCGGTCTTTCGCTAGTAGAAGGTGTAGAAGTGCTTTGGCTTGTTGCCTGGTTTGTGAATTGCGTTTATGTCGTAAAAGATTAGATCGGAAGTGAAGTTTGGATAAGTGCCGAGGCGCCGATTCTCGGAGATAAAGAAGTTAGAAAATGTACTGATGAGAACTTGCTCGGAAGGGTCGTTGTTCGAAGGACGAAGGCCATTGAGCCACTGATAAGTAGCGGGATTTACGCTAACGGCGGTAAGAAAGAGGAAGTGCTAAGCCGTATTCGAAATATTAGAGTAACCGCACGCCTCTCGAACTATTGTAGAGTGGTAGCGTTGTTGTACTTAAGGGTAGTCTACTTATAGAACTTATCAAAACCTATATTATAGGTGTAGACGGCGAAAGTCTTATAAGACTCTAGTACACGGCGGGAGTGTTAGGAGTGGTATTGATATAAGGCTTGAGAGAAGCGTGAACTATAGCGTAAAGGTATAAAAGAAGGTAACGGGACTAACGAAGCGAGACTTGTCCTATAGCAATAAACCATGCCTTTTCTTTTCACGAAAGCCACTTGGTATCGTGAATGAAGGCTTGCATATTTTGATACTTCCTTGTCCTACAGGAGTCGTTTTCACACATTTTGTACACACAATCTTGGTATGTCAGCTTTATACAAAGATTCGTCTCTAGGATGCCTTCGAAAGCTCTAATCCCTAAATCACACCAAGACTTGTCATCGATAATAGTTTGTGTCATTGGTTGTTCAATGTTGCGAGAAAAGAAACAAGTGTATCCATATGTGATAAAGGAAGGCCCTTTCGTATCACATCATAATTGTAGGCCAGGTCGTTATTCTTCCCTATATCAGTTTAAAGTCTACGTCATGCCCCTAATTCTGGTTACTAATCTAAAGCTGTAGTCGACAGATGAGTCTCGGAATCCCAAGATGAACTGGGCAATATCGAGGATCTGGAGATCTTGTTATCGTGGCGATATTATTTCTTTAATATCATGTCCGATCTCAGCGAAGAAGGACATGCGCTTTATCACCATAACAACCTTCGTCAATCATTGATTTCAATCGAAGCCAAGAAAAACGTCTGTTTGCTGCGATACGAAGCTCTCACCCGTCGTTTAAACCACCACATTATAAAGGGCCTGAAGCTCGGCGTTGTTCCCGACGTTGACGGGAGTTTCGACAGCACATGTTCTCTCCCCGTGGACGATATAGCCTCTACATATGCTAGCAAAGACAACACAAGTTGAGTTATCTAGGCCTCATTGCTTGCTGATTCGGGTCACGGCACGGCACATCAGACGAACCATATCTGCGAGACTTGCCAACCGTTCAATCTTCATTGAAAACTTCAGTTCCTTTTCCTTCAAATTTTACTAATAATGCTCTGCTATCACTTGCAACGTCTCCAAAAATTGCGCACCACGTGAAACTTGTGACCTGCGGCTTCCCATCACTATCCTCTTGCTTTCAACCCCATTACCCCCAGTATCCTCGTTCGGATTGATCGGCTGCCACAACTGAAAATCAGATCAGCAGCAACCTCACTTTTTCTTGTGCCTCAAAAACTCTCAATTCTGTGAAGCCTTTTGCACTGGCACTGACAATCACTGCCAGCTTCCGATGACCAAGCTTAACAACCCTCATCTGAAATGGTCGGTGAAGTCTCAGATACCTCATTTAACGACACCTCGACCAAAATGGGGCCCAGAACTTATCTGACCACTGGCCTGAGACACCTAAACAAGCCCCGCGCCTTGGAGCCCGGTGACACCCTCATTGTCCGGTACAAGAATTCCCTTCGACAGTACAAATCCGACGTCTGGATTGGCGTGGTTTTACCAGATCAATTCGGCCCAACCAGACACATCTCTCGCCGCCCTGTTGGTGCCCAGCCGACTGATGGTGAGTGGATGACGCACCTGAAAGACCGGATGTATTCCGTGTATCTTCCGGGGCGAAACATGTAGTAAGTTTGGTCTCTTTTTTCACACCCAAAAAAGACCCCCGACGTTGCGTGTTTATAGATGTATATGTGGGCCCGTTGACTTTTGTTCATTCTTGTTGATCTCCATGTCTGTTTTTCTGACAATACATATTTGCCTGTTGATCGATCAGACTTGCACGCTAACATGTGTGAAGCAAATGGGTCGGACTCCAGGATATCTTTGTCCTCAATGAGAAGACAATCAACGTTCTTCGGCGCGCTGGGAGAGAGCCAGACGCCAAGATCTGGGATGATCTGATGGCCATCATCCGAACTGAGCCCGGGGTCGACTTCTGGAAGAACATGTCTCTCCAGGAACTAGGCGCCAAAGGAAAACGAGGCAAGGAACTCCGTCTCGTGTTACCGAGTGGTCATGAAGACCTTATCTCCGGCGGAGAAAGCCATGGTGACTCCGAGTCCGAGGAGGAATATCAAGATGACGAAGATGACGCTGAAGATGAGCATAAAGAAGTTCCATCAGATCACGTGGAGCATAGTACTGGTGTTGCACCTCGCTCATCTAATGAGCAGGCAACTATCAGGTCATTTTCTGACGCGCGTGCTGCACAGGGCGTTCAGTTCAGGCAGACATTGAAATTGTTTCAAGATGCCAACACCACTGCATCTCCATCTGAAAAAATCACTTTTGCAGACAGGGAGGGTTCCAGCTTAGGGATGACCCGGAAATTCAACCCGTGTCCCCCTCTGATGCCTCCCACTTCTTCTCCTTCTCTCCCAACCTCATCGGCGTTCATTACCCCACCAACCAGCATGACTCAAGGCACGGTGCCTAAGGTTGAGAATGATACTAGGTTCGTCAAGTTCTGATTTAAAGTCTCAATGCGCCTCCACTGACAAATATATATTAAATCTACAGTGCTAGTACTGTTACTGCTGGTGGTAGTGTTTCAGATGTGGCACCCCAGCAAGCCGCTGTAGAGTTCTCAATCTTTGATTTGACCCTCAGCCAGGCTCTGAATCACGTCTTCCTGAATCAACGTGAAGCCGCCAAGATCACCGATGTGTTTCTCGGCGCTGTGGCTCTCGAAAGACAGCCCGAACGCCTACAGATTCGTGAATACTTAGCGAATGGAGAATTCCTCCCTCGCCTGATAACACTGAAAAATTCAGGCTTCTCTCATCCCACTCCATTCCCAGCCCTCGATTCCAACAGCGGCACCACCTTCCGCCTGGTTGGCGACCAAATGGGAATTGGTCAGAACTTCAAACTGCACGGCGTGAGCAACAGCCTCGATCTGGAAAATGCTATTATCACACTCGGAAGAGTGTACCTTCAAGCCCGCCGTTTCGGTCTGATGGATTTGGTTTATCGAATTACATTCAAGCTCCAAGTCGCCTGGAACTGCTACCCGGAGCTATACCAATCCAAACCTCTCCTCGAAGTTGCTTCTCTTGCCTTCGCCAGCTGCACACAGTTTGATGAGGCTGAATGCGACTACCTCCAGTCATGGCTCATTCACTTCATTGCGGAGGCATCCGATTTGCTCACATACAACTCCAGCGAGCAGTTCTGGTCGTTGTTGCGATCCCATCCAAAGCTTCAAGACAAAGTTCTCAATCTTCGCACCCTCGCTCACATTCATAACCCGGAGTTGTATGGCAATACCCGTGCCCTCCTTGAGAGCCGCGGTCTGGGAAACCTATGATGTGCACTCCAATCGAATGGGAGAAACACAGAGAGCTTTGTCTCCCATAGGAGTTCTCATCTTTGCTTGCTCGTTTTTCGTTTTCTACGGGGTTCAATCTCGGGTCATTTTATTCTTAATTATTCCGCTTTTTTGCGTGCCTTTCATTTGAATTTGCTGGTTATGGTGTTTCGGTCATTTGATCTTGCACAGTAGAAGGAGTTACATGCAATGGGGTGGACATAGGGAGATCGTACAAGCTCATAGTTAGCCTTTATCAAGGCAGATATTCTTATTCGATAGATTTATTCGTCTCCAACATTCCTATTGATAGCCCTTTGACCGTGATATGTAGTTCGATGGTCACATGAAGCTTGATTCTCGCAAGCCATACCGACAAGAGTATCTTAGCCCACATTTTAGGATATTAGTACCATATTCAAAGTTTGGATACTTGCATGATAGTGGTGCTAGTCTTCGAAGACATACCTGCACCTTGATGTACAAAACTCCTTGTTATTACAAGGTGTACAGCTGGAAGTTCTTTTTTTTTTTTGGAAAATAATTCAATTCGTTATGTCAACTCGCAGGCTAATCGATGGTGAGAACGACCCGAAAATGAATACAAATCACGGTGCGCCTGTGCAAACCAGCCATCGCTAAAGGGAAACTGAATCCCACGCCCGGAGGAAAAAAGAGATGAAAACATTTGGAAGAATTAAAAAGAAAAAAACGCAAATCGGAAAAGTGCAGCTGGCATCCATCGGGATTGTTGTACAGAGCGAAATGGAAAACAAAAAGACCCGATGGAAAAGGACCAGTTGAAACATAAAGCACAAAAGAGAAAAGTTGGTATTCCGTAATTCACAGAAGTGCAAGGTTCTGCACACGAAGGCAGACTGGCACGACAGGTAGGCGAGCTTAGAAGTTGTCGTCATAATCATTTGCCTTCACTGGCTGCAGAGGAGACTCGAGGGGCTCCACAGTAACGTCCTCAGCAGACTTCTCAGTAGCGTCGACAATGGGCTCATCGGGAACCTCGGAGAAAGCATTCTCGGGGCCATCCTCAGACTTCACGGCGGTGTCCTCAACAGATTTCTCAGCGGAGGCCTCGGTAGGCTCCTTGTCAGCCTGGTCAGCAGACTCATCGGTGACCTTCGCGGCAGCTGGCTTGCGACCTCCGGTCTTAGGCTTCTCTTTGGTAGCGTCGGAGGTTTCAGCAACCTTATCGGCAGCCACCTTGCGAGTGTGAGTTGCCTTGGGCTTGTTCTCAGAGGTGGCATTGTTGCCGTTGGTCTTGTTGTTGGCACTGCGAGTGCGCTTGGGCTTGTCGGTAGATTCCTCAGCGTGCTCATCCTTGGAAGCATCGGCTCCATTGGTCTTGGCTCCGTTGGTAGCCTTCGAGCCATTCTTGGTATTTGCGCCATTTGCAGTCTTCGCACGAGTGGTAGACTTCTTCGTCTCGCCATTGGCAGGGCCAGTCTCGTTGTCAGCAGAGGAGGCATCCTTCTCAACGGGAGAAACATTGTTGTTCACATCCTTCTTGCCACGAGCCGCACGCTTCTTGGCAGGCTCGAAGATAGTGGCAGCCTCATTGTCGGCAGAGGAGACATCCTTGTCGACGGGCGAAACATTTTCCTGAGCATCCTTCTTGGCACGAGTTGCACGGGTTACGGGCGTCTTATTGGTTGGCTGATCTTCATTGGCAGGGGCAACTTCGCCAGACTCGTCGGCAACGGAGGTAGCGACCTTCTTGGCACGAGGAGCACGCTTCTTGGTCTCGGTGGCCTCCTTGGGCTCAATGTCATCAGAGGCAGTTTCATCTTTGGTGACCTTCTTGGCACGAGGAGCACGTTTCTTGGCCTCGGTGGCCTCCTTGGGCTCAATGTCATCAGAGGCAGTTTCATCTTTGGTAACCTTCTTGGCACGAGGAGCACGCTTCTTGGTCTCGGTGGGCTTCTCCTTGGGCGCGATCTCATCAGAGGCAGTTTCATTGGTGACCTTCTTACCACGAGTAGCACGCTTCTTGGGCTCAGTGGGCTCAGTGGGCTCGGTGGTCATCTCAGTGTCAGCATCGGCACCCTCGTCTTCAGGAACCTTCTTTGGGGGACGGCCACGGCCACGCTTCTTGGGCTCGACCTTGACATCAGCCTCCACGGCAGCAACTTGGTCCTCGGCAGTCTTCTTTCCACCGCGGCCACGCTTCTTGGCCTCCTTGGGCTCAGTGTCAACGATGGTGGCCTCCGCAATGGCATCATCCTGATCATCGGTAGCCTTCTTGGTACGAGTTTGCTTCTTCTTGGAGGGCTCCTCGTCCACATTCTCGGAATCAGTCAAGTCATGCTTCTTGGCAGGAGAGGACTGCTCAGCTTCCTCGGACTGGGAGTGAGATTAGTATCTCATATGGTATGAGGATACAAAATGGAATCCACTAACCTCATCGACCTTGGCCTTGGTCTTGCTACGCATGCCGACATGTCCAGGACGGTTGAGTTCAACGTCCTAGGAAGTATTAGTTGATCCACAGACTGAAACGCCATTTTGAAAGGAAATGATCCAAGTGTGCAGATCGAGGAAGGTGAACTTACTCCATTCCATTCCTCATCTTCGATGTGACCCAGTTCGATGGCCTTACGAATCTTCTCCTGGAGCTCATCGGTGAGCTCATTAAAGCCATCAAGGCGAGAGAAATCAAGATCCCCAGAGTCCGCAGTGAGGTCCTTCGTAACGTTCACGATTTGCTTGGGGGTAAAGCAACCCCTAAAGGAGGTCAGTGCTTGAAATCATTTGCTCAGGCATAGGAGCCATGAATAATGTGAAGACCACCATGTGTCTTAACAAGGCTGGACTCACCAGTGGCGCCAGTTATAGGCCTGAAAGTTCGGAGTATCCACCCATGTGCCAACACGTAATTCACCCTTGGCAATCTTGTTCCTCTCTGTGAGGCAATCGGGGGCCCTGCAGCCAGCGCGGCCTTGAGCGGCAATCTCTGATCATGAAGTTAGCTGTGATATCATGAAGGCTGTTGTATCCCCTTGGGTTCAGGGGAAGTGGGTATTTTTGTCAGAAACGCCAGAATACACAAAGAAGATGTCCATGAATTAGGGCATGGCGTCACATTTTCAGTCGTGCAACCAAGACTCTCAGTTGGCGCAATGGACATAGATCCATTGACCATGCGAACACCAGTAGAGAAGACATAGAAGTATGAGACGATGCAACTTACCAAATCGGTATGGCATTTTGACTGATCGTAGTCACTATGCAAGTAGGGAAAAGAGGAAGTGTAAGTGTGAGGTTGATGGATGTGAAGTGAAGTAAGAAGGGTAGTACCAGCTGGGCAGGACACAGATATGCGGGTCGCTAGTGACTATATGTAGTGAACAAAGGGAACAAGAACAAAGAAAATAAACCCGTTTGCACAGACTTGATCACAGTCCGAAAAGAGGAAAGTTCAAAAATCAAAGTTATTGTAAGCACAAAATCAATAGGATCCTACACCTGTAAGAAAGTCTTATTATGTGGTCACTCGACCTTCGAGTATTGACTGATGCTCTCTTTCATTGTTCGCGGTAAATAGTGTGATATGAAGATTCCCATTTGAGGGAAAGAACAATAATGCGGAACAAAGAACAAAGAAATGATCCCTTTGTTTGTCCCGCCCCTTTTGAACATGCATTTTCTAGCCAATCAGGAGTCTTCTCAGCAAATAATTAGCTATTGTGTTATTTTTTGAATATTTTCCTTTAATCACCGTATTTCAAGCTATTATTGATTCATTTGATTGGCTCATATGCATCGTGTGTACTAGACCTAAAAAGGGTCTGACGTTTTGGCCAGTTGTTACTTCCAAGTTTGTTTCAGAGGCGCGAAAAGATAGTTGAACTATACCTAGGTATAGTTCGAGTAGTAGTAAACTTGACTTTCTGTTGTTTTTGAGATATTAAATGTTCGTCCTAGTAGGCGACTTGGCGACTTTAGATTAGGGCAGGGTAATTTTTCCTATAACCTTCTTACATACTGAGTATGTCTTCCTCGATGATATCCGTACCGTCAACATATCCCAATATATAGCTCAAAACAACCAATAATCATTACGGGGGAAAATTGTAATCCTGGCAATGAGGAAATTACCACATCTCATAGCATAAGAAATTTTCATAGCATAAGGATGTGACAAGAAGCGTTCTCGCCCACGGCCTGTGATGTTGATGGGAGTCGATTGAGCTGTCATGATATCTAGATCTTTAGGCACGAGCTTCATAGGTGTTCCAATTCTATAGGAATATATTGTATGAGGATCAGTCACGAGGGCCCGTTTCAATGTGGGAAAGGCCCATGGATGGGTATTCCAAGCTGGGACATGTAAATAATTGGCATTCCACACCTACATAATTCCCGAGATGGCACTTTGGATATCACTAACACAGTGTCTGAAAGATATCCGATTATCAGCAACCTGAATAGCATTAAAATAAGCATCCCAAGCTAAACAGTATAGGAAGAAAACCTCTGGAACGGTGATCTGACATGTGCTTATGCCGCTAACCGAAGGCGGTTAGACTATTTCGACGATTGAAGGTTGCCCAAGTCTACATCTTGAGCTTGTTACTACTACCTACTGCTCGCCTTTCTCATTGCACTCGAGCAATTTAAACCCCACGAAACACACAGTGGCCACTTCCTAGTGTCAAAAGGGAAACCTACTTCACTACCACTCTAAAGGAGAAGGCATCAATCCCCTCCACTCGCGCAAACCCCACCGATTCCACGCGGTCGCATCACCTCTCCTCAACCCAACAACCACACAATGTCCGAACCAGGCCCGGAATCCATCCCCACAAGCGCGGATCCACGCAGCAAGCGGCCAACAAAACGGCGCGCCGTGACACCGCATTCCGAGGTCGCCAATGAGATCCAGACACTCTTCAAAGACCCGAGCAAAGACCTGCACCTACCAGATGCCCTGAAGCCGCGTACCGTGGCGTCCCTCTCGGCGCCGCCAGAGATTGTCACCAATGTGCAGGGTTCCTCGGCCGGTGCGGGCTCCGGCGAATTCCACGTGTACAAGGCCAGTCGGCGGCGGGAGTATGAACGATTGCGGATGATGCAGTCCGAGGTGGATGCCGAGAAGAATAATGAGACTTGGGAGAAAGAGCGCGAGGAGAAGAAGCGCAAGGATGACGAGAAGACGGAGAAGAATCGGAGGAGGAGGGAGAAGAAGAAGAATGCGCGTGGGAAGAAGGGTGGTGATCAGATGGATACTGCTCCTGTGGAGAGCTCGGCTGCCCCAGGCTCAATGGTCACTATGGCAGATCAGGATGGAGGCGATTTGGATGGCCAGGTGGCCCAGCAGGAAGTTCCTGGTGTCATTTTCCACGATGAGGACTAGTGGAGGCAGGTTCAAACGCTGGCTGTGTACGATACGAAGATACCCATCTGGATTTGGTTTTTTTTTTTTGAATCTAGGATATTCATACAGAAGGAAGACAGCCATGAGGCAAATCGTGTAACATTATGTACGGACCTCGAGTCCAATCATTTTTCTTTTTCGTCTATCAATCATTCTTCGCCGCCACCGCCGCCGCCGCCGGCGACCTGTTGAGCGGACTTTCCGCTGCAGATGTCGTCGACACGGAGAAGGAGACATGCGGACTAGAGAGAGATATGTTAGTGGAATGTAGTACATATGGGAAAATGGTAGGATGCTTACCTCGACCGCAGTCTTGATGCTCTGAAGCTTGACGGCTTCGGGCTCCCAAACACCGTACTCCTTCATATCAACCAAGTTGCCAGACTCGCCGTCCAGACCCCAGGTGTTGTGGCCCTCAACGTGCTTGGCACGGAGACTGGTAAGCACACGGATGGGGCTGGAGCCGGCGTTCTGGGCCAATGTACGGGGAATGACCTCCATAGCGTCGGCAACAGCCTTGTATGGCCACTGCTGGACACCCTCAACGGAGCGGGCAAGCTGGCTGAGCTTCACGGAGACAGCCATCTCAGTAGCACCACCACCGGGAGACAGACGAGGGTGGAAGATGACGTTACGAGCAACGGACATGGCATCCTGCAAGTTGCGCTCAACCTCGTTAAGGATATCCTTGGAGGGGCCACGCAGCAGGATTGTGCAGGCCTTCGGGGACTTGCACTTGCGCATGAATGTGAAGTACTCATCACCAATCTTCTCAATCTCGAACAGTCCGCACCCGGTACCAATATCGGACTCCTGGATGTCATCGACACGGTTGACAATGGTAGCACCGCTTGCACGGGCAATACGGTTGTTGTCGGTCTTTCGCACACGGCGGAGGGCTGTGATGTTGGCCTTCACCAGGAAGTGCTGTGCAAGATCTAGTAAAGCTCGGTGGTTAGAACATGCAATCAATCACCCTAATCAGACCGCTTGCTTACCGGAAACACCCTTCTCGGTGATAACAACATCGGGCTTGAAAGCCAGAACGGCCTCGCACATGTGCTTGACCTGCTCCTCCTCAATCTGGAGAATACGGTTCCAGTCATCCTCCTTGGAGATCTCAATGTTGGTTTGAGACTCTCCCTTCTTGTACTCAAGGGGGCAATCCAGAAGAAGAATGCGGGGGTTTTCGATTCTGCGACGCATCTTGGGATGCGTGATATCCTTGTTGACCATCACACCGTCAATCACCTCAGAGTCCTCGATTTGACCACCGGGGACCTTCTCAATACGGGCGTAGCGCTTGATGTCGACTTCCTGCTTTCCACTACCAACATCGAAGGAGACGGTTCGAACAGCGCGCAAGGCGAGGCTGCACATGAGCTCTGACCAACGGGACACGAACTTAGTTCCGATGGAGGACTGGATAAGGCTGTACATGGCCTTGTCATCGTGAATGTCGACGGGTGTCGAGACATCCTCCACGATCTGAAGGGCATCGGCGAGGGCACGCTTGAAAGCCTGGATAATGACGACGGGGTGGATGTTGCGTTCGAGCTGGGGGATGGCCTGGGCGAGCATTTCACCGGCTACAGAATATCAGCAATTACCCTCGAACCTCTCAAGATGAATCTTATCATACCAAGGATGATGACTGTTGTGGTACCATCTCCGACCTCCTCGTCCTGGGTACGGCTGAGCTCGATCATGCTCTTGGCCGCGGGGTGCGACACTTCGATCTCTCGCAGAATAGCGTGGCCATCGTTGGTCAACACAATACCACCCATAGGGTCAAGCAGCATCTTCAACATGGCCTTGGGTCCGAGACATGACCGAATGATATCCGCAACACTGGTGTTTATTGAATTAGCATCGAGTAGGGGAGAACAGCGGAGGATCGAGGGATAATGTACGTCTTCGCCGCGGTAATGTTAGACATCTGTGCTTTCCGGCCAACCTGGCGCTCACCGGAATTGGTGTCTGGATGATTTGTTAGCACTTAAAGGGGATCAACTCGATGGGGGGTAACCAACTCATCACCACCACCGGAGCCTGCATATTGGCGGTGTCTTGTTGTAGTTTGAGTGGGAATTAGATATAAAACGGTCTTTATCACTTGTCAATATTAAAAAAATATTGCACGAAGATGACAATCCAAGAGTTCCGACTTCAACGCTGTTCGCCCGCATTCCATCAAATTTCCAGGCGAAGTGGGAGCTCCCTCGGACTAGTCCATATACGGCTAGCGTTTCAACCTGACAAACCAGGCAAAAATCTCCAACTTGTCTATGTCTACAGACCACTCAACGAAGTTGTTGTTCAATATACAGACTTGCATTACAGTCTATTTTATTGTGTGTTGCTACACATATATAAACGACCATTGAGAGAAGGTAAAATGCAAAACTAAGCCCTCTTTGGAAAACCGCCATCTCCGACTGCATCATGCCAAGGGACTTCGTTACCAAGATTGATTGAGAGGCATCGGGTGATGAACTTCGGTAAGGTTCAACATGGTGAATGAATTGGCTCGTCTAAGGTGACATGGCCGCACAGGCTTCGATTCATGTGTCGTCCTTTGCCCGATCATGAAGATTTATCGGCAGATGTAGCTAGCATTCTTTTCATCGGTGTCCTCGGTCCGGTGTTTGTTATCCTTGTGTTTCAATTTTGTGCGTCTCGTTTTCTCATGGCCAGATGAAATGTTTTGCCTTTCAGATATTCTCCGATTTTTTGTCCTCATCGACTGTTGGTTTGTGCGGCTCTTCCTTCCCTGGCTAGGTGTAACTGCCTTGCGTTTTCTCTTTCGTCGGTGAACCTTTGGAGAGGTCTCCGAATGTATCCGATGGCGTTTTCTCACAAATGAGAATGCTGGCAACAGTTTCCGAGGGCTTTTCTTTTGGGGAACCATCGGAGTTGGACTTCGTTGGGCCGAGATCTGCTTGGTTGACCGTGGGAAATTCCTCGTAGGATTGGTACGCAGGACTTCCAACTCTTCAAAAGAAACTGAGTCTTCTGCACAAGTGTTAAAGCTAGGAGGAACGGGAATATTCCCAAGTTCCCAAACGAAGCTTGTCTGCTCAGGCGGTGTCGATGGCCCTACAGCTTCTCGGCCAGATGGCTTGTTCCATGATTCTGGCTCTCGCTGGATTTGCAGTGACATCGGTGCGAGATGTGAATATACATATTTATCAAACGGCAAATGGATACTGTGAAAGTGCCGATGCAGGTATGTCAAAGGGTTCTCAACGCAGAGTATATCGAAGATGATCGAAGGTGTATTGAAAAAGAAGTGTATCAAAGGTCATAGAGATGGCGGATAATGTCAGCTTGCTGGAAAGAGCTATTGGAAGGCAATGTAAGAGACAGGAAGAAGAATCTTGATCAAGATACGTGGATGGATAACGAAGTAAGAATTTACGACGTAAATTCAGTGTAGTAACAAGTTCGCTGTATGTTACGATTGGTTGTAAGATAAAGGCTTAGTGAAAGCACAGCGAAAGCGTGTATATGATATCCTAATCATTGATTATTCTCTGACCTTTCCTCAAGTTGAAAATCCCATATGGAGACTACGATCGCCTCCAGATCGCTGTGTAAAAGGGTGAGCTTGCTCTGCATGTCTTGCCTTTGCTTTGCCGAAGAACAAAGTGTCAAATTGCAACTTGGGCGATACTTTTCGCTTGGGATGGCCGAGAAGAATGGTTGTAAGCCCCTCATGATCATGTTAGCGGCTCTCCTGCGAAATTCACGACACACTCAAGGAACGTTCATCAACATCGAAAATCATATAGGAACCTGGATAAATATGACGGCAAATCGGGATAACCAACATCTGGGACAAAGTTGTTAGGGTATTATAATGCGGCACCAAACAAGAATAGAAATGGCAATTAACCGAGCCCATATGAACAAAACATACAGGAGGATCACTTCGCTGTTGTGTAAACATTGAACGGCAGTATGCAAAATCACACAAAAAAAGAGCGGGGACAAGCACGGGATAATGTACATAAAGTGCAGTTTTGTTCAAAATTCTCGGCTCTCTCCAATATCACACACATCAAAAACACCATTCTCAGCGAGATCATGTTTCTTCAGCGCCTCCTTGAGCTTCTTGGGAGGTTCAAGCACATCTTCCTCAGTAAGTACCCAAGTGCCCCAGTGCATACCCAATGCCTTTTTGCACTTAGTGTCTTTGAAAATACGAACAGCATCATGGGGGTCAGAATGTGCTGGACTGAAAATATGACGAGGAGCGTATGCTCCAATGGGGATCAAGCCGAGATCAAATGGTCCCCGGAACTCACCTACCTGCTCGAAGGCAGGACATATGGGGAAATTGTACTTGGGGTCCCAATCATCCTCCCCTTCTGGCAGCTCATCTACTGCCCTGTAGCCGGAATCACTGGGTTGGAGGTCAGCAAAGCATGATTCTGATAGTGTGGATGGGTCGGGGGAGCTTATTATACCCAGCAAAATACACCTTGCTACCACCAGACTCAATGGCCCAGGAAGCCCATAGTGTCTTGTATTTGTCAAAAGGACTGCGGGCAGTAACATGCTGACAAGGCAGGCAACTGATGCGTGCCTTGATCTCTGCTGCGGCGGAAGCTTCGCCCACTGGTTCAACCTGGGGTTGCTTTCCCTCCTTGGGTGACATCGCAATATCACGCTCATCCCACCAATCCATCTCGGTTACATTTTTGATGCCTGAACTGTGGAACCAGGACTTGTTGCCTAGTGGCGCGAAGAAGTGGCAATTGGGGTGTCTTTTCGCGATCTCCGAGACAGTTGGGTAGGACAAATGGTCGTAGTGATTGTGAGAGATGACCACCGCATCGATAACAGGGATATCCTTGATCTGACATGGAGGCTCAGTATAGCGCTTGGGACCTAGGGAATATGGTCCACAGCATGGTCCACAACGCGCTTCGAACACAGGGTCAAACAGTACTCGGAGACCGCTTGGGAACTCCACATAGTAGCAGGCATGTCCAAGCCAAGTTGCGCGCAGCTTGGGGGTCTCTCGGTTGGGAAGAAATTGGGGCTTGCGAACGGTGACGGTTGGCGGGGTGGTATCGGGGGAGTTCGCTTTGCCGTTCAATCGACGAAAGCTGCAGTTGCATGCGTTAGAGACTCGTTTACTTCGATGGTCGACAATTACCTACATCATCATTTGCATGATATCTTTCGAATCCATATCGCGAAAAGATCTACGAGACGGCGCTGCTAGTTAGTCTATGCGACGAACGATCGAGAACCCGAAAAGTCACAGAGCCTCACTTACTCCCACGGGTTTCTGAATCCACTCTTTGCATGATGGCTTTTCTTCAAAACATCCTCTGGGCTAGGTCTAGCCGGGGATTTGGCCACAGTCAGCGCATACAGCACTTCAGTAGTGGGTGCGGTGCTCATGTTGCGGATTGCTGGATGAATAAAGCGTGGGTACTGTATCCGCCGAGTAAGCGGGGGACGGAAAAGGAGTCGCATGGGAGGTCAAGGCTTTATAAAGAACACAGCCTCCTCGTCCGGACAGAAGAACACGAAAGCGCTTTGGGTAGAGGAATGCGAGGTGCAGAAAGTTATTTTAATTCCGATATCTCCGACATGGGGCCATCGCCTACCCATGTGAACACCGAGGCCACCGTGTAAAGCTATACATCTGCCCCCATATTGAGTACTTGAAGATAAGTCATAATTGTACATTCCAACCTTGGAAGGCTGTAGTTCTTCTGGATGTTCTCATCGTTGATTCTCCCAAGGATTACCCTGTGACATGTACCTCAAATTCTCGGCCCGTTGTAACTCCGATATCTGCGCTTATCGATCTTCTCGACATTCGCGATCTTCACGACACTGTTGATTTGGTATGGAGCCAAATGCGGTCCCTAGTGCTGCGCCGTCTGCGGGCGACCTGATTCTGCAGCAGAGAACACAGGCCCTACAGTCGGCGCAAAAAGGCGACGGAAGTCTCTTCTCGCAGCTCACGAGTAATCCCTTGTTCACAGCGGTATGAAACCTGCGAGTGTTTCGATCCCAAACGACGTGCTAATATTGTTTTCTTACTAGGGATTCGGCCTTGCAGGTCTCGGAGCCGGATTGACTCTAGCACAGAAAGGCGTTCGACATGGCGCTGCCCTTCTTCGCCGGCGGATGCTGGTGGACGTCGAGATCAGCATCAAAGATGACTCCTATCCGTGGTTCCTACACTGGATGACTCTTTACCAACAATCACAACTCAATGCAGGCAAAGCTGCGGCGAACAACTCTACCTATATGGACCGATTCCTCCAAAAGCTCACACCCGGCATGCGCCACCTCTCCATCCAAACGCAGAAGGTCGAACATTCGAACGGAGCAATTCACACACACTTTTCGCTGATTCCGGGGCCTGGAAAACACGTTCTCCGATACAAGAATGCGTTCGTCTTTGTCAATCGTATGCGCGAGTCGAAATCCCGCGATATTCAGACCGGAAAGCCATGGGAGACAATCACCCTCACCACCCTCTATTCTCAACGCCATATATTCGAGGACCTCTTCACCGAAGCTCATGCGTATGCCGCAAAGGGCCACCAAGGCAAGACAACAATCTATAACAGCTGGGGCACCGAGTGGAAACCATTTGGGAATCCGCGCCGGAAGCGTCCATTGGAGTCGGTCGTTCTCCACGAGGGAGTCAAGGAACGGGTTGTGGCAGATGTGGAAGACTTCATTTCAAGTTCATCCTGGTATCATGACCGTGGAATTCCATACCGACGAGGATATCTCTTATACGGTCCTCCGGGTACCGGCAAGAGTTCATTTATCCAAGCACTAGCGGGCGAGTTGGATTACGATATTGCCATTTTGAACCTGAGTGAGCGTGGCTTGACCGATGACCGGTTAAACCATTTGCTCACAATTGTTCCCAACCGAACACTGGTTCTGTTGGAAGATGTGGATGCTGCGTTCTCGAACCGACGCGAGCAGAGTGACGCAGATGGGTATCGTGGCGCTAATGTGACTTTCTCGGGACTGCTTAATGCACTTGACGGAGTCGCTAGTGCAGAGGAGCGCATCATCTTCCTTACTACCAACCACGTTGAACGACTCGATGAGGCATTGGTCCGTCCCGGGCGTGTGGATATGACTGTCCGTTTGGGTGAAGTGACTCGTTACCAGGTCGGATGCTTATGGGATCGATTCTATGAAGATATCGATACCGACGGGGTTTATCGCAAACTTTTCTTGGATCGGCTTCAGGAGCTTGGCTTGATTGAAGATGAATCGGGCAACAAGGCTGATCGGTCTATGAACACCAGCGCAGCTGCTCTCCAAGGCTTATTTTTGTATAACAAGGGTAATATGGAAGGAGCGATTTCCATGGCGGAGGGTCTGACCTACAGTGTGCACACTGAGGCCTTGGGTCAAGACCAGGGGAAGAACGAGTAATTGTACACTATCCTGTAAATAAGATCATTAAAATATATAGATATCCATATGGATTGACTCCACAAGCTATACCTAGGTCAATGTATGTAAATATATGTATCCGAGATAGGGAAATAAGCTTATCCCGAAATCGGGATCACCAAGGGTAAATCTCGGAGATTTACACAGATCCACCTTGAAAAGATTGTTTCTCTCACCGATGACCCGATGACCTGACTAAATATGTCAAGTATTTTTAATTATTTAAATATTTAACTGTCTTAAACCCATTGCCCCTCACTTCCCCTCTATCCATCCCCGCATACACATTCATCATGGTTTACACAATCGTCGTTCGTATGTGATACCCCTGCCATTGCTAGTATTTCCCACGCTAACAATAGTAGACCTCCGCGCCAAGCCGGATGAAGAGTCCATCTCCAAGCTCAAGGCCAAGCTTGTTGAAGCCTCCAATGTCTACTCGAACGACAAGGAAACCCTATCTTGGTTCGTGATGCAGTCCGTTTTCGACAAGCAGGACTTCACCATCGTCGAGCGTTACGTCCAAGAATCCTCGCAGGAGTACCACCTCAACAACCCTTACTGGAAGACTTTCGATCCTTACGTGATTCCTTTGTTGGAGAAGGATATGGATATGCACCGCTTGGAGGAGTTGGAGGGCTCTACCATGTAAATTGCCCCAGTTGTACAAGAAACAGAGACGACTTTAGAATAGCATTGCATATATTATTCCACGCTATTAGCATTCGTTTCAAGATCAACCTGTTGCAATTGCAATCGTGGATAAATCCCTCAAAAGGATCTTAAGGCTTTTTCGTGGAATCGGGTGGCGAAATGGATACGGCATTTAATGCTGTACGATATAGCGACCTGGGTTTAAGCGCTTCTAAAGAGTTTAATAACTAGTTAGTTATATTATGCCAGCCATTAAATTATCTCATTTATTTTCTCTTAATTCATCCCTTTTAAGAACATCCGGAGCCGACAGACCAAATATGCACATTACTCCGTAGGGTCAACCGGGTCAACAGGGTTAAACCAACTTACTCCCCGACTTCTTCACTGCAAAAATAACCAGCCAATATAATCTCCGAATGGCGATAAATATAGATTCCCCCTGGTCCTACCACCAATAACCGGGCTGCATTGAAGCGCCGCTACTGCAGATGGACGTGCTCATCCCAGGATGGGGGCCAATCACACCCCCAATCGGTTAAGCGCCCACCGTATAAGCAGGGTTGTCACACATCTCGACAAACCATGTACTCTGCTTGGTCTGTCGGGCTTATGCGCATATTCGGTGAGAATGGGGTATATCTCAGTCGAGAGCCCCTGCTTTCGCGCTCTGTCTTTGTTTATAGCATACTTCATTTGTGAAAATGAGTGGCAAGATGAATCAATTTCAGTTATTTCCACCTCCATCGCCCGAGGTAAAGAGGTCTAACAATCCATTTCGCAAAGCCGGGAAAAAACCAGTAGCCACATCTGAGCCAGCCTCTTCAATCCCCCTGGAGGAGATCAAGGATCCTGGCAAGACTGAATCCTTGCTGCTTCAGATCATCGAAGACACCCAGGGTATTCCACCTCCACCACCTGAGGATACTTCAAGGTCTAAATCCCCACGAGCTGTGGCTGGCGTGTCTCATGATACGAGATCTCCTCAGTCCATGCACAGTCAGAATCGTCAAGCCAAGAGAGTGAACCACCAGGCCTTGCCGTCACATGCTAGTCAAAGCAGCAGCAGCAGTAGCAGTCATCACACTACGGCGTCAACTGTCTCCCCGCAATCATCACAATCGTCTGCTGCCTCGGTCCCGATGAGATCGATGTTTCCTCAGTTCGATCCAAAACTACCTTTCAATCAGCAGATATATCCTCCAAAGCTTCCAGATACCCCACGGCCCGTCAAGTCTTCTCGGAAACCTCCAAAGCTTACGCTGTCGACAAATACCGAGATTGATCATGTTCTCGGACCAAGGACTGTGCCTGCGAGTGTCCTCAACTTCCCGACTGGAGCTTTGGAGTCCGAGGAGGTCACATACTCATCCATGGAGGAACTAAAGATGCTATGGGAAACGGCCAACGGCCAGAGACCGCGAGATCTTGTTGGGACATTGAACCTACGCATGACAAAGTAAGACTCCCTGTCCTCCAAATATGTATGCTATATAATACTAACATCTCACAGAACGGGACCAGCTACATTCACTCTCGGAAATTCCCATAACCCGTTATACACCCTACAAACATATTCAACCAACGAACTCGCCCTAAGTAGATGCGATCCCTCCAGGCCAAATCACGACGTTCCAATTATGATGATGAGCCTCGAAGACCGCATACGCCGCGAGCATCCGAACGACGGACTCGTGACCCTATTCTTCTCTCGACTAGCAGCCATGTTAGCTATAGACCAAGCCGACGAGATCAGCAAGCAACACCACCTAACTCCGGCCGAAACAGCGGAAGTCGAAACCGATGCACTCAAACGGGCCGCAGCACAGGAATCCTGTCGACTCTCCTGGAACCGCCATCAACGACTATACGAGCTACGACACCCCTATCTGTCAAAACACGACCCGCCCGCTCTTGTCGGCACCGCCGGAATCCCACTCTCGCCTGTACGATCCCAATCTTCAGGAATGGTGCACATCACAGTCTCCGCTCCGTCGAGCGACGCTTCTCCTCGCCAGCCGCCAACAATCATTGTAACTAGCCCCGTCTCTTCCTTGGCAATGGAAGCCGCTCAGCAAGCTGCCAATCTACGCACATCCGTACTCCCCGTCACGGACTTTGACGAGCCGCTGGCGACTTTAGATTTCGCTACGAAAACATTTTCGATTTCCCCGGCCGCAGTGATCTCGACGATTCCCTCTCTATACGCTATCGACTCTCTCATAGCTGCAATGCTGGCAGTTGCCGTCTCAGACGAGGCCACGAACCCGATCCTTGCAGACATGGCTCTCGGATCGCTGAAGTCATCTAGACCACCAACTCCCCACAACTCCGGGCCTTACTCAATGCCCGTCTTCCAGGGTAAATTGGTGACGACGGTTGCTGAGCGCGAAGATGCAGCAGAGAGCATGAACTTGGCATCGCAGATTAAATCTGCGCAGAAGAAGTCTAAAGAAGCCTCGGGGAAGAAAAGTGCTTTCAAGTTCTGGAATAGGTCCCCTTCCAAGCCGCAGGAAAATAGTCGGCGCTCGAAGAAGAGTAAAAATCAGCAGGTCGTGGTTGAGGAGTTTGATTTGGAGAAGTATGGTCGATATGGAAATAGTTCTTCACGGGAGGGGGAGAAGTTGCCTGGGATTACTCGCACTATCTTGCGTATACTGTTCTTTGGCTTGGATTTGATTGTGAAGGGATTGACGCTTATTGTGAAAGTTTTAGCTTGGTTGTTGGTCAATTCAACGCGGTGTGTGACCAGTGAGAAGTTCTGAGCTGGGCTTGGATCCTCATGTTCTCTATATCTGTTGGTTATTTTTTGATTTCCTTTTCTAATGGATAGGTTGGAAGCGATCGGGTTAGTTGTTTAGATTTTTAGTTATACCCAATTTGATAGTTCTTCGCGGCAATGATGAGTGGTATGAGTTACTTGGCTTCCCTTTGAGAACAACTCCAGGTTGGGGGTTGTACCTAGTTCTTTGAATGGAGATCTTGTTTTACAATTCGCAATTCTAGGGTTTGCCTTGTTCCTATTATTATAGCTAGAATATCAATGACAATATAAAGACTAGCAGCAAACAACCACAGCTAACAAAGAGTAAGAAAGCAGGTAAGCATCCCATCAACACTTATATATTTCACTCTCACAAACACCCTCTCCCGCCTCTTCCTTCATTCCTTCATTCCTTCATCGTTATGAAATGTGTAACATACCCACGGCAACGTATCGTTATACACTCTATACGGATCTTCTAGGCATATCAAACTGTAGAGGGGTACAGGTAGCATCGTAAATGGGAACACTCGTTGGCGGGGTCTCGCCTCGGGTACTACCCATCACCACTGCGAGTCCTGCTGCTCTGGCTCCTTATGGTCGGTTTCGACAGCACCAGTAGTATATGGACTTCTTGAGCTGCTCAGCCTTTACCTAAGGGAACACTCAGTCCGCACAACACAACATGTTATTTATGAATTACTTTTTAATGGCCCTCATCATGTTTCCGTTTCTCATAGAGCTTCATCATCCGATTCCACCGCCGCGAAATATGTGCCCGGGTTAGAACTAGATGACATAAAAATGAAACGCGCGTATATGTTTTATCTGTCAAACGTTCACGTACATACACCAGTAAGAGAAATGGCTTTTGGTCAACATATCTCACTTCACTGCTGAAATTTATACATCAATGTCCTCATAAAGCTTGGTATCAAAACGTAAAACAATTTCACCCTCCCCGATCGGCCTCTCAAAGCCAGCAAGGAAACTCTCCATAATCTCATTTGTCATAAAAAAAGCTGAATCGCCATCTTTGATGGCCAACTGATTCCTTGCCCTGACCCGCCGCCACAACTCATCATCATCAACGTCGAGATATGCAAGCACCCATCGCCCTCCGGACTCTTCGATCAGTTGCTTCCATTCATCTCTAGTCTTTTGAAACGCACAAGAGAGGTCTAGGATTGCATCCTGAGAGCTGTGTTGAAGCAACTGCGATAATTCAGTTTGGAGAGCGCTTTGGGCCTCGTCTTGATAGATGTGGTACATATTTTCTGGATAATCAACACTATACAACCCGTATTTGGTATATATATAAGAGTCAATTGAGAGCCTTTTGAAAGACGGATGATTGGATAATATCCATTTAGACAGCGACGACTTTCCAGACCCTATTAACAAAATTCTTATTAGCTACGTAATTCGCTGACAGCCAAACCTTGCCGCTAAATTGTTGCTTTACTTACCAGCCATGCCGCAAGTCATTAACACAACAGGTCGAGGGTCACTATCTGTCCGGCATAGGAGAGGGCTGAGCGACTCGGGTGTATTGAAGGTGGGCGTAGTTCCTGCCATTTCCCCAAGCTGGACGAAGGACAAATTTCACTACCCTTTCCCTAGATGATGGTACTTCAAATATACAATGAGGTGGTTCAATGTGTAGCAAGCTTGGATAGAGGGATGGCTTGTTCATATTCCCTCGCTTGGCTCATAACCTCGTAGATATGACTCATCTCGTCATCCTCCCGAGGCTATCTCACTCAGACCTACCGTCATAGTACACACCTAGGGGTGGCTCATAGCATCTTATCCCACACAATACCCGTCTATATACACGCGAAAATCTCATTCGATATCGTTGTTAACTGATTCATATATTCTTTAGCCATACGCCATCGCCAACTGATACAGAATGGCCTCTCGACGTGGGATGATACACAACAACCATATATGCTCACAAATATAGCGGTCCCTTATCCAAACGCTGATATAGAAATCATCTAATACGCTGCTATTAACCAACATTTAGTCCATCGAGGATTCCTTCTCACAAAGTAGTTTTCAACACGCCGTATCTTAAACTTTATGTTATTGATCTCGGGTTATCGCCTATAAGAATCCCAGCGTCTTTCACTCGGACGTCTATCATTAGGGCGTGGTCCCTTAGGCGTTTACGATAGAATGTGGTTACTTGGACGTCTATCACACGGATCACCTACCACTCGGACGGTTCTCCATCGAGCCTCATTCGCTTAATAATTTGCGTCCTCTTACCTGTTCTTGGTGAAACCTCATTGAATTGGGAACCTCCGCCTTCGAACTCGCGAGCTCAAGTGGTTCTGTTGTCCTAAAAACCCTCAGTTCACATTCGCTAACTTAGGTATTTCAGACTACGACCTCGCTCGCGCGAGTGGTTCAACCGTTGGAAGGGTTCTCTTGCGTTAACCTTTAACATTTCATCACCATGTTACCCTCGAACCCGCCTAGTGGGCGGACTGCCTACAGGGATTTCCAATCGGTGACACCACGAGGGCAGACATCCCCCGTTTGGAAACTAGGAAATGTTCCTATTGCCCCCGGTTTCTACAAAGCTGGTCAGGATGAGGAGCTCGCTGGCAGAATCTTGCCTCAGGTACAACTCACATGCTCTGGTTTCAATACCTCCAATCTCGGAACCCCATTTCCACCAGCAGTTGCTCAATTGCGTCCACATCTCAATTTCTCATCACTGAAAAGACCCCCCGAACTCCTGCCAGAATTCTCGTCGAAAAGACAACGTTCACAAAGTCAGTTGGCTGGTTCATCAGCTTTGGATGCCACATCGGAGGACGGGATACCCTGGGATATTTGCGAGCTTATTTGGAATATGAGAACTGCTTTACTGAAATACCATCACCGGAAGATTGAGAACGGTTCATCTGGTTACAGCTGCTTGGCGAAGAAGGCAATTTTCAAGGAACTCGCACGTCGAGAGAAGGGCGGAGGTCATTGAGAAAGCAACAGCAGGATGGAGTGGTTAGATCAAATGAAATACAACTATCACTGGCTTATTTTCCGGAAAGGATTTAAGTTATACCCGGAATTCTTTGTTTCTTAGCGACGCACTACTGTAGTGGAAGCACGGCCACCAAGGCCAAATGCTAGGATAGCCCTAAGTGAATGTCTATTTCGATTTACATGCAGAAGATTTCCATCCCCCTTCAACCGAACGTCAAATTCCCTTCTTTTAATATAACGAAGATCTATGAAACAGAAAAATGAGCCAATTCCTTGATCCTTCAATACAACATTCCCCGGAGTATAAGGGACCCAGGGATACGCCAGGAACGCCACCAGGACGTGGCAACTGGCACATTCTTCCATCATTCCAGTACGATAAACAGGGGATCAAACGTAGATGATTGTCGCAGGCATCAGGCCAAAAATGCCATCTGAAGCTTATATCCTAGGACAAGCACGTATCTATATCGGGCACCATCCACCGTCAGGATTCCTAGACGTCATAAACCCCATTAGCCCCCCACCATTAAGGGATGAAGGGATGTGATATCAAAGCGAATGTTTACTGTCAAAATATCTGACAGGAGGATCTAATTGTACATAAGGACCGAATATCTCTCGACCCGGCCGGTGGTCCTCCCATAGCTTCGATCTATTATATACTAGACTTCCCTTTCTAGTATCACTCCTTCCCCAACTCCCAAAACTTCTCCAAGAACCATACATACAATATTCAAGATGCGTTACTTCATCACCGCCTCACTCCTCGTCGCCGGCACCCTAGCCCAATCAACCGACGACTACCTCAAATGCGCCGTAAGAACCCCAACCCCAACCCCAACCCCAACCCCAACCAAATAAACCAAAGAAACAAACTAACAAACCCCAGAAAGCCGCCCTCAACACCATCGACCCATCAACCTTCACCACCTGCACAGACAAAACCTCCGAAGAATGCTTCTGCGCCAACAAATCCGCGCTCGAAACCCTAACAACCTCAACCGTCCCCGCCTGCGCAGGTCTCGACCTAAGCACCATAGCATCGACCCTCTGCCCCAGCGATCGCGAAGCCGCACCGGCCCGCCACGCAAGCAAGCCCATGGAGATGGCCGACAAGCGCGCCTACGCACCCGAACCCGCTCCGCGCGTCGTCTACGTGACCAAGACGCACACCGACTGCAGCTGCAAGAGCACGCCTGTTGTCGAGAAACCACAGCACGTCTCGCAGATCCCCGTCGATGTCCCGGCGTCCAGTAGTGTGGCTTCTGTTGCGGCTGCTTCGTCGACACCGGCTGATCGGGAGCATGGATTGATGGGTGGTGCGGCTTCGTCGTCTGTTGTGTTTGGACCACAGGCTTCTGGGGCGACGCCTTCGGCTCGGCCTTCTGGTGTTGATCCTACTCGGTTCTCGCCTTTCCAGGGGACGGCGGCTGCGGGGGCTTCGGTGAATGGGGGTCTTGCGGTGCTTGGGGTTGCGGCTGTTATGGCTGTTATGGTTGCTTTGTAAGTTGTCGGAGGGGGATTTGTGTGAAGGCTTGATTGGGAGGGTGATTTCTTGTTTTACTTTGGCTTTTGGTTTAGTGTTTTATATTGGATTCTTCTTTCTGTTTGGAGATTAATATTTCAGATAGTTTTGAACTTAAGTGGTAATGATACATGAAACATTTCTGGCAATGTTATTGATCGTGAAATAACTATCTGCAATTACTAATTAACGTGCACCAATTTGTGCTGAACATTCATAAACATGGCGAAAAAAGCGAATAAAAGTTCCGCCTATGGACATAGCGATTGAACCCTTGCAGTCGAACTTCAAGACCCTTGTCTTGCGACTCACTTTGGGAAGAGGCTCAAGCGTGGACTGCCTGCTGAACCTTAGGGTAAAGCTGCACCAGCTTGTAGTAGATATCCGGGTGGTCATTGATCATGACCTGAGGATCCCAAGCCATAGCGACGAAGATAGTCTCAACACCACTACCAATGGGAGTCATGAAGACCTGGCAGACCTGCAGACCAATCAAGAAAGCGAAAGCCATGATGACCGCGGTGAAGTTACCATCCCTGTTGTAGGCGGGGTTGGTGAACTGCAGATAGAGATAGGCCAACAGCGCACAGACATAGGCGACGAAAGTGGAACCCATAGTCAAAACCGGACCCATCAGACAGTCTTGCACGAGAGCATCAATTCCTCGGTCGCGCATCATTTTCCAGGTATCCTTGGCAGCAGGGATATAAGCCTTTCCGTACAAGGCAATGTGACAGAAAGCGTAGCGGTTGAAAAGAGTGACGAGCCAGTCGAGCAGCGAGATGAAACATCCCAAAACCCAAAGGGCAATACTGCCAATCAAGTTGCCCTGACCAGCCTCGTGTCGCTGTGCGATGGAGCACGCCTGACGCAACATGTTGATGATCGCGATAATCAGACTACCGAAACTGATACTGCCAAAGGAGTATGTAGTTGCGCGACGGAAGGCACCTCGGGTCGAGCCCTTGGGCATGCCGCCCGCAGACTTGCTGAAGAAATACCACGAACCGTAGACACCCGCGATGGTGGTGTGCACTGTGTTCTTGATCCACTCACTGACCCAGTACATGGCGAAGGTGGCGTAGACGACAAGACCGATGACCTTTGCTCTGCTGCAGCCGCCGTTCGCGCAGGATGGGTTGGTACCGGTGGAATCGGGTTCGTATGCTACGTAGATCGAGACCATAGTGACGGAGAACCAGGCGGCGAAAGCGACTGTGACGATTCCACCTATCGCGCTGACTAGGAAGATGTGTCCGTAGCCGCGAGCTACATCCATGGCGGTCTGTAGCATGAAGGCAGTGAAGGGGATACGCGGGATCCAGCTGATGAAACAGACGATCGCGAAGACGCCGAAGAGGAGGAATACGATTCCACCTCCATATTGCTTGCGCGCGATGTAGTAGATTCCGGTTGCGAGGGCGAAAACGATGTTGAGAATACCGGTCGCCCAGATGAAGGTCTTGGTGAAGTGCCTTGCGCCCATGAAATAAAGGAAAGATAAAACTAGGGCGACGACGAGGACAAAGACAAATAGGACGAGGGTGTTGGTATCAAGCGAGAAATCATTGGATGAGTCGTAGATTCCTCCTCCATTGAAGCCTTTGTTGGTGGCATACTTGTGGATGGTAAGTCCAGACACGGCGGCATACCCAAGGAAAACAGCAATCAACTGTGTAACAAGTCAGTTTTGAAGGAGGTGCTCGGTGCCACAACGGTCAAACTTACCAAGAGACCTGCCCACAGATCATTCCACTTGGGCTTCTCGATCTTGAACGCCTGGTCAAAGCTGTATCCTGACTCTGGGACATTTTGGTAGTACTGCGGCGGTGGTTTGGCCTCAACTGGGGGTTGTTGATAGGTTGGCTGCTGGTAATTCCGCTGCGGGTATGGTGCAGGGGGATTATTTGGCTGTTGATAATTCGCCTGTTGGTCATAACCGTAGTTTGGCTGAGGAGGCTGGCCCTGAGGCACCTCGTTATAATAACTGGCAGCTTGACCACTCATATCTGCTGAAGCTCAGAGAAGGGGAAAGAGCCAAAAGAAGAAAAGAAAAAGAAAAAAAAGAAAGGGGCAGCAAGGACACCGGATTTGACATTGGTGACGACACGAACCAAAACAAGCGGAAATCTCGATGAACCTAAAGATCAACCAGCCCTAGAGATCGCCGATCCACGCTAAAAAATTCACTAAAATCACTAGTAAAATTCAAAAAGATTTCAGGGTTTGATTTTTATTTGATACACCTGGGCACAGTTTTGAATTATTCTAATCCTATTTGAGTGATTTGAGTGAAAAATTCCGAGCTCTTATTTATTATATGTTTTGACGAAGTTTTGATTTCATTTTTGGAAGGGAATCCATGGATTAACAAAAATCAAAAAATGTAACTTGGATCCCGAGGAATTGGACCCCGAGGAATTGGACCGGAAATTGGAGAGCGGGGAGGAACTCGGAACTTCTCCATCACATCTCAGAGTAGAACTCCAATCCTCTTCAAGAATTGGGTACCATATTTTATCAACTGCAACCTCCCCCTTACACTAAATCAACAACTTCTCCATTTTGGTCTCGAGAAGGTTGACATGAGCACCGGTCTTACTATTTCAGGTGAGACTGTCACAATAGTGACTAGCCTAGTGACACCATGGCTGAAGATCAAGTTGCTCTTATTTCGACACAACTCATCGACGGTTTCGGGAAGTGTGTCAAGGAAAATCCGGGTGCCAAGTAGTGCACGTTCAACCGAGGCTTCAAGGTTGAAGATTGAGGAGTGGTTGATATAGTGGAGGCAGTGTGGGTTCACTGCAGTGAATAATTAATTTCGGGCGAAAGACAAGGGAGAAACGCATGAAATTTGCCATCGTAGAACCCAAGCAAGGAATACAAAGGGCTCGAGCGACGAATCATAGTTTCCCGAGCTTTTACTGTGTCCGATAATTACAGCCCTATAGGGAGACTACCAAAAGTGCCCAGGTGGATAGCATGAAATTTGGGAATGCCAAGTCAGTTGCCTGCTTGGCACAGAACTTGGATGTATTTGTGGTTTATATGTACAGATGTAACAAAATAAATGCTTTAAATGCTCGACTCCCCTTTCGCCTTTCGAAGCCAAGACGCCTATAATGCTGGCAAAGAGCTGCCTTCGCTAAATCCCGCTTCACAAATATGATTACAGACATGGACGCCAGGATGATCATTCGCTTATCGAAATGCATGTTGTCTCAAGTGACGCCAGGAACCCACGACCCGGTGCTCGATGCCTGGGATTGGTGTGCGGCTTCGGCCAGTGAACTCATCCGTCTTAGAATGAAGCTGACCTTTGCCAAAGGCTACTGATCGTCGCAACTTCTCTTCGCGGATAGCCGTCCGGCGTTGAGCTCGGAGTTCTTCGATACGACCTTGTCCGACGCGATGCCGACGTACAAAACATTCATCCATCAAGGTGTTGGCGTCCAACAGCTTTTTAGGGATGGTTTGGACTATCTGGAATGCTTCCATGGGGTCTGTTACGCCGAGGATGTCCTTTTCGCATGCTTTGAAGATTGCCAAAGACACGCGGAAGAAAGTCTTGGAGCCTTCGTAGAAAAAAACATCCCAAACGCGGAGGGTGGTTTCTAGAGGCAAACTTCCGATGAAAACCGACATGAGCCAGTTGGTCAGTCCCAGTGTTATATCCGGCAACCGAGAGTTCACTGTTAGGGGAGGCATTTTGCCCCGTCCGGACGGGGTCCCTCCCATGGCAGCGATCTTGGAATATATGCCCGGCATGGAGTCCCTGAGCAAGACCATGAGAATCCAGAGGTCAATGTTGGCACCCTCCAAACTGATCTCATGGGTTCCAGGTAAGTAGTCTGCAGCAATGATATGTAGCATCCAGAATGCTTTTTCCTCGGGGAGGAAAAGAAGGAGCATCCCCGTGATGAAATTCAGAGACTGGGTGTATCCGATTTTCGGGTTATGCAGCGCATAAGCATACAGAACTCGACGTAGGGACTGAATCATCTGCGTCTCCGTGGTGACATTGGAATAATTCGGATTACTGCTCCCCGAATCTTGTACTTGCTCGGTGACCTCCGGTTTGAAATGAAGATTGTCAGGGAATGTGCGATGCAAATCACGCTCAATGTGCTCCTTGTCGTCGTTACTTGGTGAGCTCATGGCCTTCCCAACAAGTTCATCATATTGGCCAGGATTCCGGTTCAAAAGCTCGTACCCGCCGGCATAATAGAACCAAGCCGCACCTCGGAACTCTGGGGGAATTCCCTTGCGAACAAATCGCTTGACCTTCGAAGACTGTGGCGGGAACTTTGTGGGCTCTGATGTGGGTAGCCCATGTTCCTTGAGCAATTCACACCATTTGGCTCTCCGTTGCGTCACATGGTTGGAGTAGGACCCTTTCCAGGTCTCGTATTCATCCAGGCTTACATACTGGGTAGCTTTGCGAAATCCATAATCATCTCGAGGGCCGTTTCCAGAGCGGAGTTGCGGCGGCACTAATCCGGGAATAAACACTTTTTTCGAGGCTTGTCGTTGGTGTACATGATGCACCTCAGGTGTTTGCATTTCGGCTACCGGCGATGGGGAGGGAGTGAGATCGCGCGGAGAATCTGGCATAACACGGTCTGACAGGTCGGGTTCGGGATGTTCTGGGAGTGTAGGTTCTAATGGTGTGAACTCTGGCGGGGATTCTGAGAGTATAGGCGGTATGGGCGTGGGTTCGGAATAAGTCAAGTTTGGCAAAAACAATGGATCTGCCCTTGTGTCTTGCGGCATGGTAAATTCTGGCATCGGGTGTATCGGCGGAACGTCGCTCAGCGACGGAAATTCCAGTGGGTGTACTTCATCTAGGTGTGAATCGCGTGATGGTGGAGGCGTTACTGATGGTGCTTTACTCCCCGTGTGGGATTTCGGCGAGCCAGGCTCTTCAGTCACGTCGCTGAAGCCATCAAGATACATGGAAATCGCGTCTTCCACGCTCATCCCATTGTCCATCCCATAAGGCGCATCGGGGGTATCAGGTGAAAGGTCGGTGATCGAGCTGCTCTTAGTTAGGACACTGCTGCGCTCTGTTCCGCTTGCTTGCTCAATGCTCGAGCGCCAGGTGTCGGACGAAGTGACGCTTGGTCGGGGAGGATTTTCGTCGGCGGGCCCGTTTGTTGGAAAGCGTGACAGAGGCACTCCCTGGGGGCTCAAATCCTGTGGGCGGAGCTCCATAGATTCCTGCGTCCTTGGGCGCCTATTATTCAACCGAGATGTTGACATGGATATACGGAGCCCGCCTCGCGCAGGCATGGGTTTCCGATGCATCGGCCGTTCGTATTCATCTCGCGGCGGCCAATTCGGGGGGTGAGTTTCAGGTGGTGTGGCGTATAGTTGAGGGCGACCGGTAGGCCTAGGGGTTTTCAATTCGCCTCTCGTACCCTGTGAGGGACCATGGTGAGGGGGAGTGGGTGGCCAGGGGTATTCATGAGGGTTGTGAGGCTGTGGCAGAGGCGAACGTGATCTCTGGCGATGTGTCGAGCGGGGAGAGTGAGGTGAGGACCTCGGACCGGAATTTGCAGCTCGCGCTCGTGGATCGACTAAAGACTCCAATCGTGGTGGGTAAGGCACTCTGCGCCGGCCGGGAAGGTCGAAATCAGCCGAGGGAGGCGGATATCGAGGGTTTACGTTTTCTGTGACCATGGCCACGATGTCGCACCCCGTTCCCGCTGGACATTTGTTATCGCTAACGGAGAGCTATCAATCGATAATCATAGGATCTTCGGGCCGGACAAAGGGATATTTTCAACAAAGGGGAGTGCCAAATAGTTAGAGAATGAATGAGGAATTCGGTGAAACGAAAGACAAAAGGTGAGAGACCAAATTTGGGGAGACAGCCTGCCAGAGGACTGTGGAAAAAGAAAAGAGAGAAAAGGCGCAGTTGAAACGAAATCAACAAAGTCCTGATCAGGTTTAGTGTCAGGTGACGTAATATAGACAAAGGGGCATATTTAACTACAAAGTACATAGTATTCACAATATAAAGTGGATTGAGCCGTTGGATATGTAGTCCTATATCTATTTGATTACATCCGCATTGTTCTGATCTTTGTATAAAAATCGATAGGTCGAAAATTCATGTGTCGATCAGGAACTCTAGACTTTTTCATAGTCACATATACTAGTATTATATATAACCGTGCCAAGCGCCCAACAGTCCCCAGTAGATAAACATTTTTCACCAGATAGCCAATCTACCAATTTATGTATCTTTTGTAAGACTTTCCCATACGAAAGATACTTATGTACCTCGTAGACACCATGCAAAATTTCTCAACCCTTGGACTAGCTAAAGTAAGAGAAAGAGTAACTAGTTATACGATAAGTCTAGCTTAATTAGTTTCATACTATGTAACTAGTATTAATTTTCCATAGTTATCTGATGTGGATGAAGAATAATATTTTAAAAAAAGACACTAGTTAACTATATTCTCCGTAGTTACTCCGTATAGTATAACCTATGTGCTTTTTTCCTTTGAGTTCACTTGATATTCCTTACCAACCTATTATTAAATGAAATAGACTTCCTTTATACTATATGTCTCTTCTTATATCTCCCCTAACTAGTGCGAAGGTTGAGAAATTTTGCATGGTGTCTACGAGGTACATAAGTATCTTTCGTATGGGAAAGTCATACAAAAGATACATAAATTGGTAGATTGGCTATCTGGTGAAAAATGTTTATCTACTGGGGACTGTTGGGCGCTTGGCACGGTTATATAACAAAATTCTACACCTTTTACACCTCATTATATTTTCTATTCCGATGTCAATTATTTTTATCCTTTTAGCTACAAGACCAATAAGGGGAAACATTATGTAGAAAAAAAAAGGCATCTAAAAGAAGAATAACTACGAACAAAGACTTAAGAGGCCATCAATTCCTCTATTTTACTCCATAACCCCTGAATTCTAGACCAATTGAATATCTCAAATTAATATTTGACCCTCCCTCTTTTTATAACACCCAATTCATCTGCTCATAGCCGTGTGGAATGTCCACGGGTGGTTAGCCCGCTCGAACCCTTCCGTCTTCGGGTAGCGGATATTAACTGTCAACTATTCTAATTCGATCTCACATTGACGTTTTCGGATCCGTTTCGAGAGTTTATTTATCTGTCTCTCCGGAATAAGGCATGATTTACCAACAGGATTTATGTATATGTGCCAGGGGAGCTGCAGCAGCTGCATTATACTATTGACCAGTACCACCGGCAATGAACCCGTCTGCCCAATATGGCCATTGTCGATCCGGCGACCAAGCAATCTGTATCTTATATCCGTCCCAGTAGCTGGGCAGATGTGAGTATTATTTCCAATCCCCCGCATGCTGTGAAACTGTCGCTTACTAGCGTGGTCGTTTCTATAGGGTCTCCGAGGAATTGCCGCTCTTTTTGTGGTCGCTAGCCATACCTGCCTCTCCTTTGCGACATATCTGATCCCGCCGTCTTTCGCGGAAACAGGAAACTCTATTTTATTTCAGCGACCATTCTTTAGACTGGTCATACAGGGCCAGGCCTGGGTAGCCATCTTCCTGGTGCTACTCGGGTTCGTGAATGCCCTAAAACCGCTCCAGCTAGCCCGACGAGGAGCTACCGCCGATGCTCTCGTTTCGCTCTCGACAGGCGCCTTCCGTCGAAAGTGGAGACTCGTCTTCCCCGCTGCCCTGATGACAATTTTAGCCTGGCTTTTATGTCAGTTTGGTTGCTTCCAATTGGGTAGAAGGGTAGATGCATACTGGCTGAGAGCGACAAGTCCCCAACCAAGCTCATCTCTGGGCGCTGCCGTCGTGGATTTGATACGACAGATAGCGGGAACTTGGATGTATGGAGAAAATGCCTACGACCAACCGCAATGGGCATTACTACCCCTTTTCCGTGGCTCGCTATATGTATTCATGACCCTATTGGCTTTGGTAAATACCACGCCACTTTTCCGCCTCTGTGCGCAAATGGTCCTATACACCTATAGCTGGATAACTCTGGATGGTATGCGTGGTAATATCCCAATACTAAATACAACGCTGATAATTTATTACAGGTACTGTGGGTACAAATATTTTCGCTGGCATGATACTAGCGGAACTATCGTTTTACAACCTAACGTCGCTGCGGCCACGCCTGATCTTCAAATTCCTACCCTACGGCTTCGTCACTCTGGGCCTTTATGTCTGTTCGTACCCCGATCAATATGCCGACCAAACCGAATGGTCTTCGCAGCTTGCATCGCTTGCCGAAATCATCTTCCCAAAAGACGCCAACGTCAGCCGCTACTACGCCAGTCTTGGGGCGCAGATGATCTGCTTTGGGGTAATGCTTTCACCCTTCATGCGACGGATGCTCTCCCACCCTCTGTTGCTATGGCTGGGGTCGATCAGCTTCCCACTATATCTCGTCCACGGACCGCTAATGCGATCTGTTCTGGTTTATCTTCTGTATCTGCCCATGTCAATTGGCTTTGAGCCGGCTTTAAGAGCAGATGGAACACCTGACCCGGAGTCTTATATTCCAACGCCGGGCCCATTCCGACTTGGGATTATTCTGACTATGTTTTTTGTGTTCTTGCTCTATGTTGTTCAAAAGTGGACGAAGCACATAGAACCGAGGATGGGTGCACTTACAGCTGCCCTTGAGAGATTCTCCCGTTCATGGGGTAAGAATGCGACGTGGGCTTCAAAAGAGAAAGATGAGATGCTGCCTATTGCGTCTGTTCGGGAGTTAAATATATAGGCTCTTTATTAGGATCGTTATTGTTTCTTCGTATTTGGGAAGGTGGCGTTTGGACCTAATAGAGCTATGACACTATGTATGAGTTGAACTTTCTTCACTGTTTCTGCCTTACAAACCAAGAATCAACATACTCGCAGCACTGGGGTCATTTACGTTCAATCCAAGGTCTTGAATAATACATAAAAAATTGTCTAGGCATTGCAGTCAATTTTCAAGTTATATTTCAAAAGGAGCGAAGGAATCGTTCGTAGATTTCCATATTGTTACCAATGCAAGTTCAAATAAACCCCGAAAAAGAACATCGCTCGCAGAATATTTGGCCTACATGTCTGGAATACAGACTCAGAGTAACTCTCCATCTTGTCAACGTTTTGGGACAAAAGAGTCAACATCTCCAAAATACCCGATCGCAGTATACTCATTGGATCAGTACTATCGCACCATCTAGTAAGAACTGACCACCAGGAAGAGTTCGTTTCGATGACAGAGGAGGAATTGGCTGTGATCAGTGGGAGAATTGTACTTTACTGCGTATATCGTTATATGTACAAATATAGAACATGCTGGTTGAGCGTGGTGTGTTGATATGAACCGTTTGGAGGGCTTCGGCAGGGAGGTTGGTCGTAAATGGATGTTGTCCTTATATTGGAGTTGAATCATTGATTCCTACTCTTGCCAAAGTGCATGGGTCGGGGGCATTATGCCTTTGATTACTGGCACCAGGCTGTTCAGCCGTATGGGTTTGGTGAGGAATAAATCCATACCAGACCCAATCGCATCGCGTTGAGTGTCGGCTTGCGCAACGCCAGTCAAGGCAGCAATCGTGACACGGAATGTCGTTTCTAGTGTTTTCTCAAACTCGCGAATTCGCCTAGTAGATTCTAGGCCGTCCATGATTGGCATGGAGATATCTGTTAGGGGTATTAGATTGTCAAACCACGTTCGGGTTAATTCTTCAAGAACCTACCCATAAAAATCATCCCAATAACAGAGGAATTGGCCTTGAAAGCTTCGAGGGCTTCTTCTCCATTTTGCGCAATAACATAATCACAGTTCAACTTCTTCATGAAAGCAATGAGAAGTCTGAGATTGATATCATTGTCATCCACAAGAAGAATGGTTGTGGGAAGGTTTGACGCGGGGTCGGTTTCCTTTCTGATGGGTGTATCGTGACTCGTGGAGGCGACTTCTTCAGATGGAGGAAGAGGGTCATGAACATCCCCCCGAGAGAGTTTCATCGACTCGAGCGTCCCTATCGATGGGTGACTGTATGCTTCTGTGTCTACTACCACTTTGATGGTGGGTTGGTCGCTGACCTCTCCATTTGATGGTAGACTAACAAACGAGTCCATTTTAGGCTCATTGGTGCCGAGATTGACTGGGAAGCCTGCTGAGCCATCCGGTATATTTTCTTCGCCCTCGAGTGAATCAAACCGTAGCTGCTGACGATTAATACACATTTGTAATGTTTTTGCCAACTTGCGCGGTCCGCATGGTTGGCTAATGAACTCGAGCACATGTGCATCTCCACGATCTTGAGCCCTGACTGACATCGAGTGCGCGGTCCTCGGGGACGGGCATACTACAATGACAGGCGAAGGAAATCGAGCACCTGGACTGGGCGCAATAGACCTGATCTTCTCATTCCCTATATCCATATATTCGTGAGAGGATATGTATAAGTCACAGTGGGCGAATTGTGTTTGTGAAGGCCCGACTAAAAGGACTTCCATGGAGAACCAGTCTTGACACAGCTTCTGTAACGATGTGCATACAGATGTGTCAAATTCAGAAGTTCCGAGACCTAATATCCCAATGGTCTTCGCGCATGCAAGCTTCTGCGTCATCGTGATGGGAGAAGGACTATTCAACTTGTCGAGGTTGTCGAGAGCAGACGCATGATTAAGGGTCACTGTTGCCACGACTTCAGTGCCAACATTCTTCTCGGAGTTGACTTGGATATCACCGCCGAGCGATAAGAGTATTCGTCGTGTGATGCTCAACCCAAGGCCATTGCCAGTTGTCATGCTATCTTCTTGTGAGAAAGCAGTAAACAGTCCATTTTTAAGAAAATCCGGGTCAATGCCAGATCCAGTGTCCTTTACAGTCACTGTGATCGCTGAGCTTGTGACCTCGCCACTTTTTCTGAATTTTGCTGGAGAGGCCTTCATAGAGATGTAGATATAACCATTTTCAGTGAATTTCAAGGCATTCCCAAAGATATTCGTGAGGACGACATGCCAAGCTCCAGGCTGTGTTGAAAATTTCCAACTGGGGCTGTGGTCAAGATCCAAAACAACCTTGACTCCACCCTGTGCATCAGGATGTTTGCTATCCAAGGTAGAAGCGTCGGCGATACCCCGAAGAGGGGACTGTGAACTGCTGAAGAAGGAATAACCAGCGAAGACCGTTTCAACTGCGTCTTCTAAGGTAGCATCAAGTTCCACACAAGTGTCGACATCACTTTTTCCAGAATCTGAAGAAAGGCGGGCGGCGGCCACTTTCCGGTCGACAGGAATTTTATGAATACCGCCAACGGGATTTTTGGCGACGGAGTTTGGTCGAACGTCATTGATACTAGCATGCTCGAGGAGTTGATTGATCGACCCTAGTAGTGTGTACGCACAAGAAGAAATCGTATGAATGAATCCTCGTTGTAGCGCGTCCATAACAGTGTCATTCAAGAGCTCCGCTGTTCCGAAAATACCATGCAGAGGGGATCGAAGTTCATGACTGAGTCCTGATAGCAAGTCTGATTTTGCTCGATCGGCAAAATGAGCGCCAAGTCGATGCACTTCTGCCATGACACTAGTTCCAAATGTCAAGAGGAATGCTAACTCATCATTCGAAGTGAAGACACGGTGGGGTGATTTTGTCCACGCCAGAGCCCCCGAGTACCATCTACCCTTGTGTGAATCCCACAAAGGCGAGAAGATGATGCTTCGAGACTCGGGGGCGAGTTGAAGCAAGCCCTGGGCGTCCTGGCGCATAAGCGAATTTCGTGTTTTTTTGTACTTCTTGCCCCCAGGACGTCGCAAAAATCGGTTGATTATGCCATCACTCGTATCATCAGATGAGATCGTTCCATCTTCACCAAAATTGAAAATCTTCCCTCGAGGATATCGGTGCAAAAGACCTCCAAGACATGACTCTGATAATGCGATTTTGTTATCGTCCATCAACTGACCATTGACGCTAGAGGCATTCGAAGTGGCAAATCCGAGTATTTCGCACGGGTTCAGCGTGGCTTTGCCTGAGCTTGCAGCCTGTTCTGGACCAAAAACCTCTTCGAATGAACGCTGGGGGAGCTTCGAGATGGGGCCTCATCACCCGAAGAGCAGCTTTCAAAACAGCTACCTTCCGTGTCAGACTCCGCATTATTCACTAAAGCTTCCTGGGAGCCGAAATTGGCATTGAAAAAGACAACTGCCTCAATTTCGATACTCTCGCGGATGAGATTGGCTGCACGTCCAAATGTTTCATTCACTTTGGCAGTATAATCATCCTTCAGTGATTGCTGCCTTGACTGATCATTCCCAATTGCCATAGTCGCTTGAGATGCTTCTTTGAGTTTCGTTAAAGCCTTGGCATCTCTCTTGCTGGTGGTTGAGTTGGAAAGTGACTGGTATTTCTCCCTATTACCTTGCAGAGCCTTGTTTCTAGGGATATGAAGATTGTATGGACGGAAAGGAAGGTGGCTTGGTGTTCCATTCTGAGCCACGCCCTGAGTCACGTTATGCAAAATTTGCTTCTCTTGCTGTTGTCGATTGACATGCCCCTCTGCATGGTCCATTCCACCAGACGTGGCTTGGGGAACGTCGGTGTCGACAACCCATGAGTTGCGCAGGCTACCTTTTCCCTCCACAAAGCTTCCAAGGCCAACCATCATGCGCTCACTGCGGAAATTCTGGATTTTCGAGTGACTGGTTCCTAGATAATCCATCACTGTAGCGGCAATATCAACCAGGAACTGGAGTGACCTAGCGTCCAGGGGCTCGTGAGGTTGGTCGTCCAAGATCGTATAGGCTCCAATTACCACGCCTTTCGGACTGATGATCGGGCTCGATGCGAGAAACCGAATGTTTGGGAATGTAGTCACATCTGGATGGTCCTTGAATGCGTTATCTTTGGCAAGGTCGGGTACAACAAAGACGTTGTCCCTGGCGTTTGACACATTTGGCGAAGAATTCACAACCGATTTACACAGGCTGCGGTCATATGACATAGTAGAGCTCCCGACCCAAAGCTCATCTCGCGCATCATCGTTGCCATCATTCTGCAGACTTAGGGTTCGTGTGGCTTCGGTGAGAACGTGTTGCTCCTTTCGACCGAAGAGCGAGATCAACGAACGCTGCGCATCCAGCCGTAAGGTGCCCAGTTGGGCGAGTGCCGTAAGAACGGGGTCTGCCGAGGATCGAGCGACATAGTCTTTTGATAGTGTAGTAGGCCCGACGTGTTGTAGCGCGTGTGGTTTGCGATGGTACGGCGGTAAATACCTGGGGAAGCAAGGGGCACGGTTAGCCTACGGGGCCCTTGGTCGAGTGTTATGGATCGCAAGGCCGATAGACAAGTACAACGTTGTGTTTACAAACGAAGGTGGTAAATTACTTATAAAATTCTCGCTCTCTGGATGTGCCAAAGTTGACATGGTACTTTTGAGCGTGTTGTGGTGTGATTGGATGTGACATTGCGTCGGCAACAGGTCCGAGATCTTCAATGCTAAAGACAAAATATATGATTCCTCCTTGCAAGAAAGCGGAGGATCATCAAGAATGCACCCTTCAGACTCGGAAACGAAATAGAGAAAGAAAGAAGCTTAGCGGCGCACACAAACTTGCCGCAAAGCTTCCAATCTTGGAAGGTTAGAACATCCAAGGTTCAAAGATTAGACTCGGCCTGGGCCAATAGATTAGATAAGCCGTGACACGGAACGGGAAAGTTTGTCCAAAACCAGCCAATCAGAGTTCATAAAGAGGTTTAACCCCACTTTATAAATGTGCTGTGATTGGCCAAATCGGGAGTAGAAGCCATGTCCACGGTGTGACTACCCAATGTTGAGGTGTACAAGTTAGTATATGAGATCATGAAGCAGACTATGATGATATTGTAGTGTAGTGAGCTATAAAGGTAAAATTTATCACGGGGACGAGTTTACATATCTAAACCATTTCTAGAATCACTCTTCATTTCAAAAGGCCTGAGATTCAACTGCTAGCTAAGAGATAGCCGTGAAGGTCAAAACCAACCCATCCTATTTGACATCAACCACCGAAGACCAAACCAAACAAATATCCCCGTTTCCCAGCATCCCACCACAACCTTGATCTTCATACAGATCCATCATAGTGAAAATAAATAGCCTAGTCATCACAAGACGAAACACGGAAGCTACCCATGCCCTTGCTCAAGGAGTGGTCATTCCAGTCATCAGATGCAATTCCAATCTGGTTGCTGCAGGAGCTGTCGCTGTAGACACGAAGAACACAATCAGACCACAAGTTGTTCTCCCAGTCAATGGTGTCACCTCCCTTGCAGGAGGACTTGGTGCAGCCCTTGTTGTCTTCCCCGTCCCACTGCCCGCTGCAGGTGGTGAAGATCCAGGCGTTGGCCATGGGGAGGACGGCGGCGATGACAGCGATGGTGGTGGCGGTGAACTTCATATTTTTGGAAGTTGGAAGTTGGATTTGAACGGTTGGATGGGTTAAATAGAGAGTTGACAATGTAGATATGGATAGAATGTTTGGTATTGAGATTGAGATTGAAATTTGATTGTGTTGTAGAGGATGATCGAGTGTAGTAGTGAGGACATGTGGTTGTTTATATAGCTTCCTAGGGGGCATTGAGTCTTCTATTAATAGAGTGAAAGATTCAACTCCATAGATGCCAATGCTCGTATCGTGCCGAGTGAAGCCCGAATAGAAACCATCCCGAGAGATCAACATCGTCGATAGGGCTATGATTCCAATCCTGAACGTTAAATACGATAACTATTACTACGTACTTGGTGGATGACACTGGCGATTGGTACTTATTCCGCTGTTGATATGGTGGAGGTGCTGAGGGAGTGATGTCGATCAAAACTGAACATGGTTCTTTTGTTATAAGAACTATTGAGGAACATATCATCTAGAGATTCTCGTATTCTCGTTTTGAGACCCATCTACGATAGTGTGAAGCAAAAGATACTATTTTCAGATGACCTTTAGGCCATGCCACTCGCCGAATCGGTCTACTCCTAATACAAGGACCCTGTTAAGATATCATATCATGTCTAGGACAATACCAGATAACGTATGAGAATTGTGCAGATGTTTATCTTCTTCAGGTATGGCCCTGGGTCTATTTCTGGAGTTAGAGTTAACCCCCGCATAAATGATCGACAGGTTCAACGGCACCAATATAGCAATACTTGCGGACGATCGATCTCGTATATTTTCAGCCAAGATCTGGCTGAGCCTTTGCTTCTCTGGGCGTCTCGTATTTGTGGGGCTAAAGAGGTGCGAAGTGAATATTGATCTTGATGAAAGACTGAATGGTACCGTTATCCTACACCAGGTAATTATTTTTTCGGATTGATCAGTCGAATTCACTCACATCCGGAAAAAAGAAAAAGGAAAAAGAAAAAAACAGAAAGCTTCATCAGAGACATGTCTAACAGTAACAATATTCTTAGACGGTCACAATCACGAATGAATATCCCACTTCTCCTTGAGGCGCTGGAGCCACTCGCTAACAGGAATGATCTCTTCGCCAACCATGACGTTACCCTCGCCAACTCTCTGGCGCTTAGCCGCATCGTACGGTGGAATATGCAGCATTTCATGATCCTTATCACAAATCTTTTTCTCGAGGGTTCTGTTGAGCATCATCCCAAGCATCCTTTGTTAGTATGATTGCTTGATTGCTTGATTGCTTGATTGCTTGATTGCTACAGACTGAGCCCTTTGTTAGTTTATTGAGCCTTTGTTAGTATGTTTGCTTGATTGCTTGTTTGCTACAGATTGAGGCTTTATTCGGATGGTTTGACTAGGGTATATAAACCCCTAGATTTCTAGTTACAATAGATCATGATTCCTCCTTTACTTTTTCCCCACATAGTAGTAATCTCTACTCTCTACAACAGGTTCCTTTACACAGCTTGATATAACAGAGCTCGTCAAACTCCGTATAGTGGCACCCTCTGCACATCTACATATTATCTAGGTACGGGAAAGAAGTATCGCAGCCCTCACATTCCTGCCAGAAGGGACCTTTTCGTTTCTGAAATTTGGAATCTGGATTGATCTCCTCGTCATCATATGGAACAATCAACGACCAAGCGGCGAGACAGTCTGCATCCTGGCCCGCGAACATGAGATATATCTCCAAGCCCTGATATCCCTGCCAGTCATTCAACGGATCATCATCGGAGAGAATGTCGATATTTCTTCAAAGAACCGCACTGGTCAGTACCGTGAAAAGGATTAACAATCCATGGGTGATTCTGCAGTTGCCTAATGTGTTCGATTCCAGAAGTCCCATCGTCAAGCCAAAGACCATCATCATAATGTCTGTGCTAATTGAAAAGGCGAGAGGTCGTGCTCCAGGATTGGTCGTCTGCATCCCTGTACTCTGGGGATTTCCATCTTATATGTCAATACAGAGCAATAAACATTCAATCAACTGCGACTTACTTTGGCCGATTCGGATGGTTATGCCCGAGCGTGTCGAAATATTGCGCAATCCGAAAAACACAACATTCAAGCTTGAATTGTTCGCTCGCCCGAATCTTGTCCCCTGACCGCAGAACCCAAAGCTTTTTCCCACTTGTCAAGGCAATGTTCTAAAGGTTTCCCAATGTGCCCTAATATGGCTGAGACAGCTACATAGCCGTTTAGTCCAGCTCTAGAGAGACACTTGTCGACTAAGGTGAGTAATGATGTGAAGGTCACACTTACACCGATAGTACGGAATGTTCATCGTTTTGCAAACTCCTCGCCTAGCATGGAGTCGCCCCATCAGTCCGTATTCTGAGTAGGAGTGCTGTCGGAAGATGCACCAGGGCGAGAGTGAGGGCCATTTCGCTGCAGTTCTAGAATACTTTTGACTCCCCTGTTGATCTTGAAATGAGCCGTGATGCATCCCACATAACGTATCCCCAGGAAAACATTTGATGGTTTACCCAACAGTCAAGACTGGCGATGTGCGCTCCATTCTAGGTCAGTGTCCACCCTAGTGGTGGATAAATCCCTTCTGGGTCTTCCACTTTGTCACCCTGAAATGTTGCCCATTCAGCCCCTTCAATCATTGAGATTTGACACAGAGTTGCTTAAGGATAGCATATTTCTTGTATAAACCCGCTGAAGGCATCACCCAAAGCAAAAGATTCTTCCATTGTGTTAATGTCCTTTGGATTTATGAGGATGAGGTGAGAGTAGACCTCCGCAAAGCCTACAAATGGGCCCGGACCCCAGGCCCAAAGCCCAACCCGCAGCCCATTAGTGGGGGCCCATAAGGCCCCTATTAAAGCCCATCTCGGCGCTGATAAATCGGCCTGTCATCGCTGTATTGCGACCTTCCACCGGTCGTATAAAATTTAAAATTAAGAATTTAGGTTCTAAGTAGCTATATAAATATATATTTTAATTTTGAACAAAATCCGACCGGTAAGAGTTAAGATATCGTGGGAAAGGTAAAAGTTAATATTTTGATGTTGAATATATATCTACGATTTATACGGGAGTGTTACCAGCCAGTTCTTAATCAAAAGAGTGCATTTAACGAGAATACTAAGTACAAAGAGTAAAAGAAAAGAAAGAAAAAGATCTACTGGGACAGGGTCTTTTGTGGGATCCTCAAACAAACAACTAGTCAAACTAGGCAGGCGGTCAACGACGGCAGAAAGTCTTCGGCCGAAGAACTCAGATCGCCACAATGCAAATTTCCCAGGCGGTCAGTGGTGGCAGAAAGTATTCTGCCGAAAAAGATCCCTGCAGATCGTCACAGGGAGTACTAGTTACTACTTTCTAGTGAACCTAGTTATATAATTGGTAAATTTCTAAATAAACGCGTTTTTTTACGTTTTTAGACGTGATATAGAGAGATAACTAGTAATTGATTCTAAATAAAACACTACCTTTAGGATAAGGCTTAGAAACAGGGGTAAAACGAAGGGTAATTTCAAAAACCACTTTACTTGGTATCTGAATTCTCGGCATGTTTGTCTATTTGGGGCCCACTTGGGGGCCCATTAACCCGCAGTGGGCTTCCACCTCAGGCCTATAGTCTATCGGTGGGCCTAAGGCCGGGCCCAAAACCCAACCCATTTGCGGGTTGGGCCCGGGTTGGGTTTTGGGCTTTGTGGGAGGCCGTGCGGTATGTTTGTATCGCAGACTCGTAAATACAGACAATTTCCTCAATTTCCAAGGGGGGGGGTGACTGGATTAACTCTCAGATCCCACCCTTCATATTCAGAGGCGTGTCTGAAGATCGGTCCGTTGTAGCCATACCTGAACAGGGTTCAGCAAAGTTGAAATCGGTAAAGCGCAAGCAGCAGGCGTATCTCTTCAGTCACACTGAGACAATCGCTGTTTTGATCATAGGAACCTGGAATCCATTTGCAAGATTTCCTAAAGCCCAACTGGTTTATTTCCGTGTGAGAGGCTGGAGTATTAAGAAATAAAACTTGATCATGCAGATGGCACCATCCAGCGTGAGCTCTTGGTGAAGAGTCACTGCCTCATTAAAGGGGGAGTCGTGAGAGATTGGGCGGCCGTTTCCATCCTCGTAGACAGCGCGAACCTCATAGATGAGACTGTTACTGCGGAAAGCTTTCGCGAGAGATCAACAGAGCACCCATTTCCGGTCCACCAGGTATTGTTGATAGAATACTGGAGATGTGTGAACCAAAGATTTCAGTGCCTTAAGTTCCATCATGAAGCAAATGTCGTCTAATCTCGGGCGGTAAGCTTTCTAGTGGTGCGTTGATGTTGGGACTGGGACTAACTAGGTTGCGTTTGTATCCCTCTGGTGCTGGTTCGGACGGCATAAAAACGAGGTCAGTTGAAGCTGCAGTTTTGGGTGGATCTGTAACACGAGTAGGGTACTCAGAAGGCTGCATGGTGAGTCAAATATGTCCCCTGGGTCTGCCGATATGAACGGTGCTATTTGAACCAAGACATGGGTCGGGTTGAGATGAGTGAAGATTCAGCATATGGCAGGAAATTGGACGAGACAAGTAATATCGAAGAGATGGAGGGGATGAAAAGTCTCCTCGTGTCCAATAAGCAAAGGTTGAAGAGCCTAGTTATCTTAGACAGGAATCAAACCCTCAATGTGACGGACATGAGGGATGAAATGAATGCTAGTACGGAGATCTGTTGAGATGATCCCATCTCCCGTTATTTGCTTACAGACTAAGCGATTGTTTGCCAGATTCAGAGTATACCCTGCTTTTCCTAGATTGAATGCACAAAGACTCTTCTTCTTCTTCTTGTTGTTGTTGTTATTGTTCTCGTAACTAGTAGCTACAACAAGGTCCATCCCAAATATTTTGGTCCTAACATTTCAGTGCTAGTAATGATTTAGTTATTTTAAACTGGTGTTTCTCTTCCGCCTCGACTTAATGGCTTTGGAATACATAGTTTGACATACTACTACAGAGTAGTACTATCACCTCCCAGGAGCCTCGAGGCCGGGGCTTTCCATAGGAGGCATTATACATTGGGCCCTCTTCCCTAAGTTAACTAGTGAGGGGAGTCCTTACGCCTCTGAAGTAATATTCCTCTTAATATACTATCAATCTAAACCAATATCTGCCACTAAGGCATTTCATCCTATTCTTTCTCCTGGACTTTGATAGACGTTTTACACCCGCAATATTAAAGATCCATTGATAGTGGTGTTGGTGAGAAGGCGCGTTATCTTGAACAATTGTGCCTAGTTATACACCACCATTACAAGCTAGTGGTTTATTCGAAAAAGCAAATAAAGTCTGAGCCAAAAACCTTCGAGATGGACCTCCGTACTTTAGGCCGATACGGACCGTGCGTAGCTGCTTCGAGCCTTAGTGCTCACATAAGATGCATGCAATGTCTAACTAGTTAATGCCTGCATATATTGATGACCTATCCCTTTACTGACTTATAGAAATTGATCTCCTAAACTTGTGACAGATCGATTGTCTATTAAGTGCTGCAAGTTTTGGGCCAATTCATAATTTGGCAGATGATTTATAGCCCAGATTCCAATTTAACATCAATTTGGGAAACCACAGCCGTGCGGTAAGCCGCCAATGGCCTCCAAATCAGCCAGCCAGGCGGGCCGAGTATCTTCTGCGGGGTAGGCCCATGCATCACCTTGCAGATTATCGTGTCGCGTAACAGGTTCGCACAACATTACATGTTGCCCTGGATCCTCTCAATGTCGTTGAAAGTAACACTACTTTAGGACTCGTACAACGTGTTCAAATTCTTATAATTCTCGAATACTTTCCTCATGGCCGCTAGTCAATCAAACATCGGCATTCCCTCCGAGCATGAGGCTTCGTTCGAAGCTTTCACTCAATCTGCTCAGGAAAAGGGGTTGTTGGATCGGCCCGAGAGTCTGGAAAGCCGAGATCTGTGCGACGGGCTATCAGATCCTCCTACCCTTCTGTACGTTATGTACGCGAAACCTAGTTCGTTCCCGTTAGTGCTAACCCCGCTAGGCGATTTCTAGTCGCCCGTCGATTTGACCCCGATGATGCTCTCAAACAGTTCCAGGAGGCATGCAAATTCCGTGAAGAGAAGGATATCCTCAGGCTTTACGATTTAGTCGACATCGCCGATTTCGAGGAGGCTCGTCAGATTGTAAGTATTAGTTGGTGTCAAGAGTATGAATATGTGCTGACATGCCCTCCAGTACCCCCATTGGACTGGTCGTAGGGACAAAAAAGGGTTACCCATTATCATGCTCGACTTGGATTGTCTTGACAAAGATGCCGTTGCACGCTGGGAAACGACACGCACAAACAGTCGCTGGATATATTCCCAATCCGAAAAAGTCGAAACACCAACTCCCGACATGTTGCAACTGGCCTCTGCATACCATGAAAGTCTCGTTCGGTTCATCCTTCCGCTTTGCTCAATGATGACAGACAGGCCGAACCCTTCAGTTCCAGTGACCAATTCGATCTATCTTGTGGATGCATCCAATTTGGGCTTGAAGCAAGCATGGGGGTTGAGATTCTTTGCCCAAGAAATCAGTGGGCTGTTGTCGACATGTTACCCAGAGACTATTCAACGTGCCTTTGTAGGTTGCTGATTTATCTGGCTTGATGGTGGCATTTCGCCAGTGGACACCCACTAATGATGACTATAACAGGTATGCAATGCACCCTCGTATTTTAGCACAATCTGGAGGTACGTCAAGGGCTATATCGACCCTCATACTGCAGAAAAGATCGAGGTGCTCATGGGTCCGGAGGTCCTTCCTACCCTCAGAGAGTATATGGACGATGCCAGCATTCCAGTCAAGTTTGGAGGTAAATTTGAATTTACCAATGGAATGCTGCCCGATCTCGACGATAATATCCGACAGAGTTTGAACCTAGATTCATCGAAGTCTCTGCCTCCTGGGCCCTTGAAATGGATCCAAGACTCAGACGGTAGACAAACTGCATTGGCTGTTGGCAGCAATGCCGGCTGTGAGAGAAGCGATAAGATCGCAACATTTGATCGAGTTGGGCAATAACTTCATTGTTCACTAGATTGATTGTTTTGGAGACCGATAAGATATTGTTGGTTGAAGCCGTATTGTAAAAAACTAGAGGTGCAATCAATGGGGTTCAACTCTCTGTATTTCCTGTATCGGCTCTCCTAACAATTTATAACCAACGTATTTCACAAGCGAGTGGGCCACCTAACCCAACCTACTAATTTCAAATATATATATCTCAACCAAAACGCCATTAAATTAAATACACAAAGCCGGTTCTTCATATATACCGGCACTAGGGGGAGGTGCTTCATCTGTTTCTACTAGCTTAGTAATCAATTGAGTAGCTTCTTGAACTGAGAGGCCTTCTTCGGCGGGTATCTGCTTTCGGGATCTAGTACGATTTTGCTTCTGCTTCTCGTTGGTAGCGCGTAAATCTCTTACTTCTTTCTTGAGAAATACGGCGGATTGTATAGAGATCTAGTATGCCTTTAGAACTTAGTTTATAGCGGAATTGAGAGGACTTAGAGGGCTCCTTAATCTTATACGAAGCAATGCTTTGATTGATAAAGCTTACTTTTGAAATTACCGTTGGGACTTAGTATAGAGACGAGTATAACTCAACTGGAGACAGGGTTTGGTAACCCTATGGGTGCTCTCTAGATTATCCGGGTACAAACCAATTTGCTGAACAGGGTTATGTGTGAATAAGGACTAACTGTGGAGACGATTCCGTACAATGAAATCTAGTCAAACGCAATGTGGAAATATACCGTGGGAGCTGAGATATACCTCCAATCTTATATCGCATTTTATATAACTGAGGCTGGGATCGCACCATGAGAAGGACAGGGCGAGAGTTCGGAATTCACACCCGCAATCATCTATAAATTGAATACTGCCTTCATGTATATGTGAAATACCGATCTGAGTTGACAAGAGATAAAGTAGAATACTTAACACAGCACTAATAATCATTCCCTGTCTGGTTCCTTCCGCAGCGGAACTTAAACAGTTCCGGTTGGGTCTCAACGGAACTACGGGGCCGACGGAACTAACGGAGGTGACGGAAAGGCACGTGTTCCCCTGCCCTGAGTAGGTGGTATAACCAGGTATGTTTGCTACATAAGAGTGCTCCGAGCAACTCTGTCCAACCTGACCCAAGTCTGATTTTGAGCGGCTAGGGATTAACTTGATCTGATTGCTACACTCGGAAACTACAAACCGTAGGAGATAAGTTGAAAGTAGAGCAAAAGTACTACCTAGCCGAGAAAAAAATAATTGCTGTAGACGATTAGACAGCACTATCTAGCCGTTATAGCACAATACCCACTGTCCTAGTTGGCCGACCAAACTAGGTGCTCAACTGCCCTGAGCCATTGTGTACTTCTTTACGAACCCTGGAAACCATGGCGAGCACTATATAGTGCACATTTTGTGGTCACAAATTAGACCGAGTAGAAGAGATACTCGATAGGATCTTGGCAATAAAGGTTTCAAGAACACTCCCTGCTCATGAAGTCAGCACTAACACCGAAAGACAAAAAAGCAAACTAACCAAGTTCGGTAGGGTGCGTCATTGGCAACTGTGGATATGAAAAGTCAGCAGAGCGCCTTGCAAAACACGAAAGACAATATAGTTAGAGCGTTCATCTTACAAGATGACCCCCATCCTGCACCACAGCCATGTCGCCGTGAATACGGGACAAGGTCTGGATGACGGCTCGACAATCTTCGTTCAATACCAAGCTTTTCCCGCCCATGACATAGTAATGGGGTTCACGCGACTTAGATAGAAGCTCAACGATCTGTGGATGTGGCCCCGCTAGGTAGGTGGCCTGTCTCTCGCTAGTTAGACATGTGCGAACCTTGTGGGTACAAAGGGTAGATGGTATAAACGCACCGATTCCTGCTCTTTGCTTGTCTTTAATGCTGCTACGGTCTGGGAGTTGATAAAGACGTCATGTGTAGCAAATGTCTCCAAGGCATCGTCAATGAGGAGTTGAAGAATTGCTTGAAGAGGTACTTACAGAATAACGCTTTCGTTGGTCCGAAGACCAATCTGCAAATCCTTTGCTATTCGAAATCGCAATGCAAGCATCGTCTCTGCATACAATTGTTAGGGCTGATAAAGGAAAGGCTAAGCCTTTCTGCGATCGCTGTCGTACAAGTTCTTCCATGTATCCCGTCGATTCAATACGAGCTTGGCTATCTCAGTGGTCTGCTCTTTCATCTGAAAAAGGATGGGCTCCACGAGTATAGTGGCATCCAATGTCTTTGGGGAAAGGATAGAGGCGTGAGCTCTATGAAATGTCAGTCAATCAACCATTAGCTATGCATGCAGTGGCGTGGATCCCTCACAGTGTACCTCCTCCGAATGAATGTCCTATGCCAATCAATGGACCATTTATTCCAAGATGTTCCAGAATGCCGAGGATATCTCTTGAGTGGTCTGGCCAATACGCTGCGTCGCACAAGGAGCAAGAAATTAGTATTAACTGACACTGGGTAATGATGGTCGGATGGAGAATCATCGGAAGAAAGTACACTCACTTGATGTGCCCAGTAGACCTCGATTTAGCACAGCACTGTCGCCGTGGTTTACCGCATCAATAGCAAAGGCCGCCTGAAGCTTGAGAGGGCTATCGTCCCGGAACCAGAATTCAATCAACGGCTCCCACAGTTCTTTGCAGAATGAGGTGCCATGTGTGAGAAGCAGAGTTGCCCCTGATCCCACTTTGCTCGGTCGATATTCGTTGACGGCCAAAAACAGTTGCACCCCAGGCGACTGGACCGTGGATGGAGCACGAGGATGAGTGGCTGGCACCACCAATGAATTCTTAAGTAAAGGACTTGACTTGACAACTTTGTCCATTGCAGCTTGCGAAGGTGGTGTGGTGAAGTGTCAAACTGCCGTGACGGGAGAACACGGTTGACTCTATTCTTAGTATTTGCCTCGAGCTGCCCTTCATTCGGTCACCCCTTGACCTACGTACAGTTAATTGACATAAACAGGCCACGTTCTATACCGAAGCTTTATATCGGGAAGGCGCAAGACTCTGACCAGGCTAAACAGATGTGTCGACTTCACTGGTGATTTCCTATGTAATTGAGTTATACATACTGTCAACAAAATGACCGCTAGGCCACAAAAAGTGTGAACACCCCGATTGGGCTTCATACAGTGCATTTCGTGCTAGGGACGAAATATGTTAGTGGACGATGACACCGTGAGATTCTCGATTCTTACAACGATGACGTTGTGCTGATACTGCAGTACCGTTCAAATCACAAACGAGATGTTTGACAGACCGAAATAAGGATCGGAATCCGGTGCTTGAATTGATCCGCCATACAAAAATTGTTAAAACCTGTTAATTCACACTCTCTCCCCCGCAAAAAATCGTTATATCCAGGGATTCATACGTCACTTTCAACCAATTAAATACCAATTAAATACCTCGTCGATCAATCACGTGACTTCTACTTGATTTCAACCAATTAAAATGTCTCACCCATCGATCCTAATCTTTTAGAAAGTGGCTCTACGAGAGTAGTTAATTAGTGCGCTTAATAGACATGAAACGTTAGTGGAAGCGAGGAAATCGGGGTAAAGAAGCAGAGCGATATTAGGAGCTTTTTTATGGCCTAAATGTTACCAGCCAGTTCTTTCAAGGAAAAGATTGCATTTCAACGAGAATACTAAGTACAGAGAGTAAAAGAAAAGAAAGAAAAGAATATACCTACTGGGACAGGATCCTTTGTGGGGTCCGATCACACCCAAAAAATCAAACAGTGCAAACAACCTAAGGCGGAAACCTCTGGCAGAAACCATCCCCTATCTCTCAGATCGTCACACTAAATTTGTATGTAAACCAGAAATATATATTTAATATATGGCACCTTGATTTAACGATTACCTGGATATAACGATACTTTTCTGTGTGTGGAATATATCGTTATAAAAAGGTTTTACTGTAGTTGTAAAGTGGTTACGACATGACACTATGAGGTCATGTAACCGTAGGCCCAACCGCCTCTTGGCAAATTAGATTAGTTCCAATCGTGCCGGCACAATAATTTAGGTACATGATATTCCACGTCTCATTGGAATACTTTATGTTTCATATTTTCAACGAGAGTTTCGTAGAACGTATCGTAATAAGATCAAATAAGACCAAATAAGATCAAATAAGATCAAATAAGATAAAATAAGATAAAATAAGAGTTGCAGAGAACGTGGTCCCCACTGAGGATGCACAGAGTGGACGATCTCTATCTTAAAAGCAACATGGACCGTCTCTAGACCCACAGAGCCACGCTTTCTTGGACGAGCATTTCCTATTGCGGTTAGCTAAGTAAATGTCCGTGTTTCCCGTCACGGAGTAGGTTGAATCGGCTGTTCAATCTCTCTGTCTTGCGCTTCTTTTTCCCTTTGTCCTTCTGCTTGTCCTAATCAATGACCGTATTGGATATGAATGAGTGAACTTCATATACCCGTGCGCCCCTTACTCGTTATACTTTGAGCCATAGTCATCACGAGGCTAGTACCCCCACCACCGGGAAATTAGTCCTAGGGGGCGGTATGATCGTACCGAGCTGCCAGCTTGCGATTATCACGGACGAAATTCATACACACTCAAGCTGCGAAGACTGTTGAGAAAATACCCGTGTTCAGGATGCCGTACATGATGACGACATTCAATTCGCGCGCAGGCCGGGTCGCGGTGCTCGCAGTCTTCTTTATCCTTGCCCTTATCTGGATTTTGCCGAGACATGAGGCCCAAGTGTCTCCAACCTTCTATGCTGGGAATGGATATAATAGCAGTCACCCTATCGATGCTCTGATCGATACCGCGGAGACCGATCTCCACGAACTCTTAGGAACCCAGGCGCACGACCTCCAAACCGCCGCAGAACAATATCGAGCGCGCCGCGGAAGACATCCTCCTCCGGGATTTGGAGAATGGTACAACTTCGCAAAGTCAAAAGACTCATTGATCATTGAAGAATTTTTCGATCAAATCTATCACGACCTGACTCCATACTGGGCTCTCGAGCCGAAGGAATTGCGTCGACAGGCTAAAAGCATCCCGACCCGTATCACTGTTCGCAACAAAACTGCGATATTGAAAACCGATGAGCCCAGAAATTGGATGGACTCGTGGTATGATCTGGTCGCGAAATTGGAGGACGGACTTCCCGACCTTGATATGCCGATCAATGTCATGGATGAGACCCGACTCGTCGTCCCCTGGGAGGAAATCAACGAATACGTGCAGAAGGAGCAAGCAAACCGCGCTATGACGAATCCGAGCAGTGTCATCCCCGAATACATGTCTTTGGTCGATTCGGATCACGACGACCTGGAACCCTACGATCCTGGTTTTGCAGTTCCCGGCGAGGGAGGATACTGGGAGATGGCTCGGGTTGGCTGCCCGCCTGGAAGCCCTGCACGCAACATCACCCTGCCCAAGGTGGATTTCAGTACTCCTCCTTGGGAATATGATAATTTCGAGAGAATGTCATACCACGGTTATGTATCAAACTATACGCTGACCAAGGACCCGTGCGTGCGCCCAGAGATGCAGGTTTTGCATGGAACCTTCCTTGAGCCAATCTCTGTTTCAACCTCGCACAAGCTTATGCCACTGTTCGGTGGGTCCAAGCTACCAATGAACAATGAGATTCTTCTTCCCCCGGCGATGTACTGGGCACAGAACGACCATTATTCCGGTGGAGAAAAGGAACACGGTGGTCCCTGGGCATCGAAATCAAACAAGGCTGTATGGCGAGGTGCTGCTACCGGAGGCCGCGCTCGAGAGCCCAACTGGACGGGCTTCCAGAGACACCGATTCATGTCGATGATGAACGCGACATCAGTGTCTCAGGCCGAGAAGAACCAAAGCCATGGTGTCAACTTCAGACTTCCAAACTATGCCGATTACAAGTTGAAGGGCGATGGTTTTATCCCGCAGCTTCTCTCAGAACATACTGACACGGGCTTCAACCACCTTGTTTGCACTCCTTATACTGAATCGGACCCGACCTGCCCGTACCTTGATCCATATTTCGAGGTCGCACCTGGCATGCCAATGAAGCAGATGTACAACTTCAAGTATCTACCCGATCTTGACGGGAACTCGTTCAGTGGCCGGTACCGCGGATTTATGTTGTCCACTTCGCTCCCTATCAAAGCTACTATCTACAATGAGTGGCACGACTCGCGACTGATCCCTTGGATACACTTTGTCCCCATGGATACCACCTACATCGATTTCTATGGAATTATGGCTTATTTCCTCGGCGGCCGTGACAAGGTAGCCCGTAAGATTGCCCTTGCTGGGAAAGCTTGGGGCGAGAAGGTCCTCCGACGGGAGGACATGGAAATCTACACATACCGACTTCTCTTGGAATATGCCCGCATTTGTGATGATCGGAGAGAATTCCTGGGTTATGTCGACGATTTCAATATGGATTGATTGCGGCCATTGAGGAATTGGTCTCGGTACGCATGTGTGCAAATCCACGCCTACAGTCAACCCTCCAAAGTTCTCAACAGACTTGGTTGATCGGACCTGATCGTCAAACTTTCTTTAAGACAGAAAACATTTGGTCTCTCCTAGGTCCTCACTTAGCTCCTCATCATACGAGTCCCCGACTGCTTGGGGTTTCTTAGCTTCGCCCTCTGGGCACTAGTCTCGATGTCTCCATTCCGGCATCATTAGCACCTTTCTTTCAGACTTCGGTCTTTCTCTTTCGACCCACCTTCCTGTGCACAAATACGTCCTATTTTCATGTCATGTTTGCTTTTACTTGATGATTATTGATACCATGGGGAAACTCCTTTCTTGGCTAGTGCCTGATGTATATAAATTGATGATTTTTGCCATTTATGATTTGTTATTTCTTTTTTCTTACATCGTTGCTACACAGATAATCCCTAACTGGAATGAAGCACTACCTCCCAAACTCTGACACTTTGACGCACCTTACTCCTTCCACTCATCTCTCCCAAGCCTGACAATATCAGCCTGTTCCAGAACCCAATGGTTCGATGGGGCTTTACCCTCTTCAGCCACACGCGCAGCTGCTACAGCTGCTCTACCAATAGTCGTTTGATTTTGACCTGCTCGCGCGAGTTAGCTCTAAATCTTCAGAAGAAGCATTTCAAGTGTTGATCAGCACAGCCATACCAACTTTGTCCTGGACACCCTGTCCCAGCTTCTGAAGACCTTCCACAAACTTCTCTAAAAGGAAAGACTTGGATTCCTCCCTTCCGATAATCATCCCCGGTCTCAGAATGATGACATTGTCAAAATTAAGCTCCTCGATGGCATCCTCAACGCCAACCTTCATCTTCGAGTATGGAACCCAACCCCAGAGAAAGCTTCTAGTGCCTCCACTAGAAATATAAATGTACGTCTTCACGCCTGCCTCCTTAGCTGCTCGAGCATTCTCGACACATAAATCATGATCAATCTTCCATTGATTTTTGATGCTGCCCGCTGTCGCTGTCGTAGTGCCGACCGCATTGAAAACCATTGATGGCTTCGGAGACAGAGTTAAGATCATACCTCCCCATTTTGAGGTGTCGCTTTCCTCGAGTGCTTCGAGCTTAGCTGACTGTGCAGTTGGGAGTCTCCTGGAGATAGTTTTCACTGTTGAAAATGCGTCTGTCGCGAGGAGTGCAGCCAGGACCTGAGAGCCAACTGCTCCAGTGCAGCCGAATATCGCTGCGGTCGTCATGGTGCAAGATTGGATTGTGATATGGGCACTGTCTTTAGAGAGATGGTGACCTTCCAAAATAAAGGAGAGTGGTCCAAGCGTTTGCATCTCCGATCTCTATGAATGACGTCATATACATCACTACAGTGATATACAATATATATAGTAGAAATATAAGGTATTAAAACCCAGAAAATCTATAGACTACTATAATAGCCTGCTCTATATAAAAGTGTATATTATTATTTAGTTAGCCCATCCGTATAGATCAGAAAACAGCAAATTTTGTCAATTTAGTTAGAGTGATATATATCTGTGATCCGTACCATACATTGATTGCCGTGCCACAGAATTTTGTCAGGAAGAAATTACGGAAGAGAAGCGGAGGAACAGAACGCATTCAAAGCAAATACACGGCATATTCCAATTTGTGACCCATCCAAAGGGAATTAAACGCACACCTAAGCGTTCTCATCCTCATGATACCTCGGACTGACATACTTATTGCGCTTGGGGTATTTGCAGTGCTTGCGACGGTATTCCACGGTCGTTCCGTTCATTTTGCTACTCCGCACGAATTCCGGCGCGGTAGCCTTTTTGACTCATTGCACAATTACCAAAAGAACGTCATCTTCTGGGGTATTATCGACGAAGGTCGATTGGCGTTGCCCACTAGTTATATGAGGCACCCGTGCCTGGGGTATCGTCGTTCCTATCGTGTTCAATTGTACCGTTCATTACGCTGAAATACACCTGAAACGTTAATATATTAGGAAAGCGTGAACCGATTTATGGAGCAAAACGACTCTCGATATGTAACGCTATAATTTATCAAATTTACTGTGTTCTGGTGACTTTGTTATCTTTATCACTGAATACACGATACTACATTTCATTTGAGACAAGAACCAAAGGAAAAACAAAAACCCCCTCAACCCAAATCGTGATCAATCATCTTGTTCCTTAATGGTAACGAGAACTGATTCCATAGTTCCAGATTCATTCCAACTCCCAATGTCAACCATGTACCTTGTATCTTGGTTGAGTTTCTTGATCTCATTACGTTCTCCACTCTCTGTTGAGGCCTTCCAGGTTAAATTGCAAATCGTCGCATCGCGCACGTCGTCAACAAGATCAATACTTCCTTGAGATCCGTCCGTGGAGCAGACACTCCGGATCCCACCGTTATGGCGAATAACCATGTCATCGACGTCTTCCGATGTTAGGATATCGTTTCGATCATCTTCATTGTAAAATTTGCCGCTGTGCATGCCTTAGTAACCCACCTTCCAAATTAAAAAAGGAAGTACCTTTCAAGCTCAGCGTTTTCGATACGGACGTCATACTTCAAATCATCTTGAATTTGGATCTGGAGAGACTTCTGAGATAGTGCAGAGGCCATAGTATGTCGTCAATATGAGAGTTAACAGTTAAGAAACAGTTGTCAAAGTGAATGTGGCAAGGGACTTGCATCTGATATATAAGACCTTTTTAATTTCATGTCTATGACGACTGCTCTGAATTCAGCCATGGGAACACGCGGGGATTTACGTGGGCTGACAATCACATTATCTATTGTCTAGAATTCTATTCCCTGCCGCCTCATGCTTACTTCCAAGGTTGCTCATCATCAAATGACATATGTAACTTGATTTCTAACCTTTCTCACCGGAGAGACAAAAAGACCTACCGAGTGCGAAGGTGTATCCCGGCCAGGGGTCGGAAACTAATTATTACTAATATAACGATTGGTGTGTGAATATGCGCGAGGATGCCTGTAGGCTTAATTGCATAGTCAAAGGGTAAATTGAGATGCATGTAGCAGCGAGATCGGATGTGATTTGGATGCCCAGATGTAGCAGCTTCAGTTGGGCTGACGACCCCAAGGGGGCCATGACCAAGACCTCCTACGAGGGCTAAGGAATGGGCGCTTGGAATTCAGTCGAACTGGCTGCATGGATTCATTGTCTGACATTGTAACAGAGAAATCCGACCTGATATCGATCATATTTGATGGCTCTGGCGCCATGTCTTTATGCGCAGGGGTAGCGTGGCTATTCAGAAACAGATGAAATATCGAATTTTCCATCAGTTCGTGAATACTTTTCACACCAGGCTCAAGAGCCTCGGGTAGGGGCGGTGTTGATAGATCTTTATATTGTAAGAGAGAACTGCGCACGTTGTATGGTAGATTGACTTCAAGCGGCGCTCCAGGTATAACGTACGTTATGAGGAGGCGCTGATAAAGCATGCACAGGTGCCTGCATGCCGGAGAGTCGGTCGTAACTGTAGGTTCATCCGCTTGATTGACGAATGAGTTATAGGTTTCGCAGTATTTCTTTGCTTCTAGAGTAAACTGCAATGTCTCGAGGCAATGGTTTTCGCAGAGGTATGTCATGAATGCGCTAAGGGTATATGGCGGGGGCGCGACATCAGACAATACTTCATTAAGCGTTGGCTGCTTGCTTGACTGGTTGGGATTAGAGCGAGATGTATATGACATTATGACAGCCCGATGAAGAATCGTACGAGTCAAAACTAGCCTCATGTAGAATCATGCAAGAGGATGGTAGTTATAGAACCTGGGCTGCTAAAGGGAGTGCATACATCCCCAAGTTTCACTATGGGATTAGTCAGTGCATTTTACGAAAGAAATTTCCTTGCTGTTAGATGAGAGGCGGCATGTTGAAACTGGTAACAAGCGGGTCTAGTGCTGTATACGAGTTCCAAGGGATGTATTACTGTGGTCATAGATCGCTAGTGATGTTCTAGGCTATTACAGGCCTTTTAGTGAACCAGGCTTGGCTACTAGACTAAAGTGGCGCCATTCGTTCAAGGGGAACCATCATGGTGATCCATAGAAACTGACACAAGGTGCAAGCTTTGTTCATACCAACGCGATTGATAAGTTTCAGGGATATGGTATAAGATAGGTAGGCTAACTAGCATGATGATTTCCCATTCTCAGAAAGACATTTAGTATAAGTAAACGAGCTTGCCGTCGATATTGGCTATGTGCGTAGCCAGGTCAATTTCGCTGTGTACAAAATCACCAGAGGAGTTCCGGAGATCAGAATGAAGGATAGGCGTTTTATCTGGTCCTCGGGCAAGGGTGATATTACGTGCATTGTGGCTGAAATTTCTCCCACCCCAACTGAAATGGCCTAAAGACGGTTGGTCAGGTATAACATGATTTTACAAAGTGTCTCACCATTTTCATTTCCGATACATTCATCAAGAGGGATATTGTCAGCAAGACCACTGCCCTCCTCGTTGTTGCAAATCGCACACAAAAAGGTGCAACCAGACTCGGCCCTTACACGAATATCACATGCGCTGTGGTGGAAAGACATGGTTAGGAAGATTTGACGTTTTAATATTGCAATCTTCGGAAATGCCGACGAGAGTATATTGAAGAAAAAATACAGCCATGATCGCCTTTATACGGTGCGGAGTATCTCAGGTTAGTGGCAAAGATTTTGCGTTTCGTTATGATGGAAGGGCCACAATGATGACACGCAGATATAGAAATTGGCCATTTAAACTACATATCGTTGTTTAACGGTAGAACCACTCGGATAGGATACACTGTTTATAATTTCATTAAACCTGTTTATTACGAAGTCAACTTATTGGCACAAGCAAACTCAGTGAGTTTGCAAGCACTGATGTTACTAACTTGGCGTACTTTGTGTCTACCCTCGTGACCCGGGTCCCAGATGGTCTCCATTCAATCGGCTAGGTAGTAACCAGGTGTATTACCAATATAATACTGTTTTGCTTTTTTCTTTGGTGGTTTTTACCTTTACCACCAGCATTATTATGGCAAGCGATAACCAGCAAATTTCGAAGAGCTTTGAGCTTCGAACGATCCGTGATTTATATATGCGCTGCTAACAGTAGTTGGCCTTTTTTCGACCGTCGTCTCTATGATTGGATTTTCACCATTGCACCTTTTTCTCTATCGTGAAATGTCTTAAATTTGTTATCGGGATTTGGAAGAGAAGCACAAGAACTCGCAAATCTTACGCCCTGTGCGGGATTTTCCGCCAACCTCGCGCCCTACTTACTACATGGCTTGATTCCAGGCTAACCAAAACCACCTTCGGAGATATATTTAAGTATCAAAATCTTCCTAGGACAATTCACAGATTCAGAGGTTACCAAACATAAAAATCCTGACCATCTCTCCAGCCAAAAATGAACAAGCTTAATTTTCGCGTCGCGACCGAAGAGGACGCGGCTCAACTTCAGCAGTTAGTGGAATCTGCGTTCCGCGCCGAGGACAGCAGAAAAGGCTGGACAGATAATCTAGGTCTCTCGTCGAGCTTCCGCCTCGATGCCCAAGAGATTTCGGCTATGATCACCAAACCGGACAGTGTCATGCTGATGGCAACCAATGATCAAAATACGCTCGTCGGCTCAATCGGGACTTCCAAGCGTGACACAAACCACGCTCGTCTTTTCATGCTCGCCGTTGATACCAGCCAACAGCGCGGCGGCATTGGACGACAGGTCTTGGCATATGCTGAAGACTATTGTCAACGGACTTGGGGTGTCACGACGCTGGGATTAAACGCCCTTTCGAATCGCCAGCAACTTATCTTGTGGTATTCGCGTCGTGGATACAAACCGACGGGTGAAACAAGCCCCTTTCCTCGCGAGAAGTTCGAGAACCTGGAATTGCCAGGTGATCTTTGTTTTGTGGAATTTGAGAAAGTACTGTGAATAGAGGCGATTTATTTTGTTACATAGAAACTACCCAGTCGGACTTTCCTATGTTCACCAAGCGCACATACTAGGCCCCAGCAGGGAAACCCCCACTACGTTTTCTCTTCCTGATACATCGCCTAAATTATTCCCGTTATTACTAAGCCTCTTTCCGATTCTAACTCACCGTTCGATCTTCTTATCCTACTCCACTACCACCATACCTAGCTTCAGCCCTTCTCTACCACTAGGGATGGAGAGCACCGCACAGGCATCCGCCGACGCGGATGAAAATATGCGCCTGGCGGTGGAACGATTCCGCATCAAGATGGAAGCCTCCAATCGGCAATTTCTTCAGGACCGAATCCATGAGATTGAAGATATGAATCTCTCAACCGAAGAGGCGAAACTAGACAAGATGAGCGTTTACTGGCTTAATCTTACAGTTAGACCTCCGCAAAGCCCACAAAGTCCAAAGCCCACTAGGCCCATAATGGGGGCCCAATCGGGCCCAATCGGCACCAAACAATACAAATATGCCAATTCGTCGCAGCTGCATAAGTAATGCGGAATTTTCCAGTAATTTTGGGTATTCTAATTACTGCTTAAGCCTCAAATTGTAGGTCACTGAGATCTCACGTGGCTAAGATCGCTAAGATCACGGCATATAATAAAGTCATAGTTAATATTATATACTAATAAAGCTCATATATTATATCTTCAATATGCTTCCTTTTCCTCCCTGATATACGCTGCTGAGGATGAGTACTTAGTAGTTGCGTCATAGTAGCAGCATCATCATTATCATCTTCAAGACCATCGTTATCAATATCTATCAGATCCCAAGAACTATCACCCTGCTCTTCGATATTACTAATCTCATCAATCTTAATATCATCTAGCGTATTATCCTTCTGTTCTATCAACGCCTAGGTCTTATCAGAACCGCGGCGATAATAGTAGATATCTCGTGTAGTATTGAATAGTCGTTCTACCCTAGCACCTATTGCTAGAATTGCGAGAAAATTGGCTACTAGAGTATAGGCCTAAATATACTTAAAAAAACAGTCATTAATCAGCTATTTTACATATGCCAAGACTGTAGTTAGGCCCATTTATGGGCTTTGCGGAGGTCTACTTACAGTCAAGCCCGATGATGCATGGATGGCCACCGCTCTCCCGAGAATTTCCCGTCAGTGTCGCGAGGAGGGAAATGTCACCCGATTAGCTGACGTCAAAACGCTATATCATTGAGATATGGTCGGAGCCAGCCCGCCAAACTTGTCAGATGAGCGGCGCCAGATGTATTTGGACACCATTCAAACTGTGTGTAATGAGATGGCCTTTCGAGATGAAGAGGACAACGATTTCGAAGTTTCGCCCTGCCATGACCTGGGTCTCTTTCTCAAGTACGCCAGTACGGTCCAGGATCCGGACTTTCGCTATGCAGGCATGGCCCCTTTCCAACCACCTGGGGTGTATTATCTAGAGACGTCTGATATCTCAAAGAATAGAGAAGATCTCATAGAGAGGCTACATCTATATTATCTTTTCAAAGAATCCTTCCTGGATGCCTATATGCATGATGACTTGGAGGTCCGAGTTGGCCTCCGAACGGGAATTGGTGTCAAGTACAAAATGGCTGGGCATGATACATGGTACAGCATGTATCTCTACTGTCGACGGTACGTGGAAGACTCTGATCACAGCCACAAGGACTGGGCGTGGCGAGTGGTCGTTTCTGATGCCGAAGGTGTGGATAACCAGTTTACGGGCAGAAGCTAAGATTCGACTCCATCGTCGAATTTCTGGATTAGTACAGTAGCTGGTCGGAACATTTAGACATGGGTCAGGTTCCGGAGGATGTCGCTCTAAATTGTGGTGAGGAAATATGATCGGTTCGTTCTTCATGAGTGGATGGACACTGTATGGCAGTACAAGTACTTCACACGATGACGCCAAGCCTTCTTGATTTTCAATTAAAAAAGGTGGCCTGATAATGCCCTATCCTTGAGGGCATATCAAAAGTGGAGAGAGTAGGAGCCAAATGGCGAAGGGTAATAAATGGAACGAGGAACCAGAAATCCCGAAAGTGAGAAGAAAAGGCAGATTTCCCATTAAATTGTAATACGTATAATAAAAGGACAAAGAGTAGCCAGTACTCAAACCGTCAAACTTGGGGTGTTACGACGCTAGGATTAAACTCCCTTTCGAATCGTCAGCAACTTGTATCGTGCGTCGTGGATATAAAGCGACGGGCGAAACAAGCCACTTTCCTCGTAAAGAGTTCGAGAACCTGGTATTGCCAGATGACCTTTATTTTATAGAATTAAGAGGCTGCTATTCATAGCACCTACTAAATACGCCATATGAACTGCTCATATACGCAAGTGGCTATATCTAATATTGGAAGGCGGGTTTGCTTTCTTGGTTATGGTATAAGAACTACAAGGTAGTTGGTCGGACTTTCCTATTTTCACCAAGCGCACTGGATTTGGCGTTTTATACGGTCGAGCGCGCAACTTGGAATTACCTGAGCGCAAGCCTGAGTGTAAACAAGGCTCAAAAACTGGACATCATTACCAAGGTCGCGTCATGAAGACCCTGTATAGGCCACGCGCAGTCCGGACAAATGCTCCTACTCCAATTTAAGACGGAATTTTTAACGCCTCGAGTAAGGAATACTGTACTCAACGCTCTGCAGCAAGATCCAAGTCTAGGGCCCGGTGACGTGGTCGAGTTTCACTATCTTTCAGGTAAGTGGCCTGCTAAACTTAATCAACCCCTGGGAGAAAGCAATTATCGGTGGGCATGGGGCCATGGCGAGAATTCGGATTACCGTGTCCGGGGTCTTGAGCAGTCAGTCGATTATATCTTTCGGTATCTTGATAAACATACCCCATTCCTCGGGATCATGGGATTCTCGATGGGCGCCGCTATGAGTGCTATAATTGCTTCTCTTTTGGAGAAAAGACACTCGATCGGCGATTTAAAATTCGACGTAAGTTGGGTGAAATGTTATTGCATTGAACATGCGCAGGTGGTATCACGGTGGCTGACTTTCTTTCCCTCATAGACGAACCACCCGCCGTTGAGATTTGTGGTTGCGGGTTGTGGATTTACATTCGCAAACCCTCTTTACAATAACTTACACAGTCCAAAAATTAAGGCACCGATCTTCTTCGTTATTGCTAGCATTGATGTAATAGTCGCTGAATCTGCATCACTGAACCTTCGTGACGCGTGCACAAATACTTACTGCTTTGTACTTTTTCGAAGGTGGACACTATGTCCCACGAGATGAGCTCTTCTTGGAATCCTTGGCTGGGTTTATTGAAGATGTTTTAGGTATCAAAGAGGACCATGAGGAGTATTACAGGATTGCGGAGACCATTGAGTTTGGTGCTTTCTCCAAATCGTCAGTATCGTGGAATGAACGTGTCAAATGAATTGATTTTCGGTTTGAAATTGCTCTCGTACTGTTCATAGGCAAAGTGGTATAATCTTGGTCTCAATGGAAAGCTGGAGGATTTCTTACATAGATGGCAATGCTCTCAGATAAAGCTATGCCAAGCTTTGGGACAACCGCGGATGCGTCCTTTCGGGACCACATCATCTTGCGTTTGACAGCCTCGGGAACCTTGGAATAATCATGTACCTATGTATGTAGAAATCAAACAATCACTTAAGCGTATCTTTTACATAACATAAATAAAGAGCGCCACAGCTGAATCCAATCTCTGGGCTTGACATATTTCACGGTTAGTTTAGTTTGCTGTAGATGGTCAATCGGCTACTTGGTTGCCTTCTCCAAATCCGCAGCCCAGAGAGCCGCGCCAACAGTGTTCGTAAACGAAAACGCGATCGAGGCAAATGGTATCATTTCCAAAACAAAGGCTGCAATTCCAAGTCTGATGGGACAGTCAGTATGTGACCAGATAGCACCCGAGGAGAAAAGGGAACGGTTTACGCACCCAGTGTAGGCGCCCTGGTTTTTCTTCACCCACTCCTCTCGCATCGTAGAGTCCCAGCCCTTGAGCTGGAAGTATCTGGTATGAAGTACCGGCCCTGCTCTTTTCCCCTGCATAAAGATATACAACACGGTTCCGACCACAGGGATGAGGTTCAGGGGTAGGTAGAGCAATGATCGCAGTAGCGCCCGTGGGTTCAGCCGCGCAAGAGGGCGAGTAAATATCTTACCCAGCCTAGCCATAGCATCTTTTCCTCCCGATCGGGGTTTCATCTGGCGTCCTTGTGCTACGAGTGGCTCCTGGTCACGGGCGACCAGGGTGCCATCGAAGGTATCGATCAGGGCGTCTTCGACGAGGAATGAGCGTGAGAGGACGTTTGTTATGGCGGAACTTTCGCCAAGCACGAGAATCGCTGCGGAAATAGCAGCCAATGGGCCACTGGTGAAGGCCATAATGGCCATCTGTGGCACGTACGTGAAGAAGAACATGACGGACGTGACGCCTACTCCAAGCGCGATAGTTCGGCCAGCGCGAGATATAAAAGGGCGCCAGAGGTCTTTGTGGGTCGCAAAGTAGATAATTCCCTAACATCCATTCAATTGCAGTTAGAGACAGTCGGAAAGCACTCTCCTCAAATGGCATAGCTACTTACCTTGAATGGATACAAGTATGCGCCCGACGTAATTACATCATGAGCAACTGCTTGAGTATTTTTGGCCTCGGCAAGCACTGCATCTTTGATCTTGTCGGACATGGTGTAGCCTACAAGTTAGCAGCATGGGGTGGGAAAGAACGAGTTTTGGAAATCGTTGGGTGAAGATGATGACGTAAATATGTAGTTCGAACTTGGGACCATCCATGGATGGACGCACATATCCGTTTTGCTCCTACCGCTTCTAGCTTCCTACATTCCCGTTGGTCTATTTCTGCGTAATGTATTATTCTGGCATTCTCATTGGCCCATTTCTTCCACCGCTTACGGGTAGTTCTGCTTGAAACGGCATCCTATCAAAACCTGTACTTTTCTACAATATTGATGGAGTCACGACAAATCATCCAGGGAAATGAAAGATGTCGTGCTCTGGGCGCACTCCAAGATTCGTCGGCATTGGCAGCTGAGAGCCAGACCGAACATCAAACGTCCCTGGAGCAGGACTTAACGGTACCTCCGAGCTGAACAAGCCCGGATTAACCAGTTGCCACGCCCACGCGCTGGATGGGGATAGTGAGAATGATGGTGGTGGTGCAAATGCGGCTACATTCGCTGCAGCTTCATTTGTCAGTCACATCAGGTGGTAGCAAGATATGGATTGACATTCTTACCATCAAAATCAAATGCAGTGATAAGCCTCATCAAAGTATCTCGACAGCGCATGACAGTTTCACTGCCCTTGTTCAACCCACCTAGGATCTCCACAGCTGTCTCAAGCAGACCTCGCAATTCAGACACGGAAAAGGTAGATAATTGTCCGGAGTATGCGGGGATTCTTTTTATCAGAAGGATTCCCAAGACAGCCAGGGATGAATTGAAAGCTGCGCGTAGTTAGTATCTAATCAAGCGTCATAAGAATCAGGGTATGCATACTATAATAACAAGAAAACCACCATGCACCAAGCAAATTCCCATCATTCCTGGAACCAGACAATATATTCTTACTGATTTGGAGGATATCGCCACACGTGCGGACCAAATCCGCCAGCAAAACAGCACCTGAATTCCGCAGCCAGTCCACCTGATGTTCGTTTGAGGCTGTCATACCCGGCAGATCGAGAAACTGACTCAGTACTGGGCGTAGAATAAATATTCTCGCACCGAGGAAGCGGAGAGAAAGTAGGACGCGGAGTCTCATGGTCCCGGCTGTTAAAGGGACATCATCCACCGCCTCCTGGGAGGTTATTATTTGTAGAGAGGGTGGGAGATTATCCTGCCACTGGGCGAGTTCCCAGCGTAGTTTGGAGATCTGATTAAGGGTTTCACTCATTGGGAGATGGGCGCGAAGCCCGAGATTTTGATCGTAGAGACGCTCCAGGGCGTCGCCCATGATGTGAGTAATGGACCTATCAAAATCGGTCAACGCTGCAGAAACATTGGACCTCATAAAGGTTTGCTTACATCAGAGCATCAAAATAAGCCAGGCTGGATATGGTAACACCACTGGGCGCATTGCTGAATGGTAGATAGGGGCTGGCCTCAGGTCTCACATGGGATAAGGGAATCAAAGGGGGCCGTCCGTAAGTCACGCTCAGGAATCTTTTCATCATTAGTACACTTCACCATATACGAAATTACAGACACATACCGATCATTCATAACACACCAATACCATGACCTCCTGCGCACTTCCCGATCGGTTTGAGAGATGCTCTTCAAGTTCATGACATGAAGACCAAGCTGGTATGCCCCTTTCACAGCCAGGCCATGTAACGTCCAGGCAAGTGATGAAGACGTAGTTCCTTCAAGGTACGTCTCCATCAAAAGGAATAATTGCACTGAGCACGTCAGTGTGGGTTGAATGTAAGATATGAAGTTTGTGCCATACCCATTTCTAATGAAAGACGCCCCAACATATCTGATTTTACCAATTCCATCGCTCTCTCAAAGTACATAATGGATCTCGTAGCCCTTTCAATATTCGGTGAAGTCGCCGTCATCACATTTGTCGCGAGGGCGAACACGACATTTAGACTACCTAGCCAGGATCTCCGAACACTCCGAGTCCCGTCAACCTGCAGCTTCTTGTACATGTCTCGAAACGAGTCTTCATGGATGCAGGGAAGCATCATATTGACGGTGGTGAAGAACAAATACAACAAGGCGTTTGCTTCTATTTGCGGAGGAAGCGCGAAGGGATCGACGTGTACTCTTCCCTTACTCTCAAGTAGACTGCTGATACCCGATGGTCTTCTCAGGAATGCATCGAAGCGGTTATCGTTTGATTGTCCATCGGTGGAAACGACTGTGTCTGAGAGAGGTAAATTGTCGACCGGGTTGACTGGATGGCCAACGGCGTGAATGATGAGGCGCAAGAAAGCCACATTAGACGAAGCGCCTTTTAAATCTTTAGACATGGTCCCATAACATAATTTGCAGGGATAAATCGAACTTTACCGAAGTATTCTTCTTCGTCAACACCATCTTTGAGTGCCACAGCGCCCATACCATCCACTTCATCGTCTTGATCCAACGGCCCTTTCACTCCCGGACTACGTCGGGATTCATGGTTCTCCTGGATTTTGGGAGAGGTGGCTGCGTGGATTTCAGGGCTATCGAATTGCTCGTTTGGCCCAGAAAGCCGCAACCTTTTTTCTATTGCCTGTACTCGCTGCTCGAGCAGACTCCCCTCTTGTCTATACCGATGAGCTTAGATCATAAGGTATCCTAAACAGATTGACTCACCGCTCACTGCTGCCGGGGTTAGTTATTGCTACAGGCTGGCTGTACGACTGCTCATATCTGCACTCCGCGTCCATATCTTCGCATGTCGAACATGGTCGTGCGCCATCACACTGTGATATTGGAAAGTTGAGCCATCAGCTTCAGAATATATCAATGACGATCGTATAACATACACGAGACTTGCGGATCCTACAAGATCGACATGCCACAGATACCCTCTTGCGTTTGGAACCCTGTGTTTTTGTCTGATGAATGTGATCGAAATCACCCACGGACGGGGTCGAATACTGAGGACGCTGGTCTGCCATGGGATAAATGTGAGAAGAACTCTCAAAAGGGAAACCTCAGAATAATATGCGACGTCGGGAAGTTGCAGCAGTGAAATACTAAGAGTTCTTCTGGCCAATCACCGGGCAGTTCATTTGCGAAAACTGGGGAATTCTCCTGGACGGTGGCGCACTGCCTCCTTTTTCTGTTTTTCTCTAAAAATACCATTTGACTTCAACTTAACTGGCTGGATCTACCCCTAGGTCCCGCTAAGCCCGAGCCAATTTTCAATTACGCGCTATAGTAAGTTGTGGAAATCTGGAAGATAATAAGAGTACGGAATAATGTTAAAATTGAAATCTTATGAATGTAGAGAAATACATGCATCGCCGATCTAGTTTCAAAGCAAACTCTGAGTATAATGTGTATCAAATCATGTAGAAATATACTAAGTTCTTCGCCATTGTTCCATTTGCCCTAGGTTCTGCAATAAGCCCCGGTCTGCATATCCTCGCCCTCAACCCAATTCCCATGCAATCCTTGCCTTAACCGAAGCGGCATCAAAATGACAGCCTTTGCCTTGGTGAACTCCCTCGTATCTAGTAAGTGCAACTCGCTGCACATGGAAACATAGTTATTCACCAGAGCCATGACATACCCATCACCCTCAACGGTAGATCCGCGTCGCGGAATGAAAACCGGCTCTTGCACCATATGTGTCTTTCCAGGGAAGTAGATCTCTGTCACTCCGGTTTCAATATTCAAATGCGCCAGAGCATTATACAGCGGGTATCCACCACCTAGTTGAGGTATGATGGTCGCGAAATCAGTTCCTAGGGCAGGGATCATCAGGTCGAAGAAACAGTGCTTGTACGGCTGGGTGGTGAAGCGGTCGTCAATGCGGTAGAACTCTGAGTTGTCGCTTTGGAGAACCGTTGAGTTCACCAAGTCAAGCTCCTCAGATTTTGGGTCGATGGTGAACCGGGTTAGCTGGGAGTGGATGGAACTCGGCTCAGGGGATTTTCCTTGCGCATCTGGCCACCAGAAAAAGACGTTCATCTCGCTCAGTCCGAGGTCGAGTATGACGTTGCCGGATTTGTCTTCGTAGGCGTTGGCTACATGGCCCGGGAAAGAGTTTTGGTAGCGGAACCACTGGGAGAGGTGACAAATTATTAGATGACAGAAGGATAGTGACAAGGTGTGGGGAATAAACCTTGAGATCGGATGGTTTTGCTCCTCGTCGTGGGAGGACTCCAATATATAATGGAGTTTCGGGGCTCCACTGCCAGTGTTCGCCACCTTGTTTCATCCTCTCGATGTCGCAGAGTTGAGGGATGATGGGGAAAACGACCTAAAATAGCGGGAGGGAACAATATCAGAAGAGATTTTGCTAAAAAAAAATACGTGCATCACTACTCACCCAGTTCTCGGTAACGGCAAAATCGTGAATCATAGCCAAAACAGGCGCAGTCAACCACACAGTTTCCATGAACTTTCCGTCGGCTGCAATGCGATAATAACAGATATCAGGTGTTCCATCTCCCTTGGCTTCGTATCCGAAGCAGAGCATCTCCCCTGTGCGCGGGTCGAATTTCGGGTGCGCGGTGAATGTCAAACTGGGCAACTGTCCATCGAAGTCGTACAGGCCGGTTGTCTCGAGGGTGTGAAGATCCAATGCATACGGAGGGGCATCTTCCTTCAGAGCCAGCAATTTGCCGTTAAAGTGAACGACGTTTGTGTTGGCTGTGGTACGGATCTTGAATTCCACAGCATCGGTGAATTTGTTACGGTATTTACCTCCAGAAAAGAATGAGCTCATTGGTTCTTCTTGTGCTTATGAACGGCTAAGGGGGCGTACCAAGCAATGCTCTTTGAGCGTCTCGTTCGCGGACAAATTTCTCTGTTCGGACAAAACGCTGCTTGAAGGAGACTGAACCATCTTTGATTTTGAAGGCGCTGATGCTGCCATCGCCGTTGAACCACTGTTGTAGTATTAGCTGTCCTACTATTTTGGAATTAACCATTCGCATGAATTCGCTTACTGGGTCATTCTCGATGAAGGGCGAGAATTGGGGATCTGGCATCACCCGGTAGAATGTCCCATCAATGTCTTTCGGGATCTCGCCATGCACTTCTAGATTCAGAACCTGTCCTTCAACTCGGCATGGCTTCATGAACCCTGAAAATTGTGGGCGGTTTGGGAAGTCCTTCCGGGGTTTTTGAGAGAGAACAGCCATTTTGATTGTTATCTCAAGGGCGGGGGGATGAAGATTATATGTTGCGAAAAGAAATCCTCAAGTTGAATTTTGTAGATAACATAACATGTCATGAATGAAATTGCTTTTTATTTAATTATCCAGCTGGATGGACTCAAATATGTTGAGGGGAGTACAACCTCATGTGATCTACAATCCCGGGTATGCACCCCCGGTATCCCCGGGGACTTAAGCTTTCCGGAGCTTCTACGGTGCCATTTTCCGCTTACACATCATATAGTGGATCCCAACAAGTAACTATAATCCACAATGATGATAGAATTGTTTTAGCCGTATCACTCATCCGAAAGTGCAGCGAGCACTCGTGAGTCCATATCAGCAGCTGAATCGTGGATTGACTGCGAGTGAGCTTCCCCCGGTTTCCCCGGCTGCTAGTAACCTATTTCACAAATAGTAGGAGCTGCTGTTGGCTATGACCGCAGAAAAAAAAAGGAATATTCATATAAGAAGTATGTTGTATTTCCATGATTCACTGTGGAGATATCATAACCCTCAACTTACGACAGCGAACAATGGCACCCCATAGGCTTGACTTCCATATTCTGAAGAACGCACCCGCGAATATCGTCTTAAGCCATACCTTCCTTTTTGACACCAAAGCTTTCTCGTAATATCATCAGTACTTAAAAGACGATGACGACGACTGTGAAGATGAAGAGATGCGGATGTACTTTTTTGCGATTGATATTGATAAAAGAAAGAAGCGAACGCAAGGTACAGTATCCACTATACTGCGATTACAGATTTCCCTCTCTGACTATTCTTTATCAGTGAATGTAACATCCTTCTCTCTGGCGAATTTACAGTATCTAGAACTTGTTTGACGTGGCGAAGAGGCAGACCGTATCTCCACACTCCCAAGAACGAAAGGGACAGCTGCGCAAAGCATTGAGAACAAGCGATGTGCCGAATGGGACCGAGCATTCGCGGCTGTGCAGGAAAAAGCTCAAGCGCATAGCCTACAACCACTTTCTGCGGCTGTTTTGCCTGTGCAATCGACTACTTATTCACCTTCAAGCACTTCTACACTGCAAGGGTCTAGATGAAGTCAAGCACATAGGATTTTCCTGAAATTCTCGACTTGGTTGAGGCGCGGGAAACCGAGTACGAGCTAACATGCCACAAGCGTCCATATTAAGCACAGAGTAGCCTTTGGCGGGTACAATTTGTAACTTCGCTCAATCTAGTATTTCGTCAATATCATCTTGTTTAATTTTCATCATTAGTTGTCTGCTTAGGCCATATCACGTATTGGTGATCCTAATCACCTCCAGTACCGCCAAGTATAGACGGTGGCGAGAAGCACGAAGATGGAGAATCGCATTCTGTTTAGTTCTCTTAGGAATTGATCGACGATGTTCTGTCATAAGATCAATGGCCACAGTAGTGAATTTCTCTGGAAGCTTTGTGGGAAATGGAATATGTTGCAGGATCTCTCACAAGGGGCAGCTACTTGCATTATCACGCGAGGTTCTTGAAGGAAAATGCTACTTGTTCGTTATTCACCAATAGAGTATCTAGGACAAGGTTAAAATACAGGGTATTGAAACACGGAAAACCGTCGGAGCGCCTGCTGCCAAGGTCCGTACAGAAGTCCATACTATGTTTAATAAGCTTGTCTAGAAAAATATTAGTTAGTTAAAGTCATACATATCTTTCTTGCACCCCATACCTTGGCGTATAGCCGGATTTCTGTCACCTTACCTAACATGGCTCACTTTATACTCTCCCAATGCAGCGTCGCAGATGGCACCGCTCTGGCCGCCAACAGCATCCCCGCTTTCTGGGTTGACCCGCACTGGGTCTTGGCCTGGCGCCATCGGACCCTCGAGTACCACATTTCACAGATAGCCCTACGCTTCCCGCGCAACCTGCTGAATAATAGGGACGCCTTACGACATCAGAAAGCAGTGGATCCAGAGACGGGTCGTATACTCGGCTACGCCCGATGGTGCCTACCACCGTCTTGTAAGACAAATCCAGATGATGGCACGCCAACGTGGCCCGAGGCCCAGGTTCCGGCGGTCGAGTCCGAGAAGGAGGCCGAGATCCGGCGGATTGCCGAGACGGTTGTCTGGGATCCTAACGACGATGCCGACGCGCTGTTGGATCGTGTAAATGCACTCAAGAAGGAAGTGACGCCAAAGACACCGTATATAAGTAAGTTACGAATTGACGTGAAATACCTCCTAGTCTAACGCGTCGGTTAAAAGCTCTGGAATACCTTGCTGTGCATCCGGACAACCAACGTAAAGGAGTTGGGAGGGCGTTGGTGAACAGCGGGATGAACCAAGCAGACAAGATGGGGTTAGATATTTTCGTTCACGCTTTGGCAGAGGGAGCTGAACTGTACAAACGCATGGGATTTCGACTTATAGGAGAGCTCGTCCAGGAGGACTCTGCGTATGGTGGCAGTGGGGTGTATGGTGTATATTTCTTCATCTATGAGCCTGGATCGAGGACTGATGCCGGAGGGTCTAGGAATTGATTCAATCAAAGGATAGATAGAATGTCTACGTGAGGTAGAGTGGCAAGTCTAGTAGACCCCTGCCTCTTTAAATCCATCGTTATCCAACCCACTACTTGCCGGTATTTTATCCTATTATAAATCGTTGAATATTGGTATCCATCAGCTTCCGTTTATTAAGGCACTCTTCGTATTTCCCAACTCCTTCAGTAATACGTCCGCCCTTGTCACGTCTGGCCGATCTCCGGACATCCAGAGGATAATCTGATCCGCGCACCATATACATAGAGCAATACTGGAACCGCAATTAGGATGGCTGCTACACATCCAAGCACCATACAGGCCCATTCGATACCGAGGGCATCAAACTGACACATCAATCGTTAGTTTAATGAGCCGAGACCATTTTATAAGATGTCGCACGTACACACTGATGACTTGGCCCAATGCATCCACTTTAAAAAGTCTTACCGGGCAATTCTACACACTGTTTACATCATCAAGAATGGTCGCTTAGGCTTTGAATCACGAAAACATTCAGTGCCAGTAATCGAACACTAGGAACAGCACATAAGTTTGACCGAGCGGTGGGTTGAACTGTGGGGGTTACCCGACGGACACAAATGGGATCTTCGCATCGACAGGATGCCGACATTTCTTTATAAAAGTTGGACTAATTGTAGAATAAGGTGCTCGCCAAGTACTCAAGCAAGTTTTCCTTGCCAGTAACTAGTTACTAGTAGGGTTTTCAGTTCCTAGTAGAGATCGAGGTTTACTAGTTAGGGCTGATAAGAGATATATGTCCGAAAAAAGAATTACAGCCTAGTAAACTATTAAGTGGCCAGGATTTTATTACTCGGGAGAACATCTGCCATCTCGACCAGCCTTATTTTCTACCATTCATTTTCCCCACATCACAGTAAGTAGAGGGCACTCCATATGTAAGGCCCCGAGGCCCTGGGGGATACCAAAGTTTTAGATTGTGAGCCGCTTGACGTAAGAGGAAGACCGAGAGATGCGAGCCTGAATAGCGGCGGATATAGACAGCTTAATGTGCCTCATACCTTGGGCAGTGGTAGTGGTCTCGCATATGGCATATAAAGGCTGTATCTAAAAGCTTTAGTAAGGCCGAAGGCACGTAGTTGTAAATAAAGACGTTCTCTCTCGGTTGGTGGCAAAATAGCAAGTGCCTGACTATGATTTATGACAAAAAATATAAGGGTGTTTGACTTGGGCCATGTATAATAATATAAATATAATATTCTTGCAGTGGGGCGAGCTCATGTATAGTACTATTTACTTAAATCAATAATTTCAAGAAGAAAAACTTGCCAGGGAGTAATCGAGTCCAGAATGTAGGTATGATCGCATTCAGCCAAAGGGGCTCCATCCTCCAGCCACCATATCGATCACCCTTTGAGTCGCTTCATCCAAGTCCTCTTTCGGTAGCTTCAATACATCATTTGCCAACTCCATTGTCCCTGCGAAATCACTTTCCTGGTTGGTTGGCGAAAACACACTTGCATAAAGCATTTTAGGAATGCCCGTAAACGCACCCTTGGCAAACTCCTCAGTACCGTCTGCAAGACGCTTAGCGACACTCTCGTGACTAATCTCCCAATCAGAGTCCGTGGTGCCCGAGACACGATGCAGACTATCTAGCATATCGCGTTGCGAGATGCGGAAGCTATTGATCAGGACATCCTTATTCTTAAAGTCGGCAAGCGCGGGGGTTGCTCCGGACTCCGGCAGGCTGAGGAGAGCGGCCAGCGCGCGACCACACTGATCCCAAGTGCTGACGCTAACGGTGCGGGTGCCGTTGTCGAAAAAGGTGACCTTCCGGTCTTTAATCGTGAAGCCAAACCATTGCTCGCCGCATGCCAGGCTCCATTCGTACCAGAAACCACATGGCAGTGTTACTGAAGACGAAGCACCAGTTTGAGCGTCAGCAATTCGAGTGACAACCCTCTTTCCGTATGAATCTGTGTCCTTCACGCCCTCGGGGCTGATAGGATATCCGTACGCATTGGGCATGATGTAGGGGACACCAGCCTTTGCGGCGGCTGTGGCAATTCTCGTATGAAGGTCTTCGGGGGCTTGGACGCCGAGAGTAATCACAAGGAATTGTTGGCCAGTCAAGGCCTTGACAAGTGAGTCTTCGTCGTCGTAGTTAACTCGAACGACTTGAACTCCCTCAGGGACTTGTCCATGGCTACCTTCGCGGGTGAGAGCAGTGACTGTATGCTGCCCTGTTTGCAGAAGCGACTGAGCAAAGGCTCCGCCGATGCGGCCAGTAGCCTGGTGATGGTCAGCAGTTGTTCTTCGAAGAGGGCCCGGCAAATTTCAGGGCATAAGACTGTTTACTTACGCCGACAATAGCAACTCGTGTGATAGGTTTCGTGGACATGGTGAAAGAAATGATTGATGGGACTGGATATGAGTTTATGTTTGACAGGTTGCGTCGACAATGATTTATATATTAAGGATAGCCCCGGAGTAAGCGGAGCCACGGCTGGGAGATAGTCGGAGAATGGATCTAAGCATCGGAGTTGACAATTAAAGCCGAAACTTGGCTTACAATAACCACGGGTCATATGTTGCTTGTCCCCGTGGGGGCCGCCCCATATTTGACGACTCGACCAATAAAAAGGAAATGACATCATCGAGATCTGTGTGCACCCCAGAGTTAGGTAATGAGCATATGCACGACAAAATGAGTAGGCGGAGCAAAATGCATATACTCTGGCAGCCCATAAGCTAGATACTAAATTTTCCAATAAAAGGATAACTCGGATCTAAGACAGAACGAAGAGTTCGGGCGTATGCCTATGGAAAGAGTCATGTAACCCTTCATAGACAAATATCCCTAGTTCAGCTCTTTCTTCTGTAATGCCCCAATGGGCGTAAGAGTTTTACCCGATGGCAAGGGTCCACACTATTTGGAGAGGTAAGTCTGAAGCCATCTTTGAGTCAACTAATTTTCACTTACCCATCCGTAGTTATCACACCGACATTGCTCGTAAATGGGACAACTGAAGACGAGAGCATAATAATTAGTATCACACAGTAATCAAAAGACTGCGTCTCACAAAAGACACTTACTGAACCCCTTCCATGCCGAATACCACATGCCACAAAGTCTCAAACACCCACCCAACACCGTAATTATCAACAAACGGCACACTCTTTTCATCCACCCAGTTTAGCATACGAATATAATCGCTTTTAGGTCGCTGCTGGATGCGTGCTCGGCTAACCGCAAACTGCGCACAGCAAATCCCTCCAATTTTGTCCGGAACATGCGCATCTTCGCCAAATATGTCCTTGTATATCCTGGGGAAGTTTGCCCGGGCATCGTTTTTGTCGATATCTTCTTGGGAGGGGCTATTGGTATTGATGTGAGCCGGACAGCCTGGGTTATTCGTACAGCGCAGGTTCAAATATCCCATCGCATCCACAGCTTCGAGACGTAGGTTGGGCAGAGTGTTGCTTGTTTGGGGGCCAAATAGATCGTTGTGCCACTGGTCGGGGTCGGCATGGACAAAAATCGAGTATTCGGGGAGGTTATCGTATAAGTCAACAATGAACGAGAGATAAGCGGAGGCCTCGCGGCCGCGAGAGGAGTGTGGGGTCAGTAGTTCTTTCTCGGGTCTTTTATCCATGGTGTAAATGAACGGGGTGTTGTCGGTTCTGACCATGGGCATCTGATTAGTATTATTCCCTGCCAACCGGGGCACTTTTACTTGCTGTGTTTGAAGATAATCACGAAGCCATCTTAAGTCATCTCTGCGTGTCTTTGGTACTACCAACGCGACCTTTGTGGGGTTTGCGCTGTAGCTTCGGGTTCTCTTAACAAGTTCAGATAGCGCCGCGGCCTTTTCTAGCTTTTCTGTTGAATATTCTACTAATGTCAGCATGGGCCCGCACTGAACTTAATAATGCAAATCACCGAATTTTATAATCACGAGAACTACGCAAGCAAATATCATGAATGCTGATAATATAGGTTGATGCCTAATCCGTGAGATAATCGATCTCTTGACTCGCGCCGGGTATACATGACTTTCAGATCTGCTGTGACTGAATTTGTCGTTCATTCTGAAATTTAGGAAGTAAGATTGAAGAAAGAGAATTTATTTTTCTTGTGTGACTGGTTAGCTTCCACTTAAGACATGCGCTATGGCCTCCTTGGCCCGGATATCTCAGGGACCCCGGGAGGCTCCACATGAGGCTTAGCTTGGCTTATTCGGACTGATTTGGCCCAATGTCGAACATTTGGGCCAGTCATAAACGAACCTCAAGTTTCCACACTTGTAGGATGATTTCTGCCCCCATTTCTTCTTTTAGATGAAATTCCCTAAAAATCGCTCTTACACTACCCTGCCATGCCAGTCCGGCTGAGAACTACACTGATGTATATGCACGTAACTACTTGCTTTTTTTTTGTTGGTAATAACTAGTGTAGTGGGGGACCTTGTCTTCCACTACGCATTGACCTTGCCTGTCCTGTCATTTACTAAGTTATTTATTATGTAATCTTGGGGAGCTGGAGGATACAAGTAGCAGGAAGAAACAGATTGAATAAAACACACCTCTACACCTCTCTGAATTGACTTCTTGGGCTGCATGCCTGGGTTCCTTTGTATGCGAAGTCGGGTATGAAACTGAGCTTCGAGTGCTGAATCGACCCGTATGCCTGAGAGCATACAGCCTTGAGCGTTCCCGTCTTCACTAGTTAGGTTATTCTGTAATTAATCACTTGTATACTTTTGAAATAATACCACATTTATTACTCGTGGCGTGCATGCATTAGCGTAGTGAGCTGGTATGGCAGGGTATTTCTTCATACGGAGTAGAAAGCTACTTAAAATATCCACATTCAAAATCCTGTACGTAGAAATGGTATGCTATCTTAACCCGCATTCGAACGTGTTATTTAGGAAATGGATGGGACTACTTCCCGGGTCTCTACATTGTAAATAGAGATCCCCCCAAAAGTATGAACTAACCATGATTTTGAGATTGAAGATTTAAAATATGACCTAACTGGTTGTGAAGATGCAGGCCATGTCCTATTTATTTTCCTAAGCAAACATTTTCTGACACATTCTCTGACGTATTTTTGTCTTTGCTGTGATTGCGTGCTGGGCCGTCTGCTGGAGCCATGGTCCCATCGTAATGGTGTTCCTCGTCTTCCCGCCGATGGTAAACCCGTAGATCATCGTGGTATTTGCTGGTTTTAGCACAACACAACATAGAGCCTGCTCACTAGTGCCACAACATGTCCGGGATTTATTTTGACAAGTTTCCTCGGACCTAGGCATCCTTACTCACTCTTCTAATGGCGTCGAGAAGCGGTCTACGACACTTCTTATAAACATCGAGACCAGGCTCCTATGACTCCTGATAGATACTACGTTAGAGCGTTCTCCACTAGATGAAAATTGATGAAACTCGATGGAAAAGTAAAAGACCATGATTATGATGATGATGACGACGATGATGATATTCTCAAGCAAGCTAATCTCCATCCTTCCGCCCAGACTCGTATCGTCCGCTATCAAACCTTTCTTCTCCTATCCCCTAGAACAAGTCTCCCCTCAAACACTTTTATATAGTCATGCCACATTCCTGCATAGGGACCCCCGAGTTAGAGTTCCTCTGCGGGGTGCCGAAGTCTTCCGGGTATATGTCTCTCACGGTAATGCTCTGCGAGCGACGGATCTCTTCGGGCAAAAGGAACCTCCCTTTAAAGGAAGGGGCGTCCTCGTTTTCATCGATATACACATACGCACTTGCCGTCAAGGCTCCCTCGAAGTTCTGGAAGAGGAGCGCTCTGGCTGTCTCGTGTTGTGGTTCGCCTAAACAGAGGACACTGCCTGATGCCCCGCGAACGCTATCGGTGTCTCTAAGCGTCCTCCATAGCAAAGCTGTACCAAACGCCGGTGCATCCCAGCTGTACTGGGTCCCATGGATAATGCACTGATGGGCTTGTGTTGTTACTTCATGGCCTTGGTAAGTAAACGAGCTTCCGGTTGCAATATTGTAGCGGTTGAAAAAAGCCAGCCGGCCTTGAAGCGCCTCTTCATATGGACCCCCGTTCTGTCACCCGGGGTGGGGGGATGTGAGCTGGGAGAGGTTCGGCCCGGTGACCAAACTCAAATCGTGTTGGAACCCATAACCTGGGAAGGATATGGAATCAGGCGTACATCGGTCGTAGTGACTGTAATAGTGCACTCTTGTGGCTACTGCTAGGAAGGGGAAAAGGAGAGGAAGAATCGTGATCTATTCAATCTATCAGGAGCAAAGTAGTTATTGATACCCTGAAACTAGCAAACAAGCTAACTAGTTACTTAGTCTGCTAACAATAACTAGTCAACTACAGGATGATATAACAATCCCCCCTAGACTGAGTATTAATCTGTATACTTATTTCAACTTTTCTTTTTTCTTTATATAAGAATAATGGGCCTCTTATATAGCCTTATCATGTCGTTTTAGTAGTCCTTTTAATGGTCTTTTCTAGTGGTCTTTTCTAGTGGTCTTTTTAGTAGTCCTTCTAAATGTACCTAGAAGGCGGCAAAAATATAAACTGAGGGACATATATCAATCGATTGTATACACAATTGCATAAAGTGCTCTAGGTAGCCTACGTAGGGTACCTATAGTACGCCAGTTTAACACCATAGACTATATGGCTTTTAATCTGATTTCTTTACCGATTTTTGTGGCTTTTGAATAAACGAATTGACTGTTTCAATATTATCTAATTAGTACTACTCCGTATAGAGCATACATTTATAAATTATCAATTAAATGGTAGGCAAGTTGCTACAACTTTGACTATATACGTTATTTACTCCTAACCTTGTAAACTGAGAGTGGATGACTAAATTACTGACTGGCAATATAATCCAATGAAAGATTACTAGGTGGCACACTTAGCCGCCCGTACATAGACGAGCACTTCGATGCTTCCAAAGAACATCGAGCAAAAGTCAGCCTCTCCCATCTTCACTTATTTCCCTTGGTTTTTGTCTGCCAGTTATGAATACTTCCATATCTCCAAGTTCCAAGCCGGCAGTCTCGCTGGCAGGCCCTACGGGGGCTTTTATGGTGGAGTTGCTGATCTGGAACGGATCACCCTTCAAAGATCACTGGGCGTACTTTGTTCGGTCGCATGCGGACCCTGATATCGGTGTAAAGATACACGCGACCGGCAATGTGAGAAGTGGTTTCGAGTTCGAAATCAAGCGTAGCGAAAACTTGCAAACAACAGACGACATCCCTTCGACAAGGGTCCCGCTGCAATGGGTCGACGCAAACTACTTTGATGAGAAGGCTATGCTTCACGGTGGAGAATATAAAATCGACAATGCGCCTGTCTGTGGCTTCGAGAGGAGTGCTTACGAAATCAAAGCTCCAGGGAAAAGTTTGAGCACAATCAGTGACGGGGTGAGTCTCCAATGCAGCTGCATCCTAATCCGGTCCCTAGAATGCATGCCATGTGTGCCTCTGGGATATATATACTAATTCGGAAGTTCTAGTCCAAACCAGGTAGGAAAGTCATTCAGAGGGACTGCCAGACATGGATTGTCGAGTCTGCCGATCAACTTCGCCGTGACAATATTTTGAGCAATGAGGTTGTCGCTTACCTTCACGCAATTAAACAGTGATGGTGGATTGAGTCAGTGGTTGAGTCTGGTCTCTTTCCTAGCAATAGTTCCTCTGCATCTCCTATGAAATGTTCCCTAGAATGTCTACCCGTACGTAGACCCTGATGCATAAATACTCGGTACATGCAACCACTTTCGGTTATAGTGGGCATGCTCGTCCGTTTGATTATTATTAGCGAGGCGAGTCGATTTATTCTCGCTGGTACTGGCTGTGTCAACTGTGGCCGCCCCGCTTGGGCTGATGCTCTTAATGCACACCATATTATTTGTCCAATAACATTGCTTCAAACATGAACATTCTGACACATAATCTTGTTCTGCAAGGGTGCTAATCCTCAATTTCAAGGGCAAGTGGGTGAAGTCCAAAAGAGCAAAACGTTCCAACAAGAATAATCATGGAACGCTGCGGCGACGGTATCCCTTTCACGGGTTCCCCGCATCTCGAGCCGAAGTGCCACATTTCCTAGCTAAGTAGGGATAGACGGTTGCTTATTTTATGATGGGAAATAGAGTTGCTGAAGTGTTGATCCTAATTTCCGCCCTTGAACCCCGGCTTCGTGAAGCACGCACATGCAGTAGTAGTGCTACTCATCACAGTAAATGATCAACCCATGGATATAAATGAGGACTTATGAAGTAATATCCTGCAAGCTCATCGAATTTTAGATTAGGTCGCAAATATGCAGGTCTTCGCAGATGAGGTTCGTATGACAGAGGATGGCAGCCTTGGAATGACTTCTATAGGACTTGGACTGTAGTATTTACATAGGTAGAGCCAAATGTTGACAAAAAGAAAGCCGAGGTATGTTGTATATTCTTCATGATCTCTGTTTTCTTTTTTTTTTTTTTTTCTCATAAACTTCTAGCCCCTATAGTGGGACCTCACGCCACATTGAATGTCTAGCCGTCTTGGAAATCTCGATGCAGACTTTGAATACCACATCGAAAAAGACTTCATTGGAACAGCTTTTAATAAAGCAATTCCACGGCGCTGTGAATTGTATATTAACTTCATATGCTTACAATGATTGGTCGGCCAAAGTCTTGCCATCAAAGAATTTGCGCGACTCCACTTCACCTCGTGGTGTTTGCTATTGTAGCCTACAGCAGTGCTCGGTTAATGTCAATCGCAACTCCATCCCGCGACAGCCGTTTCATGACATTGACTGACATCTACCATTGGTTTGAAACTGCCGAACGCAGTGTGATCGTCGTTGCGAGGATGCTGGGACTGCGTGAACACAGACCCCTAGGTGGTGGTTTTCTTTTGTGGGACGGCTGTGGCTACCAATAGGATATGCGAGGCTTGCCATCAGATCTTCAAAAACTCAATCTCGCTTGACTATTGATTCCGGTTTTAGCAACGAAAAAACATGGCATTGAGCTAATGATTTCCCCAGACCTAACACGGGAGCTGGGGTATAAAGACAACGGGACCTGGCGTCTTGGTCGAATTCTTTCCGCTCATTTGTCTCGTCTCATAACGCTATATTCGTCATGCTTTTTGGTCGCCTTCTTGGCGTGGCCGCGCTTGCTGCCATTGTTAAGGCTGTGGAGCTATCGGGCTATGCGTACATCGTGGTTGGCTCTGGGGCAGGAGGTGGCCCTTTAGCGGCGCGACTCGCCTTGGCAGGTCATCGCACGCTTCTTATCGAAGCTGGAGATGACCAAGGAGCTAATTTAAACTATACTGTCCCTGCTTTCTCTGCGACGGCTTCTGAGGATGAAGCTCTGGCATGGAACTTTTACGTCAAGCACTACGCCGATGAGTCTCGGCAAAAGCTCGACTTCAAGACAACGTACGAAACTCCCGATGGCAAAGAGTACACGGGCTTGAATCCACCGGCGGGGTCCACGATGAAAGGCACACTTTATCCCCGTACCGGAACCCTTGGTGGTTGCACAGCACACAACGCCCTTGTTACCGTCTACCCGCACGACTCTGATTTCGAATACCTTGCCACACTCACCGGGGATGGGTCATGGTTACCCGACAACATGCGCAAGTACTTCACGCGCATGGAGAACAACCACTACCTACTCCCATTACTCAAGGGCCACGGCTATGATGGTTGGTTAAGCACCGAGACTGCACCACTAAGCATTGTTCTAGAAGACCCCCAACTTCTAAGCTTGCTGCTTGGCGGAGCATTTTCCCTAGGCAATGTGACCAAGTCAGTTTTCAATATCGGTACCCTACTCGCAGGAGACGCAAACTCGGCCGCAAACCACCGCGATACCTCACCGGGATACTATCAAGTCCCCCTAGCATCCAATGAAAGCTCTCGTAACGGCCCTCGCGAGTTCGTGACCATTGTTAGGGATGCGAAGAATGCCGACGGCTCTAAGAAATTCCCACTTGACATCCGTATGAATTGCCATGTAACCAAGGTCACCTTTGACGAAAGCACCCCTCCCCGCGCTACAGGCGTCGAGTTTCTAGACGGCAAATATCTATACAGCGCTAGTCCTCGCTCCAAGGCCGCTGGCAAGGGAATACCAGGCTCGGCAGCCGCTTCGCGTGAGGTCATCGTCTCCGGTGGCGTGTACAACTCGCCCCAGATTTTGAAGCTCAGTGGTATTGGACCAGCAGAGGAGCTCCAGAAATTCGGAATCAAGGTTATCTCCAACCTTCCCGGCGTCGGTACGAACCTGCAAGACCACTACGAGACTGCGGTGCAAGGTCATGTCCCGAAAAACTTCACTGCCCTCGATGGATGCACATTCAATCATGGTGATGATCCCTGTCTTGACCGTTGGAATAATCCAGTCCTTGGTAACCACGGAATCTACTCGTCTAATGGATTCGGAGCTGCAATGCTCTATAAGAGCTCGGTCACTGCGGATGATAGCTTCGATGTCTTTGTGTTCGGCGGTCCTATTAACTTCCGCGGATACTTCCCTGGATACGGTGTCAATATCACCGAGCGTCATGACTGGTTCACTTGGACTGTTCTAAAGGCCCACCCCCGTAACACTGCTGGGACTGTGATGCTCCGCTCTGCCGATCCGCTGGATATGCCCGATATCACTTTCAACTACTTTGACACTGGCTCTGGTGACTATCAAAAGGATCTGGAGGCTATCACTGAGGCCATTGTTGTTGCGCGTGGCGCCTTCGACCGCCAGCTGGTTGATGTGTCTGAGGTCCTCCCTGGTGATGATATCAAGACCGATGAAGAGATCCATGACTACATTAAGAATACGGCCTGGGGTCACCATGCTTCCTGTACTTGCCCCATTGGATCTGATGATGATCCCATGGCTGTTTTGGATTCCAATTTCCAAGTTCGCGGTGTCTCAGGCCTTCGTGTTGTGGATGCCTCTGTGTATCCCCGCATTCCCGGAACGTTCACTGCTCTTTCCACTTTCTTGGTGGCTGAAAAGGCAGCTGATGTGATTCTGGACGCAACAAAAACGAGTCAGTAAGCTTATTTATTTACTATCCCTATATTATAATCATCATGAGAGCGAGATTCAAGTCGTGGATCCGCCGTGTGTACATATTTGACCAATGTCTGGTCTTTTGGAAAGCGACAATTAATTTTCAGCCGAATTCTTTCACTCAGAAATACTCCCAGAAACGGACATGTCTTTCTTCAATGGCCCCGACGGGTTCTGGGGCTCAGTTATATTTTTTGAACTCATGGTCGCTCTAACGCAAAAATAAAAAGGTCATTCCCCTCTTCTTCGAAATCGCCCACAATCTTGAATCCACACTTTTCTAGGACACGGCAACTCCCATGGTTCTTCTTTTCACAAAGAGCAAACGCCTTCTCGACCTCTGCCGGAGCATCTTCGCCGTCAATTGTTCGACGCGCCAGATTCCACCACATCTTCAACATCAATTGCAGAGCCTCTGTCGCATACCCTTTCCCCCAAGAAGACGGATGCACTGCATAACCAATCTCAGGGAAGGGATCTACTTGATTGATGCTGAGGGATCCGACGACTCGCTCCTCTGTTTCTGGGATTGACTTGTCCACAATGGCATAATTAAATGAACTTCCGATGATATCGGAGGGACCACTTGTGAAGATCTTGGTTGCCATCCATTCACGGGTTTCTTGAATTGATTTGAATGGTGTTTTGGGGTGGCTGGTTAAGTTAGCATTGTGGACATTCCTCATCAATACCTACATAGGTAAGCGATGATCTTTACTAACTTCATTTGTGCGACTTCGGGCCGGGAACGAATGGCGAAGAGTGCGGCGGCATCGGCGTCGGTAATTGGCCGAAGAAGGAGTCGGTCACTCTCAATTGAGGGCCCTGGTGATGGGACGATCACGTAGGTGGGTTGTTCAGGTAGGCTCATGTTGGAGGTATTTTATTTCTTTATATTTCGGAGAATATTCGTGAAGATGAAGATCGTAAGAAATAGATAGGAAAATTGGGCGGCAGCGCTAAGCCAGTCCCGGAGTCCGATTGACTCACAAATCAACGTCTTTGTATCGGCATTCTGAATCCTGGATGAGTCACTGTATATTTTGTATTGCTTTCCAATGTTTTAGATTTTATGATTTTCTACAAAGATTCCCAACAATGGCAGTTTGAAGCAAGGCAGAACTTTTTATTTTTAAGGTAGTCATGACAATATGTTTTCGATGCCCGAAACCGGGCCCCGCATCGCCGGGGGCCACTGAGCCCTAAAATCGCCAGGGCTAGTGTCCGGTCTCAAGGCGCTCTCATTGACCGGCCCGGTTCGACATCAGGTTCACGGTGAAAGCAGAACATGTCACAGAGTTTAATTTGCCAACATAGTGCAAATTATGACCACAGAATATTGAGTTTCCCGAGCCCACGCTTCGGCTTAGGTTCCGGCTCGGGATTTTTGTGCCAGCTTTCGATGAAAGGCCGAATGGGAATTGCCGCCAGCGGGATGATCTTCGTCTTCGCCCAGAACTTGTGGGAAAAATACACGATAAGGATGAACGGCAGGTTGAAATATGTCGAAACAAAGGTTGCAGTATTCCAATGACCGCGCATAAATGTCGTAAACCCTCCGGTGAAGAAAAGAACAATGTATATGCCCAACGAGATCCAAGTTATGTATGGTTGAAAAGGTGCTGCCCATGGGAGCTCCTTGAAGCGATCAATTCCCTGCGTCTTGCATCCGTAGTAGAATCTGAGATAGACAATGCAGATGCAGATCAAGTTCACTAGAGTAGAGATGGAGACAAGATTTTGTAGCCATGTGAATACTGTGCTGGCCGAATCGGAAAGACTCATGTATCCAAGTGCCATGAAAACGCCATAGAGCGCGACAGCAACCCAAGGGATACCGAAGCGGTTGATACGTTTGAAGACAGCAGGGGCGTGACCCTGGGTTGCCATACCGTACAGGATTCTGGAACCACCCAGGATATTGCTGTTTCCGGAGGACCATGCTGAGGTGAGAACAACTGCGTTGATAATTGAGGGAACCACCTTGATACCGGCATGGCGGGCTGCGATAACGAAAGGCGACTGCGAGGCCGTTCCCGATGAACCCAGAAGATTTGGATTGGCAGACGAAACAATCAGACCAACCATGAATATTGTTATCACGTAGAACATCAAGATGCGGATAAAGATACGTCTGGCGGCCATGGGGATAGCTTGACGAGGGTTTCGAGTCTCGGCTGCTGCGAGAGTGAAGTTTTCGATGCCAGAGTAGGCGAAGAGAGCGTTGTCAAAAGTTTTCCAAAATCCTAAAAACCGGCCAAGAGACCCGCCCACTCCCAAGTACTGGACGAAGGGGCCATAAGGAGCTTTCCAGTAGGCAAATCCAATGGACTCGCCATTCGGGGCTCCGCCGCAGGTAATCACCTATCAAAATGAATTAGCACGCAAAGTAAAAGTGTTCCAGGCCTAAAGGTAGCAATTACCAGAGCCATTATGTTTATACCGATAATGAGCATGATCTTGAGAATAGAAAAACCAAACTCAAGCTCTCCATATACGCGAACAAAGACAAACGCGGTAGAAAGCATGAGAAATCCAAGCACAGTGATCCATATTGCGTTGTTGACAGTGATCCAGAATTCAATGATAACAGCCGCAGCGACAATTTCCGAGGGGATCGATACAGCGTAGGAGTATACTTGGTTCCACCCGTTCGCGAACGCTAGCGCGGGGTCACAGAAGATTTCTGCGTATCGAATAACACCACCATTTAGAGGTACCAGGGCTCCCATCTCACCAACAGCGAAGACGACACTCGAAACAGTAGCACCGATGATTGTATATGCCAAGAATGCACCCAATGGTCCAGCTTCCACGATGGCACGGCCCGAACTGAGAAAAATACCCGTCCCCACCGTACCGGCGAGAGCAATCATCTGGATGTGTCGCTGATGGAGACCCTGTCTGAACTCACGAACCTCCTTGAGCTGGCCCGCGGCATTCTCTATGTCATCATTTTCTCTCATTTCGTCGTCTTCGCAGTTTGGAACTTTTGGGTTGGACGCAATTGGGGTATTAATGCCATTGGCGTCCTTCAAAAGATGGGTCGTTATAGCAGGTGACATAGAAAACCCCGTGGCGTGACACAAAATCTTTGAAAAGGAAAAGACCTAGGATATGTAATAACATTATTATTGCTCGTACTTTTGCACATAATTAATTCTTCTTTCAATTGCGCAAATCGTGGCCCCCGGGTATAGTTGCACAATAACAGCTACTTATAAAGGGCGAATTTCCAATCCACATTTTGTTGTTGGCTACTGAACCGGGTCCCTTATTAAAACGCGGCTTTCGCGTAAAACGAAAAAAGGAAAGAAAAAAGAAACTTTTCAGCGGGGTTTAAATAGGGCATCTATTTACTCCCGGGGTCCTCATCTGCTGCCCAGATGTGGAGCATCTCCCGCAAGAGTGGGCCTCGCTTTGTCAAATTTGGATTGATCCGGGATTATCGCCAGATGGATACATGTGTTGCGTTTCAGAATCCTCTATCAGTGTTGCGTGGTAGTGGAGCTTGGAAGTTGGACCGCTTCAGCCGCGATGAGCATCTTATACTGAAATATAGTTCGGGATGAGCGGTTTAATGAGGATATAAAAGCAAAATAGAAACAAATTACAGTCTAAACTTTTCCATTCTTGAAGATAAAGGATTTAATCCAGTGTAACGAGTTATTATTATTCCACTGTTAGTACTAAGTCTTGCGGACAAGAAACATATTATTACACCCACCGTAGGAGTAAAGGTTCTAAGATTGATGTAGCCATACATGTGGCATTTTATCCCCTTCTATAAGGCTGATTTGTTTCTCTATTCCTTTTGCTACGTGCCAGGTCGATCAAGAAGAAAGAGTGCATTCCAACGAGAATAACAAAGCTAGTAAAGGAAGAGAGAGAGAGAAGGAAAGAGAGAGCTGGCAGAGCATGGGGTTTAAATAGTAGAGCGATCCCCCATGCTAGTAAACAATCAAACAATCCCTCCTTCCTAGCTATTACCCGATTAGGTATAGTAGCACTTCTCTTAAACAAAGGAAAGAAAGCAAACGAATGTAATGCATGCATAACATGCAGATCGTGACACCTTTGGTCTTCTGAGGTTACAAACCATGCATGCATATCAGATGCCAAGTCAGTCTTCTCCGAGCCTTTGGTGTATGTCACTATATATGAGCTCTTTCACTTCAGTTCACCTTAGTCATTTTTAATTTTTCTCTCTGTTTACTTTGATTTCTTTACTTTTTAAGGGTTTGGCCAACCTGTATTTTACCTCTCTTTTTTTCTCTATTAGCTATCACATATCTAGTGACATATTACTTTCCAGTTATACTCCATATATATGTATCATTGTTATATACGTGATGAAAAGAGAATCAAATGGATTTCTATCGAAAGGGCAGCCAGGCTCGAGATAGACCAAGAGTTGTGAATACGTCAGAATATAGTATTCTGGCAGCCAGTGGCCGTACTGGGAAGGTGTTCGTTCCTTGGTTCCTTCTTTTTCCTCACTGCACTTTCAATTTCCTACAATACCACGACAACCTCATCCATCTCTCACTTGCTGTACCCCACCATATACGAATATAGAAAACCTCAATCTCTCCTCTGCTCCTACTCAACCCCACTAACCCCACTATGTGCACAAAAACTCTAGGCGAGGGTCCCCCCGCACCGAGCACTCCCTATTGCAAAAATGGCAAGCCCCGGTTACAACGACAGCACTGCATGTCTGACCATGGGGCAGATTGTCGAACACCGGCCTCCTCGGTTGGCTTCCGACACAAAAGGGCCGGCTCAGATCTGCTAGTTGCGCAATCTGATGGCTCACCGAAGTATGGCACCGGCCTAGGATAAAAGCATCCACCGACAATAGACGTCTAAGCTTTCATTATCCTTGAAATCCATACACCGATTGCGGGAATGGCGTGGTTGCCATGGAACTCCTGGAATTTTGTTGCATGTGGTAATTCTTAACCTTTTGCGTCAAGGACAAGGGCAAGGACGAGCATAAGAATGGTGGTGATGGTGACGGTGACGGCAATACTTTCATCACTTTGCAGAAGGTTCCACCGACGCGTATCGCTCTACAAATTCACGATACCGTAGAAACCCCTAAGAAGAAGGCCAAGAAGGCCAAAGGCAGGGAAAGAGAGATCCCCGATCCTCCTTCTTATTAACCTGCAACGCCTCTTTCGGCCCGATATAAGACCGTGCTATCTATGAATCTCCGCTCGAATGGCTTTTAGTATATCGCGTATATGATAAGCAAAGGGTCACAGATATTTGGGGGCGTTTCCAAGAAATATATAAGCGTGTTAATGACGATTATAATGTGTTCCCCAAGGCCATGATTGTAAAAGGATAGCGGTAGTTGAGTGATACAACGCAAGATGTTGTATTTGATCCGGATTGTTGACATCGGGTTCTTGCTTCCCATAATCGTCTGGAAGCTCTTGGTGGTCAGTCTCCATGGCGTAACTGTCCGAGTTGCGCAGTAGTAGAGCGTTGTTGTGCCCACCGTTGGACTAGCTCGCTCCGAAGAATTTCTCTGAACTCGATATTTCATAGAATTAAGCGCCACAATCTCATGTGGTCACATCCTAAAATATTTGACCGCACCACATCATCTCCTAAGTTATCCAGTCCAGTCCCTGAATTACGTTGTTATCATATAATTATACTTAACGGCTTGTTGCCGAGGTCAGAATGGTCGTTTCAATAAGCAGTTGAAAGTGGGGATGTGGAATTCCGTTCGAACACTTCCAATATCGTCCGGCGATAACTAATTAACCCGTTGGGTTGATACCTAGGTACATTTATTTGACATTAATCAAGATAATACACAAGATTTCCGAGTCCAACCACCCGGTGAACCTTGTGTCTATTAGATAACCGAAATATTACCAAGTAGATCCTTCAGCCCAAGTCTCCCCGGACCTGGAGAATGCACTTCATTTCAAACTAAGGGCATCAACACCATCATATGGAATTCCGAAGCTCTCGAGCAGGTTGGTTGCAGCGGTTTCACCCGACTTGTAAGCACCATGCACGCAGCCATTACCAACAACAGTACAATGCTCACCGGCGAACTGCAAGCGACTGGCTTTGTGGTTTTCCAACGCATCAACCAGCAGCTGCGGCTCATCTCCAACCTTGTCGGCGGAGTAACTCCCATACCCAGCCAGCGGGTCCTGAGTCCAATGTGTAGTTTCAACATTGATCAGACGGGGCAAAGCCTTATAGGGTTCTGTACGGAATAGTTTGAAAAGCGGTTCAAAAAATAGATATATCTCCTTCGGATCTTGCGTGTTCTCGATGCGTTGCGTCAGCGGCTCCGCGATCTGTACGCACAACTCTTTGCTGCCCGTCATAATCCATAGGTTGATTGTCACGGTGGCGTAGTTGAGGATATTATCGTTCTCTCCGATGGAGAATATGCTGGGGGTGGACTGCACGGATGACCCGGACGAAGTATCCGATTCATCTGGCGGAGATGGGTAGAAGACGAACTGGTCATTCTCCTTTGACCAGAAAACGTCGGCGAATTCAAAAAATACTTTGCCCAAGGCGCCGTAGCTAAACTTGGACATGCCCTCTTGGATGTCACTCGGCAAGGGCGGGTTGAATGAGATGAGGTTGTGGTGATAGACGCCCAGTGGGCTAGTCATGATAACTGCATCTCCCCCAATAAACCCGATTTCTCCAGCAGCATCCTTGTACCGGATTCGAGCTGGCGCGGTCCCGTCTTCGTTCCACTCCACGTCCTCGGCATGGTGGTTGAGTCTGATGATGCTCGGATCGCTTCGGAGAGGCTCCGCAGTCCAGTTCACGATCCGATCATAGCCGCCCTTCATATATAGATTGCGCTCGGTAATGAAGTAAGAGAGATGTTTGGACGATGCTTGATCGGTACTAGTGCCGATCCACAATTCTACCTCGCGGACAGCCTGCGGAGCCCAATCACGCTCATCTTCGGTGATGAGCTGGTGCTGGAGGACGAACTCTTTCGCGAATTCGTGGACAGGACGGTCCTCAGCCTCCGGGTTAGTTTCGTAAAACCACTCGCAGTAATCCGCGAACTCGTCTGCGACTTTCTTAGCTTTGAACTGGGATCCAGTTCGGCCTTCTCTGGTGAAGTACAGAGGAACACCATCGTCATAATAATATGGGATAGATAGCTGGGGAATGAGTTTCACCAGGATGTTCTGGGAAGTTTCATGCATCCAAGCGGCGCCTGTTGACTATCAGCACAATCTCGTTTTGCTCGCACCAACCCCCCTATTCCGATCTCTGTTTCGGGTTCGTATCATTATCTTACCAATATCTCGGACACGGTCACCCTTTCGGCTGGTCAAGATTCTTCCACCAATGCGATCGCGTGCTTCTAATACCACCACTTCACAACCATGGCGGTGCAGGACAGCCGCGGCATGCAGTCCAGAAACGCCAGCGCCCACCACAATCACCTTCTTGCGCTCCGACCTCGCTGCGTGTGTTCCCTCGATCAACTCCTTCGGAGTCACATCGAACGCAGCCAGGTCGGAGCAACAATTACTAGGTTTTATGGGATTAATGCCCGTGATGGGAGAAGAAAGGTGAAAAGATTGAGCCATTCTGAGTTGACAAGTTGACATTCGATGTTGAAGTTATTCAGCAAACAAGGATCAAAAAACAAGGATCACGTTGAACAGAAGTTGAGGGGGTTTAGGCTGTGTTATCGCGGTGCATAGTGACCATGGGGGGCTTTGGTCTTATTGGCTTTTATTGCCAGCAGAAAATCGGCTATCTATCTACGTACTTTTCTAGGTTATTATGGGGTAATAACCAATTGGATAAACACTTCTAGTCACATGGATAGTTATATAGATCCATATTAGATATGGAAAAGTACTTTTCTACGTAGGAATTATGAATTACTTGCACATTTATAAACATCTCAAATGAAATTTCAAGAGGATATTGAGAAGATAATAAAATAGTGGAATCACAACAGTATCCAAGTCCTATCAGATTAAATATAGAGGCCACATAAAACGACCGACTATTTTTAATCTACAAAAACTTGTCATCAGGTTGATACACATAAAATAATTAGTATAAAAATAACTTCGAAAAGGGCGGAGATCCAAGCGGTGAATCTTCCGCGCCAATAGAATCAAAGTTCCTAGTGGTCGCTATGCATTGCGGTAGGCTGTGAGGGGAAGCCTTGGAGCGAATCTACAAATGTAGTATTCTAGGGTATTTATTGACATCGTCAGGTTGTTCATGGAGTAGGAAACGATTTTATCGTCATTCCCCTTACTGATTCATGTCCGCCAAATCTGATCAGACCCACATCCCGCATGTACCCGCATCGACCTGCAAATCACGAGTGAGATTTGGCGCGGTTGGCCGGGATTGCCCACGTGAGTCCAAAATAACGTCCAATCAGACCAACGACGTAGATAACGTCCTAGGTCGTGGCCTTGGGGTCCACCGATGGGTTTAACAATGACAACTTTGCAGAACGGATCCTAGGTTAGCGTTGCGGTTTGTTTCAGAGATAGTGAGAAGCAGAAAAGAGATATGAAAGCAAATTTATTGTTCAGTCTAGGTCAGTGAAATTCTCGGAAAGAAGAAAGAAAAGAGGGAGAAAGGTAAGGAGTAAACAACATTCCAATCCAGAGGGGGCGTGTGACTCGGGTACTGTGAGTCAAAAGTAATTGATATTGAATCCAAATCCGAACTAGTGTAGTTTCCTGTACAGGCCATGAAACTACTCGTCTTGTTTACCCATTTGAGGATTGCCATTTTTCATTTTTATTTTATTTTTTATTGTTTTTTTACTGCTAATTACTATTTTCCTGTTCTACTACGTCGTTGTACTTTGTTCGTTCAATCCCCCTTGCATTGAAATAACTTGGCACGTAGTATCGAACACACGTCATCTTTGATTGGTATGCATACTCGTATCAAGGGACGCTAGTCTTTGATTTACCATGCTCAACCATTCCTATCAAGTCCAGCTGCTCCTGAACCTGTACCCAGACACTTGTGCGCAGTACACCAGTAAACCACCAGTTTCCAGCCGAGTCCTTTCCTACCACCGACATCACATTCCGGAATGAGATTGATGAGTGCTGGACACCATTGACATAAGAGGGCTTGCCAGGGCTAGTTATTTGTCTCTCTTCTGATTCCGATTTTGTAGACGGTATGATAGCAGGCGAAAAGTCTACATCGTATAGGCGGGCTTTATGCCAATTGGAGCAAGACAGAAGGACCATGCGAGGGTCACCTACCAATGCCAGATACCCTGTCTTTTCCATGGTCTGCATCTGGAGTGATGTCATTGCCTCAACTTGCTCGGTCGATCGCTGCTGAGCTAATGATTGCCTAATTCGCAGGGCAATTTGACCCAGTGACTCATCGGCCAACTGGCTTCCCTGAAAGAAAGTAGGACACATGCACAATGCATTGCCCATGTAAACATCATTCTCAGAATCAAAAAAATCCTCAGGAGAAGTTCGCAGGTTCAAGGCATTATTGACCATAATTGGTTGGCTTGCCTGGAGGCCCATTGCACCATTCAGCGTATGAACCCACCACGCCAACAGAACGTCACTTTCACTGACGAAGAGCGTTGACTTTTCGTTCAACGATGTAATGTTTTCTACTTCAGCCATTGCCCTCGAATGGAGGTGCTTCATAGATGATGCAGGTAAACAAATCATGCGTCGTTCCTCCTGACGGTGTAGGATTCTTTCAAGGATGTTCAACCCAATGAACCAGAGGAAATCCTTGCGGCCAAACACGCGATTATAGTAGATATATTTCTCTGCCGGAGTGCATTGACCAAGCTCGGAAAGTGGATCGGATCGGAATGAGCGTAGCTTTGGGACTGTCTTTTCATCACGTCGGAGGATTGCGGTCCATGCATTCAAGAAAGTCTTTATGCCCATAACATCTGCCAGGGTGTGGATCCAGGTTACGGTAAGGACCGTAGCATCTTTGAACTTGACTGCGTGAATGGATAGTTGAGGCCGGTCGGTGTAAAGCCAGTCGTCTAGCTTCGTAGGGCTCTCTGCACTGCGGAGATGAGGGCTGAGATTATCGGGAGTATTGAACATGAGACCTTTGTTGCCTGCTTTGGGAAGTTTTTTCCCCAGATCATGGTCCTGTATGCTCATTTTATGATTGGAGATCGTTAGGTGGTAGGCTGGTCGAGAGGCATCAAAGCTAGCTGGGACATGGTACTCGAGCTTTCCATTCTGCGTGAAAGAACCTCAGTGTTAACTTCCAAGCGTTTGGTTCCATTTCTGGGGTACAACACCCACATTTATACGAATTCTAGCCCCCAGTTGCTTCCAGCCTTCAATCTCAAAAAGGTCGTCCAGAGCGTCACGAAGTTTGGCGATATCCAGGACATCATCAAATTTCAGGGAAATGTCGAGAACAGTGCCGCGCATAGACTTCGCTGTGTCCCAAAATCGAAGTGGAATTATGTCATCTGTCGGGACAACATCTGGTTGGCGCGGTTGCGAGCTAAAGCAAATTCCCATAGTTCCGAGAGGTCAAGGGGCCCTATGTCTGAAGAGACCTTTTAAGTGCGCTTGTGTCTGAATACAAAGGGAGAGTAAATCAACCCTCGGTGTTGGAAGGAAGTGCACCGCCCTATGTACATAGATCAGCAATATGGTTACCAAGCTGGCTTGAAGTCCGTAAATTACAGTAAACTGGTATGGTGTTTCATGGCAATAGCACAAAGCTAACTCTAACGATTCATCACATTGTATTCTGCAAGTCAAGATCAGCCGTGTCGTATCGTGTTAAGGGGACCCTTGCGTGAACTTGCATATTTACGTACCATTATGTATGGTGTATGGTGCTCCATACATAATATCACCAAAGCAGCTGATCCCTGCAGTGATGTTCTTTTTCTTTTTTCTCTTATGCTCAGCTAGCGCTCGGTCTTCAGCCCCATGCATCAGTACTTGGTGGCGTTTTTCCCATGTCAAATTGGAGGCACGTCAACCAAGTAGCCATGCAAGCGGTCACGTCTATTCTTGGAGGGTCTGTTGGGATATAAAGGCTGCACTCCCTCAGATGTAATTTTTCCCTCCAATTTCTGTATCAATTTGCCCTCTGTGAAATCATCCGCCATTCCATCATGCATCCCGATAACCAACTAGAGACCGCCATCAAGAATGGTTTTAACCCAAAGAGCCTCATGGCCTTGGAGTTGACCACAGTAAACGAGCCTGTTCGGACAATTCTTGAGAAATACAGCAACATTCCGGCTGCTCAAATTCTGCAGCATGTTACAGATCTGGTTAGTCGCCCTATGTAAGTTGAAATCAAAGCTGATGTGACTAACCTTTGACAGAGAGATCGCGCATTCAAAGTTGTGAGTCCTTTCACAAATAGCATTTCTTTCAAACCTCAACCGAGATTAACATGAGACTTTGAACCAAGTTCCCTTATGCTTGCATTGGACAAGCCTCATTCCTCGAGCTGAGCATTGCCTCATCTCCATTGTATTCCGAGATGCTGGAGCGGGTCAAGAAGGGTGAGAAACTCCTTGATCTCGGATGTGCGTTTGGCCAAGAGCTGCGACAATTGGTATACTCTTCTCTCAAACAACCCCATCAGTTTGACAACGCTGACACGGTATCTTGAAATCTAGATCTACGACGGCGCGGCCCCTGAGAATCTCTACGCCTCTGACCTACGACCTGAGTTCCTCGACCTCGGTCACGACCTCTTTCTTGATCGCCAAACTAGCAAGATCAACCTCATACCCGCAGATGTTCTCAATGACAATTCCGATCTCGTCACTAAATTGACGGGCCAACTCGGCATTGTCTACATCTCTTTATTCCTTCATGTCTTTGACTTCGACACACAAATTACAGTGGTCAAGCGCGTGTTCAGCTTGCTTGCTGATAAACCTGGTTCCCTGCTTGTCTGTCGAGTGGTTGCATGTCGGGATCAGGAGGTTTTAAACAAGACCACTGCCCGTCTGCCTTACTATTACCATGATCTGGCTAGCTGGAACAGACTTTTGGAGCGGGTTGGAGAGGAGTCCGGGCTTAAATTGGAAGTAAAGAGCTGGGAGCAGGAGGATGCTTTGGCTAAAAACCATCCTCTTCCTGGAATCTATATGCTTGGGTCTTCCATTCGCCGGGTGTAGATGTTCTCCCCCAGGTATCTGCAGACAACGAGCATGAAAAAGAAATTCAATAATATTGATATTGTTGTATCTCATCAGATCATGATCGTCCAGGTATCTAGTTGTCCCTTTTAGGGTAAAGATGATCTTAGATTTGGAAAGTAGCTTGTATGCAATATCCATGAATCTCGAAACATTGACTTTGCCATACGAAAGCCGCTTTAGTACTTATGTCGCCATCACCAGTGGAGTATAGAGTTTTTCAAACTCATAGGTGGAAAGGGTGTTCTACTCATTACAGGTAATTTAGTTCTGAATTTTGTGGAATTCTCTCGTCATTCTGCACACAGAGAAAGTAGCACGAATATAGAAACTATTCTTATCCCTCAATCTCACTCATCTTGAAGCATAGCGGACCTTTGAGAACCATGGTGCTCTCTGTCAATTCTCCATCAAAACGACAATGAGTTCTGTGATAATGACATCAAGTTGAGGTGACATTGCCGCCCATATAACCCCACTTGTTACCCAATAAGACATGGCTCATGAATTACCTCATCTGATCGTGTCTAGACCTCCACAAAGCCCAACCCAACCCATAGCCCATTAGTTGGGGCCTATGAGGCACCCATTAAAACCTATCTCGGCGCTAATAAATCGTCCTCTATAATCGCCATATTGCGACCTTCCACCGGTCGTATAACGTTCAAAATTAAGAATCTAGGTTGAGAGTAGCTATATAACTAAGTATATATTTTAATTTGAATTTGAATTCGACCGGTAAGGGTCGAGATACCGCGGAAAAGGTAAAAGTTAATATTTTGATATTGGATATATTAATACTTTCTAGTGAACCTATATAATTTTTAAAATTTATAAATAAACGTGATTTTTTATATTTTTAAATATGATATAGTTAGTTAGTAATTGATTCTAAATCATTTAAACTAATAAAATATTACCTTTAACTAGGATAAGGATTAGAAACGGGGGTAAAACGAAGCGTAATTTCAAAAACCCTAAAAGGGTGGGTGTTCAAAGTATCTAAATTCTCGGCATGTTTGTACTGTTTGGGGCCCATTTGGGGGGCCCATTAACCCACAGTGGGCTTCCACCTTAGGCCCAAACCCCAACCCATTTGCGGGTTAGGCCCGGGTTGGGCTTTGGGCTTTGGGCTTTGTGGGCTCTGCGGAGGTCTAATCGTGTCGATATGTCTCATTTGTCAGCTCCCCGGCATTGCTTGCCAGATTTTGATACCTGCATTTCGGTGGAGCGCACTGTAGCTGAGTCTTCCAGGTACGATCTACCAGGTATGTAAGGGGGCAGCGGGGCCGTGTTTACGGGCCGTCAGAAATGTATATGTAATTGGGGTCGTATTTGCCTTGTGGAACATAGGTCAACTGCATGCTCTGAAGGAGACTTTATATTTGGCATTACGACTGAATTAAATGTCAATATAAAGCTCATTTCATAAGGTTCAAGCGAAGGTCGGTCTCGGGTCGTGGCAATCCGGCGGTAAGTGCCGGAAGCTTTACATGACCTTGAAGCCTACTCTCAAAGGGACTGTGTCTTTGCCGTAGAGTTAAGTATTAAACATCTGTTAGCGCAAGGGCAATGTGGAGTGTTCTTTTTGTGGGGGGAGGGGGGTTTCTTTTCTTCTTTCGGTTATTTTGCTTTTTGTGATGAGAACCGCCGAATGTAAATCTCGTGTATATCAATACAGTATGAGGAGAAACATGTTCAATAGTGATCCGTAGCTGCAGCTGTGCCCCCAGACGTCGTGAAACAGGGGCAGCATAGCAGCATACCCACCCACGAACAATTTGAGATCGATTCAATGACGTTATGTCTCTGGAAGCAGTAGTCTCTGGGTGCTACCACACTATACTACAGTACTCCGTAGTCCTGTATTGCCATCATATGCATGAATGCGGGCAGATCCTGGTGCTTTGAAGTCGGTAGCATCTCTGTGACAAGGATTATGATGTACTGACTGATAGATCTAGGCGCAAAATTGTGGGCCGTGTCTCCTTACTCTTGTATTTTCTTTTGAATGACTGGGGCAGATCCCAATTATTGTAACATTTGTATGCTGGAAGGAAAAATTAACTTCGGAATACAGTGGGTTCGTAAAGACTGGCCCGTGTTCAGAAGAGTTATATATTCACAGAGGTGTCCCCAGTATCTAAACAAATTCACTAGACTAAATTTTTATCATCTTTTCCTATTGATATTCTTGAGTTCACCATGAAGTTGCAATATCTTTTCCAAGGTCTGTGTCTCCTCAAAGCAATTGAGGCACAGACCGAGCAAGAGCAGGCCAAAGCTCTGTGTGAATCCCTGAATGAACAACTGAAAACGCTGGACAGCGGTCACAAGTTCAAGTATATTTGCGGCAAAACTGGAACCACCCCCAATAAACTTGGTCTCCCTGGCAAGACTGAGACCGCCGAAGAATGTGCCGAGCTCTGTGCCGCCAATGATGAATGCAAAGGAGCCGCATGGGACTGGAAATTCAACTCTTGCCAGCTCTACACAAGTGGAGATGATCTTCAAGTCCGACGTAACGCAATCTTCCTACGTCGCGAGGTCGAGAGCGGTTCCACAGATTGCACAGCAGTGGAGAAAGTACTTCGGGAGTGCGAGGAGGCGGAGAATGACCTGCAGGAAAGCCTGGACAAGTGTCAAATTACCAAGACCGAATCGGAGCAAGCACGCGAAACTATGGCAGAAAAGCTCGAAGCTTGCGAGGTTGAAAGGGATCTGTGTGCTGAAGGCCAGGGCGATGCTGAAAAGTGTGAGGCTGAGAATTCGCAAATCAGAGATCTGACTGAAGAACTCCAGCAATGTAACACTGCAACTGTATATAATGCTGCTGAGTTGGAACAATGCCAATCCGCCTCCTCTGCTTGTGACTTTGATTTGCAGCAATGTCAGCACAGCGTTTCATCCGGCGCTCTTGAGCTACAGCAGTGCCAATCCACATCTTTCTCATGTGCTCTTGAGCTACAGCAGAGCCAGGCTGATGCTTCCTCCAATGCCAACCAACTGCAACAATGCCAGAATGCTGCTTCGGCTACCGCCACCCAGCTGCAGCTATGTCAGAACATTGCTTACTCCAGCGATCTCGAGTTGCAACAGTGCAAGGCCAATGCTGCCTCCAGCACCAAAGAAATCCAACAGTGCAAGACCGACGCCGCATCCAGCCTTAAAGAGCTTCAACAATGCAAAGCAAATGCTGCGGCCGGCACTGGTGTCCCTGCTTTCAGGGAATGCAACGCTGGCGGTAATGGTCAGGTTGTCAAGATTGGAAATAGGTCTTTCAGGCAAAGATGCAATGTCAGCATGTGGAAGCATCTCATGCCTCTAAGAAGGGTTGTAAGACCAGGTCTTACAAGACAGGAGTGTGCCATGATTTGCGCTCTGGATGGTGGTTGCCAGAGCGTCTACTATGTTCGATCGACTGGAACAGTCGGTGAATGCCAGCTGCAGAACCAAAACATTGAGTCTAGACTCAACCAGGGCAATGCAGATATCGCTTTTATCCCCGTGTGAGTCTGAAGCACTTGGTTTGGAGAGCGCCAGCAGATGGCAGACTTTGTGTGCCTCTTTTGTCCCTGGCCCAATAGTGCAAGCTATCATGGTTATGGCTGCATCTTACAACCGAGTTTCGAAACTACCACATGTTTAGACTCATGCTTTATTATCTCGCCTTGTCAGCTAGTATCTTGGGTGATTGTGACCATTCCCTCTGTTGCTATGTAATTCTCCATTACTACCCAGTAACATGAGACCCTTTAAGCCCACGATAGTTTGCTTTGCCATTAGTCACGGATAGTATGTGAGATAATATCAATATCACTAAGCCATTGAGCCTTTTTTAAGCCTGTGTAAACTTTATTTTTACTACCTTGCCGTTCTACAACACCTGCGGTAGGTTAGTTAGCTAGCCATGAATCCTTGGATAGAGTTTGTCTTAGAAATCTTTCGCTTCTCTTGCTCGAATCTTTCTGAAGACATCTACCCTGTTCCATACCTATGGCTATGTGGCAAATAAACACAGCAAAGAAACAAATTGCAGAAAGTTCTCCAGCAAATGACTTATTTGGACTTTCATTTTCATTGGAATAGGGATCAGAGCATATCCTGATGAGGTTTCTCGGACGCACTCCTAAGGGACTATATAGCAGGGGATTTGTTTTCTGAAAGATTGAATGGCTTTTGTAGAAGACCCTGGCATATTGTATTTATCTTTGGTACAATGTATGAGGTGGCATACTCAGGTAGCTGAACATCGAAGTCCAATACATATGGTCAACATCTAGACATAAAGAATCTGTTATGTAACCAAAGGTCCTGTGAAGTAGGCAAATATGGATTTCTTTCACAGTTCACTGGCCATGGAATCGATGAGCTAGGTACAACAGAATACGGTGCTCGTAATATTCCAAGGCACACTGTTTTGTAGCAAAGAGAATCTCGCTGCCATTCACGGCAAAATTCTTTTATGAACTTCCCAATCAGCCTCAACGGAAGATCTGCATAATCAGCGTTGGCCTCCATGATGGCCAGTAAGAGATTCTGGCTTCATTGTTGTAATGACTTTGTTCGGCGGCATTGAACTCATCAAGTAATTCTTGGGGAGCGTCAAGGGTCTTCTTGTTGTTAACGGTGATCATCATGGTCTTGGCAATGCTGGGACGCCATTCTTGTCCATAACAAATAGCATCTAATAGCCAGGAATGAGAATACCCAGTTCATCAGGTAGTCTGATTCCAAACGAAGACTTCCTGCGAGGAAGGGGGATGAGTCGAAGAGGAATCCATCTTTGGTCGGTATTGACTGTGCTGTGTGTTGTGGTGCATAGACGAACCAGAGAAGCATTCATAATTAGGTCATTGGATTGGAGGACAAATAGCCCGCCGACCTTCGCAATTTCTGGAACACCAGACAGGATCTCTGGCCTATCACAAAGCTCTCCGGTCTCAGTGAGGAGATAGGGTGGCCTAAAAATCTGGGCATCGTAGTGGTTGGCAGAGCAATTACCACCAAGGCCTCCACCACCGTTTAACACCCGAACAAAGTTGTTCTCCTGCAGCTGGATGAACTTATCCGTTTTAGGGTCGTAGATTTCTTGTACGAACTGCACGTTCTCTTCATTGAATGTAACACCGAAGGTCTGACCTCCGGCAATAAGAACTTTACCGTCTGGAAGTACAACCGAAGTGTGGAAGACGCGCTCCCAATGTATCATACCATCCTGACCCGCTGGTTGCACGGTCGGTTTTTCACCTGGCTCACCGAGGGTGATGATATGGGCGTTGCTTGTGGCCCAAGCTTTATCGTAATCCGGTGAACCACTAATAGTCAAGATTTTTCCTTCGGTGAGCCTTTGTTCAGATGGTTTTATTAGGGTATATAAACCCCTAGATTTCTAGTTTACAATAAATCATGATTCTTCCTCTGCTTTCTCCCCACACTTAGTAGTAATCTCTACTCTCTACAACAGAAGCTGCCTTCTCCTTCCGTGTAGTACCAGTTCATGGCAACGCTAGGACCGGCCTGGAAATTTGTATTTTTCTTCCAGCCGAAGAGCCGTCCATGATTATCAGCTCTCCAGGCACCTTCCATGTCGTTAGTCAACATAGGTTTGACTATAGCGCCTGGGAGCAAAGTCCAGCGCTGAGTATACGAATCCCAGACTTCGCCGTCCTTATAGACATTCGAGCCTCCAGACCAGGAACCGCCGATCACGAATACACGACCATCGGGATGTTGTGATCGATGCCTGATATCCACGATAAATATTCATCGGGGTTCTCTCGACCCATTTACCGGTAGTCGCATTGTATAAACTGGTCTGCGAGGCATCATTTCCACCCGTGACAACCATCACACCGGTACCGTCGATTGAGATACCAGGGCAGAACATATCATGGTGGGTGTCGGTTACAATACACTTCGACACAGTGTTATCGAGTGGGTTCCATCGGGTCGTGACAGTCTTGCCCCCCGGTGTAGAGTGTAACTCGTCGGAGCCCCATGATGACTACAGAACAATTTTTCCAGGCGCTTCTTGAACACCGGAGACTGGGACAACGGGAAAGTTGATAGTTAGGCCTCATACACCTCGTTTGGGATCCTGAGGGATAGTGTATACAGTTGCATAGACATTGAGCTCAGAGATTCCGACCGATGATGGCTCGGTAACCTCGGTTGCTTGAGCATTGGCAACAAGCCTCACGTATCGCGTAGGGGCAGGGTCAATGACAGCCATGCCCTGTCTGTTTAAGTCCGGCCACATACCGTACGCAACCGGGCCCTTCCAGCTTTCTCCATCGTTACTGATGTAGACTTCATGTTCTATGATCAATTCACCCTAAGAAGCATCCAGGGGTGGCAGTACAACCCAGGCAGTGAGGGTGGACTTCTTCATGTCGATCGTGACGTTATGGGAGCCACCCAGAAATATGGAGATGCATTGATTTGTATGGTGTCAAAAGGTTCATTTTTTTTGGACTTGCAACCACCCAAAAATACGGAGATGTGACAGAAATCTGTAGTATGGAAGTGTATGGTACAAAATGACTGATATTGAGAACTCTCTAACTAAAATGACACGAAACCGCAATTTAACCAATCTGTGCGGACCTTGCTGACTAACTGTAATATGCACTTTTGTATGGTACAGTGACTCCGCAAAAGTATTAACACCCCTTCCACTACCGCCTTCCTAATTTATTATACCGTCTATTACCCTTAACCTTTTATTGGTGGATATTTAACTGGCAGAATCTGGGGTGTTAACACTTTTGCGTAGTGACTGTATGTCGAGTACCAATGGTCACATGATTTTCCCGTATCATACCTCGTTTCTGCCATGTAATCCACCTTGCACTTTGACAAGATGCACTAATTTGTATGGTGTACAAAGACTTCATTTGAATCAGTTGAGGTATGCATGGTTTACAGTACAGTACACTGTATAGAGCGGTGTACAAAGCGGTCGTAATTCAGGCATCCAGGCATCAACATCTCCCTCAAAATTGGGTTTTGAAGCCTGACCGCTATACCGCTTCGTAGCTCACCCTTTTTTCCTACTTTATTTTTCGGTCAATCGCCCCAACTATTTCGCATGCGGCTTTCAGCTACGTGCTGAACCGCCACATTTTGGGCATTGACGATTATTTGTTCCGTTCCTTGCATATGATTTGTGTCTACTCCGTAATGCTTCGTGATATGCTTTTGTGTTATTCCGTACACAAGCAACTACTAAACATCTGCACGTTAGGGGAATTTGCTATATTTGTCTTGGAAATCAAAAAAATTTCAGGATATTAGGAATTGAAATACGAAATAATACAATATTAATACAACCATCTGTCTTCGCCGTATGTGCTTTCAGCAATAGTTTCATGCATGCCGACGGGGGCAAAGACTCCGGAAGGTATTTGGAGACTAATTCAACTCAAGTTGATCTATCTACGAAATAGGGCTTACCCCAACTCTGAGTGAATACTTCGTGTTCGGATGAGTATGCGTATCTCATATTCTGTGCAATTATGGCAATGGGAATAATCCCACATGATCATTGCAGGAAATTACAACCGTTCGAGCTTGATGTTACACAATCCCCGCTGCAATCCACAACACTGAAACAAATGCGTGTAGGGATAGTATGTAACTTACAGAACGAGGTGGATGTAACGCGTATAATTGCAACATACCCCTGCTCATCGTAATGCATTACCGAGAACAGGACCTCAGTACGGGGACATGCAGCCCACATCGATAGTCTAGTGAGTCGCTCTACACCCCTCAGCTGACGGCCCTCAGCCCACACTTCCCACGCCACATAATCCTTGATTCATGTAACCATCAATTCTTAGGTTGGGCTAGCAACCATCACTTCCCAGATCGCAAACATATGTTCGTTGGGGGTGATGGCCCTGGTATCGATGCGATTGTTGGCCAGAGACTTTCCCACGACCCACCTCGTTCTATTGGTCTCCCTGGTGGCAGCGATCCTACTGAGGCGCGCATGGAGCTCGACAGCTGGGTCATCCATGGGGGGGGGCGAATACTTTTTCACACCTTCTATCGAGGCGCTGAAAACCTACCTTACGGGTCCACCGGATTACCCTTCGCCCCGTACATCCACGATCTAAATTAAGTCAACAGCGATATGAAAGCTAACGCGCGGCGAAGTGTGCCAATCTTCAACTATTTTTCCTATATCAACTAGTTGTCTTTAAATTGAATCAAATTTTTTTTTGCAACAATGATCCTCTAACACCGTATATCTATTGGAATATGCAGTTAATAGGTCTACAAAAATGTACAAAAACTCTGACCTGAGCTGCTCCCTATGTGGTAGAATTTACATGTGGACTGATGTTCTCCCGTAACATCAACATTGCCATGGAACACAGAGCCCTTGACCTCTTGTTACTCAGAGAGTTCCTCACATATCCCGGTCTAAAGCACGTGGATGCGGTTGATCGAATCATCTAATATCTATTTCATAGTGCTGAATTTTATCATACTTTTCAAGTGTTTCGAAATCCACAATCAATTGCTGCTCTTCTTACCGGTCAACGGACAGGCATTCGCAAAACCTACGACAAACAGAGCAAGTTGACTTCATACATAAGGCGGTAGCTGGTTTGTGAGCGGTATTTTTGAAAGGTGGTATAACGGAGTTGGGGAAGTGTAGTTTGAATGGATGGGTGGTCGTAAGAATGTAATAGCGACTTCCAACTAGAAATAACTAGAGACCACAAGACACTAGTTACCGTATGAAGGTTTAGTCTTTAGTACTAGGCCCTAGGCTTATGGGCTTTTTATATTTAGCTCTAATCTTAATATACCCTTCATAGTATTAAATTGACTATCAGAGTAGAGTATTCTATCTACCGGCGGGGTTAACGCTACTATGAGTAATGTTATTCAGAACAGGAATAAATTTCGACCATGGAGCGTATGGCTTTAGGCCTTTACTGTCCTCAGCTAAAGCTACGGAGTTCGCATGACTCAATGAAACCAACATGGAACATCGATCCATTAGTCCTTGCATAGGTAGTCCCTCATACCCGAAATGGACGGCGTGAAGAAGTACTCACCTCCACGAGGGATGACAAAGCGATCGAGGCCAACTGTCTTCGAGTTCTGTGGTGGTGGAGGCTTGCTTGGGTCAGGGAAATTGACCTGAGGAAGAGGCTCCTTGTACTTCACACAGTTGTCATCATCGCGATGGTGTGGAGGAACCTGGCCGATGATTGGGTCAATTCCTTGCGGGGCGCTACCTCCACATTGTTCAGTCATGTCGTCGGGGGCATCTGTCTTGTTCGCCCATTCTGAGATGAGTGTTAGCCACATAACTACCAGATTTGCAAGTAAGCAGCCAACACACCTTTCTGAACGGTGCGGAACCCATTATTGATGCTGCTCTGATATGAAACGAACAACAAGCCACGCTCTATCAGCGAGACACCACCTCCCTTTTCAGGAATTAGTGTGAGATCTCCGTACGGAATTCCTCGGCGGAGCATGAGGTGCTTGTTGTAGAAAGGGTGGTCATCTCTGGGACCGCATTTGCGAATATGCGAAGCATACGGACACTTTGTCTGGTCATCTTGAACGTAATTGAAGTCGTCTGTGTGGTTAGTAGCTTCTTGCGCTTTCCAGTTCTTCTCAAAGTCGGCCCCCCATAATTCCTTGAGCTTCTTGACGTTTTCGTTTGGTTCCTGGTCGAGAATCTTGCTAGGATCATTGACCGGATGAAGTTCCAACGGAGCTCCTACATCGAAGATAAATTAGTTCCGTCCTGCCATATTGTTCCCTCCGGGACTATCCACAAAATACTCACCATCAGGCCAGCGTCCCATGACGCGTGATGAGAATCGGCGAAGCTCTTCCTTGGCTAGATCTGACGGGGGCATCTTCCCTTCGGTTTTGATTCTCTCAATGTTTGAGGCACACCATCTGGGTAAAGACGCCATCAAGTTTTAGTCAGATGTCGAGTTGAAAACTAGAACGAAAGAGAACTTACGTGATGAACTCTGGAGTTTTCTGCTCGTAAGTGCGGAAAACCATGAAGCTACCATCCTTAGCCCATGCGGGCGTAGTGCTGGTATCTTGGTCACCTCCAACTAGGATCACCCTGAATTTTCTGTTACCGGAAATAGCTAACAGATTTTTGGATTTGTACTAACCCAGCAGGGATCGGCTTCATGCCGTTCGGATGCTTCTTCTTCTCAAGATCGTCCAAACCGATCACAACGGGCTGGGAAAGTCCGTCCACCCACCCGAAGCTGTAGCAGTGTTAGACTCTCATTGTAACTGATTCGATGCTCCTGAGATCTTACTGTTCTCTGTCATCAGGCAGAACATGGCCGCTCTGAGTGAAGACCTTCGCCATACTTGGCTTATCTTGTCCAACGGCAAAGGTTTGTTCAACCAATTTTTTGATTGTTTTCTGTACGCTTGCATCCGATTCACCGACGATGATAAAAACGCCATCAATCCATCCGTTTCGTGGCTTGAAGTGGTGGTACCATTCATGTTGATCATCCAAACCTTGATGCTTTGCCGGGTCTTGCTTACCCTCGGGGTAGGTCATATCCTGATACTGTCCGCCGTTGAAAACGTCATCGGTAAAGGCTTCCGCGCCGAGCTGTATATGATCAGAAAACGAATTTTCTCTCGGTCAAAATGTGACACCATACCTTAGCAAGGCCCTTGGAAGAGAAGGAGACATTGACTGCTGACAATTGCAACAGCCCCTCAAGGGTACCCGCTGCCTTTTTTCTATACACAGTTTCTCTCATCTTGAAGGCATCGTCGGCTGTAGTGATGAAGTTAACCAATTGGGCTAGGTGGGTTTTGAAAAGACTCGGATTCGTGATCCTAAAGAAGTAAAACGTTTCAAACTTCTTAGGTAGACGAGGCCTGATACAATCAGTGATCATGTAGTTCAGGTGGCGGCCGAGTTTCTTACCATATATCTCCTTGGATGTTTTTTTTGTTGGGGGTAGCCATCTTGAATGAATAAAGCTAGATGTTCTCGGGTTTTGAGAAAAGATTTGATATTACACATGAGCAGAAGGGGAAGGCTTTTTATATTTCACGAGCGGGGCAGGATAGCGTTTACTACTCGTGCTAGACGGCATGGCGAGCTGAAAACGTACCTTACGTCAGAACCAAGTTGTTTCTGCCCAAAATGCATCTGCATTCGCCAGCTGGGTATCGTAGGTTGCAGAAGCAGTACTCGTATACCATCAGCTAGGCCTGAGCATTGGATGGTATAGGTATATCACATCTTAATGGGCGAAGATGACCTTGATGTGCATACGTGTATGCAATGATGTGCAGCTATGCAACAAATCACTATCTGGGTAAGGTGATAGTCGTAACGCTAGGACCAATGCCTTGTCAGAGGCAGTGTGATTACTCGCCGTTTGGTAGTAGATGGCTGATCCCTTCCGTTTTCAGGTCCTCCCTCGGACGAGTGAATGGAGCCCAACGCATATTTCTAGTTATTCTCATATACCACAGAGAATGCAACCTAGTTAGATAAAACAGGCAATTGTCGGTTCCAGCGTCATCGTCTACTACATACGCTTTTCCTGCATGCACAACTTTAACTGGTGTAACCCACCGCAACCCGATCTTCTCAACATTCACCAACCAACATGTCGTATTTTTAAATGGGGTCTCCTTGTTGGGTCCGACTCGCACCTTGATATGCGACGTGGACCTGCCGGTTGATGCTGTTTATTTATACCGCTATGAAGGGGTAGTTGAGGTGTTCTGTATAGGACTGAACGGCAAAGTGTGGCGCATACAGCCCGGCCAAAACAGATCTATAGGTCAATTTTATTGGTTCTCCAAGTACTAGTGCGTAAAGATTTTCTATCCACGATAAAGAGCTCCCGAGGTCGGGAAAATAAGTGATCTGTCACGTAAGGGCTTTACTCCGCGAGGCGGACCAATCACGTTTGTGCCAACTGTGACAACGAAATACTACAGCGTGGCACAACACGACGATTTACTCGAAATCAGTCTTTGCAATCAGTACAAGGGCTTTCTCGGGGATATTTAGCCAGGGGGAACAAGCGGGGGAAAAAAATGCTAACCGCAAAATCGTGAAACCAATCTCGGCGTCCGCAATTGGACCCGTAGGAAAGCGGGATCATGGGGGCCCAGTATGCATGACCGAAAATAGAATTTTGTCGGAGGTAGGAAATCCCCACAATCACAAAGTAAACATCTTGTAACAATACGATCATTAGTCTGACGTTCTGGAAATATTCGATGGTAATAGATAGAGAACCGCAAGGCGAGCAAAATTCGAATTCCCCAGAATAAGTATGGCCAGGTAGTGATACATGGCACTCTCTATGAGGTTTGCAATGGGGAACAAGTATGTTTATACCAAAGAGGCTACATTATTCGACCACACCAAAACACCTCTTTTTTGTATATTGAGAAGTGATTCAGAGATGTAAAGCATGGATAGCTTTGTTGATTGGAAAGAGATACGTTTAAATGCAGATGAAGAAGTCACGAAAATGTACGATATATAATGGAATATCCAGACGAGCTAGCCACACTATTCACGCTGGCCACGCCAAAATTGCTTCGTAGATGCGGGATATCTCACAGTCCATCTTTGTCTATTGTTGCCTTCGAATGGTTGTCGCTGAAAGCTTTCAGCAGAATGTCTCAATTTTACTGAAACACTACCGCTACATCATAATAAGTGTTCATTGCAACTGCCCCGGTGTGGGTACCGTTGGGGATTTCTACATGGCGAACGTATTAGCGCAATTAGTTGGGCCAAAACCTGGCAATTGTGTTCATAGGCCATCATTGTTGATCTGGCGTTTTGATCGAGCATATCTGCCATGCTGTCGATGATCAGATGTTACACGTCCGTTTCTGAACACGTAACTAGTCATAGATCAAGTGTAACTATATACATACCAGTAGAACCAAGCCCATATTTTGAAAAATAGATAGCCACAAGAAAGACAATAGGTATAGTATGTTTGTCAAGAAAAATATCCCACAGCCTTCTCTGTGAGACGCTTACTACACGCTACTTCAGCTCGTAGAATGGAACGTCTAAAAATGCCGGTTGGCAAAATCAAACAATTACATCACATTGATTGTCTTACCTCGCATTGTGAACTATTGACCGAGCAAGAAGGAGCAATATGTTTGATTTCATACTATTGTTACGGAGGGAAAAGAGGCAAGACAAGAGATAGTAAAGAGCTGATATCTACCAAAGGCGGGCCTGAGTGCCAGATCAGGTCAACTTACTGTCGACATGAACATGATGGACCGTCCATATAGTATGGCTTTAGGATGCTGATGCCAGTTTGAGCCTTAAGCAAAATGTCAAATCAGGTTAATGGGTGTGACGAAAAGCTTGACCAAGGAATAACATGTTACAATAGTAGACTTGGTTTCAAATTTTATTGCTTCAATTTTCCCACAATCTGCAAGTCAGACATAAGGAAAAGCAGTGAACGGTAGGGATAGATATTATACTGGGCTCACCCCTTTAGCGAACATCAAATCTAGCCCAAAGAAGATTGAGTGAGAAACAGTTCAGCCAGAAGATCAACGCAGAACTCTAGAGGGAAATCTCCTCCTTTCTTCTCCTGATGGAGATCCTGGCAAATGGATCCGCAGACAGTCTCATGCCAGACTTGAGAATTTTTGGTGTGCATCCTTCAGCCACTTTGAAGTCGTATTTCATGAGTATCTGGCACATGATGACCTTCATCTCAGCTGCAGCAAAGAATCGTCCGGGGCAAGCGTGCTTTCCAAATCCAAAGCCCATGTGTTCAGGCGAGGGAGACACGAACTGGGCCAGAGCTTCTTTGTCCATGGACCCCTCACGTAGCTTCAGGAAGCGGTAGGGATCAAACGTCTCGGGGTCGGGGTAGATGCTTGGATCCCACATCTTACTGCAGGACACGAGAATAGTTTCATCCTTGGGGACAATAGTTCCATCAGACAATTTGATATCAGCTTCAGCCTTTCGTGCCATTTTTGCTGGTTTGTGTTAACGTGGATAATTACGGGTAATGGAGGGTCATTTACCGATAGCCATAGGCTTGACCCTCTGCGATTCCTTGATGACACTGTCCATCAACTTTAGCTTGTACATGGTGCTCTTGTCCCAGCCATCGGCTCCCAAAACCTCAATAATTTCCTTTCTTAGCTCTTGAATAAGGTCTTCGCGGCCGCAAAGATCGAGAATTGTTTGGGTAAGTAGGTCGGTGGTTGTGTGTATAGCAGCGGTAGACAGAGCCAGTTGCATCGCGGCGGGGTGGAATCTTTTGTGGCCTTGCGAATTTTCATCAAGCCACTGGATAGCATCGTGGTATGTCTCCCTTGGTCTGCCCTGTTTGATGGCCGCCTCTCGCGCTTCATGCCGCTCTTTGATAACAGGCATAATAATATTCTTAGCCTCTTGTAGCTCCTGTCGGATTTTGCGACATTTGGGCAAGAAATTAGCAGCCAGAGGCCTAAGAATCTCGGGCCAGAGTCGGAGTTGAGCTGCAGCCATCAGGGAGTCGATCGTGTAGTTGATTGTTATACGTAGCCATTCGGGGTTACGGCAAATCTTCTCGCCGAGGAACACGCGGGACGACAGCGACGCGATCAACCCAACCGTCTTCGTCCTCAACTGAATGTCATGCCAATCTTCCAGAGTAAAAGTCAGTGATCTGGACATCGTAGATTTTGAGCACCGGAAAACTGACCTGGATCATCAGTCCATTGAGTCTTCAGCACGTAGTTAGCTTCGTCAGACATGGGGCGAGTAATGTTGACTGGATGTGTCAGTGAATTGAAGGACGTGGCAAGTCGTCATGGCCTTACGGAGATGCTGGGTGAGCTTGGTGCGCACGGTGTCTTGGATGATGTCCGACGTGACGGTAACCCGGACAGCGTCAAACCCTGCGATGTTGACATGATGTTCATTTACCAAGGCACCGCTCAAGCTCAGCGACGGATGGCTTCGAATATCCCCGGCATAATCAGCCGACAGGATAATCCTGACACCGTTCTCGGTAACCACACGGAAAGCGCGTGCCTGCAGAAATTGTTCGTTAGGGTGTGACAGGCTGATAAGCTGAGAACGCAAGACATACCTTCGCAAGTCCACTCGTGATGAGGCTGTGCGCGTCTACCAGATAGCGCTGTCGAGCCTTGGCAATGCTAAATTCGAATTGCCGCTTGCCGTTCACAAGAGGTAACTGAGAGCTTTTGGTCGAGTTCAACAAATAGAACAACCCGAAGAGAACGGCCAAGCCCGCAAGGCTGATCGTCCCCAAATTTTCCAGAAGAGGTAGTGTTTGTATGACCATTTTGCGGAACGGACAAGGAAAAGTGAAACTAAAAAGTAAAGAGTATTTGAGAGAAGGGCCAAATGAAGGGCCAAATGAATGAAAATAATCGAAATGGTGGCCTTGATTGTCAGGTATGCAAACCAAATGACTAAAAAAAAAATGATACAGTGTGATGGAATGCGATGATTCCTGAACAGCTACGAGTTATCGTTAGTCTTCGATTCCTCATGTGCATTTGGGCTCTAGGTAGCTTTGCCTTTGTGGTGCCAATCACGATCAGATCGTATCACCCTTGCAGGCACAGCACTTCTCGCGACATGAGCCTACTATGGTTTCTTTTTGTATCAATTCCAAGCGCATCAATATTTTGGGTAATCACTCACGTTAACTGAATTTTCTTCTCCACATACATATGCGACATGCATACGATTCGACGTGTCGATCGTCTTTCACAGCAATGACAAAGGGTACCTAAAGTGGGACTGATTACACTCTATGGTATTTGAAATACTTAATAAGGGTGTGGATCATTATTGAACTGTGGCTAGCTGACAGCATGCATTCACCTAGATTGAAAAAGCATTTATTGCGGCAAGGCTTGTACGGCCTCCCAATGGTATTGCCTTTTCTTATCAAGTATTTATTCTTAGCTAGCCATAGGCGGCTTGAGAGACCGTCCATGGTATTTTTGCTTGGTGCTCGTTTAACATTATCTTTAATGATTTGAATGGCTTGGTTGGGCAATGAAGGGAGGTAGGCTTGGCATTGGCTTGGCATTGGCTTGCAGTGGCTTGCAGTGGCTTGCAGTGCGCCTTTATTCAGGGGATATCTCAGGAGTCAGGGGTTTCTCATTCAAACCCACTGGGTGAATAGGAACAAAACTCATCGTAAAAGCTTCGGAGGTCAACTTATCATAGGCAGTACTCCGTGCGAAACAGCCTTGTAGTGTCGGGGCTATTATCTACCACTCTGGTGGATTCCTGCCAATGGCAATTACTGGGATTAATTTGGAGATCACAGTTGGGATTGCAGACTAGCAATGAATCTACTCACGCACTTTTGAATTACAGAGCACGGAGTACTGAGCATGGGAATATAGTTATGAATTGAAGACGACGTGCATTTGCGTGTTCACATATTTTATTCCAAGTTCACAACGCTATTTCTAATGATAATTGTACGTGTTGACAGTACCTCTCGGTAACACGCATATTCAATGGCCTTCCCCAGTGGCGCCCTAGGACGGGAATACATCTGAACACACTTATGCGGATCTTGGGAGCCCTGATGGTTTGTATCAGGGCTAATGGCTCCGCGGGTCTTCAGCCGTTGAGCTTATGCTTCTTCGCAGCAGGTATAGCAGTCCTAAATTGACGAGATATTTAGGAACAAGTCGCAAGGGGAAAGGAGATGATGGATGGTCTCTATAGACCTCAGGTCATACCTGTTCATCATCGGTGATGAGGGCGGACTCATAGCCGGCGGCGCAATCGAGTGGTTCGTCTCGGCACAAACGGAGACAAGTTCGAGGCTCTTCTGCGGGCAGAGCGTAGACGGTGGAGATTGCCACGGCCATGGTAGCGACGAGGAACGAATAGAACTTCATTGTGATTGGGTGGTCTTGGAAGAAAAATCAAAAGACTGAATATGAGTAGATTCTGAGTATGGTGAAATTTACGGTGGCAATGTCGTTAGACAGTATTTATAGTTGATTCTCGGACTTGCACAGAGTACATAATCAACAAATAATGCGAGTACCGAGTATGAAGTGCATGCTACTCTATGTCTCTTCGGAAGATCGTGGAATGAAGGTTTAGGATAGGAACCACTGATACGTATAGTTAATGCAAGGTGGCGCGCGTATTGAAGCAAATACAAAGTTCAATACTTGAGGACGCTGCGATGTCAATCCGATCTCTGAGCATGCAACAATGATTGACTATATTCGGAGCCGAACATTTCACTAGATGTGTGAAGATCCATGCCGGACCTGCATAATACGGCGCTAAAGTATATACGACTAGTTACACCGCATTGTGAGAAGTACATTCTTTCATTCCTTGCGGGACGGCCCAATCTATATGTAACATCCTATCTCCACCAAAAGTCCGAATCCAAGCTGAATTGGTCACTGAAGCTGCAGGTAGATATATAGTCGTAAAAGAATGTGATGCATTTCTTACGTGTCGTTCGCGATGGTATTTCTCATGGGATTGAAAGGGTCAAGGCGACAGATGAGATAAGTTAGGAAATGTTCAGATATAACAGATACCCATTGAATAGGAGACGGATGCTCAATGGTTGTAATGCTGAATGTCATAAAGCAAGACCAATGAAAAAGAAAGCTTATCATACGTCATACTGAGACTGCAATAGTAGACTCTTTAGGCCGGTGGGCTTGTAGGCCAAGTCATCGATATTGTAGAGGATCCCGTACTTAGCCAACGAGCGTTCATGATACAGATCTCTGTCAAAGCCGACTGTACGTGTTAATACAACGCTCGTACTGTCGATGAACTATGAAGCGAGAATATGGAAGGTCAGCATACAGATTGTGAGAAGCGTGTAGTTGAAATGGCAACTAGATAAAATGTGTGATGTATTAAATGATTAGATAGAACATAAGAAATTGATGTTGAAATGAAAGGCAGTAATATGACAGGAAGCTCGATGTTTTAGGCGTGAGGCAACTATCAATTGTTGCGACCAAGCTGATTCTTGGTCTTCCTCGAATATGGTAGCACTCGGAAAATATAGTATAGTCCAACAGCCGCGAAAATGTTGAAAATGATGTATGCCCAGAAGATTGCGAAGTTCCTCCAGCGATCCCCCCAGTATATGGCTCTCCCAGCAAGATACTGATCTGCTGTTCGCATAGAGCAATATTGACATTGCTCAGTAGCAGCCTCATTGTATACCTCCCCGGCGGCAGTTCTCAAGAATGTTTCCAAGTACTGACCACAGGTTTGCCCCGATGGGGGATCGAATACGCTCAACTCACGATCAGAGCACTGAATCTTCCGGCCATGCAACGCAGCGGCGCTGATGCCGCCAACGTAGTATGTGAGTGGGGAGAGATGGTGCATGAACATCCAGAACTTGGGCAGAGCGCTCGGTGGCTGCAGGATACCATTGAAAAGCAGAGAAAGAAGAAATATGAAGACAGCAATCATGCTTCCCACTGTTGGGTTAGGCAATGCGGAAATCACAAACTGTGCAAAGGTAGAGGCATAGAGGAAAAACTGTACAATGAACAGAAGGACAAGGCCTTGACTCTGTGGGGACTGGTTTCCTCCGTAAACAGAGAAGTAGAATGAAGCCCATGTGCAGACCCCAAGCAATACTTGCCAAGGAATCTCAACCAATATCTGCGATATGATAAAGACTTTCCAAGAATATGTCTTCGCTGGTCGCTCACGTAGCTCGTACAAAGATCGCTGGTTGGCAAACCGAGGCATAATTCTGTTTGTATGATCAGAATTGATGCATCAAGATTATTGGAGGGCGAAAACTCACTGATTGACCATGGTAGAGAAAATTGTGCAAAGAAGGAACAAGCTAAAAAGGGTATTCTGGAATCCTTGCTGGGAATAGTCCGCCTGCCAGAATGAGAATCCGATGAGTAGACCACAAACAACCCCCAGAGCAAACTTAGACAAGATGTATGCGGGCTGGCGGTAGTATTGCTGAAAGTCACGCTTGATAACATGGTGGAACTGGGCCCTGACAGGCATCGCAAATTCATCACCGAGATCAGCGTCGGCCGGGATAGGCGAAGGGACGGTGGAAGCAATATGGTTTAATTCATCGATAACCTTTTCGCGCTCTGGGCTATTGTTCCACACATCAACCCAATTGGTAGATTTCGCATCTTTGCCGACAACATTGAGGATGTACTCGGCGGGCTGAAATGAGAATGGTGAGAAAACCGTGACATTTTGGCAGCATATGGCAACAACTTACATTTTCCGTCTCTTCACAATGTCGAGCTCCATTGCTATGAAAATATCCCAGAAGAGCCTGTGCTTGAAGTCCAATATCACCAAAATAGACTGTCTTGCCTCCTTCCGCAAGAAGCAGCAAGCGATCGAATTGTTCAAAGAGGATAGCGCCCGGCTGATGAATCGTGGTAAGAACAGCTTGACCATGATCAGCAAGCTTTCTCAGAAAAGCGCATATTGTCCATGAGCTTTGGGAGTCCAGGCCGCTTGTGGGCTCGTCGAGGAATATCAAGAGTTGAGGTTTGGCAGCAAGTTCAACGCCAATGCTCAGAAGCTTTCGTTGTTCAATATTGAGCCCCTCTCCTGGGCTGCCAATGACAGCTTCAGCAAAGTCTTCCATGCCCAGCATTTCGATGACATCCTCGACGAATGCATTTTTTTCATCAATCGGTACTGACTCAGGCTGCCGTAATATGGCGCTAAAGGCAAGTGCCTCACGGACGGTGGCTGTCTCCAGGTGAAGATCTTGCTGGTGGACGTATGCGGTCTTTCTACAGAAGCTCGGATCGAGCTGATGCCCATTGACCAACACATCTCCACTCACAACACCGATAGTCATGCGCTGAGCCAGGACATCCAGAAGAGTGGTTTTACCCGCACCAGAAACGCCCTGTGGGATGAGAATTCAGCAAAACGATCACTGGCTGCAAGAAAGTATTGAAATACATACCATAAGAGCCGTCAGAGTTCCTGGCTTCACCCAACCATTGACATCTTCGAGTAGTCTTTTGTGGCCCCCTTTGATAGGTAAATCGTAGTTTAGGCCTTGCCAGCTAACCGTATCAGTCTGTTTAGGAAAATTGTCAATTCGAGACTCGCGATTCCTGAACTCCGTTCTTGTAAATAATTCTTGCCCGGACTCCATATCTCCTTGGCGTTGGGGCAGAGGCATGTGTCCCGGACGAAAGACCAACGCTTCTGCAGTGTGTTTTGTTTGTGATGTGTACTCCACAAGCACGAGATGGAAAATGTGGAAAGCTAGCGCAAAAGTCAACATTATGCCCAGATTTCGCCATATATGTTCGTGGGTGTACTCGTAGCCGTCCCAAATAAAGTCATCTCCAGACACGAAGTATCCGCCTGGCTTAGAGCCGAGTGCAGAGCAAGTAAATGATGTTCCAAGGAAAGAAGGGAGGTAATTCGGTACAAGCCCAACACATTCGAACGAGCGATCATGAAACTCGTTGCTAATGATACTCTCGTAGGCATAAAAAATCGGGTTCAGCCACCGGATCCAGGAAAGCCATGGTGGCATGTCGAATTGTGGCAGGGTAAACCCAGTGAATACCGCAATGCAAATGATCACAATGCCTGCCAATGCCATAGCTTGTCCGATCGCACGCGTCATGCTGGCCAAGGTACGGAACATACCCGACATTGCCACCACTGCGGTGAGTTGGAAAAGAATATAGATGAAGAAGCTTGATACTTGACTTCGCAGGTTGGCCATAAAGTATAAGATCATACCAGCCAAGAGACAGCGAACTAACTTGATGGGGAGATCTAGAACGATCCCGGCAAACGCCTCAGTAGAGGGATGAACAAATGCGAAAGCTGTTTGTTTCTCGACAATTCGTCTCTGGCTATACAGAACATTGATCTCCAGCATGGAAATCAATGCGTTCGTGAGAACAGCTAAGAATATAACGCTAGACCTCTGGCTCATTCCGGCTGAATTTTCCGGGATGTTGAAAAAGAGAGAACCAATGATAACGGCGACCACGATCTGCACAACTGCGGTAGCGATCAGGGAAGGGAAGTCGTTTCGAGTGCGCTGGAAGGCCCTCGCTAGGCAAAGGCGTATTTGCATCGGGAGTGAGATAAGGTAAGGGCTCGATGGCCGAACATGGTTGGCTTGTTCATCATGCTTGACTTTAGCCAGCTTGATTTCTTCCTTGTCGTCAAAAGGTGTCTCTTGGGACTGGTGATGCATCGATAATTGCAAGCTAGCATATTCGGGGCTTCCCTTCCAGTAATCGCTGAATTGAGCGGGAGAATACGGAACATTGCGATCCATACCATCTCGTGGCTTTCGTTCTGCGGGATTGGTAACGGCAGCAAGGAAATCGGCACTTGTCTGTCGAGTAGGACGTTCCCAGCCCATCTCCTCGAAATATCGTACGGCCCGGTCGCAGGAACCGTAATAAATCTGATGGCCTTCATAGAGAACAATAACTTTGTCAAACTTGCTGTACATGCTTTCGGACGCTTGGTATGCGGCGACTGCATGACAAGATCCTAGCAGATCAGCTGAAAGACGAAGTGCATTAGCAAATTCGAGTGCAGACGCAGAGTCCAAGCCTCGAGTGCTGTTGTCCCAAGCCGCAATGGACGCCCGAGATAGAGCCATCTCCGCAATGCTGTGATAATGAAGGTTAATGCTATTCATATGGACGCTTGTGTTATCCCATAGGGACTAACCTCACTCTTTTCCGCTCTCCTCCACTGACGCCGCGGACGTAGTCGTCTCCGACCTTTGAATCGTAGGTGTGTGACAGGCCAAAGAACTCCATGACTATTTTCACGGCAGACTGGGCGTATTGTTCTCGGCTCATGCCGCCCGAGCGGTTATGTGGGGTACGGGCATACGCCGCAAAGCGAAGGGTTTCCCCAACGGTTAAGTGAGGGAAATGATGGTCGCACTCTGAGTTGTAGACGATTTCTCCCCTAAACTCACTCATCATCTTCTCGAATGAAATCCCCTTGTACTCAATGGTGCTAACCGGGTCCAGCTCCAAGCCATCGACGTGTCCGCAAAGCGCCTTCAAGAAGGTTGTACATCCACTTCCCGGACGGCCAAGTACGAGAAGCATCTCTCCATTTTGAAGCAGTGCATCAAGTCCATGGAGGATATATCGGCGCCCTTGGCGGTATTTTGGGCGGTTGCAAAGACTCGCTATCTGTCTCATTGGACTCCAGATGGAGGAGAGCACCGTATGTTGAACCCGAAATGTAGAGCCCGAGCCGTGTACATGTAAATTCTGAACCATTATCCCACGCTGGCGCGCCTCCAATGCTACAGGATCAAGGGCGTTGACAGTTCTTCTGGCCCATTCTGGCAGGTTGGTTGCATCGCCGTCAAGAGGTATCACCTCCTTAGAGGTGTCGAGGATCGATTGATTCTCACACTGTGATGAGACCTCAGGCACTGAGATGGGGATAAAGTTCCCAGACCAGTCGGTTGCAGTTGGATCAGATTGGTGTAATTTCTTTTCTTGTTGGGTGAAAGAATAGGCCTCCACGACCTTATCGCTGTCGGGGTGCATGATAGCACCAGCTCCACAAGAATGTCGTAATCCGAGATATCGCTTACAACTCATGCACAGCGCGAAGTTGAATAATATTCTCGATGGACCAATCCGAATTTGAATGTTTTTTTTTGGCGGAACATAGGATCCTTAGAATGTATGTATCTGCTTTTGGGGCTCGCAAGGTTTTTCTTTGAAAGGGGGTTTCCATAACTATCCACAGATGCTAGATAGTGGAGACAACTCGGATGCATTCACGCTGTGAGAATCCCTGATGTAACTAGCTAAAAATCGCCGGCAGTGAGCAATCATTCCCTCATTCATGATTTACATGATTTCCCAATAAAATCAGAATGGTCATGCCTGCTCATCTTGATTTAGGTTTCAGCTTCACAAGTTTGACTATGCAAGGGAGATGGAGATAACACTGCAATCTGGCCCTGCCCTGCTTGTACGGAGTTCTCCGTACAGATGTATCAGTCCCACAAATCTCGATGTAGATTTCCAATCAAGGCACTGTTGTTTGGGTGGAATTCGACATGGCGCGTGGTACAGGGTATCCGCCGGAATGCTGCTGTTGATTTCATATGCGGGAGCAAAATAATTCTAGTCCAACTACTCTATATACATGTAGTTTTTAGGCCCCTGTTGTTCGATTATTTTCATAGGCTTGCCTTTGTGGCCGAAAACACCTCCATTTTAGGACAAGGGGCGATCTTCCTCAGCTAGCCATGATGGTAAAATGGACGAAGGTCAGGGCTTGATGATCGACGGCGATGGATCAGCCAGCCCATTGCAATCTGCATTTAGCATCAAAAAATACTCGTTGTTTCAGCTTACCAGGTATGGATGCAATATTATTAAAGTCTATCAATCATATGTAAGGTTTTTCCGAGTGCGCACGCACCCCTCTACTATAGATCTTCGATTGGATTTCTTTCTTAGGCATAGTGTATTGAAATGACACTGGATTCCATTCCCAAGAATTCATCTTTACTGTTACAAGGAGCAGCCGTCTACTACGGTCACTTGAATGGTCAACTCAAATGATGGATTGCAGCATATACTGTATTGGTATTGTACAGAGCCAAGCGCTGGAGTGGAGGAGGTGCACATCTCGTAAGATTATGTCGCAGCTCGAGCATCGTGATAGTTAATAGATGCATAGGGTCTTTACCCTAAACATTCCCTTTTATAAGTTTCAATCGATTCTTCTTCCATCGACTCCCCGTGACTTTGCCACTCGTTTGGAAAATATCCTCAAGCCATAGTTAACTCGCCATGATCGGATCGTCCATCTCGGCTCGGCCCGTCTGTGTCCTCTTCGGCCCTCAAACTTCAGCACTAGAGGAAAGTTTATCTATTATCCGCAACTCTCTCCAAACGAATCCCTCGCTATTTCCCCTCAGGTCCGTTTTAGAGGAACTCCCGTCCTTATGGTCTGCCATCACCAATGCTTGTCCGACCTTGGTGTCGGTCCCAGGTGATACTCAACTGGCCACTCTGGCTCGAGCGGCGCGTGGTGACCCTGTCGAGATCCCGGGAACCCCATTGAGTGTGCTCCTGACCCCTGTCACTGTTCTCAGGCAGATTGTTGAGTTTTGTGCGTTGAAAGAGAACCATGACGAGTTCCAAATCGTTGACGCCCAAGGCTTCTGTGTGGGCTTCCTAGCTGCGGTTGCAGTCTCTTGCTCCCAGGGAACCGAGAACTTGCTGAAAATAGCCTCCGTTATGGTTCGATGGGCTGTGTGCATTGGTGCTGCAGTTGATTTAGACGCGAATACACATGGGTTAGCGAGATCCATCGCAGTGAGATGGAAGTCCAGTGCCGAAAACAAGAAGCTCAATCAGGTTCTACTCGCTTCGAAAACAGTATGTATTAAATGTCGCCTTTAATTCCCCGTGGAGCAGTTCCGTTAAAGCTAACCCATGTTACTATAGGGGTACATATCTTGCTCCACGGATATAAACTCGGCTACGGTCACAGTGGCGGATAACGAGATGAAAAAGATCATGACGGAACTAGCAGCAAATGGCTTATCAGCTAAACTAATTCATTTGCGAGGGAGGTTCCATAGTGCGACTTACGCCGAATTTGTGACAACTTTTTCGAAACTATGCCAGGATGACAAGCGGTTCAGGTTGCCACATACTAATTCCAGAACACACAGTCCGTGTGTGCTTCCGTTGAGGTCGAATGCGGATGGTGATCTAATTGGAAAAGGATCCAGCATTCAGTATATCGCGTTAAGTTCCATCCTCTCAAAGCGTGCGTTATGGTTTCGAACTGTTTCTGGCGCATTCGACGGGGCCCGAGAGCAGTTTGCGGAGGATCTCGGCTTCGTTGTCATTGGAACTGAACAATTTGTTCCACGTCAGGCTAGGAACCGAGTGGTTAAATTGTCGGATTCACCTGGTCATCTGAGTAATAACCATGATACAACGCGGAATGGAGTTAATCACGCTTCTGTTACAACCGAGTCTGAGTCTTCAAATTCGCAACCCACTACCCAAATTCCGCCAACTGCACTTCCGATCGCCATCACTGGTATGGGGTGTCGGTATGCCCACGCAGACTCCCCGGAGCTGTTGTGGGAATTGCTCCGGCAAGGCCAGTGTGCGGTCAGTCCCCTTCCAAACGAACGTTTCAAGGTAGATGAACTACCCCGGCAGCCGAAGGGGCCTTTCTTCGGCAATTATCTGGAAAATCCCGACGTCTTTGACCATCGATTTTTCAACATCTCCGCGCGTGAAGCGGAGGCTATGGATCCCCAGCAGCGACTTTTACTCCAAGTCGCCTACGAATCCATGGAATCAGCAGGTTATTGCGGAATCAACAAGTGCAACCTTTCCAAGGATATCGGGTGTTATGTGGGTGTGGGATCCGATGATTACACGGACAATGTCGGGTCTGCCAATGCCAACGCCTTTTCGGCCACTGGAACACTCCAGGCGTTTAACAGCGGTCGAGTGAGTCATTTCTTCGGCTGGAGTGGCCCCTCAGTTGTCATTGATACAGCATGTTCATCCGCTGCGGTTGCCATTCATATGGCATGCAAGGTAATATTCGCTGCACCCTGCTACCATGTCCTAATAGGAATACGGATAGACTGACAATTTCATATAACAGGCGCTTGAATCGAATGATTGCTCGATCGCTGTAGCTGGAGGCGTGAACGTCATGACCAGCCCCAAGGTCACGCAAAATTTGGCAGCAGCTTCCTTCCTTTCTCCCACTGGAGCATCCAAGGCTTTTGATCAAAATGCAGATGGGTACTGCCGAGGCGAGGGAGCAGGGCTTGTTGTGTTACGCCCTTTGACAGATGCTCTTCGCAATGGAGATCCTATCCTTGGTATCATCGGTGGATCAGCTGTTAACCAGGGATCCAATTGTTCTCCAATCACTGTCCCAAACGCCGAGTCGCAGAAGTCACTTTACTGCAAGGCCATGACCGTTGCTGGTGTCTTACCTGATCAGGTAACATATGTCGAGGCCCATGGAACTGGTATGTGAAATATCTGTTTAACCCATGTGCGTCATTGTAGTACTAACCAAATTTGACAAAGGTACCCAAGTCGGTGACCCAATCGAGTTCGATAGTCTTCGAAAAACTTTCAGCACAAAATCGAGAACAGACACTTTATATGTCGGGTCTGTCAAAGATAACATAGGACATGTTGAGACCGCATCCGGAGTCGCTGGTCTTTTAAAGGTCATCTTGATGATGCAGAAGAGCCAAGTTGTCAAACAAGCCAACTTCACCCGACTAAACCCAAAGATTCCGTCTCTAGATAATGAGCTGATTGATATTCCCACCCAATTAACTGAGTGGAAATCCGCCACAAATTCAAAGGCAATTGCTATGGTCACTAACTACGGCGCTGCCGGGAGCAACGCAGCCATCATAGTGAAGCAGCATGAATGTTCATCCGAAACGTCGCCAGGCACTCCCAAGCTTCTCTCTGAGATACCGGTCATCATTACTGCGAGCTCGGTGGAATCACTTAGATCCTACTGCAAAGCATTGGTTTCGGACATTCGAAGTGGACACGTTAAACGCTCTGTTGACCTGTCTTACAACTTGGCTATCAAGCAAAACAGAGATCTGGACTATGTTCAGGCTTTCTCTGTTCCATCTGAAGACCCTGCCGCTTTGCTTCTCGCGCTGGAGTCCCTTGTCCAACGCGCGAGCATATCAAAAAAGAAAGTCCTCTCGCCATTACCGATCATCATGTGCTTCGGCGGCCAGAATGGAAACACAGCGCATATTTCGATGGATTTATTCACCCGAAATAAACTGCTTCAATACCATCTGGTGAGTCTGATTATATACACCATATGTTACGATATCTTTCATGAACTCTACTAATCTGATTTGTCGGCCTCAGATGAAATGCGAGCAGGAATGCCAGGCTATCGGTCTTCCCAGTCTCTTCCCAAAGATCTTCGACGCAACTCCCATTGACGATATCGTCAGTCTCCATTGTACTCTCTTCGCTATTCAGTATTCCTCAGCCAAAGCGTGGCTGGATTCTGGCTTGAAAGTCGATCGAATCATCGGTCATAGCTTTGGTCAGCTCACTGGACTGTGTGTTAGCGGCGGAATCAACTTGTCAGACGCTATATATCTTATATCCGAGCGCGCAAGACTCATCCGCAATGAGTGGGGCCCAGAGCGTGGGGTTATGCTTGCTGTTGAATCCTCAGCCGCAGAAGTCCAGCGCCTGCTGAGCGAGTCTGCCGACATTTTCCTAGATATCGCTTGTGTGAATGGAGAGCGCAACACGATTGTTGCTGGCAACGAGCTTTCTGTCCAGGCTTTCGAGGATATTGCAGCGGAACCCTCCTTTGGAATGCGCACCAAACGGCTTCAAAATACACATGCATTCCACTCTCAATTGGTGGATAGCATAGTGCCTGCCTTCACCAAGGTAGCTCGGGAAATCCAGTATCTCCTGCCGTCGATTCCTATCGAGGCATGTTCAGATCGGGATTGGTCTTCTGTGACTCCAGACGACATCATTGAACATACTAGGCATCGCGTTGACTTCCAGAAAGCCGTCGAGCGCGCCGCACTGAAGGCTCAAGGTCCGGCTGTGTGGTTAGAAGCAGGATCTGCATCTCCCGTGATTCCAATGGTTCGGCGAGTGATTGAGGCTACTGCTTCCTCTTCCGATGGCCATGTGTATCAGGCCATTGACTTGGAAGGCCCACTAGCTGAGAAGAAGCTTTCACAAGCTACTTCCAACCTTTGGAACAATGGGGTCTCAGTTCAGTTCTGGCCCTTCCACGGCTCCCAGACGAAGAGTTATGACTGGATTAACCTTCCACCATATCAATTCGCCCAAAATCGCCATTGGATTGACTATAATCCTTTTGCGTTTGCGCCACCACAGTCCGCACCTTCACCTCCCTCTGATAACCTGACCCCGTTTATCCATCCCGTAAGCAAGAGTCCCATGGAGTGCCTCTGCGCCATCAACACCGGTGACCCTCTGTATCAGATGTGCACGAGCGGTCATGCGGTCGTTGATCAAAATTTGTGCCCTGCCTCTCTTTATATCGAAATGGCTGTCCTTGCTGCTGCCTTTGTACGCTCAGACAACTCATCTTCGCCTGTTATTCCTCATGTCCAAAACTTGGAAATCTCGGCCCCTCTTGTGCTGAACCCGCGGGGTGAACTTCTACTGAAGCTATCGCGCACGCGACTGGATCAGACGTTGTGGTCGTTCTCCCTCTATACTCGCGACGCAAGCCAATCTATTATTACTCATGCGACCGGCAGCATTACTTTGTATCCATTTGATTGCCCTGTCCCAATCTTGTCGCGCCTCAAATCCATGGGACGTTTGATCGATCCTTCTCGGGTACAAGCCATCCAAAGCTCCCCTGCTTCGAGTGGGCTAAAGGGTATCGCTGTCTACCAAGCGTTCCGCCGAGTGGTCAACTACGCTGAATACTACCGTGGTGTGGACTGTGTATATGCGACCGAGCATGAATCAGCAGGAACCGTCACTCTTCCCTCATCACCAACCCATGATATTTCGTGCGATCCTGTCTTGATGGACAACTTTATCCAAGTTGCTGGTATCCATGTGAATTGTCTGTCAGAGATTCGCGACCAGGAGGTTTACGTCTGCACCCAGATTGGGGAGTTCCTAATCGGAGAACCATTTGTCGGTCGAGGCAGCAATTCTTCGGAAACTTGGGATATCTATTCGAATCTCGATCGCGCGGAGAAGGGTGTCATTGTATGCGACATCTTTGTGATGAACCGTGCAACAGGCAAGTTGGCGGTCGCCATTCTTGCCGTAACCTTCAAGAGTATTCTCATCAACTCACTTACTCGTGCCCTCAAGGCACTTGACAGTCAACGCCAAGAATCAAAGGTCGTTGAGGACACCATTTATAGTGACCTTGAGAACAAGCATTTTGAGGAACCTATCCCGCAGAGCCTCCCTCCTCGGCAAATCGCCCTTGGACGAGACCACTTCACTGAGGTTCAAGCCATGTTCTGTGACGTGCTTGGAGTACCGGTTGATGAGCTTCAGCCGTCTTCCAATCTTGAGGATATTGGGGTGGATTCGTTGATGCGTACCGAGGTCCTCGCGGAGATCAAGAAAAGGTTCAGCGTCTCAATTTCTGTATCTGCTTTAAATGAGAGTCTCAGCATTCAAGCGCTTGTTGGCATGATTTTCCCGGAAATTTCCCCCGCAGCTTTGACGAATGGAACCCATACCACTCTGCAACCTGAGACCGCTTGTTCTTCTTCCGGAAGTGATGACTGCTCGGTTATTCCTCATACACCCGTTGAACCTACGCATGGGTTGATCGAAATCGCACCTGCGTTCTTTGTTGAGATTCAAAAAAGCACAGCTCACGCGAAGACCACGAAGTGGGAAGGCTTTTACAGCTCCGTGTACCCTATGCAGATGGAACTTGTCACTGCGTACGTAGTAGAAGCATTCCGGGCTCTCGGAGCCGCATTGGAAGACCTCCAGCCTGAGCAGTCAGTTCCACAAGTTCCAGTACTTCCCCAGCACAATCAGGTCATGAACCAGTTTTATGCCATCCTTCAAACATCAAACTTGATCAAGTCGGCAAGCGCGGGTTTCGTCCGTACGCACACCCCAGTCTCGAAGGCGTCTTCATCTGAATTGCATGAACACATTCTCCAGCTCTTTCCCCAGCATACCTCTGAGCACAAGCTTCTCAAGACCACTGGCTCTCGTCTCGCTGACTGCTTGACTGGTGCTGCTGATCCCCTTGCTCTCTTGTTTCAAGATGCCGAGGCTCGCGAGCTAATGGGGGATGTTTATACAAACGCTCCCATGTTCAACGCGGCAACCCGTCACTTGTCGGAATATCTCAAGGGCGTCCTCGGTCGGGTGGATTCCTCTCGTGAGATCAGAATTTTGGAGATTGGTGCGGGAACAGGTGGAACAACAGACGCTGTGTTGAAAAGTCTTACTGCTGTCCCCAACCTCCGTTTCAAATATACCTTCACTGATCTCTCGTCCGGTCTCTTGGCCATGGCGCGCAAGAAGTTCAAGCAGTACAACTTCATGGAATACCAGGTGCTTGACATTGAGCAAGACCCCAAGTCAGGAATGCTTGGACAGTATGATATTATCCTTTCCAGCAACTGCATTCATGCGACCCGAAATCTCGTCAGGTCTTCCACCAACATCAGGAAACTTCTGCGACCGGACGGAATCCTTTGTCTGATTGAGCTGACACAAAACCTCTTCTGGTTTGACCTTGTCTTCGGTTTGCTCGAGGGCTGGTGGCTATTTGACGATGGTCGCAAGCACGCATTGGCGACTGAGCATGTTTGGAAAGACAGCCTCTCCCAATCTGGATTTGAATGGGTGAACTGGTCGTTCAATGACTCGGAAGAATCCAACACACTCCGGCTGATTACTGCTTCCCCAACACCTGCCTTCTCCCTGGCCAACGGCGTGAATGTGAACGCCTCTCTCTCCAAACAGGAAACAGTGGTATATGGAGAGGAGGACGGGGTGAAGCTTTGTGCCGACATCTTCTACCCTGAAAGCATTCAGCCTGTTGGGAAACGTCTTCCAATTGGTATGTAGGCTCATGGCCGTCCTGACCCCCTCATACCTCCAAACATAATGAACACCATTCTCACTCGACACTTAGCTCTCATGATACATGGCGGAGGTCATATCATGCTGTCCCGTCGTGATATCCGCCCAAAACAAACTAAGATGCTGTTGGATGCCGGCTTCCTTCCAGTTAGCATAGACTACCGGCTCTGTCCCGAGGTCTCTCTCCTTGAAGGACCCATGCTGGATTCCCTTGAGGCTTTGCGTTGGGCCCGACACACCCTTCCCAAATTGAACATAAGTCGTCCTGATATCCAGCCCGATGGTAATAAGGTCGTGGCTGTTGGATGGTCAACTGGAGGCCACTTGGCTATGACCCTAGCTTGGACCGCCCCACAGGTTGGTATCGCGCCACCTAATGCGGTTCTTGCTTTCTATTGCCCATTGGACTACGAGGATCCTTTCTGGTCGAAGCCAAACTTCCCCTACGGGCAGGACTTTTCTTCTGTGAGCACAGCGTGTGCTTTGTTGGAAGGCATGCACACAACACCCATCACCGCATACAACCCGCCAGCCAACGAGAAAGTCCTAGGAGGATGGATGTCTCCAACCGATGCACGAAGTCGGATCGCATTGCATATGAATTTAGCTGGAAAAACTTTACCAGTTCTTCTCGGGGGCGGAAGATATTTCAAGTCTCTTGGTGCTGGTATCGGTGAAGAGGAAATTCCTGAAATCATGGCAGAGGAAGTGCAAGCAATTAGCCCACTTGCCCAGATTCGTCGTGGCGCCTACAGATCTCCAACTTTTATCATTCACGGTACTCTTGATGATCTCATCCCGGTAGCGCAAGCAAAGAGGACATATGATGAGTTGGTTGTTCAGGGAGTCCAGACGGAACTTCGTGTCGTGGAGAATGGCTTACACTTGTTTGACATTTACCCAAGGTATGAGGAGGACAGAGATGCCTGTCAGGCTGTCTTGGAAGGTTACGATTTCCTTCGCCGTCAAGTGTAGATTTGATTACTTCTATCACTAGGTTTACTGTAACTATGAATGTTGCTTTCATAATATATATCTCTTCTTGAAATCCACGTTGTAATACCCTGACGACTTGCACCTAAGCAATTGGGTTGATTTATACTCCAAGATCCATGGGCCTACTAGAAATATTCTAGGGTATTGTTCATCCGTACCGACATACCATATGGTACTCTGTGCATTTCTCGGACTTCTAGAAATTCGAAATTTGAATGTTTGCCTTTTTCCTCTTCTTCCTTTTCTTATTTCTTGATATAGCGCGAAAGATGAAACAAACGGCAACTGATGCTTTAGAACATATCTTTGGGTCTGGGGTCCTCGCTGCAATGTTCGATGTATATCTTTCACTTTCCTTCATTGATTCCACCGATGAGGCTGGCTGCAATGGGCGTCCATTTGGTTTGTCCAAAATGTTCTTGCAACAGCCTTTCGGCTCTGGCTGCTGGAATGACATCTCCACTTGTTGCTTGTTCATCCGGCGGAGAATCCTGGATACGCGTATTATTTGGCTGGATATGTCGGAGAATTTCGACCACCTGCTCCCAAGTGAAAGGACCGGCTGCGGCAAAGATGCGTTCTGCCTTGACAGAGGGGCTGAAGAGTGCGATTGCGTGTAGGCGAGCAACATCTACAACATCTACATGCCATGCTTAAGGGGGAGGGTTAGCAAAAATTCTACCAGTCTGTTAGAACTATACTCACGCAGAGGAAGAAACTTGAAGGGTAAGGTATTCCCCTGTAGCAAGCCGGTAACATATCCCATAGTCGAACCGCCGATTTTTGAATGAAGCACATTCCCAATCTATAACGTATCATCAGCGATACTGGTCATGCGAAGATTAGTCCAACTCACAGTAAACCACGGGAGAACGGTGTTGAATTCGAAGCCCGGCTTGTTTGTTTCAACCCATTTCCACGCCTGAAACTCGCCTTGAGTTTTACATTCGCGATATGCAGAGCGCTGCTTGGGTAGCGATGCCTCCTGGCTGACACAAGTATCCCAAGAATCTATACACACAGTTAGTTTCAGCATACCTTTGCAGTATTATGATACTGACCCACGTCCAGCTTAAATCCAGGACCTGTCGGATAACCAGCAGCAACGATTGACGAAGTGAACACGACTCGCTTGATCGAGTCTTGAGTGGCCGCTGCACGGAGAATGTTCACGTTGCCATTTACCGTGTACGCAACGGCAGCATCTATGTCTTCCAAACCCGAACCGGAAGGCAAAGCTTGGGCCTTGTTGCAAATCTTAATACTAGTTTCTTAGGAGTAGCTATAACAACTTACCACATGAACAATTCCTGATATGCCTTGGACGCACGCATCAAATGCATCAACCTTCTGGAAATCGGGCACTTGGACAAACTCGCAACGATCAGGGCCCCATTCTTTTTCGAAATAGTCCTGGAGCCATGGCATCGGAGTGCGTACTGTTCCTCTCACAATATAGCCAAGCTCTAGCAGAACATTGATAATATGTGAAGAGATGTAACCATTTGCTCCAGTGACAAGTACCTTTGAGCCACGAGAGATGGCGTGCTGGTTAGTTTGGGTCATTTCCTCCACAGATGTTGGGCTGCTAGTAGTACACCCAGCCAAAATGGGTCTCTATATCCCGGAGATCAATTTGAGATGACCCTGTCGCTCAGGCCACGGAACCCACCTAGCGCGGTGTAGTCAAGACGAAAGCTGGTGAGAGTGGGCATGCCAAATGCCACCGGAACTACCGTTACTTACGGCCATGAAATACCTGAGTTCCCACCCTGGTCACTAAATTACATATCGACTTGATATCACTGCCGCAGCAACTTCTGTAAGATGCGGTGAGGGTGCCAAGCCAGCATCAAAAAATGTGGAAACCCTCGTCATGGTCCTGCAATAGATGTGCATTAGTAATTACCATGTTTGGGTTCAGTTCAAGGTAAATTATGATTGATCCTGTATTAAGTCGCTCTAGTGCCACCAATAGATCGGCTACGTTGTGATTGGGGTGAAGATAAGGAACTAACGAGTCTCTGCATATTGTGGCCCATAGTTGTTCCACTCTTCAGAATGCCGCATGAGAATCGATTTAATCCATGTACACAGACCACCTGCGTTAGTGTTGTCACACAATGTGGCGTAGCTGAGACAGCCTTGCATATGCTGCTATCGCGCGCCCTGCAGAGTTCACGGGCTACAGTAGAAGTGTGAGGCCGTGCAGTGTGGAGGCCATGCAAGTTGACTGAGAATGGAACGGCAGACAAATCAAGGGCAAAGGGCTATGCAAGGAAATAAGGAGAAATTAAGACCTGAGAATTTCAGGAGATTTCCACTCAGTCTGCGTCAAGCTCAACACAGCATTGTTTACCGCAACCCCTTTTATCCCGTTTGCTCGCAATTATGTCACTTGTTCAAGACCTTGTAAGCCATCGAAAATATATCGAGACAGAGCAAAGGCTGGAAGAACCAACAGTTGATTCTTGTGTAGGTTTTGATTATCACGGGCAGTGCGTCTGGAATCGGACTCGCAACTGCCACTGCAGCTCTGGATAATGGGGCGAAGGTGCTAGGTGTTGATATCTCATCCGAACCTGACTCACTCAGTACAAGGCCGAATTTCAAATTTTTGAAGGGCAATCTCACCGATGAGAACGTCATCAAGCACGTGGTTGACTCATGTATTCGAGAGTTCGGTGGACGCATTGATGGGCTATTGAATATTGCTGGAATCATGGACCACAATGGCAGCGTGGACAGCCTCTCGAATGAGATGTGGGATCGGTGTATTTCGGTCAATCTGACCGCCCCTGTGAGATTGATGCGCGAGGTTATTCCTACCATGCGAGAGCAGAAGAACGGCAGCATTGTGAATGTCGGTAGTAAGGCGGCTACTAGCGGTGCCGCGTCTGGTGTTGCCTACACAGCGAGTAAGATTTTCATTTCAATCACCATTGGATAAGAGCCATACTGATTTTGATCTCTAAGGTAAACATGGATTGATAGGGGCGACAAAGAACGTGGCTTGGAGATACAAACAAGAAGGGATTCGTTGTAACGCTGTCTGCCCAGGAGGTGTGCCCACCGGTATTGTCCAGGCATCTGATCCCACAAAATGGGACACAGACGCGTTGCAAACCATGTCACCAGTCCACCAGGCACATGCTGCGGACCGGCCAAAGGGGTTTGGTGTTGAACCGGACGATATCGTTCAATGTATCCTGTTTCTTGTGTCCAACCACAGTAAGAGAATCAACGGGGCTGTTATTCCCGTCGATAATGCCTGGTCGGTGATTTAAACATCACGAATCAACAACATGAACTGAATGGATGCAAAGGATGGCAGATTATAAAATTGACTTGAACAATATTTGCCTTGGTATTCAGGCTACGGGCGCATATCGATTGCCCAGGCTCTCCTCTATCCTTTCTCGGTCTGTCACGATAGTAACTATATTCTCATATATACTGTTCATCCTCAGTGGCTTCTAGAGGGGAAGTAGAGGTTCTATCCAAGCGATTTGAACTTTCCAACATCTCAAATTGCATCGTGCTTGAGTTCTCAGCAACAAGCTCACGGCGCTCAAGTCCCAGCGTTCTTCAGTCACGTAAATGATATTCAACAACAAAGCCAACCACCCAACAGATGGTGGCAAGCATAAAGGCAGATTTGGAATAGTCTTCTACCTTAGACGAGCTTCCCACCAGAGTCGCCTGCAGTAAAACAGAAAACCCGGCAAAGTGACCACCGACCGACACAATGACGAACGACCATCCAAGACCAGTCAAAGCACCTGCGGTCGCGAGAAAAGCGGTGGATGCGTAGAGAAGGGAGTACGCGACAGTCTGAATGCTGTCCTTGAATCGCACCGCCAAACTCTTCACGCCAACCTTGATATCCTCCTCGGTATCCTGCCTCGCGTAAATCACATCGATCATGATGATCACGGTCGCGATGAACATGTACATGCAGACAGTAGGCGCAAGTCGAGCGAGGGGGTCCACATCAAGACTGTGCATCGCCATTGGGACAGCCCAACCGATATTTGCCAGAGTGAGTTGCGGGTAATTAGTGAATCGCTTGCCGAAGGGATAGAGAAGTGCAAAAAATGTGATAACAAGGCCATCAAGCATACAATTCCGAGGCAAGTAGGACACAGCGAACCCGCCAAGTGAAAATAGAGTGAGTGTCAAAAACACAGCGTGAAGTTTTGAGACCGCGCCCCGGGGAATCGGTCGCGTTTTGGTTCGCGAAATCTGACCGTCGAGATCCGCATCGATGAGGTCGTTCCAGACACATCCTGCGCAGCGAAGGCAGAATGACCAGAGGGTTAAAGCCGTGGTGCTTTTTGCGAAGGCACCACTTGATATGTTTGAGGACGCAGAACAGGCAGCGAAAGCGATACCAACGAGGTAGGGAGAGGTGTTGAGGTAGAATCCCAATGGGCGGTGAATCCTCATGAGCTCTCCATAAGCTGCGAGGGTATTAAGCCAGGATGGACGTGCTTCAGCCTTTTCGGGGTGCAGTCCGCCTTTTCTTACGAGTGTCATGCTGGGATAGAATGAGGGCTGAGTGTGTGCAAGTGTGATCTCGGCCGTAGCACTTGAGGTTGGAATATCGCTTCCCAATTAAAAGACAAGATGGATACGGCAAAAAGAGAGTTTATGGAAGGTATCGCAGATCTTCCGCGTCTTTCATTCCTCGGTTTGGGCAGCAGACGAAATATGTACGGTGAGGGTTGCAGATGTCCCAGACTTGACGATCCGCGCAGCCCCTTGTACCACGCTGGCTGCATGTGCAAAGTTTGCATGTACAAGGTCTGCCGAGTGTGACTTATTCCAATACCTTTCAATGATCTATCAGTACGTAGGGGGGAGATACTATGCGAGTGGGCTTGCTGCTCAGCTGCGCCTGTCATCCCAGTGGAGGTGCATTGAATTTTTAGGATAAAAGCTAATATTCGAGCCAATAAATAATCATACCATAGTCTGACTGCATTTTTTTTATCGGAGTTCAGATACTAGTAATTTATATTCCCATTCAAAAACACACAGGATCTATATAATTGCTCGTGTCTTACCAAAGAGCAGAGAGCAAATAAGAGCGAATGGAAGGAATGAACAAACAGAAGACAAGGGAAGAGATCCAGAGTATAGCCCACGGTCGTTGTGCTGGCCTTTCTAGTGTAGAAAGTTGCGTGTGATCTCTCCCTTCGTTTCGATCTGGCAGCGGAAGGTAATCAACAATATCTCCCCCGGAAAGAGTTTTGGAGGTTCGTGTCACAATCAGACGACCAATGTGAGGGAAAACATATCTGCCCACAAAGGCTTTGACCCTGTCATCGCGTGTGTGAAATCTAGCTCCAAAACTTGCTCGGTCACATGTACCTTTAGCCCGATCATATCTCAGGCTCTTATACTCCCGCAGCATTGCGTCGACGTCGGCCTCTAATGGCTTCACGATTCCGTTCGTATTCACCATCCGATTGATCCGGGAAGAAAGCACAGCAACATCCTCGATGGCCGTGTTTGCACCTTGTCCAATGTTTGGTGTCATCTAAGAAGTCTGTATCAGAAAATGTATCTTCAGAAAGGACTCTTCCTTCCGGGTATCTTACTTTGTGGATGCTATCCCCAGCTAGTACCATCCGTTTGAAGTGCCAATTCTCAAATAGGCCCTCTTCCAGCGCCATCATTGAAGCTACTTCCCTGGATTTCCAGAGATCTCCCACTGTAACGTCTCCCAAAAGTTTTACGTTGCGCAGCTTTCTGCAAAGCTCTGCCGCGTCTGTCAAAGAGTACCGAGGTGCATCGGGGTAGGTGTAGACTTGCTCGAGCTTTTGGATGATAAACCAAAACACGCGGTCTCCTTTGCCATGGAATGTTATGATGCAGAACTTATCGCCGTATCGATTCACATGTTCTCCACTTCGGAGCCCAGGTATTGGCCGCGAGATTCCGAAGAGACAAGCGTATTCAACCGTAAGGGCTAAAAGAATTTGAGAAACATTGTCAGTTTCATCCACCTATGGGGGGTTGCTTTGAGAGCAGCGAAGCTCCAAAACTTACTTTTGCGTTCCTTTTCTGTGATCAATCCAGGTTGCAGTTTATCTGCCAGCCTCCACATCTCAGAACGTATCCGGCTATGAACACCATCTGTGCCGACCATGAGATCACCCGCGTAAATCTGGCCATCGTCTGTCAACGCGCAGACATTGTCACTAGATAACTGGACCTCAAGCACTCGCTTGTTGACAATGATTTTTGACTTGTCGGGATAGCTCTGGTAGAGCACTTCAAGAACCTTTTTTCGTTCAAGGGAAAGGATAGGATATTTCAAACTAAACTGCACTTTTAGTAATGAATGCCTCAAAGATGAAAGTTGGGCACTAACATTTTGTGGAGTTCCTGGGGAAGAAGGCTGCTGAATGAGAATCCATCAGGATACGAAATGTGCATCCGGTCTACCGGTACAGTGAGCTTTTCTATGCTCTCGTAAACTCCGAGCTGCTGTAGAACCTGCGCGCCATTGGGCCATAATCCAATGAATGCACCTTCTTCAGGGGCGATTTCTGCTCGCTTTTCTAGAATTATATGGTCTATTCCAGCCCTCAATAAACAATGCGCCAATGTCAAGCCTGCAATGGAGCCCCCAACAATGATGACCTTGAACTTTGGCTTCTCCATGGGTCTTATGAATCCCGAACTGAGGAATAAAAGAGAGCTAGAGTGACACGGTGGCAGCGATTTTGATCGATGTTGTTGCTTCAAACTTGGGAGGTGGAAAGAAGGGACCGAGCGGTAGAAAGAAGATAGAAAGAACGATATCAGGAATATGATATATGGTGTGGTTTGTGTTACCTTATTTCGTCAGCTTCTTAGTATTTCCACATTGATTTGCTTTTTATGAAGGCCTTAATATCACACTTCGATTCGCCCTTGCAGAGAGCTAGCCTTAATATGATTGGTTTATCTTAGACAACAATCATTTATTTTTGGTGTGTGGCTAGCTACACTCCGCCCATTCCAGCCGTAAAAGACATATCATATCGTACATTTTCGAGGTTCCATTTTAGCTTGCAGCGGTCCCGATGCAGTATCCCCCCTTTCATGGCTGGAAGCTAGGTGCCTCGGTCAGCGTGTCCTCCCCCCCCCCCCCCCCCCCCAACATGGACCAATTCCTGGTCTTTAACCAATTTCCACGTTCCCTCGCAGGTCTCATTGAATCTCCACTCATTTGGATTTCTTGTTTCCAACTGCGTCTGCGTGCTTGGCTCTTTCTTGGCTGCGGATAGAATAATAAATGATCGGATACAAGAAGTCCATGAACAAAGTCAAACCGATATAACACTTGCACATGGGACTATCAAACCATGGCCCCGCGGCATTTCCAAGCAAGTAATAAATGGTCAGCTTGATAAAACCTCCGAAAGTAGCGATTGCTCTCAGTCCCCTTTAAGTATGTCAGCAAAACAAACAGCAAAATGAGAACATACATGCACATACCAAGTCAAAATAGAGGCACCACGAGTACTATTGCGTGACAGGATCTGGCAGATTGGCCCAAGACTCGCTAGAGTTTGGCATAACACGCCACCGTAGAAAAATCCTAAATCCGGCCCAACCTCGGCCGCAAATGACAGCTGGGCAGCTGCGAAGCCCAGGATTACGGTGCCATAGACAAAGTAGATATTTCGCTTCACAAATGGGAGGTAGCCCCACTCATTGGGGGCGTACCTGGTAATGAAGACAATGACAATACAATGAACCAGGAACCATATGCGAACTCCGCCTTCCCAGTGAGCACTGGCAGATGGGTAGACGAAGGCGTAGGTAAACTCCCACGCAATGTCACAGCAGATTGGAAAGATCCCGGTACTTGGCAGCTTGTCCTTCCAAGATGTATAGAGCATGCTGAAGTAGTTCAAAGTCCAGCAGATACCCGCCAGAATCCGGAGGAACTCCGCAACGCCCGCCAAGACATCTTGATTCCGCGAAATGATCGAGGCTAGGAATTGTTGGTCCATTATTGGTAATTAAATAACAAAAGATGCGAAACCGATCACAGTGATCTAGATCGACATCGAGAGATGAATGTATATGAACGAAGGTGATTCCCTGTGTTTTATATCCCGTGCTTGACGATCGATCACCACGTACTAATACCTAGATCTTCATTTATGAGCTGAAAATGCGCCATTGTACAAGGATCAATGCATACGCCAGGTGGGTTGGATCTGCATGCATTCCAAGGGTAGCACCACGAAATCCCGAAAGGAAACTTGGAAGGGTTGGTGGAGTCGAGTGGGGCTCGGGAAGGAGATTTCCGTGCCGTGAGCTTTGTGGAATCTCCCATTGGCGTACAATAGATTTGGTAAATGGCTTCCTCTCGAAACACTCACGATTTGGTTCTCGGCACATAACCAGGAGCCCGCTAGCACATATTAGGACTAGTTAACTGAAATCTGTCTGTTTGGGAATGTATGGTATGGATGACCGATGTTGAGAACTCTAACTAAAATGACAAAAACCCGCTATTTCAACAATTTGTGCCCAGGTGCGGACCTCACATGATTTTCCGGGTAAAATACCCTGTTTCCACCATGTATTCAACCTTGGACTTTGACACTAGTCGTAAGTTTACTTGTACCCGGTTCTTGCCAAGCAGCCCAACCCCCCACACCGTAATACAAACTCTTGCGCAATGCAAATAAAGAACGCACCAATTGTTTTGGTATCCCCCCCCCCCTAACAACGCATATAAAATTATAACAAAAATCCCAATAAATACTCAATTGCTATTTACATCCTCCATAGGTGGAACCCATGGAATAAAATCGGGGTGCTAGTGTAGGAGAATCCTCTGTAGTCGGCTGCTTAGCAAGCCACCTTTTCAACCTCTTCTTTTCTAGGGCTTTCTCCTTAGACCCCCGCGCTCGCATCATACGATTGGCATCGCTAGCAGTAAGGTGGCCCCCTATATTAATCTGCCGCTTGGTTATAGGGGTTTCCCGGCTTACTTTATGCTTCAAAAGTGAGATATTATCGGTAGCAAGCTGAGTGGCAAGTAAGCCTTTGTGGTTCAGAAGGGATCGCATGGTTTGTATTAGACAGGACGTATCTGCATACTGTATATCGGCTGTACGGTCGCCCAATGTACCATACCGTAGACCTTCTCTAGCAGTTAGCCGCGACGAGTGCGAGCCAGAGCATGGTTATCGTCTCTGGGGTGAGGCCAAACAAATATATGAGTTCGCGATCAATTCTAGTTGGAAGACAAGATTACCACTATTCTGTTTAGATCTTAGTGGGACTCTATCTCTCGCGATTTAATTTCCCCTTTGAGGTCGCTAACTAAATGGTCTACCAAACGCGGGTCAAGTCAAGACAGATGAACAACATATGTGGATAGCGAGAGCCGGATATGGGACGAAAATTGCACGGGCCAGGCAAAACTTGGATCGTTAGAATGAGCATGGGGTTAGTATTCCAGTGACGTGTTTATTGAGGATTTTATGAGGGCTGCCCACTGGCATGTAGAGTGCTCTATCTTGTACAACGCTCAGTCCAACCGCAAGATCACTAGTGACAAAACATCACGACCGTTGAGGAGCCTAACGGTTAAGTTATGGTAGATGTCGAACTGGGAGGAAGCAATGTGACTTGATACCAAAAGCTTACTGTGCGGAGCAAATGGTAAAATGAGTGTAATTGTCAAGAAGCTGCAATCTTCTGTCTATATAACCCCTGAATGCTTAGGCTTTATACAATCGTCTCTACTTAGATAATCTAGGTTCGCTATTAGAACGAGTTCTTAAGGATAATTCGTACTCGCGGAGTGCTTATTACCTACTACTCGGTAGCACTTACTAAAGCGAAATTATCGTAAAGGAGTGATATCTCGGCATTACACTATTCGTTCTTATCGTTCGGAGGAGAGGAAGAGGAAGAGGAAGAAGCGGGCTAATGCTCTTTAGCAGTTCGCATAAGGCTTCTTATGGACTTCTGCTCTTACCTTAGGGGTGTTCAGGGGTATAGAGGCTCATAACTGTCGGAGTTTACACCTCCTTGGTAAGGATAACTGATGTATTTCTCGTGCTGACAAAATGTAACTATTAAGTTGTCCTTCGAAATGCTTAGCCCGTTGTTTCAAGGCTTATCTCTTGCAGGGCCGCCCCACATGTCGAAAATTCTTATCTTCGCAATTTTCCCTTTTCTTTTCTTTTCTCCCCATCTCATAGAGACTCTCTTTTCTCAGTAAAATGTCTCCAGCATGACTGGCTTGCCAGGTCGGGTTTTAATCAGATTCCGATTTTGAATTTAGCAATGGAAGAGGACCTACTACTCAATGGCACTGAGCGCATTTGCGTCGACGGGGAGGTCGCATTAATTCCCACACCCACCAATTCTCCAAATGATCCACTGAACTGGAGCATCTGGAGACGGTATTGGCATTCACTTTTGGTCCTTGTGTTTGTTGCCCTGACCGCCGCAACCGCCAATGATGCCAGCAGCGCTGGAAATGGCATGAACGCTGAACTGGGTATCACGTGGGACCAGATCAACATTGCCGCAGGCGTCTTGTTTGTCGCCATTGGATATACCACATTGCTACTCGGCCCAGCACCTTTCTTATATGGAAGACGTATCTCCTATCTGATTTGTCTGGTGTTTTCCGTCGTTGGCTCCATCGGGCTAGCCCGCACACAGAATGTCAGAGACAACATCTGGAGCCAATTTTTCGTGGGCGCATCCGAATCCTGTGCCGAGGCGCTTGCCCAACTGTCTCTTTCTGATCTGTTCTTTCAGCATCAAAGAGGCCTGGTACTGGGATTATACGTTCTTGCCACCAGTATCGGTACATTCATGGGACCCATGGTGTCCAGCTTTATCGTCGACTCTCCGCTGGGATGGAGATGGGTGGGCTGGCTTGCTGTCATTATATCCGGAGGCTTGATCATTATCTTTTACTTCACATTGGAGGAAACATCTTTCGATCGGAACAACCCTATTCACGGACATGATGCATCTCCTAGCAATACTGAACGCACGTCGAATGACGTCGCGCTGAATAAAAAGGAGGGACCGATTGCGAGCGTGCAGCCGACACCCTCCGACCGTGAACTCGACGAAGAATGCGGCCAGGAAAAAGGAAAGACGTATTTGCAGCGCATCGCCCTGATCACCCCATCGCCAACCCTGGTGGGGACGGGCTTCAAGCAGTATGGCCGCCGCCTGTTGCACACACTACGCGTCTTCACCTTCCCGGCAGTCCTCTACTCGGGCCTTCAATGGGGTGCCCAAGATGCCTGGCTGACCTTCTACCTCACCGTTGAAACGGACAATTGGTACGAGGCGCCCTGGAACTACACCGATGCCGCTGTGGGTATCATGAACGTTCCAACCCTGATCGGGTCGGTCCTCGGCTGCATTTACGGTGGATGGTTCTCCGACTTCTTTGTGATGTGGATGGCCAAGCGAAACAAGGGCATCTTCGAGGCTGAGCAGCGTCTCTGGCTCCTGTTGCCTGTTGCGTTCATCGGCCCTGCTGGCCTCATGCTATTCGGGATCGGCTCGGATAAAGGCTGGGACTGGCATATGCCATATCTTGGACTGGGTTTTATTGGTTTCGGCTGGGGTTGTGCAGGCGATCTTAGCATGGCGTATCTCATGGATGCGTACCCGGATATGGTGCTGGAGGGCATGGTCGGTGTCTCTGTCATCAACAACACTATTGGTTGTCTTTTCACATTCACGGCTCAGAATTGGTTGGATGCGCAGAGTCTTTCGCAGGTTTTCATTGCGATTGGCGTTTTGAGCTTCTGCTTTATTATGACCACTATCCCGATGATCTACTGGGGCAAGAAGTGTCGGAAGATGACTCGGAAGCAGTACGAAGCTTTCCTGCTGCTTCGTGATGGACCTTCTTAGTTGAGGGTTTGTCTAGCTCGCCATTGTCCTTGTATATTTCTTTGTCCATTTTGTCAACAAAATTTGCAATAATCTGTGTGTTTGGGGGCTCTGGTAAAATAAGAAGGCTCCGTCTGCTCTGACTTGAATATACCATTTCTGCTTGAACCCACACTAGCTGACCGTTCTGCTTCACGCTTGCGGGTCATCTTGCAGTGATTTGGCAGTAGGGGGGAGAGAAAAGACCCGGGGAATAACAGAGGAATATTGTCATTTAAGACGTCGGTTTCAATCGAGCACGAACCATCTTGGTGGCCAAATCTCCTTTAATAGGTCATGTCTACGAATAATTTGGAGATGCAACTCAACTCAGACATGGCGTAATTAGAACACTTCTAATGCCCCACAGATAAAATTATCACTCAGGCCCTCATAATTTATCTGAAAGGTAGTATTATTGTACTTCAGATCAACTCAATGTGCAATGTGCGTACATAGGTCGTTCGTCAGCACTTCAATCTAGCTGGAATGCAATCAAAATATATCCAACATCTACCATATTCCAAGCCAGAAATAATTGAGTAAAGAAAGAATATTGACTAAAACTTCCAAGATGCCAGCATGGGAAGAATTATTACCAGGCGTACGTAGTCCTCCCGCTAGTTCCCAACCATCTGGGGCCAACTACGCAAGCTGCCCCGTCATCTAAGCTTTCTTCGGGTGGGTCGCTAATTGATTTCAAGACACAACTAATACATCCTGCTATTCTACACATCTACAAAGTACATGTCTTGCAAGCCTGCTCCACTATGGTTTCTATTCACAGAACCAATCGTTATCCCCCTCTGTGGTGGCTGGATACATCTGCGTCGCGGTCAATGTGATGTCCCAAGGTTGGACATATTGGCGTAGATATCTAAGAATAAATAACGAACCCATGTTCATATAACTGTTATCTCGCTTGTTTACTGAAGCTAAATCCCACCGCTTATAATTCCTGGGGATTCGCCCATTTTACTCAATTCTTGTCGATCGTTCTGTGCATCCATTACTTCATTCGTTCACTCTACGTCTCTACAAACTTCAATATGGGTTTTAAGTCTTACTACCAGTGGGCTACTCTCGCCCTGACTGCAACTGCTGCTGCACAGACTACCACCAGCTGCAACCCTACGGAGAGTATGTACTATCTCATGTGATTCGCCGCGAAACGGCACTAACACTTCATTTCCAGAGACTTGCCCAGCAGACACCGGTCTTAACAAGTACCGTCTGAACACCGACTTTACCTCTGGGTCTCTGGGTCGCTGGAACACCACCGCAGGCACCGTAACCACCACCGACCTCGGCGCCAAGTTCACCGTTTCCGAGCAGGGTGACGCCCCGACAATCGAGAGTGAATTCTACATCTTCTTCGGCCATGTCGACGTCAAAATGAGAGCCGCCAACGGTACCGGTATCGTCAGCACCTGGATCCTAGAGTCCGACGACTTGGACGAGATCGACTGGGTAAGTTCACCGGCAGCCGAAGCCACCAATCTCCACCCCCCCCAAAAGCGCACCCACTAACACCAAAAACAGGAACAAGTCAGCACCTATGACACCGAAATCCAAACCGACTACTTCGGCAAAGGAAACACAACCTCCTACGACCGCGGCACAACCGTAACCGTCTCAACTCCCGAGGAAACCTTCCACACCTACTCAATCGACTGGACCGCCGAGCGCATCCAGTGGCTCCTCGACGGCGATGTCGTGCGCACACTCAAATACGCCGACGCCCTTAACGGCAAAAACTACCCCCAAACCCCCATGCGCATCCGCATCGGTATCTGGGCCGGCGGTGACCCAGATAACTCCGAGGGTACGATCGAGTGGGCCGGCGGCGAGACTGATTACACCGAAGGTCCTTTCTCCATGTACGTTGAGTCGGTCGATATCATCAACTACAACCCGGCTTCCGCGTACAAGTACACCGATAAGACTGGTGCCTACACCAGCATCAAGTCTACCAACGCTACGACCTCGACAAACTTGAGCTCGTCGAACTCGAGCTCGATTGCTGCTTCGAGTAAGACTTCTGCTTCGGCTAAGGCTAGCTCTTCTTTGATTGCTTCTTCGTCGGCTTCGGCTTCGGCGGCGGCTTCTTCTATTAGCTTTGTCTCGGCTGCGCCGGTTTCTTACTACACTTCTATCTTTGCCATGGCTATCGGCTCTCTTGTTGCTGGCTTTGTTCAGTTCTAGATGGTTGTGTTGATCATCTAATAGGTCCGGGTGATTTGTTGGTATGACCTGGTTTATATATATGTACCTGTATATACCGGATTTTAGGCCGTGGCTGCGACTTGCCCGATTAGGGTGCCGCCGCTTTATGAGGGCGCTCAGGCATTTCTCAGCACAGGGTGATTACTCAGTGACTAAATTTCTTGTTTAAATAAGCAACCACATGATAGTTAACTATTCTTCAAATGCTCAGTAATGTAGAAGTAATGCTCAGGTCATGCTCAGTGAGCACTCGGGTCTCCTTAGCTAGTAAGTCGGCAGTGTCATTCCCGGGCATTTCGCAATGTCCGGGTGTTGTCTACTGTAGACGAACCGATGTGTCGTGGGTCTTGGTGCTCCTGGCTGCCTATATAATGGCATGTTCTCCAGTGCCGGAGAGCGACCTTGTTGATGATGTTGATAGCGTATAGGATCCCAAATCGGCTCGGCGGCGCCGACGTAGGGCGCTCCATATAGGATGTTTTTGGGGTAGACTATGCAGTCTAGTGATGGTATTTTGTGCACGATAGCGCAGACGAGGGTGAGGAGGCGTAGTCGACAACCGGTGTGATGCACGCTTTGTAGAGCTGTCGGTATCTCTTGAAGTCGCAAACAGATTATGATAGCGCACTGATTTAGACCGTCATCTCTCACCTTGATAATTTGACCATCTCTACCATTATTTCCTACTGAGTGCAATGGTAGTAAGCTACACTTCACCCCCCACCCCCCTCTTTACCCGAATTCCGAGTATGCACTTTCACGGATTGATACGATATATTGTGTGTAGCAGCAAGATGCCATTTTCAAACACCACTTTGAATAAAACCTGCGAACCCGATTCGATGGACTCTCGGGAGATCCAGCGACTTCACGGCCCGAACTCGACACAAGGCACCCACCCTGGTCGAAATCATCAGCCGGTATATGACTCCCGACGAAGCAATTCCGATAATTCAACAGATTCTGTTCCATGGCCAGGTCACTAATGGACTAGTGCTGTGGAGCAGCGTGCCTTGCAACCTTGCCCAACAATGGACCGAAAATCACCAGATGCAAACCCTGACTACTGCAATAGGGCTCTTAAAGAAAGAATGCCCCAATTCCGCAAGAGCGCCCAAAAATGGAGTAAATACATTCATAGGGCTTCAGCAATTTTTCGTGTGGCGCATATCTGATGGTCAAAAGTCACACTTTTGCCCCTGCACCAGCAAGAATATTTCACTCATCAGGCTTATCATGTTTTCAAGTGATAAATTAAGACGTGGTCTGGACAGAATGCGTCATGCCATATGATGATGGTACTTCCAACGATAGAAGGAGCTACAGACTTCCCCTACGAAATATGGCCGAACGATGACAGTTTCTGATCGATTGAGCGATTTTATATACAGCCTGGCCCGAGAAAATGGAGACAAACAAAGCGAACCGACGAAATACCACATTCCAGAATACTGAGGCGGCATCAATTCAGCCTAGTGGGCTGACAGCCGAGTCAAGGCTATTGGAAGACGAACAAGTGAGTAGCAGGCGCCATCCTGCTATCATTCCCTGTGGTAGATACATGGCATTGCATTCCCGTACTGATTTTCTATTCCGACGCTCTTCTTCAATCTATTTGCCCCTATATTCAAAGCCTTCATCATATTATGCGCCCTGAAACTTATTCCGATTTGACTCCAGAAATCTTGATCTCCCGTCTCAACAAATCGGCGAACGCCTACCACCTCTCACCTCTCACGGCCAGAGATTAGTATCCTCTACGTTCTTAAGGAAAACGGGCTTAGAAGACTGCAAGGGGCGGGGAAACCCGTCAATGACAGAGCGGCGTATCATATATTTGTGGCTATTCTTTATTGTCCTGATTCAATTACTAGAGTAGTCCAGGCTTTCACCTTGCGTATTGGTTACAAAATATGCCAGCCAAGGAATGTTGGATGGATAGGTAAGGCAGTGTTGCACTTGCACCTCTGTCAAAAAATGGTCTGTCGGTTTAATCGCGACCTGAGTATAAGTATGAAGATTTCGAACCCAGCAGTGTTCAACCCCCTCCTTTTGTCAATTTTTCTATACCACCTAATCAAGGCCTTCATCTGGGATCATTTTTATCTCTAATCCACAAAATTGGCAACCAGCATGACCCAAAAACGGGCAATCGATCTTACTGGAGCCGATGGCTTGGACAATGAAAAGCGAATACGGCTTTTAGGAATCATTGATCGACTCCGAGAACTGGGAATCAGTGAGAATGTTTCTCTTCCTCAGGTAAGTGATATCACATTAAGCTCAAGAGCTACGTTCACTAAATTACTATAGCTCGTTGTAGTTGGTGATCAATCGAGCGGGAAATCATCCCTGCTAGAAGGTCTAACCGGTCTTTCGTTCCCTGTGGCCAGTGATCTTTGTACAAGATTTGCTACCCAGATTGTTCTGCGCCGAGCGCCAGCGGAAGAAGGTGAAGCAAGGATTACAATTATCCCCGGCCCAACTTCGCGTGTCGATGAGGCTTTGAACCAGCATCTTCTTGGGTTCGAGAGAAGACTGGCAACTGTGGATTTTGGATGTCGAGAGTTTGAAGACATATTCGATGAGGTCAGAACCGTACCGGCTCAAAATAGGATATTTGCTGACTTGTTAATAGGCGGCTATATGTATGGGGGTACCCGGCCCGAAGACGGCGAACCTGGAGGACGTGGAAAAAAGGTTTTCAGATGACATACTCAAGATTGAGCTTTCGGGGCCAGAACATCGCCACCTCAGTGTTGTTGACGTTCCGGGCTTGTTTCATAGTAAGGAAATATCGCGTTATGTGGAATACTTTGCTAAATCCTTGAAGATCCGACAAAATTCCAAACTGAAGAGGACCGCGCCATTATTCGAAAGCTAATCGAGGATTATATGACGGACAAGCGTACCATAATTCTGTGGGTTAAATATACTTGACATGGAAGTGTTGAAGGTATTGTCTGGCTTACTTGTATTTCCAGGGCTGTTATGGACGCACGCAATAATCTTGCCAACCAAGAAGTGTAAGCAAAATTTCTCTGAACATCTGAAAAGAGAGTGCTAATTTTGTATCAGCTTTTCCATGGCACGCGCCGCTGACCCAGCAGGTAAACGGACGGTTGGGATCATCACCAAATGCGACGCTCTCCAAGCAGGGGACGAAGCCGGTGTAAGTTTCAGTTACACCGCATTGAAAGCCCTAGATTAATCATGAAAAAGGTTCTACGTATCGCCAAAAATGAAGTTGAACGTCTTACCCACGGCTGGTTTGCTGTCAGAAATCGTTCTACAAAGGAGATCAATGAGGGTGTCACCATCGAGGGCCGACATCAAAGAGAGCGACAGTTCTTCTCAACAAACCCTCCTTGGACTGAGCTCAAAAGAGACCGAGTCGGTATCAATGCACTGAAGTCCTTCCTAGGCCATCTTTTATACGACCACATCCGTTCTGAATTCCCGGCCGTTGTGGCGGATATCGAACGACTTTCTCAGGAAACTCAAAAGGAATTGGAGATTCTCGGTCCCTCCCGTCAAACCTCTGCAGAACAGAGACGTTTCTTGACACGTATCTCATCCACTTATCAGAATGAGGTTGACAAGGCCTTGAATGGAAACTATAGTGCTGATCTGGAGGCACTAAGCATACTCAAGCTTCGGATGCATTTACGGCAGTATGCGGATGATTTTGCTAGGGATATGGCAACGAACGGGCATGCCAAAGTCTTCCGTACGATTCGAGATGAAAACGACCCAGAGTTCCGCAGGCCAGCAGATGACTTAGACAACATATACGACTGGATACAGGGTTACTACCTTGAGTCCCGAGGCTCTGAGCTACCAGGAACAGTGAACCCCATTGTGCTGCAGAATATGTTCCGCCAGCAGTCCAGCCCATGGGAGAAGATAGCGGTCAAATACCTTGAGAAGATTTCATCCGCGGTTCACTCTTACAATGGAACAATTTTGGCAGAAATTCTGCCTGACGATGATATGAGAGAGAAGCTTCGGGGAATCATATCTTCTCGGGAACAGGAGACATACAATCAAGCGCATGAACAGCTCCTCAAGATACTGAACGACGAACGAGGTGGTATTCTACAAACTGTCAACCACTACTATGCCGATTCTTTATCATCGATCCGTCAAGAACGAGTCATAGTCAGACTTGAGACACTTGGGCTCCATGATGGAATTGCTTTTGATATGAGCAGGGTATTGCAGGGAGTACACTTGAGCAACGAAGACCAGGCGGTCTTTGATATCCATGATATTTTGAAGGCTTACTACAAGGTAGCTATGAAGCGCTTCACGGACAATGTCGTCGTTCAGGTTTCTGAACGATACATATTAGGAGACGGGGGTCCGGTGAAAATGTTCTCACCTGATATGGTTGGCGACTTTGAAGATGATAAATTGACGGAAATTGCGGGTGAGAACTTCGCCACGGCAAGCCTACGAAATGACTTGATTTCCAAGGCTGCGCGTTTCAAAGAAGCATTGGAAATTGCGAAACAGGCTGTGCTCTGATCTCATGTAGTCTTCGTGGGATTTGAGGCTTAAAAAGACGCCTATTCAAGGGGGTTTCATGTTGACTCGGGCGATTCAACATCGTCATATCTATTATCTTCGTTTTTCAGTTCCTCCGGGCATGGTTTTCTCCTACTGGGTTTTCCCATCCCCAAGTGCGAATGCAGGAGAACATCCTTTTTTTTTTATTAGTTGACCGGTTTTCTTACGCGAATTTTCTTGAACCCGCTTAATTAGCTTTATTACTTGTTATTCACAAAATGCCTCCTCTTTCTACACGATCTATTTTTCATACGACTGAGGTTCTACAAGCGTCAAAACCGATACCATCCCACACAATCTTAAGATCAGTAAAATCGCCTCCTTTCCGTGACCTTCTTCCATTTGGTAAAGCTTGGGAGATTTTCGAGAAAAACTTACTCTGAAATTTCATTGATTCGGCCCCTTGGCTCATAATATAAAGGGGGTTTTGAACCCTGGGTCCTATAAGTCTTCGTACTTACAGATGTGCCACAATTGTGGTCCAAAAGGAATGTTTGCAAACAACAACAAAATGGTAATTTGGTATCACTTCGCACGGTGGACCCTTTGCGGTTGATCAATGGTGAAAGTAAGACTCAATGGAAGCGTGGTTAAAAACTGGCTGCATATCGTGCAAATTGCTCCTAGGACGGATTGCATACGTCGTAGGATTGATGCACCTCTCGGGGCAAGAGTTTGCTGGTATGTTACCGACGCAGCGCTAGATCATTCGAATGCTGGTCACAATCCATTCACCCAGAAGATTATGACCGGGTAACCACTGCCTATCTTGAGACCTCACGCTCCAAGCATGCTCTGCGCATTGAGTTCCGCACTCGCAGCCAAATCTCTTTGTGGCGTGTTCTGATGTTGACTCCGTCAGATGACACTGATTTGCACCGGTTCAATTTAAGCGGTGGTGGCTATATTTGCACTATCGCAGACATTATCCAAGAAAAGACGGCCGAGCTCCTTCAAGAGGAAATCACGCGAGAAGTGCAGGAGCGCAAACAACAGGTGTATAATATTAGGACTGCTTTGTAGAACAATTTCTACTCAAATATTTCTACCAATTCTTTCGGTCTATTTTTTATGATTGAATTCGGATTCCAAGTGGACCGACTCGAGAAGAAGTTGTATCCAATACTCTTGATTTCAATTGAAGTGTAGCCCATGGTGCCTTTGCATATTGACCTTTCTCCGTCCCACTACACCAAAAACAAACAAAAACAAAGCTAGATAATTCTCAACCCTACAAATGACCGAAAACAAAAAAACAAAAAAAGAAATTGTTGTGCATCATCCGTGAATCGAACACGGGCCTCGTCGATGGCAACGACGAATTCTACCACTAGACCAATGATGCTAGTTGATGTGTGGAGACTCAGGTGTTGGTTATATGAGCGGATCACACAAGTCTCCCTTTCCGTGTGAGATTGGAGTCCACTATTTCTAGATTCCATGTCGTGTAGATCTTTAGTAAATAATTGAAAGTTAAAGTCATGATGGAATATTTGAATATCAAATTGAACTCTGCAAGTATCATGTATCCTTCATCGAATACATTATTCCTAGAAGATTTTAATTGCATCATTTATTCTGAACTACATACCCAACCAGAGATATATATATCGGAGGAGGATGTCATTATTCTTCATTTATAACAAATTAACCTGACGACGTTAACATATATACGATAATAAACGGATGTACTGAAATGACGCTGATGAGATAAAAATGTAGTTGGTCATTAAGACATGAATAAACGAACAGATACTTCAAATGCAAAAGTAGCCAGCCCCAGTGAAGAAAGAAAAAATATGCAATACAAATGCAACAGAAATGGTATATATAGGGAAATCATTGTTCATCAGTGTATAGTGGAGGATTTACGATATTCGGTATCGCCGGAGGAAAAGGATATTGATCGTCAAAGTGGACCAGCTCACTTCCGTCGCCACCGTACCCAATGCTGTCGCGATTGTCATCAATGATGCGTCCGTACTCAAGGAGAAGAAGATAGAGATAGATATCAAGATCTTCGTTGCGCAGCGCATGCTGCGCCCATTCCCGACTTCGAGATGCGATCACCTCTGCCTCGAAGTCATGCTTCTGGATGTACGGCTCGCTAATCGAGAACGCATCCACGGGTGATGCTTGTGGTTCCAGACCGAGGAAGTAGGTCATTAACCCGTACAGGTCATCGAAGCGGTTGTCCATGGGGATGAAGTGACGCCAAGGGAATAGCCGGGAGTCATGCCATTCCCGGAAGATAGTTGCCTTGATCCCCAGGGATTTGCTAAGCTGAAAGGCGCGCCACCGCCCGGAGAAGCTGTGACCGTCAATGTCAACGAGGTATTTTGCCTTGAACTGCTCGCTGAAATCCTTGGGCTTTTTGTACGTCCAAATATCGTTGTAGAAGGAGCAATCCGGGATGCAGCCCCAAGCCTCAGTGAAGCCGACATCGAAGTGGTCCAATGAAAATTTGCTTGGGTAGAATTTGGGGTAGGTATGATACTGTCCCAGGCTGGTTTCGGAGAGAATGGAGACCGTCTCTGATCTAATATCGGTGTTGTTGGTAATGTGCACAAAGCGTTGGCGGTGCATATGCTGCCAATTATCTGCAAGCTGAACGCCCCCGGATGTGACGCCGCGCCAGAGGAGAGTGTCCGCTTTGTCTTTCCAGTCGTAGTCGTGTCTCGAATTGTACACATAGCGCTTGTCGTTCATGAAATACATATTTGCAGGGAAAAGGATATCGTTGTTCACGCTAACCTTGCACTCGCTGAAGACTGGGATCAGTTTCCTTGTGATGAGGTTGCTGGATGCCGAGAACAAAAACCCATGGTTTTCTCCAAGAACGGGACCGACAGTGCATAGATCAGAGGAAGCAGTAAAGTTAGAGACAAACCCACCCGAGGGTGATTTGTATAGCCTGTCGGCATCTTCCACAGTGAGATTGTCATTCCGAGCGGGAGAGTGGGGGTCACAGGAATCTTTGGCGAAGTCCATATATAGCTTTCCAGCGATGGAGAACCAAGATGGGTCAACACGATCCTCGATGTTGGAACCTTCCTCTAACAAATATTTCATGTTTGGGGTGAATCGATCCTGCGCATCGCTGGGTAAGCTTCTGGTGAGGGCTTCGGTGCGGAGGTATTCCTGTGTATTCTCAAATGAAACCATGACTCGCGGCTGATCCATAATATTAAGCGCAATATCCATGTCTGGGAGATACCGAGCAATGCGTTTAATCGACTTCCGCAGTGTTTCAACCCTCCATCCTTCAACAGGGGAGTAAACAACCTTCTTATTGCGGATTTGCACACCTGCAATGCCGTCGCTGGATTGTAGCTTGGCTGCCATCTGTCGAATTTCCGCCGGAGGAACCGCCCAAAAAGGCCGCAGATCGCCTGTAATCTGCTGGAAGTCGTCCACATTATGCGCCTTCTTTTTGCGTGCGAAAATGTACCATTCCTTGAAACCGGGAGGTGGGTGTCGTCCATATGTTTCACGATATTTGACGACTGTTCGGCGGAAACTTGTCGAGCGACCATCATCATATTTCTGCCATTTTCGGTTCGCTTCCCTCATTAGGTCGGCGATAGGGTGTTCATCGTGCGCATACTCTCCGAACACGGGACTCGTTGTTGAGGTGAAGAGGCTCAGATTAGGGAGGCGGATCACAGAGTTGTCGACAGCATGGGTGAGAATTAGGAGGTTGGTGAAGCATGTGGAGGTTATTGCGCAGGCCAATAGCAGGTAGAATAGCCTGCGACTCCGAGGGAATGAGCCGAGCATTGAGAATGGTTTCCGAAATCGGGAGCTAGGTTCTAGCCGCACACTAAATTTCGACGACCTTGCAGGGATTATTGACAAGGGCAAGCACGAAGGCTATGAAAAGGAGATGAAAAAGGACATGATTGTAATAGACACCTAGGAGTTGAGAGGGAAGAAAAGAAGAAGAAAAGTCGCCATAACGCCCCTAAAGTCTGCTAAGTCTCCAAAGGCTGTCCCCAAGACGCCAAGGGTTGACAAACAAACACCATACTTGGAATAGAGTTCTTAGCTGGTCTTTTTAAAATTACATGTAAAATATTTAATTTTATTTGAGAGAATTACATAGTATGAATGACCTATAACACTATTAGAACAATATATATGGAGTATAGTACCTATCATGAACATCATATAGAATATGTAGATCTCCTTACAAGGGGTTGATCAAAGAAGATCAAAGGAACGTGGTCGAGCAACCCGTGGGCCCAATCAGGAACCCTCGGCGCAGATGGCCGAGCAGATGCCGAGATGGCCGATTCTAATTTCATTCGGATACCGACGGCTCCTTGCAGTCACTACGCAAAAGTATTAACACCCCAGATTCTGCCAGATAAATATCCACCAGTAAAAGGCTGAGTGTAATAGGCGGTATAGGGAAGGCGGTAGTAGAAGGGATGTTAATACTTTTGCGTAGTCACTGTATCTGCCAAGCATTACAAGATACTATAGTACGGAGTACTAAATTATTATTTACTACAAATATGCATAACACGGTGAATGGGAGGCCAGAAACGGCCGCTTTTGACGCCGTTTTAAGTCGCTCACTCACCGTGGTCGGTCTTGGCGTCACGTGTGTCAAAGCCACGGCCTGCCCCGTTTACTGCCACCTGTGCTTCGTGTTGGTCGTGCCTGGTGCCTGGACCCATTGATCGACCGATATCCATTCGTGCCGCTGCCGCCGCAGGGCCCCATCCTCGTTCACCCTCAGTCACTCTTCTGGCGGAGGGGAGCCATTTTCGGCTCTGTTGACCGTTCTGCTTGAGTTTCCATAAATATCGACCACCATAGCGCCCGACCGACAGTCCTCCCTAGCTCCTCCAGCCCTTGGCCTAGGTTTCCAACGGGTGACTTGCTTAAAGTGAGATAATATCACTCTCGACCATTCTCTCGTGCTTCTGCTCGTCTTCGCTACTCTTGCCCCTCTTCAATCCCACACTGAGTTCCGCTGCTATGCCCTCTCTATGGGATTCTAAACGGAGGACGTCCTCGACTTTTTATCTACCTAATACCGGAATTCACAAAATCATTTCTTAGTAGGCCTAAAGAAATATCCGGTAGGCAGCCCGCTAGAAATCACCTACCATGGGCTGCCCGGGAAAAGATGGAGTACACGCAAGCCCGTCAATAGCGTCCTGCTGGTTATTTAGGAGATGTCAGTAGTTATATCACGGATAGTGTTATTTACTATAAACAAACCACTCAACCCTGTCATCTCCGACTTATGACCAGATATACTGTGCATTAATTTGGAACCCAGATTGTCTGATCACCATGTTCGCCTGTGGGACAAAGCTAGTGACAGCCTCTGAGACATATGGGTAGTTCGGCTAGCTCTTTGCTAGCTCCCTCTTCTTTATTTTTTTCCCTTCCACTCGTCCCCTATCATTATAGAGATCAAGACAGGTTTTATAGATGTTTTGAACAACAACATACCTAGTTACAACGGAATAATAAAGGAGCTAAACTACGAGCACCTTTTGACTGTCGCATTACTATCCTAGTCCTATTGCACCCCTGCATTGTTACAGCGCCAGGAATCTATACCCTGCTCAATGTCTCAACCCCTCATTGCAGTGTTTGTGATGATCACCTATATGGTTCTAGTCAGACTATTTTGCGAGATTTTGTGGGAATTAGTAATATAAGGTCGTGGGAAGAGTCATTCGTGCCTGAATTGCTTTTTCTAGAGAAATGAAGAGAGGTAGTCATAACTGCTATAGGCGACTGGACTTTGATTATTGTGCACTAAGTAGAGTAAGTAGTTATTCTTAGACATTCGGCTAAAATTATATAGTCTTCAAACAACACACTCGGACTATCGGGGGTTCCATATCCGGAGATATAGCCAAAAATGACTGCCTAACTTGTATAAATCTCTAGACAATTACTAGTCCCGTATATAGGTTATATTTAAGAAACGGCTCACATATATACCAACTTCCCTCCGAAACCTCCCGCGGGTGATCATATTCCCAACGCCTCGGGGGAGATATAACAATCAAGTTTATAACGCGATTGGCTCGCGGTGACCGATCAGCGGCTATCAGCTGTAGGGGCCGTCACGCACTGAAACGGTTTTTTTCTCCAATCTCGCCCCCTGGTCGTATCCTTTTACTATTACATAAAGAATACGAGAATAAAAAATACTGCCGACCTCTCTTAATACAATGGGTACCTGCTATAAGGTGTTTACGTGGACTGCACGTCATATATTTCCAATCCACACCATATAAGTGAGTGGAGGGCCGCTTCTTCTCCCCAGCTCTCCCTTATTTGAAAATATCTCATCCAGTAAGGTTTCGTATAACCACCAACAAAGAGGGATGATATCCACGATCCAGAACCCTGGAACCTCTCTGCTTACGCAGCTAGCGTTTCCGCCGAATATATCTCTACAATTACTCGGAACGCACACGACGAGCGAATAGACTGAAGTCGTCGATTTTGATCTCTGGATTGATTGTTCAAAGAAAGCGAAAATTAAGTCTAGAGAATTCTTGACGGGTAACGAAAGTGATCATCGCTCTTAGGGCCAGTCTAGTGAATCTAGTGATAGTTTCTCGAAAACATTATCTGGCTGGCTCTAAGATTGGCTTACTGATAGCAACGAAGGAAGAAGGTACAATCACCAAATCAGTTATTTCTGGACTAGTAACTAATATATATCAAGCTAGGCGATCCGTAAACTAGTTAGTCTCCACGATAACGACTCCGCTGCTATAAAAGCTTATGTGGAGGGCCTCGTACGCAAAATCGCGTATGGCGGATCCATCATTGTTGAAATTCATACACTACCTCTCGAGGCGGATGTTGCTGAAAATACCGCCGAGGTTCGAGAGGAATAGAGCTTTGGCTTACCGTTTATCCCTATAGAATAAGCATAGGACCTATTGGTAATGAATGCAATGGTCGACCGTAGAAGAGGATTTATCTCTGTTGATAAGCCACGACAATCCCACGGAAGATCACCATTTCGCAGGGCCATAAAATCCAACAACACCTCTACGGTCGTATCACAGGTTCAAAATAACGAGGGCTTCAAGCATATAGTACGACAATACTCGACATAGGGATCTGATGCTTAAAAAAATCCCTACCAGCCTTCTCCTCACTTATAGGTCTTCTGTTGCTGTAATAGGTAGTCCTCCATATAGTTTTCGCATAATCTCTTCGTTCGTACCATGTGTTCTAGTAGTATAATTTATACTGATAGTACGATATACCTCTGGGTTAGAACATCTTATAGTTTTATTATCCATGCATATATATGCTACGAGGCTTGCTTTCCGCGGTTCAAAATAAGAACGTGTATTTTGACTGATCAAAGCTGCTAATACAATACACGTCGCGCCTTCTTCTGGTTGCCCTATGTCACATCAGCTTCTAGCTTGGATTTTTTACAACAGAAATCTGCCAAGAGCATCAGATCTAATCCCGTATACAAACCCCCAATCAACAATTGTAAGGAGGCAGTTCATCTCCCGAGTGCTCAATACCAATTTCATACAAATCATTCGAATCATCATTTGCGTACCCAGCCTGTACAAATTTTGAACTAATTTTTTTTCTTTCACATTTCTTTCATTTCTTTTACAAATTAGAGAATGGATCAAGCATTTCAATATTGATCGGCATTAGACTAAACATAGTTCTTCACGGGCTGGTGAGACATTCCTGACTCAGCTCTTATATAAGCCAAAGCCTTGCCAGCCTCAGGCACAACAAACCCGTAGCTAAGAGCTGTCAATGCGACTCTCACACACCTTCAATGTAACTTTTTTCAGCACGCACAATTTCTCCCATGCAGATGACGTGATCAACAACTCCTCAATGGGTGACTGTCCCATTCGAAAAATATGGCCCTAAAACGTACTCGCGCCGCGCTCGAGGCCGACCTTCAAGCAGAGCAATCCCCATACGCTTTCTATGGAACCCCGTTACCACCACTTGACGAGAGTGTTCGCGATGATGGCTCCTTTGTGCCAATATGGAAGCAGGAACTGAGGGACGAACATGGGAGCAAACGTCTTCATGGCGCTTTCACCGGTGGATTCAGCGCTGGGTGAGTAGCTCTTAACCAAATGACCTTCGGAAGGACAACCACTGACATCTGCTAGATACTTCAACTCCGTCGGCTCGAAAGAAGGATGGACCCCCGCGACCTTTGTCTCATCGCGTCAGAACCGTGCCCAGAAGGCCGAACAGAAACGACCCGAGGATTTTATGGACGCGGATGACCTGCGAGAACAGGAAGAAGCCAGACAACTACAGACCGCCGATGAATTCGCCGGTTTCGGTTCGACCGAGCTAGATGCTACACGCAGAGCAGGACTCATGGATATATTGAAAACGGGCGGAGAAACCATGGGAGTGAAGCTCTTGAAAAAGATGGGTTGGCGCGAAGGTCAAGGAATCGGGCCTAAGGTGCGACGCAAAGCCAACCTGGACGAAAGCTCTGCTCCGGGTGGCGATGCGGGAGAAACATACCTTTTTGCTCCTGAAAACCCACCCATGGTTGCTTTCATTCGCAAGACCGACCGCAAAGGTCTTGGGTTCGAGGGTGAATCGCGCCTAGAGTCTCACAATGCTTTGCAGCCCATCCCAGATGCCGAGGAATCAGATTCGTTCTTTGGGGGCCGGTTGGCTATCCAAGGGAAAGGTCAACCCCCAAAGCCGAAGGAATCTCGGCGGGGAGGACTCGGGGTTGGCCCTCTGAATGACACTGGGTCGGACGACGAGGATCCTTATTCTCTAGGTCCACAAATATCATACAACAAGAGCATTGGAGGGGATAAAAAGAAGAAGAAAAAGGTCAAACCAGAACCAACAATCGCGTCATCCAACCCACTCCTGAATTCAAAGCCCGTGTTCATATCGAAAAAGGTGGCGGCATCACGCGGGATTGGAGGTTTCCGAAAGTGCCGCGACGGGCGCCTACCGCTAGATGGATTCATTCTTGCCGATGCCATCACGGGGCTGTCGATTTCAGAGAAGAAATACGATCCTCCTGCGATACCCGAGGACTGGAAACCAGCGAAGGAAATCTCGTCAGAAAAACGGGATCAATCGAATTATGTCTCTACAGCTGACGCCGCCAAAGCCTCCTCGCTTAATCCCACATCTAGAGCAGCACTTCTAGGCGAGACCCAGCTCCCTGGGAAGTCTATCTTTGATTACATGACTCCTGAGGCACGAGATAAGATTGCCAAACTTACCGGCAACGCCAATTTACCTCCGGCTTTAGGAGAAAAGGCACCCGAAGGATACCAACTCCCTGAATCACAAAGGCGCAAGGATCTTTGGGACCTCGTGCCAAAACTCGACAAACAGATTGCCGCCCAAGCCCTAGCTCGGGCCGTTAGTGGGTGGATGCCTTACCAAGAAGATGAGAAAAAGCGTGCACGCTACCAAATATTCCTCGAAGTTAGTGCTGGGACGTGCTCTACCCTCCCAGAACGAGTGGAAGGTTCCAGCACCGATGAATGGGTTATAGAGATGCAAGAATTTGGCCGAGCTGCCGAGGTCTTCAAACCCATGTCCGGAGTTATGGCATCCCGATTTACATCGTCTTCCACCGCGCCCAAGGTTGTATCGGATGCCCCTGACTCTGCAGGATCTGGGCTCAGCAGACCCGCAGAAAAGCCAGACGACCCTGCAGTAGCGGCTGCTAAAATTGGCATGTTCGGCCCAATGACCCGAAGCACAATCCCCTTTTACCCAACTCGTCTTCTATGCAAGCGATTCAACGTCAAACCACCGGAGAATGTGCAGCTTGACCCCGGCGAACGACCTGGAGCCTCCAGTTCCGGACCTGGCACGCGCTTCCAGTCCGGTGGATTCCAAGCTGACACTGGGCCCAAACCATTAGTGTCGCAGGATGTCATGAACCAACTTCTCATAGACTCGTTGGGTTATCTCCCTACAGCAGATGGTCTTGATCCATCTGCAAGTGGTCAACCTGCTATCGCGGCGCCACCCCCGGTAGTTGTCGAACCTGAGCGCAATGATGCCCTGGAGGCAGAGCGGCCCGGCGATGCAGTTTTCAAAGCTATTTTTGGAAGTGACGACGAAGATGACTAGAATTAGGCTTATTTGTGTAATCTAATGAGAATTCATGTATTTTTTTTAAGTTATCCCTCTGTACTCTGTACTCTGTACGAATTAAGCAATTGTGCTCTGTAAATCATTGTGTGACTGTTGTAGCCGTCCCAGTGGCGTGAGATGGGCGAATGGGACAAATTGTGGAATGTACCCTTGTTTCGTTCTGTTTCTGCTTCTGCTTCATTTTTATTTTCTATTTCTTTTCCTTTTGACAGCTGCCTCCTTTTGCCTCGTCTCCAACCCAGTAGGTCTGTGCTCAACCTTAAGGATCTAGTTCGCTTTAGAGCGTTGACCACTACTCCACGCAAGCCCCTCTCAAAACTACTTCCCCTCCTCATATGGAGCTCCTTGGTCGCAAACAAGATGGTAAGAACCTGACCCCGACCCCAAACCCCAAGAACCTATACATATATCATCACCATCAAGACTGGTCACGTTGCTTGGCATCGAATGTCACACGACTTAAAGCCCCGGCTCTCATCTCCATACTATCCAAACCCACAATGGCACCATGATCATAACTAACAATCCCGCCTTCAACACAGGGCTGTTGCGCGTCAGTATTGTCGCGTAATGTCGACGACCAACCCCACACCCAAGAACGTATCTCACATACAACAGCCACGAGGGATACTAGCGACCGCTCCACGCATCCAAGACAACGAACGCGGCGCCCCAACCTCCCTCTAAACGAGCACTACAACGAGCCAGTGCGCAACCATGTGTGGCGCAGCAAGCGACGGACCTGGACGCGTGCGCAGCTGGACCGCGAGCGTGCAGAGTTCTTCGAGACGCGCGTTACCGGCAGGCCGGAGATCTGGGCCGCTGTTTCGACGGTGGTATCGCTGATTCGCAGCGGTGACTTGGCTACTGCGCAGGGTATTATTGATGCTGCGGGGATTACTGTGCCCACTGGGGATCTTTGTGAGGGGTGCTATGATGAGCATGGCGTACTTTACAGGGTTCCGCAATGTGTTGTTAGTGATCCAGAGAATATGGTTCCTTCGTCTTCGCGGACGGGTAGTGAAGATGGTGGTCCTGTTGGATATGAGGAAGAGGAGCAGGATTCTGGGGCGCTCTCGGATGGTAAGCTCGCTACGGATGATGCTTCCGGGGACGAGTTGATTTCGCAGGATGTTGAACGTCGCCGTGAGGAGAAGGGGAAGACCAGTGAGCGGGATTTGATCCGTGTGCTTGCTCGTTTGAGTGATCGTGGAGGTCCCGATATCCTGATTTCGATTGGTAAGAGCCAGACTGTGGGATTTCTGGCGAGAAGGGTGCACCAGGAAGCCAAGGTTGGTTTTTGTTATTGATTTATTCGTTTCGTTTTGTGAATTGTTGCTGATTTGTTGTTTAGCTCAAGGATGATAGGCGCGTTCGAATCGCTTACCTAGGTCACTTGCTGAATGAACGTGAACCCCTTGTTGATCAAGGGTGGAAGACTGGACATGTTGTCAATGCTTTAGTCGTGTCCCCCGTTCATGATCTCGGCCTTAAACACCGGTCCTAAGAGTCCTAAGAGGGTTTACCACGGAAGTTTCTGAGGCATCGCCAATGGCCCACGATCAAAATCGCTCTTTTTCTCTCCTTATTTGGACCTCCAGCGTTCTGGCGTTTCTGTCATCTGATCTCTTCTTGCATAATACCCAAAGTCTTTCATCTTCTTTTTTACTCCAATTACGAACTGGCAGATACTCTCCACCCATCTTCTCTTTAATTTGGCGTGATCTCTCACATGGGGATATTCATACTCAAGTGAAAGCAAACTGGCTCTCAATATGTATCATCGTCCATGCGTGTTGCATTTTGTGCATCTAATTACTTGATCTACTTAATGAATGTGCAATGTCTCCATTCCTCCAAGGTTGTTGTGTCATCTTATATAAACCCGGGTTGGTTAACTACTTACCTAGGCAGAGGTCATACACATCAATAATGAGAATTCCAAGCTTGCTCTACCACGTTTAACCTATCACCTCAAGTTCTCAGATGTTTTAGCGAGCTATTATCTTGAAATGACCCACGCGTGTGCTCCCGAGAGGTTTGCAGGGTTTGCGTACTCTCGGTGCCTCAGGCGAGTGAGACTTGGCACTGGGCCAAGTCCCACTGAGCGCAACAAGTGGAGGGTTAATATTGGACCAAGCCATGCTTAGCCGATTATGTAATTAAGACTGCATTTAGCTAGCTAGTATCTAGGACTATCCAATAGAAACCATGCGATCCTTACAGAATCTCATGCGATCGACAATGGCGTCACGTGTCATGACGTACGTGGAGTATATGTCTACCATAACCCCAAAGTTCCTCCAATGGACGCGCAGCTGGCAGGTCTCTCATCCCCGCGTCTTAAAATCCCCTACGTTTTCTTGTCTGCTTGGTGTTATGGACAATCCACATAGCCAAAATATGAACTACGATGCAGATCGTCAGAAACGCGAGGTATATCGATATTTCCAACCAGAAAATCCGGCTGCACTCAATGCCTCACTTCTACAATTTGATGAGCATGTGGCCCCAATAGCAGATTTTTCAAGAATATCGACACCCTTCGTACCTGATGCCTCTGATTCAGAGACAAATTTTGTCGAAGGCAGCTCTCCGTCAAGTCCAAATCCAACTTTGACTTCTTTTGCACAACTGGCCGCTCTCCAACTGAACGCGCAGCGTGCTTTCATTACGTACATTACTCTCCTGCCCCAGCGTTTACCCTGATCTGACGTTTTCTAAAGTGTGTTGAACACCGACTCTCAGTTTATATTAGCTGAAGCCACAAGGAACACCAATCTTAGAAGCTCAAAGTCATCCCTCGGAGAAGGAGATAGACTTTTCGCTGGAACATCGACATTGTCAGATGCTTGGAATATATGCAAGGTAAGCTGATGTTCGTAATAGTGCAAACTTTTCACCTATTGACGCCTATTCCTTCGAATAGGAAACAGTTGCACTTGGCTCAGGCAACGAAGATGGATTGTGTTCATTTTTGGTTGTCGACGATCTTCAACAAGAAGAACGATTCAAAGAATTGCCTTTTGTGACACAAGAGCCAAACTCTCGTTTTTATGCGGGAACGCCCCTAACTAGCAACAGCGGGATCAATTTGGGATGTCTGTTTGTATTGGACTCTGAACCCCGTCAAGGGCTATCTGATGTCGAGAAGGATACATTAGGAAAAGTGGCAGGGCTGGCAATGGACTATTTATTGGTTAGCCGCCAAGCCGAAGAAGGGCGACGGGCCTCACGGCTATCGCGTGGTCTCCATCTTTTCGTCGATGGCAACTCCAGTTTTGCCGGCAACGCTCACATGTCGTCTCGGTCGAACAGCTCAGCACAGAGTTTGTCCCCGCGGGGATCGCCTCACCTAAGAGCCAGTCGATCTACAAGCTCCCAAAATGATGAACTGGTATTTCGCTCAGCACGCTCTGAATCAGGAAAAGCGTCTCAAAGCGGCGATACACAACCTTTGAGCCCAGCTTCCGACCAAAATGATACATGTGTTCCCCCTAGTCCAACGGTATCGTTGCACAGCTCGCAAAAGGACGGTGGTGGCTTGGAGGGCTCCTCGAATAGCAACCACTGGCTTTTCCAACGTGCTGCGAACCTCTTGCGACAAAGCCTGGACTTGGATGGTGCTGGCGGTGTCATGTTCTTGGAGACTAGTGACAACTCCGAATATGTCGCAGCCGGTCATTGTGACTCCGCTGAATCTACAAATCCTGCTCCTATTCTTGCGCTGTCCACAAGAGATGGTCCATTTTCATACCAGGCAAGCTCTACGTTGTCGGATCCAGCTGTCAATCTTGACAATCTCTTCCTGAAACAGTTGACGCATCGCTATCCTAAAGGGAAACTCTGGTCAATCCACCACGATGGGACATTTTCAACGTCGGAAGATCAGTTAACCGACGAGTCTCGGAAACAAAGGAAGAAGTCCAAGACTTCGGAGACTAGCAAATTGAACGAGTTCTTTCCTGGTGCATCTCAAGTCATGTTTGTCCCACTGTGGAATTCCACAGATACCCAGTGGCTCGCTGGGTGTTTTTGTTGGACTTCCCAGCCAACGCAAGTTTTCAGTCTTGCCGTTGATCTAAGCTCAGTATATGCCTTCGGATCCTCTATCATGACTGAATACAGCCGTGTTGAATCAGTTGTCGCAGATCGTCAAAAGGGGGATTTTATAAGCAGCATCTCTCATGAACTACGCAGCCCGTTGCATGGTGTCTTGGCTGCGGCCGAGTTTTTTGGAAGTACTACCTTGGACCAGTTCCAGGAGACCCTCCTCGATACCATAAATGCATGTGGTCGAACTCTCTTGGATACAATGAACCAGGTTCTAGACTTCAGCAAAATAATGTCAATGGAAAGACACAAGAAAACCTTCAAGCGTGGAAAAGATCCATGGAAACCAAAACCCTCTGAGGAAATTGTGACGCCTCTGGATACATTGGTTTTGACAGATGTGGCTCTCTTGACAGAGGATGTCATAGACAGCGTGTGCTTGGGCCATTCCCATATACAGAGGTCAGCCACGTCTACCCATCGCCCCACAGATATCTTGACAACACTGCCTTCCAAGTCAGTGAAAGATGGTACCCAAGTTGGTCACGTTTCAGGAGTGGACGTCATTATTGACATTCCTGACAATGACTGGATGTACAAAGTCCAGCCGGGTTCGCTGAGACGCCTAATAATGAATATTCTGGGCAATGCACTGAAGTATACCAAAAAAGGTCGGATTTCTGTCTGCATCGAGGCCAGTGAGCGCTCAAAAGCTCGCTCTCGACGCCAGGGTCTCGAAGATATGGTGACATTGACCATCTCAGACACGGGCAAGGGCATCTCGAAGGAATATCTTCGGAAGCACCTATTCACTCCGTTCTCACAAGAAGATCCCCTATCAGTAGGCACTGGTCTCGGTCTATCAATTGTTCGCGGCATTGTGAAAACCCTCAACGGAAAAATTAATATTCGAAGTCGACAGGGCGAAGGCACTATTGTCAAGGTGTCACTCCCCCTCGAACGTCTAGTGGGCGATGAAAATCCACAATCACCGTCTCACAAGGAAAATCCAGACCAAAATATACTTACGGCATTTTCTCAACTCCGGCGTGTTGGCTACAGTGGGAAGCGTGCTGCTATATGGGGAATCGATCCGTCTCGTCTTGATAAGCATCAGTTCTGGGCCTCCATAGCTCGATATATCACGGATTGGTATGGTCTGCAGCTTGTTCCTCTGTCCGCCAATGAGCCTATTGATATTCTTTTTGCGGATGAAAGGGATTTATCCGAAAAAGAAATACGCGATTTCCCAACTGGATTGCCAAGTCTACTCCTCTTTTGCAGCGAGGTAGGTGACTATGGTGATTCTAGGGCACAATGGTCGCATCTTGCGGGCTCTCTGGCAATTCTACATCGACCCTGTGGTCCACGAAAACTTTTTCGCGGTATTTTGAGCTGTCTTGATGCAAAGCCGACAAGCTCTATGTTGAATGCGCAGAAACCTGGGCAAGGCTTAGTACTTCCACGTCGACCCGCTCTTGCAGCCTCGGCTTTATCAACTGAAGAGTCCAACCCTTCATTATCAGGAAATCCACGATTACCAGATGCTGAACCATCAATTCCCATGCCGGGGTCCAGAAATTGCACCATTGATCGCACAGAGCGTAGCGCTGTTCGGTTGACATCGTGTAGTAATAGCTCTGGCCGCACAATATCTGGGAGTACTGGTTCCACCAATCCCGGGCCTTCTTCATTTACCCGATCTTCACCTAGCGGCTCAGATCATGTTAGCACCTTACCAGGGAGCCAAAACAGACCTCGGGTCTTGGTGGTAGATGACAACAGCATCAACCTCCGCCTCATGATGACTTTCATGAACAAACGGAAAGTCATGGTCCTAGATAAAGCCGAGAATGGCAGAGCGGCCGTCGATGCAGTTGAAAGGATGTTGCAGGGATATGACCTTATTTTCATGGACCTGTCTATGCCGGTTATGGATGGATTTGAGGCGACACGTGCCATTCGTGCAATTGAGAAAGAACGGGATGACTGTATTCCGGCAACTATTATCGCTTTGACAGGACTCAGTAGTTCACGCGATGAGTCCAGGGCCTTGGATTCGGGAGTGGACCTTTTCCTTATGAAGCCTGTTTCTTTTAGGGAAGTATCACGGCTTATTGATGAATGGGAAGCCAAACGGCCGAACTAAAATATGGCGATCACTATCTTATTTGATGCAGGCTTGCCACCCAGACGTGGAAGACCACGTTCATGATCATGGTTTCTTGCATTGGGATTTACGATTTCTGATTCCATGCCCTTGCTGTAATTTTGGCCGCACATATGATGGATGATGATTGATGGATTATGGATGATGGCGAGATTCGATTCATGATCTAAAGTTTTTCTATTGCGCCCCTACGGCTTCAAGGGCGATCATATCTACACACAACGCTGAATGGCGGTAAATTGGATGCCAAAATTGGCTACTATTGATGCCATTTCCAGCATCCCTTTTACTAAAACAGTTGATCATCAAGATCCTGTTATTCGGGCTGACTTTTGCCAGGCGCTCAGTGGGCGATTATCATTGATCGACAGTTCTGGAGAGACTATAAGCATAACTCTCCTGTCCTGGTAAGTAGTCACCCATATTTCCCAATCTTGGAAGTATGAATCCGCATAAAGCAGATGTATAGACCACTGACCCCTAATCGACGGCTTGAACATGCTCAAGCCTCTCTAGAGAAGGACTTCTGAGGTAAACTTTGACGATAGATCCATGCATTGCTTCTCATTACATATGAAGAACGTCTATAATAAGGAGCGATGATCCTCCAATGCTTTTCATAACTTCTCTAGCCGTTCCAACTTGCGGACAGCGGACAATGCAATGTGCTGCCTTATGCCTCAGGCTTCAAATACTCTTAGGTAATCACCGATCTGGAGCTCCTGGACAAACAATGCAAACAACTCTATCGCAAAGAAAAAAAATAATTTATCGCAATCTTCGATCTGGATTTTGAATCAAGACAGTTCGATAGTCTCGAACTTTTGATTGAACTCAACTCAATTGTATACCTTTTAAGGGTATTCTCTGTATACCTTCACCGAGATCAACGACCACCTCTACCTTGACATCCAAGCATCTCAATCGCTAGTCTTCTCATTCCTTTGAGATAAAACCATACCAATGGACGGCCAAAAAACTCCCTTCGTGAGGGAGCTCGGTTCGAGTGGTATGAATATTCTTTTTCCAATTGGAAAACTACAACGCTAATCGATCTCTCTAGACCGGAAAGTCCGGGACAAGGCTCTCGAGTCTTTAACCAAATTCGTGCAGTCTCGCACCGATCTGACCCTCGTGGATCTCCTCAAACTATGGAAGGGCCTGTTCTACTGTATGCACTACCACTATATCCGCCGAACACAAAGCGCAACAAAACTAACCTTCTCCCAGGCTTCTACCATTCCGACCGACCCCTCACACAACAAGCCCTCGCCCGCGCACTCTCCTACTCTCTCGTCCCCTCCCTCCCCCAAGCAACTCTCCACCGCTTCCTGCGCGCCTTCTGGATCACCATCGGCCGGGACTACCACTCACTCGACCGCATCCGACTGGACAAGTACCTGATGCTGATCCGTTGCTACGTCGGCGTGGCATTCCAAGTCCTCTTGAAGAACAAGACCTCAACAAAGAACGCAGACGGGAAAAAGCGCAAGCGCGAAGATGCAGCCAAGCAGGGCCGTGGCAAGAAGCAGAAGAAGCAGGCTGAGGCTGAGACCGTCGAAGACGAAGAGGAGAAGGACAGTGCCGAAGACGCTGAGGCTAAATTCCCCGATCTTGCGGCTTATATCTCCATTATCGAGGAGGGTCCTTTGTGTCCGCTGAACTATGACGAGGATCAGGCTCCGGATGAGGGAGACCCAAATTACGTGCCTATGCCTCATGGTCCTGACGGGCTGCGTTACCATCTTATTGACATCTGGGTTGATGAGTTGGAGAAGGTTCTTGAGTTTGAGGAGGTGGCTGGTGATGAGGATGAGGAGACCCCGAAGCGGAAGATCAAGGGTGATGTGCCCATTGAGCTTATTCTGAGACCGCTGGAGAAGCTCCGCGCCGAAAGTGCTTACAAGCCTGTTCGGACGAGGGCGGCTGAGGCCTTGGAGGATGAGCGGTTGTTCGAGTGGGGTGTTCGGACAAGAAAGTCTGAGGAGGACGATGACAGTGAGGAGGAATGGGGTGGCTTCGAATGAATATTCTAGTTATTAGTATGTGAACAGGATTTGTATAAACAGACTGAATTCATTGCACAGCGTGCTAGCGATTATCTCCATCACTCAGTCACAGGTTCTATAAAGAAGCTGGTGCTAGGCATACAGGTGTAAGGACTACAAAATGTATTCACAGGTCTCCTGTTTCATTTGGGTTTACTGCACAGCCTGATCACAGAATATCAAATGTCTAATGTGACTTATAGACAAAGCACCAATTATTCTTTCGCGTTAGGGTATCATGGGTGGATGCAAAGACCCAGCAAGCAGTGGGTATATAGAAAGCGGACTTTCAACAATGATAGGACGCACGGTAGCCAATGGCGACTGACGTCCAAGAGGCGGATTGAAAACACGACTTAGCGGGGGCCTGCCGCCTCATAGAAACGACCCGATTTGGTGAGGATCGTGCCCAGTCCCTGGTGGACCTCAGCTTGGAACGCTTCGAAAGGCACCCGTTCACCATCAATACTGATGTAGCCCTCCTTCTGGTGGGGAACTAGACGAAACGCAGATGCTTTGCGGAGATTTAGGTCTGGCATGTCGAAAAAGCGACCACTGGGGATTTCGTTCATAATAGTAATCGCTGTACCACGACTGACTGTTCCGTCCATAGTGATCACGTCCATCAGGCCGTCATCCGGCAATGTTGCAGGGAACATATTTGTGTCCTTCGACATGATGGCCATATTCCCCGCGTAGAAATTGCCCATAGTTTCTCCCGAAACCACCTCCCACCCCTGGGGTAGCTCGTCCGTGACTGTGCCATACTTGAGCTCTGGTAGGCCTGGGGACTCTGCAGCAATTTCGAGGCGTTTGCTGTCAGCATCCGGCTCCTCTGGGCGTGTATACCACGAAGCGTAGTGTTCCTTAATCCCCTCCTTGTCGCCAATTTCCACCTTGATGGCTATATCACAAGGCCATATCGTCTGCCGCATCAAACGAACCAGAAAACCGTATGTAAACCGCTGAGCACCCATCCAACGCAGGTTCTCAGTACCCAAATCACACTCGGCAACAATGCCAAAAGATTGCGAGAGGAAAGAGAGCGTGCGCGAATCCTTCTGGGAGATCGAGACTAGGTCCAGCGGGGTCCTCAGCCCCTTGACGATTGCCAGCGCCGCAATCGAGACGCTACCAGTCCCGAAAGAATTCCACGTCAACCCATTTCCAGAGCCACAGGGGAGCAGCGCAACGGCGGTTTGCGCTAGCGCTTTTCGAGCATCTGGCCGCTTGCCCAGTCCGTTGAACACCTCGTATGGCAGGCCGTCACCAGAGCAGCAAACAATCGCATCGTAGGCGTCGGTATCGAGATTTTCCGCAATGTCGATTGCCTGACCCCTGTATTCCGTGGTCTGTACATCCACTTGACACTTCGCCGCGGCGAAAACCGGTGCCGCATATCGTTGATACAAACTCGCAGCTGTCCCCTTCCCACCAAAAGGATTGACCAATACCTTCAGTCGTTTTCCTCGCAATGACTTAGCATACGCCCCGTCAAGTAGTTGCCGCACCCATGTCTCGGCGACCTTTTTTTCTTTTTCGGAGATTTGGTATTGGACGGTCGTTACGGAAACATCGTCCTTGGCAGTAGGCTGTGCATAGGCGATGACGATATTAGAAGCGGTTACTTCGGCGTTGAGGATGTTGTACAACGAAATGGCATGGTTGGTTTCTGGTTCTGAAATGCGCGCCCAGTTCCGTCAGATCATTTCCATCAACAGTAGCGCCCGCGATAACGCACGATCACCAGAGGGGCCAGTGCCAACTTACTAAACTGGAGCAATCCGCAGCAGCGACGATCTGCTTTAGCCGGGCGGTCATCTGCATGGGTGAGAATATGCCCACGCGCCGGGTGTGGAGTAGTCCATACCAAGTATGAGGAGCGAGTCTGCGCCAATGGTCAAAGTTACAGATTCGTCGACAGTCAGCGTGGTGTCGTGCGGATCCTGCGAAGAGTCACCTGGGAAGGACATATTGGATAATGATGGGAGATTCAGGACATTATAGATATGTAAAGAGGAATGGATGAATCTAGGAGGAAGTTAATGATAGAACAATGAAAGTTCCCATATGCAGCCGCGGAGTTCCGATGGGGCCCAGACGTGTGGTCCCTGCATCTTAAAATATGACAACCCCTGACTTGAATTGAACATATAAAATAACAACATAGTACTATATAATATATATTTCCCAAGAATGTACTATGATATTTATGTATATAAATAGATTACAGCTGCTTAGAGGCTACTATAATACCCTGGAAATATCAAAGACATTGTTCTCTATCCACTACTCCTGATGAGACATTCATCTCATCTACGCAATAAAGAGACACATAAGTAAACAAATTCGTCTCGAATGAACAGAACAGAAAGATAAGAAGGGGGAAAAGGATAAAAAGCATGATATAGACCGCAAACCGCTGGAAAAACATTGACTTATGCAGTCGCTGCCTTGAGACCCTTCAGAGAACCCAAGCTCAGTGCCAGACCCTGGGAGCGACTTCTTATCCGCACAAATCCTGTAATCGGCCCATCATCTCCCTCCTTTTCGATGCTCAGGTTTGCTAGCGCATCCTCGCCTAGTAGAATAGTCAGTTATCATATCAAGTAGAACGGGGCGGATTACCAGAGGGTTGAAAACATACCGAACACACTGCGCGCATATAGGTTCGCGCTCAGGAAGCGGCAATCTCCCTTGAGCGAAGCATCGGGCGTCAAGCAGGCCATATTGGTGCTCTCCATCAGCTGCTTGAGGAAGTCACGCAGAGTTTTGGCCTTGGAATTGATGTTGACCTTGTTCTCCCACTCAAACTCGGTCCACATGGTACGGAACTGAGTCTCGGTGCAGTGAGCAGGCTGGATATAGTCCATGATGTCGGCATGGATGTCGTTGAGAATGACCACATGGGTCTCGGTAGAGCTAGCGCCGTCATAGACAATGTTACCAAAGATAACACCGGTGTCGGTTGACGAAACCTTGACCGTAGCCTGGACATTCAAGAAGTCGCGTGGGCCAAGGTTGTTGGTGGATGGCCGCTCGACGACCTTGAGGTCACCGAGAGTTGCAAACTCCACGCACAGGTTTTGCAGAGTTTCCGTTGTTTGGTTAACCAACAGGACGTCAAGAACAATGTCGAACTGGTGAACGGTGACATAGGCTTCAGCATAGACGGAGTCGGAGAAACCAGTCAATTGCACCACCCGGCTGAGCTTCGAAGAGACATCTTCCACGGTAGAATCGCCACCGGTTGCCTTGGCAAGATCCATTTCGATCTCCTCTCCGCCCTCGACAGCGTTCTTCTTGGTGAATTGGCGAATGGGGATAGCATCGTCAATCTGGACGGCACTCTTGGCCTTCTCCACTGCCTCCTTGGCAGCCCTCTTCTTATCCTCGACCTGGACCATGGCACGGAACGCCTTTCGGGTATCTTCCAAGAAAGTGGCTTCGAGCTCCTTCTTCTCGGAGAATTCGGCCAAGGATCGCACACAGGTCAAGATACGATCCACAGAATCCTCATCAATAGGAGCCTTAACGAAGTGAGATTGACCAACCCGCATGATGGAAATCATGATAAGCATGGCCTCGGCACGCAGAGCGTTGGTGCGAGCAGTGTCCTGCGACACCTCGGAATGACGCATCACCAACTTGGTCAAAGTCGAAGAGAGCACCGTTGCGAGGTAGTAGTCGCCGTCCAAAATAAGCTGGCGCAGAGGAGGCTTCTGTGCGGCCTTGACAGCCTCGAGACGAGCAGCTGCCGCCGATTGGCTGGTGAGAGCGCTTTCGGTGGCGTAGGTGCCATCTGCAAGCACCTTTCGGGATCCAGTGGGTGCGGCCTTGGATTGGCCATTGGCCTGCTCCATCAGCAGGGCGTTGTCATCCGGAACCTCATCCAGGAGTCGTTGTTCGGATGCCAAAATTGGGATTTCACCAAGGCTGGCTCTGATCGTCTTCCAAGCATCCCGAATATCCTTCTCCTCCAGGGAGTATTCACCAACAACCCAGAGAACTCCGCGGTAGACCTTTCCAGCTCGGACTTCACTCAAAGTTGAAACCAGGCGGGCAACGATTGACCCACGCAAGTCAGGGAACTTCTCCACGACCTCTTTGACGAACGAAATCACATCGACGGCGGAGTTATTATTGAAGTCGGCAATAAAGTCCATCAGGAGATCAACCACGCTGGCAGCAATTTCGGAGAACTTGATCGCGCAGGAGTGTATTGACTGTACCAAGATTTGGCGATACTCGCTATTCTGTGGGGGTCGTTAGTACTGCCGGGTTGTGCAAAATGACTGTATAACCTACCTGTTCATATTGTTCGTCGACGGTCTTGGCAAGTTCTTTCTTGAGCAACATGATGATTTCTTCCACGTTCTTGCTCGAGACCATCTCCATGGCAAGGTTGAGGGCCTTTCTCCGGACATCAATGTCAGGGCTGCTGAGAACCCGTAGGGCCTCCATGGTCAGGTCGTCCAAGACACCCTCATTGCGAATTCTGAGCTGGTTCACACGTTCCAAACAAATGAGCTTGACGTTGTTGTCAGCCTCCCGGATCGCGAGCTCGATCAGCTTGCTCGCAGCGGCTTTGACGGCTACAGGGTTGCTTGTGAGGGCGGTAAGAGACGTTGCGGCTTCGTAAACAACGGTGCTAGTGGAGGCGTCGAGGAGCTCGAGCATGAGCTTCAGGTATCGCGACTATTGTTCGTTAGTGACCCCGAAACTATTACTTTGAACGCTGCAAACCCACCTTATTCTGAGTGTTCTGTACTGCATCCTTCCGGAGGAACTCCAACTCGGCTAGCTGGAGCAGCTCGTCTGTGTTGGGAATTGTGTCAAACGTGGTGCGCAGATACTCGAGCGCCTTCTGGTGGCTAATGGACATGAGTGCCGCAAAGGCATTGCGCTTGCAGGTGCTGTCGGTCTCCGATTCGAGGAACAACTGGAGCAACTCCGGCGCGTCGGGAATGAGGGACTCGGAGTGCTGGAAAATAGAAGATACAGCCCAGACGGCATTCTTGCGGACATAGGCATGACGATGTTGCAGACACGAACGTGCGGAGGAGAGGAGGGGCTCAATGAGCTCTGGTTCGCGGAGTTTGGAGAGGAATCGGAGAGTATTGCCTCGAATGTATTCGTTGGGATGTTGAAGATCGTTGCGAATGCCGTTACTGCGAAAGAAAGACTTGTCAGACACAAAAGACCATATAGCAATGGCCAGGGGCATCCTTACCAGACCAGGATCATCTCTTGCTTGAGCTTGCCAGTAGAATCGTGTTTGGGGCAGATTTCATAGAAGAAATAGAGCAACTTCTTCAATGACTTGCTTTTCGACGGCATCACAAAGCGAATGATGTGCATGAGGATTTGCGGCATAGGATCTCCATTCAGCATGATGGTGACAATTGTCCGCATTGTTTCCAACTTGGTCTCATCGTTGCCTTTCTCCAGCTGCAGCTTCAGCTCTTGCACAGTCGGCTGGTCGGCAGTATTGTCCACATGGAGCAAACTGTAGGTATTTTCGAGAAACGACGCCATGGTGGTGGATTGGGGGGAATCGGAACAGAAAGAGAGCTGCAAGTTGTCAGTTCCGGGGTTGTTTTGGGGACACATCAGCATGTAGGAATCAACACGTACAGTAGGGGTAATTCTCCCGGGAATAGAAGGTTGCGCCAGATATCAAGAACAAGCAATTAGTGTAAAGCAACACCCCTCGCCAGCCTAGAAATCATTAGATGTTATATGAAGCGCAATGGGGAGGGACCATCAACTTGTCCCTTAATCTGGCCCCCCCCGGCGCCGTCTGTGTGGATGACTAAGCCACAGCCCGCCGCTTTTCAACTGCCACTTCGACGTCGATTGCTACTCTCCCCATTCACTTACGACCTCTACGACTGAGTTTCCCCAGGATGTCGAATGAGAATTTCTACCTCCGATACTAGTAAGGATGATATGAGTGAGCCCGGGTTTCCTCAGCTGCTGACGGTCCTCACAGCTCAGGTCACTCTGGGCGGTTTGGACATGAGTTCCTAGGTAAGTTTACATGCCGGTCATGATCACTTTATTCTACTCAGTCGCTAACTTGCATGCAGAGTTTGATCTCCGTACCATTTCCGAAGGTAGCAGCGCCGCCGTACGATATGCGAACAATTCGAACTACCGCAATGATTCCCTCATCCGCAAAGAAAGTGAGCAGGAGCATACATATCAAAAAGAGAAGCGAACACAAACTGATAGAGTAATAGTGTGCGTGAGCGATGCGATGGTTGAAGAAGTGAAGCGCATTATCAAGGATAGCGAGATCCTCAAGTATGCACTCACATTATTTCACAGGAAGAACACCCGCGCTGACCCCTTCTAGGGAGGATGACTCCAAGTGGCCCCAGAAGAACAAGGACGGACGCCAAGAACTGGAGATCCGTATTGGAAATGAGCACATCTCCTTCGAGGTAATTGACCGACCTAGCTTGTGGAAGCGGCCATTAGCTAACACTGAATTGTATAGACCGCCAAGATCGGCTCGCTAGTCGATGTGACCGAATCCGACGACCCCGAAGGACTTCGAGTCTTTTACTATCTTGTGCAGGATTTGAAAGCTCTTGTATTCTCGCTGATCTCCCTTCACTTCAAGGTATTGTCAATCTTGCCCCTATGCTTCGAACATCGTTTGACCATCCCCTGCTTTACAGATCAAGCCCATCTAGTTATTGAGCGCATAAAAGAAATTGAAGAATAATTGGGGGTTTTGATTTGATGATACTCGTCAGGCGTTCATTGAGGGTTTCCTGGGATGCGAACTCAATTATAGCGCAAAAACAATGAGATTGATACCCCTCAGGCCTCAGGCATGTCTACCTTCGATCCTTTCTGGGCAATTTATGTCTTGTGTGTTTGTAGCTGCTTGGACTAGTATGAATATTCCAAAGCAAGATGCTCAAAAGCATGGCAGAAGATAGCTTGAGACTATTTGTTCGGGCTTTAGGTCCTAGTATCTCCGATGAGAGATGAGGAGTTCATCGAACCTATTCCTACCACAGGTGATATTTCTCGCTTTATATATCCAATTCAACGCAATGACAATCCGGTACTGATTCCTCAAGTATGGGACAAGTTCCTTGAGGCCTTACACTTGTACACACCCGGCGAGCTCTCCTAATTATATATCATTAAGGACTTTCAATTCCGCTGCCAGATCACCTCATTAATACCCCCGGGGGCACGGGGATATTGTTGAGTTCGTATTTGATATCCACATCAGCGATGTCGGGAGGTATATATTGGGACTGGGGCTTCACCAGGGCATTAAGTTGGGCTGATATAAAGGAACATTCAAGTTACTTAGGCATGATTATATCAAAAACTACGCTCTCCTCCAACTCGTCTTGAACTGTCCAAGGCTGTCCAAGGCTGTCCAAGGCTGTCCAAGGCTGCCCAAGATTGCCCAAGATTGCCCAAGATTGGGCATGCCATTGATCCTTATATGTACAACATTGTACCTATTTAGGTATAGCTTGGCTTTAATTTTCTGTGGCCTGAGGCATAAACATTACATAACCCGATATTGAAGGTGGCGCCGCGCCAGGCGCAGAAACAGCTGACCCACCTAGTCTGTCCCCGCATTGCTCGTTCCTCAAAGGCCTTAAAAGACTTAGTTCGCTGATCTCGAATGATTCATCCCCCTTGCTCTCTTTTTCTCTTTTTATTTTGCTTTGGAGTGTTTTGCTTCGATTCAATGTCCCCTCCCCTATTTCCCTAATTTGCAATGCCAACTCCGAGTAACAACTCGATCGCCGCAGCGATCGCCGCCCGCACAACATGTCCACCGGAGCCTGAGAGGATCTCGGCTTGGCGAGACTCCCCCGATACTGTATCGAACAGCGATCCTCTCGATGCTCTCTCGCCCGAGATTCCAATTGTGCCCTCCATGCTGAGTCGATCCGATGATGGTAGCACCCCGGAACCGATGAAGTCGGAAGGAAAGCCGACGGGCGTTGAGGAGGATGACCCAGTCCGGGCTACCTCCCCTGCCGAGTCAACCTGCCTTCGCAGCCAGTCACCTACAGCGCCCCCGGGATCGTCGCTTCTCAACTGGGAATTCTCTAACGTTCGTGTAAGTATCGGCCCTACCGGTGTATTATGCCACCTTCTGACCATTGTCATAGCTTCTGCCGAACCACACCTCGTTTCTTCGTTCAGGCAGCAAGTTCGCAGGAACTCAGCAATCAGACCGCCAGGTTTACAATGTCGATGTCGAGATCAAGCATGTGGATATGGCTGAATCCTATCTCTGTGGCTACCTTAGAATCCAAGGTATGTGATTCGTGCGCATCGGGGACGTGCATTGGGCCTAGCTCAACTAATGTTTGTTGTTCTCCACAGGCCTCACAGAAGATCATCCTACCTTGACTACCTTTTTTGAAGGAGAAATCATCGGCACTAAACACACTTTCCAGACTCGTAATGAGGAATGGGGCGCGTCGGAAAAGACAGACTTGCACCATTGGTCTCGGTTCCCTGCCTGGCGTCCGCTGGCTAAACAGGCTAAACGAGCGGATTTCACATACCGGAACTTCGCCCAGCGTGAACACATATTCATGAGATGGAAGGAATCTTTCCTTGTCCCCGACCATCGAGTACGGACGATCTCAGGTGCTAGCTTCGAGGGGTTCTATTACATCTGCTTCAACCAGATCGAGGGAACTGTGAGCGGCGTATACTTCCATGCGAAGAGCGAGCGGTACGTGGATGTTTTCTTTCTGAATATTCTCGATTTTTCTGACGCTAATTCAATTACAGATTTCAACAGCTTGAACTAAAGCATGTCGAAGATCGTGGATGTGCACCAGCAGTCGAGTTCCGCTAACCGCTAATATCGCCGAACTTGCTTGCTGGTGCCCAAAATGATCTCATGTATGACTTCCTACGTGACTAATTGGTCTTCGTGTGTCTCATATTCCCCCTCTTGTTGTTGTGTCTGGTACTACATGGCTAAGCAGTGCTTCCTGGTCACCATTCCGAATGAGAAGCTTGGTTCTCTCAAAACTCCATTGGGTTCATTATCCCGTTTGCTATTCCTCAAATACCCTCTATGTCATCCTCTATTCCTCTCGCACTCCTCGCCCTCGCTTATGTGTTTTGATCATCATTTCGACTGCTCATGTCATTTGAGGATTTCCAAGACCATATCACTTTCCAGGCAAAGCCTAGACCCACACAACTCATCCTCAAATTGACCCTTATGTCTCACGATATTACAATCTACGAAACGGCGTTTCCGTCCCCACTTCCGGCGACCTGGTTCTGGTTATCCTACACCCTCTGTTTGGAGTCCTAATCTCATCATCTTTTTCCTTCATGTTTTCTTATTCCTCACCTATCTTGTGTTAACTTAGTGTTATTATCTCCCATCTCAGCTGTTGACTGACCAGCCAGTTATTGAAAATTTTCACTACGTGTTCTTGGTAATCGTATATATGTCCCAAGGCTCTAGGGCTATATTGATATTTTGCTATATAGCTCCTTCGCTGGCCCATTTACACAATAGAGCACAGCGCAGAAAGCAGCGGCCACCCCTAGGGACTGGAGTCAGTTCACAAACACCGATTGAAGACTAATTAGGAGGAACGCAAAATTCACCGTAACCCAACTATACAACGTGATCATGCAGGTGCCGATCGGATGGCGGAAAGATTCGGGTGGCTCTTCAGTGGGAATCCCTCCTGTCGATCATCCGACTGTTTAAACACCGTCTCTGTACGTTGCAGGGGTTAAATATTATATAGTGCGAGCAGAAACTAGTGAGATGAGTAGCTTGTAGGATCGCAGGTATGTAGGCACATCCATACTCAGTTAGAGCTAAATGATCCGACCGCGAGATCTAGCGATATAACCGAGTGAAATGTGTGGATTCAGAACAATGCATAAATTCAATTATACCCTGTATATATGTGCCAGAAATGAACCATGAAACGAGCAAAATAATAGAACAGACTTGGCCCCGACTCGTTTACGTACGAGGGCCATAGTGAGAAATTCCGACAGATCCCCGCGCCAGATATAGAAAGAAACCCACGCGTGAAACGAGACAAAATAAACAACGTGTTGATGTGAGTTCCAGGAAATAAATGAAGAGATGACGCAGTAGCATGAAATGGCGTTATGGTATGGCTTTGGCGAACAAAATACGCTAGAGCAAGAAAAAGAGGCGAGATGGGGTATCACATGCGATGTCAATCGAGGATGGCGAGATCGAGCGAGTTTGGGTGGAAAAGACGCTTGTAAGTTCCATGATAATCAAAGTTCAGATGTCGTCCACGTAAAAATGGCGGCAAGCGACATAATAGAAATGGAGACTAAAAAGGGAGAAATGGTGCAAGAAAGGGGAAATCACATATATGCCGAGTTTTGACGAGAGCTTGAGTTGGAACCGCTGCTGTAATCGCTAGTAGGAGTAGGCGACTCTAAGACAACTTGTTGACGAATGGAGTTGATCCATTCGTGCTGTAGGAGTTCGGCGGCAGTGGCGCGGCGAGCAGGATCACATTCGAAACAGCGACGCACAAAGTCGACGCCCTGGTCACTGAGTTGATCGCGAGATGGAAGAGCGGGCTGTTTGCCTTGGGCGATATTGTACATAATTGCCCACTCGTTGTCAAGGGTGGACCATGGCCGGCGCCCAGTTGCCATTTCTAGAACCACGCAGCCCAGAGACCAGATATCCACAGCGCCTTGGCGGTTGTCTAGATTTGCAGCGTCGCCACGGATCACTTCGGGTGACATGTACATCGGAGTTCCTGTGGTGGTCTTCTGGTTTTTGCGCTGGTTCGTGGGATCTTTGGCAGGTTCCTTGAAACCGGCTCCTTGAGGGTTGTCCATTGGGGCAACTGTGCGGCCCGAGCGGGCGATGATTTTGGCTGCACCGAAATCAACGTACTTGATGACACCGTTGTGATCGAGCAGGATATTCTCAGGTTTGATGTCACGGTGCACAATATGGGCTTCGTGGAGATACGCTAGACCCTCTAGGAGTTGAAGAGCATAAACCATGATGACCGTTTCGTCCTCGATACGCCCGTGCTCTAGCAAGCTAGCGAGCGAGCCACCTGAGCAGTACTCCATGAAGATGTAAACCTTGTCACGGTGCACTTCAATGCCGTGATAGGAGACAATGTTCGGATGATCGAGCACTTCAAGCACGCCCATTTCGTCTCGGATCTGCTGGGCGATCTTGGGAATGAGCTGGGGGTCTTGCAGGCGAATTTCTTTGACGGCCATCAAATAGTTGCTGTCCAAGTTGATAGCCACATAGACAGACCCAAAGGTACCACCACCAATGAATTGGCCTTGCTGCCAACGCAGAGTAACATTGGTAGCCGACGACGATAGCACGGTGAGTGACCGATCAGCCTCATCAGATCCTTCCAGCACCTTTCCTAGAGCCTGGCGCTTCGCATCTTCCTCAATTCTCCTATCTTCGATTTCCACAACACGCGCGTACCATGTCTCGCGAACGAGTTTTGATGCTTCTTCGTCGCTGGTGATCCGACCAGCGCCAATCTGTCGTGCTCCATTGCGTTCTTCCATGCGTTTTTCGTTCTTCGCCGCAAGGGAAGATCGCGCACCCATGATATCGAAATGAGAAATGAGAAGGGACATGCACCCTGCCACTTTCAATCTGAAATCACTGAACTGTTCTTGATCCATAGACAGAAGATGCCGGCTGGAGGTGATCGCCATCGCAAACTCAAGGGCTGCCACAGCCCACTTAAAGGTTTTTCGGTCCGCAGCATCACACTCATCACAGATGAACGCGACCCAGTCGAGAGACAATTCCACCAACCGGGCACTGTTCATAGCACGCCTGTTAGCGTCGACATAGTTAGATGACCGTTTGCCAAACTCTGTTGCGAATGCATAGCAGGCCTGGATCAAATCATTGTTCTCCCAGTTTCTCTCATGCAGCTGATCTTTGATGATAGCAACACTATCCATAATGGTCATGGACAGTTTGAAAGAGATCTTCTTGATCTTGTTCAACTCGACGTTTACACGTCCAAGGTTTGCACGTTGTTCAATGACCATATCAAGCTGGATGCCCGTGAGTCGTGCGAGCTCCAGACGTGCATTCTGCAGTCGTTCTTGCATGCCTCCAACAACAATACGTAGCTTGCCCAGCCGTACATCCGTCGGATGTTCCAAAAACTCCACTTGCATTTCCTTTCCTGCCCAGGCAAGGGGCTTTTCGGGCCGGATGGCTAGGACATAGGGAACATAGACATCCTGGGTTGGATCATCTTCTTTGAATGAGGTAGATAAGATACCCTGGATATCGGTGGGACGGTTCCATAATGCATGATGCGCAACCAGATAAACTCCTTTCTGCCCAACGGATGTGGTAGAGGTAACGAGGAAGTGGTCGGAAATTAAAAGTGACTCAAAGAAATCATAAGCGACATCAGTCGTGATGTTGTATTCGGTAGCATTCTCGAACAACTGGCACAGAAACTTGGAGAAGCGATAGAGCTTGCGCTGACGAATGCGCGTTGAATCCAAAATGCTCTTGTATCGTTTGTCCATATCCTGTACAGTTTCCTTGGGTCTCGGGACGAGCTCACGTTCAAAATGAATCATGAGACGCTGTAGTGATCTGGCAGTGAGGGCACTATTGTTCTTGTTAGATTTGGTAATGGTGCAAGGCACTGGAACCTTACCTAAATTGTTCGGCCACCTCAATGTCTCCACCGTCAAGCCGGCAACCGATATCATAGGAGAATCCCCATTCCTGTTCTAAAATTTCGGCCTCCTTGAAAGTGTTCTTGTTGGCATTCAGCTTCCAGTTGAGGAGCCGGAAATAGTATTTCATAGCATCCAAGACCGAGTTGTCAAAGTTCTCATCGACACACGGCGGCAAATCCCAGCCGGGTTCTGGCCTCGAGACATCGAGGTAGCGGAACTTAATATCGACCGCCACTTTCATCAGGATTTGGAATTGGGAAATCATCTGATCAATCAAAATGGGGGCTTGCAGGGCTGGGTCTTTCATGTTCTTGGCATAGGACAGACGGACTCGAATTATTTCCTGGATCAACCGAGAGGGAAAGTTAATCAAAGTTAGTAGTTCTTCGATATATGGCGGCAAGTGTCGCGCGGCAAATGCTTCCGAGTTCTCGATCAGAGTACTCTTCGCTTTTTGAATAACGACGAGAATGCGAAGGAGCATGCCGTCCTTGTCCTGGAGCGTCTTCAAGCCATCTTCCTTCATGATGCGATCAAGGAAGGACGAGCCATCTGAAAGATCGTCCTTGGCAGACTTGATCCTCGGCTGGCTGAAATCAAGAGCCTCGTTCCCTACCCAGCTTTGCAGCACAGCCAGCTCGGTGTTGATGAGAGCTGTAATGTTGTGCCACGCAAAGATGGCCGCGCGACTAGAGGTGAATTCTTCCGAGGCAACACGGGGGTTTGCAACTTCCATTTCCTTGTGCGAAGAATAAAGAATCTCGCATCGTTCGACCTTTTCCACAATATCCTCGACTTGCTGCTTTGGCGGTTTCCCGATCTCAGTCTCGCCTTTAATCTGGAATCCGATGATATCCTCGATTATGGGACCCAGACGTGACCGTGCGTCCTCGATCAACTTTCGCTGGAGAGGAATACTCCGGCCGCACGTCCTTGCCCGAACTCCGATCCAGAGTGCATAGCTCTGGGCCGCCGACCGCTTTGATTCCGCAGATCCGATGAGTCGTTGTTTTTCTTGTTTCACTACATCTCCCTTCAAGACGGACGCCAGCATGGAATGCCACTCAAGCCGCTCCTGGTTTTTCGGATGCTTCAATTCTTCAGTACTTGGTAGGTTGTCGTCCGGGAGGAAAAGTTGGGTATCAGGGTCGTAAGAATCATCTTCAAATGGCACTTCGGAGGAAGGAGAAGGTTCCTCCAAGTCGCCATCACCTTCTATCATGATGTTGGGTTGCGCGTCTTTGGAATGGTGATACCAGGCTTGTGGGTTCGCTCGAATCCGTTGGACGTAGGCTTTCTCTTGCGCACGGTATTGTGCGTTTGGATCGCGTCGGTTTCCTCGTTTGGCTGATGATGATCGCTGGCGGTCTTCCTGAAGACTGATATATTGTGGTGGGCGCCGCTGCGGGGCATACGTATTCGACGGCGTTCGTACCGGGGCGGACGGGCGCTGAGGTCGCAAGTCGCTAGCCATAGCAAGTCCATCGGGCTTGTCAATGAGAGTGGTAGCACCGATGCTAATTCCACGTGGCCGTGTGGTCGGCGTATTAGACCATGAGGTCAGACTGGGTGAAAGTGTCGGAGGGGAAGATGGAATGGTGCTTGTAGGTGTTTGGATCTGGTCGTCGACTGTCTCTCCGAATGAGGAGTTGGCCCTCACGGGATACTGTGGGAATTCATCAGAAGAGCCTGAGCCATCCGAATCAGGACTAGGGATTTCCGGGTGCTGCATAGTAGTTATACCGTGCGATGGTCCGGGAGAGCACGTCTAAGTGTTAGATCAAGATGGGAGGCGGATACGGTGGCGGTGTATTGTGGCTCACCGGATGGCCCATGTCCCCACCCATTCCTGTGTGATCTACTAAGAATCTTTCCTGTTCTAATTTTCAGCCACTGCATGGCATCAATTTTGATCGTGCATTTATATTAAGTCCAAACCCTGGTATGGAGTACACGCGTCCAATATTGAAAGTCAGCTGCTCCATTGTACACAATGTCCGTGTGATATAGCAACATGCGCTCCATCCTTGTAAAAATTTCCACGGATATTATGGCTCTTTTCTTGTATTCAAGAATCAGGATTGTAAAAAAATTTAAGCCAAGGCTAATAAATAAGTTCTATTCGTCCTATTAACACCCCTTTCTGCACCGTTGGGATCTATGCTTCAAATCGGTAAAGATATGTTTCTATAAAACATATTCCGAAACCCTAAAGTGGTCTTTGACTTCAGTGGGGCTTGTTATGATGTTCGTGTATTTTGAACATATGTTCAGTTACACTACATAGTCTCTTCTGACATGTGAACGGGGGCTCAAATTGACAAAATAGACAAAGGTAAATAGAAATTAGTGTAACCTAAAGTCATTAGTTAACAACACAAATCAAGTTGTAAGAGATGGTAACAGCAAAGCTAAGTGGAAATTAGACGAAAAAGGTGGGTATACTTTCTTTGAAACCGTTCTGTGAACATATAGTGGTTGGTAGGTGAGATATTGAAATTAAGGGCAATTCAATTAGATTAATAAAAGCAACGAAAGAAAGTACACTCCGTATGTCCCTTCAGATAACTAAAAAGTCAATGTTCTTCAGAGAACGACTAAGTATTGCTTATCTATTCGTACTTTTGAGCAGTAGTTGTAGCACCACCGCAGACAAATTTTGACATACGAGCACAGTTTGTCATATGATCATATTAAGTAGGGATATACATTTGGATTGTGCTGAGACTCTACTCCGTATTGGAAGAGGAAAAGAGAGCATGTGATGCACTCATGTATGTCGCTATTCATACGAGAGGTTGCTACTTTCAAGATAAAGCTGTCTATGTTATGAGATCTACCCATGAAACTAGCGAAATGAGCATGTGACATGACTGGTCATGACTCATGCTAGTACTCCCAACGATCGAAGAGCTAGTACTCCGTACATCAATTTGAAATCTTCCCCCTGACTAGAGTAGCATGGCATTTAAGTATGGATTACTCCGTACTCCGTACATAGATCGATGCAGGTACATCATAGATCTAACCCCGTCGATCAGTGGATTCGAGAATAATCAAGAATCCTTGACACTTCGTTAGGGTTCTATGGAAATCTGCACAGACTAATAATCCAAGAAGCATTGAAGACACTACATATCCACTTTTCTGGCTTGTACCAGAGACAAGTCACTCGATCTACGGAGTAAAGCATAGAGCATGCCCAGCCTGACCTATAATGCCCGGACTATTTTGTACATACATTGGATGGTCAAGCCTCTAATGTTGTTATTGAAGAGTATCAAAGTGAAAAGTCCAATAGCGCAAGAGCTTTGCATATATATTCACAGATCTACGATGCTCTGATGCTAAGTGGAGTTTCTTGAATTATGGGGGCGAGAGTTCGCCAAGGTCTAGGTCGGGATGCCGAATCAGCCTCTATAATTCTCACCAATGGAAGACGGGGTGCTTATCTTGACTTAACATATTTTCTACTTTCTAGACCCCCTAGCTTGTATACCGCGTGGCGAAGGGTTTATGTAGTTTTCCCGCCCCATGCGTTCCAAGGTTCTGCATTCTGCATAGTCATGTGGAATCGGGTGTGAGATCCCCGGAGAATTGGGGAAACCATTAAGAGATGATGCGGAGATAATAATATGTCAGGGGCAGAAGTATGAATGTTGAACAGGTATGTGTAGGTGGCTTTCTATGCAAAGATACGTAAAGAACCTACACACTATTGCGCTATAGTAATCCTTTCCATCCTTAATCTCCGACCTCTCCCACATTGTGTCATCAGATGCCATGGATAATGGAAAAAGAGTTCGACAACATTGAAACAACCCCTCACGTCGTTAAATATATACGACGTAAAAATTACTAGCAGTATGTAGATAAGGGAAATTAGATTGTGATTGGTTGGCGCAACACGAGATTGAGCCCAGATGATAAGAGATCAAACGTCCTTTTGGTGAACAACTTCACATTGCACACGGCAATCAATAATTATTATTGAAACTACTATATCTAAGGCGTCGGGACAGCTTTCCATGGATCAATAAAACATTGAACTTGGAGATATTAAACAATTAAGCGACAGAAAACCACTCGCGCAAAAAAGATGATAAGCAAATGCCTGTGATTGGCTGGTTTCAATTTCATATCTACAGCCAGTCGTTGAGCACCCGTCCAATTTCGATTCCTATTATTTCCTATTATTCTCTTCTGTCACTGAAATGACCCCAATCTGTTTATCACTTTAATACAATGTACGGAATAAGTTGTACTTGCATTTCCCCTGCTTATCGGGGGTTAATGCATAGGGCTTGAGATGCACACAAGGTTTTATTAGCTCCTTCTCAAGGGAAAATGTACAGATGTAGAGCAAACAATACGGAGTACGTAGTTACACAGCAGTTTAAACATGGTTCTAAGAGCAGATACCTTTAAATATTCGAATATAGCTGAAGTATGCAAACGCAAGGACCCGTAATTCCCCGGTCTGGGTCTATGGAGTATATGCCATATCCGCCATGCACCCGGAAAGGCTGAAATGGGGGCGGGCTTGGCTACCTGCTATCGGTCAGAACAGATGAATCATATCAGAAATCAGAATGACCAGCTCCCACTATCGGAACTAAGATCGATGGTCTGTTAGCCTTCTAGCGTCTGACAGTGGAGCATTGTTTGGTTGTCTGGGACTGTGGCAGTTATTTAAATTACAAGCGTTTGTCCTTGCAGACAACTCCGTAGACATATCACTTCTTTCTCCTTTCACAGCCCGGTGCTTGAAAGTATTTCCTACTTCTTTCTCTTCATCGCCTATCACAAAGCTTTGGGATATCTCCTGTATCATTCCATTGCGGCTGTCCTTTCAACTACATATCACATTTGCAATACCATTGGCCTACCCTAGGTCTTATCATGGCTGAATATCCGGTTACCTACAACGGCACCATCGCAACTGGTGGTGACTCGCTTCATGATGACTTGAACATTTTCTATAGTGTATGTTGTGTATTTTAATAGGGGTCAATTGAGGAGCTTGATAGCTAACAGTCTTAATAGTCTGGTGATATCGCGTGGGTCGTCACGTCGACAGCCCTAGTGCTGCTCATGATTCCTGGAGTTGGGTATGACTATATTAACCCTCAACCACTCAACCACTCTGACTAATTACTTGGTTATAGATTCTTCTACTCCGGTCTAGCTCGCCGAAAGTCAGCACTCTCATTGATATGGCTTTCGATCATGTCGGTCGGCGTGGTTTCATTCCAATGGTTCTTCTGGGGTTATTCGCTGGCCTTCTCCCACTCAGCTGGCAAGTATATCGGCAACCTCGATAACTTCGGCTTCAAAGGTGTTCTGGGTGCGCCATCCGTGGGAAGTACCAAGGTTCCCGATCTTCTGTTCGCTATCTTCCAGGGAATGTTCGCCGCTATTACGTGAGTCATTATCATCATGCATCGATTATATAGATGAAGATCCTCTAGAAACATCAACTAACATTTTCTTCGCAATTAGTGTTGCTCTTGCCGTCGGCGCCGTTGCTGAGCGAGGTCGCATGCTCCCCTGCATTATCTTCATGTTCATCTGGACTACTATTATCTACGACCCTATCGCCTGCTGGACATGGAACTCGTCTGGTTGGGTATTCCAGCTCGGAGGTCTCGACTTCGCAGGTGGTACTCCCGTCCACATTGCCTCTGGATCTGCTGCCCTCGCCTACTCCTTGATGCTGGGTAAGCGTCGTGGGCACGGCACCCACGAGCTTAACTACCGCCCTCACAATGTAACCCACGTTGTCATCGGCACTGTGTTCCTCTGGGTCGGCTGGTTCGGATTCAACGCTGGCTCTGCTCTTGCTGCCAACCTTCGTGCCGTTATGGCTGCCGTTGTCACTAACCTTGCTGCCTCCGTTGGAGGTGTGACCTGGTGTTTGATGGACTACCGACTGGAGCGCAAGTGGTCCACTGTTGGCTTCTGCTCTGGTGTCATTGCTGGTCTTGTTGCCATTACCCCCGGCTCTGGATTTGTTACTCCCTGGGCTGCTTTCATCTTCGGTGTCGTCGGTGCTATTGCATGCAACTATGCTACTAAGCTCAAGTTCCTCCTTGGTGTTGATGACGCTCTCGATATCTTTGCCGTGCACGGTATCGGTGGTATTGTTGGAAACCTCCTGACCGGTCTTTTCGCCGCGTAAGTGAACCCCACTTGTTGATAATATTGTCCGATCATAAACTAACTTGCATTTATAGTGATTACATTGCGCACCTGGATGGCGTCACCGAAATCGATGGCGGCTGGATCAACAAGAACTATATCCAGCTGGGATACCAGCTTGCCGACTCGGTCTCTGGAATGGCGTATGCCTTCTTCGGAACCTGTATCATTCTCTTCGTTATGAACCTCATTCCTGGTCTTAGCTTGCGCGCGCCCGAGGAAGATGAGATCATGGGTATTGATGACGCCGAAATCGGCGAGTTTGCTGTAAGCTTCATTGTTCCCGAGTCTGCCAAAGAGACATTTTCTGACATTTTATTCACTAGTATGATTACGTTGAGATCACCCGTGATATTGTCAACGGCGTGGAAAGCTCGGAGACCGGCTCTAAGCGCACTGTTACACCCGTGGGCGAGGTCATTGACACCAAGGCTTAGATCCAACTTGATCTGACAGCTGTCCTTTCTTTAATATTTAATATTCGGCAAACGCCTTTCTTTTTCTTTCAGGTTAATTCTTCTTCTCCTTTTTGTTGGCGATGGCAGAGTGTCTTGAATATCTACATATATAGTATGAAACTGTAGGTATCTGGGATGGTCTCCAGAGACTCCAATTTTCACTTCGATAGCTTATTTTCAGATACCCAAGTCAAATTTTATGAAACCATCCTGGGAGAAACCTAAATTGATAGAGCGTAGGCAAACCGTGAACGTGTACATATCAGTGCAGCATGGGTAGGATTAGCCGTGAGTAGTAGCGATGCTAATATAAACTTGGAAGAACCTGACAGAAATCAACGTGTACAGCAAGGTATGGTATGGATGACAGATAACTAGTTATGTATTACTCTAACTAACTAAATTGACGAAAATCCGCTCTTTTTCCAATATGTGCGAACTGACAATAATATATACGTTTCCAAGGTTTTATGGAGGACCTTTCATGGCGGTCCGTAGATTTGTCCGGGTTTCAATACCTTGTATTTCTACCATGTATAATGACTGTTCATAAGTTTTAACACCACAGGCCCACCCGTGGACATCACTTTGATTATATAATATTCTGCCGGTCGAAAGTTTCCTTCAATACCGTTGTATATCAAAATCCCTGGAGTTGAATGATTTTATACACAACCCTAAGCATCGTTTTATGAGAATATATCAAACCATCCAGGAACGCGACATGAACTCGAGATAAATGAGGCCCGCCAGTTTATGTTCTATAGGCGGGATAGGCGATAAAGGAAGGCGGTATATGTCTGTTAAAACATATGAACCAGTCACTGTATGTCACCATGGTATTCGACAGAACCTTTGAAACTGCGGCGGGATCCACCCCGAGTACCTTCCGGAACGCCGCGCCGAGAGTTCACCGCGCGGGAGCTGTATTTCCCAATCATCGCAACACGTCCACCTTCTTCACAACACTTCACACACGTCTCCCTGTCTTTAATTCATCTCATTCATCTTTCAGATAGTCTGGCCGACAGTTGTACTCATCAAGATGGACTTCCCGACCGACGTGGCGGAGTTTGATAGCGATCCGCGCATCTCGTTCTCGAGACTGGACAACAGCTTTCTACTCGAGACAAGCGATGGTCGCGAGTTCTTGTTCAACAGTATCCTGAAGAGATGGATTGAAACGGTATGTAATAAACGTATTCGCACGCTGACGCTTTGCGATGGGCTGTCTACAATGCAGGCCGACAATCTCCGGTGCTAACCTGACTTGCGACTTTAGATCGACGAGGCGCTCATCCGCAAGCAGCAGGGGTACGGCTCCGATGACGGTGAGACTGAAATCGTTCATCCGCGCGACCGTAAGAAGCGAAAGAGCTCGCATGATGAGGTAAGTGTTCCAGTCATTTGTGGCAGCTTGCTGGCATTGGTAATTGACTGTCTTCTCTTCTTTCGCATTTTAGACCGATGAACCCAAGGTCAAGAAACCTCGTGTGAACACCGCCGTGTGGGTTACCAAGATCCCCGGTGACGCCGAGCTGTCTGAGATTCAAGACCTGTTTTCGAAGTATGGAATCCTCGCGGAGGAACTGGACACCGGAAAGCCACGAATTAAAATGTACACGGACGAAAATGGCAACTTCAATGGCGAGGCTTTGGTTGTGTACTTCCGACCGGAGTCAGTCAAGCTCGCGATTGACTGTCTCGATGAGACGGACTTCCGACTGGGTCCCCACAACCCAGCTGGACCAATGCGTGTTCAAGCGGCCGACTTTTCGTTCAAGCGTGAAAAGGATGTGGAGCCAAAGGTTACCATGACCGCGAAAGAAAAGAAGAAGCTCAAGGAGCGCGCGGAGCGATTGAATAAGTGTGTTTGTTGATCATGGCGGCAAAGTGTTTCATGCTGACTTGACTGTGATAGGAAACTTTCCGACTGGGGTGATGATGAGGCCGAGCAGACCTTACAGGCGATGAAGGCTGCCGAGGAGACCGCACGACATGTGATTCTGAAACATATGTTTACACTGAAGGAACTGGAGGTTTGACTCACCCTGCCTTGGACAAATATGGACACGCGGCTGACGTGTAATTACAGGAAGATCCGCTTGTCAGTATTGAGATTCAAGATGACATTCGCAGCGAGTGCTCTAAGATTGGTGACGTGGCCAAAGTCGTGGTCTGGGACGGAGAAGCTGATGGTGTTGTTACTGTTCGATTTGTGTCAACCGCCGACGCACGTCGCTGTGTTAAGGTAGGCCTTTCAGTTCGAATCAACATGATGGCAACTGCTGACCATCTTTTAGACCATGAACGGGCGCTACTTCGGAGGCAATACTGTTCTTGCTTACATCTGGGATGGAGATGAGAAGTTCAACAAGTACAACCCCCGACGAGACGCAGGGGGCAAAATGGCGAACCCTCTGGATGCAGACAATGAAGAGAACGAGCGCCTTGAGCGGTACGGAGATTGGCTGGAAAGCGGCGCAAACCAGAAGACCGACAAGAACCAGGAAACCGCCAATGACAAGACCGCCAACGAGGAGGCAGACAAGAGCCATGAAACTGGCAAGAACTAGTCCAACTGAACAGAAAACGCCGAGACCCCACGTCAAGCGATCGAAAACGGCGAGAACAACCCACCAAAACCACATACCCAAAACGGTGGGAACTGTGTACCAACTAAACGAATTTCATACGATAAGAGCCACTGAAGGGCAAGTGAGTACTACCATGTGAATGGAAAGCGGCGCCTAATTGAACGAATACCCAATATGTACGATTAGTCCAAATTTTTCGAATTGAACGATTGAAACAATATTCTTTTACATAGTTGTAGTTGTAGTTGTAGTTAGTATGTAGTATATCGGACCATATCACGCGCCCCAAAGAAACGCAAAATGTGGTTCGCACCTCCCCGAGTCCCGTGATGCGGCTATACCCAATCGGGCCTCCCCCCCTGAAGTTCAGTTGTTGACTTGTTGATCCCACACACACCGCTCAACTGGCCTTCTTGCTTTCTCTTCTTCCCCATCCTCCCTGACTTGTCACCGGTTCTCCTTTTTTTCGTCCATCTCTTTTCTAATCCCTTCAAAATGCGTGAGATTGTACGTTATCCCCCCCAGACGCGTCTTTTGTTTTCATACGGCCCCTGAGCCATGACCCCACTCTCAACAGATCTTTTGCTAACATGATCTAGGTTCACCTCCAAACCGGCCAGTGTGTAAGTTCGACATGGAACATTCCTCGAAACATTCTTTGATTCGTGGGACTAAATTGGAATTGGCTTATAGGGTAACCAAATTGGTGCCGCTTTCTGGTAAGTGCCGAGCTTTTTTTTTTCTTTCGCGTTGGGTATCAATTGACAGGTTACTAACTGGATTACAGGCAAACCATCTCTGGCGAGCACGGTCTCGATGGCGATGGACAGTAAGTTTTAACTGTGATGGGGGTTTCCGGTGGATCACACGTCTGATATCTTGCTAGGTACAATGGTACCTCCGACCTCCAGCTCGAGCGTATGAACGTCTACTTCAACCATGTGAGTCCAACGACTGGAAACCGAATAATCGTGCATCATCTGATCGGAAGTTTTTCTTTGATAATCTAGGCCAGCGGTGACAAGTACGTTCCCCGTGCCGTTCTCGTCGATTTGGAGCCCGGTACCATGGACGCTGTCCGCTCCGGTCCCTTCGGCAAGCTTTTCCGCCCCGACAACTTCGTCTTCGGTCAGTCCGGTGCTGGTAACAACTGGGCTAAGGGTCACTACACCGAGGGTGCCGAGCTTGTTGACCAGGTTCTCGATGTCGTCCGCCGTGAGGCCGAGGGCTGTGACTGCCTCCAGGGTTTCCAGATCACCCACTCCCTGGGTGGTGGTACCGGTGCCGGTATGGGTACACTTTTGATCTCCAAGATCCGTGAGGAGTTCCCCGACCGTATGATGGCCACCTTCTCCGTCGTCCCCTCCCCCAAGGTCTCCGACACCGTTGTTGAGCCTTACAACGCCACCCTCTCCGTCCACCAGCTTGTTGAGCACTCCGACGAGACCTTCTGTATCGATAACGAGGTATGAAACGCGCGAGGAAAAGACTGACACGAAGATCACTGACAATCCTAGGCTCTCTACGATATCTGCATGCGTACCCTCAAGCTCTCCCAGCCCTCCTACGGTGACCTGAACCACCTCGTCTCCGCCGTCATGTCCGGTGTGACCACCTCCCTCCGTTTCCCCGGTCAGCTCAACTCCGATCTCCGCAAGCTCGCCGTCAACATGGTTCCCTTCCCTCGTCTGCACTTCTTCATGGTCGGCTTCGCTCCCCTGACCAGCCGTGGCGGCCAATCTTACCGCCAGATCAGCGTCCCTGAGTTGACCCAGCAGATGTTCGACCCCAAGAACATGATGGCTGCTTCAGACTTCCGTAACGGCCGTTACCTCACTTGCTCCGCTTTGTTCCGCGGTAAGATCTCCATGAAGGAGGTTGAGGACCAGATGCGTAACATCCAGAGCAAGAACCAGAGCTACTTCGTTGAGTGGATCCCCAACAACGTCCAGACCGCTCTGTGCTCCGTTCCCCCCCGTGGCCTCAAGATGTCTTCCACCTTCGTTGGTAACTCCACCTCCATCCAGGAGCTCTTCAAGCGTGTCGGCGACCAGTTCACTGCCATGTTCCGTCGCAAGGCTTTCTTGCACTGGTACACTGGTGAGGGTATGGACGAGATGGAGTTCACTGAGGCTGAGAGCAACATGAACGATCTTGTCTCCGAGTACCAGCAGTACCAGGAGGCCTCCGTCTCCGAGGGCGAGGAGGAGTAGTAAGGATTCCCCACACCACCCGATTTTCGAATACGTTGACTAATGAATTTTCTCCCTATTTTTAGCCTCGCTGAGGACATTGTTGATGAGGAGGTTTAAATAAATCTTCTTTGAGATTTGTTCAAAGTAATACCCTTGTCAAGCCTACATTCTCTACCATTCGGACCGGCTTGTGGGCGCAAGCCCCGAACCAATTTGTTTGAGCGCTCCTAATTTACACCCTTTTTTGTCTATTTTTCTGCTCGGCTTGGGTGATTTGTTCCGCCCCTCCAGAATAGCACATAGTGGAAAAGAAAGTGACGAATTCTGTTTTCATGGCCTTTAAGTTGTGTTAATTGTAGTATTGAATGTCAAGGTTGATGCTACAACAGTTTTATATGGGCTAGTACCCTTGACTTCGTAACTTCATATGCCTAGGTTGTGACAATCTCACGTAGACAAGAGGATGCCTTTCCCGTTATATTATATAACGCTACAACTATTGATTGGTACCCGCATCTCCTGGCAATCCATCGCCTTTCTACCCCTCAATGAAAAGGACATTTCCCAGTCCGATATCCCTTCAACTCCGACAAAGTCTCATCTAACTGCTTCCTCCCCTTCCCCTCAAAATACTTCGGTCCAACATCCGGAACACTATATCCATTGGGATAATACTTATCCCCCTCATCACCAGGCACAGGCCGTCCTAGAGCTCGAGTCAGCCATGCCATCGGGCCCCAGCGGTTCCAAAACGTGGGCTTGACATAATACGGCGCGGCCTCCCACTGAGTGAGGAAGAAGCGGTCATTTTCATCCGGCTCTTCGGTGAACGAGGCGAAGCGCAGGAAGTACGGCCGTGGCGGAGATAGGTAACGGAGGAATAGCTTGCGGGCTGTGAGGATAGCTGAGAAGAGCGCTGCGCAGAATGCGGAGGGGGGCTCGTAGCTGTTTAGTAAGAGGTTAGATAGTGCGTTGGTGATTAGTCCATCCATATAGCGTTGCAACTTACTACATCGCTTTCCTGAGCCTGTCATCCATCATAAACGAAACAACCTGCAACCCAACCGGATGCAATATCTTAGGCAGCATATAAACTAGCACAGCAGTAGTCTGATCTGCCGTCTCACGATTCTTAACATCAGGCACCATGAACTTTGCCTCATACTCCTCGCTCCAAGCATCGATCTCCTCGAGCCACTGAATCCCATCCCGGAACCCGGTCTTACCAGATGGCAGCTTCTCATAGCTAATCTCAAGTCCATCACCCACACTCTTCCAGAAAGTCCCGATAGCACAGCGCTCCAGATCACTCAGCTGGCGCCACTCATAGCGATTGATGAACCGAATCGGCTGGAGCGCAAACAGCGCCAGCGTAAAGAGCATATCGTCATCGAGGATCTTGCCGGAGGCCCTGTACCCGCTGTGTAGGTAGCGCGTCCGGGCAAGACCGAGGTATGCGCGTGCGGAAGTCGGGTTGTTGCCGACCATTTCTTGGACGAGGACGCTGGTATCTGTGTACCGCTTTAGGGAAGTTTCCGGGCTGGAGAATTGACTTGTTTTTGCGAGAAGGTTGGATATTGAAGGGATGCCATACGTCTTTTTTTTTAGTTAGAAAATCTACGTATAGATCGGAAGGGTATGGCCCGATTGTTTGTGGGTTGTGTTGTTTCATACCCGGAATAAGGCGAATTGCAAGCTCTTGATGAACATGAGTGGAAACTCGAGCTGCGCGACTTGTTTTTGGATTTGGAAGGCTTCTTCGTCGGTCATTTTGGACATCGATTCCCGTGTTGGGTAGGCATATTGCGTGTGGAGCTTGCGCAGGCGCTGGAACCGTAGGGTAGTTGTTACTACTGGCCAGGCGACGAGGAGGCCTACGGTGTAGGGGAGTAGTTGGGCTATTATGCCCCCTGCAAGTAGGGGTAAAGCCCAGGTGTCGGTGTAATTCATATTGACGCGATAAATGTGGGGATGGAACCTCAACTGGGGATTCCACGAGGTTTAAATAAGAACAGTGAATGTGACATGTCCATTTACGACCCCCACAAGGTTTGTGCAAACTCTTATGCAAACTCTTGCCCAACCTGTACATAATACCCCGCATATCTCCATTGACCCTTAAGAGGAGCATGTAGTAATTAGGTTTCCAAGGTTGTTCGCTTCATCTAATCTAGAGAATATAATTGGAATGATTTCAAACCTGGGGTACCCGAAATACCGAGCCTCGGGGAACTGGAGATGAGAATGAACATTCACATGCTCGGGCTATCCGACTATTATATGCGAAGAGGGGGCTCAAGCCAGAGTATTATCGCACCTCTGTAATCCCAAAGCTACATCTTACATTTGAGAAAGTGCCGATGGCGTTCTCGGTTGTGCGAGATGCACATGCATGCGATCACGCCTCGTAAGCACTATAGCGTGTATTCTTAAGCCAACGGACCACAGGTCTAGAATATCTATTACAGCTTCACATTATTTAAACAAACTATATTGGAATTATTTTGATTATAGGTCCAGCCTGACACTATCACATCGGGTCTTTACAGTTCCCATATCACTATATACTATCTGGTTTATGTTTAGGGGATATAAGATGTTCTGCCTCCACACTTCCTGGCAGATCATTATGCCAACGCATAAAAAGAGTGGCACACCACTAGCGGCCAATGAATCTGAGCTCCAATACCCGTAGCGGTGGGAAGAACATCGCAGTGAAGCCCGCACCCAACCAGAGACCCAGATCAGCTTCGCCGGCCATCTGTGCGATGGGGCCGATATAGTACGATTGAGACTAAATCCAAGTATTAGCGAGATGCAATCAATCAGATCCGTGAGAATAAAAGGCTTACCATGCCAACAATTGCACCAGCCCAGCCAATAAGGAAAGCAACTCCCGCTGCGATCCCCCAAGGCAATTTGTCGCGACAGTTCCACTGAGACCAGTCATAGCCTCTTCTCCGGCGGAAGACCATGTGTTCTTCGAAGACAATCACGACAAACATCATAACCCAGTATCCGATCAGAGGCAGGAAAGACTTGAAGATCTCGTACAGTTGGTCCCGGCCTCCCATCGCGCATGCGGCATAGATAACCGTAGCGAGAGTCGTGAAGACCGGTCGGGGAACCTTTCCAAACACCCCGCCAATCATCTGGAAGTTCATTCCCATCGAGTACGCCCCGGGAGTATTATTGGCAACCAAGGCGAGGACATTGATAACAGCACAGAATTTCCCGAACCCTCCGAGACCGTCGTATGCTGTCATCAGCACGCCGCCTGGACTGCTGCCATACTTAGCCGCGAGATGTGCCGAGCTGGCGATCACCGTTCCAAGACCAACGCCCATAAGAAGAACAATTGACATTGCACAAGTGGCGGCGAAGACTGTGACCAGGAATGTCTTATAGCTCTTCATTTGCGGCGGGATATACACATAGTAGTCGGCGGCGAGCGGGGCCCAGGCAAGGGGAATGGACAATGCCAGGGACAAGAAGGTTATTATTTTGGCGATTAAGTGCTCTGTCGACATTGGTGTCTGGATGTTGAAGTCGAAATTAGGCCCTGCTGAACCCACCATAACGCATATCACCAGCAGCTGTGGCAACCAGGCAACTCTGATATTGATTAGAATATGCATTTCAGGTATTCTGGGCTGTCAATCCTTACCGTTCATATAATTGGAAGAGTCTCATCCCAAACAGAGCCATAATCCAGCTGGAAACGGCGACAATGATAATGCCCACTATCACGGAAAGATAACCTCCAGAGACCACGGACAAGATCTGGCCACCCACGACGCTGTTTACCATGCTATATCCGATATTGGTGAAGAGGTTCAGGATAATGCAAACTTTGCTAGGATAATAGCCCATGAAATATCGGGCCACGATCTATCAAATTCATGAGCATCCGTTCGTTTTGTTAATAGCACCTTTTTCTCGTGCAGAAAAAACTGATATTTCGATATCAACATACCAAAGTTCGGTTCCCGCTTTTCGGTCCCCATATACTTATAAAACCAACGGTGAAATTGCCGGCTAAACACCCAAATACAGCACAGAGGGCCGCATCTCTGAAGCTGAGGCCGAGCACGAGTGTACCCATTGATCCAACAACGATGTTATTTGTGGCCAATGTCATGCTAAACCACATTAGCAGCATATGTAGTATGGTTGAAGATGTTATTGGCTCTCGATCTTCGATAGGAATGGGTTCGATGCCACGGATCTCCACATTTTTCAAGCTTGCAGCCCATCGCTGACATCTTGATTGTGGCACGGGGTCAGGCTTTGCGAGGTCTGAGTCGTCGGAGGAGCTGTTGGAGGCACTTTTGTCGAGCTGAAACTGGCTCGGGCTCACAAGAGCAGGCGAGCTGTGGGCTTTTTCGACATCGTCGGGCTTCATTCTCGGATATCTCGAAGGACGTGTGAGTGGACTATGTCGGATTAAGCTGTTCGTGAACAGAAGCTTTCAACCCGAATCCACCAATAAACAAATAAATGCCGAGCAGTCTGGCGTATAGATTGGATGTCGTAAATCCACAGCTATACAATAGCCACAAAAGGTGAGGGAAATGAGCCGTTCGTATAAAACATGACGGAGGGGGGGGAGCTATGGTATGATAGATATAAGGGAAAAGGCACCCGAGGCCAGTGCACCATTGCTAGACCACTGAACACTGACATCACCTGTCTACTCAGTGAGACGGTGTAACAACCCGAGGGGAGACTGGATACATACGCATTCCTTAGCAATCAAGGCACCAACCGAGCAGCTCGCAGACGGGATCCAATGATGAGCCCTGGAATTAGAACCACTACAAGACAGCCGTGAATAAACACACTCTACAGATTGTAGATCATTGATAGTCCGAGAAAAAAGAAAGCTACTCAGCTTTATCCCAACATACAAGTGTGGGATGAACCTCATCGCGCAATATTGACCCATCCACCAGGACATCCACCCACACACACATTCTGTGGGTCTGTAACCATCTCATGATACAAGCAAACGAAGGGATAGGCCCATGACAGCCACACCATAAAAAATAAAAGTCCCGCCGACCCCTGTGATCCGCGATACATTTCCGTATGGGGTAAGTGGTATGCTGGAAAGCTCCGAATATGCATGCTCTGGAATGTTGTCAACGCAAGGAGTATGTATTCTATACGATGATCAGATTTTGCGAAGGAGGATGAAGATCAGCCGAAGTTCCGTTGAGCAACTTCCGCGAGAAATGTATTCTGGTCCCTTGTGATTGCGGCGGGACAGATGCTTCCCCGGACATCTTCTGTAATGATTCGCTATAGCTCTGGGGATATGAGGGCTTGAGGGAAGGGGCTCTTTTAAATAGCTCTGACTAATGTTTACTTTCATTAAGCTATTCATAATTTAGCTTTACTATATATAGAGAGTCTCTCGCTCGGTTGTCATCGGCATCGCGGTATAGCCTATCTGAGTACGAGTTGATTGGTACATTGTACAGGGGGTATTATGAAGGCTTGAATGGTGTTACATCCTCTTTGAAAGAGCAAATCCCCCTTCATCCCGACCTCTCTCATGGTCTTCTGTGTTCAACTCGGAAGACTTACACAAATGGAACCCCGAATTATGTGATATTACGTAGCTCGAGTATCTAGCTCAGATCATTTCTTACAAGTCCAGCCAAGCTTTTTTCCCCGTCTCTCCTAACCCACAAGCCGGAATCCGTGATGCGGATCTGTGAAGGCGAACTCTCCTAGCTTTCTAGGCGTTGTCGAAACGTGTTAGAAAATGATAATTTGTTAAAAGGGTCCGATTTACATGAGGTTGCGTTTCATTGCTTTCAAGAATAGTCGGCCGCTTATGCGGCCTTCTAATGCTTCTTTGGTTAGTCTTTTTGGTAGCCTTTTCAGATGTTTTGTTTACATATATTTTGGACACCTGAGTTTCACAGATAGACGGCGGAAAAAGATCTAATTTATGAAATCGACCTTTCTATGCATAAGATTTGACATAGTGCGTTATGCCCAGTATACATGTGCTACAATATATCCTGTAGCTGTCTACCAGGGGCATCCAATTAGAGCTTCTATTATTGGGATACTGAGGGTCGTGTACTGGAAACTAAAAACACCAATGCCTGATCAATGTTTGATTTGGTTTCTTTGACTTGCTTTGGGGACTGCTGGCCTGAAACATCATCCAAATGAGTATCGCATCCTTAAAATACAGACACTAGCAAATCATTGGCTAAATATAAAGATGCAGCCTCAAACTGCAACAACGAGTGGGCCTGAATGTGCGGCGAAGACATCATTGCAGGACGGAGACTTCTTTCCAATGATGCCAGCATGCGACGTAGGAAGACTTTCAGTCAACAGATCGGGGAGATGAAGCGCAGCATAGTGGATCTTGCACCAGTGCCAGGGACAGGGAACCCGAGGACTCTGAATGGGTGCTCAGGACGAAGAGAAATGTCAAGGAGATATTTAGCTACTTCAAACTGGTGAAATGCAAATCAGGGGTTGATGAATGCAGTTTCATTTCCTTGCTATTCAATATGCTCCATCAAACATGTCAAACGGGACTCTCAAACACACAATCTCACATCGACAACCCATAACGTGACGCCCATCGTTCTCATCGTTTGCTTTGACAGCCCTCCCAGAACGGGCAGGTCACTAGTTCTGTTCGTCACAGAGTTCGACCTGTGGCCGCGGCACGGTCTTTTATTGTGCGAACTTCAGGTATCATGTCTCCAGTCCACTGGATTGACACTAGAGCCTTTGTCTCTAATGGCTATATTTTAGCCGCAGAAGACTCGAACCAGGAGGAAAATGACAACACTGGTTAATCTTGGCTCGATGTATCTCAGGTTGGAGCTTCCTGATGAATTGGTTAGGAACAAGACATTTGAGACTTCAAACAATGAGTTGCGGTGTAGTGATACTTCTAACACCTGTGATGGATTGAAAGTATCCAACGGCTTTAAATGGTCGGCGAAGCCGGACTTGACATCCTCCGCTGTCGGCGTGGGCCGTATCGTAAAATGTAGGGGTCCAATCAATGGTATTCAACTCTCTGTATTTCTGTATCGGCTTTCCTAACAATTTATAACTAGTTAACTAACTATGGAACCGTGGTTACACAATATTAATTACACAATGTAGAGGATTAATGAATCCTCCGGTATGCCGGTCTTCATACTCCGACATCCGCCCTACCTCCGCCCCACATTTCCTATTCAGAATGAGGGGAGAATACAAATATCCAACTTCTATTTCACACTTCCTAGTAACCTGCTACATATTTTAAAATGGCCTCCATGAATCCATCTCAAGAAGACCTGCAGAAGTTCTACGTCGGCAAAGACATCAGCGATGTACCTAAACCGGCCGCGGTCCTTGATGTAGCAATCATCCGACGACACTGCGAGACAATGCTACACACAATCAAAACGCTCGATGTCGGATTTAGGGTTCATGTTAAGTCTCACAAGGTGAGAGGCCTCGAATACCATATTCCCCACGTAATTACACTCAACTTATGAAAATCAGACACCCGAAATCGCCAAGCTCCAAATCGGCGACAGCACCGAGGCCAATTTCATAACCTCCACAGTCCTAGAGATCGAGATGATGATCCCTCTACTACAGGATCTGAAACAAAAAGGCTGCAAAATTAACATTCTCTACGGCATCCCCCTCGTCCCATCACAGGTTCCACTACTAGCCAAGGCAGCCCGCGAGCTAGGCGAGAACAGCATCACTGTGATGATCGACCACCCAGATCAACTCCCCTACCTGGAGAAACTATCTTCTATAGCAGGACATCCAACCTGTGTCTTTGTCAAGGTCGACACGGGCTACCACCGCGCCGGCTTGCCGCCCGTATCCCTCAACAAGAACGGGTTACTCGAGAGACTTGCCTCCGCGGAGGAAACAGGCGGGGCAAGACTCCTCGGATTGTATTCACACAGCAGTCTGAGTTATAACGGGACAACCCCCGAGCAAGCGATGGGCCATTTGACCAGTGAGATCCGCGGATGCAAAGATGCCTTGGAGAGAAATTTGCATCTATTGCCCAAAAGGGAATTGATAATCAGTGTTGGTGCGACCCCGCAGGTAGTCTCGTCTCAGAACTTGTTGCGTGAGGACTCTCCCTGTGCGGAAGCGCGGGAGCTGAAGGCTTTGCTTCGCGAGACAAATGTCGAGCTGCATGCTGGCGTCTATCCCATCCTAGATATGCAGCAATTCTCCACAAATGCTAGTGCTGATTCTGGGGTTCTGGAGGATGAAATTGCCATCTCGGTGCTCGCTGAAGTGTGTAGCGTCTATAACGACGGCGAGCGTGAGAAGCCCGAGGCGCTTCTGGCTGCGGGGACGCTTGCACTGGGTCGAGAGCCGTGTCCGAGTTACTCGGGCTGGGGAGTTGTTTCTTCTTGGCGACTGGATGGATTGGGTAAAGCTTCATCAGAGAGATTGGTTGTTGAGAGGATCAGTCAGGAACATGCGATTGTGACTTGGGAGAGTGAGTCACAGACGAAGATCCCCCTGCGAATTGGACAAGTGGTTAAAGTGCACCCGAATCATGCTTGCGTTACTGGTGCCTTTTACGGGTGGTATTTTGTTGTCGATTCGGATCAAGACAGCGAGACTTCTCGGATTGTGGATGTTTGGGTTCGGGCGAGGGGGTGTGGTATGAGGGCTTGGTAGAGTATGCCTGCAATTTCGGGCCTCGGGGGACCTCGGGGATATCTTCCGCTTATGAACTAGTGTATCGCAGTGCATTTGTACGTCTAGTCCTGAATCCTGATCCACTCTAGATGAGATTACAATAGCTCAGGGAGTATACAACCGAAGTAGTTGGTGGACTGACCTATACGCCTCAGAAGCCGACACCCCTGCAGTGGAGATCTGTGGAGTAGAAAGCTTCTGATAAAACAAGTTCGACTAGAATTGCCTGAAGAACTCAAGAATCATTTGTATTCGTGGAATGTTGAATAGTAGCCCAACTTCCCCACAGGTCTGTGGAGAGAGACGGCATAATATTTACCCCAGTGCCAATCACCGAGGTTACCCCGGTTTTAGGACCGCTTGTCACTACTATAGATAAAAAGGAGTCCATCCCCTTTATCTGGGGTTCTTGTATATCTCCCTCGACATAGTTGAGAGAGTGCGGAACATCATGCGGTATTCTCTATGGGCCTATACGCTTGTGCTGGCCTCGGCTGCTGCCACAACAACGTCACTGAGTGACATCTGTACCACCGCATATGCGAAGAAGGCGCTGCCAGTAGATGCCATTCAAGGCGTTACCGTTGATCCCTCTTCAATTTCCACGAGTCTTGTCACCAATTTCACCGCTACCAACATATTTTACCCTACCTCCACCTTTGATTACTGTAATGTGACTTTCGCATACTCTCATGATGGCATTGACGGGGATATTGTTCATGTGCAATACTGGCTTCCAGCCCCAGGGCAGTTTAAGAACAGATATGTGTCCACGGGCGGAGGTGGTTGGGCTATCAACTCGGGGTCCTCATCGATCCCTACTGGTGTTATCGTTGGCGGGTAAGTATTTCCTCGTTCACTTCTCGGTGGTATGAATAGTTTGACTAACACGTTGTATGAAGTGTTGGAGGTTTGACCGACGGAGGATTTGGAACCTTCACCACCCAATTTAGTTCCGTTGGTCTCTTGGAAAATGGAACTATCAATTGGCAAGCGACATACATGTTTGGTGAGACCTTTATATTTCGAAACCCACAGCTTATGAGCCAGCTAACATAAAAAACAGGCTACCAAGCCCAGCATGAGCTCGCTGTTTTGGGCAAAGAACTGACAAGAAATATTTACAACGTACCATCCAGCGAAAAGATTTACTCCTACTATCAGGGCTGTTCTGAGGGAGGCCGCGAGGGATGGAGCCAGGTCCAACGGTTCCCCGATCAGTTCGACGGCGTAGTCGCCGGTGCTCCAGCCTTCAGATGGGCACAGCAGCAAACCAACCATCTGACTGGCAACGTCATCCAGAAAGCCCTTGACTACTACTCGCCTAGCTGCGAGCTCGAGAAGATTATGAACATGACCGTCGCAAGCTGTGATCCCCTGGATGGCAAGACTGACGGTATTGTATCACGATCAGATTTGTGTTTGAAGAATCTAGACTGGGATTCCATCCTGGACGCTTCTTACTCCTGCCCTGTCGTCAGTGGCTCCTCGTACGCGGGCGCCACACCTGCACAGACAGGCAAGGTATCTGCCAAAGCCATTGAAGTCATCAAGGCCTTTTGGAATGGTCTTCACGACTCCGACGGCAAGCGAGTTTACTTCAACTACCAGCCTGGCTCGACTTTCGACGATCTTCAAAGCACATATGATTCGTCCACCGACAGCTGGGAGCTTGACATAAGTCGTCTCGGTGGCATGTGGATTGGCTTGTTCATTGACCTTCTACAGGAGACCAACATTCCTAACTTGGACGGCGTGACCTACGATACCCTCAAGGAATGGATGATACTTTCCCAAAACAAGTACGGAGATATCTTCCAGACAACATACCCAGACTTGTCAGACTTCCAAGCCGCCGGTGGAAAGGTTATCCACGTCCACGGAGAACAAGACTTCTCAATCCCTACTGCTTCTTCAGTCCGTTACTGGGATTCAGTCAGGGAAATTATGTTCCCCAATAAGTCATACAGTGCAGGTGCGGCCGCTGTCGATGATTTCTATCGACTGTTCCTCATTCCTGGCGTGGGACATTGTGGCACCAACGAGTACCAACCCGGTGCGCCATGGCCACAGACCACTCTACAGACTCTCATTGAATGGGTTGAGAATGGAAAGGTGCCGGCGACACTCGCTGGGTCTGGTGAGATCGAAAGCATGTGTCGTTGGCCTCTTCGCCCACTTTGGACTGCGAATGGGAAGAAGTTCCAATGTGTTTATGACCAGGAATCGATTGATAGATTTAGTTACGATTTGGATGCGTACAAGCTTCCTGTGTACTAAGTGGATACCTTGTCGAGTAAGACCTGCTTCTTTCAATTACGTGGTTCTCCAATTGAAGTTACGTTGGTTGGAATCTGCCAATGTTTTCAATCACTTGCTGGATCTCATCCTGTGCAATCTACTTATTTTGAAGTAACTTCTCTATCTACTCACCCCCCTGGTCTAGAACATCCTGGATCATTATTGACGGGAAGATAATCAAATGGCTCAACCTCGCCAGTGCCAGGAAATCCACTAAGTCCTTCAAAGATATCATTGTCCCACGCCGAGTCATTGAAAAACATCTGCAGAGTAGGATCGATGGCCAACGACGCAGGATGCATCCCCGGACTCCCAGCTTGGTCTTCAAATTGTAAGGAACCAGTCTGGCAGTTGGGCTGAGGTGTTGATATTGCTTGCGAAGATTGGGATCGATCCCTTATTCGATCTAGTACCGCTAGACATCGCATTGCAGATTTATTATTACTGCTTAAAGAAGCTAGACAGTCTCGAGCTCTTGAGATGGATGTTTGGGAAATGACCAAGAATGGCCAGGGTATCAAGAACCTTATTCAAGGAGTTCAGGATGAGTGATGTGTCCACTAATGCAGCCTCGACTTGAATATGAGGCCTTGAAATGTCAGTACATAGTCCCAATTATCGGTAACAATGGTTGAACATAGATATGCGAGTGGAAACCGACGGCTATCCAGTGCACCATTCTTGTCATCCATGTTTTGACTGCTCTCATCTCAGGCCATAAAAGAGCCCGTTGGGATCATGCCCTCTAGTTTCGTCCGCCTCAACAAAGCATTCTCGAGCCATGACACAGGCGATAAATATTAGAGTAACGAACTTGAGGGGCATCGTCGCAATCCTTTATAGTTAGACTAGTAATAGAGGCGTTAGAACTATAGGGATGGTTATAGAATCTAAAAGACAACTAAAGACAAAGCAAGGCCGCATAAGCGGCTGCCTATTCGTGTGACCGTACGTAGACAGAGGTAGGTACTATCTAGGTATGTCTTTCCACCCTGTCTTACTTATTCAATATATATAATGAATATAACGCCCATTCCGCTTATAAGCTTTTGTATATATCACCTGGGCAGGTACCCGCTTGGCACGTGCCTTCCCAAGTGAGACAGGGCGGCCACAACCTTGGAACTCCACTCAACTCCGCTATCTTCGACAGTTGCGCCTCTCCTACATTCGACATTCTGGTCTTCCTGATCATTGCCTCGAACGCGGTACCCGGTAGAGCCAGATACACCAGATGACCAATCAATTTCAATTCGGACGGAGACATTTATCCCGACCATCAAGGGAAAGGAAACAGACACCGTGATTGTATGGCCCTTTGGTATACCCTCTAGGACTAAGTTCTTCTTTGTTTTCAGACCAACCAACATGCCTGAAGGTCAACCGCGTTCAAGTGTCGACCTCGATCACTCAGTTCCTCTTATGGCTGACCTGTGTCCAGCTAAACATGAATGTCTGAATTCATAAGGGCTCTGCGCAGGGTTTCTGGTGCCCCTTTCTTACGGAGAAAGCCTAAGTGCGTACTTCTGGCTTCTAGGCAGTAAAAGGAAGACCCAAGGACCTACACTACCACACAAAGGGGACCGCTTTGGGAAATTGGCCGCCCCCGCACAAAAGACCTCACCGTGTCTAGACAGCCCTCGACGTTAGGAGAATCACGAATGGGGGGAATACAGGGAATGCACCAACAATTGCAGCTGGCATGCCTCATTTCACGGACATACGAACAGCTGCTGATATATACAAAAGCCGAGAGGTATTTCTGGACCACAAGTCCCAGAGAGAACATATTCTATCATGAGCAATCACCTCCCTCAGCCGCATCTCAGAACGTCACGCCCACTAGCATGGCTATCGAATGTGGTCCCACAATAGCCGTGGTTGTCAATTGCATTGAACAGATGCCAGTTTAGGGGCCGGACTTGGCTGGATCGGGTCAAAGATTCACCGAAAAGAACGAAAGTGCTACAGAAAGAGAATAGAGACTTTGTGGCCAACTTGCAGCTACTCTAGGATGAAAAGTCAGATGGAAGGAAACCGAATGGGTAATCGCAGAAGTGACGACGCGAAAAGAAAAACCTTGATCATGATGTAACGGAGCTATAGCGGCAATGTCTACAGGCTAGCGAGGGTTGTTCTTAGGGAGGAGGAGATTTATAGCTTTGTTTCCCGTCATCGAGCGGCGTGGGCCCTATCTGGAAATGAAAGAGAAGCAACAAACTTTCCGAGAGATATTCAGTTCAATCCGAGGTTCGGAAAAGGCAGTGTGGTCGACAGAGATAAATCCCAAAGCGAAGCCAGAGACCAAGGATTCCCTGAAAGAAGAAGTAAGGGATACCCACTTCAAGCCTAGCTTGTACCCCGAAAGATCAAACGACTTACGACAAGCTTATGGCAAGACAGAAAGTCGAAGCCGAGAGGAAAATGCATGCGGAGTACTCCAAACTGAACTGCTCACCTCGACACAATGAACAGACACGCCCAATGGATGCTAGCAAATAGTCAAAACTATGACAAGAGACCATACTACGATAAAGTACAATATCACAACGAAGGAAGATTTGTTCACCACCAAGCGACGTTCGCTTGTCGGCACCCTTTTCTTTCTCATCATCTACCACAACATTGCACCTAGTTACCAGAGATACGCTAGGTGGCAAGCGGAACTTGGCTCAGTGTGCAGATATCTATGGGACAAAGGCAGAAGAGGCTGCTAGCCTAGGATCCCGAATTCTTAAGACATGTCATCCGTCCACGGGTATTTCAGGGACCGTGCTAATCATCTCTGTATATTTTGATTTTATCCCATATTCTAAAGGGCGCTCTCAGGCTCGTTATAACCTCAAATCCAGTAGAGACGTAGAAATGTATGGTGTGAGTTTAGTTGATAACAGATATAATGACCCGCTTTTCGCGTGGTATGGATCTCAAACACCCGACATCATTGGACGATCTAGTATGTGACTCTCCAATAGCGGAGGACCAATCACAACAATATAAAAAGACCCACACCGTATAACCTTAATAACGGATCTCGAAGGAAAGAAAAGAAAATAGGCTCTTTTCTTTGATTTGACATGTCATCCTTAGTGCAGGGGCCATACTAATCTTCTCTGTATATTTTCAGTTGATCATATTCCCCGGAAGGCGAACTATCTATACGTTTAGTTCATTATAACCTTACTGTCTCATTGTCCTGAGCACCCATTGAGGAAGTCATCTACTCTCTGGTATATCACCAAAAGGATATAAACACATATGAGAAGCAGTGAGAACACTTTTAAGCAAACTTGACAGCAGGAGACTACAATACAAGTTCACAGAGAGCATGTGGAGTAATTTACAAAGAACGAAAGTGGTATCTTCAGAATCTGAGCATTTTACAATCAGGAACTATAAGAGAAAAAAAAGAAAGGAAATGAAATGCTGGATGGCGCGGAGGCCTTGTATGCGCCAAGAGATATCAAAAATAAAAGGCCAGCCTGGCCACCGAACCCAAATGCAAATGATTGTATGGACCCAAAATTACAGAGGAGTCTATGCTTAATTTTCAACAGCGTTGCGCCGAATCACCCATTTCCAGACACCGAAAATAGAGCAGTAGAGTTTTGAATCGAAGGAGAATAGGGGCATAATGAATTAAAGTGTCCCCGACGATCGGGGAGAAAAAAGAAACGAGTAGAGGAAAGGAGATGTGGACTCAGACGTGCGATTGAGAGAGACTCGATCTTGATCTCGATCGCTGAGACAAAGAGCGTCGGCCACGGCTAGAGGGCGCGCGGTCCACCGACGGGGCATGCTCGAAGAATGGAATCAGATCCGGGTTTTGGCTCGGGGGTGTTTTGGAGGTAGCGGAGTACTCGTTCAAGATACGGTCATCAGCAGCGGTATCCGGGTGAACTTCAATGCCTTGTTCACGATCAAGTCCGCTGTGAGGGCCGCCGTTTGTCGGGAAGCTGATCTCGGGCTCGTTGTGGGCTCGCTCGATGGGAGACCATCCGGCAATACTACCGGCAACGATACCTGCCATGGCAGCGGCGGGTCCGAACGTCGAGTTCGATCGCGACCGCGTGTTCCGTCTAGAACGAGACTCGGGGGTAGCCGGCTGTGGGGTCGGGCTGCCGTTGTCGTTGTCGTTGTCGCCATTCGGCGTGGGTGGGGCGGAAGAATCACGAGAGCGGGAACCACTGCGGGACCGAGGAAGGAGTTCCTGAGGGTGTTGCAGCTTGTGGCGGATGTGGCGCAAACGGCCGCCGCGGACACTCTTGATGAAGGCGAGCTGATCGCGGATTTCTTCCAGGGCGGGGTTCCACTCGTAATTGCGGTCCTCGTCTGAGATAACCAATTCGGGACCCTTGTTGCGATGCCAGAAGTGGGGCACAAGCCTGGCTGCGAATTCATCCGGAATAAGACGAATGATCACGGCGATGGGTAAGGAGATTGCTCCGAGTACAAGACTCACGGCCCACTGCGAGCCTTCGTTAAGACGCTTAACAGAGAAAGCAGCGCCACCAACAAAGATGATCAAGATTTGACCTCCAATAATGATGAGCTGAATACCAATGAACCAACGGTTCTTCCAGATACCTTCCAGAATGTTGAGCTTGTTGTCAATACGACGAGAGTTGTACTGGTTGAAAATTTGCATAAAGACGAAAGTGTTGAACACCACAGTCTGCAGGTGGTCGTGATCCCAAGAGAAAATCTTAGCTCCGGCGAAATTGAGAACGAACGTTACAACCAGTTGATAGATGGACTGTCCAATGATCATCTTCCACATTGTCAGAGTGATGAGTGGGTCGGATTTCGATTCGGGTCTGCGGTCGAGCACTGTTGGTGTAGGAGGGTCTGTCGCCAAAGCGAGAGCGGCAAAGGTGTCCATGATCAAATTGACCCACAGCAACTGTACTGCGCTGAGCACTGAATCCTCACTGTCACTAGCGACTGCAGAGACGAAGGTGAGAACAACGGCGGTGATGTTGACAGTGATTTGGAACTGAAGGAACTTCTTAACGGCATCACAGACGGTGCGACCCCATGCCATAGCCTTGACGATAGAGGAGAAGTTGTCGTCCATGAGAATAATGTCAGAGGCCTCTTTGGCAACTTCGGTACCAGTGATACCCATTGCAAAACCAACATCGGCATTCTTGAGGGCCTGGGCATCGTTGGTACCATCACCAGTGACAGCAACAGTCTCTCCAAGCTTCTTGAGTTGGTTCACCAGGATCTTCTTATCGTCGGGGCTAGAGCGGGCGATGACCTGGAGTCTTGGGATGATTTGGTTCATTTGGCGTGAGCTCAGCTTGCGGAATTTGGGACCCTCAATGGCGATACCACCAGGTGTGTAGATACCACACTCCTGGGCGATAGACTTAGCGGTTACGATGTTATCACCAGTCACCATTCTAACAAACACTCCAGCTTTTTGACATGTGTATACTGCCTCAGCAACACCTTCTCGGACAGGGTCTTGAATACCGAAGATTCCCAACATTGCCATGTCCTTGAAGATAGGTTCGAAGACTGCCTGGTTGCGATCGGTTTCCGCAGTAGGAGCCCCGCGGGGTGGCCATTGTTCGAAGTCACGGTAAACCAGGGCAATGCATCTGAGAGAGCGGGTGGCGTAGTTGTTCATAATATTGTCCAGTGAAGTCCTCTCCTCGTCGGTAACAGGAGCCTCCGACAGAGTCTCAGTGGGGTCTCGGACGATGCGGGTCGACTTAGCGGCTAGAATCTCCGCAGCACCCTTAACTAGCATTCTGTATTTTCCATTCTCCAGCTGGACCACAACTGCCATGCATTTACGGCCTGAGTCGAATGGGAACATCTGCGCGAGTTTGCCGTTTGCTCTTGCTTCGCCAAGAGCGCCCATTCCGAGGTAATCCCTAGCGAAAGTCAAGAGGGCAGTCTCTGTCTTGGATCCAATATATGTCTTGACTCCATCTGCCTCGCCTTCAAATGCGGTTGAGTTGTACACAATCGATTGGAGTAAGACATCCTTCACCGAGGACGATAGGGTAGAGACGAAATCCGAGGGGGTTATTTCACTCTGATCATCGGACGAGACACCAGAATACTTTCCGAACCGAGACGTGGTACCCAACGTCGCAGCCACTGCAGTCATTTTATTTTCCGTCAAGGTTCCAGTTTTGTCAGAGCAAATCGTGGTAGCATTACCCATAGTCTCACAGGCTTTGAGATAGCGAACCAGGTTGTTGTCTTTAAGCATTCGTGTTGTAGCAAAGGCCAGAGCGAGCGTGACAGCCAGTGGTAAACCTTCAGGTACCGCCACGACGACAATTGTAACAGCAACAATGAAAATCTGCAGGAATGCTTGACCCTTGGCGTCTGCACCACCGTCGATGTCCTTGAGACGAACCAAAAATTTGATGAAAAGGACCACAAACAGCAACAAACCAGAAGCGAGACCGAGCTTAGCAATGTACTCAGCCAACTTGTTGAGCTTGGTTTGCAAAGGTGTTGTCTCGCCCTCCTCTTGGAGGGACATCATCGTCCGGCCGTAGGTGGAGTGCATACCGGTAGCAGTGACCAAAAACGTGCCGACGCCCTCAGAAACCTTGGCACCGGAAATGATGAAAGGATCCATCTTCTTCAGGTCTTCGTGTTGCTCGATTGTCCGGTACACTTCATCGCCTGCGGTTTTGCGGAGAACGTCAGACTCGCCAGTAGCGGAAGATTCGTCGCACTTGAGGTCGTGGCCTTCGATCAAGATCCCATCAACTGGGACCATATCACCAGGTTCCAGAAGCATCAAATCGCCAACCAAGACATCGTGGATGGAAATTTCCTCCGTTCGGCCGGACCGCGTCACCTTGACTTGTCGATTTTCCTTCTTTTTGTTGAGTTGCGCAAACTGTCGTTCCTTTTGCCAGTCGTTCGCTGCACCGACCGTAACCACAATAATAATGGCCACGAGAATGGCCAAGCCTTCAACCCATTCAACGCCAGGTTCATCGGGATTTGCTGGATGGAGCGATTGCGGAATTCCCACAGCAAGTGAAACTGCCGCTGCAACCGTCAACAAGATCAACACCTTATCGTTGTAGGCAATCCATGCAAGCTCCCAGATGGACTTCAATTTCCTCTCTGGAAGCCTATTATCCCCGTAGACACGTCTGCGGTCGAAGAAATCTTCTCCACCCTGGGTTACGATGGAACCATCGGTGGCGGGTGGCGGTGATGTATTCGGAGAGGCAGACTTGGGTATATTCTTCTTTGGCGAGGAAGGTGAGGCAGGTGAGGTAGGCGAAACAACCTCGTCAAAACTAACGGTTCCGTCAAGGGTTGTCTCATCAACACTCAAGCCGCTTTTTACATCAGTTCGAAGCCCTTTTTCCAAACCTCGCAGGCCTCCCAACGCGTGGAAGGCGCTAAAGCTTTTCGGGTTTAGAAGCTTATTCAGCTGACCAGGGGAAAAAGCAAACTTGTTATCCTCAACCTCGAACTCGGATTCGCGGCCGGGGTCTGGGGTCAGGGCATCCTCATCGTGTACGTCGTTTATGGCGGCGTTCTTGGCCAAATCGGATCTCGATTCGTGCGATGTTGAGGGCACGTATGTTTCGCCGCCGTAGGTGCTCGATGTTTGGCTAGTCTCATCCGACTCCAAGGAGTTGCCTCGGGAGCGTGTTCCAGGAACAGAAAGGAAGTTTGAGTGTGCCTCAGGCGCCTTCGTCTTGGGTGACGAGATGTTGTGTGGGGAGGTTGGCCGGCTCTCTCGTTCCCGAGCTTCGGAGGAGGCATTGGAGCGAATCGAGGCTGTGGACCGCATATCCGTGGGAGAAGCACTGCCATTGTTTATCAGTGCTGTTGTGTCGGGGGCTTGTGCATTATCGGTGTAAGTCTGTGATCCTCCAGAGAGGACTTGGATGGGAGGGTGTTCGGTATCAGGGGAGTTGACGGCCGAGGTGTCGATGGTAATGGTCGGCGCGCGCTCTCTGCGCAGGGTTGATTGGCCCGGCTCATCTTTTGGGCGCGGGTCAGACATTGTGGGAGTGTCTATTCAATGCGCGATTCATGCGTGGCACACACCCTTGTAGATGGGGGTAGTTCATGTGGATAAGGAGAAAGTAGAGAATGATAAGAACTCCATAAACTCCTCAACTCCTAAACTCCCCAGGTTGTAAGGTAAGGGTTGAAAGAGTGTAAAAGTGTAAAGATGTAAAGGTGTAAAAGATAGGAGAGGCAAGCGGCAAGGTAATACTTGCCCCCGTTGGAGACGTCAATTGTCTCTCCACCCGACGGTCGAGAACTTCATTACGGAGTACCCTAGATTACTTAGATTACCTGAATTACCCGGATTACTTAGATTATACCTGGATTATACCTGGATTACCTACTCCATACGGTAAGATTGGATTTCTTCCCTTTTTGCCGTCAATTTCTCCACTTTGGGTATCCGCTTGCACAGCCCCTACTCCTACTGTATGTCGGATTATATTATGGTAGATGATGTACTCCATATAATCCATGATATAAGCCATCATCTTAAAACATCTTATAACATTCCTGGTAAAAAAAATTAACAAGAAAATTCTTCACCATATTTACGTGGGTAATTAACGAATAAGGAGCAAATCCCGCAAAGACCACCAATACCAAGCTATATAGCGCCTGCACTGCCTCACTTGCCAAGACATGGACATGCTCAACATCCCGATTCGGCAAAATAAGGGGGCAATATGGAAAATTAAAAATCAAAAAATTTGAAGAGAGCTTGAATAATGTTAAATAACTTGGATCTAATTTGAAATGAAGAAAGATTTAACAGATTCTATTAAAGCCCAGACGTTATGTATTCATCTCTAATCCAGCCTCTTAATATGCCCTTGAACAAAGTGGTGACGTCCCCTATTTACAACGATGATCGACGTTGACGGAGTCCGACGTAGCATGTGTAAGACTTTTCCTTTTGCATCTATAAAATCAAACTCTGATTTCCGGAATTTGACGCACTAGTAAAACATCCCATGTTAACTGGATTATAGCACCACATAAACATGGACTCCGCCACACTCAGACCACATCTGATCCTTGCATCGAAGCATCGTACGGCATACATCAATGTACTTCGTAAACACGATTAGACTGGCTCAAACCCATCAAAAAGCTTAGAACCGTTACACGGGTCACATAAAGTAGACCTAACTCGGTCCTCTACAATCCAAACCAGCCGAATCGGGCATATATAGGTACGTTGTACAAGATATCCCTCCCATACCACAAATTTTCCGCCAGCCCCAAAGTAACACATGTAACACATGTAACACATAGCAAAAGATAACACCAAATCTAAAATCTTATTCTCCTCAAACTAATCCCGACAACCCTCTCACCTCCCAAACATACAGAGCCCAATCAAAACCCAAAAGCCTCAAAATGCAGGAAATGCCCAACCCAACCAACAAATACGGCCTCACCGCCGTCCCAGCCTCTGTCCAAGACCTCCTCACCAGTTCGCCTTACCCAGCACCAACTGTTCCCCCAACCCCAATCCCAGAAACCCCACTAGCACAGCGCATCAATGTCTATGCACGCACACACCTCCCCGACCAGACCTACAACCACTCACAACGAGTGTATCATTTTGGGCTTGCAAACGATACCGATTCCTGTTTGCAGACTGGGACTTGGACGATGAGACTTTCCTCGCTTGTTCGTTGCATGATATTGGGACCACGGAGGCCAATATCACCGCCACCAGGCTAAGTTTTGAGTTCTTTGGCGGCGTGTTGATATTGCGCGTCTTGCAGAGTGATACCCATGAAGACGAAAGATGAGGCTAATGTAGGTGTCCATGTTCGTGAGCGGGGGAGTTCATCCGGGCTTCGGGCCCGCGACGGCCCCGCGTGAACACACCAGGGTTTGTCTCTCGTTGGTAATATCACTGCTGTAGGACAGTTGCTGCAGTTCGCGATGATCTTTGGTATGTATATGCTTAATGTTTATCGGCTGACGGCTCTATCCGCGTGGTCTAGATGTTCTGCTTGTATATATATGTGGCGCTCTATATCACTGCATATGTCCCCGATACCCCAGATCACTGCCTCTCCCTTTAGTATCCATGTCTGTGTATTAAAATGTATTCATTTCAAAGAATTAACCTCACTTTATCTTGATCAAGATCTTATGGCCCGCGTTATCAGGGGCGGTCTGCCGCAGCACCGCAGCTGGGAAGATGCTAGGCATGCCGCAATGACTTCTCTTAAGAGCGATACCTAAGGGCAAAGTTCCTACGTACACAATCGTCGTACCTCGCACTCATCTGGCACTCGATCTCCTCAACCTCCCCGACAAGGAGTATGACTCACCCAATGCAGCCAGCCAAGCTACTGCTCGTGATTTGATGGCAGGTCTTGGGGTTAATCAATGTGGAATGTTCTTTGAAGGGTTTGAGGGCCACTACGCTCATACCAAGATCATCCCAATCCACGAGCCTTCTCCCTTCCAGCAACTCGATATCGCTGTCTGAGGCCCCACGCTTTATAGCGAGGATTATCAGGGATATATGACTACTTAACTAGGACCAAATGCTAAGGATGAGGCCGTGCTGACTGCTTTTGCGGAGAAATTTCGTTTTGAGGTTGAGGCACTGAAAATTCCAGCGTGACGGCAGGGGCCAGACTGTCGTTGGAATATATAGGTTTGAATCCTGTATTGTGCCCCTAGTCTTCGCTTGTTATCTACATCCTATATTCACAAACATACACGATTGCTATATATATTCTGTAACTTCACCTCCATTAGGTCTGTCTACGTTATCACCCACTATCAATGAAGTTCTATTAGTTCACTAGGCTGGAATTTATTTCCCCGTCTCTTACTAGCTGTAACGAGTGAATCCCGACCCTCTCCAACATACTAGTAACGATATAGTAGTAGCTACTGGTAAGACCCTGACAACCTGATGCCCCCCCATATTCAAAGATTCTTTATTTTATTTAATATTTTGGTAATAAAACCAAGAATAGACGGAGGAGATGAGATATACGAGAAAAATCCAACAGATCACTCTAGGGCTGCCCCCGGCCGGGGCTGTGCCCTTTAGTAACCCCCCATCTTACAACTCCGGACAAACACCGATGATATGCTCACATATCCGCTTCGCCGCCTCCTCCGGTGTGAAATTAGACACATCAAGTTCCAAATAATTTGGGTGGCCGGTGAAACGATGTACATCCTCCTCACGACGGAACTGGGTGACAAGCTCCACATCAGTCAGCTTCGAGTGTAATTCTCGATCCGACGAGACTAGGCGCTGCATATTGGTCTTTTCGTCGCAGAAGAGCAGGATAGGTACGAGGACGGCACGTCGTGCTTCTGCAGTGGCGAGATATTCTGCGCACACGGCCGCGCCGAGGTCGTCGTCGCTCTGGAAATCCGTAAAGACGTAAGTTGTGTCGAACGTTGCGGGCTCGTTGGCGAGGGCGGAGAATATACAGCTCCGGATTCCGCGGCGGAGGTTTTGATAGCCTGGCTGGGTGCGGTGGAGAACAGCGTCGGCGGGGTTTATTAGGAGGTGGTTATGGACGAGTTTGGCGGAGGGGAGTTGCTTTACGAGGGAGCGGGCGATGGTGAGCTTTCCGACGCCTGGGAAGCCATTGAGATGAACTATCGGGCGTAATGGTTCAGGGATTGATGAAATAGTCATAGTGGGTGTGATGTGGTGGACAGATTGCAGTACGGCCAGCTAAGAGTTATAGAATGACAGAATGAGTAAGTGCGAATTATTTGTAGAATGGTAAGGCTTGGGACTGTAATTTAGGAAGACGATGGCGAGTGTCACCCAGTTTCCAGGACAATTCTTTGTTTGTATAGATAAGTCTAATCAGAGATGATTTTATTGGTCATATCCAAATGCTGCAAGACCACCAAGCTTTACCTTGTGCAGGCACGTCAAATTTTACACTCAGAAGTTCAGCTACGAGAACTGACCTGCATAAAGGGGAGGTCAGATTGCAGCCCTTGAATGAGAGAGTCAGGTAGATCTAAATTAGGCGTTTCGAATGCACGACTAGGACGATATAGGAGTATATTGTTGACAAAAGACGATGTTGTGCATTCGTAGATGTCCTATTGACATGTAGTAGCTGTAGTAAAACGAAGTAACCTGTCCTCCTTCCATATTTGACCCAGTTTCGTTCATATCAGAGCCTCGCCGTTAAAAAAAACTCAAAACCACTCAAATCCCATGCTAATGTACACAGAACAAATCGCCGCTAGATCTACTGCTCCCGATCTGCGGACGATACGATCCCAAGCCTCTTCTTTTCTTCTTCGGAGATCGTGACATCCCAGATCTTCAGTTCCTGGCCCTTTTCGAAGGTGGTGTGGTCCATTGGGGACTTGCGCTGGCTGGAGTCCCGGATGACTAAGGCCTTGCTCGACAAAGCGAGCACATCGACAAGCTCAGCCATGCGTCGTGACTTTGTAAAGGCACGGGTGATGTGCTCGTAGTTTGCAGCCCATATAGACACAATCATGCAGGATGTCAACAGGTCGTGCCGCTCGAGGGTGTGACTGGCGTAGTACAAGGCGTTGTGCCAATCGAGAAGTAGCTCCGGAATGTAGGTCGTCCGAATGTGTTCGAAGTCTTGTTCTTCCTCGGCTGTAGGAAACGGTTAGTCTTGAGATTCCAATGCGAAAACATCGAGTACATACCATCGGTAGATGTGGGTAGCCAGTCTTCAGCAACCACTGCGCCGACCCAATCTTCTAAAATAGTCACGCATTCGTTCATGTCCTGACTCATGCCCTTTAGGGTGCCCGAGTCACGTCGACGTTTAGTCCTGGGTTGGTTAGCTTGGATGGTGAGATGAAACAGGGGAAGGGTGGACTCACTTGGACATCTGTTCGTGCACCAATGCAAATTGCTCCACAGCATCAAAACCGAGAGCCAAACTCTCCAGATCTAGAACCCTATGAGCTTTGTAGTATGCCGAAACCAGTGCAATGTTGTTGGAGCCGGAAAGACTTCGCCGGTGGAGGCTGTTTCTCTTTGATTTGGTGGGGCTAGTTGGCGTGGTTGACTCGGTATGTGCCCCCTCCTGCGGAGGCATCGAAATGATATCGGATCCGAATTTTTCAATTGAGATATCGGCCAACCGAATACGGAAACTCACCTCGCGAGCAGCGGCAAGCTTATCAGCAACTAGTAAAAGTCAGTTCGGACGGTATCTCAACAACAGGAGTGACAAAAACATACGGAAGAACTTGCGGTACAGCCAGGATCCAAGGTCGCAAATCTTATCCCACTGGCCATCGATGTAGCGAAGCCACTCCAGACTGCGAATCATCCTGTCGTCTTCAGGAGCGACGGAGGTCCCAATCAAGTCGGTCTTGGGTGACACCAATGCTCGAGAACCGTCAGGTCGTCGCAGCACTCTCGAATAACCAGTGACTCCTCTAGGATGTTCAATCGCAGAGACATGTTCCTTCACCCACGCCCATTGAACATCAAGAACAGTTTCTATGTCAATGTGATGTTTCCGCGCGAGCCGAACTTGCTGTATCTTCTCTTGTGGATCAACAATTTCAATGAGAATCTTGGATAGAACTTCGTATCCCATTGGCGCAGGGAGGAGAGACACGTAAAGAGGGACAAGATGGAATAGACCCCTATCTTCCAGGTTGGCAACATGTCCTGCCACGATGACCGATGCTGTTTCAACGAAGTGAGCATCCACGCGGGCGTAGCCCCTCGCACTGGCCACAACATAAACATGGGATGCAATTCTGAGAGCTTCTTCATCATCGGCAGCTATGAGGAAAGATTCATCTACTGGCTTGCGCGCAATCTCTGGGATAACAGAGCTGTTGCCATATTTGTCGGCGCTGACTTGAGATACAGCGTGAGCCAGAGAAGTGAAGAATGTGTCGTAGCCTTTGCTGAGAATCGCGGCCTGGATATTGCGGAACGGATTACGTGCTTCGCCGCTGACCCGGTCGTTGCCCCTGAGATAGACAAGGAACTTTTGAAGTTCTGCGTGCCCAGCCGGTTCCGGCATGAATGCCACAGGGGTGTTCGGGGAGTGGCTCAGTTTCCGCTGGAATTGCTTGCAAAATCCTTGATAGCGCGAGAGTACGACGCGGTTGAAGTACACGTAAAGGAAGTCGTCCCAGCTGCGGCAGACACTGGCCGCAGCATCGGTTTCACCAGAAAGCAAGGCGTAGACCGCTCGCTGGAATTCATCGGTATTTGGGTCGCGTGTTAGCGCAGAGCAAGCGGTGCGCCATGAATCGTGGGATCGGCTGTTCATTAAACGTGTGTGGCCATCGTCAGATGGGTATCGAGAACTTCCTGACTTAGGATCCACACTAGAGCCGCACAAGCTGACAGCCCTCCATCCTTCCAGACGAGTCTCTGCCCATTCACGAATCTTAGTCCAGTTCTCGCCCTGTCTGAGCATCTTCCAGCAAGTTATCCAGGTGGCGCGCTCGAAGAATTCGTCCTCCTTTTCTAAGCCGGTCTTCTGACGAGTGATGGCATCGGGGTCAAGTTGAGTGACTAGCGGTTTCTGTTCAGCTTTGCTTAAAAGCGAGCGCGAGATTCCCGGGTCGTTGGGGTCGAGAGGCTGTGGCCAGGCGCGCAAACGTTTGTGGCCCTTGATAGACTCTTTGGTATAAAGCCAACCGGCTGTCCATGATCCTTGGCCCCTTCGCGATTGTTGCTCCATTTCCGCGATCAGAGTGTCGAACTCTTGGCTTCCTGTCTTGGAGGTCTCCTCCAACCATCGCATAGCAACCACACATTCAAGGCCATATTGGTCGGCATTGAGGAACTCTTCCCAGATCTCGCGATCGCTTGAGTAGCGGTGAAGGTTCTGGAAAGCTGTCTGTCGTCCGGCCTTATAACTAGCCCGGCTGGAGGGGTCGTCAATACTGATCAAGTTGAGTAGGAGGCGCCAAGTGTCGGCCTCGAGTTGCAATCGCCTTATCTCCTCGTAATTCTTGGTGTCTTGCGACCCGCTCGACCGGAAGCCTGTCTTTGTCCGGTCCACGGTCTGTTGGGTCTCGATTTCCTTGATCGCATTGTTCGCAATGTCGCGGTAGCTCTGCACGAGCTTATAAGCTGCCTGGGCGCTGTTGAAATCGTCGGTTGAATTGTCGCGCTTGAACTGATCTAGCTTATCGGCAAATGCTTCAATCTGGCGGGTGACGCGGTCAGCCGTCCGGCGAAGGGGGTGCAGTGCTTCCTGGGCGCCTGCGGCGGTGAACAGCGGGGCATCTGGGACAGAATTTAGTAAATACAATTCAGACAGTAGTTCTTGAACCAACCTTGAGACTTGACCGAAACGCCAAAGGCAGACTGCATAGAAGGCTCAGGATCAGAAACATCGGACCCGGTCTCCGATACGCTGTCGCCATCCATATCTTCGTCCATGTCCTCATCCTGATCTTCAGACTGGTCTTCAGATTGATCTTCCGAATTCAGTTCCTCGTCCTCCAATTCTTCATCCTCATCGTAAGATTGTTGCGAATCATCGTCAATACTGATGACCTCAGTTTGCCTCGGGGCAACCTAAACAAAGGGTTAGAAGATAACAAAAATCAAAGAGCAAAGAACATGGGCGCACCGGTGTGAATGCCCCAGCAGCCGACCGAGTTAAAGGCGCCATGATGGGGAAACTTAGATAGAAGGGAGGAGAGAGAGCCCTGGAGAGGAGCTCTGTGGAATAAGTTGTGTTTGTCTCTTTTGGTTTTCGCGTTGACAGACTAACCCCGAATGGGACTAGCGGCAACACCAGAAGCTATTTCAACGAATTTTCGCCCGCGCCCTTCTCTCTTTCTTTTCTTTTCTTCTCTAATGTCTATAGGCTTTCATTAGAGTCTCGGTATGAAAACTCAATTTTCGTACAGGTCCATGAGGCCTCTTTGCGTGCTCACGATTGTCTTATAATAAATGCAGTTCTTCAATTAGCCTGGGTTCCTCCATATGGAACCTCAGACCGCAAGGGAATTGTGACATCCTCCATCTTCGACATGGGTCACTTGAAATTTAAAAATACATAAAACAGCCTCACTGCTTCTCTGCTGCTTGAGCTCGTTGCTTCATCTTCAGCCGCAGCAAATTTGCTTTAGGGCAGCTGAGGGTAGACGCCTGGTCACCTTGCGTTTGGTAGAAGGCGTTGCAGCATTCGTACAAAGCATCAATTTGTGCCTGGCATTTGTCCTCATTAAAGGAGTTTTTCTGCAAGCAATCTGGCTTTGGTTAGGCCTTTTGTCTTGTGTGAATATGCTATCAATTGGAAAATACCTTGAATGGCGCACTGTTGCATTTGTCAGTAAGAGCTCGCAATACCACCTGGGCACTCGAAATGGATGCTTTTAGGACAGGGACACATACAGCACGCGGTTTGCAAGGTTGATCGTGCGACAGATCTTGCTTTAAATTACCCTACAAGGGTCTTTAGCATCTAGGAAATATGTTCACAATGATAAACTTCATACCATAATGCAATTATCAAATATTGTACTGTACAAAGAGTTGTAGACACACTGTTCCTTGGAAGTGACGAAAGTGATAGAAGAGCCAAACGCAAAATAGATTCTCCGCCTTCAGACCGTGGGGCGAGTGCGCTATTCTGCCGCCGCCGCTGATCTCTCTTCTTCCTCTCTCTTCTAACTTCGCCGTTTCCACAACCTTCACTATCTCGCTTCTGAGCTTTCGTCTTCTAGGTGAGTACTTCGTAATTCAGTTGTGCCCCCCCCAAAAGTGTTGAAATCGTGATCTAACCATCTTTAAACTCTTCAGACATAATTCAAAGCCCCGCTTGAACAGGTTCCTGAACTCGCTTCTACCGTTGTAAGCATTCTGCCTCGTCGCCATTCCGTGTCCCATACGAAGTAGCCGTTTAACGAAATCTAGACCACAGCAGTCATTCATCATGTCCGACAAAGAAGGCGCCGCCCCCGCTACCGAGCACCTGAACATTAAGGTGACTGATAACAACAACGAAGTTTTCTTCAAGATCAAGCGCACAACGCAGCTGAAGAAGCTTATGGACGCCTTCTGCGAACGTCAAGGAAAGCAAATGTCCACTGTTCGTTTCCTATTTGATGGCACCCGGGTTCGCCCTGAAGATTCGCCCGAAACTGTACGGATATTCCCCTCTCTTTTTTCTTTCGCCATCCATTGGTGTCTCTCAACTTTGAAACTGACCGCAAATAGCTCGATATGGCGGATGGTGACACTTTGGAGGTCCACCAAGAGCAGATTGGAGGTTGCTAGACCACAAGCTCTACATGCTAGAGTCGCGCTTCCCAACGAAACGAGGCTGCTGGGGTGACATACGTGGAGGGATACGCTAGGGCTGGTGGCCAGCAGTGGATAGAGGACCCTCATTGACGGCCCATGGGCGAAGGGGCGGCGTTCATACTGCTTTTTTTCTCTCTTATGAATGATGATTATCAAAGGTCACCTAGTCTTCTCTGCAGACTTTGAGGGTGCTTTCGCTATAACAAATTTCCCTCGAGGTCAACACGACTGCATCGCGTAGACGTAGTTTGATTTTGACATGGGCTTTGTATTTAGACCTAGGACTAAGAAACCAGGGCTTGTGCCAAACTAGTAGAGGTTACCCTTTTCTGGGAGTGGAAATGGTACAACATCTTGTCCCGTTTATTACCTTAAATGGTGTATTAGATATCGATGCAAGTTTACGCGTCGATATATACTATGTGTGCTTTTGTACATTAGGTCCTTCCATCACTGGTCGCGTCAAGCAACGAGTTATCAATCAATTCCAGGACCAGAGAACCCGCAGTTGATTGACCACATCTGTTCTTCCTGGGCTATTCAAGTTCAAGGAAACACACCACCTGTACCTTGGTCCATGATAATCCACCACGCAGAGAGAAGACATATAAACAAGTCCAATTCAACAATATGTACACATATATCGAGAGCCAATCGCCCTTAATATGATCCAAGATTTCCCTTCAAAGTAATCTAACTGTTCCAAATAGAAGCCTTCATCTTCTCTTCCTCCTCTTTAGCTTTAGCCTTCTCTTCGCGCTCGCGATTCCGCCTCCGAATCTCCTGTTCCTTAATCGAGCGATCGTAAGCGCGCTGCTGCTCCGTCCGCTTCGGAGCGCGAATCCCCAATGCACCGGCTATCAACCGCTCCGCAACAGCAGTCTGCTTCTCGGGGCGACGGGCAGGAGCTCCCCGCGCCGAAGCAGGAGAAGTAGCTCTCGCCGTCCACGGGTTGGAGGTCTGCGGGGAGATAGGTGTAGGTGGGGGACCTAGCGGTCCCTCGGCGCTGATGGTTGGCGAGAGCACCGAGCTAGCATCTTCGTCGTGGGACTGGGCTTCCTCTCCTTCCGGGGCGGAGAGGTCTGCTTCGTCTTCCCAGGAGTCTGCGACGGGTTTGCGGGGTATTTTGGGGTTGGATTTGGGATTTGAGGTCACGGCTGCTGTTGGGAGCTTTTTCACATTTGGTCGGGAAATGTCTTGCACTGGGCCCTTTTCACCTATGGATAGGTTGCGGAGTGTGGATTCGAGTTCGGCGCTTGGATCAGACATCGCACTGGCACGTGGGAGTTCGGGTGTAACGGGGAATAAATATACAGGGGTAGTTAATGCTTAACAAGAGTATTAAGTATACCCGTTCAATTTAAGAAAGATGCGTGTCGGCTCGAAATAGAACTAATGGCGTCAGCGCCGGGTGGCATCCCTGGTCGATCGTGGAGAAAAAAGAAGGGCTAGACCTTTCTGGTTCGGCTTTATGCCTCAGGATTGTCAGGCATCAATATGGTCTTCTATTTTTATTTCAGGGATAATAATGATAATCGAACATGTTTATAATAAATTCATGAGGAGTTTAATGTACTTATAGCAACTTCGAAGTACATAATGCCAAGTCCTCATTTGATCCCTTACATTGAAACCCCTGAAGCTAGCAAAAGAAACTGGCTTATAGATCAGTTCCCCAGTTCGGTACCGCACGCTCCGGAGATGTTTGGGGGATTCAAAAATCCATCGGTGTCAAACATCAGGTTGAGCTGGTACACCCGGAAGGTAAAAAAAGTCGAGCATTGGCGCCGAGTCGCTTCCGGTCTCGACTTCTTTATAGAAAATATCTACACCGAGGGGATGCTTGCATGCAAACATCAATGCAAAGTGGACACGCTTGGAAACGATGCACAGCTTTTCAGAGTCATCCAGAATGATGATGACACCTTCGCCTTCCAACCCTCAGGAACTCCGCTAGTGGTAGCAGCTGGGGAGGGTGCTGAATTGGAGGCTCAACATTCAGATCCATCAGTTGATGCGGCCTTCCTTCTTCGTCCAATCGACAGCGAGTGTGAGTCACTATAACTACTTTGTCTTTGAACCTTTCAGCTATAAATCTGATGCTTATCATTAATATAGAAACGGGATGACACGGGGCTTGTATCTGATCCTTTCTGGGGTTGGTGATGTTTCGTTTCTAGGGAGATGGGATTGACAGGCAAGCATATACATAACACAATGTACCATATCTTTAGATCAAGTCATATATGTAGTTACTACATGTAGTATGTTACATAGTTGGGAACACACATCCCTAATCATTCAACCCTAGCACCTAGATAACCCGCCCGGTCATAGGTGTAGACGCGGGCCCCGGGGCTATCATCCGGATCACAGCAACCCACCCACTGTGGCTGCTACCTAGACCGGCTTCAATGATGACCGCTAGTTGGACGCGGCCATTTCTGAGTACCTCTCGCTTACAGCCAGCAGCAGGTAGGAAGAGGGAGTGACTGCCTACAGAGACCAGGCCGGAGAGGATTTTAACACAGCAAACACCATTTACGCTAGACTATGAAAGGAAAAAATAGGATGAACATAGATATATGATCAGGTATTACTGCTGATCTGGGTTTAGGCTTCTACAGTGTGCTATCCAGCCGTATCGGTATACCTCCACCGGCACCTCTGGTGAGTTGGACACACTTGACCTTTGAATCGGCCCATTCGAGGCTTTACCGTTGCACTAAAAGGGGCCTAGATCGCAGGGTGAATAGGCGGTATAACTAGGTAATGAAGAGAAAACAATCCACTATAATTTGAATGTCTTGGGATTTGACTAGTAAACATTAAACAAAGGTTACCCTGGAACCTTGTCTTTCATGCGAAATTGATATATCATGGCCGAGAAATCTGGGCAGCATGGGCCTCAAAGAAAGATATATTTAGGAAATATACGTATGCCTATATATATATTTCTTTGATATACACAAATATTGAGAGAGAAAAGAAGTTGGTTTCTCTTCGTGACTTCTATACGGAATATCCGAGCATATCCCCTTGGAGTCATGGTTGAAATCCGCGCTGCAGCCACCAAATGCACGGAGGTGACTCCTCAATGCCCAGTTGAGAGCACCATCTACGGCTACGCGCCTGACTTCATGTTCAGCATCGAATTCTGTTTGATCTTCGGCGTTTGTTCTTTGATACAGCTCGGCCAGATAATCAGATGGCGTCTATGGTCATTTAGTGCTGCTGTGCTTCTCGGTTCTTCGACTGAGATGATTGGTACGTCGAATTGTAACTGCACGAGAATGACGAGTTGGCTGTTCCTGAAAAATATTGACAAAAGGAAATAGGTTATTTTGGTCGGATATTGCTCAACCAGAACCCATATTCATCCGCCGGCTTTAAGACGCAGATTTGCACTTTGACAATAGCACCCGCTTTCTGGTCAGCGGCCATATACCTGACGCTGAAGCATGGCGTGAATGTCCTGGGGCAACAATACTCGACACTGAGGGCGAAGTGGTATCCTTACATTTTTGTCACCTGCGATGTCATTTCGTTAATTCTCCAGGGCGCTGGCGGTGGCCTTGCAGCAGCAGCTAAGACATCCGAAGCCAGTGATATGGGCAGTAATATCATGCTGGCTGGGATCGTTTGGCAAGTTGTCATGTTGACGGTATTTGGGGTGATGTCGGGCCACTTTCTTCTTCGTATAAAGAACGCCCCGAAAAATGGATTGACGGTCGAGGCCCGAAAAGTTTGGAACAGTCGCAATTTCTGGGTGTTTTTCTGGGGTATCTTTGTGTCATTCGTGACAACTTATGTCCGTTGCGTCTATCGGTAAGTCATTGGTGAAATCATCTCAATTTCTGCTAAGGGCTGATATTGGAGTTTCCAGTATCGCAGAGATGGCTGGTGGGTGGAAAAATCCCATAATGCAGCAGGAACTTGATTTTACTATCCTTGAATCGGTGTAAGCTAATCTTTGACAAGGCAAACGGTTAGGTATTTGAAAGAGCTGACATATGATGGATCCTAGAATGTGTGCTATCGCTGTGATAGCCCTATGTGTCACCCCTCCAGGGTACTTCTTCCCACAAATGCGTTCAAATTATGCCGTACCAATGAAGGGAGCAAAGGAAATGAGGAAATGAAGGGCCCTATTTTGCTGGAGCCAGAGCGACGATGCAAATATCAGGAATTTGTTTGATTCCAGCGAGATTACATTACAAGGACTGCCTTTTGCCGAGATAGTGGTACTTTGAGGAGATTTTGTAAGGACCTATCACGTCCCGCTCTCCCAGAGAGGATCGCAGGACTCGAGGTGGATCTAAGATAGATCCATGTATTATAGAGGTATATAGACAGAGAGTTATGTGACCTCGCTTACCCGCGTATAACTATACTAGTGGGACTCGGAGCATATTTAGTAGCTTAGAGTTTAGTTTGAATATATACGTAGTACTAGTTATATTAGGATACTCAGCCGCTGTTAAGTTGCATCAAAGCCAGTCCGCGAGACTTTGTATCGTGATATAGCTCATCTCCATAGTTGGGTGATAACACGCTCGTCTGTGTTTGAGAACAGAGCCGTTGGGCCTCGTGGCTCATTCCAAATCCAATAACCAAAAGGATGATTCACTAACCGGCCACGATGATCTTGATTTCAAAGTCGGCTTTGGATATCCAGTCCATCGCTCGGCGCAGCTCGGCCATGCGTCCCTTGTTGGTCAGGTCTCCCGCATATATCAGTACATCACCAGCTGGGAACTTGAACCCTGCCTCCGAAGGTGCGTAGCCATGTGTATCAGACACACAGACAAATCGTATTTTGCAACGCATGGCAGCCGAATAGAATGTTAGTATGCGCTGGCGAGACCGGGCTGTTTCCGGCAGAACCAATGAGTCGCGAGATTATCGATGAACCATTTCAATTTGGACCACACCGATCTGTTCAGTAGAGCTGCTGAAGCGCTTGGGTTCGGCGAATGGGTGATGGAGGAACCTCCGGTCCATAAGGTGTAGAATAGTGGATTTGGGGCTTCAGGTCTGACAGCGAGGGGAAAAGCTCGTCGCTGGCATCAACCCCAGACTTTAGAGGCACATGGTAGAGATTAGTCATCGGACCCAAGATTCTAATGATCAGTGATCTGGGGATGGTTGATACGATGATAGCGTCGAAGTGTGATCAATTATATCATGCTATACCCACCCACTTCATGTCTTGAGTTAATCAACAGTCCATCCAGATCACGCATACCACACGCTCCCCATTGATCTTGGTCAGAAATCGGCACGGGCTTCGGTCCATTCGGAAGAGTCGGGAGCAATCCTCGCGGCTTTTATAGTATTCAGTGTTTCATCGTCCTCCACTCCAGTCTCTCGACTGAACGTAGCCCAGAACAAGTCATCCAAAAGGCGATAGTTATCATATCGGGCCCAGCCCGTTTTCAAATGGATCTTACTTATCAGATGTTCATGAGCGTAGAGATTCACACCGAATGGCGCGATCTCAGCTTCGCCCCCAGTCGATCACGCCGATTGGTCTTCAGTATAAGAAATCAATTGTTATCAAGTACTGTAAACGAAATCCTGTGATACAAGAGACTTGTCGTGATTGTATAGGCTAGTCGCGATACGGCTGGCTCGGCGTGAGACTTATTGAAATTTAAGCAGCGTTCAATCGACGGCGATGATGCAAGAAACCCAATAAGACTGAATTCTGGCCCTACTATCTCATATTAAACTCCTGTTGGGTAATTTTATGCTCCCCTTCTTTGCGCCAAACGGATTGCTAACGTCAAGTCCTCCGCAGCGTTGGCGACCTTCAATAAATTCTCGTTAAGCAACGCTTTCGTCTTTGTCAACTCGCTTATGGCTTCCTCGAGCTTGTGGTACTGCTCCTCCGCCCCGACGATGCCAACAACAACATAGCGGTCAAAATAGGGCCTAGAACAACAAATACGGCAAGGCTGGCTGAAATGGCTGCTATCGCTGCAGTCGTTGCCTCCACGATGATCCCCATTCTTGTCAAGTCCATTAGTGCCTTCTGGGGCACTGTCTTGGGGGTTCCTTGGCGCTGCCGCCGGTCTTATCGTCACAGCTATCATAGAATCATAGACACTTTTGCTGCCGAGTAGAAGTATCACAAGCTCGAGGCGGCTATAATGGATCTCATCGACACGACATCCGGAAAAATACAGTCCGCCAGTACAGGGAACAGATCGTCAGTGCAGCTGATGACGTGATTCTGGCTATTAAAGTGGCACAAAAAGAAGCTAAGGGCAAGTAGAAGCTGAAGTGATAGAAATTTTCTTTTGCTCGATGGGTGACGGTCGCAGTAGGTAGCAGCTCTCAAGCCATTAATGCCTTATCATACACCTCACTTGGAAAAACAAGGACTCGCTCTATATCGAAGACTGACTTCAGAAGCCACTTAAAAGAGAGACCCTTTCCACAACATCCCTACAGAGAAGTTTTGTAATGCTCATGGTCGCCAGTTCCAAATTTATGAGTCTCCTGAATCTATAGATAGCTATCAGTCAAGCCTACCTAGGAGTGCTTTGCCGCTCCTAGGAACTTTGCAAACGTGTAAAGAGCCCGATAGGGAGAATATTGAATCTATTTATAATGATGAACTTGCTACGCCACTTGTTCTCTACTCTGTTCGACAAGACCGCATATCAGCTCAAGGCCCATATCTAGTTGACGTTCTCAAGAACGATTGGGATTCTGCCCTCAGCATCCCGGACCACATCGCCCAGTCCATATCTTGTGGTGGTCAGGCTATGGAGCAGGTCAGTATTGTTCCCATGATGAGTAGTCAACTGCTTACCTCCACAAGAAATTGGCCATTTGGTTATAGCGACAGCCGGTAATGTAGCTGGACACCTCGTCCACCTTCTCTGGATAGGTCACTTTGATCTCCTCTAAGAGCGCATCGGCGATTTGGTCAAATCTCTCGATGTTGCGATTGATCTCAGCTTCAGTCTCCTTGACTGCCTCGCGGACGGTTAATCCACGTGCGCTGACCAGCACAGGCACCATGCTGTCAATGTCACCATGTTTCTGAAAAGACAAGATCTGTTAGAAGATAACCACCTCAAGCAAATCCTTTGATCATGAGCTTACAATCTCTTTACGCAGGGAGAGAAGGTCGTTAGAGAGTGACATGTTCATGTTTACTTCGTACCAAAGTGAGATCATCTTCGGGTCCGTCATGATGGTTTGCGGGATGTCATTGCCATCGGCAAACCTAGTCTACACGTCAGCGGGATAAATCAGGAGAGCTCCTCATGGTGCCATACTCATTAAGCGCCAACATCGACGTAACAGCACTGGTTCCCATCCGGGTTTCTAGGTACTCTGCGACGATGGGTAGCCGACCCGTCAACTTGCGCTTCTGCTCGCGCTGCTGGCAGTCCATGTAATAGTCGATCTCGTTGACGAAGGTCATAATCTGATCTATCAAAAAACGAATTAGCGTGGGATGCAGTCACTACAAACGCAGACCATGGTGCGTACCGTGGTTATAGATCGTCTGCAGATGCGCGCCGATCACGTCGAGACTCTGAATGAGCGGGCGGTCCGGTGGGTTATTCGGGAAGTCCCACTTGGCAGTCTCGTCATCTCCCACTCCGAGGCAAAACTTGACGTATTCCAACGACTCCTTCCGGAAAGCGTTGGCATTGTTGATGTGGATGAAGAGGTCCGAAGTCGACTGGTCGATCTCGTCGTCCCATGTGAAGAGCCACAGAAACCAGAAAGTACAGGTCTGCAGCCGGTCTGCCGCAGCACGCGGCCACCACATTGACGACAGCAGGGCGTAGTCATCTTGGATCAATTTCGCAGCCTTCTTGGCGGGATAGAGACTGTTTGCCCCCGCAGATACAAGGTCAGCTTGATTAAATGTTCCACTAGCGTCACGGCGAACTCTACGTACTCTTTAATCCGGGCCTCCAAGGCTGGCTTTAGCTGCGGATAATGAGGGTTCACTGCCGTAGGCCAGGCCTTGTAGTACGGCTTCAAATTCGGAATTGAGAATGGCTCCTTGGTAAGCTTGGCCTGGAGCGCTGGCCGAGGATTGATAATAGGAGCGTGAGACATGGTAGCTGAATTGTGACTGAAGAGATGTCCGAGACAGGCTGATACTAATCCTTGTCAAGCCAAGTCTATGATTTTGATATTTTCGTTGCGGTGAATAGTTCATATATATGTATCGGTTCGAGAAAAGACTTATCAAGGCAATCGGACTGCATATGCGCAGATCAATAACGGATACGGCCATCATAGGTAGCTATCGCAAGTGTGATTCACAAGTGGGGCTTAGAGCTATCTGGGCCTGAGATACTTTCAACTATGGCCTGAATCAAGCCTTGAATAGAAACACTGTATTCGTCAATGGAATCGGGCGTATGCTACAAGGCTCGGGAAGGATGGCTTACGGCACACTTAGGCCCTCCCTGCTTCAGATTGTCTCTAAGATCTACTGAGGCCCTTAGGCCCTCACAACAAAGACTCATAGCGCTTACTGTGGGGGCCAACTTTACGTTTACTCGTTCATAATCAGATCTCCATATGCATGAGAAGCTTAGATGGAATTAATGCCCGTAGGCCCTATTAACATGAATCGCATCATTGATCGACAAAGCGTCAACTTCAAGGTATGCTGCTTCATTCCCCAAATTTAGGCCCATTCACGGCCATGCACTTGGCCGAGCATGGAAAGAGGAATGATTTCGGGGGCCGGGCGAAGAGACTTTCCTCCGCGGCGGCACGCCGAAGCTCCACTAATTGTGGACCCTGTCGATGTTGGTCGAGAGCTGTCTGATCCTTGTATCTATATCCAAATTATTTGCCGTAAGCAACTCACCGTGTGCAGCTAGCTCACTAGACAGAGACTCACTTTTCAATAACAATCATGATTGGCTCCCCTCCAGGTCGAGAACCCAAGAAAACCTGGTAACGTAGCGCATTGGGCTCGTCCTCCTGCACCGATGCGATGACCTGGTTCATGATTTCTTTCAACTGAATTGAAATTGTTACTTACGCTGGATGACTTTGGAGCTCGATGACGATACTTACCCGATCCATTTTCCCTGCCTGAGGGTAGACAAGAGCGCACTGGAGCTGTTCTTGCGACTCTGTCATATTGACAAAGGAACCTGGCCTGAAGGAATGCTGTAGATAGAAGAATAACGATCGAGGAGGGCGCGTCTGGGGCCTTGACGGATATTAATATCCCGTAGCCAGGAAAATTGCTTTACCCACTTCTAGCAAATTACAAGAAAGCGACTATCGCCCTTCCCGCTGTGCAGCCATATTGGTTCCGTCCTCAACATACTTCACGCGAAATGTGTCATAGCTTTTCCACCGCTACGGCCGTTCTCGGCTTCATAGTGTGCGCCTACGTCTTCTACCAATCCTTTATTTCCCCGCTGGCAATATTTCCAGGTCCTTTCGCAGCCAAATTCTCCAAAAGCTGGCGCGCGTATCATACAACAAGCGGTCTATGGCACCGCAAGCTGGTTGCCCTTCACCGCAAATACGGAAATGTGGTCCGCATCGCGCCCAACGAGCTGTAAACCCCCCGGACTCCTGTAGATGAGACTGACCTAACACCGAGTCTGCAGAAGCGTCGGCGATCCCAATGCATTCAGAGCAATCTACAGTATGCCCCGGACTGCGTACTGCGCGGACATCACAGCTAACGAGGTGCGATAGAGGCAGGAGCCGGATTCAACAAAGCTGCATGCTACAGTGTGGTGCAAGGCAATCGGCCCTTCGATCTGACTGGCGAGCGCAGCGAAATGGTTCACTCAGAGCAGCGCAAGTTGGTAGCAACGGCATACTCGATGAGCTCCATGGTTCACCTGGAGCCCAAGGTAAATGTGGTCATCGAGCAACTCATTCAGAAACTGGAGGCGCGATGCGGGACCACCGTTGACCTGGGACATTGGCTGCAGATGTGGGCGTTTGGTATGTCACCCATACAACCACGGATAGAAACTAACAAGAATGCCGCTGAGACTTTTTAGATGTGATCGGATCTGTCAGCTTTTCTCGGCCATTTTCATATGTTGAAACCGGGGATGATCAGGGCGTCTTTCAGCGGATCCAGAATGCAATGGGATCAGCGGCCTGGCTGATGCACGCCGGGTGGCTGTTTCGATTGCACCAAAAGCTGATGCCAATCTGTGGGAACTGGCTTGCGATCAACGATCGCAACGGCTACTTCTTCCAGGTTGCGCGCAAGGAAGTATCGGGACGCATCGACCGCGGTGGAGACGACAAGGATATCATTGGACAGCTGCTCGAGACACAGAAAACCAAACCGCAATTGAGCGACATGAACATCTCCTTCATGATGACATCTAACGTTTTTGCAGGATCTGATAGCACGTCGATTGCTTTTCAAAGCATCTTCTATCTGCTGCTCACTCACCCCCTAGCTCATGAGCGGCTGATGCGCGAACTGCGCGAACGGGAGGAGAAGGGTGCGCTGAGTGATCCAGTTTCATTCCAGGAGGCTGAATCCTGGCCATACCTGCAGGCGATCATCTATGAAGCCATGAGGCTTCATCCCCCAGCAGCCTTTGTCTTAGACCGAGAGGTTCCCCCTGCGGGTATGATGATCGAAGGCCTGTTCGTACCGGGGAAGGTAAGTTCCTCGTGTGCTATGAATCTTTGTTTCAGTTCTGACTTCATAGACTGTTGTGGGATCAAGTGCCTGGGTGATTCATAGAAACGCTGGTATTTGGGGCGCAGATGTGGACAGATTTCGGCCTGAACGATGGCTCGACGATGACAGGAAGGAAGAGTACAGTACGTTCTCATTTCCCATCAAATAATGCAAACTCATCCAAGGGCTGACGAGCATTATTTGGTGAAGAGCGGTATTTCTTCGCCTTCGGTGGAGGCTCCAGAACCTGCATTGGTAGAAGTATGTGTTCATCCCCGACATTAATATGTGTTTCGGCTAACGCACGCTTTAGATATCAGCTGGCTTGAAATAGGAAAGGTAAATATATGCTATCTTTCCCGGTCACTGATGCAATTGACGCGTTGAGCTTGCCTACAGTTGGTTCCATCTCTACTTCGACACTTCGACATTAGACTCGAAGCCGATGCAGAGCTAAAGGAAGAGTTCTGGTAAGTTAAAGCTGGATTAAAAATGGACGGATGACACTAAGGCGAGATCATCAGTGCTCTTGTTTTCCTCAAAGGGCTTAAAGTCCATATCAAGCACCGGAGGATTTAGCCCTGAGAATACTGTGCTGGGCATTAGCTATACAGATTTTGGGATCTGGGCGAGATGCTGTGGCCATTGAGCGGCCATAGTCGAAATAAGCGGTGAATATGACAGCATACACTCTACATGTACTTATCGCGATGGAGCTTGAGATTTGACGTGCCGTGAGTAACTAGTGAACCTTGATTAGGTAATATCACACACTTCATTCGTGTTTCGACTTTTCTTCCTGCATTCTCCCCAGCTTAGTCTTGTTGTTATGATCGCATCGTCTTTGAAATCCATAACTCGTGCATTGTATATGAAGTTATCTCATCTGGCCTGACATGATATCGACTTTTCTCAAATTTGTCGATAAGACCGTGCGGATTGCAGTGTGATCTTACAACATGATATTGGAAATCCTACATTCACTCTTTTGCTTGTCTTGAGAGAAGCCATATCTCGCCGAGCAAAATCCCTCACCGCACAGAACCGCAACGCTTAGCGCTTCACAGGGTGCAGCTTCACCCATAGAGGGGGCTTAACCCAGAAGGTGAAGCTTTTCTGCTCCGCCCAGTCAGCGCACCTGGGGCTCAACTCCAAGTCGAAATGATAAACTAGCTTCCCCAGCGCAAGCTTGATCTCCTGGTAAGCCAAATGCCGACCAAGACAGTTGCGAGGGCCGAATGAGAACGGCTGCAGCGCGCCTTTTTTGTCATCCTTGTACATGGGGTCACCGAGCCAGCGCTCAGGGGCAAATCGGTCTGGATAAGTGAAGTTGCTGGAAGCGCGGAACGCGGCATACATGGGCATTCCGACCCCGGTGCCGCCCGGGACCCGTTGGCCGTTCAGCACAATGCCCTCTGTGGGGACCATCCGGGTGTGATTTGCCGGAGACGGTGGATAGATACGGAGACATTCTTCCACGGTAGCGAGGAGATACTTGCACTCGGATAAACGGGCCACCGTGATTTCCTCGTCGCTAGCAAAGGTGTTGCGAATTTCCGTTGCTAGTTTTTGGAAAACAGTTGGGTCCTTGGCGAGGTAATATGTCGCACCTGGTGCTCTGCGTTAGCCAGGATAGATGTGACAGGCGAACGATTGACTGTACCCGCAAGAAGGGTCGCGACTGTTTCGCTCCCGCCGATGGTCAGGATGTTGGCGTGTTCTTTCAACACGGGGTAGGGAATGTCGCCTTTCTTGTAGAGGGCAACAATGCGCTTCATGACGTCTTGGTGGTCCGGCTCGTGTTGCAGGCGATTGTGCAGTTTACCCTGGAAGTTATGACGATCAGCATATTGGCTGTGAATCCTCCAAAGCAGCAAAGGAGATAGCCGGATAAATATACCTCGGTGAGATTGCGGTGCAAATCGACCTGTGCTTTCACATTGCTAGGAATTGCCCATCGTTTGTAAATCTTGTCGAAGGGAGACGGCAGATGACGGGCAGCCTGACCCAAGGACATGAGAATGGCAACGCACAGCATGGCCTCGATCCAATCATGGAGTTTGGAACTGGTCAAGCATTGAAATTCTTCACCGTATGCTGGAATATCGTCAGCCAAGGATAATCGGACGCATGAGTTCATATGTCTTGGGGTGCGATACCGAGAAACCCGATAAAATCAAAGGTAAGGTACTACAGCCAGATTAGTCTTCGTCATGCGGAAGTTGGAAACGATTCAGAGGAGGAGGGTGTGGGAGAGCCTCACATTCCACTGGTCGGTCATATTCAACTCTTTCGTTCCCTCCTCGGAGGAGTCTTGCAATCGGCGGATGAACAAATCGACAAACCGGCGAAGGCTATGCTCTTGCTCTTTAAGGGATCTTTCCGAGAACGAGTTGGACAATACCTTGCGATAGAAAGCGTGTTCATCCCAGTCCCCGGTCAGGATGGTGGGGGTCGGCTTGACCGTGTCATGATACCGCGGGTCCTTGATCAGTTCGCGGTAGTCTTTTCCGAGCTGATGGCCGTAAATAGCACTCCAATTCTCGGGCTGGATGAAGGATAGCTCGTCCGGCGCGATTCGAACCACATCGCCGTATTTTTCGTGTAGACTCAGTGTGTCTTGGGCAATCGTTCCGCGAGAGAGCGAGCGAGCGTACCACAATGACGACGCTCGTCCTAGAAGGGGTCCAGGATAGCGGGCCAGAGGATGAAACAGGGTGTTGTAGACCCCTATGCTCACATAGAAGAGAACATACTAGACACGTAAAGCAATCAGAAGAGAGCATGTTGGATAGGTTGGTCTATTCTTGAACATACCACGACAACAAAACTGAGAAACAATGTCAAGAGGATCCAGTGGGACCCTTCTGCGCGCAGCAGGGCGAAGACCGAGTCCATTTTGCTACGCAGGAGCAAGGACAAACCAACTCGACCATAAACCAATATGGCAATCTTGAACACCAAAGAAAAGCACTGGAGGTGGTGTGAATTAAAGTGCTTCAAAACTGTCAGAAAGATACGTCAAATGGCTTGCTATGGGCCAAAGTCTGAACGGAGAGTACCACTAAAGCAAATTCCCGGAGACTGACGATTCAAATCCACACGTTATACGATCTCATTTCAGGATTGGCGCTACAAGGCCGATTAGTGCAACCTGGGCCTGACACAAGATTCCTGAGCGTAATCATCATTCTCAGACCTTAACGGAGCCAGGACGAGAGCTCCACTTGAGCACGGACAGAGACCGCGCCACGCAAGTACTACATTGTCAGGGGTGATTAAGGCCTTCCGCCCCCACCAGCAGTGGAGAAGCAAATCCTACTGCTAGGCAAGTTCATGCACATTCGCCTAACAAGCTTGGTGATAAGCCAATGGACATGGTGGACATCATCCTGATTCCTGACATGGCATACAGTGGCCGTTTGCTGCTGGGGCATGTTTTATAAAAGTGACTAAGAACTACAGTTTTGCAGGGTCGAGGGACAATATTGAGCCTCCGCTTGCTGCTTTCCAGGTAAGTGGCCTATGATCTCGTGGTACCTTATAATTGACTAATTTTCATCCATACGTAAACGTAGATTATGGACACCGTTCATCTTGAATTGCCAGAGTCTAACACGAACACAACGCGCCTCCAATGGCTGGAAATCAAGGAGGTGTTCAGCGGTGCTCATTGGGCGTACGTTAGATATCTGCCGGAATCTCGTCCAATTGCGCTTGTCTACTTGATAGTCGCATTGACTGTCGGCTTTGTTTACTTGACCAGGGGCCCCAAAGCCACCGTCCTGCCCGTGATAAATCCACCTGGCACATTCGAGCTGACTGCGAGCCGAATCAAGAAGGAATGGCTCGTAGACGCAAGGCGGATCATTCGCAAGGGAGTTGAAAAGTTCCCTGGCAAGCCTTTTAACATGGTCGCTGCCGACGTGGGATTGACAACGGTGCTGCCTCCAGAATACGCCAGCGAAATTCGAAATAACCCAAACCTTAGCTTTGTTGCTTTCATGGCTCATGTGAGCTTACATTCACTCCATATATGGGAATAGCTGGATCTTGCATACTGACGAGGTCATTAACTAGTTGTTTTTCAGTGAACTACCCGGATTTGAGCCTACCAGAGAAGGAATGTTTGATAACGATATTGGCATCACCGTTGTCCATAAGTATCTCACGGTAAACTTGGGTCCGTCATTACCTGCAATATCAGCGCAGAAAACATCAATTACTCACAATTCTCATAGCCAGAATCACCGAGCCTCTTTCAAACGAGGCCACGGCTGCATTGAAGGATATATTTACCGATAATTCTGGTGAGATTGCTTTACTCATTCCAAAAAAAAAACACATGTCTGACAACCCAATCGGAATGAATAGAATGGCATGAGGCCAATTTGAAAGACATCAATCTCGCCTTGGTTTCTCGATTGTCCTCCCGGATCTTCCTTGGAGAGGAGCTCTGCCGCAATGATGAGTGGCTCAATATCACCGTTAACTATACGGTCGACGTTTTGAAGGCAGCCGAAAGACTCCGCAAAGTTCCCGGCTGGCTGAGACGTTTCGTTCATTGGTTTCTCCCCGAGGCCCAAAAGTGCCGCGATGAAGTCAAACGCGCTGGCAGGGTCATTCGGCCGGTTCTGGAAAAGCGGCGGAGAGAGAAAGCGGCGATGGAGGCCGAAGGAAAGGAGGGCGTGCAGTACAACGATGCGATAGAGTGGTTCGAACAGATGGCTAAGAGTCGCGGTACCTCTTACGACCCAGAGGTAGTTCAGCTGTTTCTTTCGACCGTGGCGATCCATACAACCTCGGACCTGTTGACGGTGATCATGGCGGACCTGGCTCGTCATCCAGAGATAATCGAACCTCTCCGGGAGGAAATCGTCACCGTTCTCCGGGACGGTGGATGGAAGAAGACGTCGTTGACGGATATGAAGCTTCTGGATAGTGTGCTCAAAGAGTCGCTCCGACTCAAGCCCATCGCTGTTGGTAAGTAGCTCCAAGTATATTGGTGTATTTGCGTGCTAATGAAATTGTGCAGTCTCCATGAGGCGAGTCGCCATGGACCATATCAAGTTGTCAGATGGCACATTCCTACCCAAGGGGAGCAAAATGGCTGTTTCGTCACACCGCGCGTGGGATCCGGAGGTATATGAAAACCCGGAAGAGTGGGATGGCTCTCGATACGTCCGTCTACGCGAGACTCCGGGAAGAGACAAGGATGCCTTGTTTGTGTCAACGAGCGAGCGGCATCTGGGCTTTGGCCATGGCAAGCACGCCTGCCCGGGCCGATTTTTTGCCTCCAGTGAGCTCAAGGTTGCGTTGTGTCATATTCTGATGAAATATGACTTCAAGCTGGCCCCAGGAGCGGTTGTAGAGCATCGGTACTCTGGCGCATCGTACTATGCAGACCCTGCAATTCGTGTGATGATTCGAAGGAGGGAGGCCCCGTTGCCTCCGGGATTTGAGTGCTGAGAGAATTGGAACACCAGAAAGCTCTATCGCTAGTATCTTGATTAATAGTTGAATTGCAATGTGACAATAATCGGAACACTGTAGTAGCGTGCCCCATACATGTAATTACGTAGGTGAAGCTTAAAATTCGAGGTGTGTGGGCGGTGCTCCTGAAGGTGATGCTCCATAGCTCTCCTCTCTTCTCCTTCTCTTCCCAGCTAAGTTCTCCCATTTAATCCAACCACTCATTTCTCCATACCTTCTGGCATGCACCAGGAGATTTTGTTGCTATCTAGGTTGACAGGCCGAATTGAAATAAGACAAGGAAAGTCACAGCTTAGCCAGTCGGCACATTATGCACTCCTGATCTGGACTACAAGTTGATCGGCCATCTAGTCCGGATATACTCTCCATGTCGATAAATCGCAATTAGCAAAGGCGTAAATAGCAGCGCCATAAACGCCAGAACAGAATTTCCCCACCCATATCCCAATGTGTCATACATGGGATATCCGGCCAAGGGTAAGACCGCACCTCCAATGGAACGGAGCACGGCATTGGCTGCGATAGCAGATGCAGCATAAGTCGGGAACGAGTCTACCAAGTAGCCTACCATGGGCATGAAGAAGAACATGTTGCCCAGTCCGACAATTCCGGAGCCCACGATCGGCATCATCCAGTGAATCTTGGCTTGGACACTCCAGCCATACCAGAAGAGCCCGGCCGCAATGACTGGGCCCGAGAGAATCATCATGGGCAGTCGATGTTCTGGCTTGGCCGACCCGAATCGGTTCGCCTGTGCCATCATATACCGGTCACTCGTGAGGGAAAACGCCACGAGGCCGACGAGGTTCCCGATCCCAAGTCCCAGATAACCGAGCCCAGATATGCCAATCGAGAAGTGGTAGGTCTGTTGAAAGACAAGGGAAAAGGTGGTCACCAGCAAGTAGAGAGTGCCGTAAACGACGGCGCAACATAAAGCGACGATCAAGGAAATGGGAGACAGCAGCAACAACTTGGTCGGGCGTACTAAGGTGTAGAAAAAGATCTTGGGGGTAACTGGCTGATGCATCGCGCTGATCGGGCTACTGTCGACGTTGTCCTTCTGCAGCTTCTTTGCTTTGCGCTGCAGGATGATCATCGCATACGTCTCCCGGGTAAACAAGATCTGGCAAACGGTGATGGTGCCGTTCTGCGCCTTGTTAGTCAAATCATCTCCTCATTCCTCGGTAGAAAAATCTGACTCACCACGATTGTGAGGAGCCAGAACACCCACCGCCAGCCCAAGTTCTGAGTCAGAAACCCGCCTGCGACAGGCCCGATTGCCGGGGCCACGGCCTGGCCCAGTGTCACAAAGGAGAGCGCAAGACCTCGTTGGTATATGGGAAATAAATCGGCCACTGTCCCACCGCCGATGGTGAGGGGCGCCGATCCTGTGGCGCCCGCGAAGAAACGGAAGACAATAAGCATGGAAATGTTGGTGGAGACACCACATGCCACAGTGAACACGGTATACAGAGCGTTGAAAACGGTATAGCAAATCCAGCGACCGTACATCTCAGATAAGGGGGCCGCCAGGAGAGGCCCAAAGGCGAGACCTAGGACAAAAATTGAAACGACAATTGTTGATAACAGTTGATTTTCGACGTGAAATTCATCGTCCAGATTGGCCACGCCGGGTGAAAAGATGGACGAGGCCAGCGGGCTTTTCTCTCGCTCTGTGTCAGCGACTGTGCCTCTGCCTTCGTTTTCAAGCAAACCAAACTCACATTGTAAATGTACCGAAGGAAATAATAGCCACATGCAGCCATTTGACCGAGTCAGGCCAGTTCAATGGGTTTCTGGGGTCGTCCTCTCCGTCCCAGGAGATGACAACGTCTCCGCTGTGGTCGCTGTCATCGCCCTCGCGACTGTCGCCTTTACCTTCTGGTCCTTTCATCTGTCAAAACAATCCTCGACAGTGCGGAAATTCCGTGAGTAATTGCTATCTGCGATCCCGAATGTATCTTCCTGGAGAGTTTCGAGAGAATTAAGGAGATGCTTGTAGTGTGAAAAAAAAGGGCGGACAGCACAGGTCGAAGGGGACGGATTCGATCGGCCTCCTGCAAGCCTGGTGGACCCTTCTGCGTATGGAGAATGCTAGCGGCTATTCACATTGCTTCAATCGTACGAGACCGCTGATCGCTGAGATTGCCGAAGAAAGAAGTCGGATAGACGACTGGAACTACTTTCTTTACTAGTTATAACAGTCATGAGAGTACAAAGTCATCACATCTTCATTATCTTGCCAACTAGGATAGTACGCCTTCAACCAGTCATAATTCTACTTTCCAACACTGGCAATGTAGGCAGCCAGGTCTAGAACCCGACGACTATATCCCCATTCGTTGTCATACCAGCTCACGAGCTTGACGAAATTCGGGTTCAGAGAGATCCCAGCTTTGATGTCGAAAATCGAAGAATGAGGGTTCCCATTCATGTCGCTCGAGACAACGTCATCCTCGGTGTAATCGAGAATACCTGCTCAGTGTTAGATCTGCTTCTTTAGACTATACAAACTACTGAATTCCGGTCGACGTACCCTTCAGAGGTCCGTGTGCAGCCTCTTTGACCGCAGTGACTATGTCCTCGTAGGACGCTCCTTTCTCCAGGCGACAGGTCAGGTCGATCATGGACACATTGGAGGTGGGTACCCGGACAGACATTCCAGTCACTTTACCCTGGAGCTCCGGGATCACCTTACCAACGGCCTTGGCCGCCCCGGTGCTGCTCGGGATGAGGTTCTTTGCCGCAGCCCGGCCGCCACGCCAGTCCTTGTGGGAGGGTGCATCGACCAACATCTGGGTGGCCGTGTACGCATGGACCGCGGTCATAAGGCCTTCCACGACGCCAAACTTATCATGCAGAACCTTAGTCAAAGGCGCCAAGCAGTTGGTAGTGCAGGAGGCGTTTGACACGACATCAGCACCGTCGTAGGTCTTCTCATTCACACCCATGACGTACATTGGGGCGTCAGCCGAAGGAGCAGAGATGATGACCTTCTTAGCGCCACCTTTCAGATGGGCACTGGCCTTCTCAACTGTGGTGAAGACGCCCGTTGACTCCACAACATACTCCGCACCTACATCCTTCCAAGGGATACTGGCAGGATCCTTCTCGGCGTAGAACTTGACCTTCTTGCCGCCGACAACAAGGCTGTCTCCATCGACGTCGACATCATGAGCGAAGCGGCCGTGGGTGGAATCGTACTTGAGCATGTAGGCCTATGCACCGGACCAAAGTCAGCAGTCATCTTCAAAGTTAGAAGGTCCATGGGCCATACCGCGTAATGGACCTCGATGAAAGGATCGTTCACAGCCACCACTTCAGTGTCGGCTTGTAAGAAGGAGTTGCGGAAGACAATTCGACCGATACGGCCAAAGCCATTGATACCAACTTTGGCAGACATTCTCTAGACTGTCTTAGATTGCGATAGGGGTGAGTAGTCTTGATTGTTTGTGATTGAATTGACGAGGGATGATGAGAGGCCGTAAGCAACCAGGAGTGACTGCGTAGCGAGAGCACTATTTCAACCCCTCCCGATAGCGTGGGGGCGTGGCCTGAGATCATGTCACAATCAGACCACCTACGATTAGAGCAGAGCCTACAGGGATTCTTCCAAGAATGCGCCTTGCTAGTGTAGGTAGATACCAGGAGTACCCTGTAGTGTGACTTTGGGGAGTAGCACCACTAGCCGGATCGAGACACCGGCTAGGATCTCCGCCCCCGAGGCAACAAAGAATCATTCGCCGTGCCATGGTTCTACACCGGGCCTGTGCAGGTGGAGCGGGGGCGATTTCAATTATCGGGATTGCGGATCTGCCGGCAAGTGGGTCTTAAAGGGTAGGCCTAACAAATGGGGCCATGAAAGGCCGAAGTGGGTCTTACAGGGTAGGCCTAACAAGTGGGGCCTTGAGGAGGCCTAAGAAGCTTAATCATCCACTAGATTTGCTTGGTTTGCTTTGTTACAGGGTACATGATATCATCGACACTTTAGGCCATACATGACCCCAGGAGGATGTTTACATCTGACCATACAGACTTACTGAGCATGATGTGAAGTCATAAAGGTCTACCCTAGGCTGAAGAGTCTCTTGAGTAGATAGTTGTAAAGAGCTGCGACTGCCTTGGGTGGTTGCTTGAAACGACAGTATCATGGCTTCCGCTTTGTTGGAATTGTTCATGTCTTGTTCCTTGACAAATACGGCGGTCTATCTTCTGGGTTCAGTCTTGGTTTATGTCGCTGCTCTCACCATCTACCGTCTGTATTTGCATCCGTTGGCTAGGTTCCCAGGACCAAGGCTAGCGGCAGCAACCAAATGGTACGAGTTCTACTTTGACATTGTCAAGAAGCCAGGGGGCCAGTTCTTTAAGGAGCTAGGTCGTATGCATGATGTTTATGGTATGTCGACTTGCGCACTGTGCAGTCTGATGATCTCCGGGTAACCAACTTGCTCAGGGCCAATTGTCCGAATCAATCCCGATGAGATTCATGTTAGAGACCCAGCCTGGTTCGATGTTCTGTACGCGCCCAATCCGACAAAGCGCGACAAGTATCGTCCTTCGGCCGAGATGGCAGGACTGACCCTCGGAAGTATGCCATGCCGACGTCTCCCAATTCCCCCGTTCAATTTGGCTGATCATCCGTTGACTTGGCATGAAAAGCCCACGGCACAGTTGACCATGACCTCCACCGACGGCGACGGATGGCAAACGCATCCATGTTTAACAAGCAGTCTATTCTCAGCGCCGAGGATCTGATCAAACAACATATTGACGAGCTGGCCGGTGTCTTCGCGTCGTACGTTGGCACGGACAGCACATTCAACCTGCAGACCGTCTTTTTGGCGTACACGACTGACGTCCTCTATCATTACATGTTTGATACAGATGCGGGCTACCAACGCCGCCCAGGGGCTGCTCAGCAGTGGAGACACTCGATGGACGCCGTTGCAGAAGCTACCCCTTTTTTGAAACAGTTCCCTAGCCTCCTCTCCAGGCTGTCGTTGGTTCCGCTCCCAGTACTCATCTGGGTTCTCAAGCGGGTTCAACCGGAAATTGCGGGATTACTGGGCACACATCAAGTCGGTATCTCCCAGGAGCTGCAGGGATTCAAGCAGGGGCTAATTAATTAGTTGATGGCTAGCATTGTATCAAAATATCTGGCAGCCAGATCCAAAGAGTCTCCCGGTGAAACAGTATCGTCCAAGAGCGTCAAGCCCCGCACCTTGTTTCACGCCATCGAAGCGAGCTCTTTGTCACCCGGCGAGAAGCATCCTGCGCGCCTGGCGCAGGAAGGCCTGACAATTCTATTTGCGGGCAGTGAGACGGGCTCACGTCTGCTCGCACACACTGTATACCATCTACTGAGAAATCCCGAGATTCTCGAGAAGGTCAAGAATGAAATCCTCGATGCTGCTGGAGACCGCAACCAGCTTCCCGACATGAAAACCCTCGAGGGTCTCCCCTGGTTTGTATGGTTTCCCTTACACTCTCTCACAAACAATGGACAGGGCTGATTGCGTCTAGACTGCCTCGGTCCGAGAGTCACTGCGCCTTAGAGCCGCGACTACTTCCCGATTGCCGTTAGTCACCGAAAAGTCATTGGCATATGCGGACTGGGTGATACCGCCCAATGTAAGTACTATTGATATCATGGCAATTCTCAGCATGCGAGTGCTAAGAAGTCGGTCCTTTAGACGCCTGTCAGCATGAGCCACGGAGACATTTTACATAATGAAGCCATCTTCCCAGAGCCTATGATGTTTAAGCCCTCACGGTGGTTCGATGCGTCAGCGCAGCTGAACCGCATGTTCGTACCTTTTGGCAAAGGAACCCGCATGTGTGTTGGGATGAAGTAAGTGGGATGTGCGGCTCCTGGGATGTGGACTTTCGTTGCTGACAAATGTGTTCACCAACAGCTTCGCCTATTGTGAGATGTACATGAGTCTCGCCGTCATTCTGACTCGATTTGATTTGGAGTTGTATGATACCAAGTGGGAAAGAGACGTGTGTTACTCCCGTGACTGCTTCCTAGGCGAATCGGCGCTGGACAGCCCTGGAATCCGGATCAAGGTTCTTGCCGACCATAAGACGTTTGTTGGCCCATGATCCTTCCCGATGTAACCGGAGAAAAATATAAATGTGAAGATACTGGAGAAGTATTCTTGGTGTCTCAATATAGTTGAGGTGTCCAGATCGTAAAAGTCATAGTTCCTGTACTCGTTGACTATGCCAGCCAAACTCCAAAATAGAAAATGGAAGTAAGGATAAACATAAAAAAAAGCCTCATCACAAGCTACATCGCCACACGTTTCCTAGAAGAGGCTTCTGCACCTGCACCTAGAGCTCTCTATTTTCCAGACTCTTGCCTAGGCTTCGCGGTCAATGGCTATAGTGCGGTTCGCATTTGCCGCGCCATCTGCCTCTTGCGACGTATAGTGGTGGTTGCGATGGATCCGCCGGACATGATCTCTCATGTTGTCAAATCTGCTGAACATCCTTGGGCACTGCTCGCCTCTCTCATCTAGACAGGGACATTGGATACTGGGATCGTGCTTGGCTTCATGCCGCGCGCGGTCCTTCCTTGTCGCGAAGCCCCGCTTGTTCGAGGGCTGCCGAGCCCCTAGGTCCGGCCCGGTCTGCGGGCAATGCAGATACCGACAAAAGAATCGCTTGAAATGTTGTTTATAGTGCCGCCGAAACTCCCGGGTCCCGGTGAACCGCAGCGTCGACTTGCATCCGGGAAAAGGACACGCCACAGCCTCGGGTCCCTGAGCTTCAAGGTCCTCCAGCTCGCTAATCTGTGTCGATAGTGGGTTCGTGCTGGCGGTCTCCATCATGTCAGGTATATGAATTGGCGGGCCGACACCCATCAGAGTCGAGTCTGCGGGCGGTAGTGGTGGATCACCCGCGAGGTTGTGAAGATGATCCAACTGACCGAGGTTTTCCGATTCGCCGCCTGCGGCAGGAAAATCAGTCGGTAGCGGCCATGGGTCCACCGTCAACAGCACATTGCGCGACGATGCTGGGGAGTTTTGGCGATTAAAGAGCGGAAGAGCCATCCAGGACTCGGATGCCATGATGCAACGCGGCAGCGATACGCTTGACCGGCCGTTTGATGCCACTTTCAGATGTCTGTTATACAGACCTCGGTCGCTTAGAAGGAGAAAGGGGTCTTGTCGGTTCAAATGTTCTCTCTTATCCACATGCATGTGTGACTGCCTTCAGCCTGAGGGGAATAAGATATGTTTTGGACAAGTAGCAACGCCAGCCCATAATGACTTTCGTGATACACTTGATTCGATCGCAGTCACCCCAGTTTTCCTGCGCCGAAGGATTCGACCTTGGTGGGATTTATGCATAGAATTGGTTTGTAGCAATTTTCTTTTACTCGATTCGTTCACCGTTCCTCGAACGCGCAAGGCTATGCGAGACCCCCCTCTTTGGGGGCCAAAAAGCAAGGCAGCTGGGAGCAATGCTAGAACAAGGGTCCTTATCTCGTTGCTCAGTTCGGCATGCCAGTGGTTGAATATGGCCATCGCCATCCTTCGGTTCGGATCTTGCAAGAGGGGCAGTGAAGAACGGCTCGACTTCGCCCGATCGCCTAGACCAATCGCTCCGATAACACTCGGCGATGTAGCCGAGATACTTCATGCCAGAAGACAGCCAACAGCCAATATTTTTTTACGGTGGAGCTGACCTGCGTATCATTGCCCTTCGATTAACAACGTTTCCAGCAATCAAAGCCAACGCAGTGTGCTCGTGGGGCTAGATGATGAAGCCCAAGTACGAGACAGGGACTTCTGTTAGGTGCAGGACGGGGCGCCCAGTCAATTTGAGGTTGCAGAATGGACAAGTCTAATAAACTAAGCAATTTGTTTTCAGTTAAATGGATAAAGCATGCTCCCCACCTCGAATGACGCCAGACTAGGTGTGAAGTATATAGATCCCGAAATGTCATGGAAAACATACAGTCCTAGCAAATGATCGCCCCCGATCGACATCGTAGTTCTATGGAAAGAACCCAGTCGCTCCTATGAGACTGTGAAGACCTAGTCATCCTGCAGCGCGTCCAAATGTGACCCTGTGTCTGGACCCCTGTAAGGTGCTATATGTACTCCTAAGATAGTACATGCGAACGGGCAACAAAAAGAAGGATGAAGCAACGATGTGCTTTGAAGTGGAACTGATCGCTGCCCTTTCAAACACTTTCAGGACAGTTAGACGAGTTAATATCAATGAGTTTACATGGGGATTCTCCGTGAGAGTCTTTTTTCCTCAGACTCAACAAATAGAATCTCGACCACCATACTTAGCAGGGATCAATCGGATGGGTTTTTCCGGGTTTTACCAGTAACAGCCAGTTATTACCATCTACCATGGGATATAATTACACACCATCCAGCCAACTTACATTAGTTACATAGTACCTAAAAATTCCTAGGATAAAAATAACTAAATTAATAGTAAGATAACTAACTAACTAGTTAACTAGTTACCATCCAATTTATATAAATTAGCTGGATGGTGTGTAACTATATCCCATGGTAAACGATGGTAATAACTGGCTGTTACTGGTAAAACCCGGTAAAACCCGGAAAAACCCATCCGGCCAACGACATCCGGCCGTCCGGGCCCATACTTAGCCCTTGGTCAAGGCTGCGACCCACATAAAGGATACGCTATGCGTAAGTGCGTTCTCGAGGGTGTGATCATGCATGCATGACCGCGCTAGCGTGAATCCTCTGGTTTCGGATCGAAGCGTGTTTACCTGTTTACCTGATTACCTGTTTACCTGTTTACCTTGACGTTCAGGCCGTAAGGTATTGCCTTAGGCCAGCATGAATTCTAACAGCGAGGACAGCAAAGCAAATATCTGTTTAACCTTGCAAGAACAATCCCCATGAGTCTGCCCAAGAAAACGCAGGAAAGAGAAGTCAGCCTCTTGATGCATTATGTGGACGACGTGTTCCCTCATCAATTTCCTTTCTATCATAACCAGTTTGTGGGGAAACGAGAATGGTTATTGCCCTTACTCTCTTCCACAAAATCGGTCTATTACGCGACGTTGTGCCTCAGCCTCCTGCACAAGGAGAACTGTTTCAATCGAGACCAGCCTGGGTCAGGATCCTTCTGTCAGGAGGAAAGACTCCGATATTACATCCTAGCGCTGCGAGAAACTCAACAGCTGCTACCGCAGTTGAGCCCGGAATGTGACCTAGAAACAGTGAGATACTGTGTTCCTTCTCTGGCTAGTGCTCTTCATCTGATCAGTTATGAGGTAAGCGGTCCTTCGCTGAGAAGCTATGAGAATTTCTATGGTAACCTTTCTACCTTTAGTGCGCCTGCCCTACATCTGGGGATTGGAGGGGCCATCTGCAAGCGGCAACGTCACTGGTCCCGTTTCTCGTCGAGAGTTGGAACAGCATGATTAAGCCTTCTATCAAACACACTTCCTCTCTTTGGACGAGTTTAGATCTTGCTGATTTCTACGACCTTCACACAGAAGGGTCTCTCTCCTACGAAAACGCCAGCGCTCTACGCTTTCTGGCAAATGCCTTGGCGGTAACTGGCATCCTGTCATTCATCTCAGCCGGCCCAACGCCTGCGCTATCCGATTACCGATACCTAATGGATGCCCCTCGAGACATGATCCAATGTGATCAGTTTCTTGGTTGTGAAAACTGGGTGATGTCGGCTATCTTAGAAGTAGGATTGCTGGACCGGTGGAAAAGGGAGGAGGAAGACAACCGACGCTTGAGCTTCCGGGAATTAGCGAAACGGGCAAAACGAGTTGAGGATTGCCTGGAGACTGGGATCAGAGAGTTGTCAGCCAAAGCGTCCGATTCTGCGGACGCAGTCAACACCATCACTCGGATCTATGCCAGCTCCTCCTTAACCTACCTTCATTCGGTCGTCTCCGGTCTCAATCCGGATCTAGATGAGATACGAGACAGTGTTTCTCGAACCATTGAGTACCTCAAACAATTATCAAACTGGCATCTTCTCGCAAGCCTGACATGGCCCCTATGTGTGACCGGATGCTTGGCGGCGCCCGATCAGGAAGCCTTTTTCCACAGTCTGGTCGTCTCTGCGGAGCTGAGTCCGCAGTCTGTGAGGAACAAATGGACTGTTCTGGAGATAATGAAGGGCATGTGGAAGGCTCGCTGCTCGCTTCCGGGGCAGTCAATGCCTACATGGGAACAAGTTCTTTGTATAGATGGATCCCCAAGACTACTGGTATAATGATGATCTCACGTCATAAAAAGCAACTTTCGAATGGCTTTCTGTAAACATCTCTTATCCTAGGTTCTTGCATGCAGGTGTTCATATTGTATATTTCACTGAACTCCTGTATATGCCTATCTCAGCATGTACGACCTCTCAATGCAATGCTTCCTGACAAACAATTTTGACGAAATGAGTCTGCAACTATACAATGGGTCTGCCTTCAGAACCATGCGCCTAACATAGCACTTGCATATGTACCGGATAATGTCTGGCACTCGAGATCTTTCCCTTTCCGTTTTAGTGCTCAGCTCTTGCCGCTTTTTGATCACTGAGTAAAACTGAGCACGTCACTGAGTATCCTGACTTGATCAACGGCCATTATATATAATCAACGTGATCGGCTCACCGTCCGATGGTGGAGCCGACGATAGTTTGATTAGTGATAGACGCAAGCCGAGGAACCTTGTTCACCTCGGCCTTGGTTCATATTCCTTTCAGGGGAGGATATTATCTTAATATATAGAGGAATTCTATATTTTTCCATGTCTATCAACATTCCTTGATTTACTCTTCCTCCAAGCAATAGCTTCCACTGGATTTGCTGCCCTATTTCCTTCTGGCCCATAGAATGGCGTTCGACACTTCTTTGACTAGGGCTTTGGGGATCCGGGTGCCCGTCGTGCAAGGTGGGCTTCAATGGGTCGCTTACGCTGAACTTGCTGCTGCGGTCAGTAATGCCGGAGGACTGGGCATTATAAATGCCCTGACACAACCGGATCCCGAGCACCTCCGTCAAGAGATCAGAAAAACTAGGTCTCTAACGAAGAGCCCCTTTGGTGTCAATATTACCCTTCTCCCCGCTCTTAATCCCCCCGACTACCCTGCATTTGTACAGGCAATTATCGATGAAGGGGTCAAAATTGTCGAGACTGCAGGAAACAGCCCGGGCCCCGTCATAAGGCAGCTGAAAGCTGCAGGCGTGATTATAATTCATAAGGCAACAACGATTAGACACGCCAAAGCCGCTATCAAACTGGGGGCCGATATCCTCTCAATCGACGGGTTCGAGTGCGCTGGCCATGTCGGCGAGTCTGACATTGCTTCGTTGATCCTGAACAGTCGCGCCCGGCAAGAACTCGGTGACACTCCTTTTATCGCCTCGGGCGGCTTTGCGGATGGCCATGGGTTGATGGCAGCTCTGAGCTTGGGAGCTGCAGGAATCAATATGGGCACTCGGTTTATGTGCACCATCGAAGCTCCAATACATATGAAAGTGAAGCTCGCGATCGTCAAAGCTGACGAGCATCAAACTAGTCTCATCTTGAGACGGTGGAAAAACACGAGTCGGATGTACTCCAACCAAATGACGGCAAAAGCGATCGAGATCGAGTCTACGAACGCCAATGCAGATTTTATCGAGGTTGCTCCTATCGTTAGTGGGGTTCGTGGGAGAGAAGTTCTTTTGCACGGAGATATTCAACATGGAGTACGAATACAACCCCCCCCCCCCCCGGTCACCCCGAGTTTCGGAACTAGCTAAGCTGACTGAGAGAACAGGTCTGGTATGCTGGGCAGGTGATGGGGTTGATACATGACATTCCAACCTGCGCTCAGCTCATGGAACGTATTGTAAAAGAAGCGACAGGAGTTCTCTCAGGTCTTTCACAATGTGTGATGAAAGAGGAGCCACGCAGTAGACTATGACCAAGCCAGAAAGTTTCTTGAGAGATATCTGTAGTCAGCTCCTAGTATATATGATTTACCCCAACTACAAGACTAACTAACGTATTTCACAAGCGAGTGGCCACCACAAGCGAGTGGCCACCCCACTAACATATATTAAATTTAAATGCATTTATCTCAACCATAACGCCATTAAATTAAGTCAGCTAACTAAGTGGTCTATCTGGACATGTTTCTCTTCTATGCCCTGGCAATCTGCATATGCCACACCCCCGGGGGGGCCGCGTACGTGGCTGAATAGTCGATTCTCCAGGTATGCCGGGGCCGGGGGGAGGTGCTTCAGTTGCTTCCTGTTGCTGCATAATTAATGTAGATGCTTCTTGAACTGAGAGGCCTTCTTCTGCGGGTATCTGCCTCCGGGATCTAGCCCGCTTTTGCTTCTGCTTCTCGTTGGCGGCGCGTAATTCGCTCACTTCTTTCTCGAGAAAGGCGGCGGATTGCATAGTAATCTGGCATGCCTTTAAAACCTGGTTTATAGCGGAATTGAGAGGACTTGGAGGGCTCCTTGATCTTATACGAAGCAATGCTTTAATTGACGAAGCTTGCTTTTGTAATTGGACGTAGTTCGAGGGGGTTTTTGGGTCCCAATTACTACCCCGGCTCGGAGGGGGGGTCGGGGTTCGAAGCCGGATATTAAGCTTTGAAATCACTCGGTCGGGTCCAAATAGTACTAAACCGGTAGCTAAGAAGCTATTTTTAATTGTCTCCGATTTAAAAGCTTCAATTCGTGCAGAGGGGTATGCTTCGAGGAAGTCAAGTTTATCAATATAGTTGATCCCGTTCCGCATCTTAGTCTTAACCATCCGACCGTACGATCGTTTTAATACCGCAAAACAGCCCATATCAAGAGGTTGTAAAAGATGAGATGAATGCGCTAGTATACAGATTGGTATCACCTTATTTTGCTCGCAAATTTCGTCAAATTTAGGCGTTAAATGACTTCCGTGGCCATCGAGTATCAAAAGCCGATACCCCCCTTTGTACGTAAAGAAGTACTAGGAATAAAGAGTTTCTCAAGCTAACGAAGCCCAATTTCATCGGAGGTCTAGCCGTTAGGACTAACTTCGAAGCGCCAATCCTCCGGGAGGCCTTCAAACTATGATTCAATAAAGACTTTGCCTTTAAAAATCACACACGGAGGAAGGGCCCAGCCAGAAGCATTTATACACTCAATTGTAGTTACCCACTCTCGATTTCCGGGTTGTAAAAGTGCTCGCCGACCGTAGTATTCACTCCTCGTTATAACCTTCGTAGTTGCTGTTAACCCTATTGCGAAACCGGTCTCGTCAAAGTTATAGATATCGTCGGGGTCGATTCCAAATTGAAGGATTATCTTTTGAACTAGATTAAACCACTCCGTAATGATTTTAGGGTCTTCGCATTTCGCACGCTCGTAGTTATACCGTTTCGAGAATCGGGAGGAGAGGAGAGGACGTCGTTTCACAAAGTTATAAACCCATTTTTCGCCGACCGAAAGAACCGGGGTAGTTCCGCGCTTTTCGAGGAGAAGATTCGCTATTTCTCGTACAGTAGAGGGCCGGGGGGCTGCTCCGCGTAGATCTATAGAAAGAATCCATTTTTGAAGAGATTCCTCTTCAATTTCTGTCAATTTATGCGAATTGGCGCGTAAATCAGATCGATTTTTGATACCGGTAAGGCGGTTTCGTAGGGAGGAGAATGGGACGTTAAAACGGCGCGCCACTTCACGAATTGAAGAGATTTCTTTGTTCTTAAAAGCCTGTATAGCTAATAAGATCCTACCCTCTTGCTCTGCTAAATTGCTAGAGGATTGGGAGCGAATTGGTGGCATAGTGGGTGGTTGAAGAAGAAGGGGTTAAATTAATTGACGCGTTTTGGGTTGGCTGATCCACTGGCTTGCGTGATCCATTCGCTTACCGAATACGTTAGTTAGTTATCGTATGGTGGATAATTATGTAATCCGTACATAAGTTCCGCATCCTACATGTAGAAAAGCACAGAACTATTCCGCAAGACTACTGAAGGACACCAATACAGAAACAGATGACATATGGTAGCTCACACTCTTCACGTAACTTACGGTGATCGGCCTTCCTACTAATCATTTGTTAACCGAAACTCTATCTTCAAACTCGCTGCCGAGGTTTACAACATAGATTAGTGAACATTGTGTGACCTTGTTAATTTAGGAACTTTCTGGAATTGCCCTTTAAGACGTGTGGAAATGTTTAGGAATGCCAGTTGCAACTCCAATATTTGCTCTTACCTCCGAGGCTCCGTTCATATTACCTTAGATGGTGGCCACGCATCCTACTAATCATTTATGGACTGTGGTACGCCCAACGATCCTGTTGGAGCATCCCATGTATGATTCTTCCTCTGCTTTCTCCCCTACTTAGTAGTAATCCATACAGATCCTGCTTCTCTGCGCCTCTTAAGCTGACTTCCAGGAACCAACACTGGGCAAATAGTGTCGCCGTATTCTTATTTCGCTTATGTAAACTTTTGTCGCTACCGTGAAACCCTCCACTGCCATCTGATCAAAACGCAAGTTGTTCCCTTTTCCCTCGGAGGTGCCAGGGATGGTAATGGCAGTCCTTACCAAGAGCCACCACCAGTAAAAGCGGCGTGGTCGGCCAAAGACCTGGCCTATACTGGCAAAACCTTGGGATTAAATATCAAAAGGCCTGAGTCCTGACGTATTCCCAATTTCATCTCTTTATATTAGTTTCCGCATTCCTGGCTTCTGAATTTGCCTACATCGACAATGCCAACAGCCTGCGAGAGTCGAAACTTACATTAACACCAATTTCGGTGCCGATTTTACGGAGCAGAGCCTTGTCAGGTTTTGGGAGGCATACTGGACACAGGGTTTGGATATTTCATCTAGATAAGTCATTCAAGACTCTCTGAGACCATTTTTCCCGGAGACTTCACAGCTGAAGGCGGTGCTTGAGGGGCCATCACAGGTAGCAACAAAGCCAAAATGCGCGAGACTACAGATTCACTCATGAAGGGAGGTTGTTTTGGAGCTCCATGGCTTGTTGCGACCAACTCAAGCGTGGATATGGAGCAATTCTGGGGAAATGACCGATGGGATCATATTTTTCAACACTTTGACGTCCCTTTCACGCCCGTCACCCCATTACTTCCGAAAAATCCATCCCAACTGCATTGGAAGCTATGACGGAAACTCGGTACTGTAGATCTAGCTTGTGAGAATTAGAGCCGATCGTGTGTGTACTCTCATGACGTAGTTCTTAAAAAATAAGAACGGTACTGTGGTTTTCTTAACTGATGATGTAGGAGTGTCATATTTCTTCGAAATGGGACGGAGAATTAGATCTGAACGTAATAGGAGTGACAAGGATGGAATAAACGAGTATGTATGTTGGGATAATTTGCAATACAAAACCAGAGCGCCTCCTACAGCTTCGAAGGTGCCTGAGTCTCTTCCTTCTCTGCTAGCTCTCTGATCTGTCGCCGAAGGATCTTTCCGGTTGGGTTTTTGGGGATTTCATCCACAAAGCGAATGCCACCACGGAGACGCTTGTGTGGTGCCACCTTGCCATCAAACCACCTACTGATGCTGAGCTTCTCCGCCTCCACTTGTTGGCTTGTGTTTCGCGACCTGCTCCTCGAGCTGCGAACGACATATGCCCGTGGTAACTCCGTTCCCTCCTCTGGATTATTTACGCCAATGACCGCGACATCACTGATCGCATTATGCTGAAGGAGAATACCTTCCAACTCTGCCGGTGCTACCTGGAAACCTTTGTATTTTATGAGTTCCTTCACCCGATCGGTGATGTAGAGGTTTCCATCGATGTCCTGGAAGCCAACATCCCCGGTCTTAAACCATCCATCTGGCGAGAGTGTGGGTTGATGATGCGCATGATATCCCATAAAAATATTGGGCCCACGAATATATAGTTCTCCAACTTCACCACTGGGGACTTCAACAGATATCGTGTCGTTTTGCGGGATTGTCATGTATTTTGCCTCCATGTTAGGTAGCAGTTTCCCTACAGAGCCTGCCGCCCTGTCCCAGTCTTCCCATGGTTGTACATGAGAGGCTGGGCTAGCCTCGGTAAGGCCATAACTCTGCTTTAAACCAACTTTGATCTGGGAGAAAGTCCGTTTAATCATTTCGGCGGATAAAGGTGCTGCACTAGAGTTCATCATCCGGAGACTTGACAGATCATATTTTCTTATGATATCAAGCTTTCCCAAGGCAAGGGCGACTGGCGGCACAATATGTGCATATGTGATTCGAAAGTTTTGCACGTGAGCGCAGAATTTCTGAACGTCGAATGTAGTCATAAGTACGACCAGAAACCCACTGTACAGGGGAGAATGGACACCGCACGCCAGTCCTGTTACTTACGCGTTAACTTTTCTATAGGTACAGATTTGAGAATAAACTTCCTTACCGTAGATATGAAAAAGTGGCAGAAAGATCAGGACCCTATCCCCTCTTCCATCGTCTCCACCATTATGCGTAAGCTGGCGGCCTTCCACTGCATCGGTTTGAAGCACATTCGACACAATATTGTGGTGCGATAGCAATGCGCCCTTCGGGTACCCCGTCGTACCTGAAGAGTACATGAGATATGCGGGGTCTTTCTTCGGGGTTACAAGAGGTCTCTCCTGTACTCCTGAATTCGGGCCGCCGCATATGTCCGTGAAATGCCTGACTCGAGTCTCCGGATCTCGGACATCGCCGATGAGGATAATGCGTTCCCGTGGAATGCCGGCCACCTTTGCTGCTTGTAGAGCTACTTGGAGCATCGAGAATTGCGTAATTATCCCTGCGGCACTGCAGTCTTTCAATTGGGAAGCAAGTTCTTCTGCGGTGTATCTTGGGCTGGCAGGAGACACGATTCCCGCAGCCCATAGAGTGCCAAATGTGGCAACTGGAGTGTCAATAGAATTGGCAGTGAATAATGCCATGACGTCCCCAGATTTCCAGCCGAAATGTGTCCGGAGGCCCCGTCCGAAAGCAATGGCCGCATCTTTAGTCTGTGCATATGTGTACGTTCTCCTTGTGTCGGCATCCTGCCACAGTACTGTTGACAGTTATTACAGAATTCCACAAAAGATGTATCCGATATTCATTAAGAGAGGCCTTTACCTTTAGTATCCGGATAAGCTCGGTCTTTTCGCTCAAAAAAGAACGTCCAGAGATCGAGCTCTGGAATATCAATAGCTGGATAGGTAGATTTGAAAGTCATTGTCGAACGACATTACGCTTCGTGTGATGCAGTAACGAAATCGGAGAGGCTCTAGGGTGTCCGTCTTATATAATATTCTACAATACGATTAAATAAAGTGGACAAAGGGTGGCTCTCTAAGATGGTTGATTAGTGATCACACCGAGGTGCTGAGCACTCAACAACCATTTACACCCAGCGGGAATTGGCATGTTTCAAGTGCAAATACAAGCGCCCGAAAACAAGGACGGTAAACCTCGGTTGGCAACATATCATCTCCCAGTGGAATATCGCCAAAGTAGCCATTGTCAATTTGAAAAACAGAGGAAGTTGGTTGAAGACTTACGTCATCGGAGAGCCTCGGCATTCGAGTGAGAGAATAATCATGTTTGTACATTACCGAGCGCGTCGGATTACTCATACTTGGCCGCTGAGCACTTTGGAAATATGGAAACTGTTTATTTTCGAGCGCAACTTGTCATATAATCCAGTTTGTCGGAGCAACAAGATACACTTAGTGATCTTTGAAATAGTGACCTCACGGAAATCGCATATTTCAAGAGTGTAGCTACACCGGTGGCTATTTTTGCTCCCAAATCGCCCTTCAACATGTCATACAATCCCGAAAACAAGCCTGTTATCGCTGTGGTAGGCTGTGGCCCTGGGATTGGCGCAGCTGTTGCCCGGCTCTTCGCCTCAAAAGGCTTCGTCGCCGCACTGCTTGCTCGTACCGAAGACAGCCTCCGGACCATAGCTACCGGCATCGATGCTGACTTTGGCGTGGGCATATCGCGGTACTACATCACTGACCTGCGCATCGAGGAATCTGTCATCTCGAGTTTCAGACGGATTCGCGCTGAACTAGGACCCGTGCAGGTCCTCGTCTACAATGCCGGTGCTCGTCGAGTTAATGGCAGAAAATTACTAGATACGACGACGGAGGAGTTTGAAGGCTTCACGAAAATCAATCTGTTTGGTGCGTTCTGGTCCACCAAATGCGTTTTGCCGGATATGCTGGACAGAGGACGAGGAACTATCATCTACACTGGTGCCACAGGCTCTCTACGCGGGTCGCCTGGCCTGAGCAGTTTCTCACCGGGGAAATTCGGGTTACGCTCGTTGGCGCAAGTTGTCGCTCGCGAATATCAAGATCGGGGCATTCACGCATCGCACGTCATCATCGACAGCCCCGTTGATGGGAAGCGGGGTCAAAAAGCGACAGTGGCAACAAGAGAATGCAACTGAGAAATTGGAGAATATTGAAGCACATCTTTTGCAGCCGACCGACCTTGCTCATATGTATTGGTTTTTGCATACCCAGCCACGCAGTACTTGGACGCATGAACTGGATGTCCGGCCCCAGAAAGAGGGCATGTTTTCCAAGCTTTAGGATACGATTGCGGGTCTATGAAGAGTGACCATCGTTGGGAAGAGAGCGATGCCAAGTTCATTCAATATGGAAACGTGCTGGGATAGGGAATGGGTCGAAATGGGTCGGAATGGCTACTATGGGTTTTGGGTCCGAGGTCTCGACCCACTAGTGGGTTTTGGTGCAGTCTAGGTATAGTTATAGTTAATCCTATTCTATATTTTAGATTTAATTATCCGACTATATATATACTAATACTATAGGATCGGGAGCGAATTGGTAGCATGGTGTGGTTGAATTGACTAAGTGTTAATTCATGGACGCGTTTTGGGTTGGGTGGCTCACTCGCTTGTGAAATACGTTATAGGACTTGTAGGCTCAATACGGGCTAGCGGGCTAGAAGCTTCATTAAATCGTTTCATGAGATTGGGACAGAGATCTATACCGATATGCTCTGTCTCTAGTATAACCACATATACACTTGGAAACACTGTAACTACTGGCCCTTAGCCAACGTGATCACCTTCTTTGCGGCCTCCTCAAATCCATCAAATGCATGCAAAGGAAGGCCACTTTCCGCGATCTATGAATATCCAAGTCAGCAACTAGACAATGGTAGCGTATATCTAGATCAATACTTACCATCTTCTGCCCCAGTTCCTCATTTGTACCTCGCAGTCGCACAACCACTGGAACCTTCATATTTAAATCCCGGAAAGCCAAAATAATACCTTCAGCAATCATGTCGCAGCGAGTCAATCCGCCGAAGATATTAACAAAGACAGCCTTGACGCGCGTGTCTGAGCAAATCACACGAAATGAAGCCTTGACAGTCTCCGAAGTAGCCTTGCCACCGGTGTCAAGGAAGTTCGCGCAGTGGCCGCCGTGGATAGTGAGGGCGTCAACTGTGTTCATAGCAAGGCCGGCTCCGTTGACTGCATGATATTATGAGTAAATATCCTTTTATCTTGAACAAGGCGTAGATTGCAATACATACCAAGTGTGCCAATGCTGCCTTCGCCCTCCAACCTATCGTATGTCAGTAAAGATACAGATAAACCTCGGGAGTCATGATTGTGCTTCTACATACTTGACGTAAACAATTCCGTCCTTTTCAGCTTCAACCTCCTCCGTAACCTCTTCGGATTTATTCCGAAGCTTATGAATATCTTCCTGTCGGCCCGAGCTGCGGAATGCAGCATCGTCAAAGCCGAAACGCGCACCGTGGATTTCCAAAGTACCATCAGCGGAGATGCCAATCTGTGTCTCTAGCGTAAAGGCCTCCTTCTCCTTGTAAATTTCCCAAAGAGCTTGTACAATTCCTGAAAGCTGCTTGTGGGTAGAGGCTGGAAGACCCAAATGCGAGGCAGCAGCAGCGATAATAGAGCTTTCGAATTCGGTCTGAGTGTAAGGGAATGGAAATTTCTGCGACTGAGCTGTGTTAAAGTCGGATGTCGGCGAGGCAATAATGCATGGCGATAAAGCTGTTCGGTCGACTGTAATGGAAACAGAAATAGAACCATCAGAGCTGGAAGCCGACTCATTCACAGGGACAGCCTTCTGCTTGAGGATATCGAATGCCTGGAACTGCTTGATGTACAGATTACGCTTATGTTCAGCGCTCTGTCTCGAGATTGGCGTAACTCGTCTCATAGTATGAAATCCACGGGTTTGTGAGCTAGTCCCAGAAATTGGCTGTGGGTATGTCAGTATTCCTCAGATCGGATTCAGAAAAGCACACTCACACTTATACCCGGCCAGCTAGACTGATTCGCGAACAAAGTCTTCATCCCTTCACCGAACTTCTCGGGGTGGTTGACCATAACCGCGCCAGCACGTTCAAGCGCTTGATACTTGGTTTCTGCATCTGGTTCCCCAGGCGCAGCCCAGGCCCCGGCATGTCCCATAATGCGCCCAGGGGGTGCTTCCAATCCCCCAACAAGGGCCATAATGGGCCTATCCATCAATCAGGATTACATTCGAAAGCCTCGGAGAACAAATAAAAAACACAATAACTTACTTAGGATCCACAGTCCTCCATCGATAATCCTTGATCCACTCAGCAGCATCCATCTCCGCCGTACCCCCAATCTCACCAACGAGAATAATACCCCGAGTATCAGGATCATCCTCAAAGAGATTGAGAGCATCGACAAAGTTCGTTCCAGCCAATACGTCACCACCCATACTAATACAAAGACTCTGACCAAGTCCAGCGCGAGTCGTCGACGCGACAGCCTCATAGCTCAGTGTCCCAGACTTAGCCACGATGCCGACATTACCCGGCGCGAAGCAAGGTAATGGCTGGAAGCCGATTCGGCATTTGCCGATGGCGGATATAATTCCTGGGCAGTTCGCGCCCACTAGACGGGTCTTGGATTGTGTTTGGAGCATGGAGTGGATCTGTAATACTGTTAACAACGATACTTCAACCTTTACCAGCACGATGAATCATGATAAGTCATACCCGAAGGATATCGTGGACCGGTACATGTTCCGCCACAGCTACGACGAGCGGGATCTCCGCTTCAATGGCTTCTTCGATAGCTTTGGCGGTTTGGTTTCCCGGAACATAAATTGCGGATGCATCGGGTTTTGCCCGTTCTTGGGCCTGGAGGTGGTGCTCGTCAGTCAATTGGTTAAATTACCTCGACGAGAGAAAAATCAATATGTAACTCATACCGCTTTGACAGATGGGAAAACTGGTAATCCTAAATGTTCACCTTCAACGCCAGGCTTAACGCCTCCCACAATCTTAGTACCCCATTCAAGAGATTCCTTGACATTGGCAGTCGCCTGTCTTCCTGTGGCGGAGATCAGCATTCCATACATTCTATTGCGAAGCACGTCTCAATTAAAACAAACAGGAATAATTACCCGTAAATCCCTGGAATAATACTCTGGTATGGGCGCCAATCTTGAGGTTTGGTAGAGTGTCCGCATAACTGGCGGTGCGGGGGGTGGTTGTGAAGTGCCTTGTTAAGGGGGCCCGCAACTGGGGCGCCCGTTTTGGGAGAGCGTGTAAAGTCATGGTGTTCAGGGTGGAATACACATACACATGTATATTGATACGGTGATTCTATCGAATTATATGCAATGTCAAATTTGAAAATCGGATATGTTAAAAGAAGGCTTTAAGCTAAGTCGGCTAATCCGGTGTCGGCGATTTCCCCACATTTGCCGAGGATGTCCGTTTTTATACTAAGGAATCTTTGCTGAGTGAACTAACTAGATACTCTCTTCTGTTCCGACGCTACAATCAATACTCATTAAGATGGAGCTTCTTCCCCACAAATCTCCGCCTAGCAGGCTTCTCGCCGCGTTGTTCCCGTTCCGCATTGAGACCCTTAAGCGCATGAAGAAGCATACCAGCATCAAAGAATCCATCTAGTGAGAATTAACAAGTTAGCAAAAGAGCCACAACCAAAGTCGCCAAAAAGAGTAGAAGACTTACACCCTCCCATCCCATCATCCTCCATAAAGCTACTCTCAGCAGCCGAAGTAGGCGTCTCAGCACCATGCACACCCCCACCTCTTACAAGCCGACCACGCCGATTCGACTCAGACTGCAAGCTCTCCGCCAGCGCCTCAGTCTCTCTCGCACGACTAGTGCGCGGACTCGTCGGCTTGCGATTTGTCGCGCGTAACAACTTCCGAATCTCAAACAAGTACGACTCAAGCGTGTGCATAAGCCGAGACGTCTGTCTGTGTTTGGAGCTCGCGCAGATCGAGATCGAGTCATCCTTGATAATATATCCGATGCCGAAACCGTCGGCGGATGTAGGACCGAAGCCGAAGTGTCGTAGACAAGGATTTCCGCAGTTCGAGGTCGACAAAACGCTGTTGTTGATCTTGTCCCAGCCCGGGTCGGCGAAGATCGCGGGTGTTGGCGCGGATGTTGTGCGGTAGGCGCGTGCGCTGCTTCCCGGCGAGGAGAGGCCGTCATCTGAAGGGGAGGAGGAGTGTTTTGGTGATTCGGGGCCTTGGCTTTGGCTTTGCGTTTGGGACTGTGTTTCGCCGGGGCTGGAGTACCCGCCTGTTGAGCTGGTGTCTGGGAAAAGGCCTTCGTCGAAGGAGCGTTGCCAGAGGCAGTAGAGGGCGTAGAGGTGGCGGTCTGGGCCTTGGCCCTTCGAACAATCCTTGGTGGCGTCTGTGTGCTTTTTGCACGCGGCGCGGAGGGCGTCGACCTTTTGTTCGGCGGCGTTCTCACCCCAGAATGCTGTGACAAAGTCTATGCATTGGGGTGTTACGGTGCGCACGGCTTCCGTGCGTCCGTGTAAGAACATCTTTGTCATGGCTGGTTCGTAGGTATTTTCGACTCGGCCGTAGAGGCCGTAGTAGGCGGCTTGGAACGCCATCTGGATGAATGCGTCTGGAGAGAAGCCCATTGAGGTTATGAAGTTCTTGCCAAAGCCTTCGAAGTCCAGGACTTGGAATTCGTGCTGACAGAGCAGGTCCGACAGGTGGGATTCGGCGAAGCGGAGCGCGATGTTAAGCTCGGGTGTCATGTCCCATTCTAGTTTGCGCGGTGTCGTGCTGACGTTTCCGAAACTTTGCGGGTCGCGCTTCGCTGGGTCGGGGCTGCTGGTTGCCCATAGGCTTGGGGATTGACCGTTGATGGTCTTTGCGAAGCGGAGGATGGTGTCGGTGTACACATCGCTGGCAAAGCGTAACACCGTGTGGCCATCCACACCGGTATGCTCGAAGTTGATACCGGCACTGCCGTTCTCGCAGACAATAATTTGCAGCTTGTCGTACCACCGGTTGGTGCAAGTTCCAACCTGGACACCCTTGACGACTTCGCTTGTGCCACAAAGCATGTTGGCACAAAGCTCGGATGTGGTGGATGGCTCTGTGCCGTCCAGACATAGGACAAACAGCGCGGTATCGACGATGTTCAAACACTCCGCATTGTTAGATCTGGAATCTTTGGTCATGATATCGCGTAGCCCCGACCAAACTTTCCGATTCTCTGTGCTGAGTACACCCAAAGCACCCTTGGCAGCCTCATGAAGCGGAGTTTGAGCCGCATCCTCAATGATCACCTGCAGGTTAAGTGAGATATCCTTCTCACTCATGATCAGATCGCTATCGTCATCCAAGACGTCAAACCAGTAGAACTGCCCCCGACACATAACAACCATGTGTTTAGCCGAGGGGTCCTGGCTAATGACACAGCCATTATCGGTAGGCAGACGTGCCGTTCCAAAAAGGCGCGAGTACTGATACATGCAAAGAGGCGTTCCTCGCACGGTATCAGGAGGTAACTCCTCCCGACGCACAGCTCGAACAAATGCCAATGATGAGATTACTAGTGACGCAGCTCGAGTAACTTGGTGATTTCTGGCGGGAGTTGGGTCGTCCTCCAAAAGGAAAAATGGATTGAGGTTCAAAACAACAGCTGCGAATATTAGATGGGGCGCAAAAAATGCCAACAGGATATCCAACTTACGATTATCGAAATTCAAGTAAGAATCATACCCTAGCAATGATCAGCTAACCTCCCATCAAATCTTGGGTTATGAATAGACTTACAAAATTGCTCGATATAACTTGTCTTTGAACCAGCATAAGTCTTGAGTCGTTCTTGCAGAAGAGGACCATCATGCTTTAGAAAGTCCCGAACGGCGGCCTTGGTCTCTTCATGGTCACGCGGGCTCTGCAAGCCTTGTAGGGTATCTATGTACCGGCGACAGGTATCCTCCAGATCGGGAATAGGAAGCTTAGGCAGCGAATCCTGGTTTGCAAAAGTCAAGCCCTGACTCTTAGGGGTATGGGGTTCAGCAACCTCAGTGGAGGGCTGTTCAGTAGGGACATTTGGTCTCATGACCGTGTGGCCTTGGGGGTCAGATCCCGACCTTTTGTTTGAGTCGGTGTCCATGGAATCACCGAGTGGTTTGGGGGCTGTGAAGAATCGGACTGCCATTGAGGAGTAAGACATGATGTTAGATGTGTTCAACGTTTCGGGGAAAAAAAAGGTAAATCAGGCGTAGCGACTAGCGAGGACGGTGGGGATTGACAAGAGGCGTAGAGCTGTGCGGTAGAAGTAGTGGCAGTCTTGGAGGCAGTATGATGGCATTGAGACTATGTCATGTGCAGATGTAGACAGATGGGCAAGGGACGAGGGGACGAAAAAAAAAGACGTATGGGAATATACGAAGGTCACAAAATAGAGATCATGCAGAAATAAGAATCAAGGTGGCGCGAGACAGGAAGAGAGCATGGTAATTTTATATGGGGGGATTATAGAGTGATCTCGACGGCTGTGGATCCGGCTCGGGCCTAAGGGGAAAAGGAAACGGAACACAGATTGAGCAAGGTACTTACAGAGCACTGTTCAGTAGTGCAAATGGTATGCAACCCCGAGGTGCGGGTTAGTGTGACCGGGTGATACGGTGGAAGAACGGAATGATAGCGCCGGAGAAACGGATGAGTTTCGCTGTGCCGTTTGTCAGATGTCAAATGATTACCAACAAAAGAACCCCGTGGACAAGTAGTTTATGGTTTCTATAGTGCCCCTTTAGGTGCCATGGGAGATTCTGAGGGTTTGAAACATGTATAAATCACACCTCAAAGCCTTTTCCATGAAGGATGACAATGGAATGGCTTTGTCTTGGGGAGGATATGCCCCTCACCCCGTGGGGGTGATTAAAAGGGAGATGATAGGGTGAGATACCGGATAGACCAGGCTAAGAACTTACTTCCAAGGTTAATGTCAATCACTGATGGACCCTGCACATTGCTGCAGGTATCTTGGCTCGGGATAAAGATGTACAAAGAAAGCTTGGACCGCGTTGAGATTGGCAGATCAAGGTCGACTGGCTCTTTAATAAAGATCAAAAGGCGACTCTCGGGACGGAGGAAGTAGTTTACCGTGTATCCGACACAGAATTTCTTGGAATTTGAAGTATATCGGTATGAGCTCTCGTTTCATGTCCCAATGACGTTTCGGGCGAAGGGACCGGTCATGCGGGGAAGCTTGTGGTCACGTGGACACAGCGTCATAGGGCTAAAAAAGAACATACAACCATGCAGCTACAACTACTTCTACAATTGAAAATCCTACGATTCGGTGGAGGATGTTGGGATAACTTCATAATACGCTGGGGTACACAGTACATCACGCTTGCAAATGAAAAAAAAAGGCGCCGGAGATTTCGTTATCCACAGGATGAGCCGCACACAGAGTGGCGGAAGACAAGGAGTCAAGAATATTCACAATGGAACAATAATATATGCATTGCCATGGGTCCTCCAAGGAGAAGGACGAAGCACACTTGCATACATACAGTACGGGTCACCGATCGAGGCAGGACATGCAAATGATCAAGAAGTTAAAGACAAGAAGACAAATCCAGATGGCGCAAAGCGAATGGGGGAGACATGTTGTTTAGAAGAACAGGATCAATGGGTTTAGATCACTCCACACAAGAATACCAGATGTGGCATTCTCAAGTCAACAGCTCCGTATATCCCGAGACGTTTTATGTACTGGGCTTCAAGACGTTGTCGGCATACTCGCCGGCGTAGTTACCGGGAGAGCCATAGTTGCAGACAGTGTAGGGGGCGGGACCACCAACATTCTTCAAGTCAGAGCAGCTAACAGTGGCACAACCAACTTGAGTGGTAGCTTTCCAGACGATCTGAGTGAAGTGGCCCCACTTCTCGAAGTTGGTCATATCAGGGTCGGCCTCGCCGTAGAGGCTGGTGAAGTACGGCGCCTCGTCAGTGTACATCATCTCGCTGATAACCTTCTCACCGACGAGATCGGCATCGTAACCGTATGCGATGTTCTGACCGTAGTCTCCGCTGGCAGACACGATGGACCTAGTTAACGTTAGTATGATTGTTTCTCAAGCCAAACGAAGGAAGACTTACGTGTCGTGTCCGTACTCGCAACGCGAGGCGAGAGTGTTGGCAGCTCCCGCGAGGTCATCGGACCAGGTCAAGCCGCTGGCGGAGTGGTCGCTGCGGTGAAGGTTGTGGTAGTGCAGGATGGACTCCTGGTAGGAGCTGGCAGCGCTAGGGGCGGCAGTGGCAGCGGCGGTGGTCGAGGTGGCCGAAGAGGCAGCGACGGAGGTAGTCGCGGGGGCAGCAGTGGTCACGGGCTTGAGTTCGGCCTCGGTGGTCGAAGACGAGGTGGTCGAAGACGAGGTAGTGGAGGACGTGATTGCGCTGCTGGGTTCAGACTCAACCACGGCGGCAGCGGTAGTAGGAGCCGCAGCGGTAGTAGAAGCCGCAGCAGGGGCGGACTCGACCTCAGAGGGGGCCTTCTTGGAAACGTCGACAGTGGGATGGGCAGCGTTGGTGGGCTTGGTGTGGTCCTGCTTGACCAAAACAGCGGCGCTGGGGGTGTTGGTGGGCCACTGGGTGACAGTCTCGGTAACAGTGGTGGTAGTCCACTCGGTCACGTAAACCTCCTTCTCGATAACCCTAGCACAAGTGCCGACCGCCAAGGCGGCAAAGATGACTGCAGAACGCATTTTGGGATTGAAGACAAAGAAACTTCTCCAGGAAGTTTGTGTGAAGAGAATGGGAAATTCAAGCAGATCGACTGCGTTGACAAAGGAGTGTGTACGTTAGGGATAAATGAATGGCAGGCCTAAAAACACCTTCTTTCTTCAAGGAGTGAAAGAAAGATATGCAGGCTGAAAAGATTGGCGAGGACGAGGAGAGAAGGGAGAAGGAGAGAAGAGGAGGTTAACGTGGTAAATAATGTAGAAAGGGGAGATGAGGAGGAAGTGGGGGGGCCGTGCGAACAATAGGGATATTAATTTTAAATGAAGGTCCAAATGAACTTGGAGATTGGAGCGAACAAGTTTGTAATTATTTTATAAAATTATTATATCATTTGAAAACCTTCAATGGCTCCTATACTTATTCTCTTTTCTTTGGGGGGATTTCCAGCCTCTTGAGAGTTGAACATACTTTGCTGTGGCACATTCTATAGTACATTCCAAGTCCTAGATACCATTTCACACAGATATGAGGCTGGTTTGGAAATTAAGCAAATATTCTCCGAGATTTTATGTGTAATTTCCTCTTGAAATATCAAGGATATCGATATATTAAAAATTAAAATTAAGAATATGATGCGTGATGTGTGATGTCCACTGGTCCGCTGAAAGTGTTGCCTGGACCAATCTATAAGCCCACATATTGGGGTACGTAGTACGTACGCTGGTCAGAAGAGGCTGCCAAAGGAAATAAGGTAATTAAAAGTACCGTGGGTTTCAGGAGGAAAATCTTCGTATGGAGTACTCCGTACTCCGTGTACGGAGTACGGAGTACAAAAAAGCAATCGAGATCTTGTATGATCGAAGCCAGGGGAATGTCAACATTGGAAGCCCCCTAGCCAGGAACGGTTTCAAAGTGTCCACCCGTAGCTTTAACAACCAATCAAAACAGCTCATCAAAATACAAAACCTCCCCACTTAGACTCCCGTTTATCCCGCTAAGAAACCTGGCTTGGAGGCCGATTCGGTAGTCTGAACGGGCGGATCTGTCTTATATTAAATCAATCAACCTCGTTTCAGCCACTCATTTACGGGATTAACGATATTCTCCGGAATACCCGGCATTAAAATGAGATTTCCTTGTTTGTTTTTTTTTGGACTTGTCTTATATTGAGTTTTTAGGCAACCCGCTTCCAATATTTGTCCATGGATCGTCGTGATAGTGGAAGATCAAAATCAATATGGGACAACCAATCAGAGCGTGACACCCGTTGGTACAACCTCGCGTCCACGGGTCATAGTGGGACAAGGCGCCTATACATTGTAACAGGGGAAATTCCAAAACATCATATTATCGATTCTACCTGTACGATCCCATCTTCCGTACAGGGTATGAGTACGGAGTACTTCGTACTCCTAGTACTAGTAGATACTAGCCTTCAACATGCACATCCACCTTTCCGGCATTTGAGCCCAGGGTCCATAGTCTAGAGGGGCGGCAGGAGATCCGCTCTGAAATCATGGAAAGTGTGCATTGACTAGTTATCATGAGTAACCTTCAACAAATTTCTCGAAAATTTTTGATAAATGATCATTTTTACCTTGGATCGACGTTGGACGTGCTACCATCTAGTGTGGGACGTTATGGGAGATGCAAAAATGATGATAGTCTTTTAGCGGTCTTTAGATGTCTTTTGGCTGTTCTTTTTAGATGTTCTTGTTAGATGTCTATTTAAACGTCCTTTTTAGAGTCTTTTAGACCTTTTAGGAATAATTGCTATCTGTGACCGGTGTTTCATTACTGGCAACTAGACCTAATCACCGTTCGCCAACCCGCAAGGAAAAGTATTAGGCAGATCATTGTGATCAGTCGCCGCCTCATAGCAGCCGGAGGGAACAACTTTGATCCCTTCCACTGAAATCGGTAGGCTACCCCCAAGGCTAGTATGGTGGTCATTGGCAACCTTTTCAATGGTTGGTTTCCGTAGGCCGAGCACGACGATTCATTGGTTACCATCGTTATTTTGCTCAAACCACTCCATAATTTTCTCGGCCTCCACTTTCAGCAGATTCAGGCGGGAGAAGGTGCGCACGATATGACCTTCTGGGATATCAGACATCAAAGATGGCCCGGAACCGCTCCGTTGTGCGTCATGCAGATGAGATGATGAACGGCATATTGACCTCGACTAGATCAATGGATGGTACGGGATGCGGATGGTGTTCGCAGCCTAATTGAGGGAGTATGCACATGGCAGGCAGGTTGGTACAATTTTGACTGTATACTAGTTAACTAGTGAGGGTAGATGACTAAATCACTACTGGCAATATGAAGAAATCGAAGATTATAGAAAAGTCCTCTGCACAGTCTATGTTTTCTACCGCCTTCACATACATCTGAAAAGACGACCAAAAGGACACGATAAGGCCGCATAAGCGGCCGACTATTCTTGTAATAATTAAGTCAAAGGTGCATACTTATCACCCGTACCCAACCAAACGGAACGCCACAGCCACACAACTCTCGATGTGAATATCGAAAAACGTAACAAAAAAAGCTCGTAGCGCCTAGAGATCAATGGTTTGGCATCGCCCAGCCTCACAAACCATCAAGTAGTTCTTGGCAGGCTCGCCGGCCTTTAAATCTTGAAAGAGCGGATTTTGGCATTTGAGCCAGAAGGACTGATTCCCTACAAAGTCTTTCAGGTGTGAGGGGCGAATGTCAACAATTGAAGTGACCACGATAGATGAGGACACGGCCACGCCGGCCTCGGCCCGGACCCGTTGTCGGATTAGGTCGAGTGCCGACACGGGCTCATCGTTCCGGCTGAGGAGAGCGTCGCCACGTGGATTAGAAATCGAGGAGATATCGGCGGTGGAGAACACACCCGTCACCGTGCGAGTGCCAATCTGGAGGCCCACGATCACGTCCAGCATTCCTACGAACAGGAAGGGGTGCTGGATGATCTCAACCGCGAAGGTGTTGCATGTCTGCCGGGCCAAGGTCCGGTAACTCTCATCCTCGAGTAGAGCGGATAGGCGTAGTAGATTGCGCGCAATGACTCCGTTTACCGAAGGAGTTGCTGACTCGGTGCCGGTCTTCAGGCGGAGGAGCGGGCCAGGCATGCCAGGGGTGGTGACGGAAGGTGTACTGTAGTATCCGGTAGCTGTAGAGCCACTCTGAGCCAAGAAGTATTCATTAAGGTACTCTGGAATCACCAAGTTAGCCATTAGATCTCGTTCAAATCGAAGGGGGTATTCTCACTTTGCAGTCGCTCGGCAAATTGAAGGTAGCTGTCGTCGTAAGTAGCGTCATACATGTCGAGCAGCCCGCTGGCCAAGTATGCGTAGTCGTCGGCGAAGCCTGGGGTGTCTCCTCGATGTCCATCGCGGTAAATGCGCCATAGCTGCCCCGTGGCTTTGTCAAAGAGCTTGTCCTTAATGAAGCTGATTGCCCGTGCTGCCGCTTCGCGACAATGCACAGCCTTGGAGCTCTCAATCTCCTCAAACAGAACACTACACTTCGCAAGTGCACCAATCGCCAATCCATTCCAGGCCACGATAATTTTGTCATCCAGGTCTGGCCGCCCGCGTGTTCGTTCGCGATAATCGTGCAGCTTCTGCTTTGATGACTTGATGATCTTGACCACTTCTTCCTCGCTAAGACCGAAGTCTTTTGCGAGTTTGCTCGGTGTGGCGCGGATGGACAACACGTTTTGGTTCATGAACTCATCATGCGGGTCATACTCGGGTGGAACGTTGCCGTCAGGGAGAACACCCCAGTGTTTGGCGCAAACCGGAGCATCTCGAGGGCCAAGTACTGAAGTGAGTTCCTTCAGCGACCAGACATAAAACGCACCCTCCCGCTTTTCGGTGTCATTGGGATGAGGGTAACTGTCGGCATCTTCCGAAGAAAAGAACCCTCCGGTGGGCGACTGTATCGGGGCGCTCGTCAAGTAGGCAGCCAGGTCATAGACAGCGCCTAGAAGTTCGGGGTCATGAGTGAGCCGGAAAGCGTCCACGTAAACATCCAATAGCTGTGCCTGGTCATAAAGCATCTTCTCGAAATGGGGGAGACCCCAGTCCGTCGTCACACTATAACGTGCGTATCCGTGGCCGATATGGTCCCGAATGCCACCACGAGCCATGTTCACTAGTGTCGTGACGGCCATCGCGGTTGCTTGTTCACACTCGTCATGCCCTACAACATCGGTGACCTGAGTCGGGTAGGCACCGAGCCGGAGTAGAAAGCTGAGGTTAGACGGCGTAGGAAATTTGGGTGCGCGGCCAAACCCGCCATTGACCGAGTCGTATCGAGATGCGAAATGCTGATACGCTTCTTCTAGAAGCTCAATATCCATTTCCTCGTCATTATCATTATCGCGATCGCCTTGCTGCGAGTGCGTCCCTTCCTCGGCAAACTCTCTCAATTGTTTCGTGATTTCTTTAGCGCTGTCGAGACAACGCTGCTGTTGTGTCTGCCACACATCTCTCAATTTTTCTAAAATTTCCACAAACCCGATTGCCTCGGGGCCCGTAAATGTGGTTGAGTTTGGGCCTTGCCAGTAAGTGCCACCAAACACAGGCTCGAGGTCAGGAGTCAAAAACACATTCAAAGGCCAGCCACCCGAACCCGTTGTGGCCTGGACATAATTCATGTAGATGTCGTCGATATCTGGTCGCTCTTCGCGGTCAACTTTGATCGGGACGAAGGATTCATTCAGAATCGAGGCCACTTCTGATGACATGAACGATTCTTTTTCCATGACATGGCACCCTAGCAAGATTAGAATACAAGTACCCCCCAGTGGAGTAGTTGTAACCTACAATGACATGCGGAGTAACCGATACTGAGAAAGATTAAACGATTGTGCTTCTTGGCAAGCTCCATAGCTTCTGCATCCCAGACTTGCCATGCCACCGGGTTGTTCATATGTGCTCGGACCTGTTGTTCCGTGAGCTTGTTGCAATTTCTCCCAAGGGAACACATCTCTCACATAAGGAGATTTGCTTTGCTGCAAACGATTGACCATTTTGGGGCCTGCGTCAGGTACATCATGACGTGGATGTGAGTGGTTGATCGAGGCGGCCATTATGACTGAGTTTCCAATACTTTTGCCGTCGGAGACTAGACATCCGTCAGTCCGAGGCCGAAGAGGGGTTACTAACGGGTTCCGGCAGTACAATACCTAGGTACCCAAGCTCGGAAGCTACCCCACGTGTGATCGAGTCCGTGGGATATAAATTTCTTGTGGGACAAATAATATATCGTAAATAGGGGGGGCAAATGTGCCAGGTTAGAGGGGGTCGGGGCGGGTTGGAGCGTGTCTTGAAGAATAAAGTCGTGTGCGGGCCAGCGCTATTTGGGTGGGGGGAGTCGAGGCGAAGGTCGAGGTCGCGGGAGATCGGCCCTGTGCGTCATGGCTGCATCAGGAACGTCACGTGATCTATACTATACCCGGTTGCAGGCGCACTGTGTATTGTAGACAGTACTGTATAGTCTACATTGTATATGGTATTCGGTGCACTGTACATGTCTCTGCTAGGTATACACATGCTCAAAACACAATTGGGTATCACATCATCTAATCGTCTCCCATGAGCTCTGCCAACTCTGCCTCTTCCTCCGCCGTTAACATTGATTCGGCTGGCTTTTCCTCCTCCTTCTCCTCTTCTGCTGGCTTCTTTGCAAGTTCCACTGCTTGCTGAAGCTCATCTGGTCGAAGTGACCATTGGCGAATGGTCGCATCGATTCCTACGCTGACAATGGTTGACCCTACAAGCACAAGCCCAGTGACTTCTTCGAAGTGGCCGGAGAAAGTATGATGGAGTGCTCCAGTCTATTTTAATCAGCATATACCCCATGTAGAGACTGAAAAAGAAAGAGACCCTTACCGATCGGTTCCATACTCTAACTTCCTCGTCCCGACAGGCAGTCACAACCCAGCCTCCCGTTTCATAGACGACGACATCACGGACAAAGTCAGGATGCTCTAGGGTCAGATTGGCCTTCCACCCATCCTCTCGAACCAAGCATTTGGCAGTCTTGTCAGCCGAAGCAGTCCAGAGATCACCATCATTATCAAAAAAGAGCTTATAGACACTGGTGTCATGTGGGAGGAGAGGGTCAGTAGCACTACCGCCGCCAAAGATACTGAATTGGCGAATCTCCCGGTCACTTCCTGCACTAAATACGATTGGTTGGGTGCTCTCTGATTCTGGGTCAAGGGCAAGGTCCTGGATGCCGCGGGAGTGGCCCTTGAAGGTCTCCAACCGCTCACCACTTGTGATATTGAACACCAGGACTTGTGCATCGGCACCACCGGAGATGAGCAGGTCATCCCCACGCAGTCTTGCGCTAGTGACTGATCGAACAAAGTCGGCATGGCCTTCGTACTTCTGGCGTGGCTGGCCAGTGGCCGTGTCCCAGCTCCAGATAGCTTTGTCCCAGCACCCGGCAAACAGGAGCTTGCCATCGGGACTCAAACAAAGACTAGTCACGGGAGCCATAGGACCTGTGAACGCCCTAGCTGTTTCTCCTGTCTGTAGGGATGTGAGAACATGGGATTTTAAGACGGGTTGAGATTACAATCGAACTTACGGCAAGGATGATCCTTCTCACGGTGCCATTGCTTTGGGCAACATAAATCGAACCAGTATTCCAGGGGTCTGGATGAGCTGCTAGGATCTTGCCCTGTAGTCGAATAGGGTTTCCATTGGTGTTCTGGGACTTGGCATCTTTCCGCTCCTGCTCATCCAAAGATGCACTGCGAGGGATGTCAATTAACCCTTTTTAATTCAAAGATCAAAGAATTGTTTTGACTCACGATGTCTGAAAGAAATGATCTCGGTTCGAAGATGTCGTCATCGTGTTTCAAGTCTCTGGAAATCAAGTCAAAACGTAAAAGCAGCTCTCATTTTTCCCCATCAACTTCTCCCCCGCTCCAAAATTGCTATCCGAGCTCACGTCGTCCACCGTAGCCCGCATCCTCCACAAAACCACAGAATTTGCGTTTCCTCTCCCTTCCCTTCTCTTCCCAACCTCCTATCTTGTCTCTTCAAACCTCTTCGTTTTCCTATTATTTCCCTCCGTATCCCCTCGTTTTTTTACCCAGCGCGGTATCGCGCACAGCTGCCATGGAAATGAATCACCTCATAGGGTCAGTCTGAACATGTTCGGAGCCAAGGTGGCCGGGAGTTAACGTCTAGCAGTCAGCGTTTCAACCTGATCTCGAAAAGTGACATTCGGTGAGTTTATCAGACTCTCAATTACCTTGTCCACAATTAATTGTCTTTCAGCTATGTCGGTACTCTTCACGAAATCAACCCCGAAGCTTCCACGATAGCTCTTGAGAATGTCATGTCATTCGGCTCAGAAGGGCGCCGTGGCAACCCCGCCGAGGAAGTCCCCCCTCCACGAGTGTCTACGAGTACATCGTCTTTCGAGGAAGTGATGTGAAGGACATCAGCATTGCTGGGGAGGACCAAAAGGACCCCGCACCGCAAGAAGCTCCTCGGGTACCAGATGACCCTGCCATTCTCGGGGTAAGTCACCACAGCTCTTTCCTCGAATCCACCACGTCATCCCGCACAACAAACCACCGCCCATCCTCTCGGCGAATTGATCAAGTGACGAAAAATTCTCGGATGTAAACTCACAGACCTGTTCTGAATGCGCAAAACCGTGTAGAGATTTCCGTTGCCTTCCTTCTGATGATCAATTCCCAATCGTGGACTTATTTTCTATACCATCGTGTATACAGTGTGCTGACCAGTGCAAATAGGGCGCGCAACGACCAGTTCCTACCCAAGGGCCTGATTCGGGACCTGCTCCACAGAATCTTCCTCCCCAGGGCCCTCCCCAGCTGCCCCAGGGAGCTGGCCCTACTCCTCCCGGTTATCCCCCGCAGCAACAATTCCAGCAAGGTTTCTACCCTCCCTACGGACAGCGATTTGGACCACCCCCTCCATTCCCTCCCGGTCCCGGTTTCCCGCCGTATGGTGCTCCGCCCGGATGGTACCCCCCTCCAGGTCATGGATTCCCCCCGGGCCCTGGTCAATTCCAACCGCCGATGCCCATTGGCCCTGGCCAGCAGTCTGGTCCTCAGCAACCCGGCCCTCCGCAACCTGGTCCTCAGCAGCCTGGTCCTCAGCGCCCCGGACCTCCCGGTGCCGCTCCCGCACCTAAGCCTACCTCTGAACTCCCGGTCGGGGACAAGGTTCCCAACAAGTCTACGAGCCGTAACGCAACCCCGGCCGCTCAGAATGCCCCCACTCCTCCAATCGAGTCTAAGCCTACTGTGGCTGAAGCTTTGCAAGGTCCTGTCAGTACTGCTCCTCTAACTGCTCAGAAGAATGGCCGAGTCATGCCAGCTATCCCGATCGCTGCCCCTAAGCCTAATCCTCCGATCGCCCACATTCCTACCGCCCCTCGGGGAAATAACCAGTCTATCACTGATGCTACCGCGGCCGCCACTGCGGCGGTTGCTGCCGCCATGGCCAAGTTGCCGCAGCCTGGTGCTCAAAAGCAACCTGGACAGCCCGAAGGTGCCGTGGATGCGCTTACACAGCAGGTGAACCACATGCGCCCTTACGACAACACCCGTGCCCCCCGAGGTGGTCATCACCACCCTCGTGGTGGACGCGGCGGTATTCGCCCTCCGCAGCAGCCCAAGAAAATCGAAGTTCCCCAATCGGATTACGATTTCCAAACCGCAAACGCGAAGTTCAACAAGCAGGATTTGGTGAAGGAGGCCATTGCCACTGGAGTTCCCGTTGCTGAAGCTGAGACCCATGCAGCCGAAGAGGCGGAATCTATGGAATCCATGTCAAACGGCGGTGGCGCTTCGAACCATGGCTACAACCGCGGTTCCTCCTTCTTCGACAATATCTCGAGTGAGGCTCGCGATCGTGAGGAAAACACCGCTCGTGTTGGTGGTCGTGAATGGCGCGGCGAGGAGGAGAAACGCAATATGGAAACCTTCGGACAGGGTAGCGTTGATGGCTACCGCCCCAACTACCGCGGTCGTGGCCGTGGCCGCGGCTACGGTCGTGGTCGAGGTGGTTACAATCGTGGCTATGGTGGACGTGGCCGTGGCGGCCGGGTTCCCTCAGAGTCCACTGGTGTTCCATCCCAGGGTTGATCGAGATCTTTTTTTTGATTACATGTCCTTCTAGCGATGATTGCTATCTTGTTTTCATATTTGGGGTGGCAAGACCTATGACCGAAACGAATAATCACACTTGAATCTTTTCTAGTCTCTTCGGCGCAATGGCAAACTGGGACCGGGGGCATACTGGGTTGGCCATACGATACTTCCTGCAACAGCAATTATGGGTGTTTCTTTGTGTTTATTGTTATCTTTTTTCTTTTGTCACGCATACCCTTTCTGCAGCGTCTTCTGAAATTCCTGGATCCTGTGGATTCTTCCTTCTCATGTTTCCACTGCGCAGAAAGTGGCCAATGCACCATGATCTCTCGTGCTCGCATAGAGGAGATATCGTTATTTGTGTGTAAACCATCTGGGGAGGAAAATTCCCCCAATGGCCTAAATGAAAAAGGCAAAAAGCGAGGCTGAATGGCCTTCGAATCTGTTTCTTCCCTATATCCATCTATGTAAACCCTGTATACGGAATACAACGTTGTAATTCGCCATCCTACCTACTCGCCAGATCGAGACCTAAGATCACATAAAGTGGCTGAATCCTTTAGTCCCGTGGATGTGAGCTCTCCTCATCAAACTTGATACATCATATATCATGTCTTTCTTTAGCTTGGACTGACCGCTCTTCTTAGAAATTGTAACAAAGAAATTAGTTACACTACACAGATCGATTAACTATGTGGAGATCCGTACATCCCCGAGATAGATCGAACTCGAGAGTCGACCCATTCAGAGAACAAAGAACAATTTTATACCATCCGATCTGCCCAATGCCCCCTTGCTTCCACTATAAATTCGCCTGTGTGCAACACATAACTTTCGGTCTAGTCAGTCTAGTCACTGTGCTACAATAGTGCTTCAAATTGGGGTTTAAACTTGTTCCTTCGGTGTATATCCAGTACTTCTCTTCCCCATGGCGTCCCGCAGTAATTCCAGACTCTCTGCCATATCAAGTCATATTCAAAATAACTCCATGTTGTCTTCCACTCAAGTTGCAAACAAATTACCCTGGGATCCGAACAACACCAAGTTCCCTTCGCGAGAAGATCTCCCAAAGCTTCCTGGTGCACCCGAAGGTGCTGCTTGGGTCTGGGGCAAATATGATGAGGTGTGATGCTGTCTTTCCTGTCGATATGTTCTGTTCTTATGTGGCTAATTCGTTTGGTGTATAGATCGGCAGATTGAACCTCTTGACGCCGCAGCGGGTCAAGACATCTGCTGCTGAGATTGATACTGGAGAGATGGTGCGACTGGAGTAAGTACAGTGGACTATAAGATTACGCCAAACCAAAATATCCGCTTACAAGTATCAATATCAAGCCTCCCTCTCACAGTACCCGAGAAGCCGGTTCTCGACCGCGAAGTATTCCAGCATAACATCAAAACACTGATTGATGGCATTGCTTATGATGATACATACATTATGAACACGCAAAGCGGGACGCAGTGGGATGGATTCCGGCATGTGAGTTATTATTCTCACTAAAAGAAAAATACCTGATCTAATACGTCCATAGTTTGCCCACATTGACAGCAAATGTTTCTACAATGGGGTATGCCCCAAATCCCCCGTCTTCTATCCCCAGAAACTAATCAATCACCACCTAGGCCAAAGGCAGCGACTTCGTAGGCGAAACCGCAAACCACCGCTGCAGCATCCACCACTGGGCAACGCACGGCATCGCCGGTCGAGGAATCCTCCTAGACTACCACCACTACGCCAAAACCCACAACAAGCCCTACGACCCCTACACAACACACAGCATCACCCTCTCGGAGTTACAAGCATGCGCAACGTCCCAGGGCCTAGATCTACGCCCGCAGTCCGAAGGCGGCGACATCCGCATCGGAGACATTCTACTCGTCCGCTCCGGCTTCGTGGAGCGATACTATGAGCTCAGTTCTGAGCAACGGTATGCAGCCGCGACACGGTCCCACGAGGATCTGTGCTTTGCGGGACTCTCGCGCGAGCCGGCTATCCGGGACTGGTTGCATGATTGTTATTTTGCGGCTGTAGCGGGTGACTCGCCGACGTTTGAGTCGTGGCCTGTTCCTGAAGGTGACTATTTGCATCAGAGCTTGTTGGCGCTGTGGGGGTGTCCTATTGGTGAGATGTGGGATTTGGAGAGGCTTGCTGAGAAGTGTCGGGCGAGGGGGAAGTGGTCTTTCTTTATGACTAGTGCTCCGGCCAATATGCCTGGTATGTATTTTTCTTGTGGGCTTTGCGGTTGGGTTTATGTTCTGGGTATATGGAATATGCTAACAGCTTGGTAGGAGGTGTCGGGTCCCATGCGAATGCTACTGCTATTCTTTAGGTGGGATTTGTGGTATATTGCTTCAGGTGGTTGTTAATGCAACGCTGCTTCGAACCAGTCTTAGTATCCAGCTATTGAAAGCGAACTAGCTCTATTATCAATAACAACTCCAGTCTTCCAAGGCTGTGGAATATAATCATCTATATCAAGTGTACCATCAACGCTATAAAAGTATACAATAGTCGCCTCTCTCATGCTTGGGGTCTAAATATATATCTAGCGCTGCGTCCCTCTTATTACCTAAGAAAATCATGTACGTCTTAGGGGAATGATGGTTAGAGATAGATCCCAGATGATATTACAACGTCTTTATGACTCTCAAATTCCCTTTGAATTAATTAATGTAATGATCTTCCACCTCGTGTTCGGCTAAACCTCGGGCCAAGAACCGCCAACTCCGCATTTCTCCACGTTTTTGACTGTTCCCATTCTGATATTAGCCTTCGTTTAAGACGCAAACCCGGGGCGGATTGCCGCTTCTTGTTGGCTTTAAAAAACTGCACTCCCAGCTTGTGTTCTTACCCAAGAACCAAATTCTCATATTCCATTCATCATGAGCACCCAGACGCAAACAGAGACAATCGTACTACAGACAAGAACTTCCACCGAAGCAACTCCAACCGAGAATGAAACATTCCAAGACTCAAGACCCCCAGAACCAAAATGGATATATGCCAAAATCCTCAGCGCAGGACTATCCTTTTTCGTCGCGGGGGTCAACGACGGAAGTCTAGGATCGCTCATTCCCTACGTGATACGCACCTATGACATCGGGACAAACATGGTAGCCGTTCTGTAAGACTATTCAAGAATAAGTATTTATATTCATCTGCGATACAATGCTAACACAGCTAGATACGGCACGACCTTCTTCGGTTGGCTAATCGCAGCCCTAACAAACGGCAAAATAACCCAATACCTAGACCTAGGCCCAATCCTCAGCCTAGGCGCCGCCATCCAAGTCCTAGCCCAAGTACTGCGCGTCTGGGAACCCCCATTCGCATTTTACGCGGTAACATTCTTCCTCGCTAGCTTAGGTCAAGCTTACAACGATACTCACGCCAATACCTTCGTCTCGGCGCTGAACGGCGCGCACCGCTGGCTCGGGTTTATCCACGCTATGTACATGGCCGGGTGTCTAGTTGGTCCGTTCGTAGCAACGGGCGTGGCATCGGCGAATGTCGATTCGAAATGGTATCTTTTCTATATTTTCCCGCTTGGCGTGGGTGTGGCGAATCTCGCGTTTGTGGGTGTTTCGTTCCGGGATCGTATGGCTACTCCGACTGCTTTGAGGGGGGAGAGGGGTGGCAGGACTTCTTCCAATTCTGCGCTTAAGGAGATTAAGGATACACTTTCTACTCCTGGGGTTTGGTTGCTGAGTTTGTTTTTCTTTTTCTTTCTTGGGGCTTCGATCACCGCTGGAGGTTTGTCTTCCTTGGACCCTCTACATATTTTGTGAAACTAATTGTACCAGGCTGGATGGTCGAATATCTTGTCAATGTCCGTGACGGCGACGTCAAAGCAATGGGTTACGTCCCAGCCGGTTTCTACGGCGGCGCCTTTCTAGGACGTCTTATCCTCACCGAGCCTACGCATAGACTCGGCGAGCGTCGAATGATATTTATTTACTCTTTGCTGTGTGTGGGCCTGCAACTGGTATTCTGGCTGTGAGTTCAACACTATATCCAAGATCTGATCTATATACCGACCCTGATATGGATCCTGCGTTATCTTTACTAATACTCGTGGTTTACTAGTGTCCCAAATATCATCACCGAGGCAGTAGCAGTCAGTCTATTGGGATTCTTCTCTGGTCCTTTCTTCGCAACAGTAAGTGTCCACCACTCTATGTACCTGTTCCCAACTCTAACTCCTAGCTTAGGGAATTTCGGTCGGCTCAAAGATCTTCTCACCAGAGATCCGCTCTTCGGCAATCGGTAAGACAACCCCCAATCTTATGTCTAGGGCCGTACATTTTATATTCTAATAACCAATATAGCATTTGTGTTCGTACTCGGTCAAATCGGCGGATCTGTCTTTCCCGCTTTGACGGGCATCATCGCGGGACAGGTTGGTGTCCAGGTCCTGCAGCCTATGCTTGTTGGTTTGCTCGGCGCCGCTGGTGTGAGCTGGTTAACCTTGCCCAAGGATAGGGCTCTACATCAGGAATGAGGGGTTTATAAAACCAAGCGTCATGGTATACAGTAGGGTTCTATTGGCGCAACAGAGAGCTGAGAGAGATGTTATGTGCAAAAGGCCTAACCCATTTGTTTTGTAGGCTTCGAGAAGATGGACGTACGAGGGCTTAGAACGTAGAAACGATTCGAACTTAATGAGATTAAGCAAATGAAGGCCCAAGGGTATAAAAACTCATTACTTCGTTACATCACGACGACCAACAGCGCGAGAAATCAAAAAGCCATCAACCAAAAAGAAAACCCAATCAAATACACACCCTCGCACAGCTATGCTAAAACCAAACTACCCAACATAAAAAACCTCATAAGCATCATTCCTCATAAGAAAAAAGTAGAATGCAAACCCCTCAGAAAATATCCTCAGGCCACTGATAATCCTCTAGGCCCGAAATCATAGACTCCACACCAGAAGCCGACGACGGAGAGAGCACAGGGGCAGACACAGGTCTCTTTTTAGGTGACCTATTCGCATTGACATGGACTTTGGCAGCACTCGAACGAAGTTCTTCAGGGAGGGGCGGTACAGGCGGGATATCGTCGTCAATCAGATACCCAGACCGTCTCCGACTAGGACTCGTCTTCGACCGTGTCGGAGTGCGAGGGCTACGATCGGGATTGAGCTGGCGCTGTGGGTGGTGGTAGAAGGCTTCGCGCTGGGCGTCAGGCGGAGCAGGCAGAGGCGTGGACCAAATATTGGAACGAGAGTCGTCGTCCGAGGCAGCGGCAGGCGAAGACGCCGGACGCGCGCTGGTCTGGGTCTTGCTCATGCGGAGAGGGGTTGTGGGCTTGGAACTTGGTGAGCGGGTGGTCCCGGAGACTTTTCGGGGTTGAACGTAGGGGGACCTTTTGATGTTGCGCGTGGCACTTGCATTTCCTCCTGCTTCCTTTTCTTCATGCTCGGTCGGGGGAGCTGCGTGGTCGGTGGCTTGCTTGCGCTTGGCTGAGCCGGGGCTCTCGCCGGCTTCGGATTTCGGCCATTTCGCTTTCGCGGGTGGGCTAAGTAGACCGGAGTCAATTAGAACCTCGAGTTCGGGGTCGTGTTCATGATCGTTGATGCCTTTCGTCGGACTGGGCTGAGGAGGGTTCCCACTATCGATAGATTCAGGAATGGAAGACTTCCGTTTACGGGAAGAGCGGTCCTTACCCATTGACGACGGCTGTGTCCCTTTTGAGCGCCATTTTGGACTTTGGGCCGTACCCGGGGTTTGAGGCAGTCGTGATTCTTCGAAGGAGAAAGTGTCGCGGCCGTCCACGGATGGCAGGGCTGTTGGATTGGCCTTTTCGGGGCTAGACGGGCTGCTTTCGGCGGCCTGTTGATCCAGAAGCCTTTCCGATGGCAGAGTGGGAAGGGCACCAGGGACGAACTTCCTTGGAAATAACGCCGGATCCATTTCGGTATTGAGGGTCTTTGGCTCGGCTGTAGGTGCTGGGGTCCGATCCTCGTTGCCTGTGAGGTCACGAAGCTCCCGCCGGGCACGTTGCAGCTTTTCCTCGAGGTTGCTTACTTTTTTAAGCAGCTTGGTTTGGCGCGAGAGTTCCCTGCGGGAGGGTTGCTTGCGCAGCCCAGTCGGCTCATATTCATCGGAGGTTCTATCGCAATAGACTGCTGGGGAAGCGGATGGCGAACCATGGGATTTGAAGAAAGACTTCGGCAGGCGAAGATCTTGGAGGGAGGAGCGTTTGGAAGCTGAAGACTCAGAGCGCAAATGTGCACCATAGTTTCCTTGATCAATCGTGTGGCGATACGAGTCTTTGACTGGAGAACCATGTTCCATTTTGTGCTGAATAGACCGCCAGGTCTGGTCGGCTAGTGTAGTGTTGACACGAAGATCCTCGGTGTAATGCCCCTTATTCGTACCCTTGTAGCCAGCCTTCTTCAATTCTGCATATGCCTGCTCCGCCTGGTTGATGACATCCTTCTGCGGCGACTTATTTGGCGATCCCTCAGAGTTCCTCCCCCATCCACCAAAGGGATTAAATGCCGAGGCGATAGCCTTCCCAAAACGAAAAATACCAGATGAGCGGTGCTGCAGGGTAGAGTTCTTGTTTTCCTGCTCCTGGAAATAGATACTGGGCGGTTTCTCGCTGACACTATCACTCATAGTCGCTTCGACGAATCGCGATGTGCGTCCTCTGGGACGGCGGGGGCTGGAAGCAGATGCCGCGGCATGACGAGCGCGCAGCGAAGCTAGCGAGCCACGAGGTGAAGCGCGGGGCGAGGCCTTGTAGCCGGAGCCGTTTCCGCTCACGCTGCGACTCCCATTTTCACCGCGTTGGGTGCGGCGATCATGGGCTCCGTAATCAGCAGCTTCTTCGGGTAACGGCCAGTCGTTGGAGCGACGTCGTTTGGTCAGCTTCGCGGGCGGCGATCGGTGATCATCTGCGTGCGCCTCTTCGGCATCGTCAAATTGTCCAGAGACGTCTGAGCTCCAATCGTAGGTATCATCGTCGCTAGATCGTAGGTGTTTGCGCGAGGAGCGCTGGTGTGCGGGGCTCGGGTCGATGTCCATTTCCATTTCCATTTTGGAGTCGCGGGCGCTGAAACGATGCAGGGAAGTTAGAATCAATTCTTCTTATGCGGGCTTTGAAGTCCCTTCCATAGGGATTATGGCAAGGGACCTTACCTTTGCAGCTTTATCCTTTTTTCCCCACGCCCTTGGAAAGTCGCGAAAGCCTGTCAGAATTTGGCATAGAAATGTATTGCTGCGAGGAGAGGGAAGAAATAAAGGTAAGAAATGAAAATTGAAGTTGAAATTGAAATCTCGGAAGACTCGAGCAAATGTGATGCGCAGGTTTGTTTACATACTCCGCACTTGCCAAGGGGGAAGTTTGTTGTGGTACCTGGTACCCACGTCTACCGCCAATCTTCGGTGTTTTACAAAGTACCCGTTACATCATCAGAATGTCCCATATCCCCAAACAAACAGGTACAAATATGTCTATCTATACCTACGAAGTATAACACCTAGACTTGGGGTAGAATTCCGCGTGTCTCAGACATGTGCAATTTGATCAGGAATGTAGATATATGGCATGTCTAACCTAGATATGTATAGGATTTATAACCCTTGGCTAAAATGCAGGAACATGCATTCTGATGATAAATTGGGGGAAATCATAAAGGGTGAAAAGAAAAATGCTAGGTATCAAGGAGATGTCACAACGCCAGTATACATAAAGAGTACTCGGCCCAGTATGCGGCCCATGATCGCTTTGAATGTCCACTTGGGCTGCATCGTCTGTGTCCTGAGTCCTAGTTGGGTACATGGATAAATGAATGTGAGTCTGACTAGTCCCCGGTGTCAGAAACGCCTGGTAATGAATGACATTCTCCTTTGTAATAATCAATTTCTGGTAATCCGTCGACGGTCATGCCGTCTGGACGTACGTCGGCCAATGTATTTTGTCAAAAAAGGTTACCGTCGTGTGTTCCTCTCGTCTCATAGCAACCGCAATGGCTGAAGATGACAATTCTGGTTTGATAGCTGATCTCCCAGAAGATTATATCGTGTGTAGCTTCTCCCGCCTGAAGTTGCTAAAAGTGGAAGCCGAAAAAATTCTGAAGTGGTTTGAGAAAAATGACGACGGCAACCAATGGATCGTCGTGCTCGGCCTACGAAAACCAACCATCGAAAAGCTTGCCAACGACCAACTACTGACGGATAAGTAGGTAGGGCGGTTGGGGAGATGTCACCCGACGATCCCTTAACCGTCGTCGACGTCCTCGCCGAAATTCAGAATTTTGGATGATCGCAATACGTCGCGAACTGCCTGCCACGACGGCGTCTATTAGGACATCTGACGTAAGCGGCCGTACGACGACGACGACGACGACTGGGTTTTTGGAGAAAAAATATCGAAGACGAAAGAAATTGTAGATCTTGATAGAAATGACATGTGGCTAATGCTCAGTCGCTGAGTGTGGAAGAAGGTAAGGGAAAAGTGAGAGTTGGTGAGGTGTGTAAAACGTAAACACGAATGATCATTGAGGTTGGGAGTAAGAATAGCAAACTGCCAAACACTAACACTGGGTTTTAACCAAAGAAATCCCTTACAAAAGAGTGGAACATGAAAGAAGAAACCAGTTCCCGAAGACAAGTCCAAATGCATCAAGGAATCTAGGGCTTAGATTGTCTCAATGAGGAATCAGAAGATACGTTAGTTATGTACAAAAAGGGATGCAATCAGATACCATCACAAGAATCCATCCATTAACCGATCCAAGACTCGGTCATCGAGGCAAGCCTAAGTAGGGTATATTTTCCGCCATCACGGCAAGATATTTGAGGCTATTCCAGATTTTATTAACTCGACGGAGGCGCTTTCATGACCATTTTACCGTTGGCACGCTTGTATGCCAACTGAATGCCCATTTCAGCCATAAGTGCAGCGCGACTTTCTCCTGAGAAATCGCGATAAGGGGGATAAGGGTCGGTATCAGGCCGCATGCCGTTCTGCATTGACCGGTCATCAAGGCCGAAAGTATCTTCATGACTCCGTTTGCCATATGTTGGCCCAGTTTGGTATACCATACGCTTTCCTCTAACGTTGTCGTATCCATCGCCGCCACCGGGTGAAGTGCATTCCACAGAAGGAACAATGTGGTTGGCATATTCATTTGGCAGGGGCTTCAGTGGTATAGCCTGGACCAAGTTCGGTGTTTGAGGGCGTGACACCGGAACATGGGGGATAGGTTGGTATAAACTTGGTTCGGGCATACGGGGATCCATGTATGAGTTTGGTTTCGGTGGTTCCATGCCATAGGAATTCATAGTAGGCTTGGGGTAACCACCCCGTTCGGCAGGTATTTGAGGCGCCACAGGATACGAAATGGGCGTTCCTTCGTATTCGGAGCCGTTGGATGGGTGTCGTATTTGGGCATATGCGTGCTGTGGGGAGTAGTTACCTTGCGGTGCAACCGGTGGGGGTGTAGGAGGCATGTGAGGAGCTGGATAATGCGAAGGCGTGGAACCAAATGAAAGATGCGATTGATATGAGGGTGTTTGGGAGTGTGGCATGGGCGCAGGTGGCATGGGTCTTTGGTAAGGGGGTTGTGGGCACTGGAAGCCATAGTCGGGTGCAGATGGTCGTCGATCTGGAGGAACAAACCCGTAGGGCGATTCCATATTGCTTCCATTGCTGTTTGACCTAGGGCGGTCCATCGAAGTTGCGTATCTGTCGGGTGTCGTGAAACGATCTGACGATCCTGCATACGCAGCTGCGCGTTCCTCGCTGAATTCGTAGTCCGCATCTCGTTTATCGCCCCGGCGTCTCATGCGAACATCGCGACGAATGCGAACACGGCAACCCTGCTCAGCAATGATACGGCTCAAAGAGGTGCTGGTCGCTAGGCCAGGGAACTTCTTAGCGCTGTAAACGGTGAAAGGTACTGACTTGACCTCGAGGCGGAAATGAAGGAATGCTTGCGGGGCGCCTGGCTTTGATGTGGCGGAAAGAGGGATTTGGTTGGGAAGAGGCAAAGACGAATCCTTGTCGGCATCCTTGGCGTCCTTGATCTCTTCGTACAGGTGGAAGTTCAAGCGGTACCGGCCCTCATGACGCACCGACAGATCTGGGAAGATGAAATAGCCTGCTTGTGAGGGGCGGTCGAGATATGCGACACCGGCGACTGGCACACCAGTCAATACAGGGCACGACTGTGGTCCACCCACCCGTCCGTGGGCGATAGGGCGTGCGGTGTCAAGGGTTGCGTAGAGGAAGAAATTGGCATTGTAGGCGAAGGTGATATCGGTCTTCTGTGCATCATTAGCCGGGTCAGACTCGAAGATGCGTAGCTCGACCACAGGCGGTGGGTCAACAGGGCGACGGTCGGCAGATGCTATTTGCGACAGTCAGTCAACGCGTAGCCCTGATTAGGCTCAACAGCGAATACTCACACTTCGCTCCTGCGCCGCAGGCCCTTGCCCGCTCTGGTTGTTGCATCACGCTCAATTTGTATGTGAGCTGTTTGCCTTCACGGGTGATCCGGCTGACTGAGTGCTCAGTCTCATTATGAGGCGGCATGATGGGTGGTCTGTTGGCCATTTTCGCGGATTGATGGTATTATTCTCCAAATATTCTGCCGGTCGCGGTATCGGCTAAGGTCGATCGCGTGGTCGGAGGGTTGGTCCTATGTCGATTCTGCCACGGAGAGCAACATACAATCCGGAACCCACGGGGCTCTGGACGAGTGCTGATTTATGTTGGTGGAATATGGCGTTATTCTCCTGCAGTTCCCTCACATAAGTCGCTGGAAAGACTTCCAAGATCTATCTTGGTCAAATCGATAAATATCCACACACGCAGGAAAATAACAAAAACCAATTCCCGCAAGCAAATGAAAGCCCGAATCCAGTGATGGGAAAGTAGAAAAGAGGAGAGGGGGCAGAGTGTGAATGACATTAGCAGGCTCCGAGCCCTGGGTGCGCCGATTATGGGTATTATGGGTAATTGTGGTATGAACAAAAGTACCGGCCCGGGGGCCCCGTAGGACCGTATGGTTTCCTTGTTTCCTTGTTTCTACTTGTGTACTTTCTACTTTCTACTTTCTATTGCTCTGTATGATAAATTATTTTTGAAAGAGAAAAGAAAAAACAACATAGATGTATACATTATACATTAGACATGTCATGTAAATGGCAAATTAATGGTCTTCAACTGTATACAACTTAGGTGTTAGTGTTTTAGGACTTTCAATAATACTATGTAATTATACAGTGGAAATATGTAAATTTAATAAATCCAAATCTAAAATATGTGACAACTTTAAGACATACATCAATTTGCAGATCTAATTGCTTTTTTTGCTGTAAGCCGTGTATTTTCTTTCCATGGAACAGCCCTCCACGTTACCCGGCGTCGATATTCTTGGGTTCCAAGGTTCCGGCCGCAACCCAGTCCAACGGACCGGAGTCTCTTTATTTTCCCTGGTCTCCATAATCTTCTATGCTTATATTGTATACTTTTATAGATGAAGAATAGGCTGTTTTATATGATCGTGTCATTTTAAACCCTCTATCAATATTCATCTATTATGAATAAATTCCACTGACAAACTTCGATACCGCGTATTCTCATTACAGGCCTAGCCCCCCTGAGAACACCGAAAATGGAAAACAAACAAACTCGGGACTTCGAACCTTCCGACTTGGACTGCCCGATTGAGACATTGATTTTCAATCATCAGACAGAGTGATTCGCTTCGACAATCAAGCCAGACTCCATCGAACCACCGATCCCCTCTCGCCTGGCTTGGCTGACTCCACTAAGCCAATCAACGATGTCTCTAAGTAGTGTCCAGGACCGACTAGACGGTTTCTGGCAGGTGCCAGCTGTTCATCCAATGTGCGCGCAGTTCAATGATGAATTTTGATATGCAAATCCTCCTTTTTACTGAAATCCCTTACGACAGTGGATAAATTATGCATACTTTTTTTTTTCTCTTTCCTTTTCTTTGATGCGACTCATACAAAGTACAAAATGTGGAGTATAAATATGGAGATGTTGGAACGATATACTCCGTACGAAATACAACGTCCCACCTAGACAAGTAGTGGAAGCCACGTCAACTCAGTCGAGTAGTTGTTCCTTGATATTATCATCGTCAATATCTGACTTCCCTGTACGGAGTAGATATAAATTTAATATCATACATCAACCTCCCCCCACACGGTCCGCACCGAACAAGCTACCGCCCCAACCTGTTCAGTGATATATTCTAAATGCTCAGGGTTGAATAGACCGAATAGAACCAAAATTGAGAAAAGCTACGCCGTACTGCATTTTAGGGCCTGCAGATTCAGTTACATTACATAGTACAGGATCTAGCGAGGGATTCCATTCTGGGCCGGGTCTAACGGTCCTTTTGATGGGGACTGATAGACTTGAAACCTACTTTTTTTTTAAAAAAAATCATTATCATAATAATATGGACAGAGTATGGAGTATGATACATGTTATATTCCGAAACAGTTCCTTTCTATCCGCGGAGTACTCCGTACGGAGTAATTATATTCAATTATGGATCTCCAGCATTTAGTACCGGGGAAGTCGGGCCATGAGAAACTACTGCGTCAGCTCTGAATAACTAACTAACTAACTAGTTAACTAACGTATTTCACTACCGAGCTGCGCACACCACCGAGCTGCGCACCCCACCCCAACTTATTAAATTTAAATGCATTTATCTCAACCATAACGCCATTAAATTAATTCAACTAACTAAGTGATCTATCTGGACATGTTTCTCTTCTATGCCCTGGCATTCTATATATCCCACACCCTCGCTGGCCCCGTACACGTGGCTGAATAGCCGCTTCCCCAGGTATACCGAGGCCGGGGGGAGGTGCTTCAGTTGCTTCCTGTTGCTGTATAATTAATGCAGAAGCTTCTTGAACTAAGAGGCCTTCTTCGGCAGGTATCTGCCTCCGGGATCTAGTGCGCTTTTGCTTCTGCTTCTCGTTGGCGGCCCGTAATTCCTTGTTTTCTTTGGCGAGTAAGATAGCACCTTGCATTGTAAGACGGAAGCCTTTCATAAGCTAGTTTAATGCACGATCTGACGGGCTAGGCGGGCTTCGAGATCTTGTACGAAGCAAAGCTTTAATTGATGAAGCTTGTCGATGTAGTTCTTTCTCTATAGAAGGGGTTTTTGGGGTGAAATTCCGGCTTGATTCACTCCCCCTACTCGGAGGGGGGTTGGGGTTCGAAGCCGGATATTAAGCTTTGAAATCACTCGGTCGGGTCTAAATGGTACTAAACCAGTAGCTAAGAAGCTATTTTTAATTGTCTCCGATTTGAAAGCTTTAATTCGTGCAGAGGGGTATGCTTCGAGGAAGTCAAGTTTATCAATATGGTTGATCCCGTTCCGTATCTTAGTCTCAACCATCCGACCGTACGATCGTTTTAACACCGCAAAACAACCTACATCAAGAGGTTGTAAAAGATGAGATGAATGCGCTAGCATATAGATTGGTATCACCTTATTTTGCTCGCAAATTTCGTCAAATTTAGGCGTCAAATAACTTCCGTGGCTATCGAGTATCAAAAGCCGATAACCCCCCTTCGTACGTAAAGAAGTACTAGGAATAAAGAGTTTCTTAAGCTAACGAAGCCCAATTTTATCGGAGGTCTAGCCGTTAGGACTAACTTCGAAGCGCTAATCCTCCGGGAGGCCTTCAAACCATGATTTAATAAAGACTTTGCCTTTAAAAATCATATACGGAGGAAGGGCCTAGCCAGAAGCATTCGTACACTCAATAACAGTTACCTACTCTCGATTTCCGGGTTGTAAAAGTACTCGCCGACCGTAGTATTCACTCCTCGTTATAACCTTCGTAGTTACCGTTAACCCTATCGCGAAACCGGTCTTGTCAAAGTTATAGATATCGTCGGGGTCGATTCCAAATTAAAGGTTCGTCTTTTGAACTAGATCAAACCACTCTCCGATGATTTTAGGGTCTTCGCATTTCGTACGCTCGTAATTATATCGTTTCGAGAATCGGGAGGAGAGGAGAGGACGTCGTTTAACGAATTTTGTAACCCAATTTTAGCCGACTAAAAGAAGCGGGGTGGTTCCACGCTTCTAAAGAAGAAGGTCCGCTATTTCTCGTACTATAGAAGGCCGGGGGGCCCCTCCACGTCGATCCATAGAGAGAATCTATTTTTCAAGAGATTCTTCTTCAACATCTGTCAATCTATAACAATTAGCGCGGGTTTCAGCGCGAAATATAGTCCCACAAAGACGTATTCGGAAGGTTGATTCGGGAACGTTAAAACGACGGGCTGCTTCGCGAATAGTGCTGATTTCTTGATTCTTAAAAGCCTAGATAGCTAATAAGATCCTACCCTCTCTCTCTATTGAATTTCGAGAAGATTGAGGACGAATTGGTGGCATGGTAGATGGTTGAAAAATAAAGGGTTAAATTAATTGACACGTTTGGGTGGGGTGCGCAGCTCGGTAGTATACGTAGCTCGGTAGTGAAATACGTTAACTAGTCGATCTGCTGACTAAAAATCTCCTCGGCCCATTTGACCATAACTAAAATGACGAAAACTTATAACTATTCTCATGATATTCCAAGTGATAATGCAAGTCTATGTGCTTTAAACCCGGCATACCTCAACTCGGTGCTGCAGAGCTCCTTGTGGCGCCGAAGGGCGTCTGCATAAATGATGCTCTCCTGGATTGAGTTTTTATATTTCTTAATCCATACGTACTGTCATACTCGGTCCAAGCTTTGTCACAACTTCAACCCGCATTAGACCATGTGTTGCAGGGGCTGGGTATCCTCATGGCTCAATGCGAACAGTCACTCACTGGGCAATAATCTACACAATCAACGCAATAATGATGAAAGGCTCTGATGGAGTCTTGGAAAGGTAATTCCACGTACGGAGTACTCCGTACTTCATAAGAAATTATTATATAGTTGCCTTATCCAACCCGCGATCCTTGAATCATTTCAGCCGTGAGTGTGGCTCCCCCAGCCCCCTCGAAGATCATAGATATTTTCAAGATCCAGCACTTTGATATTCTGGAAGGATTTATTATATTACAGAAATTTCGATAGCGCTCAGCAGGCTCTTTCCTGAATCATGCTACTCTGTACTCCGTACTGAGTACATAAACTTGTAATATCCGTCTCGGCTCCGAGCGACCCCTGTCAAAGCGGATGATAAAAATAGTACTTTCGGCTTGTCTTTGCATTTGGACTATTGCCTTGATCGGGATGGGATGGCAGGATGGGTTTATCATGTGAGTGGCTGCTAAACGGATCAAAGGGGGTGGAAGGGTAGAATATCAACTTTCTCATTTCTGCAGATACGATCTTGTAGGCAACCCGCTGCCCTTTTACTCTTTGTTTGTGTTAGTGTGATACGGTCGCATCAGGATGGATTGAGGCTTTCCCCCTTTATAATCCTAGCCCTAGGTCATAGATTAGGGGCTATTCTATTATATTTTATGACTTTTGGTCTTCACTATGGAGTATGGCCATATCATTGTTTCACGACACGGTCCGGGTTTTTCCCGTTTTGCTTTTGGAAAAGAGATGCCACGCTTGATCTTAGTTGTGATCTGCGTAGCAAGTTAACACTTAGATTGTCGCATAAAATATATACACATATGCCGATATGAGTATACGGGTAGACACGAGGATCTACAAACAAATCTCGATAGTAGGTTTGTCCAGATCCCTGGGACGACTGAAATCTGGAATTGAAAATGAGATAATATGATCTATCACTTCGCTCTCGCTTTTCTCTTGAAACCAGACTTAGGTAGGAGTTGACCGCCAGTTCAATTATTGCACCGCCACGTGGAAGAGACGTTAGGTAGATCCCCAGCAAGCCACAAACCAGGCCAGGGCCCTCGGAACTGGTGAAACGATTTGATTGTCTCACGCGACTAGCAGCATTAGGACGGGTCATAGTGACATCAGATATTAGTCCTAAAATATACTTTTTATATCTTAGATGCATTATATATCGGCTTTAGTCCATAATAACGTATACAATAACCAAGGACCCAATCAAGATCTGACCGAAAAACGCGCACAACTTATGAAGTGAACAAAAGAATTAATCAAAATTTGCAACAATCCTTTTGAATTTTCAAATCCTCCCTCATTCGGCACAGATGCTGGTGGATTTCAAACAATTCAAGCCACATTTTACCCACCTGCCTGATGCAGAATGTCAAAGGTACCGGCTTTGTACTTTGTACTCTTTACGAGTTAATTGTGCAATCAGGTTCCCGAATAATACATTTTGTCCTGGTAACAATTGTGTTCCGATGTGGTCTACTCCATATATAATACCCGGGATAACATTTTAGTTGTCATGGAGGGCATGTTATTGAATTATGTGGAGTTTGTGTCTAATAAACTAACCGACATTAGGGGCGTATATTTAAATAGCACATTTTTATCTATAGGATCTTTTGTGCTTTCACTCCATATAAAGTACGGGGTAGTTCTTTATACTTGGGGCTTCTGTGACTTTCCAAACTGGGAACCCCGATATATGTACAAGTTTGAGGCTGGCATCAAAATATTAAGGTGGAAATTAACCGGGTGGTTAATTTTGCTAGGTTATACACACTAATCATACCCCAGGTACAGAATATAGGGATATTGATCCGTTAGAATGATATGATTCCACTGCTAGGCGTCGCATCAATCAGTACACTCCCCAGTTGTTTAGTTGTCAAAGACTTGCTTGATAGATCCCAGACCCAAATTACTCTGTGCAATTAAGGTATGGCTTCGTATGTCTCGAAATTTTCCCACTACATATGTACCTATCCTTACTATTCAGTATCCATGCAGTATCTGTTTGCCTTGCCCTGCAATTTTGCCTTATAAATATGGACCTCTATCCAGTATACACTTTCCAGTTGACTTCTCCACAAGTTGAAACCATTTCTGGCTTTCCAACCGTTAATAAATGCTCATGATATTCAACTCAAAGTAAACTGTAAGCCATATAGTAATCCCTAGAACCTTCTTAACAGTAATATAAACAGAGTCTTATTTTGATGTGGCAGCGCTATAGCTATAGTTCCATGCCATAGTTGTTGTATACAAAATAGGCGGTGTGATTCTGCCGAAAAGTTAGGTTATAATGAACTGAACATATAGATATTTCGCCCTTCGGGGCATACGGTCAACTGAAAATATACAGAGAAGATTAGCATGGCCCCTGCACTAAGGATGACACGCTCAATCAAAGAGAAGCTACCTATTTTTTTCCCTTCGAGATCCTATATTGAGGTTATAGGGTGTGGATCTCATTATACTGTTGTAATTGGTCCTACGCAAAATGGAAGTCACGTGTAAGGATCCACGTCTATGGTTCGAATCGACCAATCATGGAGTATTATTATCTTTATTGTGATTGGCTCAGACACCTTGAACAATCTAGAGTCGCAACATCAACTCCTATAACGACTGCCCTTCCTATGGATCTTCTATTAGTTTTACCTGGCTTTGTAACAAAACCCTTCGCACATATCCTTCCTCCCCTTGAACGAGCGAAAGTCACCACCGTTGACGTGATCACGCTCGACTCGCTCGAGATCGCGAAACGTGCCCGCGTACCTCCCGCAGATGTTCGCCGGCTCTCCTCCTCCATTGTCGAGGCACTGCACACTGATGTTGGCTTTGAAAAGCCACAGACAAATACAGAGACCAGCGATGGACTCAGCTCTAGTATAAATCCCAATGTGGCGAGCAGAACAATCAGCTCGACCAAGCGCGCGTCACAATGGAACACTATAAGCACTCTTGACCCCGCGATGGATGCACTGCTAGGAGGCGGAATTCCAACCGGGTATGTCACAGAAGTTACGGGCGAGAGGTATGTTACAGGTGTTTATCTTCATTCAAGTCTTATCAGCCGGACAGGCAGGTCAATCTGACATGTGGATCAATGTTCAGTGGAAGCGGCAAGACTCAGTTCCTTCTAAGCCTCTGTCTAGCCGTCCAGCTACCCAAACCACAGGGGTTGCGACGGCGTGCTATATACATATCGACAGAACACCCACTATCTACGTCACGACTCTCACAACTCCTAGAATGTCATCCCGTCCTCTCAACACTCCCCACTGAGCAGGCGCCCTCGCTACAGGATATCCTGTCCATCAACGCCATGGACCTAGAGACACAAGATCACATCTTGAATTTCCATCTTCCCGTCGCGATCGAACGTTACAACATCGGCCTGGTCATCATCGATTCAATAACATCCAATTACCGTGCTGAACACGCATCAAACAGCATCCAAGCCCTCACCAAACGATCCTCCCAGCTCGCAAAACTGGGCCATCTACTGCGCAACCTCGCCGTAAAGGAAGACATCGCCATCGTACTCGCAAACCAAGTCTCCGACCGTTTCGAATCTATAAAAAGCAACGAGCCAACCCCACGGACAGGGTTTCCGTCCATGTCCAGTCAAACAGCAGATCATGGATCCGGCCCTGTCCCCCCCTTCCCAAAATCCCGAACTGAACAGTTAGCTACTAGAAATAGCCAGCAGCCACCATCCTCTTCCCCTGCTATCTCCTCATCACCATATCACGCACCAAACGATAAAAACTTCGACGGCTCATACCTGATTGCCCCTCGAGTACGCAGTAGCATGTTGAACATGGCTCATCAGGAGCGCTTCTACTCCGGCTGGGGGGATGGCGCGTACCCCGAGAGTGGATCTCTGAAGAACCCGGCGCTGGGATTCGTCTGGACAACGCAGATCGCGTGTCGAATCGCGCTGAAAAAAGAAGAATCACATGCTGTGGGTGTTTCAATGGGGGATTATTCATATCCGGCGTCCACACAGGAAGCAGCCCAGTTCCGGAATGGAGGAAATGCAGACGCCTATCGAGACCCGGACTCGATAGCGGTGCCTGCACCTTATCCCAAGAACCGAGTCTCTGACTCGCAGAACCAACAGCCTACTTCGGTTTCGGAATCCATTACTCGGAGGACCATGAAACTTGTGTTCGCGCCGTGGACAGCCGGCCCGAAGGATGCACCTCGAAAGGGTCAATCAAGTAGACGAGTTGGCGAGGTAGAGTTTGAAATTTGGAAGGGTGGGTTGAGAAGTACGAGTCATGGTGAATGATTTGTCTGATGTCATATATAACCGACTTCATTCTTGTCTACCGAAGCTACAGTCTATCTTGGAAAGTCTTGACTGTGATCTACTCCGGATAGTTTGATATACTGTGTTGGCATGTGTTCGTTTCAGACTAGAACAGCGACAGGATCATGATATACCCAACAGCGATTTTGATATTTTTCTCTATTAACTATTATTGTATAATATGAACATTCAAGCAACAGCCAGATCTTCTAAATAATAGATGTCATGTAGTAAGTGTTGAGCTTGAGGGTGTCCTGATGATTGGAAGGTCACAAGCGGAGGTGTGTGTTTTACAATGCTTTACATGGGATTATGCTAGGAGGGTTGAAGGGATTGAACAAAGCACACAGTTGTTGTCCCACAGCATGTTGATCCATTTAGGGCTATAAACTTGGATTTGGTGTGGGAGTCTTGGCTGGCACTGCTTCAACCGGTCATGTCTTCTATCTTGTCTATTACATACATTTCTCTTGACTTCAATCCGAGATGTTTAAGAGACATCTAGAATATCTCGAACAAACAGAGCTGGATTCAAAGTGGAATATCGCTCTAAGATGATCGTAATACGCATCGATCATTTGGTTCAGACTTTGTATGCTTGTAAGTAGGCAAGGAAGAGAGAGAGGAACAGGAGGAACACGCTTCAAATTAACCACAATCATATATATGGACATCTCTCTAAATTAACAGCGACCATCTCTTTCTCCCCTTTTCATCAGGTTCCTTTCTTTCCCCTAACATCCTTCTGACATGCTCAAACACTCAAAGAAACAAGATGATATATCCAAGAATCTAAGGTAAAGAGATGCAATGTGAAGATGCAAGACAACGACAGCCATGAGAAGAAAGCTTGAGCGTCAAGACGAGAAAAAGAAAAGCATCAAATTTGATCTATGACTCCCACCCAATCTTTCAAGAAAAGTCGTGTTGACCTTGTGTATATCCATGCAAAGTATACAAGATAAGACAACAAAGCTCGAATCAAATCAGAACAACGCAAGAGGGAAAAAAAGACAAACATGATCAGAACCAAACCGAAACCAGCACTGAAGGGCTCAACATCTATTGAGCCTTGGCGACCATCTTGGAAGGAGGAATACCGATGCCGTTGGTGTTACGGTAGAACATAACACCCTGGCTCTCGCCAGTGGCACCCTCAGTGGGCTCAACCCAGTGGCAGACACGGGCAGCGGTCCACATGGCCTTGAAGAAACCAGTCCAGCCGGTGTGAGCCTCGGTGCGGTAGTGGTCGCCCATGACGCCCTTGATGGCATCACTGGCCTCGTCGGCGTTGTAGAAGGGGATGTTGCTGACGTAGTGGTGCAGCACGTGGGTCTCGATGATACCGTGGAAGATGTGGCGGCCGATAAAGCCGAAGTCGCGGTCAATGGTGGCGGCAGCACCGCGAGCGAAGTTCCACACTTCGGGCTGGTAGTGAGGGAGGGTAGGGTCGGTGTGCTGGAGGAAGGTAATGGCGACTGCGAGGAATATGTTAGCAAAATGGACCGAGAGAGGTGATATTTCTTTCGTCTGAAAACTTACCGAGCCAGTGGTTCACCCACAGGTACGGGAGGCCGTACCAGACGAGCAGGTTCAACCAGCCGAAGTTGGTACCGATGAAGTACAGGCCGGTGCCGACGATGAGTAGACCCAGGTCACTCAGGGCAATCAGCTTGGCGTCCTTGGCCTCATACAGAGGGCTGGAGGGGTTGAAGTGGTTGACACCGCCGAACAAGCCGTTCTGCTTGCCCACACCGCGGCCCTCGGGCTGCTTGGAGTGGTTGTTGTGACCGGTGACGTTGGTGAGCAGGTACAGAGGCCAGCCGAAGAGTTGCTGGGCCAGAAGGTTGCCGGCAGTCAGGATGGGAGTGTCCTCGCACAGCTCGCCGAGCTCGTGGAGAGTCTTTCCGACGCGGGTGGCGTACTGCTCACGGGTCTTGGGGACGAAGACCATGTCACGGGCCAGGTTACCGGTGGCCTTGTGGTGCTTGCCGTGGGAGATCTTCCAGGAGAAGTAGGGGACGAGCAGGAGAGAGTGGCAGACCCAGCCAACAGAGTCGTTCAGGACCTTGGACGGGGAGAAGGCCTGGTGACCACACTCGTGGGCAAGAACCCACACGCCGGTGCCGACGAGACCCTGCACGATGGTGTACAGGGTCCAGAGGGCCACGCGGGCTGGCAGGAAGGGGACAGTCTCGGGGGTGACATAGTTGTGGAAAACGTAGAAGATGGATCCCAGAATGGCCAAGTCACGGAAGACATAGTACAAACTGGTGGCGGCGGAGCGGTGGAAGCAGTGAGCGGGAATGGCATCGCGGATCTGCTTGATCGTATAATCTGGGATCTTGAACTCGTTGCCATAGGTATCGAGCATCTTGCTGGCCTCCTGCTCCGAAGCCATGGAGGAAAGGGAGGTAGAGGAGGGAGACTGGCGAGGGCTGTCAAAGGGCGAGGCCGAGATAGAGCTAGTCGCTGAGGACTCTGTAGCGGGGTTGCGATTGAGCGCAACGCGCTTTGGGATTGCGGTAGACGACATGTTGGGTGTTGAGGCTGACGGTGTATAACTCCGAAGTCACGATGGGAATACTCTCAAAGTATCCCTGGTCTATTGAAATGAAACGAAAGACACGGGGTTCTAAACGACAAGAACCTGTGATCGGATTAGTTGGGATTTTCCGAGCTGCGAAGTGAGGAATTCTCACAATATTTTCAGTTTGCCGTTGCACAAGGGTTGAAGCAGATCGAAGCCAAATGCCCCCGTTCTGAAGAAGAGCCAACGAGAAAGCAGGAAATTGACTAGCACAAAGCACAAAAAGAAAGAAAAGACAGAGAAGGAACAGCCCTCATTCAAAAAGAAACAGAAAAATCAAAGGGAAAATTAAAATTAAAATCGAAAAAAAAAAAGAAAGAAAACAATTTGGGACCGTAAGTAATTTGCATACCGCCACTATCATCCCCATAGTCTAATCCAACCGTATAGTGTTTTGAAAATTACAAAAATACAAATTTAGAGATCCACCATCTTTTCGCCTTCGACAGCTGAATTTTCGCATGAACTGTCCAGAATAGTCAGAATAGGGCTGATCTTTTCTCACATGCTATTCATGGATACATGATATATTATATGCCTATCTCATTGGTACAACATATGTATGTTGTATGGGTACGGAGTACTCCATACTTCCATACTCTTTTCCCAAGTACTTCATAGCCACCGCCTTTCCACCGGCTAATCCCGTTCGCCCCAACACTTTTTATAGTGCCAGTGGTCTGATGATGTGATCTAGACTCTATCTAGACGCTATCTGGGTGTTCCCCTCCTATGATAGTTGCTACTTTCACATGCCGAGAATACGGTGAAGGCGTCCCTAGCTGAAAAACATGTGGATAGATTGAAGTGATTAATTTACCTCGGTGGCACGAGTACGGCGTAGACGGCCATGGATTGGTTTGGAAATCTTCCACCGAATCCGATATGCAAGATCGTGTGGCAAATTGATTTTGCTTTTTGGTGTTTGTTTGCGCAATTGGATACTCTGTACCCAGACCCCGAAACCCCTCGGGAAAATGCGAATATTTCTTTCTGTAAGTCAGGATGTAAATCCCGAGAGCTGGAGATGGCTCGGCAGTGGCATGCGCAAGGGACATGTGACCCACTTTTTGTTTTTCGGGCTTTCTCCTTGGCTTTCCGGATGTAGATCGGTGTTGGTATACGGGCCTCAACATTATTTGTTTACTGTATTCACATATGTTGTCTCGACTTGACTTAAGATGGAAACCAAGAGAGTATAGGATGATCTATAAATATAAGTACAATAAATGATTTTACCCACGTGGTACATAGTAAACACATTGAAAATATAAAAAAAATATAAAATACCGACCGTAGTATAAAAATGCCCCTACCCGCTTGTTGGGACCCTTTGGGGTTTTGTTGGGGCCCCACTCCCCCTTTTTGAAAAATACACAAACGTTAATTTTTACTTTCAGATGTTTAATTCTTTAGTTCCCCCCTGGGGGGCCTATCACTATCACCCTATCACCCGTGAACACCTTGCCACCTTAGATAAGATCGGACCGGGGGCCTCGGCACCGATCTCGAATTTTTCTATATTCCAGGGCTGTACTGGATTTATTAGAAATGGAACTTCTCTATAGATTATTTGAAAATATCTTAATTCAGCCTTACAAAAGAAGGCCCGGAAAGAACATATGTGGGGGTGCGATAAGCGACCTCGAAGAAACATCGAGTTCAGCCAAGAGATGGAGCTAATCCATGCTAGTGCCTACTAGCCTGTATCGGGCAAAGTGCTAGCGGGAGCCCCAGCCGAAACCACTCAAATCCCTATACAGTCAAACCCCGTTAGAATCGAAGGAGAGCAAATCCCTTGAACATCGAAGAGTTTTTTTAAAGTGGTGAGAGTATCGGCATTCCGGGTTATGTAGAGTGCAATACTCTTCCAAAGTGATCGAGGTTTGCAGAAAGGTGGAGTCGATTTCAACGGGGTTTGACTGCATTTCCGAGGTCTATTCCCGAGGTCTATACAGCAATCTACACACCAAAGTAGTCCAATTGAAGGGTTCACAAAAGAATAAAGGATTCATGAATCGTAGAACTACATACAAACAAGTGCCCTCAGCGAGCCTATATATGGCTCATTATACATACAATCATCCACCCCACAGATCTATCAAATCAACGAACCTCCTGCGTCCGCCGCTCCGAATCAACGAGCCAAGATCCCCCACCAGCAGCATGATTACCACCAGCGGCACTAAGACTAACAGTAGTCTTCTTCAAATCTGGGAGAACAAGAACCGTCTCGCCATGGTTACGGTAGTCAACCTCACAAGGGATCGAGCGACGAGCCGGCGCCATGGAACCAGCGGGATCAGCTGCAGGCGCCGACGTCGGGAGCTGAGGTGCCGATGGGAGGAAGGTACGGATTTCAAGACCCGGAAGAAGGAGATGACCTGGTTTCTGGGGGAGTAGTAGGATAGTGAAGCGGGTGGATTCGCCGTCGCGTGCGAGGAAGTTGCCCCGGCGGCGGCCACCTATTTGCCACTGGTCTGGATTCGCGTGGATCTCGTAGGAACATTCGAGGGGTTGGTCGGCGTTTTCGCGGGTCGCTGGGGAACACCAGCGTCGCGTGTGGCGGAGACATAGCTCGGCGGTGATCATCTGACCTACCGCGGCGTGGGAGGATGGCCCTGGGTCGGTGGTGGGTTTGGGCTGGAGCTGGAGGTCGGCTGTGTGCACGACTTGGATCTCGGGGACGTCGACGGGGATGATGATGCGACGGGTTGGGATGGTAGGTTGTGCGGGGAGGGGGATGGTGGAGTTGTTCTGTTTCATATGTGAGTAAAAATAGCTGGCTGGAAACACTAGAGTTGGTGCTTACCTTGTGCCACTCTTGGAGCCACTGTCGCACATCCTCGCCTGGTGCTTTCAGAGCTCCGAGCATATCGTCCCATCGCACAGTCTGATAGGGCAGCATGTTTACCTCTCGAATGAGCCCAATGGCTTCCATGTCATTCGTGGACAGCTGCGCGCGGAAACTGCTCACAATGTGAGATGTGAGCAGCGATGCGCACTGACGGAATGGACTCGAGCCAATGGAAGCAGCGAATTGTTTTTCGACTGCATCGAGGCACTCATCGTCGACACATGTGAAGTCAACACTGAGTTGTAGACTCCGCGGCGTTGATGCAGATGCGTTGCCTTCATTATGGCGAATTTTGTAAAGAAGAGATGCGGGCTGCTTGGGGAAAATGTCAAGGGCGACGGGGCCGGTGACGCTAGATTGCACGTCGTAAATGTCTGAGCTGGGTAGACTGCAGTTCATGATACGGAGCGGGATCAACATGGCCGGACTGATGGTGAACCGCGAGAATAGTAGTTCATCCTTGAAAATGTCCTGCACGTTGACCGATATAGGTAGTGTTGAAACAACATTGAATGATGCCGAGGAAGCGAATCGGCCTTGCTCAGTCTCATATCCGATCTCTGCTCGCGCTGAGAGGGTCGAAAACGCCTCCTCCACAGTGTAGGGGATACGCAATCGGACAAATGACCGCGCCGGCAATTGCGCAAATTCGATAATGCCCGAATCGTGGCTGGCATCAACCTCAATCTTGCCATCCACGACCTCTGTTTCTGCAAGGCGAAGTCGTAGGCCTGCAGTAGCTGGCCGGACACGGATCGTACCACTCTTGATATCATTTCGTCCGCTGTCAAGTTCCAGCTCCAGCGTCCGCATGGCCTGGAGATTAATAAGATGCGGTGACACAATCTTCGCTTGTAGAGCTTCGGCCGGAGGATAGCAATAAATGTAAGGCTGGTTGTCGGTTTCCTCCGAGTCTTCTGTTTCCCGGAAGCCAACTGGAAGGGTGGAGTCGTGCCCGCCATTGAAGTTAAAGACAAGGTTGCCAGCCCTCATCTCGAGCCGGTCAATGAAGTACTTGCCTTGAAGTGTGGTCTGCATAAAAGTTAGTTACTGGTCGGGAAAGTTATCCTACGAGTACTTACCGAGGAGTCAATCAAAATCTGTGTTGACGATGATTTCACCACGAACTTGGCTGAGCTCTCGATCCAGTGCTCAGAATTCTGAGCGCTGTTAGCGCTGACCAGCCGAATCTTGAGATTGCTAATCTCAATCTGCTGGCCCAGAAGGAATCGCAAAGACAATTGTATCTGGAATCCATCCTTGTTGTCGTACAGACGAATGGCTGGGTCGACGCGGAATTCGGCAAAGAAGTCTGTCAAGGAAGCAGGGATATCCTTTTGAAGAGCACTGGACGCTTCAAACAAATCGCGGACATGCCCTTCTAACATTTCCTGTTCAGTAGAAGGAATCGAGCCAGCCACGGACTTCTGCCTAACTGACAATTGCGCCTGCGCATATGTAGCAAATTTGGAAAGCAGCCGTATCATCATGCGAACGTAATCCTCGTTCCGTTTGAGCTCCTTCAAGCATCGTGCGTGGAGTTCCAACATGCTTCCTTCCAGGACAATCCAGTACTTAGAGCCGTAGAAGGGAGCCATCCGATGGAAATAGGAAGCAGCAGACTCGTAGTCTTTCCGGCGGTATCGTAAAATAGCAATTTCAGCCAGGGCCTGTTCGACAGAGTTGACACGGTTGGCCGCCATATGATGGCGAATCAAACGATCTGTGAGGTCTTCATAGAGAAACAGGAAGGCGTCTTTCGACTTTAATGCAGCCCTGAGGCCAGAAAGCTCGATGCCTACAAGCGACGATTCCTTTTTCTTATTAGCTGTCTGCGACTCTTCAGTGTCATCGCCGTCCAGCGAGAACTCCGCCAGGTCACTTTCCCCAGAACGATGGCGATCATCAAAGAGAAGACCGAGATTGTTCCAGCTCTCAGCCCAGCCCCGTCTGCTAGCAATCTCCTCGAGGGACCGCCGAGCTAGAAGAAGCAACTCCGCCCTCCCGGATGATAGTTGTTCAGAACCAGTCTTCTGTGTGTGAATAGGCATGGGCTTAGGATGTTCCATAGTTGATCGCCGCTGCATCAACGCCACACTATCAGATATATCCTGGGTCACTGGCCGGGGAGGTCGGGCACCAGATGAGCCTATGAGGGAACTAGAGCGGCGGGGCACATCGGCACGGGAATCTGCCATCGTGGCAGCAGCGGCTTCGCTCGATTGTGCAACTGCATGAAGAGAGGATTCAGGGAGCATGAGGGTCGGAGTAGAGGTTTGACTCAGGATCTGGAAAGCTGCCGAAAATGCCCACGAGGAGACTAGATTGTTGATAATATCTGTCTTGTCATCATGAACTACCTTCGCCAGACCGCATTCGAGATCATAGCGGAGGGTACGTGCAGCTAAACCGATAAATTCTGTTGCTCTTGCGCAAATCTCAGCTAGTAGAATGAGGTTTTCGGGCTTCTTGCCTGATTTCGCCGCCTTGCCGTCTGCCACAGGTTCGCTACCAGTCAGGGATGGAGCTCTCGCGGCTCGGAGTAGTAGAGTCAGTTGACGAGAGAAGATGTATGTGCGGAAATCGAAGATGGAGATATCGCTTCCCAGGATCATTTCCCGGTAGGTCATCTTGTTGGCGTTAAATGGGAAATCCCCTGGCTGAAGCTCCGAAAAGAGAGCCGCGTCATCGCTGTCGCTGTCATCGGAAGCCCCAATCTCCAATGCCTTTTTAGCCATCTCAGCCCAGTTTTTACTAGTGATCGAGAGTGCACCACTGTGTTGGTCACCGCTCCCATCGAGCTGCTCTCGAATGGCCGCATCCAATCCAACGGCTAGCTCATCGTATCCAGCCAGCGCATCTTCGAAGAGGCCCACATTCTCGAACCCCCTAGCAAGACCTTCCTTGAGGATGAAGAACGTGCAGAAGTTCCAGCCAGGCAAACTGCGCTGAGAGTCTTTCTCCTTTATATCATCCTCATATTGAGCCACACGCAAATCAAACGAGGCTAGAATCCCGTTCTTCATTTTATCAATCAAATCCTCCAATTGCTCCGCCAATTCAGGGGACTTGGTCCCCTGCTTCGGAAGACGCAATTGGGCCACACGATCCACGGCAGATTTAGACGACCCGTTGAAGTCGGCCTTCGCCTTTTCCAGCACTGTAGTTGAACCACGGCCCCATTTGGAGGCGGGTGTGGCCGCCTTGTCCGCAGCATCACCGTCCGGTACCACATGCAGGATAAGCCACTCGAAGGCATCGTGCTTTTCCTGACTAGTAGTTGCGGACTGCGAGCTTTGGGAAGAGGCGATGGTCTTGATCCATTCGCGAAGGTTCCGTCGGGCCGTCGCCTTGTAGGTTTCGTTGTCGTCGCATCGGAGGAGGTAAACTTTCAGGTATGGGGTTTGCCGTAGACCGGGTATTTGATGTCTGCGATAGGCAACTGTGCTATGAACAGTATCACTGAATGATTTGCGTTCGTTTGATTCTTGCGCAGGTGTGAAGCCGATGCGGAGCGACTCGATTGACCGCACGGGGCGGGTTGGCGATTTCCAGTGGAGATTTTTTAGGGGGAGCTTTGATTCAATCACGGGCTGTATGAGCGGAAACAAGCCCGAAGGATCTGTGTATTCCACTATGTTTTATGGTCAGCGCAAGCTTCATTCATCTTGATCACGTTGGTCGTACCCGTTACATTGCTCGAAGCCTGCGAAGGGTCCATGATTTCCCGGGCGCAATACGAGAAGTGGCCAATTGACTTCAGGACATCTCAGAATTTAAGGTGCATAGGAGCTTTCATGCGCCTGGAAGTTAAGGGGAAAAGTCGCGGGGTGAAGGGAGACATGCTGTCAATAGCGGCCACGCACGGCCTCGTTCTTTTCCATTTTAGTGCATATCCCTCGCTGCTTTTAGGATTCGGATCTACAACTGACCGTTTCTTTGTTTTACTCTCTTAGTCCTATATATTCAGACAAATATACATATTTATTTAGATGCTATGTGTCTTTAAATATATACTTTTGTACTTATCTAAACATCTATCTCAACTCAACGGAAACTTCATACCAGCATGACCCCGGACCTATACCCGATGACCTCACATCTCACACCTCAACCTCAAACACCTTTGCTAGCACAGCACCACCAACCAAAACAATCACTGCCTGTATAGGCAGTCCAATATGACTTGCCACAGAAAAAGGAACTAGGGCTTGATTTTCTGGCCTCACCACCTGTGGATAGAAGAACCCAGTTGAGGTGACACCCAGCCATGCCATAGACCACGTTAGGCTAAGAGCCCTTTGCCACAGCGGTTTAGGAAGTTTTTGGCTTTGTCCATTACACTTCGAAAAATATTTCCAAAGCGCTTTTATCACGTCTTCGACCATGAGGCCTAGAGGGGCCGTGACGAAGAAAAACATGGCGCCGGATTCCTGTGCTGGGATTCCCTGCACAATATCGAGGACGAGATGCAGCCCGCCCGAACAGAAGAAAACAACAAAAACATTCATATACCTCTGCACAAAGGACTTTGGCGTTAGACCCAATAAGTCTTGAGTGATGAACGCGCTGACAGAGGTCAGTGGGTTTTGCAGCAATTGGTGCCAGAATTTTCTACGAGATCGATGTCAGTATAATACCCCGTCTCCATATAATTTGCCGTGAATGAACTTACCCCCAGAAGCCCCGTACTGTGTCGGCATCCAGCGCCCTTCCGTACAACGGAGGACAATTTTCAGGAGAGTCGAGACCAAGTCCCACAAGAATGATCGAAAAGACACGATGGTGGAAATCGATGAGAATTCGGCTCACCACAAATCCAGCCATGATGTTTGAGATGATACGTTCAATCCATTGTTCAGTTGATATATCCCATTGAGGCACTGGCGGCAACAAACCACTTTTCTCTTGCTCCAATGCCTGTTGCAACGCAAGAGTAGCAAAGACATCCAGAGCTAGATATTGCCAAACAACAATGGCTGTTTGGCGAACCAAAAAGCGACCACGAGGAGGCGTGTTCATATTACGTCGTTTATAATATGCTGGCTGTAGAGGGGCATTTTTTATTTGCCAGGGAGTGTTGATCCCACGAGGGTCAGTGAAGAGCCTAGTCGCGGCATAAATTCGAGCCACAAAGCTCTGACTGCCCCCAGAAGGCAAATCATTGCAATCCTTGGGGTTGATGAGTAGCAGGTTTAGGCATTGGAAGACGATGGTTATGAATAGGCGACCGCATTCACACCAGACGAATCCTGGGCCTAGCGCTGTGGCCACCGGTATAGCTCGATATACAATAAAGATAGAGCATGGAATTGACAGGTACCGAAGAACAGATTGTTTTGGGGTTGCGATTAGGAGAGTCGCGGGTAGAAGGCATTGGGCAGCATAGAGAAAGAGAATTTTCAGAATGTTGGAAGAGGTTGACATGGCCCGCCTATCCCCGAGCAAAAAGGGGAAACGCCGTTTTAACTGGGGTTGATGTTGCGAGAGATGTGATTTTATTCAAAAGGGGGCGATCGTTTCTTATTTTTCATGATTTGCATAAAATCTCAATATTGGACTGCGTGGGCCCCTTACGGCGAACGATAGATACGAAGACGACAAAATAGATCCATGCTTCTATATTATTCACAGCCCCTCGATATAAAATTGATGCTTTATTAATATTCAAGGGTTCCTTGTAAATCACTCTCCGGTACATGTTCCGATCTAGATCTGTCTCGATAATTAGTGGAAATGATAAGGGATTCACTAATGATATACCCCTCTCTTGACTCATTCTTAAAAGGAGATCAAATGCTGAGACTTGCCCCATTGGGATAGTTTTATATGTCACGGTATAGCAGCGGATTTGATAACATATCTATCAAAGTTGCTATTAAACGGACAATCCAGAACGCGCATCAGACCTCGGAATTTCCCCGCTCATATATAACCATAGTATATAACCGGCGTGCCGCGTACATAATATCCCGAGGACTTTGGAACAATTATCACGCCCGATTTTCAAAGATGGACTCAGCTCTTCACGATGCCGTGACTCGATTTATCGAGCGCCACCCTGAATCCCAACGCCTGCATAAGCTATCTCTCGAAAGCCTACCGGGAGGAAATACCCGCACGTTGCTGCACACAGCACCGTTCCCAGTTTTCATGCGCAAGGGCGAAGGTTCAGAATTGTGGGATGAGGATGGAAACAAGTAAATACATCAATACATCAATCCGGCCCTCGGGAACGACTCGACTAACAATATTTTCCAGATATTATGATCTAGTCGGCGAGTTATCCGCCGGGCTATATGGACACTCTCACCCGACGCTACAAAAGGTGCTGACAGAAACGATCCAGAATGTCGGGTTGAGTCTGGGGGCGACGAATGTCTACGAGCAGCGATATGCTTCATTGCTGTGTGAGCGGTTTAGTCTTGAACGAGTTCGATTTACAAATTCCGGAACAGAAGCAAACATCCACTGTCTTGCTGCAGCCAGGAAATTCACCGGCCGTCGTAAGATCATCGTTTTCCGCGGAGCTTATCATGGTAGCGTGCTGTCCTTTGCAGATAGCATCGCGGAAAACAACATCGACCAGGCGGATTGGGTACTACTACAATACAACGATTCCAAAGGTGTTCAGGAAGCGTTTTCCCAAAACAATGACATTGCCGCTGTCATTCTGGAGGGGATCCAGGGGTCTGGCGGGTTCATTTCTGCATCGCCCGAGTTCCTACAAACAATCCGCGAAGAGAGCGAGAAAGCGGGCGCATTAATGATTCTGGATGAGGTGATGACATCCCGGTTGGCACCCGGGGGGTTGAAAGACTTGTTCGGGATCAACCCAGATCTCATCACTTTGGGCAAATATCTAGGCGGAGGCTTGCCATTCGGGGCTTTCGGTGGCCGACAAGATATCATGGATGTTTTCAACCCTCTCACTCCCGGGGCTTTGGTACACTCTGGCACATTCCAGAATAACACTTTGATGCTGCACTCTGGGTATGCGGGACTCGCTGAAGTTTATACCGCTGAAGTTGTTCGATCGTTCAATGCACAAGGCGATGACTTGCGTCAGCGCTTGCAACGGGTCTTTGAGGGGTCCAAGTTCTGTGTTACTGGTCATGGTTCTCTTATGTGCGTTCACGTCACTGAGACAGGACTTCGCGCGGAGCAGATCACTTGTCGAGATGATGTTGCTGCGGTTGAGGCTACGGATCTTAAGCAGCTTTTCTGGGTGGAATTGGTGAATGCAGGGTTCTGGGTGCAGAGTCGAGGAACAATCACCTTGAACATCGCTATGTCTTCCACGGCTCTCGATGCGTTTGTTGAAGCTGTCAAGGGGTTTTGCAAGAGGTATAGGCCCTTGGTTGTAGTTTAGTACATTACATGCATGGTATCCTTACACTGGGCCTAAAAAGGGACAAATGAAGAAAGCAGATATTTCAAGAATTCTATTCGGATGTGGATCATGAAGATGTGCAACACAATGCATATGCACATTAGGCATGTAGGTATAACACTTCGTACCTGAGTGGCGGACCGATCCTCGATGTAACTGCAACAGCAACAGCTCAAGAGACAATCGGCAAAAAGTTCAAGTTAGAAATTTACATGGAAGGACAGTAAGACTCAATCATGCGGATTCTACATAGATAGTCGTGCCGCGTCATTATGCACAAAAATAAGAAAAAGAGACAGAAACCCGACAGTTAGTCCGTCGTATAATAGAGAAGCTTCACTCGCTCAGGAAGAACACCATAGAAATATATGACCAGAGGGAAAAAAAAAGAAAAGAAAAGAAAATGCCCTAAATGCTCAGTTCCACAGCCGGCTGTGTATAGCGAGCTTTCACAAATTCAAAGCTGTCCGTGACGCCTTGCCAAATCCCGGGAGCGTAGTTTCGACCCCAGGCGCAAATAACGAGAATAAGAAGAGGAATCTGCAGAAATGGTGTTAGCTGTGTACTAGACTGAAGAAGATGGATATCTTTGTTTACTTACCCAGATGAAGTAGAGGTTCCGGTCGCTGCCTAGACCCTTCATTCGTCGAGCCTGTTGCTCTCGGAGATGCTTTTGTTGCTCGCGCGAGATGACATTGCGCCCGATTGTGATGTCTTTGATATCGTCCTTCTCGACTTGAGCGAGGGAAGCCGAAGCCGAAGCGGCGGCCGCAGCAGCAGCACTGCTCTGGGCCTCGAAGTGTTGGTCGATAGCTGCCTCTGTTGCGGCACGGAGCAGACTGGACTTCTTCATGTCGGACTCATCGGTGGCGTCGGGGTGTGGGAATAGCTCATCGTATGAAGGTGGTTGGTTGGGATTGGGCGCGGAGGTGCCCTTCAAGTAATCCCACCAGCCATCTCGAGCAGCAGGTCGGTGAGGGACGAGGTTGGTTATGCGGCGCATCATTCCCTGCCCTTGGTAGTCTTGGAGGGCAGGCATCGCGGGTATCGCGGGCATTGCGGGCATTGGAGGCATCGGAGGGAGAGCCGGGAGATTGGGGAAGGCATTAGCCACGCTCTGCTGGAATTGATTGATTTGAAGAGCCAGGTGGTCACGCCACGCGACAAGAGGTGCTGGTGGGGCGAAGCCTTGAGCATTTCCGGGTGCGACGGTCGGTTCGCTATTGTCCATAATTGGCGGACTGACATCTTGGTGCATACTAGACCGACGAGAAGAGCTGAATTGAAGACGCTCCGAGTCGGAATCGTCAGTAGTTTCCTCTGAGTCCATATCCTCTGAATCATCAACAGCATGACCAAGAGATCCAGAGGCGGAAGACACTTCCCACATCGAGCTGAGCGAGGCCGAGCTGCTTTGCCGGCGGCGCGATGTGAGGGACCCAACACTGCGGGACCGGTAGTGCCGAGACGGAAGCAATGCAGCTTGGTGTGCGGGAAGCGTTGTCGCTAGGTCCGCAGCGGTGAAACCTCGTACACTACGAGTGTTGGGATTGGCGCCCGTCAGACGCAAACGGTGGACAATGTGAGCATGGCCATTGAGTGCGGCCAGATGCATTGGCGCATTGCCTGTGTTGTCTTGCACATCGGGGTTTGCACCTCGAGCCAGAAGACCCGCAACAAATCTCGTCAGTCCCAACGATGCCGCAAAGTGAAGAAGACTCTGGCCGGTCATGCTGCGAGAGTTGTACCGCGGTGGCCGGGGACTGTTATCCAAGTCGATGAATTCCAAGTAGGTCAGCATCTTGGAGTCGAGATCGCCAAGTTTGCCTTGGTTTTCAAGACCCGGTACTTGGCGTTGCTGGCCCCCAGAGGAGTTACCTTGCATGTCTGCCTGCATGTTGAAGAATGCGTTTGGATCGCTTCCCATGATCTGTTGCGCTGTGTGGAACGCATCTGCTTGGCTGCCCAATTTCTGACCAAGAATGTTCAGTGCCAAGCGATACATTTGAAGCTCACGATCATCCACATAGCGGAAGAACAGTTGCTGTTTGGGCATGAGGGGTTGAGACTGCTGGACTTGGCCAAATGTCGGGTGCTCATGTTTGAATACCACAGACACCAATCCTGGTTGAAGAGCGGGAGGGGTCAAGCAGTTGAGGCACTTGTCACCCCAGAAGGTGGTTGTAGTAGCCAAGGTATCACCGAAAACAACCTCCATGCCAGGATAAAATCCGCTGCCCAACAACGTAACCTCAGTACCTCCTGTGATGGAACCCTCGGCAGGCACCAACTTGTGAATCACCGACGGCAATCTATTGGGAGTATTGTTGAGGGGAGGCCAAACCTGGCTTGAGGAATTCGCGCCAAGTCCCATAGGAATATTTGGATCATGGAAGCCGTTGCGATTTGAGCCACCTGGTGTCCCCGGACGACTGGGATGGGTGGAGTTGGGCGTCGACGCCACTGCTCCCCCGGCCAGGCTATCCAAACTTTGTCGCTGGGCGGGAGTCGGGTTGAAGAATGGGTTGTTATCATTGCTCTGGTTTGGAGTGGGCGGACCATTTCCATATTGACCTGACATGGCGGACGGGTTTACGAATGGCCGTTCACTTGGTGAAGCGAATCCACGAGCAGCCGCAAGTTGTGCAGCATTGTTCATGGCCGCTGCCGATGACTGAGGTGTCTCGAGTCGTGTCATCGTCAGTTCCGATGGAAGCCTTCCAGAGCTGCTGTGTTTACGTCGTTTGCTTTGTGGCCCTTGGAAATCCGATGGGGATGCTCCTCGAGACAGGCTCCTGGACGATTGAGGCACATGCGCTCCATTCGTTGAGCCCGGTGCCGCAAATGAACTGGGTGTAAGCTGATATTGTGAATTAAACCTTTGTTGAAGACCCTGCAGATCAGTTGGCGAATGAGGTGCACCGAGAGAACTTTGCCCGTTCTCAGGGTTCTGGCCTGAGGGAAACACTCCAACTCCCGGTACTTGTGTCCCATCTGCGAGGGATGGCGAAGGGCCAGTCGGTGCAGGCGCGGATGGAGCCTGCGTCTTGTGGTCGTCCGTTATCATAATCGAATTTGTGATAGCCTGCGCGACCACGTTGTCTAAGTGATCCTTCACAGTGAATATAACCTGGAATCCGAGCTTCTCATTTTGGTGTCGGCAATAGCATGCAATCCGCATCGGCAGTTCCACTTGCATTGATCCTGGTGGGACTGATAATCTATCGCCGTAGCCACTGCTGGAGTTCTTTGCTGGTTCGGTCCATTCCTTGATCTCGCTGGTGTTGAAGACGATGACACGCTTCTCTTCGTCCTTTTGAAACAATTCATCCTCCTCGGGCTTCCTTTGCTTCTTCCGTGACGCACGTTTCCGTTCTCGCTGTATACACCCGCAGCAGATTTTCACATCACCTCCGTCTAAAGGACGTTCGTCATCCGAAGTTGCTTGATAATGATCACCCCTTGTCCGCGCAAATGCCCGCTTGATCTTTTCTCTGTCTTGCATGGCACTTGTGCATACCAGACTTGTATACAATTGAAGGGTATCGCGGGTAGGTTCGGTGGCAGGAGGAGCAAGAAATTTCAGTTTCGAGATGGTGTGCGAGGGAAGACGGAGTTTCTTGACGCCGGTAGGTAGCGGGGAGAGGGTTAATCGGATCGGAATTTGAGTCTCAACGCGGGATTTGAGGGAAGTTGGATGCACAGTGAGAACAGGTTGTAGAGAGTGCGTATTCATTTGAGGATGGGCCGGGGAGGAAGCGAAATTGACAGGGAATTGGTATGGTGCGGGTGAGCCGAAGTTCATGGCGGGTGATAGCGAGGCGTGAAGAGGGGATTGGCGATTCATGTTGATGCCTCCGAAGCTTTCTTCTAGAAGTGACGAAGGAGACTGCCCGTCCCATTGCGGAGCCGCTCTATCCATATCTTGAGCCATTGCGGTCGAGTATGGCGATTGACCGTTGAGCCCAAAAGCGAAGAACGGAGACCCGGGGGCATGAACCTATGATTTGTTAGCATTGTGTGGAAAACAATGAAGCTGTTCGAATGACTCACCGAAGGCACAGCATCGATCGACGCCAGCCCAGCGTGATTGCTCGAAGGGCTCCAGAGCTGGGATTTTGAGCGCTTTGGGGGTCTCGGGAGTGACCCATTGTCCGTCTTCAATGGACTAGGGCTACTCGCTGCACTTTCAAAATCGAAGGCTGCGTCCATTGCCTTGTTGCTGACCTCCAGATCCGGATCCATAGAGAACCCACCATCCATAGGAAACGAGGGATCAATATTGAACGGCGATTCCTCCTTAACTGACGATAATTCCGGGCGCATCCAGTCCTCCGACGGGTAACTAGTAGAAACTAAGGGGTTCTCACTATGCGCTGCGGAGTTTGTCGAAGCGATCGATGTTTGTCGCAGGTGGTTCCGTGGCGATTCGGAGGAAGAACTGCGACCCGAATCATCTGGCGATTCGGCTGGCGAGTCCGCGGCAAGAGTCGGCTGCCTCAGGAGGTTTGGGTCTTGGTATGACTTCGAAGGCCCCGAGGCGCCATTCGGACGGGATGTTGTGGCTCGAGCGAATAGGTCGTCAAAGTCTCCCCCAGCATTTTCAGTTGACATCTCGAGTTTTGTGGGGTCCAAAAAGTCCATGTCGTCGTCCATGATGATAGGATCCAGGGCGGAAAAAGAGGGCGAAAAGGGTGCCTGCGCTGATACCATGCTTCGTTCTTTTTTCCCCCCGTTCTTGATTCTTGTAGGTCGCAGTCGATCTCAACCGTCAACAGCCACCCAACAATTGAATATGACGATTCGGTCGCGTGTCGAGAGAGAATCTCAGAGATAGGGATCAAAAAGTATGACAATCAAGTCTTGTCACGGTTTAAACCAGGACCAGTCTCCGATACCATGGCCCTGAGAAAGGTGAGATTTGAAGGTGTTGGGGAAAGTCACTGCCTTGCGGGTTATCCTGGAGGAAAGGGGAGCGGGAAAACTGTGAGCGCCGATCCAGGCCGGCAGAACCTCAACAAACGTAATCAACGAGTTTACTTGGGAATTATATAGTGTTGAATGACTGAAATATTGAATTTATTCAATTGATTTGATTTGATTTGGTTTGGTTTGAAAATGATTACATTTTTTTAAAAAATGTTCATCTCCCAAATCATAGCCCTATATCGTAGAGATATTTGTGTTTAAAATAGACACCTTAGGCCTCACAAAGCGGTGACCAATACAGGACACAGCATACGCCCACCCTCCCCATATCTTCCATCGCTTTGATTTGCTGTTGATCCTACTTCTCCCGTTTGACAAGCGGGAGAGGGTCTGAGTATCGGTTTTGAGCTCTGTTCTGCGGAGTAGTCTTTGGAAGCTTTGGAAAACTTTGCATGACCAACCTCTTGCTTTGTGACACCGAATTTCTTCTTACATAGTACTACATAGTAGGGAGCACCCTCCGGACCGACCCCCGGAGGCCGAATACTTGGAATGACGAAAAAGTACTTCGTACTCCATGCATGCATAAGAGGATAACGTACGGAGGCCTATGCCAAGCGCACACAGACACTTCGGGTCATGTCATCATGCCTCGCAAAGGAGATTGTGGCACTCCGCTTATCGGCTGTGTCCTACTCTCGCTATGTTGGCGTAACACTACTTGATGGCGTGCAGGCCTAGCTATCAGTTGTAGGTGTGTTGCTTACTGCGATATCGTATCAAGACACCAATACAGGTGGCACTATGATGCATCTGAAGGTTGTGATCATCGGACTCGCCATGGCAAGAGGCTTTGAGCAATGCTGTGCTGCGAACACCTTTCAACATGGCATATATATAATCCTGTGTTGGTGGGGTGCACTACTAGCAAATTGTAAAACAGGTATCTTTTGTATAGCAACTGCATACAGAAGGTACATAAACGTAACAACATAACCTCAATTTTCTTAACCCTTAAACTAGTTAGTTCAAATGAAATTTCAATTACTTACTATCAACCTTGGTAAGAATTATCGAGTCTACTTGAAGCGAGAGACTGGTTCAGGTTTTAAAATATAAATATGTGGTGCTGTTCAAGGTGCTCTTACACTTCTACATATATTTAAAATAATCTTAGTACTAGATGGATTGAACTAGAAGTGCATTATAAATTTCGTTTGTCTATTTTTCTATTACCTCCAGGGCTAGTTTGAAAGTTGAGAAAAATTGATGCTGTGCGTACGTTGCGCATATGTACATTTTGTATGTAGTTGCCATACAAAAGATACCTGGTATTTACAATTTGCTAGTGCACCCCACCAACACTTTGAAGTGTTGGTGAGCTTGCCACGAACTAGAGCCTCCATGCACAGTGGATAGTCTGTCTTCTTCAAGTATATACCGTGGCACCGATTGACTGTCTATCAGGATTTTATCAGCCAAAGATATCTGCCCTGGAAATGAACGGGCTTACATATACATATGGGGATCTAGTTCCTCGCGGGCAATCACACAGCTGAAACTGGCTAGTGTTGATCTAGACTCACATCGAAACTTCCCGCTAATTACCAGGCTCACGGTTCAATTAATCTGAGAAATGTTTGCCCAGGTCAATAAGGTTGGTCAAAAGTCCGATCAATCTAATTGAGAAAAGGATGGTCCGATGAGAAGCGTCAACTCTGGAATAACGTGATTTTCATGTGACTTGAACAACTTCACGACTTCCCTATAGTTTTGGCGCCTTTGCAATTTATATTGCAATTTAGATCTGACAGAAGCGCTGGACACGGACCGTTCGAGATTTTCGTGGACCCTATCATGCAGGAGACGGACATGCAGGTGGAGTGTTTCAGAATTTCTCTAAGCGCAGAGGCTTTATGGAGTAACGACCCCCGGCCTTCGAAGGGGTAAACAATGGCTATCTCAAAGCCTGGAACCATTGTGCAAATGAAGCGGGTTGGATCAAAAGAAAAAAGCCGTTGAAGTTGGCCATGTACATTATTTTTCACCATACCTGTTTCAGCATACAACATAGTAGTAGATACTTGGCGACCTGTCAGAAGGCATTGTGGGATATCACATTCCCCGAAGTTCCCCTGAAGCTTCAGAATATTTCAGAATTTAACGGGGTTTCCCCGAAACAGAACAAAAACTTGCTTCGTAAAAAGTTGGAAGAGCGGAGATGTCCTCACTTTAAGGGGTTGAAACTCGGACTGTCACAGACAACCGCCCACGATCGACAGCCCTAACTAGAAAATATGAGACACCGTCAAACTCCCTCCGCTCTTGATGATCCTGATGGAGCATAGCTTAATTACGGTTGTGCGCTAGTGCAGCCTTGGGAGCATCCAGCGCTTCGAAAACCTCATGCTTCATCTATCTGTCACCTCCTAGATGCAGATGTCTCGGTCGCCCACAATTCTCCACCTATGGCTGGACTCACAGAGTGGAATCCTTGTCCTATGCTAGAAACCTCCGTCGAACTTGGGTGACCTCCGCTGTGATACGTGTTTCTTGGCAACGGAGTGCTGCCGCTTTTGTCAAATGGGAATGATGCTAGTGAGGAACGTACATATATAAGACCCTGCCATCCGGGCCACTTGATATTTCTCATCTATCCTTTGCATTCCATTCATTTCAAGGTCTAGTACCATTCATTCTCTTTTTGGGTTGACTTCATTGACTGAAGTCCCCTTTTCATTCTTTTTTCGCTCACCTTTGATACTTCGATCCTTTTCCAATCAAACGCTGTGCGTTTTTATCCAACTTCTTCAAGATGTCTATGTCAAAGATTGCTGGTCTCCTGCTTAGCTCGGCCGCCATGGTCGCTGGCCACGGTTACGTGTCGGGTGCTGTTGTTGATGGCACTTACCACGGCGGCTTCCTCGTGAACAGCTACAACTACATGGAGGAGGTGCCCGCCAACATTGGTTGGGCCGAGAAGGCCACCGACCTCGGCTTCATCGACGGCAGCGGCTACTCTAGCTCCGACATCATTTGCCACAAGGAGGCCACCCCTGGTGCGATCTCCGCCGAGGTCAAGGCCGGTGGTAAGGTTGAGCTGCAGTGGACCGAGTGGCCCGAGAGCCACCACGGCCCGGTCATTACCTACATGGCCAACTGCAATGGCGACTGCTCCAAGGTCGACAAGACTACCCTCAAGTTCTTCAAGATCGCTGAGGCCGGTCTGATCGACGACAGCAACGTCCCCGGCAAGTGGGCAACTGACGAGCTCATTGCCAACAACAACAGCGCTACTGTCACCATCCCCAGCGCCATCGCCGCTGGCAACTACGTTCTCCGTCACGAGATCATTGGGCTGCACTCTGCCGGCGAGGAGAACGGTGCCCAGAACTACCCCCAGTGTCTCAACCTGAAGGTCACCGGCGGCGGCAGCGACGCTCCTGACGGCGTCCTCGGCACAGCCCTCTACAAGGCCACCGACCCCGGCATCAAGATCAGCATCTACACCGCGATGGACTCCTACAAGATCCCCGGTCCCGCTCTGTACACTGGCGCCGCCTCCGGCTCTTCATCCGGCTCCGCCACCACTGCCCCTGCCACCACTGCCGCGCCTACTGCTGCCTCAACCGTGAGTGCCTCTCCTATCCAGAGCTCCTCTTCGCGCCAGCTCACCCGCACCCGCACTGCCCGTCCCACCTTCAGCCCCAGCGGCACACCCACTCCCTCGTCTGCTCCCACATCTGCTCCCACGTCTGCTGCCTCAACCTCCACCGCCACTGAGACTGCCACTTCTACTGCTTCTTCTGCTCCTCAGTATACTGACGAGCCTGATACACAGACTGCCAGCTCCCCCGCCGACAGCGTCTCCATCACTTCCACCGCCAGTGGCCAGTCTGCCCAGAGCACCACCCCCGTCTCCGGTGGTAACGACTCCGAGTCTAGTGCCAGTGCCAGCGCCGCCCCTACCGCTGCGCCCACCGCTGCCGCCACCTCCGGCGCCAGCTCTAGCTCCGGATCTTCCAGCTCCGGCGACTACTCCTCGTACCTCAGCTCCCTGAGCGCCGAGAAGCTCCTCGAGGTTATCCGCTCGACCCTGAAGTGGCTTGTCTCTGACAGCAAGGTGCACGCCCGTGCCCTGGCTCACTGAAATGTTCGCCCCACATGGTGGACTTATAGTTTTGGATGTCTTACATCTATTTCTATCTTCTCGGTGTGAATCTTGTTACTGAACGTCTGTGAAACTTGGATCGGGTATCCTCTCTTTTTGTCGATTGTTCGATTGGAACTGATTGTAACAACACCGCGACACGGATTTCTTTTATATTCTCTTTCCTCCCTGCATTTTGCATATAGGAGACGATAGGCCTGCTTTGGTCTTTTTCCTACTTTACCTTGACGAATGGAATCTTTGGACTGCTCAATTTTATGATCTCGTAGATGAAAGAGTAATATAAGGCTCTACTAACACCGCATAGACCTTTAAACGTAAAGCCACACAGCCATCCCAGCCCCTAAGTCCTCGATATAGATAGTGCACGAATTTGGGTCGCGTGAGACTGCTGTAAGAGAATCAATGCTTATAATAGACTAGACTTCCATTCGGTATGACATGGGTGGATTTGATAGGTATAATCTAGCCCTCGAATGCTTGAATCTTGGCCTATGGGAACTTGCTATATATACATGAACGTGCAGTACTGCTCGATTCTCAGCCAGCCATCTCATAGATGGGCTGAGGTGGACCCCAAATCCCAAGCGGCAAAGAACGGCGATATGTCCGTCTTCATCGATACTTGCTAGCAGATTGTTTGCGAAAGAGACATTCATATCACCATGTAAAGCATTTAGTGCTGGGGATAAAGCTAGGGCTTGGACTGGATTCGAACGAATGTTGAGCAATGGGGTACCCGTTTGATCAAAGCAGGTAATGAAGCTTTGTGGGTTTCCAGTGACAGCAACGAGAGTATCACCAGTTGACGCTAACACCATGGGTCCTGATTTCGGCGAAAACTCATACTCTTTTAGCTTGTATCCTATTTTCGCATTCCAAAGGCAGGTTTTGTTGTGGGAAATAGAGATGATAGATAGTTTGGCTATCGGAAGAGAAAGCGATGGCCTGGCATGTACTGCCATGATTCAGCACTCCAAGATATCTTCTCGTCTTGATATTCCAATATGTAATCCTTCCATAGCAGGAATCAATCGCGACCAGGTATATACCATCTGGCGAGAAGGACAGAGATGTGAAAAAGTTTGTTGAATCCATGTCGGTGTAAAGGTCTACATGGGTCCCTTGGATAGATGGCTTAAAGAGAAATATACGGATAATTGGCTTGCTCAAGGGACAGGATGCCAGCCAATCAATGTCCCGCGAAGAGATAGCTATGGCCGAAGCAGCTCCCCGAAAGCCACGGATGACTTGAAATCGAATGTCTCCGGGGTTCTTTGACCCAAAGGAATCTCAGATACGGATACCCGTGTCGCCAAAGGCAGCTGCCAGAAGCGAGCAGTCATGGGAAAAAACAAGCGCGTTAACGGAACAACCAGGGCCCTGAAATGCTCGGAGTATTAGCGTCGGATTTCTTGCATGAACATTATCGTACTTACGATTCCCAGAAGAAACCATGCGTGTAGTGGATACGGATAATCGAACCTTTGGGGCTGCATCCCACCTTGGGCCCAATATTTTCGGTCAAAGTGTTTCCCTGCTGCAGACCTGGGCAGATCCGAGGATCTGATTTCGGGCAAAGCAGTTATTGGCCCAGCATCTGCTACCGAGCTGGAGGTCGAGTGAGGTCGAGTCGATCTCGATTGACGCCACAGTGGTGTTTGAATTGGAAGATTTCAAGGAATGATTGCTGATCGAGGTGATAGTCTCCGGGGGCTCAGAAGCTACTCGGGTATTGAAGCTTGCAAACCCCTCTATCGTGGACTCATATAGGGAGGAAATTTGCGTATCTGCTTGGGTAGCGACAGAGTGAGAAGGCAAGTGCCTTTCTGCGGATGAGTGTGCAGTTTTAGTCTCTGCCGATGACGGCTCTTGTGGTAAATCTTCTTTCATCCATGGGAGCTCAATAGCTGTCTCTGCGGATGTGACTAACCATGCGTTCCTCTAACTAACTAGTTAGTGAAATGATAGGACTAAGAATGCAATTACAGTAGTTCGCAAGAAGCGAGGACTGTCATACTCAAGTTGAAATACCACGACTTAATTCTATCATGCTCAAGAGAACACAGATGTAATCTGTCTAGTGTACTGGTTGTTGGCTCGACTGTCGGCTCGAACCGACCCAGACTCATCCTCGTTGCCCTGCGCGGCCTAGACCTCGGAAAATTACCCCTGAAAATCTAGATCGAGCTTTAACAGGTGCCTGAGATACTCAGCCTCTTTCAATCCATGCAAGCCATTCTTTGAGGTCCGTGACTGGAAAAGGCAAATGCTCTCCCACAGCTTTGAGTGCTTCGAAAGAAATTCCATTGAGTTTGACGAGACTCCTCCCTTGAAGAAGGCACAATGAAAAAGCTACGCTGACAAATATTGTATTTTACTCGGGCTTTGTGCGAATGGAATTGACGGTCTATTCATCTCGTATGTCACTTCACTTCAAGTCTCAGTACCCGTACCGGTCTATGATGGCCCTGAATGAAGGATCTCGCAAAAGTTCTATTGCAGTCGGCCGTTTTTCTGGGTGGTAGTTAAAGACTTTCGACATGATAGATTGCATATGTTGCCGCTCGACCAGGTTAGCATCGGGACGAAAATATGCAATTTTCGCAGCAAGGTTATTGTCTAGATCAGGCGATTGAGACTAATCATACCATAAATCAAGTCCGCCAGGGTGTGTATAGAGACCTTTCCACTGCCTAGGTAGTGGGCCTAAGCATTCAACCATACCACTCACAACTCTACCCTCGAGAAATGTAGGAAACGGAGGAAATATAAGGTAGAGTATAGAGAAAATAGCTATATAGCTCCATATATCGCAAGTAAAACTTGGCTCTTACTTATAAAGTCGATCTAGAGAGCAATAATGTATAGGTAGGTAGCCGCGTTAAGTAGTAAGGTCGCTAATTTTCTTCGCTAAACTAAAATCATAGAGATAGAATTCTTCTATACGAAGGTCTTTAGGAACTTTGATAGGGCTTATAAGCTCGCCCTTTTTTTAGAGATCGACAAATAGTATTGTCTACTTTAAAGGCCGACCGAGTAACTAATACTTACCGCTTCTACTAAGACTATCGGTATAAGCTATTCCCTATATATAGTTTATTACATTCAAATCTATAGTATTTTTCTTAGTATATAAGAAAACGAAATAAGAGAATATCGATCTCACCGCGATATATAATTCTAGCTTTATATAAACTTGCTATAGTCTCTAGTAATTGTCGAGTAGTAGATATATAAGAGGCTATAGAAGTCCTTTTTAAGGTAAGAGTATAGATAGATAGCCTTTTTATAGGGAATACTAAGACGGTAAGACCCTATAGTAACTGTCAAAGTGCAAGGTGGATTACATGGCAGAAACAAGGTATGATACCAGAAAGTCATGTGACCCTTGGTACTCGGCATACCATACAAAAGTGCATATTACAGTTAGTCAGCAGGGTCCGTACAGATTGGTTAAATTGCGGATTCATGTCATTTTAGTTTAGTTAGAGTTCTCAATATCAGTCATTTTGTACCATACATTTCTATACGATAGATTTCTGTCAGTAACTTTTATCGTCTCGGGGTAGAAAGAAAGTCGTAGTATATATAACTAGGCGAGAAGTATCCTATACCGTTTTGATAATCTTATCCTGAATCCGAGTTTCGTTGTCGCCCTATTTCCCTAGGGCTATGACTTTGAGGGCCACGTTTCTCTTATCTTATAGGTCAAATGCTATCTAGATAGTTAAGCCACTACCAAAGCCAAGTTTATGTTCAACTAGGTACCTTTCGTTAAGCACTTCCCTAAGGCGAATAGGATAGAGGACATTTTGGTTATCCTCTGTTTCGTACCTATGCTATGGCTCAACAAGTTCTTCGAGATCAAGCTCCTCTTCTTTATCCTTCACGAAGTCACCAAAATCTGTTATGTTTCCAGGGGATGCTTCAGTGTTCGCCATTTCAGATAAATATGTCGATGGCAGAGTGGATGGATAATGAGAAGATTTGGTGAGGACTCAGGAGGGATATCAAGCAATATTGTGCCATTCGTCACACCGCCCGGTGGTGGCTCCTGGATAAGTGCAATGATCAACTTCATGATGCTCTCAGCCCCCAAATCTCTTCTTTCTGGATCTCACCACTCTATTCATCGGTCCCACTAGGCCTTGGTAGGAGTAAGCGCCATAGGTGGTGGCTTGGCCTAGTGCCAAGCCCTACTTGCCTGAGGCACCGAGAGAATGCAAACCCTGCAAACCTCTCGGGACCACAAGGGAAGCAACGGCCGATCACCTGACATCCAGTATATTGCCTATTTAGGTAGTGTCTGGTATATCATGTGTGATTTTCTTCATTTTCATGGCAGACTAATTCTCGACTCTATATTCATACATAGATGCCTTACATAACGTCTAAAAATCTAGTAACAGCTCTAACTACCAGTTAAAGGGTCATTCCTCTATTTTCTTAATTTCACATAGACCAATAAGATACTGAAAACAATATAAACAAAAGCTTAGAAGAAGATATTGCAGGGGTAGAGGAAGATAATCAGAGAAGATAATGATAAACGTCGTGAGACTTTCTAGACCTAATGTAGGCCTAATGTAGGAGCGGAAACTCTATATATCTGATAATGTCCTTTAGAAGATTTCTTTTATATGAATTTTATTTTGTGATAGCTAGAAGGATACTAACAAGGTATAGAAATACCGCTAGGAATGGTAATAAGCGTAGGAATAATAGTACGGAATGCCTTGGAGACATGCCGGACATCTCACCCTACGATGGACAATATAGGTCCAACGGTATAATACTGGAAGGTTGTATAGCATGATAATCTGAGACAAAAGGCCCTAGAGACTAGCTAATATGATACGAGAACATTGGTGTAATATGGGAAGCCCTGAAGGATGAGCAGTGTTGCTTAGAAACACATTAGTTTTATTTCTATCTATCCATTGCTAGGAAAGGAATCCTTTTATATTTCTTCTCGCAGCCTTCTCTGTGTCTTCACCTATATCAAAGAGAGGAGATACTATGAGGAATATACATCTCATGGATTAAATACCTGAAAGACTGCAAACATCAAATTCGATATCCTCAACAGCCTGTTGTAAATTTCAGTACAATAAACGGGTCTTTTTGATAAAAAAGAGCCCCCCATACTATCCCCACTAGTGTTAGATATCTTTATCGTAAGGTTTCCAGTCTGACAGAGAATCATAACCGCAAAATCCACTTGGACTATAGTAATCTCAGGTAGTACAGACTCTCCAAATGAAACATGTTATATACCAACAAAGTCCTGGAGTACAAGGCAGCGTTGGGGCACGTGGACAGCAACGAAATCATGCGCTGTATAAACTCTCGGGTCATTCTTCGATCTCTGTATACTCTGCCATACGGTCAATTTGATCTGCACTAGCAAAAAAGACCGCAACCATTTCCAAGCCATTCGGTACCCTCACCTAAGAAAGCCACCGACGCCCAGAGATACACAATGTCAACCCCGGAGGATACCAATGAAGCTGAAAGCAGCAGTACCTCCACCCCAGGACCAAGCACTGAACCTACTATCATCACCATACGTGGGTCCACACAGAGTCAAACAGATAATACACCTCGCGCAGATACTGCACGGCGCACAGAAATCTACACCGATGACCCGGGCCACGCGAGTCGCCTTACAGACGCGGAACGCCAGAGAGTAGAAGCACTCGCGGCAGACTCGAGAGGCGGAGCGATCTTCGTTACCTATGATCTGGTTCACAGAATCGATACGCTCATGGCCGATGGGACCCGTCGCACGGATGAGGCTTTGATGCAGTACTTGTTTCAAGATGATATCTGGGAGGCTGTTGATACTAGTGATATGAATATTACGGAGACGCGGGGGGTCGGTAGGGATGGCGATGGTAATGGAAGGCAAGGCGGCGAGAGCGAATTGAAATTAACGAATGGAACAGAGGAGAGCCATGACAAGGAATTGAAGCGACAGTGACGGTTAGTTTAATGTTGGGTGGAAACAACTGGGTTTCTGCGATTTGGATGGTTTTGTGGCGATGAGCTGGGGTATGTTATCTGGGAAGGTAGTCTAATCCATCTCATCATGAGTATCTTTCTTCATTTCTAGCAGTATGCTACATGCTTGATTTGTCGTTTGTACAGGAGAGTTGCTTCTATCTAGCAGTGATATGAACAAATAATCTTCTGCGTGGCGATCATTTCTTCTTTTTGGTCTTATCCACAACCTCGATCATTTGCGGCTTGAGTCCACGGCAAACAAGGGCCGTCTCAATGGCCTTTCGCTGGTCGCCCTGAACCAAAACTTCCATGATCCCCTTTGGAGCACCAGTAGCCTGTGTGACACTAGTGCTACCGGCACACTTCTTCTGCAGCTCCTGTGCCAACAGACCGGGAATAATGCCAAAGACCTCCAGAGTCATGACTTTGGTAACGGTTTTAGAACCTGTCCGCTTCTCGAGAGTAACATGGACCTTCGGTGCGGTGCCTGCTTTTGGCTTGACGTCTGCGATAGTTTGACCGGTCTTTAAAATTACATGGTACGGCGACAGCAGGGTTTTATCATCCATGAGTCGTTTAAAGAGACCATCGCGAGTGACCTTCCCGCGTGCAAGTGTCCCTTTATCTTCGGTTGACGATGAATTGAAGATGGTGTTCGCAAGGAATGGGTTGACGGTTATGATGCGTCGGTTTTCTTTTGAGATGATCGGTGGATTTTGGGATTCAAGATATTGATCCAAGTGACTGGATACTTCGGAGTATTTGTAGAAGTTATTTGTGTCGCTGGTAGCGAGGGCAGGGAAAATGGTTGGCACTAGCTTTCCTGATGGCCGATATAGACTTTGTATAGTAATCGTCTGGCCCACCGAAGGGTCGGATCCATCTGGCGCAGCCGACTTCTTGCCTTCAGGTGCAGCCGACTTACTGTTCTCCAAGGTACGCGGTGAAGGCAGTCTGTATGGTACAAATCGCTCGACACGATGGTCCCCAAAGTCGACATCCAAAATGACGGTTTCTTGACCGTTACGTTCCTTGGTTTTGACAAGTTTCGATTTGTCCAGATGTTTCATGAGCTTTTTGACGTTCTTCCAACTGGTTTTTTTGATGTTGTAATGCTGAGCCTGTTGGGGGGTGTACACGGGAAGATAAGGAGTAGTGAAGTTGGCGATCAATGCCGAAGCCGTGATTGGCAGTGGAAGGCCATGGTCCGTTGCTGATGGATTATCCTGCTTGAGCTTGTAGAGGGCGTAGACAAAAGCATTAACGAACGCCTCGTCAATTTCTATTATTTGTCAGTACTTGGTTGATTTCATTTCAAAATCCAACTGCTGGCTCCAACTGCTGGCTGAGAAAGAAGGGAGGTATGGGTGACTCACCCTCTGTTGTGGGTGCCTCCTCGGTCACGGGCTCTTCTGACGCGATTGGGTCATTGCTTGATGTTTCAATGTCCCTAGACGCAGTTGTAGCCCCACCGTCCTCGATTCTCAACTCCTCCATTTGTTCCTCAACACCCTCAGTTTCATCCTCGTCCCAGCCCTGCAAGTACTCTGGAGCCGGACGACCCGGCAGTGACGCAGAGCTCCACGCCCAAAGTTCATCACCCTCCCAATGCAATCCACGGACTGCATGGCCCTTTGTGCCTTGTACCTCCCCCAATGCCGAAACGTCGATCTCACATATGCCTACAAAAAGTGGCACTGTATGCCTGTCCATACTTGCGACCGCGACAACGGCGCCCTTGACCGCCCTTTTGGGGAATGGAGGTTCATTCGCCAGGCCCGGTGTCATTAAGTCAGCTCCACCATGGAGCTTTCCCATAACAAACTCCGGGGTGTAGAGTAATGGGACTAAATTGGGGTTGTGCCATAAAGTGTAGACAGTTGGGTATAGTCGTTTGTCAGCCCCTGGGCCGTGTTCCAGCTTGAACCATAGCACCCGCTCATCGCCGTCGGGATGTGTGCCAACATATACGATCCCTTGAAGTTCGCGAAGGTCTGGACCAGCGGTGGTTGTAAAACGGGCAGTCTGAGTGTTATCGGGCAGGAGGGCATTTCGGATCGATGTAAGGCTTAAGGCGGGGGCAGATGCTGTGCTGGGCTCGGACGAGTCTGCTTTGGTGGGGGTTGAGGTGACGGGGATCTGGTAATCTTTGATAATTTGGTCGGCAATCTTCCTACGATCAGAAGACCGCAGCGGAGAAAGGTTTTTGATCTATTCTATATTAGCATAGAGTCCTTTGAAGTGGGAGTGTTGCATACCCAGCAAAGCTTGGAGGGGTAGTGCGGGGCAGAGATCATTTACCGTAGGCTTCTTTTTGAACATAATTTCAAGCGTGTAGCTATAAACTACAAGCGCAGAGTATAGTTGATTTCAGACAAGGGGAACTGAAGAGCTAGAGAGTGAGAAGATGTGAAGGGTGACGTGTGAACAAAGAATCTCCCCGAGGTCTCCACATGGCCCGAAGAGGAAAAGAACTGACTTCCAAGGTTTCTTAGCATTTAGCGCATAAAATATAATTACTAACCGGCCCTTACATTTTTTACCAAAATTACAGACCCTCGCATAGCGAGGGTCCGTATTTTTGGTAAAAAAAAAAGGGGCCGGTTAGCACGTAGATTCTCTACATGTAGTTGTATATTCTTTACACGATCTCTAATTGAATAATCTGTTTTGGTAACTACGTCATTTCCAACACATCTTTCATCTTTAATTTATTTCACCGTGAGACCTCCTCTTCCAACCTACGCTTAATCGGCTTCTCAACAGATAAGTCGAGAAGCAGAAAAAGCAACTGGTTGAAGAATTTTAGCAAGTGGTCGGGGCAATCATGCTAGTACTAAAGAGCCCACTATTAGTTGTTTCACTTTCGAGACTTATCGGCCTACTCGAAAGGATTGTTTAGCTCAGACTCAACCCACTACACTCGGTTTTAAGTGTGCCAGAATGACACTTTGCCGGTATGGTTTTTTCATCTATTATTTAGAGACTTCCTTCTTAATCCAGAAACACGCGAGAAGACTTTATTATGGGTAGATAAGAAGGCCGTACACTATAGGTTGACTACTCGATGCCTCCTTATATGCCGGAATTTAAAAAAGAATACATCTGGACTATCAAGTGATAGGACACAGCGTACGGAGATTAATTAGCAGACTATCGATCACTGTCTTCCTCCAAAATTGCAATACTCCTCTCGATATTAGGCACATCACCTAGCACGAAGCAAAACCTCATTCATTGAAATGAAAAGTGCATTTTTATTCCTACAGAGGCATTTTCTGCGAATATTTTGAAAGTTTCCACGCTAATTCATGGAGGTTGAGACAAACATTCATTTTTCCGATTTTTTACACGATGCTACGCGATTTATCCTTAGAAATAGGCAGATGGCTGATGAATACCCCTTCAAATTTATTGCTCGGGTCTTTTCACACTAACGGCATCAGTGATTCGCAATCAGTTCGAAGGAGAACTCCCAAGTTGGGTACGTGTATTGTTAAATTCGTAAGAGATCTGGGGTATAGAATTGTAGACTCTCGAGGGTCATTTGGGTCCAGTTCCATCAGTGGTTTTCTCGGCTGATGGCCGACTGCTGGCGCTGGCGACAGCTTCTAAGGATAAGACCGTCCGACTCTGGGAGACGGCAACTGGTGCTCTACGGCAGTCTTTCGAGGGCCATTCAGGCGCCATTATCTCGGTCGCCTTTTCGCCCGATGGCCAGCTGGTAGCGTCAGCTTCTAGGGATAAGACTGGGGACATATATTAGCAAAATACTTCTCTCTCGCTATCACTCTCTATAAAATATTCGAGAGCTTTACGAAGATCGTTGCCCTCTAAAAATAAAATAGCTAGGATTATTATAAATTGTATCGCTTTGGCTACCGAGGAGTTTGAGGGAATTAGAGGAAAGCTTAGTAGTAGAATTATACTAGTTATCTACCTTCCTAATTTTCTCCTATATAGGTTTCTCCTTTTCATTATATTAGTAACGAGCGTGAGCAAAGGTATCTAAAAACAGACCTTTAGAATATCTTCCGGAACATCTTGTTCTAGAAATGGGGATAACTCGTTTGGAGCAGAGGTCCAAAGACTTGTGAATTTCGTCGTCCTGTGATAAGACGCGGGAATAGTCAGTTCACGAATGGTTGCAATCATTTGAGACGACTTACACAAAGTCGTCATCGATGTTCGAGGATTGGACAGGTATTTAGAAACCATTCGGACACTGTAACCGAACAGCTCCGAGCTGAAGGTGGACGAATCTGCCCCGTATTAGGCCCAAATATTGACAGATCACGCGGTAGAACTATTTAGCAGTCGACTAGTTTATGCAAGTTATGTATATAGCTAATAGGCTCGAGGTATGCATCCACGCTATCTCTATCCCTACTCGGGTCTATATGAGCAATGTTATTATTCAGTTCTTATAAAATCACTTCGCTATATGTTACACCTCAACTCCAATCAAAGGTAAACCGGCTTCCCAAAACAATATGCACTTGCTCTACACATCCAGTCGGGGAAGCAGGCAATAGGTACTCCCAAAATGCAATGTCAACAGTATACCATCACATCATCTCCCTTCGGGTGTTGGTCGTCGATTCTATCTCAGGCGGTGGCGCGAAAAGCTCCTGCGGCACTGGCTTAGCCTTCATGTAGGAGCTGCCGTCCGGTGCTTGATCCCGACTTCCAGTAATCTCTTGCGGTGATGACCGTTGTCGCCGTCGGAAAAAGAGGAACCCAAACGCAGACAGCACCGCCAGTCCGGCGACGCTCACGCCGACACCGATTCCTGCTTTCGCGCCAGTCGAGAGTCCACCCGCATCAGATGATGCAGCTTCCGAGGTTGGAGTAGTCGTCGGGGTAGATGAGGACGCCAGGGTAGATGTGGATGTTGTCTCACTGGACTTCACGTGGAATCCCGGGGAGTATAAACGAGGGTTAGAGGGAGCAAAGCTTTCCCCAGTTGGTTTAAAAGTGAGCCCGTAATCGTTGGTATCTGATAGCGCTTCCTCATCAATGGCGACTTTCCAATTAAAAGTTCCTGAGTACGAAACATCTATCGTGCTAGCTATTCCGCAATATTGTCAGTCTAGCATCTCACGATTTGTGTTTGGGGATCACGTACTTGAAATCTTTTTGGACCATGTGGAGAAATCGGTGTCCCATGCATTCACCCACAGATCGGCTTTGCTCGTGCCGTTCATATTGCGATTCAAGACAGAAGAATCCCAACCAGACCAGTCAATGGTTAACGTAGACCCAATGTAATAAGTAGTAACGAAGTCTTTATTGTTTCCGCTAGGCGTTCTCCATACAGTTCGGGTTGGCGCACTTTGAGCCACCTGGGACACCGAGATCAAGAGCAGCCATACCGACGCCAGGTTGGCCATGAAGCATAGCAGAAATGGGAGCTCCCCGTTATCCCACAACAAATAAAATGATGTTGTTTCAAGCCCGAAGAATCCGAGAAAGGAAAAGCGGAGGGACCAGATCTTGAGGAGGTTTGTTTTGGGAGTTGGAAAAGTAAACATTCCCCCAAGGCCCAACCCCTGCGAGGTGCGAGATACCTAGGTACTTCTATGCACGACCCATAAATCATGCCAAGTTTAGTATGCACTAGCAATCAGTTGGGAACTGGCAACCGACCAATATACAAAGATGAATCTAACTACGAATGACCTTTCACTTTCCTATTTGATTTACGGTTTAGATGCGCCACTCTCTTTCTTGTCTCGAGCTCAGGAACCGTGTGTATTATGGAACCAGTCTTCCCATGTCGTGTGCCAAGAAGAAACTGCATCCCTTGGCAGTTGGGATCTGCGGCTGTGTTCTGTTACATTTTCAGCCCCTCAATATAAGTCATTTTGTACCATACATTTCAATACTACAGATTTCTGTCAATATGCGCAATGGGATGTGAAGAGAAGGTTAAGAAATGTTCAAGTCGCATGTTTATTCTATTCACTTCTATGATAAGGCATCGATATAGATCAAACACGAACACCGAAGTCAAAATGCTGGAACGTGTCTAGTCCATCCTCATTACGGTCTGCTTCTCGCTCGGAGAGGCCCTGTACCCCTTCTCAACAGCACCATCCAAATCGACCACATTAATTGAAGATTCAGCTCGCGGATGAATCAAATTCTGTTCAAATAAACGAGTCAAGATTTGCATCTCTTCCGCAGTATCTTCAGTTGTAGCAAGACCAGAATTACAGCCTACAAGCTCAATCTCCTTTCGATAGGCCTCGAAAATGTCCAAACCGAGCTTTGTAGATCCCCCTCCTCGTGGCGCAGCAATCCATGCGTACCGACCTTTGACAGCCAAAGCCTGGATGGCAGCATTCATGATATCGAGGCTTCCGATAGTATCGATCACCACATTGACACCCATATTGTTGGCGAGAGAGGGAATTTTGCTCTGAAACTCTGCAGAAATATCGCCTTCCAATATGATATCTGGATTGTCGTTTTTGTTTCGAGTTGCAGTCAATACACGCTTGCACCCTATTGCCTGAGCGACCTGAACAGCAGAAGATCCCACGGCCCCGCCGGCGCCCAGGACAAGAACAACGTCATCTGGCTTTGTTCTTGTCCGTGTGAGACATCGCAGAGCTGTCGTGAAAGGAACCCCAACTGTAGCAGCCTGAAGGAGGGAAATTGTGTTGGGCTTCTCGATAAGCATGTTCTCGGGGATGAGGCAGTATTGCGCATGTGGGCCGTCCATCTTGAAACCAAGTTCGGCACCACCAGTTCCATAGACGGTTTTACCGATCCATTTGGAGTGCATAGCACTCGACTCATGCTTCAAGTCGATCACTATGCCGGAGTAGTCACGACCCGGAATGCGGGGGAAGGTTGTCTTCGGAAATCCGCCGATACTGTTGAATTTATCTGACGGATTAATGCAAGAGTATTGGATTTTGACGAGAGCGAGGCCAGTGGTGGCAGTCGGAATTGGAAGATTGACAAGTGAAAGAGTTGGCAGAGAGGCCTCGAGCTCTTTCGACAGTTGCAAAGCCTTCATCATTGCGTATGCGATGAATTTAGTAAGAATATGCTCGATATTGGTGAAAGTAGGACGGAAAAAATGTATTTGCAACTAAATAGTATTAAAGAGACCGGAACTCGTTATATCTCGAGTCAGGTCGAGTGATATCTTTGGTAGCCACTTGATACTCCGTTCTCCGTTCCGATCCGATCCAATGCCATTCCGATCCGATCCCATGCCATTCACGCCCCTAAGCCGCAAGTGTGCCGACTTAGCCCTGACATTGGACAGTGTTGAAATACAAGAATGTTCGCCTTCTGCCATCTAAAATTCATCTTCTGCAAAAATTATTCTATATCCATCTAGTTTCCGAACCGCTCGTGCGATTACCAACCAGTCAATGGAAATACCAATGAACCCGCTGCATGAATATATATTCATTGGCGTGCTGTGTGCTGCTCAATTCATGACCCAGGCAGGCCTTGCCCTTGCTATTGTACCTCTTCACATCATTGGCGATAGCTTCCACGTCACCAACCCCGGGCAATTAAGCTGGTATGCCGCCGCGTACAGCCTAACAGTCGGTACCTTCATTCTCATTGCAGGAAGACTAGGGGACCTCTATGGACATAGACTCATGTTCATCAGTGGTTTTGCTTGGTTCGGTCTATGGTCCCTCCTTGGAGGGTTTTCCGTATGGTCGAACCAAATATTCTTCGATATTTGTCGTGCATTTCAAGGTATTGGGTCGGCCTTCTTGCTTCCAAATGCGCTAGCTATACTGGGACGCACATACCCCCCTGGACCTCGAAAGGATATGGTTTTTAGTATCTTTGGCGCGACCGCACCAGGGGGATTTGTTGTTGGGGGTGCGTTCTCGGCTCTCCTAGCTGAACGTGCTTGGTGGCCATGGGGATATTGGATCATGGGAATCGTTTGTATTGCCTTTTCGGTCTTTGGAATACTGGTTATTCCCAAATCCCCGTCTCTGAAATCATCGGATCAAACGCCATGGTGGGTCAAATGTGATCTACTTGGGGGTTTACTCGGTATCGCGGCGCTCATTCTCATTAATTTCGCTTGGAATCAAGGAGCAAGCACCGGCTGGCCGACTGTCTATGTCTACGTTCTTTTGATCGTTGGATTTCTGTGTCTAGCTCTATTCTTATGGATCGAGTTGCACGCAACCTGCCCCTTATTACCTCAGGAGATTTTCTCCGAGGATGTTGCATGGGTGCTAGGCTGTATAGCTGCCGGTTGGTCCAGCTTTGGAGTTGTGGTCTTTTATTTCTTCCAATTCATGGAAGTCATCAACGGAGAGGTACCCCTTTTGGTGCTTGCGAAATGGGCACCGTCGGCTGTGTCTGGTGCAATCGCTGCAGTTACAACCGGGTTTATTCTAGCTCGGTTGCGTCCCAGTGTGATCATGTTGATCGCTATGCTTGCATTTACGGGTGGTCAAATCCTCTTAGCCACACTGCCTGTTCATCAAACGTACTGGGCCCAGGCATTTGTCATTTCTATCTTGACCCCATGGGGCATGTAAGTATATAGTCCCCAGTGCCATATTCGATATGTGTCGATGAACTAATATTCTATCAGGGACATGTCTTTTCCATCCGGAACAATTATCCTCAGCAATAAAATGCCACCGGAGCATCAAGGTCTTGCTGCCTCACTCGTCAATACCGTTGTGAACTATTCCATCTCGATTGGACTTGGGCTTGCTGGAACCGTTGAAAGTCAGGTTAACCGCGGCGGCACAGATACATTAAGAGGTTATCGGGGTGCAAGCTACATGGGTATTGGCCTCGCTGGTCTGGGGGTTTGCGTTGCGACCATGTTCGTCATTCGAAGCTTGACCCGACGTGACAAGGTACAGTCCACAACCACGGCGGATAATTCAAACACGGAAGATGGGTTTTGAGATCTTAATATGAAATTTGTATATAATTGTAATTTCAGATATTGAATAATGTTTGCAGGTCAATGAAGGGTGACTCAGGGTAAAGATCAAAGAGAGAAGCGACTTGCGGATCAAACATCGCCAAATCACCTTGTCCTCGTTGTCCTCGAAATGAAGCATCATTTTCCGGCCGCATTCCCTTGGCTAACCGAAGAAGATTTGCTTGTTTCTCCTTCTCCCCCTGGCATGCACTAGTTAATAATAGCAATGTGCTGAAGGCTTCCTGGGTAAGATGAGTACTGAAATGCTGAATAACCGACTCAAAGGTTTCAATTGTTGGTTGGATATGTGTAAGTGTCTCTGTTGTCCCAATCGAGAGACACACGCATACAAATTGAAAGAGTGCATTTGTGACATTCCACCACGGATGGAGTTGAGCCGACAACCGTCGGGCTGCAGGGAGGGCCGCGGTACCTGCTTCAACTACGAGATTGGTTTGTTGTCTACTGAGACCAAGACCCAAAATATGGAGACGACGATGAATGGCAAAACATAGCTCCGCCCTTGCAAGCAGCAGAAAGTCATGATCTACTGGTGTGGCCATCAATTGCTCCATGGCCTGCAAAAGCTGGGTCTGTTTCGTAATCGGGTCCGAATGAGTCGTTGCAGTCGAGATTTTGTTGGTAAGTTCCGATAATTGTAGAGTGAAGTCACCCTGTCGTGGACGGATATGATGATGTACAGCAGAATCAAAGTGTATTATACTCTTTCCATAATCATATGCAATCATGATGTGGAGGCTCTGAGCAACGGATGTGATGCGTGCGCATAAATCAGAGTCGTCATGCATTGATGTATTTGTGCCCTCTACGGAAGAAGCTAGCCGTGCTGCATCATAATGTAATCCAGTGAGCTCGACCAAATGTAAAGTGGTTGCACTTTGCAGCCACGCTACATTGGGTCGACCAGTTGTGCGGGAGTAAATGGTCCTTAAAATCCAGGCCACGACTAGGTCCTGCGAGGGGCGACGGCTGATAACAGGGTCATCAAGCAGATTCTTGGCGTGAAGTACAATCTCCAACTCCTTTTCTTGCCCGAGTCGATTGGAGAATAGAGACCCTAATGCAATGACACCAGTGATCACTGCCTCGAAATGATATCCCTCGAGTCGGTCCTGCCAGTGTGCCTGAGCCCTTTGAAAAATGGATTCCATTTTCATAAAGCCAAAGACTGGGTGAATGACGGAGGTGAATACATCAATACAGCTACTTGCTTGGTCCCAGGAAAGAAGCTGTGGAAGCCGAATTGATAAGGAGCTCTCGGGTTCTTTTCGAATCCCAATATGATACCCAAATGAATGAAGGCGTGGAGGTTCAGGCAGTTCAAGTCCTATCCCCAAAGACCTTGCCTGGGAAACAGATGAGACATGGCTCAAAAATCTTCCTTTCTCGCGCTCCAGGAAGCTTGCCTGTTGTTCAATTCCTCCCGTTGGGACTGGGGCATCAGAGGGGGCATGTTCAGGCGTTGGTGGTAGGCGTTCCGCGGGCGTCATCTGCGAGGCACTAGGCGCAGCTCGAGCACTTCTTTGCGGTTTTCCATATTCATATCGACAGATATATTCATAACGGACGCAGGTCGAGCAAGGTACTCCGCCATCGCATTTTCGCTTCCGCTTTCGGCATTCGTCGCACGCACGTCGTGGCCGCAGTCGCGTACCTTCGGGCTTGGGGCTGGGTTGGTGAGAACTCATTCTAAAGGAACCTAGCGTGTGGAGCTTAGCCAATCGCGATGCAAAACAATCCCGACCTAAAGCAATCCCGGTCGGATTGCAGAACAGATGGGTTGGGAGGCGGAGCGGAACGGAAGAGGACGGATTACGATGGGAGCTAAAAGCGCCACGAGCTTTACTCGGATTTATACCGGAGTTAAGGGATAGTAAGATTAAGCATAAAAGGCAGACCCACAGTGAGATTCCCTTCATCGGCCCTCTATCATTACCTTGTCATTTCCATACAATGAGTCTATCACCCTTCCTCAAAGCTGTTGTGGGCAGTGGCTCTGTATACAATATTGCCAATCGGAAGAGGAGCCAGGTCTCAACCAGGAAATGGCATTACGGGCTGCAATGTTGTTATTATGACTGTGGCCGGGTCACTCGAGCCTTGGCAAGAATTTGAACTATGTATTATTTCAGAATGCTAGAAATTGCATCGAAGAAGACAGAGATATATACAAGCGGTAAATCCTCAAACCCAAAAAGCACCAAGTCCCAACCGGTCGCTATGCACTGTGATGTTCAAAAATCGCTGCTGGCAGATGAACAATGGCGTTAGTAAATCGAACAAGGCATCGTAAAATTGCAGGCGGAAAAATGAAAGAGATCGTCCGATTGACTCGGTGTAATCGGTTTGAAGGCCTTCTCGATGGGTCCAATTCCTTGTGGAATCGACAACCCCAGACCACCGTTATGTGCATTATGGAACAAATGGTGCTGCATGCAGAACATGGCACGGGTATTATGTATATATGTGCAAGTGCCGGGGCGTGTCCGGCTGGATTCGCGTCACCCTTTGGCAGACGCCTCATCGGAGCATAGCACCAAACTCTTCGCATTCTCTGCTTCTGGCTGAATCTGTGATGTCGCTGGAGAGAAGTTCAAGGCCTCGGGTCGTCAGGACTATACTTCCAGCGTCTGTGATTCTCTGCGATCCACCACTGGGACACGTGGGCGGCCTCGCTAAGCCACCTGGCGGCTTCAAGCCCGTGCCGCGTCTGTACAAGATCAAACAAAGTCACGATATCGAGGTCTTCTTCGGCGGCGAACTCGAGTGGATCGGCGACAACATTGCTGAATCGCCACGGGGCATTTGGGATAAGCGGGACGACTAGACGATACGGCTTCGCGGCTGCTCGCATGGAGACCCAGGTTCCTCCAGGGTTCATAGTGGAGAAATGCCACTCTTGCTTCTTATCCTGCTCAGGAATGAGTGGACGTAGCAACGACTGACCCTCGTATAAGGGAAGCAGGTCCTTCAATATGTGTGCTGACTGTTCGTTGATATTGGAGGTTTCGATTAGTATATCAAGGATGCTGGGAAGCATCTGAGTCGAGAGGACGGCGCCGCTGATTTCGACCAGGGGTAGCTTGGGGTGGGCGAAGAGCAGGGGAACATGGAAACTGCCGACGTGGGGGTCATGGTTGGCTGTTATACCACCGTCATTTGGAAGAGATAAACCACTATAATCAAGTTAATAAAAAATTCGATAGGTTGCAATAAATGAGCAGAACTTACTGGTCACCTGCCATGACAAGCAGGGTTTCATCGGCGACTCCAGCCTCGGCGAGGATTTCAAGGATGGTGGCCAGCCAGTCATCCTGATACTTGAGAGTATTTAGGTACCGGTTCAACTTATCGTTCCATCCAGCGCCATTCCCGAAGTAATCCTCGTAGTCACCAGGCTTAAACCAAGGAGTATGGGTATTGTGGGTTAGATGACCGATAAAGAGGCGAGTGTTATTCTTCTTGGCCTCGGCAAATGCATCCCGCATATAGTTCTTCAGTGTGTGGTCCGGATGACCATATTTCTGCTCATCCTCTGGCTCCTCCGGGATGTATATGGCACCGGCTTCATTGATTGATTCTTTTGTCGTGATGTCTTTGAATCCCATGGTAGGAGTAAGGTCCTCCTGGTGGTCCCAGGTGCCATAGTGGGACTGCATCCACTTAGAATACCACGGCCAGGAGGTCCAATCCTCAGTGTCACTAGTGATGTTGGATTGCTGGGTCAAGGCGTCAAATATGTGGGGCAGGCAAGGCTGGTAAATATCGTGGAAGTACTCAAGATTATCTTGAACGGCCATGGGGCTCACACCGCACATAGTGCCTGTAATACTCTTCATGGTGTATGTACCAGATGTGTACGCATTTTTCGCGCTAAGGCCGCCATAGGGCTTTGGACGATCCTTGTTCTCCTTAAACCCAGTCTCAAACCCGGTGAACTTTTCAGCGATAGGGGTGAGATTGGCGAGTTTATCAATAACCTCATCGGGGATCTTCCCGTCCCAAGACTTTTTGATGTGCTCCATGATGTAAGAGTCGGAACGGAAGGGAAACACGTCCTGCCGATTGCTCTCTAATTTGATAAGAACAACATGCTTGATCTTGACATCTCCGCTGTGGAGCACGTCACGGATGGGCTCCAAAATGTCGTTCTGAAGGTTGGGAATGTGCAAAGGATCTTTCATCGGGTTATAGTGTTCATACACATAGTCCTTGGGGTCGGTGGTGTTGAAGTGATTTATGTGGAAGGGAGACCAATCTGGCCAGGCAGTTGCCGCATCACCCGTATGTAACCAATCGAATGTCGGGAAGGAGTCTAGAGCAGTTTTGCCTTCTAGCCAGCTGTAATCGCCCGGCAACGATGCAACCGTTCGTTGAGAAGACCCAAACCTGAGGCCGCCGAATGGGGCGAGAGGCAAAGATGCGGAGAGGAAACTGTAAGCCATATCGTGGGGACGAACGACACGGAGGAAAAGTAGAATTGCGCTGCACGATACGACGATAGCGGGCTTCAGCAATGCCTGACTCTTCGGCACAGGTGGGTCTTGAGGAGCATCCAGCTGCGATACGGAATCGCTGTTATCATCGCCCACTTCGTAGTCGTCGATTGCAATTTGCTCGTAGATATCTAGGTGTGGCAGAGCTTGCTTATTGGGACGGAAGTAGCGGTATGTCGCGGACAACACTACACCCCAGACCCTCAGGAAAGCCGCGGTGACCCAGGATAGATACGGTGTGGCGTAGAATCCGCCGACCAAAATCGACGTCTCGAGAAGGATAGCGATGAACAGGGCAGACAGGACAGTCCCGGCGGAGGGCTTCTCCTTGCGGAAGCCGCTCGACATGCGCCAATGGATCTCCGAGCCCATGTGGATGTAAAAGGAGATGTTGGCGGAAATCATCGACGATACACCTAGACTGGGAGATAATTAGCCATTCGTTATTTGTCCGTAATGAGATAAATGGCTGCTTACCCGAATAACGTGATAAACACGGCCGCTAAATCCCGAGTCGTTCGCCATTCGTATGATCGGGCCAGGCTGCGCGCACCCAGAATGAGCAGGATATCCAGGAAAAAGAAGGTGGGGCCCCAGGCGAGCAGGGATAGCACCGTCAGCGCATCGAGATGGACGTAGATATGGAAGGCTTTTGAGAGCAAGAGGGATATGAAAATGACGGAAAATAAATATGCGCGGGAGGCTGCCCAGCCACGGTCGAGATGGGCCTGGGGGGATCTGGCGACTTTGACGGCGAAGATGGCTGCAGATTCAAGCTTCCCACGCAGCCGCTGGGAAAGACCACCTTGCAGCTGCCAGGCAGGTTTCATGATATATACAGAAAAAGGTGGAATGCGTCAAATCATGCAAGAATGTTGCACCTGAACTGACTGAGGGACAAAATTCTCCCAGCCATGAATGTAATGGAGGAGGCGTAAGAGGGATGAAGGATCCGATAAGGATTTGGAGAGGATAGAAATACGGAGAGCTTTGAAAGAATAATCATGGAAGACGAGAAGATCCACACAGGGTCCACTATCCACACGTGCCCAAAGGTGCGTAATATATCCCAGAGGTCTTTGGGAGGCAAAGATCAGCAATCCCTATCATCATAGGGCAAAATCTCCCTACTAATCTGAGATATTCCCGCCCCCGCCAAGATTCCTAAAATAGCAGGTGAGCACACGAGGGAAAACATCTGGCCCCGGGCCATTGGAATTCTTCTGGGTATTAGTGAACATTAAAACATGGAAGACTGCCAATCGTGTCCATAGTACAATAATATGCATACCAACCCTTGAAACTGCCGAAGTAACACCTTTTAAACCCCCTTGAGGCGTTTGTGGAGGCGGCCTTGGCAAAGCCGCAAAACGACACGACACGTACCCCCTGAGCTCCATATTTACATAAGTACCCCATCCATCCATGATTAGTTAACTAGTAGTTAGTTAGCAGTTTTATGATCTCACGTAAGCAGACACAATTTATGCTATCCATGGATGCAAGTTTGATGCTAGAGTTTCCAAGATTGTCCCCTATTATTGTAACATTGAATTTGATAGTACATAGTTCATCATCGGGAAAGACTCGATAGTGTCGACCTTTGGCTTCCCAAGCCTTACAACTACACCCAATGTGCTAGCTACATATGGATATCTTGAAACTACATCATTCCTATCCCAGGTCTGGTTCTATTGCCAAATGGAAGAAGTCAATCCAAAGTCCGAAAAATCCAAAAATGTCGGATTCAAAATCAGAAATCAAAAGTTTCCCCAAATTCACCAAGTGAAAGCCGATTATCCAAATTCTTCTCCAATGTCTCTCTACATCCACTAGCTCAGTAGAAGTTTGACCTAGATTCACCTCACTCCGATGTCCATCTGGACACTATGACCAATACAGTGACGCATCCCGGTCCAGAACCAGGATATTAGTCTCCGTCGGAGCCGTTGCTGTCACTGTTGTTTGCCTTGCCGTCCTTGCTACAAGGGCCTTTGCTGTTGCCTCGAGTGTACTGGTTGCTTTGATAGCGAGCATTGATGGCACATTCACTGTTGCTACCAATGAGATACCCTTCCGTTATCATTGACTGGGATCTTCGCGGCTGTGTTATTACTACATGGTCCCATTCAGGTGAAGGATGCATGATGCGATTTCACGTAGGACGTGGTGAAGCACAACAGTAATAATAAGAAGCGTTCAATAGAGCCATTTTCGCTAGATAAGAGCTGTGAAGTGTGAAGCTATCTAAATGAGTGTCCTAGTGACATAAACAGCCAACAGCAAACATCAACTCGTTGGAGTTGAGACTGGGAAAGTACGTTATAGCGCCCGAGGAAACCACAGCCTAGGGGCCATGTCACTATACAATTAAAGGGCATTATGAGAGGAAACCATAGGAAACACAAGACGGACAATGGAGCGCAGGTAGGATCATTATTAAAAGCCGAAGGAATATATAGTTTGACGTTGGGATACCAAGGGTTCTGACCACAACGGGCGTAGGAATTTGATTTATAAAAGCTGTATAGTGGCGGCGCGTGTAAATCTTGATGATAGCTAAAAGCAACTATAAACGCAGACGTTGAAATATAAAACCATGGGGAGCACAACGCTAATGGAGTTTTTATGACCAACCGTAGGGTAAAGTCGAACATATAAATAGTAAAAGCGTAGTGTCTGGTGCGGGGCGTAGAATATTTCCTGAGACAGAAATTGGAAGAGCCAGAGATGATTATATTTACATATCTCTAAAGTGGCTGTAATTTTTTATAAAAAGAATGTTTAATGAAAGGATCGTGTAGAAGTCCACTAAGGTGGGTAAGATATATATTGAAATTGATTAAGGTCCGAACATATGTATTTATAGCTAAGGTTACTATAAATACTACAACATACAAGACTAATTAACAACAAGGGAGTCATTGAGTGGAATCCGAAGTATACCGCTGCCATGGAGGGCTGTATCACCGGCTCAGAAGACATAGCCATCGGACATCCGCCGAGAACCCCGCCGCGTCGTACCCCGCATAGTGACACCATCACCAGCTACAAACATAAACTTGGGCAACGTATTTTGTACATCTATCCTTATTTGTAAAGAGTCAGCCAAAATGCCAGTTTATCACATCGGTGAGTTGAATGCAGCCGAGTGTTATAAAGACACGAATGGAACCTCGATCACTAATCAACCTCCAAGTCCTCTTCCGCCTTAAGCCCGGTGTTACCCCGGCCCAGATCGCCACCTGGAAGGAGATATGCCATGGAATGGTGGGAAAGATCCCTGGTATGTGAAACCCTGAAGTTTAAATTGGGACAATTTCTCATGAGAACTTCGCAATAGGACTGCTGTCGCTGAAGAGTGGTCCCCCACTGCCGATTTCGATTCCCCGTGCCCAGGGCTTTGATATGGGAATTGTTGCTGTTTTGGAGACGGCTGAGCATATCGCTACCTATGCGGTGCACCCTGCGCATTTGGAGTAAGTTTTCTTCGTCAGGGCAGTGAGGACTGGGCTGGTTGCTGACACCTTGAAGAGTTCATAAGATGCGCGAGGAACTGTGCGATGATACTTTGGCCTATGATCTAGAGTTCTAGATGTCCGATATCTAGTGATATAGGCAAGTTTGGTCCTAGTACTACACCGCTTTTTATGACAAGAAGAATTTTGAGAACAGTTCATTCAAAAGTCTCATTTGTACATATCAAACCCCAGGCCCCGGTTAATCGTAGCCACCGAGGCCTGCCTAGCCAACCCGTAGATGCTCGTAATGAAATGACATAACGCCGAGAGAAGGTTCACCTCTATGAAATAATCGGAAAACAGAGGCAGGTCGGATCTCCAATCCGCAATACTTTTTGAATCCCGCCGATTGGCCGAATCAGAGAACAAGAATTAAAGATAAGACATTTCAATCCGCCGAAACTGGATACTTTATTCCTTGGCGTCCACCTTCTTGGCAGGGTGATCACCACCGTTGTTGCCCTCATCCTCGCGGGAGCGCTTCTGGGTGCTTTGCACGACAGGGACGCCACTAAAAAGAAGGTCAGCACTTATACACTCACCGCGAAATCAGATTATTTGACTTACCGAGAGTCCTTCTGGGCCTCACGGGGGGCCTGGAAGCCATTCTGCTGGTCCTCAGTGCGGCGTTCGCGCCAGTCACGGCCATCACGGTCGTTGCGGTCACGACCATCACGGCCGCCACGGCCACGACCACCACCACGGCCACGACCGCCGCGACCACCACGTCCACCGCGTCCACCACGTCCACCACGGCCGCCGCTGTTGCGAGCGTTGGAGGGGTAGACGTTGCCGTTCTTGATTTCCTCGACCTTCTCGTCGCAATACTCCTTCTTGCTCTTGAAAATCAGATCAGTGTCCTTCCACTGGGGCTTGTTCTCCAGAGCGAGGAAAGCCTTCTGCTTCTCCTCAGACTCAAACTCAACAAAGATGCTGCCCTTGAAGGTCTTGTCGTTGTGAGTGCGGCGCAGGCGGATGGCGTTGGTAGGACCGTAGGGGGCGAAAAGAGCCTCGATATCGAGCTGTGTAGTGGGCTCTTCCTCACCGAAGCCGAAGCCCTTGGCGTAGATGGAGCGGGCCATGGAGGCATCCTCGAAGACCTTGATGGCCTTGGCATCGTGCTCGTTCACGGACTCAGGGAGAGGGACCTTGCGCTTGACGGCGGTGTCGTTGTCAGTCAGCTCGACGTTCTCGGCGGTCTTGAGGGCTTCGACGATCGCGCTGAAGGGTTGGAAGCGGCGCATGCGCTTGAAAGAGTGGAGGAGCTCAAGGGGAACGGCGTTGTTGGCGCTGCCGCCAACCTTGGAGAGCAGGAACTTGTCCATGGGGAGGTTAGAATCGGAGAAGTAGAATTCGACCTATGGTGTGCGCGTTAGTTGAGAACCAGTGAGGGGGCGATTCCAACGATCATACCTGCTTGCGGATCTGCACAGGGTCGTCGGTCTCCTCCTGGGTGGAAGGATCGAACTTGGCGTTGTTCTGGCGAGGGCCACGGCCGCCGCGGCCATCGCGCTGGAAGCTGCGGGTCTCGCGCTTCTCAGTCTGGGACTCTGTGGTCTTCTCTTCAGCCTTCTCAGACTTCTCTCCGAGCTTAGCAGCTTCGGCGACAATGCGGGCCTCATCGGCGTCCTGGGCGGGCTGCTCGGTGGCGCCTTCCTCCTTCAGCTCGGCGAGGACATTCTGAACATCCTTCTCAGCCTCAGTGTTGACAACGGGGGTCTTTTGTTCTTCGGCCATTGTTGCGAATTGTATGTGGAGACTATTTCAGATGTTAAAATAAAAAGATGATAAGCAGGAAGATTCGACGCGACGGAGGTGAGTCAGAGAAAGTAGAAAGTGAACAAGGGATCGGAGGGGGTTTGTAGACAATCTGGGGAGACATAGTGACAATACCTTTGTAGATTGATCAATGCGCTATTCAGAATACTATTGCGCTTGTGACAATCTCGCAGCGGGGAGAATCTGGGAATTTTTTTTGAGCTCCATTGGCGCCTGAGGCAGACACTAGTCCGCGATTGGTTAGCGCGGATTCGAACCATTCCCTTTTGGGTAATTCGACGTTTGCTATACATTATCTTCTATTGTCTGCATTGTATTCAAACAATTGGAATGACAATAGATAAATAGAAGTAGATATAGGAATAACTCAGCTGGATGTATTCAGTTTGACCCGTAGTACCTACATTACGTACATTATGTACGCATATTTTTCGTCAATATCGTCAAGTGCAAGGACCTGGGGCACCTCGTACCTTCCCAAAGGTCGTGACCAGATGATTTCCAAGGTTATCAATATGCTGACTTCATTTAATTCCTTGCCCGGGAACTCTCATATTCATCTTGTCACAGAGCATTCACCCTTACCAAATATCATCACATATCTTCAGTTGAATATCCTTCCCAGGACAGTTGTAATCTGGGCATACCGTTCACTCAGGTTTGTAACATTATCAGGCCGTGAGTTGTCAGTAGCCGTCTGCTAACTCTGAGATCTCCCATTCCGCTAACCAAGCGTGGTGTCAAGGCCTTCATTCTCCACATACAATACCTTCGGACCCTTCAACCTTTACTTGAAGTGCTGTTTTCAACATCCAACAAGCTAGAAAGCACGCTCGCCGAATCAAAATGATAATATCACAAAGAGATTCGTCGGCCTGGCCGACCAAAGATGTAGGCTCTCCCCCACTGGGCTTGGGATAATCCTGACCACCCTCGATAGATAATCTACCTCTCAATCGTCGGCCCATTGATGCTTGCAGCCTTCTTCGAATGGATTCTCTGGCTCAGCGCCTTCATCTACTGCCTGGTCAAAGTGTGGATGAAAGCGGATGATTGGAGTATAAGAGTTCTGGCTGTGGTGATGATCTTCTTGTTCACAGTGCTGCGGTAGGTTTCTTGGACATCGGGAGCTCATTGCCTGGCAGGTTTATTCAGGGACATGGCTGATGGACACATATGATAGACTGGCATTCCTTCCAGTCATGCTCGTGACACTGCCGTTGCCGCCACAGATCACGGTTGACTTACCCCACGAAATGGTGCATGGGTTTCAAGTGTTCGCATTCTGGGCCTTTTCTGTTCTTTTGATCGGCCCATGGCTATTCTGTGTTTACGGACTTACTACCAATTCACTGGGGAGGAAAAAGAGGATCAAACGAGTTCTTGATGATCGGACGGCTCCGAAGACTGTGGTTGTGATGCCAGTATACAAGGAGGACCCAAGTGTCCTGATCAAAGCCGTCAACTCCGTGGTTGACTGCGACTATCCTGCAAATTGTATCCATGTTTTTCTTTCATACGATGGTGGCAAGGTAGACGAGCCGTATCTCCGTGTCCTCGACCATCTCGGCATTCCGATCACACTGGAGAGCTATCCTCAGAGCATTGACTGCATTTACAAGGGTGCACGGATCACGGTATCTCGCTTCAAACATGGTGGTAAAAGGAACTGCCAAAAGCATACTTTCAAGCTTATCGACAAGGTTTACGCTGAGTACCTGAAGAGACATGACAATCTGTTTGTTCTTTTCATCGATTCCGACTGCATTCTTGATCGAGTTTGCTTGCAGAACTTCATGTACGACATGGAACTTAAGCCGGGCAGCAAGCGCAATATGCTCGCAATGACGGGCATCATTACATCGACGACGGAGAAAAATAGCCTGCTGACGATTCTTCAAGACATGGAATACGTTCATGGTCAGCTGTTTGAACGATCCGTTGAGTCTGGCTGTGGTGCGGTGACTTGTCTCCCTGGAGCTTTGACCATTTTACGCTTCTCAGCTTTCCGCAAGATGGCCAAGTATTACTTTTCTGATAAGGCCGAGCAATGCGAAGATCTCTTCGACTACGGAAAATGTCATCTTGGGGAAGACCGATGGCTTACTCACCTGTTCATGATTGGCGCCACGGAACGCTACCAAATCCAGCTATGTATGAGCGCCTTCTGCAAGACTGAGGCCGTCCAGACCTTTAGTACTCTCTTGAAGCAACGCCGACGATGGTTTTTAGGCTTCATCACCAACGAGGTTTGCATGATCACCGATGTCCGGCTCTGGGTGCGCTATCCCCTTCTGTGTCTGGTTCGATTCATGCAAAACACGATCCGAACGACCGCACTGCTCTTTTTCATCATGATCATTGCACTGATTACAACCTCAAAGAAGGTGGATGATCTTCCTGTGGGATTCATGGGGGTCTCCTTGGGGTTAAATTATTTACTCATGCTATACTTTGGCCTGCGTCTCGGACGCTATAAAGCCTGGCTTTACCCAATCATGTTCATTGTGAACCCGTTTTTCAACTGGATTTACATGGTCTATGGTATTTTCACAGCCGGTCAGCGAACTTGGGGTGGACCACGGGCCGATGCTGCTACTGCTGATGACCATACCACGCCAGGAGAAGCAGCTGAACGGGCAAAAGAGCAGGGCGATGAGCTTAATGTGAACGTCGATACGTTCCGCAACAGCCTTGTGCGCCGGAGATCCGTCCCAGTCCGCCCATCGGAAAATGTGGAAGGTCGATTTGCACCTGCCAAGCAGGTACTTGATGGGTTTTATGTCAACACAGTTGGCCCTGGGCCCGCACTTGTACGCATGGTCAACGCGATGGAAAATCCCCAAAGTTCCCAGCACCAGTCACCTCCTCTCTTTCGCCAATCGAATGACTCTGTGCTTACTATATCATCGGATTGCGGTTCTAGCTCGGTCGTCACACCACAGAACGTGGAAACCCTCCTGATGAGTGAAGAAGACCAAAAGAAGCTCTATTATGCCCGCCAAGGACGGGCTTCAGCGGCCTCGGTGACCTTGGATGGCCACAATTCGGAGAACAGCTTTGATGATGGAGTCGTTCTTCGTTCTGCATCCGAGCACGATGACCTGGGACTCACCCCGCTGCCAGGCGTATACCACACTGGGCGTTCTGAAAGCACTCCTCCGGTCTACACAGAGCCAGAACATGTGGTGCCGAGCCACTTGGCGCCGAGCAGCTTTCAAACCCCGTGATCCACCTGATGATATTATTGTCTAACAGGAACATATGTACCAGGAGTATGACGTCAGTTTGCTCCTTTTTCCTCCTTTTTTTTGTTCTTTTTTTTTTTTTTTCAGTCCGACAGAATCGCCTCAGCATAGCTTTTTTGGCCATCCTATTTTTATGTTTTTGAACTGGGCGATTCTGCTCTGTCTTACTTGTATAGTTTTTAGAATTCAAAATACTTTCGAGCCCAACAACATAGCATATAATGATGTGGCCAATGATCCACAGTAGATTCCTCATAGGGCGGTGATTGATTTTTATTCTGCCGGACAGGAGCAGGCGGTGAAGGTGGGTAGTCCAGCAGCCGCCAGAAGATTCGATGAGGTACCAGCATAGTCCGGATGCTAAGAAAGGTATATGGACCAGTCGGAGTGAGGGAAAAGAAAGAAAGAAAGCACATTCTGACACATTTTACGTTATCCATTATACCCCAAATTTGAAATTCCCTTAGTTCGGCGCCTAAAGATCAGCCAGACCGCTTGACACTTGGTCATCGCCCCTCCAATAATAGTGGAGTGGCGTGCAAATTCTCCCCTCCGACTTCTCTCACTTTTCTTCCTTTGAATCTTCCATCTCCCTCTACCTCCCTACCTCCCATATCCCCCCTACTTTCTTCCATAATGAGTGTCGTCGGAATAGATTTAGGTGCCCAAAGCACCAAAATTGGTGTTGCCCGCAACAAGGGCATTGACATTGTGCGTGTTACCCCACGGTCTTGATCAAGATTTGCAGTGTTCTATCGGGATGAAACATGACCTCACCAATCAGAACAATTGCGCTAACTACTTCTTGTTGACATTATAGATTGCCAATGAGGTTTCTAACCGTCAGACCCCGTACGTCCCAAGAACCCCCCGCTGTCAACCAGATAACAATACTGATTTGAACTGTTTTAGTTCCGTTGTTGGATTCACACCTCGCAGCCGCAACCTCGGTGAGGCTGCCAAAGGTGCAGAGATCTCAAACTTGAAGAACACCGTCGGCTCCCTCAAGCGCCTGATCGGCCGTTCTTTCAACGACCCCGATGTCGCTATCGAGCAGGAATACAACACATGCACCCTCGTCGACGTCAATGGCCAGGCCGGTGTCGAGGTCAACTACCTCGGCAAGAAGGAGAAGTTCACAGCAACTCAGTTGGTCGCTTCCTACCTTTCCAAGATCAAGGACATCACCTCCAAGGAATTGCGCGCTCCCGTCTCCGACGTGACCGTCAGCGTTCCTGCTTGGTTCACTGATGTTCAGCGTCGTGCTATGATTGACGCTGGTGACATTGCTGGTCTCAACATCCTGCGTCTCATCAACGACACCACCGCTACCGCTCTCGGTTGGGGTATCACCAAGCTGGATCTCCCCGGCCCCGAGGAGAAACCCCGCCGTGTGATGTTCATCGACATTGGTTACTCCGACTACACTGCCTCCATTGTTGAGTTCCGCAAGGGTGAGCTCAACGTTAAGGCTACCGCCTACGATCGTCACTTCGGTGGCCGTAACTTCGACAAGGCTCTGACTGAGCACCTCGCCGTCGAGTTCAAGGAGAAGTTCAAGGTCGACATCCACACTAACGGCAAGGCCTGGACCCGTACCTTGGTTGCCGCCGAGAAGCTCAAGAAGGTCCTGTCCGCTAACGCCCAGGCACCTTTGAGCGTCGAGTCCCTTATGGATGATACTGACGTCCGCGCTATGCTCAAGCGTGAGGAGCTCGAGCTTATGGTCAAGCCTCTCCTTGACCGCCTGACTGCTCCTCTGGAGCAGGCACTCGCCGAAGCCAAGCTTCAGGTTGAGGACATTGACCAGATCGAGATGGTTGGTGGCTGCACCCGTGTTCCCTCTATCAAGGACACCATCTCCAAGTTCTTCGGCAAGGGTCTGTCCTTCACCCTGAACCAGGATGAGGCCATTGCCCGCGGTTGTGCTTTTAGCTGTGCTACTCTCTCCCCCGTTTTCCGTGTCCGTGACTTCGCCGTTCACGACATTGTCAACTACCCCATCGACTTCACCTGGGAGCAGTCCCCCGAGATCCCCGATGAGGACACCAGCCTCACTGTCTTCAGCCGTGGCAACGTCATGCCTTCCACGAAGATTCTCACCTTCTACCGCAAGCAGCCCTTCGATCTCGAGGCCCGCTACTCCGACGTCGAGGCCATGCCCGGCAAGGTCAACCCCTGGATTGGCCGCTTCTCCGTCAAGGGCGTCCAGGCTGATGCCAACAACGACTTCATGATTTGCAAGCTCAAGGCCCGTCTCAACCTGCACGGTATTCTCAACGTCGAGTCTGGATATTACGTCGAGGATATGGAGGTCGAGGAGCCCGTTGAGGAGGAGAAGAAGGAGGGTGACATGGACACCGACTCCAAGGAGGAGCAACCCAAGAAGACTCGCAAGGTTAAGAAGCAGGTTCGCAAGGGTGATCTCCCCATTGCCTCCGCCACTGGCGGCTTCGACCAGGCTACCAAGGAGACCTGGACCGAGCGCGAGAACGCTATGTACATGGAGGACAAGCTCGTCGCCGAGACCGACGAGAAGAAGAACGAGCTCGAGGCCTCCATCTACGAGCTCCGTGACAAGATCGACGGCGTTTACGCCGAGTTCGCCAGCGAGGAGGAGAAGGAGAAGTTGAAGTCCAAGCTCATGGACACCGAGGTGAGTTTCGAACCAGCATTTGTCAGGATTTACCAAGATCAACCATACTAACGCATCATCTCAGGACTGGCTCTACGAGGATGGTGAGGATACCACCAAGTCTGTCTACGTTGCCAAGATGGACGACATCCGCTTCATCGCCGGCCCCATTATCCAGCGCTACAAGGAGAAGGTCGAGGCCGAGCGTGACGCCGTCCGCAAGGCTGACGAGGAGGCCGCCGCTAAGCGTCGCGCCGAGCTCGAGGCCAAGAAGGCTGAAGAGAACGCCAAGAAGACCACCGAGGGTGATGCCGAGATGAAGGATGCCCCTGCCGAAGGCGAGGCCCAGGCCGAGACTGAGGAGAAGCAGTAAATGCATTCCCAATATATTGGAAAGATTTACTGATGTGTTTTCTTATTTTTTCGAGTTGGGCATGCAAACCCCAATTTCGAAACTGCGGTTTACTCTGATCCAACATGGATTGGGGTGAGTCGCAGCGTTATGACGAAAAGGACCTTTTTAAGAGATGTTTCATGGAGCTAGAGATTTCCATCGGCTTTAATCGTTGGCCACTTTTTTTTCTTGTTCTAATGGCAAACGGTTATGATGTAGATCGTTCCTGTTCCCTTGGATGTTTATGAATAGATGAAAATATACTCACTGCCTTTGTCTTCAATTCTTGAGATCTATAGAATAAGTATCGGCATGTCTTGGCATCGCTGCCAGGTATCATCCTAGACCTTACGCCCAACACACCAACCCTAGGCCAGGAGTTAAAATATTGCCGTCGCTTTTGGTGGGACTATGGAATTATTATTAGTGGATAAGTTCATATCGACGAAGCCTAGACGAATGATGAGCTAGCAGAAGAACTAGGTAAAGCGAAGATCTGAAATTTAGTCCCATCCACCAATCGAAACATCTATGACAGTGATGATATTCCAAAACCAGCGATTCCGAGCTATGATGAAGCCGATGAAATCGCGAAGGCAGTATTCGTCTAAGAGGCTACTGTCTTGTCAACTAATTGTACATGATCTTCCCGTGAGCGTTCGGCACGTCTACTCACATCAATCTGCTATTATTTCCTAGCATAGCATAGCAAATATTAATAAGAGCTCGAACGGAAAATTCGGTTTCCTCAGCTACCATTTCCAGCGGGAAGTATCTTTGTCCCAGTCGTCATCTACCCATCTAACCGAAGGGACCGGCTTAGCGAGCTCAAAGGTTGCTATCCACTCGGCAAATTCCACCGGACGTTTGCGCTTGCTGGTCTTGTTGAAGCGTCCAAAAAAGTACCTACAGTATATTAGTAAGTAAGCAACGCTGGTGGAGATGACGTGGTAATAACATACAGTGTTTCAGTGTCCCGGTGCCAAACCAGACTTCTTGTACCGGACACAGTGGGAAACCACCCGTTCTTTATTAGGTTCCTAGACCGTCGATAATGGTTAGATTTAGTGATAGATAGAGAAGGAATATCGACTTACGGAAGAGCGTTAACGAACGCTGTGCGGACTTGCTCTCTTTCGTCGCTTTCAAGAGCCCAAAATGGACCAGCGCCATTACTATCTCCGAGGCGTAGCCCTGGAACGATTTCCCAAACAAGCCAGATACTAAACTAACCCGGAACTAGCCCTGACCGATCCTGCGTACCGGACTTGTATCCGATGAGCTTGGGCGTGCTACTTGAGTACTTTCGAGCGAGGTCCCGATACGCGATTAATTCTGGCGGGGTGAATGCTACGGCTTATCGGGCTCTGGTTTACGATTCGATTCCGAATTCGTTAGGTCCTAGAAGTAATATACGATATCGATCATCTTTTCTCGGGTTTTAGGGAGTTTGATAATATAGTGACGAATTTTATCTTAGAGATTATATAATAGTTTTGCGAAAAAGGAAAGGGCTCTTTCTTTCTCTACTATCCTTAGAAAATGACGTTCTAAGGTATCAAGTCGTGCGTGAAATTCTCGAGGATCTTCTTCTTTTATCTAGCGGGCTTTTTTAAGTTAGCCTATTACTTCGGATTTGAGGGTTATAGCTAGACTTCGGCACGACCCACTATAACCCGAACCCAACCCAACCTAACCTAACCTAACCTAACCTAAAATGGGTTTTGGGTCTATTGGTTCGACCCAACGATAGGTTTTGGGTTATTACATATAACCTAAAACCTATTAGGTAACCTATTGGGGCCCTAATATAGAGTAAACTAGCTAAATAGCCTTCTAGCGTATAGGTATATAAATAATACATTTTTTGCTTATAATATTAAGTATTTTGTTTATAGATAGGTCTTCTAGAATAAATAAGGATAAATTAGATAATTGTATTAGGATATATTTCTCTAATATTACTTAAAATTATTATCTACTCTACTCTTACGTTTCTTCCCTAAGGCCTATATCTAAGTTATAGTCTCTAGTAACTAGGCCTTGCCAACTCCCACCATTTGGTCCCATGGGAGTGGTCCTATGGGACTAGATGGGACTCCTATATGGTCCTATGTAGACTGCGGCACGATCCACAATATCCGCGGATATGGATATTTTTTGATATCTAAGATCCGTAGCCTTACGGATTTAGATATGGACCTTATATCTATTGGATATTTGCGGATATCTAATGGATATCAAACAATATAAATATGCCTAGACTCGTGACCTCGAGAGGTATATATTAATTTTATATTTTCCTCTATATTTTTCGTATAATAGTATATTATATTAAATAATCAAAATCTAGATCTTTTTAGGGCTATATAAATTTAAATCTTCTTATTTATTTATATATACTATTTATAGATCTAACTAGAAGCTATCTAGTAGCCTTAGCTATTTTCGAGTCCGCCCTAAACGGCCTAGTATAGTCCTATCGACCGGTATCTCTAGAAGCTTATTATCCTCTTTAATAGCCTCGTATAGTCGTTTTTAAGGCTATTTTCCTTTTGCCCGTTTACGTCGCTTAGTACTATTATTATCCGAGTTATTATTACCGCTCTTAGTATATTAGGTAGCCTCGAGTCTAGTCTCTTAATCCTCCTTCTCGTTATTACTAATAGGCTCTAAGACCTTAAGCTATAGTAATAATCTCCGGGTTTAATCTAATAAAGTAGCTTTATCTTAGGATAGATACTCTTTAATAATCCCTAGCTCCTTTTACCGAAGATTAAAGTTAGTAGCAAACTAATATAGTATTAGGCTATAGATTATACTTAGCTTTAATTAACTATAACGGTAATAATAGATATTACGAGTATAGTTAAATAGTCGTTTAATACTAGTACTACTAGTAGGGATAGATAGAATATCCCTTACTATCCTAGCTAAGGTCGGGAAGCTCTTTTTATATTCCTTCTAGAAAAGTCGAGGTTTCTATCGTTTAATTCTACGAGTAAGATATTATATAATCTCGTTGTTATCTAGTTTTATAAGCTCTTCTAATAGCTAGTTCTAGGATATATAAGTAGTATTAAGATTATAGTTATTATTCTTATCGATAGCTACTCTAGAAGTCTCTAGTACCGCTAGGTTATTATTATAGGTAAATATCTTCCTATATCAATTAAACTCTCGGTTTAGGACCTTTTAATAACGATTTATATAATTAATATCGCCCTACTAATTAGTCGAGGAAAAGTACCGGAGCTTCTTTAATAGAGAGAAGATTATTACTAGAGCGTAGATATTACTATAAGGCTTATAGTTAGTAGTAGTGTAGTACTTAGAGAGCTTTTTCTTTACTATTTAAAGTACCTATAATATCTATTTCTTCTAGAGTATACCTTTATTCTTAAGCTTCGCCTCGGCTATATCGAGATAGGAGAAAAGCTTATTATAGATACTATAGATATTATATATAGTAATATCCTTCCTTTATCTTTAATAGTATTATCGTAAAATTAAAGAAGGGCTTTATTAGAAGAAGAAGATACTCGATTTAACGCTACTCTTCTTAATCGAGCTTAAAATAAAGATATTAATAATTAGTATAATACTAATTATAGAATAGCTAGAGCTTCTTAGCCTAGTTAAGTATTAGAAATATTAAATTTTATTATATCCGAATATCTTAGATTAGAATTAATATAGGCTCCGGCTAAAGGGCTATAAATACTTCCCGATATTATAGGCTTATATTAATAAAGACTACTAGTCCTTAGATCTTCTATACTTTTATTAGTCTAGCTATTATAAGGATCTCGGGGTAGAAGATATACCTTTTTTAATATATCTATAATTTAGATACCGCCGGAGGTATTATACTTATTCTAGAAGGAGTAGGTTTTTTCTCGGACTACTCTAACTCGATCTCCTTATTATTTAGGACTACCTTAAGCTTCCTAAGAAGCTTATTTAAACTTAGGAAGATTAAGAGATATATCATATTTATTTACCAAAACATTAATATATTTATAAATGAATTAACTATTCAATTATGAATTAAAACAATTAAATGCAATGAATTAATTAATTAATTTACATGATTCAAAATTATAATTCACATGATTTAATCATATGATTTAATTGTTAATTCATAATTCTATAACTCATTTCCATTTAAATGCTATAAAATGAATTTGATGAAATCATCAACACATTAATGTTACAATATAAATTTAATGAGATCATTATAGTGATCATTAGATTGATATTATAGATCTATATAAGATTATGATTAATTTAAATGTAACTATACATTTAAATATAAATATAGGGTTATAATCCCAGTATAGTTAGTTTTTTATCCTTTATGGTTTTTTCTTTCTAAATATATTGAATTATACTAATTCCTATTATATATCTTTTACTCCGTTTACTTTATTTATTTTATTATTACCTTTCCATCCTATTATTTCCCCTATAACCTCTAATAGGTTATAAGCCCGGCTTATTCAAAAAAATTTTTTTTCTTATTTTCTTTCTTATTCTTTTATAGGAAGGTTTATTTAAACCTTTCTTTATCTTTTCTGTTAAAATTAATCCCTACCGAAACGCTGAATTGTAACTATCTATATATATCGATAGTACTGTATATAGAATCATAGCCTCTCTCGAAAAAATCCAAATCTAAAAGCTAAAAGGATCTAAAAACTACCCAATCTAGTCGATTAGAGTAAAAGTAGTCCTTATAAAAGAAGAGCTTATTAGAACAATTTGTTAAACAAATACCACTAGTAGTAAAAATAATAGAGCTCTCTCTATTATTTAACTACTATATAATAACGGCCTACTTCTATATATAAAAGATATTATAGATACAAAGCTAGCTTAGGATAAACTATAAGAAATCTATTACCCTAAGGGTTTTACTACTAAATATTTGACTTTAAAAGAATTCTTTAATACTCAACTAGATAATCTTTATACTGTAGAAGAATATCTAAATAAGGTTAAAATACTAGTAGATAATCTTACTTACAAAGATATTACCCTACTAAAATAGGTAGTAATTGTATAGGTTTTAAATAGCTTAAGTAAGGAATATAAATCATTAATTCAATCTATTATTCAATCTCTACAAAGAGATCTAAATTTATATACTTCGGAAACCCTATTTTTAAGTCTAATTAACGAATCTCGGGGTATTTAACAATTAAGTAATAATAAGCTTATAATTATATAAAAACCTAAAAATATATAGAAGAAAAAACCTTTTAATAGTACTTATTATAAGTATTATAAGCTTATAATATATAATACTACAAATTGTTAGTTTTTATTTCTAGATAAAGTACTAAAAGGCTTTATACCTCGTTATTAAAATACTATAAATCTATTAAGAATAAAGAATTATAAAGTAGAAAAACTAAGACCTTAAAAATCAAATTTAATAAATATTAAGAATAACGAGGTTAATATTTCTCCGGTAGTCCAAGGGTAAACTCGGCTCCCAGGGGTCCAGCGATCTCGTCGGCGATAAATTGCTTCAGTGATTTACCACTAATCAGTCGGATAATCTCGCCCATCATATGACCTTGGTTTAAGAGGTGATATCCACTGTATTCACCGGGAGTCCACCAGGGCGCCTGCGTTGCGAGCCAATCCGTTGATTTCTTCGTGTCGTAGACTTCTTCCCAGGTTATAGCGCCCTCCCAGCCAGGCAAGCCAGAGGCATGGCTCATAATATGGGACACCTTGACGTTCTCTTTGCCATTTGCCGCGAACTCGGGCCAGTACTTAGCGACCTTTTCATCTGGATCGAGCAAACCGCGGTCGACAAGAATCACAGCTGCCAGGTTGGTGACTAACTTGGAGCAAGACCAAACTGCCGTTAGGGTATCCCTATCCCATGGTTTGGTACGTTCCGTGTCTGCGTAACCACTCCAGATGTCGAGGATATTCTTCCCGTTGATGTTCACACAGATAGATGCGCCAACCTCAGATCCATTGGCGACTCTCTGGCTAAGGAGTTCGCGGACCGAGTCGAATGTGGGATCGCAGTAGCCGTGTGTCTCGGCCATCGTGGAGAGCGGGTTTAGAACAAATCAAAAGGATAAGTGTCTGTGAGAGAAACTAGAATAACTTTTACCTGGGACTGATCAAGTGTACATGGCCGATGTGCCTCGGCCCGAGGCCTCATCCATATATCGACTCAAGCTGTATCGTAAAACTAGGGGTCCAATAAATGGGGTTCAACTCTTTGTATTTCCTGTATCGGCTCTGCTGACAATTTATATGGAGCCTTGATTCCATAACATAAATTAACAGAAAGCTGTCTGTATGATAATGTATGGTGTGCATGGCTGATATTGAGAACTCTAACTAAAATGACAAAAGCCCGCTACTTCAACAATCTGTGCGGACTGACTAACCGTAATATATGGCCCCAGGGGTGACCTAGGGTGGGTTATCTTCCTCTCGTATCTATACGTTGTATATTTTAACTCGGAAGAGAGTAGGTCAAGGTCGGTATTAATACGGCGTAGTAATAGTATAAGATCCGCGAAGTTATCGGGAGCGTCTCTATACGATAGGGCTATACGGGTAGTTAGATTTAGTGATCCCGTTAGTATCAATACTTTCGCGTCTTCCGGCTAGCTTATTGCTCTTGAATCTACGAATTCTTTCTCGAACGTAGGTAAGAACGTGGCAAACGACTGTTTCGGTCCTTATATACCGAACGAGTGTGGTGATAATAAGAACTGTAAAGAAATGAAAACACTTGGAATGTACGAATACATCACCCCAATACAGACAGAATCCACTGCTTGTTCCAAGCCCTCCTCGACGTAAGATCATTGGCATTGAGAGACACGAACCACCTCAGGCCTATGATGAGCTAGAGAATAATCAAAACAGCCAAGGATTTTGCTTCTTGCGGAACTGTATAATTGGTTCAAACTGGGGTCTGGCAGTCAACGGTCTTGTGGTGCTCATCGTATTCACAGTGGTGGCGATCAGACTTGCACTGTAGATGAAGATTGAACGATAAGAACAGATAAATTGGCCTGGAATCGAATCGGAATTACCTTCTTGTTGGCAGCCGAACCGCAATTGACTACGTGGTCCTTTCCACCCTTTCGGTATGTGCACGTGTTGTGTTTCAAGCTGCATTCCTGTAAAGTGGTTTAGAAAGGTTAGTGTTATCTCTATATAGACATCTCATAAGAAGAACTTACTCCTCCGAATTTACTAAGCTGTACGTCTCGGGCAACAAGATCATCCGACTCGGTCGCGATGGGGTTGGCAACCGCGCCCATTGCGGCGAAGAGGACAATGGTAATGCTCGTGATCTGCATGGTGGAATATTGGTCTTGTAGAAGATTGCGGTATAGTAGTTGAGATAGAAATGGTGTTGGTGAGATTGATACTTTACAAATTGGAGCGCCGTGAAGGTGTCTTATATAGACAATGCCGGATACTTCCTGCAATATTTGACAAATAGCATCCTCAAGTTCGATGCAGTCATCATTGGGGCCGCGGTCGAAAGATCATCCAAGTTATCCAATGAAAGATATGTCTCATGTATCCAAAAAACCCAACTTATTAGTTGGTATGATCTTTTAGGTGGAGTAGCCGAGTTGTTGGTAATTGTACCACCTTGGGGCGTGATAGCCCGCGCAGAAGGATCGAGGCAACCAATCCGATAGCAAAATATTGAAGTTCTGGATGGCCTTACATTCTCGGTGATGTTGGAAGGAAGAATGATGACCTTCTGATCCCAGAATAGATGAGTATGTCGTCCATACGGGGTATAGAATAGGCAATGCTATCATTGGCTCAATGCTAACGGTACTACTGATCTGCCCCATCGGTCGACCCGCAAACCCTGCATACACAGCCTTGTGGCCTGCTACAAGTCTGGGGCGAAAGTCCGACGAACTAGGGCGTTCATGCGATGTAACACTTCATCCAGCGATCAATTCCTTTCATGCGCCAAGTTTCATTCGCCAAGTCTTTTGTGGTCCGGCCCGACCCGGATCTGATTCTCGCCTAGGGCTGAAATAATTTTGGGCTCACAATCTAAATGGTATATATATGGTCATCAAAAGCCCTTTGAAATAGAAAGGCCAAAATGGACAAAGTTGTTTTATGAAGACCAGTTTTTAGCTTCGTATAGTATATAATCTCAGAAATCATTGAAGTGGAGATGGACTCGTTATTTTGCTGTACGGAGGAACTATAGACGAACTAAGACCTCAAGGCTCCAGTATTATTTTTGGTAACTACTTAGGGCCTACGTAATAATTGCCTAAGGGGGTGAAGAAAAGTCGGCCAATGGCCTTGTATCTCTTCTATGTCTCAGGCTCGTTGGAGTGGATTGATTATCATCTGATTAGTCGGCAAATGAAACATGAGGACCTTGGGATTGACAAAAGAACAGAATTTGACGCTATGGAGTATAAACGGCTGTCATTCCATCCGTGTTGGATAGCGAGCGCTGAATCGCCCCCATCCAAAACCGCCACTATTTTGCGTCCCTAGATGATGGTGCTTTCTATCGGACCGGAGAATCCTATAACGCGAGAAATACACGATATTCTTAATTATGAGACCACAATATATATGACTAACTAGTTATTTAGATAGTCACTGAGTACGCCCAAGTTCAACCGAGTAGAGGCATAATTCAAGGATATGTGGATAAATCTATTGTGGACGTGGAATTTAGATAGAAAGGCATTCTATTCCGCCACCGCTTCATTCTAAAAGACAGAGCAGATGTATGTTCGATAAATGAAAGGAGCAGAGAGAGTGACATTTAACTTGAAGACTCAAAGAGGCCGAGAAAGAGAGGAAGGGGGAATGTCTACATGGAATTTTCGAGTTTTCCTTCGAAACTTCATCCAAGTCTTTACGACTCTGGCTTCTCAACGCGTGCAAGGGGCTTTAAGCACGAAAGATGCTTATCCTGATGCAGGGCATCGCCACCATTCTTGTAAACCCTGAGGACCTCAGCATCCCTTTGCTTAATTGTGTTGATCATGTACTGGATGCCATCAGTGGCAAGCTCCTCCAGGGCTTTCTCATTGGCCTCCTTGGCTTCTTCCTGAATCTCATGAAGTCGCTTCAGCCAGAACATGTATCTCCATGGCGAGAATCCAGCAGGTGATCGCTGTCCGAGCCCCGATTCGAGGAACTCCTCACCACCCTTGCTGATGTGGCTAGGGCAGTCGTTCCAATACACTTCTGATAGCAAAAGGAGGTTGTGGCTTGCTATTTTCAGCCAAGCAACAGCAGCTGGTAACAGATGAAAGACCTCAAGCTGCTTGGTACTTCGATTGACGTCTTCCTCGTCTGACTCTTCCCCAGTGCGAAGTGCTTGAGGGCTTTCAAAGAGAGTACGGAAGATCAGAAGAGCAACTTGGCACAGCCTATCCTTAGAGACACGAGTGGATGCAAGTTTAGCCAGGAATGTTGCAAAGTTGAGACGGTGTGTTCCCGACATAGAAGCACCGTGATTGACCCAGAAATTGGTCATATCGCCAACCAAGAAGGGGAGATCGTTCCACAGTGTGCCGTCGACGGTTCTTGCGATATCAATCCCATAGTCTCCGCGCGCAGGTCTAATCAACGGCCCCATTCCTTGAATGCGGAGGATATCGAGGACTATTCCCTCATGTTCAGGTGCGTCGGAGGAGATGTTTCGGCCAAGCTCGTAGTACATATACCACAGGGAATGAATATGGACTTCAAGGGAGTCTACACCATCTCCAATATCGCAGTATCGGCTGGTAACGACCCAGGTCCGGTTACTGAAGGCCATGTCTCGAACCTCTTTGAATTCACCCCGAGCGACAGACTGGCGTGTACCTTCCTGATCTCTGCGAGCATGGTCGATCGTTGCGGTAGAAGGTGTGTCTCTAGGCAGCAGAGAGCTCAGCAGAGAATCACGGAGGTGGTCCATTTTGTAAAGCTGATAATGTTGAATGATGATTCAATAGAATTTAGGTAAGAGAAAGAAGACAGTGGGGAAGTGAAAGAGTTGATATGGTGGAACTAGAAGGCGGACTTAAATCACTGTAAGGGTAAACTTGAACGAGGAGACAGAGGGATTTCTCTCCCAGGGTGGGAACCCTCCTCGACCCCTACTAGGCAGCAACGTAGGTTCTGACAGGCTGACAGCCCAATATCTGAATTTGGACTCGTGTATCGCAGATAGGCTGAACCATTTTCTGTGTTGGCTGTCGATCAACCGTAGCCAAGACAGAAGTACATGTCGATTATGCAGCCATCCAGGAGGTACTACGTGACAGATCGCAAACCCTGCGTTGCTGCGAGTAAGTCTGGAAACTCGCAAGGCTGAGCTGTACATGAAGAGAGTGTGATGAGATGGCCCATCAATGTAGCAATTAGTTAGTAGCGAGAGAAAAGTGAACGGAAGCGTATCAATCCAACAGTTCAAGAATGCGTTCTCAGAAAAGTGCAGTCGCCAAACCTAGCGAAAGACTGTAATGCAACTTCCTGGAGGGATAGATCCCTGGAGGGCCTTTCAGCACGTGCATTTCCTAATAGTCCGGGTGGCCCCAGGTTGTGACCCTAAAATTATTTCGACTTGGAATGATGGCTCAGTTTCTGCGGAGTAGCGATCTGTCGGGGCCAAAATGTAGCCCTGTAGGGATCACACTTAGGCCTTGACAAGTCCCGCAGCACTAGGCCCTTGGTTCGGTACTACAGCACCAAGGCTTGGCAGCACTAGACACTTGGTTCGGTACTGTAGTGCTGCAGCGGGAGTGCTGTAGCACTGTAAACGATGTAAACACGACCAATCTCGTGATATATATAAGTTATATAGAAAAGCTAGTAATTTTGGGGTATTTTATTGTGTTATGATATACTCAGATATAAGGTTATTCCCAGAATGATGCCTTAGGCCTACGGGTAGTGTTGGAATAATGGTCACGGCATACCGGAGGATTGATTTATCCTTTATGTTTTGTAATTTATGTTATGTAATCACTGCTCCATAACGTATTTGACAGAAATCTATCGTATTGAAATGTATGGTCAAAATGACTGATATTGAGAACTCTAACTAAACTAAAATGACATGAATCCGCAATTTAACCAATCTGTACGGATCCTACTGACTAACTGTAATATGCACTTTTGTATGGTATGCCGAGTACCAAGGATCACATGACTTTCTGGTATCATACCTTGTTTCTGCCATGTAATCCACCTTGCACTTTGACACACCCCCCAGCTCTTAAAGCCTTCATTTACTAGCTTCAAGAACTGCTGATTCCATCAATTTCAATTTCTTCAAACATCCACTTTTTCTAGATTAATCAGATGCCTGATTTCTCTTATCCCAATTATCTCTCGGAAGAGATGCTGCTTCTGTTTAGGAAGAGCTTTCGTAAGGCTATCTACCGGTATAGCCGCAGTTAGAACCTAGTCCACATTGACTCGACCCTCGCTAATCTCCTACTTTATCCAGCATCGATTGATATCCATATACCGCAGCTTCGTATACATCGCCGATCCTTCCTTCGTTAACAGATCGATAGTTTACTAGTTATCGCATATAATAGACAAGGGGTGATCTAGCTAGAAGCCCAATACTTCGAGGACTCGGCGCCACCACTATATAGTTTTGCCTACTTCTACTAGTACAAGGAGCTCTGCTTTAGTAGTTAACGTTATAACGGTCTTTTGTTTCGTCGCTTTCTAGTCAATAGGGCCGCCGTACAGCTTACAAATATAGCCTTCCGAACTCTTCCTATCTTTATTGTCTCTAAATAAAGCATCGCTTACGAATTCAACTAACTTCGCAGCGAGCTAGAGACTCGGTATCACGGTTATACCGAGGTTTTTGTTATATTATTAATCTCTAGTGCTATACTCGATAGCCTAGTACCTAGTTTCGTATAGGTATTATATAACTCGATCAATAGCATTAATATACTTTAGACCGGGGTTTATTAAGAATTTAGCTAGCTTAGCTATGGCTTTTGAAGTATCTAGCCGGGTAATAGTAGTAGTATACTAAGCCGATCCAACCTTAGCCTAGAAACTATAAATCTAACTCGGTATAGCTACCCTATCGTACGGTAGTAATTGTTCGGTAGCAGTAAGTAGAGATCCTACTTTTCTCGTAGTAACTAAGTTGTATTTCGCTACTATACTTTTAATATAGCTATCTTGATATAGCTATAGTTTCTTCTGATCTCTATTTCTAAGAATATATATATTTAAGAACTAGTTTGTATCTAGTTCACGCAATTCCTATTACTTCTTAATCTCTTTATCTAGCTTAGCTACCTACTTAGCGTAGTAAGGATCTAGATAGTTCACAATAATAATATCGTTAATATAAAAGAAGACGATAATACTATTCATAATAAAGATATACGGATCTTCTGGCACTAGGGTAAGGCCTAGATTAACTAGTACCCTTGTTACTTCTTACTACCACAATCTTAGTAATATTCGTAAGCCGTAAAGCGCTCTATAGAGTAGCTAGTATTGACCTAGCACTTCGAATCCTAGTAGGCACTTGGTATAAACCTTACCTTATAGTACTAAGTTTAAGAATACGGTAATAACGTCTCTCTGTATTATATCAAGATCAAATACTACTACTAAGGCAAAGATAGCCCTTACTATCTTAATAGCTAGTATAGCGGCTCTCTTTTCCTCTGTTAATAACTATTAGAGGTCACCTCGGATATAGATTTGTGCTTTGAACTTCTCGAGGTATCCGTCGGCGTCGAATTTGTATATGAAAACCTATTTCAATAGTAATACTTATATTCCTCTCTGATTCGGGATTAGAACCTTAGTATAGGTTTCTTTCTTCTTTAACGTTTAGACCTCGAAGCCTACTGCTCCTATAAACTCCTTCCCGAATCTATAATCCTTCAATTGGGACTAGTTCTCTAGTAGTAGAGGTAGTTCATTACGATAAAGCTTTATATAGAATTTCTGATTTATACTTGTTGTAAAAGCATAAAGTAGACTTAGTGGCTCTGCTGTCTCGTTAAGAGAGAGGTATACCGTATAATCTGGATCCGTCCTTAGTCTCCTAGATCTAGTGCCGGTGATGATATTTGTTATACTTATATTACCTAAGATATCTCTTAGTACTTGATTCGAGGATGTCGATGCTTAGGAGGACGCTCGATGAGACGACGATAATAGTGCTTTAGAGGACGCTCGATGTGATAACGATGATAGTGCTAGTGACGGCGAGTAAGCTATTTCACGTTATAGCTATCTCTCGATCTCTTGCTCTTTATCTATATCTACTTTATCTCTCACTTTATCTCTCACTTTATCTCTCACTTCATCTCTCACTTTATCTCTCACTTTATCTCTCACTTTATCTCTCACTTTATCTCTCACTTTATCTCTTACTTTATCTCTTACTTCCACCCCCCCAGTTTCGATCGACGGTATCACGGAAATCGGATCTAGCGACGATGATAGGGTTTCTCTAGGTGTTGGAATCGATAAAACCGATAGATTTGGAGATGATGATGCTATTCGTGATAATAGTGGTATTGATAATATTGATAGTAGTGGTAAGGATGGTGGAAAGCTTCCTGGCATAGTATCTGTTTACTCCCTCGATTCCCTTGGTCTAATCTGTTCCCTCGGTCTAATAATAGACTATAGGGTAGGCAATCCAGAGTTTATCTTTATAACCACCTATACTGGGGTTCTCTCTCTATCAACCATTCCTTGATCAACTATCTCTTGATTATCAACTTTATTAACGATATCATCGATGCTAGCTATATTAATAGCTGTTTCATTAAGTGTATCTTACTAGGTATGCTTAGTTTTATCTTGCAGAGCTATCCTTGCTATTAATCTCGGTATCTCTATCTACGTGCTGATTTCGACCTATACTTCTTCTATAGTAAGTACTTGCGGCCAGTTCTATATGCTTAGTCTATCTATTATAGTACTAATAGTATCCTCTGTTTTAGGTATCGGCATTGATTTCGAATACCGTCTCGTTTCGTTAAAAACGGTATCTCGCACGACGTCGACCCTTCCTATACTAGTACGTCCTTTATAGGGGAACCATACTTTGTATAGGTTCTTAGAGATATACCTAACGAGATATCCTATCTCTACTCTAGGTGCTATCTTATCGGACTATACTCTCTTAATAATTCTCGAGTACGTCAAGTAACCATACAATCTTATATTTGATAGATTGATAGTCTGATATTAGATGCTATCTAGTACAGCGTGCTTTATTAGCTCTTTCTAAGGTATGATCTACTGGGTACCGCTGGCATTGCTGCCGCTGGTATTGCTATTGTTGATTTAGGTTAGGGTCCTATTTAGAATATATACTACTATATATATTGCCTCTAGCTATAGTATATAGGGGAGCTCTGTATCGTTAATTAACGCTCTAGTAATACGTACTACCATCCCCCTAGATCTCTCGGTAGGACCGTTTATTTCTAGTAAGCCAGGTAGTAAGTGCTTAATAGTATACCCTTCGGCTTCAATTATAGTTTCTACTTCGTAACCTATACTCCGCTCGTTGTTATAGTAGAACACTCTAATCTCTATCTTTAACCAGTTCTTGACTAATGCTAGGAATTTCCTAACAGCAATTTGATAGTCATTTTTCTTAGTATATATAAAGACAAAGTGGCATCTAATACTATCTAGGTAAAAATACGTCAACTATATATAACCATTGTAAGCTAGTTGATTTTGTACTAGGTCGAAGTAGACCCGTCTAAGTATACTATATACTTAGCCTATCTTCCGGCGAGAGATTTGCTTCGAGGCGTCTGCTAATTAACAAGCTTTATATACCTACTTCTTACTAGGGTTGCTTTTAATAGTGATCCCTTCGGTCATCTCTGCTAGCTTAGTAATACGCTGCTGGCCAATATAGCCTAGGCGTCTATACTAGGTTTGAAATAATGCTTCCGATCTTAGTTCTTATACTAACATCTTAGTCGCGAATACTAAGTCGTCTAGTGCCAATTTAGGGTATTTGAAACCCTTTAATTGTGTCAACTATATCAACTTCTAGTCCTAGTACACTCGGTATACTGGTTTTCTATTCGTTGCTTCTATACAGTCTGTCCTAAAGTTCACTAATAGTCCTACTTTTATCATCAATCCGTTGGATATCAGATTACTATGAAAATTAGGAGAGTATTTAGTGTTGTATAACTCTATTCTCACTACTTTTCTATTAATAGGACTAACACTATAGATCACTACAGTGCCTACCCCGTCGACGATCGTCTCTGTGTCTCCCACCCGAACGCTGCTTTGTACGTTCTCGAAAGTTATAAATAACTCTCGATTGTTATATATATACATTTGTGCGCTAGTATCGACTACCTAACGTTTTCTAACCGGTTTGGTATAGTTTTGTACGTGGTTTTGGGTAGATATAACTATAGTAGAGATATCAATTTGCTTACTAGCCGACGGCTTGCTAGCCTATATCGTGCTAGTTAGTAGCTTACTAGCCGACGGCTTGCTGGCCTATATCGTGCTAGTTGGTAGCTTGCTAGCCGGTAGCTTAGCCGCCGGTGGCGTGCTAGCCTATATAGAGAAGAACCTATATACCGAGTCCTCGTTAAGAGTGGCATTTGCTTACTGCGGTGCCTTCCCCTATGCCTAGGTTTCTTAACGTCTCTTATTAACCTAGGCTTTCCAAGCTAGGTTAGCCTTTATAGCTTTGTCCTATTTTTGCTTTATAGTCTGGTTTCTTTCGTATATAGAAGGCTTCTGATCGTCGTATACCTCCTAGCATTTCTAAACTACGTGTCTTCCTCTATTTCTACCACAAGGGTATGGCTTTATTGCGAATAGAGTGTCTTCATTGACTAGCTTTGCTTCTTTATAGCCTTGCTATATCGAAAATGCGGCTTTTGAAATACCACGTTGATTGACAACTAGCTTGCTATAAGTGATTTTCTAGTAAGCTCTATACCGGTTAAGAAGCTCAGTGAACTTGATCTTATATTTGTCTTGAAGTCTCAGAGTCTATATTTTATAAAACGTAGGTGATATCACTAAGATCGTATTAAGGAACTAAGTCGAAGTATCCTCTGCTTCCGATATCCCTGCTCTCTTATACCTTACTTAAATTGTCTCCTAGTTCAATAGCTACTTGTCGATATCCGTGTTTCTCTCTAACCCTCTGTCTAGGGTTCTCCACGCTTATCGAAGCCTAGCAGTATTAGTTAGATTATACTCCGCAGCGAACCTTTGACGAAGGTTACGGAGTAGTATATATAGAGTTTTATAGTCGATAATAAAGGGTTGGTAGTTAGTATAAACGCTGTTTCGAATAGCGGTCACTACCATATTTAACCCCTTCTTTTGCTAGGTATATATAGTATTGTCGATAGTCTATTGTACCTAGAGCATTTTTATTGATTTAAACCATTGATCTTTATACTCCTTTTATGCTTCGGCTATCGAGATAACCTTATTTAGTAGCATCAGAGGTTCTAGTTCCTCCTCGTTGCTAGGATCACAGAGCTCCTATACGTCAAATTGAACTACAATTGACTCGATGTTCGCTATCTATAAATCCTATAATATTGAATCCTTAAGTATAACGCGAGAGGATAAACCCGCGGAGAGGTATTCAGCCATAATACTGATAGTTATAGACAGATTTCCGATTTTTTCTTCGATTTAGGGGTCGCTTCGGCGCTAGGCAGATGACTTCTTATCACTTTTTGTGCCTTAGTTTCGGCGATAGCGAGGTTGATCTTCGAATTGATCTTTATTAGAACGATTCCGGGCTCATAACTGACAGAAATCTATCGTATTGAAATGTATGGTCAAAATGACTGATATTGAGAACTCTAACTAAACTAAAATGACATGAATCCGCAATTTAACCAATCTGTACGGATCCTGCTGACTAACTGTAATATGCACTTTTGTATGGTATGCCGAGTACCAAGGATCACATGACTTTCTGGTATCATACCTTGTTTCTACCATATAATCCACCTTGCACTTTGACAGTATTTCACCACCGAGCTGGCCACACCACCGAGCTGGCCACCCCAACCAAAACGCGTCAATTAATTTAACCCCTTCTTCTTCAACCACCCACTATGCCACCAATACGCTCTCGAAGCTCTAAAAATTTAATAGAGCAAGAGGGTAGGATCTTACTAGCTATCCAGGCTTTTAAGAATCAAGAAATCTCTTCAATTCGTGAAGTAGCGCGCCGTTTTAACGTCCTAAGATCTACCCTTTCTACCCGCCTTAATAGTATACAAAACCGCGCGATTTCTCGCGCCAATTCATCTAAATTGACTATAATTAAAGAGGAATCTCTTCAAAAATAGATTCTCTCTATAGATCTACGTAGAGCAGCCCCCCGGCCCTCTATAGTACGAGAAATAGCGGATCTTCTTCTTCAAAAGCGTAGAACTACCCCGGTTCCTTCGGTCGGCCAAAATTAGGTTACGAAATTCGTAAAACGATATCCTCTCCTCTCCTCCCGATTCTCGAAACGGTATAACTACGAGCGTACGAAATATAAAGACCCGAAAATCATTACGGAGTAGTTTAATCTAGTTTAAAAAACAATCCTTTAATTTAGAATCGACCCTAACAATATCTATAACTTTGACGAGACCGGTTTCGCGATAGGGTTAACGGTAACTACGAAGGTTATAACGAGGAGTGAATACTACAGTCGGCGTATACTTTTATAACCCGGAAATCGAGAGTAGGTAACTATTATTAAGTATACGAATACTTCTAGCTAGGCCCTTCCTCTATATATAATTTTTAAAGGTAAAGTCTTTCTTAAATTATAGTTCGAGGGCCTCCCGGAGGATTAGCGCTTCGAAGTTAGTCCTAACGGCTAGACCTCTAATAAAATTGGACTTCGTTAGCTTAAGAAGCTCTTTATTCCTAGTACTTCTTTACGTACGAAGGGGGGTATCGGCTTTTGATACTCGATAGCCACGGAAGTTATTTAATACCTAAATTCGACGAAATTTGTGAGCAAAATAAGGTGATACCAATCTATATACTAGCGCATTTATCTCATCTTTTATAACCTCTTGATATAGGTTGTTTTGCGGTGTTAAAACGATCGTACGGTCGGATAGTTGAGACTAAGATACGGAACGGGATCAACTATATTGATAAACTTGACTTCCTCGAAGCATACCCCTCTATACGAATTAAAGCTTTTAAATCGGAGACAATTAAGAATAGCTTCTTAGCTACTAGTTTAGTACTATTTGGACCCGACAGAGTGATTTCAAAGCTCAATATCTAGCTTCGAACCCCGACCCCCCTACCGAGCCGGGGTAGTGATTAGGACCCAAAAACCCCCTCGAACTACGTTCAATTACAAAAGCAAGCTTCGTCAATTAAAGCATTGCTTCGTACAAGATCAAGGAGCCCTCCAAGTCCTCTTAATTCCGCCATAAACCAGGTTTTAAAGGCATATCAGATCACTATACAATCCGCCGCATTTCTCGAGAAAGAAGTCAGCGATTTACGCGCCGCTAACGAGAAGTAGAAGCAAAAGCGGGCTAGATCCCGGGAGGTAGATACCTACCGAAGAAGGCCTCTTAGTTCAAGAAGCATCTCAGTTGATTACTGAGCTAGTAGAAGTAGATCAAGCACCCCCCCCCCCCCCTCTACGAAGAAGCCCTTCGCCGACTTTGTAACGACGTATGCGGGCGCTATAAAGGTATAGTAGGTGCAGACAAATAGGTCATATATTTAATAGATGTCCTACTAGATAGATGATTTTAGTGTATTTAATTTAATAGAGTTTTGGTTGAGATATATATATTTAAATTTAATAGGTCTAGTAGGGTGGCCGACTGGCTTATATGGCCGACTCGCTTGCCGAATACGTTAACTAGTTATAAATTGCTAGGAGAGTTGATACAGAAATACAGAGACTTGAATACTATTGCTAGGTGGCCCCTTATTTTACCGTACCACTTTATTCGATAGTTATAAGCCCGGTTCGTATATAGTGAATTCATTTTGGAATATTATATTCATTGTACTTCCTCTAATCTACCCGAAGTAGCAATTTTAAAGCTATTACCTCTAGATTACCCCTATCTAGAACGATAGAGGCAGTATCAATCCTCTCCGCTATAAAGGGCGAAAAACTAAAGGACGTACCTTAATAGCGTACTTAGTATGCTAAAGTACAATTATATACTATATAGAAGAATATATAGGATCTATATAATCTAGATCTTATACCGGCTTCGACGATAACGATAACCGATTCCTCTACGAAGCGGCCTACCCCTCTTACTAAGCCGGTAGAGCTAGATTACCCCGAGGTAGGCGATAATACTATAAAAAGAACTTAGCGGGATCGGATAGATATATATAAAATAAGGTATATAAAGTAGGAAAAGTAGGCGAAAGGACTAAGTGATATTAACGAGTATATCCTTACCTACCTAGACCTTATATATTACCTAGTACTACTCAATTATTATACTCCGTATAATAGACTAGTATATTTAAAGGTATAATTTACTCGATTATTAGTATATAAAGAAGACATTCGTATAAATTAGAAGGTTTTTGCTATATAGAAGCCGACTAGTAACGTTAAGTAGTAGCTTTAAAAGTAGACTTTACTAAGAGAATAAGCTCTTAGCCTTAGTATTAACGATAGTAATACTAATCGCGACTTCTTATATATAGTAAAAGAAGTGCTACTAATCTAGTAGTAAAGGAAATACTAAGAGATCGTTATAGATAAAAAGGTTTATAATACCCGCGATTTTATTAAATTATTTCGCGCTATAAATCGCGAAGTCGGCGTTTAAATAATAACGTCGACGACTACTCTAAAGAGTACTTTCTCGATCTAGTAAGGTAAGTAAGAAGCTAAGTCGGAAGCCGATTAATAGAAGCTTCTATTTAAATAGAGGAAGTACCTATATAGTAGTAAATATCCTTAATATACTATTAAAACCTACTAGATTCTAAACGAAGTAATTTGTCTAAAAGGAAAGATAATTAATAAGAAATAAGAGGAGAAGGCGAAGAATAAGCTCGCTAAAGATCTAGCCTAGAAGTAAGAAGTTAATAAAATAATAAATAAAGCTAAACCGAAACTTTAAGAGACTAATAACTAAGTTAGTTTTATTACTACTTACTAGAATAAGGCGCCGATATAAACGAGTAAGTATACTCTATCTACTAGCGCTAGCGAGGTATCTCTTCGGCGCCGATAGGTTCTTAATACTATATTAAGTACTTATATATATAACGATAAAGCTCTATTCGTTGATTTTACGCCTAAAGTTATAAATTTAATAACTAGCGATAGTAGTACTAAGGTACTAGGGAAAGGTATAGTAAGGCTAATTAGTAAGTACCTATAGAAAGGAAGAATAGAGATTATATTAAGTAATACTCTATACTTGCCTAGCTTTTATACTAATCTAGTATCTTATATCTCTTTATAGAAGAAGGGCGGTACTTAGTACTAGCGTATAAACTATATTATTAATACTAAAGATAGGCCTATCGTTAGTATATACCTATAGGATTAATTTAATCTCTAGCTATTTAATAAGCTAGATAAGGAGGTATTATAGTAAGTATTTACTACCTAGAGAGCGTCTATAAAAGTATAGGAATAGAAGGCCTCTACCGAGATCTAGTTTCGCTATCTTATATATATTAACTCTACTATTTTAGCGAAAGCTACTACTATAGTAGACGGAGTTATCCTTTAGAAGATAAAGTAGGTAGATAAAGTAGGAGAAAGAGAAGCTTTACTATACTAAATATATTATCTCTCGAGAGTACCTAGGCAAATCTCTCGCCGGCTAGTAGGCTATACTTTTAGATAGTTTAGAAGGATCTATTTTGATCTTATATAGCTTCCTCCTATATATAATAGGTATAGGTAGATCTCTTATTTTTATATAAAGGGAGTAAGATTCTATTAGATTATAACCTACGAGCTAAAGCCTAAATATTAATTAGCTATTAATTAGTTTATATAGCTCGCGAGAAATTAGTAGAAGCTACCGATTAAGGCTTTTTACTATAATAACGAGCTATCTATAGGTAGAAAGTTAGAGTATAGCTTAATAAATAATAGAATCCTTATATACTATACTCCGCTAGATTATCCTAAGATAAACGGATATATAGAGAGATCCGGTAGTATAATTATTATACGTATATAGATACTCTACTAAGAAAGTAAGCTTCTAAAGGCTTTATAGCTAGAATTTATAAGCGCTATAGTATAGTTATTAAATTATACCCCTATATTAATTACTACTAAGAATAAGTAGTTAATACCCTAGGAAGAAGTAAGGAAAGAGTTCCTTTAGGGGGTAGCGATACTACTAAGGATTAATCTAGTAAGGGTTAGGTTATATAGGAGCTTAGCCTATTACTATATTAACTACTAAATAAGATTCAATAAGATAAATCTATAGGCCGAGATAGGCTTCTTAGTAGGATACGTAGCGTCTAATATCTATAAGATCTAGTTTCTATATAAAGGCAAAGTAAGGTATATTAGAGATACTATTATTAACGAGACGCGTAAGTACTCGCTAGATTACGAAAGGCTCTAACCGATTCTAATACTATTAGTAAAGGAGCTAGAGGAGATTACTATAGAAGAGGTTACCTAAGTAATTAATTATAAGATTACTAGCTAGTAAGCTAGTACTCTAGAAGAAAGTAATCGTAATAAAGACAATTACTAAGCGTAAGATCGCTAGTACGACGCTTACGAAGTATATAAAGGGCCTAATAAAGAGGGTAGAGATACTCCGCCGGAGAGCCCTATATAAGAAGCGTTAAGGGTTACCTACCGGTATACTACCCTATTTTAGGGGGTAGAATAAGCGTAGATACCTACCCTAGTAGGCCTATTATAGATTTTAGGCGAGATCTAGGAGATATAGGAAGAAAAAGCTCTAAAGGATTAATCCCTACTATTAACGCCGATAAGTACTACTACTATACTAAATTAGGGGGTAGATATATATAGCTAAGATAACTAATCGCTAGCTAGGGATTAGGCCTAGTAGTATAAAGAAGAAGAAGTAATTCCTACTATAGAAGACGAGCTAGAAAGATAGCTCTAGATAGAGTTGCTAGTACTAAGCAGAGAGATTACTAGTAGTATAAATACTAGTAATATACTAAGTAGACGTTATATATAGAGAGTAAGAAAAGACGACGATTTTATATATATAACTACTATATAATCTCTTAATAAAGAGCTGCTAGCTCTATTATATATATTTATAGCTAGCCTTTATATAGAAAAGCTAGATTATCGACGCTATCGTAACGATCTTCTACTACTACTAAAGAACTAGAGAGAGCTAATAAATTATCTATTTAACGAAGGCTTTCTCGGTACGGTAAGGAAGGAGATTAACTCTCTATTTAAGAAAGAGATAGTCGAGGTTATAGAGAAGCTATAGGATAGGGGAATATAGATCCTCCCTTTACTATAGGTATTTATATATAAATTTAACTAGGACGGTTTTCTAGTAAAGTTTAAAGCCTATATTTATATCCGCGGAGACCTCGAGATAATTACTTACGAAGAAAAGAGAGCTACTATATTAGTAGTAAGGACGGCGAGAATAATCTTTATATTAGTAGTAGCGTTTAACCTAGACCTTCGCTAGCGAGATATAGTTACTATATTTCTAAATAGTAAGTTAGAGTAAGAGACGTATACGTATATACCCGAAGGATTTCCGATCTATAGTAAATATTAGAGGCTTCGTCGAGTACTTTACAGCTTACGAATCTTACTACGACTATAATAGTAAGAAGCGTCTAAAGTACTCTAGAAGCTTAGTTTATACTAAGTACTAGAAGATCTATATATTTTTATTAGAGAAAGAATACTTATTTTCTTCTATATAGATAATATCTTAATTACTAGCTATCTAGATACCCTAATAAAGGTAAAGGCGATATAATTAGAGAAGGATCTTAAAGCTTACTAGGAGCTTACTAATTATAGAGAAGCGGTATAGTTCTTAAATATTAGGATTATTTATAACCGGCGGTAGAAGAAGCTCTAGCTTTATTAAGATAGCTATATAATAAGTATTACTAATCGGTACAATTTAACTAATTGTCTATTTATATATACCCTACTACTAGTCGACGATTTAACGCCTTATAAAGGCACGGCTATACTATAGGAGATCTTACTTTACTAGAAAAAGGTAGGCTCTACTAGCTATATTACTACGATTACTAGGCCGGATATAGTAAAGGTAACTATAAGGTTAGCGTAGTTCCTTACTAATCCTAGGCCTAAATACTACTAAGCGGTTAATCGAGTAATTACCTACCTCTATTCTACCCGGAATCTTACTATAGAGTATAGTACCGATATAGTAAGTACTACGGATTCGATCTAGTTTATAAGTAATACTTCTTATAGAGATTACCTAGATCGCAAAAGCTCCGTAGGTTATATTTGCTAGGTATATAGTAGTCTAATTAACTAGAAGGCTACTAAGTAGCCTACTATTATAACCTCTACTATTAAAGCTAAATTGCTAGGCCTATCGGAAGTATAAAAGTAAGTATAGTAGAGCGTCGGCTTATAAATAGTCTCGGCTTTATCCCCTCCTATAACTTAACAATCGATTGCGATAATAAACGGACGATTAGACTATTAACGAGCGAGGATATAGCGTTCGAGACGAAGCTTCGGTACGTCGATATTTATTATTACTAGCTTCGGTAGGAGGTATAGGAAAAGCGCATTAATATACGCTAGGTAGCGATAGTAAGCATAGTAGCCGACGGCTTAACGAAGCTATTGTCGAAGCAGAAACACGAGAGCTTTATTCGGATGCTTCGAATGGTTGATATAGGCTATTTAATAGCCTAGCTATTAGAAAGAGAGAGAGAGATTTGTATATAGATCTTATTGGACAGCTATCCCCTACGGGCATAGCTAAGGGGGTGTATTGGAATAATGGTCACGGTATACCGGAGGATTGATTTATCCTTTATATTTTGTAATTTATGTTATATAATCACTGCTCTATATAAATTGCTAGGAGAGTTGATATAGAAGTATAGAGACTTGAATACTATTGCTAGGTGGCCCCTTATTTTACCGTACCACTTCATTCGATAGGTAGAATGAATCCCTAAGGCTGCCTATCCCTTTCGGTGGGGGATCGCCCATATTTCCCTATCGTCTCGGGAAACCCCGCCGCGGGAAATTGATACCCCGCTCTACGTATCACATCCCCTACCTATAAGACTATATATAAATTGGACCATATAGAGGAAGCCTAACGGCTCCTTAAGAAATAGTCTTTGACTTTTAGAACTATCTATCTTATTACCTTCTCCTACCTAATTAATAGGTACCTACCCTAACTTATAGAGTATCCTATAATAATTCTAGTTCTTCTTCTTTAATTACCTAGGAGAATAGTACTAAGAACCCGCTCTACTCCCGCTATAGAGGAGATACCGAACCCTCCCCGAATAGCTAGGGAAAACTACCTACCGAAGCTATTGCCTAGGCTAACCCGGCCGAACTAACTACCGACCTTAATATAAACCTTATAGCGACTTAAGCTACTATAGAGAAGCTATAGAGACTTAAGGACCTCTAGGATTAGGTTGAGACTCTTAAATCTTAGCTTATAGGCCGAACTCTAAACGAACCCCCGATAAGTCCCTACCGAGATATATACGATACTATAATCCTAGGAGCCCCTTTCCTTACAAACTGCACTAGTGGTGCCCGTGGGTTACCGCACGGGCCGGTGCGGAAGCATTCTATACTACACCCTATGAGCCGAAGTCCTGCGACAGTGGATTTTTACCCGCACCCCAACAAATATATATCTCTACATTCAACTATATATATACCCCCCCAAATACATTAAATGTATGTCAATTTTAGTATTATTAGATAGAGAAATAGCCAATGAATTCAATTAATTCAGTATTTAGTATAGTAACCCTTTGCTTTGCGCGTAGCAAGCAATCTCCTAGGTACAGATCGGATCAAATTGTCAATTACACCTTGATCAAGCTTATCCTATATATGGTATATAGCTCTGCGAAAATAGGCCTAATCTACCTAGCTTCTACCTATTTCTATTAATTCGGGGTAGAGGTTTAACAATTTAACCTTCAATAGCCACTAATATGGCTCAATAGGACTAAGATTAGGTAAATATAGAGGCTAATTCTCGATATATATACTATATTCTTCAAACTACTCCCCTACAATACTAGTAGTATATATACGGGCGTTATCTTACTAGAAGATAGTACTAGGTATATAGATTAGTAAAAGGCCTTCTTTAAGAGTATTAAGATATAAATTTGCTATATAACTATTCCGTTTACCCCGTTTCTCCCGCTCTATAACAATCAACTTTATACGGCTACTAATCTAGATCCTAGCCTATACTATTTACGCAATATCCTTTATATAAACCTTTAGGTTTATAAGTTTACGTCGGTATATCTTAGATTGCAATCTCTAGGCCTATTTTATACTAGAATTCGACGTTCGTTAGATAGAATATTTATCCGGCTAGATCTAATTCGAAAAATCGGGTTCTAGCTACTATTTATAAGTAAATTTGAGTCTTTTTTTGCTATTTTAACGCCGAGAGGGATCTTATTCGGAGATCTTCTTTTATTTAAACCGTACGCTTTATATATACGGCGAATTGTTGTTCGAGAGGGGTATCCGGGGGAGTTAGCGCCTAGGCGCTTATAGACCAAAGAGGATTGCGGCGGGCTTATAAATAAATATATTTACGGGCGCGTTTATTAAAGATTAAGGGACGGCCGGTACGAGGTCTTAAAGAGGTATTTCTTTGCTCTAAAAACCGCTCTTTAGTACGGTAAATAGTACTACGGTAGTAGGTATATTCGACGGCGAGTTTAGATATAGATATACCTATATCGAGCGTACTATATATTCCGGCACGTTGTTTAGGGGATAGCTCTGCCTACTTACCCCTATTTCTAGAAATCTCCGTGCCGAAAGAGCGTATGGTAGTTGTAGGAGGAAAATTTTAAATAGGGTGGTTGGGGGGGGGGGGGGGGGGGTGATATACTAGACGCTAAAAAAGTGGGTTTTGTCGTAGGACTAAAAGCATATGATGTATTGTGTATTATGTAGTTCTGTATTCTATAGTATTTAGCTAGTAGTAAACCTAACTAAATATAAATCATGCGATCTTCTCAGAATTATATCTAGTAGTATATCGGTATAGGCTATCTTCTACGATAGGCCTAGGGAGGTATAAGATAGCTCTATTATACGCCCGCGTAGGTGTGAATAGTACTAAGCCTCTCTTATACTATCCCGATAAACGATCTAGCGGACCTACAATACTAGGTATAAAAGAAGCCTTCTGTAACGGGCCAGTGCCCGGTTGACATCACGTGCGCGCACGTGACCTTCCGCATACCCCCTCTTATTTACGTTCGACCACGTTAGCTCCCACTTCTCTCCTTAAGCTTTTAGATAACAGCAAACGGCTTAGCTAGATTGAATCAAACCTGGCTTCGTCCCTTTATATTCTAAAAGCTTCCTCTTCCCTAGAAGATCCGGAAGAGTACGGCTAATTAGGCCAACGCGTACGATAAGAAACAATACGATAGAAAACGTAGAGCTATCGAGCCTACCCGTATAGGCCCGGCTAATAATATAGTAGATAGTATAGGTCGTTACTAACTAAGAAGAAGGCGTATAAGCGTAAGAAGAGAGGATCCGAAAGCTCGAAGAGCTAATCTAGACGAACGTATACGTACGGCTAATATAGGTAGCGGATACGATATACGAGATATACGACTAGAGCCTAGAAGCTAACGAAGGCCTTAACTAAGGCCCGGTCGATACGAACCCTATATAACGCCCCTACGTACGACTACCTAACCCCCTTACCTTTAAAGGTATTAGGACGGAGTAGCCTATATTCCGAATGTTAATCGAGAATAAGCTACTTCTCGATATAGACGCTCTCGGAGATAAATAAGTATACCTACTATATATCTACTCCTAATTAGAAGGAAACGTAAGTAAGAATATAGTAGCTTTTATATAATACCGACGAGTAGATAGAAATATAAACGACTTAATCTAGTACCTTAAGAATATCTATAGAGACCCGAATATTAAGAAACGAGCTACTTAACGCCTATAAGAGATACGATAAAGACCGAAATAGTCCTTTACTACGTTCTTATCTACGTTCGAAAAAGAATTTATAGACTTAGGAGCGATAAATTAGCTAGAAGATATAAAAGTATCTATTTTAATAGGATCGCTAAACCTAACTACCTATATAACCCTATTATATAGAGACGCTTCTAATAGCTTTATAGATCTTATACTATTATTATACTATATTAATACCGACCTCGACTTACTCTCTTCGGAGTTAAAATATATAATATATAGATACGAAAGGAAGATAACCTATTCTAAGTCGTTAGTACCTAACTATATAGATTAGACCCTAATACCTAATATTATAGTTACTTCTATATAGATATAAAAGGAAGACTAAAGGCTTATAGGAAAACGAGTAAAATAGGTTAAAGAGGAAGAATAAAAACGCCGACGTTAAGAAGGAAGATATTACTATTATAGGCGTAATAAGTATAGTATAAGATCTTACCCTCTAAAATTAATAGGAATACTAAACCGCCCTAGAAGTCTTTATTAACGCCTATATATAATTATAGCGATAGTAGAAGAGGACCCCCTAAATAAATAATAGCCTTAATACTATTATAAATAGAGATAAAGAACCTAAGTTATAAGAATAGAGGTATTTATAGAAATATCTATAGGAAAGAGCGACCGCTTAGACTAAAAGAGTATATATAAGTACTTAGGAAAAGAGTAGTTTCTATCTAAAATTATAGATAGAAGCCGAATAGAGCTAAAAAGTTATTAAAGTAAGAAAATAAACCCTTTTATATTAATTCTTTAGTTAATAGAATTTAATTTTTAATAGTACTAGTCGATTCGGGGTATTTATATTATACTATAGTAAGCGATTCCTTTATAATAACCCTTAGCCTCTTATAAATCTTAATACCCCCCTAAACGCTAGATAACGTTACTAGAAACTAAGGAAAGATCGAATTTATTACTTATTTCGATATAGACGTATATAGATTCCTCTAAAGGGACGTCTATATATATATTATCCCCGGGTAGATAGATTAGATAATCCTTAAGAATATATAATTAATCGATATAGATAAGCGTTATTCGGTACGAAAAGATTACCTCGATATCTTTATAAAAATAGGCGAATATACGCGGTATTAGAATAAAGCGAATCCTATAGTAGGCCCCTAGGGTATAAAGCCTTTACGAGTTTAGAGACTCTCCGCTAGGAGTTTCCTAGAAATATATATAACTAGGCCTATAGAGAGCCTTTAGATTAGAAAAGTAACCCTCGCGGATATCGAAAAGGTATTACGAAAGAAGAAATACGTTAATCTATATATATAGCTCCTAAAATATTACTAGCCGTAGTTAAAAGTATTTAATATAAAGCGTATAGAATAATTACTAGACTACCGACTAGAAGTAGATTACTATATTCCCCTATAAAAGGATAGTTCTAATAGGGAAGCCTTACCCCTATATAGCCCTCTCTATAGTATAAATTAAGAAGAACTTCTCGTTTTACGAAAAACGCTTATAGACTTACTCGGATAAAACTTTATTCGCGTTAGTAAATCCCCGGTAGTAGTACTAGTACTACTAGTTAGGAAGCTAGGCGGAGGAGTACGCTTCTATATAGACTATCGCGGACTAAACAAGATAATAGTCAAAGATCGATACCTACTACTAGACTACGACATCGCCTATAGACGGGCGGGTAGGCATTGCCTACGGGCCTGATATAAGCGAGAAATAGGCCCTATAGGCCGTGGGGGTCGTGGGCGTCTATAGGCCTTTTTAGTAAGCAAGATTAGTGTAATACGTGATTTTTATAGATAGATTTCTAAATATTTTAACTAAATTTGTATTTTTTATATATTTATAATCATAATTCCGGATTTTTAATAAGATATATATAAATATATATAGTATAATTTACTATATATATAGTTTTTATATATATTTAAGACAACTTTATAAAACGGTAGGTATAGTAGGCGTACCCGCGATAGGCATACCTACGGGCCGTAGGCGTTATAGACGGGCACTCGAAAATCCAAATAGCCCACCGCCTACCATAGACGGGCGATATCGTAGTCTACCTACTACCCCTAATCAAAGAAACCCTATAGAATATATTATAAGCACGGTGGTTTACGAAGCTAGACGTAATCGTAGCTAGACTACGATATCGCCCGTCTATACGTACCTAGGAGGTACCTATCGTCCGTCTACAGTAGGCGGTAGGCTATTTAGATTTTCGAGTGCCCGTCTATAACGCCTACCGCCAACGGGCATACCTATCGCGGGCATACCTACTATACCTACCGTTTTATAAAGTTGTCTTAAATATATATAAAAATTAGATATATAGTAAATTGTACTATATATATTTATATAGATCTTATTAAAAATCTGGAATTATGATTATAAATATATAAAAAATACAAATTTAGTTAAAATATTTTGAAATCTATCTATAAAAATCACGTATTACACTAATCTTGCTTACTAAAAAGGCCTATAGACGCCCACGACGCTCACGGCCTATAGCTATAGGGCCTATTTCCCGCTTATATAAGGCCCGTAGGCAATGCCTACCCGCCTGTCTATAGGCGATGTCGTAGTCTAATCGTAGCGTTCTATAAGATCCGGATTGAGCCTAGAGAAGAATAGAAAACCGCGTTTCGAACGAGATACGGGCTATTCGAATAGCTCGTAACCCTATTTAGCCTTATAGGAGCGCCCGCGACCTTTTAACAGTATATTAATCAAGTACTCTATAAGTACCTCGACGACTTCGTCTCTATATATATAGACAAGATTATTATCTACTCGAACAGATTAATCGAAGACTATCGTTAGAAGGTAACCGAAGTCTTATAGAAGCTATAGGAAGTAGGCCTATAGTACGATATTAATAAGTTAGAATTCGAAAAGGAAACGGTTAAGTACTTAGGATTTATTATCTATATAGGTATAGGCGTCTATATAGACCTAGCGAAAGTCGAAGCGATACGCGTATAGGAACTACCGAAAAAAGTTAGAGATATATAGAGCTTCTTAGGATTTATAAACTTCTACCGGACCTTTATCCTATACTTTATAGACCTAGTAGTACTATTAATACGGCTAATATATAAAGGAATAGACTTCTACTAAGATATAGCTTATTACGAAGTCTTTGTGATTCAGAAAGGATCGCATTGTTTGTATTAGATAGGGCGTATCGCAATGCTATATATATGAAGGGCTATAGCTTTATGGATTCAATTAGGCTAGGCCAATATGCTATTTACGATAATCTTAGAGAAAAGGTCACTATCTACCGGCGATAGGGGTTTATATATATTATAGGCACGTGCCTCACGTGATCTAGGCCGGGCTCTAGCCCGTTATAGTACCCCCCTCTCGTATTAATCCTTACGATAGGCACGATAATGTCGCCGTCGGTATGGAAACGGTACCGAGAGGGCCTCGAAATAGGCCTATACCGTCGTTTGTAGTCGTCTAACGCTAAGTAATTCTCGACTACGTCTAGCCTCTCCTATATCGTCTCTACGTATCCCGCCTACTTCACTAAAACCTCTATCTATATTCCTATACTAACTCGCTTCTCCCGTATCGATAGAATCTCTTTAACCTTATATTCTAACTCGCCGTCGTGTGAAGCCCCACTATGTAGGGCTCAATTGGATTGATCAGAGTGACAGGGATTACTATACGACATATATATACTACTGCGAATGCAATACAACTAGTACTGCGTGTGTATTCAAACTGAACTCTAAGCTACTAAACATGCTCCGAGTCCCACTGGTATAGTTGTGCGCGGGTAAGCGAGGTTATATGACTCTCTGTCTATATGCCTCTATAATATATGGATCTATCTAGGATCTACCTCGAGTCCTACGATCCTCTCTAGGAGAGCGGGACGTGATATTACCTCCCTTCTTTATACGCGCCGCCCTCGGCGTACTCTTGGTTCTTATTATACCCTAGTATTATATCGCTTTCTCGCTTTATTTAACGATGCTTTGACCGAGTCCTACGATAGCGTTGATCCTTTATTTTAGTGATATAGGGGTCGGTATACGAAGTAATCCTTTGTCTCTAGGTACGATATACGAATTCCTCGGGGGTTTTTAGAGCCGTATACCCCCCTTCTTTAGAGAGTATACCTTTATACTCTCCTTCTTACAATATCGTTTAACTAGGGTAATACTAACTAGGTTATAATAGCCGTACCTACTACGCCTACCGAGGCGTAGTATATATAGTATATTAATTCTATTTTAGCTATCCCTACTAGGGCTTATTATATTTCCGCGGCTAGTCTTAAGTACTAGTACTGCTATCGCTAATATTAGAGTTATATTATAGTATACTTCTTCCGCCTTCCTACTTACTCTCTCTTCTAACGTTATATAGGTTAATCCCCGTCTCGACGCCGAGGCAAATACTATTATCCTCGCTCCGACTCTCGCCTCTTATCGCCTTACTTTAACGGCGTTTAAGAGTACCCGTAACGCTCTAGGTTATTATATTAAGACTAGTCTTACGCCTCCTATTATACCTCGCGCTCTACTACCTCCTCCTCTACCGCCCCCGCCGCCGCCTACTCCGGTTAAAACACTATATACGTGGTTCGAAGGGCTTTTAATCGGGATAATATAGCGTATTATAGGTTTTCGGAGGGGTATTCTAGCTAAGTTTCGAGTGATCTTAAGTATATTCGTAACGGGTAGTTCGCTGCTCCTTAGCGTATTGCGTAACCTTTATATTTAGGTTTTCTTTAAATTTGTTTTCTTAATAGTCGTTTAGGAACTCTTTCGCGATAAACTTCGTCTCTATACTCCTTCTACTCTAACCGAGGCTATCTACCCTTTGTTAGTTTATTTAAGGATTCGCGCTCCTTACTAAACCTAGGGATAGTATCTACTTCGCTTACTAGGACGTTAGGGTCCTAGTTTATATAATATATTAGTTTTAGATTAACGGGTACGTTACGGGATAATTATAGCGAGGTCCTCGGCGAGGTTATCTACGCTCCTATATATCCGTTTCCCTTAACTAATAATCGAGTAGTAGAAGGTATTTATAGAATTAGTAGAGCGTTATTTTCCCTTTATAAATCGTACTAAACCGTCTATCGTAGGTTCTTCCGAGCCCTCTTTATAAGGTTTTCTTTCTCTATTAGTCTATTTTTCTCGAATTTATCTAATACTACTATATCTTCGAGGATACTTCTCGGTTCCTAGGTATTCTCGCTATCTCTATAGTCTTACTAACGAACTAGGTATTATAGGCCTCTACCCCTTTTCCTAGTCTCTAGGATCCGGTCGATATTAAATTCGAGTTCTCTATCGACCTCGACTAGGTCTAGGCGTTTACTCCGAATCGGGTTACCCTTATAGGGTTTAAGTATAGAGACGTACTATATAGTATAGATCTACCGGTATAGTAGCGTTAGTAATAGCTAGTATACTTACTAGCCTACTTTCTATATAATCTAGAAGGGTCCTTTATAACGATTCTCTAGCTTTTTATATAGTCGCCCTAAGTCGATATAGGTATTCCGAAGTAGTATCTAGTCGGTTACGTAGAAGGATTTTTCTATATAGTTCTTATCTACGGCTCTCTTTATAACCTCCTTTATCCTTTATAGCCTTTTAGAGAGTTCTTCTCGCCTCTCTACGAGCTCGGTTATACGTACTTTTATATCCTAGTAGACTTCTTTCTTATCGTCTTCGACGCTCGAGCGTAGTTCTAGCCGGATTCCTATTAATACTTCGCTTAGGGAGACCCCTATTACTAAGTACGTAGTTATATTATATATAAACTACGCGAGGGGAATCTATCTAGTCTAATCGTCCTAGTACTAGCTAACGTAGTTCCGTAAGTAGTACTTAATTGACTAGTTCTACCTCTCTATCTACCTATCCGTCTAGGGATAGTACGCCGTCGATAATCGTCGTCTTATTACGAGGTAGAAATAGAAACTAGCCTAGAAAGTACTAGTAAATAGACTCCCTCGGTTACTAACTAAGTTCTCTAGTATCCCGAGCTATAGGACGACTTTCGTATATATTATAGATACGAGCCCTTCTACCGTTATATCCTTTTAATATACGATATAGATCGAGAAGTTCGTAAATAGGTCGACTACTACTAAGATCGTATCGTATACCTTATTCTTCTACTTCGAAGGAGGTAGGCTAGTAATAAAATCTATACTTATCTACTATAATAGCCTCTATAGTACTAGTAACGGTTCTAATAGTCTATATAGTTTATATCTATATACTACGTTCCTTTAGTATATATTATATTCTTCTATATACTTAGTAATCTCCTAGTATATATTGTACTATAGATACTTACTACGAATCCTTTCTAAGGTTCGCTTCTTCCTATAGTATCCTACCTATAGATTACTATAGTAGATTCGTATAATCTTATACGTTACTATAGGGTCTCTTAGTATATAGACTTTTCCGCTATATCTAAGTAGCCTATCTTCGATAGTTACTACCTATAGCGTACCGCTAAGGCGTCTATTACTCCCTACTTCGTCTATCTCCCGGCGTTTCTCCTTTAAAAAGCGGTCCTAGCTCTAGATCCGTTTAATAAGGTTTACTATAGACTCTATAGAAGTATCTTTTAGCGCTATTTCTCCCGTTAGGCCGACTACTACCTCTACTCGGGTAATATACCGTTCCGGACCGTTATTATCACTAATAACCTAGTACTTATCTATATATAGCTTTTATACTACGTAGGGGGTTTCGAGGGTACTATTATACTCCTCTAGGGTAGTTATAAGCTCCCTATATACCTATAAGTTCTTTTCTCTAGGGCTTTAGTCCTCTTTTTAGGACTCTAGTATCTTAGTACCCGTTACGCCCTTAGTCTTAGGGTTCAATACGGCTTTTATATATATAATAACGTTTAATTGAACCGTTTCTACCTCCTTTATATCTTTTATAAAGGGGCCTTTTAGTAGACTCTATCTAATTCGTAAGAATAGTTTATCCTCTATAGGGTCTACCGACTCTACCCCCCTTTACTTTTTTAGTATAGTCGGACCTCCGACTTAGCGTATCGGCTAGGTTCTTTAAACCTACTTTATACTATATTATAAAGTCGAATAATATAAATCTTATCGCCTATCGTATCTATCTTCTACTAAGATTCTATAGTACGAGGTTTATAAAACCCTTTAGGTTTTTATAGTCTAATAATACTAGGATATCCGTGGCTCCTTTAAGATAGTATCTCTACGTTTTAAATACCTCTATAATAGCTAGTAGCTTACTATTATAGGTCTTATATCGGGTTTCTAGCCTATTAAGCTTTCGCGAATAGAAAGCGATTAGGTACTATTGTCTATCTTCCTCTAACTATAAGATAATCGCCGCTAGTACGAATCCTAATATATCTATCTCTACTAGTAGCCTTTAGCCTAGTCGGAAGTAGGTAAGAAGGGGTACGCTCGTAAAGCACTATTTTAGGGCGGCGAATACCTCTCTCGCCTCCGTTATAAAGACGAAGCCCCGAGTCTTCTTATTTATACCCTTTTTATAGGCGTCTAGCCCTTTTACTAACGTATTAAGTAGTACGTAGATTTTTAAGAATAATACGATAAACCTTCTATAGAAGTTCGTATATCCTATAAATATCTAAATATTATAAATATTCTTCGGCTCTAGCTAATCTAAGATAGTCTCTATTTTCTTCCGATCTATCTCTACTCCCTTTAGGGTAACGATAAAGCTAAGAAATTCTACCCGTTCGGTATAGAAAGCGTATTTTAATCTCTTTACGTAGAGTTTATATTTACGGAGCCTCTCTAAGACTCTTCGGACGTACCCTATATAGGTCTTAATATCCGCTAAGAAGATTAGGATATTATCTAAGTAGATAACCACGAAAATATTAATAAAGTCTATAAGGGCTCTATTAATATAACTTTAGAATATTACTAGAGTATTAGAAAGGCCGAATAGTATAACCCTATATTTATAGAGCCTATATCTAGTACGAAATACCGTTTTCTATTTATCTCCCCGCTTAATACGAAGGCGATAGTATATATCTATAAGATCTAGCTAGGTAAATATCCCGGCCCCTATAAGGCGGTCTAACGATTCTCCTATAAGTAGTAATAGGTACCTATTCTTAATAGTAATATCGTTTAGTCCCTAGTAATCTACGTATAGGCGTAGTCCTCCGTCCTTCTTAGGTATAAATAGTACTAGCGCCCTTATTAGGCTCTACGAGGGTTATATCTATCCCTTCTTTATAGCTACTTCGAGGTATTCTTTTAGTATCTAAAGTTATTCTCTCGAGAGTAGATAGATAGGTTTCTATAGTAGTTACGATCCTTCTTTAAGATAGATAGTATAATCTATATTAAAGTACAATACTACGATCCCCGCTTCTACTAGGTCGAATATATCTACGAAATCTATATACTCTTTAGGTAGGGTATTATCTTATATTACTCCTAACCTTATTACTCCCCCTATATCTACCCGGAGGTAGGCTAAGGTATATTACGAGCCTCCTAAGAGTTCTTAGGCGTATATTTAGGCTATAATCTTTTCTACGTCGGCTTTATTTTATATACTACGATACTACTATAATACCTCTCTCTAATCTATAATAGGGTTTTCGCTAGTTAACTAGTCGAATCCTAGGATTATATCGTAACTCTATATCTCTACTACCTCTATAGTAATAGTATGACTTTTCGTCTTACCTATACTATTAGTTAGGCTTAACTTAATTTCTCTTACCCTATAAGACTTAATATACTACCCGTCGATAGCTTTTATTATTCGTAGAGGGTATTACGAATCCTCTAGATACTCTTTTGCCTATTTTTAGCTAATAAAAGATCCTTCTGCTCTATAATCTATAAGGGTATATATAGTAACGTTTTCTCGTCTAATATTTATAAGTACCTCGCTTACGAGGGCCTTATATATCTACGGTCTTAATACGATAACTCCTAATATAGCTATAGCTTAAAGTATTAGGGCCTCTATTTTTTTAATCTATCTTTAGATCTATCTAGCTACTTCTACTCGCCTAGTTTACTATAGAGACTCTAATAGGTATCTTTCCTATAGCCTAGTATATTATAGTACTTATATATAGATAGTTTTTTTCTATCCTTCTTACGCTTAGTACTTAGGTATTCCGAGTCCTTTTACGTTTAATATAACTTTTCGTCTTAATCTCGCGTCTTTAAGTACTTCTTCTTATTCTTATACGCCGGCTTCTCTATCTTCTCTAGCTTAGAGTACTCTAGTTTCGAACTAGATTAAGCCTTCTTCGAGGACTAGAGATCTAATTTAATCGACTAGTACCGCTCTAAGAGGGTATTATATATATAGTCTAGGTCTAGCTCTACTCGGTATCGTTCTTCGGCCTAGAGCTCTATAAGTACTCTAGCTATTAAGCGAAGCTTACGGATATCCTCTATTAGAGTAATACGTATATTCTTCGCGATTTAGTCTAGGTAGAGAGAGTATACTATTACTAATTATCCTAGTTTCTATATATACCTAAACTATTATATTCTAGCTTCTCTATATATAACTCGGGGGTTATCTACTAGACTTTATATAAAGCGAGTAAACTCTAAATAGGTCTTAGGGACCCCTAGCTTTATAAAGTAGGATTCCTAGGCTAATATTATTTCTATATCGAGTACTTCGAACCCTCGGGTAATCTTCGTTATATCGTTTACGAAGTAGTATAGATATTAACGGAAATAATTGTTTAATTAAGCTTACTAGAGCGTATATTCTTAGATTGATTTCCTACTATACTTACTAATAGTCGAGGGGTAGGTAGGATACCTTATACTAGTAATACGGCGTCCTAGAGGCACTTTAATTATTAAATTATTCTCTCTATCTTCGGTATTACTCGTAATCGAGTCTTCTCTCGAGGTTCGTACCGGTATAGAATAGGTTAACCTCGGTAGCGTCTTCGCCGCCGTAGTAACCTTCGTAATACGCTCCTTAAATTAGGCTTATTACTCTATTAACTCTACGAGCTCGGCGAGGTACCTCGTTTTAGCCCTTACTTCTTCGAGCTCCCTAGTCTATTAGCTTAGGTATACGATACTTATAATAGATAGATCTTCTATAGTAGGATTAGTAAGGTTCGTAGGTTTATTTTGCTCTCTAGTAGTCCTTACTAGTCTTCTTCGTTTACTCCTATAGTCTCTTCTAGGGTTATCTAACCTATCGATATCGATATCGAAATCGTCTTCGGTTATATCTTTATAGATTCCTCTATTGTACTCCGTAACTATACGGGTTCGATATACCGGTACTATTATTACCCCTAACGGTCCGATCAAAGATATAGAGAGTTCAGAATATAAAGCCCCACTATATAGGGCTTAATTGGATTGATTAGAGTGATAGGGATTACTATACAATATATATATACTACTACGAATACAATACAACTAGTACTACGTATATATTCAAACTAAACTCTAAGCTACTAAACATGCTCCGAGTCCCACTGGTATAGTTATGCGCGGGTAAGCGAGGTCACATAACTCTCTGTCTATATACCTCCATAATACATGGATCCATCTAGGATCCACCTCGAGTCCTGCGATCCTCTCTAGGAGAGCGGGACGTGACACGTCGACTAGTACTAGGGGTAGCTACGAATCGAACGTAAATAAAAGGGGTGTGCGGAAGGTCACGTATACGCACGTGATATCAACCGGGTACTAGCCCGTTATAATACCCCCCTCCTCCCGGCGGTATCTAGGGGGGTATCCGTTCGTATATAGAGGGCACCCGTACGTACGTAGGGGTATGTTCCCTAGGGTCTATTATTTGTTCGCGCGCTTCCGTAACGTTCTTTAAATACGTCTAATACGGCGTATTACTCTAATTCGTCTAACCTTTCCCGTATTTGCTCTGTAAAACCAGCCTACTTTACCAAAACTTCACGTCGATAACCTCTCCCGACCCTCCGTATACGTACGGCTATAATCTCTTCGACTTCCTATTCCAATTTGTTATTAACGACTATCGGCGGGGGTTAGGTATTATCTATAACCTAAGAAGGGAGGGGATCTAATACCGCGGGTCGTATTAGATCTATATAGAAGATAGGGTAAATCCCGCGCGGAACGCTTAGTTCTATAGTATAAGAGGACGGGACGTTTACGATTATATACTTTCTATATAGCTAGTCTAGTTTCTTCGATAGCCGTAAGGACGTAACGTTTCGTAGGTATAACTATACTTTATCTCCCGTATAGTAGACTAGTATAGCCTAGCGTATACGGTTCGCTTATTCTTACTATTTATCCTAGGCGATAGCTATTACTACTTATACCTAGTCGGAGGCTTCGCGAAGGCGTTATATAAAATCTCTACCTACTCGTTCGGGGCCGTTTCTATAGCCCTAGAGATTTCTATTATCTTCTAATCTAATCGGGTTAATATAGTATCTATATATAAAGAAGAATAGTACTAAACTAGTCGACGATACCTCTCGGTTATTAATTATAACGGCTATAATCGGGAGGAGACTAGACTAATCTTCTTATAAATAGGCCGTAAAGGCCCGTAGGATCCTTTCTATCTCCTAATTTACCTATTCTATTACGCTATTTATCTAAGGGTAAAAGGTCGTTAATAGTCGTCGTTAGATTTTCAACCTTTTATATATTTCTTTCTAGAAGCTATTTACGAACTAAGGGCTATAATCGCTTATAATTACGAGCGGGAGCCCGTAGTATATATAGAAGTAGTCTATAAACACTTCGGCTATAGTATCGCTTATAATAGAATTTATAGCGATAAGAATAATACTTTTCGTAAGCCTATCCGTAATAATAAGGTAGTTCGTAGCCTTTTAGGGGCTACTTATAGGGAGATCTATAATAAAATCGACGGAAACTTCCGCCTAGATCCGTTATAGAATCGGTAATAGCTTTAACAATCTATACTTAGTATCGCGCTATATTATACTCCGCCTATAAGTTATATAGTTCTATAAGAACTACTATATATCTTTTACTACTCCTAGCTAGAAGAAGCGTTATAAGAGGATTATATACGTAGTATCGCGTCCTAGATACCCTATAATATACGAGTTATATACGTTTTGGATAATACGTATCCGTAAGGGCTTACTATCTAGGATCTATATCCGGTCTCGGAAGTAAAGAAGACCCCGTATATCGAGGTAGTATTCCGCGAGGCTCGTTTTAACTTAGATTCTACCTAGAAGTTTACGTTCCCTTTTTTATAGAGCCCGCGAGATCGCCTAATAGCTTACGTCCGTTTTTCGAGCTTTACTCTAGAGTACCTATAGCTCTCTATCTTTAAATAAGTTAATAGGCGTTTCGAAGTTTATAGGGGTTTCTACGTCTATTCGTAGTCGTCTAGTTTTTATCTTAATCTTTTTAAAGATATACCGGAATCGATTCGTTATTCGTTTATCGCTTCGATCCTATAGGAGATCTTATTCTCTTCGTAAAAGGGCGTCTAGGCGCGTAGCTAGCTTTCCGGGCCGGTACTAAATCTTAAAGTCGAATTCTACTAATACGTCTACCTATCGTATCTAGCGTTTACTTAGGTCTCGTACTTTCCCGAAATATCGTAGGTTCTTATAGTCGGTAATAATCTTAAACTTAAGGACTATTTTTAGTTCCGGGCGCTACTCTTTTAAGTCGCGTATAATCGTAAGGAGCTCTTTATTATATATTTTATAGTTTACTTCCGCTAGCGATAGTTTTTAGGAGAGGTATATATACGGGCGTAATATTCTATCGTCTTATACTTACGATAGTATACCCCTAGTAGCCTATCCGGAGGCGTTAGTTTCTACTATAGTTTTACGTCCCTCTTCGAAGTACGCTAGGATAGGTATATTAATAAAAAGTTCTTTTAAGTCTATAAAGGCTTCGTAATAATCTATATCCTAGTAGAAGTCTATTCCTTTATACGTTAGCTATACTAATAGTACTACTAAGTCCGTAAAGTATAGGATAAAGGTCTAGTAGAAGTTCGTAAATCCTAAGAAGCTCTGTATATCTCTAACTATTTTCGGTAGTTCTTATATACGTATCGCTTCGACTTTCGCTAGATCTACGTAGATACCCGTACCCGTACAGATAATAAATCCTAAGTACTTAACCGTTTCCTTTTCGAATTCTAACTTATTAATATTATACTATAGGCCTATTTCTTATAACTTCTATAAGACTTTAGTTACCTTCTAACGATAGTCTTCGACTAATCCGTTTAAGTAGATAATAATATTATCTATATATATAAAGACAAAGTTATTAAGATACTTATAGAGTACTTAATTAATATACCGTTAAAAGGTCGCGGGCGCTCCTATAAGGCTAAATAGGGTTACGAGCTATTCGAATAGCCCGTATCTCGTTCGAAACGCGGTTTTCTATTCTTCTTTAGGCTTAATCCGGATCTTATAGAACGCTACGATTACGTCTAGCTTCGTAAACTACCGTACTTATAATATATTCCGTAGGGTTTCTTTAATTAGGGGTAGTAGGTAGCGGTTTTTAACTATTATCTCGTTTAGTCTACGATAGTCTATATAGAAGCGTACTCTTCCGCCTAGCTTCCTAACTAGTAGTACTAGTACTACTACTAGGGATTTACTAATATAAATAAAGTTCCGTCCGAGTAGGTCTATAAGCGTTTTTCGTAAAATAAAAAGTTCTTCTTAATTTATACTATAGAGAGGGCTATATAGGGGTAAGGCTTCCCTATTAGAACTATCCTTTTATAGGGGAATACGGTAATCTACTCCTAGTCGGTAGTTAGGTAATTGTTTTATACGCTTTATATTAAATACTTTTAACTACGGGTAGTACTATTTCGGGAGCTATATACATAGATTAACGTATTTCTTCTTTTATAATACCTTTTCGATATCCGCGAGGGTTACTTTTCTAATCTAAAGGCTCTCTATAGGCCCGGTCGTATATATTTCTAGGAAATTCCTAGTAGAGAGTCTCTAAACTCGTAGAGGCTTTATACCCTAGGGGCCTACTATAGGATTCGCTCTATTCTAATACTGCGTATATTCGCCCGTTTTCGTAAAGATATTAAGGTAACCTTTTTGTACCGAGTAGCGCCTATCTATATCAATTAACTATATATTCCTAAGGATTATCTAATCTATCTACCTAGGGATAATATACGCGTAAATATCCTTTTAGAGGTATCCGTATACGTCTATATAGAGTAAATAAGTTATTATATAAACCTTTATTAAGGTAAGTATATTACTTTATTTATTACTTAATATATCTAATAAATATCTAGATTCGAGGGCTTACTATATTTATTAATATAAGCCCCTAACGTCGCGATAATTCCTTCTATCTCTAGACTAATAGAGTAAAACTTACGCCTATCTAAGATATCTATATACGCTAGAATTCTACCTTTTTAATACTTTATTATATAAAACGTCTTAGTAAGCCTTACGATAAATACTATAATAATATTAGGACTTAGAAATATAAACTTAGTAAGGTAGAATAACGGTAGATCGACTACCTTCTATATATTATAAAGCCGTTCTACCGCTTTACTATAATACTTTTAAAGACTAAAGAGATAATAGTATATTATATTTTTAGTATTTATAATACCCTCTTCGAGTACTTCGAGGAATCTATTATATAATTTACTCCGAAAACTATATCTTAGAAGAAGGCGATACTATAAGCCTCTAATACTAGGATAGTAAAGCTTACCTCTTACTATATAAAGATAAAAGAGATCTATAGTAGTCTCTACGCGATTAAAACAATTTTTATACCCTAGTATAAGCTTTACTTCTTCTTAAGTAAGGCGTAGGATACGTTAAAGAACGATATAAACTAGAGTAATTAGTATAAGGAAACGCTTCGCTAGTTTATAGTATAATCCTATAATATATATAGGATACCTATATATATATATTACTATAGCAAAGTTAGTTCCTATAAACTAACTTTATTATGACCTTTTGGTCTAATAGGTTAATATTAGAGTAGTGGCTATAGGATCTCAATAGCTCCTTACGCCTAAAGATATACCTAGATATAGTCCCTATAAGAAGAGTAACCCTTTAAGCGTTACTTAGCTAGTATAAGTAACCTAGACGCCCTTCTCGACCTTCTACCTTATATCTACTCTAATTTATTAATATTAGAGTATAAACTTACTAGATACCTTAAAAAGTATATATTATATTTACTATTATTATAAGTAGGAATACTGTCGAACAGGGAAGGACCAAAATGACTTGATACCAAAAGCTTACTATGCTTAGCAAGTGGTAAAAATGAGTGTGTATTTCTAAAGAGCAATATGCTCCGCTATTTAACCCCTGAATCGCTTACTTAGTTGTAGCAAGTAATTGGGAAGTGATCTATAGGGGGATCCTATATATAAGAAGTAGAGTTATATAAATAACGGGACGGGATAGGTATAATTCCGGCTGACATACCCCCCTAGGAGCTACCCTATAGGTTCTCCAATATTATAAACTTAGCTTTCTTATATAAGTTGTTCTATTACTAAGTGCTATATATTAACTAGCCTAAGAGTTTTAACAAATACCTTATAAGATTGAGTCGGAAGAAGTTTAGTAAGTCTATCTACCTATATTTGAGTAGTAGGGACCTAGCGAATTGAAAAGTAGCCGGTATCTACTTCCTAGCGTAGCTAGTAGTTATAGATATCGATATAACGAAGCTTCGTATAAAGCTATAGTTATTCCTTAGTAAGTAAATTAACCGTCTATTAGTTATCGTAGTTAATTAATAGTCCTACGTTATAGTCGAGTTCGACTATATAAAGAAGCCTCTTCTACTATATTACTAACTTACCGGCTTCTAAAATAGTAAGTAGCTCCGCCTCTATCGTCGACGTTATTACTATTCTCTACTTACTAGCTTTCTAGTCGACTATAGTACCGAAAAGCTTATAGAGGAAGCCTTCCGAGCTTTTACGATTAATATAGTCGCCGAAGGAAGTATTACTTAAGAAGTAGAGCGCGGGTATATAATACGTTAGATAGTATTCGAGAGCGAGGAATCGAGTATTATATAAATACTAGATTAAGCGATTTACTACCTCTCTATACTCTAGCCCGGGGTTCGTAAGGAACTTAGCTAAGTAGTTAGCCGCCTTCGCCGCGTCTAGGCGAGTAATAACGGTAGGGTAGAGAGTAGAACCGAGCTTTTATTAATATTCGTAAACCTACTCCTTAGTTACTACTCTAGTAAACTTACTTATATAGTTTATAGGTAGTAGGGTTTTATACTTACGTCTACTAGTAAGTCTATACTTAGTAGCTATAGAAGAGATATATAAATCCTAGTAGAGCTAGAGCCTATACTTCTAGGTATCTCGTAGAATTCGTATTCCGAGAAACTAAACTACTTCTCCTATTTCGCGAAGCTCCTAGTACCTCTCTAGTTACTACTTTAGCTAGATTACTTCCTAGTACTTTAGCCGGTAAAATACGATAATAATATCGTCGACGTAAAAGAAGACGATTATACTATTATTAGTAAATAAGTAAGGATCCTCCGGGATAGGTTTAAATCCGAGCTTTTCGAGTATATAAGTAGCCTCTTATTACTATAAGCGCGGTGACTTTCTAAGACCGTATAGTACTTTTAGTAGTCTCTAAGTATTACTTCTATTATAGAAGCCTTCTAGTATTTAGATATAAATAGTATCGTTTAGATCACTATTTAGGAATATATTAACGGTATTAAGTTAAATAGTATCTAGGTTAAATACTACGACGAGTACGAAGATTGCTCGCGTAATATAAGTAGTAAATATTACTACTTTCTTTTCTTTAGAGTTAATAGTTTAGAGATTACCTCGTACGTAAATTTATACTTTAAGCTTAGTTAGGAAGCCGTTACTATCGAACTTATAGGTAAATACCTAAGTAAGAGGAAGTACCTATATACTTCTATCCTATAGTCGGGGTTCTATTTAGTAGGTTCCCCTAATTCGAATTAATTCTACTTCTAAACCTACTACGGCGAGAAAGCCTTTAGAGAATAGGTAGTTTAATATCTCCTTTTATATCGATAGTTTAGGAGGAAGATTATTATAGTATCGGCGAGGCTAAGGTCGACTTATAGAGAGTCCTACTATAAATATAGTAAGTAAGGTTTTATAGTCTTCGGTATCGTTATATATAAAGTAACTCTCTATATCCGCGTAGATACGTACCTTTCGCTTTCTCTTACCTTCGATACTATTAGATAGAGTTAAATCTCTACGAATCAAGTTCCTTATTAGACGCTAAATTTCCTAAGTAGGTATTACTTACGCTTATAGAAAGGACCCGGGGATTTGCTATTATAGCGAGTTAGAAGCCTATACTTCTTCTTAGTAGTCTATTTCGTAGACTAGTAGTCGAATCGGCCTAGTAAGTACTACTTCGGGCCTATATATATACCTTTATAGTTTATATAGAATAACTACTATAAAGGGCTTATTCTCTAGTATAATAGGTTTATACGGAACTACTATTAACTATATTATAATTAGAGATATTTCCTTACTTTCTAGTAGTAGGATCTTTACTAGTTATAGACTTTATAGAACGCTTTCCGGTAAAGGTATAATACTTAGTAACGGCGATAGAGTTATCTAATAGTATTATACTTATTACTTAGGGGGAGAGGGCTTTTCTCTATATCGAATAGTTGCTTATTAATTCCCTAATTCCTATAGCGAAGTAGGTTCTACTTCTAGATTAAGTACTTATTATATATCGAGTACTTATTATATATCTTTATTTTGTATAATTAGTACGATATTAGTTTAGCAAACTACTTACTTAAGCTCTACGTCGAGTTTATCCTCTTCGATAACTTCGGCGTATTCGACTTACCGGATCTTTAGAGGCTTAGAAGGATACTTCCTATAATTTAGGCTTTTATTAAAAGTTACGTTACGAACGTACTTATAACTATTTATACGCGGAAACTAGACCTTCTAGATATTACTTACTCGGTAGCCTATTAAGTAGCCGATTTCTACTCGGCGATATATCTTATCTAACTAAGGAATTCCCTAGATCTTTATATATATATAATAACTATAAACTCTAAGGTTTAAAAGGTTAATAGGAATAAAGGTACCTATCCCTTACTAGTAAAACTCTTATTATAGAACGATCTACTTTCCTAAATTAAGCTTTATAGGCGATCTATTTAGTATATAAATAGTAGCTTAAATAGCTTCTAGCTAGAGATTCGTAGGAAGTTAAGAATCCTTAAGAAGTACTCTTACTCTAGCGATAATTACCCCCCTAGATCGCTCTATAAAGCCGTTTTACTCCGGGATTCTAACGACTACTTATTAGATTACGATCCCGTTTTTATAGAGAAAATTGATAACTTCGTAGCTAATTAAAGCCTCGTTATTAAAGTAAAATATACGAACTAGTAGGTTAAACTAAGTTTATATTTATAAAATAAATTATATAATTGCTTACTAGTAACCGCTCTTTCTCTTATAGATAGTCGCCTAGTAATAGCGAATCCTATCTATATAGAAATACAAAATCTATTTATTATCGTTATAAGCTTCCTAGAGTATTATAAGATCGAAGTATATACGGCTAAGTAGGCTAAAGGAAGTGCCTTAAACCTAGCGTAAGATCTACTTAGGCTTATTACTTAACTAATAAATCTTATAGAGTTCCGGTTCGTACTCTTTAGGAGTAGAAGGTAGGATCTATATTCCTTCTACTATCTCTACTAGTCGTTTAATATACTCGCTAAATATATAACTAAGCCGTCGGTACTATCTTAATACTATTGCTTTTAAAATAAGAGGTTATATAGAGCGCTTAGTATTAAAGGAAGTAGTTATAAATATTACTAGAAATACGAAATCTACTTACGGAAGTATAAAGAAATTGCCTATCTCTTCTAGTTTAGAAAAGATCTTTCTAATTATTTTATTAATAATATTAAGCGTATTAAAGTCGGCTTTATATCCCTTTTTCTTTATAAGGGCTACTAAGATAAGGTTATAGTAAAAGCTAGGTAAGTACTCTACTTCTAATAGAGTAAGAGTAATAGGCTTACCGGAACGGCCGATCGTCCGAAGCTAGACTTTACCGGTTCTATAAAGCTTAGTAGTTATATCGCCGACTTTAAGAAGGCCGTCGACCTCTCTAAATTTAATAAAGAGGCTTTTATTATTAGTAATATACTTACTAGTTACTAAATTAACTAACTATCGGTCCTTAATCGTATATTAAGGAATATTTTTAGTTAAAAATATAGTATTAACCGGTAAGAGACTAGTATTAGGTAGAGGTACTTATTATTTAACTTACTAAACTACTCGCTAAGTAGCTTATTTCGTTAGTATAGTTAGAAAGTAGCTATCTTCGTCGTCGTTAACTACTATAAAGTAAGATTAAATAGGTATTTCTTCTTTAGCGAGCTTCGCTTATAGCTTATTAACTCTCTCTTTCGCTTTATCTTTTAGCTTCTCGGTATTCGCTATTATCTTCTTCTTAACTTCTAGATCTAGTTTCTAGTTACTAGGCCTTACTACCTTAATAAGATATAAGTATATAGCGTATCGATATTTCTCTCTATATATATATAGTAGTTCCTACGCCGTTTTGCTTAACTAGGTCGTTTTACTAGCTAGGGAAGCGTCTAATTTAGCTTCCTACTTACTATTTAGTATCGCGAAAGCTCCCTATAGCGCTTTGCTTTTAGGTTTCTTTTTATTAAAGAGTACTCGCTCGGAGCGGTAAGCGTTAACTACGCTTACGAAGGTTACTTATTATTCTACTTTAAATACCCTTATATACTATTAATAATAGAACTATAGTTCGAGGGGCGTAAGTACTTAGAGAAAGTTATAAATAGTATTTTCTTCTAACTTAGTAAAGTTAACTTCTACTAATTTATACTCTATATAGAGGTTCTCTACTCTTAGCAACTATATATCGATTCCTATATCTTTAACTAGTATAAGAAGTAGCTCGTTCTATTATCTTCGAATAAGTTATATACGTACTTTATCGGTATATAAGAAGCGTACTCGTAATACTTAGAGGAGCTTCCTAGTATCCCTTTCTTTAACTATAAGGCTTTATAATTCTATAGCGAGAGTATTTCTAATTCTCTTAGAGATTTTATCGAGCGATAGTCTAATTATCCTATACTCTACTATATCGTCGTCGTAGTCCTTACGATTATACCTAAAGTCTATTTAAATATCTCTCGTTAAGCGACTACTTATTACGTCCTTAGCGTACTTTACGTCTTCTTTATTTAGGCGTTCTAGCCTTACTAGAGGGTTAACTTATTTATCCTAAGGTATTATAGGATCTATATATCTCTATATATCGAGGTATTATACAATTGTCTCTACTTATATAATCTAGGTTCGCTATTAGAGCGAGTTCTTAAGGATAATTCGTACTCGTAGTATACCTACTACCCCGTAGTCGGTAGTACTTATTAGAGCGAAGTTATCGTAGAGTAATATCTCGGCGTTAAATCGGTTCGTTCTTATTAGTTCGGAGGGAAGAGTAGAAGACTAGAGGTCGCTTATTAGTGCCTTATAGTACCAATTAATATACTTACTATATAGCACTTTTAGACTTGTCTTCTAGCTTAGGGGTATTAGAGGCTTGACTTATTTAAGCGATAATATAGTATTCTAATAATATTTCAAAAGACGTACTAGCTAACCGGGCTTATAACTATCGAATAGGGAAGGACCAAAATGACTTAATACCAAAAGCTTACTATGCTTAGCAAGTGGTAAAAATGAGTATATATTTCTAAAGAGCAATGTGCTCCGCTATTTAACCCCTAAATCGCTTACTCAGTTGTAGCAAGTAATTGGGAAGTGATCTGCAGGGGGATCCTACATACAAGAAGTGGAGTCATATAAATGACGGGACGGGACAGGTGTAATTCCGGCTGACAAATACTAATACCTATAATAGTACGGAGAAAGGTCGATCCTTTATAATTCTAGAAGAAATATAAGAATAAATTCCCGATTCTTTTAAATATTACTTACGATATTCTCTCTATTCCTATAATAGGCGTTAAAGTTAAATATCTATTTAATTTAGTATAGGATATCTACTACTACCGACGTAGGCAGCTAAGTATAAAGATAGTCTAGGATATTATAATATTCTAGTATAAAACCTAGTTCGATATTAAAATAGAAGAACTACCTAATAAAGATACGTCTTTAGATTCTATATAAGATATAGATAAACGAAGAGAGGCTAAGCTTACTATTAATATACCTAAACTAATTAGCGATAGTAAGGATTCCGAGGATAATAATCCTATTAGACTAATCGAGTATAAGTTTATAATAGAGAGTTAGCTTCCTCGTGTAACGGGTTAGACCCGCTTCTTACTATATGGCCCTGCCATATAGCCTTCCCTTCCCGCACGCTCCCGTTCTGCCACCGCCTTGCCTATTACCTTCATTACTATCCCGCTTGTTTCATTCCTTCTCTTCTCTAAGCTTTTTGTAAATAGTATATCGACTTAGTCAGTATTGAATCAATTTGGCTTCGTTCCTTTATATATAAAAAGCTTCCTTCTCGTTACCGAGTTATACGCAACGTAACGCAACGTAATATTAACGAATCACCCCTAATTCTCCTTTTTCTTTAACGCAACGATAAACTAGCAACCCGACTAGAGCGCGCTCTTAGCGCTTCTATAATAGATATAGTAGCAACTTGCCGATTAGTAGAGCTAGCTCCTTTCTCTCGTATTACGCTAGAGTTAATAACCCGACTAGCCCCGTTTCCGCCTCCCTAATCCTCCCCGATTCGACGGCAAACCGTTTTCGCTCTGTACGTAGCTCCCCTTAATACAATTAAAGCTTAACGCCGACGGCCTTACCGGCTAGTAAGTATTCGACTACGTATACAACCGTCTCGAGATACCTTAGTAAGTATTAGTACTATACCTTAGAGAAACTAACGACCTAGATTAGATCTTCTAATACTTCTAACGTATTTGTTATAACCTATACGAAAAATAAGAGAGTATCCTCCGATTCGCTAACGTTCGTTAGAAGGACGATAAAAGCCTTATTACGTACCTTACCCGTTTCGAACGCCTCGTATACGAAGCGAGCGTAGAGATCTAAGGCCTAGTATAATTAGTTTTCGCTATAACGATACTTTACCGAGGCCTCCGCCGCCCTCTCCGTAAGGTTTTAGAATAAGCTAGTAATATACTCTTTAAGCTATTATACGAAGAGTACCTAGCGGTTCTATAACGATACGACTGTCGTTAGCCGCGACCTTTTAACCTTAACGTTAACGTTAACCCTCGCCTTCTTCTTAACGTCAACGCTAACTAGCTATAGAACTAATAGATCTATCGGTAAATCGTACCGGAATCAGCCGCTAGGCTCGCTAGAGATATCGTTAATAGGAAGGTCTCTATCGGTACTATAGTAGCCCCGACTACTATATTAATCAATATAACGATCCTATATAGAACCTATAGTATCGTAACCGCCGTTTATTATTGTTATCATTATCGATATCGTCCCTTTCCGATACCGAATCGCCCCTAAAGCAAAGGATTAAGGCCGCTACGGCCCGTACTAATCCTATCGATCTCCGTTACCTACTAGTCCTCTACGGCGATAGCCGCCTTACCCGGAGGAGCACATCGTCATACAACGACCCTAAGAGGGGGGGTATTATAACGGGTTAGACCCGCTTCTTACTATATAGCCCTGCTATATAGCCTTCCCTTCCCGTACGCTCCCGTTCTGCCACCGCCTTGCCTATCACCTTCATTACTGTCCCGCTTGTTTCATTCCTTCTCTTCTCCAAGCTTTTTGTAAACAGCATGTCGACTTAGTCAGTATTGAATCAATTTGGCTTCGTTCCTTCACACCTCGTCCTTCTATAGTACTAAGTACGCGGAAGTAATAGAGAAGTAAGCTAGTCGATAGCGAAGATAAGAGTAGTCTTTATCTCCTTTATTATAGAGATAAGGGTAGTACTTAAAGGCGCCCTAGTTTAAGAGAAGTAAGGAAGCGTAGTAAGCCTAATAATAATCAATTTATATCGTATTAGTATAAATATATAACTATAATAAATACCTAAGTTATTATATAAAGGCTTCTAAAGCTTATTTCTAACCCCGGTTAAAAAAGTAGTAGTATATTAAGTTATTATATAAACGCTTCTAAAGCTTATTTATAATATCGGTTAGAAAATTGACTATAGTATTAAGTTATTATATAAAGGCTTCTAAAGCTTATTTCTAACCCTAGTTAAAAAGTGGTAGTATATCAAGTTATTATATAAAGGCTTCTAAAGCTTATTTCTAATATCGGTTATAAAATTGACTATAGTATTAAGTTATTATATAAAGGCTTCTAAAGCTTATTTCTAACCCCGGTTATAAAATTGACTATAGTATTAAGTTATTATATAAAGGCTTCTAAAGCTTATTTCTAACCCCGGTCAAAAAAGTGGTAGTATATTAAGTTATTATATAAACGCTTCTAAAGCTTATTTCTAACCCCGGTCAAAAAAGTGGTAGTATATTAAGTTATTATATAAAGGCTTCTAAAGCTTATTTGTAATATCGGTTATAAAATTGACTATAGTATTAAGTTATTATATAAAGGCTTCGAAGCTTATTTCTAACCTCGGTTAGAAAATTAACTATGGTATTAAGTCATTATATAAAGGCTTATTTTTCTGACCGAGGTCAGAAAATTGATAGTAGTATTAAGTTATTATATATATAATCAAATTACTTAAAAATATAGAGAAGACTCGGCCACGTGACGCAACCCATACGCCATATCGTTATATCCTGGTTTCGTATTCTCGTTTCATAGTTGAAAGGATCTTTATCCTTTATAAGAAAGAACTACGTCGATAAGCTTTATCAATTAAACCTTTGCTTTGTATAAGATCTCGAAGCCCGCCTAGCTCGTTAGATTGTGTGTTAAACTAGCTTATAAAAGGCTTCCGTCTTATAATATAAGGTGCTATCTTACTTGCTAAAGAAAATAAGGAATTACGTGCCGCTAACGAGTAGTAGAAGCAAAAGCGTACTCGATCCCGAAGGTAGATACCTACTAAAGAAGGCCTCTTAGTTCAAAAAGTATCTATATTAATTATACAGCAATAAGAAGCAATTGAAGCACCTTCCCCCGGCCCCGGCATGCCTAGAGAATCGACTATTCAGCCACGTACGCGGCCCCCCGGGGGTGTGGAATATGCAGATTGCTAGGGCATAGAAGAGAAACATGTCCAGATAGACCACTTAGTTAGTTGAATTAATTTAATGGCGTTATGGTTGAGGTAAATACATTTAAATTTAATAGGTTTTGGGTGGGTGTCTAGCTATGGGGTGTGTCTATCAATGGGGTGAAATACGTTAGTTATTTATTAAAGTACTTAGGCTAGTTAATATATAGTACTTAGTAAAGGAGCAAGTTATATAAGAAAGTAGAGTTTATAATACTAGAGAATCTATAGAGTAGCTCCTAGGGGGGTATATTAGCCGGAATAATACTTCCTCCGTCCCGTTATTTATATAACTTCACTTCTTATATATAGGAACCACCTATAGATCACTTCCTAATTACTTACTACAGCTAAGTAAGCAATTTAGGGGTTATATAGCCGAGCATACTGCTCTTTAGAAATATACACTCATTTTACCACTTGCTCTATGTAGTAAGGTCATAGTATCAAGTCATTTTTAGTCCTTCATTGTTCGACAATATATAGGCTATAGTACGAAACGATTCTAATACAGTATTTTAAGATAGTGGTGGTCAATGCGCTGCTTATTTCTTTTGGAATGGACCTCCGTATGGTATGCCGAGTACTAAGGGTCATATGACTTTCCGGTATCATACCTTGTTTCTGCCATGTAATCTAGTTACCTTGTACTTCGAAATCTGTCGGTGATTAGTGTCCGCCATGGCCTTTTCTTTTCCTTTCCTCCCTCACGCACCACTACCAACGACCTTGAAAACGAACACTGGATAAACCGTTTCCGAAAGCCACGTGATTCCGTCTTGTTAATGCATATCATCGAGTGTTTCCTGCTAGGGTGCCGGCATTTATTGCGGACCTTCCAAAGGCGCAGCCTCGTTACGACTGCCCTCTGCCTTGCATTTACAATTTTCCTGCTTGTACCTCGATCAAGACATCAAACCATTGCAGTGCGACGCAATCCAACAGTCTATGCTTCAAGGTATATTTTCTAGCTACCCGAGCTAATATGTCTCCTTGAGAGATCTGAACATCGCCTGATACGGCGGCTCTCGTCTAGTCGCTAACATGCTCATCTCCTTGAAGTAAAACGAATGCCTTTTTCCTAGGCTCGGGCGCTGATTCGGATGGGATGGGTCTCGGTCAGCTTGTTTTGGAAACTTCCCAGGAGTCACAATCCATACCTTACAATCCATATCCTGAATATAACACCGCTGCATGGAAAGAAACATGGAGAGGAACTTATCACCAATGTGTTGGTGCAAATGGTTCAGTCCTGGACCATAGGAATGCAGAAGCGATGAAAGGTTTTCGCTGGAATCAATCAGGTGTGTAAGTGAGACTAGCCCATGGTGACGTGTTGTTACTGATAACACTCTAGATTTTCCGGCGCCCATATTTGGATCCTACGAGGCGTGGAATCTTGATCAGAGTATCTGCACCGACAGGTACTCTCGATATGCGGCGTACAGTTACACAGGAGAAGTTAAAGATGGCGATTCGTTTGGCGCCTTTAGCGAAGTGCAGTTTGAGTATGTGAATTGGGCCACTTTGCAACAAGCCTGCTTGCAGCGCAATGCGGACCGGTACCACCCTTCAAATATTCGAAAGACGTTGACTCTGCACAAGGAGTATAATAAAAGAATAGACGAATATGTGTTGAGAGGAGAGGAGACAGAGACAGCCCAAAGCAACGACTCTGCTATCTTCAAACCACGGACGGCGGTGGTTCTGCGCACATGGCTCGACATGGAATATACGGAAAACGATCTCCATTATATCCGGTCGATGATCATGGAGCTGTCGCTCTTATCGGGCGCAGAATATGAGGTAGTCCTCCTCGTTGATGCCAAAAATGCTAGATTGCCTCGTCCAACGGACAACGCGGGCATAGACAGTCTCAAAAGCTCACTTCCGCGGGAGCTCCAGGATCTGGCAGTGTTCTTCAACTCGGAGATACTAGAAGACTGGTACCCGAAAATCGATGTCCACGTGTAAGATTGCTTTCTATTCAATTTCGTTTCCCTACACCTTTTGTCAATTTTGGAGACGTTAATCTTTATCTAGAGCTATCCTTCAATACTTCCAGCCAATGCAGATTTTCTCTCGGCTGAATCCACAGTACGACTTTTTCTGGCAGTTTGAGATGGATTCACGTTATACGGGACATTTCTATAACTTTCTCCAGCAGGCCTCCGAATTCGCAAAGCAACAGCCTCGCAAGAATCTATGGGAGCGTAACTCTTACTTTTATATCCCCGCTGTCCACGGGACCTGGGACGATTTTATCGATCGGGTAGACCAAAGTATGACGGGCCTTGATAGTATTTGGGGACCACGGCCAGCAAAAGGCATCAATATTGGAAATGAAGCCCCAAAGCCACCGCGGTCACACCTAGAGGATGACTCCTGGAGCTGGGGCGTGGGCGAGGAAGCTGACGTGATCACCTGGCTGCCTCAATTTGACCCTCGGCACACTGATTGGCCTTTTGCCGACCGGGTGTATAATTTCCGCCAGAAGGGACGTACTCCGCGCCGGGCATCCGTTGTCGCAATGTCCCGTGTCTCGGCCCGGTTGCTCCGGCTTATGCATGCGGACAAGACTGAGAAGGGGCTTGGACTAGCATCTGAAATGTCCCCTACTTCCTGGGCTCTTTATTATGGACTGAAAGCAGTTCAAGTTCCTCAGCCCATCTACCATGCGCACGAGACGAATCCCGATGAACTCAATCTCCGAGCTAATTCAGGCAAGCCAGGTCAGATCAGCGCTGGGCCGAACAGTATCTGGAGCTGGAACCAGCACAATGATATATTGATGAAAATGTCCTACATGTTTGGATCAGAATTTCCCGAAAAGATTTATCGAGCCTGGCTAGGCTACGACAATGCAGAAAAAGTGAGTCCCCGCGTTGACGCCCTGACTTGCCGATTTTTCGCGCGCTTGGGCGCTCCCCAGGTTGATCTTCGCTAACAATACGCGGAAAGGAGGGGCGTCGTCGCCTTTGCTTGCCTCCGATGTTCTTACACCCGGTGAAGAACACAAAAGAATAAACCGGCTCAATCAAGACTTGGGGCTCCTCGTCACTCCTCGTCATCCACGCTCACCAAGCAACGCAAATCTTTCTATTTCGCACTCATGGAAGATAAGGATACTCCTGATAATTTTCGGGAATTCCGTACGCCACTTTGTCTCTTACCCAATTCTACATAAAATTATCAAGAAAAGAACGAATACTGTCTGAAAGTTGTTATGTACAAAATGAACACCGCGGGCTAAGAACCAGCTCGCTCTTTCGCCGCATCATGCTCCGCGCGTAAAGCCTCTGCATCATTCATCTCAAAGCCAAAATTCCAAAGCCTCTCCGCAACTGTCAACTGAGACTTAGACTTGACCTTTCTGGGTGGTAAAATATCATCATCACCACCTTTGGAGCTCTTCCGCCCGACATGCCGCACAATGCTTGGCGTCACTGCCCAACGAATCTCATTTTCCGCATTTGCGTATTAGCATGTCGACGTATCCGATGTGCTTGGACGTGTATAGCTCCACAAGCTCCGCAATCCGTGAGCGGGGAAAAACAAAGGCTTGTGAACAACATCCAAATTTGGGCATTTGATATACGCCCCTCGATGGAGGGAGCATCGTCACCCGGCCCGCGGCAAAGAAAAGCCCAATCAGTAAGGGCGTGAATATACCGCTTAAAATGACAACTATTGTATTCGGCAAGAAAGAGCGCGTATAGGGGTTGAGTTTTCGGAATATCAGGAGAACGTAAGCGACGAAACAGACGACAAGAATGGAATAAAGAAGGTAGTTAAGCCATTCTTCGGCGTTCCAACCAAGAAATTCTTCGGTGTAAAAAAGACGCAGGTATAGCCCTAGTAAGTAATACCATCAGCAATGAAGAAAAGGAAAAAGGGTTAGGAGTTATGGGTTAGGGAGGTAGTGAATTCGAGGGTCTAGGATTTGAAGTTAAGAAACTCCCCAGTCCGTAATGGTTAAAACTCACAATTTGCCGCTCTCATCTCTCGGGTCTGTTCTTCGGCAGAGGATAAGGCTGCTACAGTGCGGTGATACCATCCATCTAGAGCGACGAGATCATCTTCAAGCATAATGACATACGGCGTGTCAACTGTCGCACATGCCTTCAACAGATATGAATAGTCAAAGAGAACCTTCTCGCGACCTGCTATTTTAGCCTCATGGGTTTCTAGGGAGCGTATATGATTAATATCAATTTCGGAGGCATTATATAGCAACACTTGATCAGCTAGTTTGTGTAACCACGGCTCTGCAAACGCGGGATGCTGCGACGGGTCTGTGTGCGCAATAAATAGGATCAAGTGTATGTCTGCTCTTTCTTCCTCGCTCAGACCATCAAGGAGTGTGCCCACGGTGTCTATGAAATAGCTGGCCCCCTTTCTCGCAATGGTGGAAATTCCCAGGCACAAATGGGGCTGCCGTGGAGCTCTCGTTATCTGAGGCGCTGCAGCATTGCTTGCTGCATTGATGAAAGAAGCTGCTTACTCCAACCTAATAGCCGAATATACAGGATCATAAGCATTCATTGGATCGAAAAATATTGAGGTTGGGTCGCGAAAAGACTGTCTGCGCGCGACCATGAAGAGCAAGGCGTAAGAGAGCAGAAAGAATAGAAAAGTCTGAAGCCCTTTGACCGAGCTGATTGCTGAGAGACCCAGAGTAGGGACTAGCCGGTTCACAAGCATTTTCAAAAGGCGAGGATGAAAGTAACCAGAATTCACGTTCCAGCCATGATGGTAGATTAAGTTGTCCGTAAGAAGGTTTTTAGTGCGGAATATTTTCACAAGAAAACATTCTCGAGGTTAGTAAACCCAGCTTTGATTCGTTAATTTCCCATCGGGTGGAATCCACTTATTGATAGAAGAGGGACCGGAAGTCAGCGGACGCCAATTCTGCCACTAGAGCTTAGATTCTGCCACTAAAGCTTAGTTCGTTGGGGTGTTTTGGTTTCTGGTCATAAACCCCGGTCATATTAGATAACGTATTCAAAGCCACACATTAGCGTAGGCCACCACACGCTACCTCACGTTATATTCTCCCATCAATACTACACAAAAGCAGGATTGATCCTAACCGACCTCGGTGACACCAGTGTTGGTGAACTGCTCAACCCTTAATTGCACGAGTTTGACATGTCTTCTGAATGATATATACGTAGTTGGTCATCCAGCTGTTCCGTATAACTAGTGTGGGTTCCGCGGACACTTATCGGAGGACCAGACACAGCAAGAGTTAGTTAGGACACAAAATTGAGCCTATGGAGGAAGAACTTCCGAGCCACAGAGCGCCTACAGTCCAACCGTCCTTTGACAGGACCTCTCCCACTTTATCTTTTACTTTTTGGAACTGAACACCTGCGGCTGCGTGCCATGTCCGCCGGGAGGTTAAAATTGGGCCTCGGGGCCGCAAAAGGCGATCCGATTGGCCCATTATTTTCGCTTTAATAACCACTACCCACTAGACTAGAAACGGATTCGTACTATGGCCTGATGCTGGCTTTAATAACTAGTATATGAGACAATGGGCTCCTCTATTCTAGAATTTGAACGGTCTAGGATTCCTACCAAAGGAAAATCTGAGTTTTCGGCCAACACTGCGAAGTTCCAAATTGTTGATCTTTGCCTTTACAGGCCTAGTTATTTTATGTCAAAGTGCAAGGTGGATTATATGGCAGAAACAAGGTATGATACCAGAAAGTCATGTGACCCTTGGTACTCGGCATACCATACAAAAGTGCATATTACAGTTAGTCAGCAGGATCCGTACAGATTGGTTAAATTGCGGATTCATGTCATTTTAGTTTAGTTAGAGTTCTCAATATCAGTCATTTTGACCATACATTTCATTACGATAGATTTCTGTCATTTTACACTAATCATTGAACTGTTGAGCTATATATAACTGGATGGCATACATACCTTTCACTTTCCCGCTGTTTCTTTTTGGGGCAAAATATCCACAGCATACGCCCAATCCAGACTATCCCATATATCTTCTCCTAATCCTCGTAAGCCTCCCAAAGCCCCTATTCGCCACATCGCTTTTCGCAAAGAATATGTCAAAGACACCAAAACTCGACTTGTCCTCAAATCGCAAGGTGATGTTCAAAACTTCCGACTGTATCTTTTGATACCAATTCTATATTGGTAGCAATTATGGTGGCGTTAGGAAGCCAGTGGCCGCCCCTTTTAGGGGGCCGCGAAAATATAAATTACGACGTACGCTAGCTACTGAATCATATTAGTAGTAATAACTCCGTTAAAGTCCCGAGGCTAGTCCTCGATTATCTCAAATCAATTCAGGAGCTCACTGCCGACCTGATTAAAAACCCTATTGGCTAGGACTAGAAGCAGCAATTTGAACAGCTACGCTAGGAGACAAGCTAGATTAAATAGGACATCTATATAGTAAGGATTGCTTCTTCGAACGTCAATACTAATACTAATGCTAGTGGATTAAACCGGATTCGGTCATATATCGATACTATTAAAAGCGCACCTAGGCCTTGACAAGTACTGTAGTACCGGTACTACAGTACTAGTACTACGGCAGTACTAGACCCTTGGTCCGGTACTATAGTACTATAAACAGTGTAAACACGACTAGGCCTTGACAAGTCCCGTAGCACCGATGCTGCAGTACCAGTGCTGCCGCATCACTGGGCCCTTGGTTCGGTACTACAGCACTAAGGCTTGGTAGCACTAGACACTCGGTTCGGTACTATAGTACTACGATAGGAGTACTACAGCACTATAAACAGTATAAATACGACTAACCTCGTGACCTATATAAGTTATATATGACAGAAATCTGTCGTATGGAAATGTATGGTACAAAATGACTGATAGTTATTGAGAACTCTTAACTTAACTAAAATGACACAAACCCCGCAATTTAAACAATCTGTACGGACCTTGCTGACTAACTATAATTGTGACGATCTATAACTAGTTAACTAGGGATCTTTTCGGCAGAATACTTTCTGCCACCGCTGACCGCCTGGGAAGTTTGTATTGTGACAGAAATCTATCGTATAGAAATGTATGGTACAAAATGACTGATATTGAGAACTCTAACTAATTTTAATGACATGAATCCGCAATTTAACCAATCTATACGGACCCTGCTGACTAACTGTAATATGCACTTTTGTATGGTATGTCGAGTACCGAGGGTCATATGATTTTCCGGTATTATGCCTTGTTTCCATTATATATTCGACCTTGCACTTTGACACACCCCCTAGCTCTTAAAGCCTACATTTTCCTAGCTTCAAGAGCTGCCAATTCCTTTAATTATTCCTCGGTTTTTAGGTTAATCAGATGCCTGATTTCTCTCATCCCAATCATCTCTCGGAAGAGATGCTGCTTCTACTTAGGAAGTGCTTTCGTAAGGCTATCTGCCGGTATGGCCGTAGTTAGAACCCAGTCTATATTGACTCGACCCTCGCTAATCTCTTGCTTTATCTAGTATCGATTGATATCTATATACCGTAGCTTCGTATATATCGCCGATCCTTCCTTCGTTAATAGATCGATAGTTTACTAGTTATCGTATATAATAGATAAGGGGTGATCTAGCTAGAAGCCTAATACTTCGAGGACTCGGCGCTACTACTATATAGTTTTGCCTACTTCTGCTAGTGTAAGGAATTCTACTTTAGTAGTTAACGTTATAACGGTCTTTTATTTCGTCGCTTTCTAGTCAATAGGGCCGCTATATAGCTTATAAATATAGCCTTCCGAACTCTACCTATCTTTATTATCTCTAAATAAAGCATCGCTTACGAATTCAACTGACTTCGTAGTAAGCTAGAGACCTTGGCTTTTGTCTTTGTGTTGTTCTTTAGTACTATATTCAATAGCCTAGTACCTAGTTTCGTATAGGTATTATATGACTCGGTTAATAATATTAATATACTTTGGACCGGGGTTGGTAAGAAACTTAGCTAGCTTAGCTATAGCTTTTGAAGTATCTAGCCGGGTGATAGTAGTAGTATACTAAGTAGATCCTACCTTAGCCTAGAAACTATAAATCTGACTCGGTATCGCTACTCTATCGTACGGGATTAGCTACTCGGTAGCTATAAGTAGAGATCCTATTTTCCTTATAGTGACCAAATTATACCTTGCTACTATACTCTTAATATAGCTATCTTAGTATAACTAAAGCTTCTTTTGTTCCCTATCTCTAAGAATTCGTATATTTAAGAACTAGTTTGTATCTAGTTTACGTAATTCCTATTGCTTCTTAATTTCTCGATCTAGCTAAGCTACTTACTCTACGTAGTCGGGATGATTTACTATAATAATATCGTCGATATAAAAGAAGACGATAATGCCGGTGGTAATAAAGATATATAGATCTTCCGGTACTAGGGTAAGGCCTAGTTTTACTAGTACCCTAGTTACTTCTTACTGCTATAGTCTTAGTAATATACGTAGGCCGTAAAGCGCTCTATAGAGTAGCTAGTATTGACCTAGTATTTCGAATCCTAGTAGGTACTTAGTATAAACCTTACCTTATAGTACTGAGTTTAAGAATATAGTGACAACGTCTCTCTGTATTATATTAAGGTTAAATACTGCTACTAAGGCAAAGATAGCTCTTACTGTCTTGATAGCTAGTATAGCGGCTCTCTTTTCCTCTATTGATAACTATTGGAGGTTACCTCGGATATAGATTCGTGCTTTGAACTTCTCGAGGTATCCGTCGGCGTCGAATTTGTATATAAAAACCTATTTTAATAGTAATACTTATATTCCTCGCTAATTCGGGATTAGAACCTTAGTATAGGTTTCTTTCTTCTTTAACGTTTAGACCTCGAATCCTACTGCTCCTATAAACTCCTTACCGAATCTATAATCCTTTAATTAGGACTAGTTCTCTAGTGGTAGAGGTAGTTTATTACGATAAAGCTTTATATAGAATTTCTGATTTATACTTATTATAAAAGTATAAAGTAGACTTAGTAGCTCTGCTTAGTTGGTATCGTTAAGAGATAGGTAGGCTATATAATCTGGATCCGTTCTTAGTCTCCTAGATCTAGTACCGGTGATAATATTTGTTATGCTTATATTACCTAAGATATCTCTTAGTACTTGATTCGAGGATATCGATGCTTAGGAGGACTCTCGATAAGACGACGATAATACTATAGCCTAAAAATATATATAATATACGCTAGTTTGTTAGGCTCGCTATATATTACTATAGATTTATTAAAGACTTCGTAAAAATCTATATCCTACTCTATAAACTCCTAAAGAAGAGCGATAGTACCTTATATAAAAAGCGTTTCCGATCTATTATATAGATAGAGGCGTATAAAAGCGCGTTCTATATAATTAAGGAGCTATTTATCTCGGCGCCTATCTTTAAATAATATAACTAGAATAAACTATATATAATCGAGACTAACGCTTTTGAATAGGCGTTTAGTATAGTCTTTATATAGGAAGATAAAGAAGGAATACTATACCCTATTATATATAATAGGAAGAAACTCTATAGGACGGAATTAAACTACCCTATATATAAGAAAAAGCTCCTCGCTATTAAAGAAGTAATCTATATATAGGATCGGTATATCGATAGTAATCGTTTCGAAACTATAATTATTACCGATAACGCGAGTTTATAGTATCTTAATACTATAAAAGAGTATAGTAAGCGCTTTATATATTAGGTCGCCGAATTCTAAGAATACTACTTTATAATTCGTTACTAGAAAGGGTCCGAAAATATTATAACGGATATAATTAGCCGACGACTAGACCTAGTTAAAAACGTACCCGTTAATATAAGCTAAGAACGAACTATATAGGATACCCGCTTTACTACTATAAAAGCGGTTTAAAGCGTCTCTAAAAAAGAATAGCTATCGGCGATAATCCGATTCCTAGAAGATAGGATAGAACTAAACGACTATATAACTACCTAGGCTATAAAGAGATTCGCTATAAACTTAAGCTTTTAGAACGTACCGATTAATAAAAGGGCGTTACTAAAGGTTAACTAATAGCTAATCTATATCTATAATAATAGAGAGGTATCCCTATACCTAGAAGTATTATTCTATACCGACCTAGTATTAAATTCCTACTAAGAATTCGGCTATCTAGGCTTCTTAGGCCTATATAGGATTATATAGCTTTATAGATAGTAGCTATCTATAAGAACGGATATTAAAGAGGCTATAAAAACCTACCTAAACTACTAAGTTATATAAGGCTCGCGAAAAAGCCTAAAACGCGAGGAAGTATAGTATATAATTATAAAAGGAAAGCGCCCTTTCTAATACTAGAGAATTAACCTAATCGGCTACCTACTAACTACCCCTAATAGTAATAGATAGATTATTATAGCTATCGGCTATACTATAAGATAGCCGGTAGTATAAGTAGTACTAAACGCTACTAAAGAGATTATTATAGAATTCCTATACTAAGATATCTATATATACTATAGCGTATTTATAGAATTTATCTCGGATAATAGCCTAAACCTTCTCTCCGGCGTAGTATACTACTTTACGGGATTAATCTAGGTATAATACTATATAACTATACTTTACTACCCCTATATTAATAGTAAGGTAGAAAACTTTAATAGACTAGTTAGGTAGATATTAATAAAATATCTAATAAAGAAACCTATAAAACTATAAAACGAATACTTTACCTAGGCGGTATTCGCTACCTATATATAGGAGTATATAGTATTAAAAAGAAGTCTATACTACTTAGTATATAGAGTATATCTATATATTTTATTTAATAGAGATAGTTCCCTAGATAGTCGTCCCTAAAAGGACTAGGACGAGTAGATCTAATAACTCTCGGATATTCGCTCTAAAGCGAACGAACTACTACTTATCTATACGATTAAGAAATAATAAATCCGGGATATAGTAGTTATAAAAATAAGCTTCTAGCTAAGAGACTAGGTCCTAGTATAGAATAAAGTAAAGAAGAAATACGAGAATATATAGTTCGGGTTATATAAAGTACTCTAAAGTTACTTACTAGAGATATATATTTTAGCCGAACTATAAGAATATATTCTAAGAAACCTTATTAATAGAGTAAGCCTTTTAGATATAAATATAGGCGACGACCCCTATCTATAAGCGTTATTTATAAAGAGATCTATACTATAAAAGGCCGGTATAAAGATTAACTACTTTAAAGAGCTTTATAAAGTCCTTAACGAGATTAAACCCCTACCGCTAATATATATAGATCTTTCGACCTTTATAAAGGCCGAATAGTAAGAATTTAAATATATAGGAATACGCCGGGAATTTATAGAGAAAGATACTATCGCCGAGTATCTAATTACTAAAATATAGATATAAAGCCGGAAGGAAAATCGGTAGAAGGATAGTAAGAACGTATCTATACTAGGCCTACCGGATATAGATAAATAGAATATAAAAGCTAATAACTATAAATCCGAGGATAATACTAACTCGGTAGTATCCTTAAAGTAAGAATTAATAGAGGATATTTATTAGGAATCTATATAAAATAGTTTAGATCGATCTATATATCTCTTTATAGTTATTATTCTAGTACTATTATTAAGAAAGTAATATAATAGAGTTTATTATACCCTAAAATAGGGTAAGAAATAAGTAGGTAGATACTTTACTCTATAAAAAGATAAATATAGCGAAAAGAATAGGGTTATATAGACCTTAATAAAAAGGAAAGATATAGAAAAACTCTATCTAACTCCGCCTAGCTATATACTAGTAAAAGAAATTATTTAAAAGCTATAAAAATACCTTTAGAAGTCTCTAACTTACCCTTATTACCCCTATCTAAGTTATTAATATAATCTATATTAAGTAGAACCTTCTTTAAGAGCTATAAATCGGATTCTAGATATATATAAACCTCTTTAAGCTTTATATATAAATATACTAACCTAGGAATATTATTTATATAGGATACGCTAGGTTCGGCTAAAGGAGAATACTATTAAATAGAGTTATATATAGGGCTAGGGGTAGGAGTAGCCTCTATATAAAGAAGAATATTAAGGTATTTCTTCTTCTTCTTCGTACCTCTAGCTATAGTAGTACTAGTCTTAGCCTTTTTCTAGGGGGTCGCCGCTACTACGTTACCGCTAGTATCCTTACGCTTCTTTATACCCGCGCCTATAGGAGTAGCCGGACCTATAATAACCTTACTACCGCCTCTAATAAGTTACTAGGTATTCTTTCTATCTATATAATCCTTACTTTTATCCTTTTTAGACTTAGTCGGTATAATAGGGGCCGAAGCCGGAGCTTTAGTAATAGCGACGAGTACGTTAGCGTACTTTAAGAGAGGGTTTGATAGGTTTTTAGATTATATAAGATCGATTAGCTATATCGGGGGCTAGTTATTCTCTAGGCGGAAAGAATATTTATTACTACCGGAGGAATAGCTATAACTTATATACGCCTCTACTAGATAGTAGGTTATATAAGATCTAGGAGAAAAATAACTCGATAGTAAATAAACGGTACTATTCCTATATATATAGTTCCCGTACTCCCCGCTAGAAGGCGCCTAGTAACTATATAACTAGCTAATAACCGCGTAGAGAGGTATCCTAATCTAAGCGGAACTAGCGGTACTATAACGTATAGGACGCTAGTCTATAATAGTATAGGTAGGGAGTATACTTACGAATTAGCTATCTACTCCCGATAGGTTTAGGCTACTAAGGTACAGTAAGCCGTTTATATCTATATTAGTATAGGCGGCTATATATAGATTAGCTTAGAAATATTACGTTAGCCTAGGAATTACTTACGATTAAGAACCTACGCCGCCTTATCCGATATAAGGGTAGGACGGTTAGATATAGCCGGGCCTAAATTACCGATAGGACCTATAAGAGGAGTAGGGGGAGCGATAAGAGGGGGCATAGCGGCTATAGGAGGCGTAGGAAGCGTAGGGGGAGGCACGGTACCGGGTACTCACTGATCCTACGAGCGTCAAAAACGATGAATATAGAAGAGAAGACGATAAGAAATAATATAGGAGAACCTACGTAGAGGAGATATGAAGAAGTAAGAAGGTAGGAAGTGAGAGTAAGGAGTAAAACTAAGAGTTAGGGAAACGTTTACTACTTATATAGATATAACTAAGAGCCTAGGTAAGGACTCCCCGGATATAAATAAAGCCGTTACTATACGAAAATACCCTTTCTTTATCCGAGATACTCTTATATCGACTCTCTAGTATATAGGGGAGGGGTTACCCCCTATAAAATATCGTTAGATTAATTAATAGTATTAAGTTGCTATATTTCCTTTATTAAAATACCCTTTATATCGTTTTATATATCTTTATTACTTACGGTAGCGTACGGATATAGTTTCGACTATTTTTAGACTATATCGCTACTATAGAACGATCCTTTTTCCTTTATTCTACCGGTTCGGGAGAAATTATAGTACTAGTAAATATATTCGGAACCGTACGGACTAAATATAACCTAGAATTTAAGTTTATACTTAGCTATAAAGAAACTTAGGACTAGTTTCGAGTTAGTAGGGGAGGATAAGATCCGTAGAGCTTATTATAGTTATATAATCTACGTCTCTGGTTACCTTAGGATACCGTGCGGATCATTTCTATTCCGTATAATGCCACTTTGGTATATATAGAACTCCGTATCGACCTATATATAGCATTGCGATACGTCCTATCTAATACAAACTATGCGATCCTTTCTAAATCACACTAGGTATCTCCCCCTATTTGTTCTATATAGGTAGGGTTTTATCTTAAAAGATATCTCTTTATTTATTAGCTTCGCTTCTTTATAACCTTACTATATCGAGAATATAGCTTTAGAAATACCTTATTGATTAGTAATTAGCTTGTTATAGGTAATTTTCTAGTAGGCTCTATACCGGTTAAGTAGTTAAGTAAAAGTGATATCGTTCCTATCTTAAAGCCTTAGAGTCTATATTTTATAGAAGTAAGGTGATATAATTAAGATAGTATTAAGGAACTAAGTTAGAGTATTATCTATTTCCGATATCCTTACTCTCTTATACTATACTTAAACTATCTCCTAGTTTAATAACTACTTATCGATATCTATGTTTCTTTCTAACTCTTTATCTAGGGTTCTCTATACTTATCGAAGCCTAGTAGTATTAGTTAGATTATACTCGGTAGCGAACCTCTAACGAAGGTTATAGAGTAGTATATATAGAGTTTTATAGTCGATTATAAAGGGTTAGTAGTTAGTATAAACGCTATTTCGAATAGCGGTTACTACTATATTTAACCCCTTCTTTTACTAGGTATATATAGTATTATCTATAACAGGCCAGTGCCCGGTTAATATCACGTGCGCGCACGTAACCTTCCGCACACCCCCTCTTATTTACGTTCGACCACGTCAGCTCCCACTTCTCTCTTTAAGCTTTTAGATAATAGCAAACGGCTTGGCTAGATTGAATCAAACCTAGCTTCGTCCCTTTTAGACTGCGATATCGCCCATGGACGGGCGGGTGGGCATTGCCCACGGGCCTTATGTAAGCGGGAAATGGGCCTTTTTAGTAAGCAAAATTAGCGTAACACGTGATTTTTATTGACAGATTTCAAAATATTTCAACTAAATTTGTATTTTTTACATATTTGCAATCATAATTCCGGATTTTTAATGAGATATATATAGTATAATTTACTATATATATAGTTTTTATATATATTTAAGACAACTTTATAAAACGGTGGGTATAGTGGGCATGCACGCGATAGGCATGCCTACGGCCCGTGGGCGTTATAGACGGGCACTCGAAAATCCAAATAGCCCACCGCCCACCGTGGACGGGCGATGGGCACCTCCTAGGTGCCTATGGATAGGCGATGTCGCAGTCTACTACCGACTAGGAGTAGATTACTATATTCCTCTACGAAAGGATAGTTCTAATAGGGAAGCCTTACCTCTATATAGCCCTCTCTATAGTATAAATTAAGAAGAACTTCTCCTTTTATAAAAAACGTTTATAGACCTACTCGGATAGAACTTTATTTATATTAGTAAATCCCTAGTAGTAGTACTAGTACTACTAGTTAGGAAGCCGGGCGGAGGAGTATACTTCTATATAGACTATCGTAGACTAAACGAGATAATAGTTAAAGACCGCTACCTACTACCCCTAATTAAAGAAACCCTATAGAATATATTATAAATATAGTAGTTTACGAAGCTAGATATAATTATAGCGTTCTATAAGATCCGGATTAAGCCTAGAGAAAAATAGAAAACCGCGTTTTAAACGAGATATAGGCTATTTAAATAGCTCGTAATCTTATTTAGCCTTATAGGAGCGCCTATAATCTTTTAACGGTATATTAATTAAGTACTCCGTAAGTACTTTAATAACTTTATCTCTATATATATAGATAATATTATTATCTACTCGAGCGGATTAATCGAAGACTATTATTAAAAGGTAACCGAAGTCTTATAGAAGCTATAGGAAGTAGGTTTATAGTATAATATTAATAAGTTAGAGTTCGAAAAGGAAATAGTTAAGTACTTAAGATTTATTATCTATATAGACCTAGCGAAAGTCGAAGCGATATATATATAAGAACTACCGAAAATAGTTAGAGATATATAGAGCTTCTTAGGATTCGCGAACTTCTACCGGACCTTTATCCTATACTTTATAGACTTAGTAATACTATTAGTACGGCTAACGCGTAAAGAAATAGACTTCTACTAGGATATAACTTATTATAAAGCCTTTATAGATTTAAAAGAACTTTTTATTAATATACCTATCCTAATATACTTTAAAAAAGAACGCGAAACTATAGTAGAAACTAACGCCTCTAGATAGGTTACTAGGGGTATATTATTATAAGTATAAAATAATAGAATATTATATCTATATATATACTTCTTCTAGAAACTATTACTAGTAGAAGTAAACTATAAAATATATAATAAATAGCTCTTTATAATTATACGCGACTTAAAAGAGTAGCGCCTAGAACTAAAAATAGTCCCTAAATTTAAGATTATTACTGACTATAAAAATCTATAATACTTCGGGAAAGTATAAAACCTAAACGAACGCTAGATATAATAGATAGATATATTAATAGAATTCGATTTTAAGATTTAGTACCGGCCTAGAAAGCTAGCTATATACCCGGACGCCTTTTTATAAAAAGAATAAGATCTTTTATAGGATCGGAGCGATAAATAAATAATAAATCGATTCTAGTATATCTTTAAAAAGATTAAGATAAAAACTAGATAGCTATAAATAGATATAAAAACCCTTATAAACTTCGAAACGCCTATTAGCCTAATTAAAAATAGAGAGCTATAAATACTCTAGGGTAAAGCTTAAAAAACGGATATAAGCTATTAGGCGATCTTATAAGCTCTATAAAAAGAGGAATATAAACTTCTAGATAGAATCTAAGTTAAAATAAGCCTTATAGAATACTACCTCGATATATAAAGTCTCTTTTACTTCCGAGACCGGATATAGATCCTAGATAGCGAGCCTTTACGGATATATATTATCTAAAATATATATAACTTATAGGTAAAGTATAATATAACGCGATACTAAATATAGATTATTAAAGCTATTACCGATTCTATAATAGATCTAAGCGGAAGTTTCCGTTAATTTTATTATAGATCTCCTTATAAATAGCCCTTAAAAGGCTATAAACTACCTTATTATTATAGATAGGCTTATAAAAAGTATTATTCTTATCGCTATAGATTCTATTATAAGCGATACTATAGCTAAAGTATTTATACACTATTTCTATATATACTATAAACTCCTATTTATAATCGTAAGCGATTATAGCTTTTAGTTTATAAATAGCTTTTAGAAAGAAGTATATAAAAGGTTAAAAATCTAATAACGACTATTAATAGCCTTTTACCCTTAAATAGATAGCGTAATAGAATAGGTAAATTAGGAGATAGAAAGGATCCTATAGGCCTTTACGGCCTATCTATAAGAAGATTAATCTAGTCTCCTCCCGATTATAGCCGTTATAATTAATAACTAAGAGATATTATCGACTAGTTTAGTACTATTCTTCTTTATATATAGATACTATATTAACCCGATTAGACTAGAAAATATTACGTCCTTACGGCTATCGAAGAAACTATACTAGCTATATAGAAAGTATATAATCGTAAACGTCCTATCTCTATATACTATAGAATTAAACGTTCTATACGGGATTTACCCTATCTTCTATATCGATCTAATACGACCTACGGTATTAGATCCCCTCCCTTCCTAAGTCGTAGATAATACCTAACCCCCGCCGATTATCGTTAATAACGAATTAGAATAGGAAATCGAAGAGATTATAGCTATATATATATAGAGGGTCGGGAGAGGTTATCGACGTAAAGTCTTAGTAAAATAGGCTAGTTTTACGGAGTAAATATAGGAAAGGTTAGACGAATTGGAGGAATACGCTATATTAGACGTATTTAAGGTACGTTACGGAAGCGCGCGAACGAATAACGGACCTTAGGGAACATACCTATACGTACGTATAGGTACCCTCTATATACGAACGGAGATCCCCCTAGATACCGCCGGGAGGAGGGGGGTATTATAACGGGCTAGTTCCCGGTTGATATTACGTACGCGTATATAACCTTCCGTATACCCCCTCTTATTTACGTTCGACTACGTTAGCTCCCACTTCTCTCCTTAAGCTTTTAGATAATAGCAAACGGCTTGGCTAGATTGAATCAAACCTGGCTTCGTCCCTTCACATTATCGATAGTCTATTATACCTAGAGTATTTTTAATAATTCGAACTATTGATCTTTATACTCCTTTTATACTTCAGCTATCGAGATAACCTTATTTAGTAGTATTAGAGGTTCTAGTTCCTCTTTATTACTAGGATTATATAGCTCCTATATATTAAATTAAACTATAATTGACTCGATATTCGCTAGCTATAAATCCTATATTATTGAATCCCTAAGTATAAGGCGAGAGGATAAACCCGCGGAGAGGTATTTAGCTATAATGACAGAAACCTATCGTATTGAAATGTATGGTCAAAATGACTGATTTTGAGAACTCTAACTAACTAAAATGACATGATCCGCAATTTAACTAATCTATACGGACCTTGCTGACTAATCTATAATATGCACTTATGTATGGTATGTCGAGTACCAAGGGTCATATGACTTTCTAGTATCATACCTTATTTCTGCCATATAATCCACTTTGCACTTTGATATACCCCCTAGTGTGACGATCTGGATTCTGGATTCTTCGGCCGAATACTTTCTGCCATCGTTGACCGCCTACCGAGTTTGACTAATCGTTTGTTTGTAACAGGATCCCACAAAGGATCCTACCCCAGTAGATCTTTTTCTTTCTTTCTTTTTACTCTCTATACTTAGTATTTTCGTTGGAATACACTCTTTTCATCAAAGAACTGGCTAGTAACATAATACTAAGTACCACTTTCATTTCTAAAGGCAGCAAGACTATATAGACCTTTCATTATAATAGGTCTCGGTCACGCCTTACCCCACTTTTCGTTCCTTAGTATCGTATAGCCAAGACCTAAACCGAACCCGAACTCCGAGCTAATTAAGATGGTTAGAACTAGATAGAACCCTAGTAAGTAGCCGATTGCTACTTTGCCTAATGATAAAGAAGACCGAACCGAGCGACCGACTATCGTTTAAGAACCGACGACCCTAGTGATAACTGGTGAACCTAATAAAGATAATAACGATAGAGAAGGACCCTTTATACGCGAAAGACTATAGAAGACCCCGATAAGAGAGCGATTCTACGAACTCGCCTAGGAATACTATAGACTAAAAAGAAGAGTATAAGAACTCGAGGATAAAGCGATTATCCTCTATACTAACAAAGTTAAGACTAAGGTTTTAATTAAATAGTTCATTTAAGAACGAGATAAAGCGATTATATACCGTAATATTGCGACCTATAAATAAGGAGACCTTACGTTCTGTCTCCTAAACTAGAGCACCGGCGTACCGATTATAGAGGCCGCTACTAATCGAAGAACTACGAAGATACCTAACGCTCCGATACTTAGCGATAGTAAAGAAGTCCGATTTAAGACCTAGGAAACCGTGATCCGTTAGAAACTCGAAGTAAATACCGACTACTACCCGCTACTAGTTCACCGTAAGCTCTACGTATAGAGTCGTTATAAAGGAAAAGCCTAGTTATATATTATACCTCGAATAAGCTCCGAGTCGAGTAACCTATACGTTGATTCCGATAATATAATTATCTACCTAAGAACTATCTTTATAAACCTAAACCGACGTACCGAAGCCTATATAGCTTACTATAAATTAAGGATAAAACCGAAAGATAACTTTACCGATTTCCTCGCTAAATTTATATAGCTTACCGAAGAAGCCGCTATTATCTAAGAGAACCGGAAATATAACCTATATTCGAAACTACTATACCTACTCTAGAGTTAAGTGATATAGGTAGTTAACTAGAACCTAATTCCCTTTAAAACTTTTACCTAGAACTATTAAAGTATATCCTACGAGATTAACCTTTAATAGGAAGCTAAGTCAATATCTTATACTCGTACTAACGTACCCTCTATAGGAAGCGGAGCTAGAACCGGAATAGTAAGTTTAATATACACTCCCTATATAAAGCGTAAAGGAAGCTCCAATTTTGTTAGTCTATTAACTTCTAAATAAGATACCCTAATAAAGGAAGGTCGATACTTTAACTATAAGGAGTAAAGATATATAACCCGTGATTATCTAAAGAAGAAACCGAGTACTATAGTTACTACTACTACTCCGACTCTAACGCCCTATATTATAGAGATTAATAAATTTAAGGTCGAGAACGATTAGGGAAAAGCTAGTACCTAGGCAAAGTCTCCTACCTAGGTAGACGGAAAGTATCACTATACTCGCTAGATTTAAAGAAGTTAGTTAGAGGTCCTAGAGATAGTTTAGTTTTCAATACTTAACTAATATATAATAGACGCTCCTTTTCTCTTTTAGTACTTAGTAATATTAGAGCAGACGGATATATTTTTATTAATTTAGTAACGATAATATTACTTAGAAAACGATTTAGTATCCGGGTAGAGAGACTTCTATAGGAGTACCTAGTCAGAGGATTTAACGGAAAACTTAGTAAACTAATTAGATATATAGTATTCCTTACTATCTATATCGATAGAAGGATATAACGATAAGTTCTAATATTAATCGCGGATCTCGGAAAGTACGATATAATTCTTAGACGTATATAGTTCGTAAAGTATAACGTTCTTCTTAATTACCGACGGTATCGAATAATTTAGCTAGTAGATAAGACCCTCTTTAATAAAGTTATAAGTAAGATTATAGTCCCGACCCTAACGGTTATTCTAAAGAGACCTTTACAAGACAGTCGCTACTAGGTAGATATAGATTATCGAGACCGTCTCTTTAAAGAGGGAGAGGAATTTTTCGGCTAAAAAACTTCTAAAGATAGTAAAGAGAGGTAGAACGTATTTCTACCGAAAAAAGAGAGGTATAGAAGAGAACGCTAGTACGGATACTAGTAGATAGAAGAATAATAAAAGATAATCCGAAATTTGAATAATAAAATAAAGATAACGATCCCGAGGATTAAGGATTAAAGCAAAGAGACACTATCGATCGATATTAGTGCTATTAGAGGTATTGGCTTTAATAGACTCTATAAGAAAGGAAAGGTTAGCAAAGAAGTCGAAACCTTTATAACTTCTCTCTATAAGATTGACTATATTATCGAGGTAAAGAGCGTATAAGCTTAGGATCCCGAGATTGCTAAGATCCTAACAGTCCTCCCGAAAGAATATTACGACCTAATAGAGGTCTTTTCGAAAAAGAAATCTAATAAACTACCACCCTATAGACCTAGTATAGATCATAATATTATTCTTAAGGCTAAAGTACAACCTAGATATTATCCTCTTTATAAGCTATTACTTAAAGAACTAAAAGTAGCTAAGAAGTATATTCTTAACAATCTTAAGAAAGGATTTATTATCCTAAGTTTAGCTCTATATATATCTCCGATCCTAATAGTAAAGAAACCTAATAGAGGACTTCGCTTCTATATTGATTTCCGAAAACTAAATATAATTACGAAGAAGGACTATTACCCTCTACCGCTAATTAACGAGGTATTATAGCGAATAAGCAAAGCTAAGATCTATACGAAGCTTAATATTCAGCAAGGTTTCTACCGGATTCGCTTAATACTAAGAGTAAAAGACCTTACTACTTTCTATATAAGATATAGATCGTTTAAGTATAAAGTAATACCATTTAGATTAACAAACAGACCGGCGACTTTTTAGAGATTTATAAATAATATTCTTCGGGAATATCTAGATAAATATATAGTCGCCTTTATAGATAATATCTTAATCTATAGTAAGAACGTCGAGGACTACCAACAATAGGTTAGAGAAGTACTCCGTCGCCTATAGGAAGTAGGGTTATAAGTTATATTATCGAAATCCGAGTTCTCGGTAGAGAAAACTAAGTTCCTCGGATTTATTATAAATATAGAGGGGATTATAGTTAATCCGGAGAAAGTCAAGGTAATTTAGTCGTAGTATATACTAACCACTATAAAGGGAGTATAGTTATTTCTTAGATTCTACAATTTCTACCGACGATTTATATAAGGATATAGTACTATCTCGAAACCATTATATCGACTAATAAGATAAAACGTCCTATTCGAATAGTTAACTAGTTATAAAGAAGTATTCCAAATTTTAAAGAAGAAGCTAGTTAGTATACCGATTCTCCGATACTATAATCCGGTTCGATAGACCCGGGTTAAGATAGACGTATCTAATAGAGTTCTAGGAGTAGTACTCTCCTAGTACTATAAGAAGGAAGAATTCTAGTACCTAGTGGCATTCTACTTAAAGACTATATAGCCTATAGAACTAAACTATAAGATATACGATAAAGAGCTTCTTATAATTATTCGCGTATTATAAGAATAGAGACCTAAGCTAGAAGGCCTTTTAAGAAAAGATCGTTTTGAGATTCTAATAGATCACTAATCTTTTAAGTACTTTATAACGACCCGATAAATAAATCAACGATAAGTAAGATAGAGTAAGTTCCTCTCTTAGTTCTATTTCCGAATCAAGTATTATCTAGGAAAGAAGAATATTATTACCGATATCCTATTACGAAAGGAATCCCCCTATATAGATAATAGACGATAGTTTACGATACTTCCGAAAGACTATCTAGAGAAAGGAGTCTATCTAGTAACTCACTTAGCTCTAATAGAACTAGAATCGGAGCTAAACGAACCAGACAGACTAGATATAATTAAAATCGTTAAGCGAGTAAAAGAAGCAAATTGTCGAAGTATTAAATTAAACGAATTCCGTTAGGTAGCGTAAGCTAGAGATAGTACTCGATAGATACTATAGGATAGACTACTTCTTTACGAAGGACAACTCGAGGTTCCGGATAAAGGAGACCTCCGTGTTTATCTACTTAATAAGATATACCGACAACCGTTAACTATATATCCTAGTATTAAGAAACTAAAGAAGCTAGTATCGATACGATATTACTAGTATAGATAGGTAACTAACGTAAAGCGATATATCGATAACTATCTAATCTATAAGCGTACTAAGGCTTAAAGAGACCGGATACCTAGATTATTACGACCACTACTAATTCCTAAGAGACTATAGTAATATATTACAATAGACTTCCGGTTATTTCTAAAAGATCGTTACGGTTATAATACCGTCTTTATCGTTATTAATCGATTAAGCAAGAGACCGATATCTATTCCCTATTATAAAGATATAACCGTAAAGTAGATAGCCTAACTATTTATTAACTATATCATTCGGATTATAGGAATCCCGGAGACAATTATCTCTAATAGAGGAGGACAATTTATCTCTAAATTCTAGACTAAATTCTATAGGATCCTTAGGATTAAAAGAAAATTGTTAACTATATACCACCCCTAGATAGATAGATAGAATAAGATCGCGAATTAATATATAGCCTAGAGATTACGGCCGTATATCGAGTAGAACTAGGATAACTAGTCGGAGATCTTACCGATAGTTAATTTTATAGCTTCGATTCTTCCCTAGGATACAACAAAGAGGTCACCTTTCTTTATAGAAAGAGGATACGAACTATCGATAATATTCGACTAGAAAGATTAAGAGATAGTGACTCCTAATAAGTAAGATATAGTACGAATACTCTCTAAGTTATAAGATATCTAGACCGAAACTAAGGAGTAAATTGCGAAGTTATAGCAATTATAGATTCGATAAGCGAATAAGTATCGAAGAGAAGAGGACTTCGGAGTTAATAACTTAGTCTTCGTTACGATAAAGGACTAGCTTCGAGATCGACCGAGTAGGAAGCTTTTATACCTAGCTAGCGGCCTATATAAGATTACCGAGAAAGTCGGGAACTCGTATAGACTCGACTTGCCGGATTTAGTTCGAGTCTACCCTATTTTCCACCCTAATAAGCTACGAAAAGCCGCGACGACTAAGCTATTAATAGGATAGTACCCTAATCCTCCCCTACCGATAGAAGTTAATAAAGAAGATAAGTAGGAAGTCGAGAAGATACTTAATACCAGAACACACTACCGAAAACTACAATATCGAGTACAGTAGTTAGGTTATGATATAGATCTAAAGTGGTACCTAGCCGGCAATTTCAAGTATACGCCGTATAAGATCTAAGAATTCTATAAGTAGTATCGTTCGAAACCCGGCCCCCCGATACGCCTATAAGAATAGCTTAATATAGATAAAGAAGAGCAAATTATTGAAGACTATATTGACGATAACAAGCCGGCATTCAGGGACTGAATGCATTCTTAGTCGGGGGTTATATGACGATCTAGATTCTGGATTCTTCGGCCGAATACTTTCTGCTATCGTTGACCGCCTACCGAGTTTGACTGATCGTTTGTTTGTGACAGGATCCCACAAAGGATCCTGCCCCAGTAGATCTTTTTCTTTCTTTCTTTTTACTCTCTGTACTTAGTATTTTCGTTGGAATGCACTCTTTTCATCAAAGAACTGGCTGGTAACACCTAGCTCTTTAAAGCCTATATTTACTGGCTTTAAGAGCTGCTGATTCTATCAATTTCAATTCCTTTAAGTATCCACTTTTTCTAGGTTAATTAGATACCTGATTTCTCTTATCCTAATTATCTCTCGGAAGAGATACTGCTTCTATTTAGGAAGAGCTTTCGTAAGGCTATCTACCGGTATAGCTATAGTTAGAACCTAGTCTATATTGACTCGACCCTCGCTAATCTCCTACTTTATCTAGTATCGATTGATATCTATATACTATAGCTTCGTATATATCGCCGACCCTTCCTTCGTTAAAAGATCGATAGTTTACTAGTTATCGTATATAATAGATAAGGGGTAATCTAGCTAGAAGCCTAGTACTTCGAGGACTCGGCGCTACTACTATATAGTTTTGCCTACTTCTACTAGTATAAGAAGCTCTACTTTAGTAATTAATATTATAATAGTCTTTTATTTCGTCGCTTTCTAGTCAATAGGGCCGCCGTATAGCTTATAAATATAGCCTTCCGAACTCTTCCTATCTTTATTATCTCTAAATAAAGTATCGCTTATAAATTCAACTAACTTCGTAATAAGCTAGAGACTCGGTATTATAGTTAAACCGAGGTTTTTATTATAGTATTAATCTCTAGTACTATACTCGATAGCCTAGTACCTAGTTTCGTATAGGTATTATATAACTCGATTAATAGTATTAATATACTTTAGACTAGGGTTTATTAAGAACTTAGCTAGCTTAGCTATAGCTTTTAAAGTATTTAGCCGGGTAATAGTAGTAGTATACTAAGTAGATCCTACCTTAGCCTAGAAACTATAAATCTAACTCGGTATAGCTACCCTATCGTACGGTAGTAATTATTCGATAGTAAATAGAGATCCTACTTTTCTCGTAGTAATTAAGTTATATTTAGCTACTATACTCTTAATATAGCTATCTTAATATAACTATAGTTTCTTTTAATCTCGGTCTCTAAGAATATATATATTTAAGAACTAGTTTATATCTAGTTTATATAATTCCTATTACTTTTTAATCTTATTATCTAGCTTAGCGGCTTACTTAGCGTAGTTAGGATGATTTATAATAATAATATCGTTAACGTAAAAGAAAACGATAATACTATTTATAATAAAGATATACGGATCTTCTAGTATTAGGGTAAGGCCTAGTTTAACTAGTACCCTTATTACTTCTTACTACTATAGTCTAGATAATATTCGTAAGCCGTAAAGCGCTCTATAGAGTAGCTAGTATTAACCTAGTACTTCGAATCCTAGTAGGTACTTAGTATAAACCTTACCTTATAGTACTAAGTTTAAGAATATAGTAATAACGTCTCTCTACTTTATATTAAGATTAAATACTACTACTAAAGTAAAGATAGCTCTTACTATCTTGATAGCTAGTATAGCGGCTCTCTTTTCCTCTATTGATAACTATTGGAGGTTACCTCGGATATAGATTCGTGCTTTGAACTTCTCGAGGTATCCGTCGGCGTCGAATTTGTATATAAAAACCTATTTTAATAGTAATACTTATATTCCTCGCTAATTCGGGATTAGAACCTTAGTATAGGTTTCTTTCTTCTTTAACGTTTAGACCTCGAAGCCTACTACTCCTATAAACTCCTTCCCGAATCTATAATCCTTTACTTAGGACTAGTTCTCTAGTAGTAGGGGTAGTTTATTACGATAAAGCTTTATATAGAATTTCTAATTTATACTTATTATAAAAGTATAAAGTAGACTTAATAGCTCTACTATCTCGTTAAAAGAGAGGTATACTATATAATCTAGATCTATCTTTAGTCTCCTAGATCTAGTACCGGTAATAATATTTATTATACTTATATTACCTAAGATATCTCTTAGTACTTAATTCGAGGATATCGATACTTAGGAGGACGCTCGATAAAACGACGATAATAGTACTTTAGAGGACGCTCGATATAATAATAATAATAGTACTAGTAACGGCGAGTAAGCTATTTTACGTTATAGCTATCTCTCGATCTCTTACTCTTTATCTCTTACTTTATCTCTTACTTTATCTCTTACTTTATTTCTTACTTTATCTCTTACTTCTACCCCCCTAGTTTCGATCGATAGTATTATAGAAATCGGATCTAGCGACGATAATAGGATTTCTCTAGATATTAGAATTGATAGATTCGGAGATAATAATACTATTCGTAATAATAGTAGTCTTAATAATCTTAATAGTAGTAGTAAGGATAATAGAAAGCTTTTTAGTATAGTATCTATTTACTCCCTCGATTCCTTCGGTCTAATCTATTCCCTCGGTCTAATAATAGACTATAGGGTAGGCAATCTAGAGTTCGTCTTTATAACTACTTATATTAGGGTTCTCTCTCTATTAACTATTCCTTAATTAACTATCTCTTAATTATTAACTTTATTATCGATATTATCGATACTAGCTATATTAATAGCTATTTTATTAACTATATTATATCTACCTTACTCAGTATACTTAGTTTTATCTTATAGAGCTATCCTAGCTATCGATCTCGGTATCTCTATCTACGTACTAATTTCGATCTACACTTCTTCTATAGTAAGTACTTATAGCTATATACCTAGTCTATCTATTATAGTACTAATAGTATCCTCTATTTTAGGTATCGGTATCGATTTCGAGTACCGCCTTATTTCGTTAAAAACGGTATCTCTTATAACGTCGACCCTTCCTATATTAGTACGTCCTTTATAGGGGAACTATACTTTATATAGGTTCTTAGAAATATACCTAATAAGGTATCCTATCTCTACTCTAGGTACTATCTTATCTAACTATACTCTCTTAATAATTCTCGAGTACGTTAAGTAACTATATAACCTTATATTTAATAGGTTAATAGTCTAATATTAGGTACTATCTAGTACGGTATACTTTATAAGGTCTTTCTAAGGTATAATCTACTAGATACTATTAGTACTACTAATTTATATTAAGGTCCTATTTAGGATATATACTACTATATATATTACCTCTAGCTATAGAGTATAGGGTAGCTCTATATTATTAATTAATACTCTAGTAGTACGTACTACTATCCCCCTAGATCTCTCGGTAGGACCGTTTATCTCTAGTAAGCCGGATAGTAAATACTTAATAGTATACCCTTCGGCTTTAATTATAGTTTCTACTTTATAACCTATACTTCGCTCGTTATTATAGTAGAATACTCTAATCTCGATCTTTAACTAGTTCTTAACTAACGCTAGGAACTTCCTAATAGCGATTTAGTAGTCGTTTTTCTTAGTATATATAAAAATAAAGTAGTATCTAATACTATCTAGGTAAAAATACGTTAACTATATATAACTATTATAAGCTAGTTGATTTTATACTAGGTCGAAGTAGACCTATCTAAATATACTATATACTTAGCCTATCTTCCGGCGAGAGATCTATCTCGGGGCGTCTACTAATTAATAAGCTTTATATACCTACTTTATACTAGGGTTACTTTTAATAGTAATCCCTTCGGTTATCTCTACTAGCTTAGTAATACGCTACTAGCTAATATAGCCTAGGCGTCTATACTAGGTTTAAAATAATACTTCCGATCTTAGTTCTTAAGCTAATAACTTAGTAGCGAATACTAAGTTATCTAGTACTAATTTAGGGTATTTAAACCCCTTTAATTATATTAACTATATTAACTTCTAGTCCTAGTATACTTAGTATACCGGTTTTCTATTAGCTACTTCTATATAGTCTATCCTAAAATTCACTAATAATCCCGCCTTTATTATTAACCTATTAGATATTAGATTACTATAGAAATTAGGAGAGTACTTAGTATTATATAACTCTATTCTAACTACCTTTCTATTAATAGGACTAATACTATAGATTACTATAGTACCTACCCTATTAACAATCGTTTCTATATCTCCTACCCTAACGCTACTTTATATATCTTCGAAAGTTACGAATAACTCCTAATCGTTATATATATATATATTTATATGCTAGTATCGACTACCTATCGTTTTCTAACCGGTTCGGTATAGCTTTATATATAGCTTTAGATAGATATAACTATAGTAGAGATATTAATTTACTTACTAGCCGATAGCTTACTAGCCTATATTATACTAGTTAGTAGCTTACTAGCCTATAGCTTACTAGCCTATAGTATAATAGCCTATATAGAGAAGAACCTATATACCGAGTCCTTATTAAGAGTAGTATTTACTTACTATAGTACCTTCCCCTAGGCCTATTTTTGTCCTAGTACTTAGGTTTCTTAATATCTCTTATTAACCTAGGCTTTCTAAGCTAGGTTAGCCTTTATAGCTTTGTCCTATTTTTGCTTTATAGCCTAGTTTCTCTCGTATAATAAAGGTATATTTTTATTATATATTTCCTAGTATTTCTACGCTAGGTATCTCCTCCTATTTCTTCTATATAGGTAGGGTTTTATCTTAAAAGATATCTCTTTATTTATTAGCTTCGCTTCTTTATAACCTTACTATATCGAGAATATAGCTTTAGAAATACCTTATTGATTAGTAACTAGCTTGTTATAGGTAATTTTCTAGTAAGCTCTATACCGGTTAAGTAGTTAAGTAAAGGTAATATCGTTCCTATCTTAAAGCCTTAGAGTCTATATTTTATAGAAGTTAGGTAATATAACGTATTTCACTACCGAGCTGCGCACACCACCGAGCTGCGCACCCCACCCCAACTTATTAAATTTAAATGCATTTATCTCAACCATAACGCTATTAAATTAATTCAACTAACTAAGTGATCTATCTGGACATGTTTCTCTTCTATGCCCTGGCATTCTGTATATCCCACACCCTCGCTGGCCCCGTACACGTGGCTGAATAGCCGCTTCCCTAGGTATACCGAGGCCGGGGGGAGGTGCTTCAGTTGCTTCCTGTTGCTGTATAATTAATGCAGAAGCTTCTTAAACTGAGAGGCCTTCTTCGGTAGGTATCTGCCTCCGGGATCTAGTGCGCTTTTGCTTCTACTTCTCGTTGGCGGCCCGTAATTCCTTGTTTTCTTTAGCGAGTAAGATAGCACCTTGTATTGTAAGACGGAAGCCTTTCACAAGCTGGTTTAATACACGATCTAACGGGCTAGGCGGGCTTCGAGATCTTATACGAAGTAAAGCTTTAATTGATAAAGCTTGTCGACGTAGTTCTTTCTCTATAGAAGGGGTTTTTAGGGTAAAATTCCGGCTTAATTCACTCCCCCTACTCGGAGGGGGGGTTAGGGTTCGAAGCCGGATATTAAGCTTTAAAATCACTCGGTCGGGTCCAAATAGTACTAAACTAGTAGCTAAGAAGCTATTTTTAATTGTCTCCGATTTGAAAGCTTCAATTCGTACAGAGGGGTATACTTCGAGGAAGTCAAGTTTATCAATATAGTTGATCCCGTTCCGTATCTTAGTCTCAACCATCCGACCGTACGATCGTTTTAACACCGCAAAACAACCTATATTAAGAGGTTATAAAAGATGAGATAAATACGCTAGTATATAGATTAGTATCACCTTATTTTGCTCGCAAATTTCGTCAAATTTAGGCGTTAAATAACTTCTGTGGCTATCGAGTATTAAAAGCCGATAACCCCCCTTCGTACGTAAAGAAGTACTAGGAATAAAGAGTTTCTTAAGCCAACGAAGCCCAATTTCATCGGAGGTCTAGCCGTTAGGACTAACTTCGAAGCGCTAATCCTCCGGGAGGCCTTTAAACCATAATTTAATAAAGACTTTGCCTTTAAAAATCATATACGGAGGAAGGGCCTAGCTAGAAGCATTCGTATACTCAATAACAGTTACCTACTCTCGATTTCCGGGTTATAAAAGTACTCGCCGACCGTAGTATTTACTCCTCGTTATAACCTTCGTAGTTGCTGTTAACCCTATCGCGAAACCGGTCTCGTCAAAGTTATAGATATCGTCGGGGTCGATTCTAAATTGAAGGATCGTCTTTTGAACTAGATTAAACCACTCTCCGATGATTTTAGGGTCTTCGTATTTCGTACGCTCGTAATTATATCGTTTCGAGAATCGGGAGGAGAGGAGAGGACGTCGTTTAACGAATTTTGTAACCTAATTTTAGCCGACTAAAAGAAGCGGGGTGGTTCTACGCTTCTAAAGAAGAAGGTCCGCCATTTCTCGTACTATAGAAGGCCGGGGGGCCCCTCTACGTCGATCCATAGAGAGAATCTATTTTTCAAGAGATTCTTCTTCAATATCTGTCAATCTATGACAATTAGCGCGGGTTTCAGCGCGAAATGTAGTCCCACGAAGACGTATTCGGAAGGTTGATTCGGGAACGTTAAAACGACGGGCTGCTTCGCGAATAGTGCTGATTTCTTGATTCTTAAAAGCCTAGATAGCTAATAAGATCCTACCCTCTCTCTCTATTGAATTTCGAGAAGATTGAGGACGAATTGGTGGCATGGTAGATGGTTGAAAAATAAAGGGTTAAATTAATTGACACGTTTGGGTGGGGTGCGCAGCTCGGTGGTGTGCGCAGCTCGGTAGTGAAATACGTTAACTAAGATAGTATTAAAGAACTAAGTTAGAGTATTATCTACTTCCGATATCCTTACTCTCTTATACCGTACTTAAACTATCTCCTAGTTTAATAACTACTTATCGATATCCGTGTTTCTTTCTAACCCTCTATCTAGGGTTCTCTACGCTTATCGAAGCCTAGTAGTATTAGTTAGATTATACTCGGTAGCAAATCTTTAACGAAGGTTACGGAGTAGTATATATAGAGTTTTATAGTCGATAATAAAGGGTTAGTAGTTAGTATAAACGCTATTTCGAATAGCGGTTACTACTATATTTAACCCCTTCTTTTGCTAGGTATATATAGTATTGTCGATAGTCTATTATATTTAAAGCATTTTTATCGATTTAAACTATTAATCTTTATACTTATCTTATACTTGTTCTATCGATATAACCTTAGTTAGGGGTATTAGAGGTTCTAGTTCCTCCTCGTTACTAGGATTATAGAGCTCCTATACGTTAAATTAAACTATAATTAACTCGATATTCGCTATCTATAAATCCTATAATATTGAATCCTTAAGTATAACGCGAGAGGATAAACCCGCGGAGAGATATTTAGCTATAATACTAATAGTTATAGATAGATTTCCGATTTTTCTTCGATTTAGGGGTTACTTCGGCGCTAGGTAGATGACTTCTTATCACTTTTTGTGCCTCAGTTTCGGCGATAGTAGGTTGATCTTTAAATTAATCTTTATTAGAACGATTCCGGGCTTATAACTAATAGAAACCTATCGTATTGAAATATATGGTCAAAATGACTGATTTTGAGAACTCTAACTAACTAAAATGACATGATCCGCAATTTAACCAATCTATACAGACCTTGCTGACTAATCTGTAATATGCACTTTTGTATGGTATGTCGAGTACCAAGGGTCACATGACTTTCCAGTATCATACCTTGTTTCTGCCATATAATCCACCTTACACTTTAACATATAATTGTAACGGGTTAGACCCGCTTCCTACTATATGGCCCTGCCATATAGCCTTCCGTCTCCGCACGCTCCCGTTCTGCCACCGCCTTGCCCGTCATCCTTATTATCGTCCCGCTTGCTTCATTCCTTCCCTTCTCCAAGCTTTTTGTAAACAGCATGTCGACTTAGTCAGTATTGAATCAATTTGGCTTCGTTCCTTCACATACAAAAAGCTTCCTTCTCGTTACCGAGTCGTACGCAACGCAACGCAACGCAACGTTAACGAATCACCCCTAATTCTCCTTTTTCTTCAACGCAACGATGAACCAGCAACCCGACCAGAGCGCGCTCTTAGCGCTTCTACAACAGATGCAGCAGCAACTTGCCGATCAGCAGAGCCAGCTCCTTTCTCTCGCATCACGCCAGAGTCAACAACCCGACCAGCCCCGTTTCCGCCTCCCTGATCCTCCCCGATTCGACGGCAAACCGTTTTCGCTCCGTACGTGGCTCCCCTCAATACAATCAAAGCTTAACGCCGACGGCCTTACCGGCCAGCAAGCATTCGACTACGTATACAACCGTCTCGAGACACCTCAGCAAGCATCAGTACTACACCTCAGAGAAACCAACGACCCAGATCAGATCTTCCAATACTTCCAACGTATTTGTTATAACCCACGCGAAAAACAAGAGAGTATCCTCCGATTCGCCAACGTTCGTCAGAAGGACGATGAAAGCCTCATTGCGTACCTTGCCCGTTTCGAACGCCTCGCACACGAAGCGAGCGTAGAGATCCAAGGCCTAGTACAATCAGTTTTCGCCACAACGACACTTCACCGAGGCCTCCGCCGCCCTCTCCGTGAGGTTTTAGAACAAGCCAGTGATACACTCTTTGAGCTATCATACGAAGAGTACCTAGCGGTTCTACAACGATACGACCGTCGCCAGCCGCGACCTTTTCAACCTCAACGTCAACGTCAACCCTCGCCTTCTTCTCAACGTCAACGCCAACTAGCCACAGAACCAATGGATCTATCGGTAAATCGTACCGGAATCAGCCGCCAGGCTCGCCAGAGACATCGTCAACAGGAAGGTCTCTGTCGGTACTGTGGTAGCCCCGACCACTACATTGATCAATGTAACGATCCTACATGGAACCCACAGCATCGTAACCGCCGTTCATCATTGTCATCATCATCGATATCGTCCCTTTCCGACACCGAATCGCCCCCGAAGCAAAGGATTAAGGCCGCCACGGCCCGTACTAATCCTATCGATCTCCGTTACCCACTAGTCCTCCACGGCGATGGCCGCCTCACCCGGAGGAGCACATCGTCATACAACGACCCTAAGAGGGGGGGTATTGTAACGGGTTAGACCCGCTTCCTACTATATGGCCCTGCCATATAGCCTTCCGTCTCCGCACGCTCCCGTTCTGCCACCGCCTTGCCCGTCATCCTTATTATCGTCCCGCTTGCTTCATTCCTTCCCTTCTCCAAGCTTTTTGTAAACAGCATGTCGACTTAGTCAGTATTGAATCAATTTGGCTTCGTTCCTTCACAATAATACTAATAGTTATTAGTTATATTCTTTATAGATAGATCTCCGATTTTTCTTCGATTTAGGGGTCGCTTCGGCGCTAGGTAGATGACTTCTTGTTACTTTTTATGCCTTAGTTTCGGCGATAGCGAGGTTGATCTTCGAATTGATCTTTATTAGAACGATTCCGGGCTCATAACTAACAGAAATCTGTGGTATAGAAATGTATGGTACAAAATGACTGATATTAAGAACTCTAACTAACTAAAATGACATGATCCGCAATTTAACCAATCTATACAGACCTTGCTGACTAATCTGTAATATGCACTTTTGTATGGTATGTCGAGTACCAAGGGTCACATGATTTTCTGGTATCGTACCTTGTTTCTGCCATGTAATCCACCTTGCACTTTGACAGGATGTACTAGCTTGCGGGAATCAAGCCGCAGCGCTTTGCGGATTCACTTGTTGGGATGAAGATAATCACCTCCAATGAGACCGCGGTAGGGCAAGTGCTATTGCTGTTTTATTAGCTTTCATGCGGGAAACCAGTAGGCCTGCCTACAAGTAGTCTTCCTCCACAAAAGTCCATGGATTCATCTTGCGTAACCAACGATGGAAAGAAGTGGAGGAGCAGAGTTATCGTAAAGGTTGATGTCAGTCACTCAGCGAAAGCAATGCGGTTATGCCAGTGCACGGAAAAGAGTATGTGGAATGAACTACTTTAAATAACTTCACTGTACCAAGGAATTTCTCCCGTTTTTGCCAGCATTTTTCTCTTCTAACAGTAACTAACTAACATTCGGTAAGCCAGTGGGCCACCCCAAAACACCATACTAAAGGCGATTTTATATCTCAACAACAACGCATTGATGCTACTTAAAGTTCCTAGAGAACATTGATAACTAGATTACTAGCTATATTCCGAACTTTTTGGGTGATTTAAATGATTATTCGTTGATTTTACCAAAAGTACATTGTATTTTTGATCATCTTGTTAAAAAAACATATAACTCAATTAGTACTTATTTATAATTCCTAAAACTTTGTAGATATATTAGGAATCCTATTTTGAAGACTATAATGTCATAAGAATGTGATATACTTTGTGGCCGTTGACATATGAAGTATTTATAAAGCGCCTTTAGTATGGTGTTTTAGGGTGGCCCACTGGCTTACATGGCCCACTCGCTTAACTACCGAATAGTTAACGTATTTCACCACCGAGTGGCCCACCCTATCTAACCCATTAAATTTAAATGCATTTATCTCAACCATAACGCCATTAAATTAAATCAACTAACTAACTGGTCTATCTAGACATGTTTCTCTTCTATGCCCTGGAAATCTATATATCCCACACCCTCGCTGGCCCCGTATACGTGGCTAAATAGCCGATTCTCTAGGTATACCGGGGCCGGGGGGAGGTGCTTTAGTTGCTTCCTATTGCTGCATAATTAATATAGATACTTCTTAAACTAAGAGGCCTTCTTTAGTAGGTATCTGCCTCCGGGATCTAGTACGCTTTTGCTTCTACTTCTCGTTAGCGGCGCGTAATTCCTTGTTTTCTTTCGCGAGTAAGATAGTACCTTATATTGTAATACGGAAGCCTTTTATAAGCTAGTTTAATATACAATCTAACGGGCTAGGCGGGCTTCGAGATCTTATACGAAGTAAAGCCTTAATTGATAAAGCCTATCGATATAGGTCTTTCTCTATAGAAAGGGGCTTTTAGGGTAAAGTTCCGGCTTAATTTACTACCCCGGCTAGTAGGGGGGTCGGGGTTCGAAGCCGGATATTAAGCTATAAAATCACTCGGTCGGGTCTAAATAGGACTAAACCGGTAGCTAAGAAGCTATTTTTAATTGTCTCTAATTTAAAAGCTTCAATTCGTACGAGAGGGTATACTTCGAGGAAGTTAAGTTTGTCGATATAATTTATCCCGACCTATATCTTAGTCTTAACTATCTAACCGTATAATCGTTTTAATACCGTAAAACAACCTATATTAAGAGGTTATAAAAGATAAGATAAATACGCTAGTATATAGATTAGTATTACCTTATTTTACTTATAAATTTCGTCGAATTTAGGTATTAAATGACTTCTATGGCTATCGAGTATTAAAAGCCGATACCCCCCTTTATACGTAAAGAAGTACTAGGAATAAAGAGCTTCTTAAGCTAACGAAGTCCAATTTTATTAGAGGTCTAGCCGTTAGGACTAACTTCGAAGCGCTAATCCTCCGGGAGGCCCTCGAACTATAATTTAAGAAAGACTTCGCCTTTAAAAATCATATATAGAGGAAGGGCCTAGCTAGAAGTATTCGTATATGTCAAAGTGCAAGGTCGAATACATGATGGAAACAAGGCATAATACCGGAAAATCATGTGACCCTCGGTACTCGACATACCATACAAAAGTGCATATTACAGTTAGTCAGCAAGGTCCGCACAGATTGGTTAAATTGCGGTTTCGTGTCATTTAAATTAGTTAGAGTTCTCAATATCAGTCATTTTGTACCATACATTTCTATACGATAGATTTCCGTCAGTATACTTAATAATAGTTACCTACTCTCGATTTCCGGGTTATAAAAGTACTCGCCGACCGTAGTATTTACTCCTTATTATAACCTTCGTAGTTACTATTAACCCTATCGCGAAACCGGTCTCGTTAAAGTTATAGATATCGTCGGGGTCGATTCTAAATTAAAGGATTGTCTTTTAAACTAGATCAAACCACTCTCTAATAATTTTAGGGTCTTCGTATTTCGTACGCTCGTAATTATATCGTTTCGAGAATCGGGAGGAGAGGAGAGGACGTCGTTTAACGAATTTTATAACCCAATTTTAGCCGACTAAAAGAAGCGGGGTAGTTCTACGCTTTTAAAGAAGAAGATCCGCTATTTCTCGTACTATAGAGGGCCGGGGGGCTACTCTACGTAGATCTATAGAGAGAATCCATTTTTTAAGAGATTCCTCTTCAATTTTAGTTAATTTAGATAAATTAGCGCGAGAATTCGCGCGTTACTAATAGCCATATAGTCGATCTTAAAGTGTTAAACGTGGTATATTAAAACGGCGCGCTACTTCGCGAATTGAAGAGATTTCTTGATTCTTAAAGGCCTAGATAGCTAGTAAGATTCTACCCTCTTGCTCCACTAAATTTCTAGAGGATTGAGAGCGAATTGGTGGCATAGTGGGTGGTTGAAGAAGTAAGGGGTAAATTAATTGACGTGTTTTAGGTGAAGTGGCCGGCTCGGTGGTGAAATACGTTAGTAACTAACTAGTTAACTACGTAACTAGTTACCACCTTAGGCGTCTACTCACTATGACAAGTTAGCCACGCGTAACGTGGAGGTGAATTATGTTAGTTAGCTGGTAAAGATTAATAATGCAAAATATCATAATTCTTACAAATAGACGACTCAGAGACATTTCCTCCGGAACCGTCTGAGGAGCAGAGTAATTGGACCTTTTCCTTCATTGAATCAGGGAGAGTGGTTAAGCATTTGGGTGGGGATCCGCTAGGAATTCTGTTGTAGATTATACTACGTAGTTCGGTAACCACAGCCATGGAGAAAAGACCCGTATTGGTAATTGCGATGGTCCCACATGTTGAAGTGCATATATCATTGCATTGTTTTCAGCAGCGATTACACATCCGCACCAAAAGCTTAATCATAAGAGTGCTCAAGACAGCCTTCGGGCATTTGCAGCAAACCAAGGCTCTGGTATTAAACTCCGTACCGACATTCCACCAAGGGGCAGCGCTAGATCACCGTGAAACGCCCATTCTCGTCTGTCCCCACCGATTTGTTCGCTATCGCCCCTGATCCCCCAGCCTTGGGCACCTCGTGGCCAACCAGCCCCGCGACCAACAGCCCAGGGCCGGCGAATATTGCAACCGCAATTGTCTAGATAATCTGGGTGTGGGGATTTGTATTTTCTCAAATGAATTATATCCCGGGGTTTATCCAGAGAGGTATATAAGGGAAAGCGGCCCGCCGCAACGAAACGATGTTCCATGTTATAAGGATAAATTCCTGCAAGAGAAATCTCGCTGCCATGTTCGCGCTCATAGCCAGCTTTATCGCGGCGTGGGCGATCGCTCAGGCGGCTCCGAATGCAACATCCGTTCCCACAGTGACTGCTCCAGGGTGGTACTGTGGGCGTCTTGGCTGGCGCGCTGGCAAGACGAATGTATATGGCGCCCTTGGACTTATCGCTCTCCTCCGAGTCGAGTACGAAGACCGTGACTCCATTGTTCTGGGAACAGACAGCAGTTGGCAATGGGGATACGGTCCGACACTCTCTGCCGAGCTGTATGACGGTGAAGTGTTCGACGCAAACCAGTCATTGTCGCAGCTCACCCAGTGGGGGAGTGTCACTTGCAAACCAATAACTGACCGCCTTGCATCTCCGGATGGTCCACCGATAAGGTGCACGCAAGAGATCCAACCTATTGCAATCCTGAAAGGTCCGTCCGGCCAGTCTATCAATGGGGCAAAACATGGTGGGTTGGATCCGAATAAAGGTGGTTGGAAGTAGTCCAGGACACCAAATCCAGTTCCAATTCGCTAAAACCCTCGAAAATGGGGAGTGCGCCACCCGCACGTTGCAGGCTGCGAAGGCCCGAGATACTGTAATCTTGAGTGGCCATGGCACCCTCGAATGGGAGCCAAATTTCACGTATCATGGCTTCCGGTACGTGGGAGTGGATAACTGGCCAGGTACCCTGACAACGGATTGCGTGAAGGGAATTGTGGTCCATACGGATATGACCAAAACGGGGTCTTTCTCATGCTCGAATCCTCTGCTCAACAGACTTCATGAAAATATCATATGGTCGATGCGAGGAAACTTCGTAGGAATACCAACCGACTGTCCGCAGCGAGACGAACGACTGGGTTGGGCCGGTGACATCAATTTCTTTGCTGACACAGGGAATTATCTCTACCGTACGGGGGGATCCTGAAGACTTGGCTCGACGATCTCAAGTACGAGCAGCAGGAGGCAGGAGGGATTGTATCCCTGGTGGTTCCAAACGTGATTGATGGCTTCGATCAAGATGCACATGCAATCTGGGGAGACGTCTCCGTGATGCTCCCTTGGTCCTTGTATCGAGCCACCGGCGACCGACAGGTTCTAGCTCGACAGTATTGGAGTATGAAGGCCTGGTTGGATATCATACCACGTCGTGAAAATCTATTATGGAGCTATACTGCCGACTGGAAACTTGGAGACTGGCTTGATCCTGCTGCTCCTCCTGATGACCGTGGAAAAGCAACCACCAATCCAACTTTCGTTTCGGATGCATTCCTCGCTCATATAACCACTTTGATGAAAGTCATCAGTGAGATCTTAGACGAGAAGGCAGATGTCCAGGCATATACAGTCGCATCGGAGAAAATTCGATCCATCTTCGCTCACGAATACAGCACCCCCGCTGGTCTTGTGGCCAATTGCACACAAACCGCGTTCGCTCTTGCAATGCAGTTCAATTTGATTCCATCCGAAAAACAAGAACTATACGCTGGTCGCTACCGCTCTAGCATTATACTTGAAAGCAGACCATACAGAATCGGCACAGGGTTCGGTGGTACCCCATATATCGGCCACGCTTTGTCCAAAGTTGGGCAAACGGATATATTCTACCGCATGCTCCTGTCTCGGAAAAATCCAAGCTGGCTATATCCTGTGACCATGGGTGCTACTACGATGTGGGAACGTTGGGATAGCTTGCTTCCGGATGGATCCATCAATCCAGGAGAGATGACCAGTTTTAATCACTAACCGGCCCCTTACATTTTTTTTCCAAAATTACAGACCCTCGCAAGCGAGGGTCCGCCACCAATATGGACATTTCTTACAACCTTTCACTTCAACCACCATTTACTACATCACCACATAGTAAATTAACTAATATGAAATATGGAATAGATCAATTAGATACTATATTTTTAATATACAAAATCAATTTAACTCCCCCCGGCGTTTCTTTGCTCTTCCATGCTTCCTGATTTCAACCAACACCTTCTTCCACTTCCGCTTCGTCTTTTCTTGATCGGCTTTTTCGCTCAGTTTGTATTCTTTTCGCTTCATTTCTTTGACTTGGCTTGATGATATGATACCGGTGATTTGTATATAACGGCGGGAAGCATCATACCGGGCGTGGCGCGCACCTATAATAACTTGTGCTCGATCGAATGCCCGTTGTAGTTGTAGTGCTAGCGTAGCCTATACCTTAGTACCCTTTATAAGCTTTGCTAGCCCTTCTTTAAAGCGTTGAGTAGTAGGATCGTACTAATTAAGACGACAGCTAATCCTTCTTACTTTTTTAGCGGTTTTTAGAGTACTAAATTCGGTATTTTGCGAAGTAGTTGATAGTATATTTGACCGGGGTATATTGTTATAATACGGATCGTATATTGTCAATTTATCTATAATTAGCTTTGAGTTAATAGGCTAAAGGCTAGTGTTTATAAACGCTAAACACGCCGATATTAAGAGGCTATAGAATATAACTAGTATGCGAGAGTAAAAAGAACAAAATGATATTCTTCTTCTCACAAAATTCGACAAATTAACGCGTTAAATAGGATCCAAAACGGGTATATAAAACCAGCCTTTTTCGACTAAGTATACGGTTGATCGTCCACTTATAAAATAGCTGAATCTACTAATAGGCGAATATATCATTGATATAGCTAGTATCAGTTATAGCTAGGTACTCGTCCTCTTTAATAGTATTAAACCAGCGTAGTAAAGCTTGCTTTACGCTTAAAATAATAAGCGGCGGGTAGACAAAACCGTCGGCCGAAATAGCTTCTAAAATAGTAATAGATTCGCGATTGGTAATAGATCCGTTAAATAGCTTCTTTTTTAGCTCCCTTATAATAATGAATTGATCTCGACCGACGCTAATCCAAAAGCTAGTTTCGTCGAAGTTATAACTATTGTAGTGGGGGACCTTGTCTTCCACTACCTTGCCTGTCCTGTCATTTAGTTACTAAGTGATTTATTATGTAATCTTGGGGAGCTGGAGGATACAAGTAGCAGGAAGAAACAGATTGAATAAGACACACCTCTACACCTCTCTGAATTAACTTCTTGGGCTGCATGCCTGGGTTCCTTTGTATGCGAAGTCGGGTATGAAACTGAACTGCGAGTGCTGAATCGACCCGTATGCCTGAGTAGACCTCAGGATAGCCCACAAATGGGCCCAAGCCCCCGGCCCATAGCCCAACCCGCAGTGGGCTATGGGTTGGGCCTTCGAAGCCCGACCCAACCCCCAGCCCATTGATGGGGGCCTCATGGGCCCCTATCAAAGCCCATTTCTGTGCACAAACATAGTCTTGGCACGCATAAAGTAGCTGATTAATGGCTGTATTTTGCGCATGTACCAACCTGTATATTCAGTATTATTATATTATCATAGTAAGAAGTGGGAATTAAGTAGATATCATACTGATTTTAGCATCATGATGCCAGATTTCATACAAAATCACTCCAAAAAGATCCAATTTGACCCGTGGACCACGAATTCGTACCGAGGAGGATTACTAAGTATCCGTATAAAGAGAAATATATATATTATCTAGAGGGGATTGATATAATTATCGTTTTCTCTATAGTAACACTTTTGGTACCTCTATTTACTATATAAACCCCTAACAAAAATAAGTACCTCTTGTAAAAAATAAAGTTTTATAAAAATCAAATTTGATTCTTGTTTATATCTCCTAATCTACCTTTCTCTCTATCAATATCTCCTTCCTCTCCCCTTTAACTTCGTCTATCCTTCGCCTTTACTACCCCTAGTATCGCTGCCGCTACCGCTTTATTAAGGTGAACCTCCGTCGCCGAGTCTGATTGATATACTGCAATTACCGAGTATACAAACTCAGCTGCGTACATCAGGGAGGAAGAGAATGCGAAGGGACGATGATGATATATATAAGTATTCTTAGTATATAAATTATCAACCCCTTGATCTCTTATCAATCAAATCAGTTAGTTTATAATATTATAATTAGAAGAAGATTTCTGTATAGCTTTATGTATAGCTCAGGCGGTAATTTAAATACCCAAAAAAACCAGGGAAAAATGCATTAATTATGTAGCTACGATGAATTGGCATATTTGTATTGTTTGGTTCATAATGGGCCCCCATCATGGGCCCCCATTATTTCTATGGGCCCATGCTTCGGGCCCATAACCCACCGATGGGCCCGAGGCATGGGCCCAAAACCCAGCCCATTTGGTGGGTTGGGTTGGGTTGGGCTATGGGCTCTGTGGGCTATCCTGAGGTCTATGCCTGAGAGCATACAGCCTTGAGCGTTCCCCTCTTCACTATATATCTTACTAGTATATACCGTGCTTAGTCACGATACGCTTGGTGGTTTTATTAAGTGCAGCAGCTCTTTCAACGTTAAATGCTCGCCGACGTCGACAGTGGTATTGGGGATTACGTTTGAGAAAACGTTTCAGCCAGTGGTCGCCGATTTGTAGGGGAGTCGTAGTCGTATCGGTATAGTCATCTTCGAGAATTGAATTGGCTGCAATAGCAATTTGTCGACGGTTTATTGATGCTCCTACTACGTCAAAGTAATCGATATATTCACATAAAGCCCTCTCTTATTCGACACTAAGTTTCCGACCGGTAGGTTGTCGCTGAAATAGCGATTTTCTACCTGCCCACCGTCGTTGTAGTCGACCCCTTAGGACCGCGAATTCTCGCGCAGTTTTCGCGGCATTGGGTTTAGATTGCTCAGAGAGAGAGTCAAAAGCCTTGAGAATCTGATCCTCTATTTCTTTATTGGTTTTAGGCATGTTTGGTGGCGTGGTTAAGGATCAAAGAGAAGTTGGTAGAATTTAAAAAGAATGTCCATATGGGTGATCCTGTCCATATGGGTGGCGGACCCTCGCTTGCGAGGGTCTGTGATTTTGGTAAAAAAATGTAAGGGCCGGTTACGCCTTGGGGGCTGTCGGAAGCTGGATGCATGGTGTCATCCTCGGATTCCGTATCCAGGAAGCCGGCTGGAAGGGTATCAAAATCGAACCTGTCCCGGGAGGCGGTTTGAAATGGGCGGAAGGTGAATATCTGAGCGGATATGGAATGTACAGAGTTAGGTGGGTGATTATACAGGATTTAAAGACGCAGGATGAGAGTCTCTGTGTTGAGGTTCAAATCCCCCCTAACACCACGGCGGACGTCAAGTTGCCGGGATTGGGGGATGTGAAACATGTTGGAACAGGATTTCACGGCTGGACAGTCCCATACCAGTCAACCCAATGGCCACCAGAGCCATTGGCTTTACCATTCCGCCAAAGGGAAACATTCCCTGTCGACGAGTCCCTTCCGTGTCCGTGGGATACAAACATCGAGTAGATACAACAGAAGCCATGTCATTTAGTGAATACACATCTCATATGCTGTTGAAATGGAAACCCAGAGCATTGAACCTTTCCCCGCAAATTTCCTATTATTTAATAAATTTGCCCATATCCTATCTCGAGTTGCGCATGGAGTAAAAGCATGACGTAGAATTTATGTTACCTCTTGAGACAAACAATAGCCTCCATATGCCATAAGCAGATACCTTAGCTTTTCCTATGTTCTAGCAATACATACATAGTTATGTAGAATATTGTGTTACTTCCAACATTACCACTTCCGCTTTTACCGAGACAATTCGGTACTCTAATTCCCAGTTGTGAGACCCACCTTCTAGACTATGACGTGTCTGCGGAGTTCAGTAATATTCCCCTGCCTAGAATATCTTGGAATTGAACACGGACACTTTCATTTTATCAACGCTTACTGAAGAGAAAGTCACTGCCGAGATTGCAGCCCGATAGCGCGCCGAATGCCAATACTTTCTTTCCTGCATAACTAGCGCCGCGCTAGCGTTCGGGACTCCAATTTATAAGGTTGCCCCATAGAAGCGGCGTTTTCCGCTTCTGATTGGTAGGTCGCCGCCGTCTTAGCGGCCTCCATTTCCATACTAGTTGACTCGGGTGAAGTCCCGGGCTTTTTTCCTCTCTCCCCATGGGACTTTCTCATCTGGTTGACTAGTCTTGAGTATTTTGCGGTGTTCCTCGGTAGAAGTAACACCGAGTATTGCATTGTTTTTGCCCTGCGCGAATATGCAGATTGTGTCGGCCAGTGGTGGCGTTTGAAACATCTGATCCTTCTCGATGGTTTTGAACATTTTGATATTGACTTTTCAATACTTCACTCACTTCCATTCACAGACGCCATAACATACCATGCATATTTCTCGCTATGGCATCCATGGTTTCCATGAAGTACTCGGAATCGACACTGATGAGATCCGCTTCTACTGGGCAATTGAGACCGAAGACCAAGATGCCACTCAAGACGCCTATCGCATTGTGGTGACAACCGATGCCACAGATCTTGGATCAAACAGCCCAGATGTTTCCAAACTGGTCTGGGACTCTGAGCGCGTTGAGAGCAAGGAACAAAGAAACATCCCCTGCAAGCCCTCCAACGGCTTCCAATCTACTACCAGTCACTTTTGGAGAATTACAGTGTGGGATCAAAACAACAATGCCTACCATAGCTCGATAAGCCACTTCTTCACGGCATACCCGCGGTCTCATCTTCTACCGCCTTACAGCATGAACCAGACATACATGCCTCACAACAGTCTGATTTTCAAGTCTTGGTTCGAAAACGAGGCAGATCGCTGGAAGGCAGTTTGGATCGGTGATGGAGGCGACAAGCCCATCTATCTCAGGAAATCCTTTGAGTTGGCCCGAAAACCAGCTCGGGCTATCTTGTTCGCATCGGGACTCGGCCATTTCAATATGTCGGTAAATGGACAGCCTGCTTCCGACCATCGACTTGACCCAGGTTGGACCAATTACCACCGCCGTGTCCAGTTCACGTCCTACGAAGTGTCAACCCATCTTGATGCAGGGCGGAATGCCCTAGGTGTTCATCTAGGCAACGGCTTCTATGCTGGAGACAAGGGTGGCGATGATCGCTTCTTCTGGCCCATGTACGAAGATAACACATACGTCCGGTACGGCAATGAACTTTGCTTCTTTGGTGAATTGCATCTTTTCTACGAGGACGGCGAGCACACTGTTCTCATCTCCGATGCTTCTTGGAAAGTGAGGAAGAGCGCTACCACACTGGCTAACATCTATGCCTCCGAGAACCATGATCGACGCCTCTACCCTTCAGGCTGGGACTCTGCCAGTTTCAAAGATACTGAATGGGCGCCAGTTAAGCCTCTAACCGGTCCGAGAGGCCATATTTATTACCAGACTCAGCCTCCAGTTGTTCTCCATGAAACCTTCGAGCCGGTAAACATTCACAGCCCCAAGAAGGGGATTGTTTGTTATGACCTGGGTCAGAATGCATCTACCATGGTCAAAATCGAAGTCGAAGGTGCGGCGGGATCGGAGATTATTGTTCGATACTCTGAGACAGTTAGAGAAGATGGCACTGTTTTAATGCCCGATCCGCTGTTCAAGGAGTTCGAGACCGGGGTCTTTTCCAGAATCCTCCTGTCTGGTACTGGCCAGCCTGAAATATGGACGCCAGACTTCAGTTTTACGAGTGCTAGATACATTCAAGTAGAAGGTGTCTCTTTGGATGTAGGTGACGGATTTCCCGTCATTCATTCTGCGGTTGGTCGTCATATTTCCTCGGCTGCTAGAAAGCTTGGGACTATGACAACCGATAAAGACGATGTGAACTCGTTGCTGAGTGCCCTATACTGGTCATTTAGCAGCAACCTCTTCAGTTATCACACAGATTGCCCGCAGATCGAGAAGTTTGGTTGGCTTGAAGTCACGCATCTGCTCGCTCCGGCTACACAATACATTCGCGACATGGAGAGCTTCTACACCAAAATTCTTGATGACATCCTGGACAGCCAGGAGCCTAGTGGTCTCGTGCCAACAATGGCACCCGAGATCCGCTATATGTGTGGTCCTCTGCATGACACCATCACCTGGGGCTGTGCACTGTGTCTTCTTCCAGATATCCTGCGACATTACTATGGATCCACACACGTTATCCCAAAAGTGTACCCCGCTGCAGTTCGATATATGGAATACATGCAGACCAAAGAGCGCAAGGGTGGACTGATTGAGCACGGACTCGGCGACTGGGGTCGAGGAATTGCCTTCGGCAACAACCAAGCAAACATCGAGACAGCGGTCTACTACCGTTGCCTCCAGTGCGTTGAGATGATGGCACGCGAGCTCGGCAAACTTGCAGAAGCAGAGAGGTTCAAACAGTGGTCTGCTCGTATCTACGACACCTACAATCATCACCTCCTGGTGACCTATGACCCGTCACGCCCCTATGCCTATTACACATCGCTCGATAACTACCCAGAAAGAGACCGTGACGCAATCGCCCAGGCAATGGCTTTGCAATTTGGTCTTGTGCCTGCCAAGCACCACAGCGACGTGATGGCCGCTTTCTTGGACGATGTAGCCGATGGCAAGATCCGCGCTGGTGAAATCGGTCTACGCTTCCTCTTTAACACGCTGGCTGATGCGAAGCGTCCGGATCTTGTTCTGCAAATGGCAAGACAGGAGGAGCACCCGTCATACATGCGCTTTTTGCGCCGTGGAGAGACGACGCTACTGGAGTTCTGGCAGGATGAATGTCGTAGCAAGTGCCACGACATGCTGGGCACAATCTACGAATGGTTCTACGCTGCTGTGCTTGGGCTGAAGCCTATTTCAGAGGCGTACCGGACTTTTGAAGTTGATCCTCCTTACGAGTCTGAATTCAACCATGTTAAAGGATCCGTTGATTCTCCATATGGTTTAATTGCGATTGAGTTCACGCGCACGGAAGATATTTCGATGAAATTGGACCTTCAGGTGCCATTTGGGACTACTGCTATTATCAAGCTCCCGCTCGATATGAAGCAGGCTGAGGTTGGTTTTGGAAAGGGGAAAAGGAAATTCATCGATGGGAGAGAGTTGGAGCTCAGCCATGGACTATACACTGTATTCATTCAGCTATAGGGACCTTAGAATCATAAATTTCTATTTCTGGACACATACCAAGCCATATTATATATTGTAACTTGACACTTTTCTCTTCCTCAAAGCCACAAAACACCTCATCCACCAAAATCATTCCCTTGTCAGACTACAGTCAAACCCTGTGAAAATCGACCGCACCTTTTTGGAAACCTCGATAGTGTCGAAAAATTTGCACTCCCGGATTCATGTGCCTGATTACCATGGATACTTAAGGAAGAATGCCAAGGCCACCTAATTAGGCCTACTCCTCTATTTTATAAACTTTCCTTTCAAATGTAGTTTTCCAGGCCTACCGCCCATGCGGGGGCTATCATTTTTTTACCAATTCTATTGACCTAACCCTATATTTCGCTTTGTATCCCGCCGTATTTATGGGACCCCAAAAACACTAACCAAAATGCCAAGACCCTCCTCAACTAACGGGGTAACACCCAGCCGAGGCTTGCAGGCAACTAATTATTACCTTGGTCATGAGTTAATTCAGATAGTACGGCTCAATTTTTCGGGGAAGATCAAGCCGAAGGTCTCCTTTTTTTGTTTTCTAAATTTCGATTTGCCCTTTGGATGGCAAAGCCTGTAGACCACGCCACGCAAGCCCTCCCCTTCTTTTTGAAACTTAACGCAGGGCAACAAAAGAGGACTAGATCGTCTATGGTCTAGCTCCATTATTGCCTCGATCACTATATAATATGCCTGGAGTATCCCCACGGGGTATACTGCCAGATTCTGTCTGAACTGTACCATCCTTTCGCTATTGTTCCGAAGGCGAATTTCTCATCACTCCCGACAATATGTTTAAACTTAAGGCATTGTTGACTGCCATGTTTCTGGCCACTGGAGGTCAGCATTGCACATCAGCATAGTTCTACAGAAAGGAGCCACACATTAACATTCTATATTAGGTTTCCTCTTCGGCTATGACAGTGGTATCATCACATCAACCATCGGCCAAACTCAATTCATCAAATACTTCTCTGAGCCAAACGACAGCGTAACCGGCGGCATAGTCTCTTCATTCCAAGGCGGCGCCATTCTAGGCACAATCATCAACATCTTCACTGGTGATCGGCTGGGCCGGAAGTGGTCTGTCTTTGTTGGCTCTTGTATATCATGCTTTGGGTGTGCGTTGCAGGCCGGTTCTATCAATTTGGTTATGCTCATCATTGGCCGCTTTATTGCCGGCGTTGCGGTTGGCATGCTTACTTCTGTTATCCCTATGTATGCTGGTGAAATCGCCGAGGCTTCTTCACGTGGTATAATGTCCGGTTTGTTGCAGTGGATGTTAAGTTGGGGATTTCTTTGTGCTCAATGGCTAGGGTATGGGTGTTCTTTCAATGACACTGCCTTCCAGTGTAAGTGGACTATTTTAATCTTGATGTTTAGCCCAGGTCGATTCTACCGCATATTTTTTCTTCGCTTCATACTGATATATGCTTTCTAGGGCGCTTCCCTCTTGCTTTCCAATGTGTCCCCGGTCTAGCCCTAGCCAGCGGAATCCTGTTCTTGAACGAATCCCCGCGTTGGTTGATGGAAAAAGATCGCCACGAGGAAGCTCTTGTTTCACTTCAAAACCTACACGGCGACGGTACACCAGAGACAGCACAGTATATTGAGCTTGAGCTGCAGGAGATACGGGAGACCATCCAGGCTGAGCGCTTGCACACAACGATCTCCTGGACTTCGATCCTGCGCAAGCCTTCTTGGCGCCGCCGTCTCATCCTCGGCTGTGGCGTACAGGCCTTCGGTGTCTTATCCGGAATTAACGTGATCAATTACTACGGAACTCGCATCTATTCAACGCTTGGATTTGACACACAAATGTCTCTTATGATCATCGGAATCTCCGGTGCCCTGTCCATTATATACTGTACTGGGGGTCTATGGGCATTGGAGCGCGTGGGCCGTATCAAGCCTCTCATTTTCTCTGCTGCGGGAATGGCCGGCGCACTAGTCTGCAATGCTGCCATGTCCCAGCACTGGGATGATGGAAACCAGAACCAGCTCCGAGCTATGGTGGCTATGAACTTCGTGTTCAATTTCTTCTATACATTCGTCGGTATCATTTCCTGGGTTTATCCTGCGGAGATCTTCCCCGTCGATATTCGTAACCAGGGTAATTCGATCACCACGTTCACTAACTGGACTCTCAACCTTGTGCTCGCCCAGGTCTCGCCAAATGCCTTGTCTTCAATTGGCTTCTCTTACTTCTATGTTTTCTTTGTCTTAAACTTGATTGCTATGCTTTGCTACATCATCTTCTTCCCTGAGACACAAGGCAAGACTCTGGAGCAGATGGATTCCTTGTTTGGCGATGAAACATTTATGAGTGCTGAGAATGAGACAAAGGCGATTGAGGCGGTCATGGTGGAGGATGTTAGCAAGTGATGCAGAATATTGTTCAAGATAGGCCGTACTTCCTTAGGATAATGCCTGAGTCTCAATCCCATACATCCAATGCCGAGTTCTTCTTCGATAAAGAGCCCATGAACGAGAAGAAAAATCTTTATCTCTTGAGACGTAGCCAAAATGCCTCTATATCTTGAACTGGTTCCTTTTAAATATAAAATTAGTTCTCTCTCAAGACGGAGCATTAATCAGTTCTACATGTGAAATCCTCGATATAATCAATGTGTTTTTCGGCGCCCTTTTCTAGTTAGAGACCCTTTTTTTTGCATTGACAGTTTGATCCTCCCTATACCTAGATGGATGGCTGTTTGCACTTTTTAGAGTAACCAACTACAAATATAAGCCTAACTATTGGATCTATTGTATCCCTTATTCGGCTAGTTATCGTATGTGATAACTAGTTACCGAGTAGCACTAGTAGACTAGATCAGCCATTATTTTTTTTTTTTGCTTATTCCTTTCCTTTACAACCTTAGTTGTACAAGGGCATGTTGAACTGTAGAGGTTTAGAAGCCCTGGTTTTCTGCTATCCAAAAAGACCCCATAGAAAATTGCTCAACCAATAAAATGCCCGTTGTGCGATGGGCAGCTGCACACCTACGCCGTTCTGTCGCCCCTGACCGCCGAACTCCCACCACTTTCAGTATGGCGCTGTTGGAGCTGAGCGCTTCACTAATGTACAGGTACACTTTCTTTTATCTCTGGAATTATGGCTGATACCCATCCCAAAAGATCAAGAGCTGGAGCCTGCGTCAACTGCCGGTAGGTTTTGGCTCGTCTATGATCGACATGATTTAGGCTAAATATAAAATTTCAGCATACGCAAAAGACGGTGCAGTCCAGTAGGTGATGGGCGTGGTTGCAAATTATGCCGGTCTCTCTCCATTCCATGCAGTCTCAATGATCCTTATGTTGTCTCCAGCCCTTCAAACGGTCCTATTGGAAGGTCACGTGACCTACCCTGTTTGCTCCCAGTATCATTAGTCCCAGTTACCTGCAGATAGTTCCTTTCCTCTTTACAACGCAATTGAGATATTTTCTAGCGTACATACTAGTCCCTAGCTTCATCTCTAATAGGTTATGAGCACCTAGCCGTCGAAGCCTCTGTATCACTACATGCTTCACGCCCTATCTTTCCTCCAATCCTCGGTGCTTTGCGTTGCACCCCACATTATAGAGCTTTGATCCCACAAATCAGAGTTTTCACTAGTTAATTTCTTAACCACCTATAGTACTTTGTACCCTCGGTATCTACTACCATAGCATTTATATAGTACGTTCTTTATTGGCCGTTCGACCCCGTCGACCGCCGTTTCTCATTAGCCGTTCGACCTCGTCGACCGCCGCTTTCTATTAGCCGTTCGATCCTATCGACCGCCGTTTATATACTCCACTCTATTGACTAGTACCCCGGTACCGAAGAAGTTATAGAGAACAATATATTCAATATCGAAGACTTCGATATCAATCGATTAGAGATTAACTTTTATAACTCCGTCCTAAAGTTAAAGGGACAGTCTAATTTTAGGGACTAGGAAATAGCCCTATTCCTAGTACTTACTGTAAACAACCGTTACTATACGCGTATACTTACTTACGGGATTCCGATCCTATCTCTACTAGCTTACCTTAATACTACGGTAGATACTATTCGTAAGGAACTTCTTAAAGATACAAAGGTAACTTCAAATATTAATATTGATATTGTTATCACTTCCTCTCAAGTCCGTACTAGGACACTTAAACTTTAAGAGATCAATTCTTAGTTACGGAAGAAGTATAATACCTAGTATAATAACTAGGAATCTTATAATACAAGGATACTCCTCAATCTACGTAAGACACTCGGTATCGAGGCTATATTAGTTATAGCACAAATCATTAATATATAAGAGGTATATCGTAAACTTAGAAAGACGTATACTAGCTCCTCGTATTAATAGTCTTATACCTACTTCTCTAAGTAGGTTAACCTTCGCTATAAAAATGGATCTATATCAGATTTTATACGCAAATTTTAGGAAGCTCTTCGAGATATAACTACTATATCTAGGTCCCTAACCCTAATACTCGAGCTATATCACTTTAAGAGAGCAATTTTCGAAAATCTACGATATTCCGCTTTCCTTTAGAACCTTCAAATTAACGAGAAGGAAACTAACTAGATAGACAAGGTATATATTAAATTTATAGAGACGGAGATATATAACCGCTTGGTTAACGCTCCGTTATATATAGTAAACTCTACCTCCTCGTCGTTGTCTAACAAAGACAACTTCAAAAAGAAGGACGATAAGAAAGGTAATAACAATAACAAATCTAGAGGCTAGTCTAGGAATAAGGATTCTAACGACTCGTCCTCGAACTCGAACTCTAAGGACAATAAGTAGAAGAAAAAGTAGCCCTTCGAACGTAAAGAGAATATTATCTTCTATAAGTAGTACAACGCTCTAGGTAATCACTACTCTAGAAATTACTCGTTACTAAAGAATAGTAACAACTACTCTTCAAACGCTATTATATAGTAACCTCCCTAATAGGTAACCGTCCCCTAACTAGGCTAGATCATAGGCTAGGTTGACTCTTAAGGACGAATCATTCTAGTCTAAAATCAGTAGCAATAGCCCCGTTATAGTACTAATATAATCTATACTCCGGTATCCTACCCTTCGGCACCCTAGTAAGGGCCTCCCTCTAGAGACCCGGTTACTAAGTATAATACCTTATTTACGAATACACTTTTCTAGGAGTATAGTATTTATATAGTTTCAAAAGAAGCCCTTCTCGCTATTAACAGCGATAACGTCTTACGCTAGATAGTCGATTCCGGAACTAGTATATATATAACCCCTTATAAATCGGTTTTTATTAATTTCCGTAAGTGTATATTACCTATATTAACTACGATAGGTGATATCTTCTATACAGAGGGTTACGGTGATATTATTCTCCGAATATCAAATCATGATTCGTCAGATTATATTGGCTCGCTTACCCTTTATAAGGTATGGCTTGCTCTAGATCTCAAAGCTAGTCTAATCTCTATATCAGCACTTGACAAAGAAGATATTAGCACATAGGTTAAAAACGGTCTTATAACGTTCAAATTATAGGACTAATAAGGTCTAGAATTAGTTGTCGCTTACGCCGCCTATAAAGGCGAATACTACTAGCTAAACTACCTAGGTATTAACAAAGTAGACTCGATGCTAGATGATTCTCGACTCTCTATACTACTTTTTAGTTTACTAAACTCAGTATTTATAACAAAGCACGACTTATCTCCTAAGCCAATTTCGATTGATTTAGCCTATCGACGGGCCTACTATACCGGTGAAAACCGTGTTCGTAAAATAGAAACGTATACCGATAGTATTAAGTTAAAGAAAGGTACCGGTATGACTTTCCCTTATATACCTTATATTAAGGGCAAAGGTCATACACTACCGTTTAGTAAAGAACGATCGATTAGATCGAAACCTAGTAAGTTTATTTATCTAGATATATAGGGACCAATCTCGATTTCTTCATATAGTAGAGAGAGATACTTTATTACCTTCACAGATAACGCTACTCGCTTTATATAGCTATTCCTCCTAAAGTCAAGGTCTTAGGTTACCGAGGTCTATATTTAGTTAGAGAACTACTTAAAGACCTAGTTTAGGTACACGATTAAGAGAGTTTATAGTGATAATACTATAGAGCACAAACCACTTACTATCTACCTTACCTCGAGAGGTATAATTTGGGATCTAACTCCACCCTATACTAAGTAACTTAATAGTATAGCTAAGATCAAAAATCGATACCTTATTAAACCCCTTATCGTAGTTATAATAGAGTATTAACTCCCGAAATACCTTTAGGGTTATCTACTTGGTAGAATTAACTATACAATAAACCGGCTATACGCTTTAAAGATCGACAAATCACCCTATAAAGCTCTATATAGAAAGAAACCCGATCTCTCTAATCTCCGAGCCCTTAGTTGTTAGTATTGGTTTCTAATCCCTAAGGAGAAGCGTACTACTAAGCTAGATCTATATATAGAAGAGGCTAGATTGATAGCCTATAACGAAGGTAATAACTACGTATTATATAATATACGCACTAAAAAGATTAAGCGTTCTCGCAATATTATTTTTAATAAGAACCCGTTACTAGCTACGCTTCTAGATCCCGAGTACGATCTTAATTTCGACTCCGTTGATAAACAACTAGCTTCTTAATCACCTAAACAATACGTTCTAATTAATTTCCTTTACGATAAAGATAATCGTCGTAAGATATATCAATACCTTAACAATCTATATAATATACGGAGTAGCTCTCGCTCTCTACCCCCTCCCTCTATTAAGGATAATCTTAATAATACAATCTTTGTTCCGGCAAATCCACTACTAGATCTTACTAACCCCTCAATCCTAGAATACCGAGTTCTAGAAGTTGACCCTCTCCCTAACCTTCTATCCGATTACCTTCTACCCGATCCTAATACTTTTAACGTTTCCGAATATAACGACGGTATTGAATTAACGGGTATTTTTAGTAGGAATATAGAGGCATAACGGGAGGAAACTAGTCCCTACTTTAACGTAGGTAGGGTAGGGGCTCTCGTAGAGCCATAGCCTACTTCCCGGTAGGTTGTTAACTAGGAATTACTAATTGATTTTTCCTATCTAGATCCAATTGATTTCACTTATTTAGGCTAGGTACTAGATAATTCACCCGATACTAACTATATCCCCTCTATCACTCAGTATCTATCTAATCCTAGGTTAGTACGTCGATCGATAAGGTCTAAAAAGCCTAGCTAGGTATATATTAATAGCTTAGCTAGCCGATCTTTCTTTAACAGCAATATCCTCTAGCTCCTAGCTAATACCCTAGAAGTATTAATCAATCTTTTCTCTATAGCAACTTCTAAGGAGCTATAGTATACAACTTCTAAATTGATAGCTAACGATATTAGTTTTAAACCTAACGGCTAGAAAGAAGCAATAGCCTATATCGATAAAGATAAATAGCTAGCTACTACTCACAAAGAACTTACTAGATAGATTAAGAATAGTATATAGCGTCGAATCCCTCGATTATCTAGGAATACGAAGGGCCGGAAGCCTCTGTCTCTTCGATAGGTCTTTAAAATCAAGCATAATAGTACGTATAAGGTAAGACTTATCGCCCGTAGCTTTCGTCAAATCAAGGATCTTGACTTTTATAAGGTCTACGCTATCGTCGCTAAACTAATGTCCTTTAAGATTTTCGTAGCTATTACGGCTGCTAAAGGCTAGCTAATTCATTATATTAATATCGTGACGGTATTTCTTTATACTAAGCTCAAAGAGCTAATTGAAATTGAGCTTCTAGAAGGATAAAGAGAGCTATATCCTAATCAGATTGGTCTTCTTATAAAGACGATTTATAGATTAAAGCAAAGTCCTAGAGAGTAGTATAAGCTATTATATAATATCTTAATCTCTATAGGATTCACCCGTATACAATTAGATCACTCTATCTTTATTAGGTATAATAAGACCTCTAATAAGGCGCCGTTGTTTATTATAATCTATATCGACGATCTCCTGGTTCTGTTACCCTCTAAGTAGGAAATTTAAGGTTTTAAAGTCGCTATTACGAAGCACTTCGATACCTCGGATAAAGGGGTCCTCGAGTATTATCTCGCGATTAATATCTCTTACGATAAAGGGACTATTTACCTCTCCTAATATGATTATATTGACAAAATCCTCGCTCGCTTCGGTCTCGAATATTATAAGCCGGTCGTTACCCTAATAGATAATAAGCAGCCTCTACTACCGAGATTAGACGGCTCTGCTTCTAAAGCTAAGATTAAAGAGTATTAGACAAAAATCGGTACGCTGATCTAGCTAATAGTTTCTATAAGACTAGATATTGCTTTTACCGTTATCAAACTTACGAGATATACGAAAAATCCAGGCGATATTCACTTCTAAGCTTTGAAACGTATATTCCGCTATCTAGTAGGTATAAAGTATCTCTCAATCTCCTTTTACTAAGGAGATCTTCCTCTCTCCGGTTATTACGATACCGATTAGGTAGGCCCCTATAGTAAAAAGGGCCTCTCTATATCGGGATTTGTGTTTAAAATAGCCGGTAGTACAATTTTATAGACGTCAAAGAAGCAACCCTATATCGCTTTGTCTATAACTAAATCCGAGTATATCGCTGAGGCTTTGGCTACTTAAGAAGCTATATGGCTAACGTAGCTGCTTACCGAGATTGGTATCCCTAGGCTTCTTCAAAAGCCTATATATATCTTTGCCGATAACAATAGAGCAATTGCTCTAGCTTCGAATCCCGAATTCTATGTCAATATAAAGTACATTGCAATTCGCTTTCACCGACTTCGAGAAGAGGTGGCATTAGGAACAGTAAGGTTTATTAAGATTCCTACTGCTGATATAGCCGCCGATGGCCTTACGAAACCCCTAGGAAAGATCCTGTTTAAACGATTCATTGCTTAGATAGGCCTTATGGCCTATAAGAATGGATCGTTAGGTTGAATTCCGATTTATATACTAAAGATAGGGGGTTTGTGTTGTTTTCACAATCTGGTTTTTTTATATAAAGGATAGATAGTTTTGGGCTATGTTTCTTGGACTATGATGCTAGTCGTGGGGGGTGTTGGAAGGTCACGTGACCTACCCTATTTGCTCCCAGTATCATTAGTCCCAGTTACCTACAGATAGTTCCTTTCCTCTTTACAACGCAATTGAGATATTTTCCAGCGTACATACTAGTCCCTGGCTTCATCTCTAACAGGTCCCCAAGAGACGACTCTCCAAACCACTCGGGAGATATTTCATGATCTGGTTCGCCTTTACTTTCGTTTCATTCACAATGTCATTCATACCATGATCCATGAAGCAAGGTTTATGCGGCAATTTTATGAGGGCACAGCTTCTATGATGCATGTTTATGCTATGTGTGCACTCGCTGCTAGGTTTTCTGACAACCCCGTCTTTCATGGCATCGCCCGTGGCTCGCGGGGAAAAATTTATATCTCCGAAGCTGTGAATCTCGCTCAACAGTCTATCATCATTCCAAGCCTGGAATCAATGCAAGGCCTGGTCTTGATTGGCTACTTCTACGGCGGGGAAGGTGACACGAAAGCAAAGCACGTGTATATTGGTATTGCTAGGTTACACGCAGAAACCTTGTCGCTCCGGGGTGTGCCCCAGGATTGCAGTCCCCTATATCAAGAGGAATATCGTCGCACATTGCTTTCCGTGAATATTGGCAGTGCTTGGTCAGCAACAGATATATCAATCGAACCTGTATCATTGAATCACGACTCACAAGTCAAAGTTCTCGAATTTGACGATATGGCTTTCCAAAGTCTCGACCCAGAACTGGTACAAGGAACATGGCTTTCCCCTCCATCTACATACAATATGTGGGCTTGTATGGCAAAGACACTTGACATATTTAACAAGACTAGCCTGCTCCTGCAACGGATGAGCCAAGGGTTGGTTGGTTTCGATAATTATTGCCAGGAGGCGGCTGTATTAGAAGGCAGTCTTAATCAATGGGAGGAAAATCTACCCTCGAGTCTAACCTATACCACGGAAAACATCATGTGCTCTGTGAAGCAACGGCTTGGTCGCACGTTCCTGGCAATGCATATTGGCCACCACCACTTTCGCCAATTGCTCTTTTTTCCCTTTCTCAACGCACACAGGGCTAAATATACTATAAAGCTTGCAGAAAGGTCCGCTCAATGCAAACGAAGTGCAAATATCATATCAGAAATTTTACGGCATAGCACAGACATCGAAGATTGCGATTTGAATTGTTTCATATATGGGCATATCGCTGTGATCAGCTCATGCGTTCACCTTCATACTCTGCTCTTCGGTGATAACCCCGAATCGCTTTCCATCGCACGACAATGGCTACTCCTGAACTTCAAATACTTAATGGATATCAAATCATATTGGCCCGTGGTCGATCACTCTGTAAGACTTTTATCTTCAGCTTGCTCCATGAAAATACAACTGACCACATTAATAGGTGGCACGCCTTCGCGAGTTCCAGAATTGCTGCCGGGATTCCATATCAGACCCATTTGCGCTAGATAACTGGATGGCCCGTTTTCTGACTGAGCACTCTTCATATCTCTCCGAGCGCCAAACAGCCACGTTTCAGCCCTCTAGGTTGGGTCCAGAGAGTACCACAACGCGCAGTGTATATGCAGGACCTCATGTGTCTAACCCTGCCAACCATGTAGAGACTGGTTCTGAGGTGAATGATCTTTCCGATTTGCTACATGATCAACAAGTAACCAGTGAGGGTCTTGTCAATCATGCGATTGACTGGTTGCTTGAATGAATTCTACTCTCATTCCATAAGAAATATATAAATAACCCGAACTCTGCCACCTTAATCTCAGTCAATATTAGGTCCGAGATTTTAGCGAAATAAACTGCTCTGACAATGGAGGTTACCAAGTCAACGGTCTACACGTGGATGGCAACCTATAGAACCTCAGATCGATCACAAGATCTCGGAGATTTGAACGCTGAACCAATAACTATCTCCATCTTTAATTAGTAAATCTCCGAGGATACGTAGTTCTCCATGTCGACAAAGAGTAGAATGAATTTCCCTTAAAACTTTCCGCTGCTAAAAGTCACCCTATTGCGCCTGGGACGTTGTAGGAGGCCTTGTGTTGCGACCTTCTATAGCTGAACTATTAGTGGAGCACCAAACGACATAATGGCAGGCGTTGATACGTGATTCCATGTTCGCTTTGTTGAAATACTTGTCCGCGGCTGCTTCGGCACCACTGCATAACGCCGCGTTGCTTGATAAACTGTTCCTAATATAGACGCTCCGTATCTCATCCTCCTGGCCGCACAGACACGATGTATATAGTCCCAAATACAAGTTGACGATTGTGTTCCCTTAGGTTGGTTATGAATCGGGACTGGCGTCGCGCGGCCTGTGGTAAGGATCAGCCTAAGTTTTCGTTTGAGTTGATTTACTGCTGCTAGTATGGCTAGGCTCGGCTGTTGGGATTGTTTGAACCCATTTGCTAATGTTCCTTTTAGGCAGGAGTTATATTTGAAAGAGTCGCTAATGAAAGCGTACGCTCACTAAAGGATAAACGGGTTCTGGTCGCTTTCGATTGCCCGGCTATTCAGATCTGATGCTATTGCGATAGCGCTTCCGTAGAATATCGTACTTTTTTTTCCCCTCGTAGTGATTGATCTAACGCTTCGATACCCTCCGTATTATTCACAAATAAGCCTTAGAGCGGGGTTTCCACGATAGCGCCCAATGGACATCTAGCTATAGAAGAAGGTTTCTCTCCTATTCTAGCCAGCCTCTTATACTACGTGGTGACTTTATGATATTCGGGGAAGTGGTAGTAGCGTTAAGGAACAAGTGAATAGAACGGCGGAAAACGAACTTGTATATATGAGTTCAAATGATCCTTTGAATACTTGTTTAACTACGGAGATACTACCGTTATATTGGAGAATGATCATTGTGTGATAATAAGCCATGGTTTAGTTTGGTGGGCTATTTATAGATTATCACTACCTCTTATGGAATTGATTCTATTGGATTAATACGCTTTTTTATCTAGTCTAAAGGACGAGTGTCCTTCTATAGCCGTTATTATCTCCTAGAAGTCGACTAGAGTAAATAGTAGGCGTCGCCCGTAGGAGAGTGTATCCAACTCCACTTATCTCCGTGCTGACAAAACATATCCCCGTGGAACCGGGTCGAATTCGCCAGCGCCTACCTATTCGGGTCATATAAGTGCTTTTTTCTTGTCGCGAATTCTTTCCTCACGCGCTCTTTCTCTACACCTATCTAAAGACGCTATAATGGACTCCCCAAAGGAGCTAACCGTCCACCACCATGGGACCGCGCATATTATCCAAGTTTCCGCCTCAGCAACACTACAAGACCTCTCCTCCGAGATAGAGCGCGTGCTGAACATCCCCATCGACAACCAAAAGCTCCTCATAGCCCCAAAGCCAGGCATGCAGAAAGCACCTTTCCCACCAACTCTCCTCTCCGCAATTCTCCAAACCTCCTCCCCGAAGTTCAAGATCACCCTCCTCGGCACCCCCGCCAAAGCAATTGCCGATCTGCACGAACAATCCGCCAGCGAACAGCGACGACAAGAATCACGAGCGGCCGCCCTAAGCGCCGCAAGACGCAACAAACAAACACCGTCCTCCAGCCGTAGCGGCGGCATCCACACCATCTCATCTTCGGCCAACAACTACACCTTCCACCGTCTCCTCCCACTATCCTACCTCCCCAACCCAGACCGCTCTCTCGACTTCCTGAAACGTCTCCGAGATGACCCAGGGATCCGCGCCGCCATGGTAAAACACAAGTTCTCCGTGCCGCTCTTGACGGAAATGAACCCTGCAGAACACACGACGAGCGAGTCACGGACGCTAGGTCTGAACCGGAATAAAGGCGAGGTGATTGAGTTGCGTTTGCGAACGGATGCCTATGATGGATACCGTGATTACCGTACTATTCGGAAGACGCTGTGTCATGAGCTTGCGCATTGCGTGTTCGGGCCTCATGACCGCGACTTCTGGGATTTGACGTCGCAGATCGAGAAGGAGGTTGAGCGTGGTGATTGGAAGTCTGGTGGGAATCAGCTGTCTAGCCAGGAGTTTTATAATCCTGGTGATTGGGATAACGTTCAGGGTGGGGAGGAGTTTGATGAGTGTGGGTGGACTGGTGGGGAGTTTGTCCTCGGTGGATTACAGGGCGACTCGACTGGAGGCCGGGGTGGAGATGGTGCTTCTGGCGGGACGCTTTCTCGTAGGGAAATCATGGCGCGGGCTGCGGAGGAGAGGATGAAGAGGGAGAGTCAGGCCGGGAAGCAAGATGATGCTAAGTGATATCATGGCCGCTCATTTGGTGCATTATCTTTTTTCATGATTTATGAGTCCTTGCTTTTGGCCTATATAGCCTTTGATACCATACTATTCGTTTGTAATTAACTCAGATATATTTTTGTCATCTAATTAGACTATCTCTGGATGTTTACAACTGCTCGTTGACAAAGAGACCAGCCATACCCTGTCCAGTTCCAATACACATGGAAGTGACCAAAACCTTACTCTTTGTCCGGCGAGCCTCGCTCAGAATGGTCGCGATTTGGCGCGCACCTGTTGCGCCGAGCGGGTGACCAATGGCAATAGCACCGCCACGAGGGTTGACCTTGGCGTGGTCAAGACCAAGGTTCTTAATACAGTAGACCGCCATGGAGGCGAAAGCCTCGTTGATCTCGTAGATATCGATATCATTCTTATCAAGCTGGAACTTGCTCAGCAGCTTGGGGATAGCGGCAGTTGGGCCGATACCCATAACGCGAGGGGGCACACCGGCAACGGTAGCGCCGCAGAACTTAGCAAGGATAGGCTGGTTCAGCTCAATAGCCTTGGAGCGGCGCATGAGCAGAACAGAAGCGGCACCATCGGTAACCTGGCTGGAGTTTCCACCAGTGGACTTATCACCGAACTGGGGGAACGCAGGGCGAATCTTGGAAAGCGACTCGAAAGTCGTACCGGGACGAATACCATCATCACGGGACAGAGTCACCTGCTTAACCTCGCCAGTCTTGGGGTCCTTAACCTTGACGGTGATAGGAGCAATTTCGTCATCGAGCCAGCCATTCTTCTGGGCAGCCTCAGCACGACGGAATGACTCAGCAGCATATCGGTCCTGCTGCTCGCGAGGGATATCGAAGTCCTTGCCGACGTTCTCGGAAGTCTGACCCATGGGCTGCATGCAGTCGGCGGCCTCCTGGTTGCGTAGGACCTCCTCGTTGAATGGCTGCTCCAATCGGTCGCTGGCGGCGGACATCAGCTCGGCACCCATAGCGAGACCGATGTCGATGGCACCCAGCTGGATCTGGTTCGCGATATCCTGTACAGCCTTCAGTCCAGATGAGCAGAAGCGGTTCACTGTTGAGGCGCCGGCGGTGTGGGGGATGCCGGCGGCAAGAGCTGCGGCGCGGACCATGTAGGCGGCTTTGACTTCGTTGACCTGTTTTGGGGTTTAGAACATGCCATATTTAGAATTGTGGAGTAGAGAGAAGAGATTAAACATACGTTTCCGAGGCAGACATCCTCGATCAGAGCAGGGTCAATCTGTGACTTGGCCAGAGTCTCCTTCAACAGGGCGTAGAGCATGTAGTCCAATTCTGTGTCCTTGAACCCGCCCTTACGCGCCTTAGTCAGCGGTGTGCGGATTGCTAGGGTGATGACCACATCGTCGGGGTTCTTTTGTGTACTACATTTGCTTGTTAACCCCATCAAGCACAACTAGGCTCCGATGAGGACTTACATAGCAGCGAGGCCGTTGGTGGCGCCGGGCTTGAGGTGGCTCAGGAGCGAGCTTAAACGATCTGCGGCCATGATGTATGAAGGTAGGGAGACTGCACAGATTACATAGTCAGCTTTCTGCTCTTCCTCGCTTCTGCAGCTTGTCTTTGTTCAAGATGCCGACTGTTGACATGGAAGTTTTCGGTGTTAATGCGGGGAAGCTCCCATGTGCGGAGATTTGGGCGAGGAAAGTGAAAACAAATAAATCAAGCACTAAGGGCAGAAGAACTTACAAACTGTACAGAAGTAGGAGAGAGATAAGGGACAAAATAAGCAAAAAAGAAGGAAGAGGAGTTGAGGAGTTAATAAAAGAAGTATGGGGAGAAGAGAAGATCTCCGCTTCGACCGAAACTGCCGAGGTTCATTTCGCCTATCAGGCTATCCAGTCACTAAGTACCAGATACCTTTGATTTAGCTTATTATCCCTCATTGTAGGAAGTACCTAGTACCTCAACCAGGCTATTTCTAGTTTTTTGGACTTGGCCTTTCGAGATGCCTAGGTAACTGTCGGGTTGTCAAGTGTCAATCGCGTTGAACCTTAGAATAAATCATTCATTTCCTATTGTATAGATAGGACTATCTCATTCTTACGAGAATAAGTCTCACCCTCCTTATCGAAGTGTCCAAATGCACGATGTTCAATACCGTGCGAAAATCCGATAGCCATCAGGTTCGGGGTTAAAGCATTTACCTTATAACTCCTATCCTTGGCCATCGCTGCATAATGCAACGTATATATGTAAGAATGTTCAGCGCCGCCTCGGCAGATTGGGCAGTTTCCAAGGTTGGAACTAGGGGCTTTAGTCACATTTCGGATGACATATCACTCCGTAGGCTAAGAGACTCAGTATAGGAAGAGACAAAGACAAGTAGAGCAGGTGAGGTAGCTTCCTTCGCAAGAGGGCGTTGAAACGCCTCGGTGGTCGCCGCAGCGCCGAACAGGGTTTTCGCGAGTACGTCGAGTTGTCCGTAGTCTGCTGCTTGTTCAGTCGAGGTGTCGTCGCTCAAGTCAATTATAATCGGTTCTACCGATGTGCCGATGGTATCTGTATATACACTGGAGCGATAGCTCAACGATTATGCTCAAATGATAAATTAATGCGTTGTTATATAGAAGAATAAGAAATAGCTTCTTAAGTATCACTAATATGTACCCACCGTTATCTCCGTGCGCATCCAATCCTCAAATCTTCCCTCGTGGGCTTTGGGGTCAGTGTCTTCCCAGTTGTAAGAACCAGTATGATAATTCAAAATCTCGAAATACCTTCAAATGATAAGTTCGAATCAAAATGCTGCAGATTGGGAAAATACATACATTTTGGTCTTCCATTGATCCGTTGTCATTTCTGAATCTAACAAAGACCAGTCAATTTGTTTCTCACACTCGGGTTCGTCGTTTGAGTCCGAATAGGTCGAAACGTATAGATGGGGTAGGGCATCCGCCGCTGTGATTCTCTTCTGTGGGTCTATATCAAGCATTTTCTCCAAGAGATCAATAGCTAGCAAAGTCAGTATCATTGGAGGCAGATGTATCAGGAGGAACTTGATATCAATGAAGATTTTGACGGGCATACCTTCAGAATCAACATCTCCCAGGGTAGCTCTAAGTGACCGGGGCTCTGCTTCAGGTAGCGAGTTCACAAACTCCATCGTCTATAGCTTGTAGTCAGCATCTTCTCTTCCATATCTAACCTAGTCATTTAGAATTCGGTCATACAATGTCGCTGTACACTGTCTCCATAATCTCTTTGGGTGGTTTCCCAAAGATCTCAGTGATCAGTTTGAAATGATGCACATTGTCTGTACCCGGTAAGAGGACCTTCCCTAGGAGCATCTCTGCCAGAATGCAGCCAGTGCTCCAAATATCCACTGCGTAGTTGTATCTCTGCCAAGTCAACATGATTTCTGGAGCTCGGTAATATCGTGTGGAGACATAACCAGTCATCTGATGATCTTGTTCTCGAGCTAGACCAAAGTCACAAATCTTCAAGTCGCAGTTTTCTTTGATCAGAATGTTGCTAGGTTTGAGATCACGATGAATCACACCGGCGGAGTGGATGAATTTTAACCCTCGCTGATATAGTAAGCTACACTGGCATTTTCCAGGTCACTCGGGCAGACATACCAGCAGTTGGTAGGTGAAGAACTGGATGAACTTGTTATCCAATGGCTTCGATCTTGATTGGATCAATTCATGAAGGTCTGTCATGCAACAGTCCATCACAAGATAACTGTATTCCCAAACGTTTAGTATAGTTGAATCCGAAAATAAAGAAGTGATTCACGTACAGATCTTCCGCTGGTGAGATGAAGATATCAGTGATGTTGATTAACTGTAGGCGGTTAGTGTCCACGTTCGTACTGCGTCTCCTTTTTCCGCACATGCATTATCATGTTTTAAATGGTTCATCAAATGAACCTCGCGATACGTGCGCTTGACCCGGGCAGTGCCATCAAAAGGATTCCGGATCTTCTTTATGGCAACCGTTCGGTTGGCCTTTGAATCATGCGCCGAGCTGATACTGGCTGTTAGTGGTCTTACAGTACGATGAGAATATATGAGGGGATATACCAGATCACCCCAAAGGCACCCACACCTCGTGCTTGCAAGTCTGTATACCTCTCAGTAGTTTGAAGGGCGGTGCCCATGATCTTATGCGTGACGAATGTAGCCATGATTCCAACAGTGCAGATGTCGAAGGATGAATTGCCAGAATAGTAGAAGAATAGAGGACAATGGATCCCCGATATACTATAATTAGGTGCTTTCCAAGGTTCCAAGGTTGTTCTACCCAGGCCTAGACCATGTTGTGGTTACGTCATACACGTGGATATGTTCATGTGGTTGGCCATTTAGTCGTTTGTATATCTTGATTTCCACATATTTGCCGGTTTCATTCTCCACGTATCCATGGATATTCATGGATTGAGCCGGTTATTATAGCCGATCCAAATAAGGCCTTATCAGCCGATCCCTCTCCACAGTAGGTTGAGCCAGTTAAGGTATAAATATACAAGTAGTGGACGTCACTTAGCTTGATTCCTGTCAATGTAGACTCTCTTTCGCGATTGCGTCAATCACGTTCCAGGTGATTGAATGTGAGAGATAAAGTCCGATCTTTGCCTTTGAAATTCCTTTAACATGGTTGGTGCAAATTGACAATGCCATTCGCATATAAAGCATTGTCGAAGGGTTACATTGCAGCGGTCTTTTTAAAAGTATTGCAAGTAATGAAACCCTTGGTATTTCAATTAGATCATGTCACTATACCATTGTATCTTGTATCGCATCAACCCAAATCGCAGCCAAGCTCAAACCTAAAACCAGACACCGAACACCATAACAGAAAGTTTCCCGAGCCAGTAAAGTCCACCCATTCATCTATATCCGCTATCCATGACGTTCCGAGTGGATCAGAGTTGATGATGTCCAGCATCCTCGTTGCTAATTACACTACCCACATCAGACCATGCCGGAGTAGCCAGACCACCAACAGATCGCCCATCAAAGTCACTAAGAGTGCCATCTGACGTTCCATCCTCGAATCCTCCGACATGGCTGAAGCTTCCAGTGGTAGAAGGGGCGGCTGAAATATCATTGTGAGACTGGTCACTATCATGGCCGAAACCATCTAGCTCAGCAAGGTGATCGCGTACATAGGTTTCGTTGCTTGGCGCATCAGGGTGCGCATAATATACCTGCTCGTGGTCTTCTGTGTGGCTGGAGCCAGATACAGACAAGGGAGAGTTGGGAGAAAATGGGCCAAATGGGGTATTCCCCTCGGGTACTTCAGACCGAGGCGTGAACTGAATAATAGATTCCGAAGGATGGTTCGAGGAAGCGGACGAGGGAATGTCGACATGCAGCTGATTCCGACCCAGCGTAGTCGAAGACTCCTCGATTTGCTTGGCACCTCGTCGGAGAGGCTCCAAAGTGCCCAAGTCAATTCCCGTTGAGTTAGCAGTAAATTCTTCACTGTTTTGAACATCGTATTCGTCGTCTTTTCGTTTACGCAGGTTGCCCTCCTCGTCGACAAGAGCATCAAAGCTATTATGAGGCTGGCTGGGCTGGCTGGTCTTTCGTCGTGATTCAAGGAGCGTTCCTCGTCGCATAATTTCCGCACGAGCAATCCGTCTGCGTTCTTCGGCAATTTCGCCAGTCTCCTCGGTCATAGAAATGTCTTGCCTCGCTGCTATGTCTTGAGGTTGGATCTCATCGCCGAGGTTGTGCAGAGCTACGGCGATCTTGCGCCGCGAGGTGGTCACCCATTGTTGAAACTGCGGCGACTCATACACGGCGATGCCGGCTGCTACAAGCACAGAAACAGTAATGATGATTCCTGCATGAGAGGTCAGCCTCATCCTCAACATAGTGGGGAACTGATAAGGCCGAGTACACCGCCCGGATGATCCGGGAAGAATGTAGAGGTTCAAGGGAAGTAGAAGACCATACCTTTTGCAAGTGGTGCTGGCATGATGAACCTGAATGTTGTACTTGTGTCTTTCCTTTCGAATGGTTCAAAACTCACCTTCGTCATCTATGGAGCGGACAAGATGATTCGGTGATGTCTGCCTTATCCTTACATCAATGCATGTGACCTACCAAACCCTTATCACCGGCCCTAAATACACACCGCTTTGGGCAAAGTTCCCCGCGCGTCAAAGTGATGGACGTGATTGCAAGCTCTCATCTTTTGACTCGATTGTACAATTGAACTTGAGTGATACCATCATGTCTCGCCAATCTTCGCAGGCCCAACGGCCATTGTCCCTCACCGAGGAGCTTGAGAAATTGGAGCAGTCTATCACCCTTACAATGCAAGGTAAGGTAAAAAAGTAAACAAAACAGCCCAGCAGACCGCTCATCATCATATGTCCGTACAGAGATCGACCACAATTTCAGCCAAGCTCATCGGATAGTAACTACGAGTATATTGCCTCTGGTAGAGCAATATACCGAGCATTCCCGAGATGTCTGGGAAGGTTCCAAGGTCAGCACCACCAGCATATACAGCCATAAACAGCTTTTTAACTCCCTATAGTTCTGGAAGCAATTCTTCGAAGCGAGTGCCAACGTATCTCTATCCGGCTATGAAGAAAGGAACACCGATGAAGAAACAATGCTAGACCCAACAGCCACGGAGGAAGAGTTGTCCGCCGACATAACCCAAAGCACCAGCATTGACGATACCATGTCCCACGAGACGCCCTCTTCCCAACGTCATGAAACACCCCGTCGCGATCAGGCAGACGACCTCGATCTAACAGATCTTGCAATCTCTTCCCACAGCACTCCGCGTGCTCCGGGCCACCATCACCAGCAGGTCGAGGAAGACATGACAACCTCCTCAATGGAATACTCATCCTCATACGAGAACCTAAGAAGACAAGTCAACGAATCCGAACCCCCATTCGACCTCCCAGACTCCTCGACCCTCCCATCCACACCTGGCCGCCAGCTCTTCTTCCCACGCGGCGTCTCCGCCACAACCCCGATGTCCTCACCATTCCTCCCGCCCGCGTCGCAGCCATCCACCCAAGACCGTCGATACCAGAAGACTTCAGACCCGGTGTTACACCAAATGCTCGACAAGACATACCGAGTGCAAGCCACGCCGCTCGGGAAGGGATTCCGCACTGTAGGCGGCGGCACGAACACTCGACCAAAGTTCAACATCACCCCAAAGCCGGCCGAGTCTACCTCCAAGTATAGATATGACGACTCGCCGATTTCCAGTCCAGAGCCGGAGGCACCACAGCTCCACTCGGATATTTTCTCGTCGCCCATCAAAGGCGTCAACGATACCCCAGGCACGAACCGCAAGCGACGGACTAGCAGCAATCGCATGCGTGGTATGCCCAGACCTGGCATGAGTGTTTTGACACCTGCTAAGAAGCCTGCGGGCAAATCGGCTATGTGGGATAGCGACGACGATCTAGATTACGACGACGACGAGGATCTCGGGCCAAGTCCTCCTAAGACAATGCAGTTTCACATTCCGCAGAGCCGGCTGATGAGGACGCCTGGTAAGACTTGTTCCCTTGGTTTTCTTTTAGTACTACATTCATGCTAACTTCCTTCGCCTTCGTAGCAAGAGAGGCTTCTAAGCGCATTGTGACCGATTTACTGGCTACGGCTGGAGCTGAGGACATTACAGATGACTTTGGCGACGACCAAAGTCCAAGTGTGATCCGTCGCATGGAGCGCCTGGAAGATGAAACTTTCTAAGTCGGCAATCCAAAAATAAATAAAAACAAAAATAAAAATAATGCTGACGACAACTTCTTATCATTGATCTGGCTGGCATTTCATTTCCATGTGCAATACGTGCTGAATTGCCCGCAAATACCCACGACTACTACTATGACGTCATTATCAAATGACAATATTTTGATAGATTCATTTCCACTGACAGAAGAGAGATAGAGAGGACACAGCCTATAGTATTATCATACAAGTAGACACAGTAAACAAATGTCACTTTTGGGGACAGAGAGAACCCTTGAGACATGAACAAGAAGGAAAACGCTTAAGAAATCGTAGGATATGTATGGGCGATGAAGGCCAAGCAATGTCATCGCCCTGCCCCGTCTATCATGGTTATCCAACAGAGAGCCCGTGCTCTCGAGAGGAAATAGAAAGAAAGTAGGCAGCGATGTGTCTGTGATGGACCGCGATCAATGGCGGTTGTGTGGAGGGGGTTGGATAAGAACGAAGAGAGTTATATCTAGGAGCTCTTCTTCTTGTCCTTGGACTCGGTGTCCTTCTTCTCTGTCTTTGAGTCATCACCACTCTCCTCAGACTTCTTCTCCTCCTCCCCTTCGGCACCAGCAGCCTGCTGCTTCTCGTTGTGATCATAGAGAGACTGGTGCTTAGAGCTCAATCGCTCCTCCTCAGCAGCAACCATATCCTTCCAGAGATCGCCCTGATTAGGCGATCCACCCTGGTGAACAGGCTGCTCCTCCTCAACCTCCTCAACCTTATTCTTAGCCGCATCGGCCTTCTTCTTGGAGTCAAGCAATCCCCGACCACGACGCTGATCCGAGATCTCAAATGCAGCAGAAGCACACAAGACACCCAGCGTCAGACCCTGTGCATACACACGAGCCTGGACAAGCTTCTGCTGTCCACTAAGACCAGGAATGCGACTGACGAGCGCAAACGAGCCAACCATGGAAGCAACCCAGGTGGCGGTGATGATCTTGTATTTCTCGCGGCGGGCGAAGGCAGTGGCGCGGTCGGTGAAGCTCAGACCACGAATCTCCTCGGCGCGGAGACGCTCTTCCCGATTCTCGTACCATTTGTATGCGGCATTTTGCTCGTTCTCGTACTCGCGCGAGGCATGGTCGGCCGCGATGATACCGGTGAATGTACCGGAGGAGGTCACCAGGAAGGCTTTCATCGGTAGGGTTAGGTTGCGGATTGTGTGGTAGCGACGTGCGGCAAGTAGGACTCCTGCTACGCCGCCGGCGAGACCTAGGAGGCCGCCGACTGTGCCGCCTTTGACGACGGAGCTATTGGGATTGCGTCAGTATGGGCTGATTATGGGAATTGGAGGGTGTAGTAGGTATTGCGTACCTGTAGTGAGCTTCTTCTTGTTCTTTGGTAAGAATCTTCATTGTGTGAGATGGTGTATTTGTTTAAATTGAAATAAAAGAAGCTTGAGGGTGAAACGTCCGATATAAAACCAAAAACCAAAGGCCGGATCGCATGACGTGGGATCGCGGGATCTGCTCTTTTTCCGGCGTTGGTCCCCGGCCATCTCTCGCACGGAACTAACTTGCCGAATTTTGGTTTTTGGGGCTTTTTGTCTATAGATTACTGACATATTTGGAGTTAAATTGCGTTAACTTTGATTGTTTCCATATGAATTTGCAATTGACAAAGTTTCTGCTCTTATTCCACTTGGAATGTGAAGGTGACACTCCCAAATCCCTGTTCAATCCCCGATTGATCCCGAAACGCCCAAACACCGCAAAAAAAATATTTCACATAACGGAACTGGCCGATGTCATGTTGGAAAACCAAATTTACAGGTGCCGAATCTACCGACGAGAAGCCTTGCGTGCCGCAGCCTGGCGGGCTTGCATCTTGCGGAAACGGTCCTCGCCACTGGCACCCAAGGGACGCGCAAACTGAGTCTCGCGCACAGCCGTTTGGCGCGGAACCACAGTATAACTGACGTTGGTACGGTCGACACGAGCACGGTTGAGAAGGCGGGGAGGGAGCATCTCGCGAGCACGAGCTTCGGCTTGAATCTCCTCGGCGGTGGGGGGACCGCGCCTGACAACCTTTCTGTATGGGTGTTAGTGGGTGATAGGGAGATTGTGCAGCAATGAACATACGTAGGATCATAATCGGCCTCCTGGTAGACCCGCTTCGAATAATCGTCACTGCGCTGGAGAATTGGTCGTGTCCATTCCGCCAGCAACTTCTCTGCCATTTCCTTGATGCGACGCTCGGTGCGCTTGCTCTTAGTGTAGAAGACAACCACTTTTCCAATGCCACTGGCAATCAAAGCATCCTTGTTGATAGGAAGCTTGGTAATGGCGGTCAAGAGGTCACGCTGGATGTTGTATGCGGGCATCGCGCCATCGTCGAGAGGCTCGAGGAAGAATCGGACGGCTTCCAATAAGTTGATCTCTGGGTCGACCAAGGCATTGGTGTATTGGTTACGATTGAGGAGCATGATGACCTCGGGGAGGAGCTTGAGCTTGTGCATAGCTGGTTTTCCTTCTTGGCGGTTGATCGCATCCATTTGCGCTGCGTGGGTCATGCGCTTGCGCATATCCTCGATTTCAGCATCTGCCATAGATTCCAAATCCTAATAGTACAGTCAGTAAACGTAGGTGAGTACTTGTCACCAGGCGCAACACATACAATGCCATCCTGCTTGCGGAAACGTCTCTTCGCCGGCTTCTTCATCGCCTCGTCCATAGCACGGTCGAGGGCTCGGCGACGTCCTGATGATTGAAATCCAGTTAGTACAAACTGTGTAGGGCGAAAAACCGGTTGCTAGTAAAGAGCAAAACATACGGGTCTCCGGGTCAAGAGTCTCCTCATCTACCTCAGGCTTATCCTCGCGCTGTTTGCGCTCACGTCGGCGAGATGAGCCTCCTTCGTCGCCTCCCTCGTCAGCTCGACGGCTCTTCTTCTCGCGACGACCTTCCTTCCGGCGCGGACGGCTCTCGCCATCCTCAGTGCGCTTGCGCTTGTGACGACCAATGAGTTTTAGGTTATCTTCATCAATGGCAAGTTGTGGGCGGTCCTCGACGTCAACATTCTCTGGGTCGAAGCTGTCGAATTGTGCCTCGTCAACCTCGGACAAAATAGACTCGTCGTCTGAAAGCTTGTCATCGTCATCTCCGTCGTCGTCTGCGGCGTGTAGCTCGTCATCCACGTCCTCTGCAAGTTCTTTGGCCTCGGCAGTAGGGTCAGTGAAGTTCTCGCCCTCGTTGTCGTCACCAGCAACCGGGGTTGCGACTTGCTCGGGGACTTCGGGCTCGGGAGAGGCGGCGGGCGAGACAGCCTTGCGGTCCGGTGAAGCAGACATGTCGGTTCAGATGGCAGCAAATGTAATAGGATAGATTAAGAACAAAGATTCAAAGGTGCAGAGATCAGTTAGGGTGGTATCGCAAACAAGTCACGGTACGTTATCTGCCTGAGTGATCCCGACGCCGCTCCGCAAAATCAATCGGTGCACTGCAGATTCGAGCAATGCAGGTGAGATGTAGAGGTAGGAGTTAGAAGGAGAAGCCCAGTACAAGCTTCTCTCAAAATTAAATCGGTAGAATGCAAGTGGATAGTGAGAGGGAGGTAGTGAAGGCAAAACCTCAAGAAGTGAAGGAGAGCGGTGGTCTGTGCTCCCGTGATTTATTTCTCCAGTCCGACTTGGTGACCTCGCAACACTCAACTCTCACAACATCTATTATCTGAACTCTTTTTCATTCTTTAATTCTTCATCACATTCAAAATGTTTGCCCCAGGTATGCTCACAGTCCCGTACCTCTTTGCTCCACCAAACTCGAGCTGACGATATAATTCTGTTAAGGCCAAGAACAGATCTCCAAGGAAGAGATCAAGGTCAGCATCACGCCATAACCTCTGCCTCAAGTGGCATCTGATACTAATATATTTTACAGGCTGGTGAGATCGAGGCCAGCCAGACCGTCCAGATGGCTCTTGCCGGTGGTTTCCTCCTCTACCTGTGTAAGTCAAGTATCTGGTCCACAAAGCCTTGAAAGAGCAGACAACCCGAGACGAGTCAGAGAAGAGTTCAGTCGATCGAAAACTAACATGGTCATCTAATACAGCCCCCTTCGCCGTCGACTTCGTCCGCAAGTTCCTTTAAGCCGGTTGACCCGCCTTCCGCTCCTCTTTCTTGCCCTTCCCGGACTGTAATCGACGAATCGCTGGTTATGATTTCGTGATGACATGCAGGAGAACTGGATAATTGATTTTTCCCCCCTGGCATAACTTTTTCTTCCCGGCCGCAATTAGCCAAGATCGAGCATGGACATCTAATCTATGGAAAGCTCTTGAAGCTCATCTACTATACCTTTTGGGTCTGCTGGGTAGTGTCGGTTGGGTGGTGTATTACTATTGTGCATATGCTTGTTGTCAATTGTGTTTAATGGGATATACAGCAAATCAACATAAGAAATTGCAATATATCGGTTCCACAGAAACAGGAGTCTGGGTCTTGCTAGCTTGTGGTAACAGTAATGAGTCGACATGACAGAGGGGAGGAGTAGTTGGTGTCATATTTGGCATGAAACTATTTCACGTACTCAATCTGCCACAGTATCATTATCAATATATTGAGGTTGTCTCTTTGCTGACAACCCGTACTTGGATCTGCCACTATCAAACGGTTATAGTTAGTTAGCTCGGTGGGACTAGCTATATACAATACCATATGACTCTCGAAGAAGATGATATACGTTTGTGCCTCGTGTCAACGCAATGCATGCTTATCTCCGTATTTCTGCATAACATCCTATGTAAGTTTGAATATACAATCAGGGAACTCTAGCTGGTTTTACAGTAGTAGACTCGGTGGTACCAGATATATAAGAAGTTGTGTAGCCCTTAGAAGATGTGATTAGTCTATGTAGCACGGAGTATCCCCGGGTTGACAGAGTATATTGATCTTCTTATTTGGCCTGTAGTTGAATAGCTTGTCTAGAACTCGGGTTTGAAAGGTGCGATACCTATATACATGGATCCAGCATCCTTCGTATTCAGGTGGGACTCTGCTATATTACGCAACGGTTTCACGAGATTGTGCTCTACTAAACTAATAGAAATGGGGATGGAGATGGAGCAAAAGGCAGGGAGATTGAGGTAAAAAAGCAAGTAAAACAGAAGTCATAATTGAGACCGAGAACGATCGACAGGCCAAGCCTACGTGGAAAGAGCACAAAAATGAGGGAATGCCCTTGGACGTTAGCTAATTACAGGTAGCTGACGCCAAAGGGCATGGAATATAGGGGGTTGGAATTAACTTTGAGGGACCATGACATCCAGAAAATAGTAGTAAACACATTACTGAGAAAGCAGGCCCTATCAAATTGAGGCAGCATCAATAGAGAGGCTCCAGAAAACAGGACGAGAGACGCAAAAAAGACACCCAGAGTGGAATGTAGAGTGTTCAGCAAAGAAGTTTGTATTCAGTTGTGCATTACAATGGCCTTATCCCCAAGAACGCCGGTACCCCGATGGCCGTAGACATTAAGTCCAAACATGTGAAGAAATTGAGATTCGAAATAGCAGATAGAAAGTTATAGAGCAATGTACTCAATTCCCAATCGCTTTCTCCACCTCGTTGAAGTCTTTCTTGATTGACTCCATCTCCTTCTGGAGATGCTGAATCTGAGAGTGGTAATCGTCCAGAATCTGGGAGATATGGTTAGCAAGCTCTTCCGGCACTGAGGGTCTACCAGTTCGGGAGCAACGAACCTTCTTTGCTGTCTTCAATGTCTGCTCATCAATGTCATCCTCCGCTTGTGTCACGTTTACCCCGGCGCGATCCATCTCCACCTGCAGTCGCTTGGAGTGTTCGTGGATGGCCAACATACGGGCCCAGATTTCTTCAGCGCGGCCATTAAGAGACGGGTCGAAAACGGCACGTTCCAACTCAACAAGCTTTTTCTTCAACTGCTCCTCCGCTTCATCCATGGCGTATCCTCTGTTGCGAAGGATCTGCGTCTTGGCGGCAAGGGAGAGGCATCGTTTGCTCAGAATAATGTGTTTCCGCCGGCAGTCAGCGATCTTGACGGAAAGGTTGAGGTCATGCTTTGAGAGAAGCCCGGTCAAGCAGTTGTTGATCTCGTGCAGGCGCGACTGCATCATAGTGAGGAAGTCCCTTTGTCGCTGCGCGCGCTTACCGAGGTCCCAGAAGCCCTTTACAAGCACAGGGACGTATCCTGGACCCGGCCGCTTGCGCAAAGCCTCCTCCCATTTTGACTCGTCGTCCTCAGGACCTGGTTGGTAGAAAGGAGCGGCCTCCTCGCCGACATTGTTGTACAGATAGGCTCGGAATGGCGAGCTTTGGCTGGGCGGATCCCACTTATCCTTGATGATGGCTACTTGCATAGGAACAGTTCGGTGCACTATAAAGGAGTCTTGTCAGTAATGCGTAGTGAAAGATTACACAATAGGCTCACCCCCAGTAATAGCACGGCCAGGGGACCAAAGGCTTGACGACAGAGAAGGTTGTTGCTGTTGGGGCTGTGGCGTGGTCATCGTGTTCTGGCCGAATTGCGATTGCTGCTGGCCGAAGGCATTTGTTGGTTGTTGAGTGTTGGAGCCCAGACCCCCTCCTAATCCACCCCCTGGCTGTTGTGTTTGCTGCTGGCCTCCAGAGAAGAGGCTAGCTTGCGGCTTCTGTAGCGAGGAGCCGAATGCGCTTCCTTGCTGTTGCTGTTGCTGCTGCGGCTGCCCAAAAGCACCTGAACCGAAGGTATTCTGGGGCTTCTGTGGATTTCCGAACATCGATCCTGATGGCTGCTGGGGTGCGGCACTTGCGCCGAACGCACTTCCGCCAAATGCACCGGTTGCTCCCGTTGATGTCGTTGCTGGCTGTTGAGTCTGCCCGCCGAACAGTGTGCTGGTGGTGTTGGTGCTAGGCTGGGCTGCGGTTGCCGGGGCGCCAAAGAGAGACGGCTTCGGTGCAGTGTTGCCGAACATGGACGTATTGGCCTGAGGTTGGGTTCCACCAAAGAGAGACATGATGGGCAATCAAAAAGGCACAAAAAAAAACCACGATAAAGATGGAGCGCGTCAATGGATCAATAAAGCACTGGCGCAGCCAGATTAAAAGCGCTGGGGGGAAATAGAAACAAGTCCAAGGCGCATAGTCCAGGGACTGAAGGTTGACAGTCGAAGGAAAGAAAGCTGAGGGGTTCCTCGATGGAGCTTGAAGGCCGAGAAAGATGAGAGCCGGAGCTCGATTTGTTTGTGTCACGTGATGGACTGTTGTTCGCAAACAGCTTAAATGCATATTGAATGGAAGATGTGAATAACTAATGAGTTGATATTGATCTATTGTTCTGTGTTATTGTCCTAATTGTTCCTTTTTTCTCATTGATCTATCCAATTAACAAAAGCAACACTCATTCACGCTGTATCCCAGCACCGCACCTGGGCAACATGTTACGCTGACCTAAGCACCATCCAACCAGCCAATCACCGACGAGCCAAATTTCATTCCACCGCAACCCGCAGCTCTCGACTATCGATCTCCAAGTCTCGTCTCAATTGCACCTCTTTCCCCTCACAGTCATTTTGACAAGCCACCGTCGCCATGGCCCAAAGAGATGCTCGGTATGTATCTTAATTACAATTGCTTCCTCTGTGTCAAGCTCTATGTGAAACGCTAACTTCCATCCCTCCGCGCACAGCTTCAACCAGACTGTCCTGGTGGACACCACGCCTATGCCCGATCACATTCCCAAGGTGGAGGAGATCGGTGCCACATCTGCACCCCTGATGAGTGCAGCTTACTTCATTGGAGACCGCTGCAAGGCCTTCAATGACGACTTCATGAAGTGCAAGGCCGAGGCCAATGGCCGCGGGGAGATCGACTGCTTGAAGGAGGGCCGGAAGGTCACGCGCTGTGCCGCTAGCGTGTATGTTGCCTTTGCAATTCACCTTTGAGTTGATAAGAAGATATTGACCCGTCATAGCATCAAGGACATCAACACCCACTGCTTTGACCAGTTCAAGGCCCACTGGGAGTGTCTCGAGAACAACAACCACCAGCTCTGGGAATGCCGCAGGCCCGAGGTGCAGCTTAACACCTGTGTCTTTGACAAATTGGTATGACATATGTCCTCCTGCCTCAAATCATCTCAATCACCTCGCATCCATCGTATCCGCTATCACCCTTGGACTAGAGCTAACATACACTTTTCTTGTTCCTTTTAGGGCTTGAAGAAGACCCTTCCTGGCGCCCCCGAGAACCAGGTTCCTGTCCACTTGCGCCCCAAGCAAAAATACGCACAGTACCCCGGCCCCCAGTGGTAAACACTCCCGGTTTACTTGTCCTCTCTAGACTCGCCCTGATTGCACCCTCATCCTTCCCTCTCATAATCTGGGCACTGTCTTTTTTTCTATATCACTGTTTTATTTGGATGCTCGACCGTAAACCCGGTCTATGTTTGTGTAAATATCTCTTGGCATCATGAATGGTTACATGATTTTCTGTTCAATCTCTCCAAATCCCCTTGCCTTGCTCACATAGCATGGCATGGGACGATGTTTTCCAGCCCATTGCGGCTTGCGATGGCATGTTTTCGAGTTAGTAGTAGTACGGAGTCAAATGCTGCCCGCTAGCTCGAATACCTCCTCGGCTTGATGCATATGTAGGTAACCATTGCAGTAAAGAAGCTAGGCACATTACATATTGACATTCTTTGGTGGGGAAGTGTGTGTACATGGGCTATCGCTCAGGCTTGCACATGCACCGCAGAGTCTCACCGTGTATATAACATGTCCCAGCTATGTTTTCCTTCCGATATTTGACTCTGTCCAACTCGTAAGCACCGGGTATGATGGATTCTAGTTCTGGGGGCCTGTGTGAACCCAGCCAGCCCCCACAGCCGGCTTTCATTATTAACTTCCACTTTAGGTGGTTGGTGATAGTATGCATGTAGCTAGCGGTGTGTGGAACCTAAAGTTTATGTGGGATATACATACTGGCGATTCTACCAGTTGCTAGTGCTTTCGTCTTCCTGAACATATTCATGGATAATATTGCTGGACATATCAAGCTCTATGATCCTAATAATATATAGCTTTGAGGGGATCTGGTCTAATGATATTTTTTCTCAAAATCCCGATCTGGACTGAGCAGTTGTTCGGGCTGATACAAAGGCTTAGCATCAACCGTTTTGCAGAGTTTGCGATTGTTACATTCTATAATCCGAAAAAATCCATAACTCTCATCATCCTTCACCTGACTGGATTGCAGGGGTTTAGCCTGCTGGTCAATGTGTGTAATTGAGCCCTAATTCCGGCCTTCCGATATACTACCTCGTGTAACTAGGCCTCTGAGATAATCTGAAACCTATCTAAGTAACTTTTTATTGGGGTTCAAGAGTTTTCTTGTCACAGCATTGATTAACAGAATTGGTTATTGAAGCGTATCTGAGGTGTTTCAGAATATACATATGAAAGCAGGTATAAAACCCGAGTATTAAGACCCAAGGTATGGGGAAAGTACAACAAGGAAAAGGCCAAGAGTACGCTTAGATCCCCATGTACAAATAGCGGACCTCCAGCATCTATCTATAGACATCTCGAGAGGGATAGATGCAGGTATCAATCTCTCCACCAGATTCCGTGCATGTGCAACGCCAAAACAAGGACATAGATAATTTATACAAAAGCCGCTCTTATTTCTCTAGCGATCCTCTATATTTATGTGCTGCTTACCTCTATAGCCTGAGCCACACACGCAGGTTGACATGAAGTCGACAATATTCTTGATTCTATCATTATGGGGAGGCGTCCAACACACCCAAGCAGCGGCCGTGTTCGCCCACTTCATGGTAAAAGCCCTTTAACCACGATCTATATCTCTGCTAACCTCTTCCAACTCCAGGTATATAACTCGGAGAACTTCACGGTCTATGACTGGGAAATCAACATAGCAGAAGCGCAAAGGGCGCACATCGACGCCTTTGCCCTGAACATCGCATACAACTTCCCGACAAACAACCGCTCCCTAGCGAACGCATTCACCGCCGCAAACGCCCTGAACTTCCAACTCCTCTTCTCTTTTGACTATGTAGGCAACGGTGCCTGGCCAGAAGGTGAGGTGATCGGTCTACTCCGAAAATACGGAAACAACACAGCCTACTACCAACACAACGGCAAACCCTTCGTCTCAACCTTCGAAGGCTCCTCCAACGCCACAGACTGGGCCACAATCAAAAAGTACACAGACTGCTTCTTCGTACCGGGATGGTCAGCACTAGGCGCAAAGGAAGCCCTCGCCGTCGCCCCAGGCGTCCCAGACGGACTATTTTCCTGGGCCGCATGGCCCGAAGGCCCAGACCCGATAAACACCTACATAGACTCGACCTACATGCAATGGCTCAAAGACACAGGCAAACTGCCGTACATGATGCCGGTCTCACCATGGTTCTACACGAACCTCCCCGGCTACGGCAAAAACTGGATCTGGAACGGCGATAACCTGTGGTACGACCGATGGCAGCAAGTGATATCGCTAAAGCCGGAGTTTGTGGAGATCATCTCGTGGAACGATTACGGCGAATCGCACTACATCGGCCCGCTGCATGAAGGTGCATACGCGACGTTCGAGATCGGTAATGCGAGCTACAACTACGCCGCCGGACACCCTCATGACGGCTGGCGCGATTTTCTGCCTTTCATTATCGATGTCTATAAGGGCTCCAGGGCGAATGTTACTACCGAGGGTGTCACTGCTTGGTTCCGTCAGGCGCCTGGGAAGGCTTGTACCAATGGTGGCACTATGGGTAATACAGAGACACACGGGCAGAAAGAGTTCCCGCCTACGGACGTCTTGCAGGATGAGGTGTTTTTCTCTGCGCTTCTGAGGTCTGCTGCTGATGTGGATGTGTCGGTTGATATTGGTGGTGTCGTGCAGGATGGGAAGTGGAAGAACAAACCACACGGTCCAATCGGTCTTTATCATGGCAGCGTGCCGTTTGATGGTAATACTGGAGAAGTGGTCGTGACGGTGTCTCGTCGGGGAGAGACCGTTGCTGAGATGCGCGGTGCATCGATCTCGGAATCGTGTCTGGATGATATCCAGAACTGGAATGCCTGGGTTGGCACCAACTTTGCTAATAATACGATTTCACGGCATCCGCCACCTTCGCCAGCCCCGACTGTAGTTTCTGCGGCTTCGACTCTTTTGGCGCTTGGGCGGATTCCGTTAATGATTGTCTTTGTAGCTTTGGTTGCGAGTATGGTGGCTGCAACGGCGCCGCCTGTTCGGCATGAGACATTGGTTTTGACAGTCCCGATCTCCAAAGTTTCTCCTTCGGTCTATAATCCCGGTACCGAGGGTGATGGCTCTAGAAGCCTATATAGCTATGGCACCGGCTATGGTTTATATCCAATCAACGGCTATACTTTCACAACGACAACGACTGCGCCAGTTACGCCTTTCATCTCCACCGGTGCCACATCTTTCGCATACGACACATCTTGGAATTTGGACTGGTCTTGAAAGTATCATTGATTGGGCTTATGCTAGTAGGCATGTGCTACAGGGTTTTAGTTATCACTACACCACAACACTAATTGACAGTGAATTGGCTACCGAAAATGGCTACCTTCGACGCCGTTTTAAGCTCCCTTTCTTTTACCAACATCTTAATCATCCCAATGCCATATGCTGAGGTTTCTTATTGTTCAACTCTGAAATATTTGATCAAGGCCTTGCTTGCTCCAAGCACTTCGCTATTATTTACACCGCATGAGTTCTACCATGTCTGTAACTTTTCTGGGTCAAGAAGTTCACCTTATGCACCTCAAAGAATCGTTCTATTTTATAGCTGAGAAATCAATGTCATTTATGATGGTCTTACTAATAGTTAAACCAGCTACACACTTGTGCAATGGCAATCATGGGTAACACCCAAAATCACTCAGGTTGTGGTATCTTACATGATTCCGATCAACCTGGCCATTTTAGTTTTTGCCTGTGTCTACGAATTCATTCTTGCCTTGGATGCAATTCACAACAAAAACAACTTTCTGCTTTTTGCAATCTACGTTAGTAATATGTGCAGTTTCGCGTACTCTGTTATGAAGTACCAACTGATGGAATCGACCACTACGAGGCTATTTAAATATCGCTATGGTTATCCAACTTTGGTAGATACCACCCGCAATGTCTGGCCTCTGATCCAGCCAGCTATAATCACTGTGTGTGTCATCATAGGATTTGGCACTCTGGTTATGTCACCGTGTGTATACTTCCTACACAGAGAATATTCCTGGACTATCTACAAATGTGTTCACGGAAGCCGGCAAACCCGGACGCGTTATCTTTTCTACGAGGTAAGGTCCTTTCCCTAGCTTACGTTTTGACGGGTTCTATAAAAGCTTTGCTAAGCCTAGCACAGATCTTCTTGGTCCTGATAAAACTCAACTTCTACTTCTTGATTGGGTTCATCATCCAATATAACTTGATCTACGTCCATTCCATCAGACTAGAGTATATATTAACCATGTGCCTCATCCCAGCTGCTTTCATCTGCATGCTACTTGGTATATACTTCGTTCAACATGAGCGAACATGGGGTGTGATTGGTGTTATAGTAAGTATTACTTCTCTTTCATCTTAGAATTTTGAAGGAGCTTTATCACTAACACCATACAAGATATGCTACTTTGGTCTACTCGCATATCTAATTAGCCCCATCATCATTCTCTGCAAAGACTCGATTCTAGGGAAAGACATGATGCTCCTCTTTGCCGTTGTTTCGTTGCTACTCACCGTTGCAACGGTTGTTTGCGCCATTGTGTGCATTACAAACTTCCATCGGGGCTTCAAGGCGATCAACAGAGCGAAGAACGGTGTCGCGCGTGATTCGTACTTTTTTGCAAACAGGATATCTCCCTTTGTCACATCCATCTTCACGCCCGCCCTCTCGGCTGACGTTGGAGTAAACGTGTGACGATTGCTTGATCCATATATACAATAATAAATATATAATTATTTTCAAACACCTACCTATGTAGACCTTTTGGAATATTTAGTTAGTGACATTGTATTTTCTAAGATAAATGGTGCTCCAAGTAGCTTACTAACCTGGAATAAATATGTTAAATCGAGTTGATGGGAAGTCTGAAGTGGATAGGAAGTCACTAGGTAGTTATAGGTAGCGACGTGGGAATACGTCATCTCTAGACCTAACATCCTAGCTACTATCGGAGCAGGTGAGAGCTAGGGGAGAGCAATATCACGAATAACACTCCGTTGGCTTCTGATAGGGCACATAAACCCGATAAATTATATCAAGACAGCAGAAAAAGGATATATATCGTATATATGATCGTCTAAGCTTGAATTCTAAGGCCCTCCACCAAATCATAGCAATACATCATCTAGATTGATGTCTGCATCTATCAATAACTCGATATAATTGACCTGCCTGTATCATCCCAAGAAAAGAAAGCCAAAGACAACAAAAGTAGAAGAGAAAAGACTCCCGAGACCTGAAATTGAAACCCATATATACTGGACAAAAGAAAAAGATGGACACAAGAAAGTAAAGAACACCAAACCATATGAACAGGGGTGTGGGAATAGCCAAGTGTAAACAATGCCAGAAAATAAAATGCAGTAAGGAGGTAAGAAGCCGAGAAAAACAAAGAGAAAATAAATAGACCACCGCCATAGAACATCCTCTTACCCTCTTATGGCAAAATAGGCATATCCACGATCTTCAGAAGCTTAAACTTCCCAAGTCTGGCTTTAACAGCGGCCCAACCAGTCTTAAGCCGCTGCTCAACACGACGATCCCCCCTCAACCGCATCCAAATAAGCAACATACCTAGCATAGCAATATCAAACAAGATCTGCCGCACAGCAACCCAAATCATCCACTTCAGCCATGCAAACAACCCAGACCGACGACGCTGCGCAACAGATCGAGCCTCCATCTGCTCCCGCACAGCAGCGATCTCAGCCGTCATTTTCGTCAAGGCCTGCTCGACACGACGACGCCAGCGACTGTCTTTCGGTGGTTCCTGGGATTGTGAATGCGGATGGGAATCTCGACGACGTGTGAGTCCATTCCCACTGCTATCTATACTAATACCAGAAGCAGGATTGCGCCGATGTTTCGGACGGTGATGTGAAGAGACGTCGGTATGTGTATGTGTATGTGTGTTGGAGGTCGAGCTAACATGATCTGGGTCATTGTCGTCGTGATCGTCTTGATCTCGTTCTTCGTATAAGCTATCACGAGCTTCCTCAAACTCCTCATCATCCTCATCTTCATCTTCATTACGTCGACTTCCATCCTCGTCGTTTTCTATAGATCCCCTCCCCCGTCGGTAATACGCCTCTTCCTCCGGTTGGCTCACAGGACTGAGAACCCGTAACCGTGAATCCCGATCCCGTCGACTGGTATCATCCCGTCGATCGGGACGGTCATAGTCCTCCGATTGCGCCGCCAATCGGCCCCCAATACTCCCATATGCACTGCGCGATAAGGGCGGGACACCGACGGTATTCAGTGGACTGGAATCGGACGACGAGGAGGTGTTGAATTTAATCTGGTCCCAGACGAACTCGAGCTCTGAGACTAGCTCGCATGCCTCGGGGGTTTGGGAGGCGTATTCGTGCATCGTGTCGATTAGTGTGGAGATGTATCGGCGTTTGGCTTCGGTGCGCGACATGTCGCGCTGCGCGTACCATGCATCCCTAGAAGAGAAGACATCGTTAGTTTGTGGTTGGATATAGAGAGAGAGAAAGAGCGATGTTCGAGTAAGATCCACATCGACAGCTTCCTTTTCCCCACGCGCTTTCGGACATACCATTTCTCGCACTCCGCGTGTACCTCCGACGTATTCCCAATCGGTCGATCCATTACACCTTCCACATCCCCCTCTGATGGAACGTTAGCTCCGACGGTTGTGTTTCCGGTAATGCGGACAACTTACCCATACTCTGCTTATACAAGCCATATAGAGCCAACCGCTCGACAGCGGGAGGTCGCGCAGTGCCGGTCCGGGGAATCCTCTTAACGGTATTGAGGGCATGAACAAAGACTCGATCTGGGACGGGGAGGCGTCAGTGAAATCCAAATGCACGAGGGCGCAATCTGCAATCTGCACACGCACCTACAGAGTCCGACATGACGCGATAAGCGGTCCGGTTTGCCTTGTCTTCATGGGAGCGGGGTTGGGCATCGGCTTGCGCGGGTCCTCATGGGGAGCGTAGAAGTCTGGGAATAGGATTTTGAGGATATAGTGAGTGTTTCTTTTGGAGAGATGTTGAAAGGGGGGAGTGTTTTTTGGAATTGGGGAGGGATTGTTGTTCCGATAGGAGAGTCGAGATTCCCGAGGTCCCCTGTGGTCTGACTGTGATTTTCCCCGGAATGTTGTCTTCTCTTCTTTTCTTTTTCCCCAGATTGGAAAGATTCACTCCAATCAAAACGTGGGAAATGATGAACTCCTTTAGATTACCTGGAGATGGGCGTGTGCTGTTGGACCGCGGCTCTCGGCGATCGTCACTTGTGATTGTCGCCGAAATTACATTCTAAACTAACATTTGAAGATTGGAAGTTGAAGTGTTGTCTTTTTTGTTTTATTATATTAAAAAAAGACCCGTAGCAATACAATATAAAGAAAGAAAAAACCCCTACTCGCTCGGCAACTTCTTCATCGTCTCCAATGGTTTCTCCGCATCCACTGGCGTACCCGTCATAAGCTCTGTGGCTGCGCGCGCCTCGTCACCACTGACAGGAGGTCCAGTAAAGTGCTTACGCGCGTAAATAAAGTACCAAAAGATACTGATACCACCGAATCCAGCGAACACAACACTGGCGTAGTTCATAGACTCCGCGGTAACAGGCAAGGTAACAGGCATACAGAAGAGAGCGACAGCCAAAACAATCCACACAATAGTAACGCAGTTGATAGCGAATCCAAATCGACCGAGGGAGAACGAAGAACCTTTCACATCGCGGCGGCCCCGGATCAAAGAAATAAAAATCGGAAGACCGTACGAGGTCGACAGACAGATAGTAGCCACGCCGGTGAAGGAGTTAAATGCAGCCGTAGAACCGAAATATATCAGTCCCAGCAAGCCATCCACGACCGCCGAGAGCACGATAGCCCACACAGGAACATTCAATTTGGTGTTCACCCGACGCCAGAGCTTGAAGCCCGGAATGGCACCGTCACGTGCGAATGCATATGTGCAGCGACTGGCAGCTGTGAGGGAACCAATGCCGGCGAACAGCATGATTCCCAGAATCAGGAAGAGCAGGCCGAAGCCACCGCCCGCGGAACCCGTCACCGTCTTGAAGAGTAGGCCGATCGGCTGGCCGCTGGCGACCTCGCGCAGAATCTGCACGTTGGGCATCACAAATAGAATCGGGATCAGGTAGAACAGGCCAGTGATGCCAGCCGCGACCACAGATAACACGATTGCCTTGGGCACCTCGCGGTGCGGGTTCTGCACCTCTTCGCACATGGCAGCGACCATTCCGTAGCCTGTCAGGGTATAAGCTGCCTGCAGCAAACCCACGAAGAAAGCCCATCCATCGGGCCAGCCGCTGGTGGAGGCATCATAATGAGCGAAGACGAATTCCGCGTCACGACGGTCATCGGCCATTGTCAAAAGCGTGACGAGGATGATGATGACGCTAGCTGCAGTCCAGAAAATGCAGACTTTGTTAATGAGGTCGAGATAGCGCGAGCAGAAGATGTTGACTAGGGCGCAGAAGAGCATGACGGCCCAGAACATCAATACGGTCTGCCACGCGTTGGCGACGAAGGACTCATCGAAGATGGAGATGGCGCTGAGGATCAGCTGGCCGCCGGAGAAGATGATGCTCAGTGTGACGGTCCAATTGCCGACGAGGGTTAGCCAGCCGTCGATGAAGGACATCAATGGTGCCCAGCGGCGCGTTGAGAGCATCGCGCTCCAGTAGTACACGCCTCCTGCTGTTGGGTATACGGCGCAGATCTCGGCGAGAGAGGCGGCGATGGCGATTGAGATTAGGGAGACGAAGACCCAACCCCAGAGTATGGTGACGGATAGACCGTCGGCGAGGGTGATGTAGAGAGTCGTGCTCAGTCCGAAGGGGGCTGCCATGATGGCAAAGGATAAGCCGAGGATGCTCAGCATGCTCAGGTTTCGTGGTAATTCACTCTTGTAGCCCATACGGGCCAATGCCTCGTCGGCGGAGGCATCAACAGATAAGCTTCGCATGTTGAATGTGTTGGAAAGTGAACATTCCAGTAACCAAGGTTAGAAGTTGATATATTATATCTTAAGAGACAAGTTTTAAGTAAGAGAACCCCGCATGGAAAACATGGCGCGGACCGGGACCGCGCACTTAAGTTTAAAGATTGAGGCGAAAAGATATCTTGAACGAATGAAAGGGAAGGGAGTTTTCAGGCTTATCATCTTGTATCTTTGGGGCTAACGGGCTTTTTTCTAAAAAAAATTGCCGATGTCTCATGACCTAATAGTATATACAGATAAGACACGGCATTTTCCATTGACCCACTTCATTCCCCTATTTCATGTCTTTCAACTTCCATTGACGGGATCATTATGAGATCAAAGAGATATCGAAGTTATGAAGATACCGTAGCATTCAGTCTATGTCACGTGAAAATACCCCTATATTCTCACATTGGATCCCTTTTTTAAGGAAGCATATAACATATACTCTATGAAGCACTAAATCCAATATACTGAACCGAATATATAAGTATCTCCCTAATTACATGCACACCTACATTGAACAATCTTGATCTCATTAACATTATCTTACCCCTAGACTTTACAGCTAGGCATGACACATACACCACACGACAATACCATAAGGCGGAGATTGCAGTCGGAACACGTTTGACATCATAAGAGGATCTACAGCGGGGTTCCGTGCCAAACTGTATTATACACTATAGTCGTGAGCGCGGCAAGATTAAGAATCATGAACTCCGGAAAGAGAGCACATCTACAAGATAGCTAGTGATACCACCTACATATGTATATAGGTACACGGCTCGATATGGATTGACTACTCCCTACTAAATACTCCGTATGCAACTTCCCAATGAAGGATGGGAAGGCGTGTATAATGTGGGGGCTGGGATGAGGATACAGTGTTTGTGGGGTAGGTTAGGTTTCAAAGGGTGGACACACTTGGAATTGAGCGGATTTGGCTGCCTGGAGAGAGAAGTGGTAGGCCAAGCCTAGAAGAGACCTACTCAGACTACTCAAAACTACGCAAATACAAGTCTACACTCGGAAATTGAATATTTGAATGATTCATTGCACACATACATCAAGGTCACGCGAGGTGACGGCTGCCACATCAGGAACATGCTGCGAAGACTCCCATGGATGATTTAGGGAAGACTGAGCAATGGATGAGCGCCAGGATGGATATATCAACACAAGGGAAGGAGGGGAACCAGATCAAAGGAGATGAAATCCAAATCCACAACCTTCCTTCGGGAATTTGTAGGGTAGGGGGTAAAGGGGGGTATCAAATGGGGGGTAAAGCACAAATGTCATCCAGTGATCTCGCTGGGGTGAAGAAAAGAAATTTTTTTCTTGTTTGATGAGATATCTAATAGAACAAAGAGGGAGAGATCAGTGGGGGGGGAGAGAGTATGGGCGAAAGTAGCCTCTGAGTGTTGAAAGGGGGCGAGAGAGAAAGATGGTGACGGGAAAAGGCTGTCAGGATTTTTCGGCCGCAAAGGAACCGTGCATGTTGAACTCCGTCTATGTGACCACACTAGTAGTCAAAGTAGGTCAGTTGGACCGCCTTTTCCGAGATGTCGCGCCTTGGAAGGGATAATAATGATCGAAAAGAAAGGAAAATGCGCTGAGTCGTGACCAGCCAGCTAGTGCCAACTCCAAATCGTAAAAGAAACATGACCGTGGTAACGGAACGATCGTCAATCGAGGTCGGGTGAAAAAACAAGAAAAACGCCCATTCATGCAGTGTCGTCAGTCCGGTGAAGTCGTTACATGAGATGCAAGTACAGTCGCAGAGGCAAACGCGAGTTTAAAAAGGTCAGAAAGGTGACGAGGCTAGTGACGAGGCTAGTGACGAGGCCAACATCTCATGGACTTAGTCCGAGGTCATCATTCAAGTCCGGGCCAAAGCCTGCCATATCGACAGAGTGCAAAGATCCAGGCCCCTTGCCCAGGGAGATGTCGGAGGATGCATAGTCATGTTTGAGTCGTTCATGCGGTCCGAAGATATGTGGTCCGAAGAACGGTCGGTTCTCGTCATTTGGAGTGTTGCCATCCCCGCCGACCCATGGCCCGTTCTGCCAGAATCGGGTATTCAATTGCTGATCTCCGAACAAATCGTGGTGGTCCGGATGAGGGTCTGGACCATGGATGGGGAACTCATTTGGCGACTGGAATCGTAGATGCGACCGACCGAAACTGGAGCATGGAGAATCTGCGTGGAGCGGCATATCTAGAGCCGAGAGAAGGGGAGGGTCCTCCACCGGGGTTATGTCAATTGTCGGATTTTCCGTTTGCTGGGCCAGAGCCGCCGACAGCCGGAGATTTGATGATGAACTTTGCCGGCTGTGGCTAGCCGACCGTTCGATTGCACGCTGCACGAAGCTACCACAGGCCTTCAAGATCTTTTCCTGATGCTCCGGTGGTAGATTGTTGAAATAATCGTTCGCCAGTGATGGTTTGGGCGGGTCATCTGCCGCAGGAACCAATCCGTAGGTAGCCTTGGCATATTCGGAGAGACCCGACGGCATGTTGTAGGGAGACTGATAGACATTGGGTGCCAGCGACCGCTGCTGATCAAGGTAGGCATATTTTCCAGGCATCTTAGCAGCAGCCACGCTACCCCGATCGACAGTCTCCTGCTTGAGACCCTCCGACTCCTTCTTCTGAATCACATCGAGTCGCTCACGGTGGCTGACCAGGGAGAACCGCAGCATCTGAAGAAGCCGAGTGACCTCCTCCGATCGCATGTTTAGAGTCTGAGGCGGCAGCAGAGTCCCATCCGCAGCCCGTGGCTGAACCCGTTGCTGGGCCATGGCCAGTTCCAGCTTCTCGAGGCCATTGGCCGGTGGTATTGAGCCCATAGGACCCAACAGAGTCTCGACCACCAATTCGGGGCTGACGATAGTGTATCCGGCAAAAACATTGGCGTGGTCGGTAATCTGTGCTAGGCGGCGACGAGCAATAAGTTCTCTGACATTGGCAAAAGTGTTGGTGGGTGGGAGGTGATGCTGCTGCTGAGCGTGCGACTTGACGACGGAAGGATAGGGGGCATGACGGGCAGACTGGTTGGGTAGAGTTCGAAAGGCCGACGGCATCGCAGGAGCACCAGCAGCAGCACCGACAACAGGGATAAAAGGAGGGGGAGGGGCGAGGTTCTGCAAGGCAGAAGAGGGCGGTCGGGATTGTAGGTGAGGGGTGTTGACATTCGAAGAGTAAATATTTTGCTGGTTTGGGTTCAAGTTTCGCTGGTAAAGAGGGGCAGGGGCGGTGGCAGCATAATGAAAGTGGTGGGGTGAGATCTTCGATGCACGAGCGCTGACACCCATGCCAAGCGACTTGACGCTATCGAGGAAATTGGCCCGAGGGTTGTGGATGGACACGCTAGGGTTGTGTGTGTACTGTGCCCTACTTTCGGTGGACTGCATGCCCAAATAATACCACATCTGCTCACCCTGGAGGTTGACCGTACGAAGTGGGGCGAATTGGTTCCTAGTTCCATCCACCGTCTCGAATTCGGCCCACTGATAGGGAGATCGTGAATCACCAAATGCACTGCCTGCCGCCGGTACCGCTGATTCTAACTCTTTTCGTTGTTCGGGTTTTCGTGCGAGGTGGGCTGGGAGGGGTTGAATTCCCAGTGCGAGAGGAGTGAAATTGCTCTTGCGAACAACGAGCATCCAACGATAGGGCATTTCAATCACATCTCTGTAGATTTATTAGCGTGTGAAGAATGGAAAAAAAAAAAAGAAAAAAAACCGAAACTAACCCTCTTGGGAGTACCTTGAGCAAAAGACTTCGCTCAGAGGGTCGATTTTCAAGAACAATGGCGCCATTAATCTCCTTGTCGGCTTGGAATTGGATCAAATTTCCTTGCACTAGACGACGAGCCGATTCGATTACCCGACGATCCACATCGGACGATTCGCCCAGCACTCCATTCGGCCGCTTCTGACGATGGAATTTGCATTTCAAATCCACACTTGGAATGGAGTATTGAGTCCCATCATCGGCAATCACAGCAATCGCACCGTGCTCAACCTGAACACCTGCCAAAAGGGCACAGGTTGCATGATAAGCGCGCGTGCATTTGCCAAAGTTACACTGGAAGCAGGCACCGCGGACTTCGCGGCAAAAGAGACATTTAAGGCCTAGGCGAGCCTTGGGGATCTTGTCAATGTCACACACAACTTCCGTCCCAGATGCGTCACGGAGAATTGTGGTCTCTTCAATAAACGCCGCACACCGTCTATGCGCATGCCCTTTACCATCTTCGGTCGGAAGAAGATCCTCATAGTCCAGATTGTTAGGGCATAGCAAACACGGGAGCTTCCGTGGTCCTTCAGGGTGGAGTTTGGGTCGTTTCGTGCTCGGCCCGTCACCCGGATTCTTCCGCTTTCGTCCACGAGTGGATGTCTTCTCAGGCACACTACGTGGCGGTGTAAGAAGATCTGAAGCGCCTTCGAATCCGTCGAATTCGCTTTCGAATTCACCATAGTACTCAGGTGTGCTCTCGCCACGTAGTTTGCGCTCGATCTCGTCCACATCAATCCAGACACTGTCTGATTCGCAGTGGCACTTCTTAGCGACGCGAGCATAATCTAACCATTGCTCGGTCGCGAAGTTGACTGACTCGGCGCAATTGTATCCGATGTTATATCCAGAGTGGTACCCGTAAGGGAATGTGATGACAAACTCCCCTTCGTAATGAACCAATCGGTTGACGGTGATGCCATGTTGCGACTTGAGAAGGCTAGGCGAGACGAGATAGGTTTTGTGGCGAAGGAATTGATCACAGTTCTTCGCATCACTAGACCAGATACTGCGCATGACCTGTTCGAAGCGAGGTGCATCTTCTTGGGAGATGCTGTACCACTGCTTGGGGGCACCGAAGTGGATGTAGTTGATGCTGTACAAATCTACATCCTCAAGATGCCAAGCAAAGGTAGCTTTCCACATGCCCATGTAGAGATATGCAGTGTTGACTCCAGGAACTTTCTGTCCGAGGACGTCGAGCAGATTCGGCAATTTGGCGACATTCCAGGTTTCTGTAGAATCCTCGAAGAGTGAACCGGGCATGTCAGCTCCGTACATCGGGTTGTTGTACATAAGCGACTTCCAGTAATTGGTCTCAAGCTCCTCACATCTTTCTGCGGTATATTCTTCGTGATCATGGATCCGGTAATCAAATCCCGTGTATGCCTCCTCATCAATCTGATCTATAGCATCGCCGCGGTTGTTCTTTCGACGTGAGGTCACGGACTTGGGCTGTCGTCCCTTTGGTTTTGTGGTAGGTAAAGATTCCCCTTCACTTAAATCCTCAGTCTTGGGCTGCACGGGGTTGGTCTCGGGTGATACAGGGGTCGGGGGACCCTCCAACCTGGTCTTTTCGGCGTCCTCTGCAGGGGGCTCCTCTTTGACCTTGACCTGATTTGCCCGCTTAGGGGGACGGCCAGGCCGGCGCTTCTGGCCCTCGGGGCGGGCAGACGGGGGCCGCGGTGTCGGGGCCGCACGGTTCACCCGTTCTTGGTTTCGGCGTCTCTCTCCTCGGCGAGCAGGGGGTTGGTGGCTGCTTTCTTCACACAGACCCTTCCACTGAGGAAGGTTGTACGAGCGCTGACGTTCGATGTTGGCTTGGGTGTATGTACCGTGGGATCCGTGGAACTCTTGCATGATGGGGTTCTTCACTCGAATTTTCTTGACTGCCTCGTCCAGCGGTGGAAGAGACTCGGACCTTTAAAGAAAGAACAACGTCATGAGCACAGCCATCCACATTTGTTGGAATTTGATCGACTCACCATTCTTTCGGGGGAATAACCTTCACGATGCCTGCCTGCATTCCATATTTATTGATTTTGTTGATGAAGCCCTGGAAGTCTCGGAATTGGTCCATTGTCTAAAACAATACTACAGTCAGTCTGGCCCTAACGAGTGTAGGTTTTACTGCCCAGTCTGACGCAACAGGCGAAATCCCCAACCCAGGGTCAACGAGCAGACGGGGTATCCGCATTGTACTTACCGGCTTGAAAACAGGAACCTTGCCGCCGCCATAGTAATGATCAGGTTCGATTTCTTCAATTTCCTCGACCTTCTCCTCTACTTCCTCCTGCTTGATCTTGGTGGTATCGGGTGCCGGGGCAGAATGGTGGTCAAGCTCGAGGTCAGACAGCTCGGCCGGCACGCCTTCGGGCGCTTCCTTCTTGCCGTTGGCACTCTGAGGCGGAGTGATGGAGACGGATTCGAGGACGGGTTCGCCTCCAAGCGAGTCGCGCTGCGACTGGTCGATTGCTGTCGCCATCATCGAGGGCGATAGAGGGAGGTTGGGGAAAAGGTTGAGCAGATTGCAGTTGCCGTCGTCGGATAGTGCGACCGCTGATCGACGGCGAGAAGGGAGTGTTTCCCAGCGGTCGGGGAAATTGGGAACAAAGCTGCGACCGAGCGGGAGGGAGTGCGATAATGTTGATGTAGAGGGCACCAGTATTGGTGTGTGAGGGTTGTTGGTACACTTAAGGAGTGTACAATGGCCGGTAGTTGAAACGATTGCGATAAGCTCTTCTCGGATGATTGTTTTTGCCTGAACTGAACGGAAAACGGAAAATGACTTAGTCAAGTTGCCAAGAAAAACGGGAATTTGTGAGGCAAAAGATGACAGGGACAGCAAGATGTAGGTGCAGTCAAAGGAAACCCTCAAAGCAAATGATTATTTCCATAAACTGCAAAAGCAGCGGTAGGTTCTCTATGGAAAAGGTAGAGGGGTGCAGCAATACCAGTAATAGACCAATCATGCAGGTGCCGGCGACGCTCGAAGGTGGAGTGCACGATGGGCTGATACTGAAAGGAAAGGCAGGGGCAGGTGGGCACAGGGTGAGGAATGATGGGCTTGAAATTGGACAAATCAGAGCACTTAGATGGGAAGGGTGGGAATCGTCCGATCAGAGAGCAAAGTGGACTTTCGGGCGACTTTGGCCTGGGCGCCTAGGAGCCGCGAAATGATTTGTACCGTATCCGGTCTCGGGTAAAAAAGGATTGCCAGGTCTCAGGGGGAATATGTACAAGTTGATCGCTAACAAGTTCAAACTCACCAAATCACTGGAATGGCAGTCAAAGCCTACAAATCGAAAAGGAAATGAAAAGCAGCAAAGGTGATATCACGATAGTCAAGATAGTCAAGATAGAGCTTGGTCAAAGCACCTTGAAGCTTTCGCTGGGTCACATGACAAATATGTAATTGAATATTATGTGATCTCCATAACTAGTGGTATCACTTCCAAGGTTACCTGTTACTTTACCGTAATTTATTCTATTCCGTACTCTTCCACACAAAGATGGGTTTGGTATTGTCACATGACATACAATGCTCAGGCAATCTCGGATACCATCGGAGCCGAGTGTTTTCCCCCTTGATGAGATCAGTGCTCAACGTCTAGTTAACTACTCCGTGTGTTTTCAAATAAATCCAGGGGTTGTATCCTAGTAATTTGTTAATGAGCTTAAGTACTACTTTTTAAAAAAAGAATTTCCTTTATGGGTTCGATTTCGACGGTTAGTTAAGTATATTTAGGTTTAACCAGACTACTATATACATATCGAGCTGCTCGCTATTGTACATTGTATGACTTTGATTATATAGATAGACATAACCGCCCTACTTTGTATATATGATTGGTTCATCCCTATACTAACAAAACTATAACTAGCACTAGTCAGTATGTTTTGTTCTAACTTTTAAGGTTTGATTTTACTTCTGCTATGATAAAAAGAGGATGCTTACTGAGGTAGTAAGTGGCGTATTAGGTGCACCTATAACTATGTAGTATGGTTTTGGGATTTGACAGCCTTCCAATACATCAAACGTTTTCTTAGGTCGAATACGTATGGGAAGGGTAAGCTTTACGACGTACCTATGTAGGTAGGTATGCTGCCAACTACGGCATTAATATCGTATGACTTAAAACAACGCACTTTCTAGATACCGTTGTACAACTCATTCTGGCGTTAATACCGTATTACTACCTTTTGGGGAGTTTAAGGGTAGAGAAGGCAAAATGGGAAAAGAAACCAGAGGTTGAAATGAGCTATTGACTAGAGAGAGAGGAACATTACAGATCAACTGAGGAGCGAAGGTTCTATCCGACTTAGGCAGTAAGGCTTCCTCGCGGGAGACTCTTGACTTTTGTTTTAAGAAGAGAAAGAAGACCCTTCAGCCCCAGCCTAATCCCTGGGGCATTTGTTTAAGTAATTGCCTATTAGTGCAAGGCATACAAATGTCTTGCCTTTTGCTAGAAACAAAGGTTTCACCTCTGCTTTGCTTCCCACATCGACAATTTCTCGCACCTAGCAACGTTCTACTTTACAACTTAAGACTCATATCATACCCTCACTTCCCTACCTTCTTCCCTTTCCCGACGCCATCAATCCTATCATCCTTAGGAACGAGAGGGAACCTAACGCTGTTCACTATGCCGTCATGCCGTGTCCAACCCTCACCAAGACCGCTAGAATGTGAGGATATTGGACCATGCCTCTATCTAGAATAATGTTGACTGATTTGCCTAGTTTACCCGAACTTGTGCTAGCTATTTGACCATCTTACCCCGTGCCCGATACAGCACGGGGATTTCAACCCTATTTTGCTTGCCGATAATGTCCATATATCTGTCCGGTGTCAGAAAGTGAATCTTACAGGGATGAAACTTGCAGCGACGAGGCTGCTGATGACAAGACCACCGACGATGAACCCATAGATGATAAACTCGTGGAAGATGAGCCCGTGGACGACGAACGTGCTAACCGTGAATATCCCGGGGATCCCTTGAAGGCCGCATACATACATACCGCAGTCCAGGAGATGCAAGAAGTCAGTCCAAAATGGTTGAGTGACTTCACTCTTAGCTGATACGAAATTCCCCTCTCAGGCTTTTATATATTCTAAGCAGCATAAAGGTGTCTATATTTCTGACATACATCTAAGCAGGGTGGTTCAACATATGGTGACAAAGATTCTCGAGACAAACTCACAAAAAAAGCATTATGAAGACTTTGTCAACAACTATGAGAACATCGAAGATATTTTGCTATGTACTCTAACCAGAGCCACTCTAGCCGTTCTTTAGGGTCAATTGATTGGCCCAAGCGAGCTGATCGAGATAGGTGGTAATCAAGAGAGCGACCGTACCGCAGGAGTCTATCCTCATATCCTTCTTATACTAGGTCTTATATATCTCTATACTAGGCAAGCGGGTAACCTTTCCGAGCGAATTTAGATATCATAACGACCCATCATTTCGAAGAAGACACCCCTCGCTTTATTACAAAATATAGGAATGGCTCGAAGAAACCAGAGGACTCACCTCTGTCTTTGTAAAGGTTGCAGGTTTTAAAAAGAAGGTACAAGGTAAAGCAGACCAGCTGCTATTGAATCTCTAGGAGATATTTATAGCATATAAATGTAGACTGATTGTAACAACGGCTTTGAGAGCAAGATCTGGGGGTCGAATGTTCGCTCTCCAGTAACCAGGTCTACTGAGCTTGCCCAGGCTTGACTTCGTGTCCTGTGATGGGATTTTTTCTTCGACCGGACTTATCCGCTGCAAAGCTGGCCAACTCCTCGGTCTTCGCACCCCAGACGTTGGCCATGACGTCGATGAAGAAGACATATGGGATGGTACTGTGCGAGGGTCTGTTTATGGCTTGGATCTTCTTCTCCCCGGAGACCATGTATATCTTCTTTGGGCCCAGTCGGAACTTGACGATTCTGCTCTTGAGCTGGGCTGAACTACGGAAATCACTCCGTCAGTTGTGGACCAGATAGGCTGACTACATAGGATGGGTGGCTCACCTGACTCTCTGTAGGAAGCCATGCATGTCGGTCATGTAATGATAGGTGTTGGAAATCATGGATCCTCCCAGCGAGAGGGTTCGCTGGAATTGTGCTTTCCACCCCACCATGTGGCTCACCCTCAGATGCCACTCTCGCCGCACGCTCCCCAATCCCCTCACACACCATCGCCGTCGACCCAGAGCGCTTCTACACCTTCCTCGCAACCCTCGGCTACGGCTTCCAGGGCCCTTTCCAATCCCTCGACAGGCGCAAGCTAGGGAAGAGCATTTGCGGCATGAAACCCACCGAGCGAGACGAATTCGGCCCCCCATAGCTTGTCCACCCGGCAGAAATGGACGGCGTTATTCAATCGCTCATTTTAGCCTACAGCTACCCTGATGACGATCAGCTACTAACCATGCACCTCCCCACAAAAATCGGATGTATCCGCGTCAACCCGGCCCGCTGCATATCTATGACAGACATGGTTCGCCGACTCGATCCTGGACACGCGCGAGTCACCGGGGTTCCTTGGAGACGTCAGCCTGTATACTGCGAACTCGTCGCATGCAGCGGTATAGATGGAGACCGTAGAGCTTGTCACACTTGGTTCTAGCACCAGCGGTAGCGACCGCAAGGTCTTCTCCAAGTACCATTGGGTCCAGAGAAGTCTCGATGGGGATCTGGCCGCGGCGGATACGGTCGCCGGCCAGCATTGGTCTCCATGGGTTCATCCTTGTGGCGGGATACGTAAGTCCTTGAAAAGTGAAGTGCCTAAGCAGCGACTGGCAGAGTTGTGGTGGATGGACCTCATTCGGGGCATATTACTTCAACAATGCAGAACTACAGTGGCACCTCCCACTGGCACTCCAGATTCTTGCCCCTTTACTTCTCTTTTGTGGAAGCCCGTGGCTGCCGGAATCACCTCGCTGGCTGGTCAGAAAAGGGAGGACAACAGCAGGTAATCTAATAAAAACCCCCATGGAGTCAAAATTTATTAATATTTTGAATAGCGAGGTCGGTTTTGGAGGACCTCCATCCTTCAGCCCCCGATCAGGATGGGACTGGGGTGGAGTATGAGCTAGAACAAATCAAACAAGAGATGGAATCCGCATCTGAGGCCAATCTTACAAGCCTATGGAAATGCATTCAAAATCCCGTTGTCCGTAAGCAAATGATCTGTGGGTTTTGTTTGCAATGGCTGCTTCAGAGTACTGGCATTTTGGTCATCTTCAACTATCAGGTTCGCTCCCTTTTCCAAGCCCAGTTCAGTATCGCTTGAGCTTGCACATTATCTCTGACTCCAGCAGACACTGGGGCGTCGACTGAATTTCTTAACACTTAAGAGATTAATTTCTTGAACGGGCAAAAAATGGAATTCCAAAATTTACGTTGAACTTGTCATAGCGGACACTCGCTCTCCGTGTGGACACCCGAACGCATGAGATCCTCGGCGAGTAAGTCTCCGACGGTCCCATTTACTCCGTTCGGCTTTAATTCTAGGAAGAAACAAGCAATCGACCATTAACCGTATATATCTTATTTAAACCAACCTAAACGGTAATAAGTCCGATCAGAGTATTACCGAAGTCGTCTCTTACTGTCTGAGGTATATGAGAAAGGCTGCGTGGTTATGCAAAGCATTTATTTGCCTCAAGGGAAGACGAGGGACATTTGTACATTCAATCATTTGCTATTTTTTTTATCTAATATCGCCTCCATCCATTTTGATAAAAGGATCTCAATGGCAGATTCGACATCAATAAAGATCTTGGCGATTCAGATCGCGTGACTTATCAAGGTGGAGGCGTGTAACATGGGCCAGGCACAAAACGAGAACCCAAAATACATCATGAGAAGATATAGATTATCGAGCAGTACCGGTAAGAGAACTATGACAGCGGGTCACAACAGCTCATCAGACAACGGGCATTTAATCGGTCAAGCAATTTCTTACAATACCATTTTTTCCTGGTAGAATACGGCTTCTAAACCACTATATACAGTCCAATTCAACTTCCTTATAGGCTACGTATCCTATATGACTTGGGCTTCCTACTAGAAAAGGGCGCTGAGAAACACCTCGATTATATCCAGGGTTTCATATATAGAAGTGATGTACCGTTTGAAGGGAGAGTTAATTTGATCATATCAAGGAAGTAAATTGAGGGAGGCGGAGAGCGAGGCGCTGTAACCCGCCGCATATAAATTCTAGTAACGACTATATCCATACTTCGATGTCTTGTAATAGGTGGTATATCTATTTTCAGTTTCGGCAGATCTTTAATAGGATATGGTTTACTACTAATTATTACAGCGAAGTCCTTTCTAAGGTTGATGATGGGACTTTTGTTTATCGAAGTATCATGATTCATTCAAATTCTTTATATACTTCTTTACTCATAGCTGGCGTCAAAAAGTTGAATCAATACCAAACTCTTCGTCTGACAGCATCTCAACATCAGGCTTCAAAATCCCTGAAATAACCCGCATACCTTGCCACTTGGAAAGACCTCAGCGAATGTTACAGTGGTCATCCCTCTGAATATTCAGCGCCTCCAAACAAAGTAGACTATGTTACCGCAATTAGAGATCCTTGAGAGCAGGCCAGCGCTTCACAACCGAAGCGGGTCCAAATACAACCTTGTCCTGGACCGTACCTGGCTCAACAGTAAGACGAACGTACTTATCTCCCAGGAAGAAGTACGCATCATTTGGGAGGCCTGGAGCAGGAATCACCGCATCAAGGCGGTGAATTCTTGCGCTGGCAAGGGCCGGCCAGCCTTTGGAAATGGGGGCAGGACCATAGACAATGGAGCTTTCAGACTTGAGGGGAGTCAGGGTAACGCGCGCATACTGGTCCTTGTAGAAGACATAGGCATGGTTGGGCTCTCCTGGGGTGGGCAAGATCGCATCGATAGTAGGAAATCCAGCTTTGTCAAGCGAGGGCCAATGGCCGGTGATAGGTGCAGGGCCGAAGATAACCTTGTCATATTTGAAATTGATGCGAGCGTATTTGACGCCACTGAAGACTCAGATTGAGCCTGTGTCGTCATTAATTGGGATGATCGCATCAACCATGGTAAATCCGGCTTGGACTAGCGACTTCCAAGGCTCCGCGTATGGCTTCGGGCCCCAGTTGATCTGGTCGATGGTGGTGCCGGGAATGACCTTGATGCAGACATAGCGATCTCCCTTGAAGACATAACCGCGGCCGTTGGAAGGCTCGATGTATCCAGAGTCAATGGAAGCCCCGGACATGATGAATGAAGATGTTGGTTTGGAATTGATGATTGATTGAGGATGGTGAAGTAGAAACAGTCGGGAGATGAAGGGGTTTATATAGCTTTTTGTGGGCTTTCCATTAATAATATTATCATAGTAAGAAGTAGGAATTAAGTAGATATTATACTGATTTCAGCATCATGATGCCAGATTTCATGCAAAATTTCATACAAAATCACCCCAAAAAGATCCAATTTGACCATGAATTCACACCTAGGAGGATTACTAAGTATCAATATGAAGAGATATATATCTTAGGTCCATACCCAGGTATCAATTATAGTAAGACTAATAGTACCTCTACTTACTATATAATTCCCTAACAAAAACAAGTACCCCTTGCAAAAAGTAAAGCTCTATATATCGTTCAGACAGTAATTTGAATACCCAAAAAAACCGGAGAAAAAGGCATTAATTATGCAGCTGCGATAAATTGGCATGTTTATATTGTTCGGGGCCTATTATGGGCCCGAATGGGCCTTATGGGCTTTCATTCCGGGCCCACGGCCCACCAATGGGCTTTGTGGGCTATTGAGAGGTCTAATAGGACCTATCTATAACCCCGAACCTTGACCTACAGTACTCTTTAGGATGATCGACGTCGTTTTATATTGGAACCAAACAGGTTAAACCAACATGTAGGATATCACGTGGGAATCAACGCGTGGGAGTGACCACTGTTTTCTGATGGCAATATTAGCCAATAAGACCAAATTCACAGATGGGCACAATACCTTATAAAGCAGAACTGAATGGTGTCATCGTTTTGCCAAATGTTCCCCCTATAGAGAATGAGAATGTGACTCGGGTATGTGGGCCTGCCAATGCCAGAGTTAGGTTACGCTCGGCCCGTTCCACTACACTATTCCAGATCCCGTTAGTTAGTTAACATCCCCACTAACGTATTTCACCACCGAGTGGCCCACACCACCGAGTGGCCCACCCTATCTAACCCATTAAATTTAAATGCATTTATCTCAACCATAACGCCATTAAATTAAATCAACTAACTAACTGGTCTATCTGGACATGTTTCTCTTCTATGCCCTAGCAATCTGCATATCCCATACCCTCGCTGGCCCCGTATACGTGGCTGAATAGCCGATTCTCTAGGTATACCGGGGCCGGGGGGAGGTGCTTCAGTTGCTTCCTATTGCTATATAATTAATATAGATGCTTCTTGAACTAAGAGGCCTTCTTTAGTAGGTATCTGCCTCCGGGATCTAGTACGCTTTTGCTTCTGCTTCTCGTTGGCGGCGCGTAATTCCTTGTTTTCTTTCGCGAGTAAGATAGTACCTTGCATTGTAATACGGAAGCCTTTTATAAGCTAGTTTAATATACGATCTAACGGGCTAGGCGGGCTTCGAGATCTTATACGAAGTAAAGCCTTAATTGATAAAGCCTATCGACGTAGGTCTTTCTCTATAGAAGGGGTTTTTGGGGTAAAATTCCGGCTTGATTTACTATCCCGGCTAGTAGGGGGGTCGGGGTTCGAAGCCGGATATTAAGCTTTGAAATCACTCGGTCGGGTCTAAATAGGACTAAACCGGTAGCTAAGAAGCTATTTTTAATTGTCTCCGATTTAAAAGCTTCAATTCGTACGAGAGGGTATACTTCGAGGAAGTCAAGTTTATCGATTTGATTTATCCCGACCCGTATCTTAGTCTTAACTATCCGACCGTACGATCGTTTTAATACCGCAAAACAACCTATATTAAGAGGTTATAAAAGATAAGATAAATACGCTAGTATATAGATTAGTATCACCTTATTTTACTTACAAATTTCGTTAAATTTAGGCGTTAAATAACTTCCGTAGCCGTCGAGTATTAAAAGCCGGTATACCCCCTTTATACGCGAAGTACTAGGGATAAAGAGCTTCTCAAGCTAATAAAGGCCAATTTTATTAGAGGTCTAGCCGTTAGGACTAACCTCGAAGCGCTAATCCTCCGGGAGGCCCTTAAACTATGATTTAAGAAAGACTTTGCCTTTAAAAATCATATATAGAGGAAGGGCCTAGCTAGAAGCATTCGTATACTTAATAATAGTTACCTACTCTCGATTTCCGGGTTATAAAAGTGCTCGCCGACTATAGTATTTACTCCTCGTTATAACCTTTATAGTTACTATTAACCCTATTACAAAACCGGTCTCGTTAAAGTTATAGATATCGTCGGGGTCGATTCTAAATTGAAGGATTATCTTTTAGACTAGATTAAACCACTCCCTAATGATTTTCGGGTCTTTATATTTCGTACGCTCGTAGTTATACCGTTTTAAGAATCGGGAGGAGAGGATAGGATACCGTTTTACAAATTTTGTAACCCAATTTTGGCCGACCGAAAGAACCGGGGTAGTTCTACGCTTTTGAAGAAGAAGATCCGCTATTTCTCGTACTATAGAGGGCCGGGGGGCTACTCTACGTAGATCTATAGAGATAATCCATTTTTAAAGAGATTCCTCTTCAATTTCTATTAATTTAGAGCAATTGGGGCGTGAAGTCGCGCGGTGTTATAGTCTATCAATTCGGTGGCGGAGAGTTGTACGTGGTATCCCAAAACGGCGCGCTATTTCACGAATTGAAGAGATCTCTTGATTCTTAAAAGCCTGGATAGCTAGTAAGATTCGACCCTCTTGCTCCTCTAAATTTTTAGAGGATTGAGAGCGTATTGGTGGCATGGTGGGTGGTTGAAGAAGAAGGGGTTAAATTAATTGACGCGTTTTGGGTTGGCTGATCCACTGGGTTGTGTGATCTACTCGCTTGTGAAATACGTTAGTTAGTTAACTATTAACTAGTTAGTTAAAATGTGTCAATTTATCATATCCTGATTAAAAATATTATTGTCGATATATAATATTGCATTCTTGTTTTCACTTATATACGTCTTGGCTTGGAAAACTATATAATGCAACATGTGGAAAATTGTCAAGAGGTTCAGTCATACCACCAGGTCTATGTTTAATCTAGTCGTGATAAACAGGTCGGATTCAGCTAGCCTTCGCGAAATCTACAGTGTCGGTGAAAGAACACATCAATGACATCATTACGTATAAGTAGATTCTACACAAAATTCGCCACATATTTATGAGAAGACTGCATATGCAAGTCTCATTTGCAGAGGGGGCCATTCCGCTGACCTCGGTGAAACCGACATACTTCAGACAGCCAACTTGAACTCCTTAACCAGGTCGCTTCAGTCTTCTGCGGCCTGGGATGAAGCTGAACCCCCACATACATTTACAGGAAGGATATTCTTTACCAAACAGCGAACTTGATTTGGTTTGTGATTCATAGCTAGGATATTTCTGATATGAATTCAGCGGGTAGTGATAGAAACTCCTGCAGAATATCATTCAAGTTCATGGGCCATGGAAAGCCACCTCCAGGTGAGCATGAGGTTCTAGCCAGCATTGCACCTATGAGCGAGTTTGTTTGTGGCGTGACGAAATGGAAAATATTCCAACCATTGCGGATCATCTATCGTTGTAGCTTCCCCGACATTTTCAATAGGAAAGGCCGATCTGGATTGCTTGTCATTATCCTTTGGGGGACTTTGGTCGTGGAGCTTATCGAAAGTAGCAGCAAACAGGCGCGAAGACGGCCATTGTGATTCCATCTGCCGAGGTGCGGCTCGAAGAATGGATATGTTGGCCTCCACATAGGACCTCAGATCCTCGTGTCGTCGAGCGTCCAGCAAAGCGAGAAGGGCTATTGTGATCTCCCAGCCTGCCTCGCCGGAAAGGAATCGAATATTTCCCCTGGCAAGATAGTCCTCGAATAGACGGATTACACATGACGCTGCGACAATCGCAACACTTGAGGCCCTCGGGAGTAGTCCAGACGACTGCTTCAGGTGAAGAAGGGTAATGGCAGTGAGGTAAGATATAAAAAGTCGGTAAATGTCACGGTCATAATTTGTCGTACGAGTAGTCTCGATCATAAGGACAATCGGCTGAGGTAAATTAGGACCCATGATTTCATTTCCTCTAAAAGCTGGTGTGTCCAGTCCAAATTCTCGGGCTTCGTGGTGAGTTGTTGTGTGTGGATCCGACCGTTAATGCCGAGAAATTTGACCCAATTAATAAACACATTGACTTTTGGATGGGTCGGATCAGGGAAGTCTTGAAACGTGACCATCTTAACCTTACAATAGTCCAAGTCAATCATGGTGGGTCGTCCTTGGGAGACAGAAAGAATGCGATCTCGGGCCTTGGTTTGATTGTCAGCTGGGTAGCCATCACACTAGGTCCAATTGGGGTGATATTCTCACAAACAAAGTCCACCAGATTCGACGACACAGACCTGCCGTTTTGCCGTGAGCGAACTGGTGTGATCGCTGCTCACGATGGAATCCATCTTCCTGGGCAATGCGGATGGCAATACCAGTCCACCACCAAGCATTGTCCATACTGGGGAGATTGGGAGCGCAAATGCTCCACCAAAAGAACAGCATGATGGATGCCAGGCGGACAGTAGGATCGACCTCATGATTACCATGAAACAGTCCCTTCGCTCGAGAATAATAAAATAACGAGTCTTTGCAATGTATCAGTGGATTTATTCGGCTTGCACATAAAGCTAGAGAATTCTGCAGCAGGAGAGAGTTGCGCACGTCGGGCAGGACGAGAAGATCTTCATCAAGAACAGGGCACCAAACAAAGCAGTGCTGGTAATATGTCTTTAAGAAACTTTCCTGCAAGGCCTCTGGGATATTCTCGGTAGCAGCTAGTGTCGAAGGTGGTTGAACTAGCTCTGCTTGACCTTGATCAAATGGATTAGGGCGGGTAAGCAGGTTCATATAGCCGAAGATCCCCATAATTTACCTTCCCATAAAATCGAACATTGCCTCTAGCAAAAATGACCGACATGGAATCTGCCAAGCGCCTTGATCTCTCCACGGCCTTGAACTATGGAATGCGACCAGCAAAAAGATATATCACTACGATTGACCCCAAGGGAAGATCGGTCTTCGGCCCTCAATAGGATCAACTTTACTGTAATCGGGCTGGCTATGCGGTCTCGTGGTCAAATGCAACCTCTGAATACCCTGCCGTCCTGGCCGACAACGCAGATCTCAACGGATTTTTTTCGGATGATCCCAACAGCAAGAACTAGTTCGTGCATACGGGTAGTCGGATTGTGAATGGAGATGGTATTGTTTTCAACACGACCAATTTTGCTCCAGGCACGGAAACAGTTATGCACCGTACCGTCTCATTGGATTTCGTGGCCGTAATCGAAGGAGAAATGGAGCTGGTGCTAGACTCTGGAGAGACTACCAGGCTTAAACCAGGAGTTTGTCGTTCCAATTATTTGAATCATGTGCTATCGTTTAATAATGAAGCTACAGGACTCTATAATCCAGCGCCAGACAAACCATCCATGGAGAAACCCATCCAAAGACAAACCCGCCAGAATGGTGTCCTTGATTACTCCCGCTACAGGTGCAATTATTGACGGAAAGCCTATTTCTGAAGAGGGATTCAGCGTCTACGGAATGGGCCGACCACATGCGGAATAGATACTACGGGATTTGCATTCAAATTTAGCAGCAGTATTTTGCCCGTTTGGTTGACCCTTTTAATGGTTCTGTTTCTAGAATTTTAGGGTGCGAGGGTTCAAGCATATGCAGAAGAACCTATGCCCACCTACTAAATGCAATCTTTTTTGGAATAGTCAGAGTTGTCGTAGACTTGCACATCTACTATGCGAAGCACAACCCCGCGTCTATTTAAGTAGTTGTCTCGACATCAAACATTCTAAGCGCGGAACTATACCACATTTTTATATCGTATCTATTGTACATGAACTTTGTAAAGGAAAATACGCAAGTGCGGACCATGTCGGTCTTTCTTTGGAAATTAAATTACAGTCCTGTGGATGTATGAAGGATCCGGATCTCAAAATCAAATATTAGTTAGAACCATCGAGGCGCTTGAATCACCCTCTATATTATCACCAACTATATATGTTATAGTTCTTTAAACCTACTGCACCCATTCTTCGAACAGCTTGGTGTCCAAATTAGTATATCCATCGACAACCTCCAGTCCCCGCAGGCGTTCCTGTTCAATGCGCTCCCAGGTCCACTCTTCGACATTCCACGAGTCAGTATTCTCCTTTTGCTGCTTATCCAGTGTCTCCTGGCTAGGAATCTGGTCATCGTTCATCTTCAATACCTCCCGAACCAACGATCCATCCACGCCTTTCATGGCCGTAATACCTTCGCCACTAGCAGGAGTGCCAACGTCGGAAGCCTCAGCCGAGGAGTCGGCCTCCGCTAGTGCGGTCTTGGCCTCACTATCCTGGAGCGGTGCGGGGAGGAATCCGCTAGCACGTAGAAGCCGCTCCGGGGGGACAGTCAGCCGGCCCTTTTTGACGACGTACTTGCTAACGGCCACAGCAAGGACTACCTTTTCGCCGCCGTTGCGGGGTGCAGGTCGCATGAAGCAGGTCAAGATGTACATCCACTTTGCATCCCAGGAGATCACCTTAGAGTGCATCTCATATAGTTCGAATGGCTTAATTTCGCGCTTGAATGTGCAGTAAACAGATCCGAGCACGATCGAAACCGGCTTGCGCCTTGGTGCCGACTTTCCCTCCTTCTTGCTTGCGGCTAGGAACTCCTGGTCTAGCTCCTTGCTCACATTGCCGACGCCAGGACTATAAATTCGGGTCACGAGCGCTGTGCGCGAAACATCCAGATCCGTGAAGTAAGTGCTGTTTGATTTGTGCAGATTGTAATCGGTCTCTAGCAACGGCGTGCGAGATGTGACCATGCATGGCACGAAGATGGGATGTGTTGGTTTGCCCCGGGAGTCCACGATAAGTCTCCCCTTGGGGAGAAGTGGCGCACCGGGTTTCAAACGTAGGTTGCCTACGAAGTGATACAGCAGGCGGAACTGGTGAGTCGGTTAGTAGTGTAACATATCGAGGGGAGGATGTCAATTCTAATGGTTGCGCAAGGGGTCAAGGAACACTTACATGCCAGGCAAATGGGACACTTTTCAAATTAATCACCGCCAGAAGCAAGGCCAGGTTCTTCCATGAGGCTAGCGACATTACGCCAGCTAGTATCTCGCGTGTATTCTCCATAATAAAGCCCCCCAAAATTGAGCTGTATGGAAACCGACAGAGAAGAAAACGTCCGATTGTTTCGTACAGGTACGCTCCCAAGACTTGAAACTAAGATATACTCCGGTTCATCTATAGGTGTCTCGGGAGATGAGATCAATTGGAATCAGGCAGAGTTGGCCGAAACACATTTAATGAGAGACGGAATGTTTCACAAGGAATCAAGTGGCGGGCCCGATCTCACCTGAATTGATGAGTCCCAAAGCCGAGCCTGCCGATCACAGATGGCTACGATCGTGAATTCCCCTTTTGTTGGGAGTTGGGAGCCGAGGCCGATGAGCAGACACGTGATACTGTGCTTACTCATGTGTGGTCCCGAACAGAGACTAGGGCCTAATAATATATATACCGCTGCAGCTACAATCGGGGGTTCCGATTGTTGCTATGATCTTTTAGCCGAGTGGTTAAATGCTCTTATGTAATCACACAGGTGCCGCGGCCTGAGTTCCTGAGTTCACGTCTGGATTACACATGCTCTCATCCCCCCACGGGCGCCTGAGGTCACCCTCCAGGGCTGATCTATGGATTCCAACCTGTTCTAGTCTAAGATATTTCCTCGATGATACAGTGCTGGGGAGAAGTTGGTGCTTCAACAATTCTAATACATACAACAGTGGCTTGGATGCATGCTAACTCCTTGTTGGTCGAATGATTATGCATTCATCCAACCTTATATATCTTGGCGTTCACCATATGTTGTACAACCCTCATGGACTTGATTCGAGATTCATGAAGAATTTGTTGAGCTCGTTGAATCGTTCATACTTTCCCACTTGATTGCGCCTGACTAGTTGCTAGGCTGGGATTTCCCCTACTCATATATGCCGAAGTGGTGAGAGTGCCCGGTTATCTTCCAGAAGTAGGCTAGAGAAACGGAAAAAGGGAGATAATACTGCTGGCTACAACATTCTGTATTATTTGGACCGAATATAATTGCAACCGTGGGAAAAGAATGTATGTGTTATTCAGGTTGTACCACGGTGAAGATTAATGAATCAACAAAAAGGACTAATGGCTACATACGAAGGACCGATACCTGGCAGAAGGCTGTGCGAAGCCAATATTATAGCTACTTGTGACAATAGAAATGTCACTCGAGTATGAATTAGTACCACTGATATACCATTTGGGGCTCATTGTGATCCTATACCAAGAAGACGACAATGAGAGATGACACGTCAAAAGTGTGTAGAGGAAATGAACTTCAAAAGATACATATGAATATATCAAGACCAAAGACCTCCAAGAAAGATATAAACGAAAGCAAAACGACCATATAGATGAGAAGGAAGTACGGAAAAGGGAGTCTGCTGTTGCTACACTCAACTTTGTTTTGGCTGATTGCCTAGGGCACTTATCCTGTGATTAAGTCAAGATGAAACATGATCGAGACGTGCTTTCTACACAATATTGGTCTTTACACCAAACCATCCTTCTTGCCTATCTCATTAACTCCTTGTCCCACTCCATTGCTTCCTAGGCAACTCCAAGCGTTTGTTATCATCACTCCATTTCTCTGTTACTGATCGCTAGCGAATTTGACCAAAATCTCGTGTATCAGCCAGATATTCCTTGGCCCTTCCTTCCTACTTTCCAGAAGAGCTCAACTCCTTCGTTTATCGTCCTGTCTCCTGCTTGTCCCTGGCAACCCGCGCCTTTCAACCCAGAAGAACCTTGAGCCTATTCATCATGTCCGACGTGTCCAACGATATCACCCTCGCAGGTTATCTTTTCAAACGCCTTTATCAAGTTGGCCTACACGCTGTGCATGGCGTTCCCGGAAACCACAACATCGCAATACTGAGGGAAGCCACCGATGCAGGGCTTGAATGGGTCGCCCACCGTAGCGATCTTAATGCTGGGATTGTCGCAGATGGATATGCACGAGTCAAGGGTATCGCCGCTCTGATATGCTCATTCGAGAATATGCCATCGTCAGTCTCGAAGGCAATTGCTGCCTCATACCAGGATAGAGTGCCAGTTGTGCTCGTGGTTGGGACCCCTGAACGCAAGGCGCAGGCGCAGGCTTCAAAATTCCACCATTCATTCTTTGACGCGCAGCCTGATGTTCCTCGGCAACCTGATGAGGTCCAGATTCTCGCTGACTGCTTCAAGAAAATCACCATCACCCAGGAGTTTCTTGTTCATCCTAGCGAGGCGACTGCACAGATTGACACCGCCATTCGAGGATGTATCATGCAGTCTCTGCCTGTTTACATTGAATTACCGGAAGACTTGGTCACCAATATGGTACCGGCCAAGGGACTCGCTCAGCGCTTGGACTTCAACACTCCTCCTCACGATACTGAGATGGAAAAGACAGTGCTGGCCAGTATCATGATCAAGATTAAGCACGCACAACGACCAATGATTCTCGTGGATGCGGGTGTTCCATCTTGTGGTCTTATCAAGGAAGCAAACGAGCTGGCGAAAAAGACTAGATTTCCAACTTCTGCGACCCAATTCAGCAGAGGTGTTGTAGATGAAACACTTAAAAACTTCCATGGGGATATCTCCGATTTCGATATGTACGGCTCATACTTCAGATCTTCTGACCTGATCCTCCTTATTGGACCCCTGAATACCATTGAGTGGGCTCTTCCCGCTGTGTTCGAGGCGAAGACATCAGAAACAGTCACATTTAACAGGAACTCTGTTATCATCGGGGGCCAGAAGTACGAGCTCTTTTCTAGGCCTGTGCTTCAGCAGATTTTAAACTCTCTGAGTGAGAGGAAACTGCGTGACCTTGCGCCCTATCCGGATTTGCCTAGTGTCCGCGACAGTATTGAAATGCTTCCAACCCAGAAAAATACTGCGCCCCTTCAGAATGACATTTATTCCACATTTTGGCGACGAATGTCTCTCGTCTTCCGTCCGGGTGACATTATCTTAACTGAAACCCAAACAGCCCAGGATGGAGCACGCTGTTTTGTGTTGCCGCGAGATACAATCCTCATCAATCCTGGTTTCGGAAAGTCACCCGGACACATACTTGCTACCACCATGGGCGTAGCTGTGGCGCAACAAGGCCTTGCCAAAACGAACTACATGCTTTCGCATGGACGAACCATTCTCTTTGAAGGAGCCAAGGGGTTCCAAAAGGCCCAAAATGACTTGAGAGCTATCATTGATATGAAGCTCAATCTCATTATCTTTGTGATTAACGAGGGAGTACCCATTGTTGAAGGTTTAATGCACGCGATGGAATACACACAGCAAGATTCTGGTCACTGGCGATACTCAGAATCCGTCTCTTTCTTTGGATCCCCGAATGAGACACCTTACCCCGTCTACTCCAGCATAGCCAGAACATGGGGCGACTTTGATCTTATTATCCACGATAAGATAATTCAATCCGGGACAGGGCTGTACATTGTGGAGTTTATGATCAAACCCGGAGATCCAATGCAAAGCCCGTGTCTTCTCCTTGAAATGTATGGCCCGCCCCCGAGCCCTTTTTCGTTGAAGAAATATCACCTCAAGCAAGATTGATTGGCGCGAGAGTGAGACCGAAAAGACCTTTGGACTCTGAAACATGTAAGATGAGACGAGATACTTTGCAATACAATGTTCAGTTATCACAACTGTGTCCACAAAGCGTAGAGAATATTGAAGCAACTTGGAGAGCATATACATAGAAATAGACGATACCTCTCCGAATCCCCGCTATACTAACATTCAACCACCTTCTCCATTGTTGACAACTCTCGCACCATAGCCCACATAGTAAACTCCTCTAACGAATCCCAGTGTCCCTTAGGGCACCTCTGGCTACCAACAACAATGAACCTCTGTTTCAACCAGTAGGCACCACTGTCCTTTTTAGTAAACCGAATCATGATCCGTACCGGAGACAACACATCTGTTGTCTTGACCCGATGCCGACGCAAAACCTCTTCACACGCCTTCACAAGATGCTCAGGAATACCTTTGCCGCGGTATTGTAAATCTGGCGGGAGAGCAACAACAGCTATCTCATAGTCTCCGGGACAGTCATGTTGGCGAAGCACTTGATCGGCACATCCATTATTGGCTGGGTCTTCATCCCCAATCGGATGCCCTTGATGTGGAAGGCCATTTCGGAATCCATGTTTGGACCTGGAGTTAAGAATTGCAGGAAACTGGGTAGTTTGGTGAACTCCAGGTGAGATTACAATATAGATCAAATATAAAAAAGGTACCCTGGTCATCCGCTGCAATTTTCAATGTGGGATCGAACCCCGACACGGAGTTAGTGAGTCAAAAACCCTCCCCCGGGTGGACCATTCCCGAGGTCATACAACTTGTTAAAATAATCTCTATTCTAGCTGACGTGATAGTGCGATCTACAAGTCTCTTTGAACTGTGAAACTCGAAATTAAAGATGATATCTTCAGCTATTTGATCTGTAGGTACGGAGTGGTGCTACAGAGTTCGCTGTTGCAGAAGGCAGACAAGGGGCATTGATGGACCAGAAATAGCCCAACCACAATTATGGGGGCCCGCAAGTCAGAGAGACTTAGACCACATACTGCCAGTAGTGAGTAGATATATTCAAAAGAAAGGTTGCAGCGAGAACTTACCGGAATGAAGAGGCATGGAACCTGCTTCTCGTACTCATCCCAAGTCGTCCCATATTTGACTTTGCATTTGTGGATATCCCTCATGGCACGGTGGGTAATCATGACGGCAAAGAAGACCGGGTAAAACCAGGGAAGGGGACTGTCGAACCCGGTGATCAGTGCCCACGACAAAGCGAAAAACATATCGCAGCTGTAATGGACTTTGCGAGCCAATCCATACCACCCATCAACAAAAACGGTATCGCCCTTCTCTGTCTTAAGTATCTTTGGGTTGTCAACCTGTCGCCAAGGAAGCCGGGGGAACGTTCTGCGGTTCACCAATTTGCCTCGCTCCATCATGCGGAAGGCATTCTTCTGGCTGTTTGCAGTGTCCCAGACCCAGTAGACGCAAAGATACGAGACAAACAGTACCGCCAATGCAGTTTTGTTCCACGCATATGTCGACGGGTGACGACTATCCAAGTACAGAACGCAGTGGCAGTAAGACATAGGGACACCGGCCATGTTCCAGAAGATCAACAAGAATCCCAGTTTCTCCTGGTACATGTCCCATGTGGTGGTGATGAAGTGTTCTCCCTTGGCGCAGGCGTTGGCATAAAGGAAATGCGCCATGACAAGGAACATAACCTCACCAGAAACATATCCGTAAAGTTCATATTGGCGAGTCGCAGCCGCGCAGCTCAAACCCAAGAGCATGAACCATGGGATACGGACTTCGTAGAACATCTTAAAGTCCAGGATCCCGAACATACGTGGGTTCAGTTCGACTCCCATGAAGAAGTCATAGATTGGGTAACCAGTGATGCGGTGCTGGGCACCACGAGCAAAGGCAGAGAAATAAGCGAAAAAGCTGGCGAGAAACCCGGAAAGAATCGCCACAGACATCAGAGGACCAAACTCATCCAGGATAGTGTAAACTGGGAAAAGTCCAGTGTAGTGGAGAGCGGCCACAACGGCAATTGTGAGGTAAAAGCTACTGTAGGCCGAGCAATAATACTCCAGCCGCTTGCCTTGCAGATGGAGAAGACGCTTCCCATAGCACGTGAATCCAGGCATGTAGATGTAGCATGCTGCCTCAAAGATGTAGAATGTCCAGTAGATGCGCCACGCCCTGAAGTGTGGAAACGCACCGGTGTAAACAAGGTGACACAGATGCTTTCCGAAGACCGCCCAGGACTCTCCATTTTGCGGCAGAGGTAGCTTCCCATCATAGTAGGTAGCGCCGATCCACATGTACCACATCAGCAGCGGGAAGCCAGTCATAAGTGCCAAGGTTCCGAGTGAACCACCGAATTCGAAATGCAGTGCGTAGTCCACCTTGGGATCCATACCGGGGATCCAACCACCAGCGAGTTGCGCTTGCTTGAAGTCATCGTGCGAATTTGATTTGTCAACAGCCTGATGGGTGTCATGCATTCGGCGAGACTTGACTTGGTCGTCCATCTTGAGAACTTGAAATACGATATTAATTGAGTTGATGGAAAATCAAGGAACGGACGCTAACAAAGTACACTTACTGTCAAATGATGGTGAAGACCGATACAGGAGAAAGGGACGAAGAAAAGAAAAGGGGAAGCAGAAGGATGAAAGGAAAACAAAAGAGGGAGAGGGAGAGGAAAGAGGAAAGAGGAAATAAATAGGAAGGAGCAAAAGGACCCCAGAGTATAACTTTGGAAGGAGCCAGGCCGCAATGATACAGTTCCCATTTGGGTTTAGACCCCGCTGCCTGTATCCCAATTAGGTTTAGACCCCGCTACTATCATTCAAAGTGATTTGATTATGTCGTTGTATTTGCCCCTATTGAATTCATGATTCAGATAATCGGGCAATAGAAAACACTTTGAAGTTTCTGGGAGTACGGACTACAGCTATCACTAGATCTTGGTGCATCATTTCTGCCTTGGTTGTTGAGTATTATAGAGTTGCTGCATGGTGATGGATTAAAACTCCAAGTCTCCAGCCCATTGTCCGTTCTCGAGGTTGCCCATTAACATCTAGTTAATAATAAAAAGTTATCATCTATTCCCTTAAGATATCCATATAAGGCTAGTTCAATAGGATGACAGAATCACCCAGGGCAGATAAACAATGTGACGTCAGGTGATCTTATCTATGTCGACATCGCATTAATCAGCAGTGCTTATCAACCCGGCAGTTCCCCAGGGTTGGACTTCTCCCCAAACATTCACCTCACTATGACTGATCGGTCGGTCCCATGAATTATCAGACCATCAGTATGGACGGCAATGCCTCCGAACATCGCCATCGCACTGTGGGAAGGCCGTCCTTGGATCAGCCGCCTACAGATCCCATCGATGATCCCACCCCAAACCACCAAGCTCCCGCCACATCCCCTCAGAGCTTCACCCCGCGCTCACTTCTCGTCGGTCTTATTATCGGTGCCCTCATCACATTCTCGAATACCTACTTCGGGTTGCAGACAGGATGGATCAGCACAATGGCCATGCCCTCGGCCTTGATTGGCTTTTCGGTCTTCAAGGTTCTATCCAAGTACCTGTCTTTCCCCTTCACACCGGTTGAGAATGTTTTGATACAAACGGTTGCTGGTGCAGTGGGAACGATGCCACTTGGATGCGGATTTGTTGGTGTCATCCCTGCTCTGGAGTTCCTGCTGAAGCCTGGCGAAGATGGACCCGAAGGCGATGGCGGAGAAGGCGAAGGAGGTCCTCTGAAACTCGGCTTCTGGAAGTTGGTTATCTGGAGTCTGGGAGTTTGTCTCTTCGGTGTGGTATTTGCGGTTCCACTCCGAAAAGAGGTCATCGTTCGAGAGAAGTTGCGATTCCCGAGTGGTACCGCCTCGGCATTGATGCTGAAGGTCTTACATGGTTCTGGGAGCAACGAAAAGGTTATAGCACCAGATAGTTCCCGTGCGGGAATTCTGAGCATAGAGGTTGAAGCAGCTAGTCAATCACGAGAAGACACAGGCCTCTTGAAGGATGGTGATGCTGAAGATCAAGCTTCCAAGGAGCAAGATTGGCGCTCGAAGATGCGGATCTTAGTTGGGTCGTTTACAGTGTCAGGTGTATATGTGAATATCCCCAAATTAGACTCTGCAAAGTATATGCTAACATAATTAGACTCTTTTCTCCTACTTCGTCCCTCTAGTCCATGCCATCCCTCTGTTTGGCGCGGGCATGGCGAAGAACTGGCTGTGGACCCTTAACCCGTCGCCCGCATATATCGGTCAAGGTATTATTATGGGCCCATCAACGTGCATGCACATGCTCTTCGGGGCAGTCTTGGGGTGGGGCGTCCTATCACCGCTGGCTAAGACCCGCGGCTGGGCCCCCGGCCCGGTTAATAACTGGGACAATGGCAGTAAAGCATGGATTGTCTGGATATCACTAGCTATCATGCTTGCCGATTCACTTGTTAGTCTCGGGTGGCTGCTGCTCAAGCCTATTGTGAAGCACTCCCCAAGATGGATAACCTCGTTCCGATCCACTCGTGCTGGTCAGTGGATTGCACTTCGACTGCAATCTTCTCAGCACTCATATATCAGCTACTCCGCTTTGGAGTCAGAGACTGATCCTCTGTCTCATGACAACGATGATGCCCACCACACACTAATAACCACAAGCGAAGAGGAAGAGGAAGATGCACCGCCATCTCAACTCATATCGACTCGCACAGTAGTGATTCTCCTTCCCCTGACTCTCCTCCTGAATGTTGCATGCATGCACCTTGTCTTCGGTGAAATCATTTCCCCCTTTCTATCGACATTGGCGACTCTGCTGGCAGTGCTCCTATCCATTATGGGTGTCCGGGCTCTTGGCGAGACCGACCTCAACCCCGTTTCGGGTATCAGCAAGCTGACACAACTTCTCTTTTCACTCGCCACGCCAGCATCCCACTTCTCCAGACGCACCGCACTAGTGACCAACCTGCTCGCCGGTGCGGTCTCCGAGTCAGGAGCTCTGCAAGCCGGTGATATGATGCAAGATTTGAAGACCGGTCATCTACTCGGCGCAAGCCCCAAAGCCCAGTTCTATGGCCAGATAATCGGCAGTCTTGTGGGTGCAGTTCTCTCAACTGCCGTATACAAATTATACGTGAACGTATATGAGGTGCCGGGCGAAATGTTCCAGACACCCACCGCGTACGTTTGGATCTTCACTGCTCGCCTTGTGACTGGTCAGGGGCTGCCCAAAATGGCTGGACAAGTCTCTTGCATTGCTGGTATCGTGTGGGCATTCCTCACCATACTCAGGATCGCAGCTGCGTCCCCTTCCTTTGCGCGCAATGGGAAACCGCCTGTCTGGAGAGCTTGGATCCCCGGCGGTATTGCCGTTGCCGTTGGTATCTTTAATGAGCCTTCATTTACCCTGGCGAGAGCTATTGGTGGTATTATTGCATGGTGGTGGGCGCGCAAGCACTCTGAATCGAAGGCGGACAAACAAGTGGCCAATGGAAACGCCACTAACATGGGATCTTCTATAGAAACTGAGTTGCAGGATGGGCAGATATCATCAACAACTGCCGAGCAGGCATCCGAAAAAGCAGATGCCGCCTCCTCGACTGTCGTCGTCCTTGCCTCCGGCCTCATTTTGGGTGAAGGTATCATGAGCATTGTGAATCTTCTTCTTGCAAGTGGACGCGTTCCACATCTCTGATCAGGAGAAACGCGATGGACTACTTTCGGACTGCTTTTGTCACCGTGTACATGCTGCATTTCTTGTGACTAAAAGCGCGTATTCGATTTAAAAATATTTTCGGACAATCTTAATTAAATTTCAAGTCATTTTTTCCGTTGCTCTTTTATGATTACCAATCTACTACCACTTCCTCAGTATGACCTGTGTCATATTATGCTGGCTTGAAATTGATTCTACGAATTCCACATATACCCAGGACTTTCTCGAGGTAGTTGACGTAGGAAAGGCCCGTGCTCACACAAGCCAGGTCATAACCTTAATGAAACAGAAACCTTTGGTCTACGGTGCTCAATATGCTTTATCCTTAAGCAGATCTCGTATCTAAACTTAATAAAACTCACTTATGCGCCCTTCCCATGTAAAGACCACCGCTGAGTGCCCCCGCACCCTAGGCCGGCACCGGCCGATAGCCCCGAGCCCGAAAAGCCGAGCAAAAGCTTGGTAGCTTCACTTTCCCCTACGACAGCCGAAATGGGTCAAATGACAATACTTATTATAGTTGACCACATAATACATTCTGCAGATTCTGAACTTACATTTCTTTTTATTGTATGGGCAATTACTAAGTTTCTGCGTGGCAGAAACCCCGTTGTCAAATTTGGCCCACTTCGGCAGCCGTACCGCGAGGCCAACTCGGGATTACCAACCAGGCCCTCGGGACACTATCTCTGAGATGTTGACAGACCTTATATTTTCAAATGGACCCCTTTCGCCATCGACAATATTGTCAATCGCATTCCGACGCGATCCGAGGCTTGCTCCGACATCGGCATAGGCATTAATATCGATTTTCCGGAGAAATAATATCCTACTACGTATGAATATTTGCCCATGAGAGTAGCAATCCGCACTCCACGGTATTTATCCCAATTATGACACGCATATGGCCGAAGGGCAGCCTTGTAAATGCACAAGCCGAGCCCGAGAAGGATCAGACATCCCTTGATCCGGCATATCTCGTCAAATGGGATCATGACGATGTATTGAATCCTCAGAATTGGACTCCCAGGTACAAATGGTGGGTGACATTTCAACTGGGTATGCTTGCTTTGGCGGGTAGCCTGGGGTCAAGCATCACCACACCGGCCGATGACACCATCGCGAGGTATACTGGCGTGAGCAGCGAAGTTGCCGTGTTAGATGTATCCCTGTATTTGTGAGTGGGGTTCAATTGAGACGCTAGAGATAACGCTAACAATGATACCAGGCTTGGCTTTGTCTTCGGACCCATCATCTGGGCTCCTCTTTCAGAAATCTGGGGCCGAAGAATCAGCATACTTCCCGCCGTCTTTTGTCTAGCATTATTCTCCATTGGCACTGGCGTAAGCACAAATGCAGCCTCGGTGTTCGTCACCCGCTTTTTTGCAGGCTTTTTCGGCTCTGCCCCGATTAGCAATGTCACCGCCGCACTAGGTGATATATGGAGTAAAGAGACGCGTGGAACCGCAATCAGTCTCTATGCGGTGGCAGTGAACGGCGGCCCGGCGCTAGGTCCAGTGATCGGCGCAGCGCTCTTGTTGAATCCTCATATGGGCTGGCGCTGGACCGCGTATATCCACGCAATCTGGGTCTTTGTCATTTTCACTTTGACCTTCTTCTGTTTGCCAGAGGTATACCCGCCGGTTCTACTCAAGCGCAAAGCACAGCGACTTCGGAAAGAGACTAATGACTCGAGGTTTTATCATCCCCATGAACATTTGAAACTCGACGTCAAATCCGTTCTTACAAAGCAGCTCGCTCGTCCATTGAGAATGCTATTCACTGAGCCGATTGTCACTTGCATTGCCTTCTATGCTTCTTTTGTCTACGGCGTGATGTACCTAACCCTTGAGGTATTTCCAATTGCATTCCAACAATCCCGGGGTTGGAACCATCTTGTCGGCTCTTTGCCGTTCTTGGGATTGTTGATTGGTGTCATATCCTCGGTGGGTCTCAACATCTGGAACCAATATCGCTATAACCGGATATCCAGCGAAGCAAATGGAGAAGCAGTGCCCGAAGCACGACTTCCGCCTATGGCCTTCGGAGCGGTTTTCATTGTTATAGGGCTCTTCTGGTTTGCTTGGACTGCTGAACCATCTCACCACTGGATCCTGCCATGCCTGGCAGCTGTCTTTATAGGCATTGGATTCAATTGCATTTTCCAGCAGTGTTTGAACTTTTTGATTGATGTATATAAGACCTATGCTGCTAGCGCCACAGCGGCTGTTACCCTTCTTCGAAGTTTGCTGGCTGCCGGGCTTCCCTTGGCGGCTAAACCCATGATCAAGGCTTTGGGGATTGGGCCTGCTGTTTCCATTGTTGGAGCTGTGGCTGCGGTTCTATTGCCAGTGCCGTTCTTGTTTATGAAGTACGGCCCAAAGCTGCGGGGATTATCAAAGCTTACGCCTGGAAATTCTTAGACTTGTTGATAACTGTTTTGTTCCAAATTTGTACTAATCAAGACCATAGCTGTCTCATCCATATGTATACTTTTATCTCTGGGAAGAGTTTTGGTGTGCCTTCGGGATGTAAACCGAGAATATATCGTATTCTAAATGTTATCCCTATCTCTGTAGCTAGTCACAATCGTCCAATCGTCCAATCATAGATAGACTCTTGGTTATTGACTATAAACGTACTTTTATTATTTTATATTGTCTTCAAGTTCGTATCCAAAAATCAGTTATTGCATACTATATATATATGTAGTTGTCCGTTTTCTTCAAAAATGCCAAAATATAAATGATAACCGAAAGATCCTCCACCATGAGACCAATGCCTAAATAATCATTGTACGTAATTTAATCACACTCTGCAGTTGCTGGTTGATCCTCTGGGTTTAAGGGTTACCAGGGATGGGCTCAAACTCAAATCTTAGCTCTACTCTATGGCAACAATTCCAAATGGCTGCTCGAGCGATACGGATTGTACCTCTGGGCAAAGATGATATAAGAAAGATGGCGGTTGCTTTGCCTAATTTTGTGCCGAGGAGTTCCTCATACTCACGAGTGCCACGTTCGATTATGAGGCATGGCTCGGATGCCGCAGTATCGAAACTGAGGTCATATCTGGGATAGGCTATCCGCCTGATATATGATGCAGTCTCGTCATTGACGACGGTGCTATACATAATATGCCTCAGAGTGGTAATGAGATGGTCCCTCACATACAGAGCCCTGGCGATTTCATTCCACTGAACGCAATCGTGCCTAAAAATGGAAGTAGCGAAAATTATGCCCGGTCCGATTATGTGTGCGAAGCTATTACTCATTCTTTCAACTCCAAAGCGCTCTAGGATTGCTGGGTCCTTGACTCTGGATGAAAGCGATGTAAAGCGGTACCTATTATCTTCGGTAGTAAGTCCCATAGATTCGGGTTCGCCTCCCTCCAAAAGCTCGCCGAGATTTTGGAAATAAGTTTGTCCAACTTGGAAACGATCTTCTTCCGGGGCGTTGATCAACAAGTCGTCCAGTGTAATGGTCGCTTGGGCAATATTGCAGTTTGGTTCGTTTGGGTCTTCTAACCAAGCTACTAGTTGAGCTCCCTTTCTTCGGTATGTGGCCAGTTCCTCTTCCGTGGGCTTTGGCCACAAGTCGTCATCCACGTCGTAGCCGGAGCCACTGGAACTGGTAGATCTTGCAACAGGAGGAGGAGAACGGTTGAGCCTTGAAGGAGATAGTCGTGGTCCCGCAGGTACTCGTGCTTGAGTCTGCAAGCTCGCCTCATCGATACGTATATGCTTAGCAGGAGAGGAAGTATACTCAGATGTAGAAGCGGGACTCCATTCATGACCTCCCTGCGCAATATCCTCGATGTGGCCCCGCTTCCCGCTGCCAGGGGAGCGCTCACCACCTTGTTCGCCTTGAGGCGCGGGCGTCATGGGTATGTCAGCGGGGGATCGCGAACCGAAGTATAATATTTCATCGGATGAGGTATCACCTTGACCTGTATCATCCTTTTGTAGAAGCGCTGTCTGGCTTCCAGTGGGGGTTCGAGGGTAGGAGAGTAATTCATCACCGGGTTCGGCATCTTGTATGTCAATATCCCTGGGCTCGTTAATATCGATATCACTCATTTCAGGCGTGATTCCTGTGTGAGAGCCTTCTCTTGAAGGCGGGAGTGGGGGGTATTCCTCATCGCTGATGTTACCTTCACTGTCGCCGGCGGTCTTTTGAGCTTTACCTTTGTCCTTCTCCTTGGGCTCAGCTGGCTTGGCGGCTTGATCTAGCTTTAGCTTCGCGGCTTGACTCGGCTTTGTGACTCCACCTCGATTTGAGACTCGACCTCGCCTTGCCAATCGAGTTGGCTTTGAGGATCGAGCTGGCTTTGGTGTTCGAACAATCTCTGAAGCTTTGGGTGGTGGTGGGATTGGGGCTGCGGGGCGCTGAGGGTGCACCACATCAGGTACAACATCAGGTTTAGGTGACGGTTCAGTAAAAGGGAGTAATGGGTCTTGGGGACTCTGGACACGTCTGCTGCGGCGGCAGATGCCCAAGCACTTGTTGATACAGCGGCAGAGTATCGTCATTGTTATCGTTGAGGTAAAGTATACGTCGGACAATTGGATTGTTGGATAATAGTTGGAATAAAAGATAAGGCTGGTAGGATCCGTTGTATTGTGCTTGTTGAATGATATTGTTGGAATGGAGAGCAATAGACAGATATAGGCGAAGTTATATACCTTTAGCCAATGTCTTTGTTTCTGCTTAACATGGGTCTGATCCCTAGTTCTTATAAGGACGAAACATCACGAAAATAGACTCATCTAAAATAAGACCAGGATGTGAACAATGGAGACAACTGCATGGAGAAGAGTGTCTAAGACAAGATAAAGAGACTGGAACTTGGAGGGACAATAAGGGCCGCACAATTTGGGAAATCCAAGGATAGAACTCAAGGAATGGACAAAGAGAAGTCTAACAATGTTTGTCAAATCATACCTAGGAGTCTGAAGTAAATCAAATATAATCAAAGAAAAGGTTGAAACGCTTCCCAAGTCTACTCTAGTTCCTTCAAGGCCGTCAAGCAACCATGTAACGTGCTATTCTCGAATATCCAAGCGATGAACATAGTACATTGTTGAAGGACAAACAAATGCTAATATTAAGTTGCCCCTCAAAGGGGCGAATAATAAAAGAGTTGGAAATTAGAGGTATTGTCAAAGAGCGCACACTATTTGTAGACCTCCAAAATTCCATGAATACTCTTGTTTGACCAAGTCCTTGAAATCACAAAGGTGAGTTCTTGGCTGTGTTGGGGACAACAGTTGAACAATTGGATTCAGTGTTTTCTGAGGATTATCCCATTGCTCCGCTGTAATTGAACCCTCTCGATGCTGAGACATAGCTGGGGGAGATCCTCTCATGCGCAGTTCATCATATTCAGCCGCACTTTGGCGAAGTTGTTGGATCAAAATTTGGATAGACTTTGTTTTGTGATGCAGGCTTTTCTCCAAGTTCTCGTTTTGCCAGGGTGCGCACGGCTCGAATAAAGAATGAAATATTTGACGCAGAATTTTGTCCAATGTCTGTTTCCTTTCATAATCCGCGCGATACAAACTGGCAGGGTGGAACCCTCGAACACAATGTATAAAGTGTTCCTCAAAATGGAAGCCGGACACCTTTTGGCGCTCGGCGTTCATCATCGACGAGCTTAGGTTCAGAATCATGTCATGGTTGAATGAACCCCAGCGTTCATCCTGAAAAGGGCGAAAGCATTGACAAGGACAATAGGTAGCTTGAAATCTCGAATAAAGTCGAGGGTCAGGCCGAACATTTCGGGAATAACCTGATCACGCTTCTCGGGGTGTTCCTCCAACCATTCATTGGCCAACATAGGAAATAAATCTATAATGATTACATCGTCGAGGCGAAGGCCGATCTCCTCTAGGGTATTTTCTAGCCACTTTAGAGTTCGAGTTGCTTCGACCATCTCATCGAATGGAAGGTGGTCATTCTTTGGATTCAAAAGCAAGATGCAGGGGAAATTGCGAGTCCCGCACAGGAGTCTTTGGAAGTTTTCGAATCGTTCTTCCGGCCAGTCATGCTTTTGGTGGAGTTCTTTTGCTCAGTCGAAAAACGAATGTGTTGGAACAATTAGCTCGAGGATTTGTTGGGCGTGAAGAGCAGGCTGGAGTGTAGTTTTTATAAACTCATCCAACGTGGATTGACTTGTGACGGGTCCCTCGCCCACACCGCTTGCACCTCCGCTGATTCTCAGGCGAATGAGTTTGTCTCTGAGAACCTCCTCTGTATCCGTGGTCATTTTGATTGTACTTGCAGATTTTGTCGTCTAATACCACGAAAAGATATATCAAGAGTGGAACCAAGGATACGTTGGAATTAAGAGAAATATGAGGTGTTATACTCGTGATCAGAAATTGATGTGCATGTTATGATGGTGTAGATATTATAAGGCTCGGCGGTAGCAAATAGAGGTAAGCAGCATATTAGCCCAAGGAACATACAATACAGGCCTGTCCAAAGTGACGAGTGAAGAAGCCCTAGTTAGTTATGGTGTTATGGGTTTTGGATAATCTAAGCTGAGTTCGCGGAGGCAGGGATCAACATGTAGGAGGGTGTCAGATCAGAAGTTTAGCCCGGGTAAATAGTCGGATAGGGCAAGTTTTAATAGAGATGATTGGAGTATCCCGGGACGTGATCTATCTAGGCAAGCCGCATGTATGTTGGGTGCCGCTGACGTCCTTAATGTATTAATGGCCCAGCCGGCATCCGAGAGCTGAAACCAGTTCCTGAGACGTACGGAGTACAAAGATATTATTTATTTATTTCCCCGAGGTACTGTCTCTAATCAGTCCCGGGGGGGGGGGGGGTTACAAACCGGTTTCATGTTGCCGGAACATTTATTCCCATCTGATGAGCCTCAAAAGGCGAAGATTGCCTTTGCATCCACCGTACTTTCAGTGTAACATTTTCCATTTACTCGGGTCCATGCGGCGTATTTGGCGTATTTGGCGCATGTCATAACAAAGACCGGGATGTTGTGTTCTGATTGGCCTAGAACATTCGCTTTGAAGTTATCCCGTCTCATTTGCTGACGGGTGGTTGCATCGGTCTTGGCTGGCTTGGCCATGTCATTTGCCATCCAACCGCATTCGTTTTCTACACTCCATAATCCATAATCTATCGGCAGTGGCAGTGCCGAAGGGTTACAATCATGATGTGGTCCGGAGAAAAACGGAAATGAAAAAGGGACCTAAGGAAATAACATACGAAATATGGGATATCAGCATCATTTCAAGGCTTGCGCCGTGTCAAGCCATGATGCAAGCGATGACTACCTATAACGCCGAGGTATTTATTTCCAACAAAGCGGTACATTACATCCAAGCACATTGATGTAGTTAGCGTTGAATTGCGTTGACCAGTCACAACCGACCAAATCCGCCCCCAAAACCTACCCCCATGGAACTTCCCATATCCCCGCGTCGCCCGACGCCTTCCCCGTATCTTGGCCAGCCCCAGACACTGGAGAACACCCCGGTCATCTCGGATTACCGCTTTTGTCAATCCGGGGGAAGAAGAAAGTGGGCTATATAATCCGCTGATCGGCATCTTCATCATGTCCCCCCGTATTTTGTTTCGATCTTCTCATGTTTGGGTATCATGTTCGGCATTCCGAAGTTCTTTGGCTGGAGAGGCCGGTCTCTCAACCTGGCTATCAGTTCCCTTGGTAGTCTTGACTTCTTGTATGATACTATTCACTATTCACTATTCACTATTTTTATTTTTTTGAAACTTGCGACTAACCGCTACAAGGCTTTTTGGTTATGATCAAGGTGTCACGGGTGGTTTGCTAGACCTGCCCTCCTTCATCAAATACTTCCCCGATATCAATCCCAACGATCCAAGTATCGCCGGTGCCGAGTTCCAGTCCGCCCGATCGCAGCGCAGTTTGAATCAAGGTATTGCAGTCGCATCGTATAATCTGGGATGTTTCTTCGGCGCCGTCCTCACTATCTTCATCGGTAATCCGCTTGGTCGTCGAAGGACTATCTTCTGTGGCTGTGTAATCATGGCTACTGGCGCCCTATTGCAATGCACCGCGTATTCTCTACCTCATTTCATTGTCGGCCGAATTGTCACTGGTGTCGGCAATGGCATGAATACAAGTACTGTACCGACATGGCAATCCGAGTCAGCAAAGGCACACGATCGTGGTAAGATGGTGATGATCGAGGGTATGCTCATCACTGGAGGTATCACTCTCAGCTACTGGATTAACTACGGTGAGTTAAAACCCAACTTTGAAATACGCTCACGTTGCAACTACTGATATAATCCTAAATCAGGCATGTCATTCATCGGGGATAAAGAGGTCGCCTGGCGCTTCCCTCTCGCTTTCCAAATTACTTTCGCTATCATTATCTTCTGCTCTATTCTCAACCTGCCCGAGTCTCCAAGATGGCTTGTTATGCAAGGCCGGACAGAAGAAGCTTTGGAGATTCTCGAGTGTCTAAATGAGAAATCTCGGGATGACCCTTACATCAAGAACGAGCTCATCGCCATCGAGGAAACTGTCAAGGAAATGAACAAGGGCTCTTATAGAAGTCTGTTTAAGATGAGCGAGTATCGAGAATTCCATCGCGTGGCACTTGCCTATGTCAACCAGATGTTCCAGCAGATTTCTGGAATTAATCTTATCACTTACTACGTGAGAATCTCTACCCCCTCAACTAATATGCTAGCCCTATACTAATCAACTTCACTAGGCTCCTTCACTATACGCCGAAATTGGTCTTGGAGGCGGCAACCTTCCAAAGTTGCTAGCTGCTTGCAACGGCACGGAGTACTTGATGGCTGCATTTATTCCTATTTTCATTATCGAAAAAGTTGGACGTCGCCCCCTGATGCTGTTCGGCGTATGTCACCCACTAACACCCCGTATCAATCCCCCATCAGCTAACCAAGAATTATAAAGGCCGCCGGCATGTCAATTTCAATGGCCGTCCTAGCCGGCACCAACTACCGCTTGACCGTACTAAATGATAGTCGCGCCGGTATTGGACAAGCAGTGTTCCTATTCGTCTTCAACACCTTCTTCGCCATCGGTTGGCTCGGAATGACCTGGTTGTACCCAGCCGAGATCGTACCTCTACGAATCCGTGCTCCAACCAACGCACTCTCCACCAGCGCCAACTGGATCTTCAATTTCATGGTCGTGATGATTACACCCGTTGCATTCGAAAATATCGGATACAAGACCTATGTCATTTTCGCTGTCATGTAAGATCTACTATCCGCCAAGCCTGCATTAACTCATAACTTGGAACTAACAACGGACAGAAACGCATTCATGTTCCCATGTGTATACTTCTTCTTCCCTGAGACTCGATACCGTTCCCTGGAAGAGATGGATGCCATCTTCAAGAAGTCTACTAATATCTTTGACGTCGTTACTATCTCCGTTAAAGAACCTTACCGCTACGATAAGCACGGCGAGCTCAAACCTGAGTATCTTGAGGAGGCCATCCGTCATGCGAGCGCTGATGTGCATATCGCCGGCGAGAAGTTTGATAGCGATGAGAGTGGTCATGAGATCAAGTCTTGAGTGATTGGAGGATGACGTTGGTTGTGTATGTTGGTGGATCTTGTTTATACCCGTGGTGCCAGTGTGATTTAATACTAGTATCTCACTGAACCCATTTCTATATATATGGTTTTTAGATGTAAAGGGAGGTAATGACAAACTTTCTACGTCGAATTTTGATTATAGGGTCAATATATGTTGATATATATCTACAAAATGAACTTTCCTTTTTATGATGATAGGCAGTAATTCTCTTTTGAAGTGGACAAATCACTGTCTTCGGCGCTCACCGATACTGAATATATCGGAGGGGGACTGCGAATTACCCTATTAGTACGCAGTCCCATAGCGCTCAGGGTTCAAAACTCTTTTTGGGGGGGAATGGGTGCCCGAATGCCTTGTTTTAGAACGGCAGAAAATTAAGATACCTGAATTACTATTACGGTGACTTGCATTCTATTTTTGTCAATCAACCTTTTTAGATGTCTTTTTTAGATGTCTTTTTGGATGTCTTTTTATATTTCTTTTTAGGTGTATAGGAAGGACGTTCACAACTGTCAAAAATGAACCTTTTGATCTCACACAAAAGCTTCACTTTTGACACTTGCAAACCGTCCAAAAGATGAAGAGATCTCCATTTGTATGGGATCAAAACTTCACTTTTGACAGTTGTAGTATTAATAAATTTACCATACAGTGTAACAGAGCGATGTAGAAAGCGGTACTAAATAAGGCATTCAGACATCAATAACCCCTCTAAAAAGGAGTTTTGAACCCTGAGTGCTATCTATGGGACTGCGTATTGCGTCTGTCCGCCTCCTGCAACTCTGTACTGCCCTTCGTATCCAGTTAGGATTACGATTGAGTCGAAAGCTGCTCCCATAGCATTATGAATATTATTGGCGAGGTCGAGAACGTCCCGGGCATTGGCATCGTTCATGTATGACGTTCCACATATGCTCTGCTGCCCGTGTTCCGAATTGAGGAAGGCGACGTTGGAGTCGATGTCGAAGTTCCGCTTGTTGAATGTCTTGACAAGGTTGACCAAACCAGTGGGGTCGATCTTGTGTCGAAATCCCAACGCAGCATTTCCTGGTGGAAAACGGTAGTCGCTAAATCGTGGATGTCCCCTGCTAATCTGCGCTGTACAATCACAATCAGTTTCCCGACGTCGTATCCCGCGGTGATGAGTCGAGCGAGAAGGGAAACAGCCAGTTGGGACCTGAAGGGGTTTTCCTCGGTAGTCGACACAATCGTTGGGCCCAGTTGCTTAGGATCCCCGAAAAATCCGAAGGCAATCGGGAACAAGTAAACCAGGATTGGCAAAATCTCTGGTTCTTTCATCTTCGTAGCCTCCTCAAACGCCACAAAAGAGGCATGCAGACTATGATATAGAGTGGGCTGAGCGATTGTCGAAGGGCAAGAAAGGCGCTAGTCCTCATTACATCTATAAAACCGCCTATACGGAATCACCACGATTATCCCCCAAAACACCACGCACAACCGTGGTCTTTCCGCTGTCCCCTGAATTACACCATATATTGCACGCTAGCAATGTATTAACATAAGGACACCGATGGATGAAAATGGTAAAATTCGTGAGTAAATTGTAATTCTACATAGCTATGAATGTAAACTATCTGTGTTGGAACAAGTCGAAGGATCCGGGTATTCCAGCTCATCTCAGCGTGACACGCATATTATGGGAGATCGATGTTAATCAAGGAACTCGAGGAAGATGCTTGCAACTTTGAATCGAAGAGAAACAAAAAGAAAAAAAATAGAAAAAAATGGTTGTAGAACACAACCCAAATAAAAAATGAGGCAAAAGAAAAAAAAGGTAGGTATGAAAAGACGGCCGGCCTTTTGTTAACATTACAAGGATGCCAGGGGAATGGAAATACAGACAAGACGGCATGCAAGACACGGACGGAAGATTCAGAAGATGAAAACGAAAAGACGGATAAAGGATTCAGATGCGGAGATATGCATCCAGCGCAAAGCATAGATTCAAGGAGGGTTCGTTCGTCACGGACGCGGGCTGTAGGGGGAATATCAAGATCGAGGCGAACAATGTGGTCATATTAGGCAAGCTCATTTCCGTCCAGCGGGGACACTGACACGTCAGTGGGAATGCCTATGTTCTGCATAAGACGGAGGCTTGATGCGGAGGTGTGGGTCATTCAGATTAAGCGTCATGGGTGGGGACTGGCTTTCGCGAGATCGAGCCTGACGGAGAAGTCGGCGGGGAAGTCGGCGGGGAATTCGGAAGGGCTGGAAGATCGCTGGTGGGAGCGGGAGTAGGAGCGGCTAGTGGACTTGGCATTGGCACAGCAGCGGGAGCAGGCGCAGGAGCCGCTGGGGGACTGGAAACCTGCAGCGCGGCGGGGGCAGGAGCGGGAGCAGGATCAGCAGCGGCCAATGGACTTGAAACGGAAGGCGCAGCGGGAGCGGGGGCCGCAGGGGCAGGAGCGGCCAATGGACTTGAAACAGCAGGTGCGGCGGGCGCTGCCATAGGCGGAGCGACATTGCTGGCACTGTTGCTGCGTTGGCGTTGATTGACAGGCATCACAGGACGCTGCATTCCAGGAGCTCCGTATGGACCAGGGCTCATCGAGCGCAGGCCCGGCATGCCGCCAGGTCCGGGAGACATTGAACGTGGGACAGGTCGTCCTCCTGGTCCAGGAGACATTGAGCGAGGACCGGGAGACATTGAGCGAGGGCCGGGAGACATTGAGCGAGGGCCAGGCATACCTCCAGGTCCGGGGGACATTGAGCGAGGGCCGGGAGACATTGAGCGAGGACCAGGCATTCCTCTAGGCCCAGGCGACATGGAGCGGGGAACTGGCGGGAACTGAACAGCAGATCCGGGGCCAGGGTAAGGACGACCGGGCGGAGGTCCAGGGAAGCCAGGGCCACCGGGGGATCTCGGACGGGCATCCTGGGGATAGAATCGTGGACCTAGAGGACCCCCGGGGATCATTGGGCGACCGTCAGGGCCCATGATGGGTGGGCCGCGAGAGCCGGGAGGGCCAGGGGGCGGGCGGGCGCGAGGCATCACAGGGCGAGCCGAGAGGCAAGACCGTGGGGCAACTCCTTGCTGGGTATTATTAAGGCGCATGCAGAGAGCCCATCCATCGTCGTACTCGTGAACCAAGCGCACAAGCGCCCCTGAGCGAAGTCCAAGCTCATCTTCCATAGAGGGATTGAAATCCAGTTGCACACGGTAAACATTGTTAGGGGGTGGTGGGCCAGCAGCCATGGCGCCTGCAGCACCAGCAGCGACAGCTGATGCAGCGGCAGCATCGGTAGGGATGGCAGAGGCAGCGGTAGTGTCGGTAGGTATTGTCGCGGATTGGGTTGAGCTAGTGGGGGAATGGCCGCGTGACTCGGCGGAATGGTAGCGCTCCGAATCATTAGACGCTCGAGATGAAGCGGCAGCACCTGCTGCAACACCCACGGCTGCGGCACCGACCGCGACAGCTGCGACAGTCGATGCAGATGTACCAGATGTACCGGTGATCGATTCAGACGTTCCAGTGGCTGATTCGGCAACAGAAGGCGTGGTCGGCGTAACAGGGGTAACAGGGGTGGTAGCTGGGTTGAAAGGATTGACAGGGTCACTGAAGGGGTCAGAGTGGCCCCCAGCAGACTTCGGCGGAGTAGGAGGCGGCGATTCGCCAGTAAGATTACGAGAGGCGACGGCGGCCGAGCCAGCTGCAGCACCTGCAACAGCAGCGGTGGCGGGGTTCAAGGCACCGCTGCCGCTCAGATCAGGCGCGAATTGAGTGACGGGACGAACATTAAGCTGCGGGGGAGTCGAAGGCGTCTGCGGCTTGGAAGGAGGAGGCGGTGGGAAAGAAGCAGCGATACCCTCTGGCAGGCCTTCGCCGCCGAATGCCTTCTCATTCTCCTGCTGATATCCCTCCTGGCTTCTCTTCTTCTTGCGGATAAAGAAGAAAATCAGGGCAGCGATCACACCAACACCAAAGATGACACCGATGGCCACACCAGCCTTCGCACCACCAGTCATACCCTCGGAAGTAGTAGTTCCAAGAGCAGTGGTCGAGGCCGATGCGGCAGAGTTACTGGCCGATCCGGTTGAGGTTGCCGCCAGGAGATCGTTGACATTCTGGGAAGATTCCGAGGTGGATGATGCCGAAGTAACAAAGGAGGTTGCTGTGATCGGAGCCTCCGACTCACTGGTAGCGGTTGCTTTCTTGGTGGTCGTTTCAGCCTTGGTAGTCTCGGTGGTCTCGGTGGTCTCCTCTTTAGTTTCATGAGTGGTGTGGGCCACGGTCTCTTTGGTGGTAGTCGGTTCCTCCTTCGTCTTCGTTGTGGTCACCTCATCCGTAGATTTGGTCTCGGTTGTTTGTTCCTTGGTCCTTGTAGGCGCGACAGGAGCACCAACACCGGCGTGCGCTTCGGTAGCAGTGGTGTGTTCGATGCCGGTTACATAACCTCCCACTTCACCTACAAAGTCCGGATCCACGGTCTTGTAAACGATCACGACATCGGCTCGCTCCTCGATGACTCCTCGTTCTTCAACATTTCCTCGCTCCTCTAATTCCTCCACATTGCGTGCATGGTTGTGGTGTGCATGCCCGTGCATGTTGTTGGCTCCAGTATCCTAGGATAACGTGAAGCGGCGATGAAGGTTAGGGATGGAAATTCAGCGGGTATGGATCCTAAAGAGAGGGATAGCCCAGATTCCAACGCGAGCGATTTCCGAGAATCCGCGTCTCTGGGTCGATTCCAGCTGTATGGAATGTGGATGGAAAAGAAAGAATGGACGACTGAGATCGAGCACCGCCGATCGTCAAGTCGAGAATAAAAGAAAGGACGTCGACTTCCAGGTCGTACAAATTGAAAGAAAGGAAGGAAAAGGATAAAAGAAGCAAACAGCAACCTTGGAAAAGAGAAAAGCCTCAATACGAGAGGGCCCTGGAGTACCACGAGGAACCGAAATGAGATCTTGGGACCCTGTGTGTATACAATAACATGCTAACTCAAATAGGCAGCGATGATCTCTCTGTCCCTTGTTCTGATTGGCTTCCAAATGGTGCCTGACCCGAAGGAGTTACGAGACCCACGGCTGAGAACCCTTGCAGATCCACTTTACTTTAACTGGCCGGGCCTTTCCAAGGTTTAATGCGCATTTGATGGCTTGGATGGCTAGGATGGCCTGTGTTGAACTCATCAACTTTTTACTCCTCTATACGGAGTACTATGTATAGTGTAGTGCAGCTTAGAATATCCAATGATCTAATTTACAAATTCTTGGCAAAATACACGGGACGTCAACAAATTCATTACTCGGCTCTTGTTAGCTCCATTTGCCCGCCCCCAAACGGCACATTCGCTAAAGTGTAGCCCCCGAGGGGCACAGACTTCTCCATGGTTGTTTCACCCTAAGGACAACAGCCACATTTAATTGATCGCTCACACAGCCCGTAATTTCCGGCGGTGCCGGAAATTCAATTTTAATCAAAGTCAATTTAATCAAAATAATGCATGAGCCTTGTGTGCGTGATTGCTGCCTCCCATGCAGGTCCCTCAGGGGCTACGCTGCACCTCGGAAAAACATTCGTATTAATATTTTGTTACCTAAATGTAAGGTACAAATGCTGTAGTACATCTCCATATTTTGTACTCCATTATGGTGTATAAATTACTTTACTTGAGTATGCATCTGTATGTTAATAATTCAGTCGCAAGTTCCACGCTTGTGATTTCCCGATCCACTCGTGCGGTATAACCCGAGGCGCGATGAAGTGTGGCGTAGCTCCATCCATCCCCCCCATATCGTACCACTGCCTCAAGTCCAAGCAAAATATGGGTGGGCAAGGGCCTAAGCCTATGGTTAGAGGTTATTGTAAGACATCAGATCAGGTCACATACCTCTGTTGCCGAGAGTCTTTCGCTGCTCTCGTAGCGCAATAGGTGGCTGACTAAATCACGGCCATTCGAGGATGCACCCGGGAGGATGTCCTCCCAAGGCTGCGTGGGGAACGAGTGGAATTCCACTTTCCCCCAATCTGGCAAGACCTGGACTTCCTATTCAATGGTTATAAACCACTTTTCCATTAGTGACAGATGGGATTCTTACCGGCCAGCGCTGTTCATCCGGAGTGCCCAGTAGTTTGAAGATGGAGAAAATCAGCGACAGATCGCTGCCCACGGGCCCAGAGTCGAAGAGCTGGTGGTGGCCGACGGCAATGGCTTCTGCCACTACACAGCCGGCGGCCCACATGTCGAGGGATGCTCCGTACTCTTTGAACCCAAAGAGAATCTCTGGTGGTCGATAACAGGTGGTGCCCACATCAGTGATTTTCTGCGTGGGTAGCTCAGACCCCGCATCGCCTTGTTTCCATGAAATGCCAAAGTCTGCCAAGTAGGCTGGTCCATTGAGGGAGTCCATCAGAATATTAGAAGGCTTAATGTCCCGATGAAGTATACCCATGCTGTGGAGATAGGCAAGGGCACAGAACAGGTCTCGCAGAATCGATCGTGTTTGAGCGGCAGTTACCATGCCTCGCCGGAGCAACTGCTCGAAGTCATATCGCATAAAAGGAAACACCAAGACAAACCTGCCACCATCAAGACTAAATGTCTCAATCAATGGAATTATATGCGGGTGAGAAGCTTCGCGCAACAGCCGTGCTTCGCGGTGGGCATCATGGGGGGCTATCATCATATGGGGAATAGTGACTTTCACTGCCCGAACAGTCCCATCTTCCAGCTTTGATCTGTAGATGGAGGAGTGGAGGCCACCATAGTGGTGGGAACAAGATCGATATTGACCGATCACTTCCCCAGTTGAGGTCTCTGATTCTTCATAGTCATCCTCGACATGCTGTGGGCTGCTAGTGACCACCTTTTTGGACCCTGCTAATTCAGCTTCATCGATCGCCTTTTGGCAGATGGAATCATATTCATCCTGGATGGAACAGTCTCAGTTGGAATGATTTTTATGTCAATTTTTAGAAGGCGCAGAACTCACTTTTGAGGTCGCCTTGTCATACGCCTCGGTTTCAAGCTCCTTCGCTTGGGCCATAGCTTCTGCAAATGCGGAGGCAGGCGAGGAAGAAGCTTGCTGGTAAGCCGTTGTGCTACACGCGAATCAATCGAGTGCTCATGTTGACCTATACGGAGACGTCGCTTACAGAGACTGTATGGCTCGCAGCCGGTCTGTGAAGCCGAAATTGACCTTCCAAGACATGGTGGACGAGAACCACTGCTAACCGAGGTAGTGTGACTTCTAACTTACACTTCCTTGCCGTTAATGTACCAATGTATAGCCAATAATCACAGCGAAGTAAATATAGGGGGAGATATATTCTATCATGGCGAGTTGCTATCAGATTTCAACCTGAGGCAGCAAGGCGCCAACATCAACCATCAACCGCGTGGATGATGTCATGTGACCAATCAAGGAGTGGTTACAATTCTGTGACGTAAATAACAGCCATTTAGGCATTGTGGTTGATTGGAGACCGCCAAGTACTGTATTACCATAACACCCTCCGTCATTCCATCCCCATTGCCGTCCTCGGCCAACATCGAATGACACGCTACCAACTGACACTGGCATTCGATCCCGATCCCGCATTCATTTCCCTTAGTTGATTGGGCTATTCTTGCCGCGAGCACAGGAATCTCTTGGTTTTCTCTTTCATGTTATGCGCTCCGTGCGCTACCTTGCTCAACACCTCAATACCCCGGAATCTGAATCATGGACCTCTCACGGCAAGAGTACCCCAACCTGCTGGTAAGATTAAGCAACGCGAGCTTTGTGGCTGTCTAGCAAAGTATTTAGATACCGATAATTGATGGCATTTCTTTTATCTAGGCCACCCTGCATCCCGGCCAAGCTACGACCGTCCTGAGCGATCGCATTCGAGTAATTAACAAGGTCAATGCGGATATCGCGGATTATCTACAGGTATGACAACCTGCGACTCGACCCGACCAGATTGCTGGAATGGGATCTACAACTGGGACCGGCATTGATGTTGACAAATCGGCGATAGGAACGACGCCGGGTTGAAGAAGCATACGCCCAAGGGTTACGGAAGCTAGCGCATCGGCCACAGTTGGACAATGGAGCTGCTCTTGGGTAAATTGACCTTTCCCTGGAAGATTTAAGTTCTTCTGCGCCCGGAGATGATTCTGACCTGTGAAACTAGCATTTTCCAAATCCCCTGGCAGCGCATCATCAGTGCCACCGAAACGCTTGCCGTGTCGCACGAGACCCTTGCGACCAAGATCGAAGAGGATGTCGAACGACCTCTGAGGGAATTTACCACCAAGAATCCAGAGATGAAGTCGATGCCTGGCATCCAGAGTAATCTGGCGGGGTTGGCGAAGAATGTGGAGACGGCGCAGAAGAAGGTGGACAAGGCTAGGGCGAAGGGTGTCAAAGGCGCAGACAAACTTTCTAGCGAGATTGCCAATGCCGAAGAAGTCCATCAGCAATGGGATTCGCGGGCTCCCTTTGTTTATGAGCAGCTTCAGGCCGCCGATGAGACCCGGCTCAACCACCTTCGGGATGTGCTAACTCAACTAGAGACCCATGAGCTTGATCAAGTCGAGCGTGGTCGCCAGGCCGCTGAAAGCTGCTTGAATATTCTCCTCAATGTGGAAACAGCGGATGAGATCAAAACCTTTGCTGCTAGAATGGTGGGTCCGCGGGTCCCTGTGACGCAGACCATCGCCAGAAGTCACACTGAACGGGCAGAGACACCTTCCACAATTGAGCCACTATCTGAGCGAACCCAGACTGCGCCGCCCGAGCGTCATTTCTCCACGCCACCAACAGAGGCACCGCTTCCGCCCCCTCCACCCTTCCAGGATGATGCGGCAAGCCAACTTTCAGAGCCATCCGATAGACCTGCTGTCGCTCAGACACCGCCAGGTAAGTTTTACAATTGGGTTACGATCCCACCCTCGATGCAAGATTGACGTTCTCACGATTTGTCTAGTACCGGAAGCACAGCCGCGGCATACTCCCTTGGGGGGACTGAGACGTCTTGGCACTGTTATGAATAGGAGAAAGAGCATTGTCGGACCCTCGGCTGGAACTTTTGACCGAAAGGCAGACAAGAAACGTAGTCCCTTTGCTGCATTCAAGCGAGCCGACTCCTCTCGCGATATGCAAATACCTGAGTCTCCCCCCATGACTGCCACTGACCGTCCGGGGACATCCTTCACCGATCAATCATCCTTGCGGAATCCTAGTGTGTCGCAGGATCACGCCGGATTGGACACTACTGGAGCTGTGCCTGAAGTGCACCCAGAGACCCCCAGAAATGGAGCTGCGCCAGAAGCTCTTGGGTTCACCAATAACCATGTCAATCAGGTAATTTGCGAACCAGCAATTTAAAAATTGAAGTGCAACAATCACTGACTAATCTTTTGTTTAGCCACATGTTGATTCAGAAGGGTTCACCCAGCGCCCTGCAACCATTGACGAGATCACGCGTGCGCAGAACGAGGCGGCGGGGTAGGTGACCTTGTGCCAATTGTGATAAACAAATGCTGACAATCACAACAGCCTAGATGAATCTGGACTGAATTTGACGATTCGAGATCAGCCCATTTTCGAGGATGAGAGCCAAGCGAAGCGGGCCATGGATGATATGGCAAATACCCTCCGAATGGTTAGTGACAGGCCTTACCACTACTTAGGCATTGTGTATAATACTTACTTTCTTATACAGCGGGCTCCGCAGACAGGAATGAGACGTAATGCAGGCACCATTCGCGGACGCCGCGATGTTCGCAATACAATGTTCATTGCTTCACCTGGCAATGAGCATCCACCATCTTCAGCAGGATCGGAGTCTCAACCACCAACCTCGCCAATCAGGCATATAACCTCCCCCAGCATTGCCCCCAGCACTGCTACCGATGATCACACTTTATCGGATACCACCTCGGTTCGCTCCGGACACGCTACGCCTGGTCCGGGAGCTTCGGTCCATCCTGATCTATACGAATCGGGCCTGAATGCTTCAGTCATTGAAACCATCAACGCATGGTTTTCAGAGGGTAACGTTACCAAGTCTTTCGTTGTTGGTGAGCTTGCTCTAGCAAACAACCCTACACCTGGTACTACGGTAGACCATACACGCATCAGACTCGATAACTTCCAAGTGCTGGAAAAGGTAGCCGCAAACCCCCACTTTGTGCAGGAGGTTTCCACAGACGCTGGCGATGACAAGAGAGGCGAATACGATATCCAGCTGGGCAGCATTTCCCGCCCCATGCCGACAGTCGCATTTAAATATCAACTGCATATCGATCCAGCCAATCCCTCCGCCTACTGCCCCGTGATATTCAAGCCAGTCTGGAACTTAGAAGAATCACAGGCGAGCGCTATCATCTACTATACGCTCAACCCATCCTTCCTCTCCCACACAGCCGAGTCAATTACCCTCAAGAACCTGGTCTTGACTATCAATTTGGACACAGCCACCGAGGATAAAACTACCAAGCAGCCACGCGAGTCAGTCGCCCACGCCATCAGCGCCGCCATGTACCCTAATACAGGCGCCACCTTCCGTCGCAAAACCTCCACCGTCACTTGGAGAATCCCGGAGCTGGAAGTCAAGGCCCCCACCACCCCAGGCGCAGACAGCAAATTCCTTGTCCGCTTCGTGACGTCCACCCCCGGACCCCGCAAGGGTACAGTCGAAGCAAAGTTCGAGCTCCGCGGCGCCGAATCCTCTTCTCAGCTTGGTATCAGCCGTACTACATCAGACGCAGAGCAGAAGGAAGCTGACCCTTTCGCCGACGAGGGGCGTGAGTCCCCGCTGCCCGCGGTTTCATGGCTGGGCGTCCCGACTACACGCAAGCTGATCGGTGGAAAGTATGTCTCTTCCTAAATATGTCTTGAGCAAGGCGGGATGGGATGGAGCTATCCGCGCCTGGTCGTATATATTCCCCTCTTTTATGCAATCGTTCTTATGTTATCTGTCCACTGTTTGGATTACGTGTCAGGATAGGCATCCCTACAGAAAGGGCCCCAAACTGGACCATTACAATCTTAGCATGATGCCATTACCTCTTTTTCCATTTGTTTTCCTCTGTCTTCCCCTCCTCGTCTCTTGTGTTCTGAGTATGCAAATAGCGATTTTGTTATTTATGAATTTTGCTCGTTGTCTGTTGGGTTTGCATCTTGTTTTGTGTAGTTAGGCATTTGCTTCGCGTACATATGTATGTAGCTCTATATACTATTTCAAAGCACAGGGTGATTGCTGGGCAGTGACTGGGCACTTAATCATGCTTAATAGGCATTCACATGGTCCATCAATGCCTACTTGGTGCAGCATCCAGCCTCTATGGCTTCCCCTTGTTGTCTCTGCTCTATTCTTGAAAATTTACAATAATATCGAAAGGAGAGAAAACTGGAATTCACCGAAAGGCTGTACATCAGAGAGATTTATAGCGCTGGTATCATTAATTATCTAGACTTAATGCCTGTTCTCCTTCTAATGTCTGGGAGGATCTCTAGGTCTACCAGGACCGCCAAGTCTACCGCAGCAATAGTAGAGCTATCGGAGAAAGAACATACGATCACGACCACTGCTCCTTGCTCTCCTCGATCCAGTCTTTGAAATCCTTCATCCCAGAATACAGCTGACGGCATGCTGCAACATCACCTCCATACCCTTCATGTTCAAACCAACGGAACATATCGCCCACAGTTCCCTTCAACAAGAACTTGACTGTAGAAGCCACAGGGCAGGGAGCCATGGGCATAGATGATCCCACGACAGCCTTGAACGTAGCTTCAGCCTCTCTTTGGGTTAGCTCATCGCCTGCCAATGTGAGGCCAACATTGCGGTACTCATCAGGATTCATGAAGCTGTATGCCGCAACCCGACCAATATCCTGGGTCGATACGAACTGCAACTTCTTATCTCCCATTTGTTCCCACATGCGGGCGAATCCCTTCCCATGGATATCGGTAGTGAGATTCTCAAAGAACGTCACGGGCCGTAGGATCGTGTATGTCATCTGTTGCGGGCTAGCCGCGGCCCTGTCCACCAAGTGCTTCTCAATGTGGTGTTTGGCAGCAAAGTTTCTGACTTTGGTAGGATTAACGGGCGACTTCTCCGGCCCGCCGCGATCACCCGACGAGTAGACGAAATGGCGCACCCCATGAGCAACTGCGGCGTCGACAATGGCCTTGCCTTGCTGCTCCTCGGTGTCTGAGTTAACCTGCACGCTGTACACGCCCCAAACAGGGCTGACTTTTTGGAAGATCGCCTCGGGTTGGGCTATGTCGCCGTCCACGACGGAGACATTGAAATTCGCGCCCAGTTTCAGCGCGCGGGGGCTGGTCACGTCGCGCGTTACGGCGACGATGTTGAACCCGGCTGTGTCGGGGGCGGATAGGAGGCTCTGGATGAGAGCGCCGCCTTGCTTGCCGGTGGCGCCGGTGACTAGAACGGTCTTTCGTGGGGCAGACATTCTCAAATTTGAAATTGTAAACAAGGAGGGGTTGTTATGCTGTTATGAATGTTGAGGCTGGATGCTTCACCCCCACTTAAAGGCTTATTGACTAGGTGGGTTTCGGGGCTGTAATTGCGCTAGGCCAGTATTGGAGGAACGCTAGAGCTAATAGGGGGATGACTGCATCAGCTATACGAGGTAATTTTAAATGAATGTCGTAGAAACGATCCGAGGTAGCGCACTGCTAGAGGCTACCATAGATACCGCCGGCGCGCTCATTGTAATTGGCCAATGCTAGAGATTGAAGGCCTTACAGCTAAGTAAAAAGAAATGTCATTTTGGAGAGTATACATGACTATAGAGTGAGGATATATGCGTGCTTTCATTCGATGTTTTCAGGACTCCTTTCACCGCATGCTTACCTAGCTCATCGAGATTTCCTATACCCGGCAACTCAAGCACGCTAATATCGAACTCGAATTACTGCCTGCACCAGCCTCGAGGATGCAAAAATTAGGTTTACTGTGGGCCCGGGGGCGGATGAATTGGAATCGGCACACAGCGTCCGGGGCTATATATAGCTTTAGAAGAGTATTGTCAGGTTACATGTATCCTGTGCTGTCTCGACTTTTGCCAAGTAACGTCCTATCAGGGTTAGTGTAATCATAGTTTCTGAAGTCGGCCACGTACTTGCAGCCAGCCATCTCATGCCCAGATAGCCCAGTAGGGCTTTCAGGGGACGGATTGATGGCTCCAGATCGACACCCCCAGCTAGCCTGGCATAGTTAAGGCACACCATAGCGGCCTTGTGTAGACAATGGGGGAGAAACACGGACAAAGTCGCCATCTCAATCGAGGGAGAGGTTTCCGCCCCTCGTGCAATCTCGTAGACGAGAGACTTGAGAATATTGAGTGACGTATGAATACAACACTCATTGTCGGGGATATACGTGTGAGATCCAACCTCTAAGGTTTCGAGCATGGCACTAATTAGTAGCGTTGGGGTTAGTCACTTAGTTCTGAACTTGGGCTGGTCAGTATCACCTTCTACATATCGCCAATGCGCTATCCGACAGAGGATGCGGGTTAGAATCACCGCTTTGTAAGGTCGACAGAAACGAGGTCAAGGATTTGAGGATCTGGACCGCCTCGATGCCATCGAAAAGGGAATTCGATTGGGTCAAATGGACATGAACCAACACCTGGTTCAAGAGCTGGGATGCGTGAGCTAACTTGGTGAATGAATCCATTTTCACCTTCGCCCAATCTTCAGCGTCCTAGTTTCGGATTGATTTTTAGACGAAGTTGACTTGGGGATTCGCAGTCGGTTGGTCAGTCACTTACCCTGTTGCACCCCACCGCGTCTATGGGTCGTCCTCTGTAATTACTGGGTACTTGGCCATTTTCCAGCGAGACATATCTACCAAGGGCTCTTGTGTCAGTATGAATACGATCTGATGTGCATCCTCGGGGGCTAGATCTGACCTGTCATGGTAATGCCGCGCCAGGTCTGTTGTGCCTCCTCAGCTTTCTGTGGGTCCCGGAAGACCTTGCGCGGGTCATCGCAGGGGGCATTTATCCCCAGGGAGATTGCGGTGCGTACATTGGCCGCGGTGGAGACATATGCGGCGGGATACATGGCATGACCGATCTCGAAGATCGTCAGGAGAAGACGACTTTGCAACATTTCTAACAAATTCGTCCTCATCGCCTCGAGAAGAGCCACAAAGCTCTTGAGAGAAGCATACATCGATCGGGTCGAGAGGGGAAGCTCTTCTCCCACAGGCTCTTTACAAACAAGGGCCATACAGAGAGTCAAGAAGCTCAAGTCGGATGGGGCAGTGGCCGTCTGGACGCGTACGTTTGATAACCGGATATTATAGCAGGTCTCCGACACAATAGGGAACCATATATGTACAGTTCGGAAATACAAGGCTGCAGCAGCTTGCAGTTGCATCCATCGCCCACGATTAATGAGACCTGAGCTTCGAGTGTATGACGCAGGTTGGAGGGGGTCAAGTCGGCCCAATCTGGCAGAGGTAGCAGACGAGGGGCTTCAGCTGGAAGGAGATAGTCACAAGGCTTATTCAATATAAATTGCTTAGCATGCATCGCCTACAGCCTTAGGTGATAAACGCACCTTTTACAAAGGGTACAGCGGGGAAGAATCTTGTCACATTTTCGTTTCTGTCTCCGACAGCGAAGACAGGCCTGATCGGCCGACATGGTTACATGTGCGGGTGTGGGTGCGGAGGCTAAACCCTTAAATAACATGGCGTGGAGATAACCTTAATGGATTCCAGCCCGAGGTCTTCTGTATCAAGCCTAATCCGGTTTAGACTCCGCGCCCGCATCCGCACCCGCATATCTACGTAGAATCTAGATCTATGGAGACACATTGATATATATATTACTAGGTCTCCCTCAAATATTATAAAGGCAGGCTTTCCAGTATTTCCAATTCATTGCATTTTCATAGCAATGGAGATGATCCGCAACGTTGCCATTGCAGGGGTATGTTGAGCAATCATTATCTTGTTTTAATCGTGACTTATAATTCATACTTAGGCTTCCGGAGCCCTGGGCTCCCCTATTTTTCATGCACTTCTCCAGAGCGAACTCTTTGATGTGACTGTTTTGGCACGCTTATCGTCTCAAGCACAATTCCCGGCGTCTGTCAATGTAATCCGCGTGGATTACATTTCGGTCCCAGACCTCACGATGGCTCTGGCCGGCCAGGATGCCGTGGTCTCAGTCCTGACAACTAGTGACATGGAGACACAGATCCCGCTGATCGAGGCCGCAGTGAAAGCTGGAGTGAGGAGGTTCCTTCCCTCCGAGTTCTGTGCGAACATTGGCAATCCCAAGGCGGCCAGTTTACCTGTCTACCACTCCAAGCTTGCGATACACGACGTCATCCAGCAACAGGCTCGGGACCACCCCCATTTTACATATACTTTGATTCGAAATGGACCTTTCCTCGACTGGAGCATGGGATATGGTTTCTTTTTCAATCTCAAGGGAGGATCGACACCCAGGCCGTGGTGGAGGTCATATGTCACTTGAAGGAGACACAGAATAGAGCGGTATTTGTGCAAGACCTCGTCACGACCCAGAGGACGATGCTGGCCATTGCCCAGAAGGTTTCACCGGATCGCAAATGGACCCCGACAGACGTGAGCACCTCCGACATGGAGACCATGGCGCGGGACAAATACGCCAACGGGACAATAGATATGGAAGCCTCGATGGGATTCTTTTGCTGCTCGGTCTTTGGGGAGGGATACGGGCTAGAGTTCCAGGAGGTGGATAATAAACTACTCGGGATATCGTTGAAAACGGACGCTGATATGGAGGAGTTAATGCTGGGAGTCATTCCCGGCAGATACTAGTGCTCATTTCAGCCATGTCGTTATCTTAGCTGTATAAAGCCTGCTCGCTCTATTTCCTATCTTCACTATGTAACGCATTCGGGAAGTGGGTGGCCCATGAAAGCCAGTCTGCTCGTAGGAAAATTGGGTTAAACTGGTCATCTAGATAAACAAAACAATAAAACAAGATTTTTGCGGAAGCATCTGCGAAAAATAAACATTGAGGAGCCTCGGGCTAACTCACTAATAAATTAAGGAGACTATTCTTCTGGTAGTTGATGAATCCTGCGTAGGCAATGTGATGTTGTATGCCCAAACTTGGCCCTGCGTATTCGGAGAATTTTCGGTTCTGAGCATCGGAGTTCCACCTCGTACGCAGCGGTATAGCGCTCGGGGTTCAAACCCCCACACCGGGCAGCAAGCTTGATCCCTCGTCTCCGGCATTTGGCGCCCGAGTCTGAGTAAAGGAGTTTATCAGACTAACAGAATCGGACCCCAAATGTGCACCTTCGCGCTCCCTTGGCGTTGCCTTTTAAGGAACCTTTAAGGAATTGGGTGTGTTTGCATATACCACGGGTTCGGGGTTCCAAAAGACCACAGGGAATGTGGTAACTGAACTCGCAACATACCTAGGAAGGTGGCTTCGTGGAAATCGACATGGCAGACGTGTGTACATTCTACGCGACTTTGAAAGTGTTGCGGAAAGGGGAGAAATGCTGCTGGTGCTGGGTCCCCCTAGCTCTGGCTGCTCTACACTTCTCAAATCCCTATCAAGGGAAACGGCAGGGTTGAATATTGCGCCAGAATCATACATCAACTTTCGAGGTTCGTTCTTGATACCCTATTTAACGGCATGGTCTTTTGCTAAACGTATTCGGGATTGGACGTGGCCAATACCCGCTCTTCACTCCGCAGCGATACTATGTATAATGCAGAGCTCGACGTACATCTTGCGCACCTAACTGTTGGAAAGAATTTGACGTTTGCCTCTCGTGCTCGCTCTGTCCGACACATCCCAGGAGGCTTCGACCGTTATAAACTCAACACAGTACGTCGCGATGTTATGATGGCCATGGCCATCTTTGGCCTGAATCATACTATTAACACACGTGTTGGAGATGACTTTGTGCGTGGTGTTAGTGGTGGAGAGCGTAAGCGAGTCAGCATTGCCGAGGCCAAGTTCCAGTGTTGGGACAACTCTACGCGCGGGCTCGACAGCGCCAATGCTATCAATTTTTGCAGCAACATGCGCCTCCAGGCAGTCCTACTTGACGTAACGTCTGTGGTCACCTTGCACACAGCAGAAGATCGAGCTTGCTTGTGTAATAAGAGATTCTCTGGCCGCAGATCGGAATGAATGATGCCCTTTTGGTGAATATAATGGACGGCCTCCGTGGCCTGGAAACACCCCGTATCCTCCTATGGTTCGTTAGCTAGACATGCTACATTTATTATAGGAGATGAGAAAAGGATGATATTCCTAGATGGGGTTAGGGACATCACATGGTAACCTTCCCGTGACAGGCATGCTCAGTTTTACCCAGTGATCAAAAAGCGGCAAGAGGTGAGCACTAAAACGGAAGAGGAAAATATTTTCCAATACACGCATAACATAACTTGAAGCTTGTTTGGGGTATTAGATATGCGGGGATATAGGACTATGGTGAATTGTCTGCAAGACCCTCATTGAGACAAAGAAAGAGAGGAAAGATGTAGGTATGCAGTGTTTGGTTGGTTTAATTACTGCATAAACAAATAGCGGATCATCAATGACAAGAACAAACAACATAGCACGAATCAACATGTGCCGGGGAATCATAGAAATACAGATATGGAAGAGGTAAGAAAAAGCCTTGGCAAATATGATACTGATCCGACATATCACATCCTAGCAGCGCGCGTGGTCTTGTCATAGAAGTCCAAGGTCATGGCTGCCAGGAAACATGGAATATCCTTTCTTTCTTCAACCCAAAATTTGATGAGAGGTTTAAGTTCCATGGCGAACAGACTGTTTGGTCCGCCCGATATCTTCATGGTGCCGTTCTCGCCATCGAAAACGATAGAGTTTTCTTCGCCGTTGCCCATGCTGCCGGGACCAGAGTCTGAAGGTGCATCGCAGTCGCCGTGCCGGTATGCGGAGGATAGGTGGAACATGGAAGTGACACGCACTCTACCATTCGGCAAGAAATCAAGCTTGAAGCCGAGGAGAGAGGCGACGGCTTCCCGGAACTCGGATGACTTGGCTGTCCAGATCTCCTTCAGTCGGCGCATGCGCTTTTCTTTATCGGCAACGGTGCGCTCCATGTCTTGCATTTCGAGTTTGATGCTCTCCAGAGTGCTAACGGGGACGACTTTGACATCGGTCCGGCCACCACGCAGCTGCGCCATGAGGTCTCTGTTTGCAGACTGGAGAGTTGCGAGAGTAGTCATCTTAATTTGCTCGGTTTGGGCTGTCGGATTATCTCGTAGTTCAAGAACGCGTGTTCGTGACTTGGCCTTCAAAGACTTAATCTGTGACTTGGCCGCATCCAGTTCCCGGCGAGCGAGAGTCGTTGCCTGGTCTGATTTGGTGAGATGCTCCTGGAGCTTTCGGTTCTTGCGGCTGAGCACAGCAATACGCTCGGTTTCGGCTTCATTGTTGGTCGGAGAAAGAGGTCGCTTGACGCCTCTTGGTTCTTCTTTCGGTGCTTCCTGCTTAGAGAGCTCTTCGTGAATTTTGTGGAGCTCACTGCGGTATTCATCGACAAGTTGTTGAAGCTGGCTTATTTGCTCAGACTTTTGGCCATCGAACTGTGACTGGTCGTCGTTCATTGTAGCCTCTTCCGCATCGAATGTCTTCAGTTGGGCACGCAGGTATTCAACTTCTTTGACTGCAAGCGCACGCTGGCGCTCCAGTCGAGCTCGAAGCCGGCCCTCCGCGGCACCCGGTCCTCCTGCAGAAGCAGCACTTGCAACGCGGAGTTTCTCCAACTCCTGTTGAAGATTATTTTTATCATTTTCGAGGCTCTTGATAGCCTCATCCTTCTCAAGGAATTGAGCATCAACAGTTCCGAGGCGATCGAGGAGCGTGGCGATCTCAATTCGCCCTTGAACTACCGCCCTCACGACAGCATCTGGTGACTCAAACTCTGCCGGCTGGTCGTTTTCCTGTAGAAGACTGACCCAGGATTGCCGCTCATCTTCCAACATCTGCTTTTGAATCTGAACTGTGTTGAGTTCTGCTTCAAACCCCTTCATCAACTGGAGCTGGTTCTCCACTGATCTCTTTTGTTCTTCGACGACTTCAACGTTCTTCGAGACTTTTCGAAGGTGACGCAGTTCCGTTGTTTGATCACGGTTTGCCGACTCCAATTCCCGAATATGATTGACCTGCTCGGAAAGTTCTCTCTTTAAGACTGTCAAAGTCTCAGCATCGTTTCCTTCGGCCTTCAGTCGAATATTCTCCGCTTCGAGCTCGGCAACCTCGGCTTCACGCTGGGATAATTTCTCTTGCGTTGATTCCTGCGATGTCCTGGCATTTTGGATATCGTTCTGAAATTCTTCGATCGTCTTTTGTAGGGAAGCGCGGACTGTCTCTAACTCGTTGATCTGGTATTTAAACTGCCGTTCCTGGTCGGAAAGTCGAGCTTGAGTGTCGTCAAACTCTTCCTGCAAGTTCTGATTCTCGTCCTGGAGGCCTCTAATCTTGCGCTCAAACGCAAGTTTGTCATTCAAAGCCTGATCTTGAATTTCTTTCAATTGTTTTGTGAGTTCGTCGCTCTTATGGGTAGCCCGATTACTCGAAGATTCGGCAGCCTGCAGGAAAGATTGTCAGTTTCAGTTCGTGAGACGAGAATTTTGTAGCCGCTCACCTGAGCTTTCCGAAAATCTGCATCCGCTTTCAGCTGCAAGTCGCGGGTCTCTTTTTCATGGCGAAGAGCCTCCAACTCTCGTTCCTGCTTGATATTCTCGAGCTCGTATTTGAGAGTACTCAATTGGACGCGTAGCTCATCCTTTTCCGCGTCTACATAAACTGGTCAGTTTGCTGCCGAAATGCCTCTCGAATTAGTCTGAGTAGGGTATGGTCTAACCATGAATGGGTTGGTGGGACTGGGCTTGAGATTGGGTGAAACGGCCAGATTGTCGCATAGCGGTCGATCGGCGCATGGTACTCCGTGCACCGGAGGGCGTTGAGGGTGAGCCGAATCCAGCAATGAGCTGGGATGCCGGTCGGCTGTTCTGGCTATTGTCCATCTATTAAGAGCCAGGAGAGGTCAGTTGTTGTGCAAAAATAACATGGAGAATCATCAAATCTCACGGTGAGGTTTCGGCTGTCGTAAGCCCCACAGAAATTCCTGTCTAATGGGGCATGAGGCAAGACACACTGCGCAACTTGTCCTAGAGCTGTATCAAAGGGAAGATGGTTAACTAAAGGCGCCTTGTTTAGGATTATGTCAGCAGTGAACTGCACCCGAAAGAGGGTTAGCGCCGTTTTAAAAATTATTTCGATTTTGGCATCGAATTCTCAGTTCACCACCCTCACCCGTGACTCGTCTCCTTTCACCTCGGTCTCTTGTTCAATTTTACTCAATTTCTTCCGCTTAATACCCCACAATCGTCATCATGGGCAAGGACAAGGTCGAGAAGAAGGACCGCGCTGAGAAGAAGGAGAAGCGTGCGGAGAAGGACGGTGTGCACAAGGTCAAGAAGGAGAAGAAAGAGAAGAAGGATAAGACTGCTCTTGTCGATGCAGTAGAGAAGGAAATTGTCTCTGAGGCTATGGAGGGCGTCGAGGAAACCGCTGTCAAGGGCGAGGGTGAGGTCGACGCCGCTGTCGACCGCCCCGTCGGCGCTCTCGTGCCGTTCGCCAACCCATTGGTTGAGGACAAGCAGGCCAAGAAGGTCCTGAAGAGCGTCAAGAAGGGTATGTGCACTGTCTTTTTCAAAATTCTACCTGCCTTTTTTACTATCAGTGGGCACGGTCGATTTTCATCGGATCTTCCCCATGTCTACTGATCGCATGGTTGCGCAACTTTTTTTTTCTTATCTCCAGATCGTCCATGCTGACATTTGTTCTTCTAGCTGCCGTCAACAAGTCTCTCAAGCGTGGTGTTAAGGAGGTCGTCAAGGCTCTCCGCAAGTCTCCCATCCCCGCCGCCAACGCTGCCATCGGTGTCCCCAGCGGTGTTGTCATTCTCGCTGCCGATATCTCCCCCATGGACGTTATCTCCCACATTCCCGTCCTCTGCGAGGATCACGGCATTCCCTACGTCTTTGTCACCTCCCGCGCTGAGCTTGGCGCTTCTGCTGCTACCAAGCGCCCTACCAGTGTGGTCATGGTTACCCCCAAGGCCGCCAAGGGCAAGAAGGAGGATGATGAGGAGTTCACCAAGGTGTTCGAGGAGCTTGCTGGCTTGACCCAGAAGGAGCTCAAGAAGCTGACAGTCTAAAAATGTTCTCGACTTGTCTCTTTTACCTTTTGTTATTTGCTCTTCCCACGCTGGTCACTGCGAGTGGGTTCTCTGGTTGTACAGGTTTCTGATACCGTCTGTTCAGACGGTGCATGTCTTATGGGGTCCGGCCTATGGGTATCTTTCTACATTTGCTCTTTTGTTCCAACTCGGCGTTATTTCAATGGTGTACGAAAAAGGCAAGAATTCCAATGAGATATCACCAACCTCATAGACTGTTCTCAGTAAGGTCTTGGTTAATTTTAATGGACATCCCATGCAAACCCCAATCATTGTATTGCCCCACAGACAGCGTGACACCTGCATAGACCACGTTATGTCTGCAAGTTGATATTATCGAAAAGTCTGATGGTATAATCTCCTTGTGCGATAGAACAAAGGGTCACACATGAAATTGGCCTCGAGCCCCTCCAATATTCGATAGTGCCGGCAGTCCAAGGAAGTCAACCCTAAATTCTCATAAATGTAATCAGTCACACGGCATAGCGAACTCAAGAATTGTACATAGCAGGTGAGGCGGCGATGAATTTAATACGCATACTCCGTACTCCGTAGTGTGAATAGCCAAGCCCTGGGCATTTAGCCTTGCATCGCAAGATAAACTATTACCGTGGCGTTCTCGGTTCACACCAATCAATATGATCAATCATTGCACCCCTCGACCTTGATGTCGAACAAGGGATGAAGTGCATACCCCAAGCGCAGCAGGTATCAATTTCACCCAATCACCATGCATAGCGCCCTGGATAAATCCGATCCTAAGCTTACAGATCTTCTAGCGTTAGCCTAGATCCAGGAACCTATTTGGTATTGGGCACTGGATTTGAGAATGGGGTTTTCCCTTTGTCCTACCCAGCTTCTTCCTTGTGCTCAAGGCACGGCCCTTGCGGTTGATCTCCTGTCCTCGAAAAATGATATAAAGAACTGAATGCCCTCGTACTGCGTTACGCAATTCATTATTTTTGCATACTCGGCCATCGTTCAGCCAATTCGCTCTTCATATCCCTGACAATGCAAATCAACCGCCCCTCCATGTTAACACTCGCACTTATTTTGGCTGTCGCTCACTCAACTACATCCCACCCTATCCGAACTAGCAAATGGGTCAAAACAGCACAATTCCCAGATCCCAACGCCGAGGGAATATGGAAAGTCTTTGAGAAAGAGGGATATGATCTATTACCCGACCCACCGCACGTCAAATACAACGGGGTAAGTACCAAATCTTATAGTGTCGACTCGGCGACTTACCTATATCCATATATAGAACCCAGCATGGCCTACCAACCAAAGCAACGAACCGACCGAGCAAGACACACCAAACAACCGCTATAAAACTGGAACTTCCGAATCGGGGAAACCAACGGTCTCAATCCTGATCCCAGCATCCCCAAAAATACCCGAGCCAATGCATAAGCTCTACGGCCAACAAAGGGAAGAAAAGCAACAGAGCCACTCCCCAGAAAACAAAGAGAGCCCAATAAATTCACCCGCTGCCCAGAGACAAGGTCACTACAACGATATTCTACAATACCTACAAACAAAGAATGCCCTAAACAATGAGCACAAACACACCACCACGCCTGCACCTTTCTCCCACTCGTCATCGGGCCATTCAACCTCTTCTTTTGCATACCGCTTCTCTTTCACGACTCTAAGATCAAAAGCCATGACGTTCCCGCAGTATCCTCTTCCGGAAGCTTTTACCACAGTGATTATTCTCCTGGTGATGGTTTGGGTTGCTATTTTCACCATCGGGTTGCTTGAATTGGGGAATTATCTTTGGAGACGGAGGAGAGATGCTTTGGCTAGGGAAGGTGACCAGCCTCTGCATAGTCAGGATCTAGATGTGGGTTTGGATGAGACGATGAAGGTGCCCTTGAGAATAGTTATTGCTCCTTCAGAAAGCACCCGGCCGCGCTCTATGGGAGGACATGGGTATGAGTTCCTAGAGTCCGTTCCTAGTGACTCCGACTCCGACTCGGGCTCGGAATCCGATGAGGATGATTATCGCATCTTTTGATAATCCGATATATATATCCGATCTGTACATTCATTGATCAATCAAATCTTACTTTTCTTCTGTGCTCCATTTGACTCCATTGAACTAAACAATTATATATCAGAATTTTATCTTCGACCTCCAAAAAGAAACACGTCGTGTAGAACATACACATCAGAGTGAGAACATGGAAGGAAATACCAACTGGAAACTAATAGGGAGTAAAGAATTGAAACAAATGTAATGATCATATTTTCAAGTGCTATTGTATATAAGTACGCAATCAGAAATCATACACAGTTCATCATAGCCCCAGCGTAAGTCGAGCTCAACCAGAGCACGCTCACTTACATTCTCCCAATAAAAAGATGGAACATCTCAAACCAAGGAGACTTAAGCGCGCTGATCACTCTCCAGGTGCTCGTATACAGTATGAGTATCAATCCCCTTCTGATGAGGACGGGCAGACTCATTAGCAGAGTGAGCATTGCTGTGCTGGAACTGGCTGATTGCGTCACGGCCAGGGTCCTGGCTGGAGCCAATTTCCGAGTTGAAGCTAACATTCTTAACATCGTCCGAGGGGAGGCCACCCGCTTGAATATCAGTCACGTCGTTGAACTGACTGCCACCACTACTGCCACTGGCAGTAGAGTATTCGCCAGCCTTGATGCCCATCTCCTTTTTGGCCGCAGTTGAGCCACCGGCGTATCCAGAGTTGTCCATGTGTGTACCAGGGAAATTGCCCTGGCCAACCACACATTCGGGGTATTTTTGTTCCTCGTGACGGTCCTGACGCCGGGCACTGAACGGGGCGGAGGGAAGCTTGATGGATGCGGAGGTGTCGGCGTTGGTTACTGTGGATTGGTTTCCTGACATGCCCATGGCCTCGGCGCCACGGTTGCCAGAGAAGCCGCCACCTTCGCGGATAGACTCGGCGGCAAGTGAGTCATTGGTAATTGGGCCAGACGGTTCTTCGATGCGCTGTTGTGTACGAGGATCGGTGGTCACCTTGGTGCCGCGGCTGCCGTGAGGAAGAGGAGAGCCTTGAATATCCATGATGATGTGATGGGAAAAGTGCAAGGAGGTAGATTAAGGTACTGTAGAGCTATTTAGTAGAAAAAAGAAGGGAGATAGTTAATTGATGGACGCTACATGGCCGTCATGGCAGATCTATATAAGAAAGCAGTGTGAACCGCACGTTGAAAGTATCTGGTGCTCTCATAGAAACCGGTCGTATAGCAAAGAGCATTGATGTAATACTTACGTTGACCAGGAGCATTTACAAGATATATGCGAGCTTAATCTTGTTGGCTAGGAGCAGTCGCGTCAACTAGTTATGCCTGAGACACTCTGTTTGGTGGTTGGAGAAACCGATAGAACGGAGGGTGTGGAGCATAGGCTCCCCTCTGATGTATTCGTGCTTCTAGAAGGCATCAAAAGAGGAAACCTGTGCGCCACATACTTATCCAGGACTTGTATCTCCAAAGAGTGGGTGTTGTTACAGGCAATTGACGTCAGGTCTAGACCCCTGACATGCAAACTATGCAAATATCTTTACTTTCATCTGTACGATTTGTATCTATAGACATTACCCTACGTACATGTATAGTTATCTCATATCTTAGCATTTAATATTCTGTTAAGGTAAGCTTGAAAGCATGGTACATTCTTTGTCGAGGTAGCGAAACTGCCTTTGCACGTTTATTGTACATATATATAGTTTTGGCTTAAACACATCTAGATTCTGCTGATTCTATATGAAATCATACATAGCCACTTCCAGATCTGCGCTATTTGATAGCCCCAAATGAAACAAACGATCAAATGGTTGGTTTTTACGATTCCATGTTAATATAGTACACATATAAAATCAACATGGAAATTTTGAAATTCACTTAGTCGCTCGTACTTTGACAAAAATGACTAGCTAGCGTACACATAATAAATCCTCATGATCATACGTTCAATTAACAGGTCATAGCATTAGAGGGAAGGTGATCCAGTCCCTCGATACCCTAGAGTCCAAGTTCGCTAGCACTACTGCCGACGGGCGCACTCCCACGCAGGCCACTGTTATCAGGAGGGAATTCTAAACGTCCAGAGCCAATGCTAGTAATACGCTGATCAAAGGAGTTCCAGTCACTGGCAACTGGGGGTTGATCAGGCAAAGGAAGGTTGGCCTTGACCTTATCAATTTGTGCGGGCTTGTTGGAGTTTTGGTCGATGATAGACTATAGAAAACATGTTAGGTGACCTATTTTCTACTTGGTTGTTGCATCGAAGGTAGCTTACTTTCATTCTAGAGACATTTGAGTCCGCTGGGGGGTTGCCACCATGCAACTGGGAAAGCTTGGACTCGGCCCTGCGAAGGTCCTGGATGGTGGTGTGGAAGGTAGCGTCAGTCATTTTGCGGCTGGTTGTGAATGTGACGGAGTGTCAGAAGTGGAAGTGGCCGGATATGATTTTGAATCTGAAACATATGATCTCAGGCAAGGCAACTGAGGGTTTATATATCTACCATCTTTTTTGTCAATGGCAAGACGCTGTGACATTTGTTATAATGACGACATGGCATCCAGGGCCATGGAAATTCTTCCCACCAGAACCACTTGGGGCCTGCTTCATCTTGGGAGTATGGTCTCTATTGGAGATTCTAGACTTTCGAATTAACAGCAGAATCACTAACTGGACAAAACTCGGGGATTGGCGTCATAGCTGATGGGCCACCTGAGGTGGCAAGCCTATTCATTTGCTTTTCATGACAAGATGCTATGCATGTCCTCTGATCATTACTACTCGAGGCCTGTTAAGGAGTCGATAGATACCTTGAAGCTGAACGGCCAAGATGTCATAGACCGATTGGAGATGCAATGCCCCTCATTCCCTCGAGTTGTTCATGTATCTCTTCTCTTGGTTGTTCAGTACATTTTGACCGCGGTCCCGAAATTGCAAACGTTTGATGAAGTAACCATAGAGGGCACTCTCCTAAGCTCTATACAAGCCTATTGTATCGCCTAGCCCATGTGTGATAGAACAACAGGAGTCATCGTAAAACGGTTGGCCATAGTGTTTCGCCGTGAATTATGGCCAAAACACCAAACCACCAGTTTCTATCCTGAAGCCATCCTAGAATGATCTCCACAATACGCATTGGATATTAACCAAAGGCTGCAAGGAGTTCAACAGGTAGCCGGCGTCCTAAAGCGGCATAAAAGCATGGGGCCATCAAAATCACCGCCTGCCTTTTTTGCACGGCAGAAAATGTTTCTTATCGAAAGACAGTCAACTCCGAGACCGGTGGAGACTTGGTGAATCTGGTCATTGTGTTAATCTGAGGATATTTTGCTCTTCGATATATTTATCCTCCAATATGCCTCGAGATCCGCTGATCGGACTGGTTGGCAAGGTACGTTGTTCCCCTCCATTGTTCCGTCACCCCACTAACCGCAGGTGCGAGGGGCATACAGCCGTCTAGTGGAAAATCCACGACATTGAACAGTTTGACCGATGCGACTTCGAAAGTCGGTAAGTGAACTGGAATTCAGTTATATTCAATCCTGGAAATCTGATCAATTATACTCTGAACAGGAAATTTCCCGTATGTGCGCCCCGATTGTTCTACACGAGCATCTCCGCCTTATCGCAGTTGGTCGCGCAGGCCGTGTTGACACCCGACAGCTTCACAACCATTGACCCCCAGCGAGCCATCGGATACCTTCAGATAGACTGCCCGTGCCAGCGACACAATGTTTCAGATCGGTGCCAGCCCAATTACGGAGGCTGCCACGAAGGCCGACGTTCCGTGCCGATTGAGTTGCTAGATGTCGCAGGTCTTGTGCCAGGCGCGCATCAGGGTCGCGGACTGGGGAACAAGTTCTTGGACGATCTACGTCACGCCGATGCTCTGATTCACGTCGTGGATGTGAGCGGCACAACAGATGCTGAAGGTTAGTTGGGAGTGCTGGATTAAATAGAATGGCGCAAATCGGGTGTTGATACATATCTACAGGAAAGGCTACTCGAGGATATGATCCATCAGTAGACATTGAGTGGTTGCGATCGGAGATCGTGCGATGGGTGCTAGGAAACCTGATGGAGAGATGGTACGTTTGCAAGTGCCAAGAACGGGGGACAACTGCTGATTTATCCTTAGGGGTTCTATCAAGAGAAGACATCAGGCATTAAGTCAGTGAAATTTTGCAACGCTATTTACAATAACACAGAACTGACCCTTAGCACAGAGGCAAACCCCGTCGACACATTGCAGAAACAGTTTGCCGGTTATGGAAGTACCCATGCCACTGTTGCGCGCTTTATGGATAAACTTGCCTTAAAAGAGCCGTTGGAAGATTGGTCAAATGAGACGGTAGAGCTTGTTGTTAACGCTTTCATCGACGAGAAATTCCCCACAGTGTTCGCGTTGAACAAGATCGACCACCCAGATGCAGACAAGGTACGAGGGATCTGGCTAGTGCCCCATGTATTGTGCTAACAGGAATTACAGAACATCAGCAAAATTGCGAAAATGCAAGATCCCCAAAGCATTGTGCTTTGTTCCGCTATATCTGAAGTTTTCCTCCGGAAGCTAGCAAAGCAGGAGTACATCAAGTATGTCGAAGGCAGTGAGTTTGTCGACACGCGAGAAGATTTGATCGAGATGGGCGACCCAGATGGAGGAGGTCTCAAAGAGATGGACGAAAAATTGAAAACGTACGTTCAATGCTCATAGCAAGGTTATAACATTGCTAACAACTTCGCTCTAGTCGGGTTGAGAACATGAAGGACATGGTGCTGTATCGGTTTGGATCTACTGGAGTTGTTCAATGTCTTTCCCGAGCCGCAGAGCTTTTGGGCTTAGTACCAGTGTTCCCCGTCCGGAACGTGGCGACATTCAACTCTGGCACTGGAACTGCCGTATTCCGCGATTGTGTTTTGGTTCCTAAGTGAGTACTCCCTAATACGAGTATGACATAGCCTGTCTAACATCTCATAGAAACAGTACTGTGGGTGATGTTGCTCGGAAGGTTATGGGTGATGTACCTATCAACTATGTCGAAGGAGTGGGTGGAACTCGAGTCTCCGAGGATGACATTGTGGCAGTTGGGAAACACGATGTGAGTGCCCCCCGCTAAACTATACAATACGGTTCATTGACTGATTGACATTGCAGATCCTATCGTTCAAGGTTGGTCGGTAGACCAGTCCGTTTATGTACAGCCTCTCCCATGATATGACATTAGTAATGGAAATGTCTTATGACCTCGTTCTCTACTCCGATTCATTACTATCACAAACTTTTGGGGCATCGAAAGTGAAATGTCGAGTTCGAAGAACGCCATAGAACACCACAAGATACTTGGCTTCAACTACCCTTCTGCAAAATAAGGACGCAGTCAGCGACATGAACTCCCAATCATTCAATTGAACTGACCTTTGGCCGCTCGTCATTCATGCCAATGAGCGGCTCTGGCGCTTTGGGATGCTCCTGTTTAGCCTTCTTCGCATACTTGGTCCCGCCCCTCTCCGTCATTCCCTGTGACTTTGTTTCGTCTGCAAGACCCTGGTTTGTTTTCCTTTCGTTTAATCCAGAGGCCGCTGCCGCTGAATGTACATCCTCTGTATCGCCATTCTTAGACCGCTTGCGTGTGTGGTCCTCTGCGGAACTCCCCTTCCAATCCTCAAAGATGGAGTAACCTCGGACCCCAAGTGGTGCACGGAGAACTGGCGGGTGTATGGCGGACTGTAACGGAAGGATGGCCCGCCAAGGTTGTCGTGAAACAGACATGCTGTGCAGCATTGACGTAGCAGACGAGATACTGTGATTTCGCATAGCGAATTGCGAGTAATTGTGAAGACTTGAATAGATAGAGCGTTGGATTGTATAATTATTTTTACTTGGTCCTATGACATCCCTATGCTGTAATGCTATTTTGTCCAAAAAGGGTAAGATCCGGTTCGAGCTGGGCTTATCGATAAGACAACGATCGTCATCGGCGCGACATTTTAATCGGACAACACCAACCTCTGGCCCAATTCACAATGAAACGCGAGTACATCCCGATCGAATCTCTGCCAGCTTGGCAGAGGATCAACGGGATCATCGTCCAAGGCACCGCAGTTCACAAGATTGGATCTGATCAACATGGCGCAGACAAAGGCAGTACCCTCATCGCAACAGAAGCCCAGACGAGCAGCGAGAACGATACAAAACCCAGGATCCTCCTACAAATTCCTCCCGAATTAGTTTTATCCCTTGAGACCGTCCATAACCATGCCAAAGCCGACAGGTATTTGCGCGACGTGTTGGAGGCAATTGGCGACTTTGGAAGGGTATGGCCTGTTCCTTCCCCAACATCTATTTACATTACGATGGGAATACCAACTCAGACACGCAGACAGCTAGAGGAGCAATCCTCATATTCCTTCTCATTCAACTATCCCATAGCAGCCCCGATCTGCACACAGCACACGAGACCATTGGTATCTCCAATCCCTGGACCGAATACGTGAAGTTCCTGCCTCCATCGTTCCCTCTGCCTACCTTCTACACCGCCGAGGAACAAGGGCTACTACAGGGCACGTCGCTTGCAGAGGCTCTGGATGCGAAGCTTGCATCCCTTGAGCGGGAGTTTGAACAGCTTCGCCAGGCTACTGAGGGAATTGCGTGGTGCCAGCGGAGCTGGTGGGATGAAAAGACTGGCGCATTGACAATTGACGACTGGAAATATGTTGACGCTGCTTATCGGTCGCGCATGCTGGATCTACCCGGCAGTGGTCTGGCGATGGTTCCTTGTGTTGATATGGCCAATCATGCCTCCAGTGATGGGGTCAAGGCGCTGTATGATGCAGACTCGGAGGGGAATGCCGTTCTTCAGTTACGATGGGGCAAGACTCTCCAGCCCGGAGACGAAGTTACGATTTCGTGAGATTGCTCTACGGTGGACATGGGTTTCGAGGACTTGGCTGACACATGGCATGACAGGTACGGGGATGGAAAACCTACATCTGAGATGATATTTTCGTATGGATTTCTGGAAAGCGGCACGACGGAAGCACGGGAAATATCCCTCAATCTAGATATCCCCGAGGATGACCCTCTCGACATCGCAAAGAAGATGTTCTGCCGGAACAATTTGGGAATTCGAATTTCGGCCGTCGAGGGCTCCGAAGAAGTAACATGGGAGAGTGGACTTGCGTGGATAGCATGCGTGAACGAAGAAGACGGGCTTCACTTTGGGATCGCACAGACAACCGACGGCGGCCGGGAGTTGGAAACGACGTGGAAAGGCGAAAAGATCCAATCAGCCAGTCATCTCCGCGAGCTTCTCGCTGTTGATCCCTTATGGGAGATTTTCCAGCTTCGCGCTGCGGTACTGCTTCTCGAACGGCTCGAAACTCAGCTCGCTCTTCTCCAGGAGACCGAGGAGATTATATCGAATATGCAAAAGGATAAAGCGGCTTTGGATTCCATGTTCCGAGCTGGGATCTTCACCTCGATTACCCAATTCCGGATCTTGGAAGGGGAGCTACTAGAGAAGGCCGTTGATGAATTAATAAAACAGGTAAGTGATCGGATGCGTCGACTGTCCCAAAGGGCCATCTCCTTTCTAATTCCCTACAACTGACCATGACATACAGAGAACGGAGTTACTGGCTTCTAAAACGGTGGCCGAGTATTTCAACGCACAGACAGGGGAGCTGGACGAACCCGATGACTTTTCATGATGCAAAACTAAGGGCCCAGATCTTATTGATGGGTCTGATGAAGACCAAATTACAGGCCAGAGAACATAATAATATCTCCGTGGACACGTTGAAGCATCCGGGGTCTTCCTACATATCCACCTAATGCGCAATCTTTTGCTTGCCTAACAGCCTGCCGCACCTGTGCAAGCCTAGTCTCCGCCAGGTCATCTCAAAAAAAAGAAAGTTGCGAGCCCCACACCACCGTAGCGTAGCGCATTGAACTATTCCATGTGTAGGTGCTACTAGCGTTCAATTGTGACGAAAAGACAGGAAAATTTACAGCTATGACGTTTAGAGTTGAAAATCATGGAGTTGTAAAAGGGGTTGATCAATATCATGATCTACATGGTACAGGGTCGGGAGCTACATGCGGGGAAACTAGCAGGAACACCGATTCCGATATCCACCGGGTTAGCCATGGATCGGGTTAGCCATGGATGCATCATCGCATGGATTTTCGTAAATCTCACCGGTGACGTTAATAGATATGCCAGAAGAGAGCATACTTTCTACATCGAAGTGACCAATATTGACGTTTTAGTGGAGCGCAGGAACACGTAGATCACAAATCCAACAGGCCGGAGCCTAGTGGGGCTATTAATGTTACCATGGTTCGCTGATCTCTCGGACAAAACTCGCTGAGCGGAATAAAATGGGGTTTCCGTAATACCATGAATACGAGATTGTGTATTAATTCGATATTAAATATTCAACATGTCCCGTGTCTTTGGGCTCTGATGACAACTGCTAATTATTTAGTCGATAGGTGGAGCTAGTAATATAACTTACCCAAATCCTTTGAAACTCTAGTTGTGTTTGAGGTCTTCCCCGCGGTTGATCCTCCGTGAACGGTTCGCCACTGTGGTGAAGTCTATACACATATTACTTCACCATGTGGGTATGCATTTAAACGTTATAAAGTCTGGGGTTTTCTCGGGTTTCATGGTTAGAGTTGAATTTGGATTTTTTTCTTGGTCAATGACTTCAGCGATCCCCAGAGTGGCCAACAAACTAAAGTGGTATTTCGTGTACAAAGTACTATTCGGTTTGTTAATTCGAAGGATCGTGGAGTTACCTCGATTTCTTTTTAGTGGAAAGTGAGACACATTAACCATGGACAGCGGCCGATCATCGGACCGGAGTTTAATAGTAGGCCCTATTAGGCCAACCTGCGTAGGGAGACACGCCGCTGTACGCGCCGCTGCAGAACCGGCGCCGGGGGAGAAAGTCGGAGGCGGTTTAGAATGCCCAGTTACCGCAACCAGTTTGAATCCGAGCCCTGCGTTTTAGCATGTAGCAAAAGTCTATCTCAATACTCAATACAGAGCACATGTACTCCGAAAGGGGCGTTAGTTTGCCATTAAAGCCAACCTACATTCCCATCTTACTCTGTAGATATTTCCACGTTAGCCAAAGGGTTGTGGAATGCGGAGTGCGGGGACCGGGAAGATCGGGATCCAACCGTCAAACATAAGAAATGTCGAGTGTCTGTAGGAAGAATCCGGGGTGGGATTGAGCGGTTTTACGGGGTAAAATGTATCGCCTCTCAAAATAGTCAAAATAACGGGTCCAATAACGAATCAAGGGTCAAGTGAACAGAGCAGGTACGCAATGAATACCAATTACCACCGAAACAACGACGAGTTTATTGGCGCCAGAGGAAGGTCAGCAGTCTCCACTTGAAACTGACTCAGCATTGGCGTGACCCCATCTTCCCGAGGACGGCCCCCCCATGTTTTTAGGCTTCTTTCTGCATACAAATCTGTCTTATCCAAACTGGAGATTCTCTAGTTGCATTGTCGCAGTATCCAAGAATTCTATACGGAGTGTTGTGCTTACACTTCTGACGCCTTTCAAATACAACCAACCCAACCCCGGCGGCCCGTGTGCCCCTTCTGCACAACATGCCTGGTATCTTGCCTATGAAAGTGATCAAGGTCGGTGGAACTGGCACAACGAGCCGTATTGCCCAAGCCTGTGACCGATGCCGAAGTAAGAAAATACGCTGCGACGGTGTTCGACCTTGCTGCTCGCAATGCGCCAACGTGGGCTTCGAGTGCCGCACCAGCGACAAACTGAGCCGCCGCGCCTTCCCACGTGGATATACCGAGTCGCTAGAAGAACGAGTCAGGAGTCTAGAAACTGAAGTTAAAGACTTGAAGGACCTGTTAGACGAGAAGGATGAGAAGATCGATGTCTTGTCCCGGATACATTCGTTTACGCCGCCGCAACGAGCTGCCTCCGCGCGGTCTCCCTCTGCTTCTGCGACAGTGAAGTCGAGCACTTCCGCTTCATCGGATGGCGTGTTTCATGTAGAGCGATCGATGGCCCGACCACCTCAGAAGTCGCAGAACCCTTTTATTGGATTTTCTAGCACCCAGGGCTTTGCTGGTATGTTATACGTTTCCCTTTCCAAATGGCAAGAATTAACTTACATTCGCAGATGTCTTTACGAACAAGCTTGTCAGTGAGGGTAAATTAGTAACAAAGGTCCCCACAGGGGCGCTCACTGCCTTATCTACCTCGGTAGTCCGGGGTGTCCGTAACCAGCCCGTGAAAACGCCACCGCGCTTGGTGTCGGACCAGCTGATTAACATTTTCTTCCAAGAATGGGCACCGCTGTACCCTGTGGTACATCGTCCGACAATTTTGAAGGCTTATGAGCAGTATCTCAACAATCCCGAAACTCTCCAGCGCAATCCGCATGTGATGGCGCAGTTGAACCTGATTTTTGGCGTCGCTGCTCTTTCGTCAATGTCGCGAACCAACCAAGACCCGACTTTCTTCGAAGAGAACTGGTCGGCCACCCTTGATTCGTTCTCGAGTGAAACGTCGGTTTCCAGCCTGCAATGCTTTGTTCTTGGTCAAATCTACTGCATGACCAAAGGCGACTACCGTACATTGCTTCGCTACCGTGCCCTTGGTGTGGACATTTGCCATCAGCTAGGCCTGCACGAAAAGCAAGAAAGCTCAGGCAACCCGCTCGAATACGAGACTCGTAAGAAGGTTTTCTGGTCGCAATATGTGCTTGACCGATTCTGCTCCGCGCTTACTGGACTGCCTGTCCTTTTGCGCGAAGAGGATATCGAGACTGAGTATCCGGTTGATGTGGATGATGAGAATGTCACAGAAACAGGGTTTTTGCCGACCCTTCCAGGTGAATCCACTCGCATTTCCAGCGCCATCGCTCTCTTCGGAGCTGCAAGGATCTTGAACAAGGCTTTGGACGATCTATTCCCTTCAAAATCTGGTTACGATGTATGTGTTTCGAAGATGCGCTCGGTGACAGGGCAATTAGACCAGTGGCTTCACACACTACCGCCACATCTTCGTCTCGAGTTCAGTCAGGATAAGCCTAGCACGAACGTCACGAGTAGTCGATCGCCGCTCCTGGTAAGTTACAGCATAGATTCGTTAATGTTTTGCAAACAAATACTGACTCTGCTATAGTCACTTGTGTACTATTTCATTCGATCTTTGATACATCGTCCGGCTGTCTGCTACGCCGACGAGAACCTTCGCTCTCCGTCTGTCCTGGCGCTGTCCGATTCAGCAAAGCATATCGTTCAAATCCTTGAACTTCTTGATGAAAGGCGTCTGTGTCTGTCTGTTTGTATCAACAGGAAAGAGCTTATATTCTTTTCCGGCCTTGGACTCCTTTGGCAAATGCTTGATGTCAAAAACGATAGCAAACTGGCCAAGGATAGCCAGAAGCTGCTTGGAACCGTCATGCAATACCTCCAATCAGAGTCAAGCGCGGCGGCTGATGAATTCGGCACGCTGTCCACCACTCTAATTTCTCTGGACAGCGGAAGACGTCCATCGGTGGGCAAGCAGCAACACCAGGAGATGGTGGCGCCAACAGAAAAGCCGAGCAAATCCCCCAAGAAGCACTTGCAGGCCTTAAAGTCGCGCCTTATCGCCTGCTCCACCCGTGATAAGCAGCCTCCAACACAGCCCTCCCCACAGTCCTCTCGCCGAAACACCATCTCCGGAGCCACCCCACTTATACCCCAGTCGCTCCGCTCCCCAAGCTGGAGCAGCCTGCCCCTTACTCAACCTGACCAGCTTCCCGCCCCACTCTACCTCAACGATAAAGGCCACTCCCCCTTGGACCTAGCCTCAGACCCCCGCTTAGCCGCATCCTTGGGCTACGACCACCCACGTTCCATGTCCTGCTCTACACCCTCCGACCCCACAGCTGGCGCCATCACAATGGCCGATTGGGAATATGTGTTGAGCGACATGGACCGGGGGTACTCCAACATCTTCACAGGCATCTACGGCGGCAAAGAATGCGGCGATGACCCGGGTCCGTTCGCCTCCATCGCAGCAGAATACAACCGCAAACCCAACGACTCCTCTCTAGCCAATCCTCCGCAGAGTGATATGCACGGCCTCTCGCCCGAGGCGTGGTCCGCCAGTAGTGGCGACTTCGTACATAAGCAAGAACATACCGCGCAGAGCGTTCTGAGCTATTCGAGCGAGAGTATGGGGAGTGCCGAGGAGTCTCTGGCGCCCTATGCTGATGCTAAGGTCTTCCCTGAGGATATGAATACCATCGATCCTTTCCATACTTTTGCCATGCATGGTGAAGATGAGGTCGATGAGTTCTCCCTGGTCAATGGCTGGGACCGACGACTGGCCGTCTGATTGATTATGTAGCGCTGAGTGTCTTTTTTTGGGAAGGATTTGGGGTTTGAAATGGCTTTCCGCTTTTATATTCTATTCATGATACCTATGGATGGGGCGTTTATTTGCGTTTCTTCCATCTTTAGCTTTTGTCTGCTTTTTTTATATGTGTCTTTGATCTTCTCTTGTGCTTGGAAACATGTTTTTGTCTGCCGTGGCTGGTATGTCTGGTATATAGTATAGTTCCTCAGAACAGGCAATGCAGTGCCTAGGATATCGCGTATATATGAATTTGATGATCACAACACTCTTTTGGATCCTAATTACACTCGAGATAGGTCTGCGTCGGGGATTTATTAATCAGTGCTTTTGCGTGCTACCTCTCCTTATACTTGACAGGAGAGGAGGCGCCTACAAGCATTCAACTAACTAGTTAACTAGTTAGTTAGTTACATGTATATGCCTACATGCCTTGGTTATCAGGCTTCCACTAGCTAACTATTTAACTAGCTGGCCTCAGTTTGTTGTAGAGAATAGAGTTTCTTTCTTATTCTTCTTCCACTTCTTCTTCGTCTCTCTCCTCTCTTATCGGTATATAGCTACTTCGTCCGTGCTTCGTCCGTGCTTCACGTATTAACCAGGAGCTGGTTAGACTTCTACAGTTCAAGTTCTTGGAAGGTTAATCACAACGCTGCCATACCATATGAGAGTGGTCCTCCCATATAGTACAAGCTGCTTTTCTTTCTCTGCAATTCTCCCCGATATATCAAGTCCGACCAATCGTAGTTCGATCCGAGATTTATACCGCTGAGTCAGCGGAAAATTGTGGACTGCTTGGCGAACATGATTGGTGGATCCCTAAGTAATCTGATGCATCCACGGATTTGTACATTGCTGATATACTTTGAATGGTGCAACCAGCTTGGGTGACCAAGCTCACATAAATATCCATGGATACACAGCCAGTAAGCAATACAGGGATCGGCTTCCGAAACTCCCTATAAATGTCCCTCGTCAGGGGAACATCAGTTACAGTTTGCACCTCATCTTCTCGACCCTACATTCACTAAAGATGAGACGCGAATCAAACTTATATCCTAAAATGGGCACATGGAAGGAGATCCGGCCTCAGTTTTTGCCAGCTGTGATCACTATGTTTCTCCTTCTTCAAGTGCTTTTCTTAGTGAATATGTGTTATCTTTATGCAACGCAATTCCGAAGTACCACCCGTTATCACAACTTCAATCTACTTTATGTGGACTACGATGGCGGTATCATCGGCAAGTCAGTGATAGATGCCTACCACCAGTTACGAGGAGATGGGTTTCCAACCTTGGTGCCGGAATCCCTTGTCGAATATCCCCAACCAGAGGACATTCGAGAAGCCGTATGCCGCGGTGAGTACTGGGGCGCTATCTACATAACTGAGCATGGATCAGCTGGTCTGGCATCGGCACTGGCAAACGGATCCAGCCCACCGATCTCACTCACTTATATCTGGAACGGGGTAAGGTATCCAGTTTTCTCGCAAGCCGCGGTCTACTCCAACATTTTGAAACTGATCGAAACAACACGGTCAACATACTATGCCAACAATGGATCTTCAGTCGCCGCGTCCGCCAACCTCTCTAATGCAGCTACCCTCAAAGCGTTCCTCGACCCCATCCACGCCGAAGAGATCAACATCAAGGGCACGGAACAAGGTACAAGAGTCTTCTACAACACAGTCTCCATGGTGATGCCTATCCTCCAACAATTCTTTTTCATATTGGCGCTGAACGGGATATCGACCCATTTTGACACGTTCGCCAAATTATCCTGGAAGGCCAATGGCCTGATCCGCGTCATGGCCTCCATCCTCTACACCCTCGCCGGGTCACTGTTAATGGCCGGCTACATCTGGGCCTTCAGAGAGTCGTGGGGACAGCGAGGAAGTCGGTTCGTGCTGACTTGGATCACTATGTGGCTTCTGATGCACATAAACTTCCTCTTTTTTGACATCATGACTGCTTTCATCCCGATTCAGTTCATGCCGTTTATTGTTCTCACATGGGTCATTCTCAATGTCGCCAGTACTATCAGCCCATTTGAGTTGAATCCAGGATTCTTTCGCTGGGGCTACGCTCTTCCTTCCCATGAAGCATACCAGGTCCTGATTCAAATCTGGTCCGGTGGGTGCAATAACCGGCTTTATCGCGCGCTTCCTATTATGTTCTCGTGGTGGATCGTTGGTGTCCCTATTGCAGTGTATGCGATGCAACACCGTTGCAGGACTGCTGTAGCTGCCCAGGAAGCCTTGGATCGTGCAGGCCTGGAAGGTCAGTCCGAAGCTAAAGATGCGGCAACGAACGAGACAGTGATGCCAGTTGGTAGCTCACGTCGCGGAGTTGAGCAAAACGGGGAATCGGTTGCTCTTCGCAATATTGCCCAGTAGGGAGCTACTCCAGTGGAAGTGGCTAGGGAGGGTAATTATACTTTCGGGGAAACGGGGAATTGACGGGAAATGAGAAGTATGAAAGATGGCTTGCTTAACGATGGGTTTATCACCTTTGGAAGCCACCCCAGGTGCATGAACCGTAGATGTATTTTAATCAAATACACAAATTGAGAGATCCCCCATCCCAAATTGCACATACGGTGCGTGTCCAAAGCATGGTAATGTTGAAGCCTTGCGTTTCTCTCCATTTCCCTTGTAGATTCTCTGAGCCGGAGTGCGTCTGGTTAGATAGACCGTTTCTAGCAAGAAGATCCTGTGACCTATCCAACTCAACAAGATATCCAGCATGTAGAACTGCAATTAGGCCAAGTTTATAATTGAGTTAAGCAGTTTATTGGTTAGTTCTTTCCTAGGCTTAAGAGAATAGTATACAATTACTGTAATATTGTGGGGAAAAAAGAAAAGGAAGTATACTTACTCTACTATGGACGACACTAAAAACAGTGCAGGCACGTAAAACCTCTCCAATGGATTTCTACACTCTCTGATATGTTTAGCTCTCAAGACTACTCGAAGTTTTATTCAAACCAACAAGTGAACATTGCCATATAAGTGCGGCCGGTCTACTGCCAAGCACCGATTGCATCATTACTTCTCCAGACCCCAGGTCATCGCGTGGTTAATTGCCCCAGAAATATTATTCGTTCCCACAAAAAGCGAATCACGAGGCCCAGAGGGCCGAAGACTTCCGCGCCACTCGGAAGTCGTGGATATGGAGTTTGAAGTTGCTATATTGACCAACAGCAACGATGAACCATCCGGACATGCCGCAGCTGCACCGGCCAACCTGCCAAATCCATGTCAAATTCCCCCGATTATCTCTTTTCTGACGGATATAAGCGCAAACTTGAAGGGCGCAGGCTCGGGTTCTTGGATCAATGTGTCATCGGTGTAATGCATCCTGCCTGAATTGGCATGAGTTCCCAGACACTCGGCATATTGCCCAGCCTTGGATTTCTTTGGTCGGGCACTGTATAAGAAGGGTTGATCCTGTACTACATGGATTTGCGAAAAGTTAGTTGCCAAGTAGCGAAAATATCACAGCCAAATAGTACTCATTGGCGCTATGTTCGATAAGATCTTCAAAAAGCGTCCGCAGGACCTCTATGCAGACCCTCAGGCCCCTGGGGGGTCGGTTACGAATGAGCATGAGAAAGGCCCCGGCAATCAGGTCGACACGCCTATTCCGCTTCTCACTTGGCGTTCATTCATTATGGGCATTCTAGTCTCTATGGGCGGTTTTCTCTTCGGTTACGACACTGGTCAAATCTCCGGCTTCTTGGAGATGGAAAACTTCCTTGAGCGATATGGTGAACTTCAATCGGATGGGACTTACCATTTCACTAATGTCCGTTCGGGTCTCATTGTTGCCTTGGTAAGAGGCCCCCTCTTTGTCATTTCTTGCTCATATCTACGTATGCTAACACTCTCCTACAGCTGTCAATTGGTACTCTGATCGGCGCTTTAGTTGCAGCACCGATCGCCGACCGCTTCGGACGAAAGTGGTGTATTAGTTGGTGGTCTCTGATGGTGTGTATTGGAATCACCATTCAGATATCCTCACCATTTGGCAAGTGGTACCAGGTCGCCATGGGTCGTTGGGTCGCCGGGCTCGGAGTTGGTGCAGTCTCTCTCCTGGTACCTATGTATCAAGCAGAATCAGGACCGAGGCACATTCGAGGATCGCTGATTAGGTATGTTGGACAACGAGCCCTGGGATCATCCCAGAACTAGACTATTGTCTTCTAACTCTTCCCAGTACATATCAGCTATTCATTACACTTGGAATCTTCGTTGCCAACTGTATCAATTTTGGAACGGAAGCTCGCCCCGACACCGGTTCATGGCGTATCCCTATGGGTGTCACGTATATTTGGGCCGCGATCCTTGGTGTTGGCATGATGTTCTTCCCTGAAAGTCCACGCTACGACTACCGCCACGGCAACGTGGAGAAAGCTATGGACACACTTGCTAAAGTTTATGGTATCCCTCGTAACCACCGCGCTCTCCACATCGAGTTCGAAGAAATCAGAGAGAAACACGAGGAAGAGAAGCGTAACGGGAAGGTAACCTGGATACAAATGTTCCGTGCTCCGACGATGTCGTACCGGGTCGCTGTTGGCGTCGCCCTGCAAGCTCTCCAGCAACTGACAGGTGCCAATTACTTCTTCTATTATGTGAGTTTCGAGATCTTGGTTTAACAAAGAGAAAAGAGATCCAACTGACACATATCAGGGAACAACGATCTTCAAGGGCGCTGGAATTCAGAACAGTTATGTCACGCAGTTGATTCTAGGCGCCGTCAACTTTGGAACAACGTTCCTTGGTCTCTATCTAATTGAGCACTGGGGCCGACGCCGCTCTCTCATAACCGGTGCGCTATGGATGTTCGTCTGCTTCATGATCTTTGCATCAGTGGGCCATTTCTCCCTGGATCAAGAGTTCCCAGAGAGAACAAAATCTGCCGGCGTGGTTATGGTCGTATTTGCTTGCCTTTTCATTCTTGGCTTTGCCAGTACATGGGGTCCCATGGTGTGGACGATCATCGCCGAGCTGTATCCTTCGCAATACCGTGCCCAAGCCATGTCTCTGGCCACTGCATCCAATTGGCTCTGGAACTTCCTCCTTGCCTTCTTTACTCCCTTCATTACCGGCGCCATTGACTTCCGTTTTGGGTATGTCTTCGCCGGATGTCTTTTCCTTGCTGCGGGTCTGGTTTACTTCGCCGTTATGGAGGGACAGGGCCGTACACTGGAGGAGATCGATACTATGTACCGGATGAAAGTGAAGCCGTGGAACAGTTCGAAGTTCCAGTTCCCTGCTGATCCAAGTGTTATCCGGGGCTCATTTGATAAGGATGCTCCCAGGTCGTCTCATATTGCTGATCCTACTACTGAGCTACGGGAAGATGGGTCCTGGGGGCCGGAGACACGCGCGTAAGCATGAAGGTAGTTGTGGATTTGCGAAAGATATAGTGCAGTTGCGGATGTACCAATAGTCTTGCTTATCTTTTTATTTTTTCAGAACACTATTATGTATACTGTTTCGTATAGCTTGCCCCAATTTATGTTTTGAATGTCCTTAGTATTCCTATTGTCCTGTATGATACTCTCTAGATAACTGCGTCAGCATCGTCTGTCGGCGACTTCTTCACAAGAATTCCATCCAAGTACTGCGTCAATTCCTCCACATCTCCAAGTTCACCCACCCATCCGATATATTGATCCGGGCGAACGACCACCAGCGCCCCAAGGACCCGGTCAACTCCCCACTTCTCATATGCCGTTCCATCACAATATCGGTCAAACATACAAGCATCATCACACCAAATCTTGTCATATGCCCATCCTTTCACCGGATCGAATGGACGCAGAATCTCTGGGAAATCAAAGAATTCTACCTCTTTCCATGGCGAAGTATGGATGGTGAGGACATCAATGGGACTCTTGAATCGACCGGGGATCTCCAAGTAACGGCCCAGTGGTGAAATGCCTGATCCAGTTTGTCCAGCCAAAGCCTGGCCCAAGGTCTCAATACGTTGTTTCTGCATTGGGTTTCGTATATCCCCAGCCAAAACTAGAATGCGAAAGCGCCCGTCGCTTTCCAAAGCTCTTGTTGTCCATCGTGTACCACCATCAGCGTGATTGCGGAGCTTCACCGGCCGGACTCTCTCCCCCGGAATCATGTGCCGTGCAAACGCAAATTCAGCATTATCTTCAGCCTTCCGAACAAGACTGCTCGCGGGGTAAAAGACTTTCCACCCATCAGCGAAGTCCTCAAACTTCCCCGCAACAAGGGCTATATCGGAAGCTTTCGTATCCGCCACACCAGGTTTCCGATCAGTAAAGATAGGCGACCAATGGCGATCAAAGTCAAGCAGCATTTCCGCAAGCGGGTGTCTCTCCGAAGCATAAGTATCAAGAATCTCAGGCTTGAGAGTACCCGCGACGGCAAGAGCAATCTTCCATCCAACATTGAACCCATCCTGCATGCTCATATTCATCCCAAGTCCCATCTTAGGTGAGTGCGTGTGCACCGCATCACCAGCAAGGAAGATCCGGTTGTCCTTTGTAGATTGTGTGGCGATCCGCTGACTGACTTGGTAGACCGTCCACCAACTACATTCCTTGAAGTCGAAGGTGAAGGGGGCGAAGATGGCTTGGACACGCTCTCGGATTAGCTCCGGTGTGATCTTTGAGCGGTCAAATCGGTCGGTTGTGCCCGCCTCACAGGTTTGCACCGGGACGTAGAAGCGGACTAAGCCGCGCTCGCGTGGGATCACGAGGATCGTGCCTGTGGCGTTATTCACGACGCTTACGCGGCGGATATCCGCTAGGATTTGACTTAGTGGATGTTATTTGGAGAGAAAAGTACACAGTGGGTTGTACTTACGGAAGTCGCTGAGGGGTATCACGTCTATCACGCCCCTGTACATTCGGTTATATCAGCTGCTGTAGCGCGGGCGAATAATAAGTACCACTCACCATATGTGGTCCGTGTTAGACCCTTCCACGGGGATGTTTAGCTGTTTTCTCGTCCAGCTGTGGGCACCATCACACCCGATCAAGTACTTGGCTTTGATCGCCTCGACCTGCGTCTTCTGTGGTTTCTTACGCGGGGCTAGATCGGCCCAGTCATCAGGAAGCAAGTTACTGCGGTTGACCTCGTTGCCAGCCGCTTCAGACTCAGCGTCTATTTCCTGTCCGCACGGTCGATTCAAATCATCTTCGCTAAGAACTCGGACCTTGACGGTGATAGGATACGAGTTGGGATCATTACCCAATTCCTCGTCATATTCCAAAGAGTCGGCGATCACGCTCCGTTCCACGTCAAGGTCAGAGTGCTCCCGAATACTATCGAGAATGAACCGCTCAATGCGTCCCTGGTTCAAGCGTGTATTGTGGAAGGGGGACTCGTCAACCCTAAAGATGTCAATTTGAGCCTGTCGGACAAGCTTTCCTTGCAGACCGGGGACCTATTTTTTCGTGGCGTTGTCAGACAAGCCTTAATATCGGCGGAAAACGAGGTGATACACACCCAAATATTCGCCTCGGTGGAGATAGATCCCTCCTGCAGAACACGGTGTTGGAATCCCATGCTATCGAACAACTCAAGCGTGCGTGCACGAAGCCCGTCTGCATGGCCTAGGAATACTTTCGTATCACGATTGTCGATAATGCGTGCGTTAACTCCACAGCGAGCCATCCAGTAGGCTGCCATCAAGCCAGATGGCCCAGCGCCGATGATGAGTCTGTGAGAGAAGGTTAGACTACACTGGGTAAATGTAGTGGGGACTTACACATCGGTTTGGGGGTGAGTAGATTTGTCTTCTGTGTTCATAGCGTGCAGCAAGATATATATATTTGAGCAGATGCGGAATGATGACCCGTGGACCGAAATTTGGATGATGACCCCCTCAATACAGGTACACTTTATATAAAAGAATCCGAGAATGCTGTGCTACAATATCCTAAAACGAGGGGGCCGGCCCCATGTAAGCTGACTCAAGTCACAGACAATCCGGTGGTTGTAGGAACCCAAAATCGTGCCTCATCCAAGGGTCTTCCATGTTAATTTGTACAGTAATTCCCCTCGTAAGCTCGACATACGATAGTGTTTATCACGAGTGCATATCAATATGCTTTGATATCCAGGTCGTATCAGTCAGGTGTCCTGGTTTTGTTTCTGTTGTGACATCGAGTTCTCTCAGCTGAGTTGGCCAATTTTTAATGTATGCATTTAGCGCAGGCTGACCTAACTACCATGTTGCTCAACGTGGGCTTGGAGGATTGAATTTGAGGCAGGGGATTTTGCCCGAAGGTTCCTCTCACACAGTCGTCGGAGTTGAGGTCCGGGGGGTGGCGATTGCATCGGAAGGCTGTGACCTCTTTGAATGCTTATTCATGATATGAATGAAGGCAGCGATATGGATGATTCAATGCAAGCTTCGCCTCCAGAATTTGATATTGGACTGGGAGGTTCTCATCTTTGTACTCCTGGGTGACAGTGACTTCATGGGGAAGCAAAACAAGGGTCTAGGTTGTAGGTGTATGTGGACTCGGATGAGAGATTGGACGAAGACAGGCTAATAGCAGATAATCGTAGCTCGTCGTCCATGTTATACAAACATCTAGTATTTTAACAGAAACCACGATGCCTATAGATGTATCACGTAGATGTATAGTTCAAATATGCTTTGCACGTGACTCTTATAGTTTCTCCCGCGCTACTCTCCTTCCGGCACACCGGGATGTTCACGGTGAATTCCCCAACACGTTTCAGCGACGACATACAATTTCCCCTGTGGGGGTCGCATTAGAAATCCTTTGGAATTGCCATTCCACTTATATTCCAGGTTCGCATTGTCATTGGTGTTTCGATCTTTACTCGGATTGGCTTGATTAGGGCATCCGATGCACGGCCACGTCTGCAGGCGCTGAGTTGTCAAGGAGCTATCAAGGAGCCTTCAAAACACCAATTCCATTAAAGCAGTTTGTTTTTTTTTTTTTCTGTTGAACAGCTGATCATCGGCACGGGTATTGAGGTATAGAAGGAGATTCGGCTAAATTCAATCCGTGGAAAGGTCGGTTGTGAGTCGGAGCAGGGTCCTCCGGGCGGCTCCCGGTGTATACTAAAAAGAACGTGTGGATGTCAATCCGGAAGAGTGTCGGAAAATGCGGGCCATTGAGATCACAAGCGGAAGAAACGGCTATTGATGGATTTCAAGAAATACAGGTACAGGAGTAATAGAGATATAACAAGTATAAATGTCCAGATGGCATATATACCTAGGTAACGTTGTGGCTTTTCATATATAGTTGCAGGCCAGCGCTGGAGGTGAATTGATGACTCAGCTCATGATGCAATGGATGGATGCAATGGATAAGAGATTATACACATTTTAAAGAGAGAACAATTCGATTGATTCAGCGTGTAAGACAGTCCACGGAGTAGATACTCCCGGAAATAGACTTCTGCAATAATTTTCTCCGTTAAATGTGACCTGAACACTGTAAGCTAAGTCGTTGAGCTTCCAAGCCACCAATAGTTCCCCACCCGACATCATACCCCCACCAACAAATACATTCCCCTCCCTCTTCTCTTCTTCTCTCATCCATCCCTCCCAAATCATTCCATTCACTCAAAAATGTACGTATCTTAACTATCTTACTGTGGTTTTCCTTTCTAACGGTACTAGAATCCGCCATCATGGGTTACACTGATCTGGACCAGTTGGCTGTTAACACCATCCGTGTTCTCGCGGTACGTTGAACTCCGGGCAATCGCCACTCCATTTCATGCCTTCAATTGATGCAATATTGGGGATTCCGGTCTCATATGAAGCTTCAATACATGCAGTTTGGGAAATCTGACTGACATTTCGCTATTAGGTTGATGCCACCTCCAAGGCTAACTCCGGTCACCCCGGTGCCCCTATGGGCATGGCTCCCGTTGCCCACGTTCTGTGGAACATGATGAACTTCAACCCCCAGAACCCTGACTGGGCTAACCGTGATCGTTTCGTTCTCTCGTATGTGCTTTCCCCCGTCATTTGAAGTTGGGCCGGTTCTTTCCACCCGAAACGTCAATGACCGTGTTTTTGGAATACCGGCTAATCTCAAATTGGATAGTAACGGCCACGGCTGCATGCTGCAGTATGCTCTGCTCCACCTGTTCGGATACAAGCTCACCATTGATGACCTGAAGAACTTCCGTGTAAGTCCCTTCGAGCCATGTATACAACAACCTTTTTACTCATTTTAGTAGCAACTCGACAGCATCACCCCCGGTCACCCCGAGGCTCACGACACCCCCGGTATTGAGGTCACCACTGGTCCTCTTGGTCAGGGTTTCGCCAACGCTGTTGGTCTCGCCATGGCTCAGGCTCACTCCGGTGGTGTCTACAACAAGCCCGGCTTCGAGCTTTTCAACAACTACACCTACATGTTCTTCGGTGATGGTTGCGCTATGGAGGGTATTGCCAGCGAGGCTGCGTCCATGGCCGGTCACCTTAAGCTTGGCAACCTGATTGCCATCTACGATGACAACCACATCTCCATTGGTAAGATTAGCTCGAGTACCTGAAGCTAGATACAAAAAGCTGACAGCTTATCTCCACAGATGGTGACACCAAGTGTGCTTTCACTGAGGACGTCACTAAGCGTTTCGAGTCCTACGGCTGGCACACCGAGTGGGTTAAGGATGGTGACAACGACCTCGCGGGTATCGAGGCTGCCATCCGCAAGTGTCAGCAGGTTACTGACAAGCCCTCCATGATCAAGCTGACCACCACCATTGGTTTCGGCTCCAAGCTTGCCGGTACTGGCGGTGTCCACGGAAACCCTCTCAAGGCCGACGATGCCCAGAGCGTTAAGAAGCTTTTCGGCTTCAACCCCGAGGAGAGCTTCGCTGTTCCTCAGCAGGTTTACGACCTGTACCACAAGCACGCCGCTCAGGGTGCTGCCAAGGAGCAGGAGTGGAACCAGCTCTTCCAGAAGTACCAGGCCGAGCACAAGACCGAGGGTGCTGACCTCGCTCGCCGTCTCTCCGGAAAGCTGCCCGAGGGCTGGGAGAAGAAGCTCCCCGTCTACAAGCCTACTGATCCTGCCATCGCTTCCCGTAAGCTTTCCGAGGCCTGCCTCGAGGCTATCCACGACGTCCTTCCCGAGCTGGTCTCTGGTTCCGCTGATCTGACTGGCTCCAACAACACCCGCTGGAAGAACGCCGTTGACTTCCAGCCCCCTGACCTTGGTATCGGCGAGTGGGCCGGTCGCTACATTCGCTACGGTGTGCGTGAGCACGCCATGGCTGCCGTCATGAACGGTCTGGCTGCCTACGGCACCATCATCCCCGCCGGTGGTACCTTCCTCAACTTCGTCTCATACGCCGCCGGTGCCCTCCGCCTGTCGGCTCTGTCCCGCGTTCGTGTCATCCACGTCGCTACCCATGACTCCATCGGTCTGGGTGAGGACGGCCCCACTCACCAGCCTATTGAGACCCTGGCTCACTTCCGTGCCATGCCCAACTGCATGGTCTGGCGTCCCGCTGACGGCAACGAGACCAGCGCTGCCTACTACTCCGCCATCACCTCCAAGCACACTCCTACCGTCATGGCTCTGACCCGCCAGAACCTGCCCCAGCTTGAGCTCTCCACCCTTGAGAGCGCCCTGAAGGGTGGTTACGTCGCTGTCGACACCCCTAACGCTGCCGTCACCATCGTTTCCACTGGTTCCGAGGTCAGCATCGCCATTGAGGCCGCCACATACCTCCAGGAGAAGCACGGTGTTGCTGCCCGTGTTGTGTCCATTCCTTGCTTCGAGGTCTTCGATGCCCAGACCAAGGAGTACCGTCTCCAGGTTCTTCCCGATGGCATCCCCGTGCTGTCCGTCGAGGCCTGCTGCACCATGGGTTGGGAGCGCTACTCGCACGAGCAGTTCGGTCTCAACCGCTTCGGTGCTTCCGGTCCCTACAAGGAGGTGTACGCCGTAAGTTATCTTCACTCGTTGTCCAATGGCCATATACTAATTATCCGCAGAAATTCGAGTTCACCCCCGAGGGCATCAGCAAGCGTGCTCTTGCCACCATCGACTTCTACAAGGGCGTCCCCGTGCGCTCCCCCATTAACCGTGCTTTCCAGCAGATCCTGTAAAGGACGGAACGAATATGACGTAACAAAATGTTTTGGTTTTTTAATAGGGGAGCTATGGCCCTCTAGATATACAAGAATGCGAATAGAGCACTCTACTGTTCACTTCTCCCAGTAACCTATCCGTAAACTATCTATCCGCTACCTAGCAAGGTTTATCACAACTCTCCCCATTTCTTCTTCTGCATCTCTACAACATCCCTTAGCATCTCCTCTTTCTTCTTCCTCGTCTCAGGAGTATAAGGCCCATAAGCATCTTCAGTCTGTTTAACAACCAAGTCCTTCCACGCCTGCTCACCCTGAATATCAATCTGCCCCAAATCCCCCCCCACACATCCTGAATCGTCGGCGCAAGCTTCTGCAAAAACGCCCCAATCCCACCCTCCCCACCACCAGCATGATAACTCTCAAACACACCACTCCCAGCCCACCGCGGCCCCAAACTAGCCGTAACAAGAGAATCCAAATCCTTCGCCGAAACAACCCCGTCCCCAACAAGATGACACGCCTCCCTCAGCAACGCAAAAGCAAGTCTATTCCCCACAAACCCAGGAATCTCCTTATGCAACGTGATAGGTCGGTAATGCTGCGAACCCGACTGATCCCCACCCGAAACCGCGGGACCAGGAATATCGCCAAAATACCTCTTTACAAACTCAACCCTCTCAGCTTCCGTCTCAGGCCCGGGCACGATCTCAACAAGCGGCATCAAATGCGGCGGGTTGAACGGGTGCGCGACAAGTAACCGCTCAGCGACACGGTCCGCGGCCGAGCACCCGGATGCTTGTGCCGACGCGGGAATTCCAGATGAACTGCTCCATAGGTGTGTATCTGGGCCGGCGAGACCGGCGACTTCTTTCCAGAGGGCTTGTTTCGAGGAGGTGACTTCCGGGCTTTGTTCTTGGATGATTGTTGCGTTTTGGATGGCTTCGGCGACGGTGGTGGATAGTTTTAGGCGGGATGTGCGGATTAGGTCGTCGATTAGGGTTGTTGATCCTGGGGAATCGAGGAGGGAGGGGAGTGTGCTCCGGATTTGGGATTCGTAGTCTGGGCGTGGGTCGTAGACTGTTATACTGGTGTCTGGGCGTCGGAGGTGCATTGCTAGCATTGAGAGGCCGATTGTGCCGAGGCCTAGCAGGGCGATTCGGTGGGGGTATTCTGTTGCCATGGATTTTTGGGTTTCAGGAGGATTGAGATTGTAGAAGGGTGGTAGGAAAGGGAGAGGGAGAGAAAGAGAGAGTTAGCTAAGTATAGATGGTCTCGGAGATGTTCGCCGATTAGTGGGGAATGGGGGGGGCCATGCGGGGAGCGGCGGGCCTACGAAGACGTATAGGGGCCAGGGTTCAAAATCCCTTTTGGGAGGGGGGTTTGATGCCTGGATACCTGAATTAGTACCGTTTTATACACCGTCCTAATACAGTGTACTGTAAATTGTTAATACATCAACCTGCCTAGATGAAGCTTTTGGACTTATAAACGCCTGCAGAATCAGGGCACTTTGATTACTAAGGCACATGTAATAGTAATTCAGGTATTCTAAATTTTCTGCCGTTCTAAATTAAGGCATTCAGGCATAAAATCCCCCCAAAAGGGGTTTTGAACCCTGGCCCCTATACGTCTTCGTAGGCGGGCCTCGGGAGGGGATTGTACGATAGTATGTTGTACGCTCTTCAGTATAGGGCTGTACTATATAATATACCTAGCTAAACACATCAATTTAGTTGTCAGAAGTCATCTGAGCTAACATCTTATTCTTGATAACTTGAGTACATAGTATAGTGGACAACCAATACATATGTTGGAGACGCAGTGCCTAAAATTTACCTGAAATGGGGATCCTGTCTGATCAATATCAAAAGCTTCCAATATAGGATGTTTGTTTAGTAGACCATATTGATAAATTTGACTTGGGTTAAATAGGTATGTTCCTTCGTGCCCAGCCTCACCGGCAACCAAGGATATCTGATTGGCGCCACGACACATGGCGTCAGTTCTGCACCGCCTAGACCCCTTTGAGAAGGAATAACATCCAAGATCTCACTCTCATGACTTTCCATTTTCACTTTATCGAGCCATGTCTGATCCTCTCTCTGTAGCCGGTACCGCCGTGGGTATTATATCCCTTGGTTTGCAGGTCTGCGGTGAAATTGTCTCCTTTTGCCAGGCATGGCGGGGCTTCAGCGAGGATATCCAAAACATCGGGCAAAAAGCCGACGGGCTTCGTATGCTATTGAGAGCCTTGAGGGAACTGATCGAAGATTTCCGTACCACCGACCCTACTATCGCCAGCGATCTTGAAAATAAGGCGAAGAGCATTGAACAAGTAATAAGACGGATCAAGACAGCAACAAATCGATATGCATCTACCACTTCCGATCCAGACTCTTTTCGCTTCCAGCTCAAAAAGGCTGCATATCCCTTTGGAAAGGAAGGATTACGTGAAATGGCAAGTGATCTGGATAGCGTCCAGGCGGTGCTCCAAACTGCGTTACAGATGTAGGTCTTTTTGCTTTTTGACTGCTTGAGCTTGAATCCATCATCTGGAAGTAATATACTGGTGCTAACCAAATATCAGCTATTCGACGCAAAGCAATCGAGCTTTACTTGGGAGAGTGCTGCAAGAGATGCAGGAGATGGTATTCCCTTCTATACCCATACTCTGGACCAAACTGATTGAGTCCAGAACTTGAAAGTGTGCGATCTATCAAATCTACCGCCAAGTCTGCTACAGTCATGGTGTGCTCAATAAGAACAACTACCTGCATCGAGCTTGTCTAGCAACGCAAGGTTGCCATATGATACAGACCACCGTCGAAGCGAGTAGTGATGGAACTTCCTCAGATCCATGCAGAACAAAAGCAGCACATGGGACATCGGTTACTTCCCAGAACTGCAATCCAGCTACCAGTGCATGCGCATCTCGTTCATGCCGACCCCACAAGGAAAAAGAAGTCATCAACCTATCCTACTACTATCGTAGTCGCATGTTAGGCCTTGCTATTCGAGCCTCCTTTTTGCTTAATAAGGGAGCTGGGGGTTATTCGATTGCTCCATTATTGCATCTACAGCCTTTATTGGACATAGCAGACAGTCTGGGATTGCGTATTCTCAATAATTTTCCCTACAGCGCTCGTTTTCAATATTCAACACCAAACGACTTCGAATCACTCATTGATTGCACAGTACAACAGCTACAACACGAATTCGATCTACAAGAGGCAACGCCATTAGATTTGATTTTGGTTCAGAACGGAGAGTTTTCACTTTTTGATGTAAGTGCAATCCCATTCCCATACCACCCATTTCTCTCACACAGATAGCATTTTTCCGAGGCTTGTACTAGTTTATGTAGTTCGTTTGAGCAATCACTCAGACTTCTCAACTTCTTACTAGAAGCAGGTGCAGCACCGAGTGCCAAGAATTACCTCCCCTATGTTGAAGACAACAACAAAGAGGATACTTACCATTCAGTCAAGCTTCTTCTGGAGGCTGGATGGTCATTCAACTGGGCTCATATTCGTGCATGCCAAACGTACAAATGCAGCCGCAAAATAAAGTCGCTTCTCATCAATGAATTGGTCGTACGACGCAAAAGACTTTGGCAATTGGCTCAATCTTGCTTGCCCGCTGGTCAAATTCCAAAATTGATCTCAGACAACGAGAAGACCGGCAAAATTAGGATACTCGATATTCACACCGCAGAGATACATGCTCGACTAAAAGAGCAAGGGATATCCATTGATCCAATCGTCTCGCCTAGTGATTCCGATGGCAACAGTATTTACGGATCGGTTTATCATTACCCATATTTCACCGTCGAGACGTTGGATGAACTCTACCAAGTTGGCTTTAGGGGTGTTACCCAGCTAGACTCTAAGGGCTTTACACCTCTCTTGGCCGCTGTTGGTTTCACGGCTCTGTGGGAAGGGCGAGCCGAGGGGGAAAAAGGCATAGAGCGAATAGCGTGGCTGGTTTCAAAAGGTGCCGATCTATATCAAAAAGTACCTGGAACCAGTGCAACAGCAGCACATCATCTTTGTGTGCAGATCGTCGACCGTATTTCATTGGCCGAATTCATCTTCTTTGGTACAAGCGGACTACGTCCACAGGAGAATTATAAAGCCTGGAAACAAACTATGTCGGAGTTCGAAAAGTCCATTTTCCTCCTCCCTTCGGTTCGGGATGGATGTTCCTGTGCGTGCTCTCCTGGTGGGTGTACTATTGTCTCGGTATTGTTACGACATATCGTCCATTTCTTTTCCATCTACAAAATCGAAGAATCCCTCTTTCTGTTCCAAAAGTTCATACGATTCTTCATTTGGTGGACTAGAAGAGATACAGAAACTGGCTGGCAGGTTATCAGATTCCTGACATTTGATGCCTTGGATCTGAAACATTCATGTTGCATCGAAGATCACGCTTTTCTATTTTCTCGTATCAAATTTGAAAGCAGAGAAGAAGAAGAAAAAATTGAAGAGATTATTGACGAAGAAAAGTCAAGAATAATGGAACTCGAAACACTTCTCGATGAACTCAAAATCAAGTTTGAGGAGCTTGGTCTCCCCGTGATGGAATTTTGGAAGGATACTGGCACACTCGCATGATCGAAGTTCTCTCCCACCGCGATCCCTACGACGAGGAACATATCATTGAATCAAGACGAATTGGTGTCTCGCTAGAACCGGACGAATGTATTGTCCCTGACAGGGTATCTCTGCTCGTTGGCTCGAAGATGATGTATGAAATTAGTACATAGAGTCATATATTACGCGTATCTATCTTATAAATTTCTGGATATCCTAGTAAGTTTAATAAAGAAATACGACTCTTCGAGTAGGGTTCGAATTCCTTACTGCTGCTTGTCTTGCATTACGATCAATCGAGCGAGTGGAAGAGAAATACGACCAACACCCCATGTGGAGTATGGAGAAAAGAAAAATGTATGGTGTACCGTTGAAAGGTATAGGAGCCTGATCAATGAGCCCCAGCAGCATATTTATTCGTTTCCATTTCATGCTTGTCTCACATAGCTCCATTTTCCAAGTCCGCAAATGCAAACCCCGTGACTTGATCGAGTTCCATAAGCTCATCGGCGACAGGTAAAGATTGTCCAAAGATATTGTCCCATTCACCCCAGTCAAAATTGAGACTCGGGTCGATCATGAAGGGGGCAGAGGGCTCAGGAGCGGGCAGTATGTTCTGACCGGCGGTGTCCAGGAAGTTCACCGTAGAAGAGTCAACGAGGGATTGTTGGGTCGGGATAGTAGCGGCGGAGGAACGAGTAACAGCTGATTCGGGGACAAATGCTTTGTCGTATGACGAGAGGGTGGAAGTCACAGCTGCACTAGTAGTAGGCGCGGCCACGGTTGCGGATGACATGGATTTGAAGTATGGAGCATTTGCAAAATCGGTCTCGGTTGACCAATCTTGTCCGGTCCGGGGCAATTGTGGGTTCAGACCAGCTTTCTGCCAGGCCTTTTGGCGCAGACGACGGATCATGCCCCAGGCCTCTCGGCCTCCATTCCTCAACGGACGTTGTGTGAAGATGTCATCTCCGCCACTTACGACGCCGCCGTCTGGTCCAGAAAGTGACAGGATTTGATCAACAAATCCGCGGGACACGGAGGCCTCGGGGCTATATGGTCGTTCGTACAAGTCGATGAGAATGATCCTAGGTCTAGTTAGCATAGCTGTAAAGCTGCTAGCTCTAGCTTTCAACATACATCATTGCATGCATAGGCTGGTGGTTCCTTGGCGATCATTAGTCAAGATTCGTATTCGAGATATCGGAATGCTTACCCAGGCCAACCCCATTGGAACGGCTGAAAGTCAGGATCCGTCGCCAATCGAATAAATTTCTCCATGAATGCGTAACAATGCCGTAGTGCACTATTTGGATTAGACCCAGTAGCTAGCTCGATGAGTCGCGACACTTACCTTTGGCGTGCTACGGGCCAGATCCGACTTCGAGGATTCCTGAGGAATGGTTGGTATGCAACACAAAACGCCTACATCCATGTTAGTACCAAACGGGATTTTTGCGTAAAAATATCGACCTTATCAATGAACAACGACAAGATAATCCTAGCCCATTTATGAAATGCGACGAGGACTACTGAATGATATTGCTCCGAGCATCCAGATGGACCTTCAATAGGAAGTTCCGCCGCGGTTGAATGAAAAGCTCGTTTTGAAGAGGCTGTTGGGGTTTCAGCTGCCGTTATCTCTGGGATTCTGCTTATGATGGAGTTGAGTTTGACTTGAAGATCGTGGAGGACAGAGCGGAGCTCCACCATATCTCCTCTTGTTAGAGGCTTCGTTCCCAGCTGAATCTTGAGTATTCTACGAACAGACTCTGCCACAAGGTTAGCCCACGCCCCCCTAATATCTAAGCCCAAGATCACTCACGGGCCATTATACATTTGGCTTTCGCGTTCAAATAATACACGTTCACCATCGACGGCCCACCACAGACATTCGGGTTGTCTGGATTATCAGGTGGCCGCTGGCCGTGGGCAACCAATTGTTCATACTGGTTGGCTTCGGTAGTACCCACCAAGGTGTCCTTTACCTCGCTCGTTTCGCGAACATCCCAGTAAGTGGTATCAGTAAGCAATGGCGGAAGCCCGCTGGACATCGCGATAACGGCATCCATATGCATGATATGCCACCACAATCGGCGTCGAAACTCTGCCTCCCATGGGTCAATATTAAAATGGGCGGGATCCCGATGTAACCCCAATGTCTGCGCCACTCTCACTGCTAAACTAACAAACAAACTACTTGCCAAGGGTTCTTCCTCTCTTGACAAAATTGTCTGCGCGATAAGATAGGCCGCCAGACCGTGAAGTGTGACGCTGTGGGGAAACGAGATCCTGGCCAACCAACAAGTGACCTCTTCGCTATACTTTGTCGAGAGCATAGCTCGTGACGAAGTATTGAACTCCGTCTCCATTGTTCTCATGGAAATCGAAACTGAGCCTCCAAACCATATCGCGTATAGGAGTGGAATAAAAGAAGGACTAGGGCATGGCTCCCCCGTATAGCTTCTGCAGTCATACCAGTCCCAAAAGGCTTTGTAGAGGTTTAAGATCATCGGGGGGTGAATAATAGGGCTCGGCGAGTGGACACCAGACATGAATGCTTTGTATAGAATGTCACTCTGCCATTTCGTCGGAACATGCTCAAGCATATATGGCTCGACCGCTTTATCATTTGGTGATAAATAGTCCGATGGGATGCAGACGGCTTTCTGGATCGGCTCTGAGAAGCCAAGCGGAAAGGGAGAGCGCGTGGTTTGGCTGGTGGTTTGGCTGCTTATCGATCCTTTGCGCTGTCTTCGCTTGCTAGAAACCTCGGTTGCGGCATCACTACATGCTGCTAAATCGTGCGACTGATTCTGGTTTCCGAGCAATTGATTGAGCTCCTCCATTTCGTGGGAAATGTAAGCCCAGTACGTCGTTCCAACGTATCTAAGCCCAAAATCAGACACCTAAACGTACTTTAGCCTAGTGCGTCGATACTGACCTTGAGCTCCCTCCATCTCCCAATGACATGTGGCCCAAGTTTGAAGTTTCCAGTGGATCAACCAAATCCGTAGTCTGACCCTTTGGGATGGGAAAATCATCGCTGCTACAATCAGCAGCAGCGCTAAACGGACTGCCCGGTCGCTCGACGATCGGTTCGGTCCCAAAATTCCCCTCTTTCGTCGGCGTCGTTTCCACGCCAGGGTTTGATACAGCCGGTTGCGTCTCCGTTGATTCGTGGGCCTGGTTATCCTTCCGTAGCCGCTCAATAAGCGATACAAGTTGAGCCAGATGGGCTTCAACTGCGGTTAAATCTGTTTTCTGGCCATTTGATAATGATTTCTGTTTTAAAGGGTCATAGGTCGGCAGGCGTTCATCTGTATTTTCCTCCGAGTGTCCAATCTCCCTCCGTCGTTTGGTTCTATTTGCCCGGCGGGTGCGGTTGGGTCGCGTGTCATCTTGCTGTAATTCCGTGTCGTAGGCGCACTCGGTACTGTTTTTCGCGCAATTTCCGCATACTGGAAGTGTCTAAAAACAACTGTTCAGTTCAGGTAACTTTCTCCTAGGCTAAGGAAGATCACCTTGTCGCACTTGACTTTGCGCCGACGACATGTTTGACAACTATATATCACACGTTTCCGGGTAATCTGTGGATTTCCTGTCGCCGAGGGCGACCTTCGCAGTTGGGTAGTGCTAGACGGGTTGGAGGGCCCCGCCACAGGCTGCATTTTCGGCGTGCTTGGTTTGACAGTTTATCCACGTCTTTCTACTCGTTCGACTGAATCCAACGACCATCCAAGTGACATGGGCGGACAATCAAAGTGTTACGGCGTATGGAACAATCCAGCCTGCAGATGTCCGGCAATTGCGAGGTTCTCCGCAAAGTTCTATGCATTCCGTGGGAACGATCTTGGCACTCTGACGTCGGGCGGGCGGACCAGAGGGATTACTCAGCACCCCTACCGACCTCGCACCCTAAGATCCAACGCAGACCTATTACTCAACTACCTAATATGCCACAAATTCGTTTGAAAATCAAGAAAATCTATTCTTCGAGAAGGTATGTAGGTCCTTTATTGCTATTGAAGCTGACTAGAGGCAAAAATTCGCTCAATTCGTCAAGCAACAAGCCAGATTAATGTACCAAACACTAGCAATCTTCTACTCAAGAAGCGTGGTTCAATCGGCTGAGCCTAATCCAATAGCTTCTCAGTCAATTTCAATATTACCAAATTCCAATTCACTACCCACACAATCCCACATTTCGTAAACGCGGCGCGTTTGTTGTCGTTTTTATCTCCAGTTTCGGCAAAGCCCCAAACGTACCAAAGCTGTCAACGGAAAGACATTCCTCCCGATTCAGAAGACCAAGTCCAATGGGTGGTATTTTGTCCTCCAGACACCCCGATAGATTTTGGATTCATGTCCAGGGAAAGGGTTGGATCTGCCACCATCGCAGTTCATTGGGTATGGCATGGCATTCGGGATATTGGTATATATAATCACAGCGGTCATGACAAATCGTTTCTCTCGTTTTTGCCTCAGGATGTGTGGATCTGTTCTAGTATATCGCGGACAACATTGGCGATAATAGGCATCGAATATCTCCGACTATTGTTCCGAAACGAGGTACTCAGTGGGTTGTTTAAGAAGTAGAAGAACTGTTACTGTGGTTCATATGAGAGTTTGGTCCACCGTGAGGATGGCCGCCGTGCATTGGTAACCTTGGAAGGAATAATGACACAGGTGTATCCTAACGTGTTCTCGGCCGAGTGAATTATTATTCATGTATAGTGTGCGGTCATGGTTTCTGTCCGCTTTATGGGCCTAAGAACTCTTACAGGGCCTTGGGTCCAGACCCTGCTACGAGGAATCTATGTCTTACATAACGTGTATAGTGTAACTAACTAGTTAACTAGTTAACTAGTCTGTGAGTGGTTGGTGCTGCCAATCCTTGTCAGAGCCATATCAAATCCGTTATAGCCTCATCGCAGATCTCTTGTTGCCATCCAATCAAAGCCAGGATGATAGATGAATTTTGGACACATCCTTTCAACTGCGAGATTACCCTGGTCCCTGGAGCTGAAACAGGTCCACGGGTGGCTCCACTTGGCAATTACATAATCAGATTATGGTTAAATCAGCCTCCGAAGCTTATCTGTGGTCAACAATATCTCCATATCCGAGCTGGTGCATATCCGTGTATTGTAGTTCTTTTCCAGTTCCCCTTTCCTCGATGATGACGGAAGAAAATCGCAACTCAAATTCATACATGATTTCGCGTTTATATCCACACTCGCATGCAACATCCACTTTTCCCGTGAGCTAGAGCGCAGTTCTCGGCCGGATGCTTGAACGGAATTGTGTCGTTCTCGGCCGAGACTAGTGTCAATCGGAAAGGTGGAGAGCAGCTTTCTCGGCCACTCGTCACGGAAGCGAGCCATTAATTCGGTCCCCGCATTTTACGAAACCCCGGTGTATACTCCACGACCGTCTATACCGAAAGAGTTTGCCTGCTCACCACAGTGTCCCTGTTTTGCGCTGTTCACCTGGGGTAATGGTTCACCCCGCATTGACGCTTAGATCATTTCCCCAGAGATCACTACAAAGTCCAATCCCACGGGCACTATTTATAATGTGATATTCCCTCTCATCAATTGTTAATGTTGGTTTTTTTGTTATCGAAGATCCTACACTCTGTTTACATCGCCAATCTCGCAATCTATACGATTCATTAAATCGACTCATTTTAGAGGAACATTTCAGCTCAATTGCATTTAGCAAGTAGCAGCAATTATGACTGTTCTTTCGAATTCCGACAATCCCGGTCAAGAGAAGGGATCTAGCCATGAGGCCACCACCAACATCGAAGCGGAGGACTTTCAACCGACCCACCTCGAGCGCTATGGCCCATTAGCACGTGAACACTGTAGAGTCCCGATTGCCTGCCTTTGCAGGCGAATTGCAACCGGGTCTCTATCGGACGCCTAAGCTTCGAAAGTTTGCAAATCCTGCGCCTCTGGGTCTCTCGGGGTTTGCTTTGACCACTTTTGTATTGGGTTGTATCAACATGGGCACGCGGGACATTACAGAGCCTAATATGGTTGTTGGTATTGCTTACACTTACGGTGGGCTAGTCCAGCTTCTTGCTGGCATGTGGTAAGTACTATCGTCCTGGATATTCGTTGCGAGGTGACTTAGATGTGACCGATTTGTCTTTCTGATAGGGAAATGGCCGCTGGAAACACATTTGGTGCTACCGCTCTGTCGTCATACGGTGGTTTTTGGATCGCCCTGGGCATCACCTTTACTCCTGGATTCCAAATCATGTCAGAACTTCAGAAAGCCGACAATGGGTCAACTGACATGTTCTACGACTCGTATGGGCTGTTTCTTATGGTAAGTTAATTTTCCTATGGGGATCACCCTTTGTTGTTATCTCTAACAACTTCTAGGGCTGGTTCGCCTTCACCTTTCAGCTCCTTACGTGCACTATCAAATCGACTGCGGTGTTTTTCTCCCTTTTCCTATCTTTAGATGTGGCATTCTTATTGCTTGGGATTGGACACCTCCATCGCGATGCCCAGGGAAAGCCCAATCAGTCAGACCTCATAGCTGGTGGTTTATTTGCTCTCATTGCTGCCTTTTTGACATGGTATAGTGCCCTGGCAGGTATTGCGGATGACAGCAAAAGCTTTTTCATATTCCCGTATTTCATTTCCCGTAGTCAGAGAAAGGTAGAGCTTCTAGACGTGAGACTTCTGCTGCTGTTTAGTGGTCATCGCTATGACTAGATTCTGTGGGGGTTTTAGTCATAACCTATGATAGTTTGGCAACCTCTGAAACTATTTATGATAATTCTTATGATGATGAAATTCACCGAGCCCAAATTGAATAGTTCCTTATTATTCAACTTACGACTAAATGGGCATAGTGTTAGCATGGTGTATTTTGCTCAGGTGTGTTGACTTATCAGCTCAGCGTGGCGCTTAGTGAGTGCTCAGTGTATAAATATGTCAGTTCTAGAATCTATAAGGGCTTCCCGGTATTGTTATAGTAGCCAGGTTATTTTTAGCCACGATGAAGACGGGCGCCACCTGGTTATCACAACCCACCTACACGTCATCCTGCATTGTACATGATAAACCGGTAATATCTTAAAAGATCCAAGGCTAACAAATTCACCGTAAACATTAGAGATGATAAAAAGAATCCGGGGTTTCTTTATTACTCCCCGGATGATTGCGGATCCAAACTTGTTAACAAAAGGCCATTCAATGACATGACGTTGTGATGCATCTCGGCCGAACATGCGTTTTACATTAAGCACCGAACTTGTTTGATATCCCCTACTAAATCCACCAATTATAATAAATTTCGAAGAGCCCCATTATATCAACCATTACAGCCCTGCAAGTATAAAGCCAGCTTCCATTCCCTGATTTGCATCATATTAATTTGTCGACTGTTTAATCCAATTCGATTCTTATTTCTGTTATTTACTTCAATGATGTCATCTCAACAAGACAGCAAACTGCATAGCAGCTCAATTGCCCACCCTTTGGCTCCATTTACATATGAAAATGAGGTTTACCAAGCCGGTCTCAAAGGCCAGAAGCCCTCGATAACCTTCAACTGCCTCGAATGGGAAACCCTAGCCAAAGATCGGCTCTCGGCAGATTCATACGGATATGTTTGGGGTTCCGCCGGAACTCGCGATACAGACAACAACAACAAGAAAGCCTTTAAAAAATGGGGGATCGTACCGTCACGCCTAGTCAAGAGTGACTTCCCAGACCTCAAAACGACACTTTTTGGCGAGACGTTCGAGTATCCGATCGCCATGGCACCGGTGGGCGTGCAGCGGATTTTCCACCCGGACGGGGAGATGGCGGCAGCAAGGGCTGCTGAGCAGGAACATGTCACCTATATCCTCAGCACCGCATCCGCCACGAGCATCGAGGATGTCGCCAAGGCCAACGGGAACGGATCTCGTTGGTATCAACTCTACTGGCCTCTGAATGAGAACAATGATATCACAGTGAGCCTGTTGTTAAGGGCGAAGGCAGCTGGTTACAAGGTTTTGGTAGTCACCCTGGATACGTACATTCTTGGATGGCGCCCCAGTGATCTGGACAATGCATACAACCCTTTCATTCGTGGAGACGACATCGGTGTAGCATTGGGATTCTCTGACTCTGTATACCGTCGCAGGTTCCAAGAAAAGCACGGAAAACCCATTGAGGAGGATGTCCAAACTGCGGCTACAGAGTGGGCACATACCGTGTTCCCCGGTGTGAGTCACGGCTGGGAAGATCTCAAATTCCTCCAGGAACATTGGGATGGTCCAATTGTCCTGAAAGGAATCCAAACGGTGGCGGATGCGAAGAGAGCTGTGGAATATGGTGTCCAAGGAATTGTGGTCTCCAATCATGGCGGACGACAACAGGATGGAGGTATTGCGTCTTTGGATGTCTTGCCAGAGATTGTTGACGCCGTGGGAAATGATTTGGAAATTATCTTTGACTCGGGTGTTCGCTGCGGTGCTGATATTGTAAAGGCATTAGCACTTGGTGCAAAAATGGTCTTGATTGGTCGTCCATACATTTATGGGTTGGCCCTTCAAGGTGAGCACGGAGTGAGTCATGTGCTGAAGAGCCTCCTAGGAGATTTCAATCTGAATCTTCACCTGTCGGGGATCATGTCAGTATCTCCTGAGCATCTTAACCGATCGGTATTGCGTCGGACAGATAACTGAAAATTCGACTACGAGACAATATGAAGACACCTTTTGTGCAGCTTGAATATATTAAATTCCCTCTTTGTATACTTGTATCTAAGTACTATAGATATGTTTGAAGAGCTTAAAGACAACTGATCTATTCAATTTTAAGGGTATCGTAATACTCCCTCTTTTAAGTTATGAAAAGGGTGGTGACCGCGCAAGTATAGTCAGTGGTCACTCAATTCTATAGAGCAGTCTATGGAGGGATGGGGCGTGGAGTGGAAGTTGTAGAAAGTGGCTTGTCACTTTCCGTCCAGTAGGAGTATCATGTGTTCCCATTCCTATATCGCACCTTCCTGTCTTGGGCATAGTTGCTTGACATGCACTTGCTATCCAAACGGTAGTTACCCAGGTGAGAATGTTGTGTGTCTTTCCTTCCAACTTTAGTCAGATTAGGTAGTTGGCATTATAGGCCTCATGAACAAGGCCACACATCGGCGTTGAGGTTCTTGGGACCCTGACATCGATAAACTGCCTAAGGCAAGCTTACGCTTTCTGTCTGTGCCTTGAAGTTCTGCTGATTTTTCAATCCAGATATGCTTTTTTGAAGCATACATGGTATCTATAGATCCATCTATCTATCTTGATGCTCCAGAATGTGTAAAGAACAAGACTGAATGAGTATATCCTTGAACCATATTCCCTCGACATTCAAGCTTCAACCAATGCAAAACAGCGTCTCAGTAGCCCTATGACCCGTAATAATACAAGCCCAAGTGTAACCATTACCATCGACAATAACCCCTGCACCAACATCACATTGAGCACAGCTCATCGTGCCAGCATACTGCGTTAACCAATCAACAATATCACGACCCTTGTTAGGGGACGCCCGACAAGACATAGCAGCACTCGGTTTAGGAAGCGGGGACAGGACCGACGATGTTGTCTTGAAATTATCCAGGTACAGCTTATCAAGAATACCACGCACAGTACTGCCAGGGTGGTCACAGACATGGGTATAAATCTGCTCGGGGTGGAGACACTGTTTGTCGCAAGTGTCCCTGTATCCCTGATACCTCTGTTGTTGAGAGTATCCTGACCAAGCCGGAATCCCCCGTCCACGTCAGCAGCGGAACTCAGTTACAGAATGCCTGGTATCAAATCCATCGTAGTAATCAAGTCCCCACCCCCCGAGGGCTACCCACTAAAGGGACTGGTTGGGTTGGGGCGGGCCAACGCCAATTGAAGGGCTCGCGATGCAAGTTGTCGGGGTTCCGCCTTGGAAGGCGCGAATACACTGACATAGACTGGAGAACCAAATGTAGCAGCCGTTGCATTCAGAATTAGCATCGGCACAGCCCGAGTAACATTGAGAGAGCTCTGATCGAGGTATCACGGGTGACGCCGGGGGCCGGGGGTTGCAAATTGATAGGACATTGTCCCGATGGTGTAACGCAGACCAGGTTTGTGGGTGGGGATGGGAAAGTCGAAGGGCATCTACAGCCGCTTACGTCCATTTTGGCAATGTCATCTGACGTACACAGGTTTAGCCCACCCTGTGCGATGCTGACGAGGTCGTCACTCATGTCATCCGTTACATTGATGGTTTCCTGCCGGACGGTCGGGTCACTAGGAAGAGAGGGATGATGAATGGTATGCAATTCTCATTGGACTTCATTGCGATGGATTGGAGGTCAATTTACAACAAGTGAAATGCACGACAACCCACTTCCCCAGTACAGTGGCGATTAATGCTGAATATCCGTAGTAAAAATAAACAGAAGCCATGATATGAAGTAAACCTACCGTATAGATGGGTGCCAGCGCTATTAACCTCACCTTTGATGCAATCGGCTCTCGTTTCCGCAGGGCTTCCAAGGTTATCGATCTCGACAATGAAGACGTACCTCATAAGAGATACATTAGATCATCGCCGCATATCATTGCCGTCGTACTGTTTGTTAAACACCGAAATCAGGGGGCGCCGAACATTGAAGACTTGGATCCAATAACCGCTGTATTGTGTCTTGTTGCAAAAAGAAACGGAGAAAGAAATATCGCGAGAGATTTGTTAGACAACTCATTGGTTAGCATGAGAGACCCAATGAATAAGGCTGTAATCCAGGGTTATTGCGCGACAATCTCCAAATTCCAGGTTCTTTAAATCACATCTCACGTCCACAATGACATCTATAACTAAACACCTAGGTAACACAACGCACGACTACACACGAGAAATGACCGAAAGGGGCCAATCTACAGGATACGATGTACGAAAATCCATGATTTCATTTCAATATCGTCATGAGGATATAAAGACCATAAAAGCTTTTTCAAAGATTACAACACTTAGTTGCCGAGCTTCTGGCGAGCGAAGTTGGGCAGAACAAAGCTGGCGCGGTGGATGTCCTGGTTGTAGTAGCGGCAGAGCTTCTGCTCCTCCTCAGCGGTCCAGGTGCGGAGGGGCTCACGGACGTTGCGGGTAGCGTCCTTGGAGCAGACCATGAAGCCGATCTGGCCGGAGGGGTAGGTGGGGATGGTGGTGTAGGCGTACTCGGCGACGGGGAAGACCTCCTTGCAGGACTTCTTAAGTTCGGCGATCATGTCAAGGTGGAGCCATTGGTTCTCGGCTGTTAGATATAAAGCACAGCTCCGCAAAACCGAGCCCGAAAAGCGGGTTGGTTGCGGGGTGGTGCGAAAAAGGTTAGCATGTGATCTCTTTTTTTTTTAATAGTGAGATGATAAAATGAAGGGGACGAGCAGTCAAGGAATGGATTGGGCAGAAAAAAAGAAAGTGACGAACAACCTTGGGTAGTGATGACACCTCCCTCGCGAAGGGCAGACTTCAGCAACTCGAAGTAAGGCTTCTGGAAGAGGGACTCGGCGGGACCCTCGGGGTCGGAGCTGTCAGTGATGATAACATCGAACTCGTTCTGGCGGTTCTTGAGGAACTCGAAGCCGTCACCAACGTGGGTGTGGGCGTTGGGGTGCTGGAAACCAATGGCCATGCCGGGCAGGTACTTCTTGGAAACACGGATGACAGCCTCGTCGATGTCGCACAGAGTAGCCTCCTTGACGGAAGCGTGCTTGACGACCTCACGGAGGACACCGCCGTCACCGCCACCAATGACGAGGACCTTCTCGGGGTTGGGGTGGGAGTTCATGGCGAGGTGGGTGATCATCTCCTGGTAGGAGAACTCATCGCGCTCGGTGCACTGGATAACGTTGTCCAGGACGAGAACGGTACCGTAGTCGCTGCTCTCGAAGACGAGGACATCCTGGTACTTGGACTTCTCGTGGTGAATGATCTGGTTGACCTTGAGGCTCATGGCCTGACCGGGCCACATGCCGGACTTCTCAGAGAACCAGCCATCTGTAGATGGGCATCAGCATGCTATCGTAACAAATTGACTGGAAGGCGGGGTAATGGAGGGGGGGGTTGTTATAGACATACCCTGGATGGTGGGGTGGGTGAGCTCGCTCATTTTGATAGGGAATGAAGAGAAACGACGGGGGAAAATAAATGATGAGTAGAAAGCAGAAGAGAGTCTGGAGAGACGAAGCATTCGAAGAAAAATGGTTCGGCGGAAGTTTGGCTGTTTTGGGCGAATTTTTTGTTTCTTCTCGGCTCAAGTGGGGAACCGCTGTACTGCCACCAACACCAGCAAACATCCTTCAGAAACAGGGACTAGACCAAGTCTAATACGGATAATAGGTATTAGTTACCTCTACTAGCCCTTAATTGATTGCAATTCGGCCTGGTATATATGCCCCATGCCCACAATGGGCATGGACACCTCAGGGACCAATAGAGAGCCCTAGAAAGACGCTTACTCAAGCTTGACTTTGAATATAAGAAAATAAAGACCCTTAAAGCGCAAAAAGAGGGCGGATAAAAGGAAAATCAAACGGTCGATTGCTTTCTAGTTACTGTACAAACATACAGCTCCCCCAATCTGCAGAGTCTTGGGTGTATCATGCTCTGTTATACCAATCCAACCTCACTCCAACAAACAAATTGAGATAATTTACTCTTCATTGCCACCCTCCAGAAGACGGCCGGGCTTGGAGTTCAGGTACTCGTTACTAAAGTATGAAATTAGCGCACCGATCGAAGCGGCTCCTGCGGTCATTCTTACCGCTCAATGGCCCAGTTCATCATGGCGTATGCGGCAACGAAGGGGGGAACAACGTAGAGAACCTGGTGACGGAAACGACGGAAGACGTTGAAGATGGCAGCGTGGCCGGCACCGGCCATGGGACGCTGACGGTTAGGGGACAGCGAGTAGGTGGCGATGCGCTGGGGGGTCGGGCAACCTGAAAGATGGATATTAGCGATCCGTTCGAAGTACGTCCTCCTGCTTTGTTCCAGTGGATCTTTCTGTATTCGTTGTCGCGATCTTTCATATCGTGTAAGGGGTCGGTCTCCTGCGCATGCATCGGGTCCGTATGAAAGGTTCAAGGGTTATTGTCAAACGTACCGAACTCGCCCCAGTTGCCGATGAAGCTATACGAAGTAAAAATCGTCAGTTAACTGAACTAAAGACGGAGATTTCATTGAGTCTATCAAAGCCGACTCAATTGGCATATTTTGGGAATTGCATTGTGTAGCCGGGCGGGTAACGCATCCGGGAGGCCGATACTCAACCCAGGACACCAGGAGCAAACGCGAAACGACTTACTGTCCGTTCTTAGGGTCCACAGAGCCACCCATTGTGAATGATTTCGGGTAAAAAAGAAAGGAGTGAGGTGGAAAAGGTACGAAGGTAGCGAAATGAGTGAGGAAAAGACGAAGGTCGGGCGAAGTTGGAGGTTTGGAAAGATGGTGCACTAAACCCGATTGGGAACACTCAGAGTGAGCAACGGGAAAAGCAGACATCATCTCCATCATCCGTCCTCATCACCTCGCCCTCCACCTCCAACCATGGCTCAAGTCCTCCAAAATGTTTATCGACTGGCCTTCCCCGTGGCTATTGGGGGTATGCTAGTTCAAAATTCCCTTTACGATGTCAAGGGCGGCACACGAGCTGTCATCTTCGATCGAGTGTCTGGTGTGCAAGAGAAGGTCGTCAACGAAGGAACACATTTCTTGATCCCCTGGTTGCAGCGCGCAATTGTCTACGATGTCCGCACGAAGCCTCGCAACATCTCTACCACGACAGGAAGTAAGGATTTGCAGATGGTTAGCTTGACGCTGCGTGTGTTGCACCGCCCGGAGGTGCCGAAGCTGCCGCAGATCTACCAGGTGTGTATCTCATATGATCCCTAAGTACCCACCTAAAACAAAAGACTGACCCAGAGTTATCCAGTCATACGGTACCGATTACGATGAGCGTGTCCTCCCATCCATCGGAAACGAAGTCCTCAAGGCCATCGTGGCCCAGTTCGACGCCGCCGAGCTGATCACACAACGTGAAGCTGTCTCCAACCGTATCCGCACTGACTTGATGAAGCGTGCTGGACAATTCAACATCGCCCTCGAGGACGTCTCCATTACACACATGACCTTCGGAAAGGAGTTCACACGGGCCGTCGAACAGAAGCAGATCGCCCAACAGGATGCCGAGCGGGCCCGATTCATCGTCGAGCGTGCCGAGCAGGAGCGCCAGGCCAACGTCATTCGCGCTGAGGGTGAAGCCGAGAGTGCCGACATTATCAGCAAGGCCGTCGCCAAGGCTGGTAGCGGACTGATTGAGATCCGTCGTATCGAGGCCAGCAAGGAGATCGCCGCCACTCTTTCCTCGAACCCCAACGTCACTTATCTGCCTGGTGGAGAGGGAAAGGATGGAAGCAAGAGCACTAGCCTCCTGCTGGGTCTGCGGAGTTAGGGGGGTTATAAGGCTGTCTCGGGGATTTATGAGCCCCATTTTCACAACTCATTGAATGTACCAATTAATCGCAATTTTTGTCGCGACTTGGGGCGAGTCTCGCCTCGTAGCGTGAATTTGGAGTGGTCTGAACTAAACCACCTTCTTATCTGTAGCAATACCATACCTCACTCCACACCACACTTTTTTTTTTTTTTTTGGAAGACTCAATCGTATTGCTCATTAAATGGTTTTTATATATCGTGAAATAGAACATCAGATCTACAAACGCCGATACACATGCATCTGGAAGCGCATATCTTCCAAGCCTGCGCCTTCGCCAACTTCATACCGCAGACGCACAGCGTCCCGTCTCCACCATCTCGAGTCCTGGGTGTATACGCACTCCCATTTGCCCTTCGCCACAGACAGCAGCGTGTGGTCAAGCAAGAACTTCATGGGATAGTTCCTCTCTTGTGGTTCACCGTCCGGTCCCTTTCCTAACTTCAAAGTCGAATAGCTGCCAGGACTATCAACAACCAGAAGCACTGCACCGGCAGGAAGGATTTCCGTCATTTTGAGCATGAAACCGGTAGTCTTTGGCATGGAGGTAGAGAAGAGCTCATTCAAAGTGAACATGATAGGGACGAGAACGGAAGTGAAAGGGGAGGCCGAGGAAGGGCCGAGGAGAATTTCCTTCAGGCCCTCCTCAGGAAGAGTCAGGACATCTGCGCGACGGAAAGCCACCGAGAATGTTTCACTGGCCACTTTCTCCGACAGTAACGGCGGACGATATTTTGTTGTCTGCGAGAATGGCACATCAGCCGATGTGATGGTTCGTGAAAGCCTATCAACAACGTCCGACCAGTTTCCGATATCGACAGCCATGACAGAGAGACTGGGTGCGCTGACACCTTGGTCTTCAACTTCTGTCTTCTTGTCATTTTGATTTTCTGAGTCCTCAAGAGAGACGTTGGCAACACGTTCCTCGAGCGACTGGGCTTGGGGGCCCATGTCTCTCCACGCAGCCGCAAGAGCAGCGATCTCTGCACCGGCTCCGCCACCAATTGACACAACACGGGTGCAGGGGTTCTTGCTTCTAGCTCGGCCTCGCGTGTTTTCCTCTTCCTCTTTCATCCAAGTCAAAACTCCCTTCAACAGGCCCGCATATCCCAATGACCGGGACGCGCTCCAGCGCAAGGCATAGGCGCGCAGCAGATCCTCGCCTGCCTCGGTAAAGGCAGAGTCAAAATCGCGCTGGTATAGAAGCCCCTTGATTGTTTGGATGAGAGATTTAATATCTAATTGTTCATCTTTATTTTCGTCTGATTGTGATTCAGCGGGGTTGGCATCCTGGCTTGCAGATTCCGACTCTGCGACTGGGTTACCGAGAAGTGCTGTCTTGAATACGTCCAAAAGTAGTTGCTGGAGGGTGAGAGGAATTGTGCTGACAAGCTTAAGTCCAGAAGACTCTTCTTCCTCGAGTTGTTCGGCTTCGGCTTTGGCTTTTTCGACTTCAGCTTTGCGATTGGCGTGCTGCTTGTTTGCTGGTGGCGCTTGCTTTGGTTTTTGCGCTTTCGCTTTCGGACCTGGGGACCTCCTGCGGTTTCCCTGGCGTGGGGCGTGAGGCATTATATATATATATATAAGAATAAACTCGTTTCGTCTATCTTTTGTAAGAAATGTGACCGTCTTCAAATCGAACGTGGGGTGGAATTTTGAACTTTTTTCCCTTATCGTTATCGGCGGCTCCACTATCAAGGTCTATATAAACCATCCCGAGGGCAACAGTTGAGTTTACTTATTGAACTTTTCGAGAATTTCATACATAGATTTAGAGAAACAGGGCTTCTTAAAGTTTATCCAGCCTTGCTGCATCATGAGAGGTCATTTCCATTGAGATATGTTGAGTGAGGTCTATATAATGACCACTACGGAGACCGTTCTAGTCCGGAATCAGAGCACCGAGCGCATAGAAGTCCTAAACAGAACTAAAGCAACACAATATGTTGATATTAACGTCCAATATCCCGATTGCACTCTGCTCGCTGAATCTGCTGTAGTAATTGTAGGGTATCTCACGTACATAACGTCGGCCCTACATCTATCGGTACCACTTCTAAAGTTGATTAAGACACTGCATTTTATCTAAGCAAATGTTATACCTGCCAGTATATAGATCTACAAACGCGATCAATATCTTAAATTTGAAATTATTCATGTTGTAGGAGGGTTAACAGAAGAATTATCCACTTGCCAACATCCCGGCGTGATCTGGCTCGGGGCAGTAGGGCAATACTGAATTCGCACACCAAATCTGACGATCATGGGGTTTAAAATATCCCCAGTCCCTTGACTCTCAGTAAGCCTTCTAGATCTAGGAAGCTATTAGGGCCGTGCTAGCTGTCTTTCATTGACAGAAGTATAGGGCACTTTAGCCGCCAGTACGAAAGAAACCCTCATTCCCTTCCAGATTGCAAGTGATATACATATATGCAAGTCGATTTAGTTATTAATACAGAAATCTAGTATATTACCGGCAAATAAGTGTATCAAGTCGTGTAGTTTTCATAATCAGGGGAGTAAAAACCTAGATGCATACCTGTCGATCAAGATACGGCAATTTGTTTGGGGGTTTATTACCAAATCATTCATCCATGGCTTGTCTAAACAGCTAATATAGTGGGCAACAAACGGAAGAAAGACCTACAAGGATGCATGGCGTGCTATGATATACGTCCTTTCGTTCTTGCTACTAATGTACTAATCTAAACAACCATACTTCTGCCTAGGGCGCTGCCTACGCCCTACGTCCATGAGATTCTACACTCTCATCTAGAGTTCCATGAAGAAACATGGAAAGAATGGCCCGACCAACACGAAAACAGCACACCAAGATCATCATGTGATATCGCGCTGAGCCGCTCGCGTCGAGTCAAGACACGAACCCACGATCCGCGTAATAATGAGTCATACCTAGGCTAGTGTTGCCAGCCAAGGAGTCATATCCATCGTCCGAGCGTACTACGAGTGAGGTTGATGCCTCATAGGCCACCATGGGGAGCAGCGGGCTCCGTTGGGAGCCCGTTAATAGCGGTCTTGTCTCCTAACTCCGACCTTCTAGATATGGACACCGCCAGCGGGGCCATAGGGTTTCCTGGCGGCCGTGCTCACGAAGGTCTCGCCAGAGCCTGGCCGGAATCTAGGAAGTGATGGGACCCGAGTTGAAAGTGGTGTGGCTGAAATGGTTGCCTGAGAAATATCGCAATCGTGTGGAAGCCTGGGTGCCTCAGGAATAAATACTTGTCTACGTCCATTGATATCATTGGCTGCCCTATACTTCGAATGTCAACGTGCATATCGGATTCAATGCCACGAGAAACTATCGTGTCTAGGTGCTAACAGGTGATCTTTTGGGGCTGTTGTGGATTACAGAATGAGGCTAGGGTTATTTTGTCAAGCTGATATTATTCGTACAATCTGCCAGTAACCAGGAACAAATCGAACTAAAAGTAGAGTTGGGTGGTAGAAGCGACGATCACAAAGGACACATCGAATCAAACACCCGGGTATATGAGGCGAGACAACGTGTAAACCGCCTCTGGAGACAACACCGCCTGGCCCATATGAAATCATCAAGCTAAAACGCCGTAAAGACTGGGAAAGTCGATCCTCGAATCCTCGAATCCCTGCAGAACGCAAAGAAAAGCAACATCTGCTCAGAGAGGAGACATGGAGACCAAACCCAAATGCTACACAAACAAGACAGAAAGAAAGTCGCAAAGAAATCACAAAACAAGAGAAAAAGCAAAGTCCCATAATTTTGAAGCGCATTGGCTGCTTCGACAAACGCCCACAAGATGCATAGGTCAATCCGTAGACGTTTCAAATCTGATAGGAGCAATATTAAACGGGAGGAGCCGCAGTAGGCTGAGGAGCGGGCTGCGAAAGATCCTGCAGTTCGGGTCCGGGAGGAGACTGCTGAGGGATAGCCTGCTGGATGTTGGCGACGATTCGCTCCAACTCTTCAAGACGACGATCCTTCTCTTGGACTTCGCGGCGGAGTCTCTTAACTTCGTTGTGCAAATCGATTCCGTGCTCATCGGTTTCAGGCATATCTCGGAGATCTCCAACGGGAGGAGAGTCGTGGCGGCGCTTCATTCCAGTGATAGGCAGAGAGGGGGCACGAACGCCCTCGACACCATCAAGTTCGGTGGCGCGGTCCCAAGACATATCCACCATCGGGGGAGCTTCATCATTGTGCATGTGGCGACGGCGAAGATGTTCACGCAGGTTTTCTTGGCGTGTAAATCCGTTGCCAGTGCTGCGGTTGCAATCGGTGTATGGGCACATCAGGGCCTTCTTAGTGTCGGTGTTTTTCTTGTGAACTTCGCGCTGGTGACGAAGGAGACCACCAGAGTAGGTGAAACCTTGGATCTTGTCACAGTTTGGTTCATAACACTTGTAGGGACGATCATGTTTATCCATGTGTTTGCTAAGGTCATGTTAGTACTGCGCGCGTTAAAGATATAACAATAGGGCTTTGTACTTACTTCCATTCGCATGGACGGCGGAAAGTAGGAGGTGCAGCTTGACACTCAGGATGATCGCAAAAGATTTGACCTTCAGAGTTCTTAGGAGGATCGCGGGCGCGTCGAACAGAAAGGCGCGGGCGCACCCCATCAAGGTTGTAGCTCATAGGCTGCTGAGGGTCGTTCATTCTGGCAATTGGGGGTGTGGATTCAGATGCAGAGGCAAGGATGGACGCAGCGAGAGCGCCGTTGGGACCTTCACTTCGTGGGCTAGGATAGTCAGACCCGTCACCCATATCGCGAAGTTGATACCCCACACTACTGAGGGGATCGTGATAGAACGTAGTAGATACCAGAAAGACGCGTCGTCAATGCACAACAACGGTAAATTTAAAAGCACTGAGTAGCTGAGTAGAGGGAAACAACAAGAATAGAGTTGTTTATGAAAAAATTTGAAATAAATTGGCGGTGAAAGCCTAGTAGATGTCGATGGGTATGGAGTCGGGAGAGGATGAGTGAGGAGTTGCCAAAATTTTCAGGTAGCAAGGCATCCGCAGCCTATTTATACCGCTTGCGTCAGGTGCAGATGCGCCACTGTGGCGCAGCGATCCTTATTCTTTCAAAATGTCCCTGCAGAATCTTGCTTCCTTCGTTTTCTAGTGGGGTTTCTGGACAGCTGGATTGTCATATGAGTTCATAACTGGCTAGAGCTTATATACATGCAGGTCAAAATATGGGTGGGCAATACTGTTTATTAATGCCTGGTCCGGGATATCGAGATGAGGGGGCCAAGGAAACACAAGTGACTCATACACTAGAGGGACACGGTGGGTATGACTGTATACTACTCTGTAGTATGGTACCAATCCTGTTCCATCTCAGCAGATCCGATTTAGGTATCAAAGCAAAATTGCCTGTCAGGCAGCCGTCCACCCGTGGTTTACCGGAGGATTTGGGGTCGCCACAGACCTGACAAATCCAGTGGCGGTGAGTACACGTGATAGTGATCAACTTGATCTTCAATCACGTGCACGATCAATATGCTTATTTAAGAATCAAAGATCGGGCACCCGGGCAGTGCCTTTCTGCAATGTACGTTCGCCAGGCCCAATGTTAGGCTGCAACAAACTCGTTATGCTTGACAAGCTTTAGATACCAATGATCTTTATGTCCACGCAATCAATTGCTTCTATTAAAAGGAATACTGTAACAATTATTCTAGTAGGAGGCTTTCCTAACCTCAACCAGGCTATGCAAGCTCGCTTAGGATCAGGATATCGAACATTCTATGGGTCTCTAAATGAAGTAACACAAAAACAACGTGGTTTGCATGGATATGCTTGCAGATCAGTCTACTGAGAATCTTGAAGCCTACAAGTTAACCTACAAATATACAATACTAGGACATCTTGCCACACTGTAGATATGACCTTTTATATCTTCTTTACAGAGAACAATGAATGAATGGCAAAGCTACAATTATTCTGCAAGACTATAGTATAGAGCAGGATTGGAGCCACAAGATAGCATCGCATTGGTGTTCCGTATAAGCATGGAAGACTCCCAAGGGGATGAATTATAAAGGTTACCTAATTAATTAGCACTGCCTCTATCATAATAGAACAGCCTTTGATCCTAAATAAGCCTCAATATATGTTCATCTATTTTGAGAGATTTGCTACCCAGTTTGAATTTATGTTATTCGGCCAAGCGATGGATTATACTAAGCCCTAGATCTATACACCCGAAAGGACGATGCCCAAACTGGTAAAACAAAGCCACCATTTGACGTGGACCAACAGGCACAGACATAATTGATCGCATGATACCCACATTCACGTCAAATGCCGAGAATGAGTTCATGGTGTTGTTCAAGGTGAGATGTTCCTAATGCTCCCGTAGCCCCACCACATAGTCCGAAGATATATCCGATGCTCAGCACTTGACACTTCGACTATTTACCCCATATATTGTTCTTCTCACTTCGCCATTTATTTTCTCTTCTATATTGAGATGCTGTGGAAATATCAAGCAATATTATATAACTGGTATATTTTTCGATATGTGGTTTGGCGCGTAAATTGTATATCTGGCACTATTTCATTGCGGCATTTGTGCTACAGGCTCGGGGACCATGCTCCACCATCCCTACCAACCTGGCTACCTGACCCCTTGACCCTGTCCCTTCGAATTTTCATATCCAAAGTTACCTATGTTAGCATTCGTGTGAATTGTCATAAGATCCCAACAAGCTGGGATATGAGTCAAATGCGCCACCCATTTTTACTTCAACGAAGCCGAGGCATTTGCTGGGTTTCAAGACGCGCCTTCAGTGGCACCACTCGTGCACAAGCCTGCCATACAGAGAAAAATCAGTGCACAAAGAGCATCAAGCGCGAAAGTCAATTATCTCAAACCCCAAAATGTACCAAAAAGCTGCCAACCCAACCCCTTCCGACGCTTAGTCTTCCATTCTGGACCTGCAGATCTACCTGGAAACGAGCAGGAATCAACACTCTCCGCTGTTTGGTAGGATGTACAGCCGGTGATTTCTCTGCATTATGGATCCTGCAGACTTACTACCCTGAGATGGGTATGAGTAGCATAATGGCCTTGTCGAGTGGGTTGCCTCGAACGAATCAAATCGTATTGGGTCTTGTGTACTAAAAACAATCATCTAGTGGCATCCGGTATCACAACTTCTGTTATCCTCGAGACAATCCTGCTCCGCCGCGGGGCGGACCAGCTCTCCTGGCCGATGGCTGCTCGTACCGCCATGGGCATGAGTATGGTTTCGATGTTGGCCATGGAACTAGCTGAGAATGCAGTTGACTATCATCTGACTGGTGGGATAGTTGCTTTTGGAGATCCAAAGTTCTGGATGGCAGCAGTGTTATCGATGGGTGCTGGATATCTGGCGCCATTGCCGTACAACTATCTACGTCTTCGAAAATATGGGAAATCATGTCACTGATTTCAAATATACCCACATATGTAGTGTGCTCACCTTTACGGAAAATAAGACATCGTTTTGACACAGTACTTAATTCCACTATAGACTGTTAATTCCACTACATACTGTTTGCCACAGAAGATATGAGCAATATGAGACAAGTACTAAACCTTGGAAATGATAGGTCTTATGCAAATTATACGTAGAGGAATCCGGGTGAAGTACCTACCTGGGTGCTTCCAGGGGCAGCATGATTGAAATAATGCAACCGAGTTAGTACGACAGTAAGGCCAATAAGGCGATGGGGCTGATGTGTAGAAGCTGAAGCAGAGCAACGGCTTTACCCATAACTCGGAACGTAAGCCGGCGAAGATTCCAACCTTGGAAGGTCGGCTTAGTTTTTAGTTTCTTGTCATATTGCCTGCTTACGGATATTGAAAAGGGTGTGGGATCATAAATTGCCATTGTTTTTTTTAAAGCTAATACCTGACTACCTAAGAGATAAAGATAGCAAGTATGAAACATGGCCAAGGGGAAGGGGTAAATTCGCAGAGCTGCCCGGGTATTGCTACCGGGGCTATCGGAACTGGGCATCGGCAATCGACGGGTGAGTTTGCAGTAATTCCTTCAACTGGAAGATACTGGAGGATCATTGTCTGTCGCCTCATCCCCGAGAGTCACGCCTTGTAAGAATGTCACGGTGACAATGGTGAGGGATCAGACCCAGGGAACAACCCTTCGACGGACAGAACGGTGCTTTGGTAGCAGGTCAAAAGGACCCGGGGATAAGCATCCGAAAAGTCTTGGGTTTGCCGATCCAAAGTCCTGGTCGGCATAAAAGAAACGGGCGGGCAGACTCTGTTGGAAAGAGCCCTGATAGTATGCACGGACAGTACTTCGCCGAGTGGTAAGACGGGCGAACCTGTTGGAGGTTGCCCTGGGAAATGTTGGACACAAAAGTCACTCAGTCATAGTTGCCACCGACTTGGCTAGCGAAAGCAGTAGAGACGCTACGGGCATCATCGTCGTCGTGAGGGTTCTGGCCCGGCGCGCCGCGAGTCACGCGAATGCTAGCAGAGCTGCCTCCGAAGATGCTGCCATTGTCCGGAACGCCGGCCCTGTAAGGCTCGCGTCCACCAGACTCGACGTAGCGCTTCAATCGGTCAGATTGGCTGAGACTGGGCTGCTTGCTCATATCATTAATGCTCAGACCAGTGAGACTGACACCGCCCTGATCAACGCTGCGTCCGTCAGTGACGCTGCAGGTGACATCAGACTCAGTAGCAGCGACTGACTCGCCAGTCACACTGGGTGCTCCCTTGGGTCGGCCACCATTTGCGCGACGACCGCCAGAGATCGCAGGCCAGGACTCGCCGAAATTCTGGAACATAGGGGGGTAGCCAGACGGAAGGCCAACACCACCAAGTGCCGAGCCGTGGACAGAAGACACATCATCGGGGATATAGCCCACCACAGACCCGGAGTCATGATACTCGTTGCGGTGACCGCCGTTGCGACCATTCACGGCATTGTTGGGAGCATTATTTGTCTGGCTGAAAGACATCTGGAAGCGCTGCGGGCCTCTGTACGCTTGCTTAGGCCGGCTAAATTGAATCAAGGACTCCTGAAGGTTGGACAAGGGCCCCTCAACGAGACAGTGGCGTTCCTTGAAGTGCTGCAAAAGGCAGTTCCACAATGGGTGTTTAGACAAGACCTTGGGGTTTCCGAGGATGACCAGACCAAATCGAGCACGAGTAAGGGCCACGTTGAGACGACGAGGATCGCTCAGGAAACCAATACCTTGGTGATCATTGGAACGCACACAAGAAAGGATAATATAATCCTTCTCTCTGCCTTGGAATGCATCGACTGACGCAACCTCAATCTCCTTGTAATGTTCCTTCTTGAAGGTGCCGTTTGCCTGCATAGAGCTGACAATGTAGCTCCGCTGTCCCTCGTATGGAGTGATGATACCGATATCCCTAGGCTGAACACCTGCCTTGAAGAAGCGCGTGACGATCTTCTCGACGTTGGTCGCTTCAGTACGGTTAAGATAGGAGGTGCCTGACGCGGATATCTCTTCATTGCCCAGGTTTGACCAAAACATCATGGGATCATCAATGATGGGCCAAGGGAAGTCAACATCGCGACGGACACGATCAGCAATGGTGATACCGTTCTGCAGCGAGCCTTCGTAGAACATATTGGACGGGAATTCCGAAAGGCACGGGTGCATACGATACTGGACATTCAAGCGAATAGGAGAGCAGCCCAAGATGACGAGACGCTCGAACAGAGACTGGTTCAAACCGGCCTTGGCGGCCTTCTTGTTCATGATCACGGGGCCAAGTTGCTGGTGATCACCAACCAGCACAACTTGCTTGCAGCCCAGAACCAGGGGGATCATACACTCGGGCTCAGCAGATTGGGTCGATTCGTCAATCAGGACAGTGCGGAACTTGCCCTTTGAAAGACGAGGATCACCTGCACCAACACAAGTACAGCAGATCACATCCGCGTTAGTCAAGATTTCACGTTCAGCAGAGCGAGTAAGTTGCTTCAGGCGCTTTTCGTCTTGGCTGGACAATTCCCCAAGTTCGGCCTTGAGCTGGTTGAGTTTCACTAACTCAATGTTGCTATCGTTCATACGAACCTGCTCGTGCAGCGAAAGGAAACCAACAGCAGATTCCACGTCCTCGCGAGATTTAGCAGTAACTCGTACGGTCTTAAGACCCGTCCGATGGATACGTTCGCAGAGCTGGTCAACGGCAACGTTGGACGGAGCGCAGACAAGAACTTGACCTCCATTGATCTTGGCAAGATGGTAGATGATGGTGGCCGAGGTAACGGTCTTACCAGTTCCGGGAGGACCTTGGATCAAACTGAGAGGTCGCTGGAGGACACTTTTAACTGCGTTGATTTGACTGCCATTCAGATCTGGCAAACCTGGAACACTGAATTTCTTCGGAATCTGGGTCTTCATAGGAGCTGCAGCAACCTCATGACCAAGGAGGCGATGGAAGATGTAGCCTGAGACACTCTGCTCATCCACTGCGAATGTCTTCATGGCACATTGCATGCGGTCGAAGGAAGTCGATTTCCAAACATAGTCGGCCATAAAATTGTGTGTGCATTCAGTCGGAACTGACTTGTGGTCGCCCTTGGCGCGTAGTTCGATGGTGACCTCGTCAGATTGATTGTTCGGGATCTTGATGACATAGCCCACACCTTCCCACTTGGGACGCAATTCACCATTGTACTTGATGCGCATCTCGTCACCCACAGCCAATTTGACATCTCCCAGCTCAAGCTTGGGCAGCACAAAGCTTGCGAGGTGCTTGTTGTTGAGACCAAGATCCCAGCGCACGATGAGCCCATCCTGGGATTGAGATTCCTTCAACTTGCGGTCGTAATCGGCCTCGATCTTGACAAGTGGACCGAAAATGTTCTGATATTGGAAAGCATCGTCATAGCGAAGTAGAACTGGCGCAGGCTCATCATCCACTGCCGTGGCCTTCTCTAAGTCTTCCAGGGTTGCTTGAGAGTTGTCTTTCCACATTTCCTCCAATTTCGCAATCAATTGAGGACTGAGGTGACGGGCTCGGAGTTGTTCTTGGTCAGTAGGTGCTCCCACGAGCCAGGGAAGGAAAGAACGATCCTCAATGAGAGGCTGCCAGCGTGAAGTGTCCCAATTCATGTCCTTGGAGGAAGGCATAGAGGCACATGGCTGCCGACAAAGCAAGACAACAACGGTATCGGATTTTGCGGGGATGAAGCCAAGCAAAAAGACATTCTTGGTGCCACAGTTGTAGCATTCCAGAATAGTATCACCCAAAGACGAGCCCGGGTGGAGCTGGACTTCCTTATGACGAGCGCGGACAAGGTGATTGACGATATGCGAGGAAGAGGTATTGCCACGTGCACTGCAGAACCATTTATTGCACGAGAGACATTTGACGACGCTGCTCGGGTTGTGAATGCCACAGTACCTATAATATAATCAGTAAATGTCCATCCACAAAGAAGATATTAAAACTGACGCGCATGCATGAGCAGGGAGCTCTATTTCTTCCTCTCCATTTCCTTGGGACTTTTGGTGCCCGTTTGTGGGTGCATCGACTATGCTTTCCATGTCGTCATCTTCAAAGGTATCAGAGCCCTCATCTTCGTCATCATGTCGGCGTGGACGCGCGCGGCCGAGTGCAATCTCATTAATTTCAACTCCCGCTGAGGGGTCTTCCGGCTGGTAGCTCATTATGGGTACCGATATGGAACGTTGATAGGGATGACTGAAGCTGATCAAGATTCAAAGTAAAAAGCAAAGCACAAAGCAGTTGAAATCAGAAATGAACTTCGCAGTCATAAACGATTTAAAGAGCGTAGCGGACAATCCGGTCGTCCTATGGGAGTGTTTGAGTGTTGAAATCTCCAGGGTGTGCCTGAGTGGCAAACGAACGGAGATCTATATCGAGATGTGGGATTAGCGGTACCTTCTTGACAAGAACAGATTAGCACATACAACCAGTCCAGCTCTCTGTGTCAGAGGACTGACAAAAGAGAGTCGATGAGTTTGTCTCGAAGGATGAGCAAAAAGCGTTCTCCGCAACTGCCCAGATTCTTTATCGGTGCGATCCCACTACGGCCACGCAGACGAACCAAAGACGCAGTCCCGGAGTTAAGAGAGAAAAAAAAGTTGCCCGCTCATTCTCTACTCAAGCCACTTTTACTTCAATCTTCAAAATGCTGGTAAGTGAAAGATAAATTTGACACAGTTGACATTTTACTTACAATCAGTAGCGCCGCCAAACCCGCGAGCGTCGCGATTATCTTTATCGGAGAGCTTTGCTACTCCGTGATGCCTCCATTGCCGAAAAAAGATCGCAACTCAAGGCTTCATTGGCTTCTGGAAAGCCTCTAGACCCTACAATCGCAAATGATAAAACACTTCGGGAAGACTTTAAATATGACGAATCAAAGGACAAGGAAGACGCTGAGATGGACATCGATGATGAATACGTTTTAACCTCCGGCATTATCGACCCCCGTCCTCTGGTTACCACCTCTCGCTCCCCCTCCGCTCGCCTGGGCGCATTTGCGAAAGAAATCCGCCTTCTCCTTCCCACATCCATTCGCCTCAACCGTGGAACTCTCGTTCTTGGAGATCTCGTCTCCAGCGCAACCTCCGCGGCTCTGACCGACATGATTCTCCTCCACGAGCACCGTGGTACCCCGACCGCACTCACTATTTCACACCTTCCCCATGGCCCGACCGCCAGCTTCTCTCTTCACAATGTTGTCCTTCGTCAGGATATTCCGAATGCCGCTCGCGGTACCGTATCGGAAAGCTACCCCCACTTGGTCTTCGAGGGATTCAAGACGAAGCTGGGTGCCCGCGTTGTTCAGATTCTGAAGCACCTTTTCCCCCCGCGCGAGACCGGAAAGGTCGGCAACCGTGTTGTGAGCTTTGTGAACAAGGACGACAACATCGAAGTGCGCCACCATGTTTTCGTCAAGACTGGGTACCGGGATGTGGAGCTGGCTGAAGTTGGACCTCGCATGACGATGCGACTTTTCGAGATCCGCGGAGGTACATTGGAGAAGGGCTCGAGTGGTGACATCGAATGGGCTCTTACCCAATACACGAGAACCAGCAAAAAGAAGGAATACCTGTAAATCTTTACGAACTCGCATCACTACATTGGCTGTGGCGTGGATGGTTAAGGCAGAACCTCATCTCGTCACATTGGTCGACTGGCGTATCTGGCGTTAGAGGGCAATTAGAATGGGTTCTTTTGTCATGTTCAAGTTACTTTGTGATTTAAATGGCAGCGGAGAATGTCTAATCAAAATATTAAAGACATGTACAGCAGCTTTTTGGGGCCATCATGACCCAATTTCCTAGCAGACTCTATACTTATCATGTTATAGTCTGTGGGAAAAATACGGCGTATTTTACGACTATACTATAACAAAAACCAAGATTCCTGTTTAGGGCCTAGGGGCCATATCCCAGTCTGACATGTCCCCTCCTTTCCTCTGTACATCTTCATACATCTCCACAATACATTACATTGTGCTTTCTCATGATCCTATCTACCCTATAGATCCTAACAATTCCTTCGTAATAAAATACAGTGTAGCTAACTATCCACTATACTAGTTAGTATAAGCGCACACATACACATATACGTGGCTCCGATGTATCACCCGTTCCGTCTTGTGTCGGAGTGGTCCCATAGTTCAGCTCGCCTACGTAGAATTTAACGACGTTAAGTGGCACCGATCTTTATCGCAGATATAGTTGTATGTTTCTCTTCCCCGCTTTGTCAAGAAACTGTTTCCAATTCCAATGTGACGCTTTGGCCTTCTCAACAGGTCGAATCCGTTGTTTTCGTTGCATCCTTCGGAAGAGGGACAGTGAGCATGGTCTCGTCCGAACTTCGCACGGCTCTCTTGTCCGTCTCCTCAACTGCAACCTGAACAAGCATCTACTTCCCGCTCAGCGTCCGATATCCTGTGTTAAAAGTCGCATTCTACTTGAAGAATAGTGGCTGGCTTCTCTACATCACTTGAGATAACCTTTGGCGTCGAGTCCAGCCTGGACACCTTCTTAGCTCGCTAAGCTTTCAGTATCGCTTCAAGGCCCCGGGGACGCACGGTTGTCATATAGCTGAGCCTGAGTATAAAATTTTCTTAGCGCATAGTCTCTCTTCTTCTTGTTTCCATTCTCTAGTTTCGATATCTGAATCAAATAAACTTTATTCTTATCAAAGATCCATAATCGTAGTTTAATACCGAACCTATTTTTTATTCTTCTGTACCTCGCTGATACTACTGGATGGATAGATGTATTCTGTATATTCAAATATGAACGGAACCTCATATTGATGCATCGGCGGTGCGATAATCAAATTTGACCCCCTCTTATTGGCTTTTCTCTCATTTACATACAGATTATCCATCGTTCAGGGCGGTGGGTAGATTGAATTGACTTCAAACGTATTATTGGCGTACCAACATTGCTAGCGCTGGGAAGATCAGTATCCAAAGCAGTGGGTAGATGACAATGGGACAATTATGCCTACTTAATGGGTGCCTTTCAAGTCGTTTTCTGAAACTGGATCTTGCCACTCCATGCCCCCAAATGAAATTGCACGATGGATCATCGAATTGCCTTCATCCGCACCATGCCAGTGGACCGTACCAGGGGGGCACCAAATAATATCGCCAGCTTCAATTCTCCGGGGTTCCTGTCCTTTATCGCATACCCACCCAGATCCAGTGGTTATTTCAAGGAGCTGACCTTTCTCATGACTATGCCAATGTGTCCGAGCGCATGGGGAAAATTTGACATCGAGAATTGATATATGCTCATCTTTGTGCAGGTGATTGAAATACACATCGCCGCTGAAAGTCCCCAGGGTTTCTTTTGTGAATGAAGTTTCGCGCGACTCGGCTGCGGTAATGATAGTCATGATGGACTCCAAACAGTCGGGTGCAGTAGTGGAAAAACAAATGCGGAGAGGAAGGTGAAGAAGGATTTAGTCGACTGGATACTTCGAAGAATCTCCGTTACTGTGTCTTAATATGTTTTGTAGTAGTTTGCCAAGGCTGAACCCCGCGTGTCGTTCGGCCCTCGACGAAAAACTTCAGGTAATAAAAATAGCGCTAAAAATTAATAGCTACAGATTCATTGCGTATGCACTATATATATAGCACGCACAGTAGTCTTGTCCATGTACGGTGATGGACAATTTTGCATATACAACACATATAAGAAACATCCGAGATGGGCCCAAATGCCCCACATCCCCACTATTTGTGGCTTAGGCCCACTTCGTACATTAGCGCATGCATGCCTTGGGTTGATCCTGCATCCACCTCCTCACTTGAGGTCTATGGGTGGATTGTACTAGCTCTACTGCGTTATTTTCGGTCACGCTTATTTGTGCATCACATTTTGACATACCGATATAATACATGTTGGGCAAAAGGCTCGTGTCCTGCGGAGGATTGATGCCCAATGTATTTCCTATGTTGTAGTTAAGCCAAATTAAAGAAGACTGCGACGAGCTTCGAGGTAGTACCATGTTCATTGACGATCGGTGACGACGGGTCATGTTACTCACTTCATGTACAACACTATCTGTGCTATCTTCTAGCGTGATGTTAATACAGGATTACTGACTTTCAGGAAACGGACAGAAATCTCAAAACTAAGCCAAATACTGGTCCGACGCAATACATCCAGCGGGGCGTCATTCTTGTTGGCAGAGTATCATTACTAATTGAGCATACACGGAATTTGGACCATAAAGACAAGGCTCAGAGCTGAGGTGGTCGAACGGAGTCGAATAACATCTACCGAAAGAGATATCTTGTATTAAAATAGCCCTAGTCCTTGAATTCAGAGTTACATGCCAGTTTAATCATATCTTGCACCCTGTGTATGCCATTTCTATTTGATTTGATTGCCGACAGTGCTGGCAGCTGTTCCATGAACATTTTGCTCGCGAACGCAGTCGAATGTGTCCACCAACGCCAAAGTTCGTAGCATTTCATTTGTCAAGATCATCAAACCTTCATCGGCGCCGATTCCTGGCTTTGAAAGGAGAAAATCCGGTTGCGTTGCCAATGCAACCTGGGCGGTGATCCGCGCTGAGATGTCGGTTTCGTTCGCAGATCCTCCAAGACAACATCCAATATTCTGCGATCGACAGTACAAGACCGCGTCGATTGAGTTATGGAGACTACCGAGGTCAGGGAGTTTGACTTGTACAAAGTCCACCGCGTTGGCTTCAGCGAATTCGCGTATATCTTGGAGAGTGTTACACCATTCGTCCGCGACAATTTTGACGTTGATGTTTCGAGCATTGAGGCCCTTCTTCAGTTGACAGAGACGCTTTATTTGAGCTTCCTGACTAACTGCAACAATAGGTGATTCAATCAGGATGTCATAGGGATAAGCAGCGCGCTCAACTAGCTGCAAGAATTCCGGGATCTCGTCATCGATGAAAGCGTCCCCGATCGTGCCATAGACATCAAAGTGTAGTTGTGGTCGGTACTTCGAACTTCCGCGTTGTTGGATTCGTTTTGACACGGAGTGTATATATTCAAGCAGGGTTTGTCCTTTCGGTCCGATGTCATTAACATGGACAAAGGATGCATGAGGTAAAAGTGCCACTTGTTTCATAATCATTCTGTCCAATTGCAGCTGGTCATTGCGATGGCAGGATGCAAGGATTCCCACCGATTGCGTACTTATATCCACCATCCACTCACGCGAGATGACCTCGGAGATAGTACAATGCCAGACAAGAGCTGTAGCCGATAGCAGTGCTTGAGTAAGGCCATATCGAACAGCCGTGTGAAGCCTTTTGTTCCCCAAAGCCTGCCATGGTGCATCAACTTTGACAGCATTCGGACGAAAAATAGAAACATCGCATTTAAGAAGCCAGGACCTAATAGCGGTATTTAAGAACGGGAGATGCTGTGCAGGAATGAATAAAGGGTCTCGCGATGCAGCCCCCGAGAAAATAACATCTGCACAATCGCCAATTGCCACAGCGCCATTCGGGAGACGAATCAGTATTGAAATGATTTCGCCTGCCTGGACCACATTTTCAAATCCTGGGGTCACGGCGGCGACGTTGTCCACTAGGGGATCATAGTTGGGGCTCAACTTCACAGCTTGAAGGTCTTTGTGAAAGTAGCCCGAGAGTCCGGAAACAAACCGGACGTCGGTTGGTTGGACTCGACTTAGAGTCATTTTCGATTTCAGATTTGGCTTTTACCACAATACACTGGACAAGAGATATTCAAAATCAGATATAGCTATCCATGGACAGGCTTTTTCTAGGGAGAGTCTACTCACCAGCCCCGACTAACAAAATAAAAGATTCCACGCTATCCAAAACAATCAGTTTTCCGGGACTCAATTTTAATTTTTGATTTATATGTTTGGTTCCCTCCGTACCCAACCCACCTAGTGCAAACAATCATTGTGTTTTGTATCGAGTCTGTATCATCGGAATTAGTTTACAGTTCTTGTCTTCATTTTTTTCTTCAGTCAAGTGGGGATATTTGTGTAGTCCGTGAAGTGTATGGGCTTCAAATAAAGATCAACTTCCAGGGAGTGTGCAGTACTTGATTGGCCTTGGTTATGTGCATCACCCGCAGTTCAGGCCACTAGTGCACTTTGCCAATCTTTCCCCGCATGCCCTACGTTACCTGGCTTTTGGCAATGACCGCATACCTTTCCCCGTGGCTAGCTGAAAGTTCAGGCCACTAATACACTTTGCCAATCTTTTCCCCGGTATGCAGTACGTTACCTGATTTTTGGCAATGACGGTATACCTTTCCCCGTGGCTGGCTGAAGAGATCGTAAGCCCCAAGCATTACAGCAACTCTTAGGGGCCCGCAATTGCGTTATTATCCGGGTGGGATATAGATTGTAAGTCAAGTCAAGTGCAAATCCTGCATCGCGGGGTGTCTGCTTCCGTATGTGCTTCCGTATGGTCAGTGTCAACAGAACAATAGTGATCGTCGTGGCGGTAGGAAAGAGAACAAACATGACCGACTACTTAATTAATCATTCAATTGAGGAGGTATTGATGACATGTATTTGGATTGTGCGTTGCAGGATGTATGCACCTCGCCTCAGTTCCTCATAGCACTAATCGGTATTTCCGTCGTTCCACATTTTACGCCTTAGATATAGTTTACTATCAAGAATGCCTGTTTTACTTCCTTCAAGTCCCTCCCGCCCTTCCAGTCATGACCATTCAAGTCCAAGAATATGGCTACACAAACGACCCAGACTCAACCCGGTTCCCTCCAGCCGTATGTCCATCCACCAGAGACCGAGGAGCCATGTAAGTCCTGATCTAAATTATTTCTTCTTCTTGGGCTCATATATGATGGTGAAATAGTGAAGTATGCAGACTTGACCATCATAGATCTTGGCGAGTTTGATAAACCCGGAGGTAAAGAAAGACTAGCAGCTCAGTTGAAAGATGCGGCGCACAACGCAGGTAGGTAAGCCCTTGCCAACCAGCAAAGTTCCATTGATACTAACACGAAAAGGTTTCTTTTATGTCACCAACTTCGGCTTAAGTCAAGACGAAATCAATCGTCAATACGCGATCGGACGCGAATTCTTCACCCTCCCGGAGGATGTGCGTAAGTCTTACCGAGCACCTCTTGAAGAGGGTATTTACAATGGCTACCGGCCACTGGGATCTATCCAGGTTCTCCCCGGGCTATGGGACAACATCGAATTCTACAACATCATGAAATTCTTGCCGCAATATGAGCGCGAGCACCCAGAGGTATTCCGCCAGCACTGGCGGGAAATTGAACGCTTCCACCGCCACGTTCACGAGCATGTTGGGTATAAGTTGCTGCAGCTTCTCGCCATAATCCTGGAGCTCCCTGAAGACCAGATCTCGGACGGTCATCTTTACGAGTCGAATTGCGATAGCGGCCTCCGCTACATGATGTACCGTGCCCGTTCGGCAGAGGTGAACGAGCAGTTCAAGGACCTCTATTCCCGCGGCCACACTGACAACGGCACAATTACGTTCCTTTTTCAGCAGCCTGTTGCAGCCCTCCAGGTCAAGAAGTACGATGATTCCCCTTGGGAGTGGATTCGGATTCCCGAAGGGACCTTGTCTGTTAACATCGCTGATATGCTATCCATCCTCTCCAATGGGTACTTGAAAAGTGGCGTGCATCGCGTCACGGTCCCTCCCAAAGACCAACAGGCGCAGGACCGCTTAGGGCTTCTGTACTTTGTGCGGCCTAGCGATAGACTGGTTTTGAAAACCTTTGATAGTCCCCTCCTACGTCGCTTGGGGTACTACGAAGAGGGCAAGAATAATGAAATTGATATCCCCGCTCCGGAGTGGACGCGAGCGCGGATCAAGACGAACTGGTCACGATCGCCTACAGATCCCAATGCGGGAACACAGATGGCTGGGTTTTCGGTGAAGCATTTCCGTGATTAATTTCGAGGATTCGTCTTCTCTAATGCAACTGTTGGATTATTCCATCTCCCATGGTGCCTGTTTATACAGGTCTTTGTTTGCTAGTCTCAAGGTATAAAATACCCTGCCTTTGATAGTTGGGTAAATCAAGATTTCTTCTCTCTATCCCCAGAGATCTTTCAGCTTTGTAGCCATAAAAATAACTTTCTGGGCCTCCCTGTGTCCCAGGAATAAATATTCTAAGTGGGATGTACTTAGTAATAAGAACACGTAACTAACTAGTTAACTAGTTATATAACTAAATGACAAATAAATAGTCGGAGAGTCTTCGATTACTTGGAGCTGCATGGGCTGAAGTTGGAGATCAACATTTTCATGCATGAGGCGGCCACGTCATTCAGGGAGTATTTACGAATGTTTTACATACCTTTCGTATCAAACCAGGATTATTTGTTTTTAAAGGTGTGACAAGACTGATGGAGGACGATTTTCCAACTGTCGGTGAAATATTTTCTTTTCTGCTGCGAGAAACTGCGGTCACTGAAAGTCCCTACACGGCCCCCTTGTCAAAATGTCAAATCTACTTCAGAAGGTCACCGCTCCAAATGGTATCACATATGAGCAGCCCCTCGGGTTGTTCATCAACAACAAATGGATGACATCAAGCAACGGCCAGAAGATTGTCTCTATCAACCCGACGTAAGATTCCAAAAAACCCGGCATCTATAGCACTACTAAATCTTTTGAGGGTAGAACCGAGTCTGAGATTGTTTCAGTCTATGCCGCAACGGAAGAGGATGTTGATGCAGCCGTCCGTGCAGCCCGTGCTGCGTTTGAGAGCGAGGCTTGGCATGGTATAGACGGCACTAGGCGTGGCCAGCTTATGCTGAAACTTGCGGACATTGTCGAGCGTAACCAGACAGTTCTTGCAACCATTGAATCCTTGGATAATGGAAAGCCATATAACAAAGCCATAGGGGACATAGAGGAAGTATGCAGTGTGTTGCGCTACTATGCAGGTTGGGCCGACAAGCACTATGGTCAGACCATCGAAACGTCCCGCGCAAAGTTCACGTACACAGTCCGCGAGTCTATCGGTGTCTGCGGCCAGATTATTCCGTGTGTTGTTCCCTCGCTCCTATCGTATGATGGACTTCCATTTGACTGATCTATGCAATGTAGATGGAACTACCCCATCGGAATGGCTTCATGGAAGCTTGGTCCAGCCCTTGCCTGCGGCAACACGATTGTCATCAAAGCTTCGGAGCAAACACCGTTGTCAATTCTGTATTTCGCCAACCTGGTCACAGAAGCCGGATTACCGCCAGGCGTTCTCAACATTATCAATGGCCGCGGATCCGAAGCCGGCGCCGCACTCGTCCAGCACCCTGAAGTTGATAAGGTCGCCTTCACCGGAAGCACAGCTACTGGCAAGCAGATTATGCAGCTAGCTAGTAGAACCTTGAAGAATATCACGCTGGAAACTGGCGGCAAAAGCCCACTAGTTATCTTTGACGACGCCCCGCTTGAAGATGCCGTCAAAGCAGCTCACTTTGGCGTCATGGGAAACATGGGCCAGATATGCACAGCAACATCTCGAGTTTTTGTGCACAGGAATATCTACGATTCGTTTATGGACGCATTTGTCGCTTATGCCAATAGTACCAACGTCATCGGCGACCCATTTGACTATAATACGTCCCAGGGAGCCCAAGTTTCGAAACAACAGTTCGACAAGATCCTCGCGTACGTCCAAATTGCAAAGGAAGAGGGTGCTACCATTATTTCAGGCGGTACAGTAGCAGAGAACAGACCGAATAACAAGGGGTACTTCATCTCTCCGACTGTGGTGGGGAATGTTAAGTCCAACATGCGTGTGTACCGAGAGGAAATATTCGGACCATTCGGTGTCTTCATCAAATTCGATGATGAGAATGATGTTGTCAAAATGGCCAATGATACGGATTACGGCCTTGCCGCTGCTATCTATACTCGTGACAATAGCAGGATCCACCGCATTGTGCCAAAACTTAGGGTTGGTATGGTATCTGTCAATGCTACCAACAATAGTGACTTCCGGGTGCCGTTTGGGGGTGTGAAGCAGAGCGGTATTGGGAGGGAGCTTGGACAGGCGGGGTTGGAAGCCTATTCGAACATCAAGGCTGTTCTGATGAATATCACCTAAATGGGAAAATTCTATACCTTATGTTCTGAGTTGAACGCGCAATTCGTCCTCCTGAATTGATGAATACTGTTACATAGAGGTATAACTAGATTCAAGACATATCCGTATGTATTATATCAGAGGCATAGCACCTACACCTATATTCTCAAGATGTTTAATCGCGAAATAGATTAGGATTACCATTGCTCCACAAATTTTCTAGGTAACCGTTAAGATCTATAGAGTAGATAAGATCATAAGAAAGCACAATATAGTGTATTGTGGTGGTATATATATGAAGAAGTACAGAGCAGACTGCGCCAAACCCCGCAAATGGGTAAGAGATGCCAACCCGCAACCTAACCCGAAACCCGCGGCTATATAATTTTCCTAATAGAGACATGCCAAGCTGTATAAAGCTTCTCACCTATCCTAGTAGAACTCAGAGCATATTTAGCAGCTCAGAGTTCAGTTTGAATATATACGTAGTACTAGTTGCATTGCCTTCGTGGTAGTATTTGTATGTTATATAATAATCCCTATCACTCTGATCAATCCATCTGAGACCCTATATAGTGCGTAGGTAGTCTTCCGCACGACCCAATCCAGACCCAATGTCATGCCCCGCACTATAATTGTTATAACCTGCCTAGTACTGGGTCTGGGGCCCCAAATTGGGTTATGCACTAAATGAATACGCTAATTATATATATAATTCTGCTGATTTTGTAGGTTTATGACCGCCAAGACCTCTATTTATGTAAAAACTAGGTCGAACTGGGCCTAAACTAGGGTTTCTAGGGCCCCAGTCACTTATGAGCTCTCGACCCAGACCCACACTAGGTTGGGTTTTGGGTCGTGCGGAAGCTTAATTGTAGGGGGGTTCAATTGTAGCTATAATAGTAGTAAAGAAGTAGTATTGTAGTGGTAAAGAACTAGTTAAACGTAAAATTAAAGTGAGGTACGTATACAGTAGGAAGTGGAGAAAGGGGGAAGCAGAAATCTGAAAACATATAATTTATTACGGGAAGCAAAAGGGCTAGTGAGCAACTGCGGGAGGTAATTAAAGTTCCGTCTAGTATCTTGCGGAAGAGGTGAAGCAAACGGCTTCCCTTCCGGTTTGCTCCACCACTCTCCTGCTGGTGGTTGCGTGCGGGGGTTTATTCAGTATTGAACTTGCTATCGGTACAATTCGTTTTATAAAGAATAGCCAATGAAAGACCTGAGGGAAATCTATCAGCATGGAGAACAGGGACTAAAATCAGAAAATCCAGGGGCACTGGTTTCGCAGATTTGGCCTGCCGGACCAGGTTGCGAAGCTCAAAATCGAGAGTGAGCGCAGTGCCATGGCCCAACCAGCAAGGGAGGCTACGAGAATTGTTAATTTAGGTCATAAGACAAAGTGGAGTAGCGCACTCATTCGCTGCGTATCAGTTAGCTTCCTGCACTACGCATGAGTCAAAAGAAGTGCATAAAGCACGTCATTCAGACCAAAGGGGAACCCATGGAATACCCCAGAATGTTATTGAGCTTGGCCGGTACCTATTCCAGACGCTTGATAACAAAGAAACAGAACCGTCCTCTCTACCTGTCTACAATTGGACCGACCCGCCTTTGTTAATTCAGAATGAGGAGTATTCAACCACTTGTTGTCTCATCGCTATTTACCCAAGTCACTATGGCCCTTGACTGGAATTACACCAACTACAACCAGAAACCACTATCACCCATTGCGAACAATGTCACCATCAAAGCTCCTCCTGATACTGACATATGGAGAGCCGACCCTGTCAAGGACAATTTCACCGCGCCATATCTTCAGACCACAATCAGAGCCTCAGACTTTGAGTCTGTCCGAGTGACCATCACTGCTGCCTGGAAGACCCTCTATGACCAGGGTGGCCTTTTAATAACCTTCCCATCGGAAGAAGAGCCGTTGAGGTGGATCAAAGCTGGCATCGAGTATGCTGATGGCCATAATAATCTTGGCGTTGTGGCCACGGATCGCCTATCTGATTGGAGCTTGAGTCCCATTACCGATACTTCAGTCGGAAATGGCACGGTGACAGTAGAAATAGAGCGAGATGCTTCAGATGTGTGGGTTTATGTGATCGAAGGTTCCCAACGGCGGGCGCTCAGAAAAGTGACATGGGCATTCAGTGGCGGTGCATCTCAAGAAATTGGAGTGGGGATTTATGCAGCAAAACCAACCAGGGAATCCGACGAAGGACATGAGTTTGATACGTTGGCGGTATCGTTCTCAGATTTTGTTCTTAAGACGAACGGCACCCGCCATACGACTCTTTAGACAACTTAGAAGTGATGCAAGCGGTTAGGTGAGATTTTTGTCAGTATTTGTGAAGAGTCGGTTTCTGCTGGTTACGTTTTGCCCAGACGTTGTCTGAGACGTTGTCTGGTTCTGACTATGGGTCCTTTTTCCTTTCTTCTTTTCTGTGCCTATTTTTGCTCACAACTTTGTCACATCATGCCTTTCGTGGTATTGTAATAACCCGAGACAAAATTGAGATGGCATCGCAGCCATTATAAAGCGTATCAAAGGACACACCTCTGTTTTTGTTTGCTTTCAGGTGGGCGTGCTATTGTCCGAAGAAAATGGTGCAGCTTACCAAGTAGTAAGGCCACGTAAAGAAGCAAAGATGGAAATTTACCGGTATTTTTGTTTGTAGATTTTGTCAACATTGAGCATGATCAAATAGTTATCCGTTGGGGCAATCACATTGTACAACTCAGATTTCACTTTGTATTGACCGTTCTGCTTGACGATAGGTTCACCAAGATCATTGCGTGCAATCTTCCCGAGGCCTATCTTCTCCCAGTCATACCGGCGAAGGGCACAGGCGAGTATAACCCGCACCTCAATATTGGCGAGTTCCTGTCCAATGCAATTGCGAGGACCCCGTTCAAATGGCCACCAGGCACCAGGGAACACTGAGGTATTCCCAAAAGCACTTTCCCCAGTCCTTGACGTAGCAGTGTCCGTATTCCCTAGCCAGCGCTCAGGTACGAAGTCATCTTTTGTTGCGCCATACATAGCTTCGTCGCGTTGGATTATTGTCTCGCAGTTATACACAACAACTCCGTCGATGCAAACATCACTGTTATATGGTACAGAGACGTTGAAACCGGTGCCTAGAGGAGAGTATCGCGAGGTGCCTGACGGTGGATATAGGCGAAATGTTTCCTTAATCACAGCCGAGGTGTATGATAATTTTTGAAGCAGTGCTTCACCATGAGCTAAGAGCTTCTCGTGGACAGATCTGGGGGATGAATCAAGTCCAAAAAGCTCGCCAAGCTCCGCTCGTATGGCTATCATAGCGCGTGGCGTCCGGCTCAGCTCATAAAACGCCCACTGAAGCAAGATTCTCGTAGTGTCATGTCCGGACAAGAAGCTTTTGAGCTGATCGCATGTCTGCGCCAGGGTGTGCGGTGACAACTCCGTGACTTCTTTCATACTGAGACAAAGTATACTTCGCGAAGTTTTGATGGAGTTAGTATTAAGGCTTCCTTGCGACACAGAAAACGTTTCTTGAATAAGGTCTTAATGAGATTGTCAAGCCTTCGTGAGAGCGAACGCCGTCGGAGGGCAACGCGTGGGCTCAGCCAAGCCCAGATGTCGCTGCTGTTATGGTAACTAGAACTAAGCTCCCGGTAGAGATATGCAAGCTCGCTTTGTCGTTCCCCTCCAAATTGTGCATATATGTCAACATCCATTGGTATTGCGCCTACATGATGGCGATGCTGGTTAACACACTGAAGCCTACTTACCATTAAATTGTCTTACCGGTAATATCGGACGTAAAATTGGTACAAAGTTCGTCGAAGAGAAAGTCCTTGGCCGAATCGACATACTCATCAAGCATGGAGAGGAAACGCTGCATCTTGTCGAGGATACAGGGTAACAGACTAATAAGATGCTGATGGGAGAAGCCTGGGTTAAATCGCCTGCGTAAACTCTTCCACTCCTGTCCCTGTACTACGCACCAATATTGATGTCTGGCAGGCTACTTAGAATGAAGTCATTCCAGACTTTCAAGGTGGCCGAACAAAAGCGATGGCTCCAGCTGCGGCCAGTCAGAATACTGCTTTTTTCTGTAGTTTCCCAGCATTTTGCACAGGTAGATGGCTACCAGCGGTATAGCCACGATTAGGGATGCTCTTTTCGGGTGTCTTTTTGCATGTCTTTTCTTGGCATATTTTCCTTTTCGGTGCTACATCCTTCTAAAACAATAATGAATAGCAGCATAGGGTACATAGAGTCATAGAATTCCCTATGTATAACAAGTTTGTTCAATCCTTACTTGCAGGGGGGCACCTTCCAATCCCAGTACCTCGGGTGCCTGGGTAACCTATTGCCACCGTAAATACATTCGTACCTACCTCATCTATAGTAAGTAACTACTTTGTTGATCCTGCTGTCTGGTTTCTCCTTTTCTTCTTCCTCTTCCTCCTCCCAGCCAATCGTTCCAAGTGCTCAACGATGTAATTTGACATGCTTCTAAAGGGGCTATTTAGGGTCGGAGCTTTATATCAGTGGAATGAAGAATCGGCGAGAAACTACCAGATATATAGTTACATAGTATAATAAATCAGAAGGAATTGCTAATTGATATTAAGCTTGACACAGGCAGGACCTAGTATATTAGTATAGTATGCCGGAATACTCGATTACTTCCTCGCATTCTTGGACAATGCTACTAAAGCTTTATTATATTAGGAACTACTTCTAAAATCATATAAGCAAAGCGCGTACATATCCTTTGTATGTGCTGTCTTAAAATCTTAAAATTTGCATTCGGCATAAAATCTGCGTTAAAAGTGATCCATCCACATTCCCTGGGGAATCCACTCGTGAATGCAGGTGTTAGCCACCTAGAGGGTTTCCCATCATCCTTAGGTACTTACTATCTACTTATCCATTTCCTCCTCTTCATCCTCCTCCTCCTCATCATCAGCCTCAGATCCGTTTTCGCCCCCATGTTTAACTTGGTGATTTGCCATCTTGTCCTCCATACTGTCCTTGACACCGTCTTCGACATCATGCTCCTTGATACTATCAGAGGCGATGCGGCCAGTCGATTCTCCACAACCTGTGCTCTGGGGTTCCCTGAGGAATGCACCAAGGATAGTCGTCTTTTCCTCAAGATAGAACCAGCCCTCGTGAACAGGCAAGCTGTTTCCGTCCACGTCTTTCTTTGGGGGTGGCATCTTCCCGTTTGCCCTTTCGTCCCATTCCTTGCCAGTCTGCTCCTTGAAGAACTGCTTGAATTTGTCCACTGCAAGCTCGAGCTTGCACCTCGGTCCTGCCAGAAGTTCCACATTAGATGTGCCAATGCGGCTGAATTTTGCGTAGGTGGAGTAGGTGTGTGGTTCGGCGATGGACTCGAAAAGCTAGACAGTGTCAATTATTCTTTTCCCGAAAAGAATACATAGAATATCTCAATATCACTTACAGTCAGTTGGTATTTTTCTCTGCTGGTGACTGGTGGTTTCGATGGGCGAAACAAGGTGGTACTGTAGACCACGTTTGTCTTTCGGTCCTGGTACACCTGACGCACGGCTGTGATGGGTAAGTGTTAGACCTGAATATGCCATCTGATATGAGGATCATGCTTACGCTTTCTTTTGCCCTTTGTGGCGAGGAAAGGATCAGCTGTAGAAGACATGTCAGTACGGTCTGCAATAAAGTGGAGATCCGGAAAACTGATACCTATCCGACGCTTTGGAATATTCCCTTTGATCTCCTTGACCACCTTTGAGGACTTCGGTGTGACCTTCTTCCTTTGGACTTCCTTCTTCTCGGGCTTCATCAGATTCTTTAGAAGATATGGCCCTTCAGGCTTTGGCCGGCGGGTGTTTGACAACAGCGAGTCTTCAAGCCAATCGTATGAGACGATCTTGACGGTGCTGAGCTCCTTGGCATTTTCCACTGTATTTTGTTGATTAGTTTTGAGGTCTTTGAGGTATTCAAGGGTAATATACCTGGAACTGCATTGATTTTGAACGCCTCCTTAGTGGCGATGAGATGGGTAATTCGCGGGTTCACGTCTCTTGAGAACTGCCCTCCATTTGCCCGAATCCACTGTGGGATCTTTTCACCGACACCGTCTTCGAACTTGCCTACCATAGAGGCATGAACTCTTTGGAACGGCTTCCCCATTCTGGATTCACGTTGCTGTCTGAGAATTGGGTAGATGAGTTTGGTGTTTCGTTTCGCTTCCAGTGGCAGCGGGAATGCCCCAAGACTGGCTAGAGTGATGAAATGTGTTATGCTGCCAGAAGGGAAGACTGAGATACTGCGAGGATTAGTTGTGTGGCCAGAAGTTCCGATTGGTCTTTGCTGGCTGCAGCAATATTTCAGAAATGAAGTGTGTATATTGCTGGAAGACAAGTCTTTGAGATAATGAATGAGAGGACTAGTTCTATGAGACCGAGGCTCGTTTGACCTCTGCTGTCGATTATCTCGAGATATCTTTCAGAAAGGGACAGAAGAACGTCGGAAATGAAATTCGTCTATTGCCAGGGGACAGCACTTCGAGGCAATACTGTGATATACTGCTTAGAGCTGCCAACTTAGTCTGCTTTTGCAACATTGATATAGAATGCACCGAGTATGATGATTTCTAGAGGGTGGAAGTGATGAGAAAGTGGGAAATAATGGGATTTAGAAAGCAATTTAAGATTGAGATCTACTTCAAGAAAGGATCAAAAATCATGCTTTGGTATATCAAGTAAAGCCCTTATCAAACAAGCAAGTGAAAGGAAGGTGAATGTAGAAGAAACCCCGAATAACTTTGATTGCTAGATATTCCCCATGATTATCAATGTGAAACCCCGAGATATAATGAGAAAAGAAGTCATCCTGAGTAGTGTAAATGCACGTCATTAGCCTGTTCATTGCCGAATGCTTTTAGCAGACTTCACAAAGGCTCGAATTTTCTCCAAATCCTGAGCACCGTTTGTTTCTACACCTGAGCTGACATCCAATGCGACGACCTTTTGGCCCGACTCGCCCAGCTTTTTCACCGTGTCGACCACGTTGTCCGGGTTTAATCCTCCAGCCAGGATTACCCTCAATCCCTCGTCACTATCGAGGACCTTTTTAACGCCGCTCTCCTCCAGAAGCTCGCCAGAGCCTCCGGCCCCAGAGTCCAGCAATGGAAGAGTGTGGTAAGCTCTACGAGCAATGCCAATGTCACCAGGGGCAAATTTGCGAATGACAGGAACTGGAATCAAACTAGACCACTCCAATGGCTCGGATCCATGCAGTTGCACAACATCGAGACCCAGCTTTTGTTGTTGAGAAATGACATATGATAGCGGCTGGTTCATGAACACGCCAACGAGTAAAGCACGAGAAGGGTGACGCAAGATATTAGTAGAGTGATCGAACCATTCCAATGATGTAGCGTGTGTCGACTGTTGCGATGTACCGGCCGGACGAGGGGTCGACTTGACCACCCGGGAAATTCCGAGGGCCACATCATCTGGGACAAGTCGTGAGCGGCCCTGGACCATGATTATGCCAATCAAATCTGCGCCAGCTTGAATAGCAGCCAGAGCTCCCTCTTCAGTCCGAGTTCCACAGATCTTCACCAATGGAGAACTTGGTGATGCACCAGCAGAGTTTCGATTAGAACCACCGAGAAGCTGTGCCACAAAGGCAGAGGTATCAGGTGCCCTCATGAGAGCCTCTCCAACAAGAATGGCCTTAACACCTTCTTTCTTATAAGCCTCCACATCTTGGGGGCCCAAGATTCCGCTAAGGGCACACACAATTGTGCTCTCAGGAACTTGATCCATTAGGCGACTGGTAGTTCCGAGATCGACCTCAAAGCTCGTCAGGTCTCGGTTATTGACACCGATGACTTCAGAACCCAGATCAACTGCAATCTTCATCTCTTCGGGGGTATTAACTTCGACCAAAGGCTCCATGCCGAGACTGCGCGAGTAATGGTACAGTCTAGTCAACAACTCAATGTCCAGCATCTTCACAATCAGTAGAACTGTATCAGCTCCAGCCAAACGTGCCTCCAGGATCTGATACTCGTCGAAGACGAACTCCTTTCGGAGGACAGCGGGCCGGTTGGTAAGTCCCTCCAGGCTCTGACGAACAGCCCGCAGGTCATCTATGGTGCCCTTGAACCACTCCGGTTCTGTGAGGACAGAAATGACGCTAGCGCCAGCTTTTGCGTACTCCCGTGCTTGAGCAGGGGCACAAACGTCGGCCGAGATGATGCCCTTGGAGGGTGACGCACGCTTGATTTCAGCCATGAGTGAGAGAGGGTAGTCTGACTGTCTCAGGCGCTCAGGGAATGACAATTGAGGAGGCGCAATGTTCAGATCATATGCGGCTTGAAGAGCCTCTGGTCGCAGAGCCGGTATCTTCTTCTGCTCGTCAACAGCATTTTTTCGATGGGCGTAGATCTTGTCCAAAATGGATAGCTTCTTTGCCGGTGCGGCGGCTGCTGCTCCCTGCTTGCTATCCCAGGTCCCAGCGGTGAGCTCCAAGAAGTTTCTGAACATCTTGCGCCCGTATTGCGTCAAAATACTCTCAGGGTGAAACTGAACACCCTCCACTGCGAACTCCTTGTGTCTAACACCCATAATGATATTCTTCCCACTGCCGTCCCCAAGCTCGACCCGCGAAGTCACCTCCAAGCAGTCTGGGATAGTCGAGTGTGTTCCGGCGAGCGAATGGTACCGAGTGACCTCGAGCGAGGTTGGCAATCCCTGGTATACACCCTTGGAATCATGCTTCAACTCTGATGTCTTTCCGTGCAGAATTTCGCCGGTCACATCCACCTTACCACCAAACGAGGTGATCATACATTGCTGGCCCATGCACACACCAAATATCGGAATCTTTCCGCCGAAATATTGGATTGCGGCGTTACTGATTCCTGCATCGGTCTCGGGGTGGCCGGGGCCAGGACTGATAACCAGTTGAGTAGGCTTCCTTGCAACCAAGTCCTCAACAGTGACTTCGTCATTGCGGTAGACTGTGACGGTAGCACCTTCAAGGACGAGGTACTGGTAGACGTTCCAGGTAAATGAGTCGTAATTGTCGATCAAAATCACGTTGGATGCGCTGGCCAATTTGGCCGCTTTCGTGGCATGGTGGGGGGAGTGGTCAACAAGGTCCGCCATAACCGCGGATTGTTGTAGGATATCGGGGGGTTGAGAGAATATGATAATAGTTCTGCTGTAAGCTCCGAGATCTCGCACACTTTAAACCAAATCAGATGTTTGCGAATTACCCAAGTTGGACGGAGGTGAGTCAACAGAATCTCGAGTTTACAAGTTTCCACTCACCGCCCGGCAATAAGATCAGATAGGGCACCTGATTGTTGACCCAGTCGCGGTGAATAATATTCTTTTGAAGCTCCCTCTCAATTCAAGAGCTCCCCACGCTCGCCATCTACCTTTTTCTTTGTTCTCCCGTCACCTCCCTGGTGTCGCCTCATTCCGCTCTTCCTTTCTATCCTATGATGATCTAATTGCCCAACATGGCTCCCGTTCCGGAGGCCTATTTCCCGTCCCTGGACAAGTGCTTCTCCGGGGACGTTCAACTCTTGTATGTTCACTTTAATCACTTGTCGTCATGGAAGGCAATACGCTGATATAATGCAGATCCTGGAGAAGAGCTTTTCTCTACGCCATTGATCCCGAAAGTCATGCTGGCGACGGAGGCAATATCGATGTCTTCTTTTCACACTCCGAATCTATTCGCCTACTCTCTGACGGCCTAAAACCGTTCCCCTCCCCTTCCGCAAAATCAAAATCCGAATTCGAATCCAAAACCGCCGCAATCCATGTCGAGACCAATGGCCAAAGCTCTTTTGACCTGAAGGAGATCAAGGCCGACGCGCTATGGTTAAGCAAGCAAGCCGGAATCGACGAAATCGCCGCTCTTCGCATCGCTGTATTGGAATGGCAGAACCGTCCGGCAACGCGCCTCACACTCGGCTTTTCCAGCGAGGAAACAACCAGTCTACAGAGCGCGGCTGGAACTGAGAATCTTCGAGGCTCTCTAGCCGGTCCTAACTTCGCCAACCTATTAAACCAAACAGCTAGAAGCGACGGTGTTCAGTCATTCGAAAAAGAGGAGAAGAGGCGTTTGCGACTCCGCGAGGTGTACCTCTCCGAGGCAAGCCATGTAGTGAAGACACTCCGCAAGCTGCTTGCTCTGTCCCTGCACGATGGTACTTCAGCCGACTCGACCGCCCCCGCCAGTTATGATCGCAAACTTGCTTTGCGCAAAATAGGGACCGCAATTTTCCAAGACAAGTCGACTGGTGATGGATTGGATCGATTTCTTCAAGAATGCATCACCTCGATACGCAGTCGGTTAACGAATTTGGAAGGAGACGGTGGCTGGCTCAGTGCCGCAGAAAGCAGCGAGGAAGTGGAGAACATCTGGAGAACAAGTCTCGTGGAGGAGATTGTTCATATCGTGCAACTCATGTTCCACCAGCTTCAAGCCTCGGTGGAATTCCCAACTGCAGACCTCCTATTGTCCTGGCTCCAGCTCATGGCTGATTATAGCTTCTTTGAGACAATTCAAGTGGTAAGTGGCCAGTCGCCTACTTCGAGCTATCGGAATGCTAATGTTTTCTTATAGCCTTGTCAGCAACCTGTCGAAGTGTTGTTGCCCCTTCAAGCTTTCGTGTCACTTACCACATTGGCGTTTTTAAAACCCTCTCTCGCCATCTCTTCCATTCCTAATAAGATACACATGCAATCCTCGCCCCAGCCTTACTTCTGGTGCAAGGAGAAAATCTCTCAAATCAATGAGATTTTTCTTACTGCATGCAGCGGTTTGAACACCGCGAGTCCGGCAGCCTTTTCATGGGGGCTGATCTTGTATACCATTCAAGAGCTGGCAGAAAACGAGAGAACCACCAGAGAGCATAATCTGAGCCATGATTCCGCTGTCTCCTACAACGAGCAGACACATAATGCAGGGTTATCACGAGCATCCGAACAGTCACCATATGAAATATTGCTTGACTGCGCCAGAACTCCGCAAAGCACGGCTGAAGATGCTATTCCCATTCTTACATCTGATGCCCTCAAAGAATCGGCATTTGACACTGTTGTCGCCCTGGCTAGTAAGACCGGGTCAATGTCAGCCGTTGACGATGGCCTGACAGCCCGATGGATTCGGTTGTCACTTCTTGACCTTATCCGAGTTGCCATTATGTTCTTGGATTACTCCCCGGAAATCGTGGGGTCAGTCCTGGCTATCTTAAGTGATGATGACAACGAGCTGTCAAGAGACTCAAATTCTCTAGGGCCTGCCACCGATCCTAAGTCTCTATTCGCCAAGGATCAGAATCTGATGGAGGGCATCTTTCGCGTTGCACGGTCCCGTTTCCCTTATGAAACCGCACCATTTTTACAGCTCTGTCGTGCTCTCGTCAGTGGGCACTCTTTGAATGAAGACGGCCTGCCGGCTATTCTCGAGGAGGTCGAGAACATGGAATCCTTTACACAAATTGTCTCGCCAACTTTCCAGGGTTATGCCACCATTCGAGAGGACGAGAATGCCGATTTTGTGTCCCTACTCCAACCCCTACCAATGTTTGAAACGCCATCCCAGAACCGTCTTTTCGAGAGAGAACCAAGCAATGCCATAATTGTCAGTGGTTCTTCTGAAATCCCACGGCTGACCGTTGGTCAAGTCATCTCCGATTCAAGACCCGCGGTCATCATGTGGGAACATCGATACTCCTGCTTAAGCTTTTTAGGAAGCTGGCTTGAAGAATGGAGCGAGACCGGCGTCCACTCGCCTGGGTGGACTGACGACACTGCCACGGAAATCATTGCTCTCTTGACAGACTTGATAGCCCACTCCAAGACACAAAGTTCTGGCGATGCAAGCGGCAAGAGGATCCTAGAGATGGCTAGTGATGGGTTGTCTAAACAGGGTGACATCATTTCTGTGATCTTCGATATCTTTGAACGCAATTTGCAGACTATCGGCACCCGAGGAGATTTAGGCAAGTCTTTGGATGCAACCATGGCATGCCTGCGCTTTATCAAGGCACTTCTAAGGATCCTGCCCAATCGAGTATGGCCTTTCCTTGGTCGCAGCAGTCTCATCGGGTCCGACGGCAAGGGTGGTGTCATGACGGCAATCGTTTCAGCAATGGAAATTCCTTCTGGCGAGTACCCGTTCCTCCTAAGCTGCGTCGACCTCGTGGACGCGGTCATCGATGATGCGGCATCTCGAGCAGTGTTGCGAAAGAGCCCGGGCAGCGTGACAAACAAATCATCCATTGCGTCTGATTGGAGTGCAGGTATTCCCTCCCACGTCATGAGAACTATTATGTTGAACTTCACGCGCACAATGCTGGAGATTTTCAACAGCAGTGGAAATTGGAGGTTCAATCTACCAGAACAGCGGTTCAAGATCAACTCGATGCTTGCCAATTCGTTTGAACGTGTTCTGTACTATGCCTTCGGCATCAATGACAGCCCGAAACTCGAAACCAAAGTTACCGGCGTCTTCTCTACATCTGCGGCGTACATTTTGGATATGTTGCGCCCTCGGTCAACCGCTGACCTGCCCTTCAATCCAATTCTTCGGTTGATCGCCGAGGGTCTCCAGACACCACCAACACTCCACCTCAGATATCTCACCCTCTTCGAGAACCAGGTCAAATCTACACTGCGGCTCTGCATCAAACTTGTGCAAGCAGCCCAACTAGCAGAACAACCTGGCTCGCTTCTGGAGGAACAATTGTTCAAGGCCAGCCCAGTTCTAGTCAAACTCTACGCGCTGCATGATGCGTACAGGCTGCCGGTTGTGTCACTTCTCGAGATTCTGATCTCCAGCGCCGCTTCAAATCCAGATAATGAACCCCCTTCCCTTGTTGGCCACCTTGGGGCAGAGTCGTCTTGTCTGTTCCTTGATGTACTATCACAACTCGACAAGCCGATGTGTGATAGTCCTCTACTTCTTGCAGTATGGCAGCTGCTATCGACATTTGTTAGCAAGCGCCAGCAATGGCTTGCAGTTTTCATCCTCACGGGATCATCCCCTCGCCAGACTCTCAAGAAGGAACCCACTTCTGATGGTCTCAGGATGAGGAGCGTGCCTTTCCTGAAAATGGCACTTGAGAAATTGTCTCACATTGATCAACAAGAGCCGCAAGTCGCCTTGGCGTTGCTCGAGTTTGTCTCTCGTGCCCAAGAAAATTGGCCATGGGCCACTTCCCATCTGAGCAAGCATCCTCAGTTCTTCACCAGCATAATTAACCACGTCTCCAAGCTGAAGATTTCTTCTCTGCCAGTGATGGACCAAATCCATGCCACTCGGATTGCAGCCGTTGTCGCGGATCTGTGTGCGGTCTACCTGCACTCTGCAAAGGAGGTGGGCGACCGAAGCTTTATAAAGACCTTGATTCCATTGGTGTCGTGGTATGCCAAGGATGCAGTTGAAGTTTCGGCCTACAATTCCTCATTGCATGCCAACTTGAAGAAGAACTTTGAGATGCGGTACTCGGGCTGCAAGATCGTTGACTTCAAAAGAACTCCGCTTGAGGTTCGTAGTCTAGGACGAGATTACTACTACGACTTGAGTATGGGAGACAAGCTCCTGTCCTACGACTTTGCCTGGGCTGGCACCAAGAACCGTGGCTTTGCCGAGGAGTTTGAACGTGCCAACATCAATTTGTCTCTTGTCGAGGCGCAGGTGGTAAGTTTTCTTCCGTTCATCGCAAATGAGTTTATTTTCTAACCTGAAATAGAGCCTTCTCCATAGCTGGAAGTTCTTCGCTATCGAACACTGTGCCGATTTCATGCCCGATACCGAGGTCCGAAAGTCAATGGCACTGGTCGCTCAAAGTTGTTTGAAGGCCAATATTAGCAGTGGCCCCCCTGAGGCCATCTTCGAGCGAATCCAACAAGCGCGCGTTGATTTCGCCCAAGCACTTCTCCAGCGGCTTGTCGAGGTACAAGCTCGAGGCGCCGAAGTCTTCCAGCTGCTCGAGATTACCTGGAAGGCACTGCGATCCCGGCATCTAACATACGAAGAGGCCCTGATCAATGATGATACCGATTACTTCCGGTCCCTCCTGAACGTACTGTTCCTTTCCCTTCAGTTCCACCTGGATAGCCCCTCTCGGAGTGCCCCCGAGGCGATCAACAAGAGGGCTGAGGTTTCTTCGGATCTAACTGTCATCGTGGAAGTCGTGAAAACAATAGTGGCCCAGGGCTTCAAATCCCTCACCACTTATCTCCATGACACGCCGGAGAAATGCGCACCGAAAGATTTCGCCATTATCATCGCTATTCTGCAGACATGCTTGCAAGTGAAGAACGCCGATCGCCTGTATGAGCACATCGTGTACCACATTGAGGAACACGACACCGCTCGTCATGCGACGACGCTCTTCTCCTGGGCCGACCAATTAGCCGTGGCAGGCGACCCTGTGTACGCAGAGCTCAGCGTCTCCATCCTGGTCAAGATGTCAACCCTGCCCATGCTCGCAGAACACCTTGCTGTTGAGGCTGTCTTGATGAAACTGTCCACCTGCCGTCTTACAAACATTCTCTGCCAAAAGAAATCCTTCGGGCCCTTTGACCCTGTTTCCCGACTATACGCTATCTGGACTGGAGGATTCCTTCCTCTTTGCCTGAACATGCTCTACAGTGTCATGCGGACCGCGCCCGAGGTGGCAGCATTCCTCAACCAATTCGAATCCCGTCTGGCCCGCGCGACAGAGGCATTCTCCAGCCATACCGCCGTTTCCTCCGTTCCAACATCCAAGTGGATCAGTCTCAGCATGGTCTCCGAGGCCTACTCGCTTGCATTGATCTCGTTCATCCTGGACCGGTTCCGTGAGGCGGGTGCCAGTGCTGGAGTTGACGCACAGGCCATCCAAGATCTCAAATGGGATCGGGTGCAGGTCAAGGAAGATATTGAAGAGCTGCTCGGTCGCCGCGCTGCTCTGCGTTCACGTATTGTGGCAACCAACGAGAAGGAGGTGGAGTGGTCGCGACAAAAGCCTGTCGACCCAACTTCCGGGGCCGAGAACCGACTGGAGGAGAAACTTGTTAGTGAGATGAAGGCAGCAGTTACGTGTTTGGGTGGGGAGGATTCATGAATATGCTCTTTATAGCCTTTGCTATTTTGTCTTTTTTCCTTTTTTTTTTTTTTTTCATGTATTCTGGGTTGGCTGGGGTGTAGTAGATGAATCATTTTATGCATGGAGCTCCAATTTCAAAACAATTGTATTATTTCCAGTCCTTTATTCTTTTGGGTCGTTAATTTTGGGATATGGCCTAGTTTATCACATCCAATATTCTATACCCCAGTCATCTATAGATGGAGAACACCGTACAATGTGAAGACCGAGGCTCGGGTTAGTCAAGTTCCCCGCAAAACCTACATGCAAATAACCGACAATGCGGGGAGATGCATTGCGAACTATGCAGGAAACAGGGGAATTGTGCGGAATTGGACCATCCATAGATATCTATTCTTTACATATATGAAGCCCTCTCATATTCCCCTCGAGTCTCATTTTTCCTCATATATCAATACCATCGAAGCATCACCTATCATATCCCCAACATGCCGTATAAATCCCGCTGGACAATCGACATCCCAGACATCCATCTAGCCTCTCTTCTCCTCAAATCTCCCACAGCCCCTCTCTCCAAAACCCACAAGAGCTACCTCGAAGCAGCCCGCCCAGAAACCCACTACCTCACCACCCATGATCTCCGCCTCTGGAGCCAGCGGTTCGCCGCCGGCCTACGCAAATCCGGACTACAACCCGGAGACCGCGTCCTCCTCTTCTCCGGCAACGACCTCTTCTTCCCCGTAGTCTTCCTGGGCGTGATAATGGCCGGCGGAATCTTCACCGGCGCAAACCCAACCTACGTAGCCCGCGAACTCGCCTACCAACTCCACGACAGCGGCGCCACATACCTCCTCTGCGCGCGCAGCAGTCTAGAAACAGGTCTCGAAGCGGCCCAACAAGCCAATCTCCCCACAACCCGCATCTTCGCCTACGACAGCTCCATCTACGACGGCGTCACAACCCCGCAAAAAGGTTGCGCGTACTGGAGCGACCTCGTCGCTTCAGAGGAAGAAGGTAGCGCCTTCGTCTGGGACGAGCTGAATACACCTACCCTCTCATCGCGCACGCTAGCACTCAATTACTCAAGCGGGACAACAGGTCGTCCCAAGGGCGTGGAGATCTCGCACAAGAACTACGTCGCCAATATGCTCCAGTACTGTCACACGGCAAGTCTGCATCCGGATTACAAGGGTCGTTTGGAGCGCTCGCGCTGGTTATGTTTCTTGCCTATGTACCACGCGATGGCGCAGAATATCTTTATTGCGGCTGCGATGTACCGTGCGACGCCGGTGTATCTCATGGCGAAGTTTGAGTTTGTCAAGATGTTGGAGTATACGCAGAAATTCCGGATTACGGATTTTATTCTCGTGCCGCCGGTTGTTGTTGCGTTGGCGAAGCATCCTGCTGTTAAGATGTATGATTTGAGTAGTGTTGAGTTGATTGGGAGTGGTGCTGCGCCGTTGGGGAGGGAGGTTTGTGAGGAGGTTGAGAGGTTGTGGCCTCCTGGGAAGATTAATATTAAACAGGGATGGGGGATGACTGAGTGAGTTTCTTTTTTTCTGATCTCTTTTTTCTGATCTATTTTGGTGTTGGGAACTAAACTCATCTTCTATACTCTATATAGGGCGACTTGTTCGGTTACAGGATGGGTTCCTACTGAAATTAGTACTTCTGCATCTGTCGGTGAGCTCAATGCCAATTGTGAGGCGAAGATTATGTTCGATGGATCAGAGGTGACAGAGCGGAATTGTCATGGCGAGTTGTGGGTTCGGGCTCCGAATGTGATGAAGGGCTACTGGCGTAACGAGAAGGCCACGAAAGAGACCAAGACGACCGATGGCTGGCTTCTGACGGGGGATATTGCGTTTGTGGATGACGATGGTAAAATCCATGTGGTGGATCGAATGAAGGTATGTTTTTTATGTTTTTATGTTTTTATGTTTATATTTTATTTTTATGTTTAAGAAAGAAACTAATGAGAACAGGAATTAATTAAAGTCAAAGGCAACCAGGTAGCGCCCGCCGAGTTGGAGGCTCTTTTACTTGAACATCCGGCGATCTCAGATGTTGCAGTGATCGGAGTTGTCATGTAAGTTTTTATTTTTTTTATTTTATGGATTTATGAATCACCCTATTTTTGATTTTCTTGAATTTCTTCTAACCAAATTAGCAATAACGATGAGCGCCCTCGCGCATACGTGGTGCTTAGATCTGGCCGATTCGCCACTGCCAACGAGATCGCGCATTTCTTGGACAACAAGGTCTCCGCGTTCAAGCGGATTACCGGCGGAGTTGTATTCCTCGATGAAATCCCGAAGAATCCATCGGGCAAGATACTTCGCATGAAATTGCGCGAGCAGGCCAAAGAGGAGCTGAAGAGTGTCACCGCCAAACTTTAGACTGTGTTTATATTACTTTTCTTATATATATTAAGGGTTTGTTTCTTCTTTATCCGGGATAACCCCAGTCCATACGGAGTACAGATATACTATCGCATCGTATTATTCGTGCTGTTTCTCTGATTTGCGGGCCCAAGAAACTGGGCCAGTCAGGGCGATCATTCGATCCACTTTAGACTGGCATAAGATGAAACCAAAGGGGGGGGTAAAAAGTAGGTAATTAACTATTCGCATGATTTAGTGTAGTGTAGCCCGCTATAATAGCCGAGTCAGACATGCTGCATTGTGATTGGATGAAATGACTTAGCGCGGACCCAGGCGCCAGCTGAAAGTCAAAGGCGATCTCGATGAGATGTACGGAGTACATAGTATATTGTACATACGGAGTACGGAGTACGGAGTACATTTGTCATGATCGACAGCACATGGGTGTTTTCTCCGGGAGTTAATCACATATCCTAAAGTTCGGGAATTTGTTAAACTTTAGAACATTGAGAGTAGGAGATATAGAACAAAGAAATGCTAAACGGTGGCGTGTAAAAGGTAAGCTGAGTGGAGACTAAGGCTGGCTGGCCTTAATTATCCACCTTTTTTTTTCTTCTCACGGAGTACGGAGTATACTGGCCAAGACTACGGAGATGAGGCAAAGACATCCTTTTTTTTTTTTTAATCTTTCTGTGTGTCTTGTATTTTGTATTTTGTATCTTGTTTGACATTTCGATCTATCACTAATTTACCACTTCAAAAATCAAAAATCAGAAATCAGAAATCCCGGTTGTCGGGCTCGATATTTTTTTTTTTTTTTTTTTTCTTCTCACATGTACCGTAGAAGCCCTATCTTGCAGATATATCCCGGTACTTCAGGGATCACCTTTGATCATCATGCCCTTCCCCACCCATAGCCTATTTAGGATATACTACTCTGTAATATTCCATCTCTAGCTCTTATATCTTATATATATGAACTAAAAAGCCCGCCCCCTGCACAACGTCCCACTAGTTCCTTCCACTCGCCTCTTGTCTCCTCCCCGCCAAGTCCGCTTATAGTCTCGAATCTCGATTCAATACACGAGTCGTATCTTTGACTCGCTAAACCCCTTCTCATCTGGCCTTGATTTACTTCCCCACACGCGCAGTCTTAAGTTGAGCTGTTTCCCCCCGTTCTACAGGGGAGGCAGTTTCAAACTTATCTTTCGCGAGTGGTGGACGCTATCCAACCACCCAAAACCAAGTCATGAACATCGCAGAACAAAGATACAACTGTCTGTCTCGTGAGCTACTGCAGTTGACTGCAGGGTTCCTTTTGCCCGTGACCACCCTGGTCAGCCTTTCTCTTCTCGGCCTCATCTTCATCCACCGGTATATCAAATATCGTCGTCTGAGACAAACAAACATCATTCCTACATCCGAATTCAATCAAGAAAAAGACCAAGGCTTCTGGCTCCAGTCTATCATGGAAAAAGGAAATATCGTCTCATCGGCCTCGCGCCCTCCATCTGCTTGCGATATCCTGCAACCTTTATCGCATACAAGCTTCCTCCCAAGCAGTGGAGCCCTCGCTGCGCAGGCTAGAGAGCTGCAAAGTGAGAGATTGGCATCGGCAGCGAGTAGTCCTACATCTTCAAAGGCTTCTTCGTCTGATGCGGGCGAGGAGGTGCAAAAACGCAATGAAACGATCCAGCACATGTGTGATGAGGATGATGAGGGAGTGCGGACTTGGAAGCGCGTTGTTGTGGAGTATAAGTAGTTGGCCACCTGTTTTACAAGTTTATTCATTCCGTGAATTTATCGGAATTGGGGTCTTCTTCTTTCTTTTTTTTTTGCTGTGTCTCAGCCTGGGGTTATATGATTGTTGCCTTTTGTTATGCCTTTTGTTACGCCTTTCTTTCTTATTCCCTCTTTTTATGTGTGTCTTCACTTTCACGAATAATGTCTTTCCTTAGAAAAGCGTGGGCTTGGATCGTCTGTTTATTGCTTTGGGCGGCAGATACGCTTATCTTGCTGAGCATATGTCCAGCAATATATATGAATATGACGAGTATTGTGGTTATGATATATATTGCAAGATTCAAACTGGCAATTATCTGCCGTTGTAGTTTGAAGAACATCTTCAAAATTCTTGGCTTTTGGTATTAAAATTCAATTATACATGATCAACTGGCTATAAATCACAACGTAACACCATGACTCCATCGCAAATGAGACTGCTTTGTCGAGACAGGTCATCCTGCAAGCTCGACACTTCTGCAGAAAACCCCATGTGGGCAAGTCTGATGATTAAGCTCTTATCCCGTTGGAGAAACCTGCATGGCCCTGCTGACTTCCCTTAAAATATACACCTGCAGAATCCTGATCTAGCCTAGGTCTAGGCCTTGATGGAACCGACTCAAGTATCGATGATACGCCCGATGAGGAACCACGAGAAAGCTCAAATGAATTATTCGGTGCGGCGTGGCTTGTTTTCGGTTTCAGGTGAAATAGTGCATTGTTGAAGTGTGATGCTTGATGTAGTAATTCTTCGATTCTTCGTCCCTGGCGCATACCGTCTTCTTCGATGCGATCGGTGGCGGACCTAGAACGCATGAGCGACAGGAGATCTAAATGGTGATTTACATTGCATGACGCACCATATGAGCGCATTTAAGAGAATATTGATCACACCAAGATGCGACTCGAGCTTCCGTCGGTATTGGCTCAAAGACTCGCCTCGGAGATTCCACATGATTCGCCGCCATTGTGTTTTGACTTGAGTAGTGAATTGCTGGGGGTGCAGAAACTTGACTTTGTGACCATCATGCAATACCAATGAAGGTGTGGTAACTGTTGCTCGGTATTTGTCTGTGGCGCTTTCGAGATGTCCTAGGGTTTGGAGGCACGAGTGGACCATAAACCCTCATTGTTGAGAAACATCGGTAGCATCACGATCGAGAGTATTGAAGTTTCAGGACGATATAACCAAAGAAGCTTTTTGCAACTGACTCAGAGAGCAATTCAAGCCGAATAAAACACCTTCAAGTTCTTGTAGATCTCGTGGTGCATTCTTTCGGCCTGTGGTTGCGGCAGTAAATAAACGATAGGTGATTTGGCTGCAGAGAACAATATCTCCAATGGAAAAACCAAATGACATTGTAGCCAGCTCTAGGCCTTTTCGTGGTACGCTTGTGACACTGCCGTATATTACTAACTGGAGATATTCCATAGAGTACACAGACATAGAATATAAATACTATAAAGTGCGTATAAAATGTCGTGTGGCGCAGTGGATGACCACCTGCACCGCCCCATATATCCTCCAATTATCGATCATCCAGTGTATTCTCAATTATATTTCACGCTCTGTTTGTGACTTGAGCCATCCACCTATACATATGAACCTGCTATTTCCCCACACTTGTCATTCCATAGATCTTTCCCAATCTATCTCATGATTCTCATCCGTCCGGCTGAATACAGGTAAAGTACCTATCCTTAAAGGCTTAACCTTGGAACCTCGAAAGAGTGAGTATTTACTAACTACCTTAGACTATAAACCCGCTAATATTCTACTTTCTGAAATTGGGACTGACTATATTACCGATAAAATTGGAGACTTAGGACTGGGTAAGCAAGGTAGACGAGTATATCTACTAACCTAACATGCTTGTAGTGGTTCCGGTTGGCCACCTGTATAACGCCTAGCCATATGCCATGCGAGCTCCTGAAGTCTTCCTTAGCCAAGCATGTGCAGAGTCATCGCAGGTCTGGGCGATTGCCGTGATGTTGCTTTGCTGGATTAAGCCTGGTGTGTTAGGCATGTGGGGCAGCTATCATCCTTTGATCAACGTGCCTTGGTCTATGGCAAAGGTTAAGCAGCTCTTCCCCTACTAGAACATTGCGACCCCTGATGAGATCGATGGCTATCACCTTAAATCTGTCATAAAAGCTGCTGTAACTCTCGGTAAAACCAAGCCAGAACTACAAGCAATTTTACCATTCGATGAGGAAACAAAAACAGTAGAGATGCCAAACCAGTTGAGGGACCTTCGTTTCATGTTGATACACGATCCGGTTGAGAGGCCCTCCGCTTCATTTGTGTTGGCATCGAGGGAGCTACGAGCTTTTGAGAATCTTGGGCATAATTTAATCAAGTTGGAGGGTAGAAGTATGTGAATTGTAGTGAATTGGAGTTAAAAGTCCACGCGATCCACTTGTTCCCCACCCGTGGACCTACGCCAATGCTGAGTCATCTCGAAAGCGGGCTCTACATCGATGCCACATCTTCAATCTACAAACAGCTCACTTTTCCGGTTCCAAGTCACAGCCATGGCCGTAACCGCATTCCCCAATGAGGGCTCTCCAGATCTCGCCCTTCTCAATGTTGCCCGCCTGTTCACCAGACTCGAGCACAATCTCCTCTCCCCGGGGCCAGACCGGCGCCCATTCCAACAATCAGAATACCAGCGGATGCGCGTGAACAAGGTAAGCATTTACTCCGCCCTCCCAATGCTTTACTTTCAAAGGACATACTTTCAAGGGACAAATACATCAGAATCTTATATCTAACCAATACCACAGAACGTTGAATACGCCCGCTCACTTCTCACCCAACTCGAGCGCTCCCTCCCACAAATAAAACCCCTCGACCGCAAGCACGAAGCACAATCCGAGATCACGCGCGACAAACAGCTCCTAAAGCGTATACAGACCATTCTCGACGAAGAAGACGCTAAAACCGAAGCAAAGGAAGATGAAGAGGATGAGACCGACGACGTCGATGACGAATGGAAGGAGTTGTTCTCTAAGCCCGTCACCGAGAAAGCTATCCCACCGGTATCCCGACCAAAAGATCAGCGGACACCAACACAACCATCAGATTCGCAACGAGAAGTAAAGGAACCGAGCGAAGCGCAGCAAACCATTACATCCGCAACAGCGACTACAACAATCCCAACACCAACCCCGTCATCAACAAGCCCATCAGCGCTGCCAACCCTCCGCAACCGCCACACAACTCACCCCGCACCGCCGTCATCCACTGAAAAAGCAGCGGCGACGGGAAGCAACACAAATAAGCTTTCTGAAACAGAAGCTGAACTGAGCACCCACAGAATGGAACAGGAAGATCTTACTAGCTCGCTCCTAACGCTCGCTTCGCAATTGAAATCCTCCTCGCAAAGCTTCCAGGCGACGCTGGAGGGGGAGAAGTCTGCTTTGGACCGCGCGGTGTCGGGTATCGACCGTACGAGTACCACGATGGAGGCGGCGGGGAAGAGAATGGGGATGTTGCGCAAGATGACCGAGGGGAAGGGGCTGTGGGGGCGAATGATGCTGTATGCGTGGATTTTCGGGTTATGGGTTGTTGCCATTCTGATTGTTTATGTTGGGCCGAAGTTGAGGTTTTGACAGGCTGTCATATTATGCCGCTGTCTTCGTATGTTGTACTTGCTGTCTGTGATAGTTGATTCTATCTTTATGCGCCGATACCCATGTTTCGCTCTGCATAGATTAACTGTCTATAACTCTACAAAATCACAAGGCTATTGTCGATCTCTACAACTTGAGAGCATACGAATATAATACACATCGAGGGTATAGAAACAGTATGGAATTAAGAGTCAGAACCTTGAGAGTCAATCCTTGAACTCTGAAATAACCCAACGACCGACCTGGCATGACACATGAGAAGGAAACATTCAAATCCGCGGATCCTGCCATTTCCCCGTGCCCAATGCCCAAATGGACGCTCTTGGCTTCCAACGGACGCAAGACCAAGGAAAATGCTGGCGGGAGACGATATGGTTACATACATAAACAAGAAATGGGGGGAGAGAGATGATAGGATATCCAGCATTCAAATCAGAAGGGTAAAAAAAATTGTGAAAGGAGATAGGAAATGAGAAAAAAAGAAGGGAGGGAACCACTCCTTGTTTTCTGTAATGGATATCAGGAGTGACAAGAGAAAAACACAAAAAAAAAACCGGCTAGAGATCGTGTCAATGGCGGAGGAAATTAGAACATGAGCAAATGGAGAATAGAAGAAAAAAGGAAACGCAAAAGAGAATCAACGCCGGGATCTTGAAACGAGGCTTTTTGACCGGTTCCGATCAGCCCCGGTTAATAAAAACATGCGATCTAGGTTTCACACACTTCGTCACCAAACGATAGGTTCATTAGATCAAACCGCAGAGACGGAGGTTCTCTTGGATGATGATATCTGTGAAACGTTAGACAAGTGTTGCGTACTAAGGTTGGGATGGCTGAGCTTACCGTTCACTGCTGCCATCACGAATCGAATCTGGGTGGTGTCAGTAGCGCAGGTGAAGTGCGTGTAGATCTGCTTTTGCTCGGCCTGGTTCAGGGAAACGAATCGGTTGAGGATGTAGTCGCAAGCCGCGGCGTAGTCGGCACCGCCCTCGTAATCGGGGAAGTAGTTCTTCATCGGGCTAACGGGCAGCTTCTCCTTGAAGCGATCGATCTTGTTGAGGAAGAGAATGATCGAGGTCTTGACGAACCACCGGGAGTTGCAGATAGAGTCGAATAGAGTCAGGGCTTCTTGCATACGGTTGACGGTCTCGTCTTCGAAGAGCAACTGGTCGTATTCGGAGATGGCGACGAGGAACAGGATGGTGGTGACGTTCTCGAAGCAGTGAATCCACTTCTTGCGCTCGGATCGTTGACCACCGACGTCGAACATGCGGTATGTGAGGTCACCAATGATGAATGTGGTCTCGGTGATACCGGTAGTCTTGACACGGGAACGGAGGACATCCTGGTCGGTGGGGAGGTAGTCGGGCTGGGCAATGCGCTCAATGGAATCGAAGTAGCTAAGAGGAAACGAGTTAGTCACGTCGCAATGCGACAGGCGAGCGGTCACTACTCACTATTTGGCAGAGTCGTTCAGCTGGTATTCGCGGGAGCGTTTGAAGCACTCCTGAACACCAGTATCGCGCCAAAGTTGGCCAATGGCGTTTCCAACCTCGGGGGGAATGCTGTCACCCTCGATCTGAGCGGGCTGCATGAAGATGGTCTGCACGTGGTACTCGTGGCGCGCATCCTCCAGGGGAAGTTCGAGCGACTCCATAGCCTCGAGAATGACCCGCATCGATTGGACGGTGTTGCTGTAGATGATTTCCTTGAATGATTCACGCTCGTCGCGGGAGTATCCTCCCTCGTGGATGAGCTTCATCTGCTTCAAAATCGTGGACTTGCCCGACTCTCCGGCTCCTATATCCCATGTCAGCCATCTGCCCGTATTTCTACCAGGGGTCACCGGATCATACCGAGGAGCAGCATCTTGATCTCATTTCTTTGCATCATTTTGTCGCGCTTGAGCTGGTTCTCAATCTCCTCGTTCCGCGCCTTCCCCTCCTTATCCTCGGTACTCATGCCGCAACCCATCTTGACGGTATTAAGTCGCAATTAACGGTGTGAAAGTGGATGGGAACAGGTTCTTCGTGGAGGGATATTCGGAAGTCTGTTCCAGGGGCTGTCCAAGTCGGATCATCTGTCAGCAAGCTGGAATACTTTCATCCGAGGAAATATTGCATTTGGGCTCGAGGGGGGCGTTGCATAAGTGGTACAAGCATCGCTGAGCAGAGACAGACGGCGTTTCAGAATTGGTGTAAGCATCCCGATGCAAGGAGTCGGCACCGAATTTACCAGAGCAAATAAACCCATTGACAAATCCAAGGGGGAAAAAAAAGGGTACCCACCTGAACGTGCTTTTGCAGTGCAAAAACGAAGGACAAACCAGCAAAAAGGATAAAAATGAAAGGAACGAAAAGAAAGGAAGAAACAGAAGAATTCGAATAGAATCCAATCTGGCAAAGAAGAGAGAGAAGAGGGAGATACAACTCAAAGGTAAGGGGCAAGACTGAGGGGGAAATTGGGAAAGTTTCAGCAGAGAAAGGGGATACACTGATATTACCACATCGATTCACCAGACAATGGGTGATTATAGGGGAACTGGCTGCTTACTGGATCCGTATTGATTACACAAAATACAGAATACAGAACAATACCACCCCGGCAGATGGAGTCAGCTGATTGGGCGGTGTGGGGACTTGACCAAGGGCCCATTCAGCCCCTTTTGCTTTTTTTGCTATTGTATTAGCCGGTTTGTGGTATTCTATCGGCATTGCATCGGTACAGATTCTAGTTTCAGGTATATCTATATACAAATGCATATATAGAAAATTCTGATTCAGACAGTCAGCCCTTCATATGTATACTGCAGAATGGACCATACATAGTACTTCGTATGTATAAAGATGTCGGTGGACTCCTGGAGGCGTGCAGATCTTGTGGAGAGGAAAACTAGCATATCAAACCGCAACGCGAATCACATTTGAAGATCCAATGCTGAAAACAACAGCAACGTTAGAGGTAATTCTAGCTCCTCAAGGAGTATGGGAAGGGAACCCCTGACAAAACCAACTATGTACTCCGTACAACATCCAATATATCGTACAGTTTACTCCCCACATGGACGTTCCATAAAGTCTGACGTCTGACCTGATCTCAGCAGTACCTCGTTTCAGATGATTTCAGTCTGAGGGGAACAAAGAAACAAAGCAAAAGGCCAGTACTCCTACCCAATCAGACTAGTCTACGCCTCATTTCATGCATCCATGTCCGGTTCTTTGAGACTTCCTTGAAACTTCTTTGAGTTACAATAGTACGGGCAACCCAACAAGTCTCTGACGCAGTCTGCACATCCGTGGATCCTCCGTTTTATACCCAGTGGAGCCCATAGTCCATCTAAGCGAGCGACTACGATGCGAGAATGGCGAGACACTGACTGTCACACCTTCAATGTTAGTACGGAGTACTCAGTCCCTTTATTCCAGTGCTGGTAGATTCAACGAGCCTAGCCTACCCCGTGTATCAGATGATTGAAAAGGAGAGCGGTCAGCACAGGGCAATGTCGACATCGGTGGAAAAAAAAAGCGCTAGATAGCGGATTTCCTCTTTCCAATCGCGTCCCAAGGTTGTCTCCTGAAGTTCTACACTAAATGACCCACTGGCTAGTGCTTCTAGCCGTTTTCTGCCGCCAATTTGGGTGAGATGATACTGGACTCCACTTATTGCCTCGTGGCAATGGAGACTATTGAAGTTCGCGGCTCTAGTTTGGCGTCTAAATGCGAGCCCTGAACTCTGAATTTGGTAGTCGAGAAATTTCCCTGGGTCCGAAGTGCCAAGTGGGTGGTACTACTCTAGGTACCTAGCCCTGGAGGTATTTATACGTGATTACTAATATAATTAAATACACTTATTACAAATCCATACAATAATAAATTACCTGAAACTCCAGGGTTGGATGATTGTGACAAACTGCGTAGATCATTTCCAAGGGTTTATCCACACCCATTTAGCCCATTAGAATCGTGGATTTATAGCTAATATATTCATTTAATATTTATATAACATAATATATTCATTCACATCTACACACCTACTCCCGTCTGTTCTAATATTCCAAACCACAATATGAATCCCAATGGGGCGAAAATATTGGTTCCATCGATCGGGGCAATAAACCTTGCAAGACCCAAGGAACTCGATCGATCTGATTTTTACGGGTATTCCCCACCTTAAGAAGGTACACACCCTGCCCTTTTCTCCATTCTTATCACCACAATCATGTCGCACGAAATGTCCCACATGGGCCCTCGGGGTATGTAATGCGTCAATTGTTCCATGGCCATTACAATCGCTAACAACATCAGCCTTCAACCACGACAACAGCTCCGACGCCGAGGCGGAGTACGATCGGCTCCGAGACCTCGCGCGCCAGGAAGCCTCCAAGCGCGGACAATGTTTCAGCCGGGTATGCGACCTAATTCCAATCGCTCGTTTACAATCGCAATCGCAATCGCTGTTTCAAGTCATTTAACCACCGCTAACACTCTCGCCAGTCGAAGGAAGCCTACTCGAGCGGCGATGGCGCCGGCGCCAAGCAGCTCTCCGAGGAGGGAAAGGCACACGGCCGCAAGATGGAGGAGTATAACAGACAAGCGTCTGAGTTTATCTTCCGCGAGAACAATGCCAGCGGGCGCGTCGAGGCAGACACCATTGATCTGCACGGGCAGTTCGTTGAGGAGGCTGAGGAGATCCTGGAAGAACGGATCAAGTATGCCAAGTCGCATGGGCAGAATCACCTTCATGTGTAAGTGGCAGAACAAATCGCTGCGAGAGTAGTGTGCTCTGGATTCAACCCTACTAACGCTGCTTCGCGCCATAGTATCGTTGGCAAGGGAAACCACTCCGTGAACCACATCCAGAAAATCAAGCCGCGCGTCGAACAGGTGTGCCGTGAGTTGGGGCTGCAATATGCCACTGAGGAAAACGCTGGTCGCATCTACGTGAACCTGACTGGTGGCGAGGCTGTTATGCCTCCCTCGACTGGTCACCATGGCGGCTCGTCTGGGTACCCTGGCCACCAACAAGGACACCAGCAAGGACACCAGCAGCAACAGCATGGACAGCAACATGGACAGCAACATGGACAGCAACAGCCAGACGAGCTCGAGGAGCTTGCCAAGAAGCTCCTGCCCAAGGTTCTGCGCAAGCTCGAGAAGGCTTGTTGTGTGGTTATGTGAGCTTGTATTTTTGGTGTTTGGGACATATACATAGATGCATAGCTGTGTTTGTGAACAGGTCTTGGTTCTTTGATGTTGGTGACATTTTGCGCTTTTGGTTTCGTTTCTAGATCATCTACCATCCACATAATACCTCGAGTTTGTTCAACCCCGACACAACTCATGATGGCAAGGATGTGGTTATACCCTTACATGAACATGAACATGAACATTGTTCCCAACGGAACTACCATTTACTTTCATGCTATTGAGTACTTTGCAATCTGGGACCATATAAACATAAATCATATCATCGTGAACGCTCGTAGCTACATAGCCAACTTTGAAACCAAGATAACTGGAACTGGGTATATCCAACAAATACACGACCTCCACAAAATCATACCAAACGAACAAAGAAACAACTAGCGCGCATTGGGATCCGACAGCGTTGACTCCACAATCTTTTCCACAATAGCACGCACCATCTGCCCATCACCAGATCCATTGATCTTCGGCGTAGCATCAATCCTCTCAATTAATGCAAACGCCTGATCTCGCAGATCCGCAACAACCCGGCTGGTGTGCGCAAAGCTGCCCGTATTCTTCATGTACTGCACCGCATAGCGCTTAACCTCCACATCTTTGGTATTTTGCTTCAGGATATTAATCAGCTGGCGATTAGACGGGTTCGAGCGAATGCTATGAATGATCGGGAACGAAAATTTGCCCTCGGTGAGATCCTCGCAGAATCCTTTATTCTCTGTGTACACCGTATTCGAGAGGTTGAGGTGATCGTCGCAGATCTGGAAAATCAAGCCCATAACATTGACCAAGGCAACACAGTCCTTGCCTGTTGTACTCTCCGCCTGCATTAGTTTCACCGCGAGCCGGAAGAGCCCGCCCGTTTTGTTGCCGACCATTTCCAGGTACTCATCCTCCGTCGGGCAGGTCAGCGTGTCGCGCCAGAAGAGATCCATTCCCTGGCCCCGGTGTAGGTTCAGCATCTCTTGTACGTAGATATCGATTGCGGCTGGGTTCTTGAGCTGCTGTAGTTCTTGCAATGCGAGGAAATACACGTAGTTTGCCGAGTTGATTGTCTGCGCTGTTCCGAAGATGTTGTGTGCGACGGGGATGCCGCGGCGGAGGACGGAGTTGTCTTCGACGTCATCGATTCTGGTGTCCACGCGGTCAGCATCAGGATATGGAGTGGGAGAGAGGAGGGAGGCGGTGTGGGAGGTTCAAACTCACAACAGCGATGATGTATGCAGCATCGTTACAACCTTGGTGATGATCGCCAGGCTCGCCGGCGGGACCTGCAGCCAAGCGTTGAAGGCGTGGATCAGTTGTCGCCGAATATCTTTCCCTGGTTGCTCGTGCACGTAGTCGTATGGACCCATGAGGATCTTGTCATTCTTCGATGACCATGTTCCATCCTTGTACTTGGTCCCGTCCACGCTGGACTTGTTGCGACGATGTCCGGTTCTCGTCGGCTCTTCATCTGTCACTGACAGGTTGCGTCGGTGGGAAGGGCTCCCGGTGGAATTTGTTGCATTAGCTGAGCTTGTCCGAGGAGGAACAGGACTTGGTGGTTGGAAGGGTGTTGAGCTCATGATTGTGGATGGGGAGATGGAGGGGTTCGGTAGGCGGCAAAAAGACGTGCGGAGCTAGGCACCTCCGGAGCGACGTGTAAGTCGGAGTTTATGCGATATGTTTAGATGACATCAACAGCGCTTTTACAAGATATCTTCGTACGTGTACAATGACACTATATCATATTGTAAAAGGTATCATTCAAGATATATGCTCCGTATATAGTATAGTAATCCTGGAGGTATGATGTCTGGACTCGGGATGCCGAGGTCTATGACTAATCGGAGTGTGGGTTGACCTCAGGCACCTGACACACCTGACACACCTGACACCTGATATGGATAAATATAGGATTAACAAATGAGATAGGTCAATTTAATTAGCAAAACAAAAGGGAATATGATGCTATGATAGGTCATAAGGGGAGGTAGGGATTAACAAATTAATTGTTCAATAATTCCATATCAGATATACTGTTCACTATAGCAACGGAGTACTATGTAGGGTGAAAAAGAGGTCAACATACGGTGTAGACTATATATATATATATATATAACTATTGTATGTATCTAGGGCTCTACACTATAATTAACATTAAAGTCGAACCTGATTGACGCCAGGGGTCGATCTAAGGTCGAGCTAAGAGTTCTCTAATGTGATGAGTTCCTTGGTTATTGGCCAGTTGCCTGGGGCAACCGCCCTTTATTTACTACGAAACCTTGGAAGGGCCCAACTGACCTCATCCACCCAACCCGAACAACACACGGACAACACGGACCTACTCCACTTTCTTTTTTGACCTTTGGTTTAAAGAATGTTCACTGCTTTTCTTTTTTTGAGCGGTTGAATAGCTCACTTTTTCACATCTGATTTATCAATGGAGGCTCTATTAGCCCATTCGTTCGATTACCTCTCCTCATACGAGCCGAGCAAGATCCGCAAAGGATTACGCCAGGTCGAGGGACTACTGGCACAGATATGTCTATCCAAACCTAAGCCCGTCTTGGACCGGAGATCACGCTCCCCCGATACCCAGCCCGTGCCAAAGACCTTGTCAGAGTTGCGAGATGATCCGGCCTTTCGGGAATTTTCCAAATTGCAGGAAAGCTTTCAATGGAACAGTATGTCTTTGAAATTTCTATCGCAACTGGGGTCTGCGCGCTAACAATATGCTTCAGTTGCTATGCGCCTCGTATCCTGCCTCGAACACCTTCTAGGCCGAGGAAGCAACGGCACAAACGACATGCTGATCGTCTGCACACTGGATCTGATCCAAGGCGCCCTCCTCCTCCATCGCGGCTCGCGCACCCTCTTCGCCCGCGAAATTTACATGAACCTCCTCCTCGACCTCCTCGACCCTATCAACTGTCCAGCCGTGCAATCAGCAACCCTTCTCACACTTGTCACAGCCCTACTGGACTGTCCGTCAAACACACGCACATTCGAGGACCTAGATGGCCTCCTCACCGTCACATCACTCTTCAAGCAGCGCGCCACCTCCCGCGAAGTCAAGCTCAAACTCGTCGAATTCCTCTACTTCTATCTGATGCCCGAGGCCATGACCCCGGCGCCGATGTCTCCCCCGCCAGGTCTGCAGCGCAGCCCGAGCAAACTTTCCTCTGCCCCCTTCTCGCGCAGTGCGCACTCCGCCGCGGCAAATGCTGCGAGTAAAACGAACCGCGATACCCGCACGACGGACGAGAAGCAGGCTCTTCTAGGGAGGTATCTCAATAACGTGGAGGACCTCGTAGAGGACCTGAAGGAGACGGCTCCTTTTGGAGCGACGGTTTACTGAATGACTTGACTAGCGATGATTGACTCACAAACTGTTCGATGACCAAATATGCGCGATGTCCGCTGCGATTATTTGGGGTTTTTTTTCTTTTTTCCTCTCTCTCCACCTTTCTATCTTCCATTCTCCTCACCTCTTTTCCTCTTCTTCTCGAGCGTTTGACTTATGTTCCGTCCGGTACGGCAATTATGCGATTCCCTGGACTGATGTCTCGCCCTCTTTTGGCCTGTCTTTTGAGCTCTCTTTATCTTTTATTCCAATCCTGGAACTTTGTCGACCTATCTAGTGTGCCCTCTCCCCGGGCTTTGTTTTCTTATCGTTTTCCTTATGTCTCTTTAATGGCGACATGAATGTGTACGATTCTTCTCTGTGACTGAACCAATTGTCATATATCCCTGATGATCATCAAATTTCTTCGTAATACTACTTCCCAATGTAGGTACTACTTCCCAATGTAGGCTTGGATTTGGTAGACTTGGTTTTACGGCTATCAACTTTCTCGGTTATTCCCGGTGTGATATCTCTATATGATCTAGACCAACATTTATATATATGAGTCACCGTTCCTGTATGAGTCAATGTAGCACGGATTCTGTTGTATACTTCAAGTTTGAGGTTCAAAGTGGAGAAAGGTCTAGTATTAGCGTGGAACACGAGTTCTATATATCCCCGCAAACCCACTGAAATCCAGAGTCGTTCCACGGTACAATCACTTCTCTCAAAATGGCGCAGACAATCCAGGAATTGCTGGCCACAAAGCCTTCTGGACATTCACAGCAAACGCAATATATCGACACGGTAGAAGCATACGATAAATGGGCAGAGGTGAGTGCCTATATTCCATTTCATATTTCTCATCCATCACATAGATCTTATGTATTATAATCTATACCGCAGCACAATGTAACCAATATATGTCGTTCATATAACCACTCAAACCCTACACACCATTTATGCCTTATACCAAAAACTAACACAAAACAGGTCTACGACACAGACGGCAACTTCCTCCAACGCCTCGACACAATCGAGATGCGCACTCTACTACCCCAATTCATCGACCGGGTAAGCAAGCGCTTCCAACCAAGCCCACTAGAGACAGAGTCAGAGACCGAGACCGAGACCAAGGCAATCCGCCCCAGCCTAGTAGATCTAGGCTGCGGTACCGGCCGCAACACAATCCAACTCCTCTCCGCGCTAAACACAGCCAACACAGCCACCTCCTTCTCCGTAATCGGACTGGATGCCTCGCGCGGGATGTTAGATGTAGCGCGGACTGCGACACGCGAGTATGCGACGAAATGCGCAGTGCAGACGGACATTGAGCTTGGTATTCTTGACCTCCTTCAACCCGACCTATCAAAGACACTACTTCCGTCTTCGTTGTGTGAACTGGGGGCTGTGGGTGTGATATCTACACTCGTGCTGGAACATATCCCGCTTGAGCGGTTTTTTGCTGCTGCTGCGGGGATTACGAGGTCCGGTGCGTATTTGCTTGTGACGAATATGCATGCGGAGATGGGGATGCGGAGTCAGGCGGGGTTTACGGATGAGAGGGGGGTTAAGGTTCGGCCTACGAGTTATTGTCATGCTATTCCTAATGTTTTGGATGCTGCTGTTCAGGCTGGATTTGCGGTTGAGGAGGTTGTTGGTGCGGGTTCGGATGGGGTGGTTGTTAGGGGGGTTGATGAGGAATTGGAGAATGTTTTGGGGGCGAGGGCGAAGAAGTGGGTTGGGGTTAGGGTTTGGTTTGGGGTTTGTTTTGTTAAGAGGTAAAACAGGAGAGATATTATTTTATCTAAATAATGAGTCCATATCCAACGCCATCGTTTGTTGTTATACATTCAGAAGAATTTCAGTAGTCTGTCGCGGTGTTGTACAAGATTGGGATGCTCTTTGAGCAGTTGTCCCAGCCGGTTCCGTTTCCAGCCCAGGGTATCGTCCAGGATCAGTTGAGTGTAGGCGAAGACGCTGGCATCAAAGAGGCCTGGGTTTGGCCGGCCGAAGAAGTGCTCGTCTTCGCCGAGCAAGGTGGATAGCGCTTCGAATGCGCCACCCGCATCGCCTTCCAGGGCGGCGGCATCGATGTAGCGCGATGTCTTGAGGAGCTCATCGCGGGCGGCCTGCTGGAGCTGGTGGCCTAGAGCGGCGCGCACGACCGAGTTTGAGGTTGAGGGATTCACGTAGAGTCGGCGTGCGACGGCGTCGAAGTTCTCACTGTCTAGGTAAAGCATGTATAACTAGACACGTCAGTCAGTTCCTTCGAGTCTGCGTTTCGTTTTTGATAGGATCATGTGCCTACCCAAGCGCTGCGTATCCGGTTGTCCAAAAGCGAGGCATAAACCTCGAACCGCAGGTTCAATTGTTGTTCCTCCTCGCAGTGAACTTGTTCAATGGCCCACTTTTGGATCTTGTGTGAAGGGATTGGATGCGAGGAGTCTGCAGGCAGAGCGGGTAGGAGGAAAGGCAGGGAGCCATTCGGCGATGCGTGGTTGTTGGACGAGGTGATCTCAAAGTCAATCCCGACGAATTTCAAGTATGCCTAGAGCGAGGCCGATCAGTATGGTTCCGACAGGGACGGCTACACGCGTCCTTGCATGCGAGTGTAGATGGCACGAACCTGCCATTTGAGACATTGAGGATTGAAGGAAGGTCGGCCATGTCGTACACCAGATGCGTCCGCGAACACGAAGAGCTGGTTTACATTGTCGTGCGGTCGAAGGCGTTGAGGGATCTCGTTGGCGGGATAGGTAGTCAACGGGAACTTGTCGAAGAGGCGCTTGATGGGAGCGGGGACAGTGAAGAATGGACTGGCATTGGATTCTTCTGGAGGGCCGTCGGCGCCTTTGGGTGGCATTGTGGTGGTATGAAGCTTTCCAAATGTCGCCAACGTCCACAAGTGTTCCCAAGTGTCCTAAGTGCCGTCATCGAAACAATTCCGACGCGCCAAGCCCGAACAGGCAGGTATTGCCTTACCTAATCCTGGCCAGGTACCGTCATCCCCGCACCTTTTTTCCGCCTTTTTTCCGTCTTTACTTGGGAATAGCCTGAACTTGCTGTGATCTATGGACTATTCGAATTAGATGGACTCGATCTCTTAGTGCTTATTTCATCTCTCGTGGTGTTGGTGTTGCGATCACATCAGCCCGATCTCTCCCGCCAACGTTGAAGAAATCTAAACCTCCACTTCGCTCCGTCTCGACTCCACCTGCCACTCTGATCTGCTCTCGCCAACGACATTTTGACAACACGGGCACATTTTGACAATACGGGCATACATATGGCTTAGATTGTCGCAAAATACGAGGCGTCTGACGGTCCTAGCGGAAACGGGCGATTGCATGCGCGGGGTATCGACTAGCCGTTGGGGTTCTGCGACTCACGGTTGCGCTATTACGAATCAATCTTGCGTCTCACCTTAACTTTGACGGAATCATACATACCTCTTTGCCAATATGCCTCTCGATGAAGAAGGTGCCAAGTGGTCCTGGTAGGAATATATCGTATATTGACAATGAAACCGGGCTAAAGAGTTACACTAGTGAACCATGCATTCGAGGTCACCGATCGTCAAAATGCCAGCACTTCGATCGACTCATGATGAAAGTACCTAAAGCCGGGCGTCCTCTTGCAAAATGTCCCCACCCGAAAGGAACCTGCAGCTGCCAGAAGACATATGCCGTGATGGTCCGCATTCCGAAAGGTATACCTTTGTCACCAAACTACCACACATATGTTTGTGTTGTACTGACTTGCCCTAGGCTCATCATGCTTATGTCGTCCGCTCTATAAAGTTCCCATGGATGCCAATGATCCAACTCAGTCACCCCCACCCTCCATGGTTTCCACATCCTCACCAGCTCCGGGGAAGGTCCAGAAGTCTGGAAGAAGACAAAGTACTATGCAAGCAGCACCTGAAAACATAGCGCGGGCATTAGAAAATATGCCAGACAAGGTTAAGCTCGAGGATGGAACGTCGAATTTGGTTTCCGACTTCTCTTCACAGCTCGGGTTAGAGGGTTCACACCCATCTCCCACTGCGTCTACGCAAAACCAAAAGACGCCATCACCCATAGAAACCACCAGGGAAGACTCGCAGTCTCCCCAAGTATCAAGCTGCTGCTCTCAAAAGCAAAAGCCGAAGGCACCTACCCCGACTCTAGCTCCTGCGGCTGCTGCTCCGGCTCAGAATGGTGGATCTTGCTGCGGGGGGTCTCGTCCTTCCACGACAAATCTAGCCATGTACCCAGAGGCCGACCAGCAGCAATTCCAACAGCCTATTGCTTGGGATGATCAGAGTTATATGCAGTTCCCCATGCCTCAAATGTCCCCATGGCAGAATTCCTCGATTCCCACGCCAGGAGACTACATGCATTCCGCCATGCATCAAGCACGTCCCCAGCACCCAAGCCTCCATAATGGGTACACGGGAATGATGCTACCACAATCTCAGGCCCAAATGTCCCAAATAGGGATGCCACTCGGTGTGACTTCGCCGCCGTCCATGGCGTACTCAAACCCGATGAACGGTCTTGGAATCACGCAGCCCTCTATGGGTCCGTACATGCTCAACAACCTCGAGCCTTCCTACAATGCCCCATTAGTCAGCGACTCTTGTCACGACTGTAGCTGTGGAGAAGATTGTCAGTGCCTTGGCTGCGCTGCTCATCCATTCAATACCACAACCCGGAAGCATGTCCAAGAGATGGGTGCGATCATCACCTCTAATGGCGATGACAAGAATCCGGAAGTCGTCAACCCTTATCAAGCCTCACCTTACCAGGGAGGCACACCCTCGACCCCATTCCCTTACTTTATGCAAAACACTCCTTCAATGGATCATGGCTTCCAGCCGATTCCATTTGATAGCTACTCGGACCCAAATTCCACCCTACCCAGCGGTTACTCATCCCCTCTGTCGGCAAACCACCATCTGAACCAGCAGTTGATGCATCCTTCGGAGTACTACACCCTGGAATACCCAGTCGGGCTACCAAGCGCCTGTTCTGACATGACGGGCAGCTGCCAATGCGGTAGCGACTGCACCTGTGTTGGCTGTCTCACACATAGCGGCCACAATGGTCTTTCTCTGGACGTGCCTATCCCCGAGCGCCCCATTTCTAACACAGCAGACAAACAAACCCAACCTTCACGCCATGTTCCCCGCACAAATTCCGCTACGTCTCAGACTTCGCGGATCCCGGTACTAGACAATGTGTCTGTGCCCTGCCTGAGTCCGCGTACACTGGAGACTTCCATGATCTAGATGATCTACGGCTTGATGATTTCTTACTATGTTCTTTCTCTCCTCTTTTTTTTCCCGCGCCGTTTTTGATCTGCATGATTTATGATCTCCTATGATACCCTATCTAGAATCTCTGCTCTAGACGGCCACAGTAATAGATTGCCTGTCTGAATGTAATCTGTTAGGTTGAATGTTCCAACTATTCCAGTTATCGATTTTCTTATTGCCTTTTGTAGTGTTTTGTGCATCCTTACTTTCAAACGTAACTCAACTAGAACCAGACAGGGTATGTATGTATGTGTATGTATGTATTGGCGTAGAAGCCAGAGCCACCCGGGTGCCGGGGCGCTTTTGCTTACCCTAAAAACCCTAACTTGGACATTATTTTGTTCAGACTTCTTACTTTGAAATTAATATGATGATCATCAATGCATTGGGGGATATCATAATTCTTAAGCAAAAGATAGTGTACAGATAAAAGGACAGTTACCCACAAAACCAAATCAACCCTTGTTCCACTTTCCGAACTTCACATAGTCATCATAGAGCGACTTGAACACCGCACGACCAGAGACATCCAGCGCAGCGTTAAGCGCACGCATAGACTCCCGCGACATAACATCCAGAGCCGCATACAGACCAGGCAAGATAGCAGCCTTGACCTCGGGTGATAACGATCCACGCAGCGAGCACTGCGCATACTCCATGACAACATACTGCAAGTATTGACCGGCAATACGCTTCGCCTTCTTTGTCTGATCAGTCAGGGCCTCGCGGGATGCACCAGGCTGGGGACGAAGAACCGCCGAGACGGTAGGGTCGCACAACGAGGTGAGCAGACGGGTGTAGTAGGTGGCGTGGGAGGCGTCGAGCGGGGCGAGCCAGAAGGGCTGCGAGAGGGTGGGCTGGAAGCGGGAGCGGCCGCGTTTGCGGGACCGCGCGAACAGACAGCCTAGCAGGCGCTGCATGGCGTTTACGACTAGGTGGAAGCGGCCGCCGATCTTGAGACGTTGCAGGCTGAGTACGACGCCCATAAGTCGACACAGGCGGGTGTAGATGGTTGGCGCGTAGGCGGGGGAGATCTGGGGGCCGATTTTGGAGGAGGCGCTTGCGATTGCGCTGAGAATGCTGTCGATGTTGCATTGAGTGAGACTGCGGGTGTGGCTGCGGAGGAGGAGGTCTAGACATTCGGAGGCGAAGCAGAATTGGTCGATGCTTGTGCTTTGGATGATGGCTTCGGCAAGGGACGTGCAGAGGAGGGAGATCTCGCGTGCTGTGGCGCTTTCTTTGTCTTCGACGGGAGGGAGCGAGGAAACGGCGAGGTAGAGCACGAGAAGTCTGTAGCCGGCGTTTTCGCCAATCAAGCCCAGTCCGCGGACTTCGCAGATTGTTTGGGTGATCTTTTCCACGGTCATGGAGCGGAAGCGTTCGGTGGTAGTCCGGATGAAGAGCTGCTGGTCCTCAGCATAGAGAGACTGAAGGGAAAGAGTCTCGGCGCATTGCAGGACTGGCTGAGCGATGCTCTGCTCGGGTCCTTTGCTGGCAAGAAGACGTCGTCGGATTAACCGAGACGGTTCCGAATCAACGGACATTTCCATGTAATTGTCAATCTTGGACAGGAACTTCTCCACTTCGACGTTGTTTGTGGCTAAATCTTCGAAATCCTCTAGAGCATCGATGGTCTTGATAAGAGTGATTGTCTCCTCCATCTTCTGCTTCCTGCACTGGTCTTTGACATGTTTCATGTCAGCCAACACAAAGTCGAACACTTTCTGGCGACAAGCGGCAAGTTCCTTCTCCGAGAAGGCTGTCTGCAACTGCTTGCGGTGGACCCACAGCTCTGACAAAGTCAACCTCAAAAGGTAACAGGCCATGGAGTCACGATCCACCTGCTTCATTTTAGCTGTTTGCTTCGATGCCCGGGCAAAGATTTTCTTGAACATCTTGTTCCGCTCATCCTCAGACGAAACCAGGAGCTTGGCCGATATCGCGCGGTGCAGGCTTCGGAATGCTTTCATGATCTGGAGGTCGAGGTCGGTACCCTCCAATGGGACGGCTCGAGCAGCAGTCCAGATGGGGTCCCAATCACTGGTCAATGTGGCATCGCATTTAGGCATAGCAGCCAGTTTCGCCATCATCGTAATAATTCCGATCGTGACATCGGGAGAACTGTCCTGCTCAAGTAAAACCTTTTGCAACTGGTTCAAAATGGTGGTTCTCAACCCGCGAGTGATCAACGGAGCTGGAACCCTCTGCAAGCTCTCGATGAGCAATTTGCGATTGGAGGAGTCTTGCTCGATGCTTTCGTTGAGGAGGAGAGAAAGATCAGAGACAATGAAGGGAGCGTTGAGCATATATTCGTGGCAGACCACGCTCGCCCACGCCTGGAGGAACTTCGCTTCTTCTGCAACAGCTTCCAAGGGCAACGACGACGAATGGTATTGAGCAGCTGCTAGGGACAGGATATGACGGAACAGACGGGATCGATCATCAGAAGAGATAAGAGCCCAGACTTCCGGAACTCTGACAAGGGCTAGGAAGTAAGCTAGGCCAAGGGTTGTTTGGGAATCCACAGTATCTGTGCGGCCATTCCAGGGTACCTTCATCGACTTCTTGGCATCCTTGGTTGAGATGGAGGCGATGAGGTCGGTGACATCCTTGGTGGCTTTAACGAATGAACCTAGCTGCTCATCACTAGCCTGTGCTTTGGTTGCAGCAATTAAAAACTGGTAAGCCTCCCACGATTCCAGAGGGGCGAGTTGAATTTTGGTTAGGTCCTTGTGGTTGCGATGAACAGTCTTGGCGGCGACTTCTACCAATGACATGATTGCACTTGCCATGGTATTATCGGCTGACTGTAGGGTGTTCTCTAGGAAATTCCGAACCAACCGCCACAGACGCCATCTCCAGTGCAGAGCCTGCTTTGACGACAGAGTAGAGGTTAGGGTTTCCAGGAGAGATGTCAAAGTCTTTTCCGATTCTGGGAATGTCGAGACTCGGCCACGGAAGCTTGCCTCGACAATAACAAATTTGGCGTAAGACTGAGGGGTTTCAACAACCTTGCCATTTTCAGCTCGCGTCTCGCTAGCAGCGGTACGCATCTGGGCAGCAATATGCGTCTCGGTGAGGGAAGTTCGCATCAGTTCCGAGTAGGCGTCCGCCAACTCATCATCTTCCCAAACCGAGAACAGACTCAAATTACTGTTATCTTGGCGAGCTTCCTCCACGATAACGAGTTGGTTGTGCCACAATTCCACGAAGCCGGGCAGGTCTCTTGCGGCGGCAAAGCCTCGCAACAAGGGCAGCACAACCTTGCTCTTGATTATGTCGTAGTTCCCCCGTTTCCGAGAACCACTTTCTCGCCACTGTAATAGAACCTTGTCGAGCAATGCGTCAAGAAGCTTACGCGAATCACGCAAACCGGAGTTTGGCAGGAAAATATCAACCCCAAGACTGATAAACAGAGCGGTTACATTCCACTGAACCTTCTCAAGGCCTTGCTCGAAAAGACCAGTGTAATTGGCATGCGCCAGAATGGTGTGAAGAGAGAGACCGACCTTTCGGTCGAGAGCTACCTGGAGGAGGTGTTCCAATACTGAGATAAACTTGGAAGAAAAGGTGGCGAAGTCTTCCTCCTTTGCAGTAGAGAACGCAAGCTCTGCAACAGCGACGAACAAAGTCTCCAACCACGGAGCTTCATGTGTCTGCCTCCGGAACACATCTCTAGGAACAGCACGCACGGCGTTGTCAAAAAGCTCAGGAAGAAGCTCCACTGATCGCCAGGGATGCATACAAGCTTCATTGCTTGCTTTGTTTTCTTTGGCCACAGCAAACTCACGAATGATTGGCCTGAAGGTATCAGTCACTGGTTTGACTGAGCTCCAGTCAGGCTCATCCTGAGAATAATCGATGCCAGAGCTTCCACGCTCAAAGAATGCTGCACGAGCGGGAAGCAAGACATGAAGGGCAATGATGCGTTCAATCGCATGCAGGAGAGTGGCCCGCTCGTCGGTGTCAAGCTTGGCGGACCGGAGGCAGATCTGGAGCCTAAGCGCGTGGGCGAAGCAATGTCTCGCGAAAAATTCATTGCTAGACTTGTTGTCCATATCATCTTCACGGTAAGACCTCGATTCCCACAGCTCCACCGCCGAGGGAAACACGTATAGCAAGTGCTGAAGATCGGTTGTTTTCCCCTCATGCGAGAACTGCTTGGCGGCCACGGCGGCTATCCGGAATGCTCGGCCCAGCAGCATAGCCACGGCCTCGGGCTCGCCCCTCAGCGCAAGCTTCAAATGAGAGTTTGCCACCCCATCGGTGCCTAATGTGCGGTGCGCAAGTGTCACAAATCCGTGTAGACAATCCAATGCGCGGATGAAGGCTAGGAAGCATGCTGCGGGGTTCTGACGTTGCTCGTCCACGTCTACGTCCATGGCGTCTGCATCATTCTCAGTTGTCATTCTCTTGCGTTTTTTCCCTTGGTTTCCTCGGCGATCATCGTGTGTCGGGGATCCAGACAGTGTGTGACTGGACTCGGAGTCAGAGCTTAGGATTGCAAGCCCGTTCCCCAGACCGGAAAAGATATCGGCCTCCAAATCTTCGAGGGTATCACATAGAATCGATAAAAATTTCTGGTCCTTAAGAATAGCAGCGAGGTTCTTCGGTGAAATCAGGTCGATGAGCTGTCGTAATAAAAGGAACGAAGCCGCATCCACTCTGTAGTTCTTCCCACTTCTCAGTCTCTTCAATAGCCATCGTAGAACCCATTCCTCCTTCGGGGTAGCGTTTGTTTGAATCCGAACATCTCGGTGAACTTCCGGGTGACTCTCACATAGCGTCAAATCCACACCGATAATCTGAGCCGCTTCGTGAATCTGGGTTGTTGGACTGGCGGTGCCCTTTTCAAGGCGGAGGAGCGCCTCTTGCGATGAGCGCGGACGCTGTAGAAGCGCAACACATTAGATCCCGGGGAAAAGACATGCAGGATTTCAAGATAACACTTGACTTACCTCCGCAATCAACGGCATCTCGAAAAAAGCAAATTATTCAAGAGAGTGGATGGTTATTTGTCGAGGAAAAAAAAAAAAAAAGAAGAGACCAAGAAGAAAAACCGCAGATTGCTCCGACCGCCTTTGGCCGAATCGACTCGGTCCGCTGAACCTCCCAAACTCCTTGCACTCCACACGCCTCCATTCACCTCTATAATTCCACATACAACTGGTTCGTGTTTTACCCTCGGAAATAGCTCCGACTCAATCGATACTTACTTCTGCCCCGGTAGATTTATCGCAATGGCTGAATCCAGTGAATCCGGGCCGATCGCGCGCGCCACCAAGCCCGTCAGCGAGGCTTTGCTTAACGAGAAGGTATGAGCTAGCTGAATCCTCAAAGTTACAATATATTACCATACCATTGATATATGTGACGATTGTCTTGGTCTGGGAGCAAACATGGGAGAACCCGTTGGCTAACCGTCAACGTCATATAATTAGTGGGACCGCGCCATCTCCTCCGTGCTCATCAAGTCCTCCCTCGGTCTGTCTTTCGGTGTTGTCTTCTCGGTTCTTCTCTTCAAGCGCAGAGCTTGGCCCGCGTGGGTTGGTCTCGGCTTCGGTGCCGGACGTGCCTGGGAAGAAGCTGATGGTATGTTAATATCTATATTTCGTTTTGCTTTTAGAGAGACTTTTCGCGAAGTTGGAGCTTCGGGTCACTGTGGGATAAGCTCCCTTGAGCTTGGGAAGAGCCTACTTGCTGTAATTTTTTCAGCATCGAGCTTCGCAGGCCCCTCAACAATGACCCGACTCTCCGCTTTTCCCCGAGCCTGCCTATCTCCAAGATCCAAGAATGACTGAGCTAACTTGTACTTAGCCTCCTTCCGCCGTGGTGACTCCCCTATCAGAGATGCCCTGCGCCGCTAAAGAATGGGTTCCAAATGTGTACGATACATTGTACAGAAGGCAAGAGGCCATCAATGAACGGTTGTCTTCGGCCCAGAGAAGAATTGGTATACCGGTATTCACCAAACCACAATCAACACCGAGCAAGGTTTTTCCTTGGGATTTCCCCCCGTCTTTTGAATTAAGAAACATGATTTGAATTGAACATGTCCTGGCACTTCACTTCCAACACCTGCCTTCAGTAATTTCAGATTTTGGTTCCTTATGAGAACGAAGACACAATTCGATACAAGAACGTTCAAGCTGTAAACGGCACACCTGGATGAGCCTATTCTATCAATTTAGAAGCAATACAACAACACAAGGAGTTACTAATGCTTTGTAGTTCTTTTTAGTATATTCCTGAGTTCTCTCCATGATCTCATTTGTGCAAAAAATAATCATGGTATCCCGTCCATATTGTTATCGTGAGAATAAGATCATTTACTTTTCATACTGTTCGATTGTTACATCGATTTGAAATAAAGCTAGGCTCTGTCCTTCCTTCTTTCCGCTACCACTTCTTCCAAGCCAGCTGTCACCTCGACGTAAACAGCTCTCGGCACTGGCAGACATATGGACAAGGCTGTCAGTTCCCGTGACTCGCATGCAGTATCATCCCCAGGATTGAGTAAAACCTTCTTACTTGCAATGTTGCTTTTGTCATTGACTCGGCCGATTGATAGCCACCACATAGGATACTCCTCGGGGCTTTTTGTCATGTGTACGTATACCACTCCTTTATGTGCTCTTCGCTCTCTAACTTCTCTAAAGCTCAAGGGCTCGTATGTATAAGGATCACGCCAGAGGACCACTGAGGCGTCATGGGGCTTGAAGGAAGTTGCAGACTTCCGCTGGAGGCATTCATGCCACTTCACATCGTGGAAGAACGGGTGGGCTTTCACTTCGGGCTCCATTTTTGCCTAATCGTTGGGTGGGAATTTTCGTAAGTAGCTTGGTTAACATGTCCTTCGCGACTGACAGTAAGCTCTCAGGGAGCTTTAGGTCTTGATCAATGATTCCGCACCGCCGCTCGCCATCATCCTTATGGTAGAAAGGGGGTATGTCCGTCAACATCTCATAAAGAATGAGCCCCAAAGCCCACCAGTCTACTGCCCGGGAACCCTTATGGTCGTTAAGTACTTTAGGTGCTGGATACTCGGCTGTACGCTGTACCAGGCAAAATGAGATCAGCATCTCCTAAGGCGAGTTCCCCTTCTGCGTGTAGGAGATCTTGATTGCCACCTTCCCCGTGCCATTTTGGACATCTAAATCTTGCCCAGGCGGACTTTCCAGGAACAAGTTCAATTTCACCAGGCCAAGGAGCACGGATGAGCTTTCATGTCTTCCCGACGCATCAGCCTTCACATCCTCAATGAACATTGAAATTGTCAATTCGGATGATGTAGATGCGGAGACGTCAAACTTGAACGGCTGGTAATGTGATGCCCATGGAACCACGCCATTAGGGCCAAGGCCATCGACTCTGTTGACCGCTGGAACCCTTCATATTCGGCGATGGCGTATTGTATTATCTCCATTGGTCATATACTTCCGGGCCAAACATTTTTGTACCGTGTAGGTCTGGGTGGTCTGGTAGAGTCAAGTGATAGGCCATACCGAGCTTAACAGTCGAGATTCCAGGTCCGGACGGACTGGGTGGTTGTAATGGGATGGCGATCTCGGGTTGTTTCCGGTCACCTGTACCATCGTTTCCACTGTCAACAACTTTCATTGATAACGAGTACATCTTGGTTGTCGGCCCCGGTATTAACGTCACTAATCCTTGGCCAACTACATATTTAACAGCTCTTACGGCTGGCTATAAGGCGTGATTGACCCCTGCGCGCTATACACCTTCGTAAATAAAGGTAATCTGGGTTTTCTAGAATGATTAGACGGATTTCTTAATCCTTTTGACGTGGTCCACTTTTTCGGGGTAAACAAGCACGCTGTTGGACCGGCTTGACGATCAAATGAAGATTGTCAACACTAGACTCTACCCGGAAGGTATCATCTACTCTCCACTATTATCCACTGTTCAGCTTCAAAAATTCTGCCCTAGTTTCACTTATTTTGCCAAATATGGAAATGTCCGGGATCTTCAGTAACCTCTTCTTTGTCCCAGCATATTATTTTTCTTCCCCTAGATGTTCCGACATGGGTGTCTCCCAGACTTGACAAGATGCCTCTTAGCAAAGAGGAATACCAGCTCACGTATGTCCGACTGGATGACCCATCGGAGACTGCGACAGACGCAAAACGCAAGTCACGGCCGTTATCCGTGCCAGAACAACAAGCGATACTGCAATCTCAGACGAATTTCTTTGGTTCGAGTTGGACCTTCGAAATTCTTAATTGTCTCATCGCTGTGGCTTTCTTGGTTGCCATTATACTTGTGCTGTACAATTTCGATGGGAAACCAGTGCCAGACTGGCCGTACGGTATCACGTTGAACGCATTAGTCTCAGTTTTGTCTACAGCCATGAAGGCGGGAATGGTGTGCATTGCTACTGAATCTTTGTCTCAACTGAAATGGTCCTGGTTTAATCAAGGCAATAAACTAAGTGACTTGGCATTACTCGACGCCGCTAGCCGTGGACCAGTGGGGGCCTTGATTGCTCTATTTTGCTTTGTTCCTCGGTGAGTCTATACGAATTTTGACATAGACCTTAGCTAACATGCCTTAAAGCCATCTTGTCACATTCGGATGTCTGGTCCTCGTTGTCGCAGCTGCTACGGACCCATTTGTGCAGCAGGTGATGGGAATCCTAGGACGGTCAGTCCCAACTCATGGTGATGCATCCATTCAAGTGTGCAACTCAAGTCTTTACACCGATTATGGAGAAGGCGAAGGCCCCGGAATGAACAAAGCACCACCGTCGACCATCGGTGCCATCTACTCTGGGATCTTCCAAGGACAAACCCCAAACAGTAAAAATCCTTTGATAGAGTGCGCTACAGGAAACTGTACATTCGCGCCATATCAGTCTCTCGGCATTTGCAGCCGCTGCGCCAACATCACCGACTTTCTAACACTTCGGAAGGTGGATGGGGTCACCTCTCAGCAAGCAACGTACAAGTACAAACTACCGAATAGTTTCACTTTCCAAACATCCACAACTGGACAATATCTCATGAACAGCACATATCTTCGCCCCCTCGTCAGCCTAAACACAACCGGCCTGGCCAACATTCTCAATTTTACCGCAATCACTTCTTCTGGCTATGGTGTACCTCCCACAGTGAGTGCAACTGAGTGCTCCCTCTACTTCTGTGTCGATACCTATCATGCAGCTGTAAATAGCGGTGCATTCACGGAGAAGCTCACCTCAACTGAAGGTACATCGAATTACTCGCGCACCTCCTTACAAAACTTTGAAATCGTACCAAATAATTGCTACGTGAACGGCACACAACAAGAAAGCACACACAGCCCAGAGTGCGCCTTCAAAGTGAACTGGCTAAGCACCCTAGCTCTTTCAAACTCAATCACCCCCTTGCTAAAAGGTACGGGGTCACTCTTCGTGAGTAATCGACCAAGTTGGTCATCCGACTCTATCGAAGCCCTCTACGGGACATACGGCAATTACACCGACATAAATCTTGTCTTCCAGTCACTCGCAGCTTCACTCACGTCCCATGCACGATCAAAGATCTGCCACGCCTCTCATGGCGGAACTGCCTGGTCCACGGTATCTTATGTTCATGTGCGGTGGTTGTGGATGATTTTACCTATCACGCTGGTGTTCCTGAGTTCGCTTTTCTTGATCATCACTATTTTCCATACAAGGAGACAGTACATTTGGAAGTCTTCGCCTTTGGCTCTGCTCTTCTCCAACTTGGATTTTGAGGGACCCAATCCTTTCAGGACTGATCCTACCCTCAGGGGGATTGAACAGACGTCTCGCCAAATGGACGTGCAGTTGGAGACTTCTTTTTCTGACGGCCCTAGGATTAGGGTCGTTCCTGTATCGTGACGTGGACATTCATTGGTGATGGCTCTTCCACTATCTATAGCCGACAGCCCAGTCCTGGAACACCGAAGAAATCTTCCAATGCAAGTGAGGATGCAATAGACCCTATTTAGAACTGACAGATCAATTAATGTTTTTTTTTTTGATCGGAGAAGAGAAGTATCTAGCTAGTAATATATAAGGTAGTTATTCCAACACGGGGTTGAGGATAGCCCCACCCTGGCTTGTGTGTCTTAAATATGGAAGAAGCTGTTCGTAAGTACATGTTTACTCGTTCATGCAATTTTCGCAATAAGGGCATTGATCTTACTTACAATCCCGAGCTCACTACCTGCCGGCTTTATGAAGCCTACACGGACTACAATGATCTAATGGATCTGACCGAAAATCTGATTTCCGGTATGGTTAAGTACATCATAGAGTGCGACTACCTTCCACACGAAAAGCGGTAAGGCCTACACTATTAATATAAAGGGTCCTCAGAAGCAGGTCGAGATGATCTCTGCTCTAGAAGAGGCTTGCGGTGTAAAGTTACCCCTAAGGATCAGCTTCGTACCCAGGAGCCAAGTGGTTTTCTTAAGGGTATGCTTCATAAGATGAACCTAGAGCGCTCGCCTCCTTTAACTAATGCTCATATGCTACACAAGCGAGTTGGCGAATGTATTGAGGAAAAGTCCATCAACCCACGTTCGTTACTGGCCATCCTTAAATTATGTCTCCTTTAATCTACAAAGCGTCACTAAAGAATTGTTTATAATAGCTGTACAGTTGGGCCACAAGTTAAGGTATTGTTATACTTTGTAACAGATTGTCAAACTAAGTATTCAAATCCAAAATTGTTTGTCCAAACGAAGAAGGTCCATGTGGTGGGGCGAGGATCTTCAATCCAGCACCGGTCGATGGATCTCGAGCTTTGAACTGTCCTCCTGGCCCTGGCGATACGCATTCAGATCTCGAATGGTCGATGAGCGTTTTCTACGACTGTGTAGCTTGATCTTGTTTTCCTTCAAATAATCATCCGCAACCTGCTCCGCTGTTGCCCGGAACTGAACAAGCTGCATCCCAGATTTCCACGGGGATGATACTGGTTTCGACTGGAACTCAGGCTCTGTTTTGATACTGGTTTTTGTCTTCGTTGTGAATTTGGGAATATCGAATGGGTCAGATGGCTCGACTGGCTCCCGTTTTAGAAGACTTTGGATACTTTCTTCCACGTCGTCGCACAAGTCTATGATTTGCGCATCGTCCGTGTTGAAGTCAGCCTTGATACTAAAGCCATCTCTTTCCCCAAGCTCGTTATCGGAGTCGGAATCGAAGCCGGCCATGTTTGAATCTGGATTCACTGAGATTCGAGTACTATCAGAGGATGAGATGTTGGTATCGCTCGAGGGAGCCGGTAGAAGACGTAGCCTGTCAAGTTGTAGTTGACGTTCCTTTGCATCCTCCCGCTCTTTAGCCGCAATCAAATCCAGCTCTTTGCGCTGTACATGATGAAGCTCTCTGCTCTTTTCTTTATTGGCCATGGCCACAAGCCTATCTGCCACACCAAGGCGGTAACTGAATGTGGGAGTGCCCCCTTTGTAGGCACAAGCCCACTCCAAGATGTTATTGTGGGCCATCTCAAAGGACATCGCTGCTGCTGCAGTATTGCTGGCAATTCCGAAAAAGGTCCAGTGCACATACGTGTTGTGATCGGTTGAAAAGTGCTTGCAGTCAAAAAAGGTGCACATTGCTCTTGCAACTTTCCCAAAAAAAGCCTCTTTCATGACCCTTTTGGATGAGCCCGCAACCTTTGTAATACACACGATGCTCCGTCCACCAAAATGTGCCTTACTACCATTATCATCAATAGCCATGAGATCCGCTTGGGTCACATTGTGTTGACTCATGAGCTTCTAGGATAGAAAGAGGGCGGCTTTGGCTTCTGTTTCTGTTGTGTTGACGTGATAGGCGCGGTTCAGGCACTTTTGAATCCTATCTAGAATCTTTTTATCGACAGTAGATGTGGGATTACTCTGGTTTTCGCGAGCACTTTTGACCATAGTTGCCTTCTGAGTAGGCTTTCTGGAAGATCCTTTCCGTTCGGCTCGGGAGGATTCAGTTGGCATTTTGGGCTATGTGCGTTCGTGACTTGACAACTAAGTTGAAACCAAAGATGGATAGAAAACTATAAGAAAGGGGGGGAGGGGGGAGGTACACTTCCTTTGTAAGACCAATTTGTACTTTGGCACCAGTGGAAACTTCAAGGCGAGGCCCTCATTCGTTAGTTAGCGTGATAAACAGTGCATTAGGCACTTTCCCATCACATGCAGGTTCCGATGTGTTCTAGAGATTCCTACTAAGAGAGTGGGGAGAAAGCAGAGGAAGAATCATAATCTATTGTAACTAGAAATCCAGGGGTTTATATACCCTGGTAAAACCATCTGAACAAAGGCTCAGTCTGTAGCAATCAAGCAAACGAGCAATCATACTTGGGATGATGCCTCAACACGATGTGATGGACGCAGCGTATTATTACTTTGGGAACTGTTGTCAGGGATATACATGAAGCATAATAATATTGTAGCACTAACCGCCATTCGAAGTCGCAGTAGAGAGATTGCTAGCTCAAGGCCATGTACCGGTCTTATCACAAGGGGAAAATACATAGTAAGATGGATTTAGGCATTATCGAGGTTATAGAATCAGGGATTAATAGAATATAGGTGTAAAAGAACATTGATATCTTCCGTAGCTAGATGAATGATGTTGTTTGATATGAGAGAAACAAGGATTTTGTACACGCAGGCTCAACTATCAAACATACGCCCCAAAGGAGAATGCCCGGTTCATAAAAAGGAAATCCTGGGGAGGCCCATCTCTGGAAGCCTAGGAACCCAGAAGCAGTCAATTGTCATCTCATCGTAAATATATCCCAAATAGAGAGTTAGTTATATATTATATACATTCAATCTCGCTGGATGGTAAGAGCACCAGCGAAAACCAGTATCAAAAGACAACGCTACCCATAAACAAAGACCCGAGCCGGCTCAAATCTTCATGTCGGAAGCAATTGGACCCTTCCGATCATCCGACCCAATCGCACCATCAAATGACCTCCGATCAGCATACCCTTGACCCTCCAAGTCATTGGGGTCCTTTCCGTATGCAACGGAGAAATCCTCAACATCGATATCAACCTCGTTCCAAGTAGCACTTGTCTCAGGAACGGGGAAGAACCACGTCAGAGCGAAGTACACACCACCAGAAACAAGGACACCGGTGAAATAGTTGATGTTGTAAATGTATTCCGCGCCGATAGGGACTTTGCAACCCACAGCACCGGCGAAGCCAACAATGTTGATCATGATACCGCAGATGTAGGCGGTATAGGCGCGCCAGGACACACCTCCGGTGTAGTAGTAACAGTCTGTTTTGCTGGCGCTGTAGAGAGATTTGATGTTCAGGTAGCCCTTTCGGACGATATAGTAGTCACAGATCATGACACCGGCGATGGCGGAGAGGAAGAGGGAGTAGGCTGAGAGGTATGTTGTGAAGTTGTTTGAGGTTGAGAGAAGGTTCCACTATGGATTTTGTTAGTTCTGCTCATGTTTATATAAGGGGGCAAGAAATAAACAAGTGGGAAGACGTACTGGACACATAGCTAGACCGACGGCGGCGCAGATGTAACTACCACGTCGGATGGTCATGTATCGGGGTAGTAGTGCAGTCAGATCAGTGCCTGCTGAGATTGAGTTGGCGGAAATGTTTGTTCCGAGCTGGGCTAGGGCAAATCCGGTGGCGATAATGAAGATACCGAAGCGCTGACCGGAACTGGCTCCGTCAAGGAACTTTCCGAGGAGATCAAGGGGGTTCCAGGTGTAGCCGTCGTTGAAGATCACAGATGAGGAGGAAGATACGATGATTCCAATGAATGAGGTGACACCAAAGCCGACGGGAATAGTCAATAGCTGGGACCAGAATGCATCCTTTGGTGTTTTCGCAAATCGTGAGAAATCGGGGTTGTTCATGATAAGTGCCGCGAAGTTTCCGATGCACGACATGATTCCTTTCACCATCGCCCATGAAAGATCACTTCCGTGGACGGTGTTGGACTGGTGGATAATGGGGCCGAGGCCGTGAGCACGGGAGATAGCCCAGGCAAAGAAAGCGATAGCAGCGATAGGGGAGTAGATTGCCTTAGCGGTGAACAAGTGACGGACTTTGTGAACGGGGAACCACAAGGCCGGAAGTGAGAACAACCAGAATAAGAAGAAGCTGACAAAGTTCTTGGTGTCGATGCCAGCACTGGCAGAGAGACCATTGTGAAGGTTCCGGTAGCTTGGCCAAATGGCCTCGATCATCAAAGTAACACACTGGCCTAGTAATGTATAAGTATGCATGTTTTCACCGGATCAGAAAGATACGTACCTCCAATATAACTTTGCACACCGTACCAAATAATAGCCATCACCACGCGGTTGAGGACGGGCCATAAAGAGCCCCATATTCCGAATGAAGCTCGGGCTGTGACGGGAAAAGAAATATGATAGACAGCGCCAATTCGTCCAGTTAGGCACACAAAACCTGCAGCCACGAAGTATCCAACCCAGACACAGATCCAAGACTGCCACCAGGAAAGACCGTCGACGATCATTGAGGAGGAAATCATCCATGTGTTCTATATTTGTGTTAGGTGTCACTGGGCTTTTACCGGACACCATTTGGAGATACTGACGATGTTCAACGAGTCCGCAATCCAGAAAGCAATAAAGTTGATCCATCTCCATTGGCGTCTTTCTGGGTCCACTATAGTACAATTTTCATTGATCAGTCTTTGTATTCTTTGTGTACCACCATGAGGGTGATAAAAATAAGGGGAGGATCCGAAATCCTATAAGCCTAGATAGTCTCACCTGGCCGTAAATCATTGTTGGTCAACATCATCTGAGCATTGCTGAGTCCCGGCTCGTTCTCGACAGCTGCCTTGTCAAGTATCCATTTGAGTTTGGACATATTGGAGGGTGGACGTGTAAACTTGGAGTTGCTAATAGTTGCCAGTAGAGTAATCGAACCTCCCAAGAAAGTGTCAAGGCAAAGCTATTGTGGGGAAGTTGAATAATCAAAAAAATGAATATTGGAATAAGGAGTAAAAAGACGGGGGATAACAGCATCATTATAACCTTGCCCACATGGAATGATTCTGGAGCAGCCATATCTTCCAGGATCCGAGTCCTCTTTTCCCCGAGTGAGATAAGAAAGCGGTTTGGCTGCGGGTCTCCAGTCTTGGAAGCATCCATGATGGCCAGAGCCTATCATATCCACCTACGGGTAGTGACCGAATGACTTCAAGTAAGACGTCCTGACGTTATCTCCAGGAATTGGCGTGGGAATCGGCAACCTTGCAACGTTGGCTCCACTTGGCCCCACATAATGAATATGAGGAAGGGTTGTGATTGGTTGACTGTAATCTATGCTTTGATATGGAGAAAAGCTGGAGATAGAAAAGCAAAATCTTGGCGTTGACTCGATGAGATCGAGTAATGAAATAGGTCACGTGTATTATGCCTCAGGCCATCCATCTATAAGATGTAGGAACAGACTATTGGCCGCTCCTATAGATCATAGAACCCACTATTAGAAATACCTTAGTAGATGATAGTGTGAAAAAGGAAATATAGGTGCTAGTGTGCAAGAGTGTTTAATTGAATTGACAGATCAACTGTGAGAGCCTCCTGAAAAAATGAAAAATCCCAAGTCCGTATGCTATGATAATAAACGACATGATGAATGAGAAGAGTTGCTCCAGTGAACCAGTCACGTATATGTTCTCCGATGTGATTGACTCCCTCAAATGCAATGATGATGATGATGATGATGATGATGATGAATGGTAGAACCCAGTTCCCGAAATATCCTATGCGGACACGTAGCGCAACAAAAGAGATAAGATGAAAAGCAAAGACATACATGAGAATAAACAAACATAAGAAAACAGGGATAGAAGATGGGACAGAACAAAAACACAAACACATCTCCCAGTCGAATACATAGCCGGATGGTCAGTTTCCGGGTTTGTCCCAGACAAATGACAGGACAAGGACGATGAACAAGATAATACCCATGGTAAATGGCAAAAATAAAACTTGAAGCAACTTGGGGGGTATCGCTGTGACGGGTATGGATGACAATGGCGTAATAAACAAAACGTCCGGCAATGTAGGCACAGATGAGAGCAAAGAGTGGGATATGATGCAGTAGAAAGACAAACGCCGGAACCTTGGTTAATGCTGACATTGATAGGAACAAGATTCCAGATCGGGGGAGAGATGAGATGAAAGGCCAGCGCAAAGCTGCAGTGGCCGTGGTAGGGGTGGGCGAGATAAGATGTGAGGTGACTATCATTAAACGAATGATGAATTTGACGTTGTTGACACCGTGGGTGTCAGGCTAGGAGAGCCTTCCTTGTCCTCAGGGCTTGGGGAATCACTGCGATCGTGCGGTTGATCCCTTTCGCGCTCGGCTGACGAGGAGCGCTTGAAGACAGTCTGGCCGATTTGGCGCAGAATACCCATGCGTTCGGCACGGAGCTCTTCGAGGTCCAGACGCTGAACTGTTTTGAGATCTTGCAGAAAAGCGTCGAGAACAAGTATTGGTCGCCGCTGGCATCGTAGAGAGGCAAATAGCGGTAACCTTGCGACAGACTGGTGAGCTTGGCGGTGAAAGTGGCTAGCTGCACGCTGTTGTTATTGCCTGCACTGCGACCGTCCATTGAGCTCCAGACAGTCCATCGCACAAACACAAGGTCGGGATATTTAGTTTCCAGCGACAGCTTGAACTTGTCGTTGAAAACGGGGCTGTAGCCATTGCTTTGCTCGATCTTGGTGCGGCGACGGTGCGGATATCCGATGCCGGACATACCGTTGCGCGCAGAGGCATCCATACCACCTTCGCCAAGGACGAAGCTCTGTCCACGATCATCAGCACTGAACATCTCAATTTCGACATAAGGGTTGATGTTGTCGTCCTGTCCGATAGTGCGTGGACGGGGGAGTTGTTGTGCAGAGACGACGTCGACCGAGAATCGAACCAGTTTGCGCTCCATCTTGCGCTTCTGCTTTCCATCATCAGCAGCTGGTAAGCGAAGGCTCTCGGGCTTGAGAATGTAGCCGGTACGGTCAGTTCCAGCGGCAAACATAGCCTGGTTCATTTGCATGCCAATGTCGTAAGTTTGCCAGTTGAGCGCTGCCATTTGCACACCACGGCGCCAGAACTTGTTCGGATCGAAGTTGGATGAACGGAGTCGGAATCCGGAAGGATACACCCGCGTGAGATACTTGCGGTTGTGCGATTCCAGTGCAACCTTATTGTCGTGACTCTGACAGATGCTCTCAAAGGACCGCTCGGCAAACGAGTATATATGGTTGTACCGCCTGCTCTCTGGAGAGGAGAAGCTGTGCCACTTGTAGCCACGAGTGTAGACACCCAAGTCAGAAAGAGGCTTAGTGATCTTGCTTTTCTGGCGCCGCTTTTTCTTCTTGTCAGTGTGAACAGAAACTAGCGCTCCGTCACTGTCTTCGGTTGCACTGCTCATGCTAGTAGCAGTAAGCGAACGCCTATCCTGCGAGATTAAAGGGCCGATGCTGTCGACGGGACCCATTGTGGGGGGACTCGAGAGTGAGGGAAGAGGCTGGATGTTCATATCAGGGAGAGTCGGTCGTACGAATGGCGTACTAGCACTGCGTTTGCGGCCATGGGTGCCGACGGAGCCGGCAGTATTTTGGCGGGGATCAAACTGGGACTCGTCACAAGTCTTGACTTTGACTAGAATGCGACCCTTGAGCTCTTCGGGTGACGGAAGGATGTGGCAGTTGGTCATCAAGGGCTCAAGGACAAGGCGTTCCTTGAATGTCTCCTTCATGATCTTGACCATTGCTAATTGCTGTTCCGGATTGCAGTGCACCTCAAGAGAGAGAATGAGAGGGAATTCGCATGTGATAAAGGCGTATCGGTTGATGACGGTGATGCAATCCGCAAAGAGGACACTGGTCGTTAGAGTTCGGCCGTGAGACACGATGGGACGTCCATCTGCGCCATCCCAACAGTCGATCTCGACACAACGACATCCCTGCTGGAGCGCGCTAACGTAAGCCTCGGTGCTTGATGCACCAGCCACTTGGCGGCCCAGGAGGTAAGTGTTGTGAGAGCTCGAGATGAAGTATTCATTCAACGGTCGGTCGAATCTTGACTGGGGAGCACGTGAAGCGTAGACGCCGTTGCTGGACGAAGACAAGAACGCGGCAAATGCATCCAGGTTCATCCGCGACACAGGTGGAGGAAGCTCCGATCCTTCTGCGGAAGGAGTGCGAGATTTGGAGGCCCGCCGAACGTACTTGTCGAACAGTGCAGTCCAGTAGACCCGGTCAGATTCGGTATCTTCATTTTGCACATCACGAAGGAAAGTCAAAAACTCGCCCTGAGTCATGCCTTCCTTCGATTGTGCGGTGTGAAGCTTGAAGATATCCTTGACATCCTTTCGTTCCTTCAAACGCAAAAGGAAGTCTTTGAATTCGGAGAAATCCAACTTGCCGTTACAGGCAGCGTCAGCTTTAGTGAACTGTGCCCGAAGCATGTTCTTGGAACAGTTGATATGCAAGCTGCGGCAGACCTTCTCCACGGCGGCGAGATCCAGACTTTGCTCCTCTACTGGAGGAGGACCCTGCGGGAAGAGTCTCGACATCTCGCGCTGCCAGTGTGCCTGCAGAACCGCTTCGCTTTGACTCGATCCTGCCAGGCCAGACATGAGATCGATTCTGTATCGAGAGATATGCTCAAGGGTGGTAATCCACAGATCAAGAATACGGTCACTAGGAGCGATGAGGTGCAAGGTTTTGACTGTTCGGCCCTTGGAGCGGTCAGAATCCGCAATGACAATAGTGAACCATCGGCGCTCCAAATCTTCGGGAATCTGATGTTCTTCGCGGTAGTTGCGAGCGTCGGCACCGACCCGGATTTCTTTGATATCATCGATGTAGAAGCGTTTGGTCGGGTTGGAGACATCCCAGAAAACCTTGGCGGCATCTAGGTCGAGGAAGAAGCGAACTTGCTTCCTGCGTTTCTTAGTTACCTTGGTTAGGACTGTGCCTCGCTGGACAGCGGAGTCTACCTTGGGCGCAACGGCAACCGCGGGGAGGGGACCAACTTCGCGAGCCATATTCATGCGACTCTCGCTGCGAAGACTGGATGCCTCCGAGCCACCCCATGCGCCCAGGTTGTCGAAGGCCTCGCCGGCTTCATCCTCGTTGCTCGAATCAAGAGCGCTATCTCGAACGGGTTGAGTGCCGGTTTTGCTATCACTGCGTCGACGCATGATGATGGGACCAGTGCTTCGGTCCCGTTTGTCGTTTTGGGTCGTGGACTGCCGCCTGCGGGTGAGTTTGTTGGCAGCGCCTCTTGAGATCCGTCGCATCAGGCCCGGCGCCTTGGTGGACACAGCAGGGTCATTGAAGGTGGAGGGATTTGCGTTTCCGGGAACGGCCATCATGGACTCGCCAAGTTCGAGGGGGCCTGGTGTAGGCAGGGAATAACCATTCACTCGGCCGTAGGGTCCCTCGCTTGCAGATTGTAGGGGGGTGCCAGCAGGGGTGAATGTATAGGGTGTGCCGGGAGCAGGGAAGGATGAGGTAGGAGTAGAGGTCGGAGAAGAGGTGAAAGAGGGTGCGGAAGAAAGTGAAGGGCCAGAGGGCAAAGATGTGACAACATGATGTAGAGAGGACGGTTGAGGAAGAGATGTCGCAAGTTTTAAGTTGGATTGGGTGTCGGCATCCAGGATCGGTGATGTAGTCGTAGCATACGCCATAACGACTATCTATCAAGAACGACAGCTCAGCTGTCGATAGGGGAAATGTAAGCCTGTGGTATACCGTGCCAACGTCCGAGTCACCTGGACTCAGAAGTGGACGAATGGGTAACAGCGTATGGAACCGGCCTGCCGTCAAGGTTCGCAAGGCTGCCGCCTGTCAGGAATATTATGCGATCCGAGCTAAAAGAGAAAGAAGAATATTCTGACACGGTAAGAAAATGATCGTTCCACGTCCTCAGCAGAAGTTCACCGTTCTTGAACTCTGCTGCATCTTGTCCTGGATTGGGTGTAATGCGGAGAGCCCTGCCGGAGAGCAGCTCACGGGAAAAGAAATCGCAACAAAAGAAAATTTGAGCGATTAAAAAAAAGTCCTTGATAACAATTGCAAAGGGCACTGGCCCTGTGCAACGGCCAATCCACGAGGGGGATTCTCAGCCGATGCTAACCACTTGGGATAGACGTCACAAACGAAATCAACCAGGGAATGATCTCCAGCCCCAAGGAAGCGGAACGCGGGTTCTCGTCTTGCTTCTTTCGGAGCCCGGCTGATTCTCTGTATGTCCTTCCAATGATGCCAATGCTACCCCTCTCTTATGTGTGTCGATCTGCCGGTGCGTGGGGGAAGCTGCTGCTCTGCACCGAAAGAGGAGCGTGTTGTAATATGGACCAATTGATCGTGGAATCAGTGGAATCACCCAGTGAATTGGGGAAGGCGGCGCGGAACCGGTTCGAAATTGAAGGGCGTGCGCCAAAGCGAGTCAAAGGCCGAAGGTAATGCGTATGCAGGTATCGTTACCAGAGTTCAGAAAAGAGCCCCAAGAACCGGCTTTGGGTGCTTGCGGAAGTAGACAGCAATAAAAAAAAAAGACCTAAGAGTCAAGGGTTGTCCTAGTCCGACAAGGGCGGCATGCGATTGGGTGCGATTGGAGACTAGCGATGCGGCAGGCGAAGGGAGTACCCGTGCTAAAGTGCAGGGAGATTTTTCCCCGGCGCAACGAAGCTAGGATAGGAGGATGTGATGAAAATCGGGAATTGCGACACAGTTGCCAACGCAGTGGATGCAGGCGGTCGAAAGTGGAAAGGCGGGCAATCGGAGACTGGGCCGAGTTGGGGAGCTCGCTGATGTTAGATTGTTTAGTGTCGTTTTGGAGGATCACTGCGAGCTGATCCAGTTGCTGCACGGTTACGTGGTGGCCACTAAATCCGTATGCGAGTTGGGAGTGGGTAAAATTGCGGAAGTTTTGGATGATCATGCGACGAGAGGGAGAAGACCTGCGTTGTCCTTATCGTCGTATGAGTATAGAGTTTTTTTTTCTTCAAGGAGAGAGAGGGAGAAGGTAAAGAAGAGTTGAAAGGGGAAAAAGGGAAAATAATTAAATCAATGAATCCCAATTCCGCGAATTGAAGCTGCAGTGGGTACTGGGTACTTACGATAGACGTAGCATGCGGTATGGGAAACGGTGTACTGTATACTTGTATTGTTCGGTAATTCTGGTAAAATATTGGGGTTCGGTAACATTGAACAATCGAAGTATGTCGTAATTTTGATATCTTTCTTCTTTTTCTTCTTTGGGGGGGGGTTATTTTTTTTTTCTGTTCAAGGAGGCATCTGAGTTAATAGATATTTAAAGAAATTTCCGATTCAAGCTGCGACTGCAGATATTCTAGTCGTGATGTGGATGTGAGAGAGAATGTTGGTATGTATGGAATATTTTTAAGACTCACCAGTGTATATATATGAGCCACAATTAGTGGGAATGAGGCTGAGATTTCAAGCGAGGAAAAAAAAAAAAAAAAGCAACAAAGAAGTCTCTAGCATAAGAAGAGAAAAAAAAATATGATGAAGGGGCCGTTGAAATGATTAAATACTACACCGTATGGCAACAAGCAATTGCTCATTTCCTTCAGGCATGCTCCTACAGTTAGGTACTACTTCAATACCCAAGTGCCTATCAAAATACAGAGCTGCCTACCACGAGATGACGATGTGGAATGATTGCCAGACGGAAACCCGTTGCTCGGTATCATTGGCCGATCCTTGGAATTCCTGGGGAATGTTATCGGCCAAACGGGGTCGATCTGTGTTTCAAGTGTGTTGGACGGGAGCCCTAAATGGGACAGGGATTATTACAATTTCCCTACAATCTACCTATGACAGACTCTCCTGGGTCTTTCACGGTGTGCAAAGGGGGGATCTCCCCCTTTCTCTTTATTCAGATTTCAAGTTTAATAATACAAAATGTCCCGAGAAATTATGGATTACGGTGGATACAATAATAGGAGTCTATTTCATTCAGACTTGACTTCTATAGTCCGAGACACCGCCGGGCTCCAGTTCCCCCACATCGCAGCGTACTTAGTCGACTAGTCTAGTATTATAACTAATCACTTTTGAGATCATTACCCGTTAGACTGTAACGCTCAATCTTTACCTGTATTACTTCCGTGGAAATTCCCGCCTGGCACCGACAGGGCGGTCCGGGGAAGATATGCGGAGCCTTCGGATTCCTGCGTTTTGGTCGCGAGATTCGATTAGACTTTCCCGTTCTCCCTGTGATACACGGTCTTATCTAGTGTTGTGTTTTCTTCTAAGGTTGTGTTTGTGTTCATTGTTGACTTGTCGGGCGACTATCTGTGCCCAAGCCCTGAGAGAAAAGAGACTGAGTCGATCACGACGCACATCATCATTTCCTCCTATTCGACACCTTGGTGGGGAGGAAATGGTAGGATAGTACAGTGTACACCGCAAAATTCACTATAAGGTCTGTGTACATTACAGTAGTACACCGTCATCTATAGGGAACGTTGAAATTGAACGTCATCCCTGAACCGGTGAGGCTTGATGCGGCAGTGAAAAACGTTTTGGGCGGTGCAGATGGAGTGGATTCTCCAAAGTAAACACAGATCGGGCAGTTTGAGGTCTCTGTTTTGTCAACACCCCGAAAAATATAACATTCCAAAAATGTTTAGTATTTTGTCTCGCCGTACAAGGCCCGCACCTCCCGCGACTTAGTATCCGATAGCTTCCACACTCTGTATTCTCGGGAACTTTTTTTCCCTGCTCTGTCTCAGCTCCTCTCAGCCCACCTCGTACCTGTCAAGGCACACAGTGATACGGATTGTATGATGCAGAGTGTGACCAGCCGCAATGCACAGGAACATCTGCGGGGTTGGGTCAACCCCGCAGGCGTTGAAACTTGATGAGCTGGCGATGCCGTGCTTCACTATTTCCTTGATTTCGATTCATAATTCTGCCGCTACAGCCGGAGAAAAGAAAACTGAAGTCCCTCGGCACCCCTCACTACAAAGTAAGGCTATGCTCTCGCGCTCCTGCACGTCACCCGGGTGGGTTGTTGAATGAAATTAGCGCTGTCCAAGAGCGACAGTTAGCCTCTTCTGGTCGTAACAGCCGCATAAACCTAGCAGCTCCTGACAAGGATCTTGTTCAGACCTCAGGTGATCATGGCGGTTAGATACTCGGATGCCTAGGAGCCCCGTCGCAACTCATTTGGAACGGCGCTCTGCTTGCGGTTTTTCATGCGCCGCAATATCGAAAAATGCGATGGAAAGGTACGACTATCCAAAAATGGCAATAGACGTCATGTTTTGGCTTTTTCATTTCGTTCGTGTTAAATTTCCTTTGTTTTGTTTTTCGATGTGGACTACAAATACCGTGCTAGAATGAAATGACTCATATGTCCTAACAGATACGCAACTTCACTATATTTTCAAGTCGGATCCAGCGCTGACGGTGTCTCCTATCCACCATCCGTGCGCTATCAACGTGATATCGTGCAGGGCGGTTGTGGCGGGTTAGAAAAGAGAGTACCTTCGGGTCCCTAGGGCGACATCAACAAAATAGATTAAAACTTGCAGGGAATCAAAGTAAGATCTATTATTATTGGATTATGTAAAGTAAAGCGCCACGTTATCAAAGACATCATTGAGAGCAGTCCTAATTTAACAGTATAATTATAGAGATGCAGTTTCTCGTCACTAGCCCCAATATACCCCACCCAGTAACGACGTAAAGACAAAGAGCGGTGGCTGAAGCAAGGATCTGCGTAATCGTAACAGCCACTCTTCTTCGATGACAGCGACACGATAATTATCAAAACATCCTGACCGCTAATCATCGTGCCTCAGGTGATCCGTAACTCAAGTCGGCAACCAGTGAGCGATCTCCACCAGGATCCGACTAGGAGGGGCGGGGTTGCAGACGGGATGAAGAGGGGGAGTTGTTTATCGAACCTCATTTGCCCACCTCGTACTCCGTACTCCGTACTGGGTACCTATGTACATTGTGAAGAACCCGTGCTATCATGCCACGCTTTCGCAGATATAGTTTTCCAGCTCTGACGTGCGACATGGGACTTGTGTCTAATGGCAGGATGGGCGGTAACTAATCTAGTGGATTACAAACAATTGTTTCTCGTGATCAATTCTTAGAAGTTACTGGGCGCTTGCTTTGACCATCACAATAATCCTGGCGGGGACAGGGCTGTCTCATTTGGAACCTTTCACCCAATCATTCTGTACTGGTTCGGACCTCACGGCTCTTAGGGCAAAGACTAGGGTCAAAGGATGGACGTAGTACGGAGTACTTGGGTACATATATGTTGTATGGGGGAAATGCATGTCTTACTATTTTTCCTTCCAAGATTCTTGGGGGCTTCCATTGGCTTTGGTGGGGGACTGGAGGTCCACTTGACAGGGTCGTTCTTGTACGATGTACGGAGCACGGAGTATACGGAGTACAAGCTAGTGTATTATATATGACATCGCTCAGGGGAACGTTTTGCTTCTCAATACGGAGTACTTCCAATGGTTCGAAGTTCCTTCTGGAAGGTCAAAATTACTGGTACCGTCGACGATGGCCAAAAGTAATAAAATACGTAGAACCACGTCATTACTATGTAGCATTCAATTATTGACGGGGTCTTATATCGTCAGATATTTTGCATTGAATGGCGCCATACTGCCTAGAGAGGTATGTGAGTCCCTCAAGCCGCGGAGCTAACTCTGCACTCCATTTTGCATTTTGATGTGCATGTAAACAATAATACCAGTCAATCTCGCATCCGCTCCTTGCTACGATCAACAGCCCTAAATAATGACCCCCACTTTTGACGGCGGGCTCCCCCTATGGGACGAAACCTTCGGCGAAAAAAACTCTCCTTGATGCTCTTTGTTCCCTTTGTCATTCTGTGGGGAGTGCTTTGAGTGATTGCGTAGTACACCCCGGGGTCATTCCTGTAAGATGGATTGGATTGAAGAAAAAGAAAAAACCCCAAAAAAACCCCCCCATATTTCTTCCATGACAACGTTAGACTTCTCCTTCTCCTACATTGGAGAATATCTCATTATTTAACTGGGTGACGATATCTAGGTATCCCATATACTATTCCAACTTTGAAGGTTGTTTTCGGGGAATAGGTAATCATTGTGGTGACATCATGAAGACGCAACGAGAGATGAAATTCTTTTCGTTACGGTATTACCAGACTTTAATACCAATACGGTGGTATTATGGTCAGGTACATCGAATGTTCCTTAGAACCTTCCAAGGTTGGAAACTCGGAAACTCCAATAAGGCAGCCATTATAGCGCGACCTAGTCGGGATTTAAGGTGAGCCATTGAGGGTGTCACTCTCAGGGGTATACTCATTCTTAATCAATGAGGCAAAAAAAAAAGGAAGTTTGAGTGTCCTAAAATTGAGCTATGGGTCTGATCTTCAGGAGAGGACGGAAGGGGCTTGCCATCTCCATTCCAGGGCAATTCAGGATTCTCCCTTTCCCCGATAGAGTATCCAGTACTATAATAATTTCCCGATGTAGCATTTCAAATGTTTAGGTTGGAGAATGCAATCTCTTATACTCCGTATTGTAGCACTTATTCGAAACACCCTAACATTTCATTTACTTGTGGTTACATAGTAAGACTCTTTCCAAATAATACATGTATTCCAATATCTCAAAATAATCTTACATGCTGATTATACAGACCCAGTGGGATGGAACCGTTGCGCCTCACTGGAGCCAGGGATGTTGCTCCATCACCTTAAGTCTCGGTATCTTTGAGATGCCCTGCTTTCTTCTCTGGTCATATCACACACATTATGGTGGTGAGATTGTTATTGTGACTTGCTAGGTACCTACTGGACATACAACCTTGTCAACAGATACAGCTAATGCGATAGTACTTGGCCAGATGTACATATTCTTTGCGATGAGGTATTCTTTGACCAAACTAGGCAACCTTGGAAAAGAAGCACCCCGCTTTGACGCATGCACGTCGGCACCCATCTAGCTTCTAAGGATGACAGTGCATGTCAAAATGATACTCCCCACTACCACCCAAAGAAAGAAAGCCCTGGTAGAGACTGACACGTCTCAGGCATCCCCCACTCTCGTCTTAGCCCACAGCCACTTTCAGCTCAGCCTCGTCCCGCTCCTTCGATGCGTCTTCGATACTTCCAGCGTTGATATGTAAATCAAGGCACGCTGTGGTGTAGGATCACACTAGCATGGAAATGGAAAAAAAATAAAAAATAAACATCCAAAGGTCATCTCACCATCCTCGAGCCTCCAGCTCTGACGTTGATACGACACCCGGGGTACCTCCGTTGGCTTACCACCAGCCCCTCCAATCACTGGCCCGGCTATGCCTAAATGCTGGATTTTCTCTACCGCCTATACCGCATTTTGGTTCCGACTGCAGGAAGGCAGAAGTGTCTCTTTCTTTTTTGCCTTTTCTCTTTCATCTCCGCAGGTGCATGTGACTCACCTTGGCGTGGATGTTCCCATCATACCCGAGAATATTGGTGTAACAGTATCATAGGGCGCCTGTGGCTCGCACGTCAATGATCGTGTAACCAGAATCATGCATTGCGACTCGTCCCAGTCCTGTTCAGAATAATACTCTTGTTTGAGAGGAATCTATCCCGGAACCGGCATGGCGCCATCATTTGTCTTACACTTGATATGTTCAACTTCCCTATTTTCCTTTAAGCTGGTGCCTTGTTTTCGTTGCCGGGTGGATTCTGGGATCAACCCCATACCATCTCTGTACAAGACACGGCTTATAGGATTCCATGAACGGTGTCTGGGCGTTTCGAATGCTCGTTTCATAGACGGCGTGCCCTTATACGATTAGGGAGATCTGATACGTGGCCGGATAACAAGGGAGGTGCACATGTGTTTCCCGGAGCTTGCAATACTTTACACGATGTATCGTGTACCTACGGAGTAGGCAAAGCGGGATAGCGGGATAGCCGGAAAGGAAACATCGAGAGATTGCAACGAACCCACAAGTACTCCATACATATCTGGGACATATCGCACGATCCACCAACTTTTGATTACCCATCGTGCTAGATATTGTGGCTGCATATCTATCCTGGACAGAACAGATATTGCGGACCCATATCTCGGGATAACAACCGGTTCCAAGCGGCTCCGGCTCTCAGAAACAGAAATCCCCACTACACTGACCCAATCTCAGCCTTGCGATTGGTGCAAGTCGCTTATGGCTTGGATAACACGCTGACGCCATCCAAACGCAGTGGATATCAGCCCCAGTGGGGCAAGTACCAGGAAAATGCCCCCGGAAACGCCGTCGCAAACGTGCCTGTTTCCAAAGCCAGCTTACCTGCTGTTGGCTGCTTCATCCACGCTACCACACTAAACGAGATTCAAACATCCCGCGGCAAAGTTTTAGGTGCCAACAAACTAATTTATCCGAAGCACTCATTTCATCTACCACACATCCCCACATATCCACCAAACAAATCCACATGGCACCATATGCCAAACATTTGGAACGCAAAGCACTCGCCAGATATCTAGCGGGTTCCATATGTGGCAGATCTAGGGCTAAAAATAACGCCTTTCCATATCTTGGAACCGAAAGACCCCACATCCAGTTCCCGTGGGACAACGTGGCTTCCAGAATTTTCATCGAAGGCTGTTCAGCCCACTTCGGCAATTCGGTACCGTAGAGGGTCAAGCCCTGACATGCTAGGGTCCAATTCACACGAATTCCAATACGAGGGGGGTATTTTTTTTTTTTTCACCCTTCGCGTGTTTCGGGTCTATGATTTGGATTATACGACGGGTCGCTCGGGAGCCGTTGCCAGCGAATCTTGGTACGAGTGGCTTGGCGGTTTGACCTTGAACTCTACCTAGGGCTTGTCCAGGATAGTGGCTGGTGGATACTAGGCGTATCCCGAGGTCGAAACCTGTTGCAGATGTGGATCCCTTGTAAGGGTTATGTTGCTGTCGCAACAAGTGGTATTACTGTAACGTGGCGTTCATACAGGATTCCTTCGTATACAGTGCTATAGTTGGTATTTGTTGGTTTCTTGTGGATTTTGAACGCTGTCGTCTATTCTTAGGAGCGGCTCGGGGAATCCCTGTCGAAGGAATGCATTGCTTGCATTCAGCCTCTTTTTTAAGTTTGGCGCATAAGCCGAAGTACCCAAGTAATTACAACATGGTACATCGCCAAGCTGTTTGCTTCGAAGTTATTATGCGTCAACATCCTTTTGTGGTGCTTACTCCGGGCGTCGTATATTAGATTTCACATTTCATACAAGGTAACAGCGGTCAGAGAAGCTGTCGCAATCATGTTCATTCTTAGATCTTAAAATACATTGGTGGAACCAATTGCTAGGTGGGATGCGGATTCAAAGGTTCGTTGCTTCATTGTCGCTCGGTCGAGAGCGCTTTTTGTATCGATTTTCCCCTCGTTTTACGTTCACTTTCAATGTAATACGACTTAGTTCCGATGTAGCTTACCGGTCCTTGCCGTCGACGAAAGGATGAATGTTGCTGAAGATGTGAGTGTATTTGGAGGCAATGGCAATAGAGTCAATTGTGCCTTCTATAGCTTCCTGGGGGTTAGACTCGAGTTTGTGGGTCGTTGCTTTCGTTTTGTAGGGCACAAAGCTGCGACGCGGAAATTGACGCAGACCGGCGCTGACTGTAAGTATTTTCGAACTACTCCAAGTCCAAATTGACATCCAGGGCCGCTGGGGCCAGGTCTCTCATGCACGATTGCTTGTTGGTGTCATTCAAAATAGCTCCTTTGTTGATTTTGTGAACTGGACTGAAACTGACGGCACCACTTGCTCCTATAGAAGCACCCGTCGAGGTATCGGAGAACTTCCAAACACCTATTGTAGATTTCTAGTTTGTTCTCGTCTTTCTCCTCGAACGGACCGAAAACAGGCCTGGGGAATCCATAGTCTGTATTAGGAAACCTCAAGTTGGGCTTGTTAACCTCGAATTCAGTTCCCGCTAGAGACTCTGCTTGTTTCTTTAGTTAGCAGTTTCTAGTTATTGACATCGGGGCTGCCACAACGTCTACAACCATTCTAACCAGACACTAGTAAGAACTTTCTTCTTCTGGCGTGCTTCGAATGCTTTGTAGTCATTGTACGGCCAGGCGGTCGAAGGTGAATTGTTCATGTCTTCAATCGCGGGGAAGAAGGTAAATGTTCCTCTCTTTACCGCGCATCTTTTGGGGCCGTGGCTTTTGATTGAACCATTTGGATGGCATTGCTCGTGGTGGGTGAGCTTCAATGAAGCCAAATATCGAAATTCCACATCAGAGATTGCTTCTGGTGTTCTCCGGCCGATTCGTTGATCATTTGGGTATACAGGAGACATTGGGTAGTCCTCGACCGCACCGCGCCTGGATGTTTATCACCGAATTTGAGCCCCGAATTTGAGCCGACGATATTATGGTTGTGTTCTAGTTTTCATGATCCTTTATCGGGTCCTTTTCGAGATGAACGTTCCTTGAATGGCGTGGAGCGAGCTGGTGATTGATGAGGGAAGACAAGCTAGATCTCGCGAGTGAGAATTGAATCGTCAAGTCAGCTCAGGGAAGCGTTGTTACCTGCCCTGATTTTGAGGAGAAGGGACGCTGGTTGCCGAAGGGAACTGAGTCTTCAGGTGGAATCGAAGAGAACGAAAATGAGAGACGCAAGTTCAAGAGGGTTGGGATAACAAGTGAAGGTGCGAAGTAGTTTAACTTTACAATATGGAATACGAAAGAAAGAAAACCCGAAGGAAGCGGTAGATTATGTGCATGTATCGAATACAACGTAGAAGGTTTGAAAGGGTGAAGGGGGAGGGGATCAAGCTGAGCTGCTAAGAGAGAGGGAGGGGGAAGATCACGAGAAGCAAAGGTCTTATAATTTATTTGCCTTAGGCAGGAAGGCTGTCTTGACAACAACTTGATCATCTCAGCAATTCTACTGTCCTCATGTTTTAATTCACTTTCGTATAAACTATACAATGCTAAAATATCACACATGAGGTTAGGTTAAAGGTACCAGTGTCATCAACAGGATTCACAACTTAAACTGAAGAATCTTGTGGAACATCCGCCAATTTTTCACAATATCCAAGACAATCAAGTTGCCTCATAATAGTAAATAACTGTAGGAGACTCGCAATAGGATACGCAGATAGTAAAGAGCATCCAAAAAGATAACCGAAAAGACATTCAAAGAGACATCCACAGAGACATTAAAAAAGACACCTAAAAGAGTTGATATAACGTCTCTAAGTTCATCCCAGGTCAGACAAATCAGACCGCTGTCAGTGTAAGGCTATATCCCGTACACGTGAGCACTCACCTGCTCCCGAGTCTCAACCATATATATCTACAGTACTTCTGGAACCTTCCTCTCACTTTCACCTCCGGGAGCAAACTATTATTTATTTTCACACCATGTGGTTAACAGAGAACTCTTTGAATAATTGTTGCATTCAAGCCTGTTTATCTTCAAGCGATTATTGCGGTGGTACCTTCCTACGATGGACTTGTCGGTGATGAATCCTCAACGCTATGGCACCGTCACCCCAATGTTCTCAAAGGAAACTAAGATGATTGGTACCACCACCGCCGATTGCACCAATCCTATGAGGTACAAGTGGTTAACAGTTTCACACCCTCATGAAAGACGGCTTATACACTAACTGTGATGTCGTCGAGTTCTCCGGCACCAGTGCAAGGGATTTCGAATACCTTGCATTCAAAAGTTTCTTAATGATCTCGTCGACTACCAAATTTCTTGACGATTCCGCCAACCCCACACCTCTACTTTTTCTGGACTTACACTCGAGGTTTTGAATGAAGGCGAGAACTTTGATGCTACCGATAAAGATCAAAAACGAACCACGTTGTTCTCAGAGCATATCATCACGCAGGATACCGTAAATGCACCTCGTCAAACCAAAAGAAATATTGATAAACATTATCAGTTGCGGCAACATCAGTCAATCATCAAATAAACCAACTATGATGATGCTCATGAAAGAGCCCTGGAGTTCGCTGAGATACCACTCCAAGCACACAAGTCCGCTAGAGTCCATTAAGTTGTGATACAAATTTGTGACCGAGCAACTGGTGGGCAAAATGCCCAAGGACGACCATGAGACTCGCCGACTTCTTCAGAAGAATGATCGACAAACAGTCAATTGAAATAGATGTGATTGACGGTAGCCGTATCATTCCCTTCCTCCTCATTTCCCGCTCATTTCCCTCTCGCCTTCCTGGGTAGCTGTGCAAAGGGGCGATACCAATCTGCCTGTTGGGGCCCATCGACATGAGGTTTGACATGGAAGTTGGAACTTCCGAATCTACTTCGCGTCTAGCCATAGACGCAAGACGATAGGTCGAAACATCAAGAACGGCTGTCAAATCATGCCTCACTGTCGGCTTTGAACGAACAAAGAATATTGTCATTGAGGTTTGAAAGCTCGGCTCGAGATCACGGCGTTCTTCGGCGGATATGCCCTCCTCCGGTAGCCGAATGCAATATATCGAGATCTTTGGTGGGGAAGCTGGACTGCAAGTACGCGGTTGGACGAGGTATTGCGACTCCTGTCGTATCCCTGCGGACGGGATTCGGTTGGAGTTTCGGATTGTTGTTGGCCGGCCGAATGCCTAAGAAGCCATCGAGTCATTGAACTTCTATTGCTATAGGGCACCAAACTCCCTATACCCTCTTGAGGCTAGCTCAATCTAATCATTTACAGGGTGGCTCCGAGTTACATGTACATAAGTATGAATACCCATCAAAATAATTATTTATCCTTCAACTTAGCAAGTTTAAGAAGAAGATACATATATTCTTTCATGAACATCCGCAAGATCTGTGGTTGCCTCTCGGCACGGCCCGCGAAGCTTTTTCGAAGTCTGCAGTTTCCAAGGTTTTACCAAGCCTAAATGGCGAGGGATTTGGCCGAAGCTGAATATGGAGTCCGATTTAGCAGCAAGTGATATTACAAATAAGAGTTGGTATTTATATACTACTGGGGCACTCTTGATAGGAAGAGTGCGAATGTATTCCTCGGCAGCGGCCTCGGCATCGAAGGGAATGACCGCGCTGTATTTGCCCTTGGAGATATCGCGAATTGCTGGGAGAGTGCTCCAGATAAGATAATCGACACCTTGCTGAACAGCGACATCGGCGATCCGCTTAGCATTAGCTCGACTTGGAAGGCGTCGGCACTAAGGTCAGGTGTGGTCATGGCAAAGACCGTATGCACACCGGTCAAGGCTGCCGCTAGCGAGGCCGAGTCGGCCACGTCACCGTCAACAACCTCGACATCCCCTTTCGCTTTCAATTACTGCGCCTTCTCAGAGTTGACATCGCGGGTTATGGCCCGGATATTGTACTGTTTGGAAAGCTCTGGGTCGTTCAGCACATGGTTCAGAACGGAGCTGCCTTGTTGGCCTGTGGCACCGAAAATAGCAAGAATCTTGGCTATTGTGGATGTTTGAGGGGGGTTGAAAGTTGAATACAGTAAGGGACTGGTAGAGTGATTTCGAAAGAATGGTAGGATGCGAGTATTTAAAGAACTACTTGGATTAGCAATGGAATGGAAAAGAACGAGGGGACAGGATGGTTTGAAATCAGCTTAACTACTCAACAACATGCTGGAGAGGGGGAAGCGCTACGTAGATTATCAATTCAGTTCTAATTCATTTAAGGTAAAGTAGATGCTGTAGCGCCAAAACATAGAGGTCCAACCCCTATTAACAGCCGCAATTGTCAATCCCTCGGCGTATTCTGGGCGATACTGTTAGCTCAAGGTTATCGACTTGTCACGTCAGCAATCTATTCGATTCTACCTCAAACTCTCAAACGTGGGGGCCATATAGTACAGGTGGACAGGTGGTAATGTCCATGTGAAGTTGGGAAAAGAGGAAGTCACCTGCCCTGGCAGTTTCTGTCCGCTTCTGCATCCCTCGATTCTCGTAGGCTTGACTACCTGACCAAGCCATGGATGACTCAAAGCCAGTTGACCAGAGATTCACTAAAGCACTACCGAAAATTGAGGTATGATCGACGTCCCGTAATGTTTGGGTTTTCTGACTGGATCACACTGCAGCTGCACGCTCATCTCAGTGGGAGCATCAGTCGCCAATGCCTGCATGAGATCTGGAAACGCAAAAAAGAGCAGAATCCCAATCTCGATGTAGAGGATCCGCTGGTGCTAATGCCTCCGGGCAAGGTCGACTATACACTGGAAACGTAGGTGTCTGTGTCTGCACTCGACAATGCTGCAAAATCATTACCTTCCAAGCTAACGAAGGCTTAGGTTCTTCTCAACGTTTTCCAAGTTGACCTACCAGCTCTGTAACGACCTAGATAGCTTGGTATATGCCACCAACTCAGTCCTCGAGGACTTCCTTGGAGATGGAGTAGTGTACCTCGAGCTACGGACCATACCAAGAGCATCTCCCGGCATCACTCGAGAACAATACATCAACTCAGTGCTGGATACAATGGAGAAATTCCGAAGCAAAACTAAACGCATGTCCGTGTTTTTAATTCTAGCCATCGATCGCGGCAGCATGACAGCAGCAGAGGCGGACGAGATCGTCAATCTTGCGATCGAAAACAAGTCGCGCGGGGTTGTGGGGGTGGATATTTGCGGCAACCCAACCAAAGGCGATGTCAGCATTTACAAAGAACCATTTGCGAAAGCCAAGGCCAATGGGCTAGGAATCACTCTTCACTTTGCTGAGACCACAGCCTCGGCTTCCGCGAGCGAGCTATCGACCCTTCTTTCTTTCCAGCCTGACCGACTGGGCCATGTCATCCATGTGCCCGATGAGGTCAAGAAGGAGATTGCGCGGCGCAAGCTCAGCCTGGAGCTGTGCATTTCTTGCAACGTCCATGCGAAGATGATTAATGGGGGGTTCTTGAATCACCATTTCGGTTATTGGCGACACGAAGACTGCCCGATCGCACTATGTGTAAGTTACTCCAACTAGGATGGAGATATGTTCTCGTTCCCTGACTGTTGATTTCCACAGACCGACGATGTGGGATTTTTCTGTAGCCCTGTCTCCAACGAGTACTTGTTGGCCGCACAGCATTTTGGCTTGAGTCGTACTGATCTCCTGGACATGTGCATTAAGTCTGCAGAGGCAATTTTTGCTAGTGAGTACTACAAAGGGAGAATTCAAGGTATGCTCGAAGTATTTGCTACTCGGTTTGACTCTGCATGAGGGGTTGGAGCTGTATGGGATTTTTGAACATCGTTCTTTGTCATTACCCGAAGAAGATGCCTATGAATATTCGTCGAGTGCAATCAATCTAAGCCCTTCATCTCATATCCTACAGGGGTTCCCGTACTTTGACCAGTTGACGCTATACCTGATTAGGTACCCGACAAAAGGAGAGAAATGTGTCCAGGTGCCACGATCTCAGCCTCAAAATACTAAAACCTGAATCGGGTGCCCGCCTGGATTTTTCCTTTGAAAATATTATGTCGCGTTAAATTTTCAAAGGTTAGTTATACTTCATTTATGAATCAATGTTGGGAACCTTTGCATATCATGTAAGGCGCGGCATCTCCCGAACTCCACGTTTCAACTCTCGACCTCGAATTATTTCCTCGACTTCTCATTTCAGTCGGACCTTCTCTCATAAAACTCAAATCTCCAACACCATTATGGCAAACGGAGCTCTCCCACAGACTCTCAAGTCTATCACTGCCACAAAAATCAGTGAACTCTCAAAGCAACGCGCCCTATTTGATCTGCGCAAAACCGAAATTCTCGCAGTTGCCAACGCAGCCCCAGATCTGCGCACCCATGCTCAGGCTTTGCTGGATGGAATCTCACGCTTGAAGGGATTCCCCAAGGATTCACTCGACAAAGACGACGTGGATTTAGATGCTGATTCCTTTGATGAGGAATCAGAAGACATACTCACTTCACGAGGAGTGGGTCGTTTGCAGCCGGAAGATCATACCAACATTCGTCGCTTTCTTCTACAAAGTCGCCACGACCCTTCCATCTCCCAGGCAGCTCTACAGGATCGTATCGATCAGCTTGAAAAGGAGCTGCGGTATCTTGAGATAAAGCACGAGCACGGTGCTTTCTACAGCAATTTGGTCAAAGAGTGGCTGTCGGAGTTGGATGGAAGCATGACTTCCACTGCGAATGAATCCAAATCCACTGAATCCGACCCAACCCTCGAAAACGTTGGACGGGCAGAAATGCACGAGCAACGCGCGACTTGGGAGTCCTTGGTTTTTAATGCTGCGACCCATGTCAACGAAGACGCAATCCGGTCCTACCTCAATGATCTTTTCACCCAAACCAAGCTTTCTCAACAGGCACTCAAGGATCTCCGATCAAGTATCCAATCGTTTGGCACAGACCTGGTCTCAAAGGGCGAGTGGCTCGATGTAGACGAACTCAAATGGGTCTCTGGCGCACTGCTTAAGAGCGACATCCTCAATGATGAAAAGACAGCCATTCTGAAAGAGTTCATGCGGAACACCGAGGTTGCCCAGGAGGTGGCAGATGTGCTCAACATGCGCATTGCCTCGCTCGAGAGCTGGACATGGACTGGAGACGCTGATGGTATTTCGCTTGAGATGCGCCGACAGCTCAACGGTAAATACCGGATTTTCATGGATGAAGACCTTCTTGATGCCCTTCTGCTACAGTACATCGGAACAAAATGGGCTGTCAAGCTTCGGGAGGTATTTGAGACATTCCTACGTTCCAACGCTTGGAAGACCTTGCAGGAAGATATCCCCGAAGAGCACAAGGAAATGCGCAAGTACTTCCTTGGCCGAGAAGCCAACTCGGACTCCGGCAAGATCAACGAGATTCGAAGGAAGACATACACCGACCAATATTTCATGAGTCAACTGCCAGCTTCAATCGACGAAGGCGTACGGGAATACGATGCCGCAGGGTCCGACACAAACAACGTCCTGGATGCAAAGCATTCCCTTCTACACCTCCTGATCACAGAGTCTATCATCCATAAGCATCAGCGTGGAGACTTTACTGCAGTCCGGTCGGACTTTGAGTGGTTTGGCCCTTCAATGCCCCATGCCACCATGCTCACCGTGCTAAAGTTCTTTGGGGTCTCTGAGCTGTGGATCAAGTTTTTCGCAGTGTTTTTGGAAGCTCCACTCAAATTTGTCCAAGATGGAGCTGATGCCTCTGTTCAAATCCGCAAGCGTGGCCTTCCAATGAGTCATACACTCGGTGACTGCTTCGGAGAATCTGTTCTCTTCTGCATGGACTATGCAGTCAATCAGGCTACCGATGGCGCTTTCCTGTACCGGCTTCATGATGACTTCTGGTTCTGGGGTGCAGAGAATACTTGCGTCAAGGCATGGCAGGCAATGGAGCAGTTTAGCCAGGTAATGGGTCTGAAGTTCAACGCGGAGAAGACTGGAACTGTGCAGATGGGCTTGAATGACACCCCAAAGGAGTCTGCCCTTCCCACCGGTGACATCCGCTGGGGCTTCCTGGTTCTGGATGCGAAGAAAGAAAGGTTCATAATCGACCAGGCCCAGGTTGACCAGCATATCGAAGAGCTTCAACGACAACTTTCATCCTGCAAAAGTGTGTTCGCTTGGGTACAGGCATGGAACAGCTATTTCGGCCGCTTCTTTACCAACAACTTTGCAAAGCCAGCCACTTGCTTCGGTAGGGACCATATTGACATGGCCATTGCCACCCTGAGTCGCATCGAGCGTACACTCTTCAACAAAACTTCAGATGATGAAAGTCCATCCGATCAAATCAGTGGTGTCACCGACCATCTACGCACTGTAATCGCAGAGCGATTCGATATCCACGATCTTCCAGATGGATTCTTCTATTATCCTATTGAACTCGGCGGCTTGGGTCTTCTCAATCCCTTTATTACACTACTCGCCATGCGTGAAAACATCAAACAGACCCCCCGCAAGCTACTGCACAAGGCTTCTCTAAGTGATGAGAAAGAATACGAGGCAGCCAAGGAAAAGTTCAAAAAGCACGGCTCTGATGTTAGCAGCCAATTTCGGAGCAAATGGGGCGGTGAATCTAAGTCATTCATGTCCCTGGAAGAGTACAACCGGTATGCGGAAACATTCAGTCCTTCTCTTGTGGATGTGTACACGCAACTCACCGAGGTGCCGAGTGAGACGAGCCTGGCTCTGAGTTCGAGCTTTGAAAGGGAGCAAAATTCCCTTGATCACAGGTCTGAGGGCTCTATCAATGCTTACTGGGGAACAATGACGCCCTACTGGAGATGGGTGGCGGAGTTGTATCATGAAGGGATGGTTCGTAATTACGGTAGCCTGGCTGCTGTGAATCGCGAGTTTATGCCCCTGGGTGTCGTGAAGACCCTGCGGGAGGGTAAATTCAGATGGCAGGGCTAATTGAAGATCGCGGATCTGAATTGCTTGACGCTTCCGTGACTTCGTCGCTTATGGCTTTCGGATGCAGCAAAGCAAATGTATTTTTAACATAGACAGGACAAATAGAACAATCTACTTACTACTCTAAATATAATATTGACATATGTAACCCCGGAGCAGCTCATATATGGGCTTCATCCAAATGTCTTTCAATCTTCAGGTTAGAGAATTATCAAAATATTGTACTCACGTTACCAAAAGCTGAATTACCCTCCTTCTCGCTCATACAAACGCAGTTCTAGAATTTAGAAGATCAACCAAGGTAACACGAAATCGATCTAAGTTCTCTTCAATGGAAGATGATGTTAATATCTTGATTACTAGGCATGACTTTAGGTAGCGGGTCAACGTCTTGCATTTTCAGCCAGCAGTGGTTGTTCATGAAATTAAGAGCAGAAGCATTTTTAGATAGTATAGGCAATGTAATGGAATACTTGCTTGGCCCTTTTTTTAAATATGTTTGAGCTCTATATAGCGACAACGGCCTGTGAAAGTAGTACAGAACAGCACCTAGACGAATAATCTACTAGAGATCGTAACTACATAGGTAGTGATGAGATTGTAGGACTATCTGAAACCATTCACTTACTACGTATATGCAGTTACCTGGACCCAGCTCTATACCTTCATTTCCGCTGAGCTTCTACCCTCCACTCCTGGCGCCGAGATATCTTCTTCTACGTCCGCAGTTTTCCATCATCACCATGATTTATACAGTATGTCTATATTTGGGAAATTGCGTTTGTTATGAATTTGTGCACTGGGTTATAAGGTTTGCCACAGTCGGGGCGGTGCCTGGTTTTAATATGTACTTGTCCTGTTACGATACCCATGACGCTCTTTCCATCATCGCCGAAACACCTTTCACCCTGGTAACCATGGATGTAGCCTTAATTTACTTCTATTGGGGAAAGTACCCTTCAACTGTGATCTGATTTTACGGAACTCGACGCATACGGCCCTTGAATCCATTTCTCTTCTTCTGAATTCTTACTTCTTCATCTATCTCCTTTGACTATTACATTATCCTGCCATTAGGTATACATCCAATCTACTTCAAGTATACCTCAACTGGTCTTCACTATTCACTATAGAGGACATCGAATACTTGATCGACCCCCGGAGATCGATACACCACCACCAACAACCCCAGCTCCAATCCCTTCGAACCCTTTTCACATAAATCACAAAAGGCTGTATACAACATAGCACGATGACATCCGTGCAAGACTCCTACGAACAGGCCGAGGTCCCGAACTGGCTTGATGCCATTTCTGGGGACAACGGAGGCATCGGCCCAAGGTATACATCTATATCCAGCTTTTTTCCATTAAACGTTTATATTAACATAATTCACAGGACACTCGAAGTCCATCAGGTGGTCATGACCCATCACAACACCCGCCACCCGGACCAACCACCTCAGTCCGAACAACACCCATCTCCCCAGTCATCGCACCCTTCCTCCCTCGACCTTCGAACTCTAGGTCCAATAAAACTGGAGCATGAGCCTCCAGCGGCGAGACTCCTCGGCAAGTCATCTCTTCGTCGGCTGTACGATCGAATCAGCCAACACGACCCACGGCGGACATTCACCGAGTCCCGCAACGAAGAAGACTCAGTCTCGCTGGCCACGACCGCAACCGACTCGGAGTACGATAACTGTTTCCTCCCATTCTGTGGAGCCCTACCACCACAGTCCGGAGAATCCTCTGCAACCACCTCTACTTCCCCATCACCGTCGCCCTCTCCGCCTACCAACCACGAACCCCAGTGGTTGCCTCTTGTGGTTGCACGAGTTGTATCGAAGAAGGCGCGCAAAGCATGTCGGGCCTTGAAGAAGAAGTTTTCTCGGTGATCCCGAGAGAAGGGAATTGGTACATGGTCTGTCTTGGATTATGTACCCCATGCTTATTATTGTCTGTTGTTGCTGGCACCCAACCAAGTTGTGTCAGCAGGGAACACAGGAAACGAACACTGGGTACTCTTTCCAGCGGGGGGATCTATCCCAAAGGGGTTTAACCCAGTTAGTTTTAACGAGGCCCCAACTTATGTATATCTGACCAATCTGTTTGTTTTGTTGTATGGGAATGTTGATGTTTGTCCCATGTTGATACCCTGTACGCTTTAGTTTCTGTCGGAAAATAAATCCATCTCATGTTTCTTTATCTCAATTATGAAAATGTAGAAATGACCATAGATTTGTAGATGGAGTGTCGTTGAAGTGTCAAGTGTAGATGATCGAAATGTATAGATCCAAGGCGGTCGGCCCACCTGCCCCGTGTTATCTCGGCAGAGTTGCCTCTCCACCATAAAGCCACCGTGAACAACTGCGGCCACAGGGCATCATCAACAACACCCATTCCCCTCGAACCAATTCTTCCACAACAGTCAACATGGATCCCTTTTCTGCAGAGGGCGGTAAGCCTCCCATACCATTCTCCAGCTCCGATCAGCGCTAATCCAGCTTTCCCCGCAGAGCTCCTCAACATCCACAGCGCCTTCCACTCAGGCCAATACCAGAATGTGATCGACTTCGAGACCGCCGCGCTCTCCCCCGAGAACCAACTCCCCGCTCAAGTCCTCAGACTCCGCGCCCAGATTGCCCTCGGTCAATTCGACGAAAGCCTCGCCGAGCCCTCTATCGAAGAGGATAGCCCCGACCTGTCGGCCGTCAGGGCCCTGGCCCTGCAGTCCTCCGGCAACACAGACGCTGCCCTGCAGCTCGCACAAGAACTCGCAGAGAACTACCCCGAAAACAACACCGTGCAGGTCCTTGCTGCTACCGTGCTCCAGACCCAGGACTACAGCGAGGAGGCGCTGGCGCTGCTGTCCAAGCACCAGGGTAACCTCGAGGCGTGAGTTAGCTCCGTCGCAAGAAGACTGTGATATAGCGGAGCATATCGATCTGACAATCTGTCTGTGTTTTAGCGTCTCCCTTATCGTCCAGATTCACCTCCAACAAAACCGGACCGATCTCGCCCTTAAGGAAGTTCAGGCTGCCAAGCGCTGGGGTCAGGATTCGCTGCTGGTCAACGTTGCCGAGTCGTGGGTTGGCTTAAGAGTTGTATGTTGATGAGAAACCTACAATCTATAAACCAATGGTGTATGAGTGCTGACTTATGTGCTTCTGCTGTACAGGGCGGCGAGAGCTACCAGTCTGCTTTCTACGTCTTCGAGGAGCTCGCCTCCGCACCCGGTACCTCCGCACCGCTATCTATCGTCGGACAGGCTATCGCTGAGATTCACCTGGGTCGTCTCCCCGAGGCTGAGGCTGCCCTCACCGCCGCTCTTGAGAAATACCCTGCCGACGTGGAGTTGATTGCCAATAGCATTGTTTTGAATGTGTTAGCTGGCAAGCAGACTGAGGACCTGGAGTCGTATGTCATCCCGTCGTGGCTCCGTTTAAACGAGATAGTGAACTCGATGCTAACTTGTATCTCTCGTCTAGCCGGTTACAGCAGATCCAGCCGGCACACTCCCTTCTCACTGATATCCAGGAAAAGAGCGAGTTCTTCGATACTGCGGCTGCTAAGTTCTCTGCCAAGGTCTCATCGTAGAATAATCTAAATGCCGTTCCATATATTTGTTGTTTTGTTTAATCCGAGTCAGGGCAGCCTAGCCTGCTTGTTTATGAAAAGACACGACCTATCTCAATCTTGCAATTGGTACCATATTTGGATTCCTTATCTGTAATTTGATATGAGACAACAGGAACAATAAGAACCGGTTCCTATCCAACCTATGCTTCTGCCCCAATACCATGTGACAGCAAATAAATCACAGCCGAGCAGCCAACCACCCTCGCAACTCCGAACGAGTCTGACTCTCCTCCTTAACCATAGTATAAAACGGCGCATCATGCACCTCATCATCCCCAACAACAAAAGTAATCTCCCCAAAAACCGACTTAATCTTCTTCACAAACTCCTGAATAGGCGAAAGCAAAATCTCATCCCCACCAGCAAGAACCAAAATCCTCTCCGTCTTAGCATCCCTCCACCACTCAGCCGGCGCATTAAACGGCTCATTCCAATTATCCGCCGGGCTACCCCCGCGGTAAGAATCAGACCACCTCGTCAAAACCGCCGGCGTGAGAATATCCTTCCACAGATTATCCTTCATCGACGGCCACTCTGTACTAAAGTTGATCCAGGGTGCGTATGTAAAGACGCCGGCTAACGGCGCCGACAGAGTCAGCGGCTCGATCTCCGCGTGCGGGTGAGATAGATGCATCAGCGTCGCTGCGGCGAGGTTCCCGCCTGCGGAGTCTCCGCCGATAATAACGTTAGCTGGTGAGCGGCCCGTCTCGTTGATGATGTAGCGCAGGGCTTCGACGGCTTGGCGGAATTGGGTTGGGTACGTTGCGTGTGGGGTTAGCGTGTACCGTGGGAAGAAGACGGCTAGGTCGTGGCCGGTTTCGTTTAAGGCCTTTAGTATCTCGAGCCAGAAGTCGAAGTAGGCCGGGATGGCGGGCATGGCGAAGCCGCCGCCTGTTTGTATTGGTTAGGATTTTACTTGTATTTGTGGAGATATGGTTTTTGCTCTTGGGTGGGAATTTCTCCGTGTGTTACACAATCGAGATTGGGGACGCACCATGGTAATATACGATCACGTTCTTGGCGTTCTTGTTTCCGATCCAGTGGCCCTCTGTATTGTGTGGGAGCGCAACGGTCTCGGGTTGAAGACCGCGCTTCTTCATGACGGTTTCGTAGGTCGCTGAAGTTGGGGGAATGAGGTACCTGTGCGACAATACCAGGTCAATGGATTGTCCATTCTCATTCTTGCTTTGTTGGGATTTATATGCAGAATAATTGGAGATGGAGAACATACTGTGTTTGGCGATCCGACCTACGATCCACGAGTTTCCGAATCACGGCGGCCATGATGTGGTGATCGTAGCGCTTGGGGCTGGCTTTACCCCGAAAAACACCAGTAATGGCAGCATACACCATACTGGCGTACATTGATAGATGCAGGAATGGGATATCTGCCTTTTCCCAGAAGCCGAGCTGGGGAACATCGTGATTGGACGACATTATGATCTGAGTGATTAAAGCTCTTGGAGAAGTGGAAAGGGGAGCTGAGTCCCGAGGTCTTTTATAACCTGGTCTCCCCGCTCTTTGGATTCCCCGTGTGGGGTGTGCAAGAACTGGGGCCGTTGGCTGATGATTGGCTGTGCTCCGATCCACATCGTGACGGCTTCCAGGTAATGGGTCTCTTACTTCCACTTAGAGAATAATGGTATTGATATTGAGAAACAAACGGTCGAGGAAATGCTTGATGAAGTCTTTCTTTAAAACTGACCTCATGCGACGTGATGGCCCCTCCGGTCAACCGCTTAGTGCGACAGAACGCATGTCCGTCAGGTCAGAAGTTCACCGATGGGTTCGAGAGCTTCCGACTTTCGATCGAGTGAAACTGGCCGGGCGAGCCATCGCAGCAGTTGCGTGCTTGGTCAATAACCTGAACACGCAATACCTTTACCCTCACATGAAGAGAACATGGCTTTATGCAGGTCTTGCTCCCTCCAGCCGTGACAACATCAACTTCTGGGCTCTATATGATTGGTTCGAAGCTTTTGACCACAGCCTTTCGATGCTCAACTCTAGAGAGGTATAATAAGCAGAAGTCTGATAAAAAGGCAGAACGGAAAGATTTTTCTTCAAGCAGAAAATTGTTCCATGTGGTCCAAATTCGGGGATGTTACCCATGGAAGGAGAAAGAGTATAAACCAGCCGAATTTATACTCGGGCAAGCAGTCGAAGAAGCGGGAACAAATTTCCACCCCGGCTGCCTCATCATACGTTCTTGTGAGCAACACTTGAATGAAGTACGTGCGATTATTCACCGGGTGGTCTGAAAACCGTGGTGACCTGGACACGCAGATGCTAACATCGAATAATAAGATCGCTGGAATGGCTTCGCACACCGAGCCTGTGGCTTAGAAAGATTGAAGGGCCGTTGCTTCTGACTTATAAGGGTGCAACAAGTCTCAAGGATAAGAGTGATTAGAGAACTGCAAGGGATTATTTTGACAGGGCCATAGCTAATATAGCTTGAACACTTCCAAGTTTGTCTTTTGCCTTGGTCATTGCATTGTTTTCGTAATTTTTGTTATTTTGTTATTCCACACCGGAATACCATGCCAGAATACCATGCTATGTCCCATATGCACCTCACAGGTTTGCGCCAATCCCAGAACGGCGTGTTTCATCTTGACGCCACAGATTAGAATATGACAACTTAGTTACCATTGACCTAGTTTTCCTCACCGGTCGGGGCCAATTCACAGAACGCCTTATAGGTCGTAAAGACATCATCATCGCCCTCGCCGCTGCCGGTGTTCTCAATCACACATTCAGCGGTAGCGCCGACGAAGAAAACGTAGCCCTCTTGGACCTCCTCAGTCTTATTGCCGACGGTAATCTTGCCCTTGCCGCGTGTGCAAATGAAGATACTGGGGCCTTCGATCGGGTCGAAAGTGGCCTTGGCGCCAGTCCGGTTCAAGTCGGTCTTGATGACGCTGAACTCGTCGATAGGAGGGTCGTAGAGCATGGCGGACGAGGCGCTAGAGTAAGCAGTGGCGTTCAGGATGACATACGGGTAGTCTGTTGCCTGGATCTTCTGCTCCTCAATTGGTGCGTAGGAGTAGGTCAGCATCTGGGTGAGGGTGTCGACGTCCTTGAATTTCGGGGTGAAACCGGCTCGCACAACGTTGTCAGATGACGCCATGCATTCGATGATATCACCGGAGATGTAAGCGTGGATGTCATCTGCCTTTAGGAACATACCCTCGCCAGGCTGCAGCTTGACGAAGTTGAGGAAGAAGAAGATGAACAGGCCGATGTCGTTCGGGAACTGTCCGTCCAGACGCTTGACAAGCGCAGCCAGCTCGGCGGGGTTGGTAGGGTTCGTCTCCACTTCACCAGCTAGGGTTGCAAAGCTATCGGGGCTGTTATCCGCGGCCGAGATAAGGGCCTTGCAGGCTGTCTCTACCTTCTCAGATGAAGACTCCATCAGGGTGGTGAAAAGGGATCGTAGCGCTTCCTTATTCTTCTGGATGACAGCAGGTTCCTCTGAGTCCTCATTACCCCTAACAAGCTGCTCGAACTCGCTCGCTGCCTGGTCACCAACAAGGGTGCGCAGAGGCTCCACAGCCTGGAGGAAATGTGTGATCTCTGCGAGCGGACGGAAGCCACACACACCTTCAAAGGGAGTGATGGCAATGGTCATTTCGGGCTTATGATTGTCATCTTGAAATGGATTAGCCTTGTTTCTGGATAGTCATTTATTAGGTGTGATCCCAAGTACCACTCACCGGGATAGTTCTTTGGGTCCCGGGCATGGAGCTGCTCCGCAAGCTTCTTGTTGGGATGGGCCTGGATGCTGAGTGCTTTGCGGATGGAAAGCACCTTAAACAGGAACGGGAGTCTACCTCCAAATCGTTCGCTGATATCCGTCGACAACAGGGCCTGGTTATCCTGAACCATGTCGAGGAGGGTACGCTGGGTCTCCACATCTTTAGAGGGAAGAGACGGGTGTGTGCCCATCCAGAGCTATGAATTGTGAGCCTATTGCCTCCAATATTGCACTTAGGCTCTCACTTACTTCGGCGTAGGGCTTGTCGGCCTCAATCGCAAAATCCGGGGCGGCTGTTGTGGCCGCATACTTTGCCGCTGCCGACTCTTGGCCGACCTTGCCTATGACGGGGTTAATCAGTGCGGGGAACACAATATCGCAAGTGGTACTAGCTTACCCCAGTCGTAGCTGTTGACGCCTAAAGAGGGAAATATCAGCGAATGTTTCTTTTTCTAAGCATCTCAAAACTTACCGCATTGCAGCCGAAGTAGTGGGACCTGCATATTGAAATGGATGTTTGGGGAAAAAGCGGAGGGGCAACCAGGAACTCGGGATTAGAAATGCCCCGCCAAGCCTTCGGTGAGAAATGTTGGACAGGGTCGATGATTTCGATCTATAACACACGTTCAGAGCTTTATAGGAAAGATTGATCTGACATTTCACTGAGATGGCTTTTTGTTTCTGGGATTTACGGAGTATCCCAATCTGTCACGGAATGCCGAACCAGGTACTTCCGCAACCGTCTTCCAGTTATAGCCAAAATATAGAGCCGCATTGAGACAGTATAGTTCAAATAAATTCAAATTCAATAGGATTAAAAGTCCCTTGATGTTGATCACCAATATACCCATCGAGAAGACAAAAACTAACATTATACAACTGTCAACGTCAATTACATCTACAATGTCATGTCCAAAAGTAGTTTAGCGTATCAACCCCGACCGCCCGGAGGACGGAGCCCTTATCACCGCATCTCCAACCTTTTGAATTGACAACTTGTTGCTTCAAATCTGGAGTTCTCAATACCCCGGGGTTCTGGTCAGCAGTAAGCTGCTCATACTATTTATACATTCCTTACCCTACCTTGTTGGTAAACGGAGGATGTCTCGCAACCGCCCCCGACCCAGAGACAACGGCTTTGGCAATAATGAGGAATTGGAGCTCTGGACCAAGATCTGCCAGGATATTCGAAAATCTAAGGAGAAGTTCGATCAACAGAATTCATTGTCTGTGCAGATTAAAACGTTGGTAGACAAGATCGCGCATGATGGCAACCGTGAGAACCCCCGCACTAGATCCATCGGCTCTATAGCCGACACTGCAAAACTCCAATATGCGCGTCGCTTGAAATTAATCCGAACAAATTCAAACTTATTATCAATCATATATACTAACATCACACTGCCAACCAGAACCAACCATGGCCGAACACGGCCAACTCGACAGCTGGCTCCGCCTGAGCCAGAAGCTCAGCGAAGACGAGCGCTCGATCATGCAGGACGAGCCATGCGATGTAATCAAAAACCTAGAACTGCTCACTGCATTACGCAAGGCATCCGAAGCCGAAGCGCCTCCAAATCGGTCCGCATCGTTCAACAAGTCTCGCAAGAAAAGAAATGAAGTCGAAGGTTCGGTGACCGACTCCCCCAGTGCCTCGGGGGCTGACAAGACCGCACGATCAAAGGGGACCGTCCCACGCAGCGCAAGCGTCTCGTCGAGCACGCAAGCCCGCGAAGGGGGCCGCCAGGATAGCATCATGGTCAAGGTCGAGGAAGGGCCGTCGGAGGGGACCAAGGGCACTGTCGCAGAGCGGAGTGGTTTGCTAGTGGTTGGGGCTCAGGTTGTCTTCAAACACAACAAGAATAAACAAGGTGTCGAGGGCGAGGGGATCCAATGCATAATCAAGGCTGTTACTGGTGACGGACCGAAGAAGCGGTAAGTGATGTTAGGCCGTTTGCGTTTCGTCTCAATTTACATTGACTGACGCGCGTCATGTCTGATCCCAGATATGATGTGCAGGACCCTGAGCCGAATGAGAATGGTGAGCAGGGGGCGGTTTACAAGACTACGGCTGCCTCTCTCATTCCCATTCCTCAGCTCAGTACCCACTTAGCTGCGTACCCGGCTGGCAAGCAGGTCCTTGCGCGATACCCGGACACCACCACCTTCTATCGCGCCGAGGTGATGGGCGCAAGGAAGGACGTCTATCGCCTCAAGTTTGAGGGTGAAGAGGACGATAAAGAGATGGAGGTCGACCGGCGCTTTGTGCTGGATATTCTGGGCAAGTAATCTCAACCTGTTTCTATGATCTGATGTGATGATGATACCATTTAAGCGCGGCGCTATCTGGAGTTCGAAGGCCTACCATGGATATGGAGTGCTTTCATCTTGACTAGATACTTTAGTTAGAAAGAACAAACCTTTTTTTTTTTGAAGCTATAATAATTTCTGTTCTTGGCTTAGTGGCCGGGGGGATCTACATGGAAAAAGCTGGGGTTGAATAGAGCAGTTCCAGATGTCTACAATATAAGTTTTCATAACACTTCGCGAAAACTTATATCCCGGAAGACAATATGAGGGTGGGACTATCTATGGGAGTGGCTTGCGAAGCCGCAGGGATCAACTACGCTGTCTACAAGGCAAACGATGACAATGCAAATCACCTCACTCCATCATGCTGCAAAAGCTGTTGTAGCTCCGGACGGCGATAGAATCTAGCTTCTGGACCGGAATGATGCCGATGGCCCCCTCAGTGAGGCGCTCATTCTGACGAAGTTTGACGGCACATACTACCTTTCGTTCTCGACGAATATATACGATACGGACAAGTATGATCTGAGAGATGGGTTCCACGCCTTTTAAAATGGCCAAAACATTAAGAGGATTGACGATGGATGTGTCTGAGTCGCTGATATCCATGCCACTCACTGGTGGCGTGATAAAATGCCGCGATTGTTCATCTTTTCCTCCCCCGATGTCGGCTTCAAGATGTTAGATTGATGCATATAGGTGAAGTGAGAACAACGTTCAATCGGTTGACTCTGGGCCAAGGAATAGCCATGCATTTCATAGAATAGTGTAATTATAGACCAAGGCTTAAATAACTTGACTAAACAGTTATCCTGCCTTACCGATAGGTAGGTGGACCGTGGCCCAGAAGAATGTGCTAGAGTAAGCGGTGACAGATAGATGACTCAGCCTTCTTCTCCTCATGCCGAGGGAGGATAGCCGGGGCATAGTCTACTTCGCAATTAAAACTTTCCGTTGAACAGACTTCGTTTTGTATTTCCGTCAGATTGATGCACCCGCGCTATTCAATCGCTACCCCTGCATACTAGAGCTTCTGCAGCGAGCCTCACGCGTCACAAATTCCGACTACCCCGCCTCTCCGCCGTCGCAATGACCGACCTACCGGCCCACGCCTCACCAAAACTTCCCCCGCGTACGCTCCCGAGCAGATCAGATGGACAATCGGATGATTCGAGTCAGGGGGGCATCGCAGCAGGCGAACAGACCCCGGCCCTACCGGACTCATTGCTATCGCCCGCATTCACCCCACCTGCAACCCCCGGCGGCACATTGAACTTGGATTTAAGTCCCACAGCAATCCTTCACCAAACCCAGGCAGCAGATATCGACCATAAGAGCCAGGGCACTAAAGGCCCTAGATTACTCCCGCAGCTCCCAGCAGTGGAATGTATTGTGCGGGCGCGAATCCCCACAACCAATGGAGCGGAAATGTTCCTGCACCTCTACCACAATGATCTGGATGGAAAGGAGCATTTGGCAATTGTATTTGGAAACAATATTCGCAGCCGGAGCTTGGATAGTGTTCGACCAGGGGAGACCGAGATGGACCGAATGATCCGTGGTGCGTACGTTGGGAAATTACACCCGGGCCGAGTCAGCAGCCGGTATGATGACGATCTGGCCGGGTCAGCCTTCACGCCCAAGCAGATCGAGCCGCCACTGGTGCGAATTCACTCGGAGTGTTATACGGGAGAGACGGCGTGGTCGGCGCGGTGCGATTGCGGCGAGCAGCTGGATGAGGCGGCGCGCTTGATGTCTTTCCCTGTTGAGGATCTTGCCTCTGATGCGCCTCCAGAGGTCCAGTCCCTCTCCTCACATTCGACAGGCGGTGTGATTGTTTACCTGCGTCAGGAGGGTCGTGGAATTGGGCTTGGCGAAAAGTTGAAGGCATACAATCTCCAGGATCTCGGGTCGGATACCGTTGAGGCAAACCTTTTGCTCCGCCATCCGGCTGACGCTCGAAGCTATGGACTGGCCACGGCCATATTGGAAGACCTTGGTTGTGGCGTGGATGCCATCCCAGAAGGTATTCGTCTACTCACCAATAACCCCGATAAAGTCCGCGCCATCGAGGGCCCCAACCGGGAAGTTCTTGTAAAAGAGCGGGTGCCGATGATCCCATTGGCTTGGCGGACTGGCGGTCAGAAAGGAATTAAGAGCTCTGAAATTGAAGGATATCTTCAGACTAAGGTATGTTTGCAGACCGTTTCCCAGTTTTGGGTTGATACTAATATGCCTGCTTTGGTAGATCTCGAAAATGGGCCATATGATCCAATAATTCCTTGAGCTTGTCGTTTTGAACTTTCCCCCCCCCCCCCATCATCATTCCCCTTTTCATCTGGCTTATGCTTTCTTTCTTGCATTGGAACTTACAAAAGCCTGTGTATATGATCGACACGACCGAATCTTTTTCTCTTTGTGCATAATCTTGATCCTTTGGGCTTGTTCCAAAGTTGTGTATGGCGTTCATGCTCTGTATATTCTTTTTTTCTTTGTGTGTGTGGCTTTGCTGCCTCAATGCTTCATGTTCATCACCAGCTTCTAAATAATTGGAGTTTTGGTCCGTAGATATATAGTATTTGGAACAAAGATACATTGTCTGTTTATCGTCAAGAGTCCATTGAATATGATAATCCCCATTGTCCCGCATGAAAGTTTAAACGTTATGGACTTCAGACATTCTTGACCCACATAGCATACTCCCACGTCTTACTCCAGGCGTTCCCCAACTTCCATTCTTCATTTCCCTAACTTGAATGGCCAATCTTAGCGCGTGTGCAAGGCAATGGCCACCCGCGCTACAAACGCCAGTGAGCATGTGGCGCCTTCGCCCGACCTGCCTAGCTTGCCTGAACGTTCGCAACCCACTCCCCTCAACAGACCTGAAGACTCGCCAATTCCTCCCCGAGCGGCCTCGATAGACGTGGATGGACTCTTGGAAAATGGCACAACATCAGGACGCAAGCGGAAGCTGAACAGCATGTCATCAAGAGGTGTCGCCAATCTCACTCCCGATCAGTTGGCCAAAAAGCGGGCCAACGACCGCCAAGCGCAGCGCGCAATTCGAGAAAGAACCAAGGGCCACATAGAAGCTCTGGAGCAACAGGTCCGGGACCTGTCATCACAGAAACCCTACCTTGACCTTCAAGCAGCTCTAGGCGAGAATGGGAGGATTCGGTCGGAGAACGAGGAGCTCCGCCGAGGGCTTAAGGCAGCAATGGACATTCTCCAACCATTGATCGCTAAGCCAGAACTATCAGGTCAGTTGCGCATCTCGATAAAATTCAAGTCTCAAACTGATAAAGATAGGTGCATCTCCTTCTCTAGCTATACCCAAGCCTATTCCGCCCCCTTCGCATACATCCCCAGTGCTAGACACCGACCACCTCACCCCAATTCCAGGCGAGAAATCATATCCCGAGTCCCTTGCCAGTCTTGATACGCCTTCTCCGACTCATTCTGCACCCACCCTCGGGAGTCGCCGCAACAGTACCAATGGAGCTCCTCCGTCGGTCTCTCTCCGTGCCGCGTGGGACTCGCAGCGCCATAATATCACACACGGCTTGAACCTCAGCTCCGAGGAGCGTCTAGGGTTTAATTTCCTTATCGATGATTCGCATAGTGTTCCTAAGGTCGACCGGCTTCACGGCAGCAGCTCAGAAAACCTCCGATATCCTCAGCTGAATCCTCCGACACCAATATACCCACATCCCTTGACTACTACCTCTGAACCTGGGCCACCTGCATTTGCCGCTCCGATACAAAACTTACCAGCGACATGTCCTCTAGATAACATTCTTTTGGAATTTCTTCATAGCCGGCAACGCGAGGCGGCTCAAGGCATCCCTAGACAGAAATTAGCCGGGCCACCGTACCCGAGTGTCTCCTCGTTGCTGAACCCGGAGAGGAGTGTCTACTCCCATCCAGTCTCAAAGGTTTTCACAGATGTCCTGCGCACCTTTCCAGATATCTCATCTCTGCCGGTGCAGGTTGCCGTGCTCTACACCATGTTCCTCCTCATGCGCTGGCAGATTTACCCTACGCAAGAGAACTATGAGCGACTCCCAGAGTGGCTAACCCCGCGCCCAACACAAATTCTACATCCACACCCTGCTTGGATGGACTATGTTCCCTGGCCGGGAATGCGTGACAGGATCATTACAAATTATCAGAACTACCCGTTCGAGAATTGGTTCATTCCATTTACAAGTGGGATGAGGGTCAATTGGCCGTATGAGGACACGGACTGTTTGTTGTCAGCTGGCGACTCGGACGAGCTGGTCATCAACCCGGTCTTCGAACGGCATATGAGGAATTTGTCCAATTGGTCATTGGGGACGTGCTTTGCGGAGTCTTATCCCTCTTTGGCAGACACCGCACGAATCAAGCCGACAACACAGACAACACAGACAACACAGCCCAACACCCCGTGCGGAATAGACTCACCAAGAGACTACACGACTACTTAAGCGGGCTTCCTTCCAACCACTGTTCCACCTCTACCAAGTTGATCTTGGTTAATATTTTTCAATTCCGCGACTAATCTTTGGCGAAAAGGGAATCCTAGATTCTAGTCAAGTTCTTTAATTGTTTTTCTTGGGAGGAGGATGATTTTTCTTGAGCGGAGTTCCAATACAAGGGCAGAAGGGCAGAAGCATGTGAGAAGGGCCACAGGTCACCTCACCTGGTCATATACGCGTTGCCAGTAAATGATGTCTGCAGGGATCATTTCGGTCTGGACATTTAAATGAATACAAATCTTCAAATCAATAGATACTCCGTATCTTATGGGACCCATGATTTTGACTTTACTCTTTCCTGCTCTTCTCATTCCAAAACTCCAGACCGGCCTTCTGGCGCAGCGTCCCGTACATCGCGCTGCTGTCCAGGCATTCTCCGCCATATTCTCTCGCGGCCTCCATGTTAGCCCGAGCAAGCTCAAGTCCAGGAAGCTCAACACCTCGCTCCTGGGCCATCGACATAGCATGTCTAGCATCCTTAATGGCAAGAGAAACCCCAAAGCCGGGACGGGAGTCCAGGGGCGGCGCATAAGCCCCGGTAGTCAATCTAGAAACAAAGATAAGTATGAAGAGCCACAATCCCAGCACCGAAACAATATTGTAACACACCTCTTAGAATACCCTCCAGCAACAGGACCAAAAGCCTCACCAATGAGCTCCTCCATAGGACCAGTTCCAAGCCCGGTCTTCTCAGCAAAGACCTGAGCCTCCCCAACAGCCTCCATCATATTAACAGTGACAATGTTACCCGCGATTTTCAGAAGCGAGGACTTTGCAGCATCCTCGCCGCAATCAATCACGCGCCGACCCATCACATCTTGGATCAGAGGCTTGACGGCCTCAGTCACACTCTTAGGACCACCAATAGCAAAAACAAGCTTGCCATCCACGGCAATTGGGTTCCCGCCGAAGACCGGCGCTGCTACGTACGATGCACCCTTGCTTTTCAGCTCCGATACGGCCGAGCTTACGGTCTCGGGATGCACTGTTGAGCAGTCGACGAAGATCTTGTCCTTCAGGGACTGGCTTGAACCCATGGCGGTGGATAGCAGGCTTTGGAGCACTGAGTCATTGGAGACCTGGGATGGGTTTTAGTTGCATTGATATGTATCCTCTCGGTACAATCAGCTTACCATGGTAAATATGATTCCGCATTGAGATACCAGCTTCTCGAAATTCGGTTCTGGGATTGCCCCTAGCGCTTGCAGGGGTGATCCGCGCGACATCGTGCGGTTCGAGTAGATCAGGCTGATAGCCTTCTTTGCGGCTAGGTGGCGCTGTAGGTTGGAGGCCATTGCTAGGCCCATGGACCCGAGACCATACTGCGTGCATGGTTAGTTGTTTTGTTCAAACCCGTAGATGCTCTAGGGGTCACTTACCCAGCCGATTTGTGGCATCGTTGCTTGTTGTTTTCCTCGGGTGCGGATTCAAGTCGGTCACGATTTTATCTATAGACAACACGCTCAAGGATCGGTTCGAAAGATTTAAGCAAAGTTTGGCAGTGCGGAATCTACTTGAGCAGCGCAATGCGATCTTTGTATGAGTCCAGGGACGATAGGAAACGGTGGAGCGCGTGTTTCCCGAGGATATCGGAGTCGGCCGACAGGAAGCTCTTCAACGCTGTCAACGGCTTCCGCTTGTATGGAGGTTAAACTAGGCTTGGAATTTATTACTGTGGATAGATCATTCCTCTCTTTACTTATATTCTATGCTTGGTGTGCCCTTGTAGTCAAGCCCACGTGTATACCCCTTAATGTGAGGCATTCCATATGTACTATAGCCTGCGCATATATTGATTTCAGCATCACCCTACTACTTATCAAGACCTCAAAAGCATTATTTACACTCTAATTCATCATATCTGAGCTTGTCTGGTCCAAGAATGTGGTGATGCGGTCACATACCGTCATGGCTGCGGCTCGCCCCAGCTGTGGGGTGAATATCAGGTACGGTACGGTCACGTAAGTTATGATGCTCCGTCTGTCGTGGGCTCGACTTCAGACATCCCCAACACCTCCGCTCTCCCCTGAACCCTCCTATTTCCGCTCATCTTGGGAGTTTCCAAATAGAATATTAGTCTCGACGGTACCCTCAACTCCCAACCGTCGAATCCCCAATTCCTCCAAGATGGCGGAAATGCCCATTGGTACACACCGATCCCCCCAGGCTACCGTGTCCCAGCTCCAAGCTAACAAGCTACTCCGCAGTCCTCGATGGAGGAACCGGCTTCCTCAAGGTCGGCTATGCCGCTCAGGTATGTCGCACGACCACTACAGTCCTTTTCTGCTCTTGTCTAATTTATATTTCCTCGCCAGAACTTCCCAGAGCACCAGTTTCCCTCGATAGTGGGGCGGCCCATCTTGCGAACGGAGGAGCAGGGCGGCGACATCGTGGTCAAGGATATCATGTGCGGTGATGAAGCCGCCGCTGCACGATCAATGCTCCAGATCAGTTATCCTGTATGTTTATCTCAGGCATTCTTGTCCTCGCCTGGTTATTCTACCCCGCCCTCTCCGCAAACCAGGCAAGTGTCTTGTCAATACCTAACCCGTGCTGCTTTAGATGGAGAATGGAATTGTCAAGAAATGGGACGACATGCAACACCTATGGAACTACACCTTTTACGAGAAGATGAAAATCGACCCCACGGATCGCAAGATTCTCCTCACGGAGCCGCCGATGAACCCGCTCAAGAACCGCGAGCAGATGGCCGAGGTGATGCTAGAAGGATACGGATTTGGCGGTGTCTATGTGGCGATCCAGGCGGTGCTGGCACTGTATGCCCAGGGTATGTGATGCAAGACAAGAGCGTGAGCTCAGGACCAATACTGATGTCATGTTATAGGTCTGAGCAGCGGTGTTGTTGTGGATTCCGGTGACGGTGTGACACACATTATCCCCGTGTACGAGTCGACCGTACTCAACCACCACATTCGCCGCCTGGACGTCGCCGGTCGCGACGTCACTCGCAACCTGATTGCCCTCCTTCTGCGCCGCGGCTATGCGCTGAACCGAACCGCCGATTTCGAGACCGTGCGCCAGATCAAGGAGAAGCTCGCTTACGTCTCCTACGACCTCGAGTTGGACAAGAAGCTTTCTGAAGACACCACCGTTCTCGTCGAATCGTACACGCTGCCCGACGGCCGTGTCATCCGTGTCGGTAGTGAGCGCTTCGAGGCTCCCGAGTGCCTCTTCCAACCTCACTTAGTTGACGTTGACCAGCCTGGTATGGCTGAAATGCTCTTCAACTGTATCCAGGGTGCCGATGTCGATGTTCGCTCTAGTCTATACAAGGCCATCGTACTCAGCGGTGGTAGCAGCATGTACCCCGGGTTGCCCTCTCGTCTGGAGAAGGAATTGAAGCAGCTCTGGCTCACTCGCGTACTGGGCGGCGACCCAGAGCGTCTGAACGTACGTGAAAGAACCCCTGGCAAAAAATATATGTACAACCTGGCTAATACCTTTCCAGAAATTCAAGGTCCGCATCGAAGATCCCCCTCGCCGGAGACACATGGTGTTCCTGGGTGGTGCTGTGCTCGCCAACTTGGTTAGTATCCTCCTTTTTTTCATTTTACTCTGGCTCTTGCTAACACCATTTCCCTCAGATTGCCGACAAGGAGGACATGTGGGTGAGCAAGCAGGAGTGGCAGGAACAGGGTGCACGCGCCCTAGACAAGCTCGGCCCGCGATGAACGGATTGTATTTAGGCGGTTCTTGGACTGCTCGTTTTTTCTCTGATTTCCTGCTTCGCATTGTTTGCAAGCCATGTTGCCCGGGTCTTTTTTACCCTATCCTCTTTTTCCTGCCTCCACCTTCCCCCCATCATTGTCGATATACTCCCGTCCATCTTGTAGTTTCCCCTGTCTCTGCGCCTGCTTCCTACATTGTGCCTAGACTGGTCTGGCGCGGGTGGATTCGGGGCGTTCGTGACAGAAAAGAACGAAATACTTCTATCGGCTTTTTTTGTATGTTAGCTTCGTAGGTAGATATTATCTACGTATGAACTACCTAGGTATGGTTGAACTCATGATCATGATTGCATACAGTCTATCGTCAACATCAATATACGACACACAAAGGCATACCCATATGTACCCGCTCCTCCTTCTCTCCAGCGAAAAATGGCTACCCACAACCCTGGGCAGAGACGTATGTATAAACTCAAGAAACCCGAAAATGCAAAATGCTGCACGCAAAACGCAACAAAACAAACGAGGACTATCACAACAGAAGGAGTAACATGAAGAGAGAAACAGAGACCAAAATTAAGGACTAGTCAGCAATCAATCCCCAAACTAAGTCTCAACAGCCCCCGGCGAAACCGCCAAGATAACCGCGAGAGTAGCAATAATCAGCGAAGCAGCCACAAACGCCGTAAGTGCCACACTGCCCCGACTAGCCGGGAACTTCCCACGAATAATCCAGTACTGACTCTGGAAGTAACGGTGGAAGCCAACAACAAGGATAAGGATTGAGACACCGATGAAAGTCGAGCCGAGGGGTTTGCCCACGCTACGAAGACGGGCAGATGCAGAGGAGACGTGGAACGCGGCTGAATCGTAGTCTGACGAGGCGAGATGGGGTGGTAGGATGCCCGAGTATGAGTTGGAGGCTGGGTCGAAGTATTTGGTGTTTGCTTTTGAGGAGGCGCTGTTCAGACGGAAGAGTTGCGTTACTGCGATACCAATTGAGGCGAAGGCTAGGGAGGTGCGCATCCAGGCTAGGAAGGTTCGTTCTGTTGGAAAGGGAGTGCGTGTTAGAGTGGTCTATGTGGATTTTTCAGGGTAGGCCGCGCATATCGTACCTAATGCGAGGTGGTCGCGGGCTACACTGCCTTTGTTCTCTAGCTCGAGGCTGCCGTATCGATCCGCGAATTGGCTATACCAAGACTGTTGGGGCTCAGAAGTCGAGTCTTGGTTTGTTGGTTGGTTGGCATTGTCACGGTTCGCATTGTTTAATTGGGAGTCTTTGAGCTGCGAGGCGGCTGCTTGCTCCGTGGACTGATAGTTGCGCCCCGCGGGACCGGCTGTGTTGATTGGGGTGAACTCGGTGGATTGGGATGAGGTCTGAACTGGGTTCTGGCTACGCGCATTCTTTCGGGACGAGGAGCTCGAGTGGGACCGGGTGCTGCCGAAGGAGGATGACAGGGCTGAATCTGCAGGCGAGCGTGACGATGAGTGGTTGTTTTTCGCTCCTCCGGAGGTACTGGGACCTGTCGGAGGCGACGCCGGTGAGTCGAATGTATTCATTATGGCGTGCTCGTCCGCTGATCTCTCACAGGAGAATATTGTCCAATACGAGGTCGCCAGGGACCAAGTTTATGCACGGCTGAAGCGCTATGTTCTTTGATGTCAACAAAGGATGAAAAGTAGCTGTTCGAGATAATAAAATATTCACAGGAATGGTAAACAATAGCTGTGTCTGGTATGTTGCAGCCTTTTAATCTGCATTTACTTCCACTGCTCCTCTTTTCAGGGTGCTGTGGCCATCATGTGGCACATAATGTGACCTCGAGCAAAAGCAAAAGCATGTGCTGATCTCCCAGTCACCTGACCAATCCGGGGAAGCGATCACATGCTCCACTCTAACCCACTTAGGCCAAGTGAAGGGTCCGAAGTGTCACTGCGACTTGTAAAGCTTGATATGTTGATATACACATCGAATGTAGATCATTACTTCTAGTTATATATATGCTCCAATCTTCAGATATGATTAGACAAACTACCACCTCGTTATCTTCCTCCCTCTACGAAATTGCGTCATCCTCTATTTAAGGCAGGCGGTCAGTCCTGTGTTATGCTCTTTATCGACTTATCGACTTATCCGACTCATCAATTTCCTTTCCCCTCACTCAACCAACAGAATGGCATCACAGGCATCTTTACCATCTCCTACGGGGAAGGTCGATCTCTCCAAAAAACTCTCTGACTTGCGGTCAAATACCCGCAGGGCAAACCCAAGCTCCCGAGACCTAACTCCAGCAACCCCTCCTCTCCCTTCGCCGCCAGACCTCTCCGCCCACCAGCACCGGCAACCAAGCCGCCGCATCCTATCCGCTAAAGACCATGAACTCTTCCTCTCATCACCGACCTACAAACTTGTCTTAGCCTTCGTCTTCGGGCTAACTGATTCTGTACGGGGGCATTCTATCACCGACCTCCAGAAAAACCCTCAATCCGAATCTATCTCCAAGGTCCTCTCAATCGTCACTCAGATTCGCTCCCTCCTAGCCAAAAACCCGCCAATTGACCAAGGTGGATCCCGATTCGGCAACCCTGCCTTCCGAGCATTGTGTGACGATGTAAGCGCCCAGAGCGCATCATGGCACACCAACATTCTCGGGCTGAAAGACGCTGGCGCAACAGAAGAGGCCTCGACATATCTAATCAACTGCCTGGGCTCACGAGAGCGGATTGACTACGGCTCCGGCCACGAGCTGAACTTCATGATGTGGCTGCTATGTCTGTACCAGCTCGGTCTTCTCCCCGCCAGCGACTTCCCCGCCGTCGTGATCAAGGTCTATGTCGAGTACATGCATCTCATGCGCGAGATCCAGTCAGCTTACTACCTTGAGCCTGCTGGATCGCACGGTGTTTGGGGTCTGGATGACTACCATTTCTTGCCGTTTTTGTTCGGAGCTAGTCAACTTGTCGGGCACCCATATATCACTCCCTTGGGTATCCACAACACGGCTACTTTGGACGAGGAAGGTGATAACTATCTCTATCTGGATCAGGTCCGGTGGGTCGAAAGTGTCAAGACTGTCAAGGGACTGCGTTGGCATAGCCCTATGCTGGACGATATCTCTGGTTCTAAGAATTGGACCAAGGTTGAGAGTGGCATGAAGAAGATGTTCGTTAAGGAAGTGCTAGGGAAACTCCCTATCATGCAACACTTCTTGTTCGGGAGTCTCCTGTCTGCTGCTGAAGGCATGGCCGATCCTTCTGAGGCAGATTCTGAACATAACGGGCATGACCACGCCCATGGCCACGACCATCCTCATGAGAGCGCAGATTGGTTCGGTGATTGCTGCGGCATCAAGGTACCCAGCACCGTGGCTGCGGGCGCTGAGATGCGTAAGCGTATGGGCGGATCGAATCTGCGCCCAATTCCTTTCGATTAAGGCCGCAGATGGGAATCTCAGACAAAATAATGAATCAACATGACTAACATATTAGAAAATGTCAAACCCGATAATCTCCATATATTTCTAGTTACTCAAGCAATTGGTTTTCTACTCCTACTAGTTACCCTTAAAATGCCGCTCGATCAAGCCCTGTCGATTTCAATCTGTAATATCACTATGTACATATACGACACAGCGGGCTATCACACTTCTTTCCACCGTGTTCCACCCCCAGAAATCCTCTACCGCCATGTTGCACTTGCAGTTCCTGTAGTTCCAGAGCAGCCTGTTGGTACAGTATAGCTCCGGTTAGGATTGCTTTCCCAGGTAATGGTACCGTCTGACCCTTTCTTGAAGAATTTGTACTCAAAAGTGGTACCAGCGGGAAGATCAATACTGGCAGTCCACAATGGGTTAGACGTTGTGTATGACTCTGCAGACAGAGCGATCGCCGACGAAGTAGACCAGGAGCCCAACTGGCTGATTGATCCGGCGACGAAGACATTCTGTCCATATGATGTGGTCACCAGCTCCTTGAAAGTTACCGGGACGGTGCTGGCAGTAGTAGCACATGCTGTAGTAGTTTTTGTCGAAGTCGTGATGGTGCTCGTCTTAGTCGTCGTGGAAGGTGCAGAGCTAGCGGTCGAAGTCGATCCTCCCCCCGTACCCCCAACAGCAATATCAGCACAGTGGAGATAAACTTGGCCCGTTTGGAAAGAGTTCCACCGGAAGCGCAGCAGCGTGTGGGCCGAGTCGTAGTCTGGGATTTTGATTTTCTTCGTAACGGTGTAGCCACCGGCGATAGTTGTCTTGCAGGAGTTCAATGGCGCGCCATCCACGCCCTGACAGGCGCGGTTGCTGTCGGCATTGAATGCATTGCAAGTGAACCAGTCATTGCGCCAGCACGGTTGACCTTCAGTGCAGTCAGGATTGTAACCACAGGTCTGGCCTGCAACATCTGTACATTTCAATTCACCCTCCAAGAAGCAGTCTTCGGCAGCTTGTTTCTCTTCATTGGTTGGAAGGTAGTTTGGGTCCAGGAACAAGTCGACTAGAGTCTGATTCTGGCAGAGACCGTAGGTAAACATGCCACCATGGTCGCCATTGTGGTCGACACACCATTCCACATCGACGATCTGGTTTGCAGTATATGTGGCCACCACAGAGTTGCCCCAGTGAGCGCTGGGCTGGTTATAATCAACACTAACTCGAGCATTGTAACCACATGGTCCACTTCGGCCAACTTGGGGTCCTTCCAGGTCCGGCCAAGGAGCTACTGGTTCAAGGATGGAACATTCAGGGCAGGTATCAATGCCAGCCTAATAAGGTCAGTCTGGTGTATTGCATCCATGAATTCATCATCTGAAATCATACCTCAAATCCAAGCCGAGTACGACTGGATGGAATGGTCAGGTATCCATGAGCATTGACTGAGGACAATAGACCTGCTAGAGTCAGAATAGAGGATGCCTTCATCTGGGATGTACTGTCTCAAAATTCCAGAAACTGAATATAAGCTGCTCGACTGTTGAAATCGAGCGAAACATCGCCCTTTAATATATGCATTTCCCATAATCTTTCTTCGATATCAGCCATGTCAGATTCCTACGATTCCGAGATTGCCGTCGGCTTGAAAGTCTGAAAATGTATGAGCGTTGTCTTGGTATGTATATATCTTCACACTCATATTTCCTTCTGTGGCGTGAAGTCCGATAATTGTCCGTCAGCCGCTAGGGCAAAGGCACGCAAGCGTCAAATTCTTAGTCGAATTCCTTCAAGCCTCGACAAGAAAAGCCGATAAATCCCCGCTTCCCTATTATATATTAATTGGGTAATCAGCATAGTTAGATGACGGCAGCGTTCGGCATTTAAGTTTCTTCGGGACATTCGCAGTTATTCTAATGACAACCAAGGAGTTTACTTAGACAAAGTGAATGACCTAAAGTTAACTTCCAATTCTCCAATTATGTCTGCTTACTGACTGTCCTAGGCCCCATCATTTTCAAGGTGGCACACCCACATTTTACTTCGCCTCCCACAACATATTATGATTCTTCACCATTGTGCCCCCTCCTAAGGAACGCCCAATTACGCCACGGGCGTTAACCTATACCACCCGCACCATAAAAAAGTCATCGCCGAATGTCACCTAAATTACCCTGTTATCCGTGTATTCAATCTTAGGTTTCAACAGATGTCTCTAAGTAATCAACGAGGGACCAGTGTGCCTGAGCCCAGACCGAACATTACTCGGCAAGCCGACTCTGAGCACCATCTAAAAGAGGAGACAGCCCAAGTAAATAGAAAATACACTAACTACATAAAGGTGCCTGCATACGTGCGTACTTTATTTCCTCTGCCACTGCATAGTCTTCCGTTTCCGTTTTAGGGCTTCGGCCTTGCCGCTATTTACTCACCGAGTAAGATCTATAAGAGGCAAATTGCTGAAGAGACCTTAATAAAATAACGCAGTGCCTATGATTTCCACGTGAAACACGGCCCAATCAGAATGACCCTTCAATTCTATAATTGTGCATTATTCAAAACATAAAACAAATAGAGGGTTGTGGTATACTACAGGCAATACTTATCTATAGTCATATATTCTCTCACTGACCTCTCATAAAATAGACTCTTTGCTAAATATTGTAGCAAGTAATACTCTTGGACCCAAAGATATTATTGAAATACGAGGAGTGCGACTTCTTTTTTTCATAGGTTCTTTTCTGTCTATACCAAGTCGACCGGAAGTTGTTCGTATCTTTTCTTTGAATAGCTCGAATACTTCAGCAGTTAAAAGGGACCACAGGTTCGAAATATTACTTGGTCTTGGAGGTTTGATTTTCCTTACTTTGTGAGATGGCTGCCGTGAGCGTGTATGTGCTAAGAAAAATAAGAAAGCAAGAAAACTGAAGGAATACCATATTAGAGCCGGCCTATGCTAGTTATATTATTCAATTTGCATGTCTAGAGAGTCTAGGGTTCACCTAGAGTACGAGAGATGGTGAATTATTAAAACCCCCCATAACACCCCCAAAACAGCCCCGAAACACCCCTCAAACATGTCCAATCAAGGTCTGCCAAAAGCGACCATGGTATCCCAGTCTTAATTTAACTCTATAACTTTTATCGGTCTATACCACCATTCTCCCCTGATTGTCCACAGCATATTTTAGTGTCTTTCCGATATATAGCTCTAAATTAGAGAGAGCATGGTGATAAGCCCCCACGCTTTCAATAGACAAGACCGCGTTATCCTGCTAAGCCCTCTTCTGCAGTCTTGGATGAAGAAAGAAATCTCCCCTACGGGCCTCCCCACCGGAGATTTATCCCGCTGGTTCTGGACCGGGAAAAATACTTCGAGCCAATAAGTGGCATGAAACACTTGCGATGATCTTCTTAGGGAGATGCCGAGATAATAGTGATGCCTTAACACAGGTCCTTTTCATCTTACATTCACACGCACATACGCACATCTTTCCTAGGCATAATCCGGCTCAATCCATATGCATTGAACTTGCATTCATGTGCAGTTTACATCGGACAAGGCAGGAACGGGATAGCCAATAATAGTGTATGTTCGGACTTGACAAGAGGTAGAAGTACCTCGGGGGATCAAGATCATTTGATTTCCAACTCCCTCCTAAGCTCGCCCCACATCTTCAGACCGCTAAAGCCCTAAACTTTGGGCTGCTCGAACGCCACAATTCTCCGGCTAAGCTTGTCTGCTTCCAGTCCAATAGCCATTCAATTCAGTTGCGAGAAAGGGAAAAATCCCGGTGGCACAACCTTAATGCTTTTATGATGTGGGGTGCATTCTACACGTTTCTCAAAGCTCTCTCTCCCCAGGGCCATCCTCGTGACATATGCAAGGCTTGCTTCGAGCACCAGGGGAAGAAAACCTTATGTCTCACTCTACCACAAGTCACCAGGGGAAGAAAGCCTTATGTCTCACTCTGCCACAAGTCAGAAACTCCGCGATTCAGTTTAATCCTTACTAGCTCTACGAATACGGTCGTTTTTATATGGTATTGATATTAACCGGGATTGTGAAGAGTGCGTTTCGCCTATATTATCAAGGTAAACAATGCGTCTTTATTATAATGATTGGAGGAGAATTACCGCCACTTTAGTGACCCTTGCTACTCATCTTAAAAAAAATGGAATCTTGACGGATGAACTGAATAATATAAATATGAAGGCTGGACACTGCACCGGATAAGGCCCTACCCTTTTCTCTTCAACACCCATTGAAGCATCTCGTTCCTAAGTTAAACGGCGACAAAACCTGCCTGATCTACTCTTCCAAAGGTGATCAAACATGTTCTCACGACGAAGCTTCGAACGCTTCTGCGCACTGATTCTAAGCCTTGCTGCTACTGGCACGCTTGTTGAAGCTGGGCCCTGTGATATCTATGCCTCCGGCAACACGCCCTGCATCGCCGCGCATAGCACCACACGCGCCCTGTACAGCGCGTACACCGGCGCACTCTACCAGGTCAAACGTGGCTCCGATGATACCACGACTGATATCTCGCCGCTGTCCGCTGGTGGTGTTGCAAATGCCGCTGCCCAGGACAAATTCTGTTCAAGTACAACTTGCTTAATTACGATCATTTATGACCAGTCTGGCCGCGGTAATCATCTCAAACAGGCTCCGCCTGGCGGCTTCAAAGGCCCTGAAGCTAATGGCCACGATAACCTGGCCAGCGCGATTGGCGCCCCGGTCACACTGAACGGCCAGAAGGCGTACGGCGTCTTCATGTCTCCCGGCACAGGCTACAGCAACAACGCCGCCAGCGGCACGGCTACAGGGGACGAAGCAGAGGGCATGTACGCAGTGCTCGATGGAACCCACTACAACGGTGCCTGCTGCTTCGACTACGGAAATGCCGAAGTCAGCAGTACCGATACGGGCAACGGCCACATGGAGGCCATCTACTATGGTGACAACACCGGCTGGGGCTCCGGCGCTGGGAGTGGTCCTTGGCTCATGGCCGACCTTGAGAACGGCCTGTTCTCTGGCTCCAGCCCAGCCAACAACGCTGGCGACCCGTCGTTGTCTTACCGTTTTGTCAATGCGGTTCTCAAGGGAGGACCAAACAAGTGGGCCCTCCGTGCCGGCAATGCTGCATCCGGATCTCTATCAACATACTACAGTGGCGCGCGTCCAAGCGGGCCTGGATACAACCCGATGAGCAAAGAGGGTGCTATCATCCTTGGCATCGGCGGCGACAACAGCAACGGCGCCCAGGGCACGTTCTACGAGGGCGTAATGACCTCCGGCTACCCGACCGATGCCACCGAGAACTCAGTGCAGGCTAATATAGTGGCGGCAAAATATGCCACCGCGTCGCTGACTAGCGGGACGGCGCTCACCGTTGGTTCCTCGATCTCGCTGCGGGCTACCACGTCTGGCTACACGACGCACTACATCGCACACACTGGCGCGACTATCAATACTCAGGTTGTTTCGTCATCTAGCACCACAGCCCTCAAGCAACAAGCTAGCTGGAAGGTTCGGGCTGGTCTTGCTAATAGCGCTTGTTTATCGTTCGAGTCCGTCGATACCCCGGGAAGCTTCATCCGGCACACTGCCTTCTCGCTCGAGCTTGCTGCCAACGACGGCACCAAGTTACACCACGAAGATGCTACGTTCTGCCCCCAGACTGGCATAAGTGGCCAGGGCAGCTCCATTCGTTCCTGGAGCTATCCCACCCGCTACTTCCGCCACTACGATAACACGCTCTACATTGCGAGCAACGGCGGTGTCCACGATTTCGACTCCGCTACTTCTTTCAACAACGACGTGAGCTGGGTGATCAGTACTGGCTTTGCTTGAGATGTATTGTACATTTCATAGGCAAGGGGTAGAGATGTGCTAGAAGTGACATTTATATCTAGTATTATTAGTGTCAATAATCCTGCCATTGACTATGGGCGACTAGTGGGACCACCGATACATAACTCTCTTATTGGTCTATATGACCAGGCACTGGTTTAGATCGATTCTCACTTTACAAGTACAATGTTGAATCTATAGTATGCAGTCTTTTTATCTCTACAATTGTATCAACTTGCCTGCGATATGTATACTCTTTAAAGGAATTTAATTGCTCATTCGTAAAGCATTAAATTGATACTTATTGGAGTATCATCCCTCCGAATAACATGTCCTTCATTTTACAGGCGCTGCCTATGACAAATATATCTAGTTACATTTATTATTACGCCAGGACAAGTTTAGACTAGCTCATTGTACTTTTATATTCTGCAGAGCTTGTGTCGACTAAACTAGCAATTACGAGTACAATATGTGGGTTGGCCTTGTGTGGTTGGCTGACTTTGGTTGCCTGGCTTAACGTGACAATTTGCACGATCAAGTCAGCCACGCTTAAAACAACGTTCTAATGTAATGCATAATTTCACCTGAACAGATTGTGATCTATTTTATGAACGCACATACCTAAGGGGCACAACATATGTACTCCGTATATGCATATTATATGAACGTTGGTGAGCAGTATAGAACTATTTCCGGGGTTAGTTATCAAGGCATCCTCAGTTGCGGTGATAGTTAAGTGGTGCCACGTACCATACATGTACATATAGAACGGTCCGTGGCCTACATATTCGACTCCATATCTCAGCTACCACATTTATACGGATGAGAGCATACCCAATAACATAGTCAAATATCATGGTGAACTGTCACGCTTGTAGAGCATGGCGGGCTATCTAGTATACTCTTTAGCTGATGATGGACGGATATCCGTTGATGTGAAGTTCACCAGAGTTTCGGTTGAAAGTTGATAGAACGCCTTATGAATATTGCTAGCGGAATCAAGTTGGTATCATGGATATGTATTTATATATATATACTGCTTTGCACATACATAGCAAGTAGTGAACCATCTCAGACCTTTGGAAATGGCATCTTGCAGTATAATACTTGACCCTATGTGTTGTCAATCATCTCATAATTAGCGCACAAGCCCTCCCGAGGTGTTGAATGATAGAAACATGGTCATTCCTCGTAGACATCATAGTACCCTGGACGCTTTGTGTCTGGTCCAAGTCAATATCCAGAGTAACCAGCCTCACATAAGCTTTACCAAAATTACTAGACCCTCCATTTATGTGGGGCCGGTTACATAGTAGTACAGTGACTCCGGAAAAGTATTAACACCCCTTCTACTACCGCCTTCCTAATTTATTATACCGCCTTCTTAAATTAATATACCGCCTATAACACTTAACCTTTTATTGGTGGATATTTAACCGGCATAATTTGGGGTGTTAACACTTTTGCGTACAACATAGTGACTGTAAGCCCCGTTCGCTTTGGGCGGGGCCAACTCCTGCCGATCACGTAGTGGCCCGGAAGGCTCCGCAACATCTCCACAGGCAAGTTGCTGCCTGTGCTATTTGTCTGAATTTCTTGATTCTTTTCTGTTTGAATTATTTTTGACCTTCTAGACTCGGGCATCGGCCCCAGGGGCCACGGTCTTTAAGTCTCAGGCGGTCAGGCGGAAGCCACTCTAGTGAGTCTAGTCTATAATAATTCCCCCATAGCCCCCCTGCACCAGGGCAGCCTTGGACTTGGCTGTTCCAACTCGATATTGCGAACAAACCGATATGATCCATATTATTATTGACGACACAAATATCGTTTTATTTATCTATTTCCATTCTCCGCTTCGCACAATATCCCACATATCATCTCTCAATATTGGGACTTGGAAGATAAGCCTTTCACTGCTTTGATATTGGTCGGTAGGTTGTAATAATTTCCATCGATTGAATTAGTAACTTGGATTCAACTAGTTAATAGGATGGGAAGGATAAAAGAACGCAATGGCCAAATAATCCCTGAAGCTTTTGCACCCCTGTGGCAGTTCGAAATTAATCAACCCCCAACAAATAATCAGCACAATGATATCAAACAAGGCAAAAAGTTAGGGCGATCATACGAAAGTGGATTACCTGAAATGAAGCATGGGTCAACGTAAGCCTACGTGCTAACCTTGGAATATTTCCGCGGTTCTTTTACTAAATGTATATACCTACCTACATAGTTAGCAATGATACATGATACCTAGCAAGCGGATCCCGTGAGCTATATATTAGTGGGGCATTCGTACGGTATAATCGTTAGGCAGCCCTATTCTGCTCTCGTCGTTTCTCGGTCATTTCACCTGGCATTGTGAAAGGAAATGGTAGTTGCCTAGGACTTATAAATAGCAAACTACAAAGCATCAAGGGTAAGGGAATTTATGAAGCAGGTTATTACAATGTGGATATCTTGTTCAAAAGTACGGAGTACACATAGCAAAATTGCGTTATTGGACCAAACCTGTCTAAGGGTTCACTTTGGTTCAGCCCCCTGGACGCCACGTTACATCGTCTACGGAGTACGGGCTGTGGTGTCCCCGGATGTTAGAATTTTTGTAGTAGTCCAATTTGCCTTAGATGCTTTAAATTTTATTAACCTTGGAAATAGTCCTATATTAGTGATGGGAATTGCCTACCTCAGCCCTAAAATCTTGGAACATTTCGTGGGGAAACGTCGCCAAGTTTTGTTAAGCCTTAAATACTCAAGCCAGCTCGCTTGGCAAAGCTTGGCCGGTTGCTTAGTATGAGCCGCATGACATCCATGGATGGGGGATGGCGACGGCCTCCGTAATCCACGTGTTTGGAGTTAAATGGCTTCAATAATTATTTTGCCTTTGAGTAAGAGTACGAACACATATTTTGCAAATCGTGCACCCGAGTCAACTTATAATATGTTCCGATTCATGAGATGTAAAGCCGAAGAATAATGCGCAATCCATGTGAAGCCATAAAGCACCCACAATACCAGTGATCGCCCCCCCCCCCCCCCCCCCCCCCTGTTCGGGGATCGCAATAGAGCCATCGTAGCCAAAAGTCTCAAACTATAAACGATCACTGCAAGTGCATATCATAAAAGTGCCTCATCCGCTTCCATACGTCAATGAGATGTTTCCTCTCGGCAATCACATGTCCTTCTCGAGGATAAGTCACCATCTCGACCGGCAGATCGTTGTGGACACACGCCCGGTAAAATGCAATAGCCTGTGACAAGGGCACACGCACGTCATTCTCACCATGAAGAATCAAGACGGGTGTCTTCACATTACGCATGTTCCACAATGCGCTTCCCCGTCGACCGTTCGTTTTTCGTATCCATTTTTTCGACGTTTTCGAATCCGAATCACCCACCTCTTCATCAGGTACTACATTCACATCCACATCCCATGGCGCACCGCCAGCCAGATCAGCCTCAGACCAGTATGCATCGCTCGTCATTGTCATTAGGTCCCAATCCACAATACCCGCGCCACATACGGCTCCTCGGAATTGAAAATCCTCGCGAGTGACTGCGAAATATGATAAAAAGCCGCCTTGTGACCACCCGCCTATCGCCACACGCGAAGGGTGAACGAGACCCTTCTCAATGCAGTTTCGAAGAATGTCGATACAATCTGTGTAGTCAACTGTTCCCATCCCTCCATGAGCATATGTAGCGTGCTTTTCACCTCTTCCACTCCCGCCACGGTAGTTTGGACAGAGAACAGCGTATCCGGCTGAGACCAGCAGTGGAACCTCGAGAAAGTGACAGACAGAAAAAGCAACAGTTATACGATAGTATGGCCCTCCGTGTGGGATGACAATGGTAGGGAGGGGTCCATCTTCTGCTTTGTATTTGGAAGGAACGTATATAATGCCGTCAAGTGAATACCCATCTGACGCGGTCGCCGAGATAGAGCAAGCCTTGGATATTTTGAGGGCGGCAATGGAAGAATTGTGATCTGACAGCTTGACTGTACCTTCGGATTCAGTGATGGAAAAAACTTCCTCGGGGTTCGACCCGTCGCCTTTGGTGATCGCAATGACGGTATTTTTCGCAGTCCTGGAGATACCGAATGAGGCAATCTGATACCCTCCAGAATGGACTTGGGTATGGTTGCCATCATCGATCAAAAAAAGCTCATCGTGAAGATTGTGTTGAACGCAGTAAGCGAGGAAAGATCCATTTTTCCGAATACTGGTGCAACAGCTGTCTTTGGATTCCCGCCGTATATATGAGCCATCTTCAATACCAACCCGGTACAGCGACATGGAAGTTGACTCGCGTGTCGGCACGACGCCTGCGATGAAGTAGATGCCAGAATTTCCCCATTCAACCTGGCCAATTGGACCCGGGAATTCAATGACAGCGTTGGACTTTGCTCCGAGGAGAGATGCAATGCATATCTTTGCACCGTAGAACCCAGCAGAGTTCATGTCTGGCCCTTTATGCTCGATATAGCTAATTTGTTTTGAGTCAGGACTCCAAGAGAAGTCATGCACATGTCGATCGCCACAGACAATTGTCTGGATCTGTCTTGTCGCTACATGGACAACTTTCAGGCGGTGATGTTCCAAATTCTCTCCCCACACCGTGGCATCGTCTTTTGCTTTCTCCTTGCGGACCTGTTCGTCCATCTTCTCATCTGCGCTGGTAAATGCAATATACGCACCGTTGGGACTCCATTCGAATGCCGCAATAGGTTTCTCATTACCGTCAGGTGTGATGGGGTATGGTTCACCTCCATCTACTTGCATCACATATATGGTCGAGGTCTTACCCAGGTGGCCCCGATCAGATTTGAATGCAAGAGAAGTTCCATCTGGAGACCACTGTGGCTGTTCATCTTTGAACAAGCCGGAGGTAAATTGACGAGTACTTTTTTCTTTGCCAACCTCGGCTATCCAGATTGAGGAGGTGGCATTTTCACCCTTCTTGCTGAAATGTTCTAGTTTGTAGACGATCTTAGCGGCATCAGGAGAAATGCGAAGATCTCTGGGGACTTGGAGGTCGGCTAGGGCTTCCAGGCTCAATTTAGCCTTGTGATCTGGGTTGGTTACCATTGTGAATGCTGAGACGTGAAAGAGGTAAGAGGTAAGAGGGGAGAAGTGAGAAGTGAGAGGTAACAGGTGAGAGGTGAGTCATAATTATATCCTTGTCCTTTTGTCGGAGTCCGATAACCCCGATACTAATGGGGGCTATTTTGATTCAACGGGGAGATCCAATTAAATTGATCCATTCCAAGCCTTTCTTTTCGCCTCCAAATCGGGTTCGTCAGCTCATCTTCATGATATTCTCAAATAACTCTCACACGAGTACTCGGCCACGTATGCGGCCTCTGTCCTTCACGACGTAGGATGTTGATACTCTGATTTGTCTGGCTCAAGATGATATACGGGTCGTGATATTTAATATCACACTCTGGTGTTCTTTTTGTATGACTTTTAAGGTGTCTTGTTAGATTGTGGTGTTATAGCCGTAAAAAAATAACAATTAGCTGTGTACAGAGATACTGCCAGGAGTGGAATAGAGTAATAGATATGAGCGTTGAGCTTCCTCTATATCCTGGGCTAAAACCTACTAGGACAAGAGGAATAGAGGCCTTATTCATTGCACTACTAGCTATTTGGCTAGCTGCTGGTTTTCGCATGAACTCATGGCTCTTGCGCCGCCCATACCGAAGTTGCCACGTTGATCAGGCGCTGCTTCTCAAGCCGAATGTCGGTCTCTCTCGGAATATCCGGGGATCGTCGGGAAATGTATTCGAAGGGTATCGTAATTTGGTACTGGGAGACAGTGGTCTTATCACCAGACTTTTCGATCACGCAGGATTGTGTGACATGGGGACGTTGGACACCCGAGTCCCATTCCCAGCTATCAATTTTAAGCCGGGGCATCCTCCGGTTGACTTTCACAGTGATGGCCATATTTGCCTCCCCTCTGACGGGATCCACCCACATTATTGCGTCTTTGCGCAATTTCGTTTCAGACTCGGAAACTCCAACCTCCACGACTACCCCGGGTCGTTTGGGAACACCACGAGTGTGCCGAATTGGGTCCCAGCCCCCATCTGGCTGCTTGACGTTTCCGTTGCCGACGGGAATGTTCACTCCTCCATATACTTGAATTGCTTGGTCAAGCTCCATGGGTAGCAAAGCATTTAGCAACACTTTAATTCAACAACTTTCAACTTCCTTGAGCCGACTCAACTGGGGCTAATGATTTCAAGTTCCACCAACATGGGCGACACAGTTCGAACCGACGTTCTTATCGTCGGGGCCGGTCCGGCAGGGTATGTTGCTATATCCGCTGTGATCCCTGCAAAATCATTGACGTTCGTCGCATAGATTAATGGCTGCCGCATGGATGGCTCAGATGGGTGTGCAAGCGATGATAATTGACCAAAAGTCGCATCACACGCGATGTGGTCGCGCCGACGGGCTAGAAAGCCGAACATTGGAAATCCTAGATAGCTTTGGCCTTGCAGACAGGGTCTGGGCAGAAGCAAACCATACGGTAGAAATTGCCTTATGGGTAAGTGATCTTCTTCATACCACGGTTGTTCGAGGTAGATTATGGTCAGCATATATCTGACTCTTTGGTTTAGGGTGGCACAGTCGACGGAAAGCTCCAAAGACAGAGCGAGCGACACTGCTAATTCACAGCCTGTTCACAGCCCGGATGGTCACGATTCCATGAATCCACGCTCAGCCAGGCCAAAGTGGAAGAATATCTCATGGGATATGTCCGGGGCCGTGGGAACGTTGAGGTCAGACGAGAGACGACCCCGACCACTTTAGAGATCGATGACCACAGCAAGTTTCCGATTCGCATGAATCTGGAGAGCGTGGCTCATTTGCCGAAGTCCCATTTCAATGGCATGGACACCTCCGGCAGTGATACGAGCAGCGAGCCACATTCGGATGATTCCGGATATGTAGGGATGGACACCGTGGTAGAAGCCAAATATATCGTGGGATGTGACGGAGCGCGCAGCTGGCTCAGGAAACAACTCGGGCTCCGACTCGAGGGAGAAAGCTCGAGTGACTCTTGGGGGTTTTGGATATTATCCCCCTCACTAACTTCCGTGGGTTCTGCCCTGTTGGATATCTCATTCCGCTTTGCTAAAAGAAAGTGAACTGTGTGCAGCCGATATACGGAAACGGTCCATCGTAAAGACAAAGCACGGAACTCTCATGGTGATCCCGCGGGAGAGAAAGCTTGTCCGTATCTACGTTGAGCTCCACTCAGACGTGGCCACACGATACAGGGAAGAACAAGACAGCGAGGTCCTCATGGATGAGGTTGAGAAGATCATGCGGCCGTATATGATGAAGACGAAACATATCGACTGGTCCACGGCATACACGGTACGCACATCTGCAGCATCCGCCATATACTGCGTCATCCCGAAAGCTAACAAATACTTTTAGGTTGGCCAGCGGGTCTGTCGAAAAATTGGGCTTCATAACCGCATCTTTCTTGCCGGTGATGCGATCCACACGCATTCCCCCAAGGCAGGCCAAGGAATGAACGTAAGCATGCAGGATACGTTCAACCTCGGCTGGAAACTCGCCTCAGTCATCCAAGGTACCCTACACCCTCAAATCCTCGAGACATACCAACAAGAGAGGCTACCTGTGGCCGAACGATTGATCGCACTTGACCAGCGGATCTGCCGTGGAATGCGCAGCCTCAGGGATGCGGACGGTGAAACAAACCTCAGTCGCTTCGATGAGGACCACAAGCGAGTAATGGAGGAAGAGAACTTTAAAGGCTCTATTATCGGGGAAGACTGGTAGATATATTGTTTGAGTGTTTTGTAGATTTTTCAACTGCTTATATATTAGAAGATCAATTACTTATCTCTAAAGGCTAACTGTGTTATTTCCGTAAATATATGTAGTGTAGTGTAGGTACGATGTAGATGTCCGACGTCAAGAACCGTTCAGCCCGCCACCGCCTCTGATTGGCCCAAACCCAACCCCAAACCACGACAAGAGAACCTCTCTCAATTTTCAATCAACACCACAACCCACCACACAAAGCCAAATATTACTATCCACTCAGTCGCGCATCGCACTTCAACTCCAAAAAAGGGAACGAAACCTCCACATCGACGCCAACACATAAGACCGATCGACCACCGCCCCTCTTACTCCGCACGCCGCGCACGCCGCACACGCCTACCATCTCCGCTAGGCCCAATACCTCTACGAACAACACGCCACACCACCAAAAGAGGAGACTCTGAATAGTCCCATCCCATCCCCAACACCAGCGCCGCAAGGATGGCGGGCGACGAGTACTCCGTCGGCGGCGGCAAGCTCAAGTTGAAGGGGAGTAAAGTCAGCGGAGGACGGATAGAGAAGAAAAAGAAGAAGAGCACGAAGAAAAAGGAGGGGGATGCGACACAGCCAAAGCCGGAGTCAACGTCTGGTACGGAACGGCCAGAAAATGGAAAGGATGAGGGTGTGAGGTCTGAGGAAGACAGAGATAAGGAGTGGGATGCGCCTGGGAAGACTGAGGCCGAAAAGAAAGCCGAGGAGATTCGACGGAAACGGGTATGTTTGTCTCTTTACTTTACTTTCTTTTTCTTGGTCTCTTTGTCGGGCTCGGGCTCTTTCTACTTCGGCTTTGTTGTACAGAGAAACTGACTTTTCGGGACAGTTGCATGAGCGGCTCCAGCGCGAAGGTGTCAAAACTCATAAGGAGCGTGTGGAGGAGTTGAACAAGTATCTCAGTCGGCTCAGTGAACATCATGATATGTATGTCTTACTCTTTATTACTCTTTATACCTTTGTTCGATTTCTTTGGGCATTCAAGAACTATAAGCTGACTTGTTAAATAGGCCGAAGATTGGACCGGGCTAAATGGGTTCTACGGTGTTTCAAATATGTTTCAGAGCGATCACACAATTTTAGTTCAAGAATACCATATCTGTATTTGTACTCAATACGTTTCTGTCCAACGGTAGTAATGGCAGTCAAGAATCTGCATTATTTCAGATATGGCGGATGAGCTACCCAAGGTACTCCGCCATAAGTATATCTGTCATGTGATAATAAAGGGGTTCAAGATTTCCAGAGATATGTATAGTTCATGGCTAAAATGACCCAGAAGAGCTCTATTTAGCAGTCCCCGAAAAGAGAAGAGGCATGCCCAAAATGCGAGACAGCAACAGTGGCAGAAGTAGACAAGTAGATAGGTGGTAAATATCGAAAGATCGGAAGAAAGATGTCAACACCAAGAACAACGCCATGCAAATGAAGACCGAAGCCTCAAACCCAAACAAGCCGTAGCCAAAAAAAAAAAAAAACAAAACGAATCCGATCTAGATATAGATCACAAACAACCAGATAAAGGAAAGACGAATCCCAATCCCCGGAAAATCAAAGAGAAGAGTAAGAAAGAGTAAAAACGAAACACCGCGCTAAATCCAAGATCACCGCAGAGGCACGCAAGAAAGGGAAGAATCGGGTCGAACCGAATCGAATCGAAGCCAAGCCTAGCAGGGGTAGCACCTGACCGACCGAGGCAGGCAGATAAGATAGGGGGGTGAGGAGGCGAGACGGCCATAGCCTACATCGACTAGGCTAGGTCATCCTCAGGGGATGGCGCCATCCGATTTCCCCCTTTGTTCAGCCGAGAGAAAAAAGCTCAGAAACAGCGGCTATTTCTCATTCTGTTTGTAGTGTCCCTGTTCTCATACGCCCTTGACAACAACGGTACGTTCGCTGTTCAGTTTATCGGCGTTGCGGGCGTGTGATTCTTTCTTGCAGTCTTCCAGTCCGGTGCAGGAGTGGGCTTCCAGCATGCGGTGCTTGGAGCAGAAGTGGCCGGCGCAGAAGCTGCAGTCACCGACGATACGCTGGGCGGCTTCCTTGCACTCCTTGAAGTTGCAACGGGGCTTGCGGGGCGCCATTGTGGTTGGGATTGTTGGGGGTGGAGTCGGTTTAGAGAGAGGGGGTGGTATAGAGGTACTTCTGCGGAAGAGAGGGGGAGAAATAGGGAGTAGAAGCAGGTTGATAGCGAGACGCTGAGGAGAGGGTTTGAGATAGGCGCCGTTAAGTGCGGAGGCGGGGAAAGAGAGAATCCAAGTAGAGGAAAGTTGTAAAAAGGGGAGGAAGGGAAAGAGGACCAGCACAACCAGCCTATATATAGGGTAATCGGAAGACACGGGAGAAAGCCAAAGAAACAGACTTCTAACCAGAGACGGGGCTGACTCAGTGAGGCGACAGTGACGGAATCGAGAAGTGGAGTTGCCCAAAGTTATGCTGTTGGGGCTAGGCGATTTGGGATGGGCTTAGTGGATTTTAGTCCATTTTTAGTGGATTTTAAGTGATTTAATAGAATTATTACAATTAATTGGTCTTGATATTGGACATTATTATATATTATTTACAATATTCGACCCAGTTAGGTGATTTTAAACAAACTATACCCTTGGAAGGCGAATAGGACCCCCTATCCTTTGACTGGACCGATATACTCTATATTACTTAAAGACTTTTTAAAGATTTTTTAAAAACTTTTTTTTTTCGATCTCTTTCTTCTTTCATTTTTCGTTTTTTTTTTCTCTTTTGACTTTACCGGATTCTTCTGCATACCCACGCGGACGTATCACCCAGACGCTTGGTCTCGGGCCCAATGATCGGAATGTTGAATTGCCCGTGCATTCAAGGGCGCACCTTCACGTGATGATTCAGGAGTCAGTGTGTACGAAAACTAAAGTCTCTCACTAACTCACTAACTCTGTTAAGTTAGGAGTAATTAACCGTAACTCCTAACTAGGGTTGAATTAGACTTGGAAGAGAACCAAATATCGGTCAGCCGTTTTACCGCGCCACCAAAGTGGCAAGATGTTCACCCGGACTTCTCCCACTGCGGTACTCCAGGGACTTATCTTTTACTATATCATACAGAATATGGAGTACATAATGCCCAATGATACCACTCAATGCAATGCAAGAGGGAGGGAAAGAAAAGACATGCAAGTGGACGAAAGGAGCTATGACCTCTGCAGCGAGTGAACCGTAGCGAGTGAACTGCCTGCGATACAAATCGACGAGTCGCCTGAGCCAAGCCCGCCTAGGTCGTCGGATGATCCGCGTGGAGCTATTGCATCGGTAATAGCATATGCAGTACGGAGTACGTGTGATGCTATCTGTATACATTTCCTGGGTTAGGCCTAAAGTGAGGGCCGATCCCGCTACCCAATTTCACCGTCTCTCTCCACATATCCTCCACCGTCACCTTAGGTAGTAGGATACTACTCCGTATCTGCCCACGGATCCCTCTCAGACACACGCTAAACGGTACAAATCAGAATCCTACCACGTTGACACGCTCTATACGGGCTACGTGTTCGTGGTCAATTTTAAATAGCGACTAGCGTGGATTGGGTTCATGATATGTCCACTGGTAAGGTTTGAGAACGGGGAGAGACAAAAAAAAAAGGGAAAATGTAAATGTGAATATGAATAAAAACCCGTAAACGCCGCACCGATGATGCGCTCAAACCCCCTTGCCCTGCCCAAATAGCAAAAGAGAAAAAAAAAAAGTAAGAAAAGGGCGAGGAATGAAATCTCCGCATCTCATATCATACTCCAAGCTCGTTTGCCTTGCCTGCATCTGGATCCAGATAATCCTCTCGCTCGGCTGCCTCGTACTCACCGATCAGATCCATCACAACCGCACGTGCCTCGTCAAATTCGCCAAGTCCGTCAGCAAATGGCGCTTCCTTCTTATATGAGTCCAAGAAGGCATTGCGCTTGCGGAGCATGTCATAGTGCTTCACAATGCGCTTGAATAGGGTCGCGACAGAGGTGTGGTTAGCCAACATCAGCCCACTGACGCGGTGCCCGGTTTCCTCGATATACGGGGATTTTTTCGTTAGAGCAACCTGGATACTGGCAGGGCCCCAGGGGATGAAAGAAGCGAGGCGACGCTCCCGGATACGTAGCAGCGACTTGTGCACGTCGGTCGGGTCGGCTTCGCCCTGGATGATGTTGAGGATGCTGATGTAGCAGCTGGACTTGCTGGGGTTGACGGAGACCATGCGGTTCTTGGGCTGTAGAAGGCGACGCATAACGTCTAGCACGGTTGTCTTTCGCACTGTCCTGGCTTGCTCGATGTTGGCGCCCGTGAATGGTGTGTATGATGTGAGAAGGAAGTGGCTGCGTGGGGTAGGGATGAGCGAGGCGATGATCCCGGCGAGATCGTTGTGCATGTATCCAGGGTATCGTAGCGTGGTTGTAGATGCGGACATCACCGTTGAAACGAGCTGGTTGGTTTGGTGGAACGAGGGCTCTTGAACGTGGAGCCGATCAGCGACAATTCGTGACAGAGCACCATTGTCGAGGACTACCACAGAGTCGGCATCTTGGGTCAATCGTCGCATGGCAAGCAAACTGTTGTAAGGGTTGACGACGACATCGGACTGTGTGTCCGGGAAAACAGAGTAGGTTTGGATGAGTTTCTTCGGGAATCGATCGTTCATGCGCTCTAAAATGAAACTTCCCAGTCCGGAGCCTGTTCCTCCTGCGATCGAATGTAGAAGCATAAATCCCTCTAGTGAGTCACTTCCGTCTGCTTCGCGGTCGATCATATCGAAAATCTCCTCTTGTACGCCCTCGCCTGCAGCATATCCAGTACCCCAATTGTTTCCAGCTCCGATACCTTGTTGTCCGACGAAGAAGTTCTCGGGGTTGTAAATATTCTTGTAAGGGCCAGTCTGGATGGCGTTGAGGACCTGAAAATAACCTGTATGTTAATCATCTTGTGTCGGTGTGATATATCGGTGAAGGATAGCATACCCTGGGTTCTAAGTCGAGGAGAATCGCTCGAGGGATGTACCTTGTGTCGTCACTCTGCCCACGTCTGTTAGCTAGTGTTCTTGCGATGCCACCGAGCTGGTAATGTGCTCTTCCAAGCTTCCTATACACACCTGGTAGAAGAAGACATCCTTGCGATCACCGGCCGCCCCGTCAGTCGCATGCTCTTCCAGGTTTCCATCTGCGCTGATCCCGTGCTCCTGGCAAAGCTGCTGCCAGAACTGACTGCCGACTAGATACAGCGAATGTTAGCGACGTGAACTATATGTCCTCGTGCTCCGTTCAAAAGAATAGGATCAAGGGTCTCGTGGAATGGATCGCGGAGTTGAGCCACATACCGTTGTTGCCGCACTGGCCGGCTTGGATTGTGATGATTTCTCTGCAATTGCCACCAATATTAGCATCGGTATTCAAACTGGAGAGAGAGTCTTCAATTATTATTGAGTCGACAGAATGAACAAACCTTGGCATCTTTTCTTCGCAGAAGCCGTCGAGTGTTGCTCGTTAACGCGTATCGCGTTCACGCGGGGAACTTTTTGGCCGATATTTTTGCCTCAGGCAGAAGCTCTTGCTACCCTATGTGTTGGACAGCAACAACGTTTTAATGGCCTGTGAAATAAATTTGTCCCAGAATGAAAGTTGATTAACGTAATGTGATGTTTATATGCTTTTGAATCCGCCCAGCTATGCTAAAATTTTTGATAGGCCGTCTTCCCCAAGTGATCTATCTGATTGCCCAACCGTCACCCTGGACCACTATATCACTCAAAATCCTGCCTTCAAGGCTGTAATGAGGTTTCCAGCACCGGCAACTACGCCATCGACGATTCGTACCCGTTGGCCTTCCGGGTATCCATATTCCTGAGTACATCCCTCCCGTACCGCTTCCTCCATGCCAGCCATACCTGCACAGCCCAGACAGACAACCTTAACACGAGATGCCGAGTTCCGAAGCAGGTTGCGGGTAGCATCGATGATCCTCCGTCGAACCTCCTCTGGTTCTGTGGTGTGGAGTTCGACTGCCGTCAGACCTGTGGTCTCGACGCCTGAAAAGTGCATGGAGCTTCCGTCCTCATAGTCGTAACCCAGCGCTCCCTGAACGGCATTGGTGAGCTCCTCCTTCCACGCGGAGCCAGTGGTCACAATGCCTAAGCTACCTTTCTCTTGGTACTTTTGTAGTTTCTCTGTTGGATTGATTGGTTCTTGCAATGCGAAACCACTAACCAAGGAGAACGCAGCTGTGATGGATGCTTCAAATATTCCAGTGACATATTTGTTTCTCGTCGAGCTCGCTTCTTCGCTTGCCGCGATATCCTCCCTGAGCCTGCCGACGAATGGATGCGCAGAGTAACACGCTACAAGAAACGCGTCATAATGGCCGATAAACTCTCGTACGGGCCAACAATTCAATGCCGACTTGCACGATTCTTCGGCGTTATTGATGCTGGCGATTGGCTCAATTTCGACTCCGTCGATTTCCATGGTGGAGTCTGGAGCAGTGAAGTACTCGAAGTGTACATCTTGGTAGTTCATGCTGGCTAATATGGGCTTCAGGGCTTCGGTCATGTGCGTTGAGGTATTGGGATTGATGATCAATATGCTGTAATTCCGTTCGCCTTTCCTCGGATCCAGCTGAATGATTTCGTTTGTGCCATATCGCGGCTCAAGAGCGGGACTCATCTTTGGAACAATAAGGTGAATTGAATAGACAACAGGAAGCACAGTTGTTTGCTCTTCCGGAAGAAATTAATCCCCGCGGAGACTGCGATGAGCTCCGTTATCTGTTATCGGGATCCTCCGCAACCCCGCTCCTAGGAGCTTAGCGGACTATTTCTTTAAAAGGCCTATCTATGGGTTATGATGTATGTACATTGGGTGGCTTCAGGTACTACTCGCCGAGGGAGATAAGCTTCTTAGTATATTGACTTATCCTTGCAAAAAATTCTTGGAATTTATTCGTTCGAAGGTTATCAATTGATTATATGGCTTACAAATTCAGAGTTCCTTGGGCCGGCTCCAGAGCATAGTATAAAAGAACCACTCCACACAATAGCCCCGCCATTCCTCGCACGCCATCATACTTTCAACACACCTCATATACGCGGAACAAAATCCAATTCCCATCATGCCTCTGATCGCACAGAACCCCCAGCCGAGAGTGATTCTCGGGTTGATGACCTTTGGCCCAACCGAGGCCAAGGGTGCTCGGATCACTTCGTTGAATGAGTACAACAAATGTCTTGATTACTTCCAGCAGCAAGGGTTCAATGAAGTCGACACCGCCCGTATCTATATCGACGGAGAACAGGAAGCATTCACAGCCAAGGCGAACTGGAAGGAGCGTGGACTGACTCTGGCCACGAAATGGTACCCGCATAAGCCCGGCTTCCACAAGCCGGAGGTCGTGCGTGAGCAACTGGAGCTTTCTCTTAAGGAGTTGCAAACCGACACAGTCGATATTTTCTATCTGCATGCAGCAGATCGCGCCACTCCGTTCGCTGAAACTCTTGAGGTTGTTAACCAGCTGCACAAGGAGGGCAAGTTTGTACAGTTTGGTCTCAGCAACTTCACAGCCTTTGAAGTGGCGGAGATTTCCATCCTGTGTGCTGAGAGGGGATGGGTCCGTCCCACCATTTACCAGGCCATGTATAACGCCATTAGTATGTGGTGCCCTTTCTCTTGCTTTCGACATATGGGATCATGGCCATTCAGCTGACACGATTGATAGCACGCAACATCGAGACTGAACTCGTCCCTGCCTGTCACCGGTACGGTCTCGATATTGTCATTTACAACCCGCTTGCCGGTGGTCTTTTCTCCGGAAAATACAAGTCACAAGATATCCCCGCCGAAGGCAGATACAGCGACTCGAGTTCTACCGGAACAAATTATCGCAAACGTTACTTCAGAGATGCCACCTTCGAAGCTCTGAGTATCATTGAACCTGTCGTAGAGAAACACGGTCTCACACTTCTGGAGACGGCTCTGCGCTGGGTCCGCCATCACTCTGCTTTGAGAATCGATAATGGCGGTCGTGATGGAGTCTTGGTGGGAGTCAGCAGCTTCGCACAGCTTGAGACTAACCTTGCGGATCTCCAGAAGGGTCCGCTCCCGGAAGAGGTCGTGCAGGCTTTGGATCAGGCTTGGCTGGTTGCCAAGGCCAATTCTCCCAATTACTGGCACCTTGATCTGAAGTATACTTATGATACCCAGAAAGCGATATTTGGGCCCAAGGAGTGAGGCAGAGGGGAATATCAAAGGTCTTTCATAGGACCATTGTACATGAATGGTAACTAGTGAAAACAAATGACAATTCGAGGAACTTTTAAAGCTACTAATATAGTCCAACATTTCTATCATACTTAGGACATGGGAGCTGGGATGAGACCAAACATTCGATAATCGTGGTCAGATGCTCTTGTCCATCACTAGGGCAATACCGTACATCGCAGGTATATCTTTTGGTCTAATTTCAGCACTCCAGCGGGGGCATCTCCTGCCTCCAAATCCTAAAATAGCCGAATGACATAGTTGCATACGCTAACTCTAATCCGGTATAGCGTGCGCCCGATCGAGATCACGTGCAGTAACAGGGGTCCACAAGTGGATGATGACACCTGAAGACGGTCATTTTGTTACGCCTCATTGGATTTCCCGATCGTCTTCAACCTAGGTGTTTCTGCTTTGATTCACATCCGATACAATAATCATTACCCAGTCTATTGAACCTACCCTTCAAACTACAACTATACAACTATTCCCGATCGGTTCCGAGTCGCATGTATCCTGTGAACGGCTGTGCAGCAGCGATTGAACACGTGGGAATAGACTCCATGGGTTACCTTTTCCGGGACAATAAACTATAGCCACATTATCTGCATCATCTGGACGGGTGGTCTTTCGATAGTCCACGCGTCAGCTCCTTCTCCTTATCTTTTCCCGCAATCGCAGTAAATCGGACAAGAACACCCCTGCCGGCGGTATTCATGTCGAGGTAGTTAAGCCGATTAGCACCTTCCCCCACCATCGCCGTTGTGGCTTCCGATAACATCGAGCTCTCCGAGCCCCGGGTAACCTCAACCCCGGACACAGTCCACGACTTCGACTCTGACGACGAGATGGTTGTCAATCGCCCCCCATTACACCGACCAACAGACGGCCGCTCGCAACAACCCCTTCTCAAAGATGACCGCCATCGCCGGTCCCACTCCCACTCGAGCATCGGGAATGCCGACGCCGAAGGCCGCCCTATGCTGCATGAAACCAGAAGGCCGACAATCCGGAGTAAAAGTCCGGAACGCGACGCTGCCAAAGCAACCCGGAAGAAATACCTGGTTGCATCGGGATTCCTCTTGCTCAGTCTGATTAGCTTCGTGGTCCAAACGGAAACCGCTTCATACATTCAAAATGAGTTGCACTGGAAGAAGCCCTATTGCATGCTGTAAGTCCGAGCGCAACGATGCCACCGACAAGCCCATGCGACACCCGCTTCCCGGAACACAAACGCTTACCATTTCCTTTCCCTACGCAGCTACATGACTCACGGGTCATGGTCCTTGCTCTGGCTGGTCCAGCTAGGTATCCTTCGGTTACAGAAACGGAAACTCACGTGGGATGCTTTCTGGCGGCGCCACGTCTTTTTCCTTCGCACCACTGCGCAGATGGTAGAATCCCAAGAAGTACATCTAAGCACTCGCTCGTCCAATCGATCTCCAGTCCCCTATATGCTGAAGACCACCGCCTTTGTAACTTCTGCTCTCACAGTCGCTGGAGGATCATGGTACGTGGCAGTCAACATGACCACTCCCAGCGACCTCACAGCAATTTACAACTGCTCGGCATTCTTCGCGTATGCTTTTTCGATTCCGCTATTGAAGGAAAAACTGCGGGTTGACAAGGTTTTTTCCGTGGCCGTGGCTACCATCGGCGTTATGGTCGTTGCCTATGGGGATGGGCCTAATAAGAAGGTCTCAAAAGGAGGCACGGATAACACCGGGGGGCAGAACAGATTGCTCGGAAACATCGTTATCGGCGTTGGAAGTATTCTCTATGGGCTTTACGAGGTGCTCTATAAACGCTTTGCCTGTCCTCCGGAAGGTACCAGCCCTGGCCGGGGTACAATCTTTGCCAATACTTTTGGCAGTCTAATCGGGGTTTTCACCCTGTTAGTACTATGGATCCCATTGCCATTTTTGCATTGGACGGGATGGGAGACATTTGAGTGGCCGACTGGTGAGGCAGCATGGATGCTGCTCATCTCCGTGGGTGCTAATGCTAGTAAGTACTAAATCAGCGTTTCAACACAGACACAGATGCTAACACCAAGATAGCATTCTCGGGCTCTTTCCTTGTGCTCATCTCCCTCACATCGCCCGTTCTGTCATCGGTGGCCGCTCTCCTTACCATTTTCCTCGTCGCTCTGGTGGACTGGTTCCGAACTGGAGACTCACTTTCTATGGCCTCTATCATCGGAGGCCTTTTGATTACGGTGGCATTTTTCATGTTGAGCTACAGCACGTATAGAGAGATGAACGAGGAGCGAAAGAAGCATCTCGAGAACGATGAGCTCGAGTCTGACAGCGATTCATAAATGTATCCCATGCATGGTATGTTTCGGGGTATACAGCGTTCGAATTAGTATTCAGCGTTTCTGACGTATAAAACTTCCATTTCTAACGTTATACTTGTTCAAGTATAACGTAATATACATACTATGATGCCTTCAAGGAAACGATAAGACATATTCAAGACATCTGAATAAGAAACCTGTAGATGTAAGAGTTTGGGGAAACCCTTAGGGTTGCCCCAGATTATGTGAATTCCATGGTTTAGCCTTCGATTTTATTGTATGAACCAGTCCATCTCAACAAAAACCAGACTGTGACATCATGAAATTAATTATTTTCTTTCCCCTTTTGTCTCGGGTATGTCCGAATGGGCTTTTCTTTACATAGAACCTTGGAAGGCATGGGTTTCCCGTGGATATCGGCATCCCGCATATCCGGACTTTGGAGATTAATACGTGTACGGAGTACTCTCGTATGGTTATACTATGTTGTATGTACGATGTAATTTCCTTTTGACTTGGCAATCGCATGGTCCGCGAATCAGATCCACTGCGCAAATTAATCTTCAATGATCATTTTAGGCTATTATACGGTGTACCTATCGGGTATTTAAGAGTTCTGATAAATTATATGAAGTAGAGAAGAACGGTGAGAAACAAGCGCGAACTACTCGATAGGTAAACTTTTAAAGGCGTGGTACAGATGCATATGCAGACCATTTCCAGATTCAAAGCCAGGATCTGCCGTTGCCGCCCCAATTGATTTCACGACGATCAGCCCCCCCACGACCCAATTGCCCCCAAACCCCCCGTCAAAGCCGCCATTGTTATTGGGTTAAACAAAGAAGAAAGTGGCCCACCAAACGCTAGGGGGTGAAATAATGTTTCAGAGCGCCAGGAGCGTCCGTTTGTGTTCGGTCTTTCACCCCCTGTGAAATGGCGCTAAGATATGTCTCGCGCCACTATTTATATCCGATCTGACTGACTCCGCAGCCAAGACAAGCAATAGAGAGTGAAAGTTCGGTTCCAAGTCTGACAATCTCCCGCCAATCCACATAGGAAATGGGCATGGGACTTTGTCGATAAGAATTTCATGTGTTCATATTCTTTCAAGGCCTAGCCTTGGCAATGAACACTCTCTCCCCGACATGGATATCATCCCCTTGACTTGCAGCCCCCCCCCCCCCCCCCAGCGTGGCGCACTATCCCTCTGGGACCCACCGGGTCAAGCGAGATTTGGATGGTCATTTAGGCCGAGTGATTGGCAGTGATAATACCCGCTTTTTTCTCCGGATGTGACTCCCTGTTGATTGGTGTCTTGAGGACCCCAGGATTGAAATAGGTGCCTTTTTTACAAGCACCGTACAAAGTACAGATGTAATGAACCACTCTTTTTTATGGGAGGAACGCTAACCTTGGAATTGAATACGGGTTATTCCGGTGGCAATCAAGTCATGACGTCCTCTACTTATGAATCTATTTGATTACATGTATTCAACAATGATAGTCTAGAGCACGACAGATATGGGGGATGAAAAGGTCACATTCCTCAAGAGAAAAACCTTCTTTTCCCTGTTCTTCTGGTTTTTTTGACAGATGTCACCTAATCTGGCATCTCCCCCGATATGTCATGTGTACCTGGAATACTGTACTGTGTATTATATCTAAAGATCTCCAGGGGAGAGAACTAAAGTACGAAGTACAAGGGATTTATTACCCTTTCTTCTTACATACATACTATGTATCGTATACACATACATATTTATATGTACTAAGAGAGGAAATAGGCAACTCCTAGGTATCTACCAATATAAGGTTGAAGCCCTGTATGTAATCTCGTTCCCAATAATTGACCCGTTGATTGGTTTGCCCCCCGTTCGGATGGCAACGGGTGATACCGTGTATGGTAATGAAGATACAGCCCCATCTAGGTTCCCATCCAGGTTCCCCTCCTGGATTTGTTGTTCTCTTTGGCTTCTTCTCTCTTCAACCTCTCTACGACCAACTTTTCCACCCTCCCCTCTTTGGCCTTCGTCGTGGCCGTCCGTTCATTTTCCATACTTTTGGATACCGCTGGTGGTCGCTTCAATTTGATCTCACTCGTTCCTTTTCTGCCTGGCGCGGATTCAATGACCCTCGCCCAAGGTGTTTAAACGTGACCTCCAGATTCCTAGGCTTTCTCGCTGAAGGGAAGTCGGTCTGGAGGTCTTCGCCCATCTGGATCTCATCGGGCTTTCGTCGTCACTCCGCTAAATTTCTTTATTACTGCATCCTTGTGTTTTTTTTTTCTTGCCGTCAATCATGGCTTCCATTTCACTTCCTCCGCAGTCCCAGGCGGGCTTCCCGCCACATTTTGACACCGCGAACCAGTCCGCCAGCCCCGATCGTCGCCAACACATGCAAACACCATTGCCTAATCCCCCATTTGTCTTTCCAGCACGGGACCCGGACTCCCCCAACACCCAATCGGAGACCCCTGAGCGCCGGGAACGTGCCGCATTGCCCGCATTCTCTTTTAATCCCGGATCAGAACAGCAGTCATCACACCTCTCAGCGCCGTCCTTGTCGAATCCTCGCGCGGGCGGACACCGTCGGCGACCAAGCGAGTTTGTTGGAACCGACCATTTGGTAGCACCGGAAACAGTTGGACCAGGTCACAAACGGGCGTCTTCTATGGCAGATCAACATCTTCCACCTCCAGGGCCTGGTGTGGGTAGGGGTCCTGGACGACGGGGCCATGCCCACCGCCGTTCGGCTGCGATCTCTAATGTCGACTTGAACGCTATCACCAAGGCACTTGGTCCCAATTCTAGCATGGCAAGCGCGCCTTCTACACCCGCCGACCCTAATCGCAAATCTGCGTCTGATATTCCTCCGCGACCGCTCTCTCAATCGGGTGTTAGCCTCGGCCGCCCTACGCCACCTGCGTCTCCTCAATTCCCCCCTGTGCCTCCTGTGCCTCCTGTGCCTCCCATTCCAGCTGTCATTCAAGCGGAAATGGCCTTGAATAACCAAGCCTCGAATGCCGAACGACCAGTCTCTGCTGCTTCGCATGGTAACTCGGATAGTATGGCGACAATCAAGGTGCAGCAAGAGGTGGAGAAGCCTACTTTCTCAGATAGGGCAACGCCAAGACCTGACTACAACCCAAAACCTCGACCAAAAACTGCCGATGCCTCTTTGGTGATGGATTTTATGCAGATGGACGACGACTCAGGATCCTCTATCAAACGTTCCCACTCAGCCGCTGGGCACTCCCGCTCCCGAAAGAGCAAATCAACACCGCATCTCGATTCGACTCTCTCGCCCGATGATATTGAGTCGACAGACAACTACCGACCTTCATTTTCCGACGATGGTTCCGATACATCTGGCGATGAAGCGACAGAGAACTCGTCTGACAACAAATCCCCTATCAAGTCGAAAAAGAAGAAGCAGAAGCGTGTTCGCTCTTGGGCCGGCCACATTTTAACCCGAACCAAGAGCAAAGGCAAGGGTAAACGCCATGCAAAGGCTGACACAAAAGAGGAGCCGCCTGTACCTCGCACTCTCGCACCTCGCCCCCTGCTCTTACTCGGACCAACTCAGGGACTGGATCGGTTTTAGACGTTGATTTTGATAATGACGATGTCGTTGTCATCCGAACTCCGACCAATCCGACAATGCCTCCTTCTGCCCTTGACCCCATTCAAAATAATTGTCAAACCGATGATGGTTGTTCTTTGCCTGCACAAACTCTAGAAACCTCGTGGAAACCGAGGAGTTTCTATGAACAGGGTGTTGGCCCACATGACAATGTACTAAGTAGCCCTATCATCGACCTCGATGCTGCACTTGGTCCTTTCAACACTCCCGACATGCGACCGGTGACCCAGGGTGCGCCCAACAACAACTTTTCGGTCGCAACCCAGAGGATGTACAGCGGCGGAAGACGGGGTGAATTTGTTGGCCCAGAGATGCGATACCATCGGCGCACGGAAAGTGCTCCAGCGATGCAACCATTCGACCGCACTGCTCTCGGCGCATTCCGTTTGGGTCCGACCTCAGCAGTAGAAACGCCCGATGTGTTTGACGAGGAGGAAGAGGATGCCTTCCTGGCTGCCTCCCAGTCACCCAAGGGCGAACGCCTTAAGGCGAACACGACATCGATCGACGACGCAGTTTTCTCGTCATCAGAGGACGATGTGAAATCCATACACAGCAATACGACCTCTGGCAGTAGTGATACTCTGACCCGTGCCCCTACCGGTAGCATCTCGTCTCAGAATGCTGGCTTAGGTATTCGACAAGGCGATAAACATCTGAACCAGGAACAGCCCGAGGAACGAAGTGCCCTTGAGCAGGTACACAATGCCGGCAATCCTTTCGCCAGCAAGCCTCGAACCCCTGTCGAAATTTTGAAGACAGAAGAACCTGCGCATAAGGTGATCGGACCTCCCAGTCCCGACATTTCTCCTCGCTTCTTAGCTATCGACAAGCGCCCAGCGACGTCACCCATTGAGCTGCTACCTAACATTCCACCATTCGCGTTACAACCCGGGGTCTCTCCGTCTGACTCGTCTTTCCCGTCTCCGGATGCTCCGCGGTCAATTGCGGCATCCTCGATGACCGACCGGAACCTCTCCAGTCACTCGTATCATCATCTTCCTTCGGCCGAATATCCTTACGCATCGGTTGAAGATGTTCCCTCTTTGACCAGCAGTGCATCGACCATGACCAATACTCTGAATCGTTTCTCGGCTGCTTCGTTCTTCCCCCGTGGACGTCTTTCTACCGACCGCGCCGCGTCCTTCTCAGCGGCTGGTACCAGACGCACCAGCCAGGCTAACGCCTCCAAACGCTCTAGTCTAGCCAGCCTTTCCAAGCTGGTCGGTGGTGCCCATTCTGAGCGGAGCAAGCTCAACCAGGAGGAGAAACCACCTAGCAACGCGTCAGATAAAACGAAGAAGAAGGGCCGTCGTCTCAGCCGAATGATGCACTTCTGGAAACCCAAGGACAAAGAAAAGTCATCCAATGAGGCGGCACCAGCAAACGAACGGCCGCAGTCGTAGGGGCGCAGTGCGCATGCTTTTGATATTTTTTCACTTCGATTTACGGCGCAACCTCGGCATAGCGACATCCTGGCAATTATTTTGAGGCATCCCATTTCTCCCCTTGCTTTTTTTTTTCTTCCCCACTTTCGACAGCGTGGGCGTCTTCTTTCACCCGATTTGTACATATTGTGTTTCGTTCAGCTTTCCTGTGGATTCTTTTTCTCCCATCTTCATCGGCGGTTCTATTTTTGCGTCTTCCACCAAGACGCTCATTACGAATTTCTTTACCTCTTAAGGCGTTCTTGTCTTGAGTATGATCTATCCTTTTTCTTGTCAATCCTTATGTCCCGGTGTGAGTGACGCACGGATTTATTGACTTTCTCTACGATCATTGCTCCTCTGCGGGCTTTTTTCTAACCATTTTTGTTCTGGTTTTGCCGAAGGCCCTTGGCCTGGAATATCATTCGTCCCCATTGGAACTTCCATTGGGTCCCCTTTTTTTCATACCTGGGACGTGGCTCTGTGTATCTATTGTGTGGCTTTGGTGTCTGCACTGCTTAGGTGTCATTCGCCAAGAATTTGTCTCTGTCCGATTACACAAATAGCAGATAATCAAACCAGTCTCTCCAATTGCATATCATAGTCCTTCCAATATTTGTGAAGATTTATGTTGCAAGTTTATGTAGTTCTAGGCTCAATTTCTTCTAATAAATACCGAATAGCATCAAACCAAGCCTTAAATATACTTGCTTCTCTCTCAGCCCTCCTTATGATATAGTATCATCTAAGACAAAAGGACATCATTCCAGAGTCCAAAGCTACAAACGAAAAATCACCACACGGTCGACCGAGAAAACTCCCATCCCGCCATAAGCTCCAATTGCGCAAGGTGAATCTTTTGATCCTCCGTGTCCTCAAAGTACGCCTGAGCAGCCATGCGCCCATGTTCATCAGGATTCCCAAAATAAGCAGAATCAACCTTGCACCGCGTATACGCATCAGGAAGCGTCCCCTCATTTAAGAACGCACGCAGATGCTTCGCAACACAGACCGAACCCACAGCAATAGAACAATGTCCATACCCCTCAACCTCCACAATCCGCGATCCAGCAAAAGCCTCATTAGCCGCGCGCGCCGACACAAGCGGACATATAGGGTCGTAGGTAGTCGAGAGGATTAACAGCGGATGCGCGGTCTCCACACCTCGTCGTGGCACATACGTATGCGTCCTCGGCACCGCCCATTGCTGTTTCTGGTAGTATATTGGGAGGAATGCTGGTCTGAAGAGACTCTGGTTGAGCCAGGGTATGATCTGTGCGAGAAGCGGGTCTTTGCCCTGGGGCCAGTGGAGTGGGCCTGTGCGGCCGTCGTTTAGTTCGACGAAGCTGGGGGACTCGTCTGTTCGTTCTACTGCCGTGTTGTAGGCTAGGAAGGCGGGTGTTGCGTTTCCTTGAAGTAGACTGTAGAGGTTCTGTGCGAGGGACGACCACAGTGGAGGTTTGTATAATGCGGTAAATACACCGTTATACCAGACTTCTTCGTAGGTTAGAATTCCGTAGACGGTGTTGTTGATGTATACGTCGAGAGGCTGATGCCGGAGCTGGTCTAGAGACGAGAGGACCTTTTCGCGTAACTCCTCTTTCGACGTTGCTAGTGAGGCGAGCGCGCAGCTGCCAGCATCGGCTTTCATGCATTCGTCAAAGAACCCGTCGAACACGTTCTCCGTGTCGGTGAGATCTTCGGCTAAACCAACGCCCTCGTACCACTCGAACTGGTTCAGGACTCCGTCGATAACCACGCGCTTCGATCGTTCGGGGAAGAGCCCCGCGTACGTCTGTCCAAGAAGAGTCCCGTAGCTGAAGCCCCAGTATATCATATCTGCCTGGCCCACCGCATCGAGGATACTATTCATATCCGCTGCTGTCTGCAGGGTGTTGATGTACGGCGCATAGTCGCCCATTGTTTCGGTACATGCTTTCGCGAAGTTCTGTACCCATGCGTAGATCTCGGGGCTATCGGCTACGGCATCGCGCGCTCGAATATGCGACTCTCTTGTCGCGTCTTAGCGTCTGGGTAACAGGACGCTGCGGGTGTTGAACTATTTACGCCGCGCGGATCTAATATCAGAAGGTGGAAACTTTCGCCTAGTATGGTCTTGAGCTGCTCGCCTCGGCGGTAGAGGAATTCGAAGCCGCTGACTCCTGGGCCGCCGGGGCCTAGAAGAAGGTTTTGTGTTGCGTTTGCGCTGCGTAGACGAATGAGTGGGATTGTGAAGCCCTTGAGGTCGGTTTCTGGGTTTGGTTTCTCTGCTGCGAATTGGTCTATGGGAACTTCGATGCTGCTGCATTCGAGTGGTCTGCTGTATAGGTCGCCGCATGGTTCCCAGGTTATGTGTTCGCCGCTGTATTTAAGGGTTTTGGGGCTATCCCAGGGGTATGATCTGGGGTGTAGGTTATAGTGATTGCAAAGAACGAGTAACGCAAAGAGTGTCCATATTAATGGGAGGCCCCAGTTCTGAAGGCGTGGATATCTTCTCTGCCGCTTTATAGCAACAGCCCCCGGTAGAAGCTTTTCCTCCATCATTGACTTGTAATTTTGGCTTAGCTATTGAGTACACCAACACGCGAGAAGGTCTATGGATGTGTCGCCTAGTTCTGGGGGTGTTCTTATATTATATATAATATGAATGCGGGGCTATGCTCGGAGCTTACCTCGGACTCCGAGGCTCGGAATCCGGGGCTCGGAATCCGGGGCTCGCAGATACAAGGCCATGCATGGCCTAGATTCCCTAGCACTCTTGAATAGGCTTCCACTCATGTCGTAACACAAGGTACTATCGTACTAGAAGTTGTATAGTTTTATAGGTGGATCAAGCACAAGGGCAAATATTTCCAAGTGGTGAATAGTTTCAGGGGTAATTATCTGCATAAGTACAGCTTTGACAGCAATTATAAGTCAATTGCTACGTACATAGACTGGAAAAGTCTTCAATCTTGATATAAGTGGGGGGGGGATATAAAGATTGGTATCAACAAAGACATGAAACAAGATATCAAAGGGATGTGTTGACAATATATATACCATTGTATACAAAGGACATCAGAGGTGATGCAGTGATTCTTTAATCTATAATGTACCCCTATATCCATGTGTATCCCTCCAAAGAATGATCCCAACCCCTTCAAAAGATAGTTTGTATACAATAAATCAAATGAAACATAGGTTAACTCATTTCCGGGCAGACAACCGCTTTGTCGTGATAGTCCCAAAGGATCTGACATAGATACAGCCGACAAGTTGAAGCGCTGAAATATCCCGTATAGTAGTAGTCCATGAGCTTGAATATGGGGAGAACCCATGATCCAATTTGAAGAGCTAGAAGATCTGTGCCAGAGCTTTGGGTTATAGTCGAGTTCCTACTACATTCGCACTTCAAACCAACTTGGAAAACTTTTCTCTTGGCTTTGTCGACTATGACTCGGAAGCTCACACATAGGACCACCAACTCAAAACTTCAAAATTGAAGCAAATACCACGGCAGGGAGTGAATATGAGGAACCTTGGAAGTGCCCATGGAATTGCCTTACCTAATCTCGACGCGCGGGAGAGCTCCGTCCACGGGTGGACCTGAGCTCTCCCCCCATAGAGATGTTGGATCTGCAACCATCTTGAAGCTATTGATTCCATCAGTACTCCTACTTTCGGATATTGCACTTGGACTTCAAATTGTGGGTCTGGAAGTACTTTCAGCGATTCTGCTAGGGTTATTCAACTTGACACATTCGTTCCCTGCGTTTTCACTGTGTCTTACACTCTCAACGACATCGAATTTATGCATGTGCCTTCTTTCTGCTTGAAGTTACAACGTATTTGATCTTCGCGCCAATCAGTCAATACAGCACAGCTTGGAATTGTTACGGCCCACGGATGTCAGAGTGAAAACTCCCGTAAAGCACAATGTCTAACGGTAATTCACAAAGAGAAGTGCCAATGTCTCAAAATGAGCAGTCTCATTATGTTCGTGCACAAGAGTACACATCTACGCCACGATATCCACTCTCGACCGGGTCTCTTGGGGCAGGCTATTTCGGGTTCTCGGGCAACGATGACACTGTAATTGTCGACCCGAAAAATTTCAACCGCGATTCCCACGAGTTTGCAGAGGGAGATTTTGTTTGTCCCGGATTCTTCAACCGCGTCGATCTAGGCGGGTTCACCCGCCGCTTCAACCCTTCGCAATGGAATTACGATATGCGCCGCCAACCCCAGTCCATCCTTCCATTCTTATCTCTGGGCCCTTCATCATGTCTACGTGATACTGATTACATCCGCAGCCAAGGTTTCACACTACTCCTTGCTATTCGAAGTCGGCACTCGGCCCTGGCACGCCTTGTCTCAGGCGAAAAGGCGGCGGCCGAAGCAGGTATCATGGCCGACACGATTGATGTCCTTGATAACCAAGAACTCATTTCTGCATTCCCCCGCGCTATCCGCCGCATCAACGACCATCTGGCTGGTGTGGATGTGGGACCCGATGGGATGGTGTCAGATGGCCAACAACAGAAAAAGAAAGTTCTCGTCTTCTGTGAATCTGGGAATGAACGTTCCGCCGCTGTCATCATTGCCTACATCATGGTCATGCTCAATATTCAGTCGGTTGAAGCTACACACATGATCCAGCAGCGTCGTTTCTGTGTCTCAATCGAGGATACCATGAAGTACATTCTCACGGCTTTCGAGTCCATTCTTTCTGCTAAGCGTGACGTTGAGCGTGCTAAACAATTTACTGTTCGTGGGGCCGCGAGTCTTGCGCCCCCATCTGCACCACCAATGCTCGCGAAGAAGCGAAGTTTTCAAGATCATAGAAATGATGGTCTTGTTACGGATGAGGGTGAAATGGACGTGGATGGGGATGATGATGAGGACCCCTTCTATGCGCGAAAGCCGAATGCTCCCTTCCAAGACCGCGTGGTCTAGAGTCAACCGAACTCGTTTTTTGCGAGTGTCTTTCATTGGACTATGAATGGCAATGTCATGTTCTGGAGATGGGGAGAAGGACGGATATGCTGGATGATGAAAGGGAATGGAGGGAATCTGTACATTGTTTAGAGTAGGGTGGCTGTCTCGTTTTCTTTTATGTCTGCTTTATTTGGCTGCTTTATTGCTTCATGGTTCTTACATGCAAATACCCAGCTTCAGTTGCTCGATTCTACTAGCTTCCCAACATTCAGGCCATCCACTGGCCATCCACTGGCCATTACACCTCTATATCTTCATATCCGTAAGATCATAAACATGGGAAAGGTTCAACATAGCATGTGGCTACATTTTGTATAGAAAAATCGATGATGGGGTCGATATCAGAATTTGGCAAGTCTCAAGACGCGCGCAAGTTGGTTGATGCCCTTAAGCATCTGACCCAGCGTTTGAACCCACCTTGTCGTCTCGACTCAATTTGCCCCTACCGTTTGTTTTCCTTTTCGATCTGAGAGCTCGAGTCTTGCACTGACTTTGCGCGACTTCAAAGCCACCCCCATCCTCCCTTCTCCTCTCTTCCTTCATCTCGCGCGACAGCCTTTCCATCTCGCGACCACCCCACCACGATCACTCATCGCACCCTTACAATGAAGCGCATGCTTCCCATTGACCTTTTAACATACCTACGATCGATACACCCACACTACCATTAAACCCATCACCCCTCATCCCTCCCCCCACACCCCACGCCTCACTTCAACGCGCCGCCAAAATGAGCGGCATGAAACTGCGCGACAGTATCCGCGCGCCGGTGCGATATGGCGAAGATCAATACGAAACACCGTCACAGATCTCGCTGCGCCACGGATACGATGACTCCTTTGACGACTCCATCGAGCTTGGGGAATCAGGCAGACCACGCCCACAAAAGAGGCGCAGGCCAAACACTGTGCCATTCAACCCCAACATGCCACCAGCTGCGTTTCCCAGTTTGAGCAGACCACAGCCAGGCCGTGATTCCACCACCTCTGCGCAGAATCGCGGCGTTGGCGACAGCCAACAGCACATGCAGACAAGCGACGTTGCACTTCCTCTCCGCAACGCTGGGCCAAAACCAACCGTTCCATCGCCTCCGTCTGGGATAGAACGAGTCCCGACGGATCAGCTCGATAATTACATCGCCAGTAACAACATGGACAATCCGGTGTATGCGAGGAACGTAAACATGGCGCGCATGACTCGTGTGGATGCGCCTCCGGGCACCGAGGATATGGTCACCTCGCCGGATAGTGATGACGATCCACTGTCAGATGCGACTCAGGTGCTCCTTGATGCGGTAAGTATATCGTGACTTTTGCCGTGTTAGTACAATTGAACGAATCTGATGTCAGTCGGCGTTTTAGATCCCCAACCCAAAATGGAGAGATCTGCACAAGGCTATGCAAGTCGAAATCGTCGAAAACACAATGAAGTACCATAGCTGGAGACGTGTTTGCGACCTTCTTGGCCTTGAGCTAGATGAGCGAACACAGCTCATGCAGGTCATAAACATTCGCAACAAACAGATCGAACGAGAGAACAAAAGACTGGACCAAATGCGGCGCAAACAGCGAAGGGTACTCATGAGAATTGATAACAGCGACTTGAAGCGTTTCAAGCCGCCACCTCAACTGGTGCTCAAAAGGATCGCCCGAGACACCAATCGAAACCTGTTGCTCACCAAGTACACGGACCTCTTGATGTGCCAAGCTCACGAGGTCCTGAAAGCCAGACAGTACTTGCATCAACACGGGCTACCTCGAAGATATGCCGGCGATTGGGGAGACAGCCTGGTGGTGCTGCGAGAATCCGGGGACTCCTATGAACCCGACAAGTTCGAATGGAAAGACAACCTGAGATTCACTCCACCTCCCAATGAGATTGAGACCCTAATCAATCCTCTAATGGACCCAGTCAGTAGTGCCAAGAGTACATTCATTCAAAGCATTGGTACATGTATGAACGGCACAATGAACCCAAAGGATTTAATTCAACGCAACACTGATGACACGGGTCCCATGATGGATTGGGGAAAGTATTATGAACGGAAAACGGACTCGTCATGGGACACCACAAAGCCCCGGCTGGGTGGAATGGTCAGGGTGAATATCGGTCCACACAACGCCGCTCAGATCCATCAATACAAGCAAGCCGGTGTCATACCACAAGGGTTATCCTCTCAGTGGCAATTGACCGCCATGCCAGAATCACCTCCACCGGAGTTTCCACAAGAAACACCATCCAAGGCGCCACGGAACGGAAGTCTCGCCCAGCCTTTTTTCAATAAACCCGCCAAACCTATCAGCAGAGTCCTCACCGGAAACCGGTCTTCGGTAGGTTTCAGCCCAACGGAGAGCCAACTCAAGTATCAACGAAGCATACAGCAGGCCAAGCTTGAGAAAATAGAGGCCCAGGCCGTGGCGATGCACCGTCAGTTCAACTATCAGCCAACCCTCCAAGTTAATGGCGTTGGTCTTGGAATAAGCCCCGCACGTGGAAATCTTCAGACGCTTCCGCTGACCCAGCCCGTCGAAGAAGACATGCCTTCGAGCTTTTTCGCTCGGGCGTACCGTGGAATGACAAACATGAACGTTGATCGCCTCATGGATGAATTTGTCTGCTTTGAGCCTATTGTGATGCCAGAAGAAAGCGAGCCCGAGCAACCCGAGGAAGAACAGCCGGATGAGCAACCAAGTTCCACTGATATTAGTACGATCACTGAGATGTCCATGGATGATGTGATGCTGGTGTCGACGGATGGCTGTTCCTCTTCGGAGTAGAGGGATACAACCAAGAAATATTGAGGAAACAATCAAGAACTCGAGAATTTGAGAACATATTCTTCATATTGACTTGCAAGATTCGTTGTATAATATTATTAATGTATGGTAGTTTTGAATGATGTTGAAGTCAACTCCGAGTTCGTGTAGTTTCAGGGGCGTCCAATTTAAGCCTGGTCCGTGCGTCGAACGCGAAAATGCCACGTCGAGGACGCGCACTTGCTTCGATCTCCGATATATCACAAACCAACGTCCAATTTTGGGCAGCGTTGCTCTGAACTACGAGTGTCCATTTGTCGGAAACTTGTGTACACCCAGTGTCTGGCATTACATTCGCTTACCCCTCGCCCCTCGCGAAACTTGACGTCGCGAAAAACTTCTTCACCCCTGCGAATGACGTACTATTTCCATCCATCTAGTACTCGCTTTAGGTCATTCACTCTTTCCACTTTGTTACTCAATTCTAGCAGACAAAATGTCCATTGAAGACACCGCTACTCCCACGGATTCCCGTGCGGGGACTATGGCACCTGAGTCGGTGATTCCTTCGTCGCCACTCACGGACCCGACTGAGGCTGAAGACTCGAAGTCGACTCAAGATAAAGATGACAACCCCAAGGAAGATTTGGCCGATTCAGAAGATGTCGAGGAGATGGACAGCAAGGCCAAGGCCTTGATGCACCTTTTGAAAACCAGCTCGGTACGTCTCCAGTCCATCCTCGTCTTATCTGATTACAGTGGTCTGATATCTTCTCGTACCTGCAGGTCTTTGTTGCTATCATGTCAGAGAAAATGAAGAAACAACAGGAGGACGCACGCTTGGCAGCGATCAAGCACCGTGAACAGACTGCTGCGACCCAGAAGAAAACCAAGTCGCCTCCTGAACCTGCTCGCCGAGCCACTCGTACTCGGCCAAAACAAGATGCGACGGATGAGAACACAGACGCCGGCGGAAAGGCCACAGGATCGACCAGAGGTCGGCCCAAGCGGGCAGCCGCCGCCAATGGCAGCTCTATCTCCAGTTACTTCAAGAAGGCTGACATGGAAGTAACCGAAGACAATCCCTCTGTGCAACAAGCACTTGAGCAGGCTGCAGACGACTACGAAGCAAACCCCACAGCACTTGGTGATCAGGACTTGGTCGCGACACAGCAGCCAACACTTGTGAGTGGTGGCAAAATGAGAACTTACCAGCTGGAGGGCCTTGAATGGCTCAAGACTTTATGGATGAATGGGCTTTGTGGTATCCTCGCCGATGAGATGGGCCTTGGAAAGACTGTTCAGGCAATCTCCATGATTGCTTTCCTCAAAGAGAATAATGTCTCAGGTCCATTCTTGATCGCAGCACCGCTGAGTACGGTAAGCAATTGGGTGGATGAGTTCGCCCGATGGACCCCGGGAATAAAAACAGTTTTGTATCATGGTTCAAAGGATGAGCGCGCCGCCATGCGCCAAAGGCATATGAAGATGAAAAACCAGGGAGACGTGGACTTCCCGGTTGTGTGCACATCCTACGAGATATGCATGAATGACCGAAAGTTCTTGAGTCAATATCAATGGCGCTATATTGTCGTTGTATGTTTGCTTCAGTTCTTTTTTTCGTTTACAAGACGCTAACCGATCTATAGGATGAGGGACATCGCTTGAAAAACATGAATTGCAAGCTTGTCAAAGAACTCTTGACCTATAACTCGGCCAATCGTCTACTAATAACTGGAACACCCCTCCAAAACAACATCTCAGAGTTGTGGTCACTTCTACATTTCCTGCTTCCTGAGGTTTTCAATGACCTCAACTCGTTCGAAGGATGGTTTGATTTTTCTTCCGTTCTTGACAACAAAGGCCAGGCAGAGCTCGTTGAAAAGCGCAAGCGCAACTTGGTTACCAGCATGCACGCCATCCTGAAGCCCTTTCTTCTACGACGGCTCAAAACAGACGTTGAAACTACCCTCCCCAAGAAGCGGGAGTACATTCTTTATGCTCCTCTAACCACGGAGCAGAAAGATCTCTACCGAGAGATCATAAATGGCACAGGGCGCCAGTACCTTGAGGGGAAGGCCCTGGAGCGTCTGGAGAGTAAGAGCGGCAGCTCTACGCGCTCGCAAAGTATGAAGCGCAAACGGAATGGTAATGACGATGCAATGCCGATCAAGAGCGCCAGATCTAGCGGGGCATCCACGCCGGCTATCAATGGAAATAATTCTAGCCGTCGACGCCGACGCAGCACGCGTCAGAGTTACAATGACCTAAGTGAAGGAGAATTTGATGAGCACCTCCGCAAACTCGAGCTCGGAATTGAAGAAGAGGAGAAGACGCTCGAGCCCAGCGATGATGAGCTCGAAGAGATGCAGCAGGCTGCAAATCTGAAGCTTGCCAGTACGTCACTTTCACGTCACATTTCCTAGTCCCTTTGCTAATATTGTTCTTGCAGAGAAAGAGATTGGCCAAAAGAAGATGCAAAACCCGGTCCTACAGGCTCGCCTTGCCTGCAACTCTCCACACAATTTCTATTGGCCGTGGATGGATGAGTCCTCTACCGTAGACGAAACACTCGTCTCCGCTTCTGGAAAAATGCTCTTGTTGGACCGCTTGGTCTCGTGTTTGCTTGAGAAGGGCCACAAAATTTTAATTTTCTCTCAATTCAAAACCCAACTTGATATCATCGAAGAGTGGGCAATGACACTCCGCTCCTGGGAGTGCTGCCGAATCGACGGCGCTATTGCACAGTCAGAACGCCAGGCTCAGATTAAAAACTTTAATACCAAGAAGAGTCACAAGGTCTTCCTCCTGAGCACCCGAGCTGGTGGTCAAGGAATCAATCTCACCTCCGCCGACACCGTGATCATCTTCGATTCTGACTGGAACCCCCAGCAGGATCTACAGGCTCAGGATCGAGCCCACCGCATTGGCCAAACCAAGCCAGTGATTATCTACAGATTGGCAACGAAGGGTACCGTTGAGCAGACACTCCTTGAAAAAGCGGATTCCAAGCGTCGCCTTGAACGTCTAGTCATTCAAAAAGGCAAATTCCGCTCCTTGCTCGATCCCAGTGCGAATTCCCAAGATATCGACGAACTGCGCAAGGCTCTTGGCGAGAACGAGTTCGAGCGGTTCGACGTTGGCGCTGACCCTGCGTCGATTTTGTCAAATGAAGATCTCGATATCTTGACAGATCGTTCGGAAGAGGCCTATCTCCGTGCTGAGAAGGGGTTGGATACGAAAGGTGCTGCATTTGTTGCAGTTGAAACGAAGCGCGATTCTGGTGAGAGCATTCTCTCTTGAGGTGTTCAGTGTCTGTCTACTTTGCTTTTTTTTTTTCTTCTTCCATCCAAGCTACACGCTGGATGATGTCCAGTGGTTACTGGATTGTAACAATATCTGTGGTCGGCTGGCTGGTTTGCTTGGCGTTGGCATACAGGGTGGGATGGGTGACTTGTTCGTGTATCGATTGCTACATTTCGCGTTTCCCAGTCAGGTAGATACCTAGACTACGAGACATCCTCGCTATTGTACCATGTGTCAAATTTTCGATGTTCTTACACTAATCAGAAATAAAAATCCAAAGAATATCCATTTTATGCCTGAAGCTTCATAGGCATGATCTTCTGCCACTTGATAGATCTTTCCCCTGAGGTTTCCTACAAGCATGGCTAACTAGACTGACGTTTACATCTCACGGGTGGTTTTTGGCTCTCAATCAAAGATCATCATCTCAATCTTCCAAGCATCTGAATGGCTCTTGTCAAGCATCACTGGTGCATAGGGCCATTCCGCACCATGCGGGGAGATGGATGTCCCTTCTGCGACAACGAGACCCGTGCCGTCTCTAGCAAACTCGGTGTAATGAGAACACGGTTGCTTTCATCGGCTTTCGATTGTCAGTGCAGCGATTGTGTGCTACGGATCAAACCTATTATTAGATATGCTATGGGATATGAATTCAACCTGTTATGAAGGCTTTTATCAAACACACTGGGGTATCTGAATTGGACCTGCTTTTGACCACCTTATGTTATATGTATTGATAACTATTTCATACAATTGTTGTGGGTATGCCAAATGAGATAGGAATTGACATTCCGCGCAGTGGGGCTGATCACCGATCCGGTGTGTGTTGGATGTATAAGGGCTTTCTGGACATCCATCGTATTCCGAGTACTTTCTACCTTTCAAAGTCAAAACACATATAAAGTATAGAATGACATAAGTTTAGTCGTTTCTGCTCTATCCAACTTCTCACCCAGTCATTTTGAACCATTTCAATGGTTAAAATTATTAAAAATCAGAAAGAATACCCAATACCAGTTCTTTTTACGGTGTACGCTTGCGTATATCATGTTCTGTGGCACAAGGAGAGGCATGACTATCTGAGAAACTGTATGATGTGGTATTTATTGGACAAAGTTTCAAGACAGATATAGTAACGCAGTCATCAAAGGGTCATGTAGTTTATAACTACAGCCTAAAACTTTCTGGCTGGTGTGTGGGCCTCGAACAAGGCATCAAGTTCAGCAAACGATTTACCCTTAGTTTCGGGGATACAGAAAAAGCATACTCCACACAAGAAGATACCGAATCCAAGAAACAAAAGGCCCGACTTTGGCCCAAGGTTCGCGTTGTCTTGGTTGACCAGGTAAGGGATGGCAATAGACCAGACCATGTTGAATAACGAGCTAGAAAGGGCGGCAATAGATGTCGTCTTCGCACGCAAGCGTGAAGATGAGATTTCTCCGACTATAGCCCAGCCCACCGCACCGACAGAGGCATAATAGAAGACTGACCATATGATACAAAAGGCAGCCAGGGCACGATAATTCCATTTCTCTCCCACGCCAAAGAATCCCAGCAGTGAGATAATGAGGAGGCATACTAGCATAGCGTAAGTACCGAAGAGGAGTTGATCTCGGCGTCCCACACGTTCGATCAGGGAGAAGGCGAAAAGAGCCGCAACAAGTGAGCATACCACAGATACGACGGTAATGAGGAACGCATTCCTCATTCCCGACAAAGTGAGGAAGTAAGACAGATAATTGCCGCAGAGTGGATAGCCAATGAAAATCTGCATCACCAAAGGTAGACATGCTAGGAGCGTCCGACGGAGGTTCGACCCCTGGAAGCATTCGAGGAAGGAAGTTGATGTTTCGTTGACCTGCTGTCCATGGGCCAGAGTCTCTTGTATCTCACGTAGCTCCTCATCGCAGTTAAACTCCCGGCTTCCCTGCAGCTTGGTAATTGCAGCCCTCGCATCTTCCAGTCTGCCTTTTGCAACGAGAAAATAGGGAGACTCTGGGACGAAAGGAATGAACATGGCCAGGCAGAAGAAGACAGGACCTAATTGGGATACGACAGCGCCTTTCCAAGACCAAGAACTATCGACATGGCTCGTTCCCTCGAGAACACAGGAGGCAATAAGCTGACCAAAAATAATCCAGAACTGAAAGAGCGAGAGTGTAAGTCCTCTGATTACGGTTGGGGTAATCTCTGAGACGTATGTTTGTGTGTTGGCTTGCATGGAACCCATCGCAGCCCCCATGAAGAGTTTAGCCACGACCCAAACTTTCCAGTTTGGGGAGAATAGCTCAACAAATGTACCGATAACAGTGAGACTGGAAGGGGAAAAAAGATTAGTTCCTAGGTTATGTTCAGGAAAATCCAATCTATTGTGGTTGAGTGACATACCCGACGGTAATAAGGAAGCAAATGCGACGGCCGAACATATCGTTTAGACTACCCGAGCCTATGGCAGAGATGATAGCCGAGACATACTGGACAATGGTCCAAACCAGTTGATGGCCCGCAGGAAGTGTCCAGACTTGAAGGCCTTCATCGTAAACACCAAACTGCTGGACGAACTTGGAATTTGCGATAATGGAGCCAATCAGGGTCAGGTCGTATCCAATGAGGATTGGTGTAGTAGAACAGGCGAAGGCTTTTCTTATATTAGCATTATTAACCTCACAGTGCTGAAGTCATGGGTTGTTTACCAGCCAGTATGGCATATTTGTGGGTTTTCACTGCCCTGAACTGCTCCTTGAACGACATTGACTCAACCGTCATTGTGCCTTCGGCATCTCCAGATCTTATTTTCTCGACATCAAGACCATGCTTCTGATCTTTCTCGTCTGCCATGGTGAATTGAATCGAATGGCTGTAGGTAAGAACTGAGTGACAACAGGTGCTTGCCCCAATGTTCAAGCTTGCACTGGAGGCACTTTGGGAGTATGTCAATATATATACCCTCCCTGATAGGGAACCGCCCCAGCTTCCGAGTTAGGGAGTGCGTGGATAAGCCCGGGGAATCTGGGGTGAAAAATGGGTCCATAAAGATAGTGGGCATACGGTGATGTTAGGAATTTACGTTCCGCTGATAAATAAGTGGAACCCGGAGAGAATAGGTTGTAAGGAGTGGTGAATTCCGCCCTAAGAACTTGTATCTCTCTTTTTTTGAGTTGAACTCCTATGGAGTTAACGCTCTCCACAAATACCATCGGGTACAAACGTATCTAATGGTATTTTGTATGCCCTATCTCATCTGATAGCATATACTTGGAAATCAGTGGTAAGACCATTTCTGTTGAATATTCCTATCAGATTACTATAACATAGTTGATAGAACATCAAGGCCGGGGTCAAGTGTACGCTGATTTATACGCTCTCACATTGCCAAGGCTAATAATATAGTCGGAAATAATCTTGAATAACATAAAAAAGCTATATCCCCCGCAAAACACTATCTGACATAAGAGGAATATAAATTCCTCGGGTCCACCGTAGCGGGGCGTGAATTCCGCCTTTATCTGGGTGTTGGCTCATTGGAACAATCATCTTCTCGAAGATAAATAGCCTAACTTAGGTTTTTCTTGTCTATGTCCCTCTATACGCGCAACGGCACCGTATTGCGAGAAAATGGTAGCCATGTCGGATGATACTGAAGTCTTGCTATCAAGCCTAACACTTGAGGAAAAGCTTGGCTTGATTGCGGGCGAGTCCCAATGGCGAACAGCCAGCATCGAACGCCTAGGGATTCCTTCCCTAAAGGTTAGTCCCCTTGCCATGAATTCATATACTGGTGAATTAACATCGGGGCCGTGTAGATGTCAGATGGACCCTCTGGAGCACGTGGAGAGATCTTCGGTGAGGGCGTTCCAGCCGCTTTTCTTCCCTCGGGTGTGAGTCTAGGAGCAACTTGGGACCGGAATATTCTATTCAAGATTGCCCAGTTGCTGGGAGATGAGGTTAGAAATATCTCAACAACCAACTAAGCTTGGGGCTAGACTAACGCTTGGCAGTGCAAATCCAAGTCCGCATCGGTTTTGCTTGCTCCTACCATCTGTATTCATCGGCATCCACTCGGCGGCCGCAATTTTGAATCTTTCAGTGAAGATCCATACCTTACTGGAAACCTGGCAACGGCTTACGTCCGAGGCCTTCAGTCTCGCGGCGTAGGCGCCACACCAAAGCATTTTGTTGGTGAGTCTCTCACCCGCCTCAGGACTTATATTTTCCTGTAGTTCTAACTCCATGTTTTTCTAGCCAATGACCAAGAGACCAAACGGTTTAAGTACAATGCTCACATTACGCCCCGTGCCTTACGCGAAGTCTATCTGTTACCGTTCCAGATGGTCGTTCGCGATGCAGACCCATGGTGCATGATGACAGCTTATAACAAGGTAAACGGTCATTACTGTGACGCATCCAAGGAGCTGCTCACTGATATAGCTCGGGGTGAATGGGGTTGGGATGGTGTTTTCACAAGTGATTGGGGCGGGACTACTTCCACGGTTGCGTCTATCAACAACGGTCTCGACCTGGAGATGCCCGGACCACCTGATAAGCGCTCCAAGGCTGCTCTCGAGCAGCCTCTTCGGGAGGGCTTAATCAATCTGGACCGAGTAGATGAGTCTGTAGGCCGTATACTGCGACTTCTCAAAAAGGCGGGCCGGTTTCTGGATCCTAGGGATGATCCGGAGGTGTGCGATGACACACCTGAGAAAAGAGCCCTGCTTTGCCGTGCGGCTAGTTCCGGGATCGTGATGTTGAAAAATGAGGCGAACGCTCTACCACTAAAGCCATCCGAAGGTCTTAAAAAGGTCGCCATCCTCGGGCCCAACGCCCAAAGGGTCGTTGCCGGTGGTGGTGGAAGTTCCTACATCAAAGCCCCATACTGGACTTCTGTTCACGACTCGGTCAAGAACGAATTTCGTCATACTACCACAGAGATCGTGACTGCGACTGGTGCTAAAGTCAATCGCTACCTTCCTGTCTGTGGGGCTGTGCAGAATCCGGATACTGGGAAAGCTGGAGCCGCCATTGACTGGTTAAATGGTCAGGATTTTGCGAATTCTCCAGTCGCAAGGACTCACACGTGTGTTATCACCCTCTTTACTCTCCTATTCCAGCCTTCCTATTGATGACCCTTCGCACAGTGATGACCTCTATTATATGTCTTTTGGCACCGTCCCACCCGAACTCAATGATGCGGCTACCAACTTTTCGTTCCGCATCCGCGCTACGTTACGACCTCTGACATCTGGGCGTCATGCGATATCCCTAGCCTCAATCGGGCCGGCAGAACTCTATCTCGATGGAGTCCGTATAACAGAACAGTCGGGGGTCTATGGTGAGAAAGGTAGTCTATTCTTCACCTACGGTAGCGAGGAGAAGGCGGTTCCAGTTGATATGGTTGCGGGACAGGAGTATGACATCCGCATCGACTACCGATCACACGATCGACAAATCCAACCCGAGCTCCGCGCTCTGCTGGATCCTATGGAAGATCAATTCCAAGGAGTTCGGCTCGGCTTTGAGGAGTTCGATACAATGGACCGACCTGCTGAGGCGGCACAGCTGGCATCAGAATGTGACGCTGCAATTGTTGTCGTTGGACGTGACAAGGAGTGGGAGACAGAAGGTCAGGATATCTTGGCCTTTGACTTGCCCGGCGAACAGGTGCGGTTGATTCGTGAAGTGGCTGCTGTTTGCAAGCGGACCATCGTGTGCGTACAGGCCGGAACTCCCATCAGAATGGATAATTGGATGGATGATGTGCAGGGAGTTCTGTATACTTGGTATCAGGGCCAGGAACTAGGCAATGCCGCCGCCGCCGTGTTGTGCGGTCAAGTTAATCCTTCGGGCCGGCTGCCAGTGACGTTTCCGCGACGACTAGAAGATTGTCCTGGGTTCTCATCGTTTCCAGGAGAGGAAAATGAGACCTACTACTCCGAAGGATTGTTCGTCGGTTACCGGTGGTGGGATCTTCTCTCCATTAAACCATTGTTCCCTCTGGGGTTCGGCCTCTCGTACAACAATTTTGAAGTTTTGCCGGGTTCTATTAGCACACAGTACCTTGTGGAGGGTCCTCCTCTAACGTTGACTGCCTATGTTAGGAACACTGGAGGTAGCGATATACCTGGTCGGGAGACGGTTATCGCGTGGTTCTCTCAATGCTCGCCTAGGCGGTTGACGAGGCCGAAGAAGCAGATCTGCGGATTTTCCAAGTCACGTCCACTATTGCCGAATGAAAAGCAAGAGGTTGAGATCGAGGTCGATTTCCATGCTTTTGGTATGTATGATACGAAGCAGGGTGTGTGGGTTGTTGACGCAGGGGTCGAGTTTGAGATCCTCGTAGGAACAACAGCATTGAACGCGGTACCTGCTTGGAAGCTAAAGGCTACTCAGGAGATTAGTTGGATCCGCTAGTATTTCAAACAAAAGCCACTTCTATATGTATTTTAATCCTATGAAAGCGCTACATTCATGTTTCCACGTACCAGATTTGAGTGACCTGTGGCACTCTACATCTCTTTTATTAGAATACATACATATGTATAGTACGACGAGTTGGATTATGCGTAAGAACTTCTCTACCCTCCTAATCCTTGAAAGGAAGGAATATAATTTGCTCCAACGTAGCAAACAGCAAATTTGAACGCCTTTTCAAAGTTGAGTGTCTTCAGGTTTTGTTTTATTTTCTTATATTCAGATCTTTATCACGGATCTTTTCCCAGTTGCTCTTCGAGGAGTATTCTGGTTAGTTAGGTACATGGGCAACGACCTCAATTTCCACACGCATATCATCTTCACCAAGACGAGTAACACCGACACAAGTCCAGATGGGCTGATGCCCGGGCATGTACTTCTCAAAGTTGCGCACCATAGCTGCTAATGCCTCATCATTGATAGGCACATGGTACGAGTTGACGCGGAAAACCTGGTTCCAGCCTTCACCGCCAGCATCCTTCAGGTTATGCTCGACATTGGCGAACGCTTGGTCGATTTGTTCATTAATTTCCCGGTAAAACTCGCCAGTCTCACGGTTCCAACCACCTATAACCGGCGAAGTTAGCAAATAAAGCAAGCGATACAGTCAGGCTGATTGCTCACCTTGGCCTGCGCACTCGATCCGGTCTCCGATTCTGACAGCTTGGCTGTACTTGAAGTTCTGGCGATTCTTCTCGCCAACGCCCTTATAGGAGAAATATTGAAGGTGAGACATGATAAACTTTTGCCTTTGTGAATTGTCTGCAGTTTCGGGGAAATACCACGGTATAAATATGGTCAAAGGTGCAGCGGAATATACATTCCGCAAACGGGACTAGTGTCTGTGGGGGTGATGGAGCGGGGCGGAGAGCTTCTAGGGGGACAGTATTCTTTTGCCCTATATACTATAAAGATTAAGGGTTATCTCACGCATGAGCGGAATGCATTTTCCGCTCTTCCTTCCTTTGTTGCGTCCCCAGCAGAGTCCCACTCCGGCGGAGACAAGGCTACCCCAAAAAAAGCAATACTCCTATGCGCGGAAGCCGCTAAAGAAATAGCCGCTATTAGCCAGCAACATCGTGCGGTTTTCGAGAGCTTCCGAAGAAGTCCTGTCACGGCTACACACTGCACACTCTCTGCTGCACTTGCGACTATTCAAGCTAACAGCCTTGGACACACGGCAAGTCGAAATTCTACAACGCATCTGATATATACATTTTCGAACCCCCTGGAGGAACTTTCGGGGTATTAGGTCCCTGCCAGATGCTACTGGAGCAGTGTTCATCCAGTGGCTTAAGGCCTGGGGCAGACAGGGGCTGATAACATGGAGGCAGTGCTGTCCACGGTAGCTGACTGCCAGCGTATGCATGACATCCCAGGATTTCCATTCAACGAACAACACGGGGACCAGGGGATATTACAGCAGTGTTTATCAACTGAGTGGATTGGTCAGCTGGAGGAAACAGACTTCGATACAGGACAAGGTGGCAGTGAGGATCATTTCCTGCCCTTCCTGTTCGATGGCAACACAGGATTTGCTTAGTTAGATGTCCCCTTCGCGCCTTGCTTGCAAATTTGATGATTCATGTATGTATCTGGATTCTGTACATACTCCTGGTGATCCTAAGGGGTCCAGTTTGATCTTTTTATCTAACGTGCCCCAGATATTGCACAATAGACTAACTCGTAAGGGTAAGAGTATAGGGGCTGGTGTTCTTTTTTTTGTTTTTTTTTTTGAAGGTAAGCGGGTCGGGTGGGTTAGAAGTGCCCAGGTGGGTACTGAATCTTGAGCCTCGCCCGGACTACCATGCTATGTACCTGGGCGGGTATAGCCCAGTAGATCCGTAAAGTCCGCCTAGTAGTAGCATGTCTGATATTCATTGGTCCAAATTCCCATGTTGGTAAGAATTGTTACCCTATTGCTTCACTGACAGGGATTTTGGAGGATCACAGCGCGAGTCTCAACATGTTACAACTCTCTGTCATGGCGGAGTCTATATGCTACCGACTATATTGGTAAGTTTTTGACTCCCTAGTATCGTTCACGTGTGGGCTCCCTCTTTCTGACTTGTATCACCTCCGTCAGATATCTACTATGTTCACTACTGGGACTTTACCACCTCGATCAAAGAGGTCATGGATGCCCTCCACATTCTCGTCGAGTAGGGCAAGGTTCTATACCTAGGAGCATCAAACACCCCCGCCTAGATTGTGTCCGCCGCTAACACCTACGCTATCGACCACGGAAAATCTCCCTTTAGCATCTACCAAGGACGTTAGAACCTTCTTAACCGCGATTTCGAGCGTGATATCATCCCTATGGCCCTTAAATTCGATATGGCTCTTCCACCGTGAGTGTCTAATTTTCCATTAAATTTCAAAAGCCAATTTCTGACCTTCGCCGGCCGATCTCCCCACTAGACCGAAGAAGAGATTAAAGTCAGCGAGGCTCTGGAAAAGGTGGTATCCGAGTATGGCATCGATTCTATCACCTCTGTCGCACTAGCCTACGTCCTTTTTAAGGCCGGTAATGTGTTCCCTCTGCCGCAAGGTCGAGCACCTCAAGGATAACATCTAGGTCCTGAGCCTTAAGCTGACCTAGGAGCAAATCGAATATCTAGAGAGAGTCAAACCCTTTAACCCCGGCTTCCCGCATAATTCATCCCCGAAAACCCGAATGTTACTGGTTCGTTATTCTTGATTGGGCGGACCAACGCCATGAAATTCCCCAACGCCTAGAACCCGACCTCCCTATGAGAGACCACTACCAGTGGCACGATGATATATAACATAGAAAACAGGGATTATGCGCAGAGTGTGCATAAGTGTTGGAAGGTCACGTGACCTACCCTGTTTGCTCCCAGTATCATTAGTCCCAGTCACCTGTAGATAGTTCCTTTCCTCTTCTTAACGCAATTGAGATATTTTCCAGCGTACATACTAGTCCCTGGCTTCATCTCTAACAATAAGACATAGAACTAAGACACTTCCGTCTGAAGCACAAATGAAGTAAATTTCTCCATAAGTTCTTGGTGGTGAGTATTTAACTATAGCTAGAACTTAGGAAGCAGTGCGGAGTTGTTATTTTCTTTCCGTTTAAATTTTGACTTTATTTTTGAATTGAGGCGCCTTTCGCGGGTATTGGATTGGTATTGGATTGGTATTGGATTGGTAGACAATTGGATTAGTAGACAGTATGCTGCGTGGTCCTCCAGTTCAGGTTGATGAGCGGCTGGACATATCAGAGATACTGATCGTGCCTACTGACGACGGAGCAATCAGTGTGGCGAGCACGGTACACAAGCGCAGGTACCGTGAGATTAACTATATCTTAGAAAATAATCGCAATGAGATCAACTGGCGGATAGGTAGAACCATGATGCCTCGCTATCCATGGATTGTATGTTGAATTATTTCATCTCTTACACTCAGAAATAAAAATTCAAATATCCATTTGACGCCTGAAGCTCCCTAACAAGAAAATGGCTGTACATGATAGTCGCGAGAATCAAGAAGGTAGGACATATATGCAGCGAAAGGGGCCATGGAAAGAAAAAAAAAAAAGACAGAACAAAAAGCATACGCCAACGGGTCCGCTAGTCCATATTGATACAGGAAGAAATCACCGCCGAGCTTTCTCATCCTCTATCTGGCTGCGGAGGTCTGAAAGGACACTATGCCGTTGGGCCATATGGCTCTTCAGCCCGTCCACCTGTTCCCCAACAGCCTTGACATCCTCCCGAAGTCGCTCCAAATCCTGACCATCCTTAGCACGGCCAGTACCCTCACGCAACTCCCGCAGCTCCCGCTCCTTATACTCCAAGAGCGAAAGCGCCTCCTTCTTAATGAGAACCCAGTTGGGTCGGCCATCATGGCGCGGGACATCCCGTCTAGTGTCGGAGGCTTTATTGGCGGAGCTCAGCTTCTTCTCCAACTCCGCAAGCTCACGGCGCAGCCGTACCTTCTCCCATTCCTCGTCCTGGATCGTGTCGCTGAAATCTGTTCCCTTGGGCTGGTATGAGCCCTTGCCGCCAACGCCCAGACGGCCGAGATAAGTATCGCCGAACTTAGCCTTGCGGCCTGTCCGTGTTTCCGTATCGCCATCTGCGCCGTAGCGCTGTGCGGGTCGTGCCTTGTCGACTTGGTAGTCGATTTGGTTGTGCTCGAATGAGGCGCGGAGGGATGCGGGGATGGTGCGTGGGATGCGGAAACCCTCGTGGCGGAAGTTCAGGATGTGCAGGAAGGCAAGTGTTGCATCTTTGTTGATTGCAGGTGATGCGGAGGGATTGACCAGGTTCCAGGCGGAGTGGACATCGGTGTCGGGGACGTCGAGTGATTCGTAGAGTGGTTGTAATTGTTGGACTGGGAGATGGTCAGCGGGGTATTTCTCCGAGCGCGCTGTGCGCGCTGCACGGGTTACTCACATTCTACTTGGCCGCGCGCGTTGCGGTTGGCGTCGTAGATCTCGGTGTACTTGTTCTTGTCGTCGGGCTTCATATACCAATCAAAGCCGTCCTTCAGACCAAGCGAGTCGTCCTCGTCTTCTATCCGCTCAAATTGTTCTTGTCCACTGCTTAGTGCGCGGGTCGCATGGACGAGATGTGACTTTGACTCTGGGACTAGCCAATCTGGCAGGACATTTGGGACATCTTGTAGTTCCTGTACAGATAGGACGTTGTGTTAGAACGATTTGGTGGTGATTTGGGATGGTAGATCACTTACGCCGTTGACCAGGTCGAAAACTAAGCGCATCGCAACACAGAACTCCTCGAAATCTAACTCCCCGTCTCCGTCGACATCGGCAATGTCCCAGACCTTCTCGAGCTGATCATCGCGCAGCCGGCTGTTCCTCAGCACGGAGGCTGCTTGGGAGCTGTTGAGGTGTTTTTGGCCATTTGATAATGAGGCGAAAATCTCCCAATATCGCTCAATCTCCCATTGCTCAATCTTTTTAGTAGCCATGATGTATGGAGCTCCGATGAATCGTGTGGAGGATGAGGTGGGAACAATGGGGGGAGAGACTCGGATTTACCTACTTCCGTCAGGGGCTCTGAGGTCATTGGACTCACAATGTAACTAATTATCTTTTTGTGTACGGAGTATAGCGTTCATATTCAAATGTTCAGAATAATTATCGTCTATATGGTCATCTATTGAAATTCGATGTGTTCCTTGCATTATGGTACATGATCCCATTCATTGTTGAGTAGAAGAGCTCGATGTCTCCTTTCCCCAGAACATAGTGATTAAATCCTCATTATGAATCCTTCTTCTCGTCTTTCGTATTTTGCTTAGCCTTCGCTGCAGCCTCGAGCTGCTCACTGACTTGGATGATCGCTCGTTCAGCTTCCAATGCAAGCTCCGGTGCTTCCAGGATCGTAGCCAACTTCCTGGCATCAGACATCTTCAACAAGACCCGGTCCTCACTCTGCTCTATGTCCTCGGCAACCTCGGAATATGAGGTCTCGGTCGTGGTACCTTCGAGTGTTTGAGATGCACGTTTGGCATATAGCTGTTCTAGCTCCGGGAATGAGATGGGGTTGAGGAGATTCTTCTCGGCGAGGAGTTCTAGATGTCTTGAGCCATTCAATGCTGTGTATTATCGTCAGCTTCATGAACCAGGTCTATGTAGAATATCAAACTAACCGCGCCAGTGGGACCAGCCCCGGTATGCCACATAGAAAAATGGAATATTCGGAACCCTGGTCTTCATTAGTATATCATATCACCGGGGAAAACTCGTGGCATTCACATACACTGGTACCAACCCAAAAGGTGCTGTAATTGGCGCAGCAATCAAGCTCCACATCATCCTCTTTCGATGGATTTCCTGCCTCTCCGTGGCGATCGTGCGCACCACTTGCTGGATTCGCTCCAACCGCACCGCGTTACCAGGGAACAGCACATCCACCTTGGTCTTTCCATGATCTCCATTAATTCGCAGTTGGGTTTTGAATGAAGGAATGCTTTTGAGGGCCCATTCTTCGTATGGTATCCGTTGCTGAACTCGATTGCCCCAGCGAACGAGGTGCATCTTCCATCCTTTGTCTGCTTCCTCCCACTTCGCCCATGTTTCAGCCGCCTTTGTTGTAATCTTATCAAGAATTGAAAGCTCTTTCGCTAAATCCTTGTTAAGGGGTCGAGCATATATGAGAGCTCGTTTTGTCGAGATCGGAATTAGGAAAAGGCGCATGGTGGAGGATATCTGAGACAATTGACAAATCGGCAATCGACAATCGCTTGATCGCGGGGAAGATAATAGATATCAAATAGATCAGGATAAATGAAATAGAAGAAGACTTTCACAATAAATCCTCCGTTGGAACTTAATTTTTGTTTTTCATGTGGGTGAAAAAAGGGATGCGGGAGCAAAGCAGGCCCACGCGTTGGATCAATCGAGACGTCATTCCCGAGGTCCGCGAACACTTTCATCTTAGGGAGGCCATCCCTGAACAACCATACTTCCTCCTTGATCAGCAATTGGGGATTCGCGGGCAAACTGTTGGTTTGAAGCTTCCCGCGGCTCCCGAGTTTCAGGTTTAAACTTCTCTGTATCATGGACAGCCCCAAAGACAGCGCTCCAGGGCGAGTCCTTGGTGAGAGGCTAGCAGAGAAGTTTCCACCCATCCCAGAGTCATCACCGCTGCCAGGCCCTCTTAACGTCGATACCGAGTCTGCTATTTGCAATAAAATCTCCGATTCAGCACTTGCGCGTGCAGACGGTCAGACAGCGGAAGAAACCGCGTACTCTCAACCCTCCGTCCTACGATCTCTACCTGGTATGGTCGCATTTGAAGCTCGATTCGACGATCAATCACTAATAGCGAGTCCTTGTAGCCTGGATCCGGTCGGTCGATGTGCCCGAGGAGGACGGAGATGAAGCTACGGCAACCGATCGCTTACTCCCTTCCCAACCAAATGACGCATTTGTCGCTCAGCACAACCACTCGCCCTACTCATCGTCCAAGCCGCAACCTAATCACGCGACTACTAACGGCCTGTTTGAGGATGAGTCCCCACTCGTCAACCGTGAATCGCGCTGGGTGACATTCTCACGAACCATCCAATACCCCCGAGAGCCTGGTAGAGAGGAACAGCATGTCACGTCAGAATGGCTGAATGAGAATCACGGTGATTACTTGCAACCATGGCGAGGGAAGCACCTGGAGGGCGATAGTCCGGAGTATCCGTTACACAGCAGAGGCCGAAGGGATATCTGGATCACGCGTTTCAGGAAGACCCTTCTGCGAAGCCCGATCGTGCCGCTGATTCTTCGAATGACTGTTTGGTGCTTCTCACTCTCTGCACTGGCTCTGGGTGGATCAATTCAGCACATGGCTAATCAAGGGCATCACCCTCAGGGCCCATCTGCATTGATGGCGATCATCGTCGATGCAGTCGCCCTGGTTTACCTCTTATACATCACCTTTGATGAATACACGTCAAAGCCCTTGGGTTTGCGCTCTCCCTCGGCTAAAGCACGTCTCCTCCTCCTGGATATCTTCTTCATTGTCTTCGATTCTGCCAATCTTAGTTTGGCATTTGCTTCACTCTCCGAGGTGACAGGATCCTGCACCGAAGCGGAGGTCAATCAAATAATCGATCCTCGAAATAATAGTATATGTACACGACAAAAGGCACTTGCTTCCGTCTTGCTGGTTGCACTCTTGGCTTGGCTCATGACGTTTTCCATTAGTGTTCTCAGGTAAGTCCCCTTGTCTATAATTGGCATACTCGCTCCATTTTCTAACACTCTACTAGGCTTGTCGAAAGAGTAACACAGTGATTTTCCGGTCTTGTTGTGTTTCATGAATCTTTTGGCTGTTGATTAAATATACCATTTAAGCGAGACTTGATTTTGCGCACGCGCAACTTTTAGCTAGACATGCAAAGCAGGACCGTCAACGGCATACAACGGATCTTGACGGAACCAAGCCACATCCTGGATTCTCTGCACCTTTGCTTTCTCTTCTGGCTTTCCATAACACATATCCCACTGTTTTCCATGTGGATATGCGCCGACCATTTGGAACTCTTCCTGGTTCCCGTGCAGGTCTTCTAAGAGTCGATGACCCACCCCCCGCAGGCACAATGACCAAATCGCCGCGCTGCACCGTCGGCTCAAATCGCTCGGGGTTCCCCTCGCCTCCAAAACAGAGACGCGCGCTCCCTGAAATGACCCCGAGCACCTCATGCGTTGTGGAGTGGAAGTGGGTTTGGCTGTACATGCTATATACCCATTGAGGAACAACCTCGCCCACTGCTTCCAGGTGCTCCTCGAGCTCTGTGGATGTGGCATTGAAAGCTCCATGGTATATCATCAGCGGCTTGGATTGGATCGAAGTGTTCGGTATATGGTGCCACTCGGGAATCTGGCGAGTGGTCACTTGAGTGTTTGACAGTGAAGTTATGGCCATAGTGGTTCTCTATTTTGCTTTGCTTTTGCATAGAGAAGGGGAGTTTGGATTGAATTGGATCAACCTGGGATATACTTTAGGTGACGTCATTTATAGTGGGGCAGTCAATATAAACTTGAACTTACTATGAAGGAACTAGTTAACTAGTTATACATAACTATACTAGTTACCTAGATACTTTATAGGCTAATATGATAGGGTTAATGCCTCCTAATCACTCAAAATATTCTATCCACTGTACTATATCATCCACGCCCAGATGTGGACCTCTTTCTGGGCCTCTTTTTGAGCCTCTTTCCAAGGCTTTTTCTTTCTGACCAATATGGGATCTACGGATTGGATATAACCGTCTTGAATGCTCAGAGTTTGGGACCGGGAAATCTGGCAATTGCGTTGAGCCATAGGCGGATAACAGCCAAAGAAACAGTACATAACACTGCTAAGAGAATGAAGCTAGTGATTATGTCGATGTATTCGATGGATGGATATTCCGAAAAAGAAATACTGCCGAAGGTAGAGTCATACATTGTGATTAGGTGACTGGTAGGGTAGACAGATACCAAGGAGGATCGCGGGTTTTGTTATATAGTTCTGGTTTCAGGTCACAATAGTTGTGCGATCTCTACCGGTTCTAGACCTTAACCCACTCAACGACCACTTCTGTTGAAAATGGGATATTGAATTTTTATCTATGACGATTATGACAAGGTCAAGATCAAGTTTAGTACAGCTCGTTTCTAGAACTACCAGGCATATCAAATTACTAGAAAAATCCGGCATTTGCTACAACTTATTAGGAATCAAGGGAAGTTGTTCAATGATTTCTCGGTCAGATGAGCTCCTAGACAGTGGACAATCATTCACATTGGCACCTTTTAGTCATCTAAGGGTGTCCTTTGTGCACGAAGGTAAATATTTCCTCTCACTTGGTTCCTTCCAGGGCAAACAACAAGTCATTTTTGTATGTTGGTCGTGGTGGGCAGCAGTAGAGGAATAGAATGGCTTCCTGCAGCAAGAAAACAAAAAAAAGGGAACAATGGGGCAGAGGGAAACCCACACTTGGGGTCAAGTATCACCCAAAGTTTACTACAAAGGAGTGTACATTGCAACATTTCGTAGTATAGTGAAGGGTGAGTGTAGTGATCAAAAGAATATCATTCACATGTGACGTTGGGATGACTAAGATTTTGGCAAACGTTGGAATCTATCCATGAATGGATTAGGTTGGGAGCTTAAACCAGCGTCCAAGGTAACCATTTACAGCAGGTAATTTACTCTTTGTGGTGTAATAGTACTAGTTAGAAACAGATCTATGGATCAAGTGTCATTGGAGACATATGTTGTGATACAAGGATAGAGACAGGTTTATTGTAGAGGAACAGCTCAAAAATATATATATATCATCGTATTTCAAAAAATACTAATGATCTACAAGAATAGTCTGCTGATGCGGCCTTGTCATGTCTTTTTTGGTAGTTCTTTTTGAATGTTCTTTTGGATGTATTTTTAAGGGTACACGAAGATGGTAAAAACTTACTTTGTGCAAGAGAATTTTCTATAAATAACCTTTGATATAACCTTTGATATAACCTTTTTGATGTCGCTTTGATGCTTCGATCAAAGCCGATGATGTAGATTTGGCGGGAAAGCTCCGCCACCTCACCGCCTGCGGCAACAAGGCCATCCCCACGCTCTGGTCCATCTCAGCCTCATCACTTCCCTCTTCTGCCTAATCTCTTCTCCAATTTTTACTCTAGAAGTTCCCGAGAAGGGTTGCATCTTCTCACTCGTTTTCTTCGACTGTCCGAACCCCGCTCTTGCCAACCCCTCCCCCTCCCAAGCGCCTACCCTCATCTGATCATCTGATCACCCGAAGATCTTTGAGGCGTGACGTGTGGCGCTACAACCGTCTTGAGGTAATATTCATGATCTGTAACTTGCTGGTTACTGTTGAGAGTTAAGAGCGCGTTACTGACTAGTGGACAAGGACCCTCGGCCTCGACTACCCACCTTCTTCCGCATCCCACCTGATTCCCCTGCAACCGCAATGTCTCTCGCGATGCCGCCGGTACCTCACAAGGATGACCTTGATTCAACGTGAGCAGACAATGATTGGCAATCTGCTTCAACATGGTGATATGACATGGGCTAACTGTGGGGTAGTTGGTCATTCCTCGAAACAGGAATCGAGAGCGTCATGCTCAACCTTGATTCCGGTATCGATATGAAGACTGTAAGTGAAATGCCGTTCAACTCACTATTGGCCGGCGAGGGTGTTTGAAAACAGAGGCTGACTGACTATTTTTGTCTAGTACATGGGCCTATACACGTGTGTTCACGATTCGATCCTACTTCTTGCCTGACGAGAACCACGCTCACAATTTGATATTAGGGCTGTCCACAACTTTTGCACATCCCAAAAAGCCGTCGCTAGCGGTCAAGGCCTACAAGGACAACGTGGTGGTTGGTCTCCCCCTTCATGCCGCCCCCTCGGCTTCCCGATATGAGCTGACCTGGACTATAGCTCATTTACTGGGCGAGGAACTTTACAAATTACTCGGCGAATACCTCACTTCCCATCTGAGTAAGGTTTACAAACAATCACAGAGCCACACCGAAGAAGGCTTGCTTGGCTTCTACATTCGCGAGTGGTACCGCTACACAACCGCCGCCAAGTACGTGAACCACCTCTTTCGCTACCTGAATCGTCACTGGGTTAAGCGTGAGATCGACGAGGGTAAGAAAAACGTCTACGATGTTTACACCCTGCACTTGGTCAAATGGAAAGGAGACTTTTTCGAAAAAGTCCATGACAAGGTCATGGACGCTGTTCTGAATTTGATCGAGAAGCAACGAAATGGAGAAACCATCGAACAATCGCAGATTAAATCCATTGTGGACTCCTTCGTTTCGCTGGGTCTGGATGAGAATGATAGCTCCAAGTCAACACTAGATGTCTATCGGCATTACTTCCAGCAGCCGTTCATCCGTTCCACCAAAACATATTACGAAAATGAGTCACGGCAGTTTGTGGCCGAAAACAGCGTGGTGGAATATATGAAGAAGGCAGAAGCTCGTCTGGAGGAGGAGAAGCTCCGGGTCGGTTTGTATTTACACCCAGATGTCACCAAGACCTTGACCGATACATGCCTGTCTGTTCTCGTCACCGCCCACTCAACTTTGCTTCGCGACGAGTTCCAAATCTTGCTGGATAACGAACGGCAGGAGGATCTTGCTCGTATGTATCGACTCTTGTCACGGATCAAGGAGGGTTTGGATCCCCTGCGCACAACCTTCGAGAACCACGTGAGACGGGCCGGTCTGGCTGCTGTCGAGAAGGTTGCTTCAGAGGGAGAAACACTCGAGCCCAAGTTGTACGTCGATGCCCTACTGCAGGTTCACACACGGTACCAAAGCTTGGTCGATGAGGCCTTCAATGGCGAGGCCGAGTTCGTGCGTTCTCTTGATAACGCCTGCCGAGAGTTTGTCAACCGAAACCGTATCTGCAAGACGAGCTCTTCCAAGTCTCCCGAGCTACTGGCGAAATACACAGACTCACTGCTCAAGAAGGGATCCAAGTCGGCTGAAGAGTCGGAGCTTGAGGAGATGCTAGTGCAGATTATGACAGTCTTCAAGTACATTGAAGACAAAGACGTCTTCCAGAAGTTCTATTCCAAGAACCTGGCGAAACGTCTGGTCCATGTGAGCTCTGTTTCTGATGATGCTGAAACAAGCATGATCAGCAAGTTGAAGGAGGCGTGTGGTTTCGAATATACCAACAAGCTGCAACGCATGTTCCAGGACATGCAGATCTCCAAGGATCTTAATAACAACTACAAGGTCTGGCAGGACAAAGTGCTAGAAGATGATGACCGAAAGAGAATGGCCGATGCCCACTTCCAGATTTTGGGAACTGGCTTCTGGCCCCTCAATGCCCCGACCACACCATTCCTCGCGCCACCGGAGATAGTGAAGACCGCCGAACGGTTCCAGACATTCTACTTTGACAAGCATAGCGGCCGCAAGTTGACATGGCTGTGGCAGCTATGCAAGGGCGAAATCAAGGCTAACTATATCAAAAACACGAAAGTGCCCTACACTTTCCAGGTGTCGACCTACCAGATGGGTATTCTGCTTCTTTTCAACGAAGCCGACACTCTGTCCTACGACGAGATCGAAAAGGCCACCACACTGTCTACCGAAATTCTCGACCCCAACCTCAGCATCCTGCTGAAGGCCAAGGTCCTCATCGCCAGCCCCGAGGGCGCTAAACCAGAGCCCTCCACATCGTTCAAATTGAACTACAACTTCAAAAGCAAGAAGGTCAAAGTCAACCTCAACATTCAGATCAAATCTGAGCAAAAGGTTGAGGCCGACGACACTCACAAAACCATAGAAGAGGACAGAAAGCTTCTGCTTCAGGTATGTATCCTAGCTAATCATCAACCCCCACACAGTTCATTTGTCCTAACCTTGTTGTAGTCCGCCATTGTTCGAATCATGAAGTCGCGCAAGAAGATGAAGCACGTCCAGCTTGTCCAGGAGGTTATTCAGCAGGTCAAGTCCCGCTTCCCACCTAAAATCCCCGACATCAAGAAGAACATTGAAGCCCTCATGGAGAAGGACTACATTGAGCGCATGGATGGCGATGAAATCTCATACATTGCTTAAATCAAACTAAACCCTTCCCCCTTTTCAAATATTGCACAACCAACTTGCTTCTATTCCCTTTTTTTCTGTTGCTCTCTGCTTCTGCTACTGTCTCTTTCCGACACCAGTGGCTGGCTTCCTGTGTCCCTTTCTTGTCCTTCTATTCCATTCATGATGGAAAGCCAGGGTGAGGGGGAATGGGGCCGCTGCTGGTCCAGGATAGGACTCCTACAATGGATAGCTGGCGGATGGAATCAGGCTGATAGGAGCATAAGGATTCTTTTTCATTGTGTCGGCGACTTCTTTTATGCTTCTTCATAGCGCTGAGACGACAAACAAATGATGACCTGGTTATTTTCTTTGCTCTTTGCTCTTTGCCCTCTGTTTTTCTTTTCCTTTCTCTGAAAATACTAAAATATAATAAATTGATGATCATGTTCTGCGTAGCTACCCATCAGGGCTTTGGAAGGTTCGAAGACCTAACCCCATATAAACACCATGACCACACAGAATGAAAGGCTGAGGATTAAAGTGATGTGTTGACCCAAATATCTTTTGGGTAGAAGCTTAGAAGGTATTCTCCTAGCCCTAAGCGAAACAAGACGACAGCCACAAGACAGCCCGATATATTCTAATAACATGCAATGCAGACAAGAACAGACACAAAAACAACGCTGATCAAGATCGAACACACTAGAACCGATTTCACTTCACTATTTCATTCAGTGGATCGAAATGCGTAAGCACTGGCCAGACCCAGTGTATATTTATGTATAATCAACATGCGAACCGTGCTAGAATGTATATGCTATGCAAAGCTAGAGACAACAAGAACAGAAGACAGAATGTCCATAAAGTACTGAGTCATCCTAGATGCGAAAAATTCAAATCAACCCCAGCCCCCCCCCCCCCAAATCCAGCGCACTAGTTCGTACCAGACGAGTCTTTGCTCTGGACTGGATGCGCCTCCTCTTTGACAGGGAGTGCAGTCACCAAGTCCTCAGGCCGTGTATCTACCTCCACACCACTCGAGGGTGTGGGTTCCTTCTGGGTCTGGGAAACAGTCTCCTCGGTCCTCAAACTCAACCCCAGGCCTTCATTCGGCGTGAGAGCCACAGAGGAGAACCCATCTGCATCAACGGTCTCCTGTCTAGCAGTCTTTCCATCCTGGGGGACGTCCTGGGTCTGCTTGTGCTCCGCATCATCCGCAGAAGCCGGGAATTCCTGCGATAGAGGAGATTTGGGGAAGGGACTTTCGATAGAATCGGACGTGGAAACATCATCGTGACGCTGGAACTCGCCGCTGTCGCGTCTGAGCAAGATATTACTCCATCTCTTTCTTCGGCTGGTGCTGCGAGTAAGACCACCCTCGGGGCTATCGTTGCCTTCACTATTATGCTGGATGGAACTGCGACGGCCGCGGTCCAACTCGGCTGTTTCGGTAACGACGGACAAGACCGGGGTGGATGGTGAGGTCAATTCGGCATTGGGACTAGGATTCGGGTTCGGGGATGTTGCGCGCTTGTCTTGCCATTCGCGGCGCTTTTCGCTCGCCCATGAGCCCCACGAGCTGAGATAGGAGCTGGTTTTTTGGCTGGCTACGCTCACGGAGGCTTGGGCCTGTGTCATGTCGACGGATGCCCTTTGGCGGCCTGCGAACCAGGAGGCATCGGCAGGATCTTGTGAGGAGGGGGTTGGCGAGATTGGGGTTTCTTTGTCGATGGAGGTGCGTTGCGATTGGGAGGCGGTTTTCTCTTCATTGCGTTTGCGTTGCGCTTCACGCATTGTTTCAATGTCGGACCAGAAGCTTGTGAATGCCGCGCTCACTTTCTTTTGCCCGGTTGAGATGTGGCGGTTCAGGGCCTCGCGGCCTTCACGGACACGCTCATCGAGGTGCAGGTCTGCTACCTGTTGTGCAAGTCGTCTTTGGACATCTTCCATTGTCAGGCCCCCGGCGTTTGGGTGTCGTGGCTCAGTGATGGAAAATAGGAGCGCATCCGAAGTGAGTCGCGAAAACAGGGCGTAATTAGATGTGGTTTTCCACTGTGTCAGGAATTCCGTATTGAAGTCGATGGCAGGGTCTCCTTCGATGTTGAGGCTTTGCAGCTGGGTTCTGCTGCGATGCCCCGATTCTCCGACGTCGGATGGGTAGAGCTCCTCGTGGTACTTCATGGACGATAATAACGCCAATAAATATTCTTCGAACTGTAGTCGAATGAATTCTTCTGAGCCCATAAAGCCAAGGGTCTTGGGTTGTGAAGGATGTTCCTCGTCCCAAGTGTCATTGACAATTTGTGTGAGCAGGTCAATCCAGCGTCTATCGGCCGCAGAAAGGACCAAGGCACTGCGGAGAGAAGGAGAATTTATAACGATACTGTCTTCGTCGAGGTTAATTAGAACATCACTGTAGCGGTCCTTTTGCTGGAGAAGTAGTGAGTTTGTTGAGCCAACCACATATGATTTTGTGCCATCATCCGCCAGCAGATCCAGCAACTGGAGAGGTGTATAGGGGCCAAACATGCTGCCTTTTCCGAAGATCTGCAGTGGAAGCCCCATGTATGCTAACAAGGAGCTTCTGTCACTCGTCTTGAGAGACGTTGGTTTCTCAACTGTCTGAGAATAAGTGTCAAAAGCAGGATCCGCGCAATCCTGCAAGCTGTTGATGAGGCCGGGTATTAGAGATATAAGCGAGAACTGAATCATGCACAAGCGCTCACAGCGCGTCCCGAAGAAAAGCATCTTGGGTTGCAACAGTAGTGCCTTGAAAAGAACCAAAGTTTGAAATTTGAATTCGTGAATCATCTCCCGAAGCGAAAGGCCTTCATAAATTAGCACATTTCACACATATCGGAACGGATGATATCCTTACCCAAGTTCTGATCTTTTGGGCCATCATTCAGGAGAGCAATTACCAAGCCCTCGCGGAATTTCTGTATCTATGTCAGCATTTCATTCCGTACACCATCACAGCTAAGTACATACCTTCAAGATATCAACATCCGAGAAGTCGCTATTAAGAAGAGTACTCAATTAGCCACATTTCCTCACTCAAAGCCGGGTTCTATCCCGATCCCATGCCAGCGCATCGGGAAAGCAAATAGTCCAGGGAAAGTATATTCGATATTCCACATACCGTTGCGCGAACCAAGCCGAAGTTACCACGGAGAGCTTCTCGCGTAATTGACCAACTCGCTGCGGACTATCTGTCACGACAACAACGGCCTTTTGTACCGTTGACCGAGTCACATCGGCCGAGCGGTTGATAAGCAGACTCGAATCAATCTGGCGGGAGCAGGCGATACCAAAGAGGGAGGTTTCGGGTATAGTGGATGCGCCCTTTCGGCAGAGTGTGAAGTATGAGAATTCCTCGGTCGACCTGAAATCCGACAGGTTAGATGGTCCGGCGCAAATCGGCTGCGCAAATCGGCTCCTTGTCGCGGGTTTGCGCCAGAGGAGACTAAGAAGGGGAGGGAACGAAATTTTTGTCGGAGACAGGGGTATCGTACAGATGTGCTCCATCAGATAGGGCCATGAAAGGGAGGAGTGACCAGTCATTCTCGGTTGCTGGGTCGGTTCCTTCGTCGGCAATGCAATGCTCAATCTCGGGGCCGCTACAGGGGTATGTCTCAGTCAGCCAGGTTCCACTATGGATCCATCCTCGTCTTGGTTTCAAAGATACAAGCCCGGGGATTTCGAGTGTCTCATGGCTCACCGTGCATGGTGGAAATCTATAACCAAGACAATTGGGTCTTGTTTATGCTGGACAGCCATGGCGCCGAACCTTGCGACAGGAGATTCGGTTCGGCTGAGAGAAATGCAATTAAAATGCAGGAAATAAATAGCTCGAATGAATGGTTTGAAATATGTCAAAAAGAGGTGCTTCTCCTCCAAAACCTCGACGTGGGTTTCCCATGAAACTAAGATCGTCGCAAACAGGGGAACATCGCTGATACGGTTATCGCACGGGGAGCGGGCGGTGAATGGTAGCCCCGCCAATATCGGAGGGCTTTAGTTAACATCACGGGTATAACTACCTCTTAGGGCTAACTATAAGGAAAAGTGATAGTTAGTTATAGTTAGGTATTGGAGAAATAATTTAGATTGCGTAGGTATTTTAAAGGATTAAAGGTTATGAGGTGCTCCATCGCTGAACTAAATCAGACCCCTCGTATGATTTCTCCTAATCACCAACCAATTCTTAACGACGCCGGAAGAGCTATGGACAATGACTTCCACCAAGACAAAAAGAAGAACAAAGTAGGAAATAAAAAAATAAGGTAAAAAACACAAGTGAACACGCTAGCTTCGTAGCACCCTTGAACAGAAATAAGGCCAGACTTCAAATTGAGACCGGAATTCAATGGCAGAAGAGCGTTTCTTAGGGAAATTTCGCGTGAAACCATTATGCGAATGTCTGTCCAGTAGTGTTGCCCTGCACTGCTCCCTGTACCAAGGCTTGGCCAGCCTCATTACCTTGTTCAATGTTGTGGAAGTCGAGAATTTCCGAGTACCTGTAGTGGTGGAAAATTAGTAAAAAAGAATCGTGGCGGGGTGACAAATTCAGCACGTACATCATGATCTTCCAAGTATCTACGGGCAGATCGGCATCATTGAACGACCAATCGAACTTCTCTTGCGCGACAGGCTCATCGGTCGGGTCATGGTAAGGTGCCAGGTACTCATGTGCCAATGCTTCGGGGGCTTGAATGCGCTTCTTCGGGTTGAAAACCAGCATGCGCTCGAGCAGATCAACCGCTAAAATAAGAGAGACAAGTTAGCGTCGTGCTCATAATCCCCATACGGCTCAAATATCACATACCATCGGCATCGGCATTCTTGAATTTATTTGCGAGGGGTTGGCGCTCGCGCTTTGGTAGGGACTTGACAAATCGGAGCGTCTGAGTCATCATCTATTAGCATGTTTGTCTTTCGCCAAGCAAAGAATAAGTACTCACGTTCTCGCTACAGATGGTCTGGATCACGTCATCGGGAGGAGTACCAAGTAGCTCCGTAATGATCGAAAACTGGTTGACATGGTCCTTTCCAGGGAACAGCGGCTTTCCTTCCAACATCTCGGCGAAAATGCAGCCCGCGCTCCAGATGTCTACCTCGACATCGTACTTTTGCCAGGTGAGCATGATCTCGGGCGCGCGGTAGTATCGTGTTGAGACATAGCCGGTCATTTGAGGATCCTGGATGCGGGCAAGACCAAAGTCGCAGATTTTCAAATCACAGTTCTCGTTAATCAGGATGTTGCTGGGTTTCAGATCCCGGTGAACCACACCGGCGGAGTGAACATATTTCAAGCCACGCTATCAAAAAGTCAGATTCTGGCGTCCCGGATATTATTCCCGTAGAAATCTTACCAGAATTTGATATAAAAAGTACTGAATGAATTGCTTTTCAAGGGGTCGCGAAGTAAGAAGTCGGTGGAGGTCAGTTCCCAAAAGTTCGGTGACGAAGTAGCTGTGGTCATTAGTTCACACCGTTCAACCCCGCCTTGCAGATGAGGGGAACATACATGTCTTCCAAAGGCGAAATGAAAATGTCACTCAAGCTGATAATCTGCAGAGTGTCAGCATATAAGCTTGGTTTATTTATTTGACGGGATACGGACGTTCTCGTGGCGGAGATGTTTGAGCAGCTTCAGCTCCCGGTAGGTTCGTTTGGACAGAACGGGGGTACTGAAGGGCTTCATGATTTTTTTAACTGCGACGGGCTGTGCAGTCAATTGGTCTTTGGCAGAGCTGTTGTATTAATGGCCTTGTTAGCATGTACTTTAGGCTTGGGAGTTGTCTTGTGCGACACAGGATACAACATACCAGACCAGTCCGAAGGCACCCATTCCCACCGGCTGCAGTTCCGTATACCTAGAAATCAAGTTAGCACCAATATTCCCCTGGATGCGCCTGCTAAAGCGCCCATAGTAAATATAACAGAACAGGGCATTGCGAACCGGCTGGTGATCTCAAAGGTGGTGCCGAAAATCTGGGCACGCACGAATTCCGCCATGATGGAAAGGTGGGGGAGTTATGCAAGCAGATAAACGGAGAAAGGGAGAAAATTCCAAGAAGAATTTCAAGTCAAAGAAGAGTAAAGCGAGAGAAGATGAAGGCTTTGAAAAGAAAACCAGAAGAAAGGGGTCGCGAAGAAAGCAAGTGTGTTGGCAACAGGTGTGGGGAAGGGACTGGGTGAAAAGCGCAGAAAACAAGGCCGATGACGTTGGCGAAGCCCGGGTTGATGATGACTCAGCAGGTTCTAGCCAGGAGCCTGTATATATTAAAATGGATTTTCTTATTAGAGAGAGTTATTTCATTTTCATTTTCATAATATATTGAATTAATACATACATAGTATGTACTATTGCAACTCTTTACATATGTATATACAATAACATCCTCCATGTCCAACTGTTGTGAACTTCCAAGGTTGTAAGGTTACACTCGCTCCACAACCACGCGGCCCAGACCCCGGTCTTTATCCCGGAAGATGCTTCCCTTGCAACATTATTGCTCTATAATATTGTTGAAATAAACTATAGAACCTCTATGGGGGTCAATTCAATAATTTTGATCTACTACTTATATTAATTTATTTCAAATCTGCGCTTAACTCGCCCGAGAACAAGTATACGGAGAGTTCTTGGGCCTCTGTTTAGAACCTTGGCAGGTCAGAGTATAACCCCTCACCCTTCAAAACTAAAGCAGACATGATAAACATTACAATTTATCAACTCTGCATGTACCTATATAAGCTCTACCATAGCTTCCTCTTTGATGCTCTTATAGGTCCGGTAGACTGTCCCCAGTAACATTGCCATACAAGAGGGACCGCTCCCAACCGCTCCCAGGTCGAGAACAAGGGCGCGCCCCTCCAACATATGTTGTATATCGAATACACGATAGAGTGCCCCTTCCCAACTAAGCCAGCTCCGATCTTCTATGACGTGGTCTTGTTGGCTTGCAATGCTATCTCTCCAATCATCACTGCATCTTACATCGTGCATTGTACATACTATATCGAAGGACCTGGAATCCGCACCCTACTGTAATGGCCATGTATAATGCAACCCTGAAGGAAATTAACCAGAGACCTTAGCTCGGATGTTAGTTTCAACGGGGGTACTCGGGTTCTGTCACCGTCTGATGCGGATGCGGATTTGGAGGCTAAGACATGTGAAACAATGTCTGCCACGCTACTGCGGACACGCAACAAAGACATGCAACAAAGACATGCAACAAAGACCTTTGAAGGGTGCAGCTCATTTTAAACTCTGGAGGTACCTTTCGGCGTTTCATATTCCTTGGGCGTATCTGATAGGAGAGTGCACGTTCGTATATACAGATAAACCTTCGGGAAATATATATGTAGTCATTCTTCGAGGTGCCTGATGATTACCTCTACTTTACATCCCTGCCTAGGTGTTAATGATCAAGATCAACAAGCTCCCAAGCCTTGATATTTGCCCATACCCCCCTCCTACATCTGGCCACAGGGCTGAATTGACTTCCTGAGGGGAGAGGTCAGTGCCCGGCTTCCAAGGTTCACCGCATATCCGAGATAAGCCAATGGTGGGAGATTGAAATCAACATGCCGTTTATTTAGAGTAGATTCATAGCACATATAAGTATATATAATAATGGAGAGTGTCTGACCGTTGTACGGAGTACGGAGTACTTTGTACATAGATGTCAGATACACACCGAAGACCTGAGACCGCAACACAGCCCCGCCTGTCTGCCTAAGGCAACGCCCCAAATTTTGCGTCACTCTCCACTTTTAAGCTCCAGAGTGGGTTGAAAGAGTATGAAACGGAGTACAGAACTCCTGATCAGAGATTTGGACTAAAGATTCGCAGTAAATCTCTCTATGTACATATATATATATATAATGTATTGAACTTGAGACCGAACAATTGATATCTAATTGATATGTGAGAACACATGATCGCACAGACAAGTCATCTGGTGGCGCCCCATTAAATTAGAACGCCCGTGTTAAACGGTGTTCTTTTATAGGAGTATTAGTATTACAATTGTGATTGTGATTATTGCCCGGGCTAAAAAAGAGAATTTAATACTAGATCATACTGATCATACCTTACAGGTGGGATCTGACAGGAGAACGTGCCAATTTCCCCCGGGTTTTTCCAAGGTTATATACGGAGTACATGAGAATGATATATACATATCTAATATATTACCTAGACAAAAGAAATAAATGCATATAAGAATAAGCTCAAATATACAACCTTGTAAATTAAAAAAATATAAATGACCTATAACTACAACAGAAAAGGAAAAAAAAGGGAAGAAAACGGGTGAATTACATTAATTACCAGACTGTGCAAATGTAAGCTGAACCGTACATGTTTTTTTTACATTTCTTACACTTCCTCCCCCAAGTCATCTCCACTCCCCCAGCATGACGATGGTCGCACTGACACTCTGATTCTTTAAACTCTTGACACTTTTATTACCCTTACTACCCTTACTCGACTCTTACCTTTTATTACTCTGGAACTCTCAACATCTTATTCCCCAACTTATCCCTGATTCTCCGCGTTTACCCATCCTTCCGCCCCCGTCCTAACCGCTATACCCGAACTTCAACGACTCTCCTTCCAAACTCGCTTGTCGCACCTCCTTCAACCTCAACCTTTCGCCTTGACATCATTCTCAACATACCTTCCACTGGAATCGATTCCGATATTACGTGTCGCCATTTCTACACCCGGTCGCGCTGATCATTTTCCGTGTGTGGCGCTTGGCAGTCTTAGCAAACGAAGGCTCCGGCCGTCTTCACCGGCACATTTTGTTCCTGCGCGTGGTTGATGAGTCTTCTCCCTGCTGGTCTGGGCCACTGAGGATTCCGCAATGGGGTCTTGTTTCAGCTCAGAGTCCGTGGGGGATGCGGAACAGAAGAAGCGAAGCCAACAGATCGATCGCAAGCTAGAAGAAGATTCTAGGCGGCTACGAAGGGAATGCAAGATCCTTCTCTTGGGTAGGTATCCCGATATTCGCTTGGAGGAGAGCGGATGGTTCGCTGACTTTCAAACGCAGGATCGGGAGAAAGCGGAAAATCAACGATCGTAAAACAGATGAAGATCATCCACCAAAATGGTTACACCGTGGAAGAACTTGCGCTATATCGATTGACCGTCTACAAGAATCTCCTGGATTGCGCAAAAGCCCTCATTGGGGCATATCACTATCTCCAACTCGAACCGTCCAGCCAGAAAGTGCAGGACTACATTTCATTTCTGGAAGAGTACAACGTGGACCCGGATCCCAACACCTCGCTCGATTCGAAAATTGGCGACGCCATTACATATCTCTGGAACGACCCGTGTACATCAACAGTTTTGGAACATCAGAATGAATTTTATCTGATGGACTCGGCGCCATAGTAAGTCCACCTGTCGTTTCCTCTGACCCTACGGCCGAGTTCTAACCCCATGACTAGTTTCTTCGAGGAAGCGAAACGAATAACGGCCCCCGATTATGTACCGGATGTTTCAGATGTGCTCCGGGCCAGAACGAAGACCACCGGTATCTATGAGACACGCTTCACAATGGGCCAATTGAGCATACAGTACGTGGAAATAGTCTTTGACACTCACGATTTGGGATATCTCTAACCAGCCACAGTATGTTTGATGTGGGCGGCCAGCGTAGTGAGCGAAAGAAATGGATCCATTGCTTCGAAAACGTGACATCCATTATCTTTTGCGTTGCGCTCAGCGAATATGATCAAGTACTATTGGAAGAAAGCAATCAGGTATGAGGTCTCAATACACCGAGTGTACTACACCGGAACTAACAGACTTTGCCAGAATCGCATGATGGAAAGTTTGGTTCTCTTCGACTCCGTGGTCAACTCTCGGTGGTTCATGCGGACAAGTATTATCCTTTTCCTGAACAAAGTTGATTTGTTCCGCTTGAAGTTGCCTCGGTCACCGTTGAGCAACTACTTCCCCGATTACTCGGGCGGCAACGACGTGCACCGTGCCGCGAAGTACCTTCTTTGGCGATTCAACCAGGTGAATCGAGCACACTTGAACCTGTACCCACAGTGAGTTCACATGATCCTAACAGTGCCGGTTCCCACGCACCGTGATTCCTGACTGATTTTTTCTCTTCTTCCTCTTTAGTCTCACTCAAGCGACTGATACCTCGAATATCCGTTTGGTCTTCGCAGCAGTCAAAGAGACTATCCTGCAGAATGCCTTGAAAGACTCGGGCATTCTATAGCCGCTGAAATATACCTCGAGGACCCAGTCGCACAAGTGTCCTCATGTGCGTATGCGCAATTTCCCTCTCAATCCAACCTTATGACCACACACCGTCCCTATTCTCAACGTCGCTCTCGGTGTTCTCTGATTTCCCTCTTCTGGAGACTGCCTGAACAGCTCTCCAACGATCACTCATACCATACCCTTTTCGTCTTTTTGCTTTGCTTTTGACCAGCTGCAGGCGTTGATGGCGCCTTTATGGCTTTTTCGGCTGATTTCCCAGGCGCTCGCTGGCTCTGGTCTGGGGATATCCCATTTGGTACTTAATGTGGTTTTCCTATATTAAACATGGGTTTATGTTCCATAAAGGTCTCAGTAGCATGTTCGAACAGTCAACTATGCTACTGTTTCTGTTCCATGTGCCTTTTTCTCATTGATTAAACCCCGGAATGAGCGTATGACAGCTAATTTCGAAAATGCCGGGCAAGAACTCCGGTAGCGGGTCTGGATACTCTCCGGACTTTCTTTTCGTGTACTCGATAATCCTCACGGGGTACGCACCAACCCAATGGGCTTTCTGTTGCCCTGTCTTCACTATATCTTATATCTTTTCTTTGCCTTGTCTCCCCGAGGTCTGTTTCCAGTCTCTCTCGTGCATACCGTGGCGGTTTTTTCCTATTTTCGACATTGCCATGTTCCTGTTCTGATATTTATTCCCTCTAATTTCTCTTCTCCCGTTTTTCGTTGTGTCTTTTCTCTGTGTTTCTCTTCTCCTATTTCATCTCACTATTAACCCGCTATTCCAAGCGCTTCCACGTCTGATGATTTCTGATTTTCCGCTTTTGTTCTTTATCGCTTAAGCGTTCTTGTTTCAACCTCCCGAGGACTCTAATCTATCGTACTGCACAGACCGATACCGGGATCGCTGAGCATTGGCCATGTCCACGGGTGCCAGATCGCGATCCTCCCGGATCCCTGGTCGGGTGGAACGGAGTTGGGATTGGGATGTGGCCCGGGCTTATTTATGTATAGTTGAGCCTCGATATACCAATACTCCCATTCGAGTCTGCTTTTGTTCCTATATACTGTTCGCCGTAGATGTACTTAGCGTAGATGGTAGTCGTGAGAAGCTCTTACGCTTGGATGGTCAACTTTAGCTCTAGGTGGTTAGTTGATATCCAGTTCGGGGGTGAGATAAAGAGTAGAGGAAGCACCTCTACAAGGAACTTCTTCTATTCTCTCCCAGAAAGTCTACAATATCCCTCTTACCATTAAATCCAATTCCCTGACCTGCATCCCCCTCCAGCCTCCTGCACTTCATCCCATCACACAGCCACCCACATCATAGCAACTACCCACCCCCACCACTAACAATTTTCCTGAGAATGGAGTCTGCAAGGCCCCGCGGGCTAGACCCTCTCGAAAGTCTATCCCCTCATGTAATGCATCTGGGAAGCTACCCCGGGTTTAGGACCAACTCATGGTAGGTAGGCACTGGGGCCTCGTCGGCGCACGGTACGCGCTTCATGCAATGCGTCTGTGCGTTGGCGTTCGCGGGGTATCTAGGTTTGTAGGCATCTGGTGAGCTCGGAGGTGGGGTTTATAATCACGCGGTAGTAGGAAAGGGGGCGCGTAGGTATGGGCATTAATGGTTGGTGGTTGTGGTTTGGGGATGGGGGTGTTCCGGGATAGGAAGATGATGTGGAGCCGAAGAGATGGGTTCTAGGCCCCTGATTGATATTGGCCTTTAGAGTCTGGCAATTCCAGTACGGGAGACTATGGGAGACCATGGGAGACTTCCAAGGTTAAGTTGAAATGGCATGATGTGTCTTAGGCATTTATAGTCATATGCACGGACCCTATGTAGAATCAAGTATTTGAAGTATTTCAAGGATTATAGAGCAATTAGAATAGGTATATGACATATTTCTATATTTTTTATATGCAGTGGCACTCCAGAAACAGACAAAAAAGATACTAAAATCCAAAAAAGAACAAAAAAAAAAAAGAAAAAGTCGTCCGGTGTCACTCCAAAGTCATGACTACATGGACATGACCCTTCCCCTCTTTTCTTTAAGTAGCCAAGTACTTGCTTGTGTATTTTCTTTTCTGTACTGGACCTTCTCCAGCTTACAGCTCTTCAAATTCCACTTCACCCCTTCCTCTTTTCATAATGTCAACCATCCCAGATGCAGTTGCACCGACCGAACCGATCGAACCAACCCAACCTCGTCGGGAGCGAAAACCCTCCGTAGGAGCTCCTATTGGCGATCTCCAGGGTCCTGTCGGCCCGGGATTCAGTCGTCCTAAGCACAAGCGCACATTCACTGGCTTGGGGCCTGCCGAGATTAAGAACGTTGAAGCTAGCATTCCTGAGCCATTACGAGAAGCGTGAGTACCGTACCTTCCCCGAGGACCCTAGTACTTGCTTATAGTTGGACTGACCATGACTCTCACAGCTGGAGGAAACATGTGCGTTGAGACTAAATGTGGATTCGGGACTGAAATGCTAATGCCTCGAGTCAATTTAGTCGGCTACTGAATTCACCACCAAAGATGAATTCGAGGTGAGTCTGACTTGTATCCGTACTTGATACTTCGGGTTTAACGCCTCCCACAGAAAGATCTCGTACGCCATATCGAAACGACCCTCGCTCGCTCGCTGTATAATTGCGATGAGTTGTATGTGGTCTGTGTCCTTGATGCAAGCGGTCCTTGCTGACTTGGGACTTTCTATAGAGCCGCGTACTCGGGAACTGCGCTTGCTTTTAGAGACCGGTTGATCATTGAGTGGAACAAGACTCAGCAGCGTCAGACTTTTACCGATCAGAAGCGAGTCTACTGTATGTCTTCATTCCCGTCGGCAGAAGACAATGGCTAATCGCTGTGTAGATTTGTCGCTTGAGTTCCTCATGGGACGTACATTGGACAATGCTATGCTGAATGTTGGCTTGAAGGATGTTGCTCGAGGTAAGTGCTGGGAACATCTGTGATCTGGATTATCGCTGATGATACCAGATGGATTGAGCGATCTTGGATTCCGCGTCGAGGACGTCATTAACCAGGAGCACGATGCTGCGTTGGGCAACGGTGGTCTAGGGCGTCTGGCGGCATGCTTTTTGGACAGTATGGCGACACTGAACTACCCAGCCTGGGGATATGGGCTGCGTTACCGCTATGGTATCTTCAAGCAGGAGATTGTCAATGGCTACCAGGTGGAGATTCCAGACTACTGGCTGGATAACAACCCTTGGGAATTCCCGCGGCATGAAATCACAGTCGACATTCAGTTCTACGGTAACGTCAAGAAATACCAGGATGAGAGTGGCAGGATCTCGCACTCGTGGGAGGATGGTGAGATTGTTCAAGCCATCGCGTACGATGTCCCCATTCCCGGGTACGGCACAAAGACCACCAACAACCTTCGTCTGTGGTCTAGTAAGGCCAGCAGCGGAGAGTTTGACTTCCAGAAGTTCAATGCTGGAGACTATGAAAGTGCAGTGGCAGACCAGCAGAGAGCTGAAACAATCTCAGCTGTTCTCTACCCCAATGATAACCTCGAGCGAGGCAAAGAACTGCGTCTGAAACAGCAGTACTTCTGGTGTGCTGCCTCGCTGTTTGACATCGTTCGGCGTTTCAAGAAGACGAAACGGGCCTGGGGCGAGTTCCCTGAGCAGATTGCCATCCAGCTTAACGACACTCACCCGACCCTTGCAATTGTTGAGCTGCAACGCATCTTAATTGACAAGGAGGGCTTGGAATGGGATGAGGCGTGGAGCATCGTGACCAAGACCTTCGGGTATACTAATCACACTGTCCTTCCCGAAGCGCTGGAGAAATGGTCTGTCCCACTGATGCAGAACCTACTCCCGCGACACTTGCAAATTATCTATGAGATCAATCTGTTCTTCTTGCAATCCGTTGAGAAGCGGTTCCCCAATGATCGGGATATCCTGTCGCGCGTCTCAATCATTGAAGAGTCGCATCCCAAGATGGTGCGCATGGCCTACCTAGCCATCATTGGCTCTCACAAAGTCAACGGTGTGGCCGAGCTGCATTCAGACCTACTCAAGACTACTCTCTTCAAAGACTTTGTGAAGATCTATGGACCAGACCGTTTCACCAATGTTACCAATGGTATCACCCCGAGACGTTGGCTCCACCAGGCCAACCCCAGGTTGTCTGCGTTGATTGCAGAGAAACTTGGAAGCCATGACTTCCTGAAGGACCTCACTCTTTTAGGCAAGATAGAGGCCTTTGTCGACGACAAGGCTTTCCGTGAGGAGTGGGCGGTCATCAAGCGGGAGAACAAACTGCGCCTAGCCAGACACATCAAGGCCACCACCGGATTCGATGTCAACCCCAATGCGCTCTTTGACGTGCAGGTGAAGCGTATCCATGAGTACAAGCGCCAGCAGCTCAACATCTTTGGAGTCATCCATCGCTACTTGAGTATCAAAGCCATGTCAGCCGAAGAGAAGAAGAAAGTGGTGCCTCGGGTTTCCATCTTCGGAGGCAAGGCAGCCCCCGGTTACTGGATGGCGAAGACCATCATTCATCTCATCAATAAGGTGGCCGACGTAGTGAACAAGGACCCGGATATTGGCGACCTTTTGAAGGTTATCTTCATCGCGGATTACAACGTCAGTAAGGCGGAGATTATCTGCCCTGCGTCAGATATCAGCGAGCACATCTCAACTGCCGGTACCGAAGGCAGCGGCACGAGCAACATGAAGTTCGTCCTGAACGGTGGTCTAATCATCGGAACCTGCGATGGAGCCAACGTAAGTCTTCTTTGATGTCCACGGGTATATGCAACCTCTTTCCCACTAATACTAACCCAACTCACAGATCGAGATCACTCGCGAGATCGGCGAGCAGAACATCTTCCTCTTCGGCAATCTCGCCGAAGACGTCGAGGACCTGCGTCACCGACACTTCTACGGCAACTTCAAGCTGGACCCACAGCTGGAGCGCGTCTTCGACGCAATCAAGGACAATGTGTTCGGCGACAAAGCTGATTTCTCCGCGCTCACAAGTTCTATCGAAGAGCATGGCGACTACTACCTCGTCTCGGACGACTTCAACTCCTACATCACCACGCATGAGATGGTCGACGAGGCCTTCCAGAATCAGGAGGAGTGGCTGGCCAAGTCGATTACCTCTGTCGCGCGTATGGGATTCTTCTCGATGGACCGCGTTACTAATGAGTACGCTGATAGCATCTGGAATGTCGAGCCTCTGGATGTTACGGACTAAACAGACTGTGGTTTGACATAGGCAGTTCTAAGTCTTTATTATTTTGATTTGATGATTGTCATGCGTTTTTCATTGGTTCTGTGAACTTTTCTGTGTTGGTTTGTTAAATATCCTTAGCATTAATAGTATATCGGTTTTTTTCTTTGTATGTTCAGTTTACAGGTCATCCACCATTTGGTAAGACTCTATATGCAATTGGTCTATACAGAACTAGGTATATATACAACCCAATCTCGATATACAGCACTGTGTATAACCCCAAAAGAGAAGATCCTACCTCGAGGCAGTAATGACTGAAAATATCGAACCAACCCCCCACTCCATGCCAAAGCGAACCCAAAAAGAAATCCGATCATGACAACATCAAACCATAAAATCCGTCAAAAATCCCCAAGCAACAGCCTCACTCCTGAATGGTCGGCTCAGTCTGAGTCGGTTTAGGCTCGGAGAAATAATCTGGCCAAAGCGCCATCTTCTCATCCTGCGAAGGCGTAGCCGTAGCCATAAGCGTCGGAACCTGCAATCACCGCCATTAGCAAAAGCCCCTTTTTCTTCTTTTAATGCAAGGGTAGACGAGGGAAACATACAGCCTCCTTACTAGAAATCCTCCTCCACATATTCGCACGCGGGTTATACCGCACCGGCTTCCCAACACCACCAGTCTTCTTCTGATCCTCAAGACTAATCGCCTCAACCTCCTTCTTAACATCCGCAAAGCTATCAAACGGCGTATGCGGGATACCATGTTCAAGACAGTACTCCTCGAGCCGCAGACCGCGACGAGCAAAGAGGACATCTGCTTCGCGGGCCGCGGCGAGATCGGAGACGCCGTCGCCGATGAATACGATGAGCGGGATCTCGTCCGGTTCGCATTCTGCTTGGGCTTTTGTGCGTGCTTGGTTCACGCTCTCCCCTTTGTCGTGTCCGGATTCGGTGTTGTCGCGCCAGATGGGTTTCCAGGGGATGCCGCCTGGGGCTTTCAGGTCGTTTGCGACGATTTGGATTGAGGAGGCCTGTGGGGGTTTGAGAATGTTGTTAGTGGATGGAGATTGTGGGATATGGTGCAATTGATTCCATTGATGTATTGGGGTATTGATGGGTTGGTGATTGGGGGGAGATTGAAAAAATAAAAAATAACATACCTCTTTCTCGCCTAGGAAGATATCCAGCGTGCGCTTTAGAACGGGCTTTAGGCCTGCGCTGATCACGTTGAAGGGGAAACCCTCGCGGACGCAGTATTGGTGGAATTCTCGGAAGCCAGGGTCCATTTGGAGGGTCTTTTCCATTATGTCGAAGCCGTCGCCGAAGGGGATGCTGAGGGATCCCCACATGTCGTCTGAGATGTCGCGGAAGGATCGCTCGCCGGTTTTGAATTGTTCTTCGAGTTTGTTGCGGTAGGCTGCGCCGCAGCCCAGGTTGTCTACTAGGACATGGCCGGTGTCTTGTAAGAAGATTGTGCCGTCGAAGTCTGGGTTGTTAGTTTGGGGTGTGTTCTTTATGTTGTGTGGTTTTAGGGCTTTGTGGTTGGGATTAAGGGGCTGGACAGGGTTGCGGTGAATGGCAGAAAATTAGCATACCAGAGAATATAATGATCTTTCTTTTTTGACTGTCGGTGTTTGCTTGTGAGATAGCCATTTTGATATAGACTTTAGAGGGTTTGTTCTATAGGTGCGTAGGTATATGGAGGGAATTGTAAAAACACAGGAGTTAAAAAGAAATGAAGCAAAACTGCCAAGTCACGATCCTAAGTATTAAAGAACCTGGTATTCCGTGGCAAACAAGATAGACCAGGAATATGACGTAGGGATATCTAACGACATCAGAGTGGGCCGTAAAGGGGGGGGCTCATCTGAACATCGTGAGAATTCGAGTGAGAGAACAGGCCCTAATTGGCTGTCGTCAGGGGTCCGCATCAAAAAAGCCGAATAGTGGAATCCTGAGGCCGAGTCTTTGATTGGATTGGCCAATATCACTGTAAGTGGATTGCATTATACACATCATACATTTCAACGCTAAGAGACCCAATGGTATAGAATGATATAAATTTAGGAAACTAAGCCGTTAACTCGGCAAACCGACGTTGCAATTCCGGTACAGCCCGTAACTGCAAGTCCAACTCTTCCTTCTCACTGCAACAAAGTTAATAGGCGTTCGGCACGGAAGATCGGGAAAGGAAACTGGGGAAAACTTACTCTTCGAGTTTCAAGCGCCGCTCCCAATCTAAACCGGTGAAGATGTATCCGCCCTGTCCATCGAATTGCAGGATCTTCTGGTGATACTTCCAGAGACTGCGTCGGTGTGAGACAGTCATGAGTGTGGTGCCAAGCTTCTTGGCAGTCTCATACATAACCTTCTCAATTTCTAACGTGACCGAAGATGTGCACTCATCCAAAATGGCAAACTTGGGTCGGTGATAGAATAACCGAGCCATAGCAATGCGCTGCTGCAGACCGCCGGATAGAACGTCTCGCCATTCTTCCTCTGCATCCCAGCCCCCAGGACGGTCTACGACAGACGCGATCTCAACCACTGATAGGACCTCGTAGAGATCGGCGTCAGTGATACCCTTGGCGCGCATCTCGCGCACTCCATCTGGGTAGATCACTTGCTGCCGCAGAGTCCCACGGGACAGATATGGTCGCTGGGGAATGTAGAAAATATCCTGGAAGGGAGGTTTCTTCACCGTACCTCCGTATACCGGCCAGAGCCCGCCCAGGATCCGGAAGAGAGACGATTTGCCGCAACCGTTGGGTCCAACGATCAGAAGGTGGTCGCCGGGGTTAACAGTGAAGGACAGCTTACGCACCAATACGTCACCGTTCGGGGATACGATCGGTACGTCGGTGAACTCAATTGTGTCACTTTCTATGACTTTACCCCGACCAGACAGCACCTCCGCATTCTCTTCTGTCGAAGCGGAAGATACCAACTTCTTCTCGAACCTTCCACCGAGGAGGTCGTCCATAACTTCCAGCAATGAGGAGACACGCGAAGTGTGGCCAGCCAGCTCCGAGATCTCCTTGTAGGAGAACATCAATCGGCCAAAGGCATCCGAGGAGGAAAGCAACATTCGACGATTTGTGACGAAGCCTGGAAATAATCAGAACGTACAAGTTCAACATCAAACGACAGCAACTTACTTTCAGTGTGATCTCCCATGCTACGGGTAGCCTGACCGGGAATCTTGAAGAAGACAGGAACACTACAAAGCACCAAGCCCATAGCCCCCCAGAAATACTTGATCACAAAGTCCTCCATGAATCCATGGTAAAGACGCCGGCGCAGAATGCGGTTCACATGCTTGATCAGCGTGAAATAACCCTTGTCTAGGGTATCCTTCTCGGCCTCGTGGCCGTGGTAAAGCGCGATTTCTTCGCTGTAATCAATAAGCCGTGAATGGAGGAAACGGAACTCGCCCTCCAGCCGGGCCTCATCGGCAACATATTTGCCAAATGGTGGAGTCAGCATACGCATGACATTGGCAGACAACTGCACTAGCAGACTCATGATGAACAACCCTTCACCCCCCACGTTCTTGGAGAGCGAGTAGTTATAAATAGCCATATCGAGAATAGGCTTAGCTAAATTGGAATATAGTTCTGCGAGACTGTCCGAGAAGCGAGACACATCGACTGTGACGAGTTGATCGGGATTCTTTATTCGATCGTCCAAGGCGGAGATGGCATAGAAAGTCATATTAGACAGATACTTCTCGTGGATATAGTCTGTGAGGCGCTTGCGGTAGCTGAGAGCAAGCTTGCACTGGTGGTAGGAGAGCTAATACGGCAAAGCATCAAGTTAGCAAATGTATTGAACGGTCGCATGTCAGCACCACAGACCGGGAAACCTGGCTCCCATCACTGGGGGGCTTACCATAGAATTAGTGAAAGTAGCAGGGACAGCCACAAGCATCCACCAAAAAAGACCGAGCAAGAAATCCTTCCCTCTACCGCGCACCAAGTTGCTCACAAGTCTTCCGTCGAGTTCGGCGACGTACAAACTAAGCACCGTCCGCAGCACCAGGAAGACGCTGTGGCTCACCAGCAGTCGTAGTTCCTTGCTTCGCCATCCGGGTATGACAATCTTCAGTAAGCGGAGCAAGTTCGTAAAGAATTCCCGGTTGATCTCCACGCGCTTCTTGCGGGGTTGTTCCTCATCGCCTAGACTGCTGGTGCCGGGCCGTCGGCGCAGGTCTACCTGCTGTGACGCGGCTTTCTGCTCGGAGATGGCATTGTGGATTCGTTTGGCGAGCGCAGCAAATAGGGCAAGATATACGGCGCGTGAGATGCGGGTTCGGTTTCGCAGGTAGAGGGTTGTTAGGCTGGAGAGGATCTGCTTGATGGAGCGTTCGGGCGGTAGTAGTTTGGACTGAGCGGCCATGGCGGAGCTGTTGGATGCTTATCAGCCAAATTTGGGTGCATACATGTCCGCCGTTGAAGGAGTCGAGGGTGTTGAAGGGGTTGGGGGAGTCGAGGAGAAAGAGGCCATTGCCATGACGGAGGTGACATGTGATACCCCAGGAAACTGGGGGATGTTCAGCCGAGGAACCCACTTTTGGTAACTCTATTGGCCTAAGGCAGCCAACACTATAACGCCCAAAACGCGTAACTAGATAAATTAGCACTTAGTAAGAGGGTAGGATATATTAGCTATCTAGGCTTCAAGAATAAAGAAATCACCTTATTTCTAAAGTAGCCCTTGTTCCTAAAGTAGCGCGTAGTTTCCCTCTTCCTCAAAGAGGGAAGGAAATATATCTTCTAAGTCGATCCATGGTGTATCTGGCCGTTGCCGTGATGGCAGTATTGATGTCCTGCGTCGTGTTGGGGTGCCACATGAGACGAGCCCCATATATACACTGCGACTCTAGTATGAAAATTCCTTGCCCACCAGCTTCTCGCTCAACCTCCACAGTCTCTCCGCTTCAAATCTGCTGGTCACCCACGGCTTAACTGTATCAGACAGGGGGTCTGCCCCATGGGAGTCGATAAGATATGCGCCGTTGTTAGCTACCGAGTCATCCTGTCAGTATACTCTCCGTCTCCCATCAATCCGTAGGTAACATTCCGGATCAAACGCAGCATATATATGAGTCGCAACACCCCGCTCCAATGGCTTGGTATCGAACTCTTTCCAGCCCTCCCGGTTGCCCAACGACTTGTCGGCACTCCCTGTGGTAATATTAGCGGCTGTGCATTTTATGGTCATGGCCGGTACTTACGAAGTCCATCTAGATCCACACTCCAGTCTAGGTGGTTACCCATATTTGTCCAGATGACGCCCGGGTGCAGGCTGAATGCGAGAAGGCCGTGTTTCAGGCCGAGTTTCTCCGCCAGGGAGATTGCGAACAATATGTTGGCTGTTTTACTCTGGCCATAGGCGAACCATTTGTGGTAACTCTTTCCTGTCTAGTCGGTGTTTAAGTACGGGTGCCTTACAAAAGCAAAATCCCATGTATCACTTACATCAAAATTATAGTCATCGAAGCGGAAAGGATTTAGACGATGACCGTCGCTGCTAACCACGACGATCCGAGGACTCTTAGAAGCCAAAATCTTCTTGATAATCAGATTTGTGAACAGAAACGGACCTAAATGGTTGGTTGCCAGGTGGGACTCAAATCCCTCCGGCGAGAGCTGATAATCAGCCGCCATGACACCGGCATTGTTAACCATCACGTCGACGACTGGAATATCATCCCAGGAATTCACCTGGGCAGCCGCATCACGCACACTCTTCAGCGAACCTAGATCAACTTTGACCTTGCGGACCTTGACATCCGGATATGCGGTCATGATATCGTTGGCGATTTGTTGGAGTTTGTCGGCGTTACGGGCGGCTAGGATGAGCCAGGCGGGTTTGGCTTTGGCGATGGATTGAACGAAGAAGCAGCCTAGGGAACCGGAAGAGACGCCGGTTGTCAGAACGACCTTATCCTTAATAATATGGTTGTAATCGTTGACCAGCTCGTCGGCGGTGGTGTCAGTGTCGTACGGGGCTGGCATGATTGTGATGGCGATAGCGATGGCGGGAGTTTCAATAGGGGTTAGGGGAAGAGAGGAATTAAACAAAAAGAGTATTCAAGCAGACAGTATGTAACCCCACCCCCGTCCCCTTCTGTATCCCTCTACACATCACAAGCAATGACGCTGTCCTCATCGATGTAGTTAGCGGAGATAGCTCTTATGACCGATCGGTTCTTAGTAGAAACTCCATTTCGGGCCGGACTCTCCGAGATAAAGTAATCATCTTCCAATTATGTTGGCTTGGGAAACGCCCTGGTGCACACCAATTGTCTTGACATGATCAATGCCCCTAACGTAATCGGTAAGCGAATAGACCACATGCTCATGACCAAACACAGCGGCTTCATGAAGGCATGTTATGTTACTCCTTCCAAATCCCCCTTCGATATCAATAAGAGTTTGACAGTTTCTAGCTCTCCCCCAGAGGCTGCGAAGTGTAACGCAGTCTCGCCTCTGTCTTTGGCAGAGACATCAATGCCATTGGAGAGCAGATTATCCCTGTCGCATAATTTCCGCTTTCCTGTGATTAGAAATCATATACCGGAGTACAACGTACGCGATTCGGCTCAGTCTCGACCGTGTGGGTCAAGTCTGTCGGGCTTGGCTTTTATCCATCTTTCTGTCGTCGCAAAGGCCGCAGTTCCCTTAATCTTTAAGCTGACAGTATCCACTCGCCGTCAGTCGAGGGAATGCTATTAGTTTGGCATGCATAAAGGCTTCTCAGTGAAAATGTGCTATGAGTCTTGAGTTGATAGTATATAGTACTAATCCGATCTTCTTCGCCATTTCCGATCTGATACATACGGATGATTAGGGTTGGAGGAACACGAGAAGGTATATGCGCGCATGGAGTATATCAGGTATAATAAAACGCAACCTTGGCAAAGAATACATAAGGGTTCAAGATGGTAAATCGAGATGATAATGAATGAAAAACTTAGGACTTGCTCTCTGGTTGATCGTAGCCTGTCCTGGGGTTTACATTATCCCTTGGACGAAGGCCACTGTTGATCTGAGCGGCAATCTGAGACTGCTTGAAACGCTCGAATCCTTCGGCGTCTTGCTGCTGAGCAGCATAGAGTTCATCGACGGTAGTTCCGAGATGGTTATAGGCCATGTCGGCGTCAAAGTCATCGAATTGAGACAGAGACTGCTCTTCGTGCAGGAGATCTAGCTTTTGCCGGAGAGCGACAATGTGCGAGTTATCGTCTTCGTATTCGAAATCTTCGTCGCCATCGCCTGGAACTAGAGACGGGTTGAGGAAGTCGCGGCGGAGGTTCTGACCGATGCGGTGGATGTGTCCTTCTTGAGAGGTCATGGCGCGAGAGTGGAGGGAAGTCATGGAGCTGGTGCGAGAAAGGCGAACGGCATATTGGTCGGTGTCTTCCTCGTCGCCACCAGTCTCGTCAAGCTGACTGCTGTTTGGATTACCACTAGCACCGATAGAGCCGGTTCCATCGTCATCACCAGAATGTAGGGAGATGGTGTCGGGGACCGGAATAGCGGGCGGAAGTGGAGGAATGATACGAGTTTCTGGGTATTCATCCTCAAAGCGTTGGATCATCCTATGCAAGGTTATGTCCAAAAATTGCAGGCGGCGATAATTCGCGTCATTGCCAGCACGATCTTCGCGAATAAGAGCCGACTGAATCCGGACTCTGATGTTGCGCGCGGATTCCAGTAGATTCTTCGACATATCGCGAGGCCGCTTGGTAGGAACACCTCGAGACTTGCGGCGGCGGGGTGTTGTAGTACCACTGGCTGGTAAAGACTGCTCCCCGAGAACATCGAGACCATGCTGGTCCAGGTTCCCAAGACAAACACCCAATGCTTTGACAACGCCTGTGCCGCCGATAACATAATCCTCGTCGGGGGCGGGCTCATCTTCATCATCATAAGGCTCTTCGGAAATACCAGAATGTCCGACAATATGCTGTAAAATGTCGGGTACAGGGACATCCACAAGTGGACCAGTAGAGTCAGAAAGCTCCTCTGCGATGGCGCCGCCTTCAAGATTCCGCAGCGAGTAAGCCACAATCTGTGATCCTAGAGCTTTAACAACTTCGTTGTTCTCTGCGACGGGAATATCGATGTCGACTGCAATGATTGTCCGTGAAACACGGACAGCTGCCATCATTGACGCATACACAGCACATGCTTCTTCCTGGGCAACGGGGTCGGTGGTAGAAGCCAAATCCACGATCTGTTGATTCTCCAGAATATTGAGATGGCACAGACTGGGGCACTCCGGCAATACCTCAGCAAGACCAATGACATGATCTGGTGATAAGTTGACATCAGCGAGGTGGAAGCGCTTCAAAGACGGCATTTTCGGCAGGAAACGACGGAAAGCCCCCAGCGCGTTAGGCTGAGAGGAGAATAATTCGCGATTGTGAGAGAAATCGATGAACCGGAGGTTATGAATCTGCGCGAGCGATTGGAGCAGTGGGGAAATCACCGACGGATTGAGGGAGCAATCCGCGAGACTCAGCGCATAAAGCGGAGTTTCAGGTTCAATCGCGTCCGTGACAAGATCAAGATCATCCTTTATAGCGTTGCCACCTAGATCCAGACCCTCGCACTGTCCGGCTTTGAGGTACCCGACCACATACTCCAGGCCCTCTCTCGTCAGACCATTGTTCGCAAAGCCAAGTCTTCGCAGGCCCATTTTGGTGGTCGCCTGGCAGATTTGCTTTACGGCGTCGACCGAAGGATTACACTCGCTCATGAGCAATTCTTCAAGATGATCCCCAGCAAAGCGTTCTGCCAGGGCACTCGCGAAGATAATGCTCACATCGGCCATAGGAAACTGGGGTTGGCCCGTCATCCCAGAACCATCGATCGCAACCTGTCCTTGAGGGAAAGGAATACCCGACAAATCGATGGCTTTCAACGATTTCGACAGATGAACAAAAAGGCTGATGTGGCGCCATCCCTCCCGTCCTATCTTCAGATTGTCCTTCAGAGAAAGCTTTTCCACAACACCGTATCGTTCATGGTCATTGGAGTCTGGAGATTCCGGTCTTCGCGATCGTCTTCGTCGATAGCGCATCTGCTCTATCGTCTTGGTAGAAAGTAGGGCTGAAAGGATAGCTCGCACGGAAGTATCTGTCAATGCACAGTTTTCAAGGATGAGTTTACGGACAGGAACGACCGCGAGCCAGTCGCTGAATGTTGCCAAATCCTGTGAGGTCATGGGGAAATTGCTCAGATCCAAAGCTGCTACCGTGCCGGGTGACTCGGCCAGTGTTGATGAGGGCTTGGAGATCTCGTCAACCACTCTTTTGAGAACAGGCGTCTCACGTAGCTGGCAACAACGGCGATAGATACGCACTGGATCGGTTGTCGGGTGGCTTTGCGTTTTGGGCCGAGGGACACCTGGTGCTGGTGCTGGACCTCGAGAATATTCTTCGTCATTCTCTGCATCGAGTTGCAATGGAACCGAACCATTTGCGACTGCTTGTCTTCGCTTTCTCTCCTTCCGTTCTTTCCGCTCTGCCTCAGACCGTTTCTTCCTCTCTTGCTTCCTTGTTGAATCGGCCCCTTCCCCGCTAGGACTGGTGGTATTCGTCGGGGGAGAGCTAGACTGGGCCTTCGCATCGTTCGCATCGCCGGTGGCCGGAGGTGGAACCGGAGCAGGAACCGGGGCAGGAACCGGAGGCGAGCTGTCCTTCTCAGCCAGTGTAGCCAGGGGATGCTTCAAAGCTCCAGCTTCATCTTGTTCCTTGGATTTGAGATCAGCCTTCTTAGACTTGTGGTGGTTAGACTCAGGTAAAGGCTGCCGTAATTGATTTGTTGGGGGAGCTTCCTCGTCATCGTCCCGATGGGAGATTCCCGCAATTTCAACATCCACACAGAACGCTACTCGGTTGAGTTTGGCCTGGTTCAAGTCCGCAATCTTGCATCGGTGTCGATTTTGGTCGATGTTCATCACGCGACGTGGACAAATCGAGCCATTGGGATTCAACTTGGGCAACCCACCCGAGTTGGACGAGAACTTGCGTAGTGCATTGTGAATAAACGAGGGCCCCTTGGGTGATGACGAAGTAAAGGGATTAGAATCGTCTTTCTTCTCTTCTTCCTTGTCCCTCGGGGAGTAGGCGGCGCCGAATGGGTTATGCGTTTCGAGAGGTGAGGTTGTTTTCGGACTCGCGGGACTGGCCTTTAGACTAGGTTGCGACGGTGGGGTAGATCCAGAGGAAAACTTTGAGCTTAGACTAGAGATCCATGAGTTTCGTCGTCCGATGGGTTTGGGGTCCGTCTTCCGCGACGCTGGTGATGGTGTAGATGGCTTTTGCTCCTCGTTCTTCTCGACTGGTGGTGGTTTCGCTTGTACTGGCGCTGCATCATCCCGGGGAGCTTGGTTTGGTTCTGAGGTGGAGGGGGCCGGTGTCGGGCGTGCTGGGTTGCTGTTGGAACGAGATCTCCGGTGCGACTTGGGTTGAGAAGTGGTTGGCTCTGCTTCTGTGCCAGGCTTATCGCTCGCTGATACTGACTTCGTGCGAGACAAATGATCTGAAGAAAGTGTCAGAAGCTGTGCGGATTCGCGGACCTCCAACACCCCGGTCATAACCCGGAGCTGGATAGGTACTAGCATAGAAAGTGGGACTCGCCTTTTTGTGAATGATGAAGCCAGCTCACATCCACAGTCTGAACTCCCTCCATTTTGAAATCCCTCGAAAGTCAGAGACAAAAAATAAAGTAATTTCGCAATTCCCAGGAAGTCGTCGAGGGTTTATCAGCGGTGTGGCGTCGTATAAAGAGCGCAATGACTGGATAGGACTAGATCGAACGACGCATAATTGGCTGGTCCCCCACTTTTTGCCGATGAGCGCAAAACGATTCGAAAGGAGAATCAGGTGGACAAAACTAGAGGCCCGGTGACAACGAATAAGGTGGAAAATGCTGGGAAATGCTAGGAAATACCGTATGATCTGCGACCGAGAGCTCTCCAGATGTGCTTAAAGTACCCCTACAGTGAACGACAACCCAATGTCATGGCTTGATTCATCAAGTAATGCATAGTGAAATCATGCAAGAGGTTACTAAAAGGGATAGGAAGAGTGACATTGGCAGTCTTTCCGGATTCACCTTAATTAACCTTGGAAGCATGTAACTAAGGTGACATAATCGGGGAAGTTCGGAGCACGTGAGAGTATGTAACATAACGAATTTACGAATTTACGAATTTACGGCTAATGAAGTGGTTGAAAAAGTATATTTTCATTGGGGGGCAAAGAGGTAATAATTGCCAAGGGGATTGAACCAATCCGGAGAATGTTCGGTTTTCCGGTGGCGGAAGACACAAGACCTACGGAGTACAACAAAGACCTATACCTATAAAGTACATCGTGGAGTTTACAGTGGATTAAGTGGGGGGGAAGATGTTAAAAATGAATTTAGTTTCGACATAAAAAGAAAGGGGGAGGATACTGGTGTCGAACACCATAACGCTCAATAAATACGGGTATCCGCGATAATAAAAACACCTAAAAACGCCACCATGTCTTGGGGGGAAAAGTGCCGAGCAGACACAAAAGAAAAAGAAAAGCACAAACGCCTCCGAGGGGTATGCGATGAAAAGAAACAGTCATCACGGCGTCAAGTGGACCTTGGGAATTGGGGACATTCCACAGTCCTTCCGCACATAAGCCCCTATTTACTCTAGGCCGGGGATAGTCTTCAGATATTCCCAGCCATATTCCTCCTCGGGCTTCTCAGGTTCCATGCCAAGCGCAAAACGGTAGGCGCGAACTTCATTCTGCAGACCAGAGATGACACGGGTAGGGACATCATCTTCCTCGCATTTGAGACGGTAGGCGGTGCGGATCATTTCAGCACATTTCATGGTCTGTGCATGCCAGTAGTCCCGGTCGAGTCGGCTTTCCAGATGGGCGTCGCGCTCAGCTTGGAGAAGATTGTTGTAATGCTTCTTCTGGGCCAGGTAGTGCATGTTGTTGTTCTGGCAGTAGTTGCGGATTTGCTCGACCATGACACCCACGGCGGTTTCGAATTCCCGGATCATCTTCATGTTTTCCTCGCGATGGTGCTTGTGATCCGCACTCAGAAGCTTTTCCTTGGCCAGGGCACGCTCGAGTTCGGCAATCCGGGCGGCTGCTCGAGGCGTTAGTAAACGAGGATGTGCATCGATCTTCACAGGGGTCAACATACTGAGGTTATCGCCCTGCTGGCCATTCGCACTAGAGCTATCGACAATACCGTTCTTCTAAATTTTGTGTTAGTTGAATATCTAATTTGAATGCATGTTCCTGGTCCCACATACCACAATCTCCTCCGCATTCGCGACGATATTCTTGGTCACATCCCGGTTGTTCTTCAACACGTCGCTCAATTCCACAACCATTTCATAGAGATGGTGCAAATCCATCTGATGGCCAGCGTTCATCGGAATTGCCGCACCCATAGCACCCATCCCGCCGCCATTGATCTGGGTGGTGACCGAATTGTGGGAGGGAGAAGGAGACGGAGTCTGGCGGGGAGGGATGTTGGGTATGTTCATCGCTCCAGTACTGTTTTCAACGTAATTCGAGAAGTTGCCGGGGCCGGTACCGTTGGTAGCCATACTTGTGGTGTTCGTGTTCATAGAGACGTCGGCGTCGGCGAAAGCGCGGTTCAGTTCCTCAAGTTGAGGGTCGTCCGGGGTGAAGGCTTGTGGAGTACCGGTGCCGTTATCTTCGTCGAACCAAGAGGCGTGGTTTTCAACTCCTAGGACCTCCGATTGAAACTTCTCAAGGTCACGGCGAGTAACGTGCGTGGAGCGACGGCGATGCCCACGCGTGAAAGCCTTGGAAGGGGAGGGGGAAGTGTCGCCCTCGATTGTGGCGGGTGCACTCAGATCAGGGACAGTATCGTCACTATCACTCGGGTCTGAATCAATAGCAATCTCGCATAGGGAGCTTTGATCCGAATCACAGGTCTCTAGTAGGCAGCCGACAAGCGTGTTGTGCTGGGAGCTCACGCTAGCAGGTGGGGCTAGCGCCGAGTCAACACGTGATCTCGAAGATTCACGTGATGGCCCCATTCCAACAAGCTCCTTCATCTTCTTGAGGGTACTCATTCGGATAGAAAATAACAACTATGTGGCTGCAAAGAAAATCGACAAGAAAACTCTCATCTAGGGGAGTTGGTTTCCCAACATATCGGTGGGGCGAAACCTATTTCTTCCCGAGCGGCGGAGGACGAGTGTGTAAGTGTAATGGATCAATGACGGTCGAGATTTGGAGAGAAAATGGGCTCTCGCCCAGTACGAAATCTTGAATTATGCTTTGGTGCAAGGGCACGTGCACTATGAAGTCTAGAATTGAATTTCTGCTTTCGTAATTAACACGTACTTGCCTTTCTTATGTTCTTTTGTTGACATCCATGAGGCTATGCTATACTATGTGCCGGCCTGATGGAAGGTACATAGATATTGGAACATCGTATCCGCGGCAACGCGCTCGAAATCCAAGTAGAAAATCAAGGAAACTACCATCGATAAAATAAATCAAGACCGTTAACTATGCATAATCATGTTGTATCGCAAGTAACTTCAAATGTTCATTGTATGCAGCTGTGGGCATGGGGTATTTTGGTTTCGTCAAGGCATATCCAACAGGGCTTCCAATCTCTCATCAGACCCTGGAAGTGAGTAATCATAATTTTCAAGGACACCGCTGCTTCTTTTCTGTTGTGCAATCCGGCCTCCAACTCTGGCTACGAGCATGCGCATTTTCTCCAATTCTTGAACAAGTTCTCCATCCTTCGTAATAAGATTGGGCTGAATGTCATTTTTGGGATCCTTGAATGGCTCGACTAATCGTCGAAGATGTTGTAACTGATCAAGGCGCCGTTGCCGTTGCTGCCGTTGACTGTCGAGACTCGCGAGCCGCTCACGGAGTTCCCGGTATCTGTGCGACTGGTGTAAGGCAGGTGGAACTTCAATCGGAGAAAATCCGGATGCGGTGGTAGACTGACCTTGTATGCTCCTCTTCGCTTGCTTCCTGGCTTTCCAATGTGACAGGCATCTTTGTGATGTTGCTAACCCATATAGTCAGTGTTGTCATACCTTGTATAGAAATGGATGAAATCTTACATTTCCCTGGATAAGTCTGTTGTTTTTTCGATACCTCGAGCAAAAGCATCTCGACTTCGTGCCTCTTGGCTAACCGATGACCAGTACAAGTTTGCGATCTGTTGGGCGACATGGTGTATCGCTTGGGAGGAATAAACAACACGATTGTGCTGCTTAGCAGCTGCATTTACTATAGGACTATGAGTATCATATTTATCACGCATCTGGGTGCAAAGGAATAGATAATTGTCTTGTTCAATTGTGATTCGTATTCTGACCTTTGTGTAGAACATCTTCGATCACCTTGTCACTCAGATCACCTTCGGTGGTTTCAGCAGCATAGTTTCGCCAGTCTTCGGGTAAATCGAGGCTCTCGGAGAAGATGCGGACTTGACTCCAGATAAATGCAGATTTCAACTCGGATATAGTTCGAGTTGAATCCATTTCGAACACAGCCCAAATGGTGTTAGAGAAGTACCATTGCTGAGTCTCCAAAAGTCCCGCGATCTTCTGTGAGCGCGTCCTTATCGATAAGGCATCACGTGTCTCTCTACAAAAGCCATTTTGCGAGATGGCCGAGACCGATTTGGGCAATAAACCACCATAAAATGAAGAAATGGATTAAAGAATATGGATTAAATGATAGTTCAATTGTCCATATATGGTCCAAGTAGGGCAATAATGGAGTTTCTAGGCGTGGAGTATATCCTCGGTCTGGAGTGTATGTACCTCGGCAATCTGACCGTCTTTTAGGTCCAGATCGCCTTCAAAGTAATTCAATTCGTTGCGATTCCAAGGTCATCACATCTCATTTAGCTCACGAGTTAGAAATAAACTGCGGCATTTCTTGCAGCGACCTCTACTATCGCCAGCAGCCTCCTTATCATCTCAAGATGGCAGAGATCAAGCGGCCGGTGGGCCTACTGTTTGACATTGGAGGAGTGTGTGTAAGACAGCCACTTGACTCGGAAGTTGAAGATATATATATCTGACGAATCTTTAGGTTGTATCTCCATTACAGGCTATTCTTGACTATGAAATTGCCCAAAACATCCCACCAGGATGGGTCAATTTCAGTATCTCGCGAACGGCGCCGAATGGTAGCTGGCACAAGCTCGAACGAGGCGACATCAAGATGGACGCCGAATTCTTTGCGGGGTTCAATGCGGACCTAAGAAGCCCCGAACTATGGACACAATTCCACCAACAACTTCAAAAGAAGCAAGGCACAGATGGTTCCACCACCCCTCCACTGCCGACAGTGGATGCAGAATGGTTATTCTGGGAGATGATGCGGATATCTCGCACACCAGACCGATATATGTACCCAGCTCTGAAGAAATTGAAAGAGTCGGGACAATTCCTGATGGGCGCTCTATCCAATACCGTTATATTCCCCGACGGACATGAATACAATAATGCATCCGATGTCAAGAAGCAATTCGATTTCTTTATCTCGTCTGCGCACACTGGCCTCCGCAAACCTGACCCGAAAATCTACCAGGTGGCGTTACAGGAGATGGACACTTTAGCTAAGAGGCGAGGATTGGCCGGATCTAATCCCGACGATGTTGTGTTCTTCGATGACATTGGCGAGAACTTGAAGGGGGCGAAGAAGTCTGGCATGCGTACGGTCAAAGTGACACTTGGAAAGACCCAAGATGCAGTTAGGGAATTGGAGAAGATCACAGGCCTTCAGTTGCTGGACGAGGACAAGGCCCGATTGTGAGTCGTTACATATAGAACATTGATTGTTTCAAGAAGAAGATCAGGATTATATGTAGAAAGGATGGAGAATAAGAATTCCATAACATTTTCTTGATTTTCCCAATTTTCCTGAATTTATTGTCGATTTTCTTGTTTGTTTCATAGTTAAGAAAGTTGATGTTCTCACTCGTCGCCGACCTCATTTTCTGGCGGGGGATGCAGCCACACGCTAAGCGAAATCCCGCACAAAGTCGACCGGCGAAATTTCTCACTTCCTCTTCTTCGTCCATCTCCAGCGCCCCTCGACACCCCGTCAAAATGGTGAGTTCGACTGATGGCTGAAAAGTCATTATGCATTCCTTTTGCATTTTATTTCCTCTCCGATTCCTATCGGAGCCGGGTCCCTGCAAGTTGCTTCGGCGTAATTTCTGAAGCGTTAATTGCTGACTCGCGATCTCGCTTTACAGCCTTTCACCAAGAACGTCAAGTCCAACGCCTACTTCAGGTGAGTTAAATCCTTTATTGATAATCTTCTCCTCGAGATCGCTGCTTACTGACTTTCCCAATTATAGTCGCTTCCAGACTAAGTACCGTCGCCGCCGCGAGGGTAAGACCGACTACTATGCTCGCAAGCGCCTGATCACCCAGGCCAAGAACAAGTACAACGCGCCCAAGTACCGCATGGTTGTTCGCTTCACCAACCGCGACATCATCACCCAGATCGTCTACTCTGAGGTCACCGGTGACAAGGTTTTCGCCTCTGCCTACGCTCACGAGCTCCCCAAGTACGGCATTGACCAGGGTCTTACCAACTGGGCTGCCGCCTACGCCACCGGTCTTCTCCTTGCCCGTCGTGTCCTCAAGAAGCTCAACCTTGACGAGCAGTTCAAGGGTGTCGAGGAGGCTACCGGTGAGCACACTCTCACCGAGGCCATCGAGACCGATGATGGCGAGCGCCGCCCCTTCAAGGCCTTCCTCGATGTTGGTCTTGTCCGTACTTCCACCGGTAACCGTGTCTTCGCTGCCATGAAGGGTGCCTCCGACGGTGGTATCTTCATCCCCCACTCCGACCGCCGTTTCCCCGGTTACGACATCGAGTCCGAGGAGCTCGACGCCGAGACCCTCAAGAACTACATCCACGGTTCCCACGTCTCCGAGTACATGGAGAACCTCGCCGATGAGGATGAGGAGCGCTACAAGTCCCAGTTCACCAAGTACATTGAGAACGAGATTGACGCTGGTGACCTCGAGGAGATCTACTCCGATGCCCACAAGGCCATCCGTGAGGATCCCTTCAAGGCCGATGAGGATGCTGGTCCCAAGAAGACCAAGGAGGAGTGGAAGGCCGAGTCCAAGAAGTACAAGGTCAACCGCCTCACCCACGCCGAGCGCAAGGCTCGCGTCGAGGAGAAGATCCGCAAGCTTGCTGCTTAAGCGTCTCGCTTCCTATCTTTCTGACCAAAAGTTCCTACCAATATTTCCAATTGAGGGAACAGGCTACTGCCGGCGTTTTATTCATGTGATGTAGTTTTTGACGGATCATGGCACATACCACTTTTATTTTTACTATCGGAAGGGGTCTTTTTTCCTGGGAGCAATTAGTTCGGTGTTCATTTAAGGCAATTTTCTTTACTCAGTTCTAACTGCTCCCCCAATGTCCATCTGTCTTGTTCCCTCATTTGCCTCCTTGCATCTGCCAGTAGCTGGGATCTATAATGCGTAGTTTAATCTTTATGATTGTATGATTGTATGAATATTTTGTAAGTGCATCATGCCATTGGACTCGTGAAAATAAAAGTACCGAGAACTCCGTAACCTATTAAAATTAGATCGACGCCATGCACAAGCGCCAATGTGATAAGTGGCCCCCAACCCCACGAGTGCATTGCCAGCGCAGCAACTTGGTGGCTGTTCAGTAAGGATGCAAAAAAAAAAAAAAGCTAGATAGTTCCATTGCTTGCCATCAATCCCCGCTTTAAAAAGCCGTTTGGTCCCGAAAAGGCGAAAAAGCAATTATTTCATCCCTTGTATATATATATCACCCACCTACGTAGTAGGTATCCACACATCACACATCCATCATGAGAAGATATCAACAACATACACACGCAAGCTGGCACCGCGCCTACGCAGACAAATTCGATTGCCCTTGGTGCCAAACCCCTCACCGGGCAGAAACTCCTCAGAACCAGAACCACAACACCCGCAAGCAGTCCACAAAGGGCTCAGACAATGGCAGAACAAGCAGAGCCAATGCTACATCGACACCAATCGGACGTCGGATAGCTCACGAGAGCTCTGACGTTGCTGTCGAAGACCAATCCGCCGATACCCCGCTCGAACCCCAGACGCCAGATTCAGCTCCGGACGCGAACGACGAAGAGAGCCCGGGGCCGGAATCCGATTCAAATTACGCGCGATACAATATGGGACGAACTGCGAGACATGAGGGCTTGAATACTGCGTTCGCGCCAGATACACTGCGCCCACCGCTTCCCGAGGAGTGGACGAAGGAGGTTGAGGATCAGGAACACGGGTAGGGATCTTTAGTTGATGGTTTTGGACACCGCTGGTTCGTACTAGTGCTGACGGGGTGTTTTCGATAGTGCTGCGGAATGGAGCCCACCAGCTGTGGAAGATTGGCGCTCTGGGCTAGATACGCCTGGGGAGTTTCGAATTCCCGGTGACGAAAAAATTGGCTCTCCGGAGTTGAATGTGAGGGAGATAGAGGAGTCTTGAGGAAGACTTGGTTGAAATAGATCGAGTCAAAATATTCATGTTAAACTACAGATATCAGGATTTTGCCCTGCTCAACTTTCTACAATGAACATAGTATTCCTATCGATCCGTTCCGACTCCAATCACCCTCGCTTGACCTATCGCCATTAACGTTTTTGATGCATGATTTGAGTCACTGTTCTGGCTCAACATCTTCCAACCTTCCCCCGGCTTCAAGTGTAGCCCTGCATCTTGCAAGGTAGCGGCTCTTCTTGGCAAACGCTTCATCACTTTGCTTGCGGAGGCTACTGGTTTGGCTATTACTCCTCGGCAGTTGAGCTATTAGAAATTTGGCATTGTCTCCATAGGCTTTCGCTTCGGCTTCCATAAGAAGCAGCAGTACCATTTCAGATTCGGGTGTCTATTGCTCCGACTCGTCGTCATCCTGGTCCATCAGTGAAGTCGCTGACTCCTCAAAGTCGGCGAGAAGCATTGTTGTACTGCGTTCCACTGCTTCGAGGGCTTCTTTGCATTCTTCGCTCGATCCATGGCGTAGGATAGCTTTGATCTTGTCTCGCCATTGAGTAACTCTTCTCATGCCCTGTCTAGCAAGGCGAGTCCTTGGTCGATATCTGGTTGTTGGGATTGAGGCTGAGGTCGGGCTTCTGTCCGCACCTTTAGGACGTGGAGTCCTTCGGCAATATCTAGTTGCTGAGGCTGATGTCGAGATTGAGACTGAGATCGGGCTCCTGTCTCTGATTGAAGACCAGCACGAGAATCAAAACCAGAGTCAGACTCAGGTTGAGGCTGCGGTCGAAATTGAGATTGAGATTGAGATTGAGATTCAAGTTCTGTTTTCCCAGCACGAGCTGGGGGTGTATACCAAGCCTTCTCACGAGTACGCCGCCTGTCTGCAGCCATAATCTGGAATGCCTTGCGAAAATCATCGGGTTTGTCCCAGAGAGACCCGTACTTCCTTTTGTAGACACGAAGTAACCCCTGATGATGACCGATCCTTCGCGGGTTGCCAGTCATCTTTGCATCCTCATAATTGTGGTCAAGCTCCACCTGCTCAAGGCATGGATCGGGGTATTCCTTCTTAAGCTGCTCCATATATTCTTCTGCTTCAAGTTCCCATCCTAACCGTGTTCGACTGTACTCCAACGCTAGGACAAGGAAAGGGCCATCTTCGCCCACAATGCGAGATAGTAGAGACTTGGCGGTTTGCCAATCGCCCTTCAACTCGGCTTTTTTGGCTTCTCTTTCTAAGTCTTTGTTGGGTTGTATGAGACTTTGGCGAGCTATGTCTAAGGCCTCGAGGAGAGGTTCGAAGATTGTCTTGTCTGGGATCTGAAGCGGCAGAGACTTGACTTTATCAAAATCATGCCGCTCTTTTGCTTCGTTGCTCTTCGTTATAAGAGATTGCACGGAGGCCCCTGTGGACCAAGGTTGAGTGTGTGTGCGCGCAGAAGAGCTAGCCGGGCCGGTATGTCGGGGTCGCGAGGTAGGATGTGCAGGCGAATCATCCATCAACAAGATGTTAGTAAGTTTCAGTAATACTCCACGACAATGATATAACATACCAGTTGAAATCATCAGGAACTTGCTTCTAACAAGGTTATTGTAAAGTGTTTCTATTTACATTATTTGATATAATATATCCTCACTCTTAGTATGGGAAGGCTTTTTTTATCATCCTGGTAACCATAGATATCTGGCTTAGGACAAGAAAAGTATTTACAACATGGATCTCGTACGACAAATAGATATTATATCAAATGATATGGTGTGCCAATCGCCAATATCAGTTAGTCCAGCCAAGAAAATAGCACACTGTAAAACGCTTTGGGGTCCTGGAGGAAGGGCGCATGGCCTAGACCGGGGAACATGTGGAACGTGGAGTTGGGGATCATGGCTGCGGCAGCAGGACCGAGTTCAGAATAATGGCCCAGCTTCGCAGCAACAGCAGGGGATGACCATGCTTTACCAAGCGCCGTAATGTCGTTCTCTCCTACCATGAGGTAGGTACGTGTCTGCAGGAGAGGCAGCTGGTAGATGATAGGCTGGCTGAGCAAGGCGTCGGTGACGAGGGACATCACGTACGAATACTCGGAGCCATAGTCGCTGGCATAGATGTCGGCTAGCATGTGGACCCAGGTATCATACTCAGGCTTCCAGGTGGCACCGTGGAAGTAGCTGGCCTGCTCATATGCCTTGAGAGTGGTAAAGTTCTGCACAACCTGGCTCTCGTATGTTGCGTCGATTGATAAATACGGCACACCCTTGGATACCCAGTCTTCCAGACCCAGGGGATCGACAAGGACAAGCTGTTGAACGTTGGCCGGGTACATGAGGCCGTAGCGGGCGGCAATCATGCCCCCCATCGAATGGCCAATGACGGTGACTCGACCGATGCCTAGCGCAGTGAGAAGACTGTGGATGTTCAACGCCTGCTGTTGTACATTGTAAGAATAGCCCTGGGGCTTGCTCGATTTACAGAAGCCGATGTCGTCGGGCAGGATAACTCGGTATCCGGAGGCCGACAGGTGTCGCGCCGTGTCGGACCATGTGACGCCGCAGAAGTTCCCGCCGTGCAGTAAGATCGCTGTCTTTTTATTCTTGTTTTGCTTCTTTGGCGGTATGTCCATGAACGCCATTGTAAGGTTTTGGCGCTGATTGGAGAAGTTGAACAGCTTCACCGGCCAGGGGTAGGGGTAGCTGGATCCGTATAGGTCGGCTGGCACATGGCCATCATAGATGGTGCCAATCGGGTCAGGGTCGGACTGCGCGGAGACAACGGCCACAAAAGATAGCACCGCTGACAAGGTACTGAAGACGGAGAAGATCTTCATCGTGCAGGTGTGGTTGCTTGCAAAAGAACCAAGTTCTCTTAGTGACTGTAGTGACTCTCGTTTAAATCGGTGGCTCTCTATCAATCGTATAAGAGAAAAGAGAGCTATTTGTCTCCTGATACAAACATATATATACCAGCTTGAGAATTATTTTAGTGTAAAATCAAGGCGGACACCAGTGTCGCACCAGAGCCAGGGGCACAGAGGGGCACAGATGCGTTGCTACCTTGAGCTATATGTGGTTAGTTATCTAGGGGTTGATTACTCCGTATTCCGTACGGGGTACAGCCTTTCCTGTTTCGCTTTTCGACCGGAAGTATATGGCTCTCTTAAATTTCTCATTCGCAGGTGTTTTTAATCAACTGCAATTTCGCTAGCACGTACTTGGTGTAGTCAGGCACCAGGGGCGGGGAGCTCCAGGGCTCGGCACTGTGCTGAGTAATCCCCAGTTCACGTGGGCCCTTTGAGGGATTCCGGCCTCTCAAGCAATCCAGGAGGTAATCCTCTTGATAATATTTTATCTAACCATAGAAGTATTTGGTTTTTAGTGGCTTGGTAACTATGTACATGTTACTTGATTGACGCCAATCGACTGTTCAATTCTGAGTTGGCCCCCAACAATTCCCAAACTAGCGCCTTTAACGCCATGGAGCGTGAAATTAATAACGTACACATCTTGCGATCCCCTAGCCTTCTATGCCTTTTTCTTTACAAGGGTCTCGGATGAAACGGGTGAATGCCCCGATTAGGTCACGCTAGAGGGCGAAGACTTTCGCGAATAAGACCCTTGTTAGTGTCGATGTAACTCTACTGCATAACACGCTAACACGCTATCCCGCCCCAGCCTGGGTCCTAGGTTGGGTCCGGGTCCAGGTTGGATATCTCGACCCAGACCCGGGTTGTAGGACAGACTACTATTAACTATATAGAAGAAGCTGTCCCCCTCTATATATACGTGAGACCCTCAAATCTGGCCCTTAAAACCCTAGGAACCCCGAAATTATTACTGGGAGTAAGTCAATAGCTCCTAGGAATTGGAATCTTGACGTACGAAACATGTATACCACAAGTTATAAGAAGAGGCTTTAGTTCCTTAAAGCGAATTACAACCTAACACGCACTTCGCAACCTTGCCGACTATACTACCTACAGCGGTAGCCGGCTATTCCACTAATATATATTCGTCGCGATAAAGCAGCAGTGATCTAGAATGAGAATCAGATATCCCTTGTCGTATGCCACTAATTGGCTATATAGCGGTGAATAATATATACGAATGCATTCTTCGACAAATTGACCGTTTCAAGAGAGAAGTTCTATGTCAGCAGCCACGCAGCTATATAGGTAAGGAGCCTACGGTGATGGTATATAAAGCTGGCGAGGGAATACTACGGAGCTTGCCCAACACCAACTCCCATCCGAAGTATTATCTGCCTTTGACCACCACCTCAATGTCTACGATGCTGCCTTGGAACCAGTTTCTTGTTTGTGAGATAGAAGTCAGCCCCAATGGCGGTCCTGGCTACCCTACTGTCCAGTGTGTCCCTACTCTACCACTCCTGCTGGATCGTAAACCATCTACTCCTAAGCCCTCTATGCAATTGTGATGGCCTGGAAATTTTACATCTCGGGAAGTACCACGTTTCCCCTTGCCGTTCGATGTGGCTAGTTCTCCAATTATGCCTATCAGATATCAGCCTGATATCTACAACCCCTAGGCAATGGGTTCTTGGAACAAGAGTAGGTGGAGATGGCAGAATGTTTAGGAGGCAGACAGGGGCTCAATGCTTATCTTAAGTCAAGATACAAGAGTCAAGACTATTGACTGGAATACGGCGGCGGTATCACATCCACCCATGATGATATCAGTCTTGGCTGGGCATCCCTAGGTGGGAGATAATGCCTGGAATGCCTCCGCCCTCTTGTACCTCTGGGTATAACCCTCCTGATCCATAGCATACTTATCACGAGCACCGTGCGCCAGCTCAACTAGCGAGCTGACCGCATCGCAAATGCCGCGCCCAGTTGCGGGCGAGAACTTGACAAAGCGACAGTCCCGCTGGGTTGTAAACGCCTCAGCTTCCGCGTGCGACATTGGGGCTTCACCTTCACCCATGGCGGCGATCATTGTCGCAAGAAAGGGGAGGACCCCGTCTTCGCAGCGGCTGCGCATCCTCTCGCAGGCGGCGACCATTTCGTCCCACGATTCCCTCGACGAAGCGTCGTACACGAAGACGAGGCAGACATGCTGCATGAGGCAGAGATAAGCTAGGCCAAGCCCCAGGACGTTGGGCGGGATGAAGCGGACATTGTAGACATGACTGTCGCAAAGGTAATCTGTTTCGAAGTCGCCTGTAGGGTCAAACTCGCCGTAGGCCTTCTCTCTCTGGAGTAGCTAATGGATCGTACGGGTGAGCTCGGCTGGGGGTACTCGGAGCATATTGCGCTGGGCACATACACTGTAAAGATACAAGGAGTCGGCGGCGCCTTTGGCATTCGCGACGATAATGGATATGGACTGTGGATCGGAACCGGGGTTGCGGGGTAGCTTGGTGGGTGACCGCCTCACGTCGCTGATATGGATGGCGCGAGGGGATGGGTCAACAGTTTTGCTTTCTACTGTCGTGGTCGGCACTGATGGCGCGGGCTCGCTGGCACTAACACGGAGCTTGCGGAACATGATCAGACAGTATGGGTGACGGGTGGGCGAGGTGGGCGAGGTGAGTGGATACGGGCAATGCTAGGAATCTACCTGGAACCGAGGCACTGCCGGCCGTGACTTGTGTGGAAATAGCCTTGATCGTGTCTTTTGAAGAAAAAATACCTGTAAGTGTCCTCATATCCTCTCCGAGTTACTCTTGCTCAGGCACTTACGAGATACCTCTACAGACGATATCGCTTCCTCAGTATGGACGATTCTCGAAGAAAACGTGGCCATCACCTGTGCCTGCCTGCCAATGATGTGGAAGCCACTTGCTAGGCTCTTTCCCTCCTTCTTTTCCTTAGATAGTGAGACTGACAGCTATGGAAGCTCGGGTGCCAGGAGCTCGGAACTTAAAGCCACAACGCAGCCTCGAAGCAATTGGTCCCGTCTTAATGCGTACCCTGATACCAAGGGTAGCATTGGCATGAACCAAACTGGCGATTCCCAAAACCGACCCTCTGAGGATAGCAGAGGATAGCACGGGCCAGATACTCCCGTCGGGCCAGGGTGGCGAAACCCAGTATCAAAATGCAACGGGCATCACGAAGGTCACAGAGTATCGTGTGTATTTTTCTAACGCGAAATCGCCTTCGAGGCGAATAGATGTCTAGGTACGAGTAGACGGAATAACTCGTTGGGTTCTAGGTACACGAAGACTGATGTTTTTATCTGACTCTAATATAACCACTACATCCGTTTAATGAATTAGCCTATTCAGACTAACTGAGTGGAAGATATGATAGAGATGCGAGTTGAAAGGTTATCGTTTCTAGCATCGTTAGCCGTCAATCTAGCGGGGTAATAGTATGTATACAAAGTTCTATTATAATCCGACTCGACCGTGGCAAACTATCAAGGCAGTACTACGTCGAAGTAGGCAGAGACAATCATAGCTTAAAAGTTCCCCCGTTAGACCCAATCAAATCGCCATTGACCCACCGAGAACCTTCTCCTGACAGCCAGCTGACCACATCGGCAAGGTCTCGAGGTGTCCCGAGTCTTCGCTCTGCGGTAGCAAGCCCTTTAGCAGCGGTCCTCGCCTCACTATCGGGAGCGTCAGGTGTCGCTGTGGGTCCTACCAAAACGGCGTTATAAGTGAGATGATACTTGATGCCAAGTTCTCGAGCCCAAGTACGAGTCAAAGACTCCAGAGCGGCCTTGCTTGCTGCATAAACGCCATATCCTGGAAATTTTAACCTAGAACTAATAGAGGAACTGAAAAGAATGTTAATGGTTGTGAATGCAGGAAGGTAATGGGTCGAGACTACTTACATGTTGATGATTATGTTCCCCTGCGATCCCAGGTGTGGAAGCAACGCCTGGACCAGAAGGATAGGAGCCCGTACGTTGATGTGCATGATCCTAGTATCGTTAGCGATCTTCGGATTCCCTCAAAGGCCGTGAATAGAATGACTTGATTTTCAAATTCATCTTGGTCCAACAATTCTTCAACGCTGGCGGGTGTCTGAGCAATAGCCGCATTATTAATCAAGAGTTCGATGGTCTCGACCCCAAGGCCTTGAAGAGCCTGTTTGACAATGGCTTCTCCACAGGTTCCCGATGATAGATCGGCTTGAGTTGCGCAGCATTTCCGGCCTTGAGTTGTGAATTCGTCAACCATTTCGAGTGCTGTTGATCTGGAATTATTTGAAACGTAAACCAAAGCAACATTCGCCCCGAGAACGGCAAGCTGTCGGGCAATTTCCTGTCCTATTCCACGCGTAGCCCCAGTAACGATAGCAGACTTTGCTACCAGTGGTAGATTCGATGGGCTCTGTGTAAAATCAGACATGTTTCTGTAGAAACGAAGAATTATGCGTATATAGCAGATGTCACGTTTCTAGGTTCTTATTATCATTCCCTATGGGCTTGAACGGATCGGAAATTGTGGTACCGGCTATCCAAAAAGGTGAGTGTTTGGCCATCTCGGAACCTGGTAATACCGCCTTCCGTAGTACGAGATTGGTAATCGACAGAAATATCCATGGATGTACGACAATGGATGTACCTAGGATGACTAATGGTGTTAGGCGTCCCTAGGTAGAATGTGTTATAGGCGGTTAGGGGACGGCTATACTAAAAATCTCCACCTATGTCACTATTTACAGTTTTCTACACTTTGAGGTAGAGGAAGGGAAGGTCAGTAAATTCAAGTAAATTTGACCTAAATTGTAAATAGGGACTAAATATAACTACCCATTCGTCGCAGGGCCTCAAATATTTCCTGAATCCTGAGGCACCAGATATCTCCTAAAACGGCTAGCGTTTTGAGTGCGTCATGTCATGGCCAACTTGTTTCCAACACAACTCTCAGAATATTCTTTGTTGATGGCCTTAAGGCCACAATGTTTGTTTCTAGGACCTTAATTATATAGGCCCCTCCATCAATTCCTCAGTTTCCTCAATCTTCCAGAATACAAACCTCTCCCCCTTGCTTCAACTTTACCAGCATCTTATCTCGCAATGCAGCTATATCTAATTCGCCATGCGGAAACAGTACATAATGTTGGAAAAGTCCTGTAGGAACCCATATTTCTGAATTGGAGTTCCCACTTGACTCTGACTTCGTGTGATAGGGCGGGCACCACCGATTCGGCACTGACCAACCATGGGATGGCTCAGATCAATTGCCTTGCTCAGCATTTCGTCTCCAATTCAACTAAATTCATGACGGTGTTCTCTTCAGATCTGAGCCGAGCAAGAATCACAGCTGAGGGGGTCTGCCGTGCACAAGTTCCACCCGCTTGTGAAACACCCTTGCAGCCGATATTGACACCGAACTTAAGAGAGAAAGATTACGGATCGATGGAAGGCTGCTTCTGGAAAACCCCTCCTCCATTGCCCAGGCCGCGAGACTGGGTCATCCCTGAGACAAAGGCGTCGATGAGAAAGAGAGCTAAAAACTTTTTCGACGAACACCTGCTTCCAATACTGATGCGTGACCCACACGGTCGACAAAACATTGCAGTTGTTGCCCACGGCATCATCCTCCAAGAGCTATGGACATATTTTATTGAAATCTTCAACCCAGCAGACGCCAAATTTGCTCCCGGAATTTGTGACACCAACATGACTACGCTTCATACGAAGCCTGTCTGGTCAAACACCGGCTACATGACGATACTGATTACCCCAAACCCGACAGAAAGGACCATGCTGCCTAATGTTATGCCAAACTTCGCATTTGTTGTCCTGAGTATTGACGACAAGAAACATCTTGCCAACCTCCATCGAACTAGGGGTGGCGTTGGAACCGCTGCTCATGACATGAAACAAAGAAAGATTGATCAATTTTTCCGATAATCGCTTGTTTAACAGAGAATATGTTGCTATGTACAAGTTCAACAATATTCGCAATGGCCGAAAGATTTACTCTGTGCGAAACACTTCCTCCAAGGGCTTCCACCACCCTGGACCTTCCGCACTGCCCACTGCCCCGGGAATAGGGCTCTCCTAATACCAGGTGCTTCAGATTAGCGTCTGTATCTCTCAATTTGTGTTAAATCCCCAACATACCTGCATCTCATCAGTCATAGCCCACCACTCTCTCATCTTCGGCAATGACCGCATGTTCTCCGTATCAGCTTCGATATCTGTGCCGACATACTTGAAGGTCGCGAATAAAGTCCGATCGTTATCGAAGTAGATTGAGTCTGGATCGGCGCAAATACACAATGTCAGCCAGTTTGAACATACAGTATGTTCAAACTTAATTTTGACATTGAAACTTACAGTCTACGATGTTGCACTCCTTGATCTTTTGAAGAATCTCAGGCCAGACATTGGCGTGACACTCTTTGTATGCTGCGACAGCGGAGGGCTTGAGGTGGACGATCTGGGCGAAGCGGCGGGGTTGAGGTTGAGCCATGATGAGATGTTCAATATAGAAGTCGAGCTGAGCTTCAAATATTTGGAATTAGAGCGGAATGTAAGAAAAAAACGAGGAAATCAACTTGCCTTTTATGCCCCTCTCGCTCTAGCTTCAACCCGCACTCGGAGTGCGCTAACCCGGGGAGAGCTTGGCATCTATCCACATGCATGGAGGCTGGAGCTTGAATCCATACGGTCATAAATACATTATTAAAACCTGTGGAACATGATACTACTAGTTAGTAACTTAGTATATACTACATGGATGTAGTTATAGTACTAGGTTAGTAGTTTCGCTTTACCTAACCCCTCCTACCCAGGTAGCCTCCACCTTCCTAATCAATTACTGTGCCCTATTAAAACTGATCCCCCTGGTAACTAGGTCTCTTTTCTAACTCTTTGAAGTCTCCTGATTACCGTGATCTTGGCCTACCAGATATCAACAACTTATCCGAAGAAAAACAATGGCATTAACAATTCCCAAACTACCTACTTTCAATCTCAGCCCGTCCACACTGCTGGATATTGCGACAGACTTGGTCAATCAAGTTCAACAAGCTGCGAATGACCTAGCCGACAAAGTTTCGCCGCAAAACGCGACATTTGAGAATGCTGTTCGCCCATTGGTAGCTATTGACAACGGGGTCAAAGGAAAGGTTCAATACCTAGCCCTTTTCCAGGCAGTTTCTCCTTCGCCAGAAATGCGTAAGGCACCCTCAACAGCTGTGAATATGGGCACCTGTCTTGGTAAATGACCACCAACGGGCTGGGCCATGCACAAGTGTTGAGGCGTGAGACAAGGCGGATAAAGTCTGTAGACCACTCCACTGCCATTATTCATCCCGGGTGCATGAGTTGTATATATAATCAAGTCCCTAGGCGTGAATCGACGTTCGATATTAGTGGATGAGATGGTGTTGGCTACGGCAATAATAGACCAATTTAGCTTGAGGAGAAAATGCTCGGCTCGGCTCGATTCTGCCTAATACAGTTTAGACAATAACCGTATTAGGAAAGCGGAAAACATATTGGTATCCACTCTATATTCCTTGGCATTCCGACCGTTTCACCAAATGCTCACGAGGTCGGATATCGGATTATCTGCATTTTTATACCTCATCACCCATCTAACTACCCATGGCCGATGGAACCGAAACCCAAGGGACAACCCCTCGGAGGGATCCGTATCCCCAGGAGACGACCGCCTTTGAATCTCATCCAGACTCAATGCCCCCTGTGATTAGGGGTTGGCATGCCCGACCAGCCACCTGGCAGGTGCAATTTACCTCTCCATCAAGGCCAACGCCCAGTCAAACTGTCAGTCCAACTGCCAGTCAGACTGCCAGCCAGACTGTTGGAAATATTACTAGAGCTTCACCCCTTACAACTGAAGATGATCTCAACCTACTACGCATTGCCATCCACTATAAAGATCGGTTTACTACGATGAAGGGCAATGCCGTTCTTTATGAGGCGATTGCAAAAGTATGGAGGGCCGATACTGGGCGGAAAATCAATCACCAAACGGTTCATAAGCACATCACTGATAGGCTAAAAGAGCATCGCGCTTTAATTTCTATACCGGAAACTAGCCGGCCTAAAATGAACGCTACCGAAGCTGCTATTTTTGACCATGCCAATGAGATATACGAAGTGCTGCAAGAGAAGTCAGTAGCAGAGGCACGACGAAAAGGACTCGTTGATCAAGTAGTGCCACGAGGAAAAGATAAAAGGCCTAGAGAACCGGAAAATTCTAGGGAGGGAGGTATGTTAAAATTAGCATATTTATACTGTATTTTACTAATTATAATATAGAAAGTGAGCGTCCAACAGCCCGGCCACGACCACTACCTCCCTCACCAGCACCTGCCTCGCCATCATTACAAACAGAAATGGCCTTATTTCTTAGTATGATGAATAGTCGAGCAGCTATCGAGGCCTCAACTGGGGCTAAAAAGGAAGATATCACTAGGCTAGAAGCTCGAATTGATAGCATGGCTGCTACTATGGAGGGCATGATGGCTTTGCTTAGAACCCTTATGCAGAGGCCGCCAAGGCCCAATTAAGCTTCATTTCTATATAAACCGCTTTACAAACTGCATTGTAAACTGAGATAATCCGATCTAAGCTAAATCGAACAGTTATCTGGTTATCTCTACGAACACAGGTCTTCATATCAGTGAATAATACAGCTATCAAATACTCAGCTCCAAGTGGCCACCAACCACTACGCTAAGCTGCCCTTAGCTCTTTATACATATTGACGAGGAGTCCAAAACTGCTCAATCCAAATGCAGTTAGTTGAGAGAGTGCATAATCCAAAGCCTTTTAGCGATTAATTCTAAATAAAAAAATGAAGACAATTCCATAGGAAGTACTCTCCCTTCGTATAATACTATGGATAAATTAAATTCAACTAGACTATGCTTAAGGAGCACAGTTTTGCATACCGTAGAGCACAAGTGTAGAGACGGCATTGATTACCCAGCGTATTGGAGAATACAGTATCCTCAATGGATTACACATAGAGACTTAAATGTATCGCAAAATAGCAGTAGATCAAATTGGTATCCGTAATTATAAAAAGCACAAAAAAATCCCTCTCATGACAGCATCTGACTCTTAGGAATAGGGCGAATCCAGGAAACGGCCATATTAGCCGCCAAAGATATAACACCGATGATCCACATCGATCGCGCATAGTCTGACCCGTTGTATCTGAAGATGATAGCAAAGACGATTCCTCCAAGGTTACCGAAACCACCAACAATTCCAGAAACAATACCATTGGCAAAAGGATGCACATGAGGCACAAGAGCAAAGTTGGCTCCATTGGAGGCCTCAAGGAAGAAAGCCAGTCCAGCGATAAGACCGAACATAGACGCCTCCGTGGACGGGTTCGATAATCCGATCGCAAGCTGGAAAGCTCCCATCGCGACTCCCAAAAAGGTGATCAGAAGCTTCTTGGACCAGACCTTGTCTGTGTACCGGTAAACCAAGTCACCGAATAGACCACCCGCGGGTCGGAAGACGGCATTCAGAAGGCCGAACATGGCAGCCCACTGTCCCGATTTTGTTTGGTCCATTTGTGGGAAGTTCTCTTTGTAGTAAGATCCCAGGATGGAGTTGATTGCAAGCTCTGCGCCAAATGAGCAAGCGTAGGGAATTGCTAAAGCCATGGTGGATAGACTCAGAGCTACGCTCAGGGCTTCTCGGCGAGTTGGGGAGACAACTGTCTCTTGTTTGAAGAGGTCCATCTGGCCCATTGTGGATGTATCAGCGTCTGAGACTTGTGGTGTCTGGGCACCTTTCTTTTCGATGTCGATTGTTGCGGCGTTGTGGGGGGTCGTCATTCCGCTAGTAAAAGTGCCAGAGTTGATGTCGACGATGTTGCCGTCGGCGGTCACGGTGGTACCATTGGACTCTTTCGCCCAGAGGTGTCTCTCGGACCACTTTCCTGTTGGTGTATCCTCGCAGAGGAACAACATGCATAGCGCGACGAAGGTGATGATGATGAATGGGATGACATAGGCGACACGCCACGCTTTGTGAGAAGGGAGGCCGCTGGAGTGGACGAGAGAGTCGTAGATGGCGGGCATCACAAAGCTAAATTAATTTGTTAGTATATTCATAGGATGAAAAGGAGAAAAAGTGGACACCTACTATGTGATACCTCCACCTGCATTGCCCCAGCCTCCGGCGAGGGAATTGGCAGTACCGACAATACTCTTGTCGAAGAAACCAGTGCACCAGACCTGGCATGGGACGAAGGTTCCTCCCAGAATTCCAACGAAAAATCGGAGGGCAATCAGGCCCTTGGGACCGGTAACCAGACCAGCCATGGCGGTAGGAATGGCTCCGCAAATGAGTAGTCCCACGAAGACCAAACGTGGGCCATAGCGATCACAGAGTGGCCCTGCAATAAATCGGACGAGTAGACTATAGAGGTCAGAGGGGTATTTTCTTGATTGATTCCATAGTCTGATACTTACGTTGCTAGAAGTGCGACGATATTTGAGTTGGCGACATCTGCTTGTGTCATATTCAAGTCTTTTTTGATGGTTACACTCAGCTAGGAAGCGGGATGGGATTAGAGACTGTGTCTTTTCTTCGTATATCAAGGATTTTGCAATTGTATCATGAACTTACCAGTGGTGGAAAGGCGTACCATGACAGGAATGCCACCATGAAGCCGAGCCATGAGAAGAAAAACACCCGTCCATATTGATCGAAGGGATTCAATACGGGGATAGATTTGGCTTTGCGGGTACTTGGGTTGATTTCCGGTGATACAAAGAGACGTTTAACAAAGTTGGTTGCCATTTTGGTGGCCTCTTTGTGTAGTCGAGCGTTTTGAGGTAGAGGTAGGCTCGGGAGCTGATATTCTAATTAAAAAAAGTCTCAGATAATTTGATATAGCTTTGATGATTAAATGTAAACAAGATTTGTTTTGAAAATTTAGGAGAAAGATGCAAGTTGAAAAATGAATAGACCTTGGTATCTATATAGGTGTTTATTATGCTGTGTTTGCTGAAGCATAGATCTCAGATGTATCTTGTCATGACACATGGAACAACAATCAGTCTGATATTCCTGCTGCGTGCCAAGTTGTCCAATTATCGTAGGTAGCTACGTGCTGTCAGTCGAAAACGGTTAGTCAAGAGTTACTACCGAGTATATCTCAGGTCGTTGATTTGTCGCTGATTTGATACGCAAGGACAAGGTTACCGCAAGGATCATCAGATCCTTGGATGGTAAACTTAATTTTTGCCTCAGACTTCCTGAATCTTCCGCTGTATCCTGCAATATAATTCTGATAGAGATAAGAGTATGCATTAGAACGACCTATAACAGTTTAGGATGTATAATATGCCAAGTGCCATGATTGGAGGGAAAGTCTGATGGTATGAACCAATCTACTTCATGTAACTCCGCGGACCTTCAATTGACGAATTCAGACTTACATCATACAATTATACCAAATCTGGGGGTGGACCTTTTACTCTACGGTGGCCAGGAATTCATATCGTTGATAAACGCAAGCCTCCTCATTGGACGCCAAGCCAACCGAGATAGGGACCGAAGAACGAGCTCAGCCCGGCGGGTCTTTGCATTAATGTCGATCTGACACCAGGAGCTCCGCGGAAATACTTAAAATCTAGTGGCTCCTGTTCATTCCGGAGCCTTGAGGGTGAACCCTGATGAACCAAGATCTGGTACTCCGTATCGTCCACGCCAAAATTAGGGCTTTTGCCCTCAGCATAGTAACGCAAGGGCTTCCTAACAATCAGTCTAGGTGGGTCCTTTTTTTTTGTTTTGCACATTTTTAGTACAACTATACGAATTTCTATCTCCACGGGACACTGAGATAAGAGATCTCGACGTTGACTGTGCGAATAACCTTCCAAGGTTGGAATCCATGGATAGTCTGGATAGCAGTTCCAAGGTTCCAAGGAAGGTTTGCGCATCCGCCGGATAACCTAATATATTAGTTATATCGGGGGGTAAACAGATATTCAACATCATAACTTAGGAAACTATTCATAGGGGCAGTGCAAAAAGATCCGCGGCCATTGTTGGTTAATGTCTCCAATGCCGTCGAAGAAGAAAAAAAACAGGCTGCTCCACCAGAGGTTGGATTTGAACGTTTTAATGAGGAACTAGAGAAATCAATAATAATCTGGAATCGAAAGATGTATCTAACAGAAGTCTTCGTGGTTTAATATCATGGTAGATGATCCAGTTGATGCCTATAGATATGTAGTGAGGTCACCGTTTCTCATATATTGAAGCATGAGATCTTCCCTATAATGATCTACCATCTGAGCAAGCCTCTTACACGGTCTAACAACGATATATACTCGCGTCTTTGGCAACATCTACATAGATCTGATCTTCCATTGTTTGGGGGAAGAAATAATGAAGAAAGTTGATGTAAAGCTCATATATTCTCAAATGTTCTCATAAGGCCATTAGTTATCTCGATCCCATACGCCAACCTGTTCCATCCCAAAATTCTAAAGAAATCGACATGCCACATGAAAACTACCAATCAATCGACTTGGCTGGCTGCACAGCTGGTGCACGAGTCAAGAAACCATCAGTAACCTTCTTCCCCTTCATACCCTTGAACTTCTTATCAACCTTATGGAAAGGATCCTCCGTTTCACCCTTACGAACTTTCCACTTCTCCGTCCCCAAAATCGAATCCAACTCCTCAATCGGCGGCAGTTTGATATACACCCAGCCATCATCCCTCTCCTCAACAGGGAACGTAGCGATATTCATGCTCTCATCGTTTGAGCACCGACCCGCCTGCTCACCATTGAGTTCGAAGTTGCGCTTGTGGTACGGACACGACACCCAGTATTTCCCAGCATCGTCGTCACCAACAAGGCCATCAGAAAGAACGAAAGCTCGCTTGTGCGGACACATCTGCTGCGTCGCATAGAACTTGCCCTTGATCTTAAAGACAGCAAGCTGCGTGTCGCCGCGCTTGACATTCGCCGATGAGACCTGAGGTGGCTCGTCGGAGAAATGATCTGCTCGGACAACCGGCTGCCAGGAGACACTTGACCACTTGTGGCCTTTGAAATCTTCCCGCTCGGCAGAGTCCTTGGGCCAGTATGTGGGTCGTTGTTGAGATCGTTCCTGGACAACTTCGACTGTGTCGACAGTTTCGTCTGTGTTGGCGAATTGCTGGAAGACTTTTCGGCGCTTGGGGTCTTTGACGGTCTCGGTCCACTCGCAGAAATAGCTATCGACGAGTTCGTGCATTTGCCTTTCCATGTCGGCGCAGATTCCGAGTTTATCATCCACGATCACTTCTTTGAGGTATTTGATTCCGCCTGGGAGATTTTCAATCCATCGTGCTGTTCGTTGGAGTTTGTCGGCGGTGCGGATGTAGAAAATCAAGTAGCGGTCGATTATGGGCATCACCATATCTGCTGGTACGTCTGTAACAAGCAGTTCGGCATGTCTGGGCTTTGCACCTCCGTTACCCCCAACAAAGATGTTGAACCCAACCTCAGTGGCAATGAGTCCGAAGCTGGTAGCCATTAGTCCCGAGTGCTTTTAAACCATCCTGGGATATGCTTCACTCACTCCTTGTTTTGGGCTTCGGCACATTCTCGCACGCAGCCAGATACAGCTCCCTTGAACTTGTGTGGTGCACGAATACTCTTGTATCGCTCTTCCAGGCGAATTGCCATGCCGACACTGTCACCGACACCGAAGCGACACCATGTGGTTCCAACGCAACTCTGAAAGTTCACTGTCAGTTGGGCTTCCCTTGAAAAATGATTGGCCTAACGTACCTTGATTGCTCGAAGAGCCTTTGCATATGCGTGTCCACTCTCCATACCTGCATCCACAAGTTCCGTCCAGATATTTAGAAGATCCTGCTTTTTAGCACCGAACATGTCGATACGCTGGGCACCGGTGATTTTGCAATAAAGACCGTATTTCTTGGCCACCGATCCGATAGCAATGAGCTTATCAGCCGTAATTTCACCACCTGGAATTCGGGGTACCACAGAGAATGTGCCGTTTCTTTGAATGTTGGCGAGGAACTTGTCGTTTGTTTCCTGCAAGTCGTTGACTCCTTTGTCCATGATGTGAGGATTGAACAGACTAGACAGAATGGATGCAATTGCCGGCTTGCACAGTTCGCAACCAAGAGAGTCTGGTTTCTTTCCGACAGCTTTCATGATGTCGACGAAGGATTTCAGTTGCTTGATGGCCACGACGTTGTATAGATCGGCTCGGGAGTAGGGGATATGTGAGCACACTGAACATGTTAGTAGTGGCACGAGCGAGTACTAGGGCAAGTTGATACTTACGGTTGTTTGATACCTCTTGGCCCATCTCGAGCATTGTTTTGTTGAAGATTGACTGAACAAGAGGCATGCAACCACCACAGCCTGTTCCTGCTTTCGTGCATGACTTGACTTGTGCAATGGTCGTGCACGTGCCGTTCTTTACATTCTCGACCACATCCCCCTTGGTGACATTGTGACATGAACAGATCTGGGTGCTGTCATCACTGTAGAGATGAATTAGAATCTGTTCCAAATAGCCGCATTACCGATACTCACAGGTCATCTGCATTTTCCTCCCCGCCATTCTGGGCACCAAGGATAAATTGACTTGGAGGAACCTCGAGTTCTTTCTGGAGCTTAACCATCTGATTCAACTTCAGATAGTCTTTGGTATCTCCAATCATCATGCCGCCAAGTAAGAACTTGCCGTCCATGGTGAATAAGTACTTCTTGTACACACCACTGAAGGGGTCCTTATATGTCAAGGCCTTGACAGGGGGTTCATCTCGTAGATTATCACCGCCCAGACCAGGAACAATGGAAGGTCGAGCACCGGGAAGGAACTTCGGCCCATCCCTGTCGGCAAAGAAGTCACCGAAACTAGCGACATCAACTCCGAGCAGCTTCAACTTTGTGCTGAGATCCGGCCGTGTGAAACTTCTAGGCTGCTTGTCTGAGTTGGTCAGATTGAACGCGAGCACATCGGCCATCTCAATGCCTGGAGCAATGATTCCGAATGTCTGGTTCTCCCAGCTTGCGCATTCTCCGACAGCGTAGATATCTGGGATCGAGGTTTGCAGACTATGCAAGTTAGATGGCGGATCGTTCAAGAGGATTGATAGACGAACCTTTCATCGATCACAAATCCTCCACGCTCACCACACTGGATTCCAATGTCTCGACCAAGTTCATCTCGAGGTTGAACTCCAATCTATTCCCCAGTCAGTACATTCATTACCAGAAGCCAAGAAACAAGGACCCATACCGCAAAACAAATACAACAACACTCAATCCTCTCACCATCCTCGAAAGTAATGCCAATCACATTATTCCCATCGTCGGTATGAACAATCTTCACCCGTTTCTGGTGGAGAACATCAAGTCCTAACTCCTGGATCTTGCGAGTGACCAACGTCCCCGCATCTCCATCAAGTTGTCGCGCTAGGACCCATTTATTCCGATCGATCAATTTGACATTTCCGAAGTCCTCCAGATCTGTCATCGCTTTTGCAGCTTCTAAGCCTAGCAGTCCACCTCCGACTGTGACAGCGGTTTGGCCCTTATGCTGAGCTGCAAAGTCGATTAGGCGTTCCAGGTCTGAGATGGTTCGATATACAAAGACGCCTTTGGCATCGTGACCGGGTGTGTGTGTTGGGAGGGTGGCATCGGAGCCTGTTGCGAGGACGAGGATGTCATAGTTTATTGTGACACCAGTGGAGGTTTGGACGGTTTTGTCCGTGGGATTGATTGATGTTACTCGTGTGTTGAGGTGGTGATCGAAGGCTCGTTCTTTGAACGAGCCATACTATTAAGGGTCGTTTATTAGGTCTTGTGTTTTCCCCATTCTTGAATAATTGGGCGGCTTACCCATTCCGCTGGATTGAGGTATAGATCCTCAATCTTGCGATGCTCGAAAAACGTCGAAAGTCCAACTCGATTGTATGCTACGTGGGCCTCTTCGCCGATGACGAGAATGTCGTATTTCTTTTCTGTATCCTGCTTGATAATCTTCTCACTGGTTGTTGTTAGAGGAATTTCCCATGTCCGTTGTTGAAATCCCTTACATGAGTGAAATAGCCACCATTCCAAGTCCAACTATTACAATCTTCTGGCGCTGGACATGGTTCGTGGAACTAGGGCTGCCATCAACTGGCTCCCCATATCGTAGACCATCCAACACAGGCATGGCTGAGACTGAACAATGTGAGATGAGTATGATACAAGCACTGACTACGGAACACGGCGGTCATTCTAATTTTAAGAAAACTAAATCCCTTGTTCCACTACGCATGATACTATGTGATCTGTGACACTACAGGGTGAGTCGTACGAATCAACAAATGGAGGCTAATCAGAGTGTGAAGCCGGAAAAAGCAGGAACGGCCCATATCGATAGTTTGATCTCCGCGGAGATGATGGTTTTATGTCGACTGTGATTGGCTGTTGGGGTTACAGGCTTATCTCGACGTCTGATAAGAATGAACAATAGACATGACTTGGCTTTAATGAAATTCTGATATTCGAAAAATTGTGGAGGAATGTGGATCAGAAGTGGGTATTGAATCCGCGGAGATCCAGAGAGTCTACTGATGGTCATATTGGATGACGGGGCTGAGGGTCAGGTCTTAGGCCTAAATGCTGCTATTCGCAAGTCAAATGTGGATATTTGCACGTTAAGAACTGTTTCGATTTATTCCACTCAGTTTTTAGTTTTTATCAAGTTACTTGTCTTATTCTGGAAGAAATTTCGACACTGTTTATTATATACCTACAAATTTGATAGCCCAAGCAGCGTAGGAAGCCTCGCCTCAGCATCATCATGGGCAGCATAACCACACAAACGATAACAGAATCCGAGACAATCTCTTTCAAAAATGGCCAAATCACAGTTGAGGACATCATCCCAAGTCCAGGGGAGCCCGATATCCCACTCCCACCACCATCAAAGAACCCCGTCGACATCTTGGATGTGGATAAAGGCACACCGGATAACCATGTACCTCGCGATCCACGATTGATTCGGTTGACGGGAGTTCATCCATTCAATGTGGAACCACCATTAACAGCATTGTATAAAGAAGGTATGGTATCCATTCCCATCTGTTATACCGGGGCCGACAAGCTAAGTCGATACCAAAGGATTTCTCACATCCCCGGAACTGTTCTATGTCCGGAACCACGGGCCAGTGCCCCAGGTCCGCGATGAGGATATCCCGGATTGGGAGATTAGTATAGAAGGGTGAGTTCGATCGGAATCATACTGGCATGTTTCGGGTCCCGGGTAACTGATGGATGAGCTAGGTTGGTTGAGAAACCATTAGTCCTGAACTTCCGAGAAGTGCTTCAAAAGTACAACCAGATCACCGCGCCAATCACACTCGTCTGTGCGGGCAACAGACGCAAAGAACAAAACACAGTCCGGAAGTCGAAGGGCTTCTCATGGGGTCCGGCTGGTTTATCGACGGCGCTATTCACAGGACCTATGATGGCGGATATTCTGCGCAGTGCGAAGCCACTTCGACGGGCGAAGTATGTCTGTATGGAGGGTGCTGATAAACTGGTAAGACTTCCCTATATCATATTCTAAGAATACCAGGAACCATCCCCGAGCTGAGACTAACACATCTCATAGCCGAATGGATTTTATGGAACTTCAGTCAAATTGAACTGGGCCATGGACCCAAATCGAGGAATCATGTTGGCCCATAAGATGAATGGCGAAGACCTTCGACCAGACCATGGCCGTCCTTTGAGGGCTGTGGTTCCTGGCCAAATCGGAGGTCGGAGCGTGAAGTGGCTGAAGAAGTTGATTCTGACTGATGCCCCCAGTGATAACTGGTATCATATCAATGATAACCGAGTGCTTCCGTAAGTCCTACATTATACAATCGTGCATTGGCCTCTGCTAATAGTGCCAGGACAATGGTGTCGCCGGAGATGTCCGCCCTGGATCACAAGTGGTGGACCGATGAGCGATATGCTATTTATGAACTCAACGTGAATTCGGTTGCTGTGTATCCACAGCACGAGGAAGAGATCGATTTATCCACAGCCGGACCCACGTATACAGTCAAAGGATATGCATACGCTGGCGGTGGCCGGAGAATAACAAAGGTTGAGATTTCTCTAGACAGAGGCAAATGTATTTACACCCCGGACTCAAGGATGGAACGTGGCTAATGTCTGTGATCCTCTAGCATGGCGCCTCTCCGAGATCGAATATGCAGAAGATAAATACCGCGACTTTGACGGCGACCTGTTCGGTGGCAAGGTAGACATGTGGTGGAGGGAAGCGTCTTTCTGCTGGTCTTTCTGGTCACTGGATGTCCCAGTGGCAGACCTAGAAACTAGCGATGCAATCCTAGTCCGTGCAGTGGACGAGGCGCTGAGTGCCATGCCGCGTGACATGTACTGGTCTGTCCTGGGCATGATGAATAACCCATGGTTCAGAGTGGCGATCACAAAAGAAGGAAATACGTTGAAATTTGAGCATCCCACACACCCATCCAAAGCCGGAGGGTGGATGGAAAGAGTCAAGAAGACTGGTGGTGACTTGCTTAATGGTAACTGGGGTGCAAAGGTTGAAGGCGAGGAGATCGTCGAGCCTGAACCCGTGAAGGAAATAAACATGAAGAAAGACGGCGTGAACAGACCAATCGACTTGCAAGAGCTGAAGGCTAATAGCACCAGCGAGAAGCCCTGGTTTGTTGTCAATGGCGAAGTGTATGATGGTACAGGCTTCCTCGAAGGTCATCCCGGAGGAGCGATCAGTATTACATCTTCTGCTAGTTTGGATGTATCCGAAGACTTCCTTGCAATCCGTGAGTCACGATTAAAATATCATCACACTATTGCACCGCTAACTTTCTCCCAGATAGTGAAACTGCCAAGGCAATGATGCCGGATTACCATATTGGCACATTAGACAAGGCATCTCTCGAAGCCCTGAAGAGCGATTCAGCCGCGGGTTCTGATGAGCCACGTGAAGTGTTCCTTCAGTCGCGAACATGGACAAAAGCCACCCTCACAGAGAAGAGGGATGTGTCCTGGGATACACGGGTATTCGTATTCGACCTGGAACATAAGAAGCAGACTCTCGGCCTACCAATCGGCCAGCATCTGATGATCAAAGTCCAAGATCCATCCAATAACGAGGCAGTCATCAGATCCTATACGCCAATGTCAGACACAAACCTGATAGGTAAGATGGAGTTACTCGTGAAGGTCTACTTCCCAACGGATAGCATTCCAGGAGGAAAAATGACCATGGCTCTCGACAAGCTTCCGCTCGGCTCAGAGATTGACTGCAAGGGCCCGACAGGCCGGTTTGAATATCTCGGCAACGGCCGGGTCTCAATCAGCGGCAAAGAGCGCCAGCTCCGCTCTTTCAAAATGATCTGTGGAGGAACTGGCATCACACCAGTCTTCCAGGTTCTCCGGGCTGTCATGCAAGACACACAAGATCCCACGACGTGTGTTGTGCTAGATGGAAATAGGCAGGAGGAAGATATCTTGTGTCGTTCTGATCTTGATGCTTACGTGGAGACCGATTCTCGGAAATGCACTGTCGTGCATACGTTGACTAAAGGGTCTGATACCTGGACTGGTCGTCGGGGCCGCATTTCCGAGGAACTTCTCGCGGAGTATGCGGCCCCAGAAGAGCAGAGTATGGTTCTGGTCTGTGGGCCTGAGCCTATGGAGAAGTCTGCTCGCAACATTCTTCTTGCCCAAGGCTGGGCCGAGTCGGATCTTCACTTCTTCTAGGTTTGGTGGGAGCTTGGATTATTTCTATTTTGCACATTAGAGCACGAAACGTTTGGAGTTTGAGCTGTACATTAATAATGAGTATGAGGCAGATAACATGCGAGCCCGAAGAGTATAAAGACATTGCGCTTTCATTTGCATAGAAACGAAGTGAATTTTGAAGAATCTCGTCAATCATAAATCATAACATGTCCAAGCAGTACGCATAAAACAGTGATAGAAGCTCTAGGTCAGGTCCAACGGGTTGTTCTGTACACATTCTGAATGTGCAGTAACGGCTTCCTTCGGTCAATAGTAGTTTTTCACGTCTAGTCTCACCCGTAGATGCTCAAAGACACTGGTTGGGTCCGTCCGCGAAGAGAAGAATTCCCCTGATTTGGCCATTGATTTCAAAGTGGCCTTTCCGGACTCCAGGCTGCGAAGGTAATTAACAAAGGCGGAGGTCTGTTTTCTAAAAGACTGGTACAGGTTGAGAACAGCTCCTTCGCTTTCGTTGCGCATCCCGATTCCATCTGCTCTTGATAGAAGGCTGAAGCCGAGAATAGTGCCGAAAATGGATTCAAGCAGTTTGGCCGCCTGCGCATGGCGCTTGGTGAGGAATAACGCGAACAGCATCTGGTCAAGCATGTCTTCGTGATAATCGCGAAGTCGTGGTACCGAGTGCGCCGCTTCAATCGTACCATCAATATCACCGCGGTCGAGGCAGTGCTCGATCTTGGTAAGTGTGTCTTGGAAGCGCTGCCAGATGGATCCGATGCCAATATGGAAGCAGTAATCACTGACCGCTAGCACAAAGTGCTGGGCATCCACCCTAAATTTCTGGTATACATTGTGTGTGTCTCCTGCTAGAGATCCTCGAGCAGTAGAATCCCGGATAAGTCCTTTGACGGCAGAAACCATGCGCATTAACCGAAGCAAATGCTTGAAGAGACGATCATACTTATTCAAAGAGCGGGCAGTAATGAGAGATTCAAGGACTTCTGGCGGCGTGTACTGCAGACGAAGGAAGTCCAAAGCCTCTATTGCATTCGGATTTTTACATCCTTCGATTTCTTCGTCTGTCAGTTCTCGAATTCCGAAGCTCAGGCCGCCAGGCAACTCGTTATCCTTTTGAATGTGGGTTTTCTCGTCATCCTCTGTGTTTGTGCTGCCAAAGTAACAATCTCCCAGCAGGCCAATCAACACGAGTCGCAACTCCGAACTAGCTGGAGGCCATGTGTCACGACTGCCGAGCCGTAAACCGGTGTCAACACCACTGCGCACTTTCCCAGCCTTTCGCTCTCCACTTTCCATTTCCGGGTCGAATAGGGAATTAGAAAGGCGGGCGACAAATGAGCCCTCTCCCAGCAACTGGAAGCGCCATTGCATGTTCAGGTGATGGCGAATTCGATGCTCTTTGAAGAGAAGGTGCAGGCAAGAGTAGTCGATGAGAAGTGCCTGCGACGAAAGAATGGGTGCAAGGGATAGATGGAGGCCAGATGCCAATTCAGGACCGAGATAACTTGCTGCATCAGTGTTTTCGGTTTCGACTCCCCGGGCTTTATCAAGCAGTTGCTTAAAATCATCTTTTGAAAGAGCCTTGTGATCTGTGACCGGCCCTAGAGTATTTTTTTCATCATCTATGTCGAAGAGTTCAAAGGCTGCCGTTGTAACTTCTGTATCGGCGATTTGATCGACACCCTGGGTGGCGACATTTGATGGCGAATCCTGCAAGCGTAAATCACCTTTATGATATCTCTTGATCTCAGCGCGGAGCCTTGACTCGTACTCCTGGGCTTTTGTTTGAATTTGCTCGATATCAGCCCAAGTGGTCGCACAATGCAGATGAAGACCACCAGTTCGTAAGAGAACATCACGCCGTGCGATGGGATGACGAGGGTGGGATCGTTTCAATAGTTGAAGACTTCGCCCACTTTCAAAGATGGAACGGGCTTGGTCGGCTGGGATGAAAGACGGCATGTGGTCCGCTTGATAGGTGTGGTCGATTCGTGCTGGTCCAGTCTTGAACTTGACAGCATCATGAGTATTCAGTCGGACGAAGGTTTTGCCGCTTGCCATGGATGCTTTGAGAGCTGCGTCTTCAGGTCTAAGCCCAATCCAGGTCTCGATGAATTTGAACCATGGCCGAGTCACTCGAATCACAATCTCATGCACAAGGTTCTCCATCCAGCCAAACTTCTGGGCAAAAAAGGCTGCACGTTCCATGACAATTGACATGACTTGCGCGTCCGAGACAGCCCTTTGCGCAGCACCAACAATACCTACCAGGACACCTATCAAGTCCGCGCAGCGGTGAAATAATGCCTTTATTTGTAGGAGTGAGGCAATATTTTTTGACTGATCGGAGATCTGTTGCTCAAGGTTGAAGATTATTACAGCAACCGTGCTGCTCAATGTGAACAAAGCAGAGAGTTCTTTGCATTTGGCTGGTGGGTCTTGCGCAAACAACCGCATACGTTGCATGTTGGTACCACATTGTAGCACATTTTCAATCACATTTTCCAATGCTAATGAGCTAATACCAGAAACCCGGATATCCTTCAATTGTCTTTCAAATTGGTTGGTGCGTTGCTCGTAGCGAAAGAATGCAGAGCTCCAGCCAAGCCCGAGACGAAGCAGTGATCGAATGAACACATCTGTTCGAATCATTCGAGTTGGTACACCATCTCTCTTTTTAGTGTTTTGCTGCGCCAAAACTGCATTGAATCCCATTGGCCCAGATTCACTAAAGTAGACAGACACAGGCTCTTGGAAAGACCTGTGTTGATACCTCTCCCATGACTTCTGCGGAGGTATTTGACCGGGGTCTTCCTGAAGTAAATCCAAGGACCATATATCGTTGTCATCGCCAGAGATGTCTCTTAACGAATCAAAGGTGGCGTCAGACTCGCCGTCTATAGAGGGATTGATGATCGAGTCGGTAAATGATTCAGGCTTGTCCAAGCCGGTTGGAAAGAGATCCAGCTTCCATACAGGGTCGATCTTATCTATGAGCTGTGGGTATATCTCAAAGCAAGATGTAGTATCATCTTTGAGAAAAGAGTGTTATTGAAGGTTCTAGGGAATCTGCGGTTGACACTTACCACTTAGAGTAGTGTTCCATGGTAGCGATCCCAATGGCTGTAGAGCTTCTATGCTGAATTTGGAGAGTCTCCAGAGGCTTTCACTGGAGAAAGGATCCAGCTCATGATCACAATCCATAGTGAGACCATGCTCAGATGAGCAAGATGTTTGACGCGTGAAAGTTCCAAGGTCCCGCGACGGAGATGGCTATCGCCGTGCACAGACCCTTGATAACAGAAAGTGCCCTCGCCTTACTTGAAGCTCAACCATTACCTCCCCTCTCCAATTTCATTATTTCCTGCTTCCTGTGGCCCTCAAGCATTGCAACTAAACTACAATGCCTCCAAGAAAAAAGACCAAGCGTGCGCACTCGCCTACACCCCAAGACGATACCGTGGCGGAGTCGAGCGCAAACACTCCGTCAAGCGACAGCGTCGGCAAGTCAGACACGGACTACGACCTCATCACAGATCCCTGGACAGACGAACAAGAAACTGCGCTCCTCAAAGCGATCATAAAATGGAAGCCAGTCGGTGAGTTCAATTCCCATCTCTCTTAAGTCGACAACGCAGCTAACCGTCTCGCCCCGTAGGCCTACACAAACACTTTCGGATGCTCGCAATCTCGGATTACCTCAAGAGCCAAGGATACGCACCCTCCACAGCGGAACATATGCGAATTCCAGGGATCTGGAAGAAGCTAGGCTCATTATACAACTTGGAAGCTCTTGACGAGCGGGTAAGCGTTGATCGATGCTTTGTCCGCGCTGGTTCATTTTGCTGATTAGTGATACCTTCACAGGAAGATTCAGTGATCACCGATGTCAACGAAGACGATGAAGGATCCGGCGAGATGTATTGCACATTTGAGCTCCCGTATGACGAGTACGGCGATATGATGTTTGAAAGGCGGCTTGCGATGGAAGAGTCGTTGTCGCCAGTTACTAGTCGTGCCAGTCGTGCAGGCGGATCGCGGCGAGGAAGCACAGTCGCAGATACAGATGGTAAGGAGTCATGATTTGCAGTCTGGCGTACAACTCATAAACTGACCTCTTGCCGCCACAGAACCACGGTCTTCTCCCGCCCCGTCTCGAGGTCGCATATCCCGTCCCTCCACACGTGGAACACGCTCAACTCGGCTGCAGGTGGAAATCGGCCCAGGGAGTCAAGGCAAAGTATCAGACGAGGGGGCGATTCGGCAGAAGACACTGGTGCGAATGATGAGGATGACGAGGGTGAGGAGGGCGAGGAGGGCATTAGCGACGAAGATGAGGGCGAGGGCGAAAAAGGTGGTTCGCGGAGCACCCGAGCGCAGACATCTCGATCCAAAGCCAAAGATAACAGGCCATCGACTGGCACTGCGACACGCAGGACTGCCCGACGGCGTTAACATGGCCAAGTTTTCGATATGGACTTTGAACTTTGATACCTATGGAGTTTGAGGGATGGCGTTCTCTTTTGTTTTAGTGATGTGTATGACTATGCAGACATCTTGTACCCTATTGCTACAGTAGCAGAACCAATCAATCTACAATACCAATCTACCAAGATATGATTGAAGGAGGTTCAAGGTTATTTGAGATTCAGGCGCCTCCAGGTAACCAAAAGTAGGTATATTTCGATCGCTATAGCTCTAATGTCGTTCGAAGGGTACAAAGGGAATAGATCAGGGGGTCATAGTACAAGGAGTGTCAGCAGCGCTTGATTTACAGGCGCTTGATGATAGCTCCAGCGTACTCGTGGGTCTTGGACTTGCCGCCAAGATCACCGGTGAGGGTCTAAAGGTCACGGAGTTAGTAATGCGCGGCAACTGTAGGAATAGTTGTAAAAGCTCACCTTGCCCTCGGCGAGAGTATCGAAGATGGCCTTCTGGATGCGGTTAGCATGGTCGTGGAGACCCATGTGCTGCAGCATCATGATACTGCTAAGAAGCATAGCAGTGGGGTTGGCGAGGCCCTTGCCGGCGATATCGGGGGCGGAGCCGTGGACGGCCTCGAAGATGGAGCACTCGTCACCAATGTTACCGGAGGGGGTGAGACCGAGACCACCGATCAGACCGGCGCACATATCGGACAGAATGTCACCGTACAGGTTGGGCATAACGAGGACCTTGTCGTTGTAAGGGGTAGGGTCGGTGACGATACGCAGGCATGAGTTGTCCAGCAGCTCAGCGTCGAACTCAATATCGGGGAATTCCTTGGCGATCTCACGGGCGGTGTTGAGGAACAGACCGTCGGACATCTTCATGATGGTGGCCTTGTGGACAACGCGGACCTTCTTCTTGTTGATGGACTGCGCGTACTGGAAGGCGAAACGGAGGACACGCTCGGAAGCTTCGCGGGTGATGAGCTTGATGCTCTGCACGACACCGTCGACGACAACGTGCTCAATACCGGAGTATTCACCCTCGGTGTTCTCACGGATGAGAACAGTGTCGACGTTGTCGTAGGGGGTCTTGTAGCCAGCAATGGAGCGGCAAGGACGCAGGTTGGCGAACAGGTTGAAAGTACGGCGGAGAGTCAGGTTCAGGGAGACGTGACCCTTGCCAACGGGGGTCTAGAAAAGCGAGGTTTAGTATCGCAGTCCAGATGCGGGATATTTGTGGGGAAATTGAGGCCGGAACATACAGCGAGAGGACCCTTGAGGGCGACGTAGTTGCGGCGCACACTGGCAATGGCATCGTCGGGAATGGCGGTCTTGCCATCCTTAAGGATAGGGGTGACATCAACGGATTCCCACTTGATGGGGGCCTATTATTGACTTAGTATTTTGATCGCGTGGAAGAGTTGAGATGTTGCGAAATCGCTACCTTTGCGGCCTCGAAGATGTCCTTAATGGACTGAGAAATCTCAGGACCAATACCATCACCCTCAATCAGAGTAACAGTGTACTTGCCCTATTTCAAGAGATCAATTAGCATTGTCATAATTATACACGTGGTGATGTTCTCGACTTATGGTCGGTGCGGGCTACGCGGCTGGCACCGGCATAGAGGAGAAAAACGGGTTCAGGTGGGAGAAAAACGTACATCAGGACCCTTCTGACCCTTGAACTTGGCAACAGCCTCCTGTGCAGGGCTGGCGTAGAAGCGGACCTGTTTAAAATGTCGAAATTTAGTCAATTGAGCATTGATAACGACTGAGTTGTCTTGAGTGGTTTGGTACCTGCGCGATAGGAGCAGCAAATCGGGGGGCCACGCGGGACGGGCGCATGCACTGGCGAGCGACAGAGAAGTTCCGGGCAGCGATCATTTTGAAAGATCCCTTCAATTTCTTGGGGAGAAGATTAGAGGTGGTGAGGGGGAGGAATGAAAGAAGGAGAAGGGGAGAAAGAATCAAATCTCTCGGCGCCGCACCGATCCGACCAACCCTCAGACCGCATTGGTGGTTTCATTTCCCCCCGGCCCGAGTCCACTCTTTGACCTGGTGTCCACTCTTGACTACCAGCTATAGGGTCTCACCATTTGATTAGGGTTCTGCTATCAGATCTTGGTCTGCAGAAAGACCACCCTGATTCTCCTTTGTATTTCAATTCGTCCTAGCTACTGCACTCCGTCTGGCAATAATGGCGGACCTCGACGTCGCAAGCCACTACAACCTACCCTCCGAGTTCCCCGAGGAATGGCCGGCATCTTTAGACGTGGCCGATGAGCCAGAAGAACAGTCAGTTCAGCGAACAGACTCCCGTCCACGCAAGTCCCGATACATAGCTCTCGAACGCAGTACCAGTGATTGGAGAAGCAAGTTTGGTTCACGAAGAGGGAAGGAGGGCAGAGACAATGCGCGGGAAGATGAGCCCGATCCCTTGGGTACAAGCGACAGCGTTCTCCGGATTCTCAAGCAGCGAGGAGTGCCATTGGAGGAAGAGGGAAAATCACGGTACCTGCTATCATCGACATCATTCTCGCCCGCACTATTCCTATCACAGGCGCATCACTCAGCCTCTATCGAATCGCTGATGGGCGGCCTGGATAACTTGTCGCATTCAATCGACCAGAAGTCGGCGTCGCTGAAAGTGCTGGTGGAAGCCAACTTTGAGCGTTTCGTGCGTGCGAAGGCAACTATCGATAGCGTCTACACCGAGATGAGAAACCAGGGCGTTGATAAGGACCCGCGTCTGAGTCCCCGCAGGTCAGGACATTTCCGGAGCTATTCAGGTCAGCACCGGAGCGTATCTCCCACCCCAGTGGTTGCCAAGAAGACCGCTCTGGTCAAGGAGAGCGAGTTCGGCATGAAGGGTATTAGAGGTCCTTTAGTTGAGGCTTCTGTCAAGGCCGAGGAGGTGTGGGGGCCGGCTCTTGGGGGTCGGGAACGAGAGCAGGTACTGAAGTCGGTGGTGGAGACTATGGAGAAACACCGCGATGTCTATGAAATTGGAAGCCACTTGTCCAAGTCCATCCAGCAACGTGATTACGATGCTGTCTTCGAGCAGTATACCAAAGCAAGGACACTCGCCAATCGGGCAAAAAATATCGCAGAGCAAGCATCCACCTCCCGCCGGCAACTAAACGACTCTGAGACACACACCATTTTGGCTATGGGCCGGATGTGGATGGACGTTGACCACCAAATCCACGACTTTAAGCGTGATCTCTGGAGGCGTCTTGCCGATGCCCCCACCACATCAACTACAAGCACAGCCTTAGGACCTGTGGAAGAACACATGGAGTTGATCGGGGCATTGTTGGAACTAGGTGTCGAAGACAACCCTATCTGGACATGGCTTCAGAGTCGTTATGAATTCTTGAAGACAAAGATCACAGGATTCTGTGACCGATGCAAGGTCGAAATTGAAATTTTAAGAAGAAGACTTGCTGGCGGAGAGAGACCAACTCCACAGGCTACAGCATCCTATCTCCGCCTGGCACCTCGAGATGGTGCGGTAGAAGTACCAGGGAGACTAGACACGGATCAAGTCATTGAGTTGTGGGAATGCATACAAACTTTCCTAACCCGGCTTCTGTCCTCGCAAAGTGGTTTACTGGGCGAAGTGTTGGATTTCTGGGAAGTCGCACAATCATTCATTGATGGCAATCGACAACGGCTTTTGCCCGCCGGGTTTGAAGGGGAGAGTCGCAAACATCACCACCTTTCAGACAACAATATCAAGGAACTAGAAATGGGTATTGCAGTGTTGGTCAATATCATTCGAGAGAACGTTGTTGCCCTCTTCACGGAACCCCCAACCGAAGATATCTCCCTACTCTTCTCGCCAATTCCGGCAAGTCCATCAACCCCAGAGTCGAGGGGTATTACGCCGACAGAGTCCCGCTTCAAGCTGGATCCGAAGAACCTACCATATCCTCCCCCAAAGCTTGGAGAGCACTGGGAGGATTTCGCATTCTGGCCACCATTTTCCAATTCTCTCAGTGGAGTGCATTATCTGAGTAAATTCCTCACCACTGTGGGCACCGCTGCGAGCGAAATGGCAGCCCTAAGGCCGATTGGCGGCTCTGGAAAAACCTATGACCTCCTCAAAACCCTTGTCAGCATTGCCCGGGAACGATGTGCACGTGTGGCGTGTGCTGCCTGGAGTAAAGATGCGGAGATCTGCAAAATGTTGGAAGACTGGACACGCGATTCAGAGAAGCGTGATTTGACTAAGATGCCCGGGTTCTTTGTGGCTTTTGAGAGTGCTATCCTGGGAGGCATGCAAAAGATCCTTTACATTTCGGAAGCTATGGCAAAGCCAGGTTCCGTGGATGTTGTCACTCAGCCGCCTGCGAAACTGCTTCAAATGGTCCGCTCTCAGTTCGTATCGAGTGTTTACAAAGCGTTAAGCGGCCTGGTCGAAAACGCCGAGCGCCTGACAACAGTAGATGAAAAAAATGAATGGATTATTGCTCGACCCGCAATGACAAGCCAAGCGACTGACGCTGCGTTGTCGATTCTCTCAGCTGATTCGGTCGATTCTTGGAATAGGGTAAGTGTCGGTCCAATTCGATGTGATACCTGCATAACTGACAACATAAACAGAATGTTCGAATCCTTCTTACACTTTCAAATCTCAAAGCTCTACAGGCCGACCATGTCCCACAACTTATCTCGAACTTTGAGACATCCTTCTCAGTGAAGCTGACGGAAGAGGCCAAGACCGTCCGGGACGTGCTGAGTCAGATTGAAGACAGGCTATTCCAGTCATATATCACCCCGACTACTACGTTATTGAACAAAACAATCACCACTGGCATTTCATCTCCGGATTGGGAGCCGTCTGTTGACAGGCCGGAGCAAGTCCGCCCATATGTCTACAACACCATGCTGACCATGGTGCTGGTCCATACAGAGATCTCCACAACCATTCCGTCTACTGTGTCACCAGGTGCTAGTCGCGCTGCGTCAAGCTCACCTTCCTCGCTGCTGGCCACCGTGTTAACACATCTCCTTTCTCAAGTTTCTTCGTCATTACTTGATGCCTTCCGTGCTCGGTCCTCCTTCTCGCTAGCAGCTTTGATGCAAGCTACCTTGGACACCGAGTTCATTGCACAGACTCTTTCCGCGTACATTACTGAGGAGGCATCAAATGTGCAAAGCCAGATCTACGTCGAGCTAGATTGCCGTACCACAAACGAGGCTCGCACGAAACTGAAGGCCGAACTGGGAGAAATGCGAGTTATCCTAAAACGGCTCAGAGATCGGACGAGGGGCGAGTTTGCTTGTTTCAAAAAGCCGAGAAGCGGCGGTGGTGCAAATGGCGGAGGAGCCTCCAAGCCTTCCGCTGCGGCCGCGACATAAGTTTAGCAAGACAGTTAAAGAATCGAATATTGAATGCTTTGAATTTCTTTTTTTTTCATATCCAACCGGGTATCATCAAAACATAGTCCACATCATGTGTAGTTCTTGGCTTTCCTCTCTAATTCTGACCAACCATCCGCTGCACGCGACTAAGCAGCGCGTTGCTCTCTCTGCCTAACCTCCTCTTCCCAAACTGGTCCGGCCGCTTCGCGCGCAACAGTTTCTCACGCTCATTTTGTTTCGCCTCGCGATCCTTCTGTCGTGCTTCCTCCGCTTTCCTCCGCTTCTCTGCAAACTCCATCTCCCTTGAGAATGCAGAGGGCTTTGGCCGGCGCTCCCTCTGTTTGCCCTCGCCCCGTGGGCGCCGTTCGGGTCTAGGTGCAGGTGCCGGCTCGGCCTCGGGCTCGTTCAACATGGCTATGCGATCCGGATGAAGTTCCAGAGTCGTTGTGTCTTCACCGGCCTTTTCCTCATCCTCGTCAGTTGCGGTTTCGTCCCGCTCGGCGGTATCGTACACGGATCTCCTTGGCGCGATGGCAAGTTCTTCGGCTTTGATCTTGGCATAGGCCTTCTTCACTTTGGCTTTGTGAATCAAGTCATTTTTTATCTTTTGGGCTGTTGTTATTTGTTTGTTAGTCTCGTTCGAGGCATAACTTTCGGACATGCTCACTCTTGCGACGATATGTGCCATCTGGTAGGTTGGCAGGTCCAACGCTAAAGCCCTTGCGCTTCTTGATCGCGGGATCGCCCTTCGATGCTGGAGCAGCATCGCCGTCGTGGGTACGTTTCGGTGCCATGTTGATATTCAAACAAAACAAATGTGTTTTGCCCTGACGTGTGGTGAAATCGAAAGACTTTCGGAGAAGAAAAAAAAGTGGCGATCTCCGCACGGAACATCGGTCTCGGCCACTAACAGTTAAGTATGAACTTTTGAACAAGACAAAAGTTCTATACAGCGCTTTTTTCTCTCTTGATTTTGGCTCTAGAAGATCAAAATGATAGCTAATGAGCATTTAGAATATTGTCTGCAATATCATCCGCAATGTGTATAATATATGCGACATTATCACAGATTCTATTGTCATTTTAGCTGGTCTGCACACTAACTAGTTATGTGCCTTTTTTCCCTCTAGTTCTCCCCAACATCTGTCACACTTTTCAGGCATCGGGCCTCTAATGTCATTATTGAGGCCTAAAGAATGCAAATATACAACATATACAATGTAGCCCTGGAGAACTCTACCCAATGCAACACAACGTCACTAATCCATCACATGACGTTCTCAGTCCGGATCTCCGAGATCGACGAGTGTCCACCCCATTCAACGACATAATGCACACGACCTACTCAATACTTTCTTCCCCTATTCAACCTTTTGAGGCATAAACTGGGCATTCATACTTTTGAGACAGCAATAGCCAGGCCAATGGCGTGACGTACAAAGTACTCTCTTCTATATAACCCGCTATCCCCTTCACCAATCAGTAAAATCACTGGCAGCATATACCCGCATCATACTGGTAGGTACACCGCATTCAACTTGGACCCCCCACCACGGCACAGCTCGGCGCTGGTTTCAAAAGGTGCTACGTGGGTGGCCTCCTGAAATGTCACCTTTGGCGTTTCAGGCCTTATAGTCTACCCTTATCACGCCACCATGCCCCTATTTCGAGATCCGGATCGGCGGCGTCATTATCTATGGTCACCCGACCATGGCAATCGCGAACAGCCGACCACAGGGTCCTCCCAGTCCCAGCTAAATGATCTCAATCGCCCTGAGATAGCTGCCCCAGAAATGGCAACCAACTCTATGCATTCAACGGCGTTGGATCCGCCCAAGTCGTGGGCGAATGACCGGGAGGAGCTCATACACCGCATCAAAGAATCTTCGCCTTGGAGACTTCAACATGTGGTATGTGAATCTCTTCGTGAATATGCAAGCAGATATTTCCGTTTTCTTTATTTTCGTTATATTCTCTTCGTCTTTTCTTTGATAGTCCAACCCATCTCAAGTATACATCGGCTAACATACCAATAGTCCCCGGATAGGCACAACAATGATTTATTTAACTCTCGAATTTCACCAGAGCAGTCACAGACAGCAGCAAGAGAGCATAAAGGCCGCTCTCTTAGCCGAGAACATCACCCCAAAGCGACAGAGGAACTGGGATCGCCGCTCGATATCCAGAGACCTCGATCCGCATTACACTCCGGTGATTTCAGGGAAGGCGCCACAGATCCCCATGACTCAAACGCTCCTGGATCTCCTTTTCCCGGGCCCAGTTCGGCTTCTCCCTTTGCTAATTTAAGCTCCTCTCCTACTACTCCCTGGTTTGGAGCACCGATTTTGCCACCCGATTTGCGAAAGACATGCACATCAAATGAACATCGTCAATCCGATGATATTGTGAATGCTCGCGCTCGTGCACCGTCAGTGGGTTCGTTTTCATCGAGTTATATTCTGAAAGCTCCCACCAGTCCCCTAGTATACCAAGCGAATAATACCGACTTGGACTTTTCGTCCCGTGTTGACCATGGGGACGTTTCGGAGCCGTTGGAGAGAAAAACCCGTCGCCGTACTTTGCCACCAGAGACATTTGGGAATCTCCAATTATCCCTACCAAGCCATCAAATTCCCAGCCTTGGCAGTCCATCTCCACCCAGACGGCAGCAAGATATCTTCACCAATCAAACGTCTTTGCCTCGCCGGTCATTGACCTCAGCATATAGTCTTCAACTCGCACCGTCCCCCGGTGGGCAGATCTCACCATCGCGAGTAAGACGGCCATCTTTTGTCTCCGATATCTTGTCAAACTCCCACGCACCGATGGTAGGGTCTTACGAGGAGTCAATTTTGCGCGGGAGAATGTCAATGAATCCTTCCAAGCCGCTGGATTTCACGGCTCAGATCGGTGTCCTGGGCAAGGGGAAATGCAAAGGCCACCTCAAATGTCCGCCACATGTTACGGTGCCATTTTCGGTTGTTTTCTACAGCTATCCGACCTCGGGGTGTGGCCGCTCAATCTCAGACGACAATCCAAGTCCCTATGTGGGACAAATTGACTTGGAAAATTCCCTCCCAAAAGAGAATCCCAGTCCGCCTCGACGTCGCAGGCGACATCCAAATGCCACGGGACTCCATGAAGACACCCCCGTCACAAATGCAGCAAATAATACTCGTACAAGTGGTGCTGACTCACAACGCCGTCGGGAAAAGAAGAATCGCAGGTCAGAATCGCCTAAATGTCCCCCAGGAGGGTCTTATCGGATTCCGCAACAAGGCCAACTACAAATCATAATCAAGAACCCGCACAAGACAGCGGTCAAGCTTTTCCTAGTTCCATACGACCTCGGTGATATGGAACCTGGCACAAAGACCTTCATTCGGCAACGCAGCTATTCGGCAGGTCCGATCATCGATATGCCGCTCAGTGCACGGAAGAATTTTGGGACCGATCGCCCTGAAGCTTCCTTGAATCCCACAGAAGACCCTCAAGACAAACCCACGTTGCGATACCTCATTCATCTGAACATCTGTTGTCCCGCTCGCGGTCGCTTTTACCTACATTCGACTATTCGCGTGGTTTTTGCAAACCGCGTCCCGGACGGCAAGGAGAAATTACGGAATGAGATCCAAAATCCCGAGCCTCGATACACACCATACAAACCATCCCGAGAGTCTTCCATCCCGAGTACTGCGAGCCCAAATGCGCGCCTGGGAATTGAACAAACTTCCAGCAGACGGAGTGTAGCCCAGGGAGTGATCCCTCATCTGCATCCACATGTGTCATCTCCTAGCGAGTTCCCCTCACAGCTAAATGTGCCAAGACGCATGGATGTTACGGGTGGCCCTGGAAATACTCCTCCTTCACATAGTGTGTCTCGGTACAACGAGCTCACCAAGGACGATAAGGATTACAGACGTCATCCAAGCGGTTCAGAAGCCAGCGAGAGCCTACTCGCCAAAAGACTCCGGGGCCTCGATGTGCACAGGTCAGAGTCCACAGTAGATGAACGGCATCCGCGCAAATTAGGCTTCTATGATCGACCATCTCCCACGCACAACCACCGCCCTCGCTGAATGAACCTAGCGCAATATACTCCAAGAACCTCTACCTCGCCATTCAGTATAGCAATAGCACCACCCAACACCTATTTCCCACGTGTATCTTGGCCCTGACTTGACATATCATCTCATTTCCTGTCTACACCATTCTCAAAGAACATCACAGAACAGCATGCCAATAGGCGCGACTGGTTTGCAGCCGATCCCCTGTTTATACTAACCCACATAATAGCGTCGAGTATTTTTTTTATTCATCCTGATTCACGCCCAGGCGATGTGTGTATTTCTTTTCTCTATTACTTGGGCGTTCAGTTGATCTGCTTTCATTGCCAGTGCTTTATGGATATATTGGGGAGCCCAGGCGCATGGGTCATTGAGTATACCCCCTTTCTATATTTCTTTTTGGTATCTTCTCTCTCCGTGTGGTTTTACCGTTTACACTAAGTTTATCTGTTAGTTAGGTTAACTTGATGCATTTTGGAACTAGTTATATATATTTCGCTATGTGAACTGTGTTGTTGCGCGATTTTGACTTTCGTGCATGTATACCAACAACGTACACGAACGGCGGATATATATTTGGGAGTTTTCACATTCAAGATTTTTAATTTATAAAAAGACACAAGGTAAGATTTTAAGAAATGTATAAGAATTGGCGAGTTGGAGTTCTGCAATTTCTATCTACAGAGCGCTAGATACAGCAACTAAATTATCCAAAATAACAAGTGTCAAGCCACTTAGGAAGAGGTCTATGTGAGCTCGACCTGTCGAACATGATGTATTACAATTCTTAGGAGTCCATGAAAATAAAATTTCATGGACCTCTTCAACCAATGAGCCTAGCTTAACCAGCATGCTCCACGATCTCGCTCACCAGCACGCCATTCTTGATGTAGCTCTTGAACTGCTCGGGCAGAGGGCACTCCTTGGTATCTTCATCGGTGCCCTCCGGCGGCGGAAGGTTGATGTTAATAGCGGAGCACTTGCTAGTGAAGATCTCAGCGTTGAGGCTCTGCTGGCCGAGGTAAACGGTAGCACCATCAACCTGATCCAGCAGCAGAGTGGGAACCGTGCCGTCGATCTGCACAGCGAACTTGGGGCACTTGATGATGTCAAGACTGCTAACGAGAGAGTCGACGATGAGGGAGAGACCAACGCAGTTGTCGATGGCAATAGCGTTGGCCTTGTTGGTGACCTTGATGATGGTCTTGTTGCAGCGGCTAATGAGGATGGACTGATTCTGCTGCGCGGGGATCTCGATGATCTCGCCAGGAGCATCAAAGTTCTCGATGAGCCACTTGCTGCCCTCGAGTTCCTTGCGGGGGTGGCTTGCGCGCGCGCATGTTTTCGGGCTTGGGCTTTTTGCTAGGTGCTGGCGACTTGCCCCGCACGGCGCTGGACCCTTCGGACTCCGGAACGATTGATCCGGCACGCAGGTTGGGGTTCTTGTGTGTCATCTCCGATTTGTCGACCTTGCGAAGGGTGGAGGTGATACCTTCTCCCTGGTTGAGTTGGTTGAAGACGGCGCCCATGTCTGCTGCTGGTGCTGCGGGGGCAGGAGCAGGGGGAATACCAGGAGGCGGAGGTGGAGGAGGAGCACCGCCACCAGGGACGTTGAGGGCAGGGATAGGGGGAGGAGGGGGAGGGGGGGAGGGGCACCGCCGCTGACTGGAGCAGGTCCGCCCTTGGCCTGCTTCAAAGCTTCCAAAGCATCAATGCCTGACTCATTGTTCCATGTCAGACCCTGGGGGAAGTGCTTCTTGAGGTACACCGCAAGAGCCTTGAAGTTTTGATAGTAGGCTTTGATGTATTCGACATGTGCCTTGTCCCTGTCAAACTGTCAGTAATGGGGTTCCTCCAAAACGTCATTAACAGGAGTGCTCACTTGTCCTTGTACTCCTTCAGCACCTTATTTCCGTAGTATTCAATGCCACCGATCATGTCCGTGACAAACTCCGCGGGCTTGCTTTCAAAGAACCAAGCAAGGGCGACAATACCCTCCGCAACGGCGCTCAGGTGGTTGAATAGCGGCGATGCTCTGTTTGATTCACGAATGTTGTTAATGCTATCGGATGCTTTATGCAGATCCGTCATTAACTCCGGGGGCTGGGTATCAGGCTTCTTGGCCTTCGTCACAACGAAAAGATAGGTGCGTTCAGCTTGGAAGGCTTGAAGGACGGCTTTGGACTATAGATCCAGTCAGCAACTACTCGCGGCATACCAAGTTCCCAGAATTCAAAAACATACTTGCTCAGCAACTAGACCGCCGATCTTCTCTCCCAGGTTGACAAAGTTCTGAACATCTCCCTTGATCAACGCATCGAAGTCCTGAATTTGCGGTGGAACCGGGGCGGCCACAGGGGCTGCGGGCGGAGGAGGGGAAGGCTTAGGGGGTGGTGGAATAGCAGGTATGGAAGAAGGAGAGCCGGTCAAGGACTTTGGCGCGCTAGAGTCATCGTATGACATCGCCATATCCTCCAAGCGTGAGGTCGCTGCCTCGAGCCTGTAGATAAGTTCAATGTCAGTCAAGTGCGCTGGATGTAGGTGTTAAATGGCCTAGCGGGGATTAAACCAAAAGCAAAATGCTATGAGTCAAACACTGCTAGCTTTATGGATACATACCGCTTGATGAGGGTGGTGAAATTATGCATATGGCTGCCGGACGCCATGATAGGCAACACGTTGCTCCAACGGTGGAAGTAGAAAGATAAAGGGGGTGATCTGAGTGGGTTAAAGTCAAGGGATTGTCGAAAAGCAAAACCTCCTTCTATTGAGATTTAGGCACTCTCGAATTCCGAAAACACACGGGATGATAGGGAGTGGAAAGAAGACAAAGGCCGGAGCTCCTGAGGTCCGCAGATGACGGCTCTAGACGTGGTATGGTACGTTACAGCGGGCTCCGCTGGTGGAAATGACGTTGCGGGGTATATTTGGTAATTATATTACCATCCGATCCACTGTAATGCGATAGTCGAAACTCCCCCAACACTCTTTTTCGGTTCTTTGTCTCTCTGAACAACCTTCTTCTTTGTCGTGTCTATACATAGCCTTAGCTGCAAATATGGTGGCCCATCAGCCCATTGAGGTTGAGTTTTGCACCTTGGGAATGTTCATAATTGGTATGGTTTACTTCATCCCTCAAGGTGGGATGTAGACTCACAGGTGTATTGTTATTCAGATGATATTGATTTCGGCGGCTCAAGGCCCGATGTTAAGAATATCCTCGGTGGTGCAGCGTCATTTGCAGTCGTGGGTGCCCGCTTGGTCTCAGGCTCAAAGTATGCACGATCTGTGAGCTGGATCGTGGATGTTGGCTCCGATTTCCCTGCTGAGACGCTTGATGTAATCAAATCATGGGACACAGCCTGCGTTTTTAGAGAGGACCATAGCAGGCTAACAACGAGAGCCTGGAATGGGTATCATCCCGATGAGAAGCGAGGTAAGTTTCCGGTGATATCTCTTAAAGGAACGTACCGCGGTGACTGACCGGGCAGACTTCAAATACTTGACTCCGAAATTAAGACTTGAGCCTGAAATGTTGTCTGATTCACAGGTGTGGTCTAAGACATTCCATATGGTCTGTTCTGCATCTCGTTGTATGTCTATAGTGCATGATATTCTGCAGCGGCGAGATGAATTGCAAAAGGCAGGGAAAGCGCCGTCGGCTGCTTATGCTTCCAAGCGCCCTATCTTCGTCTGGGAGCCAGTCCCTGATCTCTGCACTCCAGAAGAACAGGACAAGTTCTTCGCCGCAATTAAAGTTGTGGATGTGGTGAGTCCTAACCACATGGAGCTTGGCATGATGTTTGAACATCCTAGTTGGACCGAGAAGAGCCAACTAGGCCAGCAGCTAGTCCAAAGGATTACAGACTCCGGCATTGGGCCCGATGGAAATGGTATGCTGGTTATCAGGGCAGGAAAGGATGGTAGCTACGCCTACTCAAAGTCTGGCAAGATTTGGCTCCCCGCATATCATCAACCCGATGCCTCAGGTGCTACGCCTGTGATCGACCCCACGGGTGCGGGCAACTCTTTCCTTGGTGCTCTAGCCCAGGGCATGGTCACCGAAGGCCGAGAGCCATTCCAGGTCATTGGCTCTGTTCTATCAAAATCCGAAACTTGGAAGAAAGCCCGTGATTCTTGGGGTAATTACCAACACTATCCTATGGCGCTCATTTGCGCAACTGTTGCAGCCGGCTTTGTGGTCGAGCAAATCGGTGTGCCGCAAATCGATGTTGATGGAAACGGAAAGGAATTGTGGAATCAGACTGAATTCACGGAACGTGTCCGCCTGTACACGCAGCGATTATTGAGGACACTTGAAGAGTCTCCTCAGAGACATCTCTTGGTAAATTGACCAATGGCGCAATGAGGAACGCCCTTTTATTGTCGTACAGCACACAAGTGATCAAATAGTAGAAAAACAAAAAGAAAAGGTTCCGTCCTGCTGAGAATCCGCCTACAACCGCCGTCCGATATGCTGGACCTTCTTCATGAGTCGTTCTTGGCGGCTTGTTGGTTCTCGTGTTCCCGAATTTGCCTGCTCCAGCTATAAGTCAAGAAAAGTAAATGTCAGCATAAGGTATACCGAGTGACATGGGGGTTCGGGTAACGGACTATCGGCTGGGGAAGAAACGGCCGGGTTCGGGCATCTTGTCGCGATATTCCCGATCAGCGCTGATGCTGAAGGTGATAGCAGCGACACCAATGATAAAGGCGCCCATGATCGCAGTGTTGGCCCTCCAATTAGCTGGCTGGGCGTACCAACCACCAGAGGGGGACCAAACTTCCTTGGGGTACCTGCCAGATCGAATCCATTAGCTCCTGGTGGGGTTATGAAAATCACGGGAACATACGGGATCTTTCCACCTCCACCCATTGTGACGAAGATGCAATTGAAGGGTTTGTTAGGGAAATAAAGCGAGCGTAGGGCTGGTAGTTCTTGAAGGTGGAAGCCGAAAGGGCCGTCTCGGTCGCAGGTCTGATGCCAAGGCGCTAAGGCTATATTGAGTTTAGCGCGACCTCACACGACTTGGCCATCCCGTGACTGCCGCGACAATTTCTCTTCTCTCTCGTTGTTGGTATGCTAATTGATTGCGTCGCGATTCTCCCTTCCGTCCATTGTATAATCTTTTTACGGCTCTCCGAATACCACAATCGCTCAAATGAAGAGACTGCAACTCCAAAGATGGAGCAGTTCAGTCCTTTCGCCGCGGGCTCGGACTGTTAACCGTCTGCATCAACACATCTACGGACAACGGTATCAATCGACCGCTCCCCCGGTCCAAGCCCGTGATGATCAGACAACAGCGATTTTCGAGGAATCAGCACCTTTGGATGAGCAGTTGGCTCAGATTGTCAAGGACTCCCACACCCGCCACTCGCAGCTCCAATATCCCTCTCCCCCAGTCGAAGCAGCTCGACAATCTGCAAAACTTGCCGCTCTTCACGCTCGACTCTACCTACCTTCCAGATTACCTATCGAGACACTTGCACGGACACTAGTCGATGCATCAGCAGACCCGAACCCGAATTTCAACAATGCCTCGCTGGCCACTCTCGGTCACGACCTCCTTTCCTACTACGCAACCGAGCACCTTATTTGCACCTACCCTCGTCTGCCCTTGACCGTGATCTTTGCCGCCATGTACGCATACGCTGGGCCCAAGACCCTTGCCGCGATGGCACGAGAATGGGGTGTTGACTTGGCCGCCTTGCCCGGTGGAGAGGTCGATCCCGGTCTGTTGCAGTTCCAAAGGCTCGAGCCTGGCACCGAGCTTCCCTCGGGCCCGACCCACCCCACAGCACGCCCATATGAAGCACAGAAGAATTGGAGGAAAACGGTCACTTCTAAGATTTTCTATGATGATGAATTCGGTGACCCGCTCAAGGGGATCAAGCCATCCGCGGCGGGCGTCACCACCGAGCAAGCGAGCGCTGAGTTCGTCCGAGCTGTTATGGGCGCCATCTACCTGCACGCTGGCCGCGCCGCTGCCAAGCGATTCTTCGAGCAACATTTCCTTTCACGACACCTCAACATCTCAGAATTGTTCAACTTCCAGGCGCCAGCCCGTGACTTGACCCGCTTGTGCGCTCGCGAGAGCTTCGAGCGTCCAGTCGCCAAGGTCATCAGTGAGACTGGCCGTAAGAGCAGACACCCCGTCTTTGTGGTTGGTATCTTCTCTGGTCAGGACAAGCTTGGGGAGGGCGCTGGCGCCAGTCTGATGGAGGGCCGCGAGCGTGCTGCTGTTGCCGCGCTTAAGGGTTGGTACCTCTACAGCCCGCTTTCTGTGCGCGTTCCCAGTGCGATGGAGGAGCCATCGGCCGTACCGTGGAAGCCGGTCCACGTTGACCTGGGCGAGGTCATTGTTTAAGATATTCGGTGCAATGGGATGCCTTGGTTCAAGGCACGGTAACATATTATTTCATGTCCCTTTTTTTTTGTCATCTCGTTTTTCTTTTTCCGGTGTGCTATTCTTACGCATGGGAAGCTGGCCGGCGGTAAAAAGAGTCATCTATCCTGTCTCCTGCATGACTGGATCCTGTACATTATGGGAATTCCAATCCCTTCGATTCACCTGGTGTCTTTTTTGTTCGAAATTTCCCTTATCGTTTTCTTCTTCACTGTTTTACTCTTCTCCAGTTAGACATCGGGCAAACTAGGCATGTCATGGCCTTCGCTTTGGCCCTGCGATCCAAATATAGAGCTGCTCTCAGATATCTATTGAATGCATACAAAATCATATTAATGGAAGCTCTCTGGTCCTTTGATCGTGCCAGTTGTATATCTCTAGTTGACCACCATATGGACCTACCTATGCCTATTCATATGGACTTTACATCCATTCCATCACTCCGGGTTAAGAATCTCATCCTCCCAGTTCTCACTACTCCTCCCGACACCTTCCTTCGTAGGATTGTCCAGATATCGCCCATACTCTTCCCACAACACCCCAACCCCAACCCCGAAAAGACCCGCCCAGAATCCAATACTCTGTTTATCCACATCCTTCCCCTCCCCTTCACCAACATACCCAACTCTCAAAAGTCGATCATTCAGCATCCCCACAGCACCCCTCTCAACCCTAACATCTTCAAGCCACGCCAGGAAATACGCCGTATGCTGATACCCCATATCCCACTTCGGCGGCCTTTCCGCCGCAGACAGAGGACGTTTCCAGTGCGGCGGCTCCAAACCAGCCTTGAGCCTCACGAAGTCAGCTATGCCCTCGATTAGTCCACCCGGCGGACGGGGGATGTCCCCGTTACCATTTCCGTGGGAACTAGGCGGCGCGGTGTGTTGATAGCAATGCACAAGCTCGTGGGTCAAGACCCCGACTAGCTCATGGAGCGGGTCATCTTTCGCAGATGGACCGGACGTACAGTGCTGAATGTACGGGAGCGAGACGTGGATTTCCTTGTGCGCATCGTCGAGCTCTGTGCCTGTTGTATAGGCTACCCCGCTGTAATCCCGGAGGAAGACTGTTACGGATCTTGTTGGCGGGATGCTGGGTGTGAAGGCGGGTCGGTGGGGGCTCTCGGACTTTGGGGGTGAAGTATAGAGGTATTTTATGATGTTTGCTAGGGCTTTATCGAGTGTTGATGCGAGGTCTGGGATCAAGGTGAGAAAGGCACTTGAGGCTGGATGGCGTAGGTCTTCCACATGAAGGCGGAGCTTTGGCTGGGGGGTTGGTGAGGTGATATTGTATGCTAAGTTTGTTTTCTTTTCTTCTTTGCTCGAAGTGTGTGGCTCTTGCTCTTGGGTGTTGCCTTTGGGGATTGCGGAGGGATGAGGTGTGGGGGCGGAGCTCGTCATAGTGTATTTGGTTTAATTGACAGCGACTGACTGGTAGCAGATCTTTTATTGGAGTTCTTCGACCCTCTGCATTTGTCTGAGGTGTATGAAAGTCTAGGTTTGCCGAGGGCGGGGGTTCTAAGAGCCAACGTTATGCTGACGAGATCGACATTCGCCCTAGGTCATGATCTATGAGCTCCTACCTATACCTATATTGCATTATAAACTACCTAAAACACCTGTAAATGCGGTCATATATCGGGGTAAACTTCAAGGCTGCAGTTTAGCACCCTCAAATACGCACCTTGTCGACGCCGGTGATCCTTAACAGGTATCAAGCTCCACTTTGGCGATCTCGTGGGGTGCTAGGACGCTTTGATTCACATTGATTGGAGTGAAAAGAAATGTATGGAGTAAGATGTAATCGACTGGATGTCAATTGAGACTTATGTTGTATATTGATCCTTAACGCGTGTTGGACAATGCAGTAAACATCTTGTAGTCATAGTATGGCTTTGATTGCTATTTTTGTACCTTGCTTGTAGAACATAATAAGGAAAAAAAATCCTACTTAGCAAATAATACTGAGTATTGACATTAAGATGTTGTAAACATGACGCTGTTGGTTGCCTATTGCGACGAGTGATCCCCAGTTAATAAACAAACCAGTGTTGGGCTCTTAATATGTGTGCTTCAGGCACAACCTCATCATATTAGACAGGTGTAGAAAGGAATAGCAGGTAACAACCTCGGTATATAGGAAATAGCAACCTCCAATAAAAGCCAAATGGCAACCCCCTTTAAATATTCCTCTACATCCCTCGCGCTTATCGTCACGCGCTTATCGCCCCTTGTTTTCACTCCGTCCGCTTTTCAACATCCCACCATATCGAGGTCAACTTTGCGCTCTTCCTCATACTTGTCTTTGTCGCTACCTCATCGGATTCTGTACGCTATGACTCCCTCACTCCGTCTCCGAACACTTCACGATGCTCCTCGCCATTCCTCTATTCCCGATATTTTATGCCCTTTTGCGACGATCCCATCCTATAACTATTTGATGCTCTCACTACCTACACGCGTCCATGCTATCTTTTATCTTTATCTTTATCTTTATCGCAATTCCTCTGCTTTTTCTAGCTATTACTCTCTTGCGCTGACAGAATCTGCTGCTAACTTTTATCCTGGCTAGTGACAAATCTAAATTTGAGTCTGTTCTCCTATCCGCCATTGGCCTTGTCGCATTTTGATTCCCCTGGATCGCCCATTACGTACACTCTCATTCTTCTGTCCATTCCCTTCGGTGTCTGACCCGAGTTGAGATCGATCTCTCGGTGTTGACAATGGAGGCGAAGGCAGCGGAACTACTGGCGGCCTTCAAGAACCCCAACTTGTCTGTTGATTCAAAGATCGCCTACCTCTCCAGTGTCAAGTCCGATATTAAACAGAAAAATGTCCCCGAGGGAGCGATTCGCACCATTTTCGAAACATTGCGCCTCGCCATCGGCTCCCAACACTACTCTGTTCTCGGGGCGGGGTTCTCCACACTTGGCCATCTCTTGAAGCGCCTTGCAATCCAAGACCAGGAGCAATGGATTGTCCACCACGCCCAAGGCTTGTATCCGATTCTCCTGGATCGTCTCAATGACCCCAAAGAACGTATAAGAGCCCAGGCGGCATCGATATTCACCGAACTGTGGCCATTTGCCGGTAACGAAGTCGAATATCATGTTCTGGAAGTTGCACTGGTCGGGAAAAATCACAGAGCGAAAGAAATGGGCATGCTTTGGTTGGCAAATGTAGGCTTATGCACCCTGCAAGGCTTGTCTCAGCTACTAATCTCGACCTGCAGATGACGAAGAACCATGGTTTGTTGTTCCGCCAATATGTTCCTTCCCTGGTTTCGTGCTTAGAGGACGCCGATAGCGCCGTCCGAGATACGGCGAAGTTGGTCGTGATCGATCTTTTCCGGTGAGTGAAGCTATCCCTCTAACCATTATATTCATTGAATGTCCCTAACCAAACTCAGAAACGGCCCCGCAAGAGCGAAGTCGGACCTGCAAAAGCAAATGGCGGCACGCGGTGTGAGGAAATCCATCGCAAATGCTGTCCTCTCGGGTATTGGTTTAGGATCCGTTGAACCCGACACTGCATCCTCTACGCGCCCAATGTCTCGGGCTGAACGGTCGATTTCGGTGATGTCGTCACGTTCACATGCCATGGAACAGACTGATGATGGTTAGTATTTTAATTCTATTTATATCTTTGGAGATTTCCGCTGGTTGTACTAACTTAACTGCAGAGATAGAGCCTGTAAAGAGCCGTCCATCATCCAGAGCTCATCGTGAGCGACCGACAGCCTCTTCCGCACCTACAGAGCCACCAATTGTTAACCGACCTCGTACACCGGCCCCGACGCCAGCACCGCAGCAACCGTTGCCAGACGATGATGGTTTGGAACCGTTCGATGTTGCCTCGGCGAGGGATATCGATGATCTTGTGCGCGATATGCTCCCCTGGTTTGAAGGAAAGGAATCCGAGGACAATTGGTCAAAGCGTGAAAAGAATGTGATTCTTTTCCGCAGACTGACTCGAGGAAATGCGCCACACGACTTCTCCCAGACCTATATCAATGCAGTAAAGACACTCCTTGACGGTATCTTGAAGGTTCTCAACTCTCTACGAACCACAATGTCTAGCAACGGCAGTCTTTTAATCCAAGATATTGCCCGAACATGTGGCCCTAGAATTGACTCAGTGGTCGAGATTATTATGCAGAACCTGTTGAAGCTTTGCTCGGCGTTGAAAAAGATTGCCGCCCAAAACGGAAATGCCACTGTCGAAGTCGTCATTCAAAATGTTTCATTTAGCATTCGCCTGCTGCAGCATGTCTCTTTCGCAGCACAGGATAAAAATGTTGGAGTGCGTTTGTTCGCCGCGGGGTGGCTAAAGGTTTTGATCATCCGCCAAGCTCATCATAAAAGCGCAGTTGAACATGGTGGTGGCCTTGATCTCATCGAGAAGTCGATTACGAAAGGATTGGGAGATGCGAACCCTGGTGTGCGCGAAGCAACGCGGAGCACCTTTTGGACGTTCTATAGCGTGTGGCCGGAACGAGCCAATGTGATAGCAGACACCCTCGACCCCAAGTCGCGGAACTTGCTGGAAAAGGATTCATCGAACCCCAACCCCCCTTCAAAAGGTGCACCTTCACTGCCTGCAAAGAGCCCCGCTAAGAGTCGCTCCGCTTTACAAGAAGCTATTGCTGCTCGGAAGAAGGCCCAGATACCTTCTAGACCCGAGTCGGCTCAGCCAACCTTTGCTGAGGCGAAGCCACCTGCCCCTGCCTCCAAGTCCACTCGGAGTGTCCCAACTGGGGCCCCACTTTCGTCTCTATCTTCTGCGCCTATGAGACCCGCCATGAAGCCTCGACGGCCAGAAATTAGTCGTCCTGCAACCGCAGACCCCTATGCTCGTCGCCCTGAGTCACGAGCCCAGTCTAGTAGTACCCAATCTACCCGGCAAGCGACCACTTCCCCAAGGGCTGTGAGGTCCAAACCATCAACACCTACATCAAAGCCCCCCCTAATGGCGCCTCGCACTCGCCCACATGAATCGGCACAAGCTGCTACAACGAAGGGCAGACCGAAGAAACTTGATTTGTCCAAGTCCAAGTCTCACAATGATCTTATGGCTGCGAGCCGTGCTCGCAGCGACTCGAACGAAAGCCTGGCTAATCTGCCATCTGCAAGAACCCCCGTCAGGAAAATTACCTCAGTGCATCCGAGGATCAACGTTCCCCCGCATCCGTCGTGTTGGAAAGTCCTCCCCTCAATGCATCACAGCCTCTTCTGTACGCAGCACCGCATGGCCCCCACGCCAACTCAGTCCCTGTTGAAGAACCAGAACCGATGATACTGGAGGAACCTGTTGTTGCCGCACCTTCACCTCATATCCCCGAACCGAATCTTGCGGTATCTCCCGCGCCCGTGTCTCCTGCTCGCCAGCATTCAGATCTGGACTTCGGTTCTGGTCCTGTATCTGCTGTCAAAGCCCAGCCTGAGTCAATGGTGATCTACGAAGATCCTACCACGCCCACTGCAGACAAACATGAAACTCCTGACTACGCCGCTTCGGTAGGACATTTTACCCCTGCAAAGTCGTCCCCCAGCCGCCCTGATCAACCTGAATATGGCGAAGCAGCAGAGGCTCAACCTATCTTTGAGGATACCTCAGCCCCGGTAGTCGCTCCAGCTAGAATGCCTACACCTGATTTGGCCCCTAGGCAGGAATCTGGTATGAACTTTGAAGTTCGAACTCCGTCTCCAACACGCCGGGCACCGCTTCAACCGAGCCCGTCGCCAACGAGAGGCCGTGTCCAGCCAGCGGCTTCTAATATTATGGGTATTGAGGCCGTGCTTCCCCAAGAGCGTCATGTGGGAACGAATGAGACCGATGGAAACAATGAGAATGCGACTCCACACCTGGCCAAGACTGTAGACTTGCCCGCGGTCCCGCGGTCTACAGCTAAGCCGAGTGCCCTTGAAGAAGTGACAGCAAACGAACCTACACCACGTTCACCAGAAGCGAGACAGAGATCATTTGAGTCGATACCTCCATCACTCTCCCAGTCGACGTTGTCCCAATCAACAATGTCTGAAGATTCCACACGACGCACTCGAAAGTGGGTTGATCGTCACCGCAGCCCTAGCCCGCGTTCGAAGGACCCGGCCAATGCTAAGGAAATGATCCATAAAGGCCTCGCTCGTATTGTCTCGAGAACCATGGAGCCCTCGGGATATCGGAAGCTACAGGGACTCATCCAATACCACGGCGATGAGGTTGTGTCCCAAAGCCAGGACTACAATGCATTGCTGGAAGCTCTATTTGCGGAACTGGAAGCGACCCCTTCCAACCGCAAGGATCATGACGTGAAAACCCAGGTTTTGGCCACTATCCGTTCCATGCTCCTACGGACCCGCGAGCATTTCCACCCCTATGACACTCGTGCTATGGGAGCTATTATCCGTGCCCGCCGCCACTACGAGTCCACTTCCCACTTTGTCACTTGCCTAGAGGAAGTGGTAGACAAACTGGTGTTTTTGACCTTGCCCCAGACGGCGATCGTCGGTGTTCTGCAGGGATTGGATCTTGGAGCAGACGCAGAGAATGATGAGACGTACCGGTCCACTATCATGGGCCTGAGTACTATCCAGCAGTCGCTATCGCGCCCCGGTGTTGATATCGACGACGAGCTTCTGGCTCGCATCGGTGCTGTGGTGATGCAGCAGCTCGGACACCCCCGCCCCGGTGTCAGGAAGAACGCCACTGAGCTCTGCACATTCTTGAACATCACCTTTGGATCCGAGCGAGTGCAAAAAGTCACCCAGCCTCCTCGTGAAGGATCCCTTAACCTCCTAACCTACTTCATGGCCCGACGGACCCAGTAATTGTTTCTTTTTTATCCGCTTAGGACTACATGTTTAATTACCCTCGGTAGCGTGGTGGCGTGTCAGGCCGTGGGATTTCCGGTGTACATAGGTTCTTGTTCCATATCTTATTTTGAAAATTCATGTTTGTATGTTTATTTCCTTGCCGATATATGAGTCTTTTCCCTATACTCCGTACTCGGCAGTTGTTGAGCCGGCACTCAAACCCCACGCGCAAAGGCGACAGCCATTACCGTCGAGGCAATCAGTGATATCCGAATTATCTCGGCACTCTCACTGGAAAAGCGGCCATGTGCGGTCTACGAACGGGCACTATATATAGGCTTCATACTGCGAGTGTGTGGAATAGATTGTGGCAATATCTTCCTTGCAATGGCATTTAGTATCCTTGTCTACGACGTAGCCTACTGGTGGGTACTCGGCAGATTATGGCTGGACCATATGATCTCTAACAAAAGCACCTTGGGATTGTCTGATATAACTTGTGGATTTGAGGTTTCTTTGATCATATATACTTCCATATTCTTGCTACTCAACTGTATCAATGAGTTGCTTATTCGATGAATCAAGAGAAACTTGTGGGAATATGTGTATCGAACAGCATTAGCTAGCATGTCTATGTCAACGTCACTTCCGTTTGCTGTACCAATCCATGGATGGAGATAGATGGTGGCTCTCCAATAGTTATATTTTGTAACAATATAGATGCCATCTTAGACCTCGCCTATAAATGCCCGTTTAGTTTTGAGAGATGTAGTAAGTTAGCTATAGAACATTAAGAAAATTAGTAGACCATTGCATCCCCACGGTCAGCTATACGCCTAATATGTGGATCTCTAGCATGACCTCCACTTCTAGCCAAATTTTTGCAACCTCGTTTTGTATTTCCTCAAGAACTAAATGTACTTTGAGTCGGTTAAAGCAGAAAGAGTGTCGAAAACCTGAGGGTTTCTATGGTCCCAGACTCAATCCCTATTAGAGCCAGCAAGAACACCCTCTCTGTTTTGACAACCCACCATCAGATATAAACCAAGCTAGCGAGATACAAAGAGACTCTTTGTATTATCTCATAAGACTTGGTATACTTTATTGGTGCAAACAAAGAGGAACATGCCTTGTATACAAAGGCATTGTGCGCTTGGGATGCAAATTCGCTTTTTTGATAGATACAAAGACGATAAAGAGCATCTTTGAGATCAAATACAGTATCGACACTCAAAATGTCAAAATGAATAGTCCCTTGTGGCTATATAAACCGTCCTATTCGCCTCAAATATTATATCTCATCAACGTTCACTTTTGACTAACCAGGTCACCAGCTCTCTTCTCATACTGCCTAACAATTCTCAACAACTAATTAGTTCTAGACGAGCTTGCAATCATGGGGGTTCGGAAGCGTGACAAGGGTCAAAAGCAGGCTCAACGCTTCCCACTCGAGGCAGCGGAAGCCTTCGAGCCCGAGGATGATATTCTCCGTCAATCACAGCGAACCGGATCTCCCCCTGGCAGTCTCCTTTGCATGTTCCCGGACGCTGCACCGGGAACCAGCCTTAACCAGTTCCGTTTCCAGCTCCACCGCGAAAACGGGGTTCAGCCCGGTCTTGTCGGTTACCTCGAGAAGTATGTCGGTGCTGCACACATGGTCTGGAGCATGTGCGCTCTTCTTGCAGAAAGTGGTATTGATCCAGATTGGAAGGATACATTTGAGGTGTGGCGCCCACAGTGGAAACAGTTCGCTAAGAGCTTTGAAATTCAAGGAAATACTTCGCGCACTTTAGATGTTCCTCCCTCGCCAGTCCGTATAATGTGGATTCAGGCGCCTAACAGCCTTGATACGTATAAGCTCTATGCTGTTAACCACAAGGAGAAGAAGCGTGATCAAGATGCTCTGGAGGATCTCTGGAGGTGGATGCTTGATGTGCCGCCCGAGGCGATTGTTCACGGGGTTTATATAATCAAGCTCGGGGTTGAGCCTTGGTTCCCTGGTGAGTAGAGATTATTTAATGTCTCTAGTAGTATGTATGGGTAGATATTTACTGTTTTGTTGCGCTATTTCTTTCTCTTTTCTTCTATATTTTGGTGCATGATCCAAGAGCTGCCCAGTGGTATTGAAATAGACCGAAAACAAATGTCAATTATGTTCTAATCTGAAATTTGAAGTGTATATGTAGGCTTACTGTAAAATTACAATGTAGTTAAAGACAAAGTAAATGAAAACAAAAACTATTGGTTGTTGTCCGTTCTAAACGCGGATTTTGGTTCCCGAGATTTTTATAGACCAACGCCCGAAGATGAGGGGTCCACGGCAGTTCGGACAAGAGACGAGCTCAGTTCTTCTGGTAGCCCTACATATTTAGTTGAATGACAAGAGAGCTTCGGGTTTGGGTTTCCAGATTTGTACTACAGAATTTCGATAAAAGAGTTGTGTAAGACCCCAGAATAACTAGGTGAATCTCGTCTATTTTCATCTACTAGAATACAATATACATTATTTCTTGCAATCTGTTGAACATAGAAACTATGTCTAACCTCCCCCAGGTTCGTTGGGGTATCATTGGTAAGTCTGAATTTATTCCTGAAGGCTCTTGGACTTCGATGTTGATTGTTGATATATTGTAAGCTAACGCCTTCTATAAGCTACTGGCATGATATCCTCATGGTTTGTGCAGGATATGGTTCTGGACTGGCCGGAAGGCAAAGTAGAACATGTTGTCCAAGCTATTGGAACTTCAAACATTGAAAAGGGCCAGGAATTTGCAACAAAGTACTGCCCGAAACAAAGCCCAAAGGTCTATCGCTCTTATCAAGAAGTCTATCGCGATGCAGAGGTGGATATTGTATATATCGGAACCCCGCACGGGTTCCATTATCGCGATTGCATGGAGGCGATCTCTGCAGGGAAGAATGTCTTGTGCGAGAAATCTTTCACCCTGAATGCCAAACAGTCAAGGGAGATATTCAATGCTGCCCGCAAAAAGAATGTATATGTGGCAGAAGCCATGTGGCTCCGACATCGACCTCTTTTCATTGAACTCCAGCGATTGCTTCACGAAGAGAAGATCATTGGGGATGTCTTCCGTGTGTTCTCAGATTTCGCGTCTGGTGTTGATGTTGCCTCACTTCCATCCACATCCCGATACCGCAATCTCGCATTGGGAGCGGGGTCATTGTTGGATATTGGGGTGTATTCACTTACCTGGGCGAGATTGGCGCTGGGAGGGAATGCACCTGATCAGGCAGAGATGCCGCGGATTCTGGCTGCGCAAACCCATGAAGAAGGGATTGAAGTGACCACCAGTGTGGTTTTGCAGTATCCGTCGACTGGAAAGCAGGGTATCGTTACTTCAACCACCAAAGCCCTCGGTGCTCCTGGTGAAGTCTTTGCTGTTATACACGGGACGAATGGGTATATTGAGGTAGAAGGTAGGACGCCATCTGCGCCGGAATCTTTTACTGTGTGGACGAAGCAGGAAGGGAATCCCGATCGTGCATTTTTCCCTAGGGAGATGTGTCAAGGGAAGAAATATGAGTTTCCGACTCTGGGACGTGGGTTTGTCCATGAGGCTGAACAAACGGCACTTGATATTCTCGACGGCAGGAAAGAGAGCAGGATCATGCCGTGGGCTGAAACACTATATATGATGGATATCATGGACGAAATCAGACGGCAGGGTAATACAATATATCCTGGAGAGTGAGGGGACTTTGAATCTGTTTCGCTGACAGCTCTGTTCGGGTGCTGTTGTTTGTTTCAAACTCACATAGATACTATGCAAAACGGGCTCTAGTGGTAATATACTACCACTAACACAAAATGACGGCGAGCGATCAGTTCTCACTCCTCTTCCTTAATGTTTTCTTTTTCCTAGCGTTAGAAGGCCATGGGAACCCAGCCTTTGTAGTGAACTCCGACTATGAACAACACCGGACTTTGTTATAATTCGAATCAGGAACTAGCACTTCTTTAAATTTCTCTTCTTTCTATATTCTAGTAGTATAAGAATTTGGGACTTGGCTCAACGACGTCTTTCGACGTGAAAGTAGTACGGGAGCATCTTGTCTCGATATCTGCTGCGCCAGGCCCAAGGAATGTACGAAGACTCGCAATTTCCATATCAGCCTGTCCCCACATTACAGGCTTTTCTGCGGCATCGATGTCATCTGTTGGCGGGTGGCAAGCAGCACTGATGGCTGCGCTACAGTTCATTGCAATCGGCATGGCAGCCGATTTGAACTTCCGAAACATCAAAATGAGAACGACCACGACTACAATAAGCCAGGGTATAACCATAATCCTCAAACCAACAGACGAAGCACCCACACCATGTAGTGCTCGACTGCGATCTAGATTACCCTTAACATCTCGGGGGATAATTTGCACGAATGACAAGGCCTCGGAGGCAAGCCAATGGGCAAGAGTGGATAGCACGACAAATGGCACACTTTACCGGTATGGTATGGAGAGGTAGTATGTCGAGCGTTGTTCTCCAGTGGGGAATGAGACTCGAAGGGGCTTGCGTTCGACGCCGAAATCGTTGTATTCGGCGGCAAGAAGCATTCGAGTGAGAGTATTGTTGTAGGCCGCATAGATTATTGTAATCACAGCCTGCGGGACATTCACAGCTAACACGGTAGCCATGAATCCCATATATTCCAGTGGGTAGAACTGAGTATGGTACAACGAAGTGAGTTTCTGTTCCCATGATGACATGCCATCTGAATTCAGATCTGCAGCCTGGTCAATGCCAAAAATAGAGGTATTATAACCCAAGGCGAGACCCGCCATGGCAAGGAGGGCAACTTTGAAGAATAGAAGGAAAGCAAACAATCGACGTGGCAGGGCAGCTGACCATCTTTGTCGGACCGTGCCAATCCTTTTTGGCTGTGGAGTCGGGCTCTGTCCCAAGCGGAATGGCGTTGCGCAGGAGAATATAGATACCCAGGGGTAGTCATTGAAACGATGCAATTCATTTGGCTGCCCTTTATTGACTCGGGCCATGAGACAGTTGTTGGCCTTGTAAGGGTCGGGGCATGTCAGAAACGACTTGAGGGCATCACCAACTGTCAAAAGGATCTCCGACCGGCGCTCGAGGGCAGTGATGAGCATGCATATTAGCTTCAATGCAATACAGCCCATGACCACCAAACTAATGGGCAGACTGCATCCAAGCTCACAAGTTGGCGTAATTGGTCGACTGAAGCAATCATGAACTAGAAAACCGTCGAATTCACTAGTCGGCGGCAAAATTGTGTAATTACCTTTGTATTCATTCATCGCACAAGTCAATTCGGTGCCCTCGTAGGCACTGCCGGTGGAGAGATGACCATCGGAACCCAGTCCAACCCGACATGACCAGGTCGTTAAATTTGAGGAAAGATCTGGGCTCAAGAAGACAACCGTGGACCGGGTGGTTTGGTAAGCACCACTTTAGGCTTCCTTACAAGTAGCATTGCTCTTTTTCTTGAGCTTACCGGATATGAGATCATCATATAGGCTGCTCGCGTTCATGCCAACTATGTGGTGGAAGTTGGAAGGGACATCAAAATCCGATAAGTCTGTGTGGCTATTCCCAAAAGCCATCGGTGCAACAACAATTCCGAAGTCATTGGCGTTGATTGAAACGTATATGAATGAGTTGTATCTGAAGACGTTGTATATTAGCCAGAGCTCTCCTGGCCGTCGCAGCAAGAAACATACATCATCTGAACTGGCAAAGACGTCCCGAGGATCAACAGCCATAGTGTCTTGCGCCAGAAGGGCGCATACCAGACGTTCGTAAAACTGGAGGATCCAATCGATACCCACACCCGTTGAGCGTGGGCAATATCGATTCTTGCGCGTGACGGTGCTGCGAGGATTTGATTACAGTAACTGCTTGTTGCAGTCAAAGTCAAAACGATGATGTTGACAAGAATATGGAGGCCGGTCGCGATTTGGTTCGCCTGGTGGCATGTGCCTTCATAGACAACGGCCGACGAGGAACCCCATGTATAGCCACCAGAAGCAGCTTTTGCGGCCAATTTGACTGTGAGAATAACATGGGCAAGTAGCGCCAGTGCGACTCCCAACGCGCAAAGTAACAACCCGGTAATCCATCTTTTCTTGGTAGGTGGCAGTGGTGGGGGTGATGGAGCACACTTCAAATCGTCATCTGCCGCTGCTTCACAATCCGGGGTATCGCACTCGTTGACCAGTTGGTATGCCTTTTGGTCTACAATGGAAGGCTGCCTGCAATGAGAAGCGGTTTGTTAGTGGCGATCGCAACGCATATCTGCGAATGTTTGTTCGACGCTCACTTGGAAAGTCGCAATGTGTCAAGTGGGATAGGTTCCTCCCTATTAATTAAATGCTCTTGCGAGGCATGGAGGAGAGATGTCGAGGCATCGCTCTCGAGCAAGCTTGACATTTCATATGATAAGAACCATTGAGGAATATTCCGTTAGAAAGGGCGCATACCTTCAATTTTATTATTAAATCACAATTTAGGATGCCCTAGTCCCTAGCTGTGTTGGGGGCCAAAAGTCAGCCTCATTCAGGAAATTGGTAGCTGGTCCTCACACCGCGGGCTAAAGACTGTCATTTGGGAAGCAAAGCGGGTCATCATTAAGGCACCGACCCTTTGATGTCCCGAGTCTCACCATCCACAGCCCATGACGGGTTTGAAGGCTCGTTCGGATTGGCCTTCATTCCCCACAGCCCTCGTATAACTGCGCCTTGCAGAAAAGGCTTGACTGGTATTATTAGCCTGTTCATGGACACACCTCCAGGGTAGGATAGCGGTACGGACTAGGATCTGCTCTTTGGACCTCCATGATCCTCATGGCACTGGCTTTTCATAGTCCAGGGGAGAAATCATGTGAGTCAGCCACCATGAAGACATCTTCATCTTCTGCCCTGGGTTATAGTCAAACTAGTAACTTATTGGAATAAAAGTGACCCGGATATATAAAAAGGAAGTAACTATAGAAGATAGAACGGAGTAGAGATATGCTCTCGCATTGACATGTTTGACATGGTTGCCTCAGGCTTCAATGTTGTTGTTACGCGGAGCCCTCGCTCCTTGACCTCTCACGATAGGATTCAAAGCCGTCTCTTCACCCTACTTCGTAGATCTTCGAAACACATGCCCTAAGAAAGGGGCAAAAAAATAAATCTCAGGTTTGGTTTTTAGGAATAGCCGAACGCGGGGGTCGAACCCGCAGCCTTAAGATTAAGAGTCTTACGCTCTACCGATTGAGCTAGCCCGGCTGGGCTGTTGAACGAGGCTGCAATATAATGCATCACTAGCAATTTTCTCATTTGGAGCATTTCGGATCGTGGAAAAAGAAGTGTCCTGGTTGAACTATGAACGTAAACCGATAAGGCGAGACTCCGATCACTGTGTAGGGAACAGACTTTCCATGCTGTTGGATTCGCTGAACCGATCCCAGCCAGTGGATGTATTCGCAGCGCGAATCCAATAGCCTCCAGACCCATTCTTCGTGACGACAGCAACATGTGCTATCTTGACGTCCCATGCGTTTACAATCATAGAATTGACAAATATGACTGACACTTTTTGACTATTCAGACTGGCGCCAGAGAAATCCAGACCTGTATAATCGAATGTTGTCCAGTGGGATACCACAGCACACCCTAGGTTTCCAGTGCCGCGCAGAGCTAATGTGAGAGTCTTGGATGTATGATCTTCCGAGAACCGAAGACTCTGGTGGACAGATCCGGTAGATGTATATTGCAGTGTTGTGAGGCGTATATCCCGAGCGATTTCAGCAACTGACTCTTCTTTCAGCTGCTGTACAGAGAATTTACACCGGAGGGCACCAACACTACAACGAATGTAGTATGTTCCAGCCTTTGGGGGCTCAAGAAAGCGACGGAAATTGATAATCCCAAAGTAGTCCACTGGGTCAAGGGACGTCACCGTAGGTTGAGGGAAATAGACGGATTTCAGATACCATGCAGCGATAACATCGTTTTTTGTGAGTTGGATCTTGGGGGAACAGTCTTTCAGCTCCCTCTGTGATTTGATCCGTAATTCGTCAACCCATGCGCCTGGAATGTGGATATACTTGGTCGTAAGCTCCTCAAGGAATCCAAACTTCAAAGCAACGAGCATCAGCAGCACACGCCACACAGTCATTGCCAGCTTAAATATCCCACTGTCATAATTCTGCGCATGGGTCTGGTAGTGCAAATTGGATTCCGTTTCAGAGCACTCATTTTTGACTTTCATCAGATCAGACATGCGAACATCCCCAGCGTCAGGCGGAAGAGCAAACAAAGGAATTGGCTTATTAGACAGTAGGTCACAGAATGCTTTAACCACTTCCCAGCAATCATTGCCGTCACAGATATGGTGTGTGATTCCAAAACAGAGCAACGTAGCATCTCGTAGGAGAGTAACACGAAGGCGGAAAATGTTTACGAGGTTGGGAGGGATGTCGAATATGAATTTCTCATCAACTGCGGATATTTCCGGGCTTTCCATGATTTTTGGCTCATGGCTATTTTGCTCGTGGTGGATTGGAAGATAGGTAGCCAGTGACTGGTCAATAACCCTACTCGCGTAATCGACAGTAGAACCACAAGTGAAGGACCATGGTTTTGTCTAGAAAGGATATAAGCAAGCCTTAGTTACGGTAAAATGAACTCACATCTTTGATCAAATCACCGCCAAGTATTGGCCATAATCCAACCAACTCGGTGAGTTTCCCCCTCAAAATTGCTGAATCAAGCACGGCATCGACAATCAAGCCCGCATAAATGGTACTGTCATTTCCCAAACAGCTGACACTGTTGTAAGTGTATTTCGAAGAGTCCGGGTTTGGATTATCCATTTTCAGGTTTGCGGAGCGGTGATAAAAGCTCCGAGTGAAAAGAAGGGAGGTGAGGATAAGATAGATCCATCCTCTGTTCAGCAAGCGCTCTGTGGCAGGACGTGTATAAAAGAAACGCGGGTAATTTTTTATCATTTCCTCCATAGTTTACTACGAGTAACCTCGGAGTAAATATAAATCATCTTCTCGGGGGATTTAAGTTTGGAAGTGTGCAACATTTGCCTGTTTTAATTGAGAGTGGGACATATGTAGTACTGACAGCATATATCAATAAAGAGTACCGATATACTAGGAGTCTCGGTGTTCTGGCCGCTCATCATCAACATGTCTTTTCACTTCGGGTCGATCCTATGATCGATGGCTACATGAACTAACTTATCTACGAGGAGGCATTCCCAATGCCTTTACACCCTGTGAATAATCCTCAGGGAGTTGGGTACATCACAAAAGAGACGGTGCTTGAAGAAAGCTGCGGGGTCGATTTGAATGCTGAAACAAACCGGACATTCAAAATTCTGAACCCAGCTACGGCCGACTAAGGATGCCACGCGGGACATAACTCTCTCATTGGTTCATATTTCTAAGCGGAATTTTAGATCACTCTCACCTTGCAAGTATGCGAAGGTGTATTAGAAAATAAGCGTCTTTAGTCGTGAATATAGGGGGTATGATTCGCATTGCATAGTTATTTTTAGGCGTCTCCTTATTATACAAGGTGTGATAGTAAGGTATAGAGTATCGCGTATAGAAGGAGAAAATACGCCGGCTTAAAAAGAGAAGTTGAAATCAAATGTTATATATAGAAAAGTCTTTTGTATAGAGGGTGCTTTTTTTTACCACCTTTATATACACTTTATAAAAAGACCACTAAAAAGACATCACAAGGTCATATAAGCGGCCGACTATTCTTGTTAATATACAAATTAAAATTAGCATACAGGCTTCGAGAAGGGGGTGATACCTGCGGTGAGACAGTATCCAATGATAGAGTTATGTGAACACTTATTGAGGATTTCCTTGAAGCCAGTCAACTTCTTTACCAAGAACCCAGCTCTGGATATTCCACCCAGTAAGCAAGTCATGAACCGAAGCATTCTCATCACTCAAATGGCTAGGTCTAAACCCGAAGGATGTCCACAATCAGCCTGTCACTTGTAGGTGATGGGGTGTTAACTCTATAAATCGACCAGTCGAAATCCAATCAAAGTTCAATGAGAATTCGAATAACATAATTGAGTCAGAATAGTAGGGTAGGATTATGTAGGTGCTTCTTCCCATTGAAGCAACAGCTCGAGCCCGTGCCCCATGAAACATGAAGGTTTCCAAAATATATTTACAAAAGAGTAAATGAGCCGAGCCTGCAGATGCCAAATTTGGCAAATTTCTAGAACCGATCGCCAGATTTTCCTGTTAGGGCCGATCTACTCGGCAAACCTGCCTTGAAGTGGTCAGCTCGGGGGATATTATTCCGATCTCCCCAGAATCTCGGGGAGGAGGCCGGGGTGACTGACGTTAGGCGACTCCACCTGAACATTGCGTTGTACTCCACATTTTCTAGCTGTCCATCGCTCGGAGGCACGCCGGGGAACTCGGCTCAGTTGCCTAAGACAGGCTTACCCGGCAAAATGGCAATAGAGGGGAAGACAGAGGGTATAAGAACTCCAACAAGGGTTCCTACAAAGGTCTGCAATTAAAGCAGAAAGCATACTTTCCGCCTCGCCGCCTGAAACATACCCTTATAACGCCTGTTCAAGTTAGCAACTAAGCAAATCCATTTGAGCCACCCTCAAGATGGCAACGACATTAACCGGTGGAAATCCACACATCATCCAACTGCCCAAGACACCCTCCGACGTACTCTCCGACCCGAAAAGCATCGCCCATCAATGGCTCTTAGCTCTCGAAGTCCAGCTCTCCCGTTTAGAGAACTTGAACATCAACGAGCTATTCCACGCTGAGTCCTGGTGGCGCGACATGCTGGCCCTGGACTGGGACATGCGCACCGTAAACTCAGCCGCTGAGATCCAAAGCTTCCTGAGCAAACAACAGGCTAGTGCACAACTGTCCAAGTTCCAACTACAAGATAAGGGTAAGTTTCAGCCACGCCTGGAGCAGGTCGTCGACGGGTTGAGCTGGGTGTCTTCCATGTTCTTCTTCGAGACTGCCGTTGGCACTGGAACGGGAATGTTGCGCTTGACCCAGGCGGAGGATGGAGTTTGGAAGGCGTATACTATGTACACATCGTTGCAGGAGCTCAGCTCCGCTCGAGAGCCACTCGGGAAGCGTCGGGCTGAGGGGACGACAGAGTCGATGCCTGGTGGTCTGGCTGGGGGCACATGGATTGAGCGCAGGAATCGACGGAAAGAATTTTTGGATGAGGAGCCCACTACTTTGGTTGTTGGGGCTGGTAAGGGATTCCTTCGTGAACATGACTAGCTATAATTGAAATGCTAACAGGCAATAGGCCAAGCTGGATTGAACATGGGTGCGCGTTTGCAGAGCCTCGGCGTGTCGTGCTTGATTGTCGACAAGAGTGAGCGTGTTGGAGACAATTGGCGTAACCGGTATCGGGTAAATAACATCGGAGGAACTTGATCTAAGTGATGGAGAGAAATGCTGATTTATCGCGATGCAGACACTTGTCACGCACGATCCAGCCGAATTCACACACATGGCTTATCTGCCCTTCCCACAGAACTGGCCACAGTTTACACCGAAAGATAAACTGGGTGACTGGTTTGAAGCATACGCCAGCATTATGGAGTTGAATATCTGGATGCAGACCTCAGTCGTCTCAGCAGAGTACGACGAAGGTGCAGGTCAGTGGACGGTTATCCTCGCTGGCGGCGATGGGTCCCAACGCGCCATCCGGCCTCGTCACCTTGTATGGTGTACAGGACACTCAGGTGAGGCGAAGATCCCCTCTTTCCCGGGACAAGAATTTTTCCAGGGCAATGTGTACCATGGTAGCCAGCACCGCGATGCGTCGGAGAGCGATGTGCGTGGCAAGAAAGTTATCGTCGTTGGAACTGGTAACAGCGGTCATGATATCGCGCAGAACTATTATGAGAACGGCGCAGATGTCACTATGCTGCAGCGCAGTGGGACATATGTTATAACTGCCGATAAAGGGGTCTTTATGATGCACAGTGGAATGCACGAGGATGGCGGGTACGTTTTCTTATACTCACATCTCTCAGATTCACGTCATATTAACACCAATATTGTAGTCCACCAACTGAAGAATGTGATATCGCCTGCGAGAGTCTCCCCTGGCCTGTTCAATTCGCTTTGAGTGTACACATGACGAAGAAAATTGCTGACGCCGAAAAGGAGACCCTAGACGGACTCCGTCGGGCTGGCTTCGAACTTGATTTCGGGCCAGATGGAGCTGGTATTGCACGCGCATACTTTACCCGTGGCGGAGGTTATTATATCGACGTCGGGTGCAGTCAGCTTATCATTGATGGCAAGATCAAGGTTAATCACAACCCGGGCGGTATCAATGGCTTTGGGAATCACGAGCTGCTTTTGGCCAACGGTGATTCCCTGCCAGCGGATGTTGTTGTCCTTGCCACCGGATACGATAATATGCGCACGACAGTGAGGAAGGTCTTGGGTGACAAGGTTGCAGATCGGTGCTCCGACGTTTGGGATCTGGATTCAGAAGGGGAGGTTCAAGCTGTAAGCTGCCATTTACTCATCTCGAGACTGTCACTTGTGATCTTCCCTAAATACATGCTAATTAAACCGTTCAGATGTGGCGCCCCAGTGGTCATCCGGGCTTCTGGTACTTCGGCGGAAACCTAGCCTTGTGTCGGATCTACTCCAAGTTTTTGGCACTTCAGATCAAGGCTGTTGAGTCTGGAATATCAAAGGGCGTACGACAGTAGATGCAGGGGGGACTTCACTCGAACATGCTTTTGTAATTGTGTAAATTGCATTGGTTGCGTAATGGAAGATTGATATTGCAAACTTTGACACTACAATTTTGACCCAGCAATATATCAGGGCAAGAATATTTGGCCGCTTATCCGGCCTCTTTCCTCGATGATATAGGAATATGGACCCGGTTCATTTGGTTTAGCATGATATTAGGGACGTTATATGTTGGAACACTTCAATGTATTTTTTTTCATGTTCTTTTTAGATGTATACGAAGGTAGTAAACGGTATAAACCGCACAGAGGACTGTTGGTCCGACTGAATGGGGTTGAAGAGTCGACGATGGACCACTGAAGTCAGACCCTTGGCGGTCTGGGGCATTTGCTACGGACGCACAGGTTGGCTAGGCTCTCTTCCACCTTCAGTGCTTGACCCCTAGATCGACAGATAATAAAGATCCCGAGGCGGAGTAATCCATCTATGTAGCTGTCCTCCCTTGGTCGGGTTGATCCGCCAGAGATCCGTCGTTCTCTTTTTGGAGTGGGGGAGACCTTCTTTTTGTGTTTGAAATGGCGTGCAGATTAATGAGCTGCAGTTCTGGGAAAATTTTGGATAATTTATTCTTACACCCGCCACACGAGGCGTTGTTGTTGACCTCCCTAAAAGAGAAGAGCTAACCGGGCACGTGACCGGCTTTCCCGTTAACCGGCAAACATATCCCCAACAGGCAGTTGACAAGCATTAGGACCAAGCCACAGTCTTCGATCGATACACATCGGCAGATCTTTGCTTCTGTTACCAGTGGGCTTGGTTGGCCGGCGTTTTGTTGTTAGATTCGCATAAAAAACCGGAAATCATGAGCGAAAGAGGGTCGGAAATCGTCTACCGGGCGGAAAATGTCCCGATACGCTTCTTTAAAGCATGTCGATGGTGCAGAAGACAAAAGATGCGATGTGATGCGCGTAGCCAAGTCCCTTGCTTCCGCTGTCGCTCTGCCGGCCGGGACTGCATTTTAGATCCGATCGACGATGGCCGACGACGAAGTGATCGTCGGAGAAAAACAACAACCCCCGCAAGGTGACAATTGAAATATCGATCTTGCATATGAAAGCAGCCAGCTAATATGTTGCCATAGAAATCAAAACACTGCTTCGCCGCTGGATCCTAGGACCGGATATCACACTCCGACATCAAGAGATCAGGGGTTCTCACCTGCCACTGTGCAAGATGGTGGTTTTGACACTCCGATTGATTCTTTGCCCGATTCTACTGGATTAAGCAGCCTCCAGCGGTCTTATACGTCTGATGCGAATGGACCAGAATCTCAGCAGCTCAGCCCTAATGAAATGATCGCGCCTGCGTCAGCAGTACACTCTATGTCTGTGAATCTGCTAGGCACCAATGATGTGAGTCACAGTCAGACCACTTACAGAATGGGCATACATCTAACAGAGCAAGATATTTATGGAAAACTCAGCTAAGGGCGATCCCAGAGGAGATGTCGTCGCTAGAGGAATCGTTAGTGAGGAGCTTGCTCGTATCATGTATGAGAGGTATGGTACTAACAGCAAAACGAAACTGCATAATCAAATCTAACTGCTCTGCTACAGGTTTACGGGCGGATCGAAAAACTTTCTTCCTCTTTTTGATCCGATCAGAGACACATTCGACTCTGTCCGTTCAAGATCCTTGTTTTGCTTTACAGTGATTATCTATCTGGCTAGTCGGGCAGTGACAGATTTGCGCGGAGACACGCATATGCAGCGTGTGCTACAAGATGAAGCACAACGTTTGGCCGAAGACAGCTTCTTCGAGCGACCCACCAAACTAGAAACAGTCCAAGGAATGATTCTCCTAGCTGCCTATTCCGAAAAGACATGGTTCTCTATTGCTCTCATTCTTCGCACCGCTTTGGATTCTGGATTAGAGAAATCTTTGGACACTCTGTTGTCCCAAGAAAATGTACCCCGGAGTTCGCTCTCAGCTTCTATGGCTGAACGTGAACTAGTATGGAAGACAAGAACCTGGTTAATCACTTTCATATTGGAGTTGGACGTCGCATCTGGCACAGGACGCAAATCACGCATCGCCGAGGTCGATGTGGTAAAGCTGCGCAAATTCCTTGACTATCCACTCTCCCTGCCCTGTGATATGCGCACTGTGTGTATCATTGAGCTTCATCAACTTCGAGGTAAAGCGAACAAAGCTTCAGATGCGATTTGTCTGTCAAATGGCTAACACATGGCAGGTAATTCTCGTGTGATTATTGATAACACTTCAAATATTGGCGATATTGTGTCTACAGAACTACCGGCCATTATGACAAGATTACAAAACTGGTGGACGACGTGGGACGAGATCCATGAAAGTAGGCGTTCCTTTCTTGCTTTAAGGCACCCACGATCTGGATGAATTCTGACTTGAACAAAACTCGAAGACAACGGTTTCCACATAGGGGCCTTTCAACGCAGCAGCCTCAAGCTTATGCTTCACTATGCCAGGATTTTTGTTTTCTGTGCTTCGCTGGCAAGGATTCAAAAGTTACAACCAACGGACACGGATTCAGGCCCCGAAACGCTCGACCAGAATGTGATGAACCTGTGGCAGTCCCTTGTGACCACCATCATGGAGCAATTAGGCTTTTTGATCAACGAACCATCCTATCGCTGTCAATTACCTTGGGCGCCAACGTATCCAGCTCTCACAATCGCTTTCGTCAGTAAGTTGATCATTTCCTCAATCAGCTACATATAATTTGCTAATACAGCCTTAGCAACATTCGCTCTTCGGATCGCCAGGTGGCGTCCGAATCTGATCAATCAAAGTCTTCTACTTGAAAGGGCAGAAAAGATCTGCAATTTCCTCAAACAACCCCCATATCCCGACATCCATCGGACTGTCTCCATCTTCGTGAACTATGCACGCGCTTTGATTGCCAGCCAACGTCCGCAGAGCAATCATAGTACAGATGTACCCATCATGTCTGATCAAAATGAGGGCCCGACATTCGAGGGATCTAATAACCGCATGATCAACGGCCCGCCTCCATCAGGGGTGGGTCACCTCGACGATCTCCGCTACAGAACTGGCCCGACCATCCAGGCCGATAAAGATTCAAATATGGTCTCAATGCCAAGTAGTGACCCATCTGCAGTGGCCAGAGCGCCGGTGTCTCGGCTATCCGGCACGATGGAAGCACCCAACTGGACTGTATCGAACTCTATTGCAGATTCTTTTGGTCTATTTGAGGAGGGGCAGAACGATATCTTCGATTTCCTACCTATGATGCCATCGATGCCACAGTAATAATAACATACCCAATACGCCTTTTATTGAAGTATTAGATCACTCCAATGCCACTGTTCAAACTGAGTAAATCACGCAAGCCCCAAGCTCTAGCCTCGTAGATCAATCCTCATACTTGTTTCAACGAACAACAAATTGGGCCGCAACGCGCAACGCAGTGTACTTCTTTATTCATATGTGTTTAGTCCCGTCGGTCTAGATCTCCACTAAAAACGCAGTTATAGCAATCAATTTGTGCGTCGCGGGCAGCCATTCATGTCCAGATCCTGCCCGGCGCCGTGAGTGGATTGCCCTAAATCCCGGGGCCGGTACGGGACCGGGTTCCCGCGCAAAAAAAGTCGAAGTATACCAGTCTCCCATTGGCTTGGTCCCTACTCCAACATGACAGATAGAGGCATTATGCAAGACCAACAAGTTCTAGGCATAGTGAGTCAAAGAATTGTCAGGGTTTTCACTATGGGTCCGCTGGTTGCAATGGGGAACTGAAATATTTCTACATGGCTTATATAGAGCTTCGGTCCTCATCTACCGGAGCTTTTGAGAGTCAGAATAAAAGCATACTTCCAATCTTCTTCCATTTTGTTCTAGTTTACCCCCACACTTGATGGTGCAATATGGCGTCAGAAACGAAACAATCTTTAACGGCTCAGATAGCCGCGATTCTTTCTTCAGGTGCGGTCAACCTGGATTGATATTTCACGGTCTGCTCTAACATACATTAGACAAGAATGATGGTTCTGACAAGAGGTCCCTTGCTTCGACGGAGAAGAATCAAAAATCAAATGGCGATTACCAAATAGTTGAACTGTCTCAAGATGAACTACTTGTCGAGTTTCAAGAGAACTCACCAAAAAGCCCTCCAAACTGGGCATTTGTACGCACGTCTATATGTATTATGAAGAAATATTCACTAACAATATTGAAACCAAATAGAAGAAAAAGTTCTACAATGCGGTTGTGGGGCTATTTATTGTTCTCAATAGCGGCATATCATCCGCACTTCCTAGCAACGCAGTCCCCGCTATTATGCAGGACTTCCACGAGTCCGGAGACCAGCAAAAGGTCTTACCAACTGCCGTCTTTCTCATTGGCTATGTAGTTGGACCCCTGCTATTCAGTCCATTGAGTGAAACTATTGGTCGGAAACCCGTTCTCATCTGGTCTTTCACTGTTTTTGTCCTCGCTACACTTGGTTGTGCTCTAGCGCCAAATTGGTCTTCTCTTCTCGTTTTCCGGACTATTTGTGGTCTTATGGGGGCTGCACCTCAGACTGTTGTTGGTGGTATTTATGCAGACCTGTTTTTCGATCTGCGAAGTCGTGGTCGTGCCATGGCAATGTATATGTCGGTATGTTGTGATTACCTACTTCTACGGGTGGAATGTTTGAATAGCACTGATATGTATTCCAGGCTTGCAGTTTTGGTCCTATTCTAGGCCCGATTATCTCTGGGTGTTCGGTCAAATATGGCTGGAGATGGACTTTTAGGATCGACCTAATTCTGACGGGTATTACCTGGTTGGCTCTGCTCTTCACGTCTGGTATGATTATCACCTGCCCCGGCAAATCGTGGCATCAACTAATCTCAAATCAAAATAGAAACGTTTGGCCCGGCACTCTTGAAGCGACAAGCTGCCAAATTGAGAAAGGATTCGGGGTCCAATCGATACTTCTCACGTCAGGAGCTCAACCTGGACTCGAGATTCACTCCGATGGAGATTATCACTCGTCCCATCACGATGCTCTTCTTTGAGCCTATCATCACCTCAACATCCATTTATATCGCCATCGCATATAGTCTGGTCTTCTTTTATTTCCAGGCCTATCCCATCATCTTTGGAGGTAATGCTCGGAATTGTCATTGATTCGTGTACAATACTAACAATACATTGACAGGTGTCTATGATTTCACCGTCGAACAAACTTCCCTCACATACATCCCTAGTACGTCCCATCTCTGCTCATCTATATTCCCCGAACACGACTAATCCATCACAGTTGGCGTTGGCGCCGCATCTTCCGGCTTCGTCGCCCTCTACTACGACATAATCTACGAAAAGGCCAAAAAGCTTAACAAAGTCTGGACCTCCAGCCCAGAGTACCACCGACTCCCCATGTCCTGCATCGCTGGGCCCTGTCTGACAATAAGCATGTTCTGGCTCGCCTGGACAGCAAAGCCCACTACGCATTGGGCAGCGCCTGTGATGTCAGGGTTTATCTTCGGGTTCGGATTCCAGACCATCTTTATTTCGCTTCTTACCTACGTGACCGACGCATATAAAATCTACTCTGCTAGCGCCCTAGCAGCTTCCGTTATTGTGCGGAGTATTGCTGGAGCACTTTTCCCGCTGGCTGCTGAGCCGCTCTATAAATCTTTCGGGGTTTCGTGGGCTACTTCCCTCCTTGGCTTTATTAGTCTGGCTTGCATTCCGATTCCTTTTGCTTTGATGCGCTGGGGTCCTTGGATTCGGGAGAGAAGTCCCTTCTGTCAGAGGTTGATCTTGGAGGAGAAACTCAGAGCTAGTGGGTCGAGTACACCTGCGCAGGTATAAAAGCATCTCTTGTCTTTGCTTTTTGCTTTTTTGCCTTTTTGCTTTTTTACTATGAATTTCGGGATTCTGGTTTATTGGCCAGGAAATAATTTGGTACGAAATAATGACTTGATACCTAATTTATAATGAAGATTATGATTTACAGTCTATATAAATTGTCTGTTCCGTATATTCCCGGTTGTTTCCCTTTTTTACTATGTAAGAGATATCAGGCAACATTTAGGGGGTCAACACTAAAGAATACTAAAGAATTAAAAGAATAGTAGAATAAAGAAAACTAAAGCCAAACCCCATCGAGATTTAGATCCAATCACCCGCGCTAAATTGAAACTTCACCAACCAGAACGCCTAGTTGCCTCGCGGCTTTAAAATAACTTCTCTCCACTTTCGAAAGGTCCGAGAACGCGTCGTGGTTTTCTTGATCTTGACCTTTTTTTATTATTTTATTTATTCCTCATCACTCACAATGTATTCACATCTTGAAGCTGAAGGCACTTCGGTCACTATCGCTCATTGCAAAGCACAGAACCTGCCAGTTGGTTCGCGAGCCCCCAAATCCCTAACATCTCAGTGTCTATAATAGTGCTAACCGGACAACGCCGATCAAGTCGATCGCATTCTTGAGCCTCAAACCATCGCACATTTTCTTGAATTTGCGTTCGGTAAGCCCCTGTCCAATGGTAATCCACCCAATATCGAGCGCTTGTCCACAGAGGAAGCAACATTCATCCAACATGACCAAAACTTTCCCCCGGACTCCGATGGCGAGCCCATCATGGCCAGTGTCATGGCCCGCATTGGCTCTGAACGAGATTCCACCCGTCTCTGCATGGTCGGAAAGAATATCCAATCCCTCAAGTCTCGTCTATGGGAAGGCATCATCCCCCTGAGCGATCAGGTGTGGCAGGAAAAAGGTCTCGACCGGCCCGAGCATTTTGATTTTGCTTGTCAGCATCTATCGGCCGTGATCGCCGTGTTCCAGTACTTGAATGAACCAACCGTGCGATTATATCTTCGCGACACGTTCAATTACATCTACGATCATTGGACGGAGCTCGACGCTGTTCTCAACAAGCGCAGAGCAGAGCAAGATAAAAAGCCCGTTAGTGTCGCAGGTCTTTGGACAAGGTACATTACTGCGCATTTTGAGATGATGACCGAGCGCGCCCATAGATGGGTTACCGTGCATGTCAATACACTACGAGCTCCATTGCTGCGAGCCCTTTTGGAGTATCGGCCACCGGGAGGAGATGGCGGCCCGTTAGCCCAGCCTGATGCTGTGCAGTGGAAGATTACTGATTCCCTGCATATGCTGACGGAAATCACCGCCAATGCTGATTTTGCCATCATGATCCCCATGAACGGTTACAAAGGGTACTGGGCGGATGTCCCGCGGGCCGGCCCGGCAGCTCTTCATGCGGCGAATCTGTTGACGAGAAGTAAAGCATACCATGAGCGTTTGAGGCTGCTTACTCGAGAAGCTATCTCCCTTAATGCACCTGCGTGGAGAGGTTTAACTCCTACGTCCGGAGAGTCGTACCATGAGACATCCCGGAGCCAGATTCAAGGTCAGAATAAATTGAGGAAAGAGGTGCGTGGTACACCTCTTGAACCTGTTCCTCGCGAGCCTTGGATCGCTGCCTGTGCGTCCAATATAGAATCTGGAAAGAAGGAGCGAAAGGACGAAAAGTACGGGTTGGCTGTGTATCGGTTGACTTATGGGCAGACGGAGTCGGAATGGACAGAATTCGTTCGCAAAGTGGAAGCTCATGTTTCGGATTGGGGCAAAGGTCAAACAGGAAGCAGTGCTATCAAGGAGCATTTAAAGCTCCACTGGCTGGATGGAAAGGTATTGGGTATTCCCGAGGGCGATGTCGATGCATCTAAGCAGTGAGCATACCCCCTTCACTCGTGCATTTCGAAGCTAACAATCCAATCAGACACTTCAAAAACACAATAGAGGGAAGCGACGACTGGTCGAAGCTAGAAGATGGCGCTTTCCTCGTCGTCGATTCCGCGTCCTTTGCCTCATACACCACCAATTCCTACGGTCCCGCGGCCTCTCGGCTCATTCCCGGTGACTTCAGCGGCTTCCTTCTCGCCGTTGACCCAGACTTCGACCCAGAGGAGGGCATCACACGACCCGACGAGTCTCCAGGCTACAGCGGTCAGATGCGAATTCTCGGCAGTCTTGTGTGGAGTGATCTCTACTCCCTACTAACAGCGCAGACATCAGACCTCGAAGACCACTGGCCATTAGCAAGCGAGCACCCAAACATGGTATATGTGGGCCCAACAGTCCCATGGCAGAGATTTATCTGGCGGAAACACACCGAGATGCGCTGGAATATCCTTCGAGCGGTCATAGACCATGTAAAGCTCAACCCGGGAATTCCAGTAACGACGCAACCACCCCCAGCCCAAACTACATCTGCAACAATGTCCCCGACGGTAGCTGTATCTACAACCGCGCCAGTAACCCCTCCTGTACCCTCATCTACACCAGCCGCAGAACAGGATCCCATCAGCGACGCTTCTGTGCCCTCATCGACACCACCCGTCGAAGAGGCTCCCGTCAACGACCCCCTCCGCACATTTATGCTCGCCGAGTTTCAGCGCTACTTACGCCATCGGGGTCACCCGCGGCGGGCGGCCATGGTTGATGAACTGCTCCGTCTTCAACCAGGTGAGGAGCCGGATGCAGGGCGGCTGCGGCAGTTAGTGGACGATGAGAATCAGCGGCAGGAGCAGCGGATGCGAGATGGTCTGGGTGAGGATGAGGAGGCTTCGGAGGAGTATCAGCCGGACTGCCCATTGCAGTAATCAGGGCTGAGTTTGTTTAATTGTGAATATTTCCCATAATGGGATAAAATGGATTAGCCCGCTAGCCGGTTTGGAAAGAAATTCATACATACAGATCCGACATGAAAAAAAAAACGAAATACTTCCCAGGGATTGCAGTCTACCTGGGAAGATCAAGCATCACTATCGGCGCTAGCGTCAAACCTCAAGGACACATCCTAAATCCTACCCCAAACTCCAGAACCAAACTCACTTAATTTCATTAGAACTCGCTCCGACGAGTTCGCTTGCGGGGACGGTCATCCGGGTCTGCAGCCTTATGCCAACCAACCTGGCACATGTTCCCGGTCAAATCCATTCCACAGCAAGGATAGAAAAACCCCTCTGGCCAAGCCAAACGATATTCATCATTGTCGACATCATATCCAGCGGCAACCTCAGCCTTGAAATACTCCTCGTCGACCACATCAGGCTCTTTTCATAGATTAGTTACATCTCCATCTGTGTCGTGTATTGACAAATGTGCTTTGGGGATATACGTACCAAGATGATATTTGCAGCTTGTCTCCGAATTTTGAGTGACCTCGAAATCCTCCAGACAGTAGATGCAGTTTTCGAAACGGGATGTCATCGGGACATTGGCCATGGACTCTTCCTTGGCAAGTAGGGCAGAAGTAACAGGAGAAATGAGAGAAACCGGGGCAGCTGGCCCAGATTTCACATCATCTTTCGCTGCTAGTAGCCATTTCGATGCGATTTTGCGGCCTTCTGGGCTGTGCTTGACAATATCCTGCAGGATACCCTCTAAGCGGTGGATAGATTGGTTTTTAATTGCTTCAAGTAGGAGTGGCAGGTTATCTAGTTCCTCGTTGGGTACAGGCATGTTGGCGGTTGCTGAATGATGTGCAAGTAATGCAAGGGAAAATGAGGGTGAAGTTGCCTGTTCAGCATGTTTATATGTGTTGGCGGTCTGTGGTACATCGCGTCGCGTCCTGGGGCTATAGAACAGACATAATTAAGCGATGAAGCGGTGGAGAGTGCGGTAAAAGTGATGCTAAAGTGGCAATCACCATATGTTTTCTTTGAGATACCGCCTTGCAACAGTACGAAAGAAACTGAACCCCATATACAGAAGCAGGCGCCTTAGGGAAAAGGCATATGTGCAGGGAACGAGCTCGTCTATTGGTTTTGTCACACTATATAATATCCACTAGCTTCAATATGTACACACACATGGATTATGAACTAATACTCAGATGCTAGTATAAACAGTACATCGTCAATTCAAGACAGAAAGACTCTGAGCCAGGAAATTCCAATCTGAAAAGTCGACAAAGTTCGGATCCCAACTATCAATATCGAAGCCTGCCTCAAGCCGACAATCCCCAGTCCCAGTCCCATCAGCACGAACAGGACGATTGTCGTGAACAATTTGCTGAGTCTGCTCAGCAGAATCATGTGCCTGGCGAATACACCGTGCCTTATTCCGCAACTGCACAATCATCGGCCACTTGGGTCCGGGGTCCGGCCAAGAGGAGTCCTCAGTCAGATCGAACTGCATATCGATAGCGTGCCAAGCTCGGTCGGCATGTGGACCGGTGGGATAAACACACAGAACCCAGAGAATGTAGGTGAGGAGGTGGTATTGGGTGAAAGTCATCATCACCCAGCGGAAGCCGCGGAGTAATTCGTTGCTGTGCATCTCGAGGCCAATCTCCACGCCAATGCAAGCTTGTGCTAGCGTCTCTTGGACAAAAGTGTAGTTTAGCGAGCAGCCCGCTGGTCCCCGTGACTGTTTCTGTCGAATGCACACTTCGGTCTTTATGAGAAGTAGTTTTCCGAGCAGGAAGCCGAAGCGCTGGATCGGGATGTCTGGGTCGCAGTGTTGCAGGTATTTATCCTCTATTGAGCCTTTAAACTCGGCAATGAGTCGCTCTGGATCGACTGCCCCCACTAGGCTTCGATGTAGAACAGGCGTCTCCCTGTTTATTTCGATTACGATTAGAGAGAATGTCAACTCAGTCCATCGATTCTGCGATACGGCTGGGGCGATGTTCGTGTCTGATAAGCTTTGGTCGTCGATATTCAGCGGGAGTTCGGTGTCGCCGTAGTCGTTTTCCGGGACGCTAAGCCCATGGTCTTCTGCTACTCGATTATCGGCCGATTGGATATGTCCCCAGGTTCGTCGACGTAGCTCGCATTCCAATTGTGGGAGTTTGAAGTTTTTTCCGTCTCGTTGGAGGCCGATTGATTGTGCGGCTCGAATGGTTACGCCGTGTAAAGTCCAGCCAGACCGGCCGCTGTTGCTAAATCGAAAGCATGCCTAGAAACCGAAGATATTTTAGTGATACAAAGCACACGAAGGGCTAAGGGCAGTTAACGAAACATTCTCTCACCTGATATATTACCATCGCTTGCAGCGAAATAAGGGTTGGAGCATCCAAAAACTCGCAGTGATACAAAGACAATTCCATCCCCTGTTGATATCGGCGCAGGTTGGCATGCAGAACTTCATTATGAGTATCATCCGAAATCAACGCTGTTGTAGCGGCAAAACAAATAGCAAAGACCAGAGCACGTAGGTCAGCACGCACACTCTCGGGTCGGTTAATGGCAGCAAAGATGTGCGATTGCGCAGTTGGAACGTGAATGACCTTTACCAAGGGCTCCACGCGGCTGAGGAACGTCTGCCAGAGAAAAACCCCCTCCCAACGACTTGGAAACAGCTCATCGGTGTCAATCTGAGCCGAGAGCGGGTTCTTGAAGAGGCCATCTGCCCTCAATGCCGGTGGTCGGCGCGGGCTAGTTGCATCGATCGGTGATCCAATTGCGGACTTTAGTTCCTGCTCTTTCTCCAGTACTCGCGAGAGGAAAGGCTCATTGATATACCGGCCGTCTTTGTCTAGGAACCCAAGATAGGCGTGACGGTCCGCTGTAGCTGGGTGGTTTGATGGTGGCCTGTAGTCGGATCGGCCACTCTGCATCGGTGAGATTGTACTTGGGCCTTGGTTTTGACTGTTCAAGCTAGTCGGTCCTTCGTTGACCATCGTCATGATGAACTGTTCAAGCTGCTCTAACCGTGCCGCAACCTCGGTCGTGCTCTTCTTCGAAGGTTGGCGCTTCACTCGGCTCGGACCTGGATACTGGCAGGCTACCTTCTGTCGCATGCATTTGCTGCATGGTGTGCCCTTGTCGCACTTGATCTTGTGCTCGTGGCAGCGTAAGCATGAGCGCTCTACATTATACCGGCGTTGGTGATTCATGGTCCTGTATTGGGCGCAGCTACAGGGAAGCCAGCGCAAATTGAAGGAGGGTTTGGAAATAAGATTGAGGAGAATTTCTTTTGTCGGATCCTCAGCTTCTTCAATATGTTAGCGATCAAGTCTCGGTGACGCAAGTTCGGTGTTCGGTCATTCGCGAATTGCCGACGGTCCGATATTTGTGGGGGCGAAACCTTAACTAGTAACTGGCAATTGTTCATCAGGAGAACTCCTGTCCTAAGTTAAATAATTAAATAATTTATGATGTGAATAAAATAGCCTCCAGATCCTTATTATCATCAATCTTGTCCACTTTTTGTTCACATGTTGTCCTCTGAGTTGAAGTATCCCGCCTTCATAGGTTGGGCAAGTAACAAAACACACGCACCAATACGCGTAGACATTGGTCCACCGAGTACAATCCTGAAAACGATGCTAAATACAGATAACGCTAATAAAACAGCCTCTGCGCCATTTTCAGAAGCATTAAACACCAATGTCCCAAAGGAAACAAAGAAAAAAGCCAAGTAGTAAAATCATGAAATAAGAAGATCGCGGACACTCATGCCCTTCCTTCTTTGAATCTCAGGAGGCACAGTTGGACTATCTTCCACAGACTGTGCCAGTGTCGTACTCCCAGGAAAGTTCTCGCTGATTGAATCGGCAGTCCCTCTCCGATCCTGAGTTAACATGAGCAAGGCAGCTGAAGCCTCGTGATCAACGCCCTGGAACTCAACCATCTTTTCGCTGGATGCCCAGATTGGGCCCAGTGCCGGACTAGGAAGGATAGATGAAGCATCCTGTGGGATATGGCCTGAGGGAACTTGGGTGCGTGGAGAGAAAGACGGGGATGTATCAGGAAATTCTGTGGGAGCAGCGTAGAGCTCCGGTGATGCAGAGGTGGAATACGAATAAGTAGAAGAACGTTCCCTTTCCATTTTCATGGACTCGCCTGTCTCTGCGATGAACTCGGGGGATGTTGGTGAGGGTGGTGCAGCAGGGTTTTGCGTTGATCCTCCAGTCTTCATGTCACGGATGCATTTCTCTAGGTAATTGACATAGTCAATGCTTGCCTTGTCGGGATAGTTAGTATATTGTAGATTCCCGAAAGAGATGTGACTGGTGTACCTGAAGAATGGCCAGCTTATGCATTTCCTGCCCGGTGCATGCCGGGATCATATCCTTCAACGTTCCGAACTCCTCGTTCATCTTGGACCGTCTTCGACGCTCAATTAGACTGTGTGCGGTTTTGCGGGCAATCTTGCGTCCGGCAGCACTAGTGGCACTTGGCTGTTTTCTTTTAGAGTTCGATGTGGGGTTCGGCATTGCGTCTTCTGAACTCTGTGAACCCTTGCCATTTTCCCTTGTCTTAGGGGTTTTGGAAGGTGACTTTGGTTTCATCTGGATGATCTTGCGAGTTCTAGTTGGTGGCGGAGGCAAATCAAAATCCTCGAGTGGGCGTTTAATAGATGTACCCGACCGCGCGGTGTGACTTGTACGGCGGCCAGAGAGTTCTGGGGATGTCGGGGATGCTGGGATGTAGGAAGGGTCTGATCGGGAAGACCTCCGACTGCCAGTGCTCAATGCGGCGGGAGGTAATGTGAAGGCATCCCCGTCGGGCTTGTCTTTGATGATGAAGCCACCCGACATGGCTGGGGTTGGAAGTCGTGACATTATGAAAATTGGAGAGGGGGAAGTTGCAAATAGTAGAGTTGTACAGCAAGGGGTTGCAGACTATATAACCGTGAACGTCGTCCAGGGCTTCCCAGGTTATAGATAGTGTCGCGTGCTTCCAAACGTTGTGCCCACGAGCTACAATGGACGACGCTAATTGGTCGAAGCGGAGACTCGTGCCTCAGGGAACAACGGACATTTGCTGGAGTATCAAGTGGGGCCTGGAGAGCTTATCGGTAGGTACTAAGTACTTAATTTACAGTCGGAAAAGGGGCTTATTCCATTGTACTTGGTACTCATTACATCAATTGAGGTAGCTCAGCACGTGCATCAATTGGAGGACAGTCTTGCTCTCGATAATTACACGGACTCACCTGGGCACCTTTATGCTTCGAGAGCATGTGCAATTTTTGCGACAGTAACGTTCATATCTTTCCTATTGGCTACGAAAGTCCTAAGTTTGTTTCAAGCCACGGTTACAACTTGAGAGTCTTCCTTTAGGGCATTCATCTCCTGAGTCCTACCTACTCCGTACACTCCTCGGGTACCCGCTTCCTCTCGAATCATCCCTATATGGCACGTGCTTCCTCTCTGGGGACCGCTTTGTCATAGTCAAACAAATTGTCCACGGGTGGATCCAATGCTGGCAAACTGGTTCGAGGATCTTATGTCATTGAGCTCGGATTCGAATGTTTCAACGTTTACGGGCGACTAAGTATGCCACCCTTGACTTAATTATTATTGGTTTATACTGCCTGTCCGCTTTCGCCACCGCCTTCTCGAAGCACATACTAGTTAATTAATTTCTCTCATTTCCACACTGTGTAATAATTATTCTCCATTTGTATACTTTATACCCTCTCTCACTATGCCAGCCGGGCGCCCTACCATTGATCTTGAACCCTATAAAGATGAAATCACTACTCTTTTCCAGGGCAGTACATCATTTAATTCTATATACGACACTTTACGTGCTGCGTATAGCCTTAATTTATATACCGTACAATAAGGCGACGCATTGAAACATAGGGAATTGAGCGGATCTCCCAACTATATTCCATAAATTACGCCCTCTATTCACGATTAAAGACCTTGATCTTCTAAATTGGCCTTTCCGATAAGTAAATTACTACTACTCTTCAGACGGAAGGCTTCAATATTACTACCAAGCCCTAAATTTATACAAGATATGGGTTTTTTGGACCCATATGGGGCCTAGAAGTACCCTTACCTATTAGCACCCTCCGGTCGACCTTTAAGATTACGAAACTCTATAATAGCATAGAGAATATCACGTTTACTTTGAGGGTCTTTTAGGTAGAAAAGTTCTATATTACGATAGTAGACCGAGTCCGGAAGGTCCTTTGATAATATATACTTTAGAAGATCGCTTTTAAACGTAAGAGCCCGTTTCTGTTTGGCTAGGGATAAGTAGTCGGGTACGGAGGTATTTTATAGAAGTATAATACCGGGGCGACTCCCGGTAATAGTAGATTATAGCTGTACTATAGCGAATTGGACGATCATACTTCTATGACGAAAAAACTTCGAATGGACCTAGTGATACCGGTAGAGTACACAGAAGATATCTATATCTAAAGTGTTTTGTCCTTCGTTCGTCGGGGGATTTTGCGCTCGGCCGGGAAAGGACCCTCTAGAAACTATGTCACTATTAGCCTAACCTCCTCTAGTATAACTAGAAGGAATGCTCGTACTCGTCGTATCTGTTTATAGGCGTCTTTATTAACACGGCGACGGGCAAATAGCTCGAAATACTAACAAAGTCGGCGCTAGTACTTATTATAAGACTACAGCCTTTTCTCTCGCGATATTTTGAACATCCAATCGAAAAAGTTTATATAGATCGCATAGTCCTCCAGAAGAAGGTGGTCCACGTAGTCCTCGTTCGACTGAATGCAAAACCTATACTTACGAGTTATTTCCTACACACGATGCCTTGTTCTAAGAATTTCCCCACTTACTTTCGCTAGTAGCGTTCGACGACGGCAATACCTAGTAAAGTCCTCGGTTTGAAGTTTGGAGGTAGCCATCCAAGACTACGGAAATGTTCTAGTCTGGTTCGAGTTTCCTCGCAAAGAATGGGGTCGGTCTAGTATTGGTGTTCATTACCCTGAGCCGACTGAATAAGCACAGGTGCTATAGTGAATAGCCAGGATAAATGAGCAAGGTTGGAATCTCCAAACACGGGCAACAAGGTTGTCAAGGTCGACTTGGGGAGTGGGGGTTGGGGATGAGGAGAGAACTGGGAGAATATGAGAGAGGGAGGAGAAGAGGCATCTTACAGGCGCCCGGCCAGGCAAGACGAAAAGCGAGGGCTCCTAGGCGGGACTGCAAAAGGGAGCCATTTTCGGCGTCGTTTTGGTGGCAGGTGGAATCCAAGGGAATGACTGTTGAACGGGCGCCAAACATCACGGCCGGAAGATGATGACTAACGGCGCTAGGTGGGTGCAAAATAGTGATGGTACTGGACGGTGGGCGGTGAAGCGCCCGCTCGCCCTCCAAAGTTACGGGTGAAAAGGCGGCCGTTTCTGACGCCAAAAGTGGTCATTTTCGGCGTCCTTTTCACAGGTCCTCATATTCTAGTTTTAAAATCAGGCATCCGCATTGTGTCGGAGTATGAAGACCGGCATACCGGAGGATTCATTAATCCTACATGTTTTGTAATTAATGTTATGTAATCAAGGCTCCATAACTAACTATAAATTGCCAGCGGAGCCGATACAGAAATACAGAGACTTGAACTCCATTGATTGGACCCCTTAGTTTTACGATACGACTTTAACCAACACATTGGAAAACCAAACTACTGCTGGCAATATGAACCAATAATAATTAAGTCAAAGATGGCATACTTAGTCGCCCGTAAACGTTTAGAGACATGACCCCGACATTTCAATTTGATCTGGGGTGGTTACAGCTCTTGTTCCAAAATTTCCTGCACCATCGTCGTTGAACTGCAATAACTAACTACGTAGTTGTTCTAAGACCACTTACTCCCAACAAAACCAACCCATCATCCTTTCTATTTTTAGTGTTTTGGCCTCCATATACGAGTGAATTTGGTGACGCTTATGGCTAAATAATTTTCAAGACACGAGAAAATGCAATAAAGACACTTAATTCACTTTTATGTATAGAAAACACGATCCTTCATTCATGTCACATGGTCCATAACACTTAACAGTCTCTTTTGTACAAATCTTTTCCGTATCCAATTCTATTTACTTGTAGAAATTCTCAGGGTGGCACTTCTCCGTGCATTGCAAGTAAATTGACCAGCTAGAGACAGTATGTTAGCCCAATTCACGAAGAAAGAAAAGAAAGAAAAATAATGTCCGAAGACAAGACAGGAAACTCACCAAAACTTATCATCGTCCGGTACAGCAATGGAGCAAGTCTGAGACTGCAACGAGCATAACTCATGACAGTGGTTGGCATTAACGCGATTCATGTGAGATGATCCCGTCGACAGGGGAGCTTTGCCCCGTGTACCCGTTGTAGTAGCATTGTGAGAACTAGTTGCATTGGTAGGGACACGGACAGAGATGCGGGCACCGTGGTACGCCCCGGAGAGATGGGGCATTGCAGCGGCGGTGCTGGTCAGGGCAGCCACGCAGACAGTGAATAGGGTTGTGAGCTGCATGTTGTAAAGTGCGGTGAATGATATGAAGAATAAGAACAAGTTCAGGAAGGCGGATGGTCCTTGAGAATTGATTTGATGCTGAGATTCAAGGTAAGATCAGTTGCTATGAGGGTATCATCGCTGGCCGACCCGTCTTATATAGAAACGGCTTGACGGCTTCGATGATCTGGGGGCTGGCTGTCAATCCCTGAGCCGCCTGGGGAAAGCCTCCTGGATTGTGCATTGTTGCATATCGGCAAATCTGATAGGACTATAACAGTAAGTGCCACGGTCGATCCCAAGGTTATGACATTCCACATTCCTGTGCAATCTGGAGACCCCCGCCTCACCTCACAATTTGATAATTGACTTCATGTGTTAAAAAAGGTCGAATCCTCTGATGTTCTAGCCGTTTTGCTGTTCTAGGTTTGGTGGTGCATTGCACTTATATCTGCATGGGTGGTGCGATAGGGCATGTTTTGCGCGCCTTGGTATATAGTTCATGTCAACACCTCGTATAGTCCGTACATTCCAGTGGGTGGCGATCTCCTGGTATTAACCCAATCATGCTCCGAGGGAGAAAATAGAAGAGAAACTTGGCGTCACGCGTGACTTCATCCGGCGTTATGGTCGGATATGACAGGAGTAAGTACAGACCAACGCCCACGGATGGCATTTTTAAGAGCTATTTTGGGGAATTACTAGCTACTTCTGGTAGGTTAGTAACAGCTAAAGTAGGAGTTGATATAGGACACGAATCAACTGGGATGTCTTGGCCCATTCGATGTCGGCTCTAAAATTTCCAAACAAAGTACACCTAGATCTTTCACCAAGTCGCTAGCTACTTCATTAACCCATAACTCGCTAGCACTTACGTACCCAAATTTAGGTCGGCTACGGCAAATAATGGTCGAGATTGCTTGGGGAATATTCTCGGTCTAAATAGAGAAAGCATATTTAAATTTCTATAGAAATCAACAGCTATATGCGCCTATACCTACCAAATGTGCTCCCCTTTGTCTATCAAACGGATATCACTTGAAGAGTCTCTCAATGATGACATTGCCAAAGTTTTCCTCCCCAGGCGACCCATCCATCCGCCAGATGCGATTGCCAGCACGGCCGCTCAGCCAGAGACCATGGTCATTAGAGCTCTCCTCCTCACCTTCAATGCGGTGACGGTTGCGGCGGTCGACAACGCACATACCGCGAGTCCATTGGCCCAGGGTGTCGATTCGGATATCCTCAGGCGAATTTGCCGAGTAAACCCACTTTGGGTCATCTGATGTCAAAGCATACCAGACGCACACAGGGTCGTGCAGACTCAGCAGAGCATCATCACCAACATGTCCAGGGTGCAGGCGCTCCAAGGTTCTGAAGGTGTGTCCCATAAAGGCATCCACCCACTCTGCGAGCGGGGAGCCAGCAGCCAGAAGAGGTGTGATGGCCTCCCGGAACTGCCCGCGTGATAGATTGTGGCGGAGGGTGATATCCAGCGGGAAAAGACGCAGAGTCAACTGCCGGCTGAGGTTTTTGGGGTACGGTGGGAGTTTGTCGCTCTTTGTGGGTGGAACTGTTGTGTGCGGGTTGGGCGAAGTGAGTGCGAAAATACGCGCGGCCGCCACTGCATCTGCGTAGGCGTTGAACTCGCCCATTGGTGTCACCTATTAACAAAATCAGCCAATCTGTCTCGATATTTCTTATGTTTGGAATAGGCTTGTCTCACATTTCCTGGCTCGTTGACAGCACCCCCCATGACGACCACCTCTTTCACGCGGAGGAATGTCTCTGGGTCTTCTGCTGCAGCCAAAGCCAGATTAGTGAGCGGGCCCACTGCTACCAGAGTCACTGAATCTGGTTCATTATCACGGAGCGCGCGGAGAATCTCCTTATATGCCGGAAGCTTGGATGGAGTGAATGCGTGGCCGTCGGAACCTGAGCAATCCTCAACAGGCTTGATTCCCTCGCCCTCCAGCTCTTTAGCGAAGAGGTGTACCCATGCCTTATCAGCGGTGAGATGTGGGTGCTATTTAGAAGTCAGTATGTATTATTTGTTTCTAGGCCATAACAAAAGCCCGGTTTCATATGGGGCTTCACTTACCGTTGCGTGAATACCACCAAGTCCGTCGATTCCATCTGCGAGGATATCAGTCAACGACATCTATAGTATGGTAGAGCAATACATACGGAAGTAATCAGCAAGCATTTTCTGGTCTTCAAGGGGGTCCTCTGCACCGACAGCTAATATAGGACGGGAAGCTTTCAAGCTCCCAAAGCCTTCAGGCCGGCCGTTCTCACGACGCCACTGCATCTCCCGCTCGAGGATGTGGAACATTGACACTGCATTGCGGAGACAGCTGGATATGTGGTCAGATAATGTACTTTTCGAGATAAAAGGATCTCTTACTTCTCCACCTCGATGTTACCGAATGTCAATGAGATGAGGAGAACTTCTACCTCCTCTGGGGTGGCGGATAGAGCCAGCAAAAGAGCGAGGACATCGTCAATGCCCTGTGCTATGGTCAATACCGAAGCTATAGCAATGGAATTTGAAGGACCATACCGGATCAGTGTCAATGATAATTTTCTTTCCCATGGTGAATGTTGTTGACCTTCAAATGTTGGTGAATGACAGAAGTGGGAGCTTATCAACGTTATCGGCTGCGGGGGTTTGTTTCGTCTGGCTATTTACCCCTCGTGGGCAACTCATACAACACTTTCAACGGTTATATTAGAGACTCCACTGTTATTAAAATAATATCCAAGCTGTATTCCGATTCTAAGCGATGGGGGTCATGATATATATACAGACTGAAGAAAAATATACTAATCCCGGCTTAGGACTGCAATCCCGGTGACCGACGGCCCCCGGACTGGCAACCCAACCCTCTGTTATCAATCCGAGCCTCACTGTGCCCAACCAGATGGGAGATTGAACCCCGGGAGATTTTTCCATTATTTAGTAACAGTATACTGCCTGTTCACTGATATCTACTATGTGGGGCACTTTTGGAGGGATGAAAGTGATCAGGCACTTGGGATGGTTACTGGAACATGCACTTTGAGCCAGTTATCCATAACCAATGTTGCAGGATAGGTGGGATCGCCAAGCCGTAGTAGCATTTGCATATGGCCCTCGAAACTTTCGCCCTCGAACACGTGGAAAGCAACATCGGTACCTGCAGCTTCTAGTGCCACGGATAGCTCGACAGCCTGGCGGATGTCGCCTTGCCTGTGGGCTTGAAGGAGCAGAAAAGCGCCTGCGTTCGGCGCGCGGGCATGGTAAGTAGGTGACACATCTTTCAACCGTTTCGGATCAGTGCCGAGCCCTCTGATTGTGCTCTCCGCTACCGGCCCCGGACTATCGGTGATCTCCGCCAATGCGTTGTAATTTGAGCCGTCGAGAGAGATAACCGCCCGCACGATATGGATACCGATCCCTGCCTTCTCGAGGTATCTTTCGTCAGTCCCTAGTAGCGTGACAACGTGTGCACCAGAACTGTGTCCCATAAGAATGATTCGTTGGGAATCAAAGCCTAGTGTGGCCGCATTTCTGACCAGGTAAGCCAACGAGTCGGCCACCTCCTGCACCTGCTCTTCCACCGTCACAGATGGGATGAGTGTGTAGTTGACAGTGGCGAATGCATAGCCTTGGCCAGTCAAATGAGTAACTTTGGCCGATCCAATCGAGTCCAAATAGGTCCCTGATCGCCAACTGCCCCCGTGGATAAAGAGGACGATCGGAGCATTGGGGGGGTTTGGTTTCCAATAGCGGAGATACTGAGCGTCCCTATTTCCATATGTCATATCCACGCCTCCGGTTGGCTGGTCAGTGTTCATTGCTAAAAGGAGCTCCTCTACCCTAGTCCCCGTGATATCATCTGTCGTTCTTTGAAAGATTCTCAGACCAGTGATCTCTTTCCCTCGAGCTGCTATAGCAATGGGAGTAAGGTCAGATGCGATTGGCGGCTCAACCTCGGCACCTTTGGCCGATGCACTAGGTGTGAGCTCTGTGTTTTGATGCATGGTTACCGTTTTTGTTGCCTCTAGGGAATCTTATTGTGACTTCGACAATGGTTTTGAAAGGCACAGCAAGGTAGTGGGAAGTTAAGATTTTAGAAGGATTGTCGTGTTATAATAGTTCAAGGCAAAACGTTCGAGCTATTTAACGAAGATCTATTGGGCGGGGAACCCTGTTACCCTGCGAGCGCGGCCCCGAGGGAGCCTGGGATCTTGAGGCAAACGTATGCAATTTCGGGACTAGATGTCGTTCGAATATGCCCCGCTTCATATATTTCTGCGATATTGCTCGCTGTTTCTGATTTATCAGCAACCCTTCCATTCACATACCAATCAAGAGGCTTTGGAAATGGCTTTGAATAGATCAGAGGTGGACATGTTCACTTGTTCAATTCAATTTCATACATATGTACATTCTTAGCTTTTACCTTTATAGATTTTTATATTTACATAACTCAACCTATATAATTGGATTATTTCGGATATATTAATTATGACAATCGAAACCAATAGAAGGACTATTAGCAGTAGTCACAATGGCTCCAGGGCTTCATGGATCTTAGTAGTCAGTCAGTCAAAGGAATCGTATTGCCTGGCCAGTCTTGGAAAAATAGCGGAACAGGAGGCAAAAGGGAAGAATATAAGGAGTACGGAATAGCCAATGGGACACAAAAGAGTAAGAAACTAGTCTGATGTCGAAGACTTAGTCAGATTGCATTTTAAGGAGTGCATGACCAGCGAACCAATCCCAGCCTTTCTTTCAAGGTGCCGCTGCATAATGCAGGTCTTAGACTCATTGACCAGGATTCGACAGGCTTCACAGGCATCAAATGCATGACTTGGATCACCAATTGGACCGGGTTGTCTGTTATTAGTAACTCATTTCCTCGTGGGTGTGAGGGCTACTGTAAGGGGTAAAAGAACATTTGATGAGAGATTGCCGGATCGACAATCTCCAAGCTTCCCGGCTCCCGGAAAAGTCGATTAATCAAATATTAAACAAATTCTCAGGAGGTCTACCCAGAACGCGCTAGTAAGATATAAATCGGTTTAGAACGTAGAAAGCGGAGAGAAGAGAGACAGGCGGAGACGTGGCCTGTTCGCTCAGTGAAAGTCATGTCATCTCTTGGAGCTATTGAGTTAACTAGCTTGAATATTACATACATTACATATGTAGTACACATCCATTTATAGCCTGGGTAGAGCACTGTTCCCCAGGTACTCCGTACGTTGAATACAAAACATTTGAATATATAAATATATGATGACAGCTTGCAGTACGGCAATGCTCAAATCTCCATACTCCGTATGAGCATCACATTCTTCAGTCCCCGAGCACCAGTGTACGGTACAGTAGAAAATAAAGTCAACCTTGAGATGATATAGGAAGTCTACAATAATTTAAGACATAAAATAAAATAAAAAGACGCCAAGTACGGAGTAGACAAGGGACAGAATATGTGCAATTCCAAAGCCAAGAGCTTGGTAACTTACCATTACCGTCACGGTACGAGTGGATCTGCCACGGTTGCCCTTTCCTCTACTCCTCGCCTTTCCTCCTTTCTCATCCTCTACTCTCTTCAACTTCTTCTCTTGTTTATCCTACCTTCCTCTTGCGCCATTGCGCTATTCCTATCACTCCTATCCGCGGCTTTATTACCCCGCGCATCCTCTCCGCACTCCGGTCAATTGACCGACGTGGAGTCTCGTCTTGAAGACCTTCCCTTCGGATAAAGCTTCTGTAGCTGAGCGCAATTGTCTCGGCTTTCAGTGCGCGTGTCAATTTCAAAGTGCGCGTGCGGAATTATCCTACCCTCTCATCCGGCAACTTTGATTCTACCTCCCCTCTCAATCAACACCCATCCTCCGCCTACATAGGTTTCAATCGGACAGTAAGTTCCATGCTAACAACCACTATGGCAACGTTGATGGTACTGACTTATGAGTGCACAGCTCTATGACCATGAATCCCTACATTAGCTGGGCAATCTTGCTCGTCGTGGCAGGTGGCCTCGGCTGGTACTACACCAATGGCACAACCCCCAAGGCCAACGTGATTCGAGCTGCCGTGGAGAAAACCGAGGCCACTGTAGCACCCAAGAAGTCAAAGCGCAAGTCTAAGCCTGCTCCCGAGCCGGTTGCTGCCAAGAAATCCGAGGTGCAGACCGTCGTCTCGCCCCCCACCACCGAGGACGAGAAGCCAGATGAGGAAATCGACCGCAAGGAGATGGCCCGCCGTATGGCCGGCCTCAAGACCAACGCCCCTGCTCAGCCCGCTCCCGCCAAGCCCGCTCCCACCAAGAGTCAGAAGAAGAACAAGAAGAAGGCTGCGCAGCTTGAGACCAGCGACACCCGTGCTTCCTCGACCACTGGCGCTGAGGCTGATGACGATCTGTCTCCCGCCGCGTCCCCCGCGGTGAACGCCACTGTCTCCTCGGCCGGATATGTTTCCGACATGCTGGAGGCCCCCGCCCCCGGTGCATCTGTGCTCCGCGTTACTGGCAATGTTGAGAACCAGCCTAAGAAGCAGAAGGTCCAGACTTTCAAGGAGGTGGAGACGAAGAAGCAGCGCCAGCAGCGTCTCAAGAACGAGGCCCGCAAGCAGCAGGTTCAGGAGGCTGAGATGGAGCGCAAGAAGCTGCTTGAGAAGCAGTTGCACACCGCTCGCGAGTCTGAGCGCCGCGAGGCGGCCCGATCAACCGCACCCGCTGCCAACGCTTGGCAGACCAAGGAGAATACTGCGCCGGTGAAGACGAATGTGGTCAATGGCGGATCCCGCCCTGCCCCCGCCTCTCACGGTCTCCTGGACACATTCGAGTCCCCTGCTGCCCCTACCCCTACTAAGTGGGCTCAGAACCTTCCCTCGGAGGAGGAGCAGATACGCCTCTTGGGAGCTGCCAACGGCGATGACGAATGGACCACCGTTTCCAAGAAGCAGCCTAAGAAGAAGGGTGGCAAGTCTGACGAGAGTGTCAGCGAGACCAGTGCCTCGGAGAACCAGTCTACTCCTGTCGCTCCTGCCCCCATTGAGCCTCGTGTGACCGTGACCCCAACCTACCTCCCCGATATCTTGCGCTCGCGTGGGAAGGGTCACCCACTGGACTCTGATTGGGCCGCTTGAGCATTTTCCTCTGCCATGAAGTCTTTCACTCATATTCTCTCTTCATCTTGAAATGTATTTATTACCCTTTTTTTGTTTTTGTTTTTGTTTTTTTCTTCTTTTTTTTGGCGTTCTGGGGGTGTCACATCATTCGAGCACTCTCCCTCCCCTCAACAATCGGGGCCTGGGAGATTGCCACAACGCATTAGGAGCGGAATTGGTAGATTCCCCTTGCAAGTTGTGCAAGGAGGAAGAACTGCACTGCGGAAACAAAAGCAGAATTGCGGGAATGGATCTGACGCCGTGTTTGTGGAACTTTCTTTTTTTTTTCTTTGTTAGTCTACCTAGCAAAATCTGTATTGCAATGAAATCATAACCAATGCTTGATCTAAAACAAAATAAAGGGCAAGAATGTAAAGCTTTTCTAACAATGTTAGTATATAGATCATCATAGAGAGTCTTGTGTCGTCACTATTCCAAAAGCGGTTTAGCGGCCAGTTCCGGTTATCGTGGCCTGAAGGTGCTATACAACTCCTTGGTATTTGCTCCTGTCTTAGACTTCTTCTTCCCCAACCTGTGGGAACTCAACTCCAATTTCTTTTTCTTCTCCTTCTTCTCACTCTCTTTTTGTTTCATTCTTCCGCCATGGCCCAAATTCGTGGCACTGCGGGCTACAACCTCGGCCACCAGAACCCATTTGGCGGGCCCGGTAGCGCAGATGCCACCAGCGACCCAAGTCCGCTGGACGCAATTCGCGAGCAGACAAGCAAGATTGAGGACTGGTTGGACACCTTGGCCGATCCAGTGAAGCCGTATGTTTCATTTCACTCTTTGTTTTTGGTCTTCTTTTTCTACCCGTGTGGTGGGCCGAGTCGCGAGAGAGCTCAAAACAAGGGATTCGAGGCATGCACTGACACCCTGTTCTTTCGCTCTCTAGCTACCTCCCCGCTGTCGGCCGATTCCTGATCGTAGTGACCTTCATCGAAGACTCGCTGCGCATCCTCACACAATGGAACGATCAGCTCCTCTACCTCCGTGATTTCCGCAAGAGTAAGATAATGCCCTTGCTCCCGGACCCTGACCGGCGCGACCTAGGGTCCATGGTCCCACATTACCTCGATCATTGTCTAACGCGCTTGTTGTGTGCTCACTTTAGTTCCCTGGGGAATCACGCACACCTTCCTTATCGTTAATGTCATTGCTATGGCCGTTTGTTCGACTCTGGTCATCGCCCGCAAACGCACTGAGTTCGCCGTCGCAGGATTGCTCGGCGTCGTCATTACACAGGGTCTTGGATACGGTCTCATCTTCGACTTGAACTTCTTCCTTCGCAATCTGAGTGTTGTGGGTGGTTTGCTTATGGTCCTGTCCGATTCGTGGGTGCGCAAGAAGTTCGTCCCCGCCGGTCTGCCCCAGCTTGATGAGAAGGACCGCAAGATGTACGTCCAGTTCGCTGGTCGTGTGTTGCTGATCTTCCTCTTTGTCGGATTCGTTTTCTCCGGCGAGTGGAGCTTCTGGCGCATTCTGGTCAGCTTGTTCGGTCTTGTCGCTTGCGTCATGGTCATTGTTGGCTTCAAGGCCAAGTGGAGCGCTATCATTCTTGTGGTCCTGCTGAGTCTGTTCAACGTGTTTGTGAACAACTTCTGGACGGTACGTTTTCTGGGCAATTGGTTGTATGTTTGGTTACTGATAATTCCGTCTAGCTGCATGCCCACCACCCCCAGAAGGACTTCGCCAAGTACGACTTCTTCCAAATCTTGTCGATTGTGTATGTTCCTTCTCCCCACTAGTCAAATATGTACGACGCTAATAAATTCTACAGTGGTGGTTTGGTCCTACTCGTCAACATGGGCCCCGGCCAATTGAGCATGGACGAGAAGAAGAAGGTCTACTAGAGATCGAAAGGCGATTCTCCTTCTCTCTATATATCTCCCGACATCTGCATTTATCTAGCAAACACAACGAAGTGGGAAAGAAATTAACAAAGGACGGCCTAGCTGGTGCTCCGCGGGCTCTGAGCATTTGAATACGGGCCCCCTTAGACCCTTGGCTGTTTTACAGAGGCTATGCGTGGCCGGGTTGGGCGTTGTTTGCATTTGGGATCATTTTAAAACGCCGAGGAGATCCAACGATCTACTCTCTCTTGCGTCTTAGTTTTGAGCTGTTCTACTTGGAACTCTTTTGTGTCCTGGTCTCTTGTTTATCAAGATCAAAAACACATGTTCTCTGCATACGAAGTTTTTGATGTGCATTTGAATTGCATCTATCACGAAGACAAGTTGAATCGAAAATTTAACGCTGAAGGCAACGCATATCTGCATGATTATTGGCCTCGGCCATACAATAATCGTAGCGTACGTATAATGGCTGTGTCTAACGAGACGGCACCTAGAAGGACTGAGCCCAGCTCGAACCCCTCTATATATCCTTCTTTTATATACTGCTGGGTAGGAGATCTATGATGTATCAAAGATATGTTGCGTGGATTAAGTTTTATAATATATACGGTCAGTGTTTGAATATAACATCATGGCCCAGATCTAGATGAAAGACATCAGCTTCCGGATGACTTGTCTAAGGACACTTAAGTTGGAAAAAACTTTGCAATATATTTTGCATTATATAGTTTATCTAGCCTGATTCAATGTCTAAAAAAAAGAAAAACATGCATTGGCCGAACGCTATGTACTGGTAACCCAAACAGAGGGAGTGATTATGGTACAAGGAAGAGATAATATATAGTATTGAAGGAAAGACGAAGAATAGAAAAGAGAAATCTGCAGGGCCACAAAGTGCCGAGGGAAACAATAAGAGAGAAAAGGAAAAGGATTGTAAAATGATAGGAAGGAGCGCTGTCATGGTAAACTCGCATGTTCTCTTGTCGTTGTGATGAAGTGACAGAGGAATCGTTTTCAGGATTTAAGGCGGTTCGCTTTTATGCACCGGACCAGCCAGGTACATTCCTATGTGGGATGCGAGGTCCCGACAGCGAGAGGGTGTTTCCTTCGAGAGATCAGGTATCACCCGGTAAACGTCGAAAAGGGGGGTCTCGGAGAACCCGGAGGAAATAAAACGCAAAAAAAGAGAAAATGCTGAATGGTCTTGATGCTTCAAACGCTGTATAGCAGAAACCCGGGAAAGCTGAATGGAAGGAAGATAGGGGGATTTTCAAGGATTCGAGGACGAGTGTTGTGGATTTTGTGTTCGAAAGGCTTTTAGATGTCCATGCTCCAACGCCATGGGCGGATGGGCTGTAATTGACCCAGGCCAATCTCATCGCGGTCGTCGTTGATCTCTAGGTGTAGCATATGGACCTGCTTGTTGTCCCGGTTCATTGTGGATAGAGTCTTCGAGATTTGTGGGCGGTAGAACTTATCAATGTCATCTGTGGCTTTGGATTGAGGACGGGATGCCGGAGTGTCGGGGTATTTCCATTCAAGACTCGGATCATCCGAGTTGGCGGTGGAGAACATGGAGTCGGTGCGAGAGTGTGATTCTGGGTCTGGACTATTCGAGTCGATACGAAGTCGGGTCAGCGATGGCCGAGGAGGTCGATGGTTCTGAGTGGTGTCATCGATAGCGCCGTCACTAGTCTCTTCGCTGATTCTTCCAGTGTCATTCTCCCTAGCCACGCTCTTAGGGGCTCGGGATGCGGTGCCAAATCCCCGGAAATTAAAATTATCACTAGTCGGTGAAGTGACGGAACTGACGTCTGCTTTACCGGCCATCACTCGGGCACTTGGTGGTGGCTGGAGCATCCATCTGGTTTCGGCGCGGCTACACGGTCCACTAACAATGGGCGGGTGGAGGTCGTTCACAGGCGGCACGCGGGGGATGTAGTACTTGGATGTTTCATTCGGGTCTGCACGACCACGTCCAGAGAATCCAATGGACGATCCGCGGACTTCTTGTTGTCCCCAAAGAGGCTCATCTTCCCGTTGGTACCGCATCGACTTCCACTTCTCGCCGAGTGGATGCATCAGGCCACCACTCTTGTCTTTCTTCGGTTGCGAGGTCTGGTCGGTATTCCAACTGTCCGTTCTTTGAATATTGCGGTGACCACCCCGACGGGCTGGGGGACCAGGGCCTAGGGAGATTTCTTCTCGCCAACCTACATTGGTGCTGAAAGGGGTTGGCTGTGCGAATGGACGGGGTTGGTCGGTGATGACTTCGTTGTTGCGTCGCTCCTTCTCCTTTTCTCGCTGGACCCGGGAAGCATCCTTTCTACGTTTGTGACGATCGAGATTTTCGGCGCAGGGGGTGCAAGTGGCATAGTAGAAGACCGCGGACTGGGCGCCCCGATAGAGCCACATGGCTGGCGCGGGGGGGGAGTGGGGAATATCGGTTTATTGGGGCTGGCTTGTGGCTAAGAGTTGTAAACCGTCGTTCACGACGGGCTATTTGCCCGGGAAAACTGTTGGAATTGACCCAGTATTCGTTCGTTGTGTTGTAGTGATACTATCGGACACATGAAGGGCTGAGCGGATAAGGGGGGGGGGAAACTGCGCAAAGGGGGATAAAAGAGGTAAATGTAGGAATTGGAGATCGCCCAGCGATCTGTAGGGCCAAGAGAGGGTAAAAAATAGTTGGGGGAGAGAAGTAAAAGGGAAGAAGTAAGATGAGATGGCAATTAGGGGAGGTTTGAGGGGGCGGTAGTTTCTGCCTATGTTTCGCCTTGAGTTTTTTGATTTTTTTGACTGTTTGCGGCCTAACCTGGGTATATACATATATGCAAAGGCAGGTTATATGAAAAAATTCATTGACCGACTTCTTTTCTCTAAATCTTCAAGCCTATTACCCTACATTGTACTCTGTACACCTCACATTGCCACATTAGCCTCCTAACTTGCTGCGCCAAGGCCCGACAGGGGGGATTATGAGACCATATTCGTCGTACAAAGTCATATTACAGATCTGCCCAGTTGATTGACAATGTCTGTAACATGACTGCCTAGTTCTCTATATCTGGTTCTCTTTGTCTTGGGATTATTTTTCTTTCTTTCTACAAGGGTACTCTGATACACTGTACGGAGTAGTCCTGGACACCGTTGTACGAGGTAGGCTTGGCATCTTGCCGCGTGGAGTCAAGAAGGAATGTGGCTGCAAACGGAAATTACTCCTTTTCTTAAAGAGAGAATGTAGAAATTAGAATGGTAATTCATGCCCCTATATCGAATCATACTGTTGATGTAAATTCACATTCCTCTAGAACATAGGGGCCCCGCCATCTCATACTTGGGAGAGGCAAGTAGCAGTAAAATCCAGCCCCTGTTGTAAATTCACCTGCCTAGCGCCGTCTGTGCTCTAGCCCCCGCAAAGCCATTCGAGGGGCAAGAATGCCGAGTTGATAGCAAATCCCAATGTGCAGCCCCTCCTATATGCTTTGACCATTGCATCATTGCACATCAGAGATGTCAAGAGAGCACATCATCGCCCGTGAGAGATCGCTCTAGGTTGGCAACGGAAAATAATCAAAACATGGCGCATCGACATTCAACACCCAGCGTATCGGCGCATCGTTGTAGGGCCAAGGGCCAAACCCACAACGGCGGATTCAATAGTAAAGGGTCACACGCAACGCTGGCAAACTCCAGAATTCATCGGCTTGCTGAATCATTGTATCGCATGCAAATGGTGTCCCCAAAACGCCCGAAAAATGACAATGGAAAATAGCACCGTGCAAACCCCGCTCATGCATTCTTCGTGTCTCGGATTACCTCGCCTTTAACCTTGGACCAGTCGATATCTCCGTCCATTTTTTCGTCTATTTCACCGCACACCACGACATTGTCACCGCGGATCAGGTACAGCCCATGCTCAATTTCGGTGGAGGGCTCGTCGTCATCTGGGGTGCGGATGATGCGTTCAACGGTATTAGCGAGGACAAGATTGGTTGTTTGGTCGGTTGACAGAAGATCGCCGATGAGTGTGCGGCCGTCAACTGTGAGGATGAGGACTTTTTCTGTTCGGTCGAGATTGGTCAGCACTAAGTCTATGAATTTAGGAGATGGCTTGTGTAAGCATTTCAGCTAACTGCAAAACTTACTATTGATGTAAAAGTGGAGAGACATGGTGGATGGTAGAGCGGCGGTTCAACAAGGTAAGGTGCAAGGGTATCTCAATTTTGCGGTTGATCGGGTACAGGTAGATGCACCTCGGAGTCGGGATCAAGCTATGTCTCGAGCTTGGTGGTGCTGCTATAACACTAGTCTTGGGGTAGCTCTATTGCTTTGCGTGAGCAGGAGAGAGTTCGTGGATCTTCGATCACTTCGGAGTTCGTCACTTCGCGCAAAAAGTGTTCGCCGAGGTAAAGAGCTGGATTGGTCGCGGTTGTTCGTGGCGCGGCAATGTTGACTTGTTGAGAATCTTAAAACTTGCTGAGGGAAAATCAAAGGTGTAGGAGCTCCGTTTAAAGTCTGAGGCCAATTGAATGTGAGGTGATGGCAATGGCGCGGAGCGGGTCTGCGCTGTTTGTCGAATATCAAGTGAAGATTGCGAGAATCCTCCTGGCTGATAACAATAAAGGCGAGTCAGTAATCTCGACTGATAGCGAAGGGATTGGTGGCAGCGCGTGTCTTGGTGCTTCATGGTTGTTTGTTTTCCACGATGAACGATTGACATCCCCGAGTTGATCACGTGCCGAAGCTTATGGGAGAGGTAGATACCACATCATTTTATACTGATTAATGGAAGGAGATGAACAAGATTTATAAACTGGAAAACATGCCCAGGTGGGTTTTGTTGTACAAACTTCGCTACAGTGACAATAAGCTACATAGATGACTCTAGTGTAAAAGGATTTATGTATAGCAATTCACTATGTGTGCACGATATCGCCCGCAATTTCCCATGCACTCCAATCAGCCTCGCAAAGCAGTCAGGTCCAAAGGAACACTGCTACCCCTTCCAGCGCGGTATCGGCGGTCTCCGCCGATAAATTGCCGTGGTTTGGGGAGCAGCCCATCGCTTTGGAATTTGAATCGCGGGTCTTCTATTCGGACTGGGCCATGTCCTTGTGTTGAAGGGGCTCGTGAGCTTGGTGCAGGCGATCCACCATTGGAAAGTGTATAAGCGCTAGGGTCCAGCGCTGTAAAGGGTTCGTGGGAGACAGGGCGAGAAGAAACAGGGGAGGGTCGGGATGGCGGCTCGCTTGGCGGAGCTGCAGGAAGTGAAGTGGGAGGTGGTGGTGGTGGTGGAGCACCTGGGGCAGCTGATGGGGGTGGCGGGGGAGGTGCCGAAGGCGAAGAATGTCCCAGGGCGGAACGGGCAGCCTGCGCAGCAATTGATGGCGGGGCTACTGATGGGGGAGGCGGTGGTGTCGATCTAGAAGCAGCCGGCGGGGGAGGAGGTGCCCGAGTCGCGGGGGCTGATGGGGGAGGTGGCGGAGGACCGGACGGTTTTCTCGATGCAGGCGGTGGTGGTAACTTGCCTGGTGCTGGAGGTGGGGGAGGCGCACGTGGAGGCGGCGCTTCAGGGGCCTTTGTAGCTGGCGGTGGAACTGTAGAGGGCCGTGAAGCAGGTCTCGGAGGAGGCTTCTTCAAGCCGGCAACCAAAGGATTTACCGGTGGTGCAGGCGGCGAATCGGTCGATGATGGACGAGGGGGCGGTCTGGCTCCAGGAGGCCTGGGAGCTGTTGGAGGCTTTGGAGCTGGCGCAGCAGGTGGTCGACGTGCACCTTCGGAATCAGAGATATATGGCGAGTCTCGATTGGCACCTGTATCGACACCTCCACGACTGCGTAACTTGGGCATCCCACCAGCAAATATCCCACCTAATTGAGGTGGCATTGCACTGGCTGCACCATCTGTCCCAGAAACTCCTTCGCTGTTACTTCGTAATCGATTCGCGGCTGGACCGGATGGTACAGGCGGTGCAAGCCCGCTTGGAGGCGGCCTCGCGCCAGGAACAGGTGGCGCACTCGCGACAGGGGGAGCTGCTGAGGCGCCTCCTGAGCCTCCAATTACAGGTGCTGATCGATCATTGGTAACAGCTTTCTTCAGCCTGGCGCCCTTATGGATATCAGAGAGAAGTGCGCCCTATCTATAGGTTAGCTTACTGAATGCCTTGAGCGGCAAGTTGCTTGCAGCAATGGAACTTAAGCACCCAATCTACATACCCGGTCTTTAGCCTGTCCTTTAGGAGGTCTGCCTGGGAGACTTCCTGGAGGGGGCGGCGGGGGAGGACCACCCAAACCTCCCGGCGGCGGTGGCGGGGGAGGAGGAGGAGGTGGCATGGTTGTGGATCAGATGATGAGATTATCAGGTAGCCGATTGCATATAATTCAGAAAATAGTCAGGTCGGGAAGATGTGTTCCTTGAATAAAAGGAACATGGAGTTGTTAGGTAGAGAAGTAAGAAGACGTCAGGGTACGAGTACGGGGAAGTGGACAGCGCCGGGGCGAAGTCTCCGCCTGGACTCTCCCATCGGAAAAATACAGCTGCCTCACAACGTTACTCATCACCACAGCCATGAAAAGAGTTGCTCTAACAGCCACTAAAGGCTCCCGGCCACAGGGCCCGATCTGTCAATTATGTCAATTCTCGACTTCAACACCCCGTCGTGGTCTCCCTATCGCGCGTCTACCCGCTCGCGCAAGTCGAACTGCGGCCTCCAATCTCCGCTTACAGCCCTCGAAACGAACCGATAAATTAGTATTGGGCTCTCCTCTACTTATTTCTCGCCAATACGCTTCCGCTGCAACCACTAAGATAAGCCCGGAGGCTGCAATCAAAGAGATTGCGCAGGATGCATCTGCCCTGCACCAATCGAACGCTGTGGCCTCCAACGAGGTGGTAGTAGAATTGCTACAAAGATGTCAGCGTGTCGCCGAGTCCCTTGTCTCACGAGAACGGGATCAAAGCGAAGGTTCCTCAAAGGGCGAGGGCAGTGCGATCTCTTCTTTGCTGGACCTTGAGGAGAAGCAAACCGCCGCAAAGAGCAAAGGCAAACCAAAGTCCTCACAACACCCGGACCCACGACTGGCAGACTCAGTCTCACAAATTGCCATTAAACTTTTGAAGGACGAGAAGGTCTTCATTTCGCCTGAAGCTCTGGCCTCCTGCACCGAGACCCTGACTCTGCTGCGACGGGCCGAGCACTTCCCTGAGATCTTCCACCTTTACGCCTACAAGCCTGTCCCAGAAGAGGGCAGCTCTCCAGTGAAGTTGCTGAAGGCTAATCCCAAAAGTATCAACAGTGCCGTTCCGGCGGAGTTGGCTAACATGGCTCTTGGGGTCGCCATTGCACAGAAAAACCTCTCGCTCGTGCTAGCCATCATCGATAACACTTTCTGCGCCCCCGCCTTCCACCGCGCGAAGATCTTCAAGAAAGCCGGTGTCCCTCTAGCCGGCCTTGCGGCTGCCCCGGCTGCTTGCTATGCTCTCGCATCATGGGCCGCAACGTTCCAGAACACAATGGATCCGAACGTAGCGACTGGTATTGCGTTCGCCGCTACGCTGGCTTACGTAGGCGGTACATCCTCCATGGGCATCTTGGCCATTACCACGGCTAACGATCAGATGGAGCGTGTGGTCTGGATTCCTGGTATCCCTCTGCGGCAAAGATGGTTGCGCGAGGAAGAGCGCGCCGCCATGGACAGAGTTGCTGTCGCGTGGGGTTTCACGGACCCTTATATGATAGGCGAGGAGGTTGGCGAAGAGTGGGAAAGTCTTCGTGAGTTCATTGGCATGCGGGGCATGATTCTGGATAAGACAGAATTGATGCAAGGCATGGAGTAACTTGATTCCCTGTTTGTGTATCATAAATTGTCTCTTGTTTCACATAATGAGCGATGTACAATACATTTCTAAGATTTATCTACAGCTACATTGTACCAGGAGTAAAATTACGATATGGAGATAGCAAATTGAGACCGATCATGAGCTTCATATTTTTTTTTCAGTCGTGAGACGATGACATAAACCCAGTTCTCAGACCCAAACTAGAAAACACCGGCGCAGTTAAGCGACAGATAATCTAGTAGACACGGTGGGGGGGAGACATGGAAGCCTTGATGACAAGACTGCCAACGTTCTGCCAGCCCTTCTTGAGGAGGGAGACGAGGTAGTTGATGGCGAGCATCAGGTTGGCAACAAGGGCCTCCTTCTCCATCTCGACGTTACCAATGGCAACACCGAGGCACAGAACCTTCTTGAGCTGGAACTTGATGGTGGACTTGACGTCGGTGACCTTGGCGGCCATGTCCTCAGCGTGGGAGACGGGGGTAGGGAACTTTCCGGCCTTGGAGAGACCGGGACCGAGGAGACGGGGAATCTGCTTGATCAGACCCTCGGAAGCAAGGAAGGCATCGTACTTGCGAGCAAGCTTCTTGATGAGCTTCTTGTTCTTGTTGAGCTTCTTGAGATCGTCAACGGACATGGCATCGATGCTGTGGTGCTTAGCACGGTCAAGATCGTGCTGGTCACCAAGAATACTAGAAATTTCGTCTGTTAGCTTCTGTGTTCATTCAAGGTGTAGATTTCCTTCGCCGTTGCGCATCGTAAAACGGATGTAAAAGTTTGCGCCGCGGGAGGGGTTGTCGATGGAAAACGCACCAGATGGCCATGTTGGGGCGGGGGACGGTGGGCAGCTTGATGGTGCCGGAGAAACGCTTATCACGCTGGGGATCGTAGTTCTTCAGGCCGATCTGAAGCTCAACGGTCTCGTTGAAGTTACGCTTCTTCTCATTGAGAGAGTAGTTGAGAAGGTTCTCGACATTCTGGCGCACTCCGGCTGTAATGAGACAAGAGCAGTTAGCGGCAAGATCATGTAGGTAAGAGCATGAGGTGAAACGTACCGACTGTGATCTTGGACATGATTGCTACAGTCTTCCAAAAGAAGTTGAAATTCTTATGGTATGGCTCTGCGCTGAATGCTTGAGAAAAGAAATTGTCGAGGGCCGTGAATTTCTCCGCTTGTGGGTGTGGACTTGCGCTAGTCTAGATTAGGATTAGCGGTGCCCTAGACGGGATTTTTTTTGTTTGCTGACTCACTTTATGGCCTGAGGCATAAACAGGAAACGCTCCTCCCCAACCCTTGGAATCTCAGCAAGACGTACGCTGAATGACTGAGGTAACGTTTGCCGTTGTTATAGGATTATTCTTAGGTAGATCTCATTAAAGTTGTCAAAACATACCCCATAGAACAACTTTCGCGCCACCATCTTGTTGACGAGTCAATACATCCACGGCTACTTCATTCTCACTTCAATTCCACTCGCTCATACAAATAATCGCATTGGCAACCATCGACTCGGCTTGAATAACAATATTGATAACCCTGACATCTCTCAGTATTGCTTGGCCATGTCAAAGTTGCTGCTGCTCCAAGTAACCGCCGAGCCTTGCCTATTACGCCTTAGCCGTTACTACATTTGGAATCCTTGTCGTTACTCTCAACAGGAATGATTCCAATCCCTAGACGAGGACATAGACCGCAATGAATTCATAATTCAGATTTCAAAGCTACCTACGATTTATGTAAGTGCGTTCATTGATTATTGTACTGTGGATGTACAAGATAGAAGCATCGGGCTGCCCCGCCACATGGCCGACCCGCTTATATCGCAGCGATCATTACTCTGTTGTTTATCCTATGCCATTGTTCCTGGAAGGAACTTGTCATTTAATAATACTATTGTGTGGCGATAGTGGTTAGGATTGATCTCATGTGTGCTTAAATACATTGTTTTGCGGATACTATCTCTGAAGATCTAGATCAGCCGCAAGCACGGGTCTGTATTAAACAGGAACATAGTAGCCCAGCTGAGTGGATAAAATCTTTTTTACAAACTAACCTAAATTGCATTTATTGTTGAATACATATATACCCGCGTGGAGAGATCTTCAATGCTGCTCGTCATTAGTACCTTGTGACCTCGGCACAATATATATTGAATAGTCCGAATGACTGACAAACACACAAGCTTTCGCTAAGTAGACGGGTACATAACACAGCAGCCCCCAAAATGAGCAAATAGGGAGCTAGTTTATCTATTTTAGGACAAATCTCGGCAGGTGAAACGAACTTGATATGGCCTGCGGGGGTTGCAGATGATCGCAGCGCTTAAACGTGACCGGCGGCAGTGTCAGCCTCAGATGACTGGTCACCCAACCCCCCTTTGGCGTTGGGGGCTATTGCCTTGCATTTTGATTTAATTGAGGCTGCACCCCAGTGAGATTAGAATATTTAAATTTGACTTTCTGCTTATTTCTTTCGTGATATACTCCGAGTTTACATTTCATCAGGTTGTTTATAAGACCTCGGAACTACATATTCACTACATCCGTATCTGATACCCCCTCTTGATTCCACTGCAGATCTTTCGACTATTGACTATTAATTTTGTGGCCTATTTACAAGTCGTTTCCTTCAAATTCAGCGTCTGGAAAACCACCTGGGTAGTTTGCTTTGCTTCATCATGTCTCATACCACAGATTCGCGTGACTCAACTGCGCCTCAGGATTACTATTCAAGTCTTGACGATGAGGGCTCGCTTGTGGAAAAGTTCAAAAATATCGACGATAAGACGCAGTTTTACACTGCTATGCGCTGCCTAGAGGATCCTCTCACTCAGAATTTTGTGCTCGATTTTGGGAACGAAGAGGCCTGGTGTGCATCTGATCTAGGCACCAACGAACTGAAACTGTTGCTGAGTAAACCGGTGAGTCTGTTTCAAGACATTCAACTTGGTTGATTGTAGAGACTATCCAATAGCCATGACCTGACATGATATAGAGAGACAAATGTTTCGGTACACGGTGGATGTAAGAGCTAAGTACTCAAATGTAGCTGAGTGTATACTGACATCCTGATCATAGTAATATATGGGCACCAGAGGAGCAGAAAGAAAGCATAAGGGTAGGATGTTCAATTTCATTCCTATGAGCAGTAATGACTGACCATGGATTTCCTAGGCGATTACCAAACACTATGGGGTATCAGAACGACTGCAGGGGATGATGTGCACAGAGCCAGTGCATCCTGCACCCAAAACTACACCTACACCATTACCAAGCAAAAGGACCTCGCAATCACCCAGTGTTGCGCCGTCGTTCCTGCACGAAGTGGATGATGCGGAGAATGCACTCAAGCATCTCGCCGATCCAGATAAATCGCGCGAGTCGGCATCATTCAAGAACCTCACCTTTGCACAAGTCACGGATCAAATTTGGCATTTCTCTTCTGTGGATCATGGTCCTCGATGTAAGTATGTCATACCAAATTTGAGTCGGATGAACATTAAACAATCCATCAGACACATGTATCGGCTATAATACGTTGTTTGTGATCCCCACACTATCACAACCGAATGGCAAAGATCTCCCGGACGGAAAACGGCTTTGGACCTGGCTGATCCAATGTGATGATGGTATGAGCCGAACGGCGATACCCCATTCCCCGAGCCTCGGGTGCAGCGCTGACTTGTTTGCAGGCACAATAATATCAATCCAAGAGAACCCGTTCGCAAGACAGCAGGGAGTGCCGATAGACGAAGCCAAGCCAGTCCTCGACATTGTGCGCAGAAACATTCGCTTTATTTTCGCTGGCGTTTCGAGACAGCACTTTGCCATGTCCGAGAGCGAGTCGCTAATCACCATCCGGGTGCGACATTTTAGTGACCTCGGACCGGATCAAGCCAATATCAAGCAAGAGGATGGGCCGAGTTTGCTCTTCTATTATATTTTCGATGACTGGGTGTCAAGTTATGGACTTATCGCAAAGCGAGAACACAAATATGGTGTTTCTTTGGAGGAATTGGTTAGTATCGTCCTTGTAACACCTTTTGTTGATGTGTTCTGATTTGTGGCTAACTCCGCGCAGAGAAGCCAAATGCTCGATCGTCCGATAGTGGATTTGGTGAACGAGCTGCACTGGCTGGGCCGACGACTCGCAGTTCTCAAACGATTGTACCAGAGCTATGAGCTTATCATGCGGCGACTCTTGCAACGGCAACGCATGCTTCGCGACGAAGCGCGTTCGGCGCAACCAGCCGCGCTCCCGTATGGAGCCACCTTTGGCGATATGGAGTTTGTGGATATGCGCCAGTCGAGCGTCGTAAGCAATTCCGGTTTTCATAACACAACTGAGAAATCGGTTGGGGTGCAGCTAAGCTCGACAGCTGTGGCTCGCTTCGAACGGTTGGTTGATCGCATCAATCTGTACTGTTTGAGCGAGATTGAGAACTGCCTCAATGAGAAAGAGTCCTTGACATTCCTGGTGGGTATTTTGCCGATCTTTATTCCGAGAACAGTGCTGACATGGCCTAGAATTTCAATTTGATTGCGCTCAAGGACTCGCAGGCTGTTGAGAAGCTCACTCGGATCACTATTCTGCTGGCTAAGGCGACCATTTTGTTCCTGCCAGTTAGCTTGATGAGTGCATACTTCTCGACGGAACTCATTGGCGTGAAGAACGGGTACACTAAGACGCAGTACTGGGTCAGTTTCGCGGTGATCTTCGTTACGTCCATCTTGCTCTTGACCGTTTTCGGTTATGCCAGCGATACCGTAGAAGGTAAGACGATTTACCGGTCTATGGTACGAACATTCTTCCGGACGTCTCGCCAGAAAATATCGCGACGACGATCAGAACAATAGGAGAGGCCACGGAAGAACCAAAGAGAGAGAGGACCCAGAGAAATTACGCAGGCACGATAAGTGTGGAAGTTCGGGCCTATCAGTCGGCCTATCAGACACAGTGGGACCGTTTTTTGAGGGTCTTAGCCCGGGGGGAGACTCCCTTTGGTATTTCACTTACGGGACCAACACGGTGTCCTCTTCCCCGAAAACATATACGTTTCCATCTATATAGGCAGAACTATTATAATAAATACCATAAATATATACTTGAAAAAACCTGTAGAATCATAAGTTGTTTCTTTTTGTATCTCAGCCTCATTTTCATAACGTGGTGTTGCGTGCTCTTTAGGAAAACAGGTGACGAAGACTACGCCCACCGCCATCGGTCGTATTTCTGCGTATTCAAAACAAAAACGAAACCCCAAATTTCCCCTTCTGACTTCTCTTTTCGATAATTCCCCTGAACTTGTGCTCTTTACTTCCAAACCAAATCTTATACCTTTTTCTGCCGGTAAGTGGTTGATCCGGTTTTGACTGGCTCGTGCCCAGACTTGCCCCCCCCTGGATCTCTGACCGACAAGTCCACAACACGTTTTCTAACCCCTCCGCTTCTCCCCTTTCAACCACATCAACTCGATATCTCTCTGACCTATCCACTCCTCAGGATCCGAGGGATTTCTCGCTACCGACAATATGGGTATTACTTTCTCGCGGTTGTTTGACCGGCTATGGGGTCGCAAGGAGATGCGCATCCTGATGGTCGGTCTTGACGCCGCCGGTAAGACCACCATCCTGTACAAGCTCAAGCTCGGTGAAATCGTCACCACTATTCCCACGATTGGTTAGTCCGCTCCCCGACCCATTTATCGCCGACACCGTGATGCGCTCTTCGCAATTTAATAAGGCCGTGTGGGAGAAATGTCGAACCCCCCCTCCCGGGAACTGACGCCTAATGCAGGATTCAACGTCGAGACGGTCGAATACAAGAACATTCAGTTCACCGTGTGGGATGTCGGTGGTCAGGATAAGATTCGTCCTCTGTGGCGCCACTACTTCCAGAACACCCAGGGTATCATCTTCGTGGTTGACAGCAACGATCGCGATCGTATCGTCGAGGCCCGTGAGGAGTTGCAGCGCATGTTGAACGAGGATGAGCTCCGCGATGCTCTCCTCCTGGTGTTCGCCAACAAGCAGGATTTGCCGGTAAGGATCTGGATTATCGGAGAATGTTTGTTAGATGAAATGTTATGCTGACCTCCCCCGCTTTTGTCTAGAACGCCATGAGCCCCGCCGAGATCACGCAGCAGCTTGGTCTTCAGAGCCTTACCCGTCGTGCTTGGGTAAGTGACCATCCTTCATGCATGTGATGCCTACAGGTTCACTAACGATCGGTCTAGTTCATCCAATCTACCTGCGCCACCACTGGTGACGGTCTGTACGAGGGTCTGGAGTGGCTCGCCGATGCGCTCCGGAAAACCAACCGCGATTAAGGTCTATAATGCGAATGCGAATCGGACGTGTAGCTGGATGGAGAATACCGAAATCTGCAAATGATGGATTGATGATGATGATGGCGGGGAGTTCTTTGGCCACAAATGACATTGATCTCTGCAAGGAAAGGGGTTCTGCAACTGGTTCGCTACTTCTTTTGATGTTCTCTCTTCAAACGGCTCTTTTTCCTCTACGCTATGCTATTAGCCTCATTTGTTTTTTCTTCTCTCCGGCACTCCAAAATTACTTCTCTGCCTTGGAACCCCCCAGAGATCTGTATAAGTACTCAAAATTGTAAAATCTCAGAATCTCAGATTGGGCAAGGAGAGAATGAGAGAACAAGAAAGGAACAAATGAGCAGAAACTTCGAAATTTCCATTTGCTTTCTATCTGCTTTCCTATCTTGGCCGTTTTAGGAGGCCTGTAGGGCTGAGTCGGCCTCAGTAAATTTCAGTCCGGGCTCAGGTACCATCACGTGATGGACTATAGCACTCGAGGCTTTGGCGGCCATTCCGAGTTTGTTTATATTTTAGTTCTTATGGTTAAAGTACAGCAATGAAGCTTCTATCTTGCTGCAATGTCTAGCCAAGAACTTTGAGATTATGTGCTACATGTACAATATGCATTGCAGTAGGATTATCCACATAATTAGGGCTGGCGGACTCACATAGAGTGTCCCAGCTCTATAGTTAGGACAAACGCATGTAACTGCCTGAATGAACGGTATAAACATACACAACTCTGACTGCCGAAGACGCGTTGGCCGCGTTGATCGATCACAAACCCTCGGTGTCTGCGGGTTCCTGATATGGCCAGAGCTTTGTGAATAATTCCTTCTCTTCGTCGTCTTTGGCCAATCCGATAAAGATGTCTTTGAATTTCCAGCTGTTCATAAGGGCTGTGTCATAGTCTCTGGGATCGACCATACCATCCACCGGGAGTACGGCTTCATCTCGAAAGAATGTCAGCAATTTCCCGACCCCATTTATATTTTGTTTGCTCTTCCAAAATGAGAGGATCCCCATCATCCGAAAACCAGTATCTATTTTTCCTTCGTGAATCACTCATATCGCTCTTTGCTCACTGGCACCAGCTTATCCCAGGCGTACCATGTCCGATCAATTTCACCAATAAGGATGTTGATCTTCATTCCAGGACAGACCAGTAACGAGGGGATCATTTATACACCTGGGCCTCGTAGTATTTGTGAATGATTTGACTCTCTAGATAATTGTCAATCTTGCGTTGTTACTCTGCACTTAGGCTATCAAATTCTTCCGCTCGTTCAGGCACGACCGAGCCTCCCTGAAGAGGCCCATGGTGGGTGCACATCTTCGGAACATCGGCATGATACAATAGCGGTGCAACACATGCCGATTGCCAATCCACAATACGTGTGACTTGAAGGGTCTCTGGATCGACGAAGATGTTATCTAGATGAAGACTGGGGTGCATTAGAACGTTGTTGGACGCTGCTTCGTTGGTAGATTTAGGAATAAGATAAGGAGCAACTTTCATATATTTGGTCAAAAGGCCAAGACCATCGTCGGGATGTTCCTGGGGTTTGAGAGACTGATAATAGTTCATCCGAGGAATTGCGTGTGACTTGATGTACGCAATTTCATTGCACCCCAATGTATATTTAGGAAGACAATTAGAATTAGGGGCTTTACACTAGTCTGTCGACCATTTTGATCCAAATCCATGCCACTACTTACCCCGTTCCACAATTCGCCGGTAGTGAGAGGTCCTATGGTAAATATATCAGGAATGCTGGCCGTAGCAGACTGAATGTTGGCTTCTCCGGGCTCCTCGCCTAGGGAGCGAAAATCATCTTTGAAGTAGATAAAGCCGTGCATGTCGAAAATCACACCGATTAAAGTGTTTTGAATATCAATCACTTGGGTGATCATTTGGAGCTTTGACTTTCATTGATTCCAAACAGAGCCTAGGCGAACACTGGGCGATTTTTCTTCAATGACATACTCAGTCCCGACAGGACTACTTGCCGAGTCAAAGGACCATGCTAGAACTCGGGGAACAGGGAAGTTCAGCACGTCGGAAAGCTGCAGAGTTGAATTATATTGTATGTAGCAAACAGGAATTAGAAATCTTACTAACTTGCGTGTGGCGATCTCGGAAGCAATCGTGAGACGATCTGGGATCGAGAGAATGGAAAGGTGTGTATGTTGCTTTCCAAACCGACTCAGGGAATTCTAGCAATAATTGGCCTTGTCATCTTGTAAAACAGTCAGCTGGGGAGTGCCATATGAAAGTGTGATGGGGGGCCCAGTCCACTTAAGCCCGTGCTGATATATCTAGGTCACTCCAGGGCTGTACGTAACATATTTCCTCTGCCGGGTGGGGCTTTCCTATCTTAGCTGCCGCTTTTACGAGGGCGCTCAGAGTCAGGCTCACTGAGTAAATTTCAGTCCGTGCTCAAGACTCACTGTGATTGGATGCTCACTGATTACTCAGACTGATCAGAGGCATCTATTGGAAAGATAAGTACTGTCATATTAACAGAGTTCTTCTAGCCTCTTTAATGGGTTCTTCCTGAATTTCATTTGTGAGGCCTAGCCGAACGAGAGACAAAGTGCGAATCAGAGCCGACACACATCCTTAATGTTGTTGATTTTGCTCAGCCTCTCGTTCAGACCTTCGCCTAGTTTAGATACATCGTCCGCAGACATGGACCGGCGAGCACTGGCAGCTCGGCTGATGGCCACTGCATCTGTAAGAGCCAATGGGGAAAGAATAAGGCCAAACATAGCCAGTGGTGCGTTATCGGGGTCGTCAACGATGGTGTAAATGTTCAGAGCGACATTACCGACTTCACCCAACAGCGCGACAATTCGGCCAATAGCTGCCATGGAACTGACAGCACCAGCAACTTCACCAATGACTGGAATAAAGAAGAAGATGACAGTCAGGAAAGCCATTAGAATCGCCTCCCACTTGGCCTCCTCGGTTTCCTCTCCAATTTCCTCGACCTTCTCCATGCCATCAACGGCATCCGCAACCATAGAGACTGGAAGCGACAATGCGTCTACCAAATCATCAACATCGAGTGAGAAAGACCCCTTAGTCATAAGATCCAGAGCCCTAGTCATCTCAGAGCTGAGAAGTGTGACATTCTTGTGAGCGTCTGACACAACGTCTTTCGGGTTGAGTACGTCTTCCTTGTCATACCCGTCGGGCACAGGGAAGTTATAATCCCAGCGTCGGTATGCACATGTATCGTCGGTAGGCGCACACTCCCAATGATGGACATTTTCCCATTTGATATTCTCCTGATCAATGCCTTTCGTGGCGTATAAGTCTGCCCAGAAACTCTTGGCCTTAGAGGCCACCAGATGCCAGTACACTGACTGTGACCAGCGCGAATCTCGACCAAAGAAGATGCTCTCATTCTGCTCGCGAATGTTTACAATGAACTTCAAGAAACGGATATGGTCAAGGAGCATCAAAGGGCCTTGGCGGGAGCCAAAAAGGCAATGACTGTGGCGAGCAGCGGATGTATCTGGAATGAAACCAATTTTTGGTAATAATTATCAAAATGATTAGTCTGGGTTTTATCTTTCATTGAGAAAACGGAGTACATTCCGAGGTTATAGGTAGGAGTTAATCCGATGAGGTTAGGGCTATGTCCGACTATTTTACCACATGATCAAGCGACTTTGTTAATGTTATTAATATTATCTAGCCGCTTGTTTTTTTTACTGCCCACCTATTTTCGTTAATCATTCAAAACATCATGGATACACTAGCACGGCTAGACACACTTCCCGCTGAGCTTCTAGATGCGATCATATCGCACTTGAGAGATCGTGATTTGGCATCTCTATTAGCCACAAGCAGACAGCTATATCACCAGATTGACCCAATATTCTACGGGAGAGAACATGTCATGGACCTCGCAATGGGCTGGGCTTGCTCGCATGGAAATTGCCAAGCCATTGGTCGCCTAGTCTCCTTAGGTGCATCCGCCAGTGTGGTGCACGTGAGCACTAGTTCTTTGGGGTGTTACATCAAAACATCCACGTTACATCTGGCAGCCACTAAAAGACAAGTTGAGGCTTTCCGGTACCTGCTTGATATTGGCGCACGGCTCGATCATCCTGATGTGGACAAAGGGGCCATCCGTCATTTCGTCAGCCGCATTTGCAGCCCCGCACATGATTGGGCTCTGCTACACCTCTACCTGGATGCCGGCCTCGACCATCAGCTTCGTATGGGACACTATCGACACCATCCCCCCTCTACCATACCTTTGCTAGGGGTAATTTCCCAGTCGGCATCGGCCTCTCCGCTAGATATGGTGCGCTTTTTACTGGATCGCGGCGGCAACCCCAATGAGGTATTCTCCTATGGCAGGCGACTAGTGACTCCCCTGACTGTGGCAATTCGAAAGGCCCATACCGAAGTCCTGGACCTCCTGATCGAGAAAGGAGGAATCATTCATGGACCCCATGTTACTCGTCCTGTCTGTCAGCCTTGGCATATTCCCATCATGGCCGCTGCGGCATGCATGTCAAGGCAGGGGACAGCCGTGATTGAGCGATGCTTACACCATGGCGCAGACATCAATCATCCAACGCCGAAGATATCCGAAGAAGACTACCAAGGATGCAGACCCTACCGATACATGAGTCCTGCGCTTGTCTATGTTGATTCCATTCACAACTGGGACGAACCGACGCATGCCATGCACCCAGTGGATGGACTCCTATTTCTGGCTAGCTGAGGGGCACTCCTTCAACAGCCCATTCCCATTCCAGATCGTGGAGACCTCGAGCGAATACACCGTGCGCCTTGGGTACGGTGCCGTTGGAGCCCTTCCCCAATGTGCCTGGACTTTATCCTCGAGAAGTGGGGACTAATCAAATTTACCACGAGTCCAGGTCTTCTCCTGACTGTGCAGTATCTGCTCCGGCACGCGGTCAGTATTGGCACGCTTGCTGAGTCCCTCGCTTCCTACGACTCTGAAATTTCAGTTTTTGGGGATCCACCAGTCCAGGTTTCAGCGGCATGGCAAGGTCTCTTGACCTATGTCCTGGAGGATTTAAAGGTGGACCCTACCATACTATTGAGCCAGTACAGCCTACAAAAGGGCTTATGCATACGGAATAAGCCCCTACAGAAAATTGGCTGCGCCACAATTGAAAGGCTTTTGGCGTCGGGGGCCAACATCAATGCCCGCATGGGGGCCGAGGACGGACCAACGGCTTTGCATGCGGTATGCGAAGCATTCAACAAAGAACTCCTGACTTTGGAAGGAAGATTTCACTCTTATTCTTGGAGGGAGAAGCTCGATATACAGGCCACGTATCTTGAGTACTTAACAACTCGAGGAGCTGATTCTTCCATCCGCATTGGTGGTCAAACAGCCAGTGAGGCTCTCCTAGTGAATCAGGCGGATATGCCACTGGCGGTTCGGCAAAACATGCTGTCTGTATCCAAAACTATGCAGGAGGGCAATGTAATTTAAAATGCTAGGCTAGTGAAAAGTTAAACGATCGGCATTTCGTCTACTTCTGTAATGTACCTCCGGGACGGGCCGAACAATGTCATTTTGCTTAAAACTTTGAAAGGGTCACAGCGTAAGGTTCCGACCTCGGGATCTCCCGAGGTCGTTAATGAGCTTAACCTACGGACCCGGTGGCACGTCGTGAGTTCGTAGGACGTCTACCTAGGTCTCTTGCGTAATAGGGTCTGGCTAGGCACACGGCAGGCTCCTAGGAACAAAGTTCGTTCCAAAGCGCTATGAATATCACGGACATACATAAGGAGTGGAGGATATGCGCTACAAGTGACCCACATAGCTTATCTGGGCTCTCTTAGACATAAGGAGGCCCCTTTCCTTTACTTCCTAGCGCGACATCTTCTAGATTCAAGGAGCGGCTCGACGTACGTGTAGGGCCTCACATAATTGAGTATCCTACATACATTGAGAGTGGTAAACGGTCCGAGATCCTAGGAATATAGTGATTATCAGCGAATAAGAAAATGGCCCAAACAATAGTTACAATTTAGCCTCCGCGCGCCGGAAATCCCTGGTAAGTCCTTATAGAACGTGCAACCGGCTCCCAGAAGCAAGAAGTTTGGAGTCTCACAAAGGAATTACAATTGCTTATAGAAGTCTAGATGTATACGCTTATTGGCGGACGGACGGTTCCCTGTCTCCACATTTCAACGATCTTTCTCTATCAACCTCTATGCCAGGACATATTGGGGATCTTCAAGTAGACTGATCTAGTATCCCTGGCTCCGGTAGTCCTCCAAAGCCTAATTAGGAAATCGTGGTATTCCCAGGAGCATCGAGCATAGAATGGTAATGCTGATTGGGTGGCCAAGTAGCAAACTCCATTATGGCGCATTAGACTGCATTCAGTTTATCTGGATTAATGATCATGTTGATCATGCCAGGCTTTTATTTTAGGCTCAGGCTCAGCTCAGGCTCAGCTCAGGTTCAGTGAGCGAATCAGTGTGCTTATGTAATGATCAGTGAGCGGATCAGGGTGCTCAGGGTCGTGCTCAGATCTACTCAGTGAGCAAAAAGCGGCAAGGTCTAAGCACTAAAACGGAAAAGGAAAGCCAAGAAGTGGCAGAGGAAATCAAGTACGTTGGTAGTTCTCTCCCTTCGCGTTCCTTCAAGGTTCTTTCTCTCACACCAAGGACATTACCCAAATAGGCATAATTAGATACTTTTAGGTTCAAATCTACATCTATACATCTTCTATACATCTTCTGCTCATCATCATCACCCAGCTTCTTCAAGCCTCATGAAAATCCATTCAACACTATTCAACACATGGAATCTACGCTTCCCCTCGGTCAAACAACCATGTCTGCTTGTGCTCTGGGTGGAGTCGAGACCTATTTTACCGTGGTCATGGAGGACTCCTACAACATATGAGTCCAAGATAGCCCACGAAGATTTTGAGCCCAAGAGTAGTTACATACTTGTCTCTTAAGGAGAGTCTGATCCACCAACACCTTCCTGCAGACACTTCGGCTGTCCTATGTAGTCGCCGAGAGGTTGTGTAACATGCAAAAGCTGCAAAATTTATGATGGACCAGTTGTGCATTCGTGGCCAGGATCTTAGCGAACAAATCATCCTCGAAGCCCACCGGATTCTGACCTATAAAGTAGACGCCGAGACTACCCCCTGGACGGAGTATAGTGGCGTTTATCGATTACACGAAGTTAGTGCGGGTCTACATACGTTCCCTCATCCTTCCTTGGTTCCATACAAAATGGAGTCCATGTTCCACGAGCTTAAGCGCGATTTGAAAGAAGTTATAACAAATAGGACAATCGACCCTATCTCCTTCGCTTCGAAGTATGCACATATTTTCGTGAATATCCATCCATTTATTGACGGCAATGGCCGAATGTGCTGTTTGATTCTCAACTCGATGTTACTGAAACTTGGGGCTTTCATTGCTTGTATCGGGGGTAGACGAAGATGACCGGTCAATCTATGAGGATGTCGCCGTTAGCGGAGGAGCTCTTGAAGATTTGTATGAAGATGCCGAGGATTTAGGGACTCATGGATTGACCATGGAGAGTCAAGTATTTTTATGGATATTTTGCAGGATGTTACGTACCAAAGACCCCAGCTCTCTTTTTTAGTAGTCTTTTTTAGATATTCCCACCTTCATAATGGTGTTGTAGGTAGAACATAGTGAAGGTATAACCTTTGACATCAAATGTGATCTAAATCTTAGTATAAACAGTAAGATTAAATAGATTCCGTCTAGAAGGCCCATAAAATCCATAAAATCCATAAAATCCATAAAATCGAAACCAAAATAGATTAAAAAAAAGAAGTGACCCGCTAGGGCTAGGACCACCTGGCCAGTCCATTTGAGGAGACAACTGCGTAATCCCTCATTTCTTGGAGCGCCAACGGTCTTGGCACTTTACCTGCTGAAAATACCGGCTTGGGCCCTTTAGGGCTGTTTATCTCTTGTTTTGCTCGGGAATATTGTCTGTTTTAACGCTGTTTCGACTATTTTATACTCCTTTTCATTGTTTTCACCTTTTTTTCCCACCTCTTTTCACCTGTTTCATCACTCTAAAGTGACACAAGCCTGACCCGTCCCATTGCCAGGCCGACGATCAACAACACAGCTCATCGCGTGCCTCTCCATCCCTCCAACAACCACCCCTGATTTGGGAATTATTGGACCAATTATTCTATTGTTACACTTGTTAAATAGATGCGCCACTGATTGAGTGATTTTGGACAACCTTGGAATTACCCCACTCATTCAATGTTGACATCTTGTCTGGCATCATGACCGTCCAGGCGAGGAGGCACTCCGCAGCCTACAAGTCCCCATCACCCTATAATTCACGAGAAACAGACATCGAAAAACAACCCACCTCCGGGCGCTATGCATATCACCACCACCTAAGCGATGACCCAGAATCCGACGACGAGTCGCTGGACGATAACAATGTCGCGGACTCCTACCCGCCGCCCGTCGTAGCTGGTGGCAGTCTTCGCCGCCCCCAAGCTAACGTCGGCTTTCGCGTGCCCCAGCGGATCATGCGCTGGCTCTGCTTCGCCCTTTTCGCTGCCCTCGTCGTCTTCGTCCTCACCCTCTTCCGCTTTACCATCTCCACCTCCGTTAAACAAGTCGCCGTCGACCTGCCCAAGGTCGGCACCCCGAAGCCGCCACTATGGGAGAGTTTCCCGTTCCTCAACCGCTATGAGGGCGGTATAACTGCCTTGGTCCCACGCTCTGAAAATGTCCCCGAGTACCCCGGCGATGACTCCGACGACCTGGGTCTCCGGACGGACCAAAGCGACGAGCACAATGAGCCTCAGCCCGAGCAGGACACCAACAAGGTGGCCAAGAGGGATTTGGCCCCGAACATGCTGAGTAATGTGTTCAATCCTTATCCTGACTACCAGTCGCCGGAATACATTGAGAAACACGGCGAGAAGCGCGAGTGCTTCCTCAATGCAGAAAACTCGCTACGGGTTCCGTCTATCCAAAGCTACCCCGGAGTTCCGAAGGGCTTCCCGGACCCAGCGCTAGGCTCAAATACGATGTTGGGTATTCGGGACGACATGTGCTTTGATCGATTTGGCCGATTGGGTCCATACGGGTTGGGATACGGGGTCAAGAGAGGCGGCATCGGCGCGGGCATGGATGGCCATCGTGAGGGCGCCGACCGTGTGTGGGAGGATATCCCGCCAGTGGACTTCCGACAGGTGGATTGGGCTGCTGCGCAACATCGCTGCCACGTGGCCAATCGCCATCGCTTTAACGAGCTGCCGGAGCCGCGTCTCAACCGCTTTGTTTCTATGCCTGTGGGTATTCCCAAAGTGAACACCCTGCCACCTGCGGAAGATAGCCGCCAGGAACCGCCCAAGGTTGGACCTGAGCGTCTGCCACGTACTGCAGTGGTTATCCGCACATGGCACGACTTCCACTATACCTCGGAGGACATTATGTATATGCGCTCTGTTATCTCAGAGCTCTCGCTGATGTCCGGCGGCGAGTATACTATTCACTTCTTGGTTCATGTTAAGGATACCAACCTTCAGATCTGGTCTGATGATGAGACATACCAGCGTGTGCTTGATGATGCGCTGCCAGAGGAGTTCCGCGGCATGGGAACTCTCTGGTCCGAGCCGCAGATGGCCTTGATGTATCCCGGATTGGAGGAGACCTTGACTCGCGGGTTGCCAATCCACGGCGTCTACCGCAGCACGTACATGCCCCTGCAGTACTTCGCTTTCCAACATCCCGAGTACGATTACTTCTGGAACTGGGAGATGGATGCGCGTTACACTGGCCACTGGTACCACCTCTTCGACAAGGTCGGCGAGTGGGCGAAAAATCAGCCACGAAAGGGTCTCTGGGAACGCAATGCTCGTTTCTATGTTCCATCCGTCCACGGCTCATGGGAAGACTTCCGGCAGATGGTCCGCGTGCAGACCGAGAGCGGTACCAACTCCGCCAACAACATGTGGAGCGCCGTCAAGGGTTCGACAGGCAACGCAGGCAACACGCGGAGCGCAATGCACCAACAGGGCGACAAGTCTATCTGGGGTCCCGAGCGCCCCGACGAACAGGACATCTTCGAGGTCGAGGGTGAGGGCATCCCACCCACAAGCATGGATAAGGACCAGTACCAATGGGGCGTGGGCGAAGACGCCGACCTAGTCGTCTTCAATCCGCTCTACGACCCCGAGGGCACGACCTGGCTGCTGCGCGACGACGTGACAGGCTACAATAAGGAGAATGGCATGCCACCACGACGCACCGCAATCATTACCGCGTCGCGAATCTCCCGCAAACTGCTCACCACCATGCACCGCGAATGTAGCCTCAAGCGTCATAGCATGTTCTCGGAGATGTGGCCCGCAACCACCGCGCTGCACCACGGCTTCAAAGCTGTCTTCGTCCCGCACGCCGTCTACCTCGACCGCCGCTGGCCGACCCGCCATCTGGAATCAGTGTTCAATGCCGGTCGCAACGGAGCTTCTGGTGGCGCTCGCACGTCCATCTTCGGCGATCGTGAACACAACTTCCGTGGTACGACCTGGTTCTACTCGGCGGGCTTTTCGCCGAACCTCTGGCGCCGCTGGCTTGGTCTCCGCGTTGACAATGACGGCGGTGAGCAGCAGGAGCTGGCTGGCGAGGGCCGCATGTGTCTTCCTCCTATGCTGTTGCATCCCGTCAAAGAAGTCAACATAGTAATTGACGGCGGAGAGAGAGCAGAGGATCGCTGAAGACAGTGATTATATATGATTTCTCTCGGAATTGCTTCTGTAATTCGTGTCTTGGACGTTGTCCCTCACACCCTCTTCTCTTCCTGCCATCTCCAGGATTCATGCACGCTTTGGGGTAGATGCATATTGTTTTGCATTGGCTCTCATAATTACTGTATAATGACCCCCCCCCCCCTCATTCCCCGGTGGCATCATGTCCCCACGTTTTGGATTCCTCTTTCTCAATTTCGGTGCGAAAAAGGCGTTCCCATGGCCTGGATGGCCTGGATGGCCAGGCTATGGCCAGGCTATGGCTCACGATGCATTTTGGATTTTCTCTTGGTGTTTGTCCACTCTGGTTAATAGAGGTTCGCTAGATTGTGTTCTGCATCGGGAAAAATTTTCTTTTTTTTTTTTTTGGTTTAGACCTTGACTGGATCTTTGAGAAGGACATGGACTTCTTCCAGTCCTCCTGGGCTATTTTGGTTATAAATTGTCCCTTGCACATAAATTCATACTTTTGGTTTCATGATGAGTTCTATATCCAAGTATAACATGATAGATGTCGCTAGAAATACCAATATGCCTATAAAAAATGCGATATAACTCCCACTCCAACGCTCTCATACCCAACTTAACAACCAGCAAATAAGACCTCACTCAATTCCCACTCCCCATTCCCATCTTTTCCATCCTCATCCACCTCCTTCAAAACCGCAGAAACCTTCCCCGAAGCATTAACTAATTCCAACGGACTCCGGGCCACAAACCCTGTAGGCAGAAAACAAATACTACACTCATAAACCCCATACCCATCAACCCCATACTCAAGACAAATCCTACAAACCCGATGTCCACACTTCGTAAGCAAAACCTCAACCCTCTCCCCGTCCTGGACACAAGTATGACAGAAATGCGTCGGAAACCTAATAGGCGGGTTCTGGACCATGCGACGCTCGATCTCGGAGGCGAGTTCCTTGCCCTTTTCGACGCGTGCGCGGAGGAGAGCGACTTTTGTGCGTATTTTGTTCATTGTGGTTGTGTTGAAGGGGTTGTTGGTTGCATTTTTGGATGGGGTTGGGGTCGTGTTGGGCTTTTGGAGGATTGGGAGTGGTTCGAGGAAGATTAAGGGTTGGAAGCGTTCGCATAGTGGTTTGTTTTGCATGCTTTTTTGTTCGAGGAGCCAGCGTCGGTGGATTTGGCGGTTTAGGAGGATTGTGTAGATTATTGTGAGGGTTTGCCAGGCGCGCCATGTGGAGATTGGGTCGAGGAGGTCTAGGGTCGGGGTTGAGGCTTTGCTGGGGGACATTGTAATTGGATTGAGGAGTAGGGTTCGGGTTGGAGATATGTGAAGTTTTGAGGGGTTTAAAGAATATGAGTATATTTCATGTAGTCGAGAGGAGGGTGTGGCGAATATGTAAAAGTAGTAAAAGCATAGGCTTCACAACCCTAACTGGGTTCTTCGGATTGGAATTGCAGACATGATTGAACTGCAGTGCTTAAGATCTTTATATTTGCAGGAAGATATAGTTGAGAGTATGTAGAATATGTAGAAATATAGAAATGTAGAAAAATTCCTCGGCCGAAGACCCAGATATTAAAAGAAGATATCCACCCCCAGACTAAACCAAGGCTCTGTTCTGTCTTCATAGTAGTGATTGGCTGGGCCATGACTCCTTTGCCTTCTCGTCCAAACAGATTCGCCTAGACTCTTCCGCTTGTAGCCTCATTCCCCGTACACCGTGGTTGTACCGGAGAACCCGCCACGGAGATTTTCTTCCTTCTGACCTGCCAAATCGGGGAAACATTGTTGTAGATCGACCAAGATATCCCTTGAGGCTCAAAAAAGTTGAATCTAGATGCCTGTTAGGTGCCTGTCAGATCAATTTTTATATTGCAATGGAGAAAATATCGCTTTGAAAAGTGACGGTTACATTGGTCTAAAACATCGAGTGGATATGTTGATATAGAACCTACTGTTCAGAATTTTTCTTATTTCCTCTATACCAATAAAAGCCACTACCTCGCCTGCTCTTGTATTCGATACTCAAATCTTCGATCTTAGTTCTATCCTTAGTCTCTTGTGTAGAAATAGGAAGTCAACTCCCCCTTCTCTTCCAAATTGTCCGTTTCAACGTATTCCCAGGACAAGATGGAAACTCCCTTGAAATGGAACGTATACAAATACTTGACTCCAGAACCCGAATCAACACTCTTGGCGGATATCACATATTCCCCAGGAATAGACGCCCCATCTTTTCTCTCCTGGCATAGAGGCGTCAACTCCCAAACCTGGATAAGTTGATCAGCTGACAGCCTATCTGCCAAGCCCGAAGACCATATCTCGATTCGCGAAGTGGCAAGTTCAAATTTCACTTCAGCCAAGCGCATGATAAACCGCACATTGTCTTGCAAAGGTTGTTCCCGCCCGGTCGAGCCCACATCTGCCTCCACACAGACATATTCCCTATCATATGCTGTGCTAGTCGGGTACCGCGGGTAAAAGGCTAGAGTCCCAGATGCTTCACATCCAGTAGTACCTGCTTTCTGTGAAGACTTCCAAGTCCCATGTAGAGCCCGAAAGATAGCCGACGCCGCAGCCTTCCGTGTTGTCTCGTGGCCAGGGACAAGAGCGTCGCGCAAAGCACCCAATGTCTTTTCTGTTTCACCCTCTGTGTCTGGCGTTTGCGTATCGACAAAAGTATACCTCGCAGGAACAGCGGGCCCAGACCGACCATCGCCTGATTCCAGTGCCGAGCGACTAATATCTAGATCCTTGGCGAACGACTCCATCAATCCGACATAGTCGCCCATGGGGAACTGACCACGGGCTAGATCCGGGTGTGCCAATCTGAGACTGCGAAGGCTTTGCTTCTGGTCATCTGTTTCACAGAGCACACCGTTGTTCACCTCACTCCATATTTTCCCAAGGAACCTCGCTTGCATCTCCATCACGCCCCAGTACGGGCCACGGTAGAATCCGACGAATCCGACATCGAGGATCTCTGAGCGGACGGTGCCTCCCTTGTCGAGAATCAACGGTGAGAAGGGATCCGTTTTAGAGTATTCAAGAGTCGTCAACACTTCATCTGGTAGCGATGACAATGACTTGTACGGCGTGAATCCGGTGGCCATCACTATCGCCGTCACATTTTCTATCGTCTTGGTGACCCCATCGGGCCCTTCATACTGAAGTGAAGCTTGCTTAGTATCTGGATCAGATTTCACAGCAGTCACCCGACCCATCGATGTCTGAATCGCTCCACATCGGACGAACTCGGCGTAATCATTGCCTATGGCGACCCATGGTGGCTGGGTTCTGGATTCTTCGGCGCCACGTGGTGAATCCATGTGCGCGTATTTCTCATAGTCACCCCCGAGCAATGAGTGGAAGTAACTGTTTGTTTTGACTGCCTTTTCTTCCGGGATAGGCCCCAAGGCGTAGTCTATCGGACCCAGGGGTCGGCGGCCTAGGTCGTACATGGCCAAGTCCAAGGGTAAAAAGGATGGACTCCCATCGGAAGATTCATGTGGGAGATAAGTTGGTAAAGTCCAGAAGGGTCTTGAATGTATATGGTGCACTTTTGTCTCTTGGGGATATGGGATTCTGTGTGTGGAAAGTGTGGATGAAGATTGGCGGAGAGCCACAGCAGATGCGGCTTCGACGCCTGACATGCTGCCGCCGATGACGACGACCTGGCCATTCACATCTTTGGTTTCATTAAAACATGGCTGCTCTCGCTCATAATGGAGGGAAGAGCTGTGGATGATTTGGCCTTGGCTTTGGAATTGCTTTAGACCTGGTATATCTGGAACATACTGCTGGGCAAAGTATCCAGAGGCGATGACGATCAGGTCAAAATATTCTGAAGACACTCCATCGTCCGGTAATTCATATTCTGGCTGAGCTTTCTTCGTACTATATATGGCTATGAGTCAACATCCAGTTCGAGTACAGTGATACACGAGGATAATAAAATCCAACATACCTCTCGTGAACCCACTGAACCTTCCACTTCGGATCATCTCCATCCTCAACCCTTCGTATAGTCTTTACCACCCTACACCCTAGCCGAAGCACATAGGTTGGAATATACCGCTCTGAATAACAGGCCAAGTAGTCTCCAACCTGTCTCGCCTGAGGAAAAACCGGAACATCCGCGTCAGGTATCACAGACTCCCAGGCAAGATCCGAAAAAGCAACCGTGAAGCGGCTGAGGTTGGTCCGCATTAGAGGGTCTAGTGTAACCGGGGGTGTATTGACCTGATTGGGAGAATGGTGGTGACTTGACCACAGACCTCCGACTTTGTCCTGACTGTCGAAGATGATTGGAGAGAATGTCCCGTGCGGGAAATTATGAAGCAGGGTTTTGGCGGTGACTAGGCCCGAGGGACCGGCGCCTGTAGGATGTGATGTTAACGTTAAGTTGGATATACCACCTGGGTATATAAAGCTGTGCTTGCGGGGTCTCTAGACTTACCGATTATTGCTACTTTCTTGGGTGACATCTTGGAGTTGGAGGTGAGGTTTCTAATGTACAGAGAGCGCTATTGCTTCCCTTTGTGTCTGATATATACCTTTCAATATAATCAATATACTAACGCTGGGAGTAATACAAGGCAGACTCTAGCTGTCGCTAAACTTACCCCGCTTATATCCACTTGACACTTCAAGAAACAGCTCGGGTCTCCTTCTATTTTTATACAAGATATTTACATGTAAAGAATCATTTTGAGTAAGACGTAGTTAGTACATCGTACAACAGCAATAATTAATTACAAATTCTGCGAATAATTATAAATTAAGTACAATATGAACCAACTGGCGTAAACCTCATCCATGTCGCGATACCCACATCGGGCTTAACACTTATAATCCAAACATTATTCAGACACGTATGCATTGATGTACTTTGTACCTTGTACGGAGTACATCTCTTCCAAATTCCAATTCTTAAAAAAAGGCGGAGCATATCACTCTCGGCATGCATACCAGCAAATCATGACGTTAACGCCAAGCATAACCTCAGCAACCAGGGGTTCATGAATTTCCCAACGGAGCAACCCATGACGGGTCATTTTTCTGGCCCGCAGAAAAAAAAAAGGCCACTTTAGTGCCAGGATTGAGTTTCCCCGTATTTGACGGGCGCTCTGGAGTGCGAGTGGTGGGAGGGGGAAGAGAGAGAAAAGTTCGAGAAAAGGCCTAGCGGAACCCTGTCGTATTCGCATTGACGTTTACATCCCCGTGCTCGTGCTCATTCCCATAGGGACTTGTGTGCAAATGGTACTTTCGGGCTCACGAGACTCGCTGTAACCATTCGGTGACTTGGATTTGGGGCGAGTGTAGATTGGGCTTGTAGGCTTCGTTGCATTCTTGCTCGGTGACAAAGGTGTCAACGTTTCTCTGCGTCAGGGGAATCTTGTACTGGTTCTTTTTTCGGAGGAGTTCCTTTTCCGCGAAAGCGGATGGAGAGAGCTTTGATAGTGTGTTTCGGAGTCGTTTGATGCCACTGGGGACGGAGGGCGGTGCTTGAGGTGGATCGAACGGGTTGTCGGATCTCCATGGGTATTCTGGAGTCACAGATTGGACGTGCTTCTTCTGCGGAGACAGTGTTCTCGACATTTTGTGGAGATTGAGGGAGTTCCCAGCATCTAAGATGATTTGAGTTGGGAGGATTAGACTGTGTGGAGAGGGATTGATTTTGATTAAGTAGGTACAATATAACTAGTTATAGGTAATTTAGTTTGGGCATATCTAACTAATTCCGCGGGACCCGCCAGGTTGTGCCTTGTAGTATCATTGGATCCCCGGTTATATCCTGGTGGTTTAACACGCATTAGTAGTCGCTATACTTCCCCCACAAGTTTTTCTGGGTCATGATCGGCAGATGCATACGAACTTAGACTGATCTACTACTGGGGCTCACCGGTAGGAATTTGAGGATCTCCTACATAAGTAATAATATATAACGATGATAATGAACAAAAATCCGGTGTAGCGTACGACGTCATATCGGGAGGGAGATGCCGATCAAGGATGGTCTTGGCATAAATTGTCCCAGGGAACCTTGGAAGATGGGTTCTTCTTGACGAATGAGAAACGAAGAAATTGAATAGATCGTCCAAGGTTGGCCAGGTGGCAGGCGTGGAAAGTATACAAAAGTACGATGAAAACCCAAACTGAGCAGGTGACAGTCTGAGTTTATCACATGTATGCATTTATACATTTATATTGGTAGACGGTAGACAGCTCTTTCGAATGTACAAGTTCAATTTCTATACTTAATAAGTAAACCGGAAACTGGGGTGATCATCCCCAGCATTCTCAAGCTCCTCTCTGGGCCAATGGTACCGATGATCCCTCTTACACTGCTCACGCAGCCGATTTTCACGGTATAAATAACCAAAGAACACAGTACATGCCAGACCACAGATCCATACCATCCCTAGACTGACACCGAACCCAGTTCTGTATGTTGGAGCCTCCGAGTCAAAGAAAACATTGCTAGCCACCAGACCGCCACAGTTACCAAAGCCGATCTGCATGGCTGAGGCAATAGATTGCTTGTAGTGCCCAGCCATGTTGTTACTCACCCAGCCCAACAATATCGGTTGCGTCATATATCCTCCGCCCGTGATCGCGAATAGGGCAAAGTATCGGGCAGCGACTGGCACTGACTCCTGACATATGAGAATAATGTACCCAATTGTGGCGATGACACATCCCATCAATGTGAAGGTGAATCGATGGCGAAGTCGGTCGCTAACAAAGGCTGTAGCTAGTGCGATTACTGTTGCAACGACGTAGATCGGGATACTCATCACTTGAGCTCGAACAGATGTCCAACCGAGCTGGCGGAGGATGGTTGGGGTGAAGAATGATGTTGCGTAGCCCGTATTGACAATTCCAAAGTACATAATAGCACTTAAGGTGATTCGTTGTTAGTGGAAAATTTTCATAGAAAAAAGGTACCCAATCTTACCCAAAATAGATCTTGATATCTGAGAATGTGCGCTTGATTGCCGGCTTGTCAAAGCGATTCATTTGCGCTTCACCGCGATCTTCCGATAGCCGTCGAAGCAGCAAAACACGTTCCTCATCGTTTAAGAAAGTAGACGTTTCGGGCCAATCGACGATGAGGAATTTGGCAGCAATTCCAGTGAATACTGTAAGTAGACCTTCGATGATAAAGATCCAGCGCCAGCCGCTGTATCCTCCGACACCGTCCATCTGGGCAATTCCATAGGCAAGAAGCTAAAAACGAATGGTTTAGTATAGAAGTACTCCATCACGCGCAGGCAATACATACTCCACTGATCGCACCAGCCATGATACTAGCACTGAAGAAAACATTGAATCGCCATTGCAATTCGTGACGCTTATAGTACATAGCAATCAAGTAGATACAGCCTGCATTAGAACATTAGCATTTGTGCCGTCAAGGGATCAAAGGCTATCCAACCTGGCATCAATCCAGCCTCAAACAAACCGAGCAAGAACCGACACGCAACGAGACCACCGAAGCTCTTTACAACACCTTGGCATGTTGTAACAACGCCTAATATGATGGAGGTTAGTCCCAGTCCCTCCATCTTATATCAATTTAAACGTACCCCAACAAAACATAATCCCGCTCAGCCACCAAGACGGCGATACCTTTTTCAAGAAGAGATTGCTAGGAACCTCGAAAAGGATATAGGGAATAAAAAAAATAAACAGAGCGATATTGTAATCATGTCCCTTCATTCCCAAATCCTTTTCAAGACCTTGAATTCGCGCATTACCGATATTGATACGATCAAGGAAGGCGAGTAGGAACAAAAACATGAGAATAGGAACGACATGGATGTCAAGTTTCCATAGGAGTCGTTTCTCTGCCGCTGGATCTATGTCTGGCACAGAAACCGCGGACTTGACGTCCTCGACCGTCTCCTCGTATATTTTTTCCTGGTCCATTTTAGATATTTCAGATTGTCCTTGAATTAAGACAAGCAGCCACCAGGATGATTGAGATGTATGGTGGAATATAAACTCTTTTTTAAATATATTTGGCTACTCCATAGTCCCGTCTGGGGAAATCTGGGGTCCCCGCACGAGACATTGTGTTGATCCATTCCGCATTCTTTGATCGCAGTCGGCAGTTGGTTCCGCCCCCAGGAATGCCAAGAATATACGGGTTAGTGCCTAGCTTAGTGCCCATCCTGGTATCTAGGCTTGGCTTGGTCTGTACCGAGTATTTGATCGCAGGTTTGTTGAGGGCTAGGCCCTTGCGAACTTATTCACTGAGTTAGAGGGATCTAGATCGAAGTCTTGATATTGAATATACCCAACGCCCTAGTCTAAGAGCGGGGTATTCTTCCATAATTTAGGATTTGACGTGGCGTTGAGATGTTTAAGTTTATGGCCAGTGAAGCCGATCCTATTTAAGATGACGGAACGGTACCCCGGAATGATACCGCATCTCGTGCAGGAGCCTCTTCTGTTTACGACTAGCTCGACAGTTGGAATAACCGATATAAATATAGCCGAATATTGAATTCAAATGCTAAGCTAAAAGTGACTAGAACTTGACCTTCTCATGCTGTTACTCTCACGATCAGACACTCTTGCGAAGAGTCGGCTCCAATGGGAACACCTGCTGATCCTCTACAACATCTTTGTAGACTATATCCCAGCGTTCCTGGAGTTGTTGAGGTGTTTCCCATGCATTTTCAGGGTCTCGCAGCCAGATTCTCAACAAATGACGCCTGATACAGCCATACCGTCAGCATCTCCATAATACAACAACAGCACATGTGAAAGAACAAGGACGTACTCTTTACCGGGCTCATCTCTAAACCCATTCCGCGCGTGGAAAATGCTAAGATTATTCACATATTGGATGTCGCCTTTCTGGAAATCCAGAGCGGCACTGTGCTCTTCTGCCAAGAAGTGCAAAGCGTCGAGTGCCTCGGCTTGGGCTTCCGTGATAGGGGGGATATCCTTCGATCGGGGCTGAGCCAGGAATCCAGTGAAGTATCGTCTTGCGTACTGAATTAAAACCCTCTCAGGAGTAGTGGAAGTGGCTGGTTGGTGGTATAGAAGTGGGCGGAGGGTGTAGGGACTGGCCGGGTTATTGAAGCTGAACAGTGTTAAATTGCAAATACGCTCCCTTGGTACTTGGTAATTCTTACCCGTCGACTGGCCAATCTTGGGACAGAGTGTGGATAAGATCGGGTCTTTCCTTGGCTAGGATGTTATACACATGCCAGCTGCTAGAAAGATAGCTTTCTCCTCCCTCTGCGGCTCGGTTCAGACAAAGGAGTGAGACGATATCGCCAGCGTCAGTGTGGAAAACCTGCTTATCAGGCGTGTTCGAAGGGGCCCCGATAAGTTCCCTCTGGGTGGTGCTAGTGAGGTCTTTGATATGGGATATCACGGGTGAAGTGCCATTGGCCAGTCGAGCGTATTGCTGACGTCCTCGAATATTGCCGATGTGAGAAGATACACCGGTATAGATGATGATGTTCTCCTCTCGAGAGTAAGCATCAATGCGCAAACCCCGGAGAACGACGAATCCTCGACCGGTGTGGATCTCCTTCGAAAGGTCTCGAAGAACAGGCCGAAGGGTGGGTAGAGGGAAAGTCGACTGGTTGATATGCCCCAAAGATAAATTGAGAGCTGCTAAATTAGTAATAGTATATTAGTACTACAGTGGTAGTTACCTACCTTTGAAGCTCTTCAAAGCAGCGTCGATTTCATCCAGCTGATTATCACTCAACTGATAAACCCAGTCATCACGCTTCTCAACATCTTTTCCTTCCCAGACCAGCGGCGATACTAATTTCTGCGGGAAACCCGCCGGCAAGGTGGTCTGGAGTGTCTCAGTCTCCTTTCGACGACGAGTACGCTCCTTGTACTTTTCATATTCAGGTTGGTACTGAATATCGGGTGGGGTGGGCACAGTGATAGTCTGAACAGCGGACATATTGGTTATGGAAAAGGCAGTTGAAAGAACAGCAGATGTCAGATATAAAAGACCATTTAAATAGCGCAGATTGATCAGCTTTGCGTGGTCAAACCTTGTAATGGCGCCATGGTGTGCTGTTACTCAGAATGTGCTGGCTGTCACGACATTAACCCCGCAAAGCGCGATATCACCCTCGCAACACTGGGAAACCTTCTCAGTAGCATCTCGTGGCCTAATTACTTAACTTCAATTTTATCATCTTATATAGGCACAAGCTTCCGGGCGTGGCGTCCAACCTTGGACTTTTATGTTAGAGAGGAAGAGGTGGGTTTGATTTGAAGTCCTTCAATGACGTGAGAGAATTGCGCGTTTGTGCTTCGACTGCTTGGAGACGGCATTTTGGTTTCCATTAAATTAAAGTGAGGTAAAAGTGGGCAAAGACTCGTGAAAGAAGTGGAGATTTGAGAAAAGAGAAGAAAGTGCGAGTTTGCGGAAAGTTGAAAGACAAGAGAAGAAACTGGAAAGTACCACTTCAAGTGTGTAGAAGGAGAGACCGGCGTTTAGTCCGTATATATACATGTATATAGTTATCTAATAACTAGTAGCCTTTGATATTCACTGTATGAGGCTAATTCTACTAATCTTTTAGTTCTGTAACCCGATACACCTACCATAATATATCGATCAATCTTCTCCCCTGTGTTCGACGTCGGTCAAACCATCAACCTTCTATTGTTGTTTTAGACACTCATTTACTGACCATATTTAATATAGCGCTGGTAATCCAAGACAGGAAATATGTCAGCAACCTATACATAGTAAGCTATTAAAAATTGTGACTTAGAGCCCTGGAAGAGGGGGTTTTAGGCTCGGGAACCGCCTGACCTGCAACCTCCCGCTATATGCCCATTCGCAGACCTGAAGTCTCTGAACCCCGTCAATTCTCACCTAATTTACCACAGATTACTCACAACATGGCACCTGCTAGTCAATGTTGTGCAGCATTTTGCCTTGAAAACATTTGCACGTGACTGATGTGTTGCGGTCCGAAACACACAATTGAACAAGAATGCCGAAGCGCCAGGCCACTGATGGCACTATGGCTGAAATCATGTCAAATGATTGACAGTTCTCAAATTCCCCGTTTCAAGAGAAAAGCCCTGGCTATCTGAGGGGCCGGGTATGCAGATCGGAAACCATGCACCAATCAACCCAGCAGGATATCCACGCTAACTTGATGGCGCGTGCATCATGCAGTGTTCAGCAAAAAGGTCCAACAAAAGACCTAAGCGCTTAATGTGACTAATTTCGGAACTTTTCTCGCCCCTGATAATAACATTAAAGCCCATTAGACTTACTGCTAGCTTCTTACGCCGTCGTGATTAACAAATAAATGAGTTCCCCAACCCGCGTAATCTTAGACCCCGGAAAAAAACTCACACTCTCTTTAGTTAGGTGCTTGCTACGAAATAGTTAAGATGGTGGGTTGGTGGTTTATGCTACTTTGGGTAGTGGGTCCCTCTTTCGCCAACGCTGGAGTTATAAATCTTGCCAAGAAAACGGTTTTGTCGGATCTATCTGGGGGGTTTTGTCGCAGTTACAGATTTGGAGGTATGTGGAGAAGATGCCTACGTATTCTCGACCTCGGATACTTATTGTGCAGCGGATATTGCCAACAATGTTTTGTATATGGTTGGTCTGGATGGGGGACTCATTCCAGATGATGGTGACGCTTCGAGTAAGTCAAAAGCAGTTTCGCCAATTTTAACCTGGTATACTTATGCTGTTTCTTAGACAATTATCTTGTGACGCTCGATCTCACGTCTTCTTTCTCTACCTCTGAGGGTAAGAACTATAAGATGACCAAGATCGTCACCGACGTTCCTAAGATTAAAGATATGGCGGTCTGGTCTAACGCGGAAAACTCGACATTGTACCAGTATGGAGGCAGGTTTCTGGAAAACATCACATCCGAAGACACGATCTGGACCTATACAACCAAAGACAAATCGTGGAGCAAACAGGATGGCACCATTCAGCCCTCGAGACTGGAGTACGGTGGTATGTTGAAATTCGATCGCTATACCGAGACGTGGTTCTGATATCGGCTTTCTGGCAGTGTATACGAATGCGCCCGCTATTCAAGCTGGCTTTTGGATAGGTGGTTATCGGGCTAGTGGCACGACAGCTTCAATCACCGACTCAACAAGAGACTATGCCACGGGGATGATTCAATTTAATACTACAACCGGGCAGTACACAGCTCTCGATGGGCCTTACGAAGCTGTCGAGGAAGGTTCGCTTTCATACGTGCCAGCTGGCGACAAGGGAATTTTGGTGTATATTGGTGGCGATGTTCCCTCAATTAAGGATGGAATCAACGCTACGATGAGCTCGGTAAGCTTTAGGAATCCCTGTATGAAAATCAGAATACTAATAAAGGTCTCAGAACTCATGGAGCCATGTGCAAGTATATGACATTGCTGGGGCGAAATGGTATAACCAGTCCACGATGGGAACTGTCGCATCCCGAACACAATTCTGCGCCTCCGTGCAGCACGACGAATCCTCGTCCTCATATCAGATATATGTTATTGGAGGGGCAGATCTGGAATCCAAAGACACTATTCTCGATGTGTAAGTGGTATTCTTCCTATCGTGATCCCTGCACACCGGCCTGACACGTTTTAGAAATTATTTATCAATTCCGTCTTTCAAATGGTATTCTGCTGCCCCTCTTGACGACCCTCGCATGACCCTCACATGTGTGACATACGGGCGTCAGATCTTTGGAATTGGCGGAAGACTGGCCTGGGCAGATGATGGCCAGGCAGGCTGTTACGATGCTCCAGCCTTCATATATGACGCTCAATCCGAGGCAACGCGATCGTCGTTTAATGTGAGTACTCTACCCTCTTCGAGGTCGAGTTACACAAATTAATAGCTGAACAGCCCACCCTATCTTCATTTTCCCTATCTTCTTCGACGGCCAGCGATATCAAGGCCTCACCATCCCCCTCATCGTGGGCTGATCCAGCCTTTAAAACCCTATTTGGAAAGAGTACCGCAACAACCAGTACTACTGCTAGTAACAAACCCTCTTCCACATCCGAGCCACAGGAAGTTAACACATCCGACCCATCGACCAAGGGTGCCATTGCCGGTGGGGTTGTCGGTGGTGTGGCTGGTCTAGCCCTCATCATCGGCCTGCTGTGGTTCTTAATTGCAAGGAATAAAAAGCAAAAGAATGCGGAATTGGCTGAGGTTGTACCACGTCAAGTGCAGCCGATGCCTGAGCTTCCAGTGGGTGCCAGAGATGGGCGCTCTGAGTTGCGAGGGAACACCCAAATGCGTTGGGAACTTCCAGCGGATCATAAGAGGGAAATATCCGAACTAGACAGTGGACGAAACAGGTAACTACTTAGTCCCAAGTGCATATAAATCGATTATAATGAGAATTCAATCGACCGGGAATAAGTCGTTGACTTGTCGTTAGTAGTGCTCCGAGCTTTTAGTTGGAATCGAATCGTCTGCCTGTTAAGCAAAGTTCATATCACTTCAATCGTAGGCCAAGAGGTAATCAGTGTTACATTAGGACCATCCCATGCCATGATATGAGATAGACTTTTCACCCGCATTTGTGAATTCCGTAAGATCTGGGCTGTTGGTATTCAGGCCACTGTACTCTTGGTTCGCACGATGGAATAGCTGCTCGTATTCATGGCGAGTCTGGTTCATCTATTTGTGGCTGTCCAGGTGGCGACATGACCGTGGTCCTATGATTCCTATCTAGGGAGTAGTTCACGAGGATATGACCATTTAATATTAGTAAAATAAGCACGAGGCAGGTATGTTTCCAAGGTTCCTTCATCTAATTTAATTGTCAAAGAAACGGCCCGAGTTGCAGTGATTGGTTACCCGGGAACTGAGTTGATTGGTTACCGGAGAACTGAGTGCTCGGGTTTTCCTCGGAGACCGAGTGGAGAGCAAAGAAGTGCGGGGGGGGGGGGGGGGGCTCCAGGTTTCCTGCCGATGCTGAGGTCCATATTACATCCATGGTCTCCCTAGCAGTGGTCCACGGGTTGCTCACTAATGATACCGCTTCTTCTATATGTAATGTTTACATTTCTAGTGCCTTGGATTCGATGTCATCCCCGGTTGTACCGAATCACATGGGGGATCACCCCCGTCCCGCTATGGATGGTCCGATTCCTTGAGTGTACCGAGTGGAATTGTTGGCCGAATCTCAGTAACAATTCCGTTCCAAACTGAGTTCAGTTTACTCGGGTGTTCCCAACACAGACATGGGATGACGGAAATCCTGGCCAATGAGAAGGCCTGAACCTTCGGCAGTCCGGAAAACCCATGGGGAGAAATCTCCGCAAAGCGGGGCTCCACGGGGTGCGAACACGGGGTTTCTCCATACTTATAGGTACCTAGGGAATTTTCAACGAGAGTGTTTGGTTTTGGTGGAATGCCAAATTTTGTAGTTCCAGTTGGGGTTTTGGTTTTGCCCTCATCTAATCATGTCATTTCATTGCAAGGCATGGAAGGAGGAAGCTCTAGTTGACTTTTCCCGCTTCGTGGGGGCGCGGAAATTTGGGCTCGGGGGTGTCTCTGGGCAATTTAAGCCATTCTTGACCTGAACCCACTTCTGCCCGAACTTCCCCGGCTCGTACTGTACAGACAGACGGCTAAACCTCGGTATGTCTTGTAACTCGGTCGACTCGGCTTTCCTTAAACGTTTTCACGAGAAAGTATATCTCAGTCGCGACAAGGTCTATTTTATACCAATAAGGTTTCCGTTTCCCCAATGCAACCTGCTCACTCGTTATCTCCGAGTGGATGAGGAAAGAAAAGTGGCCTGACTGCAATGAACTATGTTTCGGCAGCGTGGAAAAGCTGGGGAGGGCGGAGTATACGAATAAACTCAACTGCGATATCATTGCTAGCTAGTTGTAACATTTATTCTCACTCCACCTCATAGCTGGTATCAATTTGTTCTTGGTCGGCAATTTTAAACCCCAGAGTGAGAGCGTGATTACGCCAGTCTCTATCAAATGGATCCTAACCCCGTTAAGGGGGGGGGGGGGGGGTTATGCTTGGGCCCATGTGGGATCTCGTTCTTGGCAAAGAAGTGTGCGGCAAAAGAAAAAAAGAAAAGCCGTTCACCGGCATAAACCCGACGTGGCTGACACAGAGATAAAACTCTATAAAATACCCTCGTCGCTTTCTATGTTAATGGAATTTTTCTTTTCATATGTTATCTTGCCCTGGTCATATCTAGATTCATTGGGCATACAGTAGACAACTCCATCATTCCCTGTGAGGTTGCCAAAATGTCTCTTCGTGCAACTGGAGATGTCAACTCCCTTGAGGCACCAATTACGTGGAAGGCCTATGCGCTTTGTGCTTTTGCCTCGCTCGGAGGCATTTACTTTGGGTATGACTCTGGATATATCAATGGTGTCAACGGGATCGAAATGTGGGTTGACATCATTGAGCCCGGTCGTACCACGCTCAGTGCATCTCATTCCTCCCTCATTGTTTCTATTCTCTCCGCTGGTACCTTTTTTGGCGCTGTCCTTGCAGGCGATATAGCCGAGTGGTTTGGTCGCAAATGGACCGTCATCTTCGGCTGTGCGATTTACGCTATTGGTATTGTCATTCAAATGCTCACTGGCATTGGGGGTAACGCTCTTGGTATCATTGCTGCTGGTCGTCTAATTGCTGGCATTGGTGTTGGCTTCGAATCGGCCATTGTCATTCTATATATAAGTGAAATTGTAAGAGTCGTCTCTACCTTCGGATAGATGTCATTTTGAACCACATGCTAACATTCTGTCTTTTGTTTACAGTGCCCCAAGAGTGTTCGAGGTGCCATTGTCGCTTGCTACCAGTTTTGTGTCACCATCGGTCTCATGCTGGCATCTTGCTTGGTCTACGGAACTGAAAAACGCCGAGACACCGGAGCCTTCCGCATCCCTATTGCAATCCAGTTTGTCTGGGCAATCATTCTGGGTGTTGGACTTATATTCCTCCCTGACTCGCCTCGCTATTTTGTCAAGAAGGGCCGCATTGAGGAAGCCAGGAAGGCCCTCTGCATTGTCCGCGATCAGCCTCCCCATTCCGAATACATTGAGGCTGAACTCTCTGAGATCATCGCCAACGAAGAATATGAGCGCAGCGTTATCCCCGATGCCGGCTGGTTCGGTAGCTGGAAGAATTGTTTCACTGGTAGCCTCTGGGTCCAGAAGTCTAACTTGCGTCGTACCATCCTGGGAACCTCCCTCCAGATGATGCAACAATGGACTGGTGTCAATTTCATCTTCTACTTCTCCACTACGTTCCTCGAGACCACTGGTGCGATCGACAATACATTCTTGATGTCGATGATCTTCACCATTGTCAACGTTGTCTCAACTCCTATCTCCTTCTACACTGTCGAGAAGTTCGGCCGACGCCCTCTTCTGATCTTCGGCGCGTTGGGTATGCTCATATGTCAATTTCTCGTCGCTATCATCGGCGTTACTATTGGCTTTAACAAGACCCACATCACTGACAGTGGTAGTACCATTGCCAATAATATTTCGGCCGTCAACGCCCAAGTCGCACTTATTGCCATCTACATCTTCTTCTTCGCATCCACCTGGGGCCCCGGAGCCTGGATTCTCATTGGTGAAATCTTTCCCATTCCTATCCGCTCTCGCGGGGTTGCTCTCTCCACTGCCTCCAACTGGTTGTGGAATACCATCATTGCTGTCATCACTCCTTACATGGTAGGAGACAACCCTGGTGAGGCCAACATGAGGTCCTCTGTCTTCTTCGTCTGGGGAAGCCTTTGCGCTGCTTGCTTCGTGTATGCGTACTTCCTTGTCCCAGAGACCAAGGGTCTGTCTCTTGAGCAAGTTGATAAGATGATGGAAGAAAGTACCCCCCGTACCTCTTCCAAGTGGCGCCCACACTCTACATTCGCCCAGGAGATGGAGAAAGGCGTGGTAACAACTGAACATGAGGAGGCTGAGAATATTGCCTAAAGGGTTAAAGGGCTAACTTTCTATGTATTGGAGCCAAGGTGTAATACCTCCAATCCATTGGAACACACCACACATATCCGCATCGGATTTTCCACTATGCAAGATTGAATAGATGCGTCAACATATTAGATTTAAGATGTTGCCTTTGATAGACTTCCAGAATCTAAACAACGGTTATCAATCAGTTAGATCCAAATATTCTTCAGCGATAGAGCTTCATGATGCCCATGATATTTAAAGAAAGTAATTGCACTACTCCGAGAGACCGAAGCAGGGGTACAGACCCTCAGTTCGTGGGTTTGCACGGAGACAGATGTCATTGTCGTCGAAATATTTCTCGCCGTTAGTCATCAAGAGAATAATATTGCCTAAGCATCCTTATTTTGATCCCCTCCGCGTGTTTGTGGTAAGGGGCTAGGAAAGCCCCACGAGCGGGTCAACTATCTCTATGTTGTAGAGTAGAGATACCCAAATATTTCCGCAGGTACAGTGTTCTGACGAGGGGGAGTGCCACCGTTAAGTAGGAATATAACAAGTTTGATTTTACTATTGCCGATTACGTCAATTCAACTACATGGGCTCATATAAGATAAGATTTCCGGGGCATTTGCTAGAAGCCGTCTTGAAGATCAGCCGTGCTGTGAGTGAGCGGGCGAATGATTTGCCATCGCTGACCTCTTTGTAGGAGTTAAGAACTGAACCTTCCAGTTCGAGTGGTATATTGGAGATCTCGAAGCTGGGGAAGCCTGCCACCTCAGCACCGTAGTCCAGGGTAGCCCAAGGTGAGCTGGGGGTCAACGTGAAGTCGCGGTACGAAGTCGTAGGTATTTTGGGGCTCCCGCTCACTGTAACATATTGAGGGTCGAAATAGGTACTAACTGAGGCATCAGTAACATAGTCATGACAAGCTTGAAATGGGGATAGGGACTCAACGGATTGCTGGCTGTAACATGACGCCCGCTTGCCAAAAGAAAGGGCTTGCCAAAAGAAAGGTAAGGATCGCATCTTCATGGTCGATTGTTGAAGGTTGCGTGTGCAACCTTGATCAGTTAAAATTAACGTGCCATCGTCGGGATTAAGCATTTGTCCCCCGCCTCCTGCGTCATTTCTTTTGCGGTTGCGAAGCCGATGGTGGGTCAGCACTCACCTGGCGGATCTCAAATTATAATAGAAGACTAAAGCGAACCAGCAATAAAGACAAAGAGGTAAAGGGGATTCGGGTCCTAGTGGTGAGCTTGGGATTTTGTTACGGGCGTATCGCGGCGGTGTGAATCGCAATCGCACCGATTGTCTCTAGGGGGGTTTCCAGACTTTGGTTTACTTGTTAATGTGCCCGTCGTAGAGATCCAAGAGTTGTTGCCGCGACGTTTGGTTCTTCTCCAGGCGTGCACAGGGCAAAAATGTCAAGCGAAATATAGGTGACATCAGTGAGTAACATGTGGCACTGATTATAGGAGATGCTGTAGCGCCCCTTTACCGGTTAGCTCTATAGGGATCCATTACTAGATCTAATCCTTCATCCTTCTAGGGTAACGACGGACCTGTAGATCCGCCGAAAATAGCACCGTAGAACATCCACGAAACCTTCTGACGAATACATCAAGTAACACACGTCCGATCAAGTTCTTTATCTGTCGATCGAGTCACAAATACCCGCGTGTGTACTCTAGAACTAACCCACGTCTCGTCGGCCCAAAGAACGCGCTTCTAATCCTTAAACGTCCCATCCGCGCGCTCGAGAGCAAAAGCAAGTCATTTTGCTCAGTCGATATCGAATAATAACTACGGGTTTCTATGTGGCGACGTACCTAAGCTACGCCATAACCCACAAAACTGATAAAACTCAAGTTGAGATTTGGGTCTAAGATTTCGAAATTCGATGCTTGCTGAGTACTCAGATTGCGCTTACAACATAGTGAGTCGATAACCCCAACACCAGCCCCTAACGGCACGTGTATATCAACGCCAGAGATAGTGACACTGGTGTGGTAGCAGTTTTGAATCGATTGGTTTGCATTCGGAGTGTGAAAGTGTGAGCTGGCAAAACAAATTAAGGGGAACAACTAGTGACGTCCTGACCTAGACCCAGCTGCCTGTAGGTCCAACAAGCTCCCCCAAAGGGAATTTTCCGAAAATTATTTAGCTGTTTGATCAAGCTTATTATATCAGGAAGATCATGGGTGATCGTCTCCTCAAAATAAGCTTGTGTGCTGTACGGGGTATATCCTAGATGTTTCCTAATGGTGTGGGTGTCACATCCAGGGGTAGACCTGAGACATACACGTATATACACTATAAATAATCAAACAGATCCATCTTTATGAAACTTGAATGACGACTATTCCGTATTCACCTCAATACTCCAATGGTGAGTACTGGGTGTATTCAAACTAATCTGATAACAATGGCTTTGTCGTTAGTAGTTTCTGTAGCTTTCAAAGTGTCGACACTGAACTACTCAATTATCGATTCTTTTTTGTTGATATGAAGTCACTTAGACGAAATGTCGGTGGATGACTGTTTCGAATTGAAATTTGATAGGCTGAAGTGGATCCTCCCCTGAGGAAAATATTGGACTCATCCTCCTCATACCCTATACTCCATACATCTATGGATATTCACTTTCGAGCTCTAGGCCCTCCTGACCTCCTTTCCATCGACATGGCTTTGTATTAATTAAAATTACGGAGTATATGTTTCGGAGTATCAAAGTTGTGGGTCTTATGAGTACGTATATATATATATATATATATACATCAACTACTTTGTCCTTCTTTAAATCTCTCTATACTCATCCTCTTCAAATAATCATCCCTCAAAATGCATTTCACCAACTTTATCGCCTTGCTTGCTGCACCAGCTATTGTCGCAGCTACCCTCGCTCCAGCTTCGTCGAACACGAAGGGTTACAAACCTAGTAGCCTAAACTGCAGTGGTGCGTGATGACAACAAACAAAGATGGAGTGCTCTTGTGCTGACTGTCATAAAATAGCCACAAAGGTCTCTAAAGCCATCCAAGCGGCCGAGTGCTCCCACAACACTCGCACTTCCAAGACCCAAACATTCGCTGTCTTCGAGACCGACCACCAATACGACTCGGTTAAAGGCGCTCCCTACGGCACATGCAGTGCGTATACCTGCACTGCCCCAACCAGTGGTGAGTTGGAGAAGGACTCGGACTACTGGATCTTCTATTGGGGCAGTGGTGGCAAGAGTACTGGATACGGCACGACCTGTATCAAGTCTCCTGACACCGGAGAGTGTGGTTGCGAGAACTCGGATGGTACTTTCATTGCCGGTAGTGATAGCTGTGCTTAGATATAGGATCTGGTTCAGATATTCAATGTTGGGTTCAAATGGAGAATTAGATACAAAGAATCCTGTTAAACGATAGCCACTGTGGTGCACTAATACCTATATAGTGTAGGTAAAGAGGTAAAATGAGTGTAAGTGTTAAATAAGTACATACTATGTAGATGAATGGTAAATGAGAGATTCTAATTGACAGATCCGTATCGTAAAGAGTATCACCAACCGAGGAATCTCGGGTGTCTATGAACAATACGCGTAGAGAGCCTTAACATCCGTTTTCAGGCTGTTTGTAGACCACGCCATCAACGGTAGTGGTTAAAGTGCCATTCGCGTAAAACTTGTTCAATTGAACGTCGACCTCGAAGTGGAACCCACCGGGGCCTGTGACCTTTGTACTGTTGCTAATTCCGGTGGAGGACAGGTCCAAGTACCAATCTACATGAATCAGGGTAGAATTGGGGTGGAGCGCTGTCACTTTCTCGTTGCCTGTAATGAAGTTGAGACCATCGTCGGAGTAGTTGTGATACGTGGCCTCGACTGTTTCGAGTGTAGCTCCGGCACTGTCGGGTGTGAAGGTAACGTCGGCATGGCCGCTCACTTGGCCAGTTAAAGTGTAGTTTCCGAATGGCGGACTGGGATCTTTAGGTCCCGCGCCCCCTGGGACATATGGTTCACCCCAGGGCACAGTATCAGAGACTGGATCCGTGGCGACGACTGGAAGGGGCTTGCGGCTTGTGAGAGTTGCCAGCATGAGTCGCACATTTCGCCCACCGGGAGCAGTGGACGTGGGGCACGGTAAGGGATTGACTCCGCCACAATCCGGGGGTTGGACCAGGAGCTCGAAGTATGCAATCTTCGTACCATCCAGGGACCATCGAGGATCGGCACCTCCATTCCATAAAGGGTCATTCACACTGCCCGGACTACCATCACCGGCGCCATTTAGCCTCTAGCCTTCATAATAGCCGCCGTCCTCTGAATAGGGGGCAACTTCTCGATCGAAAAGCCACGGCTCAAAGAATCGCCGTTGTCCATTGTTTCGGATAGATGAAATGGCACCGGTGAGAAGTGTATCGATGATAGGTGGTACACCCCGCATCCCCGCCACGAACATCAGTCGATCATCAGTTGTGCTGTCCATTATGACATCCCATCTACCATCTGGGGAGGTATCGATGGGATCGACGTACTCTGGACCGTATGTCACCCGATTAACTTCCCCAGTTTGCAGGTTGACCCGGAAAATGTCGATGTTACAGGATTCGGCAGGGAACCCCACGTAGGTGACCTCATCACCTTTCCGCTTAGGCCGCGTGATTCTCTAACCGAGATGGCATGCGGGTTGAGGTTCAAGGCGCTCCCGTTTGTCAAAAACAAAGGCGTGCCTGACGGTTCAAACAGCCCAGTCACATTAACTAGATCGTATCGTGGTGTGAGCGGTGTTCCGGTGGTGGGCGCAGGGTTGAATTCCAACCGTGAAAAATAAGCATACTGCGTCACCGTAGGTCCTGAGAGAGACATAGCATTGAAGAGTATATGGACGTCGTCGGGGTGCTTCCGCAGCTCACGGATGAATCCTCTAGGCCCGGAACCATCTGGAGAAGTGTTCCACCGGATTGGATAGATGTGGACCTTGTCCGGTGTACATTCAGTACTGGCGAGCTGTGCAGTGCCACAATCGACGATATGACTTCCCACAAGAACGCGAGTACCGTCGTTGAATGCTTGAGGATACTGGTAGTCCATATTTGAGGTGATACCGTATTGTTGGTCCTCCTGGACCCCACAAGTGATACACTTCCATGCATCGCCGTTGAGGAACAATGTTCCATTCGTACGAACAATAATCAAATTGAGGCCGGTGTAGATGCTGGACGGATCTGGAGCAGCTGGGGCACCGGTGAACACCAAGGAAACCGTGACATGATCGCCGTCTGGAAGAAAGTTCCCGCTCGGAGTATCGAAAGTGGTTACACCTATACAACCAGTCCCATGTGGATTGACCGAAAGTGTACAGCCACCCTCGGTCTCATTGGAAGTGGCTGGAGGCAATGGAAGCTCGATTACCTCGATGGGCTCAGGCTCTGGGGGTGATGACATTTGCTTTCCACGTTTCGTCAGCCCGTATGGTGCCGTATGAGTGGAAACGGTGAGTAACACTCCAAAAATAGCTGGTGCTTTGAAATGCATATTGAAGTTGCTTGCGAGAGTCAAGGAACCCTCCCGCTTACCACGCTGCTTTATACATTCCCAGTTTATGCAGCTGGCTGAACATCATGCCACATGATAATTAAGATCGACTATCTCCATATAAATCCATGTCTCAGAGTGACATCAAGTTGGTTGTGAACATTTAAGTTCGTAGGTGTCAACCTTGCAAGTGTCAGTGCATACGCGTATCCATCATTCACTGCCCCACAACCATCACTCTGGATGCACATCGTAATTTGATGACTGGAGCGAGGAAATTGAAATTGAGAAAGCGCCGAGGCATCAATATCACATATGCTTGTGGTCTGTATTGAATCTAATACGCGTACAGGTCTCGGGGAACTCAGACCTGGAGAAGAGGGATGGAATAGGCAAACAGTGCAAACACAAACACACACCCAAAGCCTCAAATTCCTCAAATTCCACGATCTTCTGATTTCTTCGTGTCCAGGATAACAATCGGTGGCATTCATTTCTACATCAACAACCCCGGTTTTCATGGCTCAGCATGGGACCGGAACCGGGATGATCGAACTTTGTACTCGATACTACCCCCACGAGATTCAAACCTTCCAAAGGTAAAACTAATACAAAACCCAAGGCTACTTTGTACTGGCTGTTCTTCAATCATTCCTAGGCCCGGCGGGGGACATTATTCGTATTGGTAAGTCATGATTTACTTCTTTTCCTCTTTTCTTATATGCATTTTACCGCCTTCTCGTTGGTCGTTCGAAAACCAGCTATTTCCTATTTTGTTCAATTACGTTGTATATCGCCAGATATCTAACTAGGGATCCTATGGGGTTTCTTAGGATTTATAGGGGGCACGTGCCGTATATCCACTGAGGAGCCGAGATTGTTGATCTATAAAATTGTATTGGGGATGTAAAGGAGTGGGGCTTAGGATGGGCTGCTTAGGGAATAGTGTGGATGTTCAGTGGAGAATAAAAGTGGGCTGTGCCATTACATTCTTTGGCTGCATCCACTCTTCCTCTTACATCTACTATACATAGAATGGCTGGCCACTCGGCGGCCTATGGCCAAGCGTGTCTAGGCTGTTTCAAGACTAAATGCAAATGTATTCCTCGTCCCGAGGGCAATGGATGTGAAAGGTCAGTCTGGGTTGTGCTTCCAAACCCCGACCTGTGGGCACTCATTCGATATCTTATATAGGTGCCACCGTCTCAAGCGCCCATGCCATCCCGCCGATGCGCTACGTCGCAACGCTAAAAGGCAGAGCTCGTCGGACGCCCGTATCGCGAAACTCGAGGGGACGCTCGGCCAGCTAGTCTCACTCCTCCAAGCGGGCAATGTCAACGTGGGCATCATGAACAACGTCCACGGCGACAGAGTCGATGTATGGCTGTATAGTAGTAGTAATAGCGATCACCACGGTGACAATACTAATAATATTGACAATAGCCACCCCCTCGCATCATTCCATACCCAGACGAGGTCGCAGAAGGGACCGAAGGAAGTGGCACTATAGAGGACTCGCATGCCGCTCCTATCGACGAAGACGACGAAGATACCGATTCTGACGCCACCGGTGTATCTGGTTCTTGGTGGACGGTAATAAATACGAACGGCGTCGGCGCCAACGGTATCCCTCTCGCCAGACCCCCGTTCTCGACCATGCCGGGTATGGTTATGTCGCCCTCTGTATCTCCGTCCACTGCATCGATCTCCCTTGACACGTTCAGATCGCGTATGCTGCACCACTTCCCGTTTGTTCATTTGCCTGCCCACCTCACGGCCGAGCAGCTGCAGCTACACCGGCCGTTCCTGTTCCGCGCAATTATTTGCGTGACATCGGCATCGGCTGAGGAGAAGAGGGAAAGCTCCCTCGAATTGAAGCGTGTCCTCTGCGAGACGGCATTTCTCAAACAATCACCGCAGAAGAAACATCAGCAACCACAGCAAACAGTCGATCTTCTACTAGGTCTCCTTGTCTACATTTCGTGGGGCTGGGAGCACCTGCACAGCCGTCGCAGTCTGTCTCGACTCATGGGGGTGGCCATCTCGTTGGCCGGGGAGTTGCGTTTTCTGGATCAAACTGCATCGGGAATTACGCACACAATAAACCAGCTCGAATTAAAAATCAGCTTTGACAGTGTGTATAGCAGCACGTCGGAAACTACGGCAACAACGGCAGCGACAAGAACGCCGGGTGCTGGAGTGACTAATACCCAGTTCCACCTCGAGCGCCAGCGAGCCATTCTAGTGTGCTTTGTGCTTGGGTCGGCCGTCTCAGCATACTCCTCTCAAATCGATGCGCCGCCGTGGATACCTCAGATGGACGAGGGCCTTGCTGCAATTATCGCCAGCGGCCACAGCGCCGGCGCAGAATGTCCGTCTGATGCCGCCCTAGCTATTCAAGTCCGCCTGCAGCTGCTCGCCATGAAGGCTGCCCAGGTCCGTGAGCGAGCCCAACTCCCGGACCACCCTCCACCGGAGACTCTTTCACCTCAAGCTCTCTTGTACATCAAGACTCTGATGGGGCAGCTACAAGAGCTCAGGGCCTCTATACCTCCGGCACTCCAGCAACACTTCCGTAGGTGTTCAGCTCAGCACAGGTTTCCATCTAAAATATATTGCTAATCGGTGAGTAGTTCTCCTCACTCAGACATACTATACCGAGATGTGCATTATCGAGACCATCCACATCCAGGAATCCGCTCGCCCAAAACCGCCGACATGTGGGCCTACGCGCATTTCCTGCTTTTGGCAGTCAGCACTTGCGATTAAGTCGTGCACATCAACTTTTCTAACCCTCTCGCCTTCTGGACTTCTTGGTGTTTCTTTTATCCAGTGGGCTCAGCTGGCACGGTGCGTGGCCACCCTGCACCAACTCAGCACGCTCCAGGAGCCTGGCTGGGATCTAGCCACTCTGTGCAGCCTTGTTGATCTTCATGTGCTGCTATCCTGCACGGCAGACAAGCTAGAGCTCGCTGCTGCTGAAGCTGGCGAATACCCGGTGTCAGTAGACGGTGTATTCACACAACTGGCCCGCGGCCTACGGAGGTTCCAGTCGGCTTATAAAGATAGAGTGCCGAACCAACAGGAAGAGGTACATAAAGCAAAAGAAGCAGGAGATATACCATGGGCCAGAGCGGATGCGGATGCGGATACAGCTACAATTGCGACTACGGAAGCAGATACAGATGCTTTGGCAAATGGCCAACAGGGAGAATACTTGATGAGTCCCACGTTATGGCTGGATCAACTTTTTGACTATGAAGGTCAGACGATGGCTTGACATACTTGTATTGTTAACAAAGGTATTTACTCATCGCGAACCACTATTACACAGGTACAATGAATTGCATTACGCTTCCCTAGCCAACACAGTATTTAGTCTTGCTATATAGAAAAGGGGCTTTGGAACAATAAACGGTAGGGGATTACCGTTTTGGGCTACAATGGCCTGTTCTGAAACTACAGCCAATCAGGTACCGTAATCGTTCCAATTCATCCTAGTATTATTATGCAATATGGTGCGTTTTAGCTTAGCAGGCCGGACATACCCCTAACTCCGTCGACCAATAGGGGTAGGACTAGGGACCGGATTTCTAGATTCCGGTTCCGACTTACAGCAACGAACCCTAACTCAAGGGGTTCACTCACTCGCGCAGTCGTCAGATTCCGGTTCCTGTCCTAGGCTCTTGTTCCCTTTCTGGCATCATGTAGTCAGTTGTGTTATATATCTTCCAATGCCTGCACTCTAAGCTAATCGTCTTGCTCCCAACAACTACTAATATAGTTCTTGGCATCAGGACGGAGATAGCAAAAGTCAGCCCCAACCATGACTGACTCCAACAAGTCAGTCAACACGAGCAAAATACTGCCGGAGGAGACTAGTGATGTTGAGAAGTACGGCTCCGATAGCGTCACCTTCAAGAATGAGGCCGCAGACGATGACAGCAAGTTTCCCACCGGCATAGCCTTATGGTCTATCCTAGGTCCTATTACAATCGCCTACTTCCTCGTCTTCCTTGACATGTGCGTCGTATCTACCGCAACCCCCGCCATAACAGAGCGATTCAACTCTCTGGTCGACGTCGGCTGGTATGGCGGTGCGTACCAGCTCGGTAGCTCCGCCCTCCAGCCTCTTATCGGCAAGATCTATAGCCACTTTAGCATCAAGGTAGGTCATTCTATGGTTTCTTAAAAAGAGACGAAAGTGAAAATTTGTTAACGTTGGAAACAGTGGTCCTTCCTCGTCTTCTTCTTTGTCTTCGAGCTCGGATCTCTCATATGTGGAGCTGCTGTCTCCTCACCCATGTTCATTGTCGGTAGAGCCATTGCCGGTGCGGGCTCGTCTGGTATTGGAAATGGCGCGCTAACCATCATCTCTACTATACTGCCGGCCAGGAAGCAAGCCCAGTTTTTGGGCATCAACTTAGGCATCGGCCAGCTCGGTATCGCCTTGGGCCCCATGATTGGCGGTGCATTCACCCAAAATGTTACGTGGCGTTGGTGTAAGTTGTTTGGTCGTCTTCTTCATTGAGCTCCCTGGCCGCCATTTTTGTGCTAATATTTTTCTGTTCCTTGCAGGCTTTTATATCAACCTTCCCATTGGCGGTGCTCTGGCCATTTTACTACTCCTCTTCAAGATTCCCGAGCCGACCACCAAGCTACCCCCCAGACAAGTCCTCAGCACAGCCGTCAAGTCTCTGGATATTCCAGGCTTTATGCTTATCAGCCCCGCTGCAGTCATGTTTTTGCTTGCATTACAATATGGCGGTACCGTGCATCCGTGGAATAGCTCCGTTGTTATCGGCCTTCTGGTTGGCGCCGCTGTTACCTTTATGCTCTTCCTTGTCTGGGAATACCACTAGGGGGACGGCGCCATGGTACCGTTTTCCATGATCAGAAAGCGCATTGTGTGGTCTGCTGTGGGTAACTTGTTCTTCCTTCTCGGCGCCATTTTGGTGGCCGAGTACTATCTCGCCATTTACTTCCAAACCGTTCTCGACGACAGGCCTATCATGAGTGGTGTCCATCTACTGCCAGCGACTTTAGGTTTGGTCATTTTCACTATGCTCTCGGGAATGATGAGTTCGTTATCACCCTTTCTCCTTTTTAAACTCCTCGAAAACTAAGATCAAATTAATGTTTCGCAGCCGAGATCTTAGGGTATTACCTGCCCTGGAACCTGGGAGGAAGCATCTTGGCCGCCATTGGCTATGGCCTCATGTCTATGATTAAACCCACGACTTCGTCCTCAAAATGGATTGGGTACCAGGTCCTCTATGGTGTTGGCAGTGAGCTTAATTCCCAATATTCTATCTCCTCTACATCCCGAGTCCCCGATTTTTCTAACCTTTACTTTTGCCCGAAGCCCTATGTAGCTATCCAAAATCTTGTGCCCCCTCCGCAGATTCCTATTGCCATGGCTATCATCATCTTTTGTCAAAATATGGGCGGTGCCGTATTTCTCATTGCTGCCAATTCCATCTTCACCAACGGGCTGCGCAAGGAGCTCCAGAAGCACATCGACGAGGTTGGTGTCAGCCCGGAAATGATCCTCGGTACCGGACTCAGTTCCATCCGAAGCATTATTTCAGGTGATAAGCTCACGGCTGCGCTAAAGTGCTATACCACGGCAATTAGTCATGTCATGTACCTCGGTATCGGGGTCAGCGTAGCCACGTTTGCCTTCGGCTGGGGGCTAGGCTGGGTTGATATCCGGAAGGTGAAGCAACTGCAGGTCATTCAGGCACCGAACGCTGAGGAGAACGTGGACTCCACCACCGAAAAGTCGATCACAGCCTAAAATGGAAAACGCATAGATGCTCATTAATTGTGTTACCAGATATAGCTCACTTGGGGCATCGGCCTGTTGATACAAGATTGGGTGTTGCTAAAGATCTTACGGTTGATGTTTACCTTACGGCTTCTTCGAGCTAGCTTTGGATATATTTGGGAGGTATAGTGCCTAATTTAAAGAAGAAATGAGGTAGATAACTATATATAGTATTTTATTCTCTTAATCGCAAGTTTAGTTTGGCGGCTTGGTCATCCGGAGCTTCGGTTTTAGCACATTGCAGACTACTTTATTATAGTGTCCAACAGGTCTTATCGAAATTGTCGCTCTGATTGTTTTCACCGCGGGCGCAACCTATATTCCGAATTCTCGAGTCATCTTATCTATTATTGCGACTACCATCGCTCTCGTAGGCACCGTGATATTATACGCAGTTTCTCTCGAACATCGATGGGCGTTAATTGCAGGGTAAGATATAAAATCTCTAAGTTCACTTGCATACAAAATAAGAAAACTGACTTGGGGGTCTTGAATACAGCTTGTGGATTATGGGGGGCTTCATGCCAAGCTCCTTTAATGCCTTCCTCGGTGGCTTTAGTGCTACTATTGGTCAATTAGTCCTTACGGCAAGTCTATAACTATACACAAACTAGCGACAGCGGTACCGGTTCTAGATCGAAGCCGAGCTCTAAGGGGAAGAATGCGCGCTCTGCGGATGAGAGTGAAGAATAGGGGACGGGTACTTCGCATAAGAGGTGAGTCTCTTTTCCCCCTTTGTTCCTTTGTGGTAATACTCAACGTCACGATGGTTTTCTCAATGCCACGAATATATATACTGATCTGTAATTCTAGGGCCTTCGCCGATTGCATCTTCGGAAGCTTGATCCTACACTTTTTCTACGTCAACTTTACCAACTAAGCTGTGCTCGGCACTAGATGCCTCCGTTCAATACCATGCTGGCTTATTCTGTTTCTGTCCGGGGTTGATTCGTTTCAATTTCTAGATGGGGTGGGAATTTCGCCTCTTAGATATCCTTCCGCGTCGGAACCTTTTTAGCCGACCCTTGTTCTAGTCCTGTACGCTAGGTCTTTTGAAGTGAAAATGTTGTTCACATTTGATTTCTCTACTCACGCAAGGTTGAATTGTTGGGAAAACATATGCTATCCATATGGCTGTATTTAGGAGGTAGCCTGGGTGTAGAGCAGACTACTTGGAGATGGGCTGAACGAAAAACGCAATGCCGGGCTATTCATATGGCTCTGTTCGGAGACAGCCTGCGCGTGGAGTAGAGTATACTCGGAGATTAGCTATCCCAGTGTAATCAAGAATATCCTTTAGCCAATTCAAGGTGTTGAGTGGGGGATGGTGCCAGGTGGGCTCCATCCTCCCAGGTAAAAAAGTGAAAATGATGCTTCAGAAGAAGCTGTAGACGGTGCTCATAAGTTAGGTGAGATATTAATACGATGGAAGATACAGGGTCTCAGAAAGTGATGATGAATATAGGCAAAGAGAACTAACTACTAGAGAAGTGCTGGTTTACACCTGGACGAGGAAGTGATGCACATAGTGCATAGTGTGTGAAACGGTCAAAAGGCTTTCATTTTCCCATCTGCGTTTAATAGGAGAATACAAGAGTCCCAAGTGAAAACCACAATAACCACAATAACCACTCCAGTTTTCAGTTCACTCCACATCTCCTGGGGATCGCGGATCAAGTCCAACACAGCCTTGAGGCGTGGGCTGTCAGGACCCCCTCAGACCTTGGCTTGGACCCAGTAAAGCAGTCCCTTCACGCCTTTCTTTTCAATCTGATCGTAGCTCGGCGGTGCATCAATCATGTCAAATGGGTCCTCCCGGCTATCGCCGACAAGGCCCCAAATCGAAACTTGACGGTATCTGGTTATGCGGTAGCCCCGTTCCTGGACGGTATTCTTGAACTGTTCCTTCAATAGTTTCTTATCGGTGGGAGAAACTTCAAAGCCTCTCGCTCTCCGACAACATGCACATTCGAGCGTGCAATGTCCAACACCAAGACTCCGTGACGGAAGCATTTTGCGGTTAAGACAGCAGCCACATCCACGAGCGCAGCATCCTTGTCGACCCGCGCATTCCTCGACGAGTGTACGATGCATATACCACTGCGGGTGTGATCGCCAAAGTTTAAAGGCCCTCAATTGAATATCTTCCAGGTCGGAACGACAGTACCACCACCTCTGAGACAGGAGCCAGTATTTCGTATTCAAGATGCGGAGTCTTTCTTGGGCATTGACTCCCGGCGTAGCATTTCCTTCTTTGATAGATATCTCTTCTTGAACGACTTCTCGGAGGCTTTCCTCTGTGTCAAGAAATTCGTACGAAACTTCAGGATGTATGGCGTTCTTGCGCCAAGTCAGGTATCGATATCGCTGGAGAGCGTTGGTATTCCCATCTCTTTCCAGCTTGGTTTCCATTTCAGTCTTCTCACCCCCTATCGCCATATCCGTCGGGTTGTGAGGTGTATGTTTTGTAGGCGAGCTCCAGTGGAGTAAAGAGGATGGCTTCTCGTCGCCCAACACCATGTCTATCAGGCTGTGATGTGTTGCCTGCTTAGTAGGTGAACTCAGGTGGAGTGAAGAGGATGGCATGTTTGATGCTTGGTGTTTTGGTGTTTTGGTGTTTGGTGCTTGATGCTTGATGCTTGATGCTTGATGCTTGATGCTTGATGCTTGAGATTTCTGAGTTGCGAAGTAGTAAGGGAAAGGGGTTGGAGGGGGTTTTATGCTCATGCTCTGACTTGAGCTTCCGACTCCCAATTGGGGTCGGTTGACCTCCGACACTCAATTTGGTGTCGGACCCGATCCACGGTAAACCTTGGGAAACAAAGGGTAAGACCTCAACCGTTCCGAACGTTCTTTCAATATGATTTTGGTTATAGCCACCTGGGCATCTGGGTAACAACACTGACTCTGTGGCAAGAGACAATAGTAGAGCTGCCAACCCTGATAAATGTAAATAGGATTCTAAATCAAAGGTCTGAGAGTATGTGTTGAATAGGTTGAGCGCCAAATCAAACCCCAAACCTGATTAAAAATGCCTCTTTCTCGACCCTTGTACCTCAAATACTATCGTGGTTTCTGTTACTGTTCCGTTTATGACGCACGTAGTCTGGCACCTTCCCTATAGTCGCCTTGGGCTTCTGTCGTAGGTCATAAAGCAGTTTCGTACTCATAGGAACATCACTTTACCAAAAATACATCAACACCATGGCGCTTATGATCTGTTCTGTTTTTACGCTCGTGTTCTTTGCTGTTGGTAAGTCTACCTTCTTCTGGAGCCTTTTGGCATCTTCAATACGTTTTCCCAAGGTTAAATCAATTGTTAACATAGTCAAAAGGGGCTTCGGCCCAAAACGAAGAAACCCCTGGCCTTGCTCCCCCCACTGTTAATTGGGTGGCCCTGTTGGACAAAAGTCCGTGGCTTGCGTTCGATTAAACAGTGCATGTAAATAGTTTTAAGACAAAATGATATTGTACAGACAGGGCACTTAAGTCCCTAATGCTTCTTGTTTTCACCGCAAGACTAGAATGCACGTCCTGGTCTCCGGGGCACCGTAGGCCTCTTCACCACACTGCTTCCAGGACGACTTCCGCCTCCATCAAAATTGCCTCCAGGCCGCGAGGAAGCAGAAGATGAAGCAGTCAAGCCACCGACCTTGCGTCCTGGCTTGATGATAGGTTTACGCACGGCGGACTTTCCGCCAACCTCGATTTCCCTTCTGCGGCGGGTGGGATCGTTGCCTTCCTACTTCGCGCAATTTCTCAGCAGCAGCGCGTTCACGGTCAGCCGCCATCTACTCTTAGATTTCTATCCGCTTGTTGAACTCGATTTCTGTCAGGCGGCGGTCGCGCTATGAGTAGCCTTTCTCTTTGACGGAGTAGAATATACTACCGAGTTCGGTGAGCCACTAAGAGAAACAAGTTAGTTCAGTACTAGATAATATATATACGAAATGAGGGATGGGAGTGGTAACTTGTATAAGGTCAACGGCTGTCACTATGGATATATATTCCTTGGCTGTTAGGATCAACTCGTGGTAGACGACGTACTCGGGCATATGGCCGATACCGTAAAGGGCACTTGTGGGATGGAGCGCCATGGTCACGCTGGTGCGAAGATTGATAAACTCGCTGATGCCCATTCGGGCCCATAATGGGCCCCAGAAAATACAAACATGCCAATTTATCGTAGCTGCATAATTAATGCATTTTTCTCTGGTTTTTTTGGGTATTCAAACTACCATCTAAGTGATGCATGAAGCTATACAGAAACCTTAAGCTAATAAATTAACTCAAATGGCTGATTGGTTCGATTAAATACACTAAGAATACTCAAACGTAGTAATTCTTTAACTTGATGTTTTAGTTTTGCTAGGACCAAATTAAAGCCTTTTCCTCTTCGTAGATCGCCTTCCGTAATAAATTGCATAAACATGTTTGTTCGATATTTCTTTACTACGTAGTATAGACTTTGGCACGACCCACTATAACCCGAACCCAACCCAACCTAACCCAACCCAAAATGGGTTTTGGGTCTATTAGTTCGACCTAACGATAGGTTTTAGGTTATTACCTATAACCTAAAACCTATTAGGTAACCTATTAGGGCCCTAATATAGAGCAAACTAGCTAAATAGCCTTCTAGCGTATAGGTATATAAATAATATATTTTTTGCTTATAATATTGAGTATTTTATTTATAGATAGGTCTTCTAGAATAAATAAGGATAAATTAGATAATTATATTAGGATATATTTCTCTAATATTACTTAAAATTATTATCTACTCTACTCTTACGTTTCCTCCCTAAAGCCCGTATCTAAGTTATAGTCTCTAGTAACTTTAGCTCTATTACCTCTATATCTATATCTATTAGATAAGGAGATATCTCTTATAGTCTACTATCTACTCCCTCCTCTTTCTCCTTATTATTACTAATTAAGTTAAGCTTATTATCCTCTATATAATTATTACTTTCCTCTTTTACTAACTCGATCTTAGCTAATAAAAAAAACTACTAGAGCTACTTTACTTTAGCTTCTTTAAGATTAAATCTGTAACGGGTTAGACCCGCTTCTTACTATATGGCCCTGCCATATAGCCTTCCCCTCCCGCACGCTCCCGTTCTGCCACCGCCTTGCCTATTACCTTCATTACTGTCCCGCTTGTTTCATTCCTTCTCTTCTCCAAGCTTTTTGTAAACAGCATGTCGACTTAGTTAGTATTGAATCAATTTGGCTTCGTTCCTTCACATACAAAAAGCTTCCTTCTCGTTACCGAGTCGTACGTAACGCAACGCAACGCAACGTTAACGAATCACCCCTAATTCTCCTTTTTCTTTAACGCAACGATAAACTAGCAACCCGACTAGAGCGCGCTCTTAGCGCTTCTACAATAGATACAGCAGCAACTTGCCGATCAGTAGAGCTAGCTCCTTTCTCTCATATCACGCTAGAGTCAACAACCCGACTAGCCCCGTTTCCGCCTCCCTAATCCTCCCCGATTCGACGGCAAACCGTTTTCGCTCCGTACGTAGCTCCCCTTAATACAATCAAAGCTTAACGCCGACGGCCTTACCGGCCAGTAAGTATTAGACTACGTATACAACCGTCTCGAGATACCTTAGCAAGCATTAGTACTATACCTCAGAGAAACCAACGACCTAGATCAGATCTTCTAATACTTCTAACGTATTTGTTATAACCTATACGAAAAACAAGAGAGTATCCTCCGATTCGCTAACGTTCGTCAGAAGGACGATAAAAGCCTTATTACGTACCTTACCCGTTTCGAACGCCTCGTATACGAAGCGAGCGTAGAGATCTAAGGCCTAGTACAATCAGTTTTCGCCACAACGACACTTCACCGAGGCCTCCGCCGCCCTCTCCGTAAGGTTTTAGAACAAGCTAGTAATATACTCTTTAAGCTATTATACGAAGAGTACCTAGCGGTTCTACAACGATACGACCGTCGCTAGCCGCGACCTTTTTAACCTTAACGTCAACGTTAACCCTCGCCTTCTTCTTAACGTTAACGCTAACTAGCTATAGAACCAATAGATCTATCGGTAAATCGTACCGGAATCAGCCGCTAGGCTCGCCAGAGACATCGTCAATAGGAAGGTCTCTATCGGTACTATAGTAGCCCCGACCACTATATTAATCAATATAACAATCCTATATAGAACCTACAGTATCGTAACCGCCGTTTATCATTATTATTATCATCGATATCGTCCCTTTCCGATACCGAATCGCCCCCTACACACCGTATCAAGGCCGCCGCAGTCCGTACCAAAACCCCAACCAATAACCTCTAGGACGCCCGTTATCCACTTACTATCCACGGTGACGGACGCGTCACTAAGAAAGGGGGGGTAATATAACGGGTTAGACCCGCTTCTTACTATATAGCCCTGCCATATAGCCTTCCCTTCCCACACGCTCCCGTTCTGCCACCGCCTTGCCTATCACCTTCATTACTGTCCCGCTTGTTTCATTCCTTCTCTTCTCCAAGCTTTTTGTAAACAGCATGTCGACTTAGTCAGTATTGAATCAATTTGGCTTCGTTCCTTCACAAAATCTTATTATATATAGAAATAATATAAACTCCTCGATTATTTTAGACTTAAGATAACTATAGCGGTAGTAATAAATATCCTAAGTAATATTAAAGAGCCGTTCGATACTAGTACTAGTTATTAGAATAGAGAGAATATCGCGAGTAAATAACGCGATCGTAGGGAAATAAGATTAGTTCTCCCGCTAGAATTATAGAGGTTTAATATTAATTAGATCTAGTAGTATAATTAATTAGTATTATCCTTTATAGAGAAATAATAGATTATAAATATACTACTATTAAGATATTATATTATCTTATTACTAGCTAGCTTCGCGGATATCTTATTACTCTTTAGTATTTTATTTAGTCTAGAACTAGAAGCTATTATTAAAATATTAGTCGATCCCTAATTTATTCTAAAACGCTCTTAATATAGAATTAATAACTTATAGAACGATTTCTAGTAGGTATTATACTAGTGTGATCCTAGGAGCCCCTTTCCTTACAAACTGCACTAGTGGTGCCCGTGGGTTACCGCACGAGCCGGCGCGGAAGCATTCTACAACATTGTATATTATGTACTTCCGTATTCTATAGTATTTAGCTAGTAGTAAACCTAACCAAATATAAATTATACGATCTTCTTAGAATCATATCTAGTAGTATATCGGTATAGGCTATCTTCTACGATAGGCCTAGGGAGGCATAAGATAGCTCTATTATACGCCCGCGCGGGCGTAAATAGTACTAAACCTCTCTTATACTATCCCGATAAACGATCTAGCGGACCTACGATACTAGGTATAAAAGAAGCCTTCTAGTCGTATACCCCTTTTCTTCTTCCTTACTTCCCTAAATAGATAAATACGGCCGCTATAGCGGCCGGAAAAAGGCCGACCCTCCCGTTACTCTATAGACTCGTAAGTTTATCCGTAAACGGGCGGGCGGGGATATCCTCTACCTTAATAAGGCGAAGACTATCCGAGATATAGGATAGAAAAGGGGGATTCGGAACTCGATAGAACCTAGCCGTCCTCCTAGACCGCTTATTAGAAGAGAAAGGTAATAAAGCCTAGCTATATAGGACCTACCTAAGATAAGCGGTCCTATAAAAGCCGCCTAGCCTAATACGCTTCTATATAGCCGCCGATACCGGACTACCTAGTAAGATCTATATCCAGGCGCTATTATAAAAAGAAATAGTAGCCTTCTAACCTAATAAAAGGAAAAATACTAATTTAACTATTTTCTCTAAAAAGAATTAACCCTATCTAAACCTAGTTATATCCGAATAGACTATTTATAAATCGGCCGAGGCCTAATTTAAGGCTAATGACAGAAATCTATCGTATTGAAATATATGGTCAAAATGACTGATATTGAGAACTCTAACTAATTTAAATGACATGAATCCGCAATTTAACCAATCTGTACGGACCCTACTGACTAACTGTAATATGCACTTTTGTATGGTATGCCGAGTACCAAGGGTCACATGACTTTCTAGTATCATACCTTGTTTCTGCCATGTAATCCACCTTGCACTTTGACACACCCCCCGGCTCTTAAAGCCTGCATTTTCCTAGCTTCAAGAGCTGCTAATTCCTTCACTTTTCGGGATTAATCAGATGCCTGATTTTACTCATCCTAATCATCTCTCGGAAGAGATGCTACTTCTGTTTCGGAAGCGCTTTCGTAAGGCTATCTACCGGTATGGCTGTAGTTGGAACCTAGTTCACATTGACTCTACCCTCGCTAATCTCCTATTTTATCTAGTATCGATTGATATCTATATGCCGCAGCTTCGTATATATCGCCGACCCCTCCTTCGTTAAGAGATCGATAGTTTGCTAGTTATCGTATATAATGGATAAGGGATGATCTGGCTAGAAGCCTAATACTTCGAGGACTCGGCGCCACCACTATATAGTTTTTCCTACTTCTGCTAGAGTAAGAAGCTCTGCTTTAGTGGTTAACGTAGTGACGGTCTTTTGTTTCGTCGCTTTCTAGTTAATAGGGCCGCCGTATAGCTTATAAATATAGCCTTCCGAACTCTTCCTGTCTTTGTTGTCTCTAAATGAAGTATCGCTTACGAATTTAACTGACTTCGTAGCGAGCTAGAGACTCGGTGTCACAGTTATACCGAGGTTTTTGTTATATTATTAATCTCTGGTGCTATACTCGATGGCCTAGTACCTGGTTTCGTATAGGTATTGTATAACTCGATCAATAGTATTAATATACTTTGGACCGGGGTTTGTTAAGAATTCAGCTAGCTTAGCTATGGCTTTTGAAGTATCTGGCCGGGTGATAGTAGTGGTATACTAAGCCGATCTAACCTTGGCCTGGAAACTATAAATCTAACTCGGTATAGCCACCCTATCGTACGGTAGTAGTTGTTCGATAGTAAGTGGAGATCCTACTTTTCTTGTAGTGACTAAGTTATACTTAGCTGCTATACTCTTAATATAGCTATCTTGATATAACTATAGTTTCTTTTGATCTCTATCTCTAAGAATACGTATATTTAAGAACTAGTTTATATCTAGTTCACGTAATTCCTATTGCTTCTTAATCTCTTTATCTAGCTTAGTAGCTTGCTTAGCGTAGTGAGGATGATTTATAATAATAATATCGTTAACGTAAAAGAAAACGATAATACTATTTATAATAAAGATATACGGATCTTCTGGCACTAGGGTAAGGCCTAGTTTGACTAGCACCCTTGTTGCTTCTTACTACCATAGTCTAGGTGATATTTATAAGCCGTAAAGCGCTCTGTGGAGTAGCTAGTATTAACCTAGTACTTCGAATCCTAGTGGGCACTTAGTATAAACCTTACCTTATAGTACTAAGTTTAAGAATGTAGTGATAACGTCTCTCTACTTTATATCAAGATTAAATGCTGCTACTAAGGTAAAGATAGCCCTTGCTATCTTAATAGCTAGTGTAGCGGCTCTCTTTTCCTCTGTTAATAACTATTAGAGGTTACCTCGGATATAGATTTGTGCTTTGAACTTCTCGAGGTATCCGTCGGCGTCGAATTTGTATATAAAAACCTATTTTAATAGTAATACTTATATTCCTCTCTGATTCGGGATTGGAACCTTAGTATAGGTTTCTTTCTTCTTTAACGTTTAGACCTCGAAGCCTACTACTCCTATGAACTCCTTCCTAAATCTATGATCCTTTACTTAGGACTAGTTCTCTAGTGGTAGGGGTAGTTTATCACGATGAAGCTTTATATAGAATTTCTGATTCATGCTTATTGTGAAAGTATAAAGTAGACTTGGTAGCTCTACTATCTCGTTAAGAGAGAGGTATGCCGTATAATCTAGATCCGTCCTTAGTTTCTTAGATCTAGTGCCGGTAATGATATTTATTATGCTTATATCACCTAAGATATCTCTTAGTACTTGATTCGAGGATATCGATGCTTAGGAGGACGCTCGATGAGACGACGATGATAGTACTGGTGACGGCGAGTAAGCTATTTCACGTTATAGCTGTCTCTCGATCTCTTACTCTTTATCTCTTACTTTATCTCTTACTTTATCTCTCACTTCTACCCCCTTAGTTTCGATCGACGGTATCACAGAAATCGGATCTGGCGACGATAATAGGGTTTCTCTAGGTATTATAATCGATAAACTCGACGGATTCGGAGATAATAATACTATTCGTAACGATAGTAGTCTTGATGATCTTGATAGTAGTGGTAAGGATGATGGAAAGCTTCCTAGTATAGTATCTATTTGCTCCCTCGATTCCCTCGGTCTAATAATAGACTGTAGGGTAGGCAATCTAGAGTTCGTCTTTATAACTACCTACACTAGGGTTCTCTCTCTATCAACCATTCCTTGATTAACTATCTCTTAATCATTAACTTTATTATCGATATTATCGATACTAGCTATATTAATAGCTATTTTATCAACTATATTATATCTACCTTGCTCGGTATGCTTAGTTTTATCTTATAGAGCTATCCTAGCTATCGATCTCGGTATCTCTATCTACGTACTGATTTCGACCTATGCTTCTTCTATGGTAAGTACTTGCGGCTATATACCTAGTCTATCTATTATGGTACTAATAGTATCCTCTATTTTAGGTATCGGTATTGATTTTGAGTACCGCCTCGTTTCGTTAAAAACGGTATCTCTTATGACGTCGACCCTTCCTATACTAGTACGTCCTTTATAGGGGAACCATACTTTGTATAGGTTCTTAGAAATATATCTAACGAGGTATCCTATCTCTGCTCTAGGTACTATCTTGTCTGACTACACTCTCTTAATGATTCTCGAGTACGTTAAGCAACTATACAACCTTATATTTGATAGGTTAATAGTCTGATATTAGATGCTATCTGGTGCGGTATGCTTTATAAGCTCTTTCTAAGGTATAATCTACTAGATACCGCTAGCACTACTGATTTGTGTTAGGGTCCTATTTAGGATATATACTGCTATATATATTGCCTCTAGCTATAGTATATAGGGAAGCTCTATATCGTTAATTAACGCTCTAGTAGTACGTACTACTATCCCCCTAGATCTCTCGGCAGGACCGTTTATCTCTAGTAAGCTAGGTGGTAAGTGCTTAATAGTATACCCTTCGGCTTCTATCATAGTCTTAACTTTATGACCTATACTTCGCTTATTATCATAGTGGAACACTCTGATCTCTATCTTTAACTAGTTCTTGACTAATACTAGGAACTTCCTAATAGCGATTTGATAGTCGTTTTTCTTGGTATGTATGAAGATAAAGTAATATTTAATACCATCGAGGTAAAAATACGTTAACTATATATAACCGTTATAAGCTGGCTGATTTTGAACTAGGTCGAAGTGTATCTGTCTAAATATACCATATACTAGGCCTATCTTCCGGCGAGAGATCTGCCTCGGGGCGTCTACTAATTGATAAGCTTTACATACCTACTTCTTATTGCTAGGGTTACTTTTAATAGTGATCCCTTCGGTCATCTCCGCTAGCTTAGCAATACGCTACTAGCTAATGTGGCCTAGGCGTCTATACTAGGTTTGAAATGATACTTCCGATCTTGGTTCTTGTGCTAATATCTTAGTCGCGAATACTAAGTCGTCTAGTGCTAATTTAGGGTATTTAAACCCCTTTAATTATGTTAACCATATTAACTTCTAGTCCTAGTATACTTAGTATACCGGTTTTTTATTAGCTGCTTCTATATAGTCTATCCTAAAATTCACTAATAATCCCGCCTTTATTATCAACCTATTAGATATCAGATTACTATGGAAATTAGGAGAGTACTTGGTATTATATAACTCTATTCTAACTACCTTTCTATTGATAGGACTAATACTATAGATCACTACAGTGCCTACCCTATCGACGATTGTCTCTATATCTCCTACCCGAACGCTGCTTTGTACGTCCTCGAAAGTCACGAATAACTCTCGATCGTTGTATATATATATTTACGCTCTAGTATCGACTACCTATCGTTTTCTAACCGGTTCGGTATGGCTTTGTACGTGGTTTTAGGTGGATATAACTATGGTAGAGATGTCAATTTGCTTGCTAGCCGACGGCTTGTTAGCCTATGTCGTGCTAGTTAGCGGCTTGCTAGCCTATAGCTTGCTAGCTAGCGGCATATTAGCCTATAGCATGCTAGCCTATATAGAGAAGAACCTATATGCCGATTCGTCATCGACGAAGGTGGCATTTGCTTGCTGTGGTGCCTTCCCCTATGCCTATCCTTTCGATAGGCCTTATCGTTTCTTATTAACCTAGGCTTTCTAAGCTAGGTTAGCCTTTATAGCTTCATCCTATTTCTTCTTTAGGGCCTGGTTTCTTTCGTACGTAGAAGGCTTCTGATCGTTGTATATCTCCTAGTATTTCTAAACTACGTATCTTCCTCTATTTCTACCATAAGGGCATAGCTTCATTGCGAATAGAGTGTCTTTATTGACTAGCTTTGCTTCTTTATGGCCTTGCTATATCGAAAATGCGGCTTTTGAAATACCACGTTGATTAACAACTGGCTTACTATAAGTGATTTTCTAGTGAGCTCTATACCGGTTGAGAAGCTTAGTGAACTTGATCTTATATTTATCTTGAAGTCTTAGAGTCTATGTTTCATAAAACGCAGGTGATATCACTAAGATTGTATCAAGGAACTAAGTCGAAGCATCCTCTGCTTCCGACATCCCTGCTCTCTTATACCTTGCTTGAATTGTCTCCTAGTTCAATAGCTACTTGTCGATATCTATGTTCCTTTCTAACCTTCTGTCTAGGGTTCTCCACGCTTATCGAAGCCTAGTAGCATTGGTTAGATCACACTCCGTAGCGAACCTTTAACGAAGGTTACGGAGTAGTATATATAGAGTTTTATAGTCGATAATAAAGGGTTGGTAGTTAGTATAAACGCTGTTTCGAATAGCGGTCACTACCATATTTAACCCCTTCTTTTGCTAGGTATATATAGTATTGTCGATAGTCTATTGTGCTTAGAGTATTTTTATTGATTTAAACCATTAATCTTTATACTCCTTTTATGCTTCGGCTATCGAGATAACCTTTTTTAGTAGTATCAGAGGTTCTGGTTCCTCCTCGTTGCTAGGATCACAGAGCTCCTATACGTCAAATTGAACTACAATTGACTCGATGTTCGCTATCCATGAATCCTATGATATTGAATCCTTAAGTATAACGCGAGAGGATGAACCCGCGGAGAGGTATTCAGCCATGATACTGATGGTTGTGGATAGATTTCTGATTTTTCTTCGATTTAGGGGTCGCTTCGGCGCTAGGCAGATGACTTTTTATCACTTTTTGTGCCTTAGTTTCGGCGATAGCGAGGTTGATCTTCGAATTGATCTTTATTAGAACGATTCCGGGCTTATAACTAACAGAAATCTATCGTATTGAAATGTATGGTCAAAATGACTGATATTGAGAACTCTAACTAATTTAAATGACATGAATCCGCAATTTAACCAATCTGTACGGACCCTGCTAACTAACTGTAATATACACTTTTGTATGGTATGCCGAGTACCAAGGGTCACATGACTTTCTGGTATCATACCTTGTTTCTGCCATGTAATCCACCTTGCACTTTGACAGCTAACCTTCTTATAAAGGTTAATATAGCCCTCGACCTTCTAGATATAGAAGAACGAAATATCTTCTTATATATATACTCTAGTATAGACTACTAGTAGGTTAACCCCTTAGTCGACCTAGCTACTATAAGAGTTTAAGCCCTTTAGATAGAGCGAACTAAATCGATATAGCTTATAGCGGCCTTTACTATAACCGCTAATAAGAAGGAAACCCCCTAGGAAATACCTAATTAGCCTATAGTAGTATCCGGTAGCCTTTAAGCTATAGATAAGGATACTTATAAACGTTTCCTAAACGACCTCTAAGTTATTACTAGCTATAATAGTATAATCCTTAACGATACCGCCTATAAATAAACGCGCGATTATAATTAGTACTTCTCGGAGCTATCGAAGCTTATAGGATATAATTCCCCTAATAAAGCGAAGGTACTATATATCTCGGGGAAGCTTATAAAAACTACCTAGTAGCGACTAGAATAATATAAGAAATACTATAATTTACTCGGGACCGAAAACTTCTTTATATAGATAGCCTTTAAAGAATAGTTCTCGTAGGAATTTATAGAGTACCTCTCTACTAAAAAACTCTATAAACGCTACGAAACGCTTAAATAGGGTAACTAGTTAATCTAAAAGTATACCGCTAATCTCTAATAAGTTATCTCTAATCTTAACTAGGATATTCCGGATCTAATACTTATCTAATATTTTATTATAGATACGAAAGCTATATACTATACTAAATACGCCGAGGAAAAAGACTAGCCTAAGATAATTAAGGACGTTATCTTCCGTTTCGTTTAATACGAATAAATATAGGTAATCGCCTAGAAATATAAAGGCCTATTAGTGCGATACCCTAACGCTATAGATATTAATACTACTATTAATATAATAGAGAAACGACCCCTACGACCCTTTATAGGCTTAAAAGAAACCTATAATTACTATAATTATAGAAAACGGGGCTATCTAACTCGCGCTTACCGAAACCTAAAGATAGAAGAGATAAAATAGAAGTAAAAAGCTACGTTCGAATAATCCTAATAATAATTAAAAAACTAATATAGCTATATAATATAAAAGCCCTTATCGGTCGCCTTTAAAAGACTCTTAAGATACTAGAACTCGATATAGATAATATTCTCGATCCTTATTACGCTATAAACGTACCTATAAATACTTAGCTAAAGCCCCCTCTATAAAATCGAAAATAGTAAGAACCTATATATCTATTAGCCTCTCTAAACGTATTAAATAACTTATTAACGTTCTACCGAGGAAAGATCTATATAGGAGACGCTAACCTTATATATATCTATATACTTTTTAATAGCGGTATAAGCGATACTTTCGTCTTACTATATATTCTTAAGAGACTCGATAAATAGGTATAAATTCGAAAACCTAAGATACCCTTACTAGTTACTATTATAAATAGCGAGCGGTTAGAAACGGATAATTTTATATCCCTCTTAGTTAAAATCGGCGACTAGGTAGGGAGGATTAGAGCCTAGATCCTCCCGATAGAATACGATATAATCCTCGGCCGCGACTTCCTATAGGCTAAGAATCCGTAAATTAACTAGTATATACCTATTATAACTCTTACGAACTATAACTACTAGCTATATACTATCTACCCTATAAATAACTCTCGTGTAGTTATATAAGGAAGCGTATATATTAACTTAATCTCGGCGCGATAAGTACGCTAGATCTTATATAAGAAATAGAGCGAAGCCTACCTCTTTATAGTCCGACCTATAGATAACGGATCCGGGTAAAAGGAACTAAGGCTACCTAAATATAATAACCCTAAAGTTTAATAGATCTTTACTAAGTATAAAGACTAGTTTTGTAAAGGGCTGTAGCTTTATTGATTCAATTAGGCTAGGCCAACATGCTGTTTATATTAATCTTAGAGAAAGTGTCACTATCTACCGACGATAGGGGTTTATGTATATTGTGGGCACGTGCCTCACGTGATCTAGGCCGGGCTCTAGCCCGTTATAGTACCCCCCCTCTCGCATTGATCCTTACGACGGGTACGATAATATCGCCGTCGGTATCGAAACGGTACCGAGAGGGCCTCGGAATAGGCCCGTACTATCGTTCGTAGTCGTCTAGCGCCGAGTAACTCTCGACTATATCTAACCTCTCCTATATCGTCTCTGCGTATCCCGCCTATTTTACTAGAACCTCTATCTATATTCCCCTACTAACTCGCTTCTCCTATATCGATAGAATCTCCTTAACCTTATATTCTAGCTCGCTATCGACTAGTACTAGGGGTAGCTACGAATCGTCTATAATTTATAACGGAAACGGGTCTATTACGGCTAGTCGAATTAACTCTATATAGAAGACTAGATATATACTAAAGGGTACGTTAAGGCGTATAGTATAGGGTATAGGGGCCTCTTCGACTTAGTACTATATATAGATCTAGTCTAATTTCTTCGATAGGCGCTAAGAGCGTACGTTTCGTAGGTTTAGCTATATACAATCTCCTATCTAGTAGATAGGGGCGGCTTACCGAGATCGATTCGCTTACTCTTACTACTTCTCCTATACTATCGCTATTGCTAATTATACCTAGTCGGTAGCTTCTTATAGTCGATTTACGAACGTTTCGCCGGCGTATATAGGTTAAGTTATCGCTATCCTAAGAGTATCTACGCTACTATCCTTAATTCCTAGGGGGTCGATATAATACCCGTAGGTAAAGAAGAAAGGGGATAGGCCGGTTAACGAGGCGTCCCTATTATTAATTGCTATCGCTACTATTAGTAGTAGCCCTATCTAGTCGTCCTAGGCGTAAGTAACGAATACGCGTATAATCCGTTCGACTTCTTAATTCGCTCGTTCCGTTACTTTATCTAATTAAGGGTAGAAGGCGGTAGATAATCGTCGCCGAATCGATAGCTTCTTATAGACGATTCGCTAGAACCCTCCTATAAACTACGGACCTCGATCGCTCGTAATCGCTAGGGGAAGCCTATAGTATATATAGAAATACGTTAAGAAGACTTCCGCTACCCGCTTAGCTATAATCTCTCCTATCCTAACTAAGATAATACCCTTCGTTAGTCTATTAGTAATAACTAATAGATTTATAGCTCTATTCTCTTTCGATAGCGGGAGTTCTGTGAAGGAACGAAGCCAAATTGATTCAATACTGACTAAGTCGACATGCTGTTTACAAAAAGCTTGGAGAAGGGAAGGAATGAAGCAAGCGGGACGATAATAAGGATGACGGGCAAGGCGGTGGCAGAACGGGAGCGTGCGGAGACGGAAGGCTATATGGCAGGGCCATATAGTAGGAAGCGGGTCTAACCCGTTACAATACCCCCCCTCTTAGGGTCGTTGTATGACGATGTGCTCCTCCGGGTGAGGCGGCCATCGCCGTGGAGGACTAGTAGGTAACGGAGATCGATAGGATTAGTACGGGCCGTGGCGGCCTTAATCCTTTGCTTCGGGGGCGATTCGGTGTCGGAAAGGGACGATATCGATGATGATAACAATGATGAACGGCGGTTACGATGCTGTGGGTTCCATGTAGGATCGTTACATTGATCAATGTAGTGGTCGGGGCTACCACAGTACCGACAGAGACCTTCCTGTTGACGATGTCTCTGGCGAGCCTGGCGGCTGATTCCGGTACGATTTACCGATAGATCCATTGGTTCTGTGGCTAGTTGGCGTTGACGTTGAGGTTGAAAAGGTCGCGGCTGGCGACGGTCGTATCGTTGTAGAACCGCTAGGTACTCTTCGTATGATAGCTCAAAGAGTGTATCACTGGCTTGTTCTAAAACCTCACGGAGAGGGCGGCGGAGGCCTCGGTGAAGTGTCGTTGTGGCGAAAACTGATTGTGCTAGGCCTTGGATCTCTACGCTCGCTTCGTGTGCGAGGCGTTCGAAACGGGCAAGGTACGCAATGAGGCTTTCATCGTCCTTCTGACGAACGTTGGCGAATCGGAGGATACTCTCTTGTTTTTCGCGTGGGTTATAACAAATACGTTGGAAGTATTGGAAGATCTGATCTGGGTCGTTGGTTTCTCTGAGGTGTAGTACTGATGCTTGCTGAGGTGTCTCGAGACGGTTGTATACGTAGTCGAATGCTTGCTGGCCGGTAAGGCCGTCGGCGTTAAGCTTTGATTGTATTGAGGGGAGCCACGTACGGAGCGAAAACGGTTTGCCGTCGAATCGGGGAGGATCAGGGAGGCGGAAACGGGGCTGGTCGGGTTGTTGACTCTGGCGTGATGCGAGAGAAAGGAGCTGGCTCTGCTGATCGGCAAGTTGCTGCTGCATCTGTTGTAGAAGCGCTAAGAGCGCGCTCTGGTCGGGTTGCTGGTTCATCGTTGCGTTGAAGAAAAAGGAGAATTAGGGGTGATTCGTTAACGTTGCGTTGCGTTGCGTTGCGTACGACTCGGTAACGAGAAGGAAGCTTTTTGTATGTGAAGGAACGAAGCCAAATTGATTCAATACTGACTAAGTCGACATGCTGTTTACAAAAAGCTTGGAGAAGGGAAGGAATGAAGCAAGCGGGACGATAATAAGGATGACGGGCAAGGCGGTGGCAGAACGGGAGCGTGCGGAGACGGAAGGCTATATGGCAGGGCCATATAGTAGGAAGCGGGTCTAACCCGTTACAGTTCTATAATAAAGTCTATTACTATTTCGGCCTAGATTCGTTAGGGAATCGGTAGGGGCCGTAGTAACCTATACTTTATATTACGCTAGACCGTACTTCTCCCGTAAACTATATAGTTCCGTAAGAATCGTCGTATATCCTTTACCGTACTAGGCTAGAAGAACCGTCGAGATAGTATCGAATACGTAGCGTCTCGTCCTAGGTAGCTAGTAATATAAGAATCGTAAATCTTCTAAATAATCCCTATACGTAGCGGCTCGCTATCTAGGATCTATAACCGCTATCGGAAGTATAGTAGTCCCCGTTCGTTAAGATAGTATTCCGATAAGCTAGTCTTTATACCTATTTCGGTAGCGATTCAGCGGTCTCTTTACTATAGAGCTTAAGAGTAGAGCTAATATATACTATCTATCGCCCTACCCTTCTTCTATTCTTCCTATAACTCTAGTTTATTAAAGAGAGGAACTAGAGTACTAAAATCTAATCGTATTTCCTCTAAGGTATCGGCGTTTACTTATCTCGGTCTACTTAGGCGAACCGAGACCTTTTCGAAGAGCGTTCGGAACCGATTCGATAGCCGTTCGCCGGTAGTATCCTATAGTATATCCTAGCCCCGTTACGAGAGTATATTAGGAAGCACTACGAGCTTCCTAGGCCGATAGTATAACGTAAAGTCAAACTCCGCTATTAGGCCTACCTATCTTATCTACCGTTCGCTAAGATACTAAGCCTTATTAAAGTATCGTAGGTTTTTATAGTCCGTTACGATAGTGAATCGTAGGACTATCTTTAGCTCTAGCCTCTATTCTCGTAGTGCCTATATAATCGCTAGTAGCTCTTTGTTATAGATCTTATAATTCGACTCTACTAGAGTGAATTTCTAAGAGATAAAAGCGTAGGGGGCCAATTGGCCGTCGTCTTATCGCTAGGAGAGAATAGCTCCCGTAGCCTATCTAGATATATCGGTTTCGACTACTATCTCTCTTTCTTCTTCGAAGTATATACGTCTTTCTTCGTAAGCCTAGTCAACGGTGCTAATAAGGCAGCGAATCGGGGTATAAACGATCTATAGAAGTTGGCAAATCCTAGGAATCCGCGTATATCGCGTACTGATTTTAGAGCTTCCTATATATATATTGCTTCTACTTTCTTAGGGTCTACGTAAATCCCTTCGCCTACGCGGATAATAAATCCGAGGTATTTAATAGAATTCTATTCGAACTCTAACTTCCTAATATCGTATTGTAACCCTACGTCCTTAAGTTTCTATAGTACTTCGTATACCTTTCGGCGGTAGTCCTCTATTAAACCGCTAGAGTATATAATAATATCGTCGACGTACGCCGAAACAAAGTCATTAAGGTACTTTTTAGGCTAGTTTCTATTTTTACCTCGTAATAAAACGACGATTATCGACGGCGTACTATCCCTAGACGGATAGGTAGACAGAGAGGTAGAACTAGTTAATTAAGTACTACTTATAGAACTACGTTAGCTAGTACTAGGACGATTAGACTAGATAGATTCCCCTCGCGTAGTTCGTATATAATATAACTACGTACTCGGTAATAAGGGTCTCTCTAAGCGAAGTATTAATAGGAATCCGGCTAGAACTACGCTTAAGCGTCGAAGACGACGAGAAAGAAGTCTACTAGGATATAAAAGCACGTATAACCGAGCTCGTAGAGAGGCGAGAAGAACTCTCTAAAAGGCTATAAAGGACAAAGGAGGTTATAAAGAGAGCCGCGGATAAGAACTATATAGAAAAATCCTTCTACGTAACCGACTAGGTACTACTTCGGAATACCTATATCGACTTAGGGCGACTATATAAGAAGCTAGAGAATCGTTACGAAGGACCCTTCTAGATTATACGGAAAGTAGGCTAGTAAGTATACTAGCTATTACTAACGCTACTATACCGGTAGATCTATACTACGTAGTACGTCTCTATACTCGAACCCTATAAAGGCAACCCGATTCGGAGTAAACGTCTAGACCTAGTCGAGGTCGATAGAGAACTCGAATTTAAAATCGACCGGATCCTAGAGACTAGGAAAAGGGGTAGAGGCCTATAATACCTAGTTCGCTAGTAAGGCTACAGAGATAGCGAGAATACCTAGGAACCGAGAAGTATCCTCGAAGATATAGTAGTATTAGATAAATTCGAGAAAAATAGACTAATAGTGTGAAGGAACGAAGCCAAATTGATTCAATACTGACTAAGTCGACATGCTGTTTACAAAAAGCTTGGAGAAGGGAAGGAATGAAGCAAGCGGGACGATAATAAGGATGACGGGCAAGGCGGTGGCAGAACGGGAGCGTGCGGAGACGGAAGGCTATATGGCAGGGCCATATAGTAGGAAGCGGGTCTAACCCGTTACAATACCCCCCCCCCCTCTTAGGGTCGTTGTATGACGATGTGCTCCTCCGGGTGAGGCGGCCATCGCCGTGGAGGACTAGTGGGTAACGGAGATCGATAGGATTAGTACGGGCCGTGGCGGCCTTAATCCTTTGCTTCGGGGGCGATTCGGTGTCGGAAAGGGACGATATCGATGATGATGACAATGATGAACGGCGGTTACGATGCTGTGGGTTCCATGTAGGATCGTTACATTGATCAATGTAGTGGTCGGGGCTACCACAGTACCGACAGAGACCTTCCTGTTGACGATGTCTCTGGCGAGCCTGGCGGCTGATTCCGGTACGATTTACCGATAGATCCATTGGTTCTGTGGCTAGTTGGCGTTGACGTTGAGAAGAAGGCGAGGGTTGACGTTGACGTTGAGGTTGAAAAGGTCGCGGCTGGCGACGGTCGTATCGTTGTAGAACCGCTAGGTACTCTTCGTATGATAGCTCAAAGAGTGTATCACTGGCTTGTTCTAAAACCTCACGGAGAGGGCGGCGGAGGCCTCGGTGAAGTGTCGTTGTGGCGAAAACTGATTGTGCTAGGCCTTGGATCTCTACGCTCGCTTCGTGTGCGAGGCGTTCGAAACGGGCAAGGTACGCAATGAGGCTTTCATCGTCCTTCTGACGAACGTTGGCGAATCGGAGGATACTCTCTTGTTTTTCGCGTGGGTTATAACAAATACGTTGGAAGTATTGGAAGATCTGATCTGGGTCGTTGGTTTCTCTGAGGTGTAGTACTGATGCTTGCTGAGGTGTCTCGAGACGGTTGTATACGTAGTCGAATGCTTGCTGGCCGGTAAGGCCGTCGGCGTTAAGCTTTGATTGTATTGAGGGGAGCCACGTACGGAGCGAAAACGGTTTGCCGTCGAATCGGGGAGGATCAGGGAGGCGGAAACGGGGCTGGTCGGGTTGTTGACTCTGGCGTGATGCGAGAGAAAGGAGCTGGCTCTGCTGATCGGCAAGTTGCTGCTGCATCTGTTGTAGAAGCGCTAAGAGCGCGCTCTGGTCGGGTTGCTGGTTCATCGTTGCGTTGAAGAAAAAGGAGAATTAGGGGTGATTCGTTAACGTTGCGTTGCGTTGCGTTGCGTACGACTCGGTAACGAGAAGGAAGCTTTTTGTATGTGAAGGAACGAAGCCAAATTGATTCAATACTGACTAAGTCGACATGCTGTTTACAAAAAGCTTGGAGAAGGGAAGGAATGAAGCAAGCGGGACGATAATAAGGATGACGGGCAAGGCGGTGGCAGAACGGGAGCGTGCGGAGACGGAAGGCTATATGGCAGGGCCATATAGTAGGAAGCGGGTCTAACCCGTTACAAATAGAGAAAGAAAACCTTATAAAGAGGGGTCGGAAGAACCTACGATAGACGGTTTAGTACGATTTATAAAGGGAAAATAACGCTCTACTAATTCTATAAATACCTTCTACCACTCGATTACTAGTTAAGGGAAACGGATACGCGGGAGCGTAGATAACCTCGCTGAGGATCTCGCTATAATTATCCCGTAACGTACCTATTAATCTAAAACTAACGTATTATATAAACTAGGACCCTAACGTCCTAGTAAACGAAGTAGATACTATCCCTAGGTTTAGTAAGGAGCGCGAATCCTTAAATAAACTAATAAAGGGTAGATAGCCTCGGTTAGAGTAGAAGGAGTATAGGGACGAAGTTTATCGCGAAGGAGTTCCTAAACGACTATTAAGAAAACAAATTCAAAGAAAACCTAAATATAAAGGTTACGTAATACGCTAAGGAGCAGCGAACTACCCGTTACAAATATACCTAAGATCACTCGAAACTTAGCTAGAATACCCCTCTAAAAACCTACAATACGCTATATTATCCCGATTAAGAGCCCTTCGAACCACGTATATAGTGCTTTAACCGGAGTAGGCGGCGGCGGGGGCGGCGGAGGAGGAGGTAGTAGAGCGCGAGGTACGATAGGAGGCGTAAGACTAGTCTTAATATAATAACCTAGAGCGTTACGGGTACTCTTAAACGCCGTTAAAGTAAGGCGACGAGAGGCGAGAGTCGGAGCGAGGATAATAGTATTTACCTCGGCGTCGAGACGGGGATCAACCTATATAACGTTAGAAGAGAGAGCAAATAGGAAGGCGGAAGAAGTATACTATAATATAACTCTAATATTAGCGATAGTAGTACTAGTACTTAAGACTAGCCGCGGAAATATAATAAGCCCTAATAGGGATAGCTAAAATAGAATTAATATACCGTATATACTACGCCTCGGTAGGCGTAGTAGGTACGGCTACTATAACCTAGTTAGTATTACCCTAGTTGAACGATATCGTAAGAAGGAGAGTATAAGGGTATACTCTCTAAAGAAGGGGGGTATACGGCTCTAAAAACCCCCGAGGAATTCGTATATCGTACCTAGAGACAAAGGATCACTTCGTACACCGACCCCTATATCACCAAAACAAAGGATCAACGCTATCGTAGGACTCGGTCAAAGCATCGTTAAACAAAGCGAGAAAGCGACATAATACTAGGGCATAACAAGAACCAAGAGTACGCCGAGGGCGGCGCGCATAAAGAAGGGAGGTAATATCACGTCCCGCTCTCCCAGAGAGGATCGTAGGACTCGAGGTAGATCCCGGATGGATCCATGTATTATAGAGGCATATAGACAGAGAGTCATATGACCTCGCTTACCCGCGCACAACTATACCAGTGGGACTCGGAGCATGTTTAGCAGCTCAGAGTTCAGTTTGAATACACACGCAGTACTAGTTGCATTGCATTCGCAGTAGTATATGTATGTCGTATAGTAATCCCTGTCACTCTGATTAATCCAATTGAGCCCTACATAGTGGGGCTTCATACGAGGTAATCTTTATATAATTAAAACTATATTTACCCCTACTAAAACTAATAAATAGGAAGAGTAATAGGCTTAGAAGTATCGACGTAGCTTTTTATATATAAGTAATTTCTAATAGCCCTTAGAAATAGTAGTAGTATATAGGATTAGAGCGGGCTATAGGAGCTTTTACCCTCTTAAGGTAAAAAGGAAATATAATAAGATATAGGTAAGAAATACACAATTTATATAGATACGACTCTTCCTATATTTGCACTATTTAGTAACCCGTATAGGTAACCCGAAACCCATTGCGGGTTATAAAAGTCGACCCGAAACCCGCGGGTTGGGTTTTTTCGGGTTTGCGGGTTTGCGGGTTTTGGCGCAGTCTAGGTAAAATAGTTCCGAAGTAGTTCGCACAAAATATATAGAGGGGTAAGGATAAGGGGAAGTAGTTTCGAACTAATTCATGATAAGCGATTACTTCGCAAAACAATTGAAATTTATTAATAATACGAACTGGTGACCCGACCTCTGTCATCACGTGACATTATTAGCTAATTGGTGACCTGACCTCTGAGTTAAATGGTGACCCGAGCTGTGTTCTGGATACTATCCTTACTGTGTCTTAAAACTCAATATTATGCGCAGTGATTGCCATAGTACGCTACAGTATGATTTGACAATGGAGAATGGATAGGATTGCCATCGATATACATCTATTGCGCAAAGTACATTGAAACTGCAATGGATTACCGAGGTGATTGAATTGACTAAGACATCTAAAAAAGTCACGATGGGCGAATAAATAACCGATGAACCATCCAAACCACGGAAACCATGTACTGTAGCGAAACAACATTATGCATTTCGATCCCCAGGTGTGAAGCACAAAACAGAAAAAATAAAAAAAATAAAGTGAAAAAGTTAAGAGTCATATCTCATGCGCATCGTACGTGGGAAAAGACCCCAATGTCCGATGATGAATATGAGCTCGACCTTCTGAGTCTTTCTTGCTTCATGTGATGATTTTCCTGATTGGTGGTGAGGGTGTCTGCATCTTGATCGGCATGCGAATGAGTCGCACCGGATCATTAATCTTCATATTTCGTTGGTTATGCCCAGGGCAATGCGCCGAAAATGTTTATTACTCATGAGTTGCTTAAAGGCATATTGCGTATAAGCTTTGAATGTCGGAGTTTGAGGCATTGGAGCATCCGATTCCTTATTTGGTTTCTACGGATACTGATCTCTAGGTGCCAGAGAGAAGTATATTCAGGGACCAATTGAAAGTATGATTGAAGATCTAAATCCAGCACACCAATAAAGTGTTCCCTTGCTCTTGTAACAAAGCTTCGAACACGTAACGAACCCTAAAAGCTTCCTCGCTTGTTGTAGAAGTCGTGTGTAGGAGGCCAGAACAGCATCTGCCTTCAAAGCCTGCCCGAACCAGAGAATGGAAAGTAGTGCCGCTGGATTTGCCCTTAAGCATTTGATTCAGGCTGTGGCCATGATTCCAAGGTCGTCTCGGATCCCAACAGCTCCAAGGTTGCCGTACTCTGCGTGGGCACATCAACCAAGATTTTGTACACTCCAGGGTAGAGCACCCGGTCTCCACGCTCGGTCACACGTGCCATGTCACCAAGAGAAAGGTTAAGTAGAGCAGATCGAGTTTCGTTGGGTGAGATAGCCTTCACACGGGTATAAGCACCGAGTTTCTTGGTGGGGTGCGGTGGCGGGCCAACCTTGTTAGCAATAAATCCAAGGACAACAAAGTCGGACCTCCGATTACCCGTATTCGTCACATCAACGACTACGGGCGGCAGTGGACAAAGATCTAAATGCTGAGAGTCGCAGTCGGCGATCAACTCCTTAATATGGTATGCACCTAGATGCAAGGTATCCTCTTGAGTAGACGATGACTGCCTGCTCGATCTATGACCCTGGATCAGAGCTGTGAAGTTCGTATAATGCAACCCATATCCGAAAGGCAACACAGCATCCTCATAGTACCAGTATGTACGTCCCGGACGGTCGTTCTGCGGCTGGAGTGCCATGTCCGTCATGGGTATTTGATCCACATAGCTAGTGGGGTATTGGGTGACGGGCAATCGACCGGCCGGAGGAATAGAGCCACTCAACACATCAAAAATGGCTGGCCCTCCATCTTGTCCGGGATACGCTGCCCAAAGGATAGCGGAAACGTTCGAGTTATCGAGGAGAACTGTATCGTCGAGTTGTTCGCCTAGCTGAACGATCACACAGGGCTTGCCGAGAGCGCATAACTCTTTGATGAGACTCAGCTGGGAGGCGGGCCAAGAGATTGACGAACGATCGTTGAGTTCACTTGAGGTTGAGACATCGATACCGCCAAAGTAAATCACAACATCGGCATTCTTGGCTGCTTCGATTTGTTCCGTCCAGTTACCGGTTGCATTCTGTGAGGTCGACGGACCAGATGCATAGACGGCCTTCAAGCCTCTCCGTTTTGCGGCATAGACAGGGCTATGATAATATGGAGGTACGCCGAAGTAGCTACCTAGCATTTCCCAGGTGGCATTTGCATAGACTCCAATGAGCGCTATCTTGGGGTGGGTCGTGAATGGTATCGGTAGAGTTCCGTCATTCTTGAGCAGGACCATACTTTGTGCTGCCGTTCTGCGTGCCAAAGCTTGGCTGCGTGGCGTATTCACTGCGGTCCAATTCAATGATACATATGGATCTGTCCAGTTGGGCCCGAAGTACCCGACACGCACCAAGGCTTCGTACTGACGGCGCAAAGAGGCATCGATTGTCTTTTCTGGGAGGAAGGACTTCATGTATGCCTCCGAAATACCAGCTGGGGAGCCTCCAGTACACACAATATCGATACCCGTCTCGAACATCAATGCACTGAATTCAGCGAGACTTGAAGTGTAATGCGTGCGCATAACGGTTTCATTCACGACACCGCAGTCAGTGACAATGTACTGAAAGGAAGCTGTCCAGTTCCAATGTTGCCTCAGGACACGATTGATGAGGTAAGAATTAGTACAGGCCGGGGTGTCGTTTACCATGTTGTATGAACACATGATTGAATCAACTTTGGAGTCCCGCGCACATTGCTGGAACGGAGGCAAGTAATATTCAACAAGATCTTGCATGGTGATGTTGGCCTTGAATCCATAGCGGCTATATCCACCCCATGTCTCCAGATCATATCCGGCGTAATGCTTGCAGTTTGTCAATGTCTTCTTCGTAGAGAACTGGTCTCCTCCGAGACCACGAAGAAAGTGAGCAGCATATCCCTTAATTCGCCGTGGATCTTCTCCAGGAGTTTCAGAGCCTCGGCCCCAGCGTGGATCGCGGTATGGGTTGACGTTCGGGGTCCAGTAGTCGAGGCCTGCATGGCCGGCGTTGCTGAAGGCACGGGCCTCGGTACTGATGGTGTCCGCGACCTGGTAAACCATTTCATCGTCAAATGCAGCGGCGAGTAGCAGGGGCGTGGCAAAGGATGTGGCAGACGAAAATTCTCCCACGGGGTTCTCCGTGACGATGGAAAAGTTCACGCCGAAATCAACACCATCAGAAAATCCTAACCCATGCAACGCTTCGTTCCACCAGTTGTATGGCGACATACCCAGACGGGAAGACCCGGCACTTGCCTCGACGAGATTTCCGAGTTTCTCGGTGATGTTCATGCTAGCCACCAAGGCTGCGGCGCGATCAGAAGGGGATGATTGTGCGCTGCAAACATCGTTCTCTGTTAGGAGAGATGGACCGCGGATACAGTCAGGAAATTGCATCCCATAACTGCCTTCGAGGTGCATGAAAAGCCCTAGCACCAGAGAAGTGTATAAAACCATGGTGAAGAGTAAAGAGAAACTGGCATGTAACGAGATTTCACCAGGGGATGTTGACGAGATTCAAATATCAAAGTGTAGCCGTCAGTCCAAGTAGTCCCACGTCTTCTGACCTTCGGGGGATACACGGCTCGGTGAATTATGGATCTAGTCATGTCTGGGCTCGAAAGGTTTCCAAGGTTGGAATGATCTGCGTTAAGTAGAGGATTCGTATCCGTATTAATTGAAAATTGCCTAATATGGATCTTGGAAACAAGGATTGCTCCACAAATTACGGCAGACGATTTGGGCCAAATTCGACAATGCTTATTAGTACATCTGTCAAAGTGCAAGGTGGATTACATGGCAGAAACAAGGTATGATACTAGAAAGTCATATGACCCTTAGTACTCGGCATACCATACAAAAAGTGTATATTACAGTTAGTCAGCAAGGTCCGTCTAGATTGGTTAAATTACGGATCCGTGTCATTTTAGTTTAGTTAGAGTTCTCAATATTAGTCATTTTATACTATATATTTCTATACCATAGATTTCTATTAGTTATAAGCCCGGAATCGTTCTAATAAAGATTAATTCGAAGATTAACCTCGCTATTACCGAAACTAAGGCATAAAAAGTAATAAGAAGTTATCTACCTAGCGCCGAAGCGATCTCTAAATCGAAGAAAAATCGGAGATCTATCTATAAAGAATATAACTAATAACTATTAGTATTATAGCTAAATACCTCTCTACGGGTTTATCCTTTCGTATTATACTAAAGGATTTAATATTATAGGATTTATAGATAGCGAATATTAAGTTAATTATAGTTCAATTTGATATATAGGAGTTCTATAATCCTAGTAATAAAGAGGAACTAGAACCTCTAATACTACTAAATAAGGTTATCTCGATAGCCGAAGTATAAAAAGAGTATAAAGATTAATAGTTCGAATTATTAAAAATACTCTAGGTATAATGTCAAAGTGCAAGGTGGATTACATGGCAGAAACAAGGTATGATACCAGAAAGTCATGTGACCCTTGGTACTCGGCATACTATACAAAAGTGCATATTACGGTTAGTCAGCAGGGTCCGTACAGATTGGTTAAATTGCGGATTCATGTCATTTTAGTTTAGTTAGAGTTCTTAATATAAGTCATTTTGACCATATATTTCAATACGATAGGTTTCTATCAGTTATAAGCCCGGAATCGTTCTAATAAAGATCAATTTAAAGATCAACCTACTATCGCCGAAACTGAGGCACAAAAAGTGATAAGAAGTTATCTGCCTAGCGCCGAAGTAACCCCTAAATCGAAAAAAATCGGAAATATATCTATAACTATTAGTATTATAGCTAAATACCTCTCCGCGGGTTTATCCTCTCGCGTTATACTTAAGGATTCAATATTATAGGATTTATAGATAGCGAATATCGAGTCAATTGCTATATAATTTGACGTATAGGAGCTCTATAATCCTAGTAATAAGGAGGAACTAGAACCTCTAAAGCTACTAACTAAGGTTATCTCGATAGCCGAAGTATAAAAGGAGTATAAAGATTAATAGTTCAAATTAATAAAAATGCTCTAGGTATAATAGACTATCGACAATACTATATATACCTAGCAAAAGAAGGGGTTAAATATAGTAGTAACCGCTATTCGAAATAGCGTTTATACTAACTACTAACCCTTTATTATCGACTATAAAACTCTATATATACTACTCCGTAACCTTCGTTAAAGGTTCGCTACGGAGTATAATCTAACTAATACTACTAGGCTTCGATAAGTATAGAGAACCCTAGATAGAGGGTTAGAGAGAAATACGGATATCGATAAGTAGTTATTAAACTAGGAGATAGTTTAAGTACGGTATAAGAGAGTAAGGATATCGGAAGTAGATAATACTCTAACTTAGTTCCTTAATACTATCTTAGTTATATTACCTAACTTCTATAAAATATAGACTTTAAGGCTTTAAGATAGGAACGATATTACCTTTACTTAATTACTTAACCGGTATAGAGGTTACTAGAAAATCACCTATAATAAGCTAGTTACTAATCAACGAGATATTTCTAAAGCTATATTCTCGATATAGTAAGATTACGAAGAAGCGAAGCTAATAAATAAAGAGATATCTTTTAAGATAAAACCCTACCTATATAGAAGAAATAGGGGGAGATACCTAGCGTAGAGATACTAGGAGATATATAATAAAAATATACCTTTATTATACGAGAGAAACTAGGCTATAAAGTAAAAATAGGATAAAGCTATAAAGGCTAACCTAGCTTAGAAAGCCTAGGTTAATAAGAGACGCTAAGAAACCTAAGTATAGGGACAAAAATAGGCCTAGGGGAAGGTACCGTAGTAAGCAAATACCACTCTTATTAACGACGAATCGGTATATAGGTTCTTTTCTACGGAAAGTATCCTATCTACTAGTAAGCTAGCAACTAGTACGATATAGGTAAGTAAGCCGTCGGCTAGTAAGCAAATTGATATCTTAACTACCGTTATATCTACCTAAAACTACGTACAAAACTATACCGAACCGGTTAGAAAACGATAGGTAGTCGATACTAGCGTATAAATATATATATATAACAATCGAGAGTTATTTATAACTTTCGAGGATATATAAAGTAGCGTTTAGGTAGGAGATATATATAAAGGGAACTTGGGCTCTGGACCAAATTCTCTAATAAGGATACTCTTCATGATAAAATGCAAGCATTTACCAAAAAGACCACTTATGATAACCGAACAGGTTATCATACTAGAGTTTCCACTATACCCACATTTTTCTTAAATGCGACCGAGAGATCCACTTATGTGGTTTTTGTATGGATTATCCATTACAATATAGAAACGATCGTTAATAGGGTAGGCACTATAGTGATCTATAGTATTAGTCCTATTAATAGAAAGGTAGTTAGAATAGAGTTATATAATACTAAGTACTCTCCCAATTTCTATAGTAATCTAATATCTAATAGGTTGATAATAAAGGCGGGATTGTTAGTGAACTTTAGGATAGACTATATAGAAGTAGCTAATAGAAAACCGGTATACTAAGTATACTAGGACTAGAAGTTAACCTAGTTAAAATAACTAGAAAATAACTTAGTATTCGCTACTAAGAAGTTAGCCTAAGAACTAAGATCGGAAGTATCAATTTAAACCTAGTATAGACGCCTAGGCTATATTGGCTAGTAGCGTATTGCTAAGCTAGTAGAGATAACCGAAGGGATTACTATTAAAAGCAACCCTAGTAATAAGAAGTAGGTATATAAAGCTTATTAATTAGTAGACGCCCCGAAGTAGATCTCTCGCCGGAAGATAGGCTAAGTATATAGTATATTTAGACGGGTCTACTTCGACCTAGTACAAAATCAACTAGCTTATAACGGTTATATATAGTTAACGTATTTTTACCTCGATAGTATTAGATACCACTTTATCTTTATATATACTAAGAAAAATGACTACTAAATCGCTATTAGGAAGTTTCTAGTATTAGTTAAGAACTAGTTAAAGATCGAGATTAGAGTATTCTACTATAATAACGAGAGGAGTATAGGTTATAAAGTTAAAACTATAATTAAAGCCGAAGGATATACTATTAAGTATTTACTACCCGGCTTACTAGAGATAAACGGTCCTACCGAGAGATCTAGGGGGATAGTAGTACGTACTACTAGAGCGTTAATTAACGATATAGAGCTACCCTATACTCTCTAGCTAGAGGTAATATATATAGTAGTATATATCCTAAATAGGATACTAATATAAATCAGTAGTACTAGCGGTATCTAGTAGATTATACCTTAGAAAGAGCTTATAAAGTATACTATACTAGATAGTATCTAATATTAGACTATTAACCTATTAAATATAAGGTTGTATAGTTGCTTAACGTACTCGAGAATTATTAAGAGAGTATAGTTAGATAAGATAGTACCTAGAGTAGAGATAGGATATCTCGTTAGGTATATCTCTAAATACCTATATAAAGTATGGTTCCCCTATAAAGGACGTACTAGTATAGGAAGGGTCGACGTCGTGAGAGATACCGTTTTTAACGAAACGAGGCGGTATTCGAAATCGATAACGATACTAGACTGCGACATCGCCCGTGCATGGGCACCTAGGAGGTGCCCATCGCCCGTCCACGGTGGGCGGTGGGCTATTTGGATTTTCGAGTGCCCGTCCATAATGCCCACGGCCCGTGGGCATGCCCACTATGCCCACCGTTTTATAAAGTTGTCTTAAATATATATCATATTTATTTACCAAAACATTAATATATTTATAAATGAATTAACTATTCAATTATGAATTAAAACAATTAAATGCAATGAATTAATTAAGTCAGTAAAATTAATTTACATGATTCAAAATTATAATTCACATGATTTAATTGTTAATTCATAATTCTATAGTTAACTCATTTCTATTAAAGTGCTATAAAATGAATTTGATGAAATCATCAACACATTAATGTTACAATATAAATTTAATGAGATCAATAGTGATCATTAGATTGATATTATAGATCTATATGAGATCATATCATGATTAATTTAAATATAAATTTAATGAGATCATTATAGTGATCATTAGATTGATATTATAGATCTATATGAGATCATGATTAATTTAAATATAACCATACATTTAAACATAAATATAGGGTTATACAGTAAACCCCCTTTATAACGATATAATTCAGACAGGCAAAAATTATCGTTATATCCGGGTAATCGTTAAATCCAGGTGCCATACATTAAATATATATTTCTGGTTTATATACAAATTCAGGCCCTAAAAAAGCTCCTTATGTCTCTCTGCTTCTGTCCTCCAATCCTTCTTGCTTCAATTAACCTCTTATGTTTAGATAGAGTAGTAATTAACTAGGTTTCACCCTATTCTTACTGCTCTTTATATAACTGAAGGGTTTTTAAAGCCTAAATAGCCTTATTATATAAAACCTAGGGCTATACAATCTCAATCTTATCCTTATCAATCTCCTTAAGAAACTTACTAAGTACAATAGTATCAATAGTATCAATACTATTATATACAAGCTTATCAGCTGGATTTAAGAAGTTCTCAATATCTATTAGATTTGGTATCTAACTCTATATAATAAGTATATTAGAAGATATCTTATTAATAAGAGATTCAATACTAATAGTAGTAGTATTACTACTACTACTAGTAGTATTAAGAGATAATAAGAGCCCTTTCTTAAAATAGTTCTTAATTGTAAGAGCTAAAAGATTAAGCTCCTAAGCTTAAATACCCTATTGAATAGCTTTTAATATATTTATTAAAAGTATAGGATCTCGACCCTAGTCAAACTTAGTGAGTATAAATTTAACCTATTGGCGCTTCTAATATACTTTCTAGGTATTAATAATACCTTAATTAAGTGGTTGAAAACGTGAGGTTAAATTCGGTAGAAGCTGAATAACTAGCGTATTTTAAAGCGGGTAAAAACTATTATTAATAGCTTTTACTACTAATTTATATACTAAGAAATTATCTATAAGAAGTACTACCTTCCTATAGATCATTGATATATCAAACTAACGAAGCTACTCTTCAAAAATATCGCTAGTTATCTAGGCCTTACTATTCGACTTCTACTGTATATTAAGATTGTTAATATTAATACCGGTAGAAGTAAAAGCCTAGGGCTTCTTAGTAGTACCTATATAGTATATATTAGTATAAGAAGTAATAATATAGTAAGCTAGGTAGGCTATATATTGTAAGCTAGATTGTAAGCTAGATTATAAGCTAGGTAGGCTATATATTATAAGCTAGGGAAGTAATAGTATAGGAAGTATATTGTGAAGGGACGAAGCCAGGTTTGATTCAATCTAGCCAAGCCGTTTGCTGTTATCTAAAAGCTTAAGGAGAGAAGTGGGAGCTGACGTGGTCGCACGTAAATAAGAGGGGGTGTGCGGAAGGTCACGTGCGCGCACGTGATGTCAACCGGGCACTGGCCCGTTACAATACCCCCTCCTCCCGGCGGTGTCTAGGGGGATCTCCGTTCGTATATAGAGGGCACCCGTGCGTACGTAGGGGTGTGTTCCCTGAGGTCCGTCATTCGTTCGCGCGCTTCCGTAACGTGCCTCAAATGCGTCTAATGCGGCGCATTCCTCCAATTCGTCCAACCTTTCCCATGTTTGCTCCGCAAAACCAGCCCATTTCACCAAGACTTCACGTAGATGACCTCTCCCGACCCTCCGTGTACGTGCGGCTATGATCTCTTCGACTTCCCATTCCAATTCGTTGTCAACGACAATCGGCGGGGGTTGGGTATCATCTACCACCTGGGAAGGGAGGGGATCCAATGCCGCGGGTCGTATTAGATCCACGTGGAAGACAGGGTGAATCCCGCGCGGAACGCTTAGTTCCACAGTGTGTGGGGACGGGACGTTCACGATCGTGTACTTTCCGTGCAGCCAGTCTAGTTTCTTCGACGGCCGCAAGGACGTGACGTTTCGTAGGTGTAACCATACTTTATCTCCCGTGCGGTAGACTGGTGTAGCCTGTCGTGTACGGTTCGCTTGTTCTTGCTGTTTGTCCTGGGCAGTGGCTATTGCTGCTTGTGCCCAGTTGGAGGCTTCGCGAAGGCGTTCTATGAAATCTCTGCCCGCTCGTTCGGGGCCGTTTCTATAGCCCTGGAGGTTTCCATCATCTTCTAGTCCAATCGGGTCAATATGGTATCCGTGCGTGAAGAAGAATGGTGCTAAACCAGTCGATGATGCCTCTCGGTTGTTGATTGCAACGGCCACGATCGGGAGGAGACTGGACCAATCTTCTTGTGAATAGGCCGTAAAGGCCCGTAGGATCCTTTCTATCTCCTGATTTGCCCGTTCCGTTGCGCCATCTGTCTGAGGGTGAAAGGCCGTTGATAGTCGTCGTTGGATTTTCAACCTTTTGCATACTTCTTTCCAAAAGCCATTCACGAACTGAGGGCCACGGTCGCTTACGATTGCGAGCGGGAGCCCGTGGTGCATATAGAAGTGGTCCATAAACACTTCGGCCACAGCATCGCTTGTGATAGAATCCATAGCGGTAAGAATGACACTTTTCGTAAGCCTGTCCGTGATGACAAGGCAGTTCGTGGCCTTTTGGGGGCCACTCGTAGGGAGATCTGTGATGAAATCGACGGAAACTTCCGCCCAGATCCGTTGTGGAATCGGTAATGGCTTTAACAATCCGTGCTTGGTGTCGCGCCATATTGTGCTCCGCCCACAAGTTGTGCAGTTCCGTAAGAACTGCCGTACGTCTTTTGCTGCTCCTGGCCAGAAGAAGCGTCGGGAGAGGATTGCATACGTGGCATCGCGTCCTGGATGCCCCGTGATATGCGAGTCGTGCACGTTTTGGATAATACGTGTCCGTAAGGCCTCACTATCTGGGATCCATATCCGGTCTCGAAAGCAAAGGAGACCCCGCACGTCGAGGTGGCATTCCGCGAGGCTCGTTTTGACTTGGATTCCACCTGGAAGTTTACGTTCCCCTTCTTGTAGAGCCCGCGAGATCGCCTGATAGCTCACGTCCGTTTTCCGAGCTTCACTCCAGAGTGCCTGTAGCTCTCCATCCTCAAACAAGTTGATAGGCGTTTCGAAGTTTACAGGGGTTTCCACGTCCATTCGTAGCCGTCCGGTTTTTATCTTGATCTTTTTGAAGATATGCCGGAATCGATTCGTTATTCGTTCGTCGCTTCGATCCTGTGGGAGATCTTGTTCTCTTCGTGAGAGGGCGTCCGGGCGCGTAGCTAGCTTTCCGGGCCGGTACTGAATCTCAAAGTCGAATTCTGCTAGTACGTCTGCCCATCGCATCTGACGTTCACTTAGGTCTCGTGCTTTTCCGAAGTATCGTAGATTCTTATGGTCGGTGATGATCTTGAACTTCGGGACCATCTTCAGTTCCGGGCGCCACTCTTTTAGGCCGCGTATGATCGCAAGGAGCTCTTTGTCATGTATTTCGTAGTTCACTTCCGCTGGCGACAGTTTCTGGGAGAGGTACGCACACGGGCGTAATGTTCCGTCGTCTTGCACTTGCGATAGTACACCCCCGGTAGCCCATCCGGAGGCGTCAGTTTCTACCACGGTTTCACGTCCTTCTTCGAAGTGCGCCAGGATAGGTGCGTTGATAAAAAGTTCTTTCAAGTCTGTGAAGGCTTCGTGACAAGCCGTATCCCAGCAGAAGTCCATTCCTTTGCGCGTTAGCCGCACTAACGGGGCTGCCAAGTCCGCAAAGTGTGGGATAAAGGTCCGGTAGAAGTTCGCAAATCCCAAAAAGCTCCGTACGTCTCTGACTGTTTTCGGTGGTTCCCATGCGCGTATCGCTTCGACTTTCGCTGGGTCTACGCAGACGCCCGCACCCGCACGGATGATAAATCCCAAGTACTTGACCGTTTCCTTTTCGAACTCTGACTTGTCGATATCGCACTGCAAGCCTGCTTCCTGTAGCTTCCGTAAGACTTCGGTTACCTTCTGACGATGGTCTTCGATTGATCCGTTCGAGTAGATAATGATGTCATCTATATACGCAGAGACAAAGTCATCAAGGTGCTCGCGGAGCACTTGATTGATATACCGTTGGAAGGTCGCAGGCGCTCCTGTGAGGCCAAATGGGGTCACGAGCCATTCGAATAGCCCGTATCTCGTTCGAAACGCGGTTTTCCATTCTTCTCCAGGCTCAATCCGGATCTTATGGAACGCTGCGATCACGTCCAGCTTCGTAAACCACCGTGCTTGTGACATGTTCCGTAGGGTTTCTTTGATCAGAGGTAGTGGGTAGCGATCTTTGACTGTTATCTCGTTTAGTCCGCGATAGTCCACGCAGAAGCGTACTCCTCCGCCCGGCTTCCTGACTAGCAGTACTGGTGCTGCTGCCGGGGATTTGCTGACGCGAATAAAGTTCCGTCCGAGTAGATCCGTGAGCGTTTTTCGTAAAACGAGGAGTTCTTCTTGATTCATGCTGTAGAGAGGGCCGTATGGGGGTGAGGCTTCCCTGTCAGAACTATCCTTTCGTAGGGGAATGCGGTGATCCACTCCTGGTCGGTGGTCTGGTAATTGTTCCGCACGCTTCGCATCAAACACTTTCAACCACGGCCAGTAATGTTTCGGGAGCCGTACGCGTGGATCAACGTGTTTCTTCTTTCGTAATGCCTTTTCGATATCCGCGAGGGTTACTTTTCCGATCTGAAGGCTCTCCACGGGCCCGGTCGTGCACGTTTCTAGGAAGTTCCCAGCGGAGAGTCTCTGAACTCGTAGAGGCTTTATACCCTGGGGGCCTACTGTAGGATTCGCTCTGTTCCAACATCGCGTGTGTTCGCCCGTTTTCGTAAAGATGTCGAGGCAACCTTTTCGTGCCGAGTAGCGTCCGTCCACGTCGATCAACCATGTGTTCCCAAGGATCATCTGATCTATCTGCCCGGGGATAATGTACGCGTAGACGTCCTTTTGGAGGTGTCCGTGTACGTCCATATCGAAATGGGTGATAAAATCGATCTTTCCTTGGTTTCCAGTAACGCCATCTAGCGTTCGGGGGGTATTGAGATACGCGGGAGGCCGAGGGTTGTTGCGAAAGAATCGCTCACTGTAGCATAACATAAACACCCCGAATCGACTAGTGCCTTTGAAAATTGAATTCCATTAACTAACGAATCGACATAAAAGGGTTTGTTTTCTTGCTTTAACAACTTCTCGGCTCCGTTCGGCTCCTGTCCGCGATTTTGGGCAGGAGCTACTCTTTTTCCGAGTACTCATATACACTCTCTTGGTCCGAGCGGTCGCTCTCTTCTGTAGGCACTTCCGTAAGTGCCTCTGCTCTTGTGACTCGGGTTCTTTCTCTCCGTTCGTGATAGTGTTGGGGCCGTTGTTTACTCGGGGGGTCTTCCTCTACCATCGCTGCGGTTACGCGCGGGCGTTGGCGGGGGCTTCCGGGGCGGTTTGGCATTCTTGCTCTTCCTTTCCTACCCATTTCGCCCGCTTTCCTACGAGCCCTTGGTCTTCCTTCCGTATCTGCGCGGAAGCAACCGTGACGTTGGGTGTCGGGGTCCAGTCCATGCGGTCGGGTACTGGTGACCTAGGACGGGTTGTCTTCCTTTCGTATCCGTACGTTGTACGTTTTGACTCCGAAGAGAGTAAGTCGAGGTCGGTGTCAATACGACGTAGCAATAGTATGAGATCCGCGAAGCTGTCGGGAGCGTCTCTATACGACAGGGCCGTACGGGTGGTCAGGTTTAGCGATCCTGTCAATATAGACACTTTCGCGTCTTCCGGCCAGCTCATCGCTCCTGAGTCCGCGAATTCTTTCTCGAACGAGGGTAAGAACGTGGCAAAGGACTGTTTCGGTCCTTGTCGTATCTCTCGTAGGCGTTGGGTGGCTCGTTTCTTGATGTTCGGGTCCCCATAGATGTTTTCGAGGTACTGGATCAAGTCGCTTGCGTTTCCATCCGCTCGTCGGTGTTGCATGAAAGCTACTGTGTTCTTGCTCGCGTTTCCTTCCAATCGGGAGTAGACGTATAGCAGACATGCTCGTTCGTCTCCGAGAGCGTCCGCATCGAGAAGCAGCTTGTTCTCGATTGACATTCGGAATACGGGCCACTCTGTCCTGATGCCTTTAAAGGTAGGGGGGTCAGGTAGTCGCGCGCGGGGGCGTCGTGTTGGGTTCGTGTCGACCGGGCCTTGCTTGAGGCCTTCGTTGGCTTTTTGGCTCCGGTCGTGTATCGTATCCGCTGCCTGTGTTGGCCGTGCGTGTACGTTCGTCTGGATCAGCTCTTCGAGCTTTCGGATCCTCTCTTCTTGCGCTCGTGCGCCTTCTTCTTGGTTAGCAGCGGCCTGTGCCATCTGCTGTATCATCAGCCGGGCCCATGCGGGTGGGCTCGACGGTTCTTCGTGTTCCATCGTTTCGTTTTCCGTCGTGCCTGGTGCTTCCAGGGCTTTTCGTGGGTGCGCGTTAGCCTGATTGGCCGTACTCTTCCGGATCTTCTGGGGAAGAGGAAGCTTTTAGAATGTGAAGGGACGAAGCCAGGTTTGATTCAATCTAGCCAAGCCGTTTGCTGTTATCTAAAAGCTTAAGGAGAGAAGTGGGAGCTGACGTGGTCGCACGTAAATAAGAGGGGGTGTGCGGAAGGTCACGTGCGCGCACGTGATGTCAACCGGGCACTGGCCCGTTACATATATATACTAATAAACTAGGGTTTTAGCTTCTTAGAGCCGTCGGAATTAGCGTAAAATAATGCTATAATTCTAGCCTTTTCTCTCTTTCTTCTAGGTAAAGACCGGGTTAATAGGCCTCGATCCGGAATACGCTTCTAATAAAGGCTAGTTTTATTACAATTAAATATTTCCCGGGGGCTATATAATTGAAGAGCTTAACGAATTAGAATTATAGCATTAGATATAGACTTAGGAGTACTACTATCTTTACCATAGTATATACGATTGCGTATTGATTCACGATTCTGAAATCTATTAAGCCAGCTATTACTAAAGATAGGCATTTTAATACCTATATAAATAGGTAGCTAGCTCTAGAAAAGACGTGCTTTCTCTCTTATAACTTCTTGAGTTATAGGGATATAAGGCTCGGCAAGTCTTATCCAATGAATAAGTGCTTTTTCAAGATCTAGCCACCGGGCTAATCGTACTCGCTTTGTATTTATTTGATACTTCGAAAGCTCGCCGTCAAGATAACGATATCGGGAGGAAAGGATCTCTAAGACTATTGATTGAGAGATTCGATGATTGAAAGTTTGGAGGAACCAATTGGTTAAATCCTTATACGTAAATAAGGGGTGTTTTTGGGAATGCTAGCGAAGAGCGACTTTTTCGAAGGTTAGAATGGATCGGCGAGGTATCTTATTGGTTAAGAATATTAAAAGATTGAATAAAAATAGCTTATTAAGCCCTAGATTTAACGATTTTTTGCGTAGAGGAAAGGATGAATTAACGATTATCCTAGTAACGAGGTTTTAACGATATTTGTATGGCGGATTAATTCATGCACCGGATGCCGATCGTTATATCCGGTATCGTTATAAAGAGGGTTTATAGTAATCCCAGTATAGTTAGTTTTTTATCCTTCGTGGTTTTTTCTTTCAGAATACATTGAATTATACTGATTCCTTTTATACATATTTTACTCCTTTTACTTCATTTATTTTGTTATTATCTTTCCTTCCTATTATTTCCCCTATAACCTCTGATAATATATATAAAAACTATATATATACCTCATTAAAAATCTGGAATTATGATTGCAAGTATGTAAAGAATACAAATTTAGTTGAAATATTTTGAAATCTGTCAATAAAAATCACGTGTTACGCTAATTTTGCTTACTAAAAAGGCCCACGGGCGCCCACGACGCCCACGGCCCATGGACGGGCCCTAAGGGTAGGGCCCGTCCATGGGCCTATCCATAGGGCCCATTTCCCGCTTACATAAGGCCCGTGGGCAATGCCCACCCGCCCGTCCATGGGCGATGTCGCAGTCTAAACGATACCTAAAATAGAGGATACTATTAGTACTATAATAGATAGACTAAGTATATAGAACTAGCTATAAGTACTTACTATAGAAGAAGTATAGGTTAAGATCAGTATCTAGATAGAGATACTAAGATCGATAGGTAGGATAGCTCTATAAGATAAAACTAAGTATACTAAGTAAGGTAGATATAATATAGTTAATAAAATAGCTATTAATATAGCTAGTATCGATAATATTGATAATAAAGTTGTTAATCAAGGGATAGTTAATAGAGAGAGAACCCTAGTATAGGTAGTTATTAAAATAAACTCTAGATTGCCTACCCTATAGTCTATTATTAGACCGAGAGAATCGAGGGAGCACATAGATACTATACTAAGAAGCATTCTAATATCCTTACTACTACTATTAAGATTATTAATACTACTATCGTTATAAATAGTATTATTATCTCCGAATCTATCGATTTTATCGATTATAATACCTAGAGAAACCCTATTATCGTCGCTAAATCCGATTTCCGTAATACCGTCGATCGAAACTTGGGGGGTAGAAAGGGATAAAGTAAGAGATAAAGTAAGAGATAAAGTAAGAGATAAAGTAGATATAGATAAAGAGTATAAGATCGAGTAATAGCTATAATAAGAAATAGCTTACTCGCCGTTACTAGTACTATTATCGTCGTTCTATCGAGTATCCTCCTAAGCACTAAGAGATATCTTAGGTGATATAAGTATATTAAATATTATTACCGGTACTAGATCTAGGAGACTAAGAATAGATCTAGATTATATAGCCTACCTATCTCTTAACGATACTAACTAAGTAGAGCTATTAAGTCTACTTTATACTTTTATAATAAGTATAAATTAGAAATTTAATACCGAGACAAAGCTTTATTGTAATAAACTACCTCTACTACTAGAGAACTAGTCCTAATTGAAGGATTATAGATTCGGTAAGGAGTTTATAGGAGCAGCCGGCTTCGAGGTCTAAATATTAAAGAAGAAAGAAACCTATATTAAGGTTCTAATCCCGAATCAGAGAGGAATATAAGTATTACTATTAAAATAGGTTTTTATATATAAATTCGACGCTAACGGATTCCTCGAGAAGTTTAAAGTATAAATCTATATTCGAGGTAACCTCTAATAGTTATTAATAGAAGAAAAGAGAGCCGCTATACTAGCTATTAAGTTAATAAGGGCTATCTTTGCCTTAGTAGTAGTATTTAATCTTAATATAATATAGAGAGACGTAGTTACTATATTCTTAAACTTAGTACTATAAGATAAGGTTTATACTAAGTACCTACTAGTATAACGGGCCAGAGCCCGGCCTGGATCACGTGAGGCACGTGCCTATAACATATATAAACCCCTATCGTCGGTAGATAGTGACCTTTTCTGCAAGATTTATATAAACAGTATATTAGCCTAGCCTAATTGAATCAATAAAACTACAGCCCTTTATATATATAAATCTTCCGATTCTTATCGTTAAACCATCGGACCCCTAACGGAAAAGCCCTAGAAGCGACAATTCCTAGGTATAGTAGAAGAATTACCCCTAAATCACTCTCGATTTAGCAACGAAATACCAACGGAATACTAGTAACTATAGAACCTTAAACCTAGTAGAATATACCTCTACTATAGGTAGAGACGATAATATAATAGATAATAAGGAATCAATAGGCCTATAGCGAAGTAATAGAGTAGTTTACTACTTCCTAATAGCGGATCGTGACTATATAGGAGTAGTATATAGCGACTTAGGAACGACTCTCCGTCGTATAAGGAGAGCGGATTCGCCGCCTTAAAGAGATATTAGTATAGTAAGGTATTAATATAGAAACTAATAAGAATACTAGCGAAACGGTTACGGAATAAGTATAAACCCCTACCGAAACGCCGTCGAGTATTAGAGAGCCTTACCGCCGACCGAGAGCGAGACTCCCCGACCTAGTATTATTCGTAGGAAGCGTAAATAACTAGCCTACCTAGCGTATTATAATAGAAAATAAACTAGTAGTCGATAGCGAGGCTATCGGTACTACTTACGAATAATTTATATATATATTCTCCCGGCTAGAGAAGCTCGCCTAGAAGAATACCGGAATATATATAAAATACCGACGAAACAATAGTAGCCCGGAGGAGCTACTAGATTATCTAGAGAAGATCTATAGCGACCCGAATATATAGGCCCGGGCCGCCCGACGTCTCTATTAGATTAACTAACCTAAAGGTATAGCCTTCTTAAAGTTCCTACTATAGCTAGAAAAGGAATTCGCCGATACTAGAGCTTTAGAATAGCCCGACGAAGCTAAGCGATAGATCCTACTCGGCTTATTAAATCGAACTATAAGTAATTCGCTAATAAATCGTAGTATACCTACTACCTTCTAAGGCCTAATCTCCTATCTTTACGAGATTAGTACGGATATAAACGTATTAAATATTAGTACGGATATAAACGTATTGAATATTAGTAAACTATCTACTCGCCGTTCTACGAAATCCGTAGACGAGATAGACTAGACCCTAATAGTATCGGTAAACCGTATCGATCCGTACGCGAAATACTAACGAAATAGTCGCGAGCGTTATAAATAACCGAAGAGAGCTTAATAGGTTAGCGAAGAAGAAATAGATAGCCGCCGGGAAGAAGGCCGCTATCTATATTACGGAAAGTCTAGCTACTAGATTGTAGAATGCCCCCTCCTACTAGTAAGACGTCTAGAATAGAAGAGCTATATTGCGGTAAGTATATCGAAGAAGAAGGAAACCTATAATAGTAGTAAAATGTTATCGAAACCTAAGCGAACTACCTACGTAAAGAAGTCGCGAGTAATAGTCGAAGAAGATACTAAGCCTAGCTCGGTAGAAGAGAGTATATATACCGATAGTAGGTCGGAAAACGAGTAGCTCCTATTCTTAGCCGCGAGTAGGAGCGAAAGGGGGTCGAGAAACTAGATAGAAGCGAGGAACTACCGTTCCTAGTTGACGTTAGAGTAAATAGAATCTAGTTTATAAAAGCGCTAGTCGATTATAGCTATCTAAGCTATATAATAGTAAACGGAGTACTTACTAGATCTCTCGATCTCCCGCGTATACGTATTCGTCCCCGATAGTTAGGTAGAGTAGTAGCGAATCTAGGCCGAAATAGCTATAGACTTTGTTATAGAACTCCCGCTATCGAAAGAGAATAGAGCTACGAACCTATTAGTTATTACTAATAGACTAACGAAGGGTATTATCTTAGTTAGGATAGGAGAGATTATAGCTAAGCGGGTAGCGGAAGTCTTCTTAACGTATTTCTATATATACTATAGGCTTCCCCTAGCGATTACGAGCGATCGAGGTCTATAGTTTATAGGAGGGTTCTAGCGAATCGTCTATAAGAAGCTATCGATTCGGCGACGATTATCTACCGCCTTCTACCCTCAATTAAATAGAGTAACAGAACGAGCGAATCAAGAAGTCGAACGGATTATACGCGTATTCGTTACTTACGCCTAGGACGACTAGATAGGGCTACTATTAATAGTAGCGATAGTAATTAACAATAGGGACGCCTCGTTAACCGGCCTATCCCCTTTCTTCTTTACCTACGGGTATTATATCGACCCCCTAGGAATCGAGGATAGTAGTATAGATACTCTTAGGATAGCGATGACTTAACCTATACGCGCCGGCGAAACGTTCGTGAATCGACTATAAGAAGCTACCGACTAGGCATAATCAGTAATAGCGATAGTATAGGAGAAGTAGTAAGAGTAAGCGAATCGATCTCGGCAAGCCGCCCCTATCTACTAGATAGGAGATTGTATATAGCTAAACCTACGAAACGTACGCTCTTAGCGCCTATCGAAGAAATTAGACTAGATTTATATATAGTACTAAGTCGAAGAGGCCCCTATACCCTATACTATACGCCTTAACGTACCCTCTGGTATATATCTAGTCTTCTATATAGAGTTAATTCGACTAGCCGTAACGGACCCGTTTCTATCACAAATCGTAGACGATTCGTAGCTACCCCTAGTACTAGTCGATAGCGAGCTAGAATATAAGGTTAAGGAGATTCTATCGATATAGGAGAAGCGAGTTGGTAGGGGAATGTAGATAGAGGTTCTAGTAAAATAGGCGGGATACGCAGAGACGATATAGGAGAGGTTGGATATAGTCGAGAGTTACTCGGCGCTAGACGACTACGAACGATAGTACGGGCCTATTCCGAGGCCCTCTCGGCACCGTTTCGATGCCGACGGCGATATCATCGTGCCCGTCGTGAGGATAAATGCGAGAGGGGGGTACAGTAACGGGCCAGAGCCCGGCCTGGATCACGTGAGGCACGTGCCCACAACATACATAAACCCCTATCGTCGGTAGATAGTGACACTTTCTCTAAGATTGATGTAAACAGTATGTTGGCCTAGCCTAATTGAATCAATAAAGCTATAGCCCTTCACACTTACTATCGAAACGTAGAGGATCTAGTAATCTAAACTAGGGCCGAGCGGGGGCGAAAGCTTCTAGTTGCTGTTACTAGTCGAGGAGTTGTTGCTAGAGTTACTAGATTAAGGTAAAAAGGGGCTGGTTCGGGTCTATTTTGGCGGGAAAAGAAAAATCTAGCTAACTAGCTAGTTTTAAAAGAAATCGGGCGGATTTCTATGGGTACGACTCGGTTACGAGAAGGAAGCTTTTTATATGTGAAGGGTCGAAGCCAAATTGATTCAATACTGGCTAAGCTAATATGCTGTTTATAAAAAGCTTAGAGAAGAGAAGGAATGAAACAAGCGGGACAGTAATGAAGGTGATAGGCAAGGCGGTGGCAGAACGGGAGCGTGCGGGAAGGGAAGGCTATATGGTAGGGCTATATAGTAAGAAGCGGGTCTAACCCGTTATATAGGTATACTATTTCCTCTATATCCTACCGAATACCCGGCTACTAAGTATAGTTACGAAGTACTCCGCGTAACCCTAGGTAGCCTAAGTATCTATATTCCTTATATATCCTCCGTAAAAAGTCTTTATAGGCTAGTAGTTCTAGGTATAGGGCCGTAGATCTATCCCTATATAGGTATATAATATATATATTCTCTTCCTACGTTATAGCCGTTAGTAAGGGCGATTTATATATCGTAAGCTTACTAGCCTAACGTATAATTTCTCGGCGAAGCGACTTATTATCCGGTAAGCTACCGGCGGATAAATATTAAATAGTAATAGTATACTATTCGGCTTCGTTAAATCCGCTAACCTTTATTATTATATTTATTTTCCCCTAAATAGGGGCTCTCTAGGCTATATTAGCTAGCCCTTCCTCTAGAAAGTCGGGGCGTTAGCTAATAGTATTAGGTATAACCGCTTCCTCCCCTTTTCTATACCGGAGCTTAAGGTTATACGCTTAGAACTTATCGACCTATCGGGTAAGTCGCTTACTATACGCCTATATTATCGTAAGGTACTAGAGACCTTTATAGTCGGTAATAATAGTAGTCTTTATCCCGTTCTCTAAGTACTTATCCTAAGTATATAGTACTTCCTTAATCGTAAGAAGCTCCTTTTCGTATACTAGGTAATTTAGCTCCGCGCCCTTTAACTTATAGCTATTAAAGACGACTAGGTATATCTTCCTATCCTCCCCTACTTAATAAAGTATAAAGCCGATCGCCTATTTAGAGGCGTCGGTCTCTATCGTAAAGGGCTTTATTCGGTTAGGCTAGAGAAATATAGGTATATTAATAAGTACTTTCTTTAAGTATATAAAGACTACTTCGTACTACTCGGTCTAAGTAATTAAGCGGAATTTCTACTTACGTAGTTCTTTATCGGCTTCCTTAGTTAAGTTATATAGCGCTATTACTATCTTAGTAAAGTCCTTAACGAAGCGCCTATAGTAGGTAGCTAGGCCTATAAAGCGATATACCTCGTTAACGTTCTTCGGTTAGGGCTACTCTTTAATTACGTCTAGTTTTATAGTAATAGCTTTTATTTAGCCGTTTCTGTCAAAGTGCAAGGTGGATTACATGGCAGAAACAAGGTATGATACCAGAAAATCATGTGACCCTCGGTACTCGACATACCATACAAAAGTGCATATTACAGTTAGTCAGCAAGGTCCGTACAGATTGTATAAAAGACGGATCCGTGTCATTTAAATTAGTTAGAGTTCTCAATATCAGTCATTTTGACCATACATTTCATTACGATAGATTTCTATCAGTTATAAGCCCGGAATCGTTCCAATAAAGATCAATTCAAAGATCAACCTACTGTCGCCGAAACTAAGGCACAAAAAGTGACAAGAAGTCATCTGCCTAGCGCCGAAGCAACCCCTGAATCGAAGAAAAATCGGAAATCTATCCACAACCATCAGTATTATGGCTGAATACCTCTCCGCGGGTTTATCCTCTCGCGTTATACTAAAGGATTCAATATCATAGGATTCATGGATAGCGAACATCGAGTCAATTGCCGTACAATTTAACGTATAGGAGCTCTGTGATCCTAGCAACGAGGAGGAACTAGAACCTCTGAAGGCACTAACTAAGGTTATCTCGATGGCCGAAGCACAAGCCGAGTACAAAGATCAATGGTTTGAATCAATAAAAATACTCTAGGCACAATGGACTATCGACAATACCGTATATACCCAGCAAAAGAAGGGGTTAAATATGGTAGTGACCGCTATTCGAAACAGCGTTCATACTAACTACCAACCCTTTATCATCGACTATAAAACTCCATACACACTTCTCCGTAACCTTCGTCAAAGGTTCGCTGCCGAGTATAATCCAACCAATACTGCTAGGCTTCGACAAGCGTGGAGAACCCTAGACAGAGGGTTAGAGAGAAACACGGATATCGACAAGTGGTTATTAAACTAGGAGACAGTTCAAGCAAGGTGTAAGAGAGCAAGGATATCGGAAGCAGATGATGCTCTAACTTAGTTCCTTAATACTATCTTAGTCATATCACCTGATTTCTATAAAACATAGACTCTAAGGCTTCAAGATAGGAACGATATCACCTTCACTCAACTACTTAACCGGTATAGAGCTCACTAGAAAATCACCTATAACAAGCCAGTTACCAATCAACGAGGTATTTCTAAAGCTACATTCTCGATATAGCAAGGTCACGAAGAAGCGAAGCCAACAAATAAAGAGACATCTTTCAAGATAAAACCCTACCTATATAGAAGAAATAGGGGGAGACACCCAGCGTAGAGATACTGGGAGATATATGATAAAAACATACCTTTATTATACGAGAGAAACCAGACCATAAAGCAAAAATGGGACAAAGCCATAAAGGCTAACCCAGCTTAGAAAGCCTAGGTTAATAAGAGACATCAAGAAACCCAAGCACAGGGGAAGGCACCGCAGCAAGCAAATACCACTCTTAACGAGGACTCGGCATATAGGTTCTTCTCTATATAGGCTAGCACGCCACCGGCGGCTAAGCCACCGGCTAGCAAGCCACCAACTAGCACGACACAGGCTAGCAAGCCGTCGGCTAGCAAGCTACCAACTAGCACGATATAGGCTAGCAAGCCGTCGGCTAGTAAGCTACTAACTAGCACGACATAGGCTAGCAAGCCGTCGGCTAGCAAGCTACCAACTAGCACGACACAGGCTAGCAAGCCGTCGGCTAGTAAGCAAATTAATATCTCTACCACAGTTATATCCACCCAAAACCACGTATAAAACCATACCGAACCGGTTAGAAAACGTTAGGTAGTCGACACTAGCGCACAAATGCATATATATAACAATCAAGAGTTATTTGTGACTTTCGAGGACGTACAAAGTAGCGTTCGGGTAGGAGATATAGAAACGATCGTTAACAGGGTAGGCACTATAGTGATCTATAGTGTTAATCCTATCAATAGAAAGGTAGTCAGAATAGAGTTATACAATACCAAGTACTCTCCTAATTTCTATAGTAATCTAATATCCAATAGGTTGATGATAAAGGCGGGATTGTTAGTAAACTTCAGGATAGACTATATAGAAGCAGCTGATAGAAAACCGGTATACCAAGTATACCAAGACTAGAAGTTGACCTAGTTAAAACAACCAGAAAATGACTTAGTATTCGCTACTAAGAAGTCAGCCTAAGAACCAAGATCGGAAGTATCAATTCAAACCTAGTATAGACGCCTAGGCCACGTTAGCTAGCAGCGTATTGCTAAGCTAGTAGAGATAACCGAAGGGATTACTATTAAAAGCAACCCTAGTAATAAGAAGTAGGTATATAAAGCTTATCAATTAGTAGACGCCCCGAAGCAGATCTCTCGCCGGAAGATAGGCTAAGTATATAGTGTATTTAGACGGGTCCACTTCGACCTAGTACAAAATCAACTAGCTCACAATAGTCATATATAGTTGACGCATTTTTACCTCGATAGTATTAGATGCCACTTTATCTTCACACATACCAAGAAAAATAACTACCAAATCGCTGTTAGGAAGTTTCTAGCATTAGTCAAGAACTAGTTAAAGATCGAGATCAGAGTATTCCACTATAACAACAAGCGGAGTATAGGTCATAAAGTTAAAACCATAATTAAAGCCGAAGGATATACTATTAAGTATTTACTACCCGGCTTACCAGAGATAAACGGTCCTACCGAGAGATCTAGGGGGTGGTAGTACATACTACTAGAGCGTTAATTAACGACATAGAGCTACCCTATACTCTATAGCCAGAGGCAATATATACAGCAGTATATATCCTAAATAGGACCCTAACACAAATTAGCAGTACCAGCGGCATCCAATAGATCATACCTTAGAAAGAGCTTATAAAGCATACCGCACCAGATAGCATCCAACATCAGACTATCAACCTATCAAATATAAGGTTATATAGTTGCTTAACGTACTCGAGAATCATTAAGAGAGTATAGTCAGACAAGATAGCACCTAGAGCAGAGATAGGATATCTCGTCGGGTATATCTCTAAGAACCTATACAAAGTATAGTTCCCCTATAAAGGATATACTAGTATAGGGAGGGTCGACGTCGTACGCGATACCGTTTTTAATAAAACAAGGCGGTACTCGAAATCGATACCGATACTTAAAATAGAAGATACTATTAGTACCATAACAGATAGACTAGGCATCCAGAACAACTAGCCGTAGGTGCTTACCACTGAAGAAGCACAAATTGAGATCAGTACCTAGATAGAGATGCCGAGATCAATAGCAAGGATAGCTCTGTAAGATAAAACTAAGCATACCCAGTAAGATACACTTAATAAAACAGCTATCAATATAGCTAGTATCGATAACATCGATAATAAAGTTGATAATTAAGAGATAGTTAATCAAGGAATAGTTAACAGAGAGAGAACCCTAGTATAGGTAGTTATTAAGACAAACTCTAGATTACCTACCCTACAGTCTATTATTAGACCGAGGGAATCGAGGGAGTAAACAGATGCTATACTAGGAAGATTTCCAACATCCTCACCACTACCATCAAAATCATTAATACCACTATCGTCACGAATAGCATCATCATCTCCGAATCCGTCGATTTCATCGATTACAACACCTAGAGAAACCCTATTATCGTCGCTAGATCCGATTTCCGTGATACCGTCGATCGAAACTAGGGGGGTGGAAGTGAGAGATAAAGTAAGAGATAAAGTAAGAGATAAAGTAAGAGATAAAGTGGATATAGATAAAGAGTAAGAGATCGAGAGGCAGCTACAACGTAAAATAGCTTACTCGCCGTTACTAGCACTATCATCGTTATTATATCTAGCGTCCTCCAAAGCACTATCATCGTCGTTACATCGAGCGTCCTCTAAAGCACCATCATCGTCGTCTTATCGAGAGTCCTCCTAAGCATCGATATCCTCGAATCAAGCACCAAGAGATATCTCAGGTAATATAAGCATAACAAATATCATCACCGGCACTAGATCTAGGAGACTAAGAACAGATCTAGATTATATAGCCTACCTATCTCTTAACGATACCAACCAACTAGAGCTACCAAGTCTACTTTATACTTTCACAATAAGTATAAATCAGAAATTCTATACAAAGCTTTATTGTAATGAACTACCCCTACTACCAGAGAACTAGTCCCAATTGAAGGATTATAGATTCGGGAAGGAGTTTATAGGAGTAGTAGGCTTCGAGGTCTAAACGTTAAAGAAGAAAGAAACCTACACTAAGGTCCCAATCCCAAATCAGAGAGGAATATAAGTACTACCTTTAAAGTAGGTTTTTATATACAAATTCGACGCCGACGGATACCTCGAGAAGTTCAAAGCACGAATCTATATCCGAGGTAACCTCTAATAGTTATCAATAGAGGAAAAGAGAGCCGCTACACTAGCTGTTAAGACAGTAAGGGCTATCTTTGCCTTAGTAGTAGCATTTAATCTTAATATAAAGCAGAGAGACGTTATCACTACATTCCTAAACTTAGTATTACAAGGTAAGGTTTACACTAAGTACCCACTAGGATTCGAAGTACTAGGTCAATACTAGCTACTCCACAGAGCGCTATACGGCTTACGAATATCACTAAGATTATGGCAGTAAGAAGCAATAAGGGTACTAGTCAAACTAGGCCTTACCCTAGTGCCAGAAGACCCATATATCTTTATTATGAATGGCATTATCGTCTTCTTTTACGTTAACGATATTATTATTATAAACCATCTAGATCCTTACTACGCTAAGTAGGTAGCTAAGCTAGATAAAGAGATTAAGAAGCAATAGGAATTACGTAAACTAGATATAAACTAGTTCTTAAATATACGCATTCTTAGAAATAGAGATCAGAAGAAACTATAGCTATATCAAGATAGCTATATTAAAAGCATAGCAGCGAAATACAACTTAGTCACTACGAGAAAAGTGGGATCTCTACTTACTACTACCGATCAGCTACTACCGTACAATAAAGTAGCATCACCGAGTTAGATTCATAGTTTCTAGGCCAAGGTTAGATCTACTCAGTACGCCACTACTATCACCCGGCTAGATATAGCAAAGGCCACAGCTAAACTAGCTGAGTTTCTCACCAACCCCGGTCCAAAGTATATTAATACTATTAACCGAGTCATACAATACCTATACGAAACCAGGTACTAGGCCATCGAGTATAGTACTAGAGATCAATATAACAAAAACCAAGGTCTCCAGCTTACTACGAAGTCAGTTAAATTCGTAAGCGATACGTCATTCAGAGACAACAAGGATAGGAAGAGTTCGGAAGGCTACATTTATAAGCTATACGGCGGCCCTATTGACTAGAAAGCGACGAAACAAAAGACCGTCACAACGTCAACCACTAAAGCAGAGCTTCTTGCACTAGCAGAAGCAGGCAAAACTATATAGTGGTAGCGCCGAGTCCTCGAAGCATTAGGCTTCCAGCTAGATCATCCCTTGTCTATTATATACGACAACTAGCAAACTATCGATCTCTTAACGAAGGAGGGGTCGGCGATATATACGAAGCTGCGGCATATAGATATCAATCGATGCTGGATAAAGCAGGAGATTAGCGAGGGTCGAGTCAATGTGGACTAGGTTCTAACTACGGCCATACCGGCAGATGGCCTTACGAAAGCTCTTCCTAAACAGAAGCAGCATCTCTTCCGAGAGATAATTGGGATAAGAGAAATCAGGCATCTGATTCACCCAGAAACAGTGGAAAAATGAAGGAATCAGCAGCTCTTGAAGCCAGGAAAATGCAGGCTTTAAGAGCTGGGGGGTGTGTCAAAGTGCAAGGTGGATTACATGGCAGAAACAAGGTATGATACCAGAAAATCATGTGACCCTCGGTACTCGACATACCATACAAAAGTGCATATTACAGTTAGTCAGCAAGGTCCGTACAGATTGTATAAAAGACGGATCCGTGTCATTTAAATTAGTTAGAGTTCTCAATATCAGTCATTTTGACCATACATTTCATTACGATAGATTTCTGTCAGTTTCTAATAATATATCTATAGAATTCTAACTCCTTAGTAGCGAATACGTACTTCTTCGGCTTTATATAGAGCTTCTATACGTATAAGTATTAGAGTACTTCCTCTAAGTAGGTATAGTATTCCTTTAGCGTCTTAGAGTATACTAGAATATTATCTAGGTATATTACTACCGACTTACCGAGGTAGGGTCGGAGTATCTCGTTTATTAGCGTCTAGAAGATCGCTAGCGCGTTATAAAGTCTAAAAGGTATTACTCGCTATTTATACTTACCCTAGATAGTATTAAACGCTATTTTCGGTACCGCTCCTTTAGCTATCCGTATTTACTAGTATCTTATAGCTAAGTCGATCTTCGATAAATACTTAGCTTAGCCGACGATATCTAGTAAGTCCTAGATCCTTAGGATAAGGTATCCGTTCCTAGCGGTAAGTTTATTAAGGCCCTAGTAATTAATATATATTCTCTATATACCTTTAGGCTTCTTAATAAATAATACTAGGAAGCCCTATAGACTAGATAATACCTAAATTAACCCTCTATCTAGTAAATCCTTTCCTTACTTTCGTAGCTCTTTAAGCTTTTTATAGGATAGGGGGTAAGCGTTTATATTTACTAGGTTAGTATCGCCGGTATCTATATTATAGATAAAGCTATATTCGGGGGGTAGTTCTTTTAATAAATTATCGGGGAATATATCGGCGAACTTCTCTAGTAGCTTAGCTAAGCGAGGGTCGTTTATTAGGGGAGTAAAGTCCTCGTAATTTATAGTATAGAAGACTATATACTTAGTATTCCTATCTTTTAAGGCTTAACGAATATCCTTTTTTATTAACAAATTTAGGGTCCCTTTCTCTTCCCCCTTTAGTACTCGGTAGTCTACTATATATACTTTATACTTCCCGCTTTAGTTAGTAAGCTATATCCTTTTTATAGAGAAGCTAACGTAAAGGTTATATAGGTATAAAAAGTCGTTACCGAGTACTATATTATACCCCTATATATTAACCGTCTATACCGTTTTTACCCTAGTCTACTTACCGAGGCGGACTACTAAGTTTATTATTCCCTACGTATATAGGGTCTTACCGTTCGGTAATAATACTAGTAGCGATCTATACTTATCCTATTTTCCGCCTAAGCGGCGAGCGGTCTTTATAGATATAAATATATAGCTTACTCCGTAATCTAATAGTATATAATAAGCGATTAGGTTTCTAGCCGAGGTAGGATAGTAAAGAGAACCGTTAAAGAAGTTAAGGTCTTCCCTAAGGGCGTTTAGCCTTATTATCGCTCCTTTTATCTACTATTCCTCCTAAGCTTAGCTAAGCTAGTCGTACTATTTATCGGGATAATATAGTTTAGTAAGCGGGCTAGTAAGCTTACCTAGGCTTACTAGCCCTAGCCTTTTCCCTCCGTACTTTTCTTAGATAGATAGTCCCCTTTTATATACCCTTTCTTACTATATCTATAGTACGTTTTCTTCTCTTATATAGCCGAGAGGTCTATAACGTTAGGGGATAGTACCGCTCGTCTACTTCTTAGGTACTATATCGAGCGGCTATACCTAGTTACTTCTTAGGTACTCCTCTTAAGTTCTAGTAAGAGGTTAATAGCGTCCTCGACGCTTATCTTAGGTCGACCTTACTATCTAAACTATTCCGCTTAGAGGGTAGGGTTTAGTCCTAATACTAGTTATAGGATATATCCTCGCTCCGAGGGGCTTTCTAGTAAGTTATAAGAGAGTTCTAATAAGGTAGCGTAGTATATAGATAAGGGGTCGTTCCCTTACTACTTATAGGTATACTCGTATAAGCGATTAGACTCCGCTATCTTTAGTTCGAATTTAGTTCGAATTTAGGCTTTAAAGCCTTCCTAAATCGTAATTCGCTCGCCTAGTCCTATATTTATTTACTAGTTTACTATCCTCTACTTTATATAGGTATCTCTAGTTAGTAAGCCGGAAGTAAAGGCTAGCTTATAAGCCTCGTCGTCGCTTCGGCCGCTTACTATTCGGCGGTATATAAAGTAGTTATCGATATTATAAAGCTAGTAGTTAGCGGCGTTACCTTTCTAGCTACCTTAATACTTATCCGGTTAGCCTAAGTCCTTAAGGCGGCTAGCGATTTCTACTAGATAAAGGCCGACTTTTAGGCTCTAAGTTAGACCTAGGTCGAACGAAGTCGATATTATAATAATAGCTTTATATTATACTACTATTATCTCTAGGTTATTAGTTACCTATTAAAAGATCGCTATACTTTATAGGGGCCCCGGTAAGCGGTCGAAAGCTCTTTATATATTTAGTAGTAAGTAAGCCCTAAAGAACTCGGGCGTTACTATCGAGCTCGCTATCGGGAGTACTTCTGCTTATAGGAGCTATTACTCTATACCCTAGAAGTATTAGTTCTCTATCGCGATAGTTAACTTAGTTTATCTTAGTTAGGGGTTTAGTAAGTTAAGGCTTTTCGGTATCGAAGATCTTACTTTGTCTTACTTCCTTAACTACTTCTACTTCTTAGGGGCCCCCTACTTTTGCCTCTAAGGATACGGATCCTTAACTTCTTATAGAGTTTTCCTCGGTATACTATAGCTACTAAGTTATCGGTACCGCTTAGTAAGGGGGTCTACCGTACTCTACTTTAAGGTCCCTAGATCGAATATTCCCTATAGTAGGGCTTTATACTAGCCCTTCCTTCGCTACTTAGCTTCCTAGGGCGCTTATTAGTTCCTAGGAACTAGCGGGAAAGCGAGGTTATCCTAGCGATACTATCGCTTCCTCCTAGCTTACTATAGGAGGTAAGGCCTTAGCAAGATATACTACTAGATAAGATTCTGTAAGGATCGTATGGTTTCTATTGGATAGTCCTAGATACTAGCTAAATGTAGTCTTAATTACATAATCACTAAGCATAGCTTGGTCTAATATTAACCCTCCACTTGTTATGCGCTCAGTGGGACTTGGCCCAGTGCTAAGTCTCACTCGCCTAAGGCACCGAGAGTATGCAAACCCTGCAAACCTCTCGGGAGCACACACCTCGCCCACCTCAACAACGGTGCCGGCCACGTCCTTACTCAGAATAAAGGGATAGCTGATGTGGCCTAGCAAGGCTTCGCCGAGCATCTGCTTAGCCCAGTCGACCGAATTGATGCCCAGTGCACTGTTCTTCACCACAATCTGGTGAGGCCCGGGCGAAGTGTACGGCGCCGGGCTGATCTGAAGCGGCGTGACTTGGGAGGCGGGTAGCCAGGCGGCCTTGTTCTCTGGGGTCTGGGCCATTGTTGAAGTTCCTGGTATAGAGGGTGACTGGGTGTAATGTGAGCAGAAGGAGTAGTAGCTATGGTCGCTTTCAGATGACACGAATAGGCACTTTTGCTGAGCAACTTGAGAATGCAGAGCGATGTTGTTGACACCTTTCCTGTGTAGTATTGGGTTTATATATATGTGGAAACTGATAAATCCCTACGTAGGCACCCTCCGGAGCGCCCTGCGGCGTAACATACGGAGTTAGGACAGTCAATCATTTACGAATCAATGATGACAGCATCACAATAGCTGGAAACAGCAGAATAAAAGACGGAATTAAGGGCTGTAGTTTAAGATAACGCCGTGCCCACCGGCGACAGGAATCTGAATACCGGTCGATTCCGTCTTTTGTCGAGGACCGGATTCTAAGATTCCGGTCGTTCTCTAGCTCGAGTAATCCAAGAATTTTGCTAAATTAGAAAACTAGTATTATCTATTCCTTAACTAGCCTTATTCTCATAGATAGTTCATTGGCCAAAATAAAAGTGTTAATGTCTTTGGGGTTATCAAAAGAAATCAGCCGAGGTACGGTCCAAACTAGATCAAATAAGCATTTCTACCTTTTCACTTGCTCAAAGATGGCATTAAGTAGAAAGCTAACAAGTAAACAGGCTTCATAAAGCGCGCTCCGCACACTTTCATTAAAGACTACTTGCCAAACACAAGTATGTATCGTATCGCTTATAACATTTTCAGACACAAACACCGCAATTGGTATATCAAAATCATAGCATAGACACAAGTCACCTAGTTCCGAGCATGCTCCACAGTAACAGCTTCAGGTTTTTCGCCTCCTTCGTGGCTCATCTGAACTCCCTTCTGGTGTGCCAGCACCTCCTCTCCCTGAGCAACGTGGTTGGCACCACCAAACAGAGTATCAATCTCCTCAAGGGGAACCTGCTTGGTCTCCGGAATGAAGAACCAAACGAATAGTGCAAGTAGGAAGTTGATACCAGCAAACATGTAGAAGGCATAGAACCCCTTGTTGTCAAGGAAAATAGGGAAGAATTGCTGCACGATGGCGTTGGCGACATTCTGCGTCTGCGATGCCATGCCCACAGCCTGGGCGCGGACGTTCATTGAGAAAATCTCGGACGTCCAGATCCATACTGTTGCGCCCCAAGATGGTTTGTCTAGGAAATGATGTTAGTAGTGTTTCTCGTTTGCGGGGAGGTAGTGAGTAGAGGGAACTTACAGAAGAAGATGAACAAGAATAGAAGGAACACAATCGATATACCGACTGACTCTGACTTGGCTCCGTTGGCGAGTTGTGGTGTTTCTGTTTCGACGGCAGAGACAATGATCATGCAGAGACCCATGCCAATACCACCGACAATCAGAAGGAACTTTCTTCCGAAACGATCAATAATCCAGACAGCATTCAGGGTGAAGAAAATTCCAAAGGTGGCGTTCAGTGCGTTGATCAAAGCAATCTGACTGTCGCTGGTAAACACCTTCTGGTAGATCTTGGTAGAATACGAGTTGAGTGAGCCTTGTCCGGTGATCTGTTGGCCGGCATTGAGGACCAGAGCCAGGCCCATGCGCTTGCGCAGAGACTTGTCCTTCCAAAGAGCAGAGTAGTTGCTAGAGATGGCTTCTCTCTCATATTCGATGGCCTCGCGAATCTCCAACAGCTCTTGCTCGACTTCCTCCTCAGTATCACGAACTCTTTGCAGGGCTTCGCGAGCCCTCTCGATGTTGTTGCCTCTCCGGATGTACCTAGTGATGGTTAGAATTACTTGTGGCCAATGGGAAATTACCAAAAGCGACTTACCAACGAGGGCTGCCGGGAATAGTCGGCAGGAGAACAAGAATCAAAGCAGGAACCAAAAGCTGGAAAATGACAACCAACTTCCAGTCCCACTCGCCCAGCTTATCAACATTCTTGGTGCAGGCAAAGTTGATCCAGAAGCAGATGAATGATCCAACAGAGTAGAACATCTGCCAGAAAGTCATGATCTTACCACGGATCTCTGCCGGAGCCAGTTCACCAATGTAGATAGGGCCAGCAGCTGCGAAGTAACTCCGTTAGTTTATGTCATTGAAACCACGCGATCAACAAGACTTACTCAATGCAATGCCCTGACCAATACCAATGATACATCTACCTGCAAGGAAGCAAGCAAGGTCGTGGCGGGGAGCGAAGGTTTGCATAAAGGTGGCAACAATGACCAAAACACAACCAATACCCATTCCAAGCTTGCGACCTAGGAAATCTGCACATGGTCCTCCCAGGAAGAAACCACCAAAGATAGCGCCGACCGTGTATGCTGTATTAATTGAGCCGATTGTGGCCGCATTTGGGTGGTTCATCCAAGCTAGCCAGTTCTTGGAACCTTGGACGGAGTTGAACACGGATGCATCGTAACCGTAGAGCACCATGCATGATGCTGCAACACAAGAGATGTACCTAGGAAGTTGGATTAAAGTATGTTCTTCGGATTAGATGATTGTGTAACAACCAACCAATTGTACGCTCTCTTGCGGGTCATTAAAAGGCCCATTCTGATGGGATGGGATGGGACTGGTTTGACAGTGAGGTTGGAGATCTTTACCAGATCGATAGTACCACACTCTCCACAAATTTATTTAAGAAAGCGGGCAGTGACAATAGCCCTCGCGTAATGTGAGAGAACAGTTAAAGATGAGCTAAACTCCAGGAAGGCACCTGAGTGAGCGGAGGCTGCAGCTATATAAGAAGACTCGATAAGGGAATTCCGGGGACGGAACTACAACCCCAGCCCATGTGAGCAAAGAAACGCCATGGAGTGGATCAGACCATCCCCAGAATTCACAACCCCGGACACGCTAAGCATATTTTGGCATTTAGATAACGGGGAGCCCTTGCCTCCAGGATCGCTGAGTGGTGGGGTATCTGGAGTCAATGGCACATGGGTAGGGCGTATCTCATGCCCATTCAATTTCTCATTGGTTTAGAGTTTTCTCAAATGCGCTAGCTGTACCTGGGGTAATAGAGATCTGGGGTTCGAGGATATTTTTCAAGCTTTCGTTCCGGCGAGATGAAGTTGGGGGGGGTTCCACGAATCGGGGGTTGGATGGCGGTGGCTTGGGAGAAAGCCAAGTCCACCAATAGGGTAAATGGTGAAGGAATACAGTATGTAGGCAGATTTAAGACATTTGACAAGGGCGCTAAACTAACCAAGCAAGAGATAATAAGCGACTGGACTTCCGTGATTCTTTTGGGCTGGAGATAGGGCTGACTTTATCCTTATCCCTTCGTAGAGACGTCCACGGGTAAAGCTAGGGCAACATTTTATTACTGCTTTGCATATATCCTGCTGATATTACTGTTTTTTTACTTTTTTGGCATCTTTCAAGGTTGTCTATTAGGCTATGTACCTATCTGCTACAATATTTTCTCTTATGAATGCCGAGTTTAACCGAGGAACAGAAGGCAACATGTGGTACATGGCCGATGCCTAGTTAACACTTTGCTACCCTAACTAACTCAACTACCATAATTTTTTTTAATTCTCACCGGATCTCATTCTCTCAAAATTTATACAACCTAAATTAATGACACGTAAAATCGCATACAAATCGTCGCTCAAAAGCCAATTGCAATCCCGATATGCGGTCTGGGGAACCCGCAAGAGGGGACGTGATACAGACGAGATCTACCAACTTCCCACTCTGACGGGGCTGCATCAGCGATTGTATTAGCGAGGGCCCATGGATTAATTGGATTAATTGGTTTAATTTGTACAACAAATGTTTTATTTATAATTTCGATGCCCGGTCTGGAATATCAAGTCTTTTCGAGCGATCGTGTTAGCTCAAGGTGTGCTACGCCTCGTCCATAGCAAGTATTGATAAAATTGATATTAGATCAACACAAAATAGCATCGTCGCCTAACCCTTTTGCCCAGAAGACGCGTAGCTTTCCGTACGCGTCGCAACTATGATGTCTAAGAATGACATAGTTAATCGTCCTATTTCCTGGAGAGATAACTAATATTCGTGAAATAGACGCTTAGCTCCCCAGCACCTTCGGTTTCTGTATCATATAAGATAAGAATAAAATTGAGAGTGGATGACATTTGCAAGTGCTTTTTTCCATTCGCATGAGGTTTAATTTAGTTCATGAATTTGGCTGCGGTATTGTTATCTAACAAAACGGAAGGTAATATGAATAATTCCAAGGTTTTGCGGATATATTGTATGGATAGAGGGTTTGTCAGATCATCGACCCAGTTGAACTTGTAAGAATCTACCGCGCCTATGTGACCTTGGCGCCCTGAAGCATCCGAGTAACGACAATGGCGGAAGTAGAGCGGGAATCTCCCTGTTCGGTTCAATATCAATTCTAGTTTCTGTAATCTCTCCAGGTTCATTGTCTTCGGGGCCTCCGCGAGTGGGAAATGCAAATACGGTCCGATATTATTTATCCGTTTTTAGACGCGTTGCAGTGCACTTTGGTCTTGTGGGATTGTGTGAAGCCTGAAATAAAGTATAGTCGTTTCCGAAATCATTTATACCACAACTACACTCTTACGATCCAATTCCCGGAAATCAGATCCGAAACCTGCATATCCTGATAGGTCAGATTGCTTGTATACAGCACGAAAATGAGAACCAGAGTGATGTGTTTTCTCTTTCAGATTGTATATTATAATATTTTCTTTCTTTCCGTTGCTGGCATCCACCTTGATCCGGCAGTCATGCTCTCCTTCCAGTGGTGAAAGATACTAAACTTGTCAGGATCACCTAGTCAAACAATGAACAGAAAAAGTCAAGACCAAACTCATTTCTAATTAAGTAGACGTTCATCTTAGATTTGAGCACCTCCTAGGGTTATAGGCTTTGCATTCGTGAAGTTCGGGAGATCTGCAAAGATTTTGGAGGTTTTAGGGTCCTGTAAAGCTTCCTTCAGACCTTCGCTATTTTCAAATTCCAGCTGGGTGGAAATGAGGTATGCCGAACGAGACCCGTCAAGTGCGGTAGGATACTTGATGGTCTTCCAACTGAGCAAGCCATATTAAGCCCCAACCACATGTTGTACATGGAAAAGTAGTTTGCATATTTTACACCTTTCCATGACCTATACTCCATGTTTGTGGTTAATTATTCTTATCCTCCTAGCTATAAGACCTATAAGGACAAGGAAACTATAACAAGTGACTCTAAAAAGAATATCAAGAATACATCTCAAAGTACTTTAAAAGTCCACCAAGAAAGACATAGCAATGTCACATTAGTGGCCGACTACTCCTGTATATTTTAAACAGCATTGATCTCTGTTGTTTTGTTTCTATAAGAACAGACCGATCTGCCTTCTATGGATAATTGCATAGGATCCGGCTTGTTCAAACCATGCCGCATAGCTGCATGTATATGAGACCCTGGTCAAATATCAATGTAACATATTCAAAAATATTTCTGATCAATTATTCCATTTGCTTTACGGTCTGAAACATTGGTAGTTACCATATGCACCATGTAGTTCTCTCACTTTCACCTCCAGTGGTGCTCCGTTAAGACAACCACCCTTTTCCCCAAAAGCACAAGAAAGCCTCTCGAATATATATCTAGTCTAAGAATATATTTCTCAAAGATTGCTTCCAAAGCTCCCCAAGGTGATTTGATCTTCTAAGTATATGGATCACGTGTTCTCGTGATTTTCCCAGGCGCGATCCGCGACAGCGAAGGTCCCACTTTGATCTAGCACACTCAAGCTTTACTCTTCTTTGAACATATTCCCTCTTCTTTGACTTTACTATGACATACCTAGCTATATGAACACGACACTCCGCCTTCCAATCCAACCCATTCTATCGTTTTGACTACTCAAAATGCCACCCCGCAAATCGAAGAAAAAGCAGACGCGACTTGCCTTTACTGCTTCAACCGCTGCACCTTCAGCGGATGTGAGCCCGGAGCAAAGCAATCGATATGCAACACTCACATACGACAACCCAAGCTTGGGCACATACCGCCCTCCAAAGGCTTCCAAAAGCAAGCCGGAGACTTCACCCGAGAAGAAACGGCCGAAGCTCCCCACCAAGACGAAATCCAATGATAAACCCGCGAGTACGATGATGCTCCCCCCCCTCGATGCAACCAGAAAGCTAAGATCCAAAAGATGAACTGTTTATAAAACCTCAATCGGACAATGAATCCCTAGACGAACCTATCATCCCCGCCTCTCAGAAGAGAAAGCAAGCCGCGCCACCTGATAACCTCGAGGTGTTGATCCACAGCCCACCAAAGCTCGATAACCTCCAAGAAGCGAAGAAATCCCGCGCCCGGAAATCACAGCGACCCTTACAATTCTCAAACAAACAGACCGAGAACACAAATGGTTCTGATTCGGAGGAACTATCCCGGCCGCGCCGAACACTCAAGCGAAAGGCCGCAAGCCCACCGATTGACTCCAGCGACTCAGATGAGCCAGTGGCCTCTTCGGTCGCCAAACGGCGCAGGTCTACCCGAGGTGGCATTTCTTCAAGTTCACCTGTTATACTCAGCGACGATGATTCAAACGAGTCAGTAGCTCCTTCGACCGTCAAGAGGCGCAGGGTAGCAAGGACAGCCGATATTTCCAAAGGTGACGACAATAACTCGGACGAACCATTGGCCTCCTCGCCAATAAAGAGGCTCCGACGTGGACAGGAGAAAGAGACTTCCCAGGCTCCCCAGACCCCCCGCCACATCTCGAAACAGGCCAGACTTGATATCGCAGAGGATTTGGAGGACCTCCAGGATTCAGGTAGGAATCCATTGGCGCGCGAGGCTCGTTTATTCATGCTAATGCCAATCATGCGTAGTTGTTAAGAAAAGTCGAACTCGCGGCCGGAATGTCGAATCTGCCCGAGACAAGAGAATGAAGCATCTTGAAGCCCTCCGTCGCAGACGGGCTGGTGTGAAAGACGAGGAGAAGGACGACGACGAAGAAGAAGATGACGATGATAATGATGAAGACGAAGAGGATTCAGATGTGCAGGAGATTAAACGACCCGGCAGCGATGCCAGTCCCTCTAGTCGTGGTCTCTGGCGGCATAACGACGATGACAGCGACATAGAATCAGCCATCGACCCCAACGAGAACCTTGATCGGTACGAAGACGACTTTGTTCTGGACGACGAGACGAACGACCTCGGTGTGCCCACCGAAGAGATCCCCTTCGAGTTCACCCGGCATGCATATAAGCAGCCGAAGGAATACTTCCGCGACGTTATCGGCTGGATGGTGCAAAACAAACTAAACCCGGCCTTCCCTCGCTCTGACGACATGTACAAGATGGCATTCATGAAACTGGAAGATGAAGTCAAGGGTCGGGCAGGTTCACAGCTGATCTCCTCGGTTTGGAACTCCAGTTTCGTCTATGCCCTCCAGGCCCGGCCACACATTGAAATCGCCGCCTTCCCCACAGAGGAGAACCATTCCTGTGATGCTTGCAGGCGCTCTGGACATCCCGCTTCTAGTGATATAAAGCTCTACGGGAAGGCGTATTCCCTACAGACGCTGGAGCCACTGGAAGATGAGAATGATGACAGCGACGACAGTGATGAGGATTCTAAGAAGGACGACGATGGAAAGGAGCGGGACCGGGATGGCCATGTCATTCCTCCCGTGAATGTGCGGTATTTCCTAGGAAAGTAAGTTTCGTTTAGACAGTCATTTCGACCAACCGCACCCACTAACCGTCCCCTTTTGTTTCAATAGACAATGCAAGGCGAGAGCCCAGCTCGCCCACACCCTCACCCACTGGCGCTACCATCTCAATGAATGGGTCATCGACTTCCTCGAGCGTACGGGCCACATGGATGACGACGAGATCCTCCGACGAAATGATTTGAGCGTCAAGCGGAAGACTCGAAATGCAAATGATGTTCTCGATAGCATGACTGGAACTGGTGAAGTCGATAAGCTCTGGCGGGACTTCCACATTAATCTCAAATCTGCTCGCGAGAAAGAGGTATGTTCTTGTTGTTTGTTTGGTTTCGGGGTTTCCATGATGCTAATCAGGCCTGTCCTTATATCTAGTCTATCTACGGATGATGAGATGATCATATCCAAGAGCCAGTTCACCCGAGGGTGAGTATATATCCTCGAATAATGGCTTTATCAAGAGCTCCCATGAAGACTACGACCCTTGTAACTAGTTTCATGACATTGCTTTCCGCTTGCAAACTTTCTCCGGTGCTTGAGCTTTCACAATGATACCCATTTTCTTTTTTTTTTGCACATTCCTACTCATGTTTCCCGGTTACCTTTAGCTACATAGCCTACCAAGATAAGGACGCACGGGCTTAGCATAGAAATGGCAAGCTAGCCATCTCAAAAAACCATCTTCACAAAAGAGCCTACCTGATATCTATAACAATCCAATACAGTTTTAGGTAATCGTAGGCCTTCTTTCTCTAGCCCCCGTAAGAAGACTAGGACTACAGAATGTAAAGATAACCAAACCCATCCGTTTTCATTACCTGGACATGCACATGGGGAGAGAAGAAAAAAAGGTGTATAGAGAAACAGGAAGAAAGATGATTGGGGTTGTACAAATACATGCATGCATAAGCTGCCGGAGCCAAAATGTCAGAAAGCATGAGAGATGCGAGATCAAAAAAAAAGTAAAAAAACAAGAAGTATAACAAAGATCCGAACAAGTCAAGACAGGAAGTGAATCGGGAAACCAACTCTTTCCGAGTGCTTGTAGTCCTGTATTCTGAGATCTGGCCAAAAAAAAGGGTGATTGGCAGCATGTAACAGAATCGCATCGACATCGGTTTGGGTATGCTGTTTGCATAAACCAAGTCTCGTGGTCGATAATCGTGTCGCTGGATCATTTGCCAATCTCTCTGCTTTCCGAAGTGGTATTAATTTACAGAGTGGGTTGAGCAACCTTCTCGGTTTCGGAGCCGGGGGTGAGCATCTGCGAGTAGGAATTATAATCAGTATAAGTTTGCAAAGACTGGCTGAAGAGCGCGAAAATGACATGTGATGGTAGTGTTGAGAAAAAAGAAGGATTTTGAAGATTGCCGAGATGCGAATACCCGAGGCAATGTACACGGTGTCAATTGTGCGAATGACGGCACGAATTGGGGATTGAAGATAATTGTGGCAATTTCAATAAAACCAAGGAAACAAAACAGAAGAAAACACAAGACACGTACCTCGTTAGCTCCCTTGATCATTCCCTGCTCGCGCTCCATCTGGATGTACTGCTCCTCCTCGGCGTAGGCCAAGGCGAATGGCACACCGAGCAGGAAAGCACTAGTGCTGATAATCCAAAGGGCCTTGCCGCTGAATGAGAAGCTAGCCTTGGTGAGGTCTGTGAAGGAAGAGACGGTGCTGGTGACAGTGCGGCGGGCGGAGGGGGGAATCATGTCTTTCAGAGCGGCGACACGCTCATAGAGTGACTCGGCCTCGAGCTCGACATCCTCGTCGTCGGAGATCTCAGAGTCTGTTTTTCATTGATGTCCATGTCAGATAAGGGTCTTGATGTTTATTTGCGACTAATGTGTTCATTTCTGGGGTTCCGGGGTCGCGTCGTTGAAGGTTTGGGATAGGGACTGGGATAGGAGGGTATTCAGGGAGCAGAGTATCCTCTCATCGAAGCAATTTCCAATTCAAATGACAATGGCGCGATGCGAGTTCCGGGTATGGGCGTTCGGGATTCGGTACTAACCAGTGTCTGAGTAGTCATCCTCATCATCGGAGACCAGGAGAGCGTCGTGCTTGGTAGCAGTGGGCTTGTCGGTGAAGTGCTCGTCTTCGACTTCAGTGAGCTTGACCATTTTGGGCGGTTTGGATGGGGATAACGAAGGGGGTCTAGTTGGAGGTGATGGTTGAATGATGGGAGAACGCTCTGGTTTCGCTCCGACTTTTTTGCCGAAAAGCGGCGAAGAGCTTGGACCCACCGACAACGATGTCATTTGTTTTTTTGTGATCGTACGAACTGATGTGTACAAGAATATTTGGCCAAGACGATATTAGGGACGTTGTATTAAGAGGAGACACCGACATGTTTTTGGATATTATTTTTTATGTATATTTTGTAGATACCTTTTTGAATGTCTTGCTTTTAAATCTATACGAAGGCGGTAAAAAGCATGAACTGTAAAAGAATAGATGAGTTATGAAAGGCTAGGTGTTCATATAAAGCCTGTGTTAAAAGAGAGGTGTATTCTACAAAGTCGAAATGCTGGCCATAGTCTATAATTACAGATTATCCTCTAGATGCGACCACCACATCTTATATTCGACATATCCACGCGAGTCCAGAGGCATAGAATCATCTATTTACCGTCGGCCAAGCTTCCACCGGGCAATGCGCTCTTGGATCTCCTCCCATGGGAAGCTCCGGAGCTTATAACCTTCTAACTCGCCCTCCTGCAGCACAACAGTAGGCTTACCAGTGCCCTTGCCCTCGTTGTCGACCTGGCCACCGAAGACCTTGCGAGCCACGCGGCGGAGGTCCTCGACAGTAAGAGCCTCAATCTGCTCACACATCTCCCGGACACTAACCTTGTGGCCATGGACTTGCACCTGGCGTCCAAGATCCTCAAGCTCAACCATGCGAGACTCCAGGTTCATGAGCAGCGAGGAACGGAGCTGGTTCTTCGCACGGTTGACTTCCTGCGCTTGCAGTGAGCTGTAGCCAGTGTCCAAAGTCAAGGCCTGGAGCTCACGGCACATGACCTCGACCATCTCCGTGATCCGGGTCGGGCTACAGGATGCGGAAATTCCGAAGATTCCACTATCGGTGTAACTGTGATTGAAAGCAATGCAGCTCTCGACCCAACCGTGCTGGTTCAGCACGTTAGTATAGAGTCGCGAGTACATACCCTTTCCAGGGCCACCAGCCGAGAATGAGCCACCACCACCAAGGAGGGTCTGGAGAGTAGCGAGAGCATAGATATCAGGCGAGGAGATGGGGAGAGCCTCGAATGCAAGGTGGATGTGACTCAGGCGAGGAAGCATGGGGCTCGCTGGCGGGGGAATCGAAGGGAGGGCAATGAAGCCACCAGTGTAGTGAGCAGGTTGTCGGAGGTTTAGCGCGGATGGCTTAACCAGGGATGAGTGGAGAGGCTCGACTGTGGAGTTCTTGGAGGGAGAGAGGTTCTTAAGGAATGGAAGCTTCGACAAGAGCGAAGTGTGTGTTTTTTGAGAAGCAGCCGGGCTGCTGATTGTAGATGAGGGGGTGAAGGAAGGAACGGTCGGCACCTGGCCTTCGAGGGCGGCCGCTTGGGAATCAGACAGTGTGGTTTCGATTCCACTACCGGACAGTACAGGACCCTTGGTCTTGCTAATGTCCCTCGGCTTCATGTCGCCAAAGTACTGCTCTGTGAGCTTAACGGCCTCCCCATGGGGCACTCCGGCAAACGCGACCACCATCCGATCCGGGTTGAAGAAGAGTTCCCTATACCGCTCCACTACTGCCTTGTTGATTTCGCCCAATCGTTCTTCCGGGCACAATAGTGGATTTCCAAGGGTGTTGTCGGCATAGGCAGTCATGTGCACTAATTCCGGAAGGATGAGTTCCGGCTTCGCCCAAATCTCGCCGATCTCGTACTCCGCAGTTGCGAGCTGTTGGATGACCTCTTCTTCGGTGATGAGGGGGTCGCGGATTGTCTCCGCAAGCAAACCGAGCGTGGTAGGAACTGCCGAGTTGAAACTAGCAGACTGGTACATCAACGATTCCCGAGATGAGGCACACTGGATGTTACCGCCGAGGGACTCAAGAATCTCAAGCATCTCATCACCGGTGCGCGCCTTGGTAGACTTGAAGGCTAGACGGTCCATAATGTGGCTGACTCCACGCAGGCTCTCATCTTCATAACGAGATCCGGCATCGACGTAGACTCCGACACCAGCGAAGGGACCCGGTAATGATTCCGTGGCGACGCGAACTCCATTTGCAAGTGTGGTGATTTGTTCTAATTCGGCGGGATCCTGTGGATAAACAAATGAATTGTCAGTTACAAATGACGCTACGTTGCAGGACCTAAAAAGGCTGTCTTACCTTGGCCGAGTCATTGATGGTAGAGAGGCTTCTTGACACGGCACGAGGAGCTCGTGTCAATGGCTTCGCAGACTCAATGGCCCGCAATGCTGTGCGGCGCATGATGGTTAATTCTGTACAAATCCAACAGCGTGATCAATTCAGGGTTTCTTGGTGCACCGAATATATCCGGAAGAGGTGATGTAGCTCGGACGGATTGTCGGCGAAGAATCGTAATGGAGCCTCGATTCGAGATGCTTAGCTAATCCGTTGCATGATGGCCCAGATGTTCTTTTGTGACATAGCAGATTGAAGTGGATAACTAACTAACTAGTTAGATCTTTTACGACCATATTATTAATGTTTGTAACAAGAAGCGTGTTCTTTATAATTTTTTGTCTCCAGTCGTGTCTAATTGCAGCAGGGCTGCCCAAGTCCGCTTACCCCAGAGCCAAGACCTGCAGGGCTCGAATATATAGTTCCTCACGAACATGTTGAATAGGGAATATTGATGACATTCAATCTGCAGCAAATGACAATGAATTATTAATTTTCTATGTAACAAAAAATTTAGACCAACTAAGGGTGTTCCGAAGCCCAGTTTCTATACCAATCAAGACACGAAGCATTCGCAACACTCGCACCAATCTTGATGTTAAGTCCGCACAGAATCTGCTTGACAGCATTCTCGACCTTCTTGCCATTAGAAGTCACCGGAATCTCAGGACATGCGTCAATAATGCCAGGGACATGGCGGGGGCTAAGCTCCTTGCGAATGGTGGACTGAATGCGTGCCGCGAGATCCGCCGGCATACCAGACTCGTTGCCAGAAGCAAGCCGGACAAACAAAACGACGGTCTCATCGGTGTCAATGCCATCTCGCCTCCGACCAATGCAAAGAGAATCTTCCACATCGTCGGCAAAATGCTTAAGTAGAATATTGTAAATCTCGGCACTTCCAAATCGCACTCCGGATGGCTTGAGTACGCCGTCGCTGCGGCCTAGCATGACCACACCTCCAGTTTGTGGGTTCAAGCGCACGTAGTCTCCATGGTGCCAGACTGAGGGCCCGAACATGTCGAAGTAGCTCTTCCGGTACTTCTCCAAGCCTGTTGGTCCCGGGGGCCAGAACATGACTGGTTGGGCCGGGAAGGGTGTGACGCAGACAAGATCACCAGGTTCGCCTGTTGCACTGATATCATTGCCAGCATAGTCAAACACTGAGATGTGCATCCCCAGAGACCGACATTGGATTTCTCCTTTGTAAACTGGGAGAATGGGGCAGCCGGAGGCGAACAGAGAGAGGATGTCCGTGCCACCGGTGATAGAACCAAGCATGATGTCGTGGTGGAAAGAGGAGTAAACGTATTCAAATGTAGATGGTGCTAATGGGGAGCCAGTACTGAAGATGGCCCTTAGGGTCTTCAGCGATACCGGTCTATGGGCATGCTTGCGCGGGTTCAACGCAGCTTGTTCGAGGAGAGAAAGGTATTTCGCTGATGTACCGAAATGGGTAACCTGAAGCTCTTCGATCAGTCGCGGCATGGCCATTTCTCCCCTTCCGCCTTCAGTATCAAAGGGTCGGAAGGGTGAACCATCGTATAGGACGATCGTTGCTCCACTGGCTAAGCCTGATACCAGCCAGTGCCACATCATCCAGGTTGTCGTTGTGAAGTAGAACAAGCGATCACCTGGTCGAATATCACAGTGAAGAAGATGTTCTTTCTTGTGCTGCAGTAATGTGCCCAGAGACCCATGAACGATAGGCTTGGGAGCCCCTGTTGTACCGGACGAATACAAGATATAGACAGGATGATCCGGCCTCAAGCTTGCAAACTTCAATGGGGCCTGAGGGTTCTTGACCTCAGACACAAAATCATCATAGACCTTTGCTTTCCCATTTGCAGGTCGAAGGTCATGTAGGTTAACTTCAAGTTCCGGGGTAGTGATCAGGAGCACCAAAAGCTCAAGGTCTGGCAATTCAGAGACAATCTCCCATACCTTGGCATGTGAGCTATGCACCTTGCCATTGTAGAATGAGCCATTGTCGGCAAAGAGAATCTTAGGTTGGATCTGCTTCAAGCGTTCCAAGACAGCATGCACACCAGTGTCAGGTGACACGCCAGTCCAAAAGGCCCCGATTGAGGCTGCGGCCAACATTGCCACGACGGTATTAGCATGATTGCCTACGAAGCCAGCGACACGATCACCGGTCTCCAGGCCTGCTTCTTTGAAAGCGTTTGCGCACAGCCGAACTCGCTCTCGCAGCTCCTTCCACGAAATGAATTCACGGGCTGCTTCAGTGGCGCCAATCACTGCTACGGAATCTTCATCCGGCGAGGTGGCGGGATACAAAAGATTCTCGGCGAAGTTCAAAGTGCTGTCTTCGAAGAATGAAGGTCTCGGAAATAGCACATCTTTTGAATCAAGGACCTATTTAAATCGGATCAGGATCGGATATCTCATGTCCAAGATAATGCATCTAGGTCCGAATGGGAATTACTCACCTGTTGGTATGGATAGTGAGCGTTGATTTTCGTATAGTGCCAGATTTCCTCCCAGAATTGGGCTGGTTCAGAGACACTCCATTTCCAGAGAGCGTTGTAGTCGCTCAGTAACAAGCCATACTTTTTGTTTACTTTGGTCATGAAATCATAGATCTGGGTTGTTTCAGGAGAGGACGGCCGCCAGAGCTCCTTTGCCTCCGGCTCAACGATTTCGATATGAGGCATAGCTGATGATGTTTGTGGCAATAGCGCACACGATCAAGTTAGGGATTCGAATTCGGAGTCGTAGACTGTAGACTGATATTGAACAAATTCAATTGTCCACTAGAACCCAAGACAATGTGGCAATAGACTTCCCAACAGATTTGAAGGATTTGATAGGGCTTCACAGCAAGGGTCAAAGCTTGAACCAGTCAAGAGCGAGTCACACAATATGCAACTAGTATGTACCCCGGAGGGATGGCGGGGCGGAAGTGATCGGGTATTGAGTTGCCGATTCCCGCGGCTACGGGGAAGATAATTTCTCATATAAAAGCCCCCTGAACATGGAATTATGCAATTTCTCTTGTATGGAGTTACAGTGGATGTCACATTGGATCGAAAGTGACATTTACTGCCTCAGGCACCTTGCCGTTTTCATCTTGGAAAACCTTAGATACCTTCATGTCACATATCGTGATGTGTAAGTGTCACAGACCTCGAAAATCGACATGATGTGACTATTTGGTCTAAAAGGGGGTTTGAATCGGATATACCGGATGAGCATGACATGCCCCTTGCCTTTTTTGGTTGTTACTACTCCGTAGCACATCCTTCGAATATAATAACTAGTTAAGAATCTACAATTGAGGATGCATATCTACCTAGGTAGTCCACGGGTACGGATACGACTGGTCTCCGAAGGTTTTGCGGATTTGGGCCTTTTCGGGTCCGAAATTTTAGTGCGGAAAAAAAAAAACCTTTAGTATTGATATGGTAATAATACCTCCTTGTTACAAAACATCAGCCAATCAGACGTAATTATCACTGTACTGCATGTGTTTTTAATTAATACCAGGAGGTCACTGCATGATGGGTTCGACGGCAGCTTAGGGAAACACGGAGGCCCTCTTATTTACCTTCTCAGACTCTCTTTCTTCTTCAACCCTGTACTCGTTTCGGTGCTTCATTATCTCTGTTCGTAGTGCAACGGAGATTGGTCCGTTCGTCATCTGAACGTAGGGCTCTTTGCCCCTTCGTGTTTCTTGCCCCCCCCCCATTCCACGTGCACGCGATCTTTTAAGCCCTTTCGGAGTATTCGGCTCCCGCTTACTTCGAATCAACTTTGCGGTACGTCTCAATCTCTGTGAAACTTGTGAGCTGGCAGTTCCCGAGTCTGGTTTATTTGGGAACGGAGCATGGCTCAGGGGTGTCGCATTGATGCCTAGTCCAGAACGATTAACTAATTGGCTGCGCTTTCCAGATTGAACACATTGCCTGAGGTTGCTATTGACTCCGCCGACGACCGCTGAAGTCCTCAAGAACACAGCCCACTTAAACACGTCAACTCCCAACTACCTCCGGTAGTCCCTGCCTTATATCGTCAATTCGGACGCGCCCCAACTCAAAGCGCCCCTCGATCCTGACGTGAAAGAAAAAAAAAATCCCGTGCCGAAACTTAACGCTGTTTCCTCCTGCGATGCCTCGTCGATTTAGCAGCAACTCTTCGAACGACACCTCTACCAACCCGCCGTCCTTTTCACCTTCTTCGGGAAAGGGCGGTATCTCCATCAAGGCCCCCACCGTCAAGTCCAATCGCCTTTCTCAGTTATTTTCGGCCTCGCCAAAGTCAAAGACGGAAACTGTACAGAGTGGACATTCTCAACCTAGCAATTCTTCTCCGCCGATAAGTTTGGCATCACTGTCCCTACCAACGATCTCTCTATCAACAGCCACCGCGGATAATCCCAACATGGACGAGCTGCCAACAACACTCTTCCAGCCTCCGACCCCTGAGGAGGCTCGTCGGCTGGCCAAGCAACATGCCCAGTTTGGTCCGATCGGTCATCCCAGCCACCGATACTCCAGTCGACACCCCGGTGGTGTCTTCCCAGAGCCAGTGATGGACGAGCCGCCGTATTATTACCTGCTCACCACCTATATCAGTTACCTAATCCTAATCGCTTTTGGACATGTCCGTGATTTCTTTGGCAAGCGATTCCGCGAGGAACACTACCGTCATCTCAAGCCTCGCCATGGCTATGGCGCTCTCAACAGCGATTTCGACAACTTCTACGTGCGTCGTTTGAAATTGCGTATCAACGACTGCTTCGAGCGCCCCGTGACCGGTGTTCCCGGCCGCACCATCACTCTGATCGATCGCGGCACGGATGACCACAACCAGCACTTCTTCCTGACGGGTACCACTACCGACACCCTGAATTTGAGCTCGTACAACTACCTGGGTTTCGCTCAATCGGATGGCCCTTGTGCGGATATTGCGGAAGAATGCATCAAGAAGTATGGCATTTCAGCACCCAGCACCCGAGCGGAGTCCGGCACACAGGATCTGCATGTCGAAGTAGAGGATCTGATTGCCAATTTTGTAGGCAAAGAATCGTCTATGGTTTTCTCCATGGGCTTTGGCACCAACGCAACTGTATTCCCCGCCTTAGTCTCAAAGGGATGTCTTTTGATCTCCGATGAACTGAACCACGCCTCAATCCGTTTCGGCGCTCGTCTCTCTGGCGCCTCTATTGCTATGTTCAAGCACAATGACATGAAGGACTTGGAGTTGAGACTTCGAGAGGCTATCTCTCAGGGACAACCCCGCACTCACCGTCCCTGGAAGAAGATTCTGGTCGTGGTCGAGGGACTCTACTCTATGGAAGGTTCCATGTGCAACCTTCCTGGTCTTGTGCAGTTGAAGCGCCGGTACAAGTTCAGCCTGTTCGTCGATGAGGCCCACTCCATTGGAGCCATTGGTCCCAAGGGACGTGGTGTTTGTGATTACTTCAGTATCGATACTTCCGAGGTGGATATCCTGATGGGCACACTTACAAAGTCATTCGGTGCCAACGGTGGCTACATTGCGGCAGACAAGGTGATGATCGACCAACTTCGTGCCACCAACCCCGGTGTCTACTTCGGCGAATCTCCCGCACCTGCAGTGCTTTCCCAGATCTCTTCCGCTCTGCGCATCATCAGTGGTGAGTTCGTTCCCGGCCAGGGTGAGGAGCGATTGCAGCGATTGGCTTTCAACTCGCGGTACCTCCGTCTCGGTTTGAAGCGTCTTGGCTTTATAGTGTACGGCCACGACGATTCACCAATCGTTCCACTCCTTCTCTTTAACCCGGCCAAGATGCCTGCATTCTCGCACGAGATGCTCCGGCGAAAGATCTCTGTCGTTGTTGTCGGTTATCCGGCAACTCCGCTGGTCTCGTCCCGTGCTCGTTTCTGTGTCTCTGCTGCCCACACCAAGGATGATCTTGACCGTGTGCTGACCGCTTGCGATGAAATTGGCAACGTCCTCCAGTTGAAATTCTCTACTGGCATCGCGGGTGGTGCACTGCCTGCTGCTGAACAGCCAGCTCCTCCACCAGAACTGGAGAAGGAATGGCATCGCAAGCGCTCGGATAATATTTCCCCTCCCCGCTGGCGCGTCGAGGATGTCATCCGACGCGGAGTCCAGGATGTCAAGAATCCCTTGTACTAGTACTAGGATTGGCTTCTTTCCCTTACCGGTTGACATGACGTTGTCTTGAGTTCACTAGACTTTGAGATGAGTCTTCGGTCGGGGGTCTTTTTCCACAAGCACGGTTGTTGCTGGTCACACTGTGCCGGGGTCTTAATTCCATGTGCCCCCTTGATCTTTGTTCTGAGTTTCTATGATTCTTGTGGTCTTTCGTTGGACTTTGGTCCTAAGGCAGATACATAAAAGCAAGTGAAATTCCTCAGACTAGAGAGAAAAGGGGGAACTCGGGAAAAAAAGAACGAAAAGAAACCAAAACGGTCATGAGTTATTCAAACAAGCAACGAATGAATATGCCCCGTTCCCTATGATCGTTCTATGCTTGGTTCCTGTTTGCATCCATACAGTATTTCATGTTACTTTCTTTGTTACTGTTCTTATTCTTCTCAAGATATTGCCTAATACTGTTTCACCCATTCAATGCTCTCAATCCTCGCTGTATCTATCCGGCACAACCCTGCCAATAGACATCGAAAATTGGGATGCTTAATGGGAAGCTTGCTCCGATGTACAACATGTATCATTCCGCAGGGCAAAGGCTGGCTCCTTTTCGATTCTTTTCCTCTTTTTGCTTTGATTCTATTTCTGCCCGTGATCAACCTATCTTCCTCGTTGCAGCCCACCAAGGAGTTGATGATTTTTGTTTCAACTCCTAGGGTCTCGAGGTGTTTTATGGCATAGGACTTGATCATTGGATTTGCGTGATGACAATGGATATGGATATGGATATGGATTGGAAATGGGACCACTGACTGGCTATGGCAATTTCCTCACAACACCTTTGCAAAATATGGTATCTCCCTGCCCTTGGTTACTTAGCATATATTTGTCTAGTCTCTTTGCTTTGTTAGTAGGTGCAGGGATTCGCTATATGGGTTTGTGATGGGTTGTCGATGTCTGTCTCTTTTATGTCTTTTTTTGTTCGACTACTATGTTTATAATAGATGATTGAGATAGCTGTCAATATTCTTCGATTCTTCTGATCTTATTCGTATTCCACGTTCTTCTACAACAGGTTCCGAGGAACTATATCCGACTGATATTCAAGTTTATATTGGGAAAGACAGGACAAGGGTGAAGGATACGTAAAGACATTGCCTAAGCCAATGAGCTTTGCTGTACATCTTAGCAAGTGAAGAGTTATCGTGTAAAACTTTTACACTATGGACGAGCTTTTCTTTGTGAGGACCTCTCTTTCCCTCTTTCCTTCTTTCCCCCCCTTCCTTCCCTCCGTCTCTCTCCGTCTCTCTCTTTCTCTCTCCTATCCAACTCATTTTGGCGTTGGTCTTACATCGCCATTTTCACTTCTTCCACTTCTTTCAAAAGCTCAGCTTTTTCTCCAGAGTCTCTGCTGGAGCTCTGGTCTTTGGGGGGAGGGATTGCAACGGTGCTCACAACCTGGACCTTGGGATATGAATTCGCCGGGGATATGGCGACATCCGCTGTTCTTGCCTTTCTTGTCCCCTCAATCATCTGTCCTTGTCCACTGTCTCCTCAAACCCCGATGTTGTCAATTTGGGTAAATGCCAACTTTGTTATGACCCATGGAGCTGTCCATGGGTAGCATATCCACGGAAATCAACACAAAAGGGTCGTTGTCTCAATTCTGGAAACGTTTGAATTTCTCAACGCCTTGACACCAAAATGATTCCGTTGCATGCCTCACACATCGTCCGTGTGGTATGGGTGGAACCCGAGAGCCAAGAGACACTAGCTCGCAGACTTGCTTGCCTATTTGGGGGAGCATAACTGGAGATCGTCGGAAATTTTGACTCATGCAGTCCGCTTCCTCGAAGAATCGCTATGAAGAAGATAACTGTATGATCTCACAGAAAGCCCTATTCGGGACTTTGGAGAGATGAACAGCATTCTCGCAAAATCATCTGGGCTCTACACCGGTGGGGATCAATTCATCAGATCTTCATCATGACTGTCTTGGGTCTGGTCATGACGAAAAGCTTCAATCGAACTCCTACCGCTATTCTTGCTGCTACCTTGATCCATCATCTTCATTATTTCCATTTCGCCATCCAGCTTCTTACAGCTGTTGTTCCGCTGGTTAACAGCGGAATTTCCCAAGAGATTCTGAACCATGCGAGCCACAAAATGCCTCGCTCCAGATGGATCAACGGATGCCAGTTAGTAGGTTGAACAAACCCCTGACTATATCCATTCGAAGCGTCTATGCGTTCCCTGTGATGCTCGGAGTTAGGTTTCTCAATGTAAAAAACACGAGCCTTCGGTGGAACATGCCTCTTAAGCTTCGCGTTCCTCATTGGTAGGTGACTCTTTACGAAATTTACGACAGCGTTGCTAACCAGGTGACATCTAGTTGATACGTTTCAGGGAAATGAGTCCGACGTTGTGATCTTCGATATGGTCCGGACAAAACGTGCTGGCTTTAAAGCATGCTATCTCACAAACGGACGCACACATGGATGGAATTGGGACAGAGTTGACAACCTATGGTCACAAATATGCGTTTCAAGTTCTACCTCGATGATAACTACGGCCTGGAAAGAGAAGCTAGGGCTCATTTGAGAGATTGTCATTTTATCTTACCACTCACTTCCAATCCCGACCAGGGTAAGACCAAAAAGGTCCTCGGCAATATTTCTTGCGGTTTCTCACATTTCCCTATATAGGTTAAAGCCCAGTACATTCCCTATATCGAAGGTCATACCATCCAAGCATGTTGCACATGCTCTGTTCAGATGGATACTAAGGGCGAGGACACGCTCCGGTATGGGAATCCCCTTCTCAAGATCCTTTGCCGCTATCAACAACCTGGCCAGCTGGGTAGATCCAGCAAGACATACGGGTGTCCCAAGATTTATAACCTAGCGCCGCGTTTAATTCGTGGTGGTGGCGATAGCTGCGCGGAACAGATTCCACTGCTGAAGCGCAGGCAAAAAACGATTCCTGCTGTGATTCATTCACAAAATTCATCCCATTTGCTACATAATTGTGTCCGTACTGGGCCATCCGGAGGCGATAACTCCCCAAAATGGTAGTGGTCCTACGTGATGTTGGAACTACCACACATATCAAACTCGTGGGTGAGCTAAAAGTCCTTTGGGCTGGCTGTACACTATAAATCGAGTCATCCCTAACCCTGGGGTTACACTGTGCCCTGATCGATAGCGAGAAATGCTATTCGTTAGGAGTTACGCTACGTGACTCCTCCATTCACCCCCGCTAGACTTCTTCTCCACAGCCTTTTAGATGGAGAGACTGCCTTCTCCTAGTCTGCTTCTCGTGATCTCTGTATGGAAATGTCGTTCTTCGACCTACTTGCTCTGCTTCTGCTCTTCGTTTTGATCTCACAACAACAACTATCTTACTTCACCACAACATGGCGTCAAGTAAGTGGAAACGAGCTATACTGCTGTTTGGGAGAGCAAAACTGGAGATTGCTAGAAGATTTGGCTCGTGAAATCCGCTTCCTCGAAACAAGACCTATGAAAACGACGACGCCATCAGACAGCTTCGGGAAGATGAACTCGACTCTCGCGGACTAATCTGGGGTGTGTATAACCCTCCTGGCCGTAAAGGCACGTGTGATGACCGAGCACGGCTTGTCTGTTGAAAAAGGGAGGAAGCGACATCTCCTGCCAGGACATTGGAGAGAGCTAAGCGATCCTTGGGCTGGAGTGTGTCTTTGACCAAGACCAGAAATTAGCGGCTCTGCAATCCGTCCTCTAACCTTCAGAACTTGGTAGGTAAACCAAAGACAAAACAAGCAACATTACATTTAGCTAACTTTATCCAGTGAGAGGCCTACCAATTGTTCGTCGTGCCTATCAGCAAAACCTGCCAAGTGAAGCAAACGTACGCTTCAGCCTTAACCTTCTCTTCTCTCTTTTGTACATCATAGAGGGACATTACGTGGTGATGTTGGACCCTCCGCGCCCTGCACAATTCGTGAATCTTCAAGCCGAAAGAGCACGGGGATAAGGTCCCGTTATATGGGACAATAAAAGTTGGTATTTGACGGGAAGACCGGACTACGCCCTATGGTACAGTGAGAGAGAGAGAGGACTTCACTCACCCCTCACTCTAATTGCTTTAGCAGTTGAAGTAGCGTGGTCATTTCTTCGTGTATGGCACTCGAAAGCATATTCATAGATCCAATTACTGTTTGAGAATCACCTCCTTCTTCTTATAAGGTATTGAGATATGCGGCTGTGAAGTTAACCCGGTCCCATTGTAGCCTGTATGCATTGATAAAGGTGGGAACCGTTTTTATTGTGATTCTAGAGACTAACCGGTATGCAGAGGGCTTCGTCCTCATTTTTTGCTCGGTATAAATTGCGGATTCAATTTTACAAAATACTAGATGTTGGACATATCAAGAATAAACGGTCGAGTAATCTTCAGATCAGTTAGCTTGATATGTAGACCCAGCAAAGCTATTGATAAAGTAATACTACAATATCCAAGCCTCTGCTAGAGAATGAGTATCTAGTCCGGTCAATGTAGATGGTATTTCTATCACGCTGAGCTTTTACGCTTTTATATCAGGCGGCTGGGTCACGCCAGGATCAAAACAAAAAAAAGCAAGTCGGGATTATTCCACAAGATGGGAGAGATCCCTCTGCACCTCCGAAACAGTGGGCTATGAAGAGCCTAAAAAGAAGAGAACAAGGAAGTGAAGGTTTAGATACGACAAAAAAAATAGACAAGACGCAAGCAAACGCCTGTCAGCAAAAACAGAGGGATATCATTAAGATTCAAAGAATCCAGACATGTCGCAAAACAACAATTTGAAGAGGATAGATTGAATGGGGAAGAAAGGAGGAAAAAAAAAAAAAAAAGGCAAAACCATAAGACTCGTGTACTCGATAAGTCGTCAGGGAGGAAACCATTCCCTCCACCAATATGTAAAATATCTCGCCAGGAGGCCATTCACTCGTCTTTCAGACTTCCGACCAAATTGCGTAGCACGTCCATGATGACGGCTTCGTCTTTTGGCTCGCCGCCTGGGAAGGAGCTTTCTGGCGCATCGCCCAACACCCGTGCACGCGCACTCCGGAGAACTTCCCGGATGTAGTTCTTATCCTCGTAGTCTTCCATGAGAACAGCTTCAAAGTCATCGATTGCCTTGTTCGCTCGGTCAATGAACGAGGATGACTCTGGTGGCCCTGGTGCAGAGTTTTGCTGAACAGGGTGTTGCTGTTGTTGATGGTGAGAATGGGCCGGGAGGCCTGGAGGCGGATGATGCTGGTGCTGATGTTGGTGCTGATGTTGGTGCTGATGCTGCGGCTGGTGCTGGTGGTGAGGTAGCGGATGTTGCTGCTGAGGAGGAAGCGACAGCGGCTGCGACTGGGGTTGGACCGGCGGCTGGTGCTGATGCTGATGCTGGTGTTGGAAATGCGCTCCACTAGATGGAGGGTAGGCCCGAGGCTGCGGGGTGTTATGAGGAGGTTGGGAGGATGGCGGCTTTTGTTGTGGATAAGGGGAATGGTGCTGAGGTGGTCCGTGAGGAGGCCGTGGGGTCTGCAACTGTTGCTGCTGGCCGCCTTGCGGAGCGGGGGCGGATGCGTAGGGTGAAGTGTAGGTTGAAGGGATGGTTGCTGCGAATGCAGCTGGGAGGTTGTTGCGGAGTTGACTGGGGATGGGGAAGGATGTAGCTGGATTGATAGGTGGGACTGGTGTTGGCGCTGGCGCTGCTGCCGGTGTCGGTGTCGGTGCCGGTGCCGATGGTACTGGCACGGGTGCCTGTGTAGGTGCGAATGCGGGTGCGGGTGCGGGTGCGGGTGCAGACGCAGGCATAGGAGCCGGAGTAGGTGTTGGCGCTGGCGACGGGATAGGAGCAGAGACAGGGGCAGGTGTGGGCGCCGGCGGGGGTGCCGGTGCTGGTATCGTAGCCTGGGGCGGGGGTGGAGCAGGAGCAGGAGCAGGAGCAGGAGCTGGAGCTTGAACCGGCGGAGTAGGAGGAGGAGGAGCGCTGGGTGTAGGGACAGGGGCCTTCGATTGAGGTGGGTAGGGACTGGATTGGGGTGGATGTCCTCCCACATTAACAGACGCCGGGAAAGGAGCAGGCGGTATGGAAGGGAATTGGAAATGCTGTGGCGGATTTGGCACCGGTGGTGGGCCCTGAGGTGGTGCATACGAGTGCGACATCTGAGGCATGTACTGCTGGGGAGCAGGCGGAGGAGGGTGGGAAACCTGCGGCGGCGGCGAAGGACGTCGTTTCTTTTCCTTCTCAACCGACGCGCCGGGAATGAGCTGCCATGACCAACCCTTGCCATCTCGTTCTGCATGCATGAACAAATGGCCGTTGCCGTTCAGGTTGTGTCGTACACTAGATGTCCAGCCCTCAGTCTCACACTTGAAGCGGAAGTACGGATACTTCAGTTTCAGCGCACGGTAGATCTGCTTCAACGTCATTGGCGTGCCAGCTTCCGTCAGAGCATCAAAGATGAGAACGGCGTAGTTGTACGGCGGCTTTGCCAGATCCTCGGCATTGTAAGCAGACTCCGGAGGATAGTTGGGGGATGGTGACCGTGACGGTTTGCGCTTTTTGACCGGCGGGGGCTTGACGTATTCTTGCGGGGGCTCTGCAGACATCTGGCCGCCTTCCGTTGAGGGAAGGGGAGACTCCATTGGTGTGCCATCCGGCTTCTTTCTCTTGGTGTACTTCCGCTTCTCGGATGGTTTGTTTGTTGGTGACTCGGGAACAACAGATTCTTTGGCAACTGTCTTCCCGGCCTTAGGCACTTTGAGTGGAGGTGGTGTGATACCTCCGTTCGCCTCGCGCTTGGCAGCAATTTTCTGCTCCCGGGCAAGCTCAGCTCGCTCGCGCTTGGACATGATTCCATCCTTGGGAGGGCGTCCTGGTCCCCGGCGGCGAGCTGGCTGTGAATCGTTATCCCCAGTCTCGATAGAATCCATTGCTTGAGATGATTTGGAATCCTTTGTCTTGAGGATGATCTTCTTTGAAGGTTCCCTGCTCTCGCCGCTGTCACTCCCAAGTCTCTCAGATTCATCGACGTCGTCATCCATTTCCATTGAAGCACGGGCATCTTTCTCTTCTTCTTCTTCTTCCTCCTCGTCGTTCTTTTCTGCCATTTTTTCTTCCATCCGGTCCGCTCCAGTTTCGCCAATGGGGACATCTGGTAGCAAAAAGCGGATACGCACGCCTCCGATTTGGATGTAATCGCCGCTGTGTAACGGGCGAACTTGCCCCGGTGATAGCCAATCAGCCCCAATGAACGCTCCGTTACGTCCCATTACTTCCATCTCAAACAAGTTACGATCAAAATTGTATGAGATCCGGACATGCCTCCGGGAAATCCCTCGATGGCCTGCGGCACTGCCGTCAACAGTCGTTGGGGGGTGAATTGGGATGGTGGGACAAGAATCAGGGGATGGGAGCAAAGCCAGCGCATCAACGGGCTTTGCATCCCCGTTTCCATCTTGCAAAGATTGCATCGCGAGCGCATTGTAGTCGGTTGTCGATTGTAGCTGAGCCGGGTTTGCATGCAATGGTACAACAGCGTCGTCAAAGGAGGATTTTGAGGATCGTCGGCTCATGTTCATGTTGTTCGGAAGATGCGGAGGTATATCTGGATCAAAGCCCATAATACCTCCCCGATCACTAACAACACTGCCCATCATGGCAGCGCTTTCCTCCCGCTTCATACGGTTCGGGGTGTGGGATGTGTTTCCTCCACTTGAACTCTTCGCCCGAGTGCTTCGCACGGCCTGCCGGTACTGGAACTCTCGGTGATGGGCGGCGCGAGCGGCGCGCACGTCTCGTCCTAGGATGAATGAGTAGGTATTGACGTAAAAATGCCCATCATCAAACTCCAATTTGGCAAACGCTTGGATCTTAGGTTCCGATCCAGCAATTGAGGCCGCCATATCTTGATATCCCAGGGCTGATAGATCTGCGTTTTGCGAAAGAAAGGCGGCTGTGAGCAGCTCGTTTTGGTGGAGAGCTTCAAACGCATTTTTCGGGGCGGCCGAAAAGTCCAAGGGTGGAAGGAGCGAGGGCTGGTCGGTGCTCAATTTCGGGTTCATGGGGTCGGACAAGGTCCCCATGGCATCGGAGTTGAATCCTGTATGGTCCATATCATGGTGTGCAGAATTTGTTCCCATAAGCTCGTCGCCTAAAGCTTTCCCATTCAGTAAGTCCTGAATCTCGCGAGATATTGAAGCAGTGTCTCGGTGCAAGCTCGGGTCGATGGGCGCAGAGTTTTGGGCAGCCATGTCGAATGACTGAGAGATTGAGTCGTCCATCTTGATATCCATGTGAATATCCTGGTCCTCGTCCTGCTGTGCAGGTTGTATCGTGGTAGGGGTAGAGTTCGCGGCTGATTGATTTCCAAGAAGCTGCGCTAGGAGCGCACTTGCGGCGTTTTGCGTGTTTGCATCTTGCTGATGTTGCGCAGCTGAAAAGTCGTGGCTGTCCGAGCATTCGGTTTTGATTGCGACGTCCGGGGCGGGCATCCCGTTGGGAGTTGACGGGGCAGAATTATTCTGCATGGCGCGGATTGCGGAGTCGTCTCGAGGATTGGAAGGGGAGTCGCTGTCTGGCGAGCAGCCATAGTCGTACAGGGGGCTATCGGGGCCTGGGTCAGGCGGTCGATGGCCCACGGCTGGCGCAGTCATGGTCTGCGACGACATGACAGGCTGGTGCTGGGGAAGGGAGTGGAATGAAGTTCCAACCAGAAGGGAAGTTCTCAACTTGGGACCGGGCGGTGAGCGATGGCCGAGTTGGTCGCTGCAGATGGCCGTAGTCACCGCTGAGCCATGTTTTTTTTTCCCCTTCGTTATTTTTTTCTTTAGTTCTCAATATCGTTGACTTGAGACGAATTCACCAACAAATATCAAATACTATGTATGAATCTGGAAAGGTTTACGGTTGAAGAAATGAAAAAAAAAAAAACGCCGATAATCCTCTTCCGGGACAAATTTTCTTTCCCGCCCCGCCCAAATCCATATTCTCTCCGACCTGATCCACCTACATGGACTGCCCGCAGCTGGTTCCTCACCGATTTTGTTGATCAAAAAGCCTAGATCTATATATTAGAATGTGACAATAGATAAGTCTATGCAATTGACCTGTTTTTACTCGTCTAATCTCACATTACCTTGTTTATTGTCTACATGTAGAGTGGAGTCGAATCGACCCCTCTGATATTCGGTGGCTTGCCTCCCGTTGAGATGAGGGGAAACCGTGATGGTTGTAGTATGTACTTTAGGCGACTACAAGACTACAATTCCTATCAAGGCTGTATGCAAGGGGTGTATACTTAATATACTACATATTCTGGGGAAGCGGAGTATACATACAAAAACCAATTAGCCTTAGGTTGTTTGTACCTGGGATCATCTTATCGCGATAAAAGCCTTTGAACCTAAACCCTTTACTCTACCTCTACCTCTTTCTACTTCTACCTATACCTTCACCTCACCTTCATATTCACCTTCTCATACCAACACAAGAACAAAATGGCCCCAAAATTCAAAAAACCCGACCCAAAACCTCAACCAAAGATCACAACCCCAAACTGGCCTCCCCTCCGCCCCCTCCTCCCCGCCGCCGATCTAACCTTGACCCCCCTCCTCACCGACCAAATATACCTAATCCGCAACTTCCTCCCAGGCACCCTCTGCAAAACCTACGCCTCATTCCTCGCCTCGCTACCACTAACAACAACACCGGGAACCCCAAAGAAAGACGAGGCATTACGCGTCAACGACCGGTTCCAGATCGACGATGCGCGGTTTGCGGAGATGCTGTGGAGCACAACGGCTTTAAAAGAGCTTGTCACGACGCGCTTCGAAGAAGACGAGTACGGGTACGACCAGCACGCCGAGGAAGATGACAGTGCCCTCGCTGAACGCGCACGTCAACTCTGGGGCGGGGAGCCGTTGGGGTTGAATCCTAATATTCGCATTTATCGATACTCTGCAGGACAGTTTTTCGGACAACATTGTAAGAAGCCTTTCGTCTTGGATTATATAATCACTTCTATACAACCAAGTAGATTCATCTAATACATTGCAATCGCAGACGACGATGCCAATAATATAACCCTCCCCCCACCGAACTCGCGCTCAAAAGCAACACCCGCACGCACAACCTGGACTCTACTGGTCTACCTGACATCCTGCACAGGCGGCGAAACAATCTTCTACCCGGAGCCCACGCGTGCGAATCGCAATCCGGAGCCGATAGCTGTTGCACCGGAGGCTGGGATGGCGCTGTTGCACCGACATGGAGATCATTGTATGATACATGAGGGGGCTGAGGTTACCGGGGGAGAAAAGTGGGTTTTGAGGAGTGACTTGGTTGTTCCGAGGTGATGTACTGGTGTTGATATTGCATTTGGGAGTTCCAAGCCTGTAGATTGGCATGTGGAACATAGCATAATCGTAGTGGGCGGGTTCCTACGCGACTTCGACTTGGAATCCTTCGGGGTTTGGGTATTATATAGACATTGCATATGGAAATTTTGTGAAATCAAACACAAGTTCTAATCATTCTGCTGGATCATACCTAAGGTATTGGAGGGTACAATTGGAGTGGATAACGCAGTAGCAGAAGGAAAATATGAACAAGGACGACAGTAGGCCCCTGTCACAGACGGCACGCATAAGAGAAACAGTTGTAGATACAAGTCAAATAATCGTAAAGAGTGGAAAGTTTGCTGGGGACGAGGAGATGGGATACAAATAATGAACATAGAAAAAAAATAAAAGGGTAGATCATCAGTTATTGGGATAGCAGGTGAGTGACAGATGGTGGATAGCTGGACCTCGCCAATGAGGAGTTCTAATTTCCTGGCTCAAAAACCCCCAAGATTCAATTTCATTGTAATCATATCAAATTGGTTTGGAAACAGGAGACTTCTCCCCATCCAGTTCATACTCAGCCCCTCTCATCATCCCTTCCACAGGACCGAGAAGACGCTTGAATCCGTCTCGACCCAACCGCGCCACCTTCACATCCGTCTTGGTGGTGATGCTCGCCTGACGTGGTTTGTCGTCCAGCAAAGCAAGCTCGCCGAAGTAATCGCCTCGGCGATAGTTCTTGACGGGGCCAGAAACACCGTTCTTGGTAGCCTCAGCTTCACCCGACTCCAAAAGATAGAAAGCATCTCCGGGATCGCCTTCGTGGATGATGGTGGAATTAGCCGGGTACTTGATGGTGTCCAAAGCATCGGCGATCTTCGAGCGCTCGTATGGCTTCAGAGAAGAAAGCAGCGGGACTTCCTCCAAGAAAGCCTCGTACATACGACGGCGTTGGAACGCCGAGTCCATTAGGATGCGGCGGAAGGTGATGCGGTCAAGAGCCCACAGTGTGCTCTTTGGCTCGGTGGATATCACCGTCGCAGCACGCGGGGCATTGTACATCAGAGCCAGCTCGCCGAACGATCCTCCGGGCCCAGTGCTAGCGACCTTGTTGCCCAGGCCATCAGGACCAGGCTGCACGGCGCCGGAGGAGTGGATATAGACGTCAAAGTTTCCCTTCTCCACTATGTAGAAGTAATCACCGGCGTCACCTTGGGAAATGACCTTGATGTCTTTCGCAGGGATGGGCTTCTCAACGAGAGCATTGAGGACGGTCAAGAATTGATCATCGTCCAGGTGGGAGAAGAGGAAGTTGCTACTGACGGCGCTCTTAAGCCGGGAGACCTGCTCTTCGGTCTTTGGGTGGTGAGGAGGCGACCAGCTATCCGAACCAGCTTCGGTGGGATTTAAAGATTCCGCTGAGACAGATGTCCGTCGACCAAGCGCGTAGTTGCTAGGGAATCCTTGCTGTGCGGATCGTGCCGGGAGAGGGGCCAGCTCCCCCTCCTGCTCGTCCTCCTCCTCCGCATTATCCTGGAAGGGACTCCGGCTGAACAACGATCTTCCCGCTTGTGATCCTCCCTCAGCGAATGCAGTACCTCCAAACAAAGCGGTGCCCGGCGGTGCAGCATTTGAGCTGGACTGTCGGAAAGTCAGGTTGGTTGGTGACGTCACCTCGAACTCGTCGTCCTCGGAAATTTTTTGGATGCCAGCAGATTTGTCACCGGCTCTGGTGTTGATGACCGGGGTCAAACCTGGAGCAGAGTTCTGTGCCATGAGGGCGTTGGGGGGTTGAGGGCCGAGGAGGCCGCAACTCCGGGGTTGAAGGTGGGATGGATGTGGGACGAAACAGAGATGATATCTGTGGATATTAGAACGGAATGAATTAAAGGGATTGAGTGGGAAGAGGATGAAATGTAGAAATGTAGAAAATGTAGAAAAAAGGTAAAAGGCTGAAGAGGTAGAAAAGGTAGAGTAATATGGAAGCAACGGAGGGGCAGACAGTGGGGGATTATTGGTTGGAGTCTAATTTGTAGGGATACTGCATGACCTCGTCTCTCTCTCTTTCTTTTTTTTTTTTTTTTTTATCTCTTTTTTCCTTTCTTCTCCATGTCTCGGAAAGTAAAATGAAATATTGCAAATGAAAAAAAAAGGAGCTGAAAGCAAGTGAATGAAAGTGAAAGCAAGTGAAACCGGGAAATTACCTGCTAAAAGGAAGCTCAGTCCGGGAGCTTTACAGCTTTACAGCTTTACAGCAAAATGAAGACAAGAGGTGGGAAATACTTGAGAATTGGAATTGGAAAGATGAGGGGTAGAAGACACACTAAAGTTGGTCTGAGCTTCGTCGATCATTGGGTGCTTCAAATTCACTACGTACATCATACCATGCTATAACTAGTTATGCGCTATGTTGTATCTATTATGTACTACTTTGTATGTATATGTGGAGAGTACTGTGATCGGCATGACTCACTCCCGTACTTAGATGTATAGTAACTCGTTAAAATAGCTTCAATAATAACTATAAGATTGAGAAAAACGCCAAAGCTTGAAGTCCTTCCAGGCGTCTTCTAGAATTGCATATTCGCCACCAAAGTGGCAACCTCGGGAACCTTGGGAAGTTCCCAGGTCACATATGTCATGGACTCGCCGTTTTCAAAATGTCACCTTATAATCTTCTCGGTGGAGAAAATACTTGCAGAACCGCAAAATCGTGGAAACTTTAAAAAGATTTAGATGTTCTATATATCTCTTTAGCTTTGGGGAATGTTAATAGTTATAATATAATCCATCGCTTAATATTACTATGTGCTATACCATAACCTACCTAAGTAGAATAAGCTAGAATCATATAAGGATAGTAAGCCCTGGAGTAAGCCATATAACCCTAAAGCTCATGGCGTCATACAAACGGAAAGTCTAGAGCGGGCGCATAGACCCGGCCACAGCCACGGTTCGCCCCCCAGCCCCTTGATATACTATGGATATCTCCAGGGCTTCCACATTGGGATATGCATGAGATTCAGAAAATTATATAGGCGCTAAGTCCTCTCCAGGGTCAGGTACTGGTCTGTGTCACCCCCCACCGATTTAGTCCCAATTCACTAGAGCTCTTTTTTTCCCTGTCTTCTTCCCCAACGATTTCTGTTTCCAATTTTCACTCTATCAAGATGGGGACTTTTACATTTCAATGGTGAGTCAAGCTTCCCAAAATGACCCCCTTAGCTAGAGATATCAGTTTCTCGGCATTTCTCGATATCCTCGTGGTACAATGCTAAGACGGTTACTTGCAGGCCTTATAATGCGAGCGAGGTGTTCGTTACAGGCAATTTCGATGATTGGGGTAAGACGGTGAAACTGGACCGTGTGGGCGACATATTTATCAAGGAAGTGACTATATCTCCCGTACAAAAAGTCCACTACAAGGTATGGCGCTTACTATTGTTTTTTTTTTCTCGCACCTTCACTTCTCGCCTTTTACCCTTCTTTCCCCTCTGTAGATTGGATGGCGGTGAGCCTTAGGCAACAGGACCACTTCCACTGACGTCACCTGTGCCGCTTTCCCTCATTTATAAAGTCGCAATCCCGCAATCCCGCAATCCCAAGGTTCCAAGATTCCAAAATTCCTCGCTGACCGGAAAAAAAAAGTTTGTTGTCGACGGTATTTGGACTACAGATCCCAACGTGCGTGAAGAAGACGACGGACATAACAACATCAACAACGTGCTTCTACCCGAAGAGATCAAGGACTCTGACTTCGCCCCCACAATGTCTGGCGTGACCCCTGATTCGACAACCGCGGCTCTCGCTGCCAGCGTTCCCAAGGAGCCCAATGGGGATTTACCTGGTAGCTTCCCAGAGACTCCGGGACAGGAGTCCGAACAGGCCTTTTCCGTGGATCCTATCCCAGCTTCGGGGGGTTATGGCAACCCCGTCAGCCTGAACCCGGGCGACGAAGTCCCTCATCATAGCACCATCCACAATAACACCGTTGACTCCGCTGTTACTTTGGACAAAGAGTCATATGAGAAGGGTCAAACTCTACCTACTGGCGCTGGGAACACTAACCCTGGCGATCTCCCATATACCCTCCCCCCAATCACGAACAACATGATTCCCGAGTCTAGTCTTCCGATCGGTGGACCCGCGCAACGCGCCGCGGCCAGTGAGTCCGGGCCGATTTATACCGGAGGTCCAGCTCAGCAGGCAGCGCTGGCCGATCCAGGATACCACATCCAGTCCGCTGGCCCCGACTCGACCACGGCAGCACTGGCTGCTGGTGTGCCGCTGGAGTCCAGGCAGACCAACGGGGACAAGCCCGTCGAGGAGGTCCCTCAGGTGGTGAAGGACTCGTTGGCCGAGGCCCACAAGGACCCGGAGGCTGCTGCCAACCAGGAAGCAGTAGACGAGAAGCATGCTATCGAGGAGGAGCTGCACAAGAAAATCCCCGTTGAAGAGTCCGCCGGTGCTCCGGCACCTACCGCCACTGCAGCTACCCAGGCCGTTGCGCCCCATCTTACTGTTGCTAGTGGTGGAGACTCGGCAGATGTGTCGCCGCTTTCAACCCCTCCGCTGGACCGCAGCTTTGCTGCTGCTACTCCATCTTCCGCGCTGAAGAACGCCGAGTCCAGTGGGCCCACTGTCACAACTGGCCCTGAGACTACTTCGACTGCTGAAACCTCGACTGCCGAAACCACGGCTCCCACGACTGCGCAGCCTACAAGTCCTAGTGCTGCGACGGGAGTTGAGTCTGCTCATACATCTGCTACTCCGGCTGCAAAGCCTGCAAATCCCACTGTGACGACTGGAGCCGAGTCTACTCAAGCTCCTGCTACTTCGACCGCAAAGACCGCCGAGCCATCTCCCAAACAATCCCAGAGCACTGAGGGTGCTTCTACAATTGGTGACAAGAAGAAGAAGCACCGCCTGAGTGGCTTTTTCGGAAAGCTCAAGGAGAAGCTTAAATAAACGACTCGGAAATGTCAAATTTCCGAGATTGGGATCTGTTCTTTGATCCCAATCATACAGGGTGGTATAGTCTTGGCTGTAACAGCTGACAGATATCCAATGCTTTTTTTTTCCTCTGATGCCTCGCGTTCTTTGTTTCTGGATACCTCCTCCTGCCCTGCTTTACTGCATTGTATTTCTGCAAGCCGTTTGGCTAGTAATTATCGTCTAATGGAAGTACCTTGCTTTTATGTGTTCTATAATTGTTTATATCCCACTCCGTAATTTATTCCTTATCATCTAAGCCGAAGTCGGAGCCGAGGCCCTCGCTTCGTAAAATGTGTACAGAACTCGGAGTATAAGCATGTTTGATTTCCACAAACATGAAACATATGAAACATGAGAGTAATAGATTCAATCTCAAATCGTAGAATCTTGGAATATTAACTAAGAAGGTAGGTAACTAAGGATCCAAGCAATCTATATTAATCGCCTTTGTATGAGTGGGGAGAAGGCCGTTTCCCAATTCCGCTCTTCTCCACCTCAACCTTTCCCCGACTTTGGGGACTTCCAATCTTCTTTTCCCTTTTCCCTCTCCATCTCCCTTCTTTGCATTATACAGACTTTAACTCTGGGGGTCTCTTCACTTCCCGTGAGCGCAAATATGGCTACCCCCACATTGTCCGCCATGATCGACCCGACAAAGCAGGCCGAATACCCAATTGTGCTGGGGGAAAGGCTCGCTCGAAACCCCAACACGAGTCGACTGATCAACGTCAACTACAACCACAAATCCAAGTCCGCCACTTCACAACAACGTTCCACCATCACCCACTCCCGATCGGCCGACCTCTATGACCTCGCCGTTACTGATAAGGCCCCGAACGCCGATCAAACATTGACCTATTCATACAAAGGCAGCGAGGACCCGTCGAGCGAGCGAAGTCTGGTACTGATCTTCGACCCGGAGCGGAAAGTCTTCGTTCTGGAGCCGGTCTCGACAACCTTGAACTTTAATCTACGGTCGGCTCCAGGAAAGACGGAAAAGCAAGTCCGCGAGCAATACGAACAACTGCAGATCAAGGAAGAGGATGAACCAGCAACCTCGGGAGAAGACCGGCACGGAGGGAGTGCCAGCGAGGACGAGGGACCGGCCGACGACAACAATCCTTACGACTTCCGACATTTCCTCCCGAAGAATCGCCGGGAGGATGACAAGCCACCCTCAGGCCACAGCACCCCAGAACTTGCCACCAGCAGGGCCAGCACACCCTTGATGCCGGCTGCCAGACCTGCACCTAGACCTGCACCACCTCGACCCAAAACACAATCACAAACACAAGCGAACCCACTACGACAGAAGAAACCGCCAACAAAAACACCAGCCAAAGCACACGCGCCCGCGAAGCCGGCCGAGCCTGTCTGCTATCCGGACCCGCCTGAGCATGAGGACTCTCGTTCGTCGCCGTCCGATGCAGGCACAGGATCACAACAAGCTGGGCAGTCTCCCAGCTCGAACATCATTGTTGACGGGGATCTCATTATTGATATGGGATCTCCACCTCCGCGGCCCTTCGTGGACCGGACTTACTTCTCGTCCAATAATACTCCAGCAGACGACGATGGGGATGAAGACGTTGGGGAGTTTAGTCTACCCTCCCCGGTTGGCAATACAGTTCCGCCTACTTCTTCGGCCCATACCGGTACGGCTACTCAAGAGGACGAAGTGGAAGATGATGATGCTTTAGCGGCGGAGATGGAAGCCGCGTTTGAACAAAGTGCTCGTGAAGAGGAAGCTCGGAGCCACCAGTACAGTCAGCCCACGACCAGGCAGTATGTTCCCAGTGATGATGAGAGTGAAGTCAGTGAGGAGGAGTAAATGACTATTTGGCCTTTATTTTTTGTCTATTGCATCTATCAGCGTGGCGCCAGGACGGACTTTGATTCCAAAGTACTAGATACCAATTGTAATTGTTTAGGGATTGTTTCAAGAAGTGTAATTGCATAGCAATGACCAATGGAATTTACATGAGAATCTATTAAGCTTGTACTTCTGTACTTCTTCCATGGACATAATGTAATAGCTACATATGTATTCATTGTCATTCATACTCGCATCTCTTACATTGAAGCGGATAAATAGTTCCACTCGGAAAAGCCATCTTCCGATCAAAAGCTTCCCTTGTCGACTGCGTCAATACGGAGATCCTTGCCGCCTTGCAAATTATCTGATAGTGCTCAATATTCAGGCAGCGCTGTGTTGTTTATATATTGCTTATCCCTGGCTTCTCTTCTCCAATTCTCCGAACATCTCCCGCCGTGAACTATCATCTCCGCAATGCGATAGAAAGCTCCGCCATGCTAGATTTGGCTTAACGACTGTGACGTTTGGAACGATAACGATTATTGTTAACCACTCGCGCGGGCTATTCCTTATCAGGCGCGCCGGATGCGTTTCATCTCTGTCGCCATTGTGTGAACAACCCCTCGTCGACCTTATTCATCTTCCCCTCTTCACTTCGCACAGCCATGATGGCTTCCTCGACACCACCGAAGCGACGAATCCCCGGCCTACCAAACCCGGTGTTGGAAGCAGAGCAGCAAAAATGGCTATTCACCGAGGAAGAATTCGAGCGCACGCCATCGCGCATTGATAAGATCGAACGCGGGAAAGAGGACTACATTCGACACCGTGCAGTCGAGTTCATTTGGCAAGTGAGCGTGATGCTGAAGATGCCCCCGCAGACCTCAATGACCGCCACGGTGTACATGCACCGCTTCCTCATGCGCTATTCGTTGATGGGCCAATATCCGGAGATGGGGTCAGACCTGATGCACCCAAAGGTGATCGCCGCGGTGGCCCTGTTCGTCGCGTTCAAGGTGGACGAGGCCATGCGCCGCATGAAAGATTTCGTCATCGCATGCTGCCGCGTCGCCATGAAGCAGCCAAACCTAATTGTCGACGAGCAGTCCAAGGATTACTGGAAATGGCGCGACCTGATCCTGCAGAATGAGAGCGTCATGCTTGAATACCTCTGCTTTGACCTACAGGTCGAGTCCCCCTACCGCATCCTCTGGGACTACTCTGTCTTCCTAGGCGTCGGCGACAACAGAGCTTTACGACACTCGACCTACTCCTTCCTCAACGACTCAACCTACACCGTCCTCTGCCTCCAATTCCCACCCCGCGTCATCGCCGCCGCGGCCCTGTACGCCGCAGCCCGCCACTGCAAAGTCGCCTTCCCCGACGACGCCGAAGGCAGACCCTGGTGGGAGCAGATGGACGTCCGTCTCGACGACCTCATCCGTGCCTGCACCTTCATCGTCAAGATCTACGAGCGCGTTCAGCAAAGCCTCAGCAAGGGCTACCCGGAATTCGCGCTTTCGGACTCAACCCCGAACCCCAATGACCCAACCCGCATCTTCGATACCGATCCTACAAAATCCGCCTCAGAGCAACAATCCACCTCCACCCCTCCAACTCTCACTGTCACCTCAGATACGGCTACAAATGGCCGCAAACGCTCGCGCGAACCCGAATCTCACCCCAACACACAATCACACCCACACCCACCCTCCCCACAAAACAAATCCCATTCAACCCTCAATGGGAACGGTGACCGCGATCGATCCCCCAAGCGCCAGCGCACCATAACCCCCTCCCACGAAGCGACCTTCCCAACCGACCAAAAAGCAAACCCTCCAGCACCCTCCCGCCCACGCGTCCCCGCGGCCGCATTATCCCAAACAAAAGCTACGCCTCAATTCAACTCCCTGTCAATCACGGGGGAGAAGCCAGGGCCGAACCCCTCTGCACACTCCCCTCCAAAAGAAGAGTCCAGCGCCGAAGAAGGCGAAGTCCCTGAAAAACAGCAACATGTCGTTCCAGTCGCACATCCCCCGCAGCATCATCCCGCGCCTACGGCAGATGTGGATTATCGGAGTAAACTAGACTCCCAGAAAGAGGAGAGAGAGGAGGGCGAGGCTGATGATGATAATGCCGGAAGTGAAGAAGGCGAGATCTAAGATCTAAGCCTATAAACTTGGGTCTATCAGGTCGCTCTTGGAGAAGTGTGGCCTCAGGGATACTATTTATGCGTGAGAATGAATGAAATCCACGGAGAATCCAATTTCTCCCTTTTGCTTATCTACCAACTTTACTACCCAGGTATACTTGTCCTACGTCCAGATTTATTAGGGCTGTAAACGAAGTATTTTATGAATAATTCCAATTTCAAAAGATGTAGTATTCAATCCCAGTTTTCCAGGGCTAGATATGTGTAGATGTATCTATATGTACCGGGTTTTCCCTGGCGGGTGGGGCTTTCCTATTTGATCTGCCGCCGCTTTTGTGAGGCTCAGACTCACTGAGTAGATGTCAGCATGGACTCAGATCAGCGATCATCGCGAAAGACATGATATTATACACTCAGAAAAGCCTTCGACTTATACGCTCATTAGCGAGAGAAGTAGTTCATCGTCGTCACCTTTTAAATACTAATTACTCTAGTTGCCTTGATAACTAGTTATAGGGTAGGCCTCTAACCTTCAAGGAAACCCATCACCCTCGCCCTAGTAGTAGTGCAAAGCCCGATTAGGGGATCGCCGGGCTAGTAAGCGAAGTATTCCGAGGGTATTCCTAGGAGTATAGGCTGAAATAGGAAAAGGATAGGTCAATTGAATAGCCCTACTACAAATTTTTCACTTAGATAGGATCGAGACCGCTAGAATGAACGGTCACGTTGACTGCGCCAGTCCTTTTTCGATAGGCGTGATAGGATTAACGTGTCGCATTTTATTGATGTAGCTTACTCAGGCCGCTCATCCCTATACTTAGAGAGCAATCAGCGAGCAAATCAGGGTGCTCAGATGATGATCAGGTGATGCTCAGTGCGCATATCACATTGATTGTATAATGGCCCGTGATCAAGTCAGGGACGTGCTCGGCTTTACTCAGTGATCAAAAAGCGGCAAGAGGTGAGCACTAAAATGGAAAGGGAAAGGTCTCGAGTGCCAGGCATTATCCGGTACAAACGGTAAATTTTACTCTGAATAAAAGAAAAAAGGAAGAAAACTCGTAGTAGATATGCAAAAGTACCACTGGTTGCGTCCAGTTGATACTGCATGTGTTTTGTATTGCTTCAAATGTTCAGAACAAGACAACGTTGAAGTAACTCGGCATGAGAATGATACCAAGACACATGTGTGAGCATGACATGCAATGATATGTACGAAAACCGGCACACCGGGACACCTTGATGCGAAATATGTATTACCTTCGTTCTCACTTTCATCTTCATCATTGTCTTCTCAATTCTCCCCAGTCAAAATTCGCAACTTTAATTCAATATCCAGCAGTCATAACTCCCAACCCATGATCCAGCAAGCTGCTAGAAGCAACATAGCTGAATCCACCGAATGGGTTACTCTCAGCACCAACACCGTTGTCATCCGCACCCTTTCCACCCGGGAAATCCTGCCCCTTGCCATAGTACTCGTCAAAGCCGGTGGCAGTGATCGTCGGGCTAAGCGGGAGATGGGTGAAATCAACGGAGAAGTTCTCTGCGAGAGCGGGGTCCGTAACGATAGGCTGGATAGGCGGGTCGAGCTCTCGGCGCTCAAGGGCAGCCCAATCGATTTTGCGGAAGAAGCGATGCTTCTTGATTATTTGCAAGTCCTTCTGCATGTGGTATCCGAGACGCTTGGAGGGTTCTTTGCGGAGAAGACGGGTGAGGAGATCCTTTGCGTCGGGCCCGAGGAAATAAGGGAGCATGAGCTTTTGCTTGACGATCTTCTCTTGTAGCTTTGCGTGGTTGTTTCCGCGGAATGGGGGTGAGCCGGTGAGGAGGTCGTAGCCCAATGCGCCGAGGGACCACCAATCGCATGCTTTGCCGTATGGCTTGCCTTGGATCACTTCGGGCGCCATGTAGTCGATTGTGCCGAGGAGGGAATTACAGCGGTCGTCGTCGCTGAGCGCGATCTTGCTGAGACCGAAATCGGTGAGGAGGAGGTGGCCTCGGGCGTCTAGGAGACAGTTCTCGGGCTTCAGGTCGCGGTAGAGAACTCCGACGTTTTGGTGGAGATGTGCTAGTGCAAGTACCATTTCTGCCATGTAGAAGGCTGCTGCGTCTTCTTCGAACATGCGTTCCATGGCTAGGTGGTGGAAGAGTTCGCCGCCTTGCGCGTACTCCAGGATCAAGTAGAGCTTCTCGTGGTCTTGGAATGCATAGAATAGCTTCACGACAAAGGGGTGGCGGTTGACACTTTCCAGGATTGTGCGCTCTGTCTTGGTCTGTTCGACTAGCTTTTTGTGGACAGTGAGGGAAGCTTTCCGGAATTGTTTCTGGGCGTAAAGCTTGCCCGTGACGACGTGGCGCACCAGCAACACGGTTCCAAATGAGCCCTTGCCTAGGCATAGCATAGGCACGAAGTCCTCCGCTGTCATCTTGCGGCACAGTTGACTGCGCAAATCCGGATTCATGCCTGGGACATCCGCATTGCGATCGTCCAGTGTCTCTGGTTGCACTGCGTCGGAACTAACGAAATCCTGATCTAAAGGGATTTCGTAGCTGGTCAAGATCTCGGTCTGGTCGCTGTCGGAGTAAACACTAGCAGCACTGGGGGTCTTCGAGATAAGTCCGCTGCCAGCTGTGTCGTCGGTCAGATTCAGGGTGCTGAGTTGAAGTTTCAATGCGCTGACCCCATGGGCTGTGGATGCCTGTGCCAATGGGTTGGCGCCATCAAGTGCAGTGGGAGGTCGAGAGGGTGTACGTGAGCTCGCAGCGGAGAAGTCCGATTCCTCGTCGCCAGATCCCAGAGTGAAACCACGAACGGTTGCGCATGCCGGCCCGAATTGGTTCTTCTTCTTCTTCCGTCGCTGTTTGTTCTCGCTGAGAGTCTTGTTTGCAAACCCATTAAATCCCTTGGCTGTCTGCTCTGGGGGTGACATAGCGCCCATGTGTGCATTGGGGCGACGGTGATTGGCTGGGATGTCAATGGCGGACTGTTCGCTGTCGGCCTGCGGAGCGAACACGTCTCCGACCGACAGGTCGTCGGCATTCGAGGAAGGCATTATGCTTTTGTTGTAGCACCTATGATAGCTCCGCGAGTACAGCGAAACAATTTAGGTAAAAGCGCCGGCGATAACCGCAGGGTCGACAATTGACCTTGTGCGGTTTGTGAATAATGGTAGCAAGGTATTTAGAATACCTATCTCGCAGTCGCTGTTCACATAGAGGCACACGGTTAGCCTCAATCGCTTCGATCGTGAATATTGACTGTAAAGAATGAATAGAGGGGCAGGTGAGGGTTTTCACACACCCCACTAATTATCGCCAAGGTAAAACGTAAAAGAAATTGACAAAAAAAATAAAATAAAAAATAGTAAATGAACGAGGGTCAAAGAGACGTACTTCAACTTGAGGAATTTATTGCATCAAAGCACGGTTTTCCTTCGGTGCCCGAATTAGTCGATGGACTAGCCTTGAATCTCTCGAGCAGGTTTACCGTCCGCCCTTCTTCAGGACGGACCCGGGACCCCTAGCCAAGTCACCTCGCTGGTCGAGGAGTCGAAGGCCAAGGCGAAAGGAGAAAGCACTGAATATGCTAACAGGTTGGAAATGTCAGGAGCAGGCAAATCGAGGTTCAGAAGGGATGGATATGGATCAAGGTTGGCCAGGAAGCCAGTAAGGGAAATCAAAGGCAAAGACGAAGGCACAGATGGGCACATAGAGGATGAAGAAGTTTAGCAAGTAGAGATTAACAGTTTTTCTTCCCCAGGAAGTGAAACAAAGCAAGAAAACCGCGAGATCCTGCAGAAAATCGGATTTCAGGCGCAGATCCGGGGGCTGAACCACTAGTCCTAATTGGGATTTCACGTGTCAGATGCTGACATTAACGTGATCTTATTGATCGGATTGGGATGTTGTATATTATCTTGATATAGTCATGATATTGCATGATATTACAGTCTTTTTGTTTTGACTAGCCCTCGATATATCGCCAAGTGGTTCTACAGACCCGCCTGAGACAGCCTCACACAGCCTCAATACTACAGCCACCAACTTGCATATGAGTGTCGATCTGCATACTGCAGCCTCCTGTATAACATGAAATCACTTACACGGCACTTAGCGGCTCTCGAAGAAAGCCTTTGAGCGAGTAATCTCCACACCAGACCGCTGGACAAAAGCGAGAGCACTTGGCTTCTCCACCTTGACCGTCACACGCTCATTGCCAAAGTCCACAGTCACAATGCGAGCAATGAACGTAGCCAAAGACTCTACAGACTGGAAATTAGTCTGATCAACCTTCTATAATATCAAGTCAAGTCAGCAAATACGCCCCAGAAAAGACGCCAACAAAAGCATCAGAGAAAAAAAAAGAGTTCACCACATACCTCAGCCACGGCCCGCGTCACAGCCTGGTAAGTATCAACAACAGTCGACCCCCAAGCAAGCTGCCCAGGACCCTGGAATGTAAGACCAACAACAACAGCCTGTTTCTCGAGTCTCTCATGAGGATTCACCCCCAAGATAGCATAGCACCTAATCCCCTCAATCCGGAACTCCTCCTCCAAAACTACCAACCCACGCGCCTCCCCACCAGCAACCTCCTTCCCAAGCGCAATAACCCCGCGATACCGAAGCCCCTCATCTGCGCGCAACAAAGCCTTGGGCAAATGCAGCAGGACCTCGCACTCCCCATAAGCCGCCGAAATAGGGTTCGGCTGCTTGGCCGCAGTAGCAGCAGACGTAGTCTCCAACAGACCCAATCCGGCATCCGCGACAACGCCCGCTATCACGCGCGGGTCTTGGCCTAGTCCGCGGCTCTGCATTTCCTCACGTCTCGTACCCTCCAGACTGGTCAGTCGCTGGGAGGGGTGGGATGAGGATGAGATGTTCTCGCCCATGTTGCGCACGTCGCTTTCTAGTCGGCGGAAGAGCTTGCCGTAATCGAGGGTCAGGGAGACGTTGTCGGTTTCGGCGGCTGTGATTATGGAGGAGTAGGAGAGCTTGAGGGTTGCGGTGCATGGTTGGGATTTTCCCTGGCGGTGCCAGGCTTCTGGAGCGCAGGGGAGGGGGAGCTCGATGTCGCGGAGACGGACGCTGTCGAGGACATCTGGGCGGGGTGGGAGTTGGATTGGTTGGTCGGTCATGATTGTTGGGTTTATGTTTATGGTTTTAGGGAGAGGTTATTGCAAAAGCATAAACAGTATTAAATTGAAGGGAAGCTGAGGGGTCTGGTTTTTTTTTTTTGGCGGGGCACCGGTTGTAGATCATGACGGTAGAACCCACACGGGCATTTCCGCATTTTGGTTTACTTTGTATATTTATTGCAGAGTTGTCGATAAATAGATTAGATTAATGGAATATTATGGGATATCGTATATATTTCTCTTAACTATAGGTGCTATAATTGGAGTTTGGTGGGGGTGTCCTAATATATATTTTGGCTTCGACATAGTGAATGACAATAGACACAAGTCTTCATCACCCAATTAACTATTCAAATATAGACATCGTTGGAAGCAGGGAGCGACGAGACACGGGGAATGCTACAGCCGAAGAAACAAATCAAAGAGAATTAAGATTTCCAGACGCTAACACACATACAATAGTCCAGGATGGACAAGACCATTGGGCGATAACCACTTAGCCTCCAGCCACCCCAAAGCTCTGGTACCAGGATAGAAAGAAATGTTTGAAAACTCGCGCTATCCAGTTGCTAGGAAGAAAGAAAAGCACCCGGCCGCGAGAACATGCTGAACGAAACCTCGGCAGGTGAAAAAAGATCATGATCCCATGAAATCAATACGAGACGTTGCGGGTATTTGGCGAAGGAGGTCAACAAAAATGATGGTAGAACGGAAGAATATGCAGTAAGTCCAATCAACGAAGACCCGACGCCATCTACCAGTAGCGAGGACGGTCGTAAGGCACATACTCGCCTCTCGGCGGAGAGCGAGGACGACCGTAACCCCGGGCAGCTAGGTAGGGATCATCATAGTGGCGAGGAGGTGGGGGAGGCCGGGCCTCATAGGGGTCTTCGTAGGGACGGCGTGGGGGTGGGTAGTCTTCCATCCGAGGGCGAGGGGGAGTCCGGCGGGCATAGCCATCCCGTTCATAGTAGGGATCGCGGCGGATTGGGATTGGCGACCGCTCACGGTAGTGCTCCCGAGGACTGTAGCCACGTGGGGGAGGGATCCGGCGGTCGTACTCCTCCATGGTGGCAGGGTAGGGGCGACGCGGTGGGGAACGAGACCGGTATGGGTCACGAACGGGGCGTTCCTCAAAGTTTTGAATCTGGAAGTTGGTGAGAGGGGGTTCCTCCAGGTCCGAGCCAGGTTGGGCGCTTACATCGGCGACACAAGAGACGACGGAGCCCTTGAACTCTCGCTGGTCCAGTTTCTCCACGGCGGTTTTCAGGTCGTTGGCGGTTTCAAATTCCACAAACCTTGGTCAAATGTCAATGGATTGGAAGGCTCTCTCGCGGAATACAATGGTCCACCTACCCTCTGCCCTGTTCGCGGCCAGTCTCAGAGTAAACGACGTCCAGACCAGACTGACGGGCGAAGTCTTTCAAGTCCTATTTAATGCATGGTGAGTCCAGGTCCAGGAAAGGTAACGCGTCCGGCAAATGTTGTGAGAGAAAGAAGGTAAGCACTCCATGTCCAGTCCGAGGAGGTATATCCGGAATGGCCATCTTATATCGGCATCCAAAAGTCCCAGGAAAGGCTCCATGGGGTCTGACAACAATGTGGGGTGAGTATGCAAGGATTAAGGAGCAATTCTCAAATCTCGAGGTAAGAGAAAAAGCCATAGAAGCAGTTCTCAGTTACCAGGAGAGGAGTGCTGATGGATTAGTACTCCAGGATCCTTGGCTCAACCGATGGCCTCAAGGACAATGGACTGGAAGCATGTGTGGGCTGAGTAGAGAGATAGGGTTGAGGAATCTACGTCAGGAACTCCGGGGAGGAATGGACTTGGGCTGCTAACCTGCCAACTTGTTTCTGGAAGACCGGAAATCTGCATGCGGAACATAGTGCGACGTGGACGAGGGAGAGCATTGCGGTCTGGTGGTCCCGGGAAGGCCTCCTTGCGGCGAGGACCGCGTGCAAACTGAACGGTGAGTCGCTCGCCTTTGAAGTCACTGCCGTCTGTGGTATTGATAAGCGGGGAGAGGTCATCGGTGGAGAAGTCATGGGGGCATACGGAACGCTGCAGGAAGATAATGTTAGCAAGTCTGCGCAAATAAAGGGAACAAGATGAGCCATTCAGCCATTCTTACCGGGCACAATATCTCTGGCATCCAGCTGGTCGTCATATTCGATAAAGCCGAAACCGTTCATCAGCTTGATCTCCGTGATCTTGCCGGAGCCATGGCTGCTGAAATGTTCCTCGATGTCGCTTTTAGTCACTGAGATAAGAAATAAGGAGATTAGCACATCACTTCTCAAATGGTGATTCCCAAAGCACCGGTCAGATGGTCATCCGCGGCGAAAGCTGTTCTATGTGGGTAGCTGAAGCTCCCATTTGCTCACTCCGGGAAGGGTGGGCCGAGGGTGGCATTCCACACGAGCATACGAGGGATCAGAGCACATGGAACTTTGGGGGGGACTAGCGAAGCGACCGGATCATGCAAGGTGGTGCGTGTGTTCTCCAAAGCTCAGGGAAGAGGGACAGTCAGGTGCTAGCATACCGTTGCGGGGAAGGTTCCCAAGATAAAGGCGGGTCGAAGACACCTCAGTCATGGCTGGTCTGAAATAACTGATGGGCGATAATGGAAGGAAATCTGGCTAAAGGAAATCCTAGAGAATATGGGAGAGATCGAAAAGGCGGGAATGCAGCGAGAGGCTGTGAAATGCGGTGTTGCTGCAGGAAAGCGTGTAACGTGTAACCCGACAAACGATCAGAGAGCGGATGTACTGCAAAGTACTGCAAGGTCGAACAGCAAAGCAGAATAGTAAAAACAAATACAAAATATACAGAGAAGAGAGAGGGGAAGAAAAGGGAGAAAGTACCGTCTGGCGGTGGACAGATGAGAAACTTTGGCCGCCTCACTTTTTCTGATCCACGTGGTTCCACCATAGAACATAGAGAGGGGAAGAGATAATATGAAACATTTATTATGTAGAGTATTAATTTAGATTATAGATTATAACTAGATTATATGTTGAATCAGAGTAAATACATAAGAACATATGTAGAATATCTACATCCGAAAGAAGTATAAGGAAGCAAGGCTTATCCCTCGTGGACTCTCTCCACTGGCATTCCACGGTTCTGCCAACCCCATGGGGTCTTTTTTTGGTTCACTTTGTTTTTTTTTGCCTATTTGGGGCATCTATATACAATGGTCTTCTTTTTGATATCAAATTATATCCAGCCATTCTTTTATTAACCACCCCCCTGATTCTAGGTATCCCGAGGTCCCTCATAAGATCATGTCATGATGTACTTGGGTCCCTCTCCACCTTGAGGAGTCTGCCAGTTAATGTCTTGTGTAGGCACCTTGATATCGCAAGTCTTGCAGTGAATACAACTGGTAAATGGTTAGTGTTGTACTCAACATTACTCAAATACAGGTAAACACTTACTTTTGTGAGTTGATCTGGAATCGGACCCCGTGCTTCTTGCTAGGGTCCTCCACGTATTCGTAGACGCCTGCCGGACAGAACCGGTTTTCAATACCCTTGTAAGCAGGCCATGCGAGGTCCGTGTGTTTATCCAAGTCCTCCACCTGCAGGTGAACCGGTTGGTCTTCCTCGTGGTTGGTGCCGGTCCGGCTCACACTGGTCAAGATATCGAAGCTGAGCTCTCCGTCTGGCTTGGGGTAAACGATCTTTTCGTATTGAGAAGCAGGCTTGGTAGCCGCTGCGTCGGTGCCGTGGTGGCTGAGTGTCCATGGCACTCGGCCCTTGAACACATAGGCCTCCAGACCGGAGTAGATAAGTCCACCGAAGAAGCCTAGTGGGGTGTTGAATGAGGGCCGCATGTTACGGACCTCGGACAGTTCCTTCCAAATGGATGATTCCCGCAGAGATTTCTCATAGTCAAACAAGAACACGGTTCCTTGGTTGTCACCCTTAAGCGCCGAGAAGGCAGCCTCGGCGGCTAACATACCCGATTTCATCGCGGTGTGGGTACCCTTGATTTTCGGGACGTTTAAAAAGCCAGCCGTGTCACCAATCAAGGCACCTCCGGGGAATGCGCACTTGGGGATCGACTGGAAACCACCCTCGTTCAGTGCTCGGGCCCCGTAAGAAATGCACTTGCCGCCCTCAAGAACCTCCTTAAACATGGGGTGGTGTTTCATCTTCTGGAATTCTCCGTACGGTGAAAGCCATGGGTTCGGGTAGTCCAATCCTACCACCAGACCGATACTCACCATGTTGTCCCCAAAGTGGTACAACCAGGCTCCACCATAGGTATCTTTGGGAAGAGGATATCCCAGCGAGTGGGTGATCTCGCCCGATCGGAACTTCTCGGGCTGAATCTCCCAGATCTCCTTAATTCCAAGACCGTATGTTTGGGGCTGGCTGTCTCGTCGGAGATCGAATTTCTTGGTCACCTGCTTGGTCAAGCTGCCGTGGCAGCCCTCAGCAAGAAGCGTGACGCGGGCGTGGAACTCCATTCCCCTCTCAAATGTCTCCTTGGGCTTTCCATCCCGAGCAAGTCCCAGGTCGTTGGTCGCAACGCCCTTGACGGAGCCATCTGCGCTATAGACCATCTCGCTGGCTGCGAAGCCAGGGTACACCTCCACACCAACCTCTTCCGCACGCTCTCCCAACCACTTGGTCAGCTCGTTCAAACTGACAATGTAGTTCCCCTCGTTGTGCATCTGTGGTGGCATGGGGAGTGGGTAAGAGCCGTTTTTCGTCAGGAAACGCATCTTCTCGCCCTTAGCGGGGGTCGCACCCTCAAAGCGTGAGGGGTTGTCCTCGGACAGCCAGTCGGGGAGGAGCTCATCGAGGGCGGTTGGTTGCAAAACGTTTCCGGAGACAATATGGGCGCCCAATTCACCAGCCTTCTCTAGTAGAATAACCCGGAATTCTTCGTTGCCTGCCTCGTTGGCAAGTTGCTTCAAGCGAATCGCGGCGGCGAGACCGGCGGGACCTGTAGTAAACCAAAGCTTAGTTAGGCTGCTTCGGACGAGAACCAATGCGACACAAAGCACGTACCACCACCAACAATGCACACATCCACGTCGTCGGACTCGCGCTCCAATGAGCGAGGATCGAAGTCGCCATTCTCGTCGGTAAAGCGCTTTAATAGCGACTGCGAAAAGGCTCGTGTCTGGGTTGGCGCGGTGAATAATGCCGTTTGCCGAGCTAAACGTTTCCCGGAGGTTGTGAAAGGACTGGTTGAGTGGCGGGCTGGAGTAGCGATGGCGGAGACGGAGGGGGTAGCTCGTGAGAATCGGGAGGATCGAATTTCACGCCTCAATAGAGGCAGAACGGCACCTTTTGATGCCATCGCGGCGTGTGAGATTATTTAGAGATCGGGGGCTGAGACCAGGATTACTAGTAACGACCAGCAATTGGCATCACCAGATCGAAAGGGTGAATGCGGAGACTCAGGCTATTTAGGTCGTAGATCCCGAATGTCCCCAGAGTCCTCGAGTAGCCGAATTTTGAGTGGAAGTGACAAAACGCCGAAAAACCGCCTACCCTCGGCTCAGCTCGGTCGGCCAATAGAAACTCGGCGATTATCCAACTTGGAGGCCTGAGGCAGCTATGGATGGATGGATCACCCGAAGCGGAAATCGCCTCTAACCGTCAGGGTTCGTAGCTTGACTGAACTTTTAGCACCTGTGCGTATCTTCTGAGTTGTATTATTCAAGATCTATATAGAGTACTGCCTCGATTCTTGTCACATCTACGGAGTAGGTGCCACATGTTTAATACGATGTAGATACTCGGTACTGATCATATGTATCACATGCTTAGCTTCACTTGTGATAATGAAATATTCCAATGTCGACATCAGCTCTAGACCTACGAAGGATTCTGTATTGGCCTTGCATATCTATATGCCAGAAAACAACCTTAAATAGTCGAGTCATACTAACTGTTTCAAGGGTGTCAAACACCGATCTGGCCAGATCAAAATGTATTTGCCGTATTCCGTATTATTACTACATTTCCAGGAATGTGACGCCTGTGCCGCTTCGGGTATGGTATTCAGTATACTATATCATACCAGCATACCAGAATCCTCTAGAAAATGCAAAAAATACCATGATGTGACCTGAAGGGTTATCGTGAATAACAAAGTTAAAAAAAACCATAGTCGGTAGATCTAAATAATAGATCCGAATAATAAGAAAGTGACCGATCATCGCCAGATTGCATGCCATGAGATTCATCCAGCCTTGGCGGACAGTGGATCAACGCTCGGCGCCACCGCCTGTTAAGGCAGAATCAAAACGGCCACCTGTCCTAATCAAAATCTCTGGGGAGAGTCGCTGGTTTGAAATGCAGAGAAAAAGTATAGTCGGATCAAATATAAGTTGTGAGGAATATATCTCCCTATTACCAGTTAGTCCACCAACAAAATCTGGGATATTATAGTGATTATAGTGATTCCCCGGTGTGGTGAGGTCAGAGAGGTAGGGGAAGAAACAGGGCAAAAAAAAAATCAGAATTTTTGTTCAGTTGCCATCTGTTAAAGCGGCAAGAGGATAGCGCGTCGTACATGGAGTGACCGAGGGTAGTCAATGACGATGATTGGACTGGCATGGGACGGATGGACTATCAGCTGCAGGAGGAGCGCGGACTGGCAAACCCAGCGCCTGTAACCATGGCCCGCGGAGGATAAAGCAAGGGTGTTTGAACCAGTCAGGGGTCAAGATAGAGAGATTAGCGGAGTACGTCGGGCGAATGAAAGTCACTAGAGAAGTTGTATGTCTGTGATTGGTTCGTAACGTGGTTTCCCAGAGCCGCTAGCGGGCAATGGAGCCAAGGTTGAAGGGAGAAACGTCTTGCTGCTTTTAGCGCCACCGGCGGCCCAGCCTCCCCTGACCGGGCTGTGACTCAGCACTATATAAAGGCCCAACCTCCCCCCAATTTACCTTGGGAATTTTGTCTCGGTCTTGGCGGATCTTATTTCGGAAATTCTTCTTCCCTCCGCTCCTCTCAAAAAAGCCTCTTGATTATCAAATCTTGATATCTGCCGGCTTTCTCTTACTAATCAGATCTATCTCAATCAGATCTTTGATTTATCTCTGGAAAGACCCTTGATTCTATTTCTTTTAGGGAAAAGAAAAAAAAAAAAAAGGTTTTTTAGTCCACGGACCTAATCACCAGAAGTCGAGCCTCAGGTTTCGCTTCACCACTCTCTCTTTTTTTCAGATCGCGCAGATAGACAATCCCATTTTCCAAAAAAAAAGCGCAAAAGAAACATTTCGAAAGAAACCCCAAAAAAATTTGCCGTCCTTCCGTCCATAATATCGCCGTCGCGCTTATCTTGAAAAAAAAACACTTCAGTGTGATTTTTTTTTCTTGATTCGTTCACCAGTCGACTGCGTTGGTTTCGTTGCCTACACTATCTCGTGATTGCCTGTCATTCCGAGAGGTTACGTGCGAATACCTCGTAGGGGGATACATTGAGTTGTCCATCTCCCAGGTAAGACCTTCCTTCCTCTTTTGTCCTGACTACGGTTGCACCTTCCCTCTCTTCTTCGTTCCTTCCATTTTGGGATTCCTTCTCTTGGGGTCCCTTCCCTATGGATATCTTGCCTCCCCTCCCCTCACCGCCTCTCCCTCTCCTCGACGCGTCGTTCTCTTCTCATCTCGCGACTTTTCGCGATTCAAGCTCATATCTCTTTTTGATAGTTTCATCTTTTTATTTCTTGTCGCAACTCGAGTATTCCATCAAGATGGATTCTCTCACAACCCACCCTTCCAATGCGCAGCAGGCTCGTGCCTTCACTGCTACCTCGTCGCTGTCTTTCCCTGGTGGCGCTGGGGATCTGACCCCTCCCAACTCCGAGAAGGAGGCCATGGCACAGGGTGCACAGGGCGGAAACGGTATGACTGGCCAGCAGGCCGGAGGAAATGCCATGCATGGCACCGGGGTGACTCCCGCTTCTCCTGCAACCCCCGCCGCGACCCCTGGCGCGACCACCGGAAGCAGTGGCATTGTCCCTACCTTGCAGTGAGTATACTCTGGATGTTTTTCTGGGTGACCAGAATGGCTGAACTAGTTATTCCAAAAGGAACATCGTTGCTACTGTCAACCTTGACTGTCGCCTTGATCTCAAGACCATCGCGCTGCACGCACGCAACGCCGAGTACAACCCAAAGGTATTTATTAATCACTCCTCACGTTGCTCTGAGAGAGCGCACATCAGGGTACAATGTGGCTGAACTTGGTTCTCTCCTTAGCGTTTTGCTGCCGTGATCATGCGTATCCGTGAACCCAAGACTACCGCTCTCATCTTCGCCTCTGGCAAGATGGTCGTTACTGGTGCTAAGTCCGAGGATGATTCGAAGCTAGCTTCGCGCAAGTATGCGCGTATTATCCAGAAGCTTGGTTTCAACGCCAAGTTTACCGATTTCAAGATCCAGAATATCGTCGGCTCCTGCGACATCAAGTTCCCCATCCGTCTGGAGGGGTTGGCCTCTCGTCACCACAATTTCAGTTCCTATGAACCTGAGTTGTTCCCTGGTTTGATCTACCGCATGATGAAGCCCAAGATCGTTCTCTTGATCTTCGTCAGTGGCAAGATTGTCCTGACTGGTGCTAAAGTCCGCGAGGAGATCTACCAGGCTTTCGAGCTGATCTACCCTGTGCTTTCTGGTATGCTGTCTTACTGGATTAACTCCCATCATACCTTTACTGACTTGCGTTCACAGATTTCCGCAAGGTCTAAGAAAGCTCCAAGGAGATCACTATGCATTTCAAACCTGTATTAACACTGCTTTTTCCCCTTTATGAGGACAGTCCGTTTTGGTCTGCACCTCCCTTTTCCTTCGGTTCTTTACGACTCTTTTCATGCAAGCATAGTTGGGCGTTTTTAGCGATTCGGATGATCCCCGGTTTTCCTCACACTTTCGCGTTCTTCCACACAATTAGATTGCTGCACACCGCAGTGAGGCGGTTGTGCGCCGGTCGATGACTGCCTCGATTTAATCATTTATCGTTCTATGGTTTCATCTGTGGAGGATTGCTTTTATTCCCACGGGCCAAAAAAAAAAAATATTAATGGTGACCCAAGGCAGTCTGTTAGATTCAGTTCCGTCCTTGCTTTCCCCATCCTGGGGCTTGATGGACCGGCTTTTCGCCGTGATACTACCTTTTGAGTAGTCAATGAAAATGTCTTGAAACAAATTTCCTCTATATGCTTGAGTAGATCACTGTAGTTCGTAGTAGCACTTTGGCCTTCAGCTTTGCTCGAGTCTGTAGTATATAATATAAATACCTTTGTACATCCAATCTTCATGTTATATACATCACACTAAGGGATACGCCCCTAAAGCACACTAGTCCGCGAAGCCTTCTTTGTCTTCGCCAACTCGTCTTTCAAAATCGCCCGCCTCTCCCCAGACCGACTCCCATCGCCATCAAAGTCCTCTTCATCCGACACAGCAGCCTCAGGCCATGTCCACATCTTCCTCAACTCGGAGTCAAGTGTGCCTTCCAGCGCATCAACAATCTTGTCTCCAATAACAGGGAAGAACTTGAACCCATGGCCACTGCCGCCTGTAGCAAGAAAAAGACCTTCATGTTCAGGATGATAAGAAACAATGAAGTCACCCGTGGGCCTGTTAAACCAATTAGCACCAACCACAACCATCCAACTCGCAGCTGGCAACACAAGGACCAAACTCACGTATCAGTATACCAACAAACCCTCGTATCAACAAACTCCCTCTCCGCAAACCGCGGCAAAAGCTGCCTCAACGCAACCCGGAACGCATCCTGTCCCTCTTGAGGGACAGGAACCCCTTGTTCAGGCAGACTAACTACCATCGAACCCGAAGCCCCAGCACCAGGAACCGGCACCTCAACCGGATTGCGATACCCATACGCATGCCGCGCAATCTTAAGCAGATTATCTCGGGGCGGGATAATAAAGATGCCCGTCGCGAAGTTCAAGATCGTAGGCAGGTTCTCCAGCTCTCGCTGCTCCTCATCAGAGATCCGCATATAAGCAATCGCCTGTCCGGTCGCAACAGCCCGACCACGCAAGTCCACAAGTTTCGACGTCCACGCGCCAGTCGCTAGCACAACGAGATCCGCCTCTAGAATCGAACCATCTGCCAAGACGACACCGGTAGCTTTAGGCTTCGCGCCGTTCGTGTCGTAGAGCACACGTTCGACATCACCAGTACGGAAGCTAACCTTGCCCTCAGCGTCGAGGAGGCTCTTAGCGTATTGCACGCTGGCTGCGGCATCGGACCATCCAGACCCCCAATTCACGTAGCCGCCGGCGACATCGAGAGTCGAGCCGTAGGCCGGGACGACGCTGAGGACGTCCGCTTGGGTCGGCAGGAAGGTGACGTTGTCGCCCTCGATCTGGCGCACGTTGGCGTAGCTCTTGCGTGCGTACTCCTTGGCGCTGGCGCTGTCTTCTGGGTACACGAGTAGCAGACCGTTCTGCGTGTAGCGGCCATCACGGCCCCAGTCTGTGCTCCGCCATCGGTCGATGGCTGCTGCGGCGAGCTTGGAGTATGCTGCGTTGGCATAGTCGGCTCGCACGATACGTGATGTGTCGACGGATGAGCCGTGCGGGTTTGGGATTATTGGTGAGGACTCTACTACTGTAACTTTGGATTCTGGGTGTCGCTTTGACAGGGAGAGGGCGGTGGATACTGGGGGAATGTTAGTAGGTGAAAATGTAATGTGTAGTGTGACAGTGTAGATCAGTGATGGGGTTTTTAGGATTGTTAACACTCACATCCAAACACACCCCCTCCTACAATCAGAATCTTAGACGGCAATGCCATTTGTAAAATTCTGTGTGTGGGTGAACACTCGAATTGGAGATCTGGGGGGATTACTCCAATTGATAACAGTCGAGCCGATAACGGCATCGGTCGTCGGCTTCTGCTCCCGACTTTTCTTCATCGTTGGGATATCGTTACTCCGATCTATACCGAATGAGATGTGCAACTGATCTCGGGACTTCATTGTTATCAATTCGCTTTTCATTTCTTGGAGCCTCCATCTCCTTTTGGTATCGTGGGGGCTGACAACCCTGTCGCGTAAGCACTCAATCTTCGCTCGCGTCAAACCGTATATGCACAACAAACCCTGCACAAAGGCCCCTTGGCAGTCCATCCTGCTAGTTCAAAACACCATAATGAACGTAAATCAATTGCGCAGAGTGCAATTAGTTGCAAAGTGGCCCGTCACACCCTGCCGCAACGCATCAAGCAAAGCCCCTCGACCCCCAAAGCCGAGGTATGTAAACCAACCCTCCCTTCAATCCCAAGCCCAAACTAACATCCCCTAGTCCCAAAATCTCCAAACCAGTGGCCATAAAACGGCGACAAGTAACTCCGCCTCGCCAACACTACCAAGAGCGCCCAAACCCACAAGGCACTCAAGGCGAAACCGCCAACGGTGAACCCACAGCGAAACCAGGCCATGGAATCCCACCCAGAGCCCTAACCTTCCTGGGAATCACAGCACTCACCATAAGCACGTACTGCGGCTACCTGTACGCGTCATACACGCGCGAAGTAAGCAAAGCCCAAACTCTGGACGTGCCACGCGATGTCTCAGACCGCTACAACACGACGGCGGCAACCTTCGACGCAGACGTCGAGCTCTCCGAAAAGGCAATGGGACTCAGCAAGAAGCGACGAGATCTAGTCAGACAAGCGCGTGGGAACGTGCTGGAAGTCAGCTGCGGCACGGGACGCAATCTGCCGTTCTACGAGCTCGGCGAGCGTCGCGGGTTAGATGCCGATGGCCATGCTACGGTTTTGGGGTGTCGATCGGTTACGTTTGTTGATCTTAGTCCACAGATGGTGGCTATTACGAAGGAGAAGTTTGAGAAATTGTATCCTACGCTCCCGGCGACATTCCGGGCTTGTGATGCGGGTAAGGTTGAGCCGCCGTCTGATATCGCGCGTTCTGGGGCGAAGACGAAGGAGGGGCCGGTTTACTTTGATACTGTTGTGCAGACTATGGGTCTTTGCTCGATGCCGGATCCGATTGCTACGCTGAGACATCTGGGGTCTGTTACCGAGCCTGGGAGTGGGCGGATCTTGTTGCTTGAGCATGGGCGTTCTTATTATGATTGGCTTAATCGGATTTTGGATAATCTTGCTCCGGCTCATGCGGATCGGCATGGTTGCTGGTGGAACCGCGACATTGGGGATATTGTGCGTGAGAGTGGGTTGGAGATTGTGGAGGAGAAGCGTTGGCATCTGGGGACTACGTGGCGTTATGTGTTGAAACCGAAGCAGAGTACTGGGAAGTCTCAGACTTGATCTTGTGGCTTTTGCTGGAGCCTCTTTTGGATGTAACATAATTTGGAGATGTGTATGATTATTTGGCGCGATAGAAATGGGATTGAGGGATAGAATATACTCATTTCGTTCCACTATATATCAAACCATGTTGAATTCAAGTTATTATCATGATGTTATCTTAAAAACTGGTCTATACGTCCACATATATACTACCGTAATGCCTTTCTAGTAACGATATCTGAAGCCTGGTGTCTTCCAGTCCGTGACATCCTCATAGTCATCCGAGACCAACTGCACTCGGTTGACCATATCCGCCACATTCGTTGAATCGGGATCATCATCCAATCCCTTCCCACCAACAGCACCGGCGTTTCCAGCACTACCCTCAAAGCCCTCTAGACGCGTACGGCGAGCATTGGTCCATTGCAAGTAGAAACGCAGAACCAACGCCAAGAGGACAGCGAGGGCATAGCAAATCATGATCGTACGGAAAGCAGTGTTGTAAGTCGGCGCCTCCTCACTGAGGAAGAACTGAGGCCCAGAAATGTTTCCAGCACAGTAAGCCAGGAAGAGCATCGCAGTGACAGTCATTTTCTTAGTGACACCACGGTAATTGGCCTGCACTAGCGACATAGCAAGCGGCATTGCCGCAGGTCCAGTCGACAAGAGGAAATATCCAAAGAATTGCACCCCGAGGACGATATGCGCACGGGAGTAGATGATCGCACTGCCGATGACGCAAGGGAGCACAACGGCCACGATAAGCAAGCAGTTCAATTGGCGGAAACGACCAGCCAGCCAGCCCGTTCCGGTGATTGTAGCCACGGTGATGAGGGAGTAAGGGATGGTGATCAGCGTCGATTGCAGGTTCGTGAACCCAAAGGAGACAATCACCAGATTGGCAAAGTTCTGCGTTCCTCCGTTGGGGATCTGGGTGCAAAGCTCCAGTCCGAATATAAGCCACGTCTTGGGATCCATCAGGCATTCAACGAACTGGTCCCATCTCCATGCGGTCTCCTCCGTTGCGCCTGTGCCTGCAACGACAACTCTGTTGCTTGCGAAATGGCGTTCCTCTTCTGTTAGGAATTTGGCCTTGGAGATTGAGTCTGGGAGTAGAGTCCAGATGGCGAATCCCCAAAGGAATGTCGCACAGCCGAGGACAATGAACATCCACCTCCATGGTCCAACGTGATCTTTGACGTGACCCAGCCCATAAGCGAGGAGACTGGAAACAATGCCACCGACACTCTGTATAAAGATGAGCTTCTATCCAAAATATCGATAGGAAACAACTTACGTTTCCAGCAAACCACAGGCCTGTCCTAGTAGGAATCTCGTCACGCGTGTACCACGTCGAAGTGATAAACATAAACGCCGGCGTGATTGTTGCTTCAGCGACTCCAAGCAAGAAGCGAACTGTAAGGAGGCCACCGAAGTTGGTACAGGCTGCAGTGAGAGCCACTACAGCACCCCAAAATAGAGTGTTGGCCGTCAAGTATTTGGCAGCGGGCAGACGAGCGATGAGCAAAGTTGTTGGATATACCCATCCCAAGTAGCCAAAGTAGAAGATCGATGATACCCAGCTATACTGCTGGCCAACCAAACCCTGGAAATGATCTTAGTTATGGTTCTTGTTTTCTCTCGGCATGTTCTTACAGTATCGTGCCTCATCCCGAAGACCGACGCGCTCGACAATATGGTCTTATCCATAAAGTTAAACATATATGTTGCGAAAAGCAGTGGTATGAGTCGTCTGTCAATCTTCCTCAATACTCTTTTCGCCAGAGCATGATCCGTCCCCTGCTCTGCCGCGGGCGTGGTTGTGTCCATGGCTATTGCTAGTGAAAAGAAAGAAACTGCTGTGAATCTCATTCCAGACAAATTGAACTCTTCTTATTCACCAGGTCATATGTCTGTTATCTTTCCCCGCATCCCTCTTATTGGTTCCCTGCACGTTATCGCCGATTCAGGAATTCTTCAAGCGCCGATTGGACGGGAATGAAGCCAAGTCCTTTAGGGCTGGAGCTAACTAGTTAGTGATCCGGTCGTATTAAGTAAGGAGTAGTGTCTCGGAGCCTTCTTCTACTCCGGACCCCAACTCTGGTTCTTGATATTCTAAGCAAGTTCTACCTACTGAGACTAAGCTTGTATTTTATTTGGAATAGAGTGGTGAAACCTCACCCGGGCAGTAATCATGAACGGCCTCACAATCACCCCGTTCATAGCCAATCTCCCCAAGGTCGAGCTCCACGTTCATATCGAAGGCACCCTAACACCCTCTCTCCGCTGGGAACTGGCCCACCGGAACAAAATTTCCCTCCCATACGCCACTTTCTCAGACCTGCAAGCCTCCTATGCAGTAACCCTCAACCACCGACCCGAGCTAAATGGCCGCCAACCAGGTATCCCAACCTTCCTGGAAGTCTATTTTGCCGGGTGCGAAGTTCTCTGCACAGAAGCCGACTTCTATAATTTAGCCATGGCCTACCTGCACCGGTGCGCAGCCATGAATGTGCGCTACACTGAACCCTTCTTCGACATCCAGGCGCACACACGTCGCGGAATCCCCGCGGCGGCCGTTATGGATGGGTATCTGCGCGCAAAACACGATGCCGCTGCACAGCTAGGTGTGCATTCGCGCTGGATCTTGTGCTTCTTGCGTGACGAACCTGTCGAGCAGGGTCTGGATGCTTACCATGAAGCGAGGCCGTGGGCTGCTGGGACTGTTGAGGGCGGGAAGGGCCTATTCCATGCTGTTGGGTTGGCGAGTAATGCGTATGAGAGACCGCCGATGCTTTTTGAAGAGGGGTTTGCGTTAGCGCGTGCGGATGGCTTGCATGTTACTATGCACTGTGATTTTGGGCAGAAGGATACGCAAGAGCATGTTACTGAGGCTATTTTTGAGGTTTGTGGGGGCAGAGGGGCCGAGAGGATTGATCATGGGCTGGATGCGGAGGATTCTGAGGAGTTGTGGCGTGGGTTGGTTGATAGGGGGATTGGGTTGACTTTGTGTCCGCATGCTTATCATCGGAGGACGGCGACTGAGGTTTTGTTTCCGAAGATTCGGAGGCTGGTGGAGAGGGGGGTGAAGATTTGTATTAATAGTGATGATCCAACTTTGATGCATGATGTTTGGATTGATGGGAACCTGCAGAAGGTCTATACTTATTGCGGGTTTAGTCAGCGGGAGATGGTGCAGCTTGCGAGGAATGCGGTGGATATGTGTTGGGCTGAGGAAGACATCAAAATGGCCATCTATCAGGAACTAGATGGTGTTGATATTTGTGAATAAAGACTTGTCTGGGGTTGTTTGGAAGCTCTTCTCTCGACACGGATATTATAAACTGTCTACTGTTTCACGAAGATAAAGCATATATCTACATATGTATATTGTACGTTATACGGTTGATAATATATTAATTTAGACATTTAATAACTGCTACCATGATCCCAAGACATAGCCATGAGATATAAGACCAGAGCAATTTCTACTTCCGGTATGACCTGACTCTTTGAAATGCTATTGTGGATTCACAAGCATCCAAAATCAGGTTTTCCTACACCAATATCTGTTCGAAGCAACTATGACATACCCTGGCAAATACCGGGAGGACATGCCTAAAGAGAATAGGCCAACTCAATACACTGGTTTGGCGGATTGGTCCGCGGCAAACTCCGAGGACACTAGGAGTTTTCCACCAGTGAGTACCCATCTTGACTTCAGGGCTCTATCTATATGGTGGGTCATATCATTCTGAATTCATACATTTCCCTTCTCGTCCAACTCTAAGCGAGCTGGATGCCAAAAATATAAATGGATCTGGACGTCAAATACAAGTTACTTATCTGCTTGATCATCTCTGGATTATAGTCCATCTAATGACCAACAACCAACATCATATCGCGGTTTTCCAAAGCTTAGACCAGGAGATACGGATGATTATGGCAGTCCTCATTCGGGACTGTGACCATGAATGGAGATACTACTGTAAAGCAATAGGAGCGGCAACGAGATAAGTTTAATTTATACATTCTTTGGGGCAAGTATAATTTACAATAACAACGTAGAAGCCTGTTCTTGCTTCATGAACATATACAGATGCTGTATGTCACTAGTTCCGATATCAGGTGGCTGCAACAATGCTCCCTGGCTGGCCTTGGGTTTGTGACTCAAGTCATGGTCGATGTTGCACACGATCATTTACCACGGATTACCCCTACCAACGCCGGTGCATGCCACTATCGTGTGCATATAATCTTCAGGCCGCCATCAAGCACATCAAGTTCGAACAAATACAAAAAGCTGCTGACGGTTGCAAATCTAGACTCTTGATTTAGCTTTAGATAACATCTGTTACCAGAGATGGCGCAAAAGCTCATGATTTGCACTGGTCTAACAATTTCTTCAGTGAATGCTGTAATCTAGATGCCGTAATCTATACATACCATTTCATCATTGTGATATTCAATCTCTATAGGCAGCCTAGCAGACCTAAAGAAAAGCTGGCTTTCACTATTCTCAGCCAGCTTATGTCTATATCACGATCCATTGGTCTCCTCTCCCACCGTATCAAGTGGCAAAACGGTTTTTGTTGAAACTTGCAGGCACAATGGTGTCTCAATCAAAGATGGGGCGAATAATCTTGTAGAGGAGCCAGAGGATGGGTGGTTCGGGGTCACATTCACCGTTCGAGATACGGTTTTGCAGGTGGCTATGCAGAGGATAGTGAAGGGGTTTGAGGATTCGGGGTGGTTGGAGTATATATTTTTTTAATTTTGCCGTTGAGGCGATTCTATATATTTACAAAAATGCTGCGTGTTTCCGTAGAATAGCAAGGCATGTGCGATTCATAGTGGTGGAGAGACGATGCTACTGGGGAATTACATATCTAGCGATGATCGGATGCTTGTCAATAGCAGCTTATATATTCAATACACGATGCTCAGTTTGAGTACTCAGTAAGCCTAGGCCTGGGCACGTCCTGAGTACTGATTGAGCATACCCTAGGCGAAGTATCTAACCACCCTGTGCTGTGAAATACCCAGCGAGCAGGACGTCCCTCATCAAGCGGCCGCATCCCGATTGGGAAAGTCGCCATGGCCTAGAATCCGGTACATACATGTAGAGCGACCCAAAGCATATATATGTTCACTAATAACCACTCGGCACTTTTTTCCACATGTGGTATTGGCTGATGATAGTGTCAATTCTGGCCCGCATTTAAAACGGGTTTTGCTACCAATCTCCATCATCGATTTATATGCAAGGTGCAGATCTTTTACAGGGGGTCATTCCGTGTCTTGGATGCATCTGTTCTTTGTTTGATGCAATGGTCCCCGGGGATTGGTTCTGATGTGGCGGGGAAGTCGGAGCCAAGGATAATGGCTTTAGGTAAGGTTTGGATATTGATGCATCGTTTGTAGAGGCGGACTTTGATTGGTAGATCTACACAGAATTGGATGTGTTCCGTTTACATTGGAGATACCATATCAGGTATCTATTTACGTTAATCAGCGTAACTACAAAGAAATATCAATCTACCCACACGATATATATAATCTGTAGACATACTACATACTACATAGTAATGTAAATATATAGAGTACGTTAGAAGACGAAAGTGGACATTATGTAGTACTGTACAAAGTAGTACCTGCGGTTGTGGAGGTGCGGAGAATTCCTGTGCACCTGCATACTGTATGTAGGTACTCCGTACAGTCTGTACGATATTCTCAATATTCTCAAGAATAATTCAAATTGGATGCGATCAGATAAACCCGAGCTAAAGCAATTGTTTCCTTTCGGCCGGTGTAACAATGGGCACTATTCCCATGGTTGACGGGTCCCGATCCCCTGGGCCGAAGTGGTCGATGTCATGAAAACGGAGATCAGCAAAGCATAAATGCGACACTATTAGTAGTACTCTTTTACATTAAACAGATCGCAGGGGTTAATCTGAGGAATGATGTTTCCCTCAATACAGAGTACCGAGACCTGCATCACATCTGGGCAGCAATGCTCGTACCTGGTACTATGTAAATCCCTTGCTGGATGCCTGTCCCGAAGGAGAGATATGGGCAATGATGTACTATATACGGAGTACGAGTACGGGGTTTGATAAACAATGATATTCTCCCGTCCTCATCATATCACTAAAAGCTAAAGGGTGGATAAGGGATCCAGATGGGTTGGGAGGAGAAGGATGTCATCATATGCACGTAGGAATATACATACGGAGTACGGAGTAGAAAGTCTTAATGTTTCCCCGATGGCATCACCACTTTTTTTTTATAGAGGAAACTGCGGTAAATTTAGCCTTTTGTATAGTTAATATAACTTTAGATCTATCTTATTATTATACAACATACATCAAAGTTGAAAGTGAGACTTGGATATACAAGAAAATGTCTCAGCCTGCTGCATCATCAGTGGCAAACGTTCCTTTTCTCCCCGAGAGGCTAATGTGAGCATCCCTTACTAGCGTCATGTACAATACGATACACCGACTCTGATTGATCGATGTCCCATCGATTGGGTCCCTGAGATCCACAAAAGAGTGGAACCCAGTGGACTTTAAGTGGTCGCTTCATATCTTTTTTTCTTTTTCTGTTTGTAAACGGTTGCGCTAGGGAGCTGCTTTGGGTCTCGGTGTTTCCGACCGGAGGGCTCGGCTTAAGCCTTGTTATTCTTCTTTTTTTTTTTGGTCAACACTAGCGGGCTGTTTATGATACTGGATTGGATGTCGAGTGTGTAGATTCTTAGTTAGTTTACTTGCATAACTATTTAGTTTGTCGGATACAAAGTAACCTTGGAAATTAATATGTTTTTGATCTATCAACAGCGGTGTGTGCCTCGGGTCCCCTAGCAACCAAAAGGTGACAGATCGAATACATCTATGTTTTGTACTGTACAAAGTACATATCCCATGCAGAAGGAAGGCTCCGACTCCGACAAACCATTATGCCGAAATCCACCGTGCAACTACCAATCACTGGATCCCTAGGTCATATTATTATTCAAAGAATCGGGTTGTGATTAGCGGAATCCGATGTATGTGGGATGAAGTAACCACTGGAGGTTGTTGGATAAATGGAGACGCCAAGGTTGATGGAGCACCAAAATTGGACCTAGTCGGGTCATAGAACACATGGTCAACTCCACCCAACTTTTCCGGTATGCACTAAAACCGAAGATAGAATGGAAGAACTATGGATTATCATACTAAGTCCTGAAGAGGAATGAGTTGATCTCCACCGCCTGGGAATTGTTAACTTTTTGCCTGTGCGCGTCGGATTGTCGCATGCTGTATTCCTATGGTTTTAACATGGCGGTGAGAAGGAGCCTATAGTATCTCGAAGCTAAGGTGAGATTATCTACAAAGTACGGAGTACTTGGGTACTTGGGTACTTCTTATAAGAAAGTACTCCGTACAGATAGTGCATTCTCTAGTTATGTACATTCTTAAAGAGTAATAGAAAAAGGAAAAATAAAAACAAGCCCCAGTTCAACCAATCATCGCCACACTAATTCGGGAGGCTGCCAATTTAAATAAATACCATACCGTAAATTACCACTTCAATTTTTTTCAATTTTCAATTTTCCACTTTTTTTTTTTTTCGCAGATTCCTCAGGCCCCCGTTGATAATTTGCCATCCAAACAGCTCGTCGTGTCGCATCTTGATGATCCCCCCCGTTTATCCTTCTCATCCCCCTTTCTACTAACATCCCCCATATCTTAGAATCCTTTTCTTTATATTATTATTCTTATTATTCTGTTTATTATTATATCCTTTTGCTTCTTTTCTATTATATCCTCATCTTTGTGTTTTTACTCTCCTTTGATTCTTGATTCTTGTCTTCTCTCCGGTTACCTCCCTCACAATGCCGTACAACACTCGTCGCAAGTCACTATCCCTTCCATCCTTGGGCATTCAGCTCCCAAATTCCACTCGTCGTTCTCCCTCTATCTCAAAAGTGCATACCGATGAGCAACCCACAAAAAAAGTCAAAAGATCGCACGGTTCGACTTCATTATCACCCGAGCCATCAGACCCAAAAATGATTGCGCGCGCTGGCCGACATGGACTATTTGAGATTACACCGCCTCCCTCGCCGATGGATGGAGTGCTTGCGCCCAAGATCGACACAGAAGGAATTAACGACGACATCGTTATTGCTGTAATCAACCAACTCGAGAAGACGGGGAATCGCCCTCATCTTGTGAAAGAACTGGCCGCAGTCCTGGTCACACTAAATGTCAATGTCGCAAAGTACGTATCCCGCTCGGGCTTTCTTTTGAAACACCATCACTAACATGTCCTGTTTATAGTTCCGCCAATCCCGCCGCGCTGCTTTCATCGCGGTTAGCTGCCTATATGAAGCGTCCTTGGACGGCTCTCGCGCCTTGTCCTATGGCCAAGGAGCTTATTTTAATTCACCCGCGCAAAGTGTACTACTATCTTACTACATTTCCCCACCAACCTATTCCCGAGACCGACGATCTGGTATCTGCCGTGGGTAGCAAGCACATCACGCCCAGTGTTTCCAGTCTCGAGGATGAGGAAGACGCGATGGTGCGGGAACGTAGCCCTAGTCCCGAGGTGGACTTGTCTTCTCCCGACTTCGAGGAGCATGGCGATTTGAATACCTCCGCTAGCCATGGCGGTTCTTCCGATCACTTCCCCAACGCTAGTAATTTGACGCGTCTCATGAACTCGCATCGTGCGGCTTCTCCGCCCCTGGAGGGTGATGAGAAGGAATTCACACAAACTGCTAGCGCTGTGCGTGAGCGTGCTTCCGAGGAAAAAGCCGAGTCGAGCCGTAGCCAGTCCATCCTTTCCGAGAGCCTGAGTGCCTCGGAGGACCGCGATATGAGCATCTCTGAATTGCCTGTGAATGGTGGTTCGATGTCTCCGTCTATGCACGGCGACGGCATGTCCGAAGAAGAGTATAGTGACTACTTCTCGCACATGCCCGTCGATCAAATGGCTCAGGACCTTGACGAGGCTGCCGCGACTGCCCTGTTTGGCACCTCTCCCTCCCCCTCTCTCACCTCCATCGCATCGTCTGTCTCGTCTGGCACGAGCGCTTTGACAGATCTCGGTCTGGATGGTGAGGAGCTTGCCGGCGCTCTCGTTGCCCCCCAGATCAGCCTTCCTGAAGATCCCGATGCCGCTCCTGTTTCGACCCTCAAGCGCTCGCTTGACATGTTGAACAGTGGCCTTCCGGATGTTGATCTGAAGATGTCGGACCTGACGGAGTCGCACGAGAGGCTCACCCTTACCCCTCGGGCCATGAAATCGGAGCACGTCTTTGAATCCTGGAGAGAGTTGCAAAACCCGGAGATGGTGGAAGTTGATGAGCTCGACGAGATGTTTGGCGAATTCTAGTCCATTTCCCTCGGTTTATGCTTCCTCTCTTCTCCCTCTCTCCGCTCTTGGCTGGGCTGTGACCCGCCATTGTTCTCTTTACCTCTTTTTTTTTTTCACCTCGCTTGTACATGTCCATTGTCTTCTCGGCGTACCCTCTTACTTTTCTTTTTGCTAATGCCTATTTTCTCTTGTATATATACATATGTTTTGGTTTACTTACCCTGGATGGGTAGATTGGGAGGATATTCACGGCTGGAGGAATGGCTTTACCCAAAAGTGTCAAAAATAACTAGCGTTTCTTCCCATAAATTCATCTTTTCATCTTTTCATCTTTTCATCTTTCATCATTTTAATATAAAAAAGAATCACGGTTCCTGACTAATCAGTTCCCAATCAGGAAAGCGGGCAGCTTATCATCCACGGGATTTGGTCCATTCCAAAGGTTACGTATATTCCGCCACTTAGCGACTTTGTTCTCCGATTTCTACAGCATTTTCACTTCCGAGGTACAAATTTGTACTGCTGTCTAATTGGTCTCAAATTTTCCTTGTAAATATATCTCATTTCTCAGCCTCGCATATGCAAATCTAGCCCTATCATCCGTCCCAACTTTCTACCACCGCAACTTTGTACCACCTAGCGCCGCAGGACCGCAGAAGCGCAATTTAAAGATTGAGACTCAATACCAAACCCTCTCCCGTTACGTACACAGGGCTTCTGCGACCATGACGGTCGAACAAGCGCATCCGCAGGCGAACTATAACGGTGTCGTTCCTCAAAGCGAACCGTCCACCCAAAAACCAGCACTAGACCTCGCCCCCGCTATATTCCGCCCTCTTTCCGTTGCAGGCACAATGCCAACGATAGGCGCCAGAAATCCCAACACAGCCTCGATTCGGTCCAATAAGACACTTACTGCGCAAGGTAAAGTCGCCATTCCTCGTCAACGGGTCGCAACTGCCCCGCGCTATAATCGACGAGTCCCTCGCGCTTGCGCATCCTGCAGGCAGCGCAAGACGAAATGCAGTGGGGACATCCCGGTTTGTCGCCAATGTCGCGAGTTAAGGGCTACGTGTAACTACCCCGAAGGTTGGAAGGAGAGAACGAAAAAGTACGTCGATTTATGGCTATACATGCGTATTTCTTTTTGGAACAATACTCAGTTGCGAGCAAGCATGCTGACTGTTCGCGCATTACAGACAAGTTGAAAATCTATCCGAGAAAGCGCAAGAATATGAGAATCTGCTGAAGGAGTTGGGGAGTGTTGTTGAATTCAGTGCTGCGGAACGGATCAGGAGCTTGCTGGACAAGGTTTGTTCTTTTGTTCTTTTTGTCGGGATACTGGAGTGTCGCTAACACTCCCAACCACACAGCATGGTCCGGAAGTGGATTATTCGTCGCATAATTCCCAGTCTCAATCAGTAACCCCTCAGGATGATGTTCCAGAAAACTATGAACCATCCTCGCCTTCCTCTATTGGGTCTCTTGAGGCGATTGATCGAGTAGAAGAGGACATCAATCGATCAGAACGTGCCAGAGCAACTGGTTATATGGGGAAAAACTCAGAAATTACCTGGATGCAACAGCTACAGAGAGAGGCAGAGCAACGTTCTAAAGGTCTTCCGGGGAGTCTGGAGCCAGGCCAGGACCTAAAGACCGACGATGCATTATCTTTGCATGCGGTCAATTATCATCTTGATGACTTGGATATTTCCGTGCCTGGACCGGTACAAATGTATGCCATGCCTCCTCGAGAGGTGGCGGATCATATGTTCGAGGCTTATCTGACTACCGTGCATCCATTCTACCCCATCATCAACAAACCTCTTTTCTCGGCACAGTACCGGACATTTTTTGACCGCGCTGCTAGACCCGGTGACAAGTGGCTTGCTATATTGAATATGATATTCGCAATCGGGGCTAAACATGGCCATCTGATCGACGCACCATGGCGTGGGGACGAGAAAGACCACTTGGTATATCTGACCAGGGCTAGAATTCTGAGTATGAACGGCGATGTCCTGTTCAGCCATCCCGATCTCCAGCAAGTTCAGGTGGAGGGCTTGATTGCCTTCTATCTTCTCGCTTCTGATCAAATCAACAGGTGAGTTTCAGGACCCCCTTTCATCTGAATTGAGCGGGCAATAACACTTAGACAGGGCGTGGAGAATCTCGGCTTTGGCAGTGAGGTCTGCAATCACACTTGGAATCAACATGAAAAGCAGCAGTCCAACCACACCCGATCTTTTGAAAGAAGCCCGTTACCGGGTCTGGTGGTGTCTTTATACATTTGAGCACATGCTCGGAATAATGACTGGTCGGGCAACTTGTATCCAGGACAAAGTGTGCACCTCGCCTTTCCCGATTCCATTTGAAGAAGAACAACTACAAGAGCCCGATGCCCTCGAAGTACTCACAGACACTACACTACGAGATGAACGAATCAACAACGTCATGGCAAGTGCGAGTATCAGACGGATGCCGTTCCACCCGGTAAATGGTAAGGATGCCGGTAACCACACTCGAGCACGAGACTATGAATGGATCAAAATCCTGCCTGTCAACTACGGGCTCTGTTATCTTTACTATTGTGATCTGACAGTCGTCGTGCAAGAAATTGTCAATAAAGTCTATTCAGTGGACTGTGTGATGGTGCCGTGGGCACAAATCGAGGCCCGGATTGGTGAACTCAAGTCCCGAACTGAGATATGGCAATTCAGCCTTCCAACCGGACTTGACTTCACACGCAAAGAGGATAACGGACCGGATATCCTTCGCTGCAAACTGACCTTAGCGCTGCATTACTACAGTGCGCGGATCACACTAGGCCGTCCCTGTCTCTGCCGGCGTGACGCGCGCCAGGGCCCGAAGCCTTCTTTCAGTCACGAGATGGCAGTGGTAACTTTGGAATCTGCACGGCTCATGCTGGGTCTGATCCCAGATGAACCGGATGCTCTCCAGCTGTACCAGATTGCTCCATGGTGGTGCATCCTCCACTATCTCATGCAAGCGGCGACCGTTCTCCTCCTCGAGCTGTCCTTCGGCACCGTTCACATGCCCGAAGAAGAAAAGAACTTCATCGGCCTGTCTAAGAAAGCAATCCGCTGGCTCTTCGCAATGTCCGAGCAGAGCATTGCCTCACGACGCGCCTGGCAGCTCTGTGACCTCAGTCTCCGCAAACTAGCCCAGGGTATGAAGTACGACGTCAGTGACATGCCTTCCTACCCATATACCCCAGAGCCTACATCCACTACCAGCTCGGAACCACCATCCGACCAGCCCAAATCTCATTTCGCTGGCGACTACTGGGGCTCGCAGCTAGAACATTTCCCGGTGTCTGTTCCAGAGGCACCGGCTGGTGAAGACCAGTATACCTACCCGAGCGTCTCGACCGCGGACCTGATGGAATCGTTGACGGCCGAGGCCCAGGACTCGTTCTTCCCTTATGATCCCATCAGCGGGGAGTTTATGCGTTCTTTCTTTCCCCATTCCAATGAGAATGAGAACTGGGAATCTTGAATACACTTATCGCCCATACTCATGAATGACTTCATATGAAACCACAAAATATCATGCAAGAACAAGACAAAAGCACGCGGGTTTTCTGTTATCATCTTGTCCTTTTCGGCTGGCTTTCCCATCTATTGCCCTTTAGCCCAATTATCATACCCGGTCTGCTTTGCAAGATCCCATCGCTAGCAGTATACCTAGGAACCCCCTTTCTATCCTATTTATATACCCTATCCCTATCTTTTCTATTCCTTTTTCTCTTTTCTACCCATATTTAACTACTTTAACTTCTTCACTTCATGCATATGTGATATGCTGTCCAATTTCTTTTTGCTCTCTCTCCATTTTACGACCCCCTTTCCATTTGGTCTACTATCAATATCTCTTTGCATTACAAATATGTCTATAATGGTGCCTCGAAAGCGATATCCAGATGATATCCAGAAACAACCAAGAACAAGAACGTATGGTATTTCTTCAGATCTATGATGGATATTTGCATTGAAAGCACTTCGAGGATCCAGGCTGTGCCTAGGTCCAGAGCTGGACTCACAACGGGTATTTTGAACGTTTGGGATTGGGTTTTAGTCGATGCCGGGGTGTTTATCGGCGTTGAACCATAAGACCATGAGTTTCAATACCAAATCCATTCACATTTTGTTCTCAACATCTTCCTCCCTTTCAGTGCAACCAGCACATTGTAGAAGGAATATTCAATCCGGAGAACCCTCTTGCGTCAATTACACAGCCTTCTAAGTTGGTCCATTGAGTGAGAAAAAAAAAATAGTATATACATTCGAGAATAGTTTTTTACTTTGAAAATAAAAATACATACAAGACAGGATCTATGAGAAAAGAAGTCTCTCCCACATCCTAGATCTTGTGATTATCGTAAGGCCACTTCGGCTCTGGCTCCGGTGCTGGCTCCGGCTTCGGCAAAGACTCCGCCAATTCCTTCGGCCAGTGAGATCTCATGAAGGGATCGGATCTGTTGTACTTGATCCGCATCCTAACAGGCCTGCGTGTGGGCGAAGAAAATACCTTTCTGAGTTGCATGCGGCGCATGTGACCAGGGATCTCGATATCGACCTGGTCTTCCGGGAGACCGAATTTGAGGAAGGTCTCGAGACAGAAGTCTAGAATGGACTCGAGCTCTGTTTGTGGCATCTTGCCGGTCTTTAATTGGTAGGGGTATTCCTTGCGGGAGATGGAGGGTGTGTATGGAATGGTGGGGTCGTAGACGAAGGAAGAGAAAGAGGTGTTGTGAGGGTCGGTCGTTTTTGTTCGGGGTATACTGGGACTGCGGGGTTGTTCGTCCGTTGCTTGGTTCACGCATGCTGCATATTCTCGGACGGCACTTCGTGCGAGGATGCGGACGGTGTTGAGGTCTGCTATCGTGGCTTTGCTTCGGACATGGTTGACGTAATCAGCGTCCCATCCTGGGGAACCGTGTGAATTAGCCCGTTCGTGGCTGAACAGCAGCCGGGCAACACCACCTGGAGATTGGAGCTGGCGCTTGGGAGATACCCAGTCGACACAGACTTTATCCCAGAGCTGCTTGCCGACGATAGCGCCCTGCGTTTCCACGACGGCAGCGAAGATCTCATGGAAGGTGGTAGGCGGGATCAAAGTGGCCTTGTGATGTCCGGTGATTTCCTTGGGTGCCTCCACTTGTTTGAGGATGTCCGGCAGAGGACCTGGGATGGCGGAGAGCACGCGGTGCATACGAGAAAGTGTTCGAAGCTGGAAGTTCCTGACCTTCTCACGAGTGTAATTAGCATGCCATTCGCCGCGGAAAAGGCGGAGTAAGATGTCCGTGGCTTGATTCAAGTCCTCTGTATCCGCCTCAGTCGAGGTGCCGGCAGATGCCTTATGTTTAACGGTGGCATCGAGTCGAATTACCGCGCTTGCCAGTACACCGATATTGATGTAACCCCAGGATTTGGCTCGGTGCTCGGTCAGGAAGTTGAGCATCAGCACCACGCGCTTCCAATCTTTTCGTGCGATACTGAAGTTGATCAACGATTTAATGGTGTTCACAGAAAGAGGGATCGCGAGCGACCCTATGACACGCTCGCCGAGCTCGACATTGGCGGTGGCAGCCGCAAATCGAAGAATAGATGGTGCCAGGGCCTGGTTTCTATATGCGCTTTCAGGGATGGCAGGGCCATCGATGTCATTGTCCAGAAGTAGTTGTTGGCCAAAATCAAACGCATGTGTAGTAGTCGCCACATCAAGGAGGTTGGCGAAAGTGGCGCATGACAACTGCGGGATAGACGATTGAGAGATGTCTTGAGGTTCGAATGATTTGAAATCAAACAAAAAAGAAGCTTCTTCATCGCTAGCTTGGCTCATCCGTTCAAAAAACTTTTGGATGTGCTGTGCCTTGCTTGCATCGGCAATATTTTGGAGCCAAGCATACTCGTGGAAAAGGCGTCCGCTTTGCTTGTCCCGAGCATAATAATTGAGGTTGAATTCGATCAGGCCAGTCATGGCGGCCGATTCATCATAGAATTGCGCCCGCGTTTTTCCATCCAACACTTGTGCTAGACTCAACTCATTCCCTTCCCATGGAGGAACAACATTGTTCTGAGACCTGAGAAGATGCTCGAAGGAAACGGGATCATCTGATGGCTTTAAACAGCCCGAGGCCAATATCCGTACAATGTGCCAATTGGTGAACCTGTTTGTTGGCCGAAGCTCCTCACGGCTGGGTACGGGAGGGTCAATAAGTCTAGTCAGAGGGGCTGATAAATTGGCAAGATCCTCAGGAAGATATCCACGATCTCCCATTCCAACATAGGCTTTGTTCGCCAAGCCACTCCGCAGCGATGCAACCACCTCAGAGCTGATAGTTCGGAATCCAAGTCCATTGAATGGTGCTTTGTCCTGACCCTTGAGTGTTGGAGGTTTCTCGTTTTTCCCTGGCCGACGCCATGATTGCTCGATACTGACATTAGTTTGTTGTACTGCATCAAGGTCATTTATTAGAGGCGCCCAACTCTCAGCCTTCCATTCGCTAAGCCGGGCCATTTGATGTACCAGTAGCGTGCCTGTTCTGCAAAACCCATGCTCCACGCAACACCATAGAATGAGCTCAAGCCATATTTCGGGGCCCAGCTCTCGGATTCCCGGCGTGTAAGGAATGAAAGGTGACGGCTCTCCTGCATCAGCGGCCGCAGCGGCCACTGCTATTTCATGTTCATGCCATGCCGCGTCAGACAGAACGCTCATTATGGAACTGGACAACAAATGGAGCGCTGGCGGGCGAAACACAATCTGGCTGGCATCTGGTTTCGGATATTGATAAACTCTGTCAGAGATCATACCAGCATGGTGTAAACGGGCAAGAGTTCGGAATACACAGGACATTGCATGCTTCGAATCATCTGACCGACTGCGTGCAGCATACAATATCAGAGAGCCGAGGTTTGCGAGTACTTCAGCCAAAATTCTCTCTCCAAAGAATCTCGGTGCAGGTTCCACCGTCAGAGTATCAAGAGAAATGTTGTCTGATGAAAGAGGTTCTAGACGAGACCATTTCCAAGGGGATGTTGATTTTGTGCCTCCCGTGAGCTTGCTGAGGGAGACCTCTTCGGTGATGGGAGACACCGAGTCAGATGTTGACTCATCTCTGCGGCGCACGCGAAATGGTCTGTTCCAATCAAGCCCAGGCGAAGGGTGTGTAGGAGGCATATGAGGAGCTAGCAACTCATAGGTGTCTATCATGCTGTTCAAAAGAGCCTGCACATTAGACCACTCATGGTGCGCAAATCCGAGATGCGCAAGGAGGTGAAACTCAAAATGAATCCTTCCATCCCATAGACACCCTAGTAGAGCATGGGTCCGATCAAGCTCACGTTCAGATTCGCGGAGTGGTCGAAGCCGCCTGGGCTGGCCGGCAGGTTGGGCGACGTCTGGTGGTTTGGCAATTTTTGGTGGAATACAATCCCTCAGCACTGGCATCCATTCCTCAATATGTCTCTTCTGGTCATGCCTGAGGCGAGGGTGTTTGATTAAATTGTATCGGCGTAGAAAAAGAACTTCATCTGGGAAATTAATCTCTCTTTGGTCATTGCGCGTCTTCCGGGTAAATTGAGTCCAAGTCGGCCGGGAGAAAGGGGACACGGATCGATATGGGACGAAAGGGAGGCGTGAAGCAGCTGGCCTGCGACCGAATGGCAGGATGCGGCCGGGGCGCAAGCACCTGCTCATGGTACCGCAACGAGGCTCGAAGGCGGGTGTATAGGTTTCGCGATCTCGGTGGGTACGGGATTGGCGTGATACATGTCGATTTCACAGGTACATCGCGGGGTATTCAGGAGATTCAATTGAACCCCGTACCAACAGGGGCAAATGAATAAAGATGAGGGAGATGAGGTGAATGTTGTTTCGAGAATTTTGGAGATCAGGAACTGCTGAGTCAGCACCGAGCTATCAACCAATCGGAGGCCACAGAATGCGGAGTTCCTTATACTTCCAACGCAGGCACGTCTATATTGTCAGGGGATTCTCTCTTATTTGAATTTAACGATATATACAGTTAGTGCATTACCTGCTAATTGAGCTCTGAGTCACCCGCGGACGATATATGATGCTTAAACACCGAGGGTTCTACGACGACCTCGAGACTAGGTTCATAAGGAACGCCCTAATATTCATTACTATCAGTATCTACCCTCATTCTTACTGGTCGAGAGACTTTATCCACTTCACTTCTATGTACAAACCTCTGTAGTTAGCATATGGAAACCAAAAAGTATAGTGGACATAAATTGCCTATTTAGGAGGAGCATACTCCGTACAGCTTCAAGATCATGACTTGTTGTCATTCTTTAAATTAAACACGGTCTTTTTTGGGGTGTTTATTACGACGCAATATTCTATACTCTTAACTCCAAAGAAGGTTGGTTCATTCTCAATCCTTCAAATAGTGTAGAAATGCATTTAAATATCTAATCAAAGAATCTTGCTTATTTATCGGCCTTTCAATCCCATCTTTCGAAGTAAAATCATTACGAATAAACAATCCCGCATCTGTGTAGAACCTATCCCGGGAAAGGCCTTCTATTTCGGATGCGTGTTCATGGTAATGCCAACCACTTGAGGTCATAAGACTAAGCATGTTGTAAAGTCCCGGGACGGACATCCCGAATGGCAACACCTTTGCTTCAGCCCAGTCAACAACCCCAGCGACACTGCCTACTTCAGGATTGACGGTGATGTTCATCTCACATAGGTCATCGTGAGTTAGAACCAATGGATACGTGAGAGCAAAGATCGGTAGAATTTCTTCGCAGTGCTTAAAGATGACCTTGGTGAAACACGAAGAGAGTTGCTATAAAAACAGGGTAGGTTTATCTTAGAGGTGTACTAAAGAGTGATCGGAGAGATATGTTCTATAAGTCGGTTTACCCGTGGATTAGTGAAGAATATAACTAGTTAGTTAGAGAAAGATTAAAAGATTGGTCATAGTCCCACGGCATACAAACTGAAAATAACTCGTAAAATCCGGCGATATTTGTTCATGCCACGAAGCATAATGCAGTGTTGTCATAGGGGCTGTGTAGGTTTATCCTAGGGGCCTTCTCCGTAACATAGATAGTAAGTGAAGGCGATGATCTGAAAAAAACCTATATTAATACAAGCGGGCACAATCCGTAAATATCTCCATAGATCCTCCGAGCAAGCCCCGAAGTTTTTGTGTCCAAGAGAAGGAGTCAGAAACACAAATTGTACCAGGAGCTCCCCAATAGCTACGGTGTAACTATACGTCCCTTGAAGTTGAACTGGCTTCACAGCTTCGCCAGCAATCCCAACAGCGGTTTGGTTACATTCGTCCCGCGTGACGCTGCAGCTAGAAAAGAACTAGTTGATATTTGCTTGCGCGAGCGAATAACAAGGCATCCTAGGTGAAACTAGGATTTGCTAGGGAAAAGTATAAAAAGACCGGGGCTGAAGGCAAAACAGGGATCATAAGGGGCCTCCCGTAGGGGCTGGTTTATGCAGTCTTGAGTACCTTTGAACATAGCCTAAAGTAGGTTTGCAGAAATTAATTATCGTGGAAAACTGCAGGTGAGTTGACTATAGCCTGATATACCATAATTCTCGGCCATATGACCATAATTGGATCATACAACATATAGCGCTGTTCGGTGGTGTCGTAAACTTCCTTCTGATTTCAGATGCCAAAAAAAAGAGCGAGTATCCCAATAGAAACAAATTCTGCTGTGTGTAATGGGCTAGATATACGGTTTTCTGAAGCATATATATAAGACCCTATGCTAGGGCTTTGTGGGTGGCCATATCTTGTAGATTTCTAACTTTATTATAGTTATGCTATGCTTTCACAAATTGACAGGTTTACTACTCTACACGATTCCCGGAAAATATTCCAATATAGCAACAATCTCTTCTCTATAGCTGATCCAGCGGCCACAGAAAACACAGTAATGATCTATCTCACATGTTACACGAGCGAAGCTGCAAAGTGTAGAATCTAAAACAACATGTGACGGGCGTGACGACGAGTGAAGTCTCCCTGCTCACCAACTGTGGCAGCAGTCGCGGTCGCGACAGGCAAAACGGTGAAAGAACCGCTAGAGGTTTGGCTACCGGAGAAGCCACCGGGGAATCCAGGGGGGACACCGGTAGACTCGGGGAATCCAGAAGGCACGGCGGTAGAAGAGCCGATAGGAGAGCTAGTAGGAGAGATGGTGGAGAAGCTAGAGGACTCAGATCCATGACCATGGCCTCCATGGCCGAACCCTCCGTAGCCGGGTCCGCCGTGACCAGGTCCCTTAAGGCCAGGTCCGTGGCCAGGGTCTCGACGGCCAAAAGAGAATCCAGTTGGGGACGCAGTAGGCCATCCAGTTGGGAATCCAGTTGGGGTGCCAGATGGGGTTCCGGATGGAGTGACAGAGGGGGTTCCGGATGGGGTTCCGGATGGGAATCCAGACGGGGTCCCAGTTGGGGTTCCAGATGGGAATCCACTGGAAGGATAACCGGTAGGAGTGGCAGCGTCAGCCTTGTTGGCGTGCTAGGGAGACAATGTCAGCAAAGAACGAGATCTATTCGAGGATTTATAGTGTAGATACTCACAGGCAGCTTCCAGGCCGCAGCAGACGGGGCCATAAATAGGGCAGCAACGCCAATGGCAGCAGTGAACTTCATGATGGAGTGTTGAGTTGTTGGTCACCTAAAAGTGAAAGTGGGAAATGAGTGGATGCTCGTTGGAGTAACGTAAAGAAAGTCCTGAGGCTTTTGAAAAGAATGAATGTGCACAGCACTTGTGACTGAAAAAGACCCTCGAGAGCAGGAAGTTCTAGCTGGTTATATACCCCTGGTGTTTCATTGTTGAGAGTCAAAAAAAGGATTGCGCCGTTAAAAGGCCGCCAAAAGACCGCCGAAACACTATTTGTTCCGTGAGAGGAGTTGGATCTGCAGGGGAGCAGGTCTCATCCCGTGGCGAAAATTTTTAAGCAGGAGAGATCTTCATAGATGGCAAAATAGCCCTATCACCCCGGGTATAGTATATTACAGTGGAACCAGGAACTACGGTGCAGATGGTGGACGGAATAGCTATATATTGTGCGGAGCAAGTTGTTTCAGACAAAAAAGAGATGGACAAAACGGGCGAATGACAGTTCTCCACCTTGCTGTGCACATCGCTCCTGTCGATCACCTGTGTGATTGACAAAGGAGGTGTGTCCTGCCTAGATGGAGATTGGCGGAGCTCTAAAGGCGGCATGCCGCGCCAAGGCTGTCCAGAAACATCTTGTATGTTGTACACTTCATAGTATATTATGTATTTGAAGAATCTAACTTGTGGAATTTCTTTCATCCCTAGAAGTATTTTTGATCGATCAACTCGGATGAATTTTGCTATGAATAGGTGTAACGTAAATATATCCACGCATAACTTCTTATATCGCATGCTTTATTCGCTGTGTTAGAACAAATTGTATACTTCGTGTAGCTTTTTATAGAACACTCTATAACAAACTATATTGTGGGGTTCATATCGCCCAAACTCTTCGATAACCAATTGCTTTCTGACATTTTTAATAGATCTTTTAAAGTTTTAATTGGCTTGCTATCCACCTTTGAAGAATGCCCACATGGGAATGGTGTCATGCGCTGGTCAAAGCTTGCAATACCACGCGAATGCGATTGGGAAAGTTAGCCTGCCCTATATGTGCATTCACGAATACAATCTCTACTGACTAGAATTCTGGCACAGCAATTGGTATTTCATCTAGCAAAAAAGACTCGCTTCAATCGAATAAGAACCCGGTTTTTAGTCAAGAACAAAATCAAATAGAACCTACCAGTATTCTCAAGCATGGTCAATCGGAGACGGATTGTTGCCGGTCTCAATGTTATAAACATAGATAGGCTTCACAATAGTGTTGGTCTTATTATCATGCTGCACAAAGCGAGTGCTGTGGCCCAACTGCGAGGCACACATCCACAGCCGCTGCTGCGTGTCGATCCAGAGCGCGTCCACCCAGCTCAGCCTGGCATCGCGCACTAACAAAGTGGTTGTCCCGTTTGGCGCGATCACGCGAATCTCTTGCCGGTCACCGTCGCTGTAGTATATGTTGCCCTTCGCATCAATGGCAGTGCCGCCGGTGCTGGGAGTCAACGAGAATGGCTCGACGTAGTTGGGAAGAAGGTCCGCCGTCGTGTCATTGTGCAGGGCATCGTTCAGGTACTTGGTTTCAATGCGCCACATGTAGCCAATGCCAGGCTGGTAGTAGAAGTATTTGCTGTCTGGCGACACTTCGAGCTGGTCGGCATGGATATACTCAAACTTTCCGGTTGACTGAGTGCGCACGAGTTGGCCGTCACTCGATAGCGGCATCAAGGCGACTACCGATTTGTGCTCCCGGAGCACCATACGGGCAAAGCCCGTCTCCAGGTCCAGCACAATGATGGAGCCGATAGTATACTCTGTGAAGTAGGCGTACTTGCCGTTGAAGCGCACATCGTTCAGCGAGCCATCTTTGGTGGTCACGTCTCCGAGGTAGTAGATCCGCTGCACCTCGTTGGTAGTTAGGTTGAACGAGATGAGCTTCGACGAGTTGGAAAAGTCATGGAGAGCTCCACTGTCTATCACCCAGAGGCTTCCATCGGGGCCAATTCGCTGCGAGTTGGCCGAGACGTACTTGGTCTGCGAGTCGATTTCGCTGTCGGTGGTGGCATTCCATGAGTTCCATGCATCATTGGGATACGGGACTAGCTTTTGCTCGCCGACCTCGCCGATGACCTCAACAATCTGGGAGCCCGTTGTGCCATCAACTCGAGCAAGTTTGAGGAAGGCCCGGCCCCCTGGCGTGGTACTGGCACCCGTGGTAGGGGTGTCCAGAATGACGGCCGTTGTCAGACGGTCATCGTGCTCCTTGGTCACATCTCCTTGAGCAAAGAGGGCCAAGGAAAGACCAAAGAGAAGAGTAGAGCACAGCATCTTGGTGAACTTAGAAAATGGTGTCGGTCTCTGTAACCATCAGGAACCTCTTGGCCATTTAACAGCAGCTCGTCCACAGCTCGGACAGCTTCCGTGCTGGACATCTTCCAAGAAGGCTGATATTATCCTCATTTTTGGTCGCAAGAGGCAGTATTCGGCGCACTTGCCTTGCCGTTGCATCCCACGGGGATTTCTCAACCTTGGCGCATAAGTGTCTCAATTTGGAGTCGAAAGGGGCCCCACTGTAAGCACATCTGCAGCACTCCAAGAACCCTCACACTAGGCCACTCGAACTGACAAAGCAAGATCGGCCTCGGCCATGTCCCAGTGTTCTTGTCAGGGTGTTCTTGCCCAGTGCCTTGGAATGAATGGCTTGGCCGCAGTCTACGGGTGTCTTCAACTACTGGGCGTTGAAACCACAATGGTCTCTATGTACAGTCACAGTACTCTATAAGAAAGGCTACATAGAATTTGCTTTTGAGATCACAAATGCAGTGGTCAGCTTTCTGCTCGAGTGATTATGTGAGAAAGGGTACAGCCCTCCGTCTAGACTTCACAATAGGACAAATCGAGAGTGGAACTATTCAAGTTGATTTCTAAGAAAGACATCAGGATCGACCAAGTACCCATAGATTGATAAGCTTTGTCTGTCTAGAACTATAGAAGATTGACGAATCTGACGTCTAGAACAACGCTATTGTGGTTCTATACTCTGGAGCCTGGTAATCATTCAGCCTGAGATCTTGAACCCTGGAACCACTCAACGCCTTCCGCTCTTGGCACAATCTTGGCGACATGGCGCTAGTCGATATGGAGGTTTCCTTGCCTCGAGCTAAGATGATCTTGATCTATCACCCAACCACTTCCAGCGTTGGCGTATACTAGCTCTGAAAAAGGGACCCTTCTCGGAAACGGACCACTTGCATATTGTTTCCCCGAGTCCTACCCCGGTGCCCCATCGGGTCCTCCTTGGCAATATGATGATGTATCACTGTAGTCCGCACAATACGATATTCGGGAGAAAAAATGACCACCACGTGCTGCAGGCATAGTTTCTTCAGAAATTGAAGTGTGGCAATTCATCTCGAAACCTCCCCCTCAGAGAAAAAAAAAACAAAGAAAACAGAAGAAAAACAAGAAAAGGGACTGTCAATCGGGTTCGTGCATGCGCCAACGCATTCTGAGGTTTCATAAATATCCGGGTCAGCTTACGCTGCCAACCCCTCAAAAAGTGGTAGCGCCAAGTCTCATCCCATATTTACTCGTGGACATAAACATGATCGGGGTTATTCTGGCCAATGATGGGCATCACAGACGGCCAAGAAGAAATATCCACATGGATAAAAGGGTCGATATCAAAGTCCTTGGGGGTTTTCCCGAAGCCCAACAATACATTCTTGATCCGGCAGGCCATCGAATACCCAAAGAGGAAGTCGTCGATGATCAGTAATGCGATTGGCGACTAGTTCAACCGCCAAATGGCTCAATAGTCTAGAGGATATTGGGATGCCTCATGGTTGGAGATATAAAAGCCTTGAGTTCTCCCGTCCATTCCATTTCACAGAGGCACAGTTTCAATCCAGCAGGCCTTGTTGAGCATTCTTCAAAAGAAAATTCCAAATCAATATCCTTGAGTCATCATCTCCAAGTCATTCAAAATGTTTGGCTCGCCCTCATCTTTACGCGGTGCCTTTCTGTTACTTTTGGCTACGAGCTCGGGTGTCGAAGCGTACCGCTGGTTCAATTGGCAGTTTGACATCACATGCGAGGCCACAGCCTACTATGTGCCTGCCAATGAATCAGAGCTTGTTGAATTTGTGAAATACCATTACCCACGCAAGACCCTGCTCAAGCCCGTTGGAAATGGCCACGGATTTGGAAATCTCACCACCTGTGTCAACGACGAAGACACTGATCGGGAATCTTACATTCTCAGCTTGACCAATCTCAAGCATCTTGATATTCGTGAGGACCACACGGTCACCTTTGGTGGTGGCTGGGATTTGGTTGATCTCATGCCGACTCTGGAAGAGAGCGGTCTCCAAGTAGCCAATCTCGGCAGCGAAAAGGTGCAAAACTACATCGGTGCCTCTACGACCGGAACCCACGGTACTGGAAAGCAACACCAGAACCTCGCGACTCAGATCATCGGCCTTCGTGTGCTCGATGCGAAGGGAGAAATCCACCATATCACAAAGAAAGACACCCCCGACTTGCTCAAGGCTTACAGCATTGCTATTGGAGCCCTGGGCATTATCGTGGAGGTGACCATCCAGGCAGAGCCCTTGGCGTACCTGAAGCGTACCACCAAGCTTGTGGAGGGTCCCAATAACATCACCGAGCTCTACGAGTTGGTTGCAGAGTTTGGCGAAAAATATGAGCAGGTCAACATTGTTGGACCTACTCTGAAATGGGATGATTCCAAGCATGAGCTTGTGCTCAACCCCAATATCACACTGGTCTACTGGGAGGAAACCGATTACAAGGGAGTCCGGAACTGCTCCTTGGATTTCTGCTCCAATGACTGTGGACGCTGTGACCGGAACTATCACTGCTATGATTACAAGATGGAAGCCATCGCAACCACCCCATCTGGTATTTGCTACCGCGGCTTCATGGGGCAATTCGAACACTTCTTCCCGAAGGAGAACCTGGCCGAAATTGGGATGGATTATTTAACCTACGCCCAGGCCCAGTCCGAGCGCATGAAGCCTTACATCGATGAATCTGTCATCGGCCCAGGCTTGAAGGGACATTACTCGAGTGACGATGTGACCGTCATTACCCGGTTCATCAAGGCTGACGACAACTGGCTGTCTCCCGTCAACAACTACAACTTGCAGCCCAACGCAAGTGGGATCTTTGCCACATTGGAATACTCTTGGGTCCCCACCTACAACAACTTCACCACCCAGTACTTCTTCCAGGAGCTGGCCAGTGAATACATTCCGAAGTTCGGCGAGACCTACAATGTCAGACCCCACTGGAACAAGATGCTGTTCCATAATGAGACTTACAGCGCCACAATCTACCCGAAGATTCACGACTGGGTTGATATCCAGGAAAAGAATGACCCCAACTGCCAGTTCGTTAACGGCTTTTTGGCTGAGTCCCTCGGTATCGAGCGCTGCCAATACCTCTTCGATTAGAGCGTGAAAGTGTTTGAGCAGCCAACATTCCGTCCGACACGTTGTTATAGTTGCAATTCACTTTGCGCACTGTGGGCATGTCCATATTATATTGCCCTCGATACATTGCTTCTCACACGCTCAATGTTTATAACACATGACTTTAGAACAGTTAGACTTAGATTTAGATTTGGAATTGGATCAGAGATTATTGCGAACTTGGTGAAATATCTATACGAGAGAGCTGTCGCGATGGAACTTCATAAAGCGGTCTTGGTCGTTTCGACAAGTGTTGACTATCGAAAGCGGCCGTTACATTGAGCACAGTATGTCCATTATGGTGCTTGAGCATAGATTGTAGGTGGTGACACCAGTTTCGGGAAGTACTGTATTACGTTTGTTCGAAGATGTCCTTTTGCACAATTTGAAAGTCATCTTCTATGCTCACATCAGGCTGTGCGGTTGTTTCCTAGATACATGTATGGGAGTGCAGTTTATCACGATACCTATATAGGTCATTCTTGCGGCCAGGCACCTGGCATCATTTCCACTGGCCGCGCGATCATATTCCAAAATTCCCCTACAGCCATACATGCCAATCTTTGGGGGATGGACCATAGGAAAATCCAATCGCTCTTAGCATTACTTCCACTTCTAGAATTTCATCCCACATCCAGAATTGTCGCTTAATTGTCTGATTTTTCCAAATAAATTCCTCCGCTTTGCCATATTCACTAAGATCAACACCAACAGCTTCCAGTTTTTCCAACCATGGTTGAACGGCGAATTGATTAGCCGCGGACGGAGACAAAGATGAGAGCCATCCCTCGATATACGACATAAGGGGAGTTCTGTCATCAATTATGTAATGAATGTCAATTCCGACACTCAGAAAGTCACGAAAAAGGTCAATCCAAGTGTCAAGTCCCGATTGCTGTTCGTGGGAACCACCAAATCTTTGAATGAACCGTTGACTAGCGCCAATATTCTCTGCCGCAGAATGAAACAGCGTTGAATAGATCTCTTGAGAAAACTTGGAATCATCAGGTTCCAAAATATACATTTTTAAGACGATTTGGATAACCTCTCGTGTTGAATGACGGATGCCCCAGAGTGCGGTTTGCTATGCCAAGGGCCACCCGGAGACGAATATGTTTTGGCAGTTGGTAGAAGGAAGGGCAAACGTGCCGTTGTAAGAAAGAAAACTCTTCTGGTGTTCCTTCAAACCTGCTTAAGACAGAAACTGCCCATTCTTCGGCGGATTGATAGCTCAGATCTATATGACGGAACATGACACGCATAGATGGAACCAATGAGTCCAATTCATCTGTTGTAGTTGATCCATATTGGAATCTGCTGAAAAGTGGTAGGCGTTTTGAGTAGTTTAGATCTACTCCTTGATCTAAGAGAAACGATATCATCTTAGTTTTATTTCTGCGGCCGACCATCTTGGTTATCTGTTAGTGCGTCGGAAATCAATGCCTTGCCTGCACGAAATGCTTACATGAAGTAGTGATTCCCCATTCGAACTGTCGATTCGGTCGAAAGGCGATGCTTGCCCGGAGGTAAATAGATCCTGGAGCCCTTTAATGTCTTCTTTCCTCACAAGCCAGGCTGCTTTTGCATCGTACGAGATCACACCATAAGCTCTCAAGTACCAGTTCCACCCTCCTAGAGTTTTCTGAAGACGAACGGGCTGTATCAAGTTTTACCATCGTTTCAATGATCAACTGAGACTGAGCTTGAATGTGAGCTTGAGTAAGGGCTCTATATTCATCAGCTGGCCAACACCAACTGCAGGATGGAAACAAATGTCATACCGGTTATAGCATTGTTCAGACCACATGAGTAACTGAATAACATTTCTTAAATGATCCATATGCTTCTCGATTTTCCCTTTTTGTATAACAATCTTAACAGACTTGAAAGACCGACGCAAACGGCTGGGAGATTTCACATCTCGAACAATGTCGTTGCAGACCGTATCCAACTCATTCGCTGCTTCTTTGCAATAGGCTAAGCTTTGCAGCGCAGCCTCACTCTTTTCCAAGCCGGGATTCGGATTTTGGGACAAATCATCCTCAACATTCACCAGTATTTTGCCAAAGAGCTCGATTTGTTGCACTAGCTTCCGTAGATCGTCGGGCGCGTCGCGTAAATCGTGGTAGCATTCTTTCAGTGTGATAATGGTCTTTCCGATTTGAACAAGAACGGTCGCAAATGTTATCGCGCCTGAAACTACCCCGATGACTTCAGCCATCTTCTATTGACTCAGGGGCTGTGAGGGGCTCTCCGGTTCGGCGTACTGATCGGAACAGAAGAGTCTGATACTGGTGTGTGCAAGACAAACACCAATTTCGAGAAAAATGGACTTACTAGAATTAAGAAGAGAAGGGAAGATTTTGATGATATTGATCAAGAGGCTCAGCTACACATTGTAAAACTGATATTTCGCCCAACCTTGTCAGAACTACTTGAATCATTGTTTTTCTTTTGCCGCCCTTGACTCCGACTGATTTTGGGACATGTCAATTGCAAGAGTAACCCATTGGCGCCTAGAGCTGCAACGTAGCCCACTACCATCCTCCCAGTTATGTACATATGTATGTTATACCTACAGCTACCATATTATCAAATTAAGGGTACGGGGTACGCATAACATACAATACCTATTAAAATTGATAAGGATAAAGTCTAGTCCTCTACTAGATACTAGGGAGGTTGTTTTTTGTTTTTTTCGTTACCTTGATTACTTTCTTCTTTTCTTATTACTATACTGATATATAATAATCGCCTAGGGATGGCCGATTTTCTTAGATAGGGTGGTATATAGTAGGGAATCAAGTCCTTACTACCATTTAGCCTTACCCGTCCTCTCTTTCTTCCAAGGTTTAACTAGTTAGTTATATATTAAGAATAACTACACACTCATACGCCTCTCTAAATTCACTTCTTAGGCTACGTGCCCGGATTCTTTTATATATAAAACATCATTAAAACGGATATATGCATTGCGCGTCCTAAACTGATCCGGGGTATTGTACATGAAACCAACACTATTAAATTGAACACCAAATCATCAAATCATGACAAAGTAACTTCAAAGCTCCTCTTCAAGAACTTCTTCACCTCCGAGCTCTTGTTCCACTTCGTCGACGACAAAACTCTCGTAGTCCTCGAGACCTTTTTGAACATGTACTTTGAAGCGAATCACGTCGTTCAGCATTGTTTCGACGTTAGTGTGCAACTCCTCTCGGAGAGAATTTGCTCGAAGCGTCAGTTGCTCGTATTCAATATTGGTGTTCATCTCGCGCTGCTCCATCAATTGTACACTGTCACTGAGCGTAGAGCGCATCTTTGCCAACTCCTTCTCCATCTTCTCAATTTGGGCATCGGAGGCCAGCTTCTGAGTAGTTGTGATTTCCTTTGTTCGTTCAAACTCTTCCTCTGCTGCTCGGCGTCGATGCTCCAGGGCCTCGACCTCGCCTCGTTTCTCATCCATTGCCTCTTTGATGTTGTCGAGTAGATTGCGGCGGTCAAGGTCGTCATCGATCCCTTGCTTCCGTCGTTCATTGATCTCTTTCCGGAGTGATTGCAGGCTGTTTCGGACAGAGCCCCGTAGATCCAAACTGAGCAAATGCGCCGGGTGGTAGCCCGTGAAAGGCTCTGCCAATAGGCGATCTCCCTCGGGAGAAATTCGGTTGGGAGGGCCACCAATCTGGCTTGCGGAGAAATTGCTCTCATTAATATTGAGGCTAAGTTCATAATCTTGGCCCTTCGCGTTCTCCGCAGCCGCGGGGATCAAGCTAGTTTGGTAGCCAAGAGTATTGTAAGCTTTCACGATCTGTTCCAGATCTTCCAGTTTCTGGCTGGCTTCCGCTTCCTTCTCCATGACACGGGCATGGGCCTCTTCGAGGCGAGCCACGGTATCTTCGAGGTTCTTCTGCAGACGTTCTCGCTCCGAATTCATGCGGTCGATATCCTGGATAGTGATGCCTTGGCGATCAACACTTGCTTGCAGATCGGAACGCTCAGATTCAGTGGCCTGAAGATCGGTATCGGTTTTTTGGATCTCCGCGTCGAGGAACTTTATGCGAGTCTCGTATTTTTCAATTTTGCCTTTGACGTTCTGATTATAATCCTCAAATTTCCTCTTGTCATCCTCCAAGATGCGGAAGTGTTTATCCAACTTGGCGATGTCAGGAGCACTCTTCTCCACTTCTTCGATTTGGTCGCGAAGAGCCCGGTTCTCCGCCTCTAGTGCCTCCATTTCCTGCACATACCGCTCATTACCAATAGCGAATTCTCGCGACATGCTTTCAACGTGCGGAACCAACCGTTTCTCCGCGGTGTCATCATCCTCGTCTTCACCACCCTGCAGCCAATCATGGTAGGCTTGAGTGAGGAAGCGGAAAATAATGCGATCACCGCTGACATCGACACCCGCCTCAGCACAGGCATCATCATACTCGCCGGACTGATAGCGATCCATCATCTGTGCCAATTGCATCAACCAATGTAGCATTCCGAGGAAGGTCGACCAGTTCTGGCCACCAACGGCTGCGATTTGTGACTTTGTAATGCCTTTCTCATACGGGTATCTTAGCTGCTTCAGGATTGGCGGTACTTCGGAGTCCATTGCTTTTTGGAACTTGTATCCTGGATCGATTCGATGATAGAGCCACTGGAAGATAAAGTTGAAATCCTTTTGGGTCGGGGAGCGAAGAGTGTTCTGCCCCAAGGAATGTTTCATCTCCAACTCGAACCCATGTATAGTCAAATACTCCAACAGTTCCTGGCCAATCCGTGCCTGGAAAGATCGGTCTCTGAGAGGGCGCGGGTCTCTGGGAACACCAGCCACGGTGGGAACTTGAGTGAAGAAAGATTGATGTCCCATCGGCCCACCTCCCGTGGATGGTCGCGAAAACACACTGCTTCTGCGCTGTGGGTTCTGAGGAGGCACAGGATTGGAGGAAAGGGACCCTGGTGCATAGCTCTGCCGACTGGCACCGGCCCCACTGAACATGTTACTCGACACTGATCGGCGAACAGATGAAAGGCCGGCATCGGCGCCATATGGTCCACCAATTGACATACGCGTAAAGTTGGGCTGCTGCGGGCGACCAGTGGAGCCCATCAAGGAACTTCGGTGGTTCTGAGAGCTGAACGGGGGGTTTTGGAATCCGATAGAGCTTGCGCGCTTCAGTGCCGACTGCGGTTGGGGGATGGCGGAGAAATTCTGCACACTCCCGAGAGTCTTGATCGCAATGTAAATTAGCCCCAAGTCTTGCGCTGGATATGAGGGAACTATACTTCTCGGGGGCGCTTAATACTGAAAAGCCCAGTATCTTGCGACATGGTGATAAACAAGCCGCGAAGGCGGCAATAGACAAGGCGATCCTTTTGACAACTGGATTTTCGATATGGTTGTGTATTGACAAATATTCTAGGTCCAAGTGGGTTGCACCACAAAATCCAAGAGGAGGGGTTTGATCTGGTTGTTTGGCAGGCACGAGGCGGGATTTAGGTCGATGTAAACAAATGCGTGCCACTTTCAAATGAGGCAGGCGGTGTGATTCAAGGGAAAAACAGTTTCGCCGATAATCACGAGACTCCCGGTCTGGGGAAGTCTTGGCGTTGGCGCGAGTTCCGAGGTCCAAATGGCGATTGCCGATGTGAGCGTCGCATCTCTCTCCCTAATTCATCTCTCCTGCACTTCACTGGCAGTCGACATCAATCATAATGGCTCCACGCGAGGAGCTGATTGCCTCAGCTGTAAGTTATTTATTGACATGATGTCTCTCTACTATCATCCGCTTTCGGAGCTACCGCTAACTGATGTGTTCGCTAGATTACCTGTATGGACTACGAAGCACATAACTTGATGTGTAATGATCGCTGACATTATCCAGTTCTCCAGGACCCATCGGTTGCATCTTCACCCATTGAAAAGAGAGTCTCATTCCTTCAATCTAAGAACTTGACTCAAGAGGAAGTGGACATTGCCTTATCGCGAGTGGGCGAAGACCCGTCTGCCGCGGCCGCAGCTACAGCTTCGGCATCCCCGGCGCCTAGTTACTCTTCACAGCCAGTTCCTTACCGGCAACCACAGCCGCCTCAAGGATATGGCTATCCTCCATATAATCAATGGCAGCCGCCTCCCGAGTACGTTTACCTATCGATCGTCGCATGGTGTTTGAGACTAATCACATGAAAAGGCCACCCAAGAGAGATTGGCGTGACTGGTTTATTATGGCGACAGTCGTGGGTGGAGTTGGTTATGGGTTGTATACCGTCACAAAGGTATCGAATGGTCCCCTCTCTCAAAACTAATGGCGCTGATCAATCCATCCAGCGTTATATCGCACCTTTGATCGCCCCACCGACCCCTCCCCAGCTGGAGCTAGATAAAGAAAACATCGATGAGCAGTTCTCACGCGCATTTACTCTGATCGAACAACTATCTACCGACACTGCTGCATTGAAGACCGCCGAGGAAGCTCGTACCGAGCGCTTGGATGGGGCTCTCAAGGACATGGAGAGTCTTGTTGCTGATCTCAAGAACTCATCCCGCCGAAGAGATGATGAGACTCGTCGCATTAGCGACGAAGTGAGGTCGTTGAAGGATGCCATTCCCAAGGCCCTTGAAGGTGCCCGGGAAGGCAATGAGAATCGACTGAAGGAGCTCGGAACTGAGCTCAAGAGCTTGAAGACCTTGCTGGGCAACCGACTTGGTGGTAGCGGAGCTACCCCCGTTGCTGGTAGGACTATTGGATCCACTTCCATCCCCAGCATTCCTCGCCCGGCACCGGAAGAGATCCCCGCCACTTCCGCTCCTCCTGCCGCCACCAACAGCTTGGCTGCTACTGTGACTCCAGCTGAACAGGAGCCAACTCCAGCTGCTGCCCCAGTGAGCACAAGTCAGAGCCCCAACCCCCTCTCGCAGCTTGGTCGGTCTGCCTCCATCCCGGCATGGCAGATGGCCGCGGCCAACCGGTCTAAGGCCAATTCGCAGCCGAGTACACCTGCTACCCCTGCTGAAAATACCGCTAGCCCGAGCCTGGAGCAGAGTGCTCCTCCCAGCTAAAGCTGATTTGGGGTCGCTGAATTATTGAATGTTGTATACCTCTTCGCCTAGATGTATTTATCACAATGAAGTTTTTTTTCCTTGGATGAAATATTTGCTCCGTAATATAGCAGCCTTTATTTCTTTATAAATTTGTAGTCGAAATTAACAAAATCGAAGAATGCGTTGGAATCGAAAACCCGGGGACAATCTTGGTGGCCGAACCGATAAAGCAGACCTGTCTTTCCTTATCACCAAAACTCCTCCACACTTTCCAGAACCTCTCAACCACGAAGGAAATCAGCGAAAATGCCTTCACCAACTCGCTCATCGCACCGAGACGCTTCTCCCTCTGCACCAAGCTCAAGCCGCCATCACCGCAGCCGCCACAGCCATTCCCACCGCCACCGGCCCCGAGAGAGCTCGCGCTCGCGCTCTCCGCACCGCTCAGATAGACACAGATCAGACCGTCACCACCGCCATAGCGAAGACAAAGAGCGCGGACACCACGAGCGACGACACAGAGATGCTCCAGCGAAACCGGTCGTGCTCCCTTATCAAGCGCGCGAGCTCTCAGGACGCGACCTGAAGGTTTACGAGCCCATGTTTGGCATGTACTTGGATATCCAAAAAGGAAAATACATTGAAGACTTGAGTGAAGACGAGGTGAGAGGGCGATGGAAGAGCTTTACGCAAAAATGGTAGGTCTGAGGGTGTTCTTTGCTTGACGCGATAATTACTGACATCACAGGAACCGTGGAGAGCTCGCCGAGGGATGGTATGATCCCGTTACACTCGACAAGGCACGCCGGAGTGCAGAAGAAGAACCGGCAGCTGGCCCGAGGGGTGGACGCGAATCGCCTGATTATACGCAGGCCCAGCGAGCGGCTAGTGAAGCCCCACAGAACCCGCCAGTAGGCGACGATGATGACGATGAAGATGAGGATGATGAGTACGGGCCTAGTCTGCCACAAGCTCGATCAGGGAGAGGCGGCCCACAAGCTGGCCCTGCAATCCCAACTATGCAAGATCTTGAGCTTAAAAGAGGTACGCTTTTCTACTTCCCCCAAATATGGCCAGAGTGCTGACCTTCCTATAGAATCTGCTATTGAGGATGCCATCGCTGCCCGTGGTGAATCACGCGATCAGTACCGCGCTGAAATTCGTTCGCATAAATCCGAAATGCGCCATCTCCAAGACGAAATTGCACCGCGGGCTGAGGCGGGTACACGGGAGAGACAGCTCGAGAAGCGGCGAGAAGTTGCTTCGAGTAACCGTGCATTCGCGGACGCGCGCGGTGGTTCACCCGAGGCAGCTCGGGATGAAGATTTACTGGGCGGGGACAATGAGTTCTCTGCCTTGAAACGGGAGAAGGAGAAAGATCAGCGTAAGAAGAACGATCGTGAGATCCGGAGAGAGGAGATTCTTCGTGCGCGTACAGCAGAGCGAGAAGAACGTGCGCAGGCATATCGACAGAAGGAGCAAGAGACCATGAGCTTCTTGCAAGCTCTGGCGAAGCAGCGATTTGGCTAAAATTTAAAAAGCTCGTATTCACGTGCCTTCTCCCTTCTAAATATGCTACATTCTTCACTATTAGATCCATAAATCAATAATATAAATACGATCTACACCCTCATACTCTCCCAGTCGGCCCATCCGCTCCAGACGGAACGGTCCGATACCGCCATCGGAGTGACTCCGAGGTATTTAGGAGGTATTTAGACCATATGCGATCTCCCTTAAAACAATGCCCAAGTTACCATAAACTCAGCATGTTCAAACAACTATCTCGCCTACCATACCGGCCAGGATTGACCCCATTAGCACCCGGTAGCCGGCGATATCTCCAGACCAAAAAGCAACACTCTCTACCAGCAGCATACTACCGCGGCGGCACCTCACGCGCAGTCTTCTTTAAGCAAGAAGACCTACCCCCAGACAGAAAAGACTGGGCCCCAATATTCCGCAGTGTAATCGGCAGTCCAGATCCCCATGGCCGACAACTAGACGGACTAGGGGGTGGACTATCCAGCCTCTCGAAGGTCTGCGTAGTTGGCGCATCGACACACGCCAAAGCCGATGTCGATTACACCTTCATATCCCTCGGCATCAAGAACACCGACGTTGACTATTCCAGTAATTGTGGGAACATGAGTTCCGCCGTCGGTCCCTTCGCCGTCGATGCACACATGTTCCCCTTACAGAATCCCATCCCGGATTCAGCCTCGGTACGCATCCACAACACCAACACCGGCAAGATCATCCATTCATCCTTCCCTGTTGTCGACGGCGAAGCTGCCACTAGCGGTGATTTTGCTATAGACGGTGTCGCTGGTACTGCGGCCCGTGTCCAGCTAGACTTTATTAACCCCGCTGGCTCGGTTACGGGGAAACTCTTGCCTACCGGCAATGTTGTCGATACCTTTGATGGGATCAGGGCTACGTGCATCGATGTCGGGAATCCGTGTGTCTTTGTGCAGGCGGTTGATCTCGACGTGAGTGGGAATTTGACTCCTGATGAGATCACTGCTCATTCGGATTTGCTGCTGCGCTTGGACTATATTCGTCGGCAGGCGGGCGTTAAGATGGGCATTGTGGATGAGACTGGGGCGGTGCCCGGTAGTGTGCCTAAGATCTGTATTGTGGCTGCCCCTTCTACTACCGATTCCAGAGATATTGAGCAGAGCCAGACGTCCGTTGATGTTGATCTTTTGGCTCGTGCTCTTTCTGTTGGACAGCCACATAAGGCGGTCCCGATCACTGTTGCCTTGGCTCTTGCTGCTGCTGCTCGTGTGCCACAGAGTACAGTGGCTGGTGTTGTGGATGAGAATCCTGTCGACAGTGCTGGTATTACTATTGGTCATGCCAGTGGGAATCTGCTGGTTGGTGCCGATTTCGATGTGGATGGGGCATTGACTTCTGCCACGGTATTTAGTACAGCGCGTCGTTTGTTTGAGGGCCGTATTTTCTGGAAGAATGATAACTGAGCGAGCCAATGGTCTTTTGCTGGTAGGAAGACTATGTAGATAACTGGGCAGAACAAGTGCCATGAAGAGAAGAGGAAAGACCTGATTATATGAGATATCCAAATCAAAACTTTTATTCTTGTACATCACAAGTGGTATATCTACATCATCATCTATTCTAACCCCATCTCTAAGCATGTCTCCCGAGATCAATATCAGCAACCAGCTTCATATCATCAGTACCAGCCCCATCACCCAATCCAAAGAACGGTTTGACAGCAACATCAACCACCTCTTCAAACAAGCGCCCAACAACAGCCTCCTTCAGATCCTCACCAGTCTGCGCGAAATCAGGGTACGCGTTGAGCTCCAGCAGCCACACATCCCCAGTAGCATCAACGAGGAAATCAACACCAAACAACTCAAACGCATTAGGCAGAGTCTGGAAATGAACCATCATACCCCGAGCGGCAGCCTCAAACACCTCGCCCGTCACCGAGCAGATCTGATCAAAGATCTTCTCCTTCCAGTCTGCACTGAGACCGGGGACGTGATGGTCGAGGTCCCAGAAGCGACGCACACTGCCTTCGTTCGAGCTACCGCCTTCCTGGAAACAGGTGTTGGTCAGATGACGAGCGAGGTCGGCGACGTCGTCTTCTTCTTCGTGTGGGGCGCAGTAGGCCTTAGCAGCGAAGAGCGCAAGCATCTCCTTGAAGACGTAAACCTTGAGTGATCCCGAGGCGAGAACGTAGGTGCGGATGTGGAATTTGCGGTTTGAGGACGACGGGAGGAGGAGGGGAGGGTCGATGTAGGGCTGTGCGAGGAAGTGGCGGAGCTGCGAAGTGACGATTCCTGTGTCTAGGGCGGCGCCGGCGTTGTCTTCCGCTTCTTCGGCGTTTGTCTCAGATCCACTCTCGTCGTCTGAGTCTTCTTCCCACTCCTCGAAGATCTCGCGTAGCTGGTCTTCGCTGTTGAAGATTCGGATTCCCTGGCCTCGATCGCTCATGCCAGGCTTGAGGATCCACCATTCCTTTTCGGAGTCGGGTCGCTCTTCGTTCTTGGCTAGGCTGTCGTTCAACTCGTATGCTTCTAGCAGGGCGTCGTCGAGGAATTCGGCATAGTCGAGTTCGAAGTCGAAGGCGGGCTTGAAGTGGTGTCGTAGGATGCTATCTGGGTGTTTTGAGATCCAATTGGCCACTGTATTTGAGAGATAGTGCTTGCGAATCAAGGCTTTCCGGATGATGTATGCGCTTGAAAGAGACGTCGAGGATCTGGACATGATATGTTCGAAGTCGAGGCGCTCATATTCGCGGTACTGGAAAAGTGGTGCGGAAGAGTCCGGTAGTTCGGACACAGAAGACACACGCTTGGAGGCACTTCCCAGGCGACGGGTCAATGCCCGGTCAACCATTTCTTGCACGTAGGAGTCATCGCAGTCGACGAGGGAGTACAATGAGGGCTGATTAGCCGATCTACAAGATCTCCGTCTATCAGAAAGGGCGCCAATACAAGAAGAAAAGCAAATCAAAGGGGAGGGGACATGGTATCTAACAGCTAAGTCAGATATCTAAAGTGCATGCAACATGTAGATTTCGGATAGAACCCTCCATACCATGCTCCCATCATGTCAAAGTCTTCACTCACAGCTTAATCTCCCCCGAAATACCGGGTGCAGGCATGAAATTGGCCTTGAGGGGCGTGACGCTGTGAAAGTCAGTCGATATTCATAACTAAAAAAAAGGGCATTGGACAAACCTAGTCATTTGCTCCTTGACGGTCCAGCCATCATTGCCAGGCTCACTTTCCTCCACGCTTCGGTAAACGTCCTGGAAGCTCGGCGCCCACTTGAAATGCTTGTGTTGAATCCGGGGTCCATAGGATGACTTCTCGCTGGTACCGACAGTCTGATCCGGTTTCTTTCCTTCCGTCTCGCCTCCGTCGCGCAGCAGCTGTTCTTGCAAATCAGGGTCGTCTGCGGCCGTGGGATCGACAGCCTGGAAGCAACTCCCAGTCCACGTATTCTGCAGCATATTGGTATATAAGACCTTATTCTCACTAACGCCGGGTTCAAGGGGAACATTGACGCTATAGAGGTGCACGTCGTCTGCCCAGTTCGCGCAAAGGTGCTCAATCACCTTGACCGAATGGGTAGAGGCCTCTGCGATAATAACAGGGTCATGGTTGCGAGAGCTGAAAGCATACGACAGAGCGATTGACCGCTTGCCGCAGCAGGCACCTTCCATCGCTGCGCCAATGGTCCCACTCGACAATGCGAATAGTGCGGTTGTGTTGCGACCATAATTTGGACCAGACACGATGACATCGATAGGGCCACGTTCTTTGAAGTAGTGATATAGACCGATCTGGACACAGCTTGCAGGAGTGGAGTCGATCAGAACCCATTCGTCGCCTTCGTCGGGTTTACCATCACTGCCCCGGGGCAGATGGTGTGTTGTCCCGTCTTCTTGGTGGAGCGTTCCGGGACGGAAGTAGGTAGGTTTGACGGACGCGCCTACGATGTGCGCTTTACCAATCCATGATCGCTGCTGGTGCGGGAGAATGACCGAGACCGTGTGGCCGGCGGACTGGAGCGAGTGAACGAGCGAATGCACGTACGGCGATGACTGGTTTGACGGAGGACCGTCGTCGTTGGTGACCTAGACAGAGATGAGCCTTTAAATTGACACTGTAAGAACTATATCTACATACCAGGATATGCATTGGGGGCGGAGTGGTTGAGATGTGAAGAATGGAGGGGAAGAAAGTTCCCCCCCCGCTTTGCTTTGTCGCAATCGGCCCAAACGATCCACAATGTCATTCACACTATATCATAACGACATTACAGCATATAGCACCCAATCAGACCAGCTAGACCAATGAAATCACTTTCAATCTGTTTGTGTCAAATGACTCCGCCGTCTCTGTACTCCACGAGCTTCCGCGCTTTCTAGTCCAGAGCCTGTACCGGCTTCATCACCCTCAGCCGGATAACTAGAAAGCAACCTCCTTTCCTGCTCTTCCGGCTCCTCCTTTTTGACATCGGAAGATTCGTCAGAAGTATCCTGCTCCTCGGTATCTTCTTTGATAGAGTCCTCTGGCTCCTCCTTAATCTCATTTTTAGGCTCAGTCCCCAAAACCCAAGTCATCGCCAGCCACGTCAAGCCAGCAGAGACTATGGAGACAGACCAGAATAGAGAGCTGAAAACAACAAAAGAAGTAATCTTCCAGCGATACATAAGCCACCTGTCGATATGTTAGCCACATCTTAAACATCACGGTCCCCAAAAAGACCTACCTAAGCCCCGTAAGCCTGGCACGGAATTCCACCCGAGCGGTATAGACCTGCATCTTCATGTCACTTTGAATCACCAGTCGCAGACTCTGCGGTAGATTCTGCACCCCCTTTGCAAACTCAAGCTGCTCCATCATCGGCACTTCCAGCGTCTCCGACTCCCGGTACCAGCCAACAACATAGAGCGGCATACGCGCGGCTCTGCGGGCAACATCCACCAGCGGTGAAGCATAGGTCATGATAGCAGGGCGGCGAGCCTGCGAGATGGGGGCATTATTCGGACCGGGTAGGAGGGATGACGCGGGGCGGGAGGAGAAGAGGGTGAGGTCGAGCATGAAGTTGCCTGTATCAAGGTTTGAGGGCGTGCGTGGAAGCTCGAGAGTCACAGATACGTCGTAGGGCTGGAGAGCCACAAACTCAGAGTCGAAGGTTGCTGTGCCCCAGGGGTTGCCATTGCTATGCGCGAGTTAGTTAAGCTCGGTGATTAGTTGTGGGGAATGTGATCGTACCCGAATTGTAGATGGACTTCGCGCTGTAATCCGACCGTGGGGATAAACTTGAAATAGAAGATGCCATAGGCAATTCCGGAGATTCCTATTAGGAACGCTGCGGCGCCCATGAACAGCAGCGTGTTTAGGTATAGCCGTAAGGCGGACTTGGATACCAGCGCGCGGAACGGCGAGAGGACCGCGTCCTGTCTTGCGTCAGTTACAATTGGGAAACTTGCATCAATATACCCACCATAATGACTGCCCTGGTAGAAGATGGGCCATATTCGGACTCATCTCCAAATTCGGAGTCCGCCATTGTAGAGGGAATAGTTGGTAGAAACAAGCTTGGAAGTTGAGGTCTCATGAGGCTTATCCTGTTATCGTCGTTATCTGCACCGAGGTCTCCGTCCAACCTTCGAAGCTTCGCCCTACAATTATATGTCTACGATGATATCTTCCAATGCCTTTCCCCTTTCTTTAGCATCTGATAGTTGTACGCCTACATATAAACGAGACCTTTAGGGGTTATTCCCTTATGGATATATTCAGTCCAGGGCGTGAGTGCTAGTTTGACGAGTGACAAAGAGATGTGGTTCATTAAACTATATGAAGCCATATAGAGGGTCCAAAAAGAAGCTACAATGATCACAAGAATAGTAAATTAGCATTGCCCCATGCAGATAATGAAGACACCATCAACTCCAGCTTTTACAGTCTTATCATTACAGGTCGCGGGCAGCATGAGACGCGAAAAAATATCATGGAACCTCAAGTCATGCGGAAATCGTAAGAGAAAAAAATAAATATGCATGCCATCACCGCGGCTAACCCCTGCCGTAACATGAAACTGAAAAGATAAAACAGAAACAGGCGCAAAGGAGCAATTGCGGAAGAGAACCCCGTGAAAATTACATGCAACGAAGTACTCCTGTACCGCCCGAGTCACCAGAGAAAGAACTTGAGGAGAGATATGGAAGGAGAGGGTGAGGATGAGAAGCCCAGAGAATCTTAGGCGATGGGCCGAGGGCTCTGTTGTTGGATGTGTTGGAGAAGAGCGTCGAACAGACGGCCGATCTGAGGAGAAGTTAGTATCGTGAGATTGTGGAAGATTGGTGGTAAGCTTACCTCAGGTGCCGCCTGAATAAAGGGAAGGCGGAAGAATGAGTAGCTCCGGTTCTGGAGGAGCTCCTGCAGGGTGATGATTAGACCCCATGGATGCGGGCGGTGGACAATCAGCCGCTCTAATAACACACGAATGATTTGCTGGCGAATGTCCGAGTCATCTTGCTCAGAGTAGTCCACACCAAACAGACGGAGAATCGTGAAGCTAAAGAAGTAGGTGTGGCTGTTGGGGTAGCGGAGCTGGTTGGCCATTGCGCTGAGCAAGTAGTAGCGACTTTCAGGTCGCAGAACTTGGGCGATCTTCTCCAGAAGAGCAGCGTGAGTCGAGTTCTCAAAGGCGCTGCGGGTGTTGCCCTTGGAAGCATGCTCCACCGCGGCTTGTTGGCCAATATACAATACAAGCGCATTAACCAGGACGACATCCACGTCGACAGGGACAAAGAAGAGGCCAGTGTCCTTGGAATCAGGGTTAAGAATTGCGTCGCAAAGCTGCTGAACAGCAGACTCGGAGATGCTCTCGTTCTGGAGCACACCATCAACGGTGTCCTTGATGTTGGCGAGCTGCAAAGGCGCAACGATATCACCAGCGATCTTGGGGATTTCCCGCATCTCCTCGATACGCTCGACCTTCAAGCCTTCGCGGAAAGGATCGGGAAGTTTCTGGAACGAAGAGGGGTATGCACTGAGGACAAGATTGCGGAGCTGAGCGCAATGGGCCGGAATCACATTGCAGAACTGGAAATGGTTCTCAGCCACGAACTCGGGGAAATCGTGGTGCAAAATCAACAAAATACGGAGAACGCCCTTGTATAGATCTTTAGCAACGTATGTGATGTTGGCAGCCTTTAGTTGCTCGCCCATGTAGGACAGCAAGGCTTGCATGATTTCGCAGTAAGGCGCCCATCCTGCACGATCGGGCATGTTGAGCATGTCAGACATGAAGACGCGGTGGGAGACCAAGCAAAGCCAGCCATAAACGAACCCGGGCACATAACGGGGCTGGAAGGAGAGGAATTTGTTGGCCAGGGCGAAAATCATTCCCTGGTGCTGCTCAGTGTGCTGGAGGCCGTTCATAGAGTACTCGCACAGAATGCTGGAGAAGAGGCGGAAGAATACACGCTGGTTGAAAGCTTCTCCTCTCATGACCTGGTGGTGGTTGAGGACCAGGACCAAGAGAGACAGAATGGAGTTAAAGTACGTAGCCTTGCTGGCTTTGACGGCGCCAGCGCTCTCGCCCTGGAATCTGATGAGAAGAATGACGAGCTTAGCGAGGGCATCGATGTAGAGGAAGGCCTCGTCAAGGCTGCCGTTGGGGTTCTGAGACTCATGTTCAAACATGGCGACAGAAATGTCGATGCTGAGACGGAAGAATAGTGCGGAATCCTCCTGGCTGTTCATCACTTGGCGGTTGTGGAGATCCTGAAGGAAAGAGTGGAAGGTGCGGTCAGTCGCACCGGGGGCCTTGTAAATACCGATCCACTCGCTGAAGATGTACTCCATTTGGTCACGCTTGGACCTGGCTTGGTCACTAAGGAGAGTGTTGACGACCTCGGGAATACCGGACTCGCGCAGCTTTCGCACAATTTCAAGACCTGGAGCCACGCTGGCATCCTCGGCAAGCCATTGGCTCATGGCATCTAGACTGCCAGAGAAGTCTGATCGAAGGGCCGAGGGTTCTTCATTGAAAAGAACGCGATCCATCAGGTTACCCAGCAATTCTAAGGCGGGCACGTTCCTGGATTGAATGAGTCGGGTCAGGTTCGTATCGACCCGACGGATGTCCAGGAGACCTGCGTCAATGAGAGCAACAGTGACCGGCACATTGAACATGTGCTCATCATCAACTTCGGAGAGTAGTGCCCACGTGTACCGAGCAATGAGACTAGACATATCGCACAGCTTGGCAAGAAGGTGCACGAGGACTTCAATCTCGAGAGATCCATGTGGCTGGGAATACAGAAGGGTGCAAACCTTCAAAGAGGTCAGTCGTGCTAGCTCCTCTCCGTTCGTCGAGTTAAGGATGCTGCGCAATGCTTGGTTGTATTCTTGAAGAACTACACTATCTCTGCCAAGATCCTTGACGTGTTCTTCAGGGGCGCTGCGAGCAGACTGCTGTAGGTCGGAGACAAGGCTTTCAACTCTTTCCCGGGGGCTTTGAGCATCGAGGAACCCGTTGGTCTGAACGGGGGCATTTGAGAAACGGCAGGCTGCGCCTGGGGGGTTCTGTGAGGGATGGCTGGCTGCTCAGCTGGGGTGGAAAGGTTTGGGATAGCAGGGTAGGATTCTCCAAGCACGTCGGGGAGCTGACGGCTAGCCGATGCATCAGTGGATGGCGCCGGGCCTCGGGATTGACGGGCAAACTCTTCGTAGATGGCAAGTTGCTCCTTGTTGAGACCGCCCGGTGCTTGGCGGTAAGGCTCCGGAATGAACAATCCCCAACGGTTCATTGAAGGATCAATGAAAGGATCGTTAGAGCGACTGGCCTGGTGGCGACGACGGGCCGCCAATTGAGGCTCAATCACCTTCTCGATCTCAGGCAGCGACTTTTCCTCTGCCGCTTTCTCGACAATGCCACAGGCAGCATCCAGGTTATCGTTGACACACATAAGAATCAAGCCCTCGGGCATAGGCTGCTCGGAGTAGTCTTGCTGAATCATGCGGATGTAGTTGGTCATGCTAACCTTGAGAGGCTCTTTACAGGTGACGAGTGCCAGGCTACCGGCAAGTTGCCTAACCATGATGCCCGCGGCATGGCGCACGCGTTCCTCATCAGGCTCCATGGCAAAGTCCTTGGAAACAAGCTGTACAGTGGAAATGGACGCAATGGTGACAGAGCGTTCAACGACGGGAGTAATGATCTCGGCAATGGCACGCTCAACTGCGGTGTGCACAATCTGTTTGAGAATGGTGGGGTCGACCATGCTGCTCGCCGATGAGGGCAGGACAAGGATCTTGTCAAGGCTTGGCAGTGTTGACATGATGGCGGCCGGAGACAGCCTCTCGTTCCGGATGGCTGGGTTGATAGCGCCGAGGGAGAGGTCCTCAAATGGTTCAGTAAGACCCTCTGGGGCGTTAACAGTGGGCAGTGGTTCCTCGACATGTGCAGCACGATCACGAATGACGATTGCAGGCTCAATTGTCTTGTGGTCGAGATCAAGATCTTTACAGAGGACTTCGATCTCGAACTTGAGATTGAGCTTCAATTCGGCGAAATGATAAAGCTCCAACAGCAGGCCCAAGATATCCATCAGCCAGGGGTTGGGTGGCTTGAAGACCGTGGATTTGGTAGCCTGCACAAGAACTTTGCAGGTGAAGGGGATCGTAACCATGAGGCGTTGGGTGTCGTAGCCCTCGAGAAGCAGGCCCTTGAAGTAGATGTTCTTGTGCTTAATAGGTTTGTCTTTGGCAATAGTCAACGAGCCAAGCCAAGCACCAAGGTTCTTCAGGTGACCGCGATCGGTGGACGAGGTTAATGTGCCTTCTGAGTTAATCAACTTAGCGACACTGACATAGGTCTCCCGCAGGACCTCGGCCCAGAGGATCTTGTCGCCAATGCGCCCAAGAAGGTCAAGATAGAGCTGCTGGAAATTGGGCTGCAATTTGGCACGTTCTTCCACCAGGTACGCGGCGAACCACTGGTGGTGTTGGTCGCGCAACACTTCTTGAAGATCTTCAAGTTTCTCGTCAATGTTCTGCTCAGAAACATTGTTGAGAACGAAAAGAATCTTGTCCTGGATGTCTTCATCTGGGTCTTCGTAGAGTTCAGATCGAAGAGGTGGGTCGAGTTGAACAGCACGGAACTTGCGCACAGAGCCATCGGCGATGGGAGAGTCGATAGAATTGCCATTGGTCAGGGGCACAGAAGCAAGACCATCAAAGGGTCCTGCCTCCGCTTCGCCAATCTGATTCCCTTGTTCACGGAGCACCTCCTCTGCCTTTTGGTAGATGGGCGTGCCTTGAAGAGAGGGAATTTGGAAGAGCAGGTGGCAGAACCCAGCCCATTCGGGGAGACGGTTGATCAACTGCTCAATCGCTTCCACACCGAACTTGTACATCGGGTCATGGGGTTCGTGTTCGCGGACAGCCTCGAGGATCATACCCAGACCCACTTTCAGCGTGATGCCGTCAACAAGACGGAAGTTGATGATGCCACCAAACATGACCGCAGTCTTGGTCAGCGCCTCAAGCGGGTACTCATGGTAGCAATGATATTCGTCGACCAGGCCGTGCACCATGCAGGCGAACAGATCTTGTTCTGTGGGGTCGCGTGAAGACTTGTATTTACGCATCAACTCCAGCATCTCACGCAGGGAGAGTTCCTCGTGGTACATTTTACCAAAGAGCTCTTGCATTTGCTTGTCAATTGAGTCAGGCAACGTGTTGCCGTTCTCGCCATTGGCGTCGATGATATCATCGAATCCTTCGCCGTAGTTGATCAGGCGAGGGTATGTCTGAATGCAAATGCGTTGAACAGGTGTGAGATTTTCGCGGTCTCCAACGTATTCTTCCAATACAGACAAAAGCGTATAAACAGTCTTGACTGCGAGGCTGACCATTTGATGAGCAGACTGCTCCTTCCGTTGGACGTGCAATTCGTCCTCGGCTTTGATTCGCAGGAACTTGGAAAGCAGACCACCCATATCAATGGCGCCTTTCTGTGCGGCATTTCGAACCCACTGCTCAAGGTCAAAGGGACTCTTGCGGTGAGAGTAGCAGGCAAGATCGAGAGCAAGACCGTTGGTGAACCCAAGGAGATAATCGAGCCATCCGTATGCCGCGGCGTGCTCATAGATCACAGCGGTGGATGTGGGATCCTGGGTGAAGGTGGTGAAAAGCTGCTCTGATACCCATTGTCGATCTTGTCGCCAGGCGCCGTGGAGAGCGAGCTGATACCCATCCTCTTGCTTCGAGATGAAGACAATGAATGTGCGCAGCACAAAGCTCTGCTGAACACTGGACCACGGCTGGGGAACAGCAAGAGCGGAAACGAGGAAGACTGGCAAATCGAATTGAACAACCGCTTTTATAAGGAGCTGGCTTTCTGTCGCAGCCCACGAAGCCTGGGAGAACAAAGCAAGGTCGAAAATTGATTTCATAGCGTCCATGGACCGAAGAGGTGACTTTGCCGCACGCTCGCCTTGCAATTTGACGATATCGGGGGCATCTTCAAAGAAGTCAGTGGGGAAAGTTGCGCGAAGATTGGTGATGTGCGATGGGTCGATCCGAGAGGCCACAAAAGCTGTCAGGAATGACATCTGCGTGTCACGATGCTCCCAGTCTCCACCCCAAAGCTTTTGAACATCCAAAGACGAGTCGTCGACCGACATGGCGGAAATAACGCTGTACAATTTGGTGAATTGCTTCGGATCCACTCGGAGGCCCTCACGATCGAAGTGGCGGAACACCAGGGGCCAATTGATAGGCTTGTCGTTATATGCACTTAAGAATGTCTCTAGTGAGAATTGTTCCCAATATTGCGACAAGATCATGAAGAGAAGGGCGCTGGCTAGGTGTTCTTCGCTCCAGTTCTTCTGGTCTGAATTTAGCAATTCACTTATTGTCTCGATATTTGCAGTGGCACGAGCTCCCTTGGCGTGAAGCTGTCGCACAAGGACATATTGAGGGTTGACAAAATTGAACATCTGTAGGGCAGAGGAGACTTCGAATGGCATATCCAAGCCAAGTTTTTGGTATCGCAGATTGGCCGCGTAAACCAGTTTCGCCTTGACATCGTCGGTAAAATTGCGGGGAGGGTATAGGATGAAACGTTCAATCGTCATGCCAAGGAAGGAGTTGTGATAATCCTTGGTCACTTCGTTGGGACTCGCCAAGCTCTGCAAGAAAGGGGCAATGGAATTCGAGAGGATGGCATCGGCTATCGGGGGTGGTTAGAGTTAATCAAGAGGCGTAAAGGAGCAAACATACCTTTAGCACGAAGATCTGACTTGCTTGTCAACTTAAAGGCCAAGGCAAGTGCAACCTTGACAACTGGGTCGAGTCGGAAATGATCCAGGAAAGTAGAAAGGTCGAAGTCGCGGAAGATATCTCCTTCAGAAGTATCTACTGTCTCAGCGATTTTCTGGGCTTGCTCCATGTCAGAAGACACTTTCTGCAGCTCCTGGACAAGGAGAGGGTAGTTGCCCGCATTCTCAACAGACTTGTTGACGCCAGGGAAGATTTGTGGCGCATTTCCTGTTAGGAGGCGGCGAAAGTATTTGGAAAAGACCTCCATTCCGTTCGATGTCACAAGCTGCGGTTATTAGAATCGAGTGGCTTGAGATATATGGCAGCACCACCAACCTTGTGTATCTGGGCAGCCTTTGTCTCCCACTTCTCTTTTCCTTCCTTCTCGGTAATAGAATCCAGCAACAGGAACACCTGAGCAATGGAGATTTTGGTGAGCGACGATTGGCTCGAGTGGGCGGCTGTGGAACCCGGCTTGTCAGAAGCGAAGCCTGTGGGAGAATTCACGGTTGTTCCGGACGAGAGCGGCGAGAAGACGCCTCTGGAAGATCCCGGCCCACCACCTCCTCCCCCAGTACCTCCTCCACCCGGGGTGGAGCCTGTAGCAGAGGCCAAATGGGACCCTATGGAAGGGGTGTGAGCTCGGAACTTGGGAGATGAGAGGGTTGTTGCGTGTTGTTGCGAGCCAGATTGCAATGATGTGAAGGGCGAAGATGTATGCTTGGGACTTCCACCGGAGAGACCCCTGGCAGAGCTCAGCACGGCAGAGAAAGAAGAGGGTGTCGAAACCCCAAGGCCTGCGTCCAAGCCCCGGGAAGCCGTGGGGGGAGCGGCGGAGGATATGTTGGTCGCGAGTGGAGTCAACCCACGACGTGCGCCGGACTGCGACACGGACCGACCCCAGGCACCAATATCGGTCCTGGTCGAAGAAGATTTATCGGTGCCAGAAGCAATCGACGATTGGGCGGAAGGGTGAGGGGGAGGGAAGGTCATCTAGGAGACGCGATCATTTGATCTGGAGGTCCAAAGACAGATTTTTAAGAGTCACAGGCGCAATAAACGGGGGGAAATCGATAAAGCAGATCAATGAAATAGACGCGAGATCATGCGATATCAAAAGAGGGAGGGTATTGGGGAAAGAAGATGACACTGTGGGAGAGGAATGGATGGGGGAACGATGAGATGGAGAGGTTGCAAGAGGAATGGGGTGCAAGGTGCGAGTTGTCGGAAGTGTGTCTGCCTCAGGTGTCGAGCGGGAGCTCCCAATCAGGCACCGGGGGGGATATAAGGCACACCTTGCCGTCTTTGAAGTGTCGAAGGATTGCTTGAGCTTTACCCTACTTTAGACTTGATGAATATGTGATTTTAGCTTCCCTTGCCGGTCATTGCCCATCATTTCCAACCTGCATGCTGGGTTGGGAGACGGTCACGTGTGGTGTCTCTACACGTGATGCTTGGCTGAGTCAGCTATTCTGGGGTCCACCAACCCGCCGCTCATGCCTACCCTACCTACCCTGAAGCAATACCTGCTATGCGGAGTGTAATCCAAGCATAACCCAGCGATATTAGAATATGAAGTACTTCGGCTTCCACTCTCCTATTTATATGTTCTTATTCAGAGATTCATAGGGCAGAAATTCCTTGATAGCCAATATGCTATGTTATCCTACACAGGGTAAAGCAAGATATATTTGTCCATCTTCCAATATTATTGAGAGAGATTATGATAGAACTGCTTCTCCATCAAATCCCAAGATAGGATAAAATTTAACCTAGCATCCTAAGAACATAGTAGATGAGAACGATATATGATCAAGCATATCGCAGTACCTGAACCATACCAATCCAATGAACGCCAGAGTCGAAGCCAGTAATAAGAGTCGATCAACAGATAGAGTAAATATAACCCAAAAAAAGTGAAAGAATAACTCGCAAAGTAATGAGAATCATGTCATACCGCAATGACAGTCGGCAAAAAAAAAAAAGAAAGAAAGAAAAGAGGGGGAGGCATAGTCACGGATAATGCAAGAAACGAAACATCCCGCAAGGCCAGTAGCTTGCGGGGACAAGAGGAAGATAAAATCACACAGTCAAGAAGGAAGACGGTCATGTGCACATGAGTTTGAGACTAGTTCGCAGGCCAATCTAACGCTAACGCCTAGGTCCGCAGCAGGAGGGACCACAATGAATAAATGATATTGTTTCAGGTTGAGTGCAACTAGTCAGTCAGAGACACACAGTAGCACGGGCTGGCGTAAGATGCCTGGGCAGTGTATGTCTGGGCAGTTCCACCTTTATAATTGGTGTAGGTAGTAGTCGGCGTGGGCTCATTCTCTTTGATGTTGATGATGTTACCCGAGAGAAGCGCCAATCCCCCGTCATTGCGAATTTGCATTTGCTGACAGTAAGGAGGTTCGCGTGATGGGTCGTCTCGACGCTCCTCCATCTTGATCCTCCGTGGGTAATCGGAAATGGATTCGCCGCGTTTGGAATCAGCAGTTATACCAGCTGTGCTTGCTGCCATGTCGCTGTTGGTGGAAGCGGTGGTGCTCGATGAATGCGACGTCGACTGGTTGACGTACAAGAAGAACTCCATCATCGTGTTATTCCACCAACAGAACCACGGCTTGTCGCCAACTTCTGCAGTCTGTTTCAGGTTCTGGTAGGCGTGTGCAGCTGCCCACCCGTCGTCCACCCACGTGCGCTTGGAAAGGGAGTTAGAGAATGTATCGTCTGGGACAATGACCAACTTGTCGAACGGAGAAAGGAAAAACAGAGCAGGGCCCATGCCAATATCTGTGGTATCAATTGCCATACTCAATGCTTGTGTAGGCGACGTAGACCAATACGGTGGCTGGGCACCATATGTAAAGGTTGGGGTTGGAGCACTGCCGTCGAAAATGATCGAATGGTGACCTTTGGATTCGCCGACAAAAATGTCGAATTTGCTCGGCGCTTGCAAGCATTTCCAAGCTTTCCCATAATTCGTCTCCTCCACGCAAAGTCCTGATCCATTCTGATAACCGGAAGGAACCACATAGTGGCCGGTAGGTACTTGCTTGAGATAAGTGGGGGTGGATATCAAGGACGCGTCCATCTGAGGGGTTGCAGTGACCGTTATAATTGGTAAGGCGCTGGATTTTTGAGCTTCTTGGTCTTCTTGCTTTGCGGCTTCTGCAGCTTTCTTAGTTCCAAGAACTCCACCAATGACACCTCCAATACACCCTCCAATGAGCATAACAGTCGCAATGAGGACAAATGTCCACACCGGTAGGCCACAGCATGCGGTCTGTTTCCCCTTGCGTTTGAGTTTTTCTTCAAAGGCCATGATGCCTGTAGTCGCAACGACTCTTTCCTGCCCATGCCCATTCCCATTCCCACCATTGTTATCATCACCCGAATGTTCAGGCACCAAGGGCCTTGATGAGGTTTCTGAAATCGGTGGTGCTCTTGGGCTTTCATTGTTGAGGCGGTGTTCCTCTGGTGGGGTGTTGAGATCGGCCGTCGTCTCAGCCCCTGGAGGCTTGGGTACAGCACCAGTTGGATAGCGGGAATAGGGTGGTAGCGGCTCTGCATGACCATCCGGTCCAATGATATCACCCACATCATCAGCCTGACGACCAGCGGGCGGTTGATATGGTGGGTTATGGCCTGGAAATCCAACTGGGATGATATCGTCATCCATTCCTTCCTCAACCACATTCTGCGAGTACATCGCGTAGGGGTGCTGTGGACCAGTTGATTCTTCAATTGGACGTTCGATTGGGCGTATCGTCGAAGTACTACCTACACTAGGCGACCGGCTGACCCCAACTTGTGGATACATACCATATGGATGGCTGGGTCCGGTGGCTCCGGTGTAGGGGCTGAGAGCGCGGGGAATCGAGAAACGAGAAGAAACACTTTGATTTCGTTGGATCATAGAAGGCGTCGAGTTGAGAGATGAGGTCGAGTTACGGTTGTTGGCGAAAGGGTACCCCTTTTGGGGCAAACTTGACCGATGAGGTTCATCGAAGGACACCCGAGCGTCATCAGCGAAAGGGTTCTCGTTCTCGGTCGGGGCTGTGCTAATGGTCCTTGACTGGGTGTTTTCACGAAGAGTAGAGGAGGATGCAATGGAAGAGGGACTGTGGGGACGTTCGATGCGATCGGAGTCAATGGTTTCTAATGAGTATTCGTCTGCGAAGACATTTGGATTGGATATGGAGGTGCGACCGAAGGAGTGGCGAGGTGTCGAATCCCCGGGGGATCGTGGTGTGTAAGAGGATCGTGAATCAGAGCGAGAATGCTCTGATGAAATATGACCAGACATTTCCTATCGGTCTGGCAGCCCTGTCGGGCCACCTCGTTGTTTGATCAATCCGTTTCGCTACCCGGCGAGGATGGGCGAGGAATGGGGAGCAGATACAGCAGACTCTTCAACTCAAAGATAATAAGGAGTCAGAAGAGGTTTGGATTATAGATGAGAGAAGATGTTTGTAGGATGAGAAACTCAAGTTGGGGAAGCGAAGGGAGGAGTTTGAGACTTTAGTGTGACGAGTTTACTGAGGGGAGCCGGGGGAGAGAAGTCAACCACTCGGACCAACTGAAATTCTTGGCTTTTGGATTTGGACTTTTGGGGGGACTTTTGAGGGACGATTTGTTTTCTTTTTTCTATTTGTATTTTTTTTTTTTATTTCCCTTCTCTAAAATGTTCTCTTTTTTATTCTGGTATATAATAATGTACAATGTACGGATTACTATGATCTACTCCGTGTCTGGGACTCTCTGACTGCGCTACTACGCTACTACGCTACTGCGACTAGGGTGACCAACTAGCGAGCCCATCCCGTCTGTGGTGGGCCTAAATCGACTTCGCCACTCTGTATGCTATCTTGTGCTATTTTGATATTTTCTGCTATATCCGTATACGGAAATAATACAGGTTCTAGGTCCTAGTTCTAGACATTTGAGGTTTTCAACGTTCTTTTGCTTTGGAGTACAATCGAATTTGAAACGTTTTCTCACGTGAGAATACCAAACCCCCTTTTGTGTGCTTGGGTCTGGAATCCACGAACCGGGGAACTGGACCCTGCCGAACTAAATGTTCAGGGCCTCGAGTCTGGATTCGCGAAAAAAAAAAAAATCAACTTGAAATCCAAAACGTTTAGACATCAGGGCTGAGCGGATTATCTCGGGAGGTCTTGCGGACTAATCGTAATCCGAGAGTTGCAGAATTGTTCACGTATCATGATCATGATCATGATACGTGACCTGATGATCCCCTAGGACATCCCCTACTCACAGATGTTGCAGCTAAACCAAAAGTTTATTAGAATATACGATGTCAGAGTAGGGTACACACCTATTTATCGATCTCAACAAATCGATTATCTTGGCTCTAGGGCTTGGGGATTATCCGGCATCGTATCCATGGGAGGCCTGTCTACTCCTACCCAGAAAGGTTACGATATTCGGTCTCGACACAGATATCCGAGGAACGGCCGTATGGATCAACAGTTTCGGCCGCCAGGGCTTCTTCGGTCCAGCCCCTCTAGCACGGGGTTGCGTGCGTAACGGGATCCATCCAGGGCCAACCCCATCTGACTCCATCCGACTCCATCTGATATTGGATAGATCGGGTTTAATTTCCACCTGGTATCTATGTACTAGCATCTCAGGAGAACCTGAGATAGTTCCTTGGTCTGATTCTAGACCTGGTCCATCCATGACTTGCATCTAGATCTACAATAACTATCGTAGGTCACATGTGACTGGGAAATTCTCAATTACCCATTGCTATAAGAGCTCTCCATATTCTCCCTTCTGCATATTAGCAAATACCGTAAAACTTACCCCATAAATAGATTTGATACAGTGTAACTAACTACTCAATATCCTAACCATAATTGGCGGCCTACATCGTAAATAGCCTTGATCACGTCTAGATCAGCCACATTTCTCCATCAAGAATTACATAGCATACAGCGAAAATTCGAAGTGCAAATCAGCTATTCCTCAAATAAAATAAATCTCATTTAAATGCTTCAATAGGATATAGGAATATGCAATAGATGGTTGATATATTACAAAGTTTTCAGCCTAACCTTTATACATTACCAAACGCATCTTATACGCTCTTATTGGCACCCAAAACTGTTCATCAACATGATACAGTGCATCGCGGAGCCCATCGCTGCGTCATCTGAGACATTCGAGGTGGTCCACCAATGGCCCCAGTTTGTGGAGTAGGGGCGATGATCCGATGTAGATCCAACTCTATCGCGTAGCATATAGCTATTAGATATATAAAAGGCCTTCAACATCACACATGAATCTCAGAAGGACGCAAAAGAAACTTCGCTTGCTTGATTTCCCCCCGAAACCGCGTCTGTAGTTTTCAGGACCATCTATCCTCGGGTGGTCTTCCAACGCATGGACCATACATATTTCAGACTGCAATTGAAAGCAAGCGTGACATAGTGTAATAGGAATATACTACATTCCTTGGCTGTAACACCATACTCTGCTCGGCTCATCGGTCTAATGATTACCATCCGAGATTTGAGAGCGCTACGACTAGTGAGGCTTAACGAGCGATTCAGAGACTGCTATTGGACAGGATATATACCTACAGAAAAGCTGAATCACTAGCCGTACAGTGTACAACATGGCTCTTTGGAAACACAGATCATCCCAACGCCCTTCTAGCGAGGTTAACCAGAAAGGGCATAACATGTGGGCATAGACCTAGCGGTAAGACTATATTCAACACCTATGAACTAATATCATCCGACTCCATCAAAATACAGCGAGTTTCAAATACGTGCAAGTGTCTCGGCCCCAAACTTCCCCGACTACCCCACAACCTAAAAAGCTTCGTATTCGGTCCACTAACCAAGATGAAATACCCTGCACGCGCTAATTGATTTTTGGGGAAGCTACTCGTCCACCAAAAGCTCTGATTGGTCTGTCTGCGTTGGTATGCAATACAAGATAATTTCTAGTGAGCTAGAGACAAATGGCAGCTGATCTGAAGCGAATTGTGCCGCTTCGCTATGCATTATCCCGTTGCCGGAACCCTCGTGGCATCATGCGGAGCTGGGGAAACCGGGGTTTGTTTATAAAATCCACCTTGTTCATTACCTCCAGTTTTGTTGCATGTTTGCATATCAACATGTCTATATTTGTCGATAATTCAACGAGCTATCATGGGTATTTTCAAGCGGAAGATCACTGTTGAAGACAATGCCGTCACATCTGCAATTCATTTGACTCTGCGACAGTCTCTACTCCCAAATGCATTAGGTATATATCGGCTCAGTGTATTCAATGACAAAGCTCTAACATTGGTGCCGTAGTTATGATCCTCTTTTTTCTTTGGGGATTTGCGTACGGACTGCTGGATGTTCTGAATTCGCATTTCCAAACAACCCTAAATATCACCGCTAGCAAGTCCAGTGGCCTCCAAGCCTCATACTTTGATGCCTACTTTATCTGTCCACAAACCATATCCGGCTGGATCGCCCGCAAATATGGATTCCGAGTCACCTCCATGACTGGTAAGAGACATGACGTTGTTTCCAAAGAATTCTATGGGAAAAAATACGGCGTATTTTACCACTAGACCGTAACAAAAACCTCGGTTCCTGTTTAGGGCCTAGGGAGGCCATATCCCAGTCTGACAAATTCATTTGTATCGCCAGCTGACATATGCCAAGACCTTCGGCTTCCGCGACTATGATCAGTGTGTGCGGCGCGCAAGAAACAGTCACCCACGTGCCGGTGGACTGCCCAAATCTGAGGGAAGTTCGACGGAAGTTAAGGAGTGAAGCTGGGGACGCGTTCAAAAGCGTATCGAGTCTGCTGGGAGGCTCAACTGAAGGTGAGAGAGGTAAACCAGACACCATCTCGCGGGCTAGGACGGTCACTGCCGTGCTAGACTTCGCTGAGGCGTCACCACGGTCCCAAAGTCGCGCGTCATGAGGGCAGCCTAACAACGTGAGCGGCAACTAGGCCACGATAGGCCTTGACAAGGCTCCAAGTTCGTTTTCAGGAAGTAGGACATCATAGTATATCGCTTTGCGAGAGGTCGGGGTAAATGAAATCTACTACTACTGTCTGTACAAATTTTCGTAGCCTTCATGTCGGAATCAGTAGGGTTTGATCATACCCCGTCGGGCTCAACGGTGACTTGGTCAATATCTGGTGACGTTGACTGAGGGATGTCATCAACGTACCTATACGATCAGTCAGGAAAAGAAACAGACATGCTAGGGAAGGAAACGTAGACTTACTGATCAACTTGCAGAGACTCAAAGCTAGTCGATTTGGAACACACAGGACAGGTCCAAGTGGGAGCTTGCTTTTTGCAGTTCCAGGAAGGAAGATACATCTAAGCATTGGTTGTGTATACAAACGATAGAGCGGCAAGGAACCTAGATACGTAGGGTATATAGAGGGTATTTAAGTGACATAACACGTTAACTATCTAAGGATATTATTTTGCACCCGAACTAAAACGCCGAGAACTGGCCACGCTGAATCTCTTGCTTGTTAAGGGTGGTCCACTGCGTCAACAAGTCTTCCAGATTGCCTGGCAGCGAGAGACCTTCTGAAAACGTCTGTTTGTGAACATCATCACCACGTCGCTGAAACATCGCACTCTCTGGATGGCAGTATTTAAGATGGGTGGTCTCTCTTGCGGTCCATTCTCAGACGCATGTTCCTCGTACTGCTTTTGGCACCGACATCAGCGGAGAAACCCGGCTTACAGCCACTGATCTCCAATGTCTTGGCAGCATATGCCTGAATCTCTTCTTTTCTTAAGACCCTTAGCACAATGATGAAACCTGCCTGCTATTTACATCGCTCAAGACCAGTCGTCAATGCTGCAGGACTGACCAGTCGCCGGTCAATTTTGGTCCACCAGTTATCAGGCGAAATATCCTTAGTGTGGGCTTCTTCGACTAGAGCGACGCCTTTACTCACTGGATTAGGCCTTCCAGGAAAGCTTTGCAATATACCTTTGGGGGGATACTGTAACATTAGGATCTCCCTGTGTAGGTGGATCAACTGTGACAGATTGCCGCGTATTATCTTTACCCTCAATGGATGATAAATTTCAATCTTCCAGCAGTCGGTGAGAATGAGGTGACCTGTATGCACGCGAATTATCCCGGGAGTGATGTCTAGGCAAGTGATTCTGGTCACTTCTGGAGGTATCGGTGCTGCTGTGTCGGCGGCGCGCCTTCTTCTGCATGATATGCTCCTGTTCCAGCTTCCACTCTTGAACAGAAGACTTGTTCATCTCCAGTTCCTGTTTCGTTTTCTCCTCCTCCTCAGCCGAGTTCTGCTTTTCTTTCGTAATAACCTGCGCCCCCAAATTCCCCCTCTCCGCCTCCTCAAACTTCTTTAATCACCACCGGTGCTCCGCCTGGTTTCGCTCCTCTTCAGGCCAGTACTTACATTCGAATTGCTGCAGCCGGCGCAGACGATCACTAGTCTTATCCTCATACCACTTCTCTTCGTCATGCAGCAAGCGGGACTCATGAGATGGGGGTGGAGGGCACGACTTCGCGCGGCGGGAAGCTCTTCTCCCAGGTCTTGTCGAGCTCACGCCCCAGATGCTCGATCTCCTACTGGCGCCTCCAGATCTCCATATCTTGGTGGAAGTCACTTCACTCTTCTCGAGCATGCGGTGGTCCATGACGAGCCCGTGATCGCGATGGCAGGGGGAAGATTCGCGAGAGACACTGCTGGCAGCACGCCATTGTGACGACCACACTACTCCCTCCTCCGAGTCATCGTACAATTTCCGCTGCACCCGTAGTGGCTTGATGCCGTTGCCTGCTCGTTGAATATAACCATCGCTGGCCTTACTCGCTCGTTGGAACGCCGTCTTCCCGTTGGGGGTGAGTGGTATATGTGTGCGGATTGCTGAACGATGTTAGGGAGGTCTCTTTAACTTCTGGGCGATGGTGGCGCGAGACGGGGCGACGATAGAAGGGGTTGCGGTCATTCCGGCCACGGATAGACAGGTCGGTTTCGGAGAAGTCCGATTCGCCTGAGTCAACATAGTAGTCCACAGGCATTTGTGTAGATTGTGATAAGTGGTATAGGCCTTCGAGGGAACGACAAGAACTAGAGACTTTTGGTTTGAGAACCTTCTCGGGAGTTTGCTCGCTATCAATGTCAGTAAAAGTTTAGACAAGAGAAAAGATATGACGCGTATGTACGCAAAAAGCGAGTGGTCAATGTGAATCGAGGGTCCATATTCGACTTGAACTCGCATGATTTCTTCGGAGTGGATATTTAAGACACCGTTCTTGATTCGTGAGTGTCTGTTCTTCTCAAGCCCGCTTTTGCACGATTCGATCTCATCAAGCATGCTTTGTATAAGGATACTGTATTGCTTGAACTCAGTGGGCGTATTGCCTTTCGTAGCTATATAGGCTCCAATCTGACCTTCGCCACTCTTCGAGTATTTTATTGAATCCCGTGAAGATTGATTCTTTAAGGTCGGTTGGTGGTTTTTTGGATCGTGCTTTTGGTCAGAGGTTTTATCACTACGAGCGTGGCGTCTCAGAGACCGTCGAGAGACATTGAGAAGATTTTACGGCCGTACCTGACTGTCGTGATTTTTAGTTTCCAGTTTGTCTTTCTTTTAATAGATTTTGTCTGGAATAGTTCACAAGCAATAAAAGAGAGGGGATCGATAGCGGAACAGTCAAGAGGTTCGCAGAGGAATTATGCGGCCCAAGTACCAGAACAAGCTTTCGGCTGTGATGGCTGTTAGAAGCGCTAAATGAAATTAACGGACTGGCGGGAGAGGTATTTTTAAGTATAGACAGCTACACTCTCGGTAGGAAAAATTTAGAATTCTTGATTAGGTTGAGCACGCAGGGGGTGAAATATGCGGTAGAAGGGCTCAACGAACCAAATACTCCCTCACACCTAATGCTGACGCGAACCAGTGAGCATTATGTCTGGCCTGGCGAAGTTATTCAGAGTACGTAGGCTAGGGTGAGGAACTCTCGACAACCATACAGTATGCAGCCGCTAATTAATTAAGATAAATAAGCCTCCCCTCTCACATAACTCGAGCACGCTTTACATCTAACTCTGTCCGACACAGTTGTCTCTTCGCTAGTCGTGATCGTTTTGAAGCTAACCGACATTTCAACTGGGAGCGATGAAAGTCGATAATCAACGCCCGTCCGAGCTCTTTATTCCAAAGGACATTGTCATGCCTAAGGTCTTCGTGGACAATTCCCAAGGCTTTGATTTCCTTATTCGATTTATGAATGTTTTTGAGAGGCTCCGGCGTCAACTCTATCGTATACTACTCCCGTAAACGGATATAATATCTCTGACGTATTGACTCTAGGACGAATCTAGGTCGGATCCCCCTCGTAAGTTGTAAGGATCTTTATCCTTTGCAGTGATCAGTTAGCAGTGCGTAACACTAAGCCGAAATACCGAACTAGTTAATACCTAACATACCACTTATACAAGAAAAGGTACTATAGTCCGTGGAAGAAGTATCTTTATTGGTGAAGGTTAGGGAAGAATAGAATCTTGCTTAGTCGGAGATAACGAGACAGTTTGTACAGAAATTTACCGGGAGCAGTAAAGGGCGTAAATTGTAATATAGGTGTACTGGCCCCTGGGGCACTATACGGCGATCTTTGACGGATACCACGTGGAAAGTGTCACCCTAATCGATACTTAGACTGTTCTCTTGCTTCTCTTTCGCCATAAATTACAACTTAAATAAACCGAGGACTGTAAATTGCCTTTTCGAGCTAGTTTTGTGGTTTCCGGTTTGGCGAAGAGTAGGGACTTACTGAGAGTCCTGCGTGTGGGCGCCTTGACGGGAGGCTGAGATTATGAAATGGCCACCAGTCCCTAGATCTAACATAATGGAATCGCATGGAGCCAAATCCATATCTAGGCAGTTACCAAATCGTTCATATTGTAACTACACAGCTCATGTTCGCATAAATATTAAAAATTGGCCTTCTTTGATACGCCTAGTTGACGTTTGGCTCGCCTTACTGATCCAAAAAATATTTAACCAGATTTGGATTAGCGTTAGATAATGTCCCCTGGGAACTACGAGTCTAATCCCTAGGAGTGACCAAGAGCGTGCCTAGGAACCATGCCATAGATCTATGATCCCAGAAACGTAAGGTCTGATTTACGAAATGAAAAGTGGGCTCTGAAATGGGGTATTAATATAAATTAAAATGCGACCAATAAGTGCGCCCCAAATTTGGACTTTGGACGTATTTGTAGGCTTCTCCGGAGGGGGAGATTTCTAATGTTAATCATTCATTCTATTCCTAGAGGACCTAACCGTGAACTGTATAGTTCCGGGGAACGAGCCCTTTATGCCAAGAGAAAAGAGAAATAGCGTACACTACGTTCCATGGTATCGAAGAGCCGCTAATGCGATATGAATCCTACGATAGATGGTTCGGCACGTGTACGGGCGACTAAATGTGCCACCTGGACACAACTCTCTTATTGGATAACTGACTGACCGCTATTTCTCACCGCCCCCTCGAAGCATTCGAGTCAATTTCGATTTGTATACCAGTCTAAAATAAGGCAGAATTCAGGCATATTCAGGCATAACACCTACAAAATCAGGCATTTGACCTTTAGATGACTAAATTACTACTGGCAATATTATCCAATAAGAGAGTTGTGTCCGGGTGGCACACTTAGTCGCCCGTACATCTGGACGTATTCAGTGGGGTAATGCGCACAGGCCTTTAAATGCGCAGCAGTGGTATACGCTATGCTCTGTCTAGCTTTCACCTATTCTTTTTCTAAGCGCGCTTTTTTCTTTGATTGGTTGCTGGGAGGAGAGTGTCTCATACGTACTGTAGTTTTCGCCAGTAAGAAAGATGCGATTGTAGAATTCCACTTGTCTGTTTCACTGGGTGAATCTTTTCCCTTCTACATTCTCATATACTATGACTTCTGTAATATTTGTATCGCCTGTCTTCTATTTCTTCGAAACCGTAACCTTTACACCCTATCAAAAGCCTTCCTAGGTAGATCTGCCTGTATTAATGTCAAATGTCATGTCCCTCCGTATCGATCGTCTCTCAGTCTGTCAGATTGAATACACCGCCCCATCGTTCCCTAACATCTATGCTTGATTCACCCAATCACCCTGGGCGATCAGACCATCATTACCATCCGCTACTGCCGCCGCTTGTGATCTTATTACCCTACGTTCGACTGCATCGTTGTCGCCATATCTGTGCACTGCATTGCTAACCCCTGTCATGGATGCTCTTCTGCGCGCTGCATTGCTAACCCCTGTCATGTACGCTCTTTAAGAGCCGTCTTCCCCGGCTCTCGTCGCACCCCCTTCAGTTTTCCCACGAGTTTCCTCTTTCAATACCCTTAGTCGTTCATACTACTATCAGCTATGCCGATTCGGCCCCAAGAATACCCAACTCAAGCGTCCAGTCCCTCAACTCAGGAAATGGAAGCACGTCCGCCGGCCTCTCATCCTCCGGTGAATGCCAATGGAACCTCTCACCCGGCACTGGAGCTTCCGCCAGGCTACAGTGAATGGGGCCTCGCCACCTACACTCATGATCGTGGCCATGACCTTGCCACGCGCTCCTTTTCCTTCAGGGACGATCAAGTTCGCTCCATCGGGTTTAACGAAGGTTATCCACCGAATCATGATCAAGGTCTCTCTATCTGCTCACATAACCATGTTATCTCTTGCTAATCATGTCTCGCCATCCCTAGATCGTCAAAGTAATTGCACCTCTTTCGATGGTTGCGACAATATCCAATCTCCCGACCATATCAGGCACTGTTACACAAACACAAGCATAGATAACTCTCAGGTCTTCAACGGCGACATCGCCCGCGCTTACGATGCGTCTTCTGCCAGAGAGCATCATTTACACGGTGGGTCTGTCAAAAACAAGAGTAGGCTTGTCAATGGAGATCTTGATAGAGATACCTTCCTAGCCATTTTCTGCAATTCTAATGACGAAGCTCGCCTTGGAGGTCGGCGGGAGGGAGGGCGACGGGAAGGAGGGAGACGGGAGGGAGGGCGACGGGAGGGAGGGCGACGGGAGGAAGGGCGACGGGAGGAAGCTCGCCCTCGGCGGCGTGGGCCCCGCATGGAAGGTTAGCCCCTCCCATAAGAGCGGGCTTGATTTTGACCGACCTCACTACTAGAGTTCAACTTGATACACTCTGCCCACGAATCGGTATATTCACGGGCTATCATATACAGTCTTTTCTTCGTCGGGCTAGTTGATAACTTGTTAATTACCCGGCTCGCTGCCTAGGCCCGGTGCGCTCAAGTGTCCTTGATATCGTGTACTTTTCTATCCTCTTGTTAGGCAGAACACCGATATTGAATAGGCGGCTTAAGGCTGCCCTAGATCTATATATTTAGAGGGACATTTCTCATTGGATTTAGTCTAACACTGCACTTGAAATACTGGAAAGGTGAAAGAGCTTATATCAAGACCTGTAATAGGTACATAAATGAGTCAGACTCTCCGATCGCGCCGATATCAACTATGGTGAGCTTGAAGAAGATGCTGGTATAAATCTGTCTACCCCAAACTATGTACTATAATGCCAGTGAGCCCTTTGTGGAACCAGCCACGTCTAGGAGGGTGTAAATAGAACAGCCGTTGAGTGTATTCGGCACAGTTGAGAGTTACTGACCACTTTGTGGATTAGCTACATCCAAGCGACCTTACCGATGGCCGCGAATTTGTCGAATGGACTACCGTAGCACAGAGGCTCACCCGGTTGGAATACTTGTGTGGAACTATGGGAATGGAACTCGGATTTCTGAGCTAACCAATTGTCTATGTACTCTCTTGGTTGGTCCTACAACATAGGGATCAGACTCATAGTTCCCAGGGGACCTACAGCTCCTGGGAGTGGAGAATATAGCTTCGGGGAACTAGGAGTGGGTTCCCCGGGCGTTAGCGTTTAGCAAGATTGGTGCCGGTGGATCAGTGGGGTCAGCCACACGTTTTACATCTATGTACCTATATTGTAGGTATTCCTGGCCCCTTGAGTACAAATCCTGGTATCACGAGGTCTCCCCGGAATTAACAAATGATTCCCAGAGGTGAGGCATTCGGAATCAAGGAATACCAATCCAAATCCCAGGAGTAACCAGGGCCAGGATTAATACATATCTTTCTGGGAAGTTACAAAGAAAAGCTGACTTGCTGTGGCAGATCGTGAGTGCATTACCGAGCTTCCACACGACTAAAGCTAAAGCGAGAAGCTTGGTAAGAAAGTAAGAGCCATGGAGGCTCAAATGGCAAGTGTAAGAGAGGCCAATTTTTGTTAGGGGAAAGGCTGTTAAGTGTAAAGCTTGATTACGTTTGATAGAGCAACATGGACGTTATTTAATCGCACAGGTCAAAATATGCAAGTTCTTAGAATGAAGTCAAAGCCAAAATACGGCAATGATCACATTATATGGGAAAAAATACGGCGTATTTTACCACTAGACCATAACAAAAACCAAGGTTCCTATTTAAGGCCTAGGGAGGCCATATCCCAGTCTGACACATTACGCTGTGAGACATTGGAGGTAGAGTCTCTTCTGCTTTTGAGCCCTGCACAACAGATGTGCTACTACAACGGGAAATTGTTTGGCAGATACATTGCCCTATTGATAGACCTGATTAGACTTCCGCAGAACCCAACCCGGACCCGGTTCTTCGATTTCTGTGCGGCGCTCAGCGAGTGTCTGCAGGTGATGGCCCTGCGTACTTGGCGTGCAGGCCCATTGACCAGGTTGAAATAATTCTTGCCATAGACCTGGGAGGTGTTGTTTGGTTAATGCTTTTTAATCACCCTAATTCTCTAGCAGGGGATGTTTAAAATTGACTGTTTTCACCATTGTTTGCATCCTCTGTTTTAAGGCTGCCCGCCACTCTGTTGTCCCGCCGTCGAACTCAAGAAAAAGGACTTTCATTCGGTCAACCAATACGGAGTACGGTAGTCCAATTAATTAGCCAACAGTATCCATGACTGAGTCAGACTGACAGCCCTCACCAACTGCACGTTAGGCCTCATAAACAATAGGGTAGTAGTGAATATGTCCCATAATCCATGTTGGCATCAGTTTATGGTGAAGCAGACAGGCATTTAAACGCAACATGCAATGCGTAAACGATAAGAGGTGACGAGTTAATTGTATCCCAGATGGTCTGCAGGCTGCAAAGCATTTGATCGACAATCGGGCATACACGATCTTAACAAGCGGTCCGGAATCATAATTGATTGGATGGCTATTCATAAGAAGATCCTTGTGTGGGGCGCCATCTGGTAGTATCGGAAATAAATAACTAAGAGGTGCTCACTGACCAACATTTTGGTGATCTATATTTTTATCCTTTTTTTTATCTCTCCATTTCATAATCCAGAATAGATTCACAATGTCATCTACAAACAGCCTCAGACTACATGTATATCTGGCTTGGGTCAATTCATAGCTTTCAACGCCCATGAACAATGCATGTGAGGGTGGATCTCCCATGTCAGTCGATGAGATGGCCAGCCTCTTCCAAGAGCAAAACCTGAGTGATCTCCTGAGTGGTGGAAAATTGGCTCAGGTCATCACTTCCTTTCGACACAGGGTTAATGCCAAAGAAATCATGCTTGGGGGTAGTGTTCCTCCATCGTGTGATGAGACGAGCATTTTGAGCCAGAATTATAATCCTCAGACGGACTGCTCTTGCTCAGGAGTTTATCCAGTTCCCCCAGGAGCTACTCTCGAATTGATTCTCCAGCAAGGTGAATGTGTTGCCATCAGAAAAATGATCGATGTGGCCAACTTGGTCACAGCAAGAGAGAATGAGTGGAACCCACGCTGCCTATTTACTGCCGAACATCTCCAAAGTGCTGTGTCGGAACTGGTCCTGTCTAGCGCAGACGAACAGGCCCACCCTGACACCTGTCTTGGCAACATACCACCTATTACGAAGATACAGGCACCTGATCGTCGGCCAAACCTGGAATGCGACACAGAGACGTTCGTGTATCACCAGACGTACCCAACAAATGAGCAAATAAAGCTTTGTGCAGATGCAAAATATTTCTTCGCCATCGCCTGCGGCGGAGGTCTCTGTGATGAGGGACTTGCCAGAGCTGTAGCAGATGCGGGTAATGATGTCCTGATTGCTGATTATTGTGAGGCAGCGGACCAAGCCTCCCTATCCCTTTTACAGAAAGTAGGCGGGGCCGCTATGGCTTTTCTGAAGCTGTGTCATCTCGCCGGAGTGACAACGGATTGGCAATTTGGGAACTACACAGCACAAACAATCCAATTCCGCGTTCTTGGGTATTATCGCGATCATTCGCGGGCCCGAAGGTCCAGCGGGGTATATGGAAGCCGCATGACCGGCTTGCTTACCCATCGCTACATTGACCTTTCCATCTTCATTGGCGTCATGAATGCGTCCATCGGTGTTGGAGAGGAGATCACTATGGTGCAATACACCTTGTTGGCAGAGGCTTGTTGCTTCATCAACGATCTGATTGACTTCCGGAGTGACACAATGCGAAAGCTGAGGGAGAACGTCATCCTAAGAGGGATCCGAGGGAACCTCCGCAAGTATCTGGATAGCTTGATATCGTCCTGCCTGCAATTATCAGCAAGAGCTATCCAGTCCAGCCGCGTGAGCGCCCTCGTAATCATGGGGTTCACTAATTGGGCAATAATGGCATCCCAGCACAAGGCATATGAGGTATTCCATGGTGTCCAGGTACGGAAGGATTCCACAATCTGCAGCTATGTCTCTGCGACCGATGGCTCGTACGAACAGCTCCTTGAAGCTCTAGCAATGTACAGTACTCTGGGTGATAGCGGCCCTAGCATGGCGAGTCGACGAGCCGACATGGACATGCGCTATCATCTATACCGAACCTCGTCAAAGACCCATATGGCTTGGTTAGCAGACAGCACGCGAAATCTGCTTAACCCTGTTACATTGCGGAAGATTATTGACGTTGTTCATTTTGAGTGGCAGGGCCACACGGGTGATACGGAATACTGTCCATAACTTTGCGAGATTTTCCTTCATCAGGGCCAATCATATTCGATCGACCCTTGTCGGATTTCTTAGTCTCTTTCTTAGCTTCTGTAGCTTAACTTCTTCAACAATCTCACATTGCACCATGCACTTCGACGTACACCACGTAGTCCTTCCTTCTAACTAGACCTCCGCAAAGCCCACAAAGCCCAAAGCCCAACCCGCCCCAACCCACTAATAGGCTGGGTTTTGGGCCCAGGGTAAGGGCACATTTATGGGCTTTGCGGAGGTCTACACCCACCCCACCCACCCAGTGGCGTACCACCTGGTTTCGTCTGATCTACCTAAGAAAACGGGGTAGAGGTTGTGGACCTGTCTAGCTCTCCCGTAGGAGGTTGGGTAGACAATCTCACTTGAAACTGACTATACGTGTCTGAAGAAGCCTCCTCGGTTTTTCGCTTTTACTTGATGAAGAAGGATTGATCTGGATTGGCGTTTTGAATTCTTACGCCTACTAAGTCAAGTTGACCTTAACCCGATCTAAAGAACCTGATTTGACCCGACCTGATCTGGGATGGAACCTGGGCTGGAACCTGAGCTAGGATGACACGAGCTAGGATGAACCGACCTGAGCTGGAACTAGGTTAAATTCTCGATATGGTAGTGAGAATTAGGGAAGGAGGGATCCTATGGCAGAACTGGTGGTCTATGACAGGCATGGTTACCTAAAGCCATTGAATATCAACAGTCGTGGGATTAGCCCTACTATGAAGGCTGTTCCTGGAATTTCAGGGACATTCACCGCCTACTCATTCCAGGAAAAGTACTGCCGTGCACGTGCCAAAGGCATCGACTGCTGATTGGATTAATCCCGACCGCCTACTATAGCGTAATTAAGTTGTCTAGTGATCAAGATGTTAGCTCTTCTAGCTCTTCTAGGACTACTGTCTCTTCAGACTTCACTCAAATCGCTTCATCCTGCTTGTGTTTGAGGCTGGTTACTTTTGCTGCAGTTGCAGTTGATTCCATAATGCCGGACGAGTCGAAGGGGAAGAGCTTCCCCGACGTCTCGGCGAAACTCTCCGCGCTTCCAAAGAAATCACTTTTTGAGCGTCAAAAAGCTGAGGCGGAGGCCAAACGCGCCCGGGAAAAAGCAGAGACAGCTGCAGTCTATGAAGAATTTGTCAAATCTTTCGAAGACGAGGATTCGGCTGTACCACAGTCATTGGATAGAGAATCGAATGCATTTAGAGGCAGGGGTGGTGGTCCTCCCAGGCGTCATTTCGCAGCTTCCTCTTCACGCGGTAGTGGCCATGGACCATTAGCCCCCCGCCGCCCTCCCTTTCACACAAACGTTCCCACGAAACTTTCCCCCCCTCCCGTCGCGACCATCTCAAATTTGAAAACATTCTTACTCCATCTGAAGCCGACAGAGCACTTGACGAGGAGGAGAGAGCAGCTCCCAAACCAACGTTGTACCTCGCATCGCTTCCTCCGGGGACATCTCTGTCAGTGATTAAGGCATTGATCCCCTCGACCCTCACCGTGGAAAATGTCAAGATCATCACCCCACCCGGACAGTTGCCAACCCACCGGGCGTCCTCTTCTGCACTCATCACCCTCGCAAGCGACTCGGCCGCCTCTAATATTGACACAGCTGTGAGCACGCTGCAGAACAAATACCTTGGCTGGGGGTACTACCTGACCCTCTGTCGACACCTTTCTTCTACTGCGATCAATCCAAACATCCCTTTAGCCACGGGCATCTCGTCGACTACTACTTCTCTTCCGTTTGGCGCCGAATCTATTCCACCGAGTTCCGGCACAAGCTTGAGTCGGGCTCCACCACCCGGGCCACATCGCGGGGGATTCGCACCCCCAAGCTCTTATGGACCAAACGTTGGTCGAAATGGCCCAACTACTCAGGTGCAGGTGGAGCTACCGACAGACATAAGATTGTTAAGACAGATACACAAGACTATTGAGCAACTCGTGAAACAAGGTCCTGCATTTGAGGCATTGTTGATGAGTCGGCCAGAAGTCCAGATGGACGAAAAGTGGGCCTGGTTGTTCGATGCAAGGTCGCCTGGTGGTGTATACTACCGGTGGAAATTGTGGCAGATAATCACAGACCCCAAGAAAAAGAACATTGATAAGCCGGCTGTGATCTTTGAAGGTGGTCCGATCTGGTTACCCCCCAAACAGCATCTCAAGTTTGAGAACGTTACTCGCCTGGACCAATTTGTGACACACCCCGACTACGACTCATCTGATGAAGAACATTCGGATGGAGAATATGAAAGACGGAACTTTGGTGGAGCACCTCCGGACGGAACGAACGCACACGGCGATGAACCTAACTTCTTGAACCCCTTGAAGATGGCCAAACTTACTCATCTCCTTGCACGACTTCCGACGACCAATGCAAAGCTCCGACGAGGAGATGTTGTGCGAGTCACAGCATTCGCCATTGACCACGCGGCAATCGGGGCATCCGAGGTTGTCGACATGGCTATTCGAAACGTTTTCCGGCCACTCGCTTACACCGGAGCCAACCCAAACCGGGAATTGGAAAAAAGTGCTGCTAGACTTGCGATCACAGACACGGACAATCCAACCCCATCCGATGAACTATTGGATATGTCTTCCGCGAAGCTGGTCGGCCTCTATATCATCTCTGATATTCTTTCGTCGTCGGCAACCAGTGGCGTCCGCCATGCATGGCGATACCGCCAGCTGTTCGAAAACGCTCTTCGCTCGCGCAAGGTGTTTGAGCACCTTGGTCGACTAGATAAGGACATGAAATGGGGACGACTGAAAGCAGAGAAGTGGAAGCGCAGCGTTGGCTCCTTTTTACATCTGTGGGAAGGGTGGTGTTGTTTTACGCAATTGAACCAGGAGCATTTCACCCAAGTGTTTGAAAATCCACCACTCACAGAAGCAGAATTACAGAAGCAGAAGGAGACGGAGAAGGCCCACGCAGATCAGGCTGCTGTTGCATTTGCCAAGAGCAAGAGTCGATGGAAGACAGTTGATGATGAGCGGGGTGGAAAGTTCGACCCTACTCTCCCTGCGAATGAGAACAATCTATCTACCTCTATCAACGCAGTGGACGAATCAGTGAATGGAAAGGATGGAACTGCAATGGAAATCCGTCACTTGAAGAACGTTGATGGGGAGTCCATGCTTAAGGCTCCGCCATCGGGCGATGAAGATACCCAAACCGAGATACCCCAGCAGCTACCTCAGCACCCAACTCAATCTGACAAATCCGAACAATCAGCTGGGCAGCAGGAGCCAGAAACAAGACGACGAAAGCCACGACCCAAAGCTGAAGACATGTTTGCCTCGGATTCGGAGTAAGGTTGGGCACGATTGTAATTGTACAGATTATGGATAGCATCGGATGATACCTGAAAGATACTTGTAATGAATAACAATGAACTATGAATGATTATTTAAAATGTTTTCTCTTCTAAGGTTATATAGATAGAGACAGTAGTACATCCATAGATATGTACTTTTGAGACCTGTCAAGCAGAGGCTCTTCAATACATAAGGCAGCGAGGCATCATCGGCAGAACATTTCCTGCCCCACAACCCCTCATCAACAAATACCTTTCTCCTTTCGCGCTCAACTTCCTGTACCCTTCAAATACAATCGCATCACCTTTTTCTTTCTTTCTTTCCAAATCCACAACTTCTTCAAAATGGCTGGTATGTCTTTCTCTCTCACTTGGCTCGTATATACCCCTCCCGAAGAGGATGGAGGGGTCTGATCGGTTGGATCCCAGACAGTGTGTGACTATGTTGCGCAATGCGATGGGAACTTGATGGGAAAAAAAGAGCGAACATAAAGATGGGAAATTGACTAACAAGCTTGGTGATTCATACAGATTTTAACGCTATCGCTCGTACGTTATTCCCTCACTTTCCTGGTTCATCCATACACATCCAGCAATGCGCCTGTCCCCAACGACCCTACCACCCTAGGTGGAAATGATGCCCCAAGAGATGGATGTCACATCATACACAAAGAATCGTGTCCTAACTTGTGATCAACCTGTACAGAGCAGTTTGTGCAGTTCTACTACCAGACCTTTGACGGAAACCGCGCTGGCCTGGCCGGCCTCTACGTAAGCATCGCTCTCGAGATATCTTTACAAGCGAGAGATGTGTGAATGTGGACTAACAGCAATCATCAACCAATAGCGTGACCAGTCTATGCTTACCTTCGAGACAAGCTCGGTCCAGGGTGTCTCTGCCATCACTGAGAAGCTCAGTGTTAGTCAACCCCAAAATCCTGACCCACGAGGGTCAATATGAGAAGAATATTCCAATGCTGATTTTGCGACTCTAGGCTCTCCCCTTCCAGAAGGTTCAGCACCAGATTGCCACCTTCGACGCCCAGCCCTCCAGCGGAGATGGAATCGTTGTCCTGGTTACCGGTGCTCTCCTCGTATGTTGAATGCCCATGACTTCTTCTGTTTTCTTAGCTAATATCAATTTCTCTATCAACAGGTCGATGAGGAGCAGAAGCCCATGAACTACACCCAGTGCTTCAAGCTGCAGCCCGATGGCGCCGGCAGCTACTTCGTGCTCAACGATGTCTTCCGTCTGATCTACAGCGCCCAGTAAATTACGGGCCCCGAAACAAATGCCACGACGCAATGACAGGGGGATGTGCTTTCTTGTGAAGAGGATATTCCTTGGAGGCGATCGGGTTGAATATCTGTCGTTTTGTCGCAAGTGACACCCCTCGACTTGCGATATTCCCATGGAAGGATTTATTAAGAATTTATTTTTTGGACCGCCAATCATTCTAGAACTGTATGGGATTTCTCTCTATCAAGCTACGAGCTAGCACTATATAAAAGAAACACGCAGCAAATATGTTATGCGCACATCACTGGCTCTGAAGTAGCGGCGTCTCCTCGGATGGCCGCTCCTCATGCGCAAATTCTTGCTGGACACTCTCACCAGCAGGACCCGATCCATTGGGCGACCCATTCTGATCAGCCGGCTGCCCAAGTTCCCGCTTATCGTTGGACCCGAAGTACTCAAAGTAGATCGCCATCGTCAACAAGGTACCCTGCAAGCCGGCCGTTACAACTAACACTCCCCAAATACTCCAGCCGCTCCAGCCCTTGCGGGCAGCCAGGCTAGCAGCCCATATAAGACTCCCCGGTGTCTGGATACACATCATGGGGATACTCAAGCTCCCCACGCAACGCAGCCGGAAGGTAGTATAGATTTGCGGGAAGTACTGAATCGACGCAAGGATCGCAGCTAGAACACCAAGGAAGTTCGCCCAGGCCGAAACAGCGGCCGGCTGGCGAAGCTCGACTGCCAGGGAAATGATGATTGTGACAAGCGCATGCAATAGACATACTCCCGTTATGACGAGCGCGGTGCGGTAGGTCGGACCGCTGGAGGCGGAAGACACGGTGCCCACTGGGTCTGTGGGGGATGTGGCGGGCGGGAAGTAGATCACGAATAGCAAAAGACTGGATACGGTTAGACAAGCTTGGGTGTGGGTTCGGGTGTGGGTGTTCGGTCGGGAATTGGGAATCAGAAATCACTCAGCGTTTCAGTCGACTCACATGGAAAAGAAACAGAGCCATTGCATGGCCACCTGCAATACACCCAATAACCCTGCGAAGCATGCAATCCCGCTGATCTCCTGGCAGCAGGCGACATCTTGTGCGGTGGATGGGAATACCAGGATATTGGCAAATGCCGATGTCCCTGATGTTACCCCTAGGAGAATGAAGTATGGGGAGATGCCGAAGGAGCTTCGTCGGGAGATGATGCGGATGTGTTGGGGGAGGTATGAGAGGAGGATGCCGAGGATAATCAGGCTATATGGTACGTCAGTGACTGGGGACTGTTAGTTTCGGATTTTGGGCACGTACATAGATAGCACAGTTTGGAAGATGCCTGGCGAGGCCAGCTCACGGCAGTAGGGTGTTAATGGGTCCATTGTTGTGTCTTTCAAATGTATGAAGCTCAAATGAGGAGGTCGGGGTTCGGGAGCTCGTGACAACAGCTGATTACACCAATTCGTTACATTGGACCTCGGGAGATTTTGCTCTCTACTTCAACGAGATGAGAGGGAAATCGTTATTTGCAAAAACAAAGAAAAGGAATTCCCAAGATATTATAACCTTGAGTACCTCATTGGGCACCGCTCTTCTGCCTTGGTGCCTTAAATATATGGTGTTCGTACTTTTAGTTAGCTATGCCTAGTTGGGATTAGTGTCAAAGACATTCCAATGTTCGAACTATAGGTCGTACCGAACATCTCCAGATGTCGAATCTACTGCAGACTCATGAATCCTTACTTTCTTATATGTTTACAGTTCTTTTTCTGTTCAAGATTTGAGGACATACGCAATGTTCTTTTGATGAGGCAGCTAAGTGTCGAAGAAGAACTTGGTCTTATGCATCTGCCCCGCTTTCTCAGCTCAACAATGACCTGGATTCGTCTTTCCTTAACAGCGCATAATGGACGGCCTCTCAGTAGTAGCCAGTATTATCGGTGTGATCCAACTGGCTGGATCTATTGTCAAACTGTGTGGAGGTTACATCCAAGATGTAAAGGATGCTAGGGCCGACATCATTGCTCTGCGACAAGCGATCAACAGTCTCGTCAGTGTTCTCGACAATCCTAATTCAGGGTTGAGTATAAAATCTGTGTTGAAAGATGATATCCTCACTTGTCTCTTGACACTAGAAGCCCTTGAAGGGAAAGTTGATATGGGAAAGGGCAAAGAAGCGATGAAAAAACTTGGGCTTCGAGCCGTGAAATGGCCACTGAAGCGTGTAGAAGTCAAAAGAGTGATGGGTGATATTGAGAGATATAAGTCGTCATTTTATTTGTCGCTGCAGGCCGATCAAATGTGGGTGTTAGCTGCATTGGGTGTTCCTCATGACGCCAATAAAGCTGGCTCTGTTCATCTACCAGGGTACTTATTACTGATGTGGCTGGAACAACCAGCTTGATTGATCAAAACATGGATCTGCAAAAACTCCCAGTTGCCCACGAGGCTGAATTTGACTCTTACATGGATCAGCACGAAGAGGAGTGTCTTGAGGGGACCAGAACAGACCTCCAGCAACAAATCGCAACATGGGCAGCATCACCACAAGGCAATTGCATCTTCTGGTTGAGTGGAATGGCTGGAACTGGAAAATCGACCATATCCCGCACAGTAGCCCTGTCTTTCAAACAAAATAAGCAGCTGTAAAGTGGTCAAAATTTGGCATGTTGGTGCAGGTATACCAAATCCGGAACAGTCTTATGAGGGCCATTCAAGAATGGTTTGTTCATTACCCTTTTTCACTGACGGTGAGACTCTGGTCAGTTACTCGGATGATGGAACAGCTGCACTGTGGTACCCAGAGACGGGCAGTCTATCCCCAAAGCAACTATTGGGAAGTTCCTTTCGACCATACGTTGCGTTGGCACTCAGTGGCAAAGTTCTCGTTTCTATTTCAGTCGACGAAGAGATTAAACTATGGAGAATAACCAAGTCCACAATTGAACCCATTCCGACCTTTCAGGGTCTGAGCTCTGCAGACGAGCCGCGTGAGACTAGGGAGGTGATATTCTCTCCCTGTGACCGCATTTTAGCCTCCCTTTCGGAAGAAACCATTCAGCTTTGCGATGCACGCACCGCAACAGACTCTCTCCGCCTGAAACATACTCTGGTTGGGCATTCGGGTCATATTTGGGGTACTCTATCATTTTCGCCAAACAGCCAGCTTCTAGCAACTTCCTCAAGGGATAAAACGCTCAAGCTTTGGAACACCGCAACAGGCTCTTTGGAGAAAACATTTCAATTCCATCCAATGAATGTTCTCGAGTTGGAGTTCTCTCCCAATGCCCAGTTTATCGCTTGCTATTCGATTGGTGAGCATAGAAGGGATCTCCCTCTCCTAGATATTGCTGCAGGAGACCAAAAACAGATCTGGAGATCTGTGGGATATACCCGCAGATTAACGTTCTCTCGAGATGGCTCATATTTGAATACTGATTTGGATACCTGGACATCCAGCCTGAGTATTGGAAAGGTCCCATTTCCCCAAGGGATGATGTGGAGATTTCCATTTTAGAATCACACTGGGTGACCTTTAACCGCCGAAAGAAATTATGGCTACCCCCGGAGTACCGACCCAGCTGCTTCGCGATCTATCGCAATGTTCTTGTACTTGGATATGGATCAGGAAGGGTTTTGTTTATAAACTTCTGTCCATAATGGTCTTGTGAAGGAACTCAAATGGAAGTTTCTTTATCAAGTGCTTCTTTTCAATTCAAGGTATATATATAGTTAGGTGTATAGTAGTACTTTATAAGTAAGAGCATAGCTCAGCTACATGGGAGAAGTAGGTGAGAAGTACGGAGTAGGTGAGCGGTGAAGGGACTTTGATAGGAAGGGCAGGAACACGCTTAACCCAAAGTGGCACGCTAAACCATATCAGGTATTTCATAGAGACAACGATATAGAGCAAGAGAGCATTAGTTATAGCTAAAAAGTAACATGTATACAGATGCATATTCTATACATTAAATACATTAAATACTCACTGAAATCAATTATGGCAATGTTCCAGACGTGGGCAGAATAGAATGAACTGATGATTCATGCACTCCAGCTCAATCCAAGGCAAATTCCCCAACTACGTCACTGCGCAATCATCCATGCTTGGCCCTTTCTTGCTTTTGCAGCTCTCTTTAAAATCTTCCAATGTTCCTATTCTCTTCACTGGCATATTCATACTCCATTCTTGCTGAACACCAAAATACTCCTAACAATCTGTCCAACACGACACACCATGAAGTTGAATCTGGCCACTGGCCTCCTCTGCTTGCTCGCTTCCACTGAAGTAGTGGCAGCTTCCAGTTGGTGGAGCAAAGCTAGTATGTTGTCCTGGGTACAAAGATTCCCCCTTTCACAAGCTAACATTATCGGCAGTCTACAATAAATGGCATGAAACCGAGCTCGAGCGATGGCTCTCGGACCATAGTATGTAGCACTTCTCTTTCTAGCAGCTTCATATACTCACACTTCATACAGATATTCCCCATCCCAGCCCTGCCGACCGCCGCGACCTGGAGAACCTGGTGAAGACCAATTGGGATAACAGGGTGCAGAAGCCCCTTGGGCAAGCTGCGGAGAACATCAATCATGAGCTCCACCATGCCAGAGAATGGGTCTTTGATACGTAAGGTACTCATATATCCCTGTTATGAGTGAAAGCTGACCCTAGTATAGTTGGTCCGACTCTCAGTTGAAGGCATTCCTTGATCGCCACGGTATTCCTGCTCCCCAGCCCCGCAGGCGCGACCTTTTGATCAAAACCGCACGTGAGAACTATGAGAAGATCGCCACCAAGATTGGTGAAACGGCTTCCTACCCCGGAGACTGGCTGTATGGGGAGTGGTCCGACTCGGATCTCAAGGAATGGCTCGACGAGCGTGGATGGCCGGTGCCCCAACCGTCCGACCGTGACAAGCTCATTGCGTCTGTTCGCCGCAACTCGCGCATTATCAGCTTGCAGTCCCAGAGCATTGCTGCATCTGCATCCGCTGAGGCTGAGGCCGCCAAGGAGACCCTGAGTGATCAGCTTTTCAACGCCTGGTCCGACTCGAAGCTGAAGGAATTCCTTGACGAGCACAATGTCAAGGTGCCTCAAGGCTCGAAGCGCAATGAACTCATTGCTTTGGCCCGGAAGAACCGTTACTATCTTTCCGGCAAGGTGTCGAGTGCCTCATCCGCTGTGGAGGAGACGTTTGGCGCTGCTACCACCAAGGCTGGGAACGAATATGCACGCGCTACCGATTACGCCAAGCTGAAGATCGAGGATGCTTTCGAGACTGCGTTGAATGGCTGGTCTGACTCCCGCCTGAAGGCGTTCCTTGATGCCCGAAGCATCCCCATCCCTCAGAGCGGCAAGCGTGATGAACTCGTTGCTAAGGTCCGCGCCAACGCTCACAAGGCTGCCAGTGGGTGGAACCAGTACAACTTCGATACTTGGGATAAAGAGCACCTGGTGTAAGTACAAACCTGTCTATTGATTATATGATCTCACCGGCTTACCTTTCTCAGGAACTACCTGTCTGCCGTGAACCACAAGGCGGCTCAGCAGGCTGATGCCTCACGCGAAGAGCTTATTAAGAATGCAGAGGACTCCTACGCCAAGGCTTCCAAGGCTGGCGGCGAACAGTACGCCTCTGCAACTGCTGCCCTTGCGCAGGCGACTGGCACAGCCAAGGATGCCACTTTCGACCAATGGTCGCAGTCCGAGCTCAAGAGATACCTGGACAACTACGGCGTCCCTACCTACCAGGGCTCGAACATCAATGAGCTCCGAGCTGCGGCTCGGCGCAACGCCCAGTACTTTAAGTATGGCACCGCAAACCCGCAAGCTACCATCTATGCCAAGATTGTGGATACTTTGCAGTGGGTTGTGGATCAGTTGAAGATTGGCGCTGCTAGCGGCCGCGCCCAAGGCACTGAAGCCGCTGAAAAGGTTCAGAAGAAGGTCTCTGAACACACAGAGAGACTGCGTGGAGAACTTTGAGCCACTCTTCTCATATTCAGATCTTTCTTATTGCTTTTCTTCTACGACAAAGTTGGGATGCACGATGAGTTTTGTGATATCTTTTAAAGTTACGATGATTATGACATTTGGATTGTAACATTTGAGTTCGAATCTTTTTATTGTAAACTATTAAATAGTCTTCAAGCATAATATAGATTCTTGTAGACTAGGTACTAGGATATCTGCTAGTTTTCTTTGTCGCGACACTGATGCCTTCATTACAAGCTTACCTAGGATGTGATTGGATGACTTGTGGCTGCAGTGTAAGCGTTCTTTACGCGCTCCCCAAGCGGAAGCGTATAATAACCACAACCTTCCCCATCTTTCACCTTGCTCTATCTCACACCTCTATTGTGCTGAATCACCGCGCTATCATATATCCAGCGAGTCACAATCTCATTCTGCTTAGTATAGCTGGCTGCTTATATGGTCTCTGTCCTTGACAATGTAGGACTACAATAATGTGATCCATTTGGCTCAATCATATTATAGAGGTTATATTTAACACACTTATATATTGTCTTTCTAGATGTCTTCGTTTTGGTACACACTATCCTCGCAATCTATCAATACATGTGTACTAATAGTTGTACTATCTTACAAGCCAAATTGCCCGATACATGCAACAGATGCAGCATGGCCCTTTATCCACGTTATATGATATAGTTTTCCTCAGAAAGGTCGAGATCCGAGGAGCAACTGGTACTAGGGGCTGATGCCGGGTTGCAGGGTCGTTTGAATGAAAGCCTTGGCTGGCCAGTGACTGCGTTACTTCAAGCGCAATCTACAACTCCGAATGGCAGATTTAAGGCCAGTATATATGATATATTCGTATACTAATACCCAGAAAGACAATATTATTGGAGTAGATGTGTTGGGTCATATTTTGATGCCTTAGGTGGTCTAGTCTCAGTAGCCAGATAATTCGAGAGATTGTCTCCTTGCCGATATAACTCTCTCCCTCCACTATAATCCTAACAACAATGATCAGCAGACTGTATAATTCAGTGAAAAGCAGTGATCTCCATTGCAGTCACGTGGCTTCCTGATCTGCAGCCTCCCGCGATCCACACTTGACACTCCCGTCCCCTTCCTCACTTCCAATCAAATCACTTCCAGGGTCCACTACCGGCTACTTTGCATACCTGAAGAAACGAGACAACTGGCATTGTGTCGTGACTGGAAGGTTTGACGAGATGCAAGCTGACGACAAAATTCTCGAGGGCCTAGCAGGTTCATTGGAGGCAGCCCGTATTGTTCCCATTTCTTTCGCGGCATTCGATCCTGACGATGAAGTATGATGATTCTCCTTATATGATATACCTAAGCCTTGGCTAATACTAGGAAGGTCAATGTGTCAGCTGCAGCCCGAAGGTGGAATATCCTCACTACCTCTTTTCCGGCTACAAGATCAATCAACAGCCCTGGAGATCTATCTGGATGACCTCGGGAGAATGAAGGACAGCTGCTGATATATCGAAAAGCTACGAGGTCCTCCTCCACGACGTATCTCAGATCTTATTCACAGAAATGATCCCTGGCCCCCACCAGCCTCAACTGGAACACACACAACATATCAACCAGTGCCATACTTGACAATGATGCAACCATACCTATCGCTGTGAATTGTCTCCAGCAGATCGAGCCCCAAAGTTGATGCCAGGACGGTTTCGCTAGCTGGCCTCAACATGTGCTGGGAATCAAATCCAGAAGAATTGTGAGTTACGGCGCATTATCTCATTAGGCTTGACTAATCATTCATGTATATATTTGATCCAGAAGCCGCTGTTTACGGCCGCAATTAGACACAACGACTGTCCCGAACTCATCTCTTTGCTAAGTGGACCTCAAGGGGCAAGATCATCTGTTCAATATCTTCCTATCCGGATATGCTATCATTCTTGATTTTGAAGTGGAATGGAAGATCCAATCGATCGAGATACAACAAGTGGGACCACGAATGGGACACGTTTAAGGGGCCGCAGGATGTCTTGCACCTGACAACTCACGGACTGGCCCAGGCAACTTCTTCCTGGCTGCTATAGCCTTTTCCGGTTTTATATGGAGGTTTCATTGTATTATTACACGAATAGTCGGCCGCTTATGCGGCCTTGTCATGTCTTTTTAGATGTTCTTTTAGGTGTATACGAAGGCAGTAAAAGAAGCATACTTTGTGCAAGAATTTTTCTATGTACTATAACCTTCGACTGTGTCAATGCTAGCGGCAGAACACTGGCCAGTTGGGTTACATTCCGGGGACCTGAGATAGTATTGCAAATAAACCCGAGATCCGGTTGCGACCGGTTTTAAATTGATGTCGAAAAATAAATCACATGTCCTTCATGTTTTCCAAGCTCATACTCGTCCCTGTAAACGCTAGATATCGGTCATTGTCGTACACCTCCGAAATATGTATCCGTCCAGTCCTTTTGCTGCGCGGTCACGATTTAGGCGCTTCAGGATCGCCCTCAGCGACCAACTTTCCAACAACCAGGTACTTCTCCAAGAAGCGGTCTTCCCACGACTGTAGGTTCTCCAGCTGCTCCGCATCCAAATCCTTCAGGTCATCCAACGGTGCCGATAGGTCCTTGGTGAGCATCTCCTCATCGAAGCTCTGGAAAGCCAAGCCGCGCGAGGCGTCCCGGCCAGCGAAGTTCTCGTAAGGTCCACCCTATTCCAATCGTTATGGTCAGCTTCGGCTCCAACGGCGCTATCCGGTGGCATTTCACAAATTCCAAACACATACCGGCCCATAGAAGTTTCTGCCAGGGGTGACATCGAAGACACGGCCACGGACGGACAGGTAAACGGGGCGGCCTTCCTCGCCGTTGAACTCAATAAGAGTCTTGGGGATGTAGGTCTTAAAGACGGTTGGTGACGGAGCACGGGGGAGAGTGATTGGCGCCTTGGGGCGGAAGTGCCAGTACACCAAGACTCCAAAGAGGGAGACTAGGATCAGGTTGATGGGGGAAGCGATAGACATCCTGTTGGGTAGCGAGCGGTTAGTTGGGTTGGTGTTCCATCTTCCATGGCGTATCGAATGAGATCGAGTGGGATGTGGGAGACACGAACACTTCAGCCTGTGGCGCGGAGTTATCTGCAGTCTCCAGATTAGCGTGGATTCAGAGCATGAGCAACGTGGGACACATACCCATTGAGGCAAATTGTATTGTTGGATTTGGAGAGAGCAGGAAAGGCCGGAGGCTCGGGATGACATATCTCTCCCCGCTCCACGTGATTGGACCTTATATGGACATTCTCTTTCATTCTTTGGCTTCTTCGGGTTATATTTAGGAATTATCTAGTTAGCTACTTTTCTCACATGTAAAGTGATTGGAGACTAGGCTCTCGGACTTCAGATTCAAAAATGTAAAACGCCCGGTACTCCCTGAAATGTTTCAAGAGCTCTCTCTCCACTGGACTATCGCCCCCATTTTAATCTGCCCACTTCTATTAATACTAGCGGAAGCCATGTTATTTCAAGTTATTTTTATCATTGATTTTCTTGTCTAGTTCTTCTTTGCATTTCTGCTTAGCTGCTCGAGTCACTTCTGACTGTATAATTTTCTTGTTCTCCCTATATTCTATAGGCTTCCGTGTTAGGTTGGGCATCGTGGCTGAGAAGACCAGAGCCCCTTCCACGTTTTACGATCCTTTACCTCTTTCCATTCCCCTTTCATCCTTTTTGTTGTGATTTGAACTTCTTCGTCATTTTAAGTGAATTCTGCGCTTTCATTTCCGACCAAAGTCAGCCACCTGTCACGTTTAGAGCGTGAGAAAATCGATATGTGGTCTAAAAGACCGTTCCACAAACCCAAACGGCCCTCGATCAGCGGCCCTATGCTGAGCGGCAACCCACCCACCACATCAGACCCTGTGCATGATATGGCAAAAAGATTGCCCGCTCTGCCTGAGTAAGTCTCATGTTTGTTACCTGTTTAATAGCACATCTAATGGAAATCAGCGATTTGCATTCGTCGTTACAACCGGATCCTGTCCCGCGCGATGATATCAATAAGAAACACTCAGACCTCTCCCCCGCTATTTCGCCGATGCTTGAAGCCCATAGGCGGGCAAGCCAAAGTAGTTTCTGTGTCTCGCCCATCGGCGACGGAGACCAATTTTCTGATTATGCGCGACAGGAGACTGGGATCTCATCATCGCCAACACCTATTCCCAAGGTAGACTATGTTGAGACACCCTCCCATTCCCGGGTTCAGCCTGTCCAACCTGTCCAGCCTCCCTATCATGAACAGGACTCTAGGCGATTTATCTCTGGCAAATCAACACGTTGGGATAACTTTTCAGGTGAACCAACCATGAGTGATTTTGGTAGAGTTAGCCAGGTTGATCCCCGCAACACCTTTTTCCACAAGCCCCCGGGGGCCAATGCATCCAATGCGTCCAACCTACTAAACTGGGGTCAGGGATTTAATGCCAAAAAGACCCTCAACGCAGCTCGAAACCGGATCAGCAGTTTCTCGAAGACCGAAGATCTTTCGCAAAAGGAACCCAGGAGTAGATCGGCGTCACGTGGATTTCCAGTGGAAGAGCATTCCAGCAAGCGCAACGGCAACGCCGCGCTAAAGACGAGTCCCCAGCTCGATAACTTTAGCTTCGCTCCTACAACTGTAACCACTATCACCGCCGGTGGTCCAGTATCATTTCCCCGGAGACCGGCCACAGAGCACGCTCCAACCCGTCTACCAGAGGACAAACCACTACTCAAGTTCGACACCGATTTCAGCGACATAATGCTCACGAGCGACGAGCCTAGGAGCCGTTTCAGCGCAACTACATACACGGCCACCGAACCCGGCAGTCAAGATGCAAGCCCGCGGGAGAGTATGCAGCTCGAAACCCGGTCTACAGACGACCTATCCACATCCTCTATCATGGCCCGACGCCGCCCAGTCCCAATCGGCGTGCCAACTTCGAAGAAACAGCCTGACTCGAGCAAGCCCGTCCGAAAGCCCACGCCATCCCAGGTCGCACAACAAGGCGGACAGATGCCCGCGCAGTCGCCTTCGCCTCCACCTCCACCCGAGATGCCACTAGATGCACAGGGCCGCATTAAAGCAATGGAGACCAAGAGGGACGACCTTACTCATCGCAGATATACTTTGGAGTCATTGATCGCTGAATTGAGCAAGGCCCTTCAGCCTACTTCGGCTGCGTATGACCTGGCTGCCAAAGCCGAGGTCCAGAAGAGCATCAAGGGCATCGAAGGCGACATCGCGGATATCAAGAAAGAAGAGCACGATCTTGGTATGAAGATTAGTCGAGCGTGGCGTCGGCTGGACGAGAAGGAGAATTCTGGCGATGGCAATAATCTCTGGGTCAAGCGAGTCACTAGTTAGTGGCGGTTGGTTTGTGATTTGGTCTATGCGTGGCTGACCTTGACCTCAGAAATTTTTCGAGGCAGTTTGCTTGTTCTTTTTCCGATATTGGGGCATGTGGTTGTGTTTTGAGCGTTTGATTCCCCTGCATGGCAGGTTGATACCCACTTTATTCGGAATTTGCCCAAGCTGTGGCGGTTTATGTTGATGTATTTTGGTCCGAGTAATCTCATTATTGTTTAATGAAATTAATCATTCTAGGAAACTTGTGTATGTGAAAATGCGATCAAGCGCGAAATAGGTATTGGTGGCTAAAGATATACAGAAGACCCATAGGAATGAACTATGAGTGCAGTGATGCTGGCGCGATCACACATTCGAAGCCACCCATCCTCCGCTCTCTCATTGAACATGGCTCGTGTAGGTCGTGAATATGGATTCAGGATACCCGGTGTCAAGGCTCGCTGTGGGGATTTTTGGCGAGTGATCCATCAAGGAGTATGCGATCCGTTTATTTCTTGCCGGACTTCTTAATGCCCTGCTGGCCGGTGTTGAGAGGACCCTTCTTGCCCTTGGCCGCGTCCTGCATGTCCTTGCGGGCCTTGGCGTCTAGAGAAAGTTGTCAGTTAGACTCTCTAAATAGGATATCCAAAAAGCCATACCAGCCTTGAGCTTGGCCTGGTGAGCGAGCTCATCCTCGTCAAGGTCCTTCTTCTCCTTCTTGGCAGCCTTCAAGGGCTTGGCCTTGCCACCTGTAGATTATAAAATATTAGTGAACTGGATTTCGAGAATAGTAGAATATGAGGTAGAACGAACCTTCTCTGCCGATACCACCCATTTTGTCTAAATAAAGTAACTGGGAGAGCGGGTTGAAGAGAGTCTTGATAGAGCGGGGTGAGTTTACGGTTGGTAATGTGAAAAAAAAAAAATATATGAGGGGTGCTTATCCAGACCCTCAGTGGCCAGGTTGGGGCGAAGTTTGGGTTATTTTTGTAAATATTACTAGTGGTATGGATAGTAGTATTATTTCAAGACCAAACACACTCATCATGTCTGGAATCAAGCCGCCAACCGGGGAACTGTATTTGAAATACCTAGAAGGCCAGTCCAAGGACGGTTAGTGGGGTATTTAAAAAAGTAATGTCCGTCAAGCTACAGTGCCAGGGTAGACGGCAGAAATTTAACCCACCGCCTACTACAACTGTCCTAGCGCAGACTCTGCCCTATCCTATGACCCATCAAGCCTTCGACATGGCTGGCTTTGGATCCATCTCTTGTTGTCATCAACATCCTGTGCACGTGCTTTTATCCGCCTCTCAAGCTCGTTCCTTAGGCAAGCTATGCGCCAGGGATTTTAAACACTTTTACAAGGCTTTGGTGTGAAGGCAGGCCTTTTACAGCCGGTTGGACTTCACAAACCCTTTGAAAAGACTTATTGTCACTGCAGCTTTTGCTAACTGAGCCTTGTTGTTTAAGCTTCCTCCAAAGGCCGAGTGAAGTGAACCCAAGAGAAAAGAAAATCCTTGTCTACGCGCCTTTGTTGAATCTGTCGAATACTGCAAACATGTCGCATCCCAGGTCGAGGTCCCCATCGGTCCCCTCTGAGGGTGAGATCGTTGAATCAGGCCCAGAGACGAAGGCAACTGCGTCAAAACCTCCTCTTAATGGCACCACCGTTGACCGTCCCACCAGAGCTAGCCCATCCTCTGCCACCAGATCTCCCACGTCGTTGAAAGGCACACGATCGCGGACCAGGTCCCTATCGAGATCCCGCTCTCGCTCCCCGTACGGAGAGAACAAGACCCAAAAGCGCAGTCACGACGATCTTCCCGAGTCCTATGATGGTAGCTACGACCGGCGACCCCGCTATGAGCCTCCGAGACACTACAGGTCTAGGTACGACGACAGACGCCGTGACAGACGCCCGAACTCATACTACGACTATGACCGCGAAGATACCCATGGAGATGCGCTACGATACAGTGATGATTATGACCGACATGACCGACACAAGGACAAGCGGCAACGCACCCGCAGCCGCAGCCGATCCCCTTACCGTGAACCAAGAAAACCCAAGCAGTATTCAGGTGACGAACTTGATTCAAACGTGGTTAATGCCAGGTCTTCAGCGCACACCAGAAGGCGCTTGCCCACTGAACAGTTGGTGAGGGAACGAGGAAAGGCTTCGGTCATCACTCAGGACTTGAGGCTTGGTGCTGAAAAACAAAAGAACCAGGTGCAGGCTTCTTCCAATCTTCAAGCCCGTGTGACTGACGAGTATGTTTATTCTGTTACGGACAAGGAAGAACGTGTGACTAACATCCATCCCAGAGAAACCACCCCTAACCCGGAGATTGCGCAAGAGCCGGAGCTCGCTGAGCCCATTAATGAAGTCGATGCACTTGAAGCTCGCAGGAAACGCCGTGAAGCTATTCGGGCGAAACACCGAAGCCAAGCGACGCCACTACATCTCAAAGCACTGAACGTCGGTGATGTTGAAACGGATTCATCCACGCCTGGCACTGAACCAACTAGCGCAAAGGAGGCGTCTGGTGGGTTTCTCTCAGATAATCTTACCTTGATATCGACGAAACTGACGCATATAACCTCAATAGATTCTCCAACAGCATCCCCCTTTGAACAACCCGGGGAGGCATTCCCTGGTAGTATTGGAAAAGACATGGACATCGTCAACTCCAATGCGCCTGTTGCCGGTACTGATAAGGACGATCCCTCTGCTGCTGATTATGATCCAACTCTTGATACAAAGCAAGAAAGACAGAAACATGGCAATGTACAAGGTGGAAAGGACGACATTTCCTCTGCAGCATACGATGAAACCAAGACTGTCAAGCAAGACATTCTCCTCCCTGATGCTCCCGCAGCGCCACCGCCGAAGACCGAGGCGTTCGACATGTTTGCAGATGACGACGATGACATGTTCGCAGAGGAAGCGCCTGAACTCAAGCCGGCGCATGCTTCGGCCACAGCTGTACCCCAGGGCAAGGAACTGGATATCAGCATGATGGATAACTGGGACGATTCGGAAGGTTATTACGCCGTTCGCCTCGGAGAGCTGATCAACGGACGATACCATGTCCATCAAAACCTTGGAAAGGGAATGTTCTCGTCTGTCGTACGTGCAACTGACACCCAAACAGGGGGTTTGGTTGCCGTCAAGATAATTCGCCAGAACGCGATAATGCGCAAGGCCGGTATGAAGGAGATTGGCATCCTGGAGCAACTACAGGAAGCTGATCCGCAAAACAAAATGCACCTCATTAAGTTCGACCGATACTTCGAACACAAAGGTCACTTGTGCATGGTATTTGAGAACCTTAGCATGGACCTGCGTGAGGTCCTGAAAAAGTTCGGTAGGGACGTTGGCTTGAACCTGCGCGCGGTTCGGGCCTACGGCCAACAGATTTTCCTTGGGCTGTCTCACCTCCGCCGGTGTAACATCCTGCATGCAGATCTCAAACCGGACAATCTTCTTGTGAACGAACAACGCAACATTCTGAAAGTTTGCGACCTGGGTTCGGCGTCGCCGGCTTCTGACAATGAGATTACGCCTTACCTCGTCAGTCGTTTCTACCGTGCCCCGGAAATCATCCTGGGTATCCCTTACGACTACGCCATCGATGTCTGGTCCATTGGCTGTACCCTCTTTGAGTTGTACACGGGCAAAATTCTCTTCACCGGCCGAAACAACAACCACATGCTTCGCTCCATCATGGAGTGTCGGGGCAAGTACCCACCGAAACTTCTTCGCCGCGGATCCCTGTCGCCTCATCACTTTGATGAAATGCTAAACTTCCACAGCGTGGAGGAAGACAAAATCACCGGCCGCCTTCACACCAAAATTGTGGACTTCAAGAAACCGACACGCGACTTGAAGTCACGCCTCATGGCACAAGGGACTCGCGGGATGCCAGATGCTGAAGTCAAGGAACTGACGATGTTCTTGGACCTACTTGACAGGTGCTTGAGTCTTAACCCCGAGAAACGGATCACGCCGGCTGAGGCTTTGAAACACCCATTCCTGGCGCCTAGGGCGTAACTAAGTTGCCTGATGAAGGGGCTTTTACTGCATGGATTCCATCTTGATCTATCCGAGCTTACAAGGATGCCCAATCCTGGTCCTGAAATGAGCGTAACTCGGGTGGAAGGATCAGCGCTACCAGGGAAGAGTTGATCTACGAAATTTTTTCTTCTTCTTGTCAATATGCACACTGTGAGAGTAACTTAGCATCTAGCTTCTCAATGCAAGTCCATACGTAACATTTCCACAAAGGCACCAACCCCTGTCCATCCTCGGCTTTAGGACTCCTGCCGAAACCGGGGGTGGCTTGGAATTTGTCCAACCTTCCATTAGAGCGTAAACATAGCTCTGTGTAGCCAACAAAGAAACCCCCTACAGAGGTGCACCGTGCATCACCCCGTAGTCCGACACTGAAGGCCAGCTCCTACCAAAAACAAACAAGCCCCTGGCCGCCCCCGAATTGCAACACCCAGCACATCGGTAGCGCGCGATAACCCCGATCGTGAATCCAATTCATCACTATCACAAAGAAACATCCCAGCACAAACACAAGCCCCCGTTCCGGCCCCCTTTGGCCTTAGCCCCCTATCGACCCTAGCCCCTGGTAAGATCGATCTGGAACTAATCAAACTGCCTACCAACTCCACTTTTATCCTCTATTGCACGATATCGTATGACCCCCATATTCACAAACAAAGAACCCCAAACATTCAAGCCTGGCCCCAGTCCAAACACGGCAACACCTAACTCAAAATCGCGAGGACCCGACCAAAATCCACGGAACCTAAGAACTACGCGAAGACTTTGGGAGTTCTAGATCGCCTCTAAGCCAAACTCAGTCTTAGGCCAGCCTGCATCCGCGGTTCAGTCTTACATAGCCGGAACCTTGGGGCTTTCCTGGGTTTGGTTCTCATTTTTGGGTTGTGGGGGCAGAGAGAAGAGCCTTGGATTCGGGAAAGAGGCTAGGTCTATCTCACCTCGACCACAGGAGTACGGAGTATGTTGTAGAGTGATGACAGATATGATATATACTAGAATGTCCGATTGGCACGATGCTTTTTCTGCAATCCATGTTATGACTATGGAATATGGAGTACGGAGTACGGAGTACATGACACTAGACTAGCCTATTGCCTCCTTTCTCGGGTCTGTTATCCTAGGGGCGGCAGGGGCGGAACTTCTCGAATTACGCTCGTGTTTCCCGGTGGCTGTAGGTGGCCATTGAATAGAAGACGTGTCGTCTAGGTAATTGCGGGCAAATGGGAGATGGTGAGGCTGGCTTTTTTGGGCTTGGATCGATGCCGATAGATGCCGATAGGGTCAATTTTTCTTTTTCTTTTCTTTTTTTTTTGCTTTTGGATTTGCTTTTGGCCTGGCTAGTTACTTGGAACTAGGAGATAGTTTGATTCTAAAAAAGCAAAGAGGATGGATATCTGTTCCGTGTTGATTTGATAGTTGCTGCATGGCGTTTAGTTTTACTTGCAGGCCCACGTACTCGATATACGATGTGCATCATAGTCATCATATCAATTGTCATTCACTTTCTCAACTACGGAGTATAATGCTAAACTATAATAACATACAATATACAATTACGTGGTCTATCGGATCGAGTGGAAGTGGAGTGTTCCAGAAGGCGAAGGGCGATCAACGGAAGAAGAGCCCCTTGCCACCTGGGTACGAACAATCCACATCCAATCGCCGAACGAGTCCAAATGCCGTATTTCCTGTACAAAGTATAGTAATGCCCCGTGGCAAAAGAATCCGACCACAAAAATAGGAAGGGCGTTTAATCTCCGACCCCCTCAGGTTTGTTGATCTATTGGTCTATTGGAACTAGACATGGATGTTGGATGTTGAGAACAAGTAATGATGTTGAGAGGTGTTTATATTGTGGGTCCCGCCACCTGCAGGGCACCGAGTCATCTACATTAGGGTGTCGGGCGTTCAGAGGCAATGAACAATTCCAAGGCCGGAGACAATGGTAATTTGTAAAGGGAAATGTATTCACTGGACACGGGATATGGGATGATCGGTGGCGGTCACTAAATATCATACTTGCGTTGTAGGTAGAGTAGTCTGTTTCCAATAAGTTGGCCACTTTACAAGAGACAGTACGGAGTACTCTGTACAATATCCTCACACATATAGTACGGAGCACACGGAGTATACAAGTATACAATACAAAACATTATACTCCGTACGGAGTACGGAGTAGTTTAGTGATATATCTGAGATCACCTCTAGCGGTGTGTAGACCCCGAAACTAAAAGCCGAAACCAAAGTGCTACAACACACTGAACACAACATCTGCCGGTCGCAGAATCATAAAAAGTAACAAAAGGGAGAAAAAAAAAAAAAAAAAAAAGCAACGGCCCGGTTTCCGAGTGAGAAACGAGAAAACAACTTGTTGATCTTTGGACGAGCCAGCTGCATTGCCAATCCTGGGGTACATTAATCGTTGTGCCCGGAGGCAGGCAAGGCACGGTACACAAAGGGGAACGGGCGTCTATCACATATGGCACATATCATATCACACAAGTCAGCATATTCTACTCCGTACATCGATGTGCACCTTGTACCACATACAGATTATGGAGTACATTAGTTGTACATGAGACTAGTTGCTATGGTACAGCCACCTCTGCATGGACAGGTTTCGGGTCCTGAGAACCGACGGATGTGATGAGTCGTAACCCTGATCTCTATCAGGTGATTGGACTGGCTGCGGGCTTACGTTGATCTAGGGAGCTTTAGGGGGTAGAATATTGATTTTGGATGTTTGTTTTGCTCACCGCAATATAGAGTACCCATTCGATTGAGTTGTGCTAACTCCGCACCAGAGAACTGGCACACTTTCCCTTGGCTATACTACAAACATATACTTTTTGCCCGGGATGATTTGGGGGCGGGAATACAGTTTGAATAAGTCAGACTCGGAGTACATGGCCCTTACCTGTGTATGACGCAAGTGGTGAGATACAGAGGAAAAGTACTCCGTAATGAGATTGAAGACTCGACGAGGCAACTTTATATTTACAAGGGCTATTCTTGCCTCCGGGCTATACTGAGTACGAAGTACGAAATCCACCTTGACAACATACCGGAGTACCTATGTTGTATGTGCTGACGGGTGAAAAAAAAAAAAAAAAAGGGCAGCCCAGCCACCAACAGAAGGACCAAGATCTAAAAGGAGAAACGACAACAGGAATCAGAAGTCCACAGCAACGCCAATAATAATACGAGTTTCTTCCCATTGTGTCCCAGATGGTCAAGGTACATTAGCGCCAGGAGAAGAAAGATGAAGTGTATGGCCCGTGCAGAACTAGTCAGCAGGGAAGCGCCAACCCCCCACTCAGCTGCTTTGGAGTTTCTCGAAAAACGAACAGTTCGAGCAAATGGTTGGCCATAGCGCCCCTCCATCATCGCCTCACTCTTCGCACTTCTTTAGCGTCCTGTCTAGACCCGAGTCAGCCTAGAACGGGGTGAGGAGGGGGGCCAGGTGGGGTTCAGTATAGAGTTAGGTGTGTCTGTGCAAAGGACGGTGTAGAAAAGTCAGAGAGTTGAAGTATGATTCTTAATAATCATATCAAAATTTGGTTATAGTCATGATACCTAATAAAATGATCATCACAGGAGAGAGAAGAAAAAAAAAAGGACAGATATGCTGCATTCAAACATCTGCATTCAAATATCCCGATCCATGGGTATACTTTGTAATATGAGCAGATCTGACTCAAGATGCCATAGCTTTGCGGGGCTGGGGGCAATGACCTTATTGGTAGAATGTGGGTGGCGGGTGCGTTGGCAAATGTGTGTCAGGAGGTTTCAAGGCAGAAACACCGTTGGGAACAGGGGTTGGGATACGTGGACAGAAAGGCATTGCCACACTAGGCCTAGAACGGAAGACCCTCTCAGGTGTGGACGATTGTGGGAACTTGGAAATTGTGTGGGAAATGTGTGGGAACAAAAAATAGGAGACTCTGCAGTTTCCAAGGTTCTAGTCGATCGTTATGACTTGTGGTCCAATCATCGGTTATGGCGGCTGCAAGAAGACCGACCGAGTCATAATGATTGGTCTAACCACACTCGGGCATGCACACCGCTTCGTACACATGGCCTATTATTATTTACTTTTTTTAAAAATAAATTATTTTGGTGCCACTCTATTTTGTACGCATCATAGATTCTTTTGGGAATTTTTGGTTTTTCTTTTTCTTTTCTTTTTTAGATTCCATTCGATCCTTTCCCCTTTCGGGATTTAATGTAATTTCCTTTTTGACTAGTGCGCTTTCCCTCTTGTTTTATTATTGTCTCTCGAACCACGAGGCGGCCATCTGCCTGATATCTCTTCTATAATACTCTTCCTTCTCTCTCGACTTCGCGACTTTGTATATTTCACCTCTTACTTATATATTTACTACTCCTCTTTTATTTGTTTTATTTTGTTTTTATTTTGTTGTTCTTGCTTCTGGTTCCCTGTGCAACAACACTCCTTCTCGACTTCTATCAAACACAACCAGCCCGGGCCAAACGGACCTAGATCGGACCATCTTGAAACCCCCATTGGATTGGAATGGATGCCTTTTGAATACCCGTGGATTTAGGCTTCTCTTATAATCTCCCTGGATCAGACTACCTTTGCGCGCGCTCTCTCTCGCACTCTCTCTTTCCTCGTCTCATCCGGGAGAGGACCATTGGATCCCCTCTTACACAACCCCCCAAGGACAATGTATCCGGCCATGCTACCAACACCGCCACCATCGCCGGCTCCCCGCCGCTATGCTCCCGAGGATCGCCTAGGACTCGTATTAGCCAACCGGCTGGAACTCACCAGAGTCTTGGGTGTCGGAGCCTACGGCGTTGTTTACACCGCTGTGGACATTCACACCAACGAAGTCTATGCCGTCAAGGTCCTCTGCAAGGATGGTCTGGATGCCCGTCAACTCAAGTTCCAGCAGCGCGAGATTAGACTCCATCATCTGGCCAGTCAACATCCCAACGTGGTTCCCTTAGTCCGCATCATGGATTCCGTGGATTGTACCTACGTCGTTATGGAGTATTGCCCAGAAGGAGACCTGTTCTCTAACATTACCGATAAGGGGAACTTTGTCGGTAATGACTTCTTGGCCAAGAGTGTGTTCCTCCAAATCCTGGATGCCGTACAATTTTGCCATTCTCTCGGGATCTACCATCGGGACCTCAAGCCTGAGAATGTCCTCGTGACCGAAAATGGAATGACTGTCAAGCTTGCCGACTTTGGCCTGGCCACGACAGATTATTATACGACGGACTTTGGATGCGGTTCCACGTTTTACATGTCGCCTGGTAAGCGCACCCAACCACACCCTCCTTCAATTCTTTATTTATTTTTTTGGCTATGTGGCTAACTTGACATGTTTATAGAATGTCAACAATCCAACGCCCGACCCTTGTCCTGCTACATGTCCGCTGCCAACGACGTCTGGAGTCTGGGTGTGATTCTTGTTAATCTAACCTGCGGTCGCAATCCATGGAAACGTGCCTCGGTCGAGGATTCCACATTCCAGGCCTACCTAAAGGACCCATTCTTCTTGAAGACTATTTTGCCTCTCTCTTCCGAGATGGTGAGTATACTGAGTCGCGTCTTTGAGCTTGATCCAATTAAGCGGATCTCCATCCCAGAGCTGCGCCAGCTCATTCTGGAGTGCCCCCGCTTCACCGAGAATCCCATGGTCCAAACCCCCTGGGTGCCGGAACAGATCGACTACATTCCCCAGCCCCAGATGCCAATGTTCATGGGCCCCATGGAACCCCTGTATGCCCAGACATCTGGCTCATCCTTGGACTCCGCGCAATACTCGGCCTTCTCCCAATCAGCTGCTTCCGACGGTTCAGCCATCACCGAGGATTACTCGGATTTCGATACCATGTCGCCAGCAGTTTCGGAGCAGGTCCCCGATTGCAAGGCGATCTTCCCTTCCGTCTGCGCGGAGCCCTTCTTTCCCGCGGATCCCTTTGCTTATGGCCTCATGCACCCCAACCTACAGGGCCTCGAGATCCCCGTCTAATTGCTCCTTGCCTCGCAGCTGCATGACTTCACGCTCTTCTCTTTACATCACCATTCCTTGATCGAATGCTCCCCGATATCTCCGTTCGCATATTTCGGGTCCCCTTAACTTCTCTCTTACCTTCCGCCATCGAGCGGGCTCTTTTAAAAGCTGCCGAACAAACAAAACAAGTTGATCGCGTTGATCATGATCCACTGGACTCGGCCACCAGCTTTCTTTTCCCTTTGGACATATTTCTTTACTCCTTTTTCCCCCTGGACCACGGAACTTCCTGGCTGAACGACCTTGCATGGACCGTTTGACCACAGTCCTCTGTCTCCCCTTACGACCGGGTTTCCTTTCTTATTGTTTTAATATTTCCACACATACCTGGAGGGATTTTTTTTTTACGTTTCCATTTTCTGGCGTGATAATACACTGGGAAGCATGATTTGAAGATACGCCCCTGGGAGGGCTGATGAAATATGGGGTCTTGTTTATTTTATTTTATTTTTGGATTGGTGTATTTGGACACTTAAACCCGGCGTTGACACTTCTTGTTCGATTTTTGGATTCTCTGTTTATCTTTTGGGAAAGGCTTTTTGTTATTTTGACGACCTAAGGGTGATCTCAGTTCTTTTCTACTCATATGTGCATAGACTTTTCGCATTGGCGGGACATTTCGGGACATCTTGTTCCCTCTCATTGATTCTTACGATATGATACCTCGGTGTGGCATGACGAAAATACTTCACAATCTACACCATTGCATTCTACTACTACTTCTACCTCTAATTTCACCTGAGAACGTTGTAAAGTTAACCGTCTTCAAAAGACGCCCCCAACCGCTTCCTAGTATCCTGTCGTGCAATGTTACGCCGTCCGACAACGGCCGAGACTCGATTTGGAATGAGGGGATGATGTTTCGTGTTTCGTCGTGTGATGCGCCCGCGCCACCGTGAAACCGCTGGCTGCCCGAGTGGCACGCAAGACGGGACAGATCCATTCCGAGTTGACGGTAGATGGGTCTCTGGTGAGTTGGATCAGGTTTTACAGTACCAACCCTGTGCATTTCGTGGTTAATTGACCTCATATATGCAGCAGGGGGACATGGTACATCCCAGCGTCTTAACGCTGATATATACATACAAAACATACGGACTCTTTCAATAAAGATAACTATTCAATAAATTCCTTTTGCATCCATACATCCAGCTCTGAATCCGGATATATATATGCACACACACCGCTATTACATGCAGAATCTACATATTCCGTCCACCGGTAACCCGAATCGTCTCCCCATTAACATAAGAGAACCACGGCGACGCAACACCCAGAATCGCCCTCGCAGCCTCAACGGGGCTCGCAGGCCTGCCTAGCGGGATATCAGGGTAAGTAGGAGCAGCAGCCTCCTTCTTCTCCTGGTCCACAGAGCCCTTCTTAGTCGCAAGCTGCTTGCCTGGAATTCCCAGAGCAACCTTCGTGCCGTCAGGGGTTGTGATGAAAGCGCCTTCTTCCTTGGCGGCGGTGAGACGTGTCGTCACAAAGCCGAAGGCGATAGTGTTGGACCGCACACCGAAGGATGGACCCCATTCTTTGGCGATAGTGCGGGTCAGGCCAACAACACCGGCTTTCGCAACTGCATAATTAGCCTGGCCACTGTTTTACTTGGTTAGTATATAGTATTTAATATTTGTTGTTGTTGGGCGCTGCGAAAGCGAGAGAGTGGGGACAGGGTCTTGGATATCGGGTACGTACGCATTACCGTGGATGCCACTTGTGCTGCTGATGTTGATCACTACGCGCGGTTCTTGGTCTTTCACTCGGAAGTAGGGTGCTGCGGCGCGCACGAGCTGGAAGGGTGCGGTATTATGCACGGCTAGCATGGTCTCCCATTGCTTGTCTGTCATCTGTGTGGGGAATTTGGATTGTTAGTGGAATGATAACTTGGTAGTATATATGTTCACGCTGAGATCGTCTCACCTTGTGAATAACACCATCCCAGGTGAACCCGGCATTGTTGATGATAATGTGGATTTTGCCATTGCCGAACTCGGCGGTTTTCTTTACCAGTTCGGTGATATAGTTGCTATCGAGGACATCGCCAACGACGGCGAGGGCACGGCCGGCCTTGGCGGAGTTGATCGCGTCGGCGACGGCGTTGGCTTTCTCTGTTTATTTGTTAGATATGTAGGCATCGTAAAGTGTTACAATGTCAATGTGTAATTATAGGTTTCATACTGGCATCGATATCAGCGACTACGACCTTAGCGCCTTCGTTTGCGAACAGTCGGGCTGCTTCGGCACCGATGCCTTGGCCTGCACCAGTGATGATGGCTACTTGGCCTGCTAGCAGACCGGCCGGGTAATTGAGGTGTTCATTGACTTGACTGAGACGGTCGGAGGGAGCCATTTTTTGAAATGATTGGAATAAATCAAAGGTGAGCGTTGAGCTTGTAAGAGGGGAAGGTCTTATACAACCTCTCGGCTCTGGGATCGCCGAGGCTCACCGCGGACCGAGATATTGTGGGGTATACATACTACTAGTACTAGAGAGATGGGGGTTTATGACAACGATTTATGTTGGTATACATTATATTTACTTTTGTATACTGTTATATCGTATATAGGCGATATTTTTTTCAATTTTCTGTTAATATAGCCGATCTGCGTTTACTGTCCAGCTTGTGCATCCAACTCTTCTCCGCAATCTCTACATTCTTCCTCCTTAGCGTACAGTAGCGACAGAAAACAGTTGACCTCCCGTATGGGGATATAATTCAAAGAGACTCGTCATGCATCACCCGTCCAGATCCACAGATACACTCCCCCCATGAAGTCGACTGTAAGAACGCCGACACAGTAGCTTCATAGCCTGCGATGATGGAAAGCAGACCTTCGCTTCTGGGTGTACCGCTCGGAATATCGGAATCCAAGTCGGGAAGTAAACCGACATGCTCCGAAAGAGCCCAGTGCTGACTAGCATGCTCATCTGATAGTTTTGGTACTGACGGACCTTCGTGGTCGCCCAACTTGGGAATTTGAACATCGGCAGCACTAGCGGTGCTTTTCAGAGCTAGCAATACATCCCGACACTGTAACAATAGGCCTCGGAGTAAGAAGTTGCGTATCTGCCTGTTTTCCTCGTGGCAGATCTCGTAGTACCCGTAGCGGATATCGACCCCGTGTTCTGGCCGCGGTGCGCGAGATGTCTCTCGCGAAACCCAGTACTCAAAGAGCTGGAGGGTGAGATTGAGTACCGAGATAGTCAGCAACAGGTTTGTGCTGTCTTTGGGACATTTAGTACACTGTAGGAACATCTGGCATGCGCAAAATGTGCACTTGATTGTCTGCAGGCTATGATCGAGCCGCAGGGGCATTGATCCAGCGAGCAAGTGATTCAGCCGGTTCATGTGGAATAGCTGCATATCCACACACTCGCATGGCGAAATTGGATACGGCGAGGCCACAGAACCGGCTAGAGATGGACTGGCCATCCCGTCGGCCAGTTCTCCGGACAGAAATGTCGGCGTCACGGGCGTATGCGGATATCCCAGGCCGGCTGGGAGAGCAGGACATGGATCAACAAGATCTATGAATGGGGAGCTCTCAACCGTTGTCAACTGTCCAGGACAAACAGATGACTCTAGGGTTGTTGTTGTGTTGCCGAAGCTTCGGGGACTTTCCCAGAAGCCCGGCTGATTAGATATCAAGAAGACCTATAGGATGGGTAATTATTAGAAATATGCCGAATTGGTGAGTGTAAGTGAAAACTTACATCGTTGTCAATTGCTGGGTCAGGAATTTGACTGCCATAGCTATTCCCAACTAGCGGTTCCATGTCGGCCACAGGGGCAACAAGCCGACTACCGCGAAAGCCACGCATAGGAGGCTTCTCTTCTTGCAACTGACCTAGTTTGCGGAGAGTAGCCCTGTTTTTGCTACCCTTTGGTTTACCAGATCGATTTGCAAATCCGTATTGGCACTGTAGGCCGTGACGTAGGCAGCGGGTACAGACACTCTTGCCAGACAGGTTGCATTTCACTTTGGATTGCCGGCAGTTTTCACAAGCAGTTCGAAGTTTAGGTGTATCTCCGCCGGCATATGGGCTGCCATTGGACTCTGCAAGCATTTTCTGTTTGGGGCTGGTTGTGGACGGGGGAGTTGGGGTGGGAAACACAAAGGAAGCCAGTAGGATCTCCTAATACGATATCAATGACAATACCTATAGCCCGGGGTTCGGTGATATGTGGATATAAATGGAAAGAAAAAGGGGAAACAGGGAAATTAGAAATAGAAAGCCAGATCAATACAATGATACCGCACACGTCCAATGAGGTAGATGCTTCACACCCCTCCTTTACATTCACTCCCTTGTATATATATAAACAAGCTCAAGCTTCAGAGAGAAGAAATGTCACTCTGGCATTCAAATTCAGTACCGACGGCAGCCGTATAAAGACGTCAGCCGCTGTGAAACCCCATATGCTTCCATCTGATCAACCACGCATGGGACGCAAACTGGCACCGGTATTCCGAGGTTAAAAAGAAGCATCTTCCCTCAAAATTCCTTCTTAAATCCGACCCAACCTGATCTGGCAAAAGGAAAATTGCTTTAAGTTGACAGCTTTCGCTATTTTCGAACACTGCTCGTGATATGAGAAAACAGGGTCCCTCAAGAGAAACCGGCTAGGGGTTCTTTTGTTGGTAGTCGTCACACCCTGATGCAACATCGTAAACGCCAATTTCGGGGTTAAGTTTCTGGGTTATTGGAAAACCAGATGAACCTTTTACTAACAAGGGCTGTTGGTCTGTTCTCACGCTAGGCTTGCCAATGGAACACAAGTACAATAGCCTCGAATGGACAACGCTGGGCGCCATGTGAAATAGAAGCAACAAAAAGGTATCTTTTTTATCGGCTGACCGGGTCTAGTCCCTGTAAGTAAATTATGCGTTCACCGCTTCATTTCTTTCGTCATTATGTCATTGTTGCACATACTAATTCGAGTCATCGTCAGCAGGGGGACCTTTGACCCTTGAGAGATCCTTGAACATAAGCCGCGCCACGTACGCTACAACGTGAACATTTCATTCCATGCTACCTCTTGAAAAATGCCATGAGCATGTTGTCCAACCTCTTGTGTTGCGCCAGATCCCGACTCAGCCGCGTGGAATCTGACAAGTCTCGGCAACCCCGCTGTGCCGATAATCGAATGCTTTCAACAGCCCTGTCAGGTGAGCTACTGCTGCGCAGACCACCAGCACGTGGAAGATTTGATGCGAACTCCCCACAATGTCGAATTTCCCGGGCATGAGTCGCTCAGGTACTCGGGCCGCATAGATCCAGGCTCCAAGTATATACAAGAAGCCCTGGAAAACGAGCCAGTTTAGACCGATCTGCTGTTGCATGCGGTCAAGTCCAAAGAGGAAAACCCCATGGAGCACGGGGAAGACAGCAGACAAGCCCATCCCAACAAACATGGTAGCGCGGAACGGACGCCAACGAGGCGTGCGGAACCGGGGAGAAGCGGATACAATCACGCAGCCTAGCCCAATGGTACAGATCATGGCCCAGTACCTGTTCTGGAGAGTGGGTACACAATAAAATCCGTAGAAGACACTAGGTACAAAGCTTCCCACAATGAGTCCAACGATACCGATATAGTCCAGTGCGTTGCCAATGCGTGCAACCGTAGGTGAATGGTTTGAAATGGTGTGATAGGTTGCGGACATGCCAAGACAGAAGGCAGCCCCCGCGAAGAAACAGGAAAAAGCGAGGATATCAGAATCGGCTGCATCCCGGTACCGCGGAGAAAGCAAGTGGTAGAGCCAGTATGCAGCGGGGGCAGCCATCACTGCTGGCAAGAGGTGGGTGTAGATGTTGACCGTCTCATTGTGAACGTAACCCAGCGATTGAAATGAACTTAAAAACGAGGACGAGGCGGGCCGATATCCAGTATGGATGTGATGGTTGTCGCGTTGCCAGTGAGGTAGATCCTCCCAATGAAGAAGTCGCTTTACCAAGTTGTGAGCCTCCTCCCCGACAGTAGTCATCTCCATAGGCTGACTATCTACCGACGCTTTCTGGTGTTCAATAGGCCGACGCTGGTGAGGCATGATCACATGTGATATGCAGGTATGCAAGTATGCAATGAGTTACAGGAATGTTTTGAAGTTGACCAACAATAGAACAAGTAAGACAAGCTAGCAGATAAAAATCCTTAGAAAAAAAGACAATAAAAAAGCAGGAAGAAGTAGAATTAAATATAAAAAAGATGAAGAGAAAAAAGAAGAAATTCCCGCCGTTGGGCAGTTCAACGTAGGCTGTGTTGGGGAAAGCCTCGGCGTGGGAGGAAGCAAACAAGACAAACACTATATCAACTCCAATGACGGTTGATATCATACTATGTCAACACATGTCAACACATGGAAAGATGAGTCGCTTACGCCCAGTATCTGACTCTCTGGAAAATGTTGGATTCGTTTCAAAGGGGGATAAGAAGTGCGTTTGAGATGCGCAATCTTCCGAGCCAAGACTAATATGCTAACATTCGCAGACTGTTGGACCATAAGATTCAGACGCAGTACTTCGACAAAATAGTCGATCGATACATGCGATTTTGTGCCCAGCACTCGAAAGACCTTGATGCAGCATTGACCTCTCTTCCAACAAGCCCCTCAAACGATGCGACTTCCAATCCGCCCGCTTCCCAGTCGCCCTTGAAATTACACCCCGCACAGAAGGGTGTCCCGCCACCATCAACAGAGCTATCCACACTCCTTCTCTCCCTTCGGAAGCTGCGCGAAGCCGTTCTGGCAACAGCCACAACTACACCGGCAGAATTCTCACAGCGGATTCATGTCTTCTCCATTCGCTTATCTATTCTTGCGCATCACCCACCGTCATACTTCCCCTCTCTACGATACGTTCTGGATAAACTGCACTCCACATCTCACCCACTACCCGGCGCTGAAGCCACAGAACTGGTCACATACTTGATTCTCGATTATGCCTGTCGGCAAGGAGATATGATTGCGGCATTTGAATTACGTGCCCGGGCGCGGAAAGAGTATTCCTATCAGTCCCAGACAGTAGATAAGGTTTTGGCTGCCTTAATGCACGACAATTGGGTGGTATTCTGGCAACTACACAACAGCGTGGATTCTCACATCCGCGCAGTGATGAATTGGGCTGCAGATCGAGTTCGCAGGCATGCGCTCAAGGCCGTGGGCAGTGCCTATCTCAGCGTGCACATCAGTTGGATTTTGGGCGGCTGCACAGGAGACGAACAGAGTTGGACATGGGAGAAATTGGTCGAGCAGGAGAAGCTTCGCTGGGAACGGGAAGGTGATAGGATTATCATTAAACGACTGAAGCAGAGGGCCCCTCCCAAGCCGGAGCCAAGTGCATCGAGTGCATAAATACATGTCGGGCTAGACTTTCTTTGGACAAGAGCATTCAGTGGCGTTCGTTTCATTGCATGGCGTTGGTTGGGAAAACGTCGTATTATTAGCAGACGGATATCATTCACGGAGTATTAATTATTATTTAGATCGTGTGCAGACAGATTGAATTCAATGGCCCCCTGGGCGAAGTGATTTTCAATTTAAAGTCTTATAACTTTAGGTCTGAGTTTGGCCGATCTAAATTTGTCTGTCCGATGACAGGCTGTTTTGAGATCGTACCAGCCAGCTGTCCCTTCATGTGAGTTGCTCTGTCGGTACAAAGCTCGTAGACCGTCGACAAATTGAATATCAAACTACCAAACGAATGGTTGGATGAGACCTGGGCTTCAAGGAGCTGACGAGACTAGGAACAAACAATCAGTCAATGGGTTCAAAGCACCCTTCAAATAGGTAAATGGGATAAAGGGATCAAATACCTCATCCAGTTGTCCAGTGTAGAGAAGACACACAGCCAGATTCTGAGCTACCAGAGCCCCATCCGTCCTTGTCCTATCCTCCCCGAGAATGCGCCACTCAGCCACTGCATCGGCGAAGCGACCATCTGACATGCTTATCAGAGGCTTCAATAAAGCAGCCTCTTTCGTCTCATTAGCGTCCCCAAATACCTGGCTTGCTGCGTCCAGATCACCAATCCGCAAAAGCAAAAGTGCCTTCCTCAACTTTGTGATGTTTGACTCTGACCCAGGTGCCCGGAGGTTATCAAGCGATCTCCTGGCTGAATCGAAATCACCCATCTCTATAAGCGCATTCACACCTCTAACCCCAAGATCGGCCAATCGCTGTTTCCATAATTCTCGCTCATCTTCAGTAGCTTCGGTTCTCATGATCTCTCGGCGCGCTTCCAGGCCGATCTCGTACAGGCCGCCAATACTTCGGCGAGAATCACCGAAGCCTATACTCTGGAGTCTAATGGCCAGTACGCGAAGTGGCCATGGAACAATATGACGAGGATCTTGTTCATGTCCTTGTTCATGTTCTGAGTCTTTATCATTATCGATTGCAGCTGATTCAGGCTTGAGATCGATGTAATAGAACGCTGAACTCAAATCTTCTAGGGCTTTCGATTCCTGTGCTGCGAGAACTGTATTGCCCGACAGATCCAAGCTGGCTAGGCGCGTGTAGAAAAGGGAAAAGATGGTCTTTATATCCGTCGGAGATATTAAAGACGAAGTCAAGATAGAAGCAGAAAAATGGGCCGCAATGAGGAATCGACCCTCGGCCAATAGCTTTTCGAGGATGCCTAGCGAAGTTGATAAAGGCTCCCCTGGGTTGAGGATAAGGAATTCGGATCGTAGTGGCGGAGGGATGTCAAGATGGGAGAGGGTATGAAAGTTGCTATGCCGGAGTAAAAACGATAGGTCTTTTTCTAAACCTTCAGGTAGATCGTCTGGCGCAAGCGGATCCAACTCGTAGAAGGATGGCCCAGAAAAGGTGTCGTTGGCAGCAAGCATTGATTTGTGTTTGATAGGCGAGGTGGGTGTTTCGGGGAGAGCGAGAGGGCTGGATCATGTAAGAGAAAAGATATAGCGGTGGAAGCCAAGGTACCATGCTCACTCGTCTGATGCATCTAAAGGACCTCTTGTCGAGCTGCGGGGCCGAGAAGCTGCATAGGCAATTAGTAAGGGACAGTCGAAGTGTGAGGGGAATGAAGTGAGCACTTACACCTGGATATATTCCGAATGTGCTTGTCTGGTGCTGAATCCATCTCTACAGCCTTTGGGGTGTTTCTGAGATCAATTAGAAAGAAAAGTAGAGTAACCTTAGAAGTATTCTACTTGAAGTCGAAGCAAAACACCCGATAAGCTATCGGATTCTGCCAGGGCGGTAGATGCCGGATCTGGCGACTTGGCCGCGATCTGGCGTTGCCGAATGCAACAAGCTGTCAGCCATACGTTCCCTACTCTTTTCTTTTCTCTTTTTTTTTCCATTGATCTTCGCTCGGATCTTTTACCGCTCCTTAAATTATTAATTGACTCGTGGGTCTTCAAAATGGCGGCGGCCAAGAACAAGTACTCGGTCATTCTTCCCACCTACAATGAGCGGAGGAACCTCCCTATCATTATCTGGCTGATCCAGAGGACCTTCAACGAGGAGTATGCGCTTACGCTGATATAACTAAAGAGTTCTGGGGCTAACATCGGTTTTTTAATTATAGGAAGCTGGATTGGGAAGTTATTATCGTCGACGACGGATCCCCTGACGGCACCCTCGAGATCGCGGAGCAGCTCCAGAAACTCTATGGCCCGGAACACATCATCCTCAAGCCCCGTCAGGGCAAGCTCGGTCTGGGTACAGCTTACGTCCACGGCTTGAAATATACCACCGGCAACTTTGTTATCATCATGGACGCCGACTTCAGCCACCACCCCAAGTTCATCCCTGAGATGATCCGAATTCAAAAAGAGTCCGACGCCGACATCGTGACCGGAACTAGATATGCGAACCGTGGAGACATCAAGGGTGGTGTCTACGGCTGGGATTTGTTCCGCAAGTTCACTTCGCGCACTGCCAACCTCATCGCGGATGTCATGTTGATGCCCGGTGTGAGTGACTTGACTGGTAGCTTCCGGCTGTACAAGAAGTCAGTGCTGGAGAAGGTTATCCTCAAGACCGAGAGCAAGGGCTACAGCTTCCAGATGGAGATGATGGTCCGTGCTAAGGCAATGGGCTACAAGGTGTCCGAGTGTCCGATTACCTTCGTCGATCGTCTGTACGGCGAGAGCAAGCTGGGTGGATCCGAGATTGTCGAGTACCTCAAGGGCGTGTTAAGCTTGTGGGTTAAGGTCTAAATCGGGCCTTGTCACAGGGACTTTGGCGCCCCAACGCTTCGATTCATCTTTGCCTCAAGTCCGACATGGTATCATGTCTGGACTTGCCTACTGCCCGTGCTGTGATATACCCCTTTCTGACCGCCGTTATTCTGAATCCGTGCACTTCTGGGTGGTGTTTCAATGACCTGTTTATTGTCGATATCAATTCAACGTTCTCTTGTCTTCTGGATTTCACATTTCTATGCTTCAATACCATCAACCTCCAGCGCTCAGAGGGTCTGGAGGTATCGTAGAACTCGCTCAATAAGGTCCTGCTGACCTTCGTCATGAACGTTGTGGCTGGCTCCAGGAATGACCCCGCTGTTTTCCGTATCCCACTTAGCGCCTCCCGCTTCGGTGGCCTGCTGCCATCTCTGCAACAGCTTTTCTTTGTCCACCCAATGCGGGCAATACTCATCTTCACCAGAATACAAGACCAATAACTTTGATTTGACAATGCCCTGGGTGCCCACCTTCCCAAAGGTCTCTTGCAAACGCTTATCACTTAAGTCGGAGCTGAAGAGATCGTCCTCAGATGGGTTCTCGGGGCTCTGAGGGCTGACCAGACTCAAGAATCTCCGGGCACTGAGAGGCGTGTCAGGAGGATAAGAAAGCTTTGCAGTCAAGTTCAATGGGAGGATTGTGTCGTTCTTCTCTGCTGTGTAAGGTTGCTCTTTGGAAAAGCCCACAAGCTGATCGTAGACCTTTCGAAGCTCGTCGGGCTGCGGAGAGGAATCGATGATAGCCTGCAGACCCTCTCTATCAGAGGCAGGCGCTTGCATAATAGCACCATCAAGCTCAGGGCGGACCATGTGCTGAAGGCCAAAATCAAACTCCTTGTGCGGCACGGGGTTCGGCGAATAAAGGTAGTGGAGCACGTCCTGGCTTCCAGTCGAATGTCCCATGATCGCAATCTTTCCGGCTTTTGTCAGTGCGCCGGGTTGGCGTGACGCCTTGAGATCGCGAATGAAGCGCACACATTGCCCGATTTCTTCTACATCGCGATCAAGGCTTCCGACTCCCCATCCGGCATAGGAGGACGACAGTAGGACAGAGAAGACCGACCATTCGGTATTCTCTAGAGCTTTGGCTAGCTTGGCGACATAGGGAACAGTGCAGAATCCATCTGTCAACCCGCCCACGAAGATAAGGCTATTTGTCTTGTTGATGCCCTCTGTTGGTGGGGTGAACTCAAAGGCCACGAGTTTGGGAGCCTGCGGGCGTTAGCTTGGCATGTAGAATGAATAGCGTAGGATATACATATTCATGGAGGACACCGCTATGCGACGCCCCGCGACTAGCCTGTGAGGACATGATAGAAACGTGGTGGTTGTTGAAAAGGTGAGACTCGACGAAGGTGGGAGATCAGCAGTTGACGTTATCTTGCAGGCGGGGTCGGCCATGTTTGCCTTACGAAGTACATTGGTCGTCTCTGATCTCATGGACTTGAACATTTTGTTTATATTTCCAAGTAGATTATGCCAATGAAATTTGCTCTATAACATACGGAGTCCTCCGCGCAGCGGCTCATACTACACGTTTTAGGCCTAGCCACGCCCACACCCACCCACACTGTCGCCAAGGACGACCCGCGTGAACCCTATACGATGTACCTCGTATGCCTGACATCCAAAACCCCTCTGCTCGTAAAGATGTGAGATTTCACTCATTTTGTACCTTGAAGCCGATCACAAAGATACGATTTTCTATGAGAAGCGCAAAGCCAACTACAAAATGACGATATATCGGAACGTCAAGCTCGGGGGTCGATCAAACAATGTGGCTCTCGGACGGGAGGACCCTAGGCTATGCCGAATATGGCTGTGAAACAGGCCATCCGCTAATGTTCATGCATGGCTATCCCCAATGCCGCCTTGAGGCTTCAGCGGTAGACCATATATTTCGCCAGCGCGGAATTCGTATGATTACCGTTTCCACAGACACAAGGGCCATAAATTTACAAGGCTGGTGTGTAGCATATGAGGTCATCAAGTCTCTGTATTAGGAGGGTGGCATGTGTATAGTTCTACACAACACCTTGGGTGATCTAGATATATAATTGTAGTGCACGTTGTTGGGAAATCATGATACTACTATGATGGGACAGTCATGAAGTGACTGTTTGGTGAGTTCCCATCTTAGGCAACCTCATCACCAACGGCTAAAATATCAGAATAGAGAACTAAAGCCATTCAGAACTGCAATAATAATTCGTTTGTTAGTAAATGAGAAATGTAACTAGTCCACAGTTTGGTCAAGATGACTGTTTGATCTGCTGGTGCCTGAAGCCTAAGGCAAGAAAGCTAACCATGTTAGGACTAGTGTCACCGCCCTTGACCTTCGTGTATTGCTGAAGCTTCTCTATTTCTCAAATCAAGTAGCGGACGTCTCAATACACAAGATCGCAGCTGCATTGCTCAGTAAAACGTCTATTACTGAGCTTTGGATAATACGAGACACTTTACGCATGCACACCACTGGTGTAATTAGCTGTTGTTAACGACGCGAACTATCTAAGCAACATGCCTTCCGGCCGCAGATCTGGCCGCGTCAAAGGTCCCAGGGCGGTTTACATTGACGATCCATTTAAGGCAGCTGGGATCAGTGATGATGAGGACTCCATAAAGCAGGAGAGTTCTCGCAAGGGGAAAAAGAAGCGAGCCCCGACAGAGGATTCAGCCTCAGATAATGAATTTGTTGCTGGCTCAGGCGAAGAAGCAGATGAGGGAATTGAGGAAGAAGATGAGCTAGAAGATGAGCCCGAAGAGGAGGTAGAAGAAGAATTTGGACTAGAAGCGGATGCCTCTGACCCCGAAGAAATGGAGATCGACGGCATCGAGAATACTCCTAGGAAAGAGCGCTCGATACCGTTCCAACACGACGCGAGCGTCAAAAAGCGAAGGGCCGATGGAACAGTTGTGCCATCCGCCGAAGAGACACACACTCGTGGCATCATCGAACCCAGAGATCACTTGTCCAAAGGCACTTATTACACTCTCACTTTCGGTTCTGACGATCGAGACCTGATGCCAGCCGTCCACTTCCGAATGCGATGGAACAAGGGCATAGATGCGGTCTTTCCGTCTCGCTACACCTTGGAGGAGACGGAGAAGAAGCCTGAATACCTGTATGGGCCCACTTTTGGGGTTCACCCAGATGATGCTGTGAAAGAAAGCACCCGTGGATGGGATTGGTACTACGACCAGGAAACTGGGGAGAGATTCCGGAAAAGACAGCGCATTGAGACGATTGAAGAGTCAATGGCGTTCCAAAATTACCTCCCTCGGCCAGATACGCGAAAACATAGCATTTTACTGGGGCCGCATGATAATCAACAACTATTCGAACTGGGATATCATGAGTCTTTTGACTACGGAAAGGCCTGGGAAAAACCAGGCTCCAAAGCAGGTGGATCAGGAACTAGGACCAAAAGAATTCGGGAAGGTTGGATGTTAAACATCGGTCAAAAGGCACATTGCATGACTTGGGCTCCAAACCAGAATGGTCTCACTCAGTATCTTGCTGTGGCGGCGCCGATCACAGAAGATCAGAAAAACCAGTACAAATCTGAAGAAAGTGAGCCTATCTCATCGTTTCAACCCTCGGAGCCTTTCCCTAGCGCCCTGCAGATTTGGGAGTTCAAAGCCAAACCGAGTGAGACTCCTACAATGACCCTCGATATGGAATCCAACCCCCGGCTTCGACAGGTCTGGTGTGCTGACTGGGGGGACTTGAGACGCATGGTATGGTGCAATTTGCCCCGGACCGAACGAGTGGAGGACGAAGAAGAAGGACAAGCATCCATTGGTCTACTCGCAACAGTTTGGGGAGATGGATATGTCAGAGTTTTGGATATAAAAACAAGTAGGGGGTCACAAGAAACTGAATTCCGTGAGTACCCCTTTCGAGAGATTCTCACGAGTCCCGCTAATGTGCAAGATATAGTCAAAATCAAATCGCCTGCGTTCGAGGCAAAACCGCCATCAACAGTTTGCACATGTGTCACTTGGCTATCCCCTAGTGATCTTGCAGTGGGCTGCGGTAATGGCTTTGTGGCTATCTGGAACATCGAACCTTCCTCTGCGTCTGAACCTACACCTTATTTTTATCGGCCACTCCACGCCACCTACATACTCAATATCACATCGGCATACCCGGTCCATCCCCAACTAATAATCACCATTTCTATGGATGGTGAAACACGGATGTGGTCGGTCCTCGATCCCACCAGTGAAATGACCTCGACGGGCCGCATGCGAGGGGCCTCTCCCTACGTCAGTTATTCTCCCATCTGCCAGTCCGTTCTTGCCGGGGATGAAAATGAATTCGCTCGCGTGATTCCAATTCGACGATTTTTTACCACCACCACCATTGCGCGGCTCAGCAGCACCATCTCGGCCATGGCGCAATGCAGCAATCATCACCCCTGTGCCCTATTTGGCAGTACCGCAGGTGAGGTCGTAGGAACAAATCCCTTCCGACGAGTGGTTTACAACAAGGAGCAAATCTGGCAGCAGATATGGTTTACACATGAATGGATTCCAACCTCGAAGACGGACACTGTGGGCACTAGTCGGTTTCATGACGGATACCGGGCAGAGAACCAGAAGCTGGCAACGCACAAGCTGTTCGAGACCAACCCCGTCAATGGAATGGGGACCTCGACGATCTACGAAGAAAACACTCACGTCACAGCCCTCGGGTGGAACCCCAACCGCCCTTGTGCAGCGTGGGCCAGCGCTGTGCTGGGGTGTGGATTGGTAAGAGTGGAAGATCTTGCCATCTAGTGCCGGCGGCAATCAGGACGGCTGCGTTAATGAAACAGGAGAGCTGCCTAGGCTTTCCTGTCGATCAAGCCCGTGAGGACATCATAGTTGATCTATGAAAAGAAACTAGGCGACAGTGAAACGAGATATGTATGTCAGTTGTGTCACAGTGGGTCCCCCAGCCTCACGAATTGCTTACTTAATGTCGCTGTGGAAACCCCACCACAACATCGTGGTTGGCAGATGCGCCATGTGGGTTCACTTAGATCTACCTCCACCCAATCAAAATCAATATAAGTCAATTAAAATAAATAAAAGCCATAAAAGCCATGGCTGGATTGCTGCCGACCCAGCCACCGTAGATCCCAGCCGCCTATTTTTGGCCCAATAGAAGTATGTTGTACACTTCACCGTGATAGTAGATCTTTTTCAATACCACTTTTAAACTCGGACTTGAGTCCTTCTCTTTCATTCTCAATTCTCTATCTTCCATCCAAACCTCTCTCCCAACATCACCCATATCTCCATTCTCTTGTTTACATTTCGGTCTTCAGTTTCGAGCGTCTTTCTCTTTTCAACTATTATTGCAAGCTTCAATTGCTCCCCATCATCATGCATTTCTCTTCTGCTGCACTCCTTGCTCTTTGCTCTATCGGCGTGACCTATGCGGCGCCTTTCCCCAATCCCGAGAACGAAGATCTCGCTCGCCGCGCAACCTACTCCGTGGTCAATGCCGATGAAGACTCTTCTAGCGCAGTTGCACGCGAAGTCGACACTGTCTTCGAAACCTCCACAGTCACTGCTCCTGGCGCCGACCCAGTGCCCATCACTGTGACTGTGACTGCCACCCCTTCAAGCGTGGTTCAGTCCTCGACTCCTGTGGCTAGCTCTACTCCGTGCTGGGAGACCCCTAATGTTCTTCCAGCTGCTGGCTCTAACTCGTTCTTCCGCCGTGGCCTGAGAGCCGCTGGTCAGCCTGCTCTCTTTGCTCGCGAGTACTCTAGCTCCTCTGCTGCTGAGTCTCTTTATGCTCGTGGCTGGTATTCTGTTGCTTCTGGCACTCCTTCTGTTGCCACCCCTACCGCTTCACCTAGTTCCCTCGTGGCTCGCGGCTTCGGTGATTTGTTCTCTTCTGCTTCCGTCGCACCTTCTTCCAGCCCGAGTGCTTCCGTCACTGCCACTCCTCTCGTCGCTCGTGGTTGGTACTCTTCTGCTGCCACCCCCTCTTCCTCGGCAACTCCCCTTGTCGCTCGTGGCTGGTACTCTTCTGCTGCCACTCCCTCTGCCTCGGCAACTCCCCTTGTGGCTCGCGTGGCTCGCAGCTTTGGTGACGGGTCCTCTTCCGCTTCCCCTTCTTACTCTAGCGTGGATGTCCCTCTGTCCCCTACTCCCCTTGTTGCCCGCGATGTGTACGCTTCTCCCTCCGGCACTCCCTCCAGCTCGAGCGTCCCTACTTCAGCTGCTCCTCTGGCTGTCCGCGGATCCTATGGCTGGTACTCCCCCGTCCCCAGCGCTTCCTCTGTTGCCACGCCTTCTGCTTCTCCTGCTATTATGGCCCGTGGTGTCCGCAACTGGGGCTCTTCCAGTGTCTCTGCGCCTGTCTCCAGCACCTTCGCTGCATCGGCTACTCCTGTGGTCTACTAAGACATACGACATGAGACAAGTGATTTAGCTTCTTCCGAAGAAGCACGAGCAAGGCTTTCCATGAACTGATGAAATCCTTAATTTATGGCACGATATGATTGCAACAACGAAAAAGAAAAAGATTGCGAATGACTTGATTTATCCCCATGATGGCTTTGGGGATGCATATTTGACTGGCGTTTTTACCGGAAGCGATTTTGAAATGACTACAATTCTTCATGTCTTTTCTACTCTTTTGTGGATATGGGATTGGTTGTTTTTGCGTTGGCTTGGCCTAATAGACTGGATTTGAATATTTGATGGGTCCCCGAATTACATAGAATGGTTGCACGATGCACCGAGATTAACAGAATGAAATGAATATTTTTATGACAACGTGTCCGATATCATATTGAATTCTCTGATGAAGAATTGTACATAAATATTCTATACAACTTTCTTGGAAGATTAACTAACTAGGTTACAGGGCTTATGTAACGCGGTTCATGGCGGCCGCGCGGTGGTTGCCCCGAGAGACGCGGCCGTAAACAGCACATCCCTCCGCTCACCTTCAACCTTGGAACTTCAGACACCTTGACCTCCAAGGGTCTTTTGTGTTGTTACATTTTCTTTTAGTCTTCAGTTTTATCGTTCTTATTTTTATTCTTTGTACCTCTGATTTCAACACACTTCGATTGCGTGCGCAAAGGCTGGCCGAGGCTCAACATCGATAACAATGCCGGGGACAGTGGCAGACGGACCTACGGTCTCCATGTCTTGTATGTGGTACTAGACTAATGTATCCTTGTACGCGCTAATAATTATTTTAGTTGCCAACAATTTTTGGGGCAAAGATGATGCAGGACTTCAACCAATGTTGGACCGCGTGCATGGTTCAAAGATCACAAACGACGAATTGAAGGTCTTCTACAGCAGTACGTGACATGCATGCGGCCACAGTGACATCGAATTCTAACACCTGTATAGTTCGAGCATCTATCGAAGATGAATACGCGCGGAAACTCCAAGCGCTGTGTCGCAAGACGTTGGGATCATGCGAGACAGGGTCACTCCGAGCCTCACTCGACGTGGTTCGCGGCGAGACTGAAGCAATTGCCAAGGCACACGCCGCCATTGCGGGACAAATGAAGACTGAATTGGAGGAGCCACTTTCTGCTTTTGCTAGCGGTATCAAGGAGCGACGAAAGATTATTCAACAGACCATTGAGCGTTTACACAAGACGAAAATGCAACAGACACAGCTTGTCAACAAAGTGAGTAATTTTGTGGAGTGATGAGAGTTAAAAATGCTAATTCTACAGACGCGTGATCGTTACGAGCAGGACTGTCTCCGCATCAAGGGATACCTCGCGCAGGGCCACATGGTCATGGGCCAGGAGGAACGTAAGAACAAGGCCAAGCTGGAGAAGACCCAGATTCAGATGGCATCAAATAGCCAGGAATACGAAGCGGCCGTCAAACAACTCGAGGAGACAACTGGACGCTGGAATAAGGAATGGAAGTCAGCATGCGACAAATTTCAAGATTTGGAAGAGGAGCGTCTGGATTTCACAAAGAGCAGTCTGTGGACCTACGCGAACATTGCTTCAACTGTTTGTGTCAGCGACGATGCTGTATGTTTGTTCTGTCCGGGCTTAATTTGCGATACTAATTCGACGTATAGTCATGCGAGAAGGTCCGTCTGTCTTTGGAGAACTGCGAAGTCGAGAAGGATATTATTTTCTTTATCAAGAACCAAGGAACTGGCCAAGAGATACCAGATCCACCCCGTTTTATCAACTTCTGCAAAGATGATGACTCGGCCTCTGATATAGATGAAGCCGACGGCTACTCCGTAGCCCAGTTCCAACGCACCATGAACCCTGCATTCCGCACATCTTCTCCTCAACCCTCAACATTCGATTCACACCATGACCCACATTCAGACCTTGCGGCTCAAATGGGACATCCTGCTCCTCCGGCCGTTAGCAATGCGCCGCCACCTCAGCAGCAACCGCCACCCTTACAGCAGCAACCACCTCTTCAGCAGCAACCACCTCTTCAGCAGCAACCACCTCTTCAGCAGCAACCACCTCTTCAGCAGCAATCACCTCTTCAGCAGCAGCAGTTCATGCAACAACATCCTCTGATGCAACAGCAGCCTCTTATGCAACAGCAGCCTCCCATGAAACCGCAGCCTCTCCTGCGACAGCAACCGCCGCCACAGCCACAGCCCCAGCAACCCGCGCCTCTGGACTTCCGACGTGGCGGTGCACCGCCTCCGAACTATGATCCCGAGCAACATGGAGAGATTGGAGCTGTTCCCCACAATGCATACCCCACAGATGGTATGACCATGTTCTGTCGTGCTGGGCCACCTTCAGAGCGAAGCTCAGCAACGAGCGCGTATCGCCCGTCTAGCCGTGACTCTCAGAGCGAAGTTTCAAACTCAACCTCTATCTCCAGTGTCGAGGAAACTCCTACCAAGAAGTCTGTAGTAAAGCCAACAAACAGTGCGCCAATGCCAATTTCTGGGGATGATAAATCACCCAAGAAGAAGAGCGCTTTCTTTAGCAACAGCCCCTTCCGTCGCAAGAGTCGCCATGATAAAGAAAGGCCTGCCATTGGTTCACAGCATGTGGTCTCTCCACAGGCGGTTGTTTCGCCCCAGCCTACGTCTCGTGGTGGTTGGGACTCGCCAACAAAGCAAATCAGTCCGACGAAGCAAATGAGCCCCCCAAAGCAAGTGAGCCCACCTAAACAAGTCATCAGCCCGTCTAAGCAAGTGAGCCCGCCCAAGCCAGTCAGTCCGCCTAAGCAAATGAGCCCGCCCAAGCAAGTCAGCCCACCAAAGCAGGCTAGCCCAACCAAACAAGTCAGCCCAGTCAGGCCTTCAGCAGGCCCACCGGGTCGTGCCTCAGGCAGCCCGGAGCCTGTTGATCCTCGAGCCAACTTCCAGCTCAATGTTGGGAATAATGTCTTTGATGTCGCATCCCCAGAAAAGAGCTCAACCCAGAAAGGATCACAGCCAAACCAAGCACCTGAAGATGACTCGGACCCTATCGCGCGGGCCCTAGCGGACCTCAAGACAAGTGGGAAGCACTCCGCCAGTCGGGTGTCAGCAGATAGATATCATGGTATCCCCACACCTACCCCATCGGCACAGTCTTCTACATATGGTGGCGGCAATGCTAGCGTTGCTGCTCCACCACCAGCATACAATGATCCCACAGTCAAGCGACTTGGCGCACCTCAACCGGCCTTCACGGCTAAGCAAATGCACAAGACAACTCAAAAGTATACTGGTCAAACCCAGAGCATGCTCCGAGGACAAAACAGCAGCATGGGGTCAAGGCATAGCGCTCAAACCCAAGAGGCCCCCCGAGCTAAATCGCCAGCACCAGCACCGAGACGGAGCGTCAGCCCTCAGGTTGCTCCCCCCCGTGTAGATACTCGCATGAGCCAGAACAGTGGCAGGGGCCCGAGCCCTAGTCCGAGTAGTTACCAGTCTAACAGCATGCGGAGTCAATACAGCCAATCGCCCACTCCCCGTCGTACTCAAGATCCACCCTACTCTCCAAACGATTTTGCTCGCAGGGCCTCGCCCGCTATGAGTCACCGTGCTGTATCCCCGCAGCCACAGTTCAGGCAGCAAACCCGTCCTTCTAGTGCTGGTGGCATGGAGCTGCAGTTGTCTGGAAGCCACGATATGTATGGTTCCAGCAGTCCCGGTGGATATGGCGGCTCGACTCGGGGAAGCAGCCGCCCCTCATCGACTTATGGTGACGGTCCGCCTATTGGCCGATCCCGGAGCCGTACTATGGCTGTTGCAGAGCCTGGACGCAAATTCAGCCGTGATGGCCGTCCGATCTTGCACTTTGGTAAGCACTTATCTCTCCTTTCGACAATGCGTTGTTAGTATCTAACTGGTTTTAATCTCACAGCTCGTTCCATGTACACATACAATGCCGCCATTCCTGAAGAGCTCAGCTTTGGCAAGGGCGATGTCCTTTCCGTTATCCGCCTGCAGGATGACGGGTGGTGGGAAGCCGAAGTCACCAATGCCCGTGGCCACCCTGGTCTCGTGCCAAGCAACTATCTGCAAATCATCTAATACCCCATTGATCTCACGACCAGCCACGACACTCGGAACGTTCGTCCTGACGGTGATGCCCTTCCTCATGTTCTCACGTAGATACTATGCCTTTCGTCGACTTCCTTTGCACATTGACGATTCTTTTCTGACTCTACTTCTATTTTTCTTTCATTCTCAACATGGTGCTACTGGTGGTACAGTCCCGTCTTGACATCACTGAACAGCCTGTTTAATCTTATCATTCTGTTCTTGCGGATTGTTTTGGAAACTTTAGCGTGTGTGTTCTGGGGATCTTTTTACCATGTGCTTCGTGTGAATTTGTTGAATTTCTTTTTTCTGTCTTCCCCTTCTCTCCACAGAGATCTGTTCGAACGAAATTGTACGATGAGCAATCTCGGGCCATGAAGTGAAGACCTCTGCATTTCATGGTCTTTTTATTTTCTTATTCCCCCTTCTTTGCTCCGTTAACGATCATTTACTTTGCTCTATGTTTGGACGCTCGTTCAATTGTTACGGAGGATACGATAGCTTTGTTCTAATTGATTCTCTCTTTTCCATGATATATATTATCTGTAATATTGGGACCTGTGATTTACTACATCCGGTTAGTTTTGCCGTTCCCGGCCTAGCGCCCCAATACACTGTCACGTAAGCTCTCCCTCCATCGCTCCGACATAAAAGACAAGGTCTGCCCTCTCGACCTCTTTTTCCCTCCCTCTCCCTCCCTTTAGCTCCTCTATCTTGCACTTATCGCCGCCCCCTTTCTTCCATTCCGGCCCCCCCCGACTACTGCGCTTTGGCTTTCAGCCCGACGCACTGCCCCTTTCGTTTTACCGGAGATGCCGCTCTATCCGACGCTCAGTTTGTTCCCCCCACTGAAATGGATTAGTCGCCGGGGAGCAGAACTACTAGGAGGATGATCCAGCCCGGTTTTGTGATTTACGTCGAGCTTCCTACTTCTTTTCAAAGAGTATGAGTGTCCTTTATGCTAGGAAGCTATCTATAGTGCGCCTTGCTCGTCTCTGCGCCCGCTACACTCCTTCGTATCTGCAATGTGCTGATATACCTTCGATGCCGCGTGCCGCGCTCCGTCCGCCCCCTTCTGAGGTTATATTACACAGCCCCGGAGTCACAGTATGGCTCGCGGTTGCCTTGTCACGAGAACGTTGTGTCTATCTGTCGTTATCGTCGGTCTCTCCGGTTCTTCTACACCCAGTAGATGAATCCTCGAAAGCCTAGCCTAGGGATTTAGGCCAATAGCGAAAATACCGCACACGCCCCTAACCTCGGCTGATGCTACATCATGCGGCCAACTCTAGACTGAGACGGCGGAAACGAATCTATGATCATAGCGATATCTACGGAACTAAGAACGTGCTGATAATAGTGATGATAAATAAGGGCATGTATCGAAAGGATCATCTGCGAGGGTAGCGGATAATCTTTACAGTGAACCATTACTCGTCATTATGGGGTGTGAAACTGGCAAGGCCTCGCGTCCGTCGAAGGGTGTTGGGACTTTTGCGTAGTCACTGTATTGTATCTCTTTCCTCGGTACGGAGATTCTGGATATAGGTGAGCATGATGGCGAGAATGAGGATTGCAGATACGGCTTCTCCGGTCTAGTCCGATCGCTCGGGATGGAGCGGAGGTAGTAGTACTCGTCAAATACTCTGTATCCGTACTTGTACAACAGTCTACCTTAGTGAAATTCACCATTCTCCACCCAATAATTTTAGCGTATAAATTAGCGTAGTATTTAATATGGTATTTTACATTTTCATACTTTTTTTAAAAAAAAAAAAAAAACAGAGCTCTCAACCTTCATCTCATCTCTCAATTTTTCACTATCTAGTATCTGGTAGGCCCCCCTTCAGCTTCAATAACTGCCTAGCACCGCATAGGCATACTCTCAATAAGAATATTTAGGTAATCCTCCGGTACAGCATCCCAAGCTTCACGAATAACATTGCGAAGCTTCATATACCCCATATATTGATCCCTATCTTCTCCTCGATCCAATCCTTTATCCAATTCCAAACCGACTCAATCGGATTCAGATCAGGTGAAAATGTAGGCCACTCTATAATACACACACCAAGCTCTTCAAAGTACTCAAGGGTAGTTATAGCCATCCCACCTTGTTTGAGTTTGGGTTCTTTTCACTCATTTGTAGTCTGCTCTGTATATAGCCTTGACATAGGCAAAATGCTCGGGCTTTGGACTGCTATAGGGGCTCTACTAATTCCAGCAGCACTGGGACAGCAGCCTGTTGGACTTCAGGTCTTTACGAACTATACGGGTCTTACCGACGTTTGTAAAGATGCTCTAGCCACCAATGTGACTTGTCCTCCATTTCTTCTCGTAGTGTCTCCAGAGTAAGTTAAGAGATCAAAATGCGTATGCGAATATATGCTAAAATAAACAAGCAATGCTATTCTGGACGAGGACCAAATGACTGAACTATGTGTCAATGACTGTTACTCGTCATTGAAAAGTGCCAGAGCTACTATTCAATCAGTATGCACCGAAGATACCGATGTGATTGTATACGAGGATGTAGCTTATCCAGCTACCTTTATCGCTGACAATTATCTGTTCACTTATGATGTTTCCTGCCGCAAGGACGAGTGAGTGACGCTATTCGTTAATATTTGATAAGCTCTGACCCTAATGGTTTCCTCAATAGGTCGGGCAACTACTGCGATCCTTAATTTCTATCTTGGGCAAACCTTTCCACAGTGCCAAGCATGAATGCTTCATGTTCAGAGTGTTGGCTGGGAGTGCTGGAGACTCGGCTCAACAGCCCCTTGGGCTATGACGAGGGAATGGAAGAGACATTTAGCTCTTTGACATCAAGCTGCAGTGTTTCGGGCTATTCTGTCACCTCTCCAACCGCCTATGCGCTTAATACAACGGCAATTGCCACTTCGGCCACTTCCACAAGCACCACGACGTCAACTTGCGTGGGCACGTATTAGGTGCAGCAGCCAGACGATTGTAACTCCGTTGCAAAGTCATCGAGCGTCTCTACCTACTCATTATTGCAGACCAACGATCTGGATCTATACTGCCAAGGGTTTGCTAATATGGTGAACTAGACTCTCTGTGTTCCCCCGCAGTGCAACACTTATACCTGGAAGGGTACTGATACTTGCGACAGTGTCGTCGGCCCTCTCGGCAATGTGACTATTCTACAGTTCCTTGCATGGAATCCTAATATCAACTCTCTATGTCTGAATAGTGATTTCTTCATTGGATATGAGGTGTGCGTGAGGTAAGCAATTTGGCAGTTCTTCTCCGATGTATGTAGGACCTTTGCCGGGTATACTAATGTTCTACCATTAGCCCTCCTGGTGGCTATCTAAACCACACTAGTGATCCTGATTCAGGCTCCACTTCGAATGCGACTGCTGCAGATGCTACGAGTACCGCGGCAGTTCCAACGAATGCCCTAGATGGCAGTAACCACAACTGCAGTCTCTGGTACACGGTGAGTGATCGGGAACTCTTCACTTCCGTAAACGTTTCCGTCTAATGATTGACTGATCGATTTATAGGTCTAAGAAAGAGATACCTGCGCCAAGGTATCAATAGCGCAGTCTATTTCACTATCGGATTTCTACTTTTTGAATCCAGAGATTGACGCCAACTGTATAAACCTCGAGCTGGGCGAGGCTTACTGTGTCAAACCTGTTGGTTCACTGACCAGCTACGCCAAGTACACCGTCACTGGGGTCTTGCCTATCACAGTCACCCCCGTCACCTTCTCTTCCGTGAATACCGATATCCCCACCACCACCAGCTATCCTGGATTTGTGTATACTGAGCCCGCACAGCTTCCCACAGCTCCATACACCCTTTTAGGTTGCTATGAATACGCAAATCCCTCTAACAACACCGTTCTCTGTCGGGACTTCGCGACCGACTATGAAATCTCTATGGACCAGGACCAATTGGTGGAGTGGAACCCAAGTCTCTCAAACAACGTGTCGACCTGTACCCTCACAATGACGTACAGCTACTGCGTGCTGGAATACTCGAACAGCACGGGTGAGTGGGAATAATCCCAACATATGGATCAATGCTGACTGTAGATTACCTAGCGACGGAGGATACCGTAAGCAATGAATGCAATATCTATTTCCGCGTTAGTCCCCAAATACGAGCCTTTTCATCATTAGGGAAAACCCACTTCCGCCAGTACCGTTCAACCACAGTAATTCCCATCAGCGTTCTAGGCTTGAGGTTTGGAGGGAGCCATCTAAGACTGCGGAAATGGTTCAGTCTGGCCCGAGTTTCCCCGCAAAGGATGGGATCGGTCTAGAACTAGTGCTCATCAACTTAAGCTAGAGGTACGGACATAGGCGCCATAAAATGAACTCGGATACGGAGGCTAAGGTTTGAATTCTTTGATAAATGACTTTAGAATAAGTATGTCGAGGGCGATCGAGGCAGCGGGGTCGGGATGAGGGAAGGAGGGTATTAAAAGAAGCCGGAAGAGAGGGCGGACGGGGCATCTTATAGGCGCTCGATCAGGCTGGGCGAGAAGGAGGGGGCCCTGGATTGAGATGCAGAGGGGAGCCATTTTCGGCGTCGTTTGGTCGCCAGTGGAAACAGGCGTCAACAGCAGGACAAGACGATGATGACCAACAGTGCTGGTTGGGTGCAGAATAGGGGACAGTACAATGGAGCGGGAGGTCAAGCAGCGGCTCGCCGTCCAAAGTTACGGGTGGAAAGGCGGCCGTTTCTGGCGCTAGAGGTTGTCATTTTCGGCCGCGATTTCATAGGTCCCTATATTCTAGTTGTAAGCAGTACACATATCACGATAGCAGTAGCTTAAATTGTGAAGACAGTCTCGGTGTATACTTGACGATTAGCTCTTGTAGTTAAACCCCTTGCTTATTGTACTTAAAGAAAAAAGAATTTCTTCCCTATAAAAGTCAGAACGAACTGATTCACATTGCCAATATCATATGTTGAATTATACTTCGAGAAAAGACCAAGTCTCATTCATCAGCCATATAAATACATGCACTTTGTTCAGATAATTTGCGTCATTACTTAGAATCAATCGATACATCGCTCGAAAAACCAATAAACTTGGGCCAGGTATTTGTGAATACCAGGTTCTTGATAGACTTCTCGGCCTCGTCAAATGCATCGGCTGTGAAATCCGTAGGAACGACAACGGAATTCGGAACACGGGACTCAATATGCATGATACCCTGCTCCTCGTGAGGATACGCATCCAAACACAGAGCCTGAGTGTCTTCCTCCACAGTTATCACGGTTGACAACTTCTTTCTGTGCATTGCCATCGTGATGTAAGATTCGGGAAGATTCCTGTAGGTGCAAGCTTCGCCAAACATTTCCACTAAATCTGAATAAATCCGAGATTCAATGTTGATAGGAAATTCTGCCAAGTTCATATCGACGCATAATGCGTAGATCTCAAGTGCGATTTTGAAGAAATAAAGTCGGTGATACTGAGAATCACCGTTCCAATCGTATTCCGGGCTTGATTCACCGATCTTTGCCCATGCGGCTTTCCAGTCGCGCACGTAATTCAGGAAGAGGATATTCTCACCGCTGAATTCCTTGGCCGCGGCAAATCGGAGAAGGGCACTGGAGTTTTCTTCTAGGCACCTCTCTAGAGCTCCTCGGGAATAACCTTCAGGCACGCGGCTGACTTCACTCTGAGTTCGTGATGGTGCTGAGCCCGATCCTTCCCCGCTAGTTATTTTCTTTTCATTCCATGCTTGGAGTTCCCCCAGAAAGTGATCCCTCTGCGCCCGGGAGACGACAAGCTCATAACACGGAAAGAAGATAGTAACAGCTTCCATTGCCATAATGCCGGGAGCAAACCTGCGATGGTTATCATCTGAGTTTATCTGGATTTGATTATGGGCCTTCATTACCAAAGAGCTGGCACCCAGTATCTGTTGATAACTGCCCAGGTATCGGTTGTCGAATATAGCGCGGCGAACCACATGGGCGAACCTGGTAAACTACAGATCCGTCAGCATCGTTTATTAGGTGATCTCGTGGGGTGGCGATGCCACGGAAAATGTGCAACTCACGCGGCGATAAGACAACAAGTGATCTGAAGCCGCCAGTGATGGATGTCATGGATGTTGCGAATCCTCCACAGAACGTATGGCGCGCATACCCAAGACCAGAGCAATTGCCAGAGAATTGAAGGAATCCTTGAAGGTTTCGTATCAGAAAAAAGTCGACCATATTACCATTCTAAGCAGAAATCTTACCATTCAGGGCCTCGACGACATTCCGCGGCGCTCACATGTTCGGAGAAGGTGCCAAAGCCATGAAACTTTCGGGAGGCGAGGAAGATAGAAAGCGATACGAGTAGCTATAGATGCGAGAAGAGATGAGTGAGGAACACCAGGGAGCGGGCGCATAGGATCTACTCACTTGAACCGAAATCCCAACAGCAATGCCCAATTCTGTTCGCTGTACGAGATTTAGTTGTCTCCATCGAGCTAGGTACCGACTAGAGGATTCCGTAGGATCGATAAAGTGGGGTCTGTACGGTTGTTGCGCGGTCAAAAGCAGCTTCTCCTGAACGCCAAAGACGTTCAGAAGCTGCATACTGTTTGCTTGGAAAAGAGCGATCCCTAGGGGGAAATAAATGTTCATGATCCAGTATTCTGCGGCACAAGGGTATTTGCCACCCATCGAATATGAAACCATGCACAAAATCCAGAAGACATGGAGACATGACACCGCGCTCAACACGAGACGCAAGTTGCGAATGCGAACGCATTGCTCATTGCGATTGACAATAAGGAAGACGGAGCCGGCAAGGAGAGCAGCGGTCCAAGTAATGGCCACCGCTACATAGAATTTGGCCAAAGAGTCGAAGATGGCCGCGCCACCGTGGTTCCCCCCGGGGCGGGTGAAAGACATGTTTAATTGTCTTGGAGACCCGAAATAACCATCGGAAAGCACTGATCGCCGTGTTTAGCAGCTTCGAGAAACGGGTCAAATGGGCTGGGTCAAATGGGGCCGGGTCAATAAAGGAGTGACAGGGATTGATGATGGGATTTTAGGTCCAACGATGGGTACAGGAAAAGATGGCTTGGATACTCCTACGGGGATCCGGCGAACTGCCCAACGGCCTTGCCCCCCCCAAGGTCCTGACCCCTGAGATAACCTGAAACTGGATGCGTCACTTCCATGCACCTAGGTAGCTAGTATAGAAATAGCGTGAGTTTGTGTGCCAATCCCGTGTCAATCCCGGCGGGCCGACGTCGGGAACCCACAGCCCTAACCAATTGGAAGGACCTTGCTGCGCCTGCGGCAATTCTCGGCCTGGCCGACAATTTTGCTCATAAAACATACGGAGTACATAATATCCCTACCCATCGATGCATATAGGTATATATAGGCACTCCGTACCCGAGTACGCGTAACTCGTCCATAGGAAGTTGTGGGTAACAACTGATGCGTTGCAGACTCCCCAATCTTCCCAATGCCAGGGCTTGCCCCTCGAGGCCTCTCCAAAGACCCATTACAGCCTAGGTACCTGCAACTAGGAACTAGGGGGCGTTGAATTTGCGCCAGCGGAAAGGGACGGCACATGGGTCGCTTTGCCCGTCTTAGCACTGAAAACTCATACCATTCATCGACCACGAGCACTTGGCTGGGCCCAGTTAATTTAGACTGGCTCCATCCTTTCAAAGTTTAAGAGCGCACATGGATTCAACAAAGCATCGTTTTGTGTACGTGAAGTGAGTCCCCCGATTCCCCAGTCTTCAATCTTCAAGTCAAAGCTCCAATGGTACTCTGGTTATTACCATAGCTCATGGAATTATAAAATATAGCTAACTTGATAGTGTGGGGTATAATGACACCTCATCACAAGTGATGTTGCTGTGCAAAACAGCAAGGTACTAAAGACGTTATTATCGCAGAAGCGCCCCTCGTACTTTTGGTGCTGCGGTGCTAGATGGAAGTGGTTAGGAGACCCACGAAATTCCACTCCAAACAACGTGGTTATCTTGTAATGTTACATTTATTTACCGTTATGGGGCAGAGACACTCTGTGATGGGTTGATGGCAATCAACCATGTCGGTCGTCCGCGAGCCTCCGGCACACACCACACGATATTACATAGAATAAGAATTGATCGAGCTCGTTATACAATCCCATCCTTTTAATCTTTTCATCCGCTGGCCCAAACACATTAACATCGTTTCCACATTGCTGGTGTCCTTAATTGTGACGCGATACTCTCACGGAATGGCATCCCCACCCCAAAGACCATCTCCCGTACATGCAAGCAAGCCGAGTTTTGCGACATCAGTCAATACATATCTGAGCATGGAGAGTACCTGGGACTGGAAGAGGCCTTCTGCCAATGTCGATGTCGAGGCTCAACGTAGCCCACGAATGAGCTTTTCCTCAATACGATATCTCATTCTCACAATCTATCGCCGCCTATTTTCGTTGATTTATTGTGCCAATGCGATCGCATTCATTATTATCATGATAAGGAGCCAACAGAAACTTCTTGCATTCATCAACGCAGCGGGCATCAACTTGTTGGTATGCGGTCTTGCTCGACACCCGCTAGTAGTGAATGCTATCTTCCGGAGCATATGCCGCATACCTCAGTCGGCCCCTCTCGCGCTGCGCAGGAGGGCTGCTGAAGCATATCAGTATGGTGGAGTCCATAGCGGATGCGGTGTATCAGCCTTTTTATGGTATACCGGCCTCGTGGGTCTGATATCAAAGGAATATTGGTTGAACGGAGACTCGGGGACGATTACCGTCCCGGTGGTTGTTATATCCTACGTTTTACTCGTCGATCTCGTTGCCATCATCGCAGTTGCATACCCTACGTTCCGGGCCAAAGTACATAACTATTTCGAACTCACACACCGATTCGGTGGCTGGTTAGCAGTAGCTTTGTTCCTAACCCTCCTGCTGGTCTTCTCAGATCAAGCCCGACGTTCGCAAGGCTTATCTCTCGGGCAATACCTGATTGAGCTGCCAGCGTTTTGGTTCGTCCTGATCATCGTTGTCTCCATCGTCCACCCGTGGCTCCTTCTCCGCCGGGTGCAAGTTGTGCCAGAGCATCTCTCATCGCATGCTGTCCGACTCCAGTTTGATCACACATCTACAGCATTTGGTAAAGTCTTAGCACTCTCCAACCATCCGCTCAAGGATTGGCACAGCTTCGCAACTTTCCCCAACCCCGATGGTACAAGCTTTTCCTGCATAGTATCTAAGGCAGGCGATTGGACAACCCGGTGTATCGATCAAAAACCAACCCAGCTTTGGAAGAGGGGAGTGCTCATGTACGGATTTATCCACGTAATGCGGGTTTTTCGCCGAGTGGTAGTGGTTGCCACGGGATCGGGAATGGGGCCATGTCTCTCGTTTTTGAGCGAGAAGCATCGCCCGCAGTTGCGAGTCCTCTGGCAGACGCGAAATCCGAATAAGACGTACGGCCCAGATGTCCTCAGCCTTGTACACCAGCTCGACCCAAACCCACTTCTCATTGACACCAACACTAGCGGTCGAGTGGACATGGTGCCAATTATCCAAGAGCTCGTTCGAGAAATTGACGCGGAGGCTGTGTGTGTGATCAGCAATCCGCGGCTCACGAAACAAGTGGTCTTTGAGCTCAAGGAGAGAGGAGTGCTTGCCTTTGGACCAATCTTCGACTCTTAAACATGAAAGCCAGAGAATATACATATATATATATGTGCATATGTACAGTGATGAGGATATCTGACCCATTCAATTTGCTGTGGATCACTACTAGGCCAATACCTAGTTAGGTGCCATTGGACTAGTTAGTTGTGATAGAGTTAAACTTAGCTTTTTATAGTGCGGGTACGTTCCAAGGGTACCATAGCCACTTTTAGAATCTGCCGGTGTAGAGGTTAAGTCTCTCCCCCACTTTATTGTTCTCCGCAATCTACATTCATTCCGGCGGTGCGCTGATCTTATTTCTGATTGTCCTGGTGTTATATGCTCTAGACAAGGGGATCGGCTGGTCAGGTTGTCAAGTTGTCAGGTGCCTTTTTATTACTAGTAAATAATTACTGGCAGTTACTAACTTACTATAGCTCTACCAGTTATCACTAGGCTTACTAGTAACGACCAACAAGTATCTTTTTTTATTAAAACTACGACAGAGCTCGTTAGGTGTACTCGACTCGTCGAGATTAGGCGCTCTTAGTTAGGCCTTGAGTCCCTTGATAAGTGCAGCGGTACCGGTGCAACGGTACTGGTGCAACGGCTACAACAAGGCCTTAGTTCGGTGCAGTAGTACGTGGGGCCGACTATACCAAGGGCGAGGTTCGGTGCAGCAGTACTTTGGCTGTAGTAGCTATACTATAAATAACACAAATATTGCCTAAATCGGCTTATCCTGTGACTTATATATAACTACATGAAAGTCTAGGTCAGATTAGTCACTACAATCATAGGAGTCCATGCTCTCCCCTGAACTCTGCCCACCAATCTCCAGTACAATCTGTCTACTCAAACCCAAGTCTCTTCTCACTTGAAATCATCAGCTCAAGTTTAATATCATCAGCCCGACATGCTCACCGGACACGTGGACAGCAGGCTCTGTCTGAGCAACATCGCTCATAATTCAAAAGAAGCGGACCAGCTGCCAGCTGTTCCGGTCCTTAGTATTATCCACTTCACCTTCCACGCTGGAGTCAACATCTCAGAGCCATCGCAGCTAGCATCTATACTATGGCAAAAATCTTTAAAGTTTGTCTCGACAATTTCCGGTTTTCAACAGCTGTATTGGGCCCCAGTCGACACCGCTTCGCAAGATCAACAAGTGATCATTCTAATCCAGTGGGATAGCGGTCATGGCTGGAAACTGTTCCAGTCGTCCTTGGGTTTTACCATGATGCTGGGCTATATACAAAATATCTCCAACCGGTATATCCAGCTTACTCTACCCGCCAATCTCTTCAACTTTGACAGTGTCCTCGAGATAGCCTCATTTCAGTTCTCTGATACACTGTCTACAGCTCAGATTGATCATAAATCAGATTTCAGATCCAAGTGGGAGACAACAATTTCTCTCTACCCCAGCAATGTTACCACGGAGTCCGAGTTAATACATTGTTGTGGAGAATGGCTTGAATTAGATTATCCCTCTGAAGATCAATTCTTTATCGGGTTGCTATTCTGGAAATCGAACACCGATGTGGGTAATCTACGTCAACTTCGAGAAGCAAATTTTCACAATATCGGGCACCACATAGCAGGCCTTGTGAAAGACACAACAGGTATGGTGTCGGCGTGCACAAACCACCTCAATAAAGTGTCTTTCGAATCTGCTACGCCACAACAATTTGATGCTTCTCCAACTCCAATCGCTACGCATTTTGAAACAAATCACCCTGTTTTTCGGACGCCCGTTAAGCCTAAATACAATTTGAATGAATTGACGTTCTCGGAAAACAAGGACCAACTCCATCTAGAATCTATGGGGCAAGCGAGACAAACCCCTCCTCAGCGCATTGCCGGCGGACCCGCTGGTAGTTGGTGTCCTATAGGAACACTTTCTCAACATCATTTGCCCCAACGGCAAGGCTACCCCGCGAATTCCGATATAGAGTGGATCTCTTTTCGCGCCCAGCTTGAAGACTCACGGGTAGTCGGTTTATTTAAGGATCTCCGGAGGAAACTGTGGAGAATGGGCGATTGTCCACACCTCTTCTGGGGCAAAGATCAAGAGAAGGGAGGGAGTAGTGACCGCATTTCATTATTTATGGGTACGTAACTCTTCCATAATTGGCTATGAGTTGAATGGCAATAACGCGCCGGTCATTTAAGAGCCCGAAGCGTCCAAACGCCAGGACCCAGAGACTCGAGCACAATTCCAACAGTTCATTAAAGAATTCTCAGACAGGTGTGGAGATGCTGTATATGAGTTATCTTATCAAAGGATTGTTCGTCCTATTCCAATCTTCATGGGTCTTTGTCGAGATATGGACATCACCGTTTTTCATGTCTCGGAGAACGAATTAGACCAGCGGTCATTTGAATATGCCTTTTCGCTTTTCAAGAGGTATTTTCATGTCTTTTGATCGTCGATCCTACATCTATAAAAATCCCAGCGACTAGCATGCTAATGCTTGATTGATCAGGACTACACATCAACAACAACGAACACAATCAATCCCAGTCCTTGGTCTACCATAAAAGCACTGAGCCAAGGATGGCTAAGCCAGGGAGGCCCATTGACAATCACAATCATTCTTCATCTGATAAAAGTAAGCAAACCGGCACGGCACAATTCGTCTCGGTATTTGGCTGCGAGAAAGAAGGGGTTCGAGAGGAGTGGTACAGCGAGTTTGCCCAACGTGCTCAAATCCAGTATGATCTGTTAGGTCATATCGTTGATTGGCTACGAACCTTATCCAAACAAATCACGATTCAGTGTCTACGATTGGAAAACGATGATCCTTGGATGATTGCAGACAAGCAGGCAAAAAGGGAACGCCTGCCTTCGCCTGTTCCTCCGTCTATATTTGACACACCCTGGGCTAATAATTCCAAAGACGGATTTTGGCAGGTGAAAAGTTTGTGATGGAAGCTATCGCAATATTTGTACGGTTGATCCGCATCCCTATCTTCTTACAACCTGCGGTCATGAGAAGCGGTACATAGTCATAGTGAACGTTTCCCGCGGAGATGGCCGAAGGATTCCGACATTGATGGATAAAGGCGAAGAAGAAATTAGTGACCGCAGTGCTGTACCAAAATGCTATATACCCTGGTGTACAGAGGCAAAGGCCTGACGGCGATCCCACAGCAGCAGTTCGTGATGATTGCAGCACTGTTGAAGCTTTTCATTTGCTCTCACCAACCATTCGTTTGAGTTTTGCAGGAAGTGACGTTCCTCTACCAAGCGTATTCTGCCGCCCGACTTGATTGTGTAGCACCCCCACAGACACAGACAGGGCCGTCGCAGATAGAGGTCCGGGAGGTCGACGGCAGAGGACGTTAGGGAAGGATGGCTTTGTAGGACCTGCGACATGTTGCTAGTCAGGGAACAGGCTGCACCGGCCAGAATTGTCTGAGATGTTTGGTTAGTGATATGTAAAGATCTGACCATCAGGCAGTTCTATGGTGAGCCAGCTTTTCATTCTATATAGAAGCCAAAACTCATTGTGGCGTCGTAGTAGATTGTTACGACGCTTACGGAGTTGCTCTCGCTTAATATAGCTTAGAGGAGGCGCTATTATCCACTAATTGCTATAATCGAACTAGTAGTTTACTATAGCCGGTTTATACACTTATTTATATTAGATATCTACCTAGGTATAATAGCCTAATTATCTAATCTATTATTTTAGCGATAGTTACTATTCGCTGTTACCAGCCAGTTCTTCAAGGAAAAAAGTGCATTTTAACGAGAATATCAAGTATAGAGAGTAAAAGAAAAGAAGGAAGAAGATCTATTAGGATAGGATCCTTTGTGGGTCCTATAATTTTTACCAGCGTACTTAATAGTCCCTAGCCTCCTCTATAGCAAAGCTATTGGGGTTATCTGGTTGAAGACTTCGCTATGGGTCTGATAGGCTTATGTCCAGACCAGGTTCTTCAAGAGGAGAGCTTGTCGCACTAGACAAAGTCTCCAATAGGGTGCTTACAAACACGGACCCACAACTTCGCCCAATGCTCTAGGATACACCCTAGGCATTCGAAGTTCCGGCGGCTAGATCGTCTTCCCCGCCAGCAGCTGTCATGGCAGTGTGGTTGAGCTCGGGGGTGGTGATCCATCCCCCTGAATAACAAGCGGTGCTAAGGAGAGTCACACGCACACCTTCCTCTGGCGGGCGGTCCGTCATAGACGGACGGCCGGCTGTACGTTTCGGTGGCATGGCGCCGGGTCAGGTCGATGGCGTAGGGAGTTCTCAATGCGGTGCAGTGTCTGGAGCAGTGTCTAGAGTTGTCGAGGGAGATGGGAGGTGTGAGGGAAGGAAGAGAGGAAGGGTGAGAGTTGACAGGTGAAAGGTGTCAGACTGGGATATGGCCTCCCTAGGCCTTAAATAGGAACCTTGGTTTTTGTTATGGTCTAGTGGTAAAATACGCCGTATTTTTTCCATAAAAGGAACAAGCAAAGCGAGGTGAGCGAGCAAAGTGAGAGAATCAGGTGGCCTGGGGTTGAGTTTGCTCTCACTTTTAATATGGCGGCCGCCTACTACAGTGAGTAGAGGTTGTTTGCTATTGTGGGTTCATCAGAGCCCGCCTCCGTTCCTCGAATTCCGCTATCTTTTCCTCGGCTCCTACTGCGTCCCTCTCCTTCACCCATTGGGCTTGCTCCCGAGGTTCGCCCTGCCACTGGATGAGGTATTCCGTTACTGGCGTCCTATATCGTCGGTGGCGGACGCGCACGTCCAGTATCGCTACCACGTCGTGACGATCGGTGTCATCAGGGAAGCGTTCGTCATACGTCGGTTCTGGATCATCGGCCGCTTCGCGGTCGAATGGATCAGGTGACGGTGCTGGTTCTAAATGTTGGACACTGATGACTGGATAAATCTTCCACGTAGGTGGGCGTTGCAACCGGTATGCCAAGCGATCAACTCGTTCGATGACTGTGAAGAGGCCGGTGTACTGTTGTCCCAACTTGCGGGAGATGGCATCGTTGATCGGGATGTTATAACCGCGCCCGATTCGCAGGAGGACCTTTAAGCACGCCCTTGAGATTGACTATGCTGAGACCCTTATAGCTGTTTCCATCATTCAACAATAAGTGATGATTCGGTAGCCCATGGCAAAAGAAGAGTAGTAGAAGTGGCGCCTCATGCCGTTTCGCTAATTCTGACGCCCATTTTGCCTCTGAAAGAACCCAGTGCTTTTTTCGAAGGTTATACATAGAAAATTCTCTTGCACAAAGTATGCTTTTTTACCACCTTCGCATACAGTAAAAAGACATCTAAGAAGAATGTCTAAAAATACATGTCAAAAGAACATCCAAAAAGACATCGCAAGGCCGCATAAACGGCCTACTATTCTTGTTCTCTATATATCTTCAAGTCCCGCACTATTTTCAACTGATGTATATCTTCAATTTTTTTTTAGAAAAATCGCAGCACTCGATGCTTTAACCTAATTCCATATTTGTCTTAGCAAAGAAAGGCTGAGGGGATTGTGACTAATTATTTCATATAGGGCTGCCCAGGTCTGGAGTGTTCTGTTTACCCCTTTCCAAGGTTGTCCGAGTTCAAGGAGCCTCGTCATCTGACCGCCTTGACGAAACCTGGGGTAATCTTTAATTGACTTCAATTGACTTCAATGTTCTCTAGCCTCTCCCACTTCTTAGCTACGAGCCATCATGTTGTCATGTCTCGCGCGACCGCGTCTAGGGCGCGCGACCACCTCCATCGTACGCACACATACCAAACGTTCCTTCTCAATGAAGGGCTTGCCTTCAAATTCAAAAATGTACATTGCGACTGCCGGTTTGATTAGCATGCCTGGCCTGTGGTGGTTGACCACTACAAGGGATGATGTGCCCCGCCTCGAAAGTCCAGAGGAGCACTTGGCCCCTGAACGGGGCCCCTCTAAAGAGGATGTCACACACATCTTATCGAAAGAAGCATACACCTTCCAGGTCAAAAATATTGCGGGCGTCAACAGATACGATGGCGTTCAATTGGCTTCCAATAGCCCGTGCGAGGACCGTTTTATTCATGGCAAAGTTTCCTCGCCATGGAATGAAAATGATCAATGGATGTCCTGGGCTGTTTTTGATGGACATTCAGGCTGGCAGACAGCGGACCTGCTGACGAAGCGACTCCTGCCTTACGTGCGACGCAGGTTGACCGAAGCCAAACCACCTTCAAACGACGAACCAGTGCCAAATGAGTCAATCCAGCGCGCTATCATGGAAGGATTTGTGGACCTTGACGACTCCATCATCAAGACTGCACCAGACACAGCTGAGACCAACGAATCATTCCAAGACAAGGTTAAGAAACTGGCTCCTGCTTACGCTGGTTCATGCGCTTTGTTATCTCTGTACGATCCTTCCACAAGCACGTTGCACGTTGCATGTACTGGGGACTCAAGAGCGGTTTTGGGACAAAAGAGGTCAGACGGAAAGTGGGAAGCAATTCCCTTGTCAGTAGACCAAACCGGCAGCAACGAAGAAGAGGTCACCCGAATTTCGAAGGAGCACCCTGGTGAGGAAAACATAGCCAAAGGTGGACGGGTGCTTGGGCTCATGGTCTCACGAGCCTTTGGTGACAGTCTGTGGAAGTGGCCTGTGGATTTTCAGAAGGAAATGAAGCGGAAATTCAACGGTCCAGCACCCCTAACACCACGGTACGATGTTCGCACACCCCCATACTTGACTGCCGAGCCGGTCGTGACAAGCACTAAGATCGATCCTAACAAACCCTCGTTCTTGATTATGGCAACGGATGGGCTGTGGGACTATCTCTCCAGTGAGCAGGGTGTTGACTTGGTAGGGAGCTGGTTGGAACCACAAGGGACTGGGGAGAAAAAGAGCATACCAGAGCGAACAGATGGAGAATTTGACTTTGGCAGATTCTGGAAAGATGTGAACTGGAAGTTTGAGGAAGAGAGAACAACAACACAAGATGATAACGCTGCAGTACATCTGATGCGAAACTCCCTTGGTGGGAATCACCACGAGTTGATAGCAGGCCGGCTTGCCTTTGGCCCTCCTTTCTCTCGACGGATACGGGATGATATCACCGTGCAAGTTGTTTTCTTTAATACTGAGAAGTAGATATCGAATTCTTGGTCGATCTGAACTTGAAAGTCTATTTCTAGAGGATGTACTACGTACCTCCGAACCCCTTCGGGTGGCGGAGACCAAAGATAATTACAACTACTACCATCACTGATGTATCACACATTTTCCAACTATTTTCATCGCACTTTCAAAAACCGAGTCTGTCAAGAATGTCGTTTATTCCTCGCGTGACTGGGGGCGCTGCTTTGCGTACTCGCTCAGATGATTCCTCAGATGATGTATGGTGGTGGATAACAAGCACTTCTATTTGGATCCTTGTCGGCCTTGCTCTCATTGTGGGGATAGTCTACCTTTTTAGAAAATATGATATTTGCGAGGGTCTTTGTTGGTAAGTCATCGAATCTACCAGTTCCCATCGAAGAGAGATGCTAACAGCCCCTGACATCTAGCATTATTTGTGCACCTGTATTTCTAATCAAGAGTGGATTCGAAAAGTTAGATCGCTTGATTTTTCGAAAAGCAGCGCCTCACGAACAACAAACTATGCCTGGTAAGGGAGATCCATCTAACCTGAGTATTTACAAGTCACTAAGTATCATCGCGTTGGTTCAGCGTCCATCCAGATGGAAAATATCAGGAGGACATCAAATGAGAGACCTATCAGGATGCAATATATGAGTTCTGATAGCCAAGGACCTCCAGATTACCAACAATTCTGGTCTCCAGAGGAGCCCTTGCCTGTCTACAAACCATAAGAGAACTTGGCTGGAGAATGGAAAGGAATATGAATGGACTAAAGACAGTGGTTCATTGCCTTTATATTGCTTGACATGGGTTTTCTATTTTGGTGTTATGTCGAATGTGATACTACTGTGATAGCTCTATAGATATGAAAACCCATAACTATGTAGTAGAAAGTTAACTCATCTAGCTTAATTTTGGAAACAGTGTGAAAAATATGCCAGTGATTATCTTTGACTAGGAAATAAGTACTGATATTGCGCGGAAATAGTGCAAATAGTGTGCAAGGAGATCGTAGACTGAATTTTGTTGTCCAGCTCCTAAAGCTAAGTTCGGGGAGTGACAGAAGTGGGTGTTGTTGAGGTGAGGCATTCGCGTTGGGCTTGTTCATACCATTCTGGTGGGTATTCTGGCATTGGATGAGGTGGTACAGGTTTTAAGTCTCCTGGTAATCTGCGGCATTCAGATCTTTTGGATCGGCTGGAAGTAGGTGAGTTTGGATCAATAAGTAGCTGGATTCCCTTTCGCTTACAATGGATACTTTTGAATATTTCGCCAAGCACATAGAATGGCCTCCTTCTGCACCATTTCATGACTGGACAAAGGATCCATCGATTCCAAGAGAAGAGAGTTGAAGCTACCGTCTTTTCCTTCAATGATCCACTGCATGCCGAATTCGAATAATCTTGGATAGTAGCCGACAGATGCCCAATCAAGTAGGCAAAGTGACCCATCTTCCTGCCATAAGATATTTCGCGGTGCTATATCTAAATGACAGAGGACGAGCTCGCAGCCCTGGAGAATCAGTTTCGGATTGTGGGGGAACAGCCGACTGTTGAACCACTTTTCCATCTCTTGAGAATTATTAAATACTAGGTCTTCCGTTTCTGGGAAAAGGAGACTGCGACAAGCTCCTCCACTTAGGGGACCAGGAGAGGTGTGCCGTAGTGTGGCGAAGTAATTAAGCACGCCTGCAACCTTTTGGATAGCGGCTTTTCCCTCTAATGGATCGATGATTTTCCCTTCCATAAGCTCCATCACAATATAGCCATAGCCCTTCTTATCAGAAAAGAAAGCATAGACACGTGGAATACGGACTATGCGACTATCCAAAAGTTCATAGGCTATCTGTTGATTTTCGGCTTCTGCTTTCGTTACACCTGGGCCCCATTTTACCACTCGATGATCGGATATCTTGATAACACCATTTCCATATTGGCTAACGATGTTCGCAGACAAAGGATGTGCACAATAGGCGATCACCGAGGCTGGTTGGATGTCTTGGGGGAATGCCATGCTCTTCCGTAGCATGAATGTGTCAGAGGGCGAAGATAAAGTGGTTGTGGGTTCAGTGCGGAGCGGTGTGAACCCACAGCACCTTCCAATGGCATTGAACATGTCGATTTCACATATCCACAAATCATCTCGGTAACAAATTGAGATGACAGAATACCTTGGAATACCCCAAAGAGGTCTTTGGGGGATGCTACTATTGGAATGTTGTAAATATTGGCTTCGGCTGAATGAAAGGATTCGGGTCATAAGAATTCTAAAATTTACAAACCTAGAATAAGCTAAACATAACGAGAATTATTCATCAACGCATAGCCTGTCCTGCAATTAAAAGAAAGAAACCAGCAAGTATTAACAGACAGGGGTATATGGAGAAAAGACATGCTTCCTCGCAGTAATAATTCAAGTACGTGCAATTCTCAAAGAAAGACAATGGTTCATGCTCATTCATCATCAACAAAGGAGTTAGCCAGGTGGCCAAAGAATGGGACTTCAAAGTGGTCCAAAGTATCAACTAGAGATAATGTGGTTAGTACCAGATCCATCTTTCCTGCCAACGAACAGCTCAGCTGTATTGACAGCTCCTGTGGAGAAACCTTGAAAGACTCACCATCTTGGTAAGCATGCATGCTGAGGAAGCCGATTAAAGCGATATCGATAATGAACAATGTCCAGGAGAGAAAGCTCGACCAGCAGAACAGTAGGTGGATGATCTATGTTTGGCATGTGAGCGTATGCAACATTAGAAAAGACGGAATACTCACAAACATGGTAGCAAATAACATGCTGGATTGCCAAGCATGAAATCTATAGTAAATAGTCAGCAGACTGAGCTTCAAATTAACCCTAGAGTATCCCAAACCCCATCACATACCGCACATAGTCACTCTTGTGTTCAGCTAGTAGCAGGAATACACCCCCTGCGGGAGGCAGAAGCAGATACGCCAGTGCTGCTTCGATATCCATGCGAATGGGAAGACTTGTTTCAAAGGCCCCTAAGCTCACATGGCCACCCTCAACGTCTCGCCCGAATCCTGTGTTGCCATGTCCACCGCCAGCAAAGCGACTAGGGGAGGGTAGGTCGGCCGAGGCTCGCGGTGAGCGGAGAATTGGGGATATTCGGCGACTGTCTGGGTGGGGAGGGGATAAAACACGCTCAATCTCTGGTGATTGATCTTGATAGGGTGCGAAGTTCATTGTGTTGTTATACCTGGAAAGGTGAATGACGGAATGATCTTCATGGATCAGGGGAATGATTTGGGGTAATCTCCTTATCGTTATCAGATCGCGACGCGTGTAACAGCCCATACGATGCCTCAGGCGACAATATATTGTCGGCGCAAGAACAACGGCATACCGGCGGATTTATTAATCCTACATGTTTTGTAATTTATGTTAGCTAACTATGTAATCGAGGCTCCATAACTAACTAACGTATTTCACCACCGAGCTGGCCACACCACCGAGCTGGCCACCCCAACCAAAACGCGTCAATTAATTTAACCCCTTCTTCTTCAACCACCCACTATGCCACCAATACGCTCTCGAAGCTCTAAAAATTTAATAGAGCAAGAGGGTAGGATCTTACTAGCTATCCAGGCTTTTAAGAATCAAGAAATCTCTTCAATTCGTGAAGTAGCGCGCCGTTTTAACGTCCCAAGATCTACCCTTTCTACCCGCCTTAATGGTATACAAAACCGCGCGATTTCTCGCGCCAATTCATCTAAATTGACTATAATTGAAGAGGAATCTCTTCAAAAATGGATTCTCTCTATGGATCTACGTGGAGCAGCCCCCCGGCCCTCTATAGTATAAGAAATAGCGGATCTTCTTCTTTAAAAGTGTGGAACTACCCCGGTTCCTTCGGTCGGCCAAAATTGGGTTACGAAATTCGTAAAACGATATCCTCTCCTCTCCTCCCGATTCTCGAAACGGTATAACTACGAGCGTGCGAAATGTGAAGACCCGAAAATCATTACGGAGTGGTTTAATCTAGTTTAAAAAACAATCCTTCAATTTGGAATCGACCCCGACGATATCTATAACTTTGACGAGACCGGTTTCGCGATAGGGTTAACGGCAACTACGAAGGTTATAACGAGGAGTGAATACTACGGTCGGCGAGTACTTTTATAACCCGGAAATCGAGAGTAGGTGACTATTATTAAGTATACGAATGCTTCTGGCTAGGCCCTTCCTCCGTATATGATTTTTAAAGGCAAAGTCTTTCTTAAATCATGGTTCGAGGGCCTCCCGGAGGATTAGCGCTTCGAAGTTAGTCCTAACGGCTAGACCTCTGATGAAATTGGACTTCGTTGGCTTGAGAAGCTCTTTATTCCTAGTACTTCTTTACGTACGAAGGGGGGGTATCGGCTTTTGATACTCGATAGCCACGGAAGTCATTTAATACCTAAATTCGACGAAATTTGTGAGCAAAATAAGGTAATACCAATCTATATACCAGCGTATTCATCTCATCTTTTACAACCTCTTGATATAGGTTGTTTTGCGGTATTAAAACGATCGTACGGTCGGATGGTTGAGACTAAGATGCGGAACGGGATCAACCATATTGATAAACTTGACTTCCTCGAAGCATACCCCTCTGCACGAATTGAAGCTTTTAAATCGGAGACAATTAAGAATAGCTTCTTAGCTACCGGTTTAGTACCATTTAGACCCGACAGAGTGATTTCAAAGCTCAATATCTAGCTTCGAACCCCGACCCCCCCCCCCCCCCCACCGAGCCGGGGTAGTGATTAGGACCCAAAAACCCCCTCGAACTACGTTCAATTACAAAAGCAAGCTTCGTCAATTAAAGCATTGCTTCGTACAAGATCAAGGAGCCCTCCAAGTCCTCTTAATTCCGCCATAAACCAGGTTTTAAAGGCATGTCAGATCACTATGCAATCCGCCGCATTTCTCGAGAAAGAAGTCAGCGATTTACGCGCCGCCAACGAGAAGCAGAAGCAAAAGCGTACTAGATCCCGAAGGCAGATACCCACCGAAGAAGGCCTCTCAGTACAAGAAGCTTCTCAATTGATCACTGAGCTGGTGGAAGCAGATAAAGCACCTCCCCCCGGCCCCAGTATACCTAGAGAACCGGCTTTGAAACCACGTACGCGGGCGCCACAAAGATGTAGTGGGTGCAGAGAAACAGGGCATGTATACAATAGATGCCCAGCTAGATAGATGATTTTAGTATATTTAATTTAATGGCGTTATGGTTGAGATAAATGCATTTAAATTTAATAGGTTGGGTGGGGTGGCCAGCTCGGTGGTGTGGCCAGCTCGGTGGTGAAATACGTTAGTTAACTAGTTAAGTATAACTAATTAAATTGTTAGCAGAGCCGATACAGAAATAAAGAGACTCGAACCCCATTGATTAGACCCCCTATTTTACGATACGGCATCGACCAACATATATCAAAGGGTATCATATCATTCGGCTTTATCATCATACTTAAAGATTTGTTGTACATAAACTAGCTTAGTCCGTCTAGACCTTCCCCCGACCGCGAGAAATCCCACTCCCTCGTGCTATCCCGCTGGCTGGCCGTTGGCTTGTTGTCGTAGAACCACGTGTTGCTGTGCGGGTTGTGCTGACACTGGGTGTTCTTCCTAAGCCAGTGGTTCGAACTGTGCCCCTCGTAGTTCCGCGGGTGCCTCGAGTACCCCGAGTGACCTGTGCGCGTCGCTTTTCGATTTCCTCGGCTTTTCGCGCTGCTGCTTCCCTTTGTTGTTGAAGTGCTTGTTCACGTCTTTCTGCCGCTTGTTGTCTTTGAATTGCTTGGTTCTCAATATCGACCACATCCTGAGTAGCTCCCTGCCAGTTGGGGTTGAGGATCAATCGCTGATTATGCTCGGTTTGGGAGAGAATGCGAGTCCACGTGTTTAGGAGTGTCGATGCCGAGGTAACAGTTTGTGAGACCGTCTATACGGATGATTAGCCAGAGTATTGACCACGCACTATGGGAAGGGCATATCACCTCCATGTTTCCTTTGGCGGAGTCCAAACTTCCTAGAAGACCTTCTATCACTTCGTTGATATTCCGCACACCTTGTAATTCTGTCCGGAGGGCAGCCTCTCGGGCCTCCTGCTGATCAAATAGAGGATCCTCGCCATCATGGGAAGCCCGAGGTTCTGGGGTAGTTTTCTCGTCGGAGGTTCTTGGGTTGATCTTTTTCTGGGCCACTCTCTTGGATGGCGAGTTCCAGAGGTCCTCTGTGTCATCATCGGATAGCTGAAGCCTCTCCATTTCTTCTGCTGTGGTGCGGAAAGCCATGATGTTGAATTTGCACAGAATGGGAGCCGACGTATGTACAAGCAATCTTGATGGGCTGAATACCCGAATAGGCTTAGTCCTAGACCGATTGCCCGTATGAAGTGCTGAAGATCAATTGATAGCTGGTGAGTGAGAGGATCCACGGTTGTAAGACAATCTAACAGGCAATTGGGGTAGATCGAAATAGGAAATCCACATTGTTGACGCGGGGTTTTCAGCCACCGCAATTATCGGGCGGTGAGGATACCCGGTGGCTGGGCGACAATCGGCTTTCACAACAACTTCGCCCTTCTTTCATCCCCATCTTATCGTTATTTTGTTCTCGTCGCCTCGGACAATTGGATATCTGCAGGCTCGTGTTTAATACCTTTTTTTGGACTTTCATATCTCCGACTGCTTCCCTGATTTTGGCCGGACATCTGACAAGTCGAACGTGGTACGCCCTTGATTGAACCAACACTCCTTGACACTTGATCAAAATCGTGAAATCCAGAAAAAGCCTAGGAATAAACTGTGACTAGTATACTATTTGCATTTCCCCTCAACAGATCGCAAAGTATCGAGCGGTTTTTCAATCGTGATTCAAGTCAACATGGCGTCAACACCACCACCTCCATCACCGTCTGAGCTTCGTGTACCCAGGGCGCCGCGACATGGGGCAAAGCACGACAACTATGAACCTTACCCTACACGCTACTCTGCGAGACTTGCAGGTCAACGAGTGTCGAGGGTTGCCCAAACCACGCCACCCCCAAGTCACCCAAGCGCATCTGCCAAACCTGGAGCATCTAAAAGAACTCTTTCGCCCTCTTCGCCTGGCACCGCCAAACCCTCACCCAAAAAGGTTGCACGCTCCCACAGAACTGCTGCCTCCCGAATTTCTCCCTTTGATTCGGAACTTGGACTTCCCCGCACTTCTGCAAACCACACCTCCCGATCCTCTGCAGAACAGGCTTTACCTACCCCAGCTAAGACTCCTTCGAAGAAGAAGGTAATCAATTCAGATTCTTCTACATCTCGTTCTCTGTTTCCTTCCACTTCCACGCCCAAACGCAGAAAAATGGATACCCCCGAACACTCTGCCGCAGAACCCCCAGCAATCTTCGTCGACGAACCTTTAATTGGGTACACTATTGAAGCTGCAGAGCAAGAATTGGGCATCCCTATTCATGAAGATTCACGTGATCGCATCCCTGTGGTCGGCCCACTCTCGACCGATTCGTTCATCTCCAAAGCTGCAAGAGCGGTCGGACGACCTGCGACTCGCTCAACCACCAACCACAAAGATGGAGCTTATTATGTCCAGTAAGTCAAACCTCACTTACCCATCATACTCACGCATTCTAACTTGTATCTTAGCCGTGGAAAGAAAATATTCAAGCGCTTTGATGACATGGAAGATGAGGCTGAGGATGAAGATGACCTTGGCCTTTTCGCCAACCGCCCCGACCTCCTGGCCGATAACCCTGATATTCTCAAGAGCGTGAAGCCTTTGAAATGTGGCGCAATCAAACCTCGTCTCCTCTTTTCTACCCCCGTTCAGCCTACCGATGGTAATGAGGAGGATGTCACCGATGTCGAGGATCACGAGCCAATGTCTCCAACCCCGGCTTATGAAGACGAGACACGCCTGACTCCTCCCACCTTGCCAGATCCAGCCACCCCTTCCTTTGAATCCGAGGACTCATCTGTCGTTCGCCCTGCCCCTGTTGGACGTGCTGGCCTCCGTTTCCCTCGCTCTGCTGTGGGCGATGTGTCTCCTTTCCAGCCCGTTTCTTTCTCTGAGGACCCTGGTCTCAGCGCTTCTACCGAGGACCAGACTCGGTCCCGAGGTCTCTCTGTCAGCAGTGGTAGCAGCCTCCTGAAGTACTGGCCGTCTGTCAGCAGGAAGACGTGGGAAGTTGAGGCCCCCACCGACCGTGTGAAGCGCCTCCGCCAGGCACGCGGTAGCCCTGCCCCACGCACCCGACAGGCCCTGCGCGCAGAAGCTTCTGGAGAGGCTTCGACCGCTGAGCCGTCTACATCTGATTCCTAGGTCTCACTCAAGCACCACATTTTCTCACCTCGACTTTGCATTATTCCAGCGCTTTGAAAATTTTGACCCTTCGTTTGTGCGTTCTGCCGGACCTGGCGCTGAGGGGATCAATGTTTTGTTTGTTGCGCCCGGGCGCATCCGTTTTGTCAGCGCCTTCTTCTTTCAGATGTTCTCCTAATGTTCTTCTTTCTCCCCACGACGGCCATCTTGTAATTGCGCAGGCCGCTGGTGGTTCTCTCTCTTTTTTTTGCGTTTTGTTCCAATGGCGCGCATGGGTTTGTGAATCGCGAATACTAAGGATACCTCATGAAAACATCTTCGGCTTGAATAGCGGCGTTTTCCCTTGTCTTTTCATCTACGCTCTTCCAGATTGTTTCTTTCTTTTAGTTTTGATTTTTGGTACCGGCGTGTTCTTTTGTTTTATTAATCGCGGGAAGCGATCATCACGGGAGGAATCATGGTTCAGCGGAACAGCTCAATGGAAATTCAGGATATTTTGGATAATTTTCCCCCGTAGCTGGTATTAAGTCCGTACAAAAGCTCGCTTCTCTGTTGGGGAAGTATGTTTGTATCCCCGCTGCTAGTTGGTGTAGTCAAAACAAGCTTTCCAACGTTCGGCAGTAGCCGCGCTAATCACCGATGCTATTAGTACACGTAGACAAGGAGAGAAAAGCCTTCTATGAGCCTTATAATTGAGGTACAAATACATTAATCATCACATCGATTCATGACAGGGATTGTATCTAGCTCTACTCCTCGACAAATCCAACAAAAAATAAATCCGCCCAATGCAACCGGGACATGCTTTGTATTCGTTACAGCGTTATGAGTATTCTTCTCCTCAAGAGGGACCCAGGGGTTGGGGTGGTGACAAGATGGATGTGGGTATTTGAATGCGTCAAATGAACTCCAGGTCATCGTCGTCGTCATCATCCAAGAGTGCCTGTTTCCCACTCGGTGTGGCCTCAGCTGGCGCACCCAGGCTCTCCCGGCCAGCCTCCCTGATACCCCTTGAAGTGATGAACCGCGTTTTCTTAACTCCGCTGCCGTGAGGCTTGTCATGGGCACGCTTCATTGGACTTAAACGGACGTTCTTGGCTTTGCCGAAGGTGGTCATATCCATACCGTGGGCTGTCGTGGGGCTCTTAGGCAAGGGGGTGCCTGATGCTTTGTCCTTGTTTGGACTCTCGTTGCTGGTCCTTGTGCGAAGGTACTCGGCACCCACACCACCGACACGGCCGGAAACTAGCTTTTGGGTGATGTCACGCTCTCGCTGTTGGGTCGCGAGACGTCTGCGCATTCGTTCCTCCTTGCTGTCCATACCGCGGCCCATCATACCTGAGGCGATGAAGGGATCGTCATGCGCATCAACCAGGTTTGCCGCCGAGCCTCCCATAGGGTTGTAGGACGAACGACCACCACCGTGGTTTCTAGAGGGCGCCACGTAGTAGAGCGATTGAGATCCCATGTCATACTTAGGACCATCGTGTTTCAAGCCTTGCTTGAAAGCACCTCCCCGCTTCGCTCCTTCCCCAAACAATCCGGTGCGCGAGCCGGATTTACCACCAGGACCAAGCATACCGGTGTCAGCATTGACTCCCGAGCGTTGGCCCTGAGTGCGTCGGATCTGGATATCAACGTGGAAATCACAGAACTCGGTCTTTCGACCATCTATCCAGGACTGGCAGGTCTTTCCGTCTTTCCTCACAGCCTTGCAGAACCCGATATCCCGTGCCTTGCCAATTTCGAGCACCTTGTCATCTGATGAAGACAATGACAGGCTGAATCTGTTTGTATCCAGCTTATGCTTTGGTGGAGGCATGACTGTAGGGTTCAGAATTGCGACAAGAGTCCCTTCCGAGATTTTGTAATAACGGGGGAAAGCAGTGTCAAAAAGGAAGAGGTCAATAGTCCACTTCAGGTCGGTCAGGGTAATGGCCATATATCTGTTGGAGTTGTTAAGCCCATCATCATAAGGGTCCTTTTCTTGAGCCGACGCGTTCCCCGAAGCTTTCTTGTCCCTGGGGTCGGACTTTGACGCAACAATGCCAAATACCACAAAGTCCCCATCGATGTCCTCTGGGAGCTCGAATGCTGGTGCCTTAACGGTTTTAAGTAGGTCAGGGATGCGTAAAACCCTCTTTTCTGCGAGTGTGCGGCTCAAGAAAGAATGCGGAAGAACTCGGCTTGATAGATGTAGCGATGAGTAGGACTCGAATTTTGAAGAATCCGGCGCCTTCATCAAAGCATCATCTGTTTGGCCTAGTTTGTGTGAAGAACTTGGTTCTTCTTCTGCGGTATGAGTTCGCCTATGTAGATGAGATTGTCTCTCGTTGTGGCCAATTCCCTCGGTTCGTCGAACATTCGGGGTTGTATTACTGCGTTGTAGACCGGATGGGCGGGATTGTCCCATAGATCGAAGAATATCCTCACGGCTGAAGCTTTCCGCAGGGCGCTCTCGTGATGACGATAGTGGGGATGAAGGCCTTGTGTCCGAAGCTGCAGCTTTGAAGGCATCGATCTCCGACTTGTCGACTTGAAAAGCTGAACTGCGGTTAGCCTGGACCCTTTCTGCTCTCTCCAGCCGAGATTTCTCGGCCGCCCTCCCTTCCGCCATTCTCTCGCTGAAACTTTTTATTCGGTTGATCCCTCCCGTTGATGAAGGAGAAGTTTGGGGCCGCGAGCTGAATATGTCATTAGAGCGCGGTGTAGCACCGTCTCGAAATCCCATATGACTACTTGGTCGAGGCCCGGGTCTTGAACTTGGAGGTCGTTTCAAGGATACATCACTGGCCTTCCAGCCCTTATCAATTCCCATAACATACCTCCGAGGCGATATTGGGTCGGCGGGAGGCAGTTCTCGCCTGGTAGGTGATGCCGGAACCTGGATTCCATCGCTGCTCGTTCTTTGCCTCCCTCCCTTGGCGATTCTTGGTGTCGCACCGCGGTCTTCTGTTCGCAAAGCGCTGATTGCGGAATTTGGTCGAACATCTTCATCCTCGAGGTTCGAACTAGACCTTCCGCGATTCTTTTGCTGGAGTTTCTTCAACTTCAAACGCGCTTTGATCTCGGCTAGCTGAAGCTGCAGGGTTTCTTCGTCCTCCTCTTCCCCATCATCTTCGTCCACAATTTGACTCGCTTTTGATCGGAGATTAGGTGTGGTACTTGAGCGCTTCAATGGCGATGTCAGATTCTCTCGAGTGCGTTGCATTTCTTGGTACTTTCGTCGTCCAGCCGGCGAACTCAAGAGAGCCGCGCGGGGCGATTGGGGCGGCCACGCAGGTTCAACCACTTTGGCGGGGGAGAATTATTAGCCATCGATCAGCATAAACAATTGGAGAGACCTTACTAGCGATTAATGATAAGATTCAGACGTAATCAGAGACCGAATATACCATGGAGCCTCATTTGCGGCCCACGCCCTTTGCCCTTGCGCGGAATGTAGAATGCAGAATGTAGAGTATGTAGAGTATGTAAGAGGGGATAGTCAAAATGATCACAGAGAACAGAGAACAGAGAACAGAGCACAGGGATACAATAACAAGGGTTGAAACTCGCTAATGCAAAGGGAAAGTGACGGATCGCGCACAGGGCTGATTGGGCCGGGAAGGCGCGTTCGCGTCGCGGTTGCCCTTGCCATTTTAGCCCCTTCCGTTTCCACCGTCGATCTTCTGGTCTTCACCTTCACTTCCACCTATATCACACCCACAATGAGGACTCGATCAGCCCCAGTCTCGAAATCGAAAAAGTCTGAAGACGATACTAAAACCAAAACCCTCGTTGCGGCAGAGAAACCGAGCAAAACGTTCATCCTCCCATCCTCTACCAGCGACAATGCGCGCCTCCTCTCCCTACCAGATCCCCAATCGGGAGAGCTAACACGCTACTTCTTCTGCCCGGATCGCGGTATATACGAATTTACGGTTGTTGCACCGCCGACGCATATGGCGCGCAGTATCCTGTTCACCCCTCGCACGCGCAAAACCTCAAACTCGTTGGAAGAAGAGAAACAGAACCCCGAGGAGCCCTCCGTGCAGGGCTCAATCACCAAGAAGGCAGAGTTCTTGGTGGCGACCCCAATTGATGCGATGTTTTTCATGGTTCCATTGTTAGCGCCTTCTCCGAAATCAGGCCGTTCTCTTTTCCAGCCATTCGACGATATAATCGACTCCCAAGACGATATGCCCAAGAATATGCGCCAAGTCCTTTATGATGACGAATTCCGGGGCTCCCTCCTAGCACGGGCGGAAGCTATCTGTGAAGTGGTCGAGGCCGGTGATGAGAAGATGTTCCGGTTCAATGAGACGAAGCTTGTTCAAGAGTTGATCACGAAGGCAGAACGAATGGCAGATCGGGGTCTTCCTGTAAGTCTGGAAGAACGTTTTGTTCGTCAGGCGCTAGCCACACCCTTGATGTCGGTCAAACGAGAAGATGTTGCGACTAGCCAGGAGCCGTCAAATGAGAGCCTGGAATCGGCCTCAAAATCCGAGGAGAGGCAGGAGTCCCCCTCGACTGTGGACACAACTGCGACTCCGTCTGTTGCGACACCTGCAGGGGAATCGACACCCGTGCCACAGCCACCGAGCGAAGAGTCCACAGCTACAAATCCTATTACTCGGCTCCTCCGAATTTCCACCGCACTATCCTTCATGAAGGAGTCATATCTGCCCGCCACCATGGCGTCGAGACTAGATGAGATCCTCGCTTCTGCAGAGAGCCCAGTCGATTTCAAGCCGCTTAAAGACCGTCTCAGGGAGATTGCAGACCTTCGGGCTCAAGCTCTCGCATCACGCGACATGTCCAACTTCAGTCGGAAACGAGCCCTTGATGACGAAGAAGATGATACACGGGCCGAGAAGAAACGTCGCAAGGAAGAGGAGGAGAAAAAGTCCAAGGCTGCAGAATCCCAAGCAGTCAGGAATCTCAAGAAGGTCAACACAAGCGGGATGCAGAAAATGAGCTCTTTCTTCGCCAAGGCTGCACCCAAGAAGAAGACTTGAATTTTTAGGGCACAGCCGACTGGATTATAACATAGCCGTATGTTATGCAGGTAATTTATTGCCTGGCTTCGGACAAATCCAACCAGCAAGTTCTATGGTTGAAGGATTATGTCTACAGATCTAGAGGCCTGGGCCTCCTACCCAGACAGGGCCACCAAAGGCACTGCCAGTGCAAGTGAGTCGAGTCGAAAGGCTCGCCTCGTTCCACAATCCCAACGAATCCACGCGATTGCTTGGAAGGCACATATTGCAGAAAGACACTTGTGCCCAGGAGATCTTTCTTCCACCCGACATATCTTTGTGCAGCGTCAATGTATACTATCTATTGAATAATTCATGACAGATGAACATAACTTTATATTTGATCTCATTATAATCGAGAACCCTATTCAGGTGGGCTTCGTTTCAATCTGCTATTCAATATTCAAAGAGGGATCTGGTCAATAGCAGCCCCCGTAACCCTATAACCGAAAAATGTTAGCCATCATCCGGTGTGCCAGCGATCAAATGAGCGAGGACGGGAACAACATACAAGAACGACCCATTGGACGGCTTGCTAATAACCATAGCCTGTTCCAACTTCTCCTTACTGATATCCGGGAACTTCTTAAGATAGTACTCATCCCTCAGTGCAGCAGTAACAGCCTCCACTTTACCCTGAGGCAACATGTGAACAGTGCAACCACCCCACCCAGCACCAGTCAAACGACTACCCCAAGTACCCGCACGACGCGCAATAGCACAGATCTCATCGACCTCCGGCGCACTACAGTCATATGCCGTAGCACACGATTCCTGCGACTCATTAAGCAACTGACCGAGATAGTGAATGCGCTTCTCGTCCAGCTGCGTAGCCTTGCTGAGACAAGCCTTGAAATCGAGCACACGGCGCGCCTCCTTGAAGCAGTGCAGCGCGCGCTGGCGGAGCTGGAATCGTTCCGCTTGAACGGGGAATGCGGAGAGGAAGGTCGACTCTAGCTCGGCTACAGTGATGCTCAGCAGTTGCGCCATCTCCTCGCGCGTGTACCCCTCTTCTTGTGTGAACAGGTCCATCGTCGCTTGGATCACGGAGTCGATTTGGTACTCCAGTGGATCCTGGAGACGGCCTTCTTTGGTCATTAGCTCGTTGTGGAAATTGCGCAGGCTGTAGCCAAGGGAGCTGTTGTCCTTGGGGAGTGTCACGCCATGGTGCTTGGCGAGGATCACGGCGGCGAGAGTGCACTCTGCTACGCGCAGATTGTAGTGGCGCGGGGCAGTATCGGCCTTGTTGGAGGTTACGAAGCTCTGGGCCATTAGGAAGGTGATTTCGTCGGAGGATGTGGGGATTGGGACGTGGTGAGCTTTGAATTTAGGGAAGAATTGGGTGTAGAGCAGGTAGCCGCGCTTTGAGAAGATAGATGCTGCTTGGTCCATGCTATAGAAACGTAGTGATGTTAGCTTTTTGTTGGATTCTGTCGTCTAATGGCGGGGGGATAACTCACCCGCCGGAATAGACGCCTACAGCCCGCTCCGAGACAACAGCCAGATCCAACAGATCCTGCTTGGAGACGTCGTGATTGTTGGCCTTCATGACAGCCAGGGCACTGGCGCACACGAAGGCAGCACTGCTAGAGATACCTCCACCGGGTGGCACATTGCCGTCGACCAAGATCTGCATGCTGGCAGGAACAAGCGAGCCGTCGGGCTTCTCCTTACGTAGGAACTTGAGGGCACCTGACAGACCGGCGCGGAAATAGTTCACCCATTCGTGCTTCTTGGGGTCAATCTCGACGTCCTTATCGTGGGGCACGCTGAACTCGCGTGTGGGGAATTTCTCTGGCGAGACATTGGCGATCGTGATGGTAGTGCCCTCCGCGCTGGCGGGGACCACCTTGACGGCCATGATCACGTCGACGCTAACGGCAGTCGGCAAAACATCGTACAGTGAGTAATCGATGTGCTCGCCGATGATGTTTACGCGGCCGGGACTGCGCGCCACGAAGTCTGGACGGTGGTTATATATCTTATTGAACTTGGTAATGAGATTGGACCATCGTTGCTGGTGCTCTGGTGCAACCGAATTCACCGAGGCGTCGTCCGTTGCGTAGACTTCCGCGATGGATTCTGTTTGCGGCACGAGCTCTTGTTGGGGTGACATGGCGGGGTAGGGGAAGGGTGAACGCGGGGAACTGGAAGAGAGGAATTGAGAATAGGAAAGGGGGGAAAAAAAGGAACAGAAAGGGTAAAAGAAGTAGAAAAAGTAGAGGCGCTAGAGTGGTAATTTGTGTGTAATTTCTCAAACAGATGTCCCCATATTCTCCGATTCCCCGGGTAAAGTGATCAGGCACGTGGAGTCACAACAGGGCCATTTTTGCCTTTTTAGGAATTTCGGTGACTGCGTGCAGCCACTTTGCGGGGAGGTGGCATGCGACTCTCTCCAGAGTCTCCATTCATCAATAACTCCGCAGTTTCTGATTGGTTGGTTGGTTTTCCTCTCGCGGGGGTTTTCTACCGGATTTGGCTATGACGACATGTTCTACTATATAGTTAGCCAATATGTAGCCAATATTCATTTTCATTATGGAATTTCTCTCCCCTCTTCTCCTAGTTGCTACTCTTCAATTCTTTTTTTTTAACTTGCATCCTAGAGTTATTTCTCTATATCTACAAAATGACGTTCCTCTACGATGGACGTAGGTAGGTACCTACGTATGTTCCTGGACTGTGGGGTTATCGGATTGAGGGATCCCGAGAGTGGGCCTAAAAATCGGCATTGTGCTATATACGGCCCGATGAAACCGGGAAAATATGGAAAATGGACTGTGGCTACATATATACATAGCCGATTTATCAAAGGGAAAAGTCTGTTTTATATCTTGTCTCAACTCAACATGCGGGGTATACCATAATCAGTATATTAAGGATTCATGGATACTGGTGTTTTTATAGTTATCTATACTTATTGATGATCTCTCAAGGGTCTGTAGAGGCCAGTGCGAACCCGTATATACCAGGTAGGCAAAGAAAGGCTTCTGGGCTTCCTCTTCCATGCAGTTTGCGAGCACTTCGATCATCCTTTCGGTAATTTTCTAAGACGAATAGAAATTCCCAGGAAGATCTGCTGACTGGGTTCAAATATTTGCCCCTTCCATCTAAAATCTATCTGTATTTAAACAAGGTGCTTGGAACTTGTAATCTTCCAATTAAAGCTCATAATTGTAATGATTGCCATCTCCTAGGAGCAAATAGTTCTTATAGGAGCCTCTAGAACAAGGTGCAAGGTCTCTCATCGTTCTCAACCCATATTCGCCTAGTCAGTAAATGCGGGTTGACATATGTGAAACCAAGATGTGTGATTCGAGGCTTCCCATCTTCTAGACATAATTGTATGATATACTGTGTCCTGTAAGGTCTCTGATAAAGCCGCCACCAAGCAGTGGGGAAGTCCATCCGGATACCCTCTTTCATTAGTTAAGTGAAGGAGTCTTAATCTCCCCCCTGATGTCGCTGAAGGCAAGATCATGGATAACAAGAAAGTTTGGTCTCTTGGTCGTGCTGCCCATTGTCACAGAATACTGCCAGAATGGTGAGGATAAAAGCCGGTTGAAAATATATCAACGAGTCCAGAATGACGGCATTCTTATGGCTATTTTCCCACTGATCAGTCTCAAAAAGCTTAGTCGAAGTTCAGCACCGGATGTAAGTGAGATATCTGCACAAAGTCAAGCTAAACATCCAAGGAGTCACAGAATATATATGGATGATTGCACAACCCGTGTATGGCTGTGCTAATAATACAAATGCGGGGGTCAACTAGGCTGCATCGGCTACGGGCGAAGAAATGTGCCATGTGAGACTTTAGTCGTGTTGGTCAATTTGATTTACTGCTTTTTCTCCATTTTTCAAATTCGCATATGTATATGTCGATTGTGTCGATTGTGTCGACGTACAACGTAGACATATGTGTATATACACACCGGATTTTATCTGCCAGGTGGGGCTTTCCTTTCTTGGGTGCCGCCGCTTTTATGAGGGCGCTCAGGCTCAGGCTCAGTGAGTAGATGTCAGCACGGGGTCAGGCTCAGTGATCGAATCACCCTAGTCATGTGATATATGACTAAGGTACACCGATCGCTCAGTGACCAGTCAGGGCTGCTTAGGGATCACTAAGTATTGCTTAGTAACTAACGTATTTCACTACCGAGCCGCCCACACTACCGAGCCGCCCACACCACCGAGCCGCCCACACCACCGAGCCGCCCACACCACCGAGCCGCCCACACCACCGAGCCGCCCACCCACCCCAACTCATTAAATTTAAATGCATTTATCTCAACCATAACGCCATTAAATTAATTCAACTAACTAAGTGGTCTATCTGGACATGTTTCTCTTCTATACCCTGGCAATCTGTATATCCCATACCCTCGCTAGCCCTATACACGTGGCTGAATAGCCGATTCTCTAGGTATACCGGGGCCGGGGGGAGGTGCTTCAATTGCTTCTTATTGCTGTATAATTAATATAGAGGCTTCTTGAACTAAAAGGCCTTCTTCGGTAGGTATATACCTCCGAGATCTAGTATACTTTTGCTTCTACTTCTCGTTAGCGGCGCGTAATTCCTTGTTTTCTTTAGCGAGTAGGATAGCACCTTATATTATAAGACGGAAGCCTTTTATAAGCTAGTTTAATATACAATCTAACGGGCTAGGTAGGCTTCGAGATCTTATACGAAGTAGAGCTTTAATTAACGAAGCCTATCGACGTAGATCTTTCTCTATAGCTAGTGTTTTTAGTATAAAATTTCGACTTAATTTACTACCCCGGCTAGTAGGAGGGGTTAGGGTTCGAAGCCGGATATTAAGCTTTAAAATCACTCGGTTAGGTCTAAATAGTACTAAACCGGTAGCTAAGAAGCTATTCTTAATTGTCTCCGATTTAAAAGCTTCAATTCGTACGAGAGGGTATACTTCGAGGAAATCAAGCTTATTAATATAGTTAATCCCGTTCCGTATCTTAGTTTCAACTAACGTATTTCACAAGCGAGTGGATCACACAACCCAGTGGATCAGCCAACCCAACCCATTGAATTTAATTATATTTATTTCAACCATAACGCCATTAAATTAAATCAACTAACTAAGTGGTCTATCTGGACATGTTTCTCTTCTATGCCCTGGCAATCTGCATATTCCACACCCCCGGGGGGGCCGCGTACGTGGCTGAATAGTCGATTCTCTAGGCATGCCGGGGCCGGGGGAGGTGCTTCAATTGCTTCTTGTTGCTGCATAATTAATGCAGAGGCTTCTTGAACTGAAAGGCCTTCTTCGGTAGGTATATGCCTCCGAGATCTAGTACGCTTTTGCTTCTGCTTCTCGTTGGCGGCGCGTAATTCGCTCACTTCTTTCTCGAGAAATGCGGCGGATTGCATAGTGATCTGGCATGCCTTTAAAACCTGGTTTATGGCAGAATTGAGAGGACTTGGAGGGCTCCTTGATCTTGTACGAAGCAATGCTTTAATTGACGAAGCTTGCTTTTGTAATTGGACGTAGTTCGAAGGGGTTTTTGGGTCCTAATCACTACCCTGACTCGGCGGGGGGTCGGGGTTCGAAGCTGGATATTAAGCTTTGAAATCACTCTTTCCGGTTCAAAAGGGACTAATCCGGTAGCTAAGAAGCTATTCTTAATTGTCTCCGATTTAAAAGCTTTAATTCGTGCAGAAGGGTATGCTTCGAGGAAGTCAAGTTTATCAATATGGTTGATCCCGTTCCGCATCTTAGTCTCAACTATCCGACCGTACGATCGTTTTAACACCGCAAAACAACCTATATTAAGAGGTTATAAAAGATAAGATGAATGCGCTGGTATATAGATTGGTATTACCTTATTTTGCTCACAAATTTCGTCGAATTTAGGTATTAAATAACTTCCGTAGCTATCGAGTATTAAAAGCCGATACCCCCCCTTCGTACGTAAAGAAGTACTAGGAATAAAGAGCTTCTTAAGCTAACGAAGTCCAATTTTATTAGAGGTCTAGCCGTTAGGACTAACTTCGAAGCGCTAATCCTCCGGGAGGCCCTCGAACCATAATTTAAGAAAGACTTTGCCTTTAAAAATCATATACGGAGGAAGGGCCTAGCTAGAAGTATTTATATACTTAATAATAGTTACCTACTCTCGATTTCTAGGTTATAAAAGTACTCGCCGACCGTAGTATTTACTCCTTATTATAACCTTCGTAGTTACTATTAACCCTATCGCGAAACCGGTCTCGTTAAAGTTATAGATATCGTCGGGGTCGATTCTAAATTGAAGGATTGTCTTTTAAACTAGATTAAACTACTCTCCGATGATTTTAGGGTCTTCGTATTTCGTACGCTCGTAATTATATCGTTTCGAGAATCGGGAGGAAAGGAGAGGACGTATTTTAACAAAATTTATAACCCAATTTTCGCCGACCGAAAGAATTAAGGTAATTCTACGCTTCTAAAGAAGAAGATCCGCTATTTCTCGTACTATAGAGGGCCGGGGGGCTACTCTACGTAGATCTATAGAGAGAATCTATTTTTTAAGAGATCCCTCTTCAATTTTAGTCAATTTATACGAGTTAGCGCGAGAAGTCGCGCGGTTTGTAACCCTACGGAGGCGGTTCCGTAAAGAAGAGAATGGCACTTCAAAACGACGGGATGCTTCGCGTATAGAGATGATTTCTTGCTTCTTAATAGCCTGGATAGCTAATAAAAGCCTACCCTCTTGCTCAGTTGAATCTTTAGAGCGTTGAGAGCGAATTGGTGGCATGGTGGGTGGTTGAAGAAGAAGGGATTAAATTAATTGACGCGTTTTGGGTTGGCTGATCCACTGGGTTGTGTGATCCACTCGCTTGTGAAATACGTTATCCGACCGTACGATCGTTTTAATACCGCAAAATAACCTATATTAAGAGGTTGTAAAAGATAAGATAAATACGCTAGTATATATATTAGTATTACCTTATTTTGCCTATAAATTTCGTCGAATTTAGGCGTTAAATAACTTCCGTAGCCGTTAAGTATTAAAAGCCGATACCCCCCCTTTATACGTAAAGAAGTACTAGGAATAAAGAGCTTCTTAAGCTAACGAAGTCCAATTTTATTAGAGGTCTAGCCGTTAGGACTAACTTCAAAGCGCTAATCCTCCGGAAGGCCCTCGAACTATAATTTAATAAAGACTTTGCCTTTAAAAATTATATATAGAGGAAGGGCCTAGCTAGAAGTATTTAAATACTTAATTATAGTTACCTACTCTCGATTTCTAGGTTATAAAAGTGCTCGCCGACCGTAGTATTTACTTCTCGTTATAACCTTTGTAGTTACTATTAAGCCTATCGCGAAACCGGTCTCGTTAAAGTTATAGATATCGTTAGGGACGATTCTATATTAAAGGATCGTCTTTTAGACTAGATTAAACCACTCTCCGATGATTTTAGGGTCTTCGTATTTCGTACGCTCGTAATTATATCGTTTCGAGAATCGGGAGGAAAGGAGAGGATATCTTTTAATAAAATTTATAACCTAATTTTCGCCGACCGAAGGAACCGGGGTAGTTCTACGCTTTTTAAGGAGAAGATCCGCTATATCTCGTATAGAAGAGGGCCGGGGGGCTCCTCTACGAGAATCTATAGAGAGTGTGAAGGGACGAAGCCAGGTTTGATTCAATCTAGCCAAGCCGTTTGCTGTTATCTAAAAGCTTAAGGAGAGAAGTGGGAGCTGACGTGGTCGCACGTAAATAAGAGGGGGTGTGCGGAAGGTCACGTGCGCGCACGTGATGTCAACCGGGCACTGGCCCGTTACAATACCCCCTCCTCCCGGCGGTGTCTAGGGGGATCTCCGTTCGTATATAGAGGGCACCCGTGCGTACGTAGGGGTGTGTTCCCTGAGGTCCGTCATTCGTTCGCGCGCTTCCGTAACGTGCCTCAAATGCGTCTAATGCGGCGCATTCCTCCAATTCGTCCAACCTTTCCCATGTTTGCTCCGCAAAACCAGCCCATTTCACCAAGACTTCACGTAGATGACCTCTCCCGACCCTCCGTGTACGTGCGGCTATGATCTCTTCGACTTCCCATTCCAATTCGTTGTCAACGACAATCGGCGGGGGTTGGGTATCATCTACCACCTGGGAAGGGAGGGGATCCAATGCCGCGGGTCGTATTAGATCCACGTGGAAGACAGGGTGAATCCCGCGCGGAACGCTTAGTTCCACAGTGTGTGGGGACGGGACGTTCACGATCGTGTACTTTCCGTGCAGCCAGTCTAGTTTCTTCGACGGCCGCAAGGACGTGACGTTTCGTAGGTGTAACCATACTTTATCTCCCGTGCGGTAGACTGGTGTAGCCTGTCGTGTACGGTTCGCTTGTTCTTGCTGTTTGTCCTGGGCAGTGGCTATTGCTGCTTGTGCCCAGTTGGAGGCTTCGCGAAGGCGTTCTATGAAATCTCTGCCCGCTCGTTCGGGGCCGTTTCTATAGCCCTGGAGGTTTCCATCATCTTCTAGTCCAATCGGGTCAATATGGTATCCGTGCGTGAAGAAGAATGGTGCTAAACCAGTCGATGATGCCTCTCGGTTGTTGATTGCAACGGCCACGATCGGGAGGAGACTGGACCAATCTTCTTGTGAATAGGCCGTAAAGGCCCGTAGGATCCTTTCTATCTCCTGATTTGCCCGTTCCGTTGCGCCATCTGTCTGAGGGTGAAAGGCCGTTGATAGTCGTCGTTGGATTTTCAACCTTTTGCATACTTCTTTCCAAAAGCCATTCACGAACTGAGGGCCACGGTCGCTTACGATTGCGAGCGGGAGCCCGTGGTGCATATAGAAGTGGTCCATAAACACTTCGGCCACAGCATCGCTTGTGATAGAATCCATAGCGGTAAGAATGACACTTTTCGTAAGCCTGTCCGTGATGACAAGGCAGTTCGTGGCCTTTTGGGGGCCACTCGTAGGGAGATCTGTGATGAAATCGACGGAAACTTCCGCCCAGATCCGTTGTGGAATCGGTAATGGCTTTAACAATCCGTGCTTGGTGTCGCGCCATATTGTGCTCCGCCCACAAGTTGTGCAGTTCCGTAAGAACTGCCGTACGTCTTTTGCTGCTCCTGGCCAGAAGAAGCGTCGGGAGAGGATTGCATACGTGGCATCGCGTCCTGGATGCCCCGTGATATGCGAGTCGTGCACGTTTTGGATAATACGTGTCCGTAAGGCCTCACTATCTGGGATCCATATCCGGTCTCGAAAGCAAAGGAGACCCCGCACGTCGAGGTGGCATTCCGCGAGGCTCGTTTTGACTTGGATTCCACCTGGAAGTTTACGTTCCCCTTCTTGTAGAGCCCGCGAGATCGCCTGATAGCTCACGTCCGTTTTCCGAGCTTCACTCCAGAGTGCCTGTAGCTCTCCATCCTCAAACAAGTTGATAGGCGTTTCGAAGTTTACAGGGGTTTCCACGTCCATTCGTAGCCGTCCGGTTTTTATCTTGATCTTTTTGAAGATATGCCGGAATCGATTCGTTATTCGTTCGTCGCTTCGATCCTGTGGGAGATCTTGTTCTCTTCGTGAGAGGGCGTCCGGGCGCGTAGCTAGCTTTCCGGGCCGGTACTGAATCTCAAAGTCGAATTCTGCTAGTACGTCTGCCCATCGCATCTGACGTTCACTTAGGTCTCGTGCTTTTCCGAAGTATCGTAGATTCTTATGGTCGGTGATGATCTTGAACTTCGGGACCATCTTCAGTTCCGGGCGCCACTCTTTTAGGCCGCGTATGATCGCAAGGAGCTCTTTGTCATGTATTTCGTAGTTCACTTCCGCTGGCGACAGTTTCTGGGAGAGGTACGCACACGGGCGTAATGTTCCGTCGTCTTGCACTTGCGATAGTACACCCCCGGTAGCCCATCCGGAGGCGTCAGTTTCTACCACGGTTTCACGTCCTTCTTCGAAGTGCGCCAGGATAGGTGCGTTGATAAAAAGTTCTTTCAAGTCTGTGAAGGCTTCGTGACAAGCCGTATCCCAGCAGAAGTCCATTCCTTTGCGCGTTAGCCGCACTAACGGGGCTGCCAAGTCCGCAAAGTGTGGGATAAAGGTCCGGTAGAAGTTCGCAAATCCCAAAAAGCTCCGTACGTCTCTGACTGTTTTCGGTGGTTCCCATGCGCGTATCGCTTCGACTTTCGCTGGGTCTACGCAGACGCCCGCACCCGCACGGATGATAAATCCCAAGTACTTGACCGTTTCCTTTTCGAACTCTGACTTGTCGATATCGCACTGCAAGCCTGCTTCCTGTAGCTTCCGTAAGACTTCGGTTACCTTCTGACGATGGTCTTCGATTGATCCGTTCGAGTAGATAATGATGTCATCTATATACGCAGAGACAAAGTCATCAAGGTGCTCGCGGAGCACTTGATTGATATACCGTTGGAAGGTCGCAGGCGCTCCTGTGAGGCCAAATGGGGTCACGAGCCATTCGAATAGCCCGTATCTCGTTCGAAACGCGGTTTTCCATTCTTCTCCAGGCTCAATCCGGATCTTATGGAACGCTGCGATCACGTCCAGCTTCGTAAACCACCGTGCTTGTGACATGTTCCGTAGGGTTTCTTTGATCAGAGGTAGTGGGTAGCGATCTTTGACTGTTATCTCGTTTAGTCCGCGATAGTCCACGCAGAAGCGTACTCCTCCGCCCGGCTTCCTGACTAGCAGTACTGGTGCTGCTGCCGGGGATTTGCTGACGCGAATAAAGTTCCGTCCGAGTAGATCCGTGAGCGTTTTTCGTAAAACGAGGAGTTCTTCTTGATTCATGCTGTAGAGAGGGCCGTATGGGGGTGAGGCTTCCCTGTCAGAACTATCCTTTCGTAGGGGAATGCGGTGATCCACTCCTGGTCGGTGGTCTGGTAATTGTTCCGCACGCTTCGCATCAAACACTTTCAACCACGGCCAGTAATGTTTCGGGAGCCGTACGCGTGGATCAACGTGTTTCTTCTTTCGTAATGCCTTTTCGATATCCGCGAGGGTTACTTTTCCGATCTGAAGGCTCTCCACGGGCCCGGTCGTGCACGTTTCTAGGAAGTTCCCAGCGGAGAGTCTCTGAACTCGTAGAGGCTTTATACCCTGGGGGCCTACTGTAGGATTCGCTCTGTTCCAACATCGCGTGTGTTCGCCCGTTTTCGTAAAGATGTCGAGGCAACCTTTTCGTGCCGAGTAGCGTCCGTCCACGTCGATCAACCATGTGTTCCCAAGGATCATCTGATCTATCTGCCCGGGGATAATGTACGCGTAGACGTCCTTTTGGAGGTGTCCGTGTACGTCCATATCGAAATGGGTGATAAAATCGATCTTTCCTTGGTTTCCAGTAACGCCATCTAGCGTTCGGGGGGGTATTGAGATACGCGGGAGGCCGAGGGTTGTTGCGAAAGAATCGCTCACTGTAGCATAACATAAACACCCCGAATCGACTAGTGCCTTTGAAAATTGAATTCCATTAACTAACGAATCGACATAAAAGGGTTTGTTTTCTTGCTTTAACAACTTCTCGGCTCCGTTCGGCTCCTGTCCGCGATTTTGGGCAGGAGCTACTCTTTTCCGAGTACTCATATACACTCTCTTGGTCCGAGCGGTCGCTCTCTTCTGTAGGCACTTCCGTAAGTGCCTCTGCTCTTGTGACTCGGGTTCTTTCTCTCCGTTCGTGATAGTGTTGGGGCCGTTGTTTACTCGGGGGGTCTTCCTCTACCATCGCTGCGGTTACGCGCGGGCGTTGGCGGGGGCTTCCGGGGCGGTTTGGCATTCTTGCTGGTTCCAGAGGGCAAGATCTTATGTCGCACCCGTCGCGCCCGCAACGGTAACATCTTCCTTCTCGGCGTCGGCGTTCTTGTTCTTCCTTTCCTACCCATTTCGCCCGCTTTCCTACGAGCCCTTGGTCTTCCTTCCGTATCTGCGCGGAAGCAACCGTGACGTTGGGTGTCGGGGTCCAGTCCATGCGGTCGGGTACTGGTGACCTAGGACGGGTTGTCTTCCTTTCGTATCCGTACGTTGTACGTTTTGACTCCGAAGAGAGTAAGTCGAGGTCGGTGTCAATACGACGTAGCAATAGTATGAGATCCGCGAAGCTGTCGGGAGCGTCTCTATACGACAGGGCCGTACGGGTGGTCAGGTTTAGCGATCCTGTCAATATAGACACTTTCGCGTCTTCCGGCCAGCTCATCGCTCCTGAGTCCGCGAATTCTTTCTCGAACGAGGGTAAGAACGTGGCAAAGGACTGTTTCGGTCCTTGTCGTATCTCTCGTAGGCGTTGGGTGGCTCGTTTCTTGATGTTCGGGTCCCCATAGATGTTTTCGAGGTACTGGATCAAGTCGCTTGCGTTTCCATCCGCTCGTCGGTGTTGCATGAAAGCTACTGTGTTCTTGCTCGCGTTTCCTTCCAATCGGGAGTAGACGTATAGCAGACATGCTCGTTCGTCTCCGAGAGCGTCCGCATCGAGAAGCAGCTTGTTCTCGATTGACATTCGGAATACGGGCCACTCTGTCCTGATGCCTTTAAAGGTAGGGGGGTCAGGTAGTCGCGCGCGGGGGCGTCGTGTTGGGTTCGTGTCGACCGGGCCTTGCTTGAGGCCTTCGTTGGCTTTTTGGCTCCGGTCGTGTATCGTATCCGCTGCCTGTGTTGGCCGTGCGTGTACGTTCGTCTGGATCAGCTCTTCGAGCTTTCGGATCCTCTCTTCTTGCGCTCGTGCGCCTTCTTCTTGGTTAGCAGCGGCCTGTGCCATCTGCTGTATCATCAGCCGGGCCCATGCGGGTGGGCTCGACGGTTCTTCGTGTTCCATCGTTTCGTTTTCCGTCGTGCCTGGTGCTTCCAGGGCTTTTCGTGGGTGCGCGTTAGCCTGATTGGCCGTACTCTTCCGGATCTTCTGGGGAAGAGGAAGCTTTTAGAATGTGAAGGGACGAAGCCAGGTTTGATTCAATCTAGCCAAGCCGTTTGCTGTTATCTAAAAGCTTAAGGAGAGAAGTGGGAGCTGACGTGGTCGCACGTAAATAAGAGGGGGTGTGCGGAAGGTCACGTGCGCGCACGTGATGTCAACCGGGCACTGGCCCGTTACAGAGAGAATCTATTTTTTAAGAGACTCCTCTTCAATTTCTATCAATTTATATGATTTAACGCGAGAAGTCGCGCGGTATTCTATACTATTAATTCGGTGGCGGAGAGTTATACGCGGGACGTTAAAAGTACGTGTAGCAAGAGAGAGAGATATAATATCTCCATTTTTTAAAGCTTGGATAGCTAATAAAAGCCTACCCTCTTGCTCAGTTGAATTTTTAGAGCGTTAAGAGCGAATTGGTGGCATAGTGGGTGGTTGAAAAAGAAGGGGTTAAATTAATTGACACGTTTTTTGGTGGGGTGGCCACTTGCTTGTGGTGGCCACTCGCTTGTGAAATACGTTATAGATCTTATACTTAAGTATAACCTAGTCTCTATCGATATACGCTTAGTTACTCTTTATCTACTACTAAATATTCCTTTTATAGTAGTTAGGGAATAACTTATATAGCGATATAAAGTCTACTATTCCCTATCTCTTATAGAGTCTCTTAAAGTTTTTAAAGACCTCTATTATATCCTATCTATTAAAGAACGGAGTACTTAGGGTATTAAGATCGGGTATAAAAAGCGAGAAGACTTTCTATTATATCTACGAAGTTCCCTAGAGAATCGGGTAGCTCGATAGATTTACTAGGGATTAGCTCGCTAGTTTACCCTAGGGGTAAGCTACTAGTAGGGTTTTAGCCGGGTAGGGTAGTATTAAAAGATATACCGATACCTCGGATTTAGAGCGTTTATACTTATAATACCCTTCGAATAATAATAGGGTTCGACCGGAGGATAGGCTAGATATATTTCCTAGTTCGAGGAGAGCTATAAAACGCGAGTCTCTATCGGTTTAGATATTCTCTTTAGTTATTTTATTAGGTCTCCTTTTTTTATTTCTTAGGTTTTTATAAATAGGGGTTTCGGTAGAATTAACGAAATTAATAGGGTTAACGAAATTAATAGAAATAAAATTAACGTAACTTTTACTACTATACTTAGTAGTAGTTTCGGAAAATAATAAAGAAGATAAATAATCCTTTATAGTCTCGACTAATAATACTTTCTAGGATACTTCTTACTATTTCTTTTACTAGAATCTTATAATCGTCTATAATATATACTCTTTTAATGTAACGGGCCAGTGCCCGGTTGACATCACGTGCGCGCACGTGACCTTCCGCACACCCCCTCTTATTTACGTGCGACCACGTCAGCTCCCACTTCTCTCCTTAAGCTTTTAGATAACAGCAAACGGCTTGGCTAGATTGAATCAAACCTGGCTTCGTCCCTTCACATTCTAAAAGCTTCCTCTTCCCCAGAAGATCCGGAAGAGTACGGCCAATCAGGCTAACGCGCACCCACGAAAAGCCCTGGAAGCACCAGGCACGACGGAAAACGAAACGATGGAACACGAAGAACCGTCGAGCCCACCCGCATGGGCCCGGCTGATGATACAGCAGATGGCACAGGCCGCTGCTAACCAAGAAGAAGGCGCACGAGCGCAAGAAGAGAGGATCCGAAAGCTCGAAGAGCTGATCCAGACGAACGTACACGCACGGCCAACACAGGCAGCGGATACGATACACGACCGGAGCCAAAAAGCCAACGAAGGCCTCAAGCAAGGCCCGGTCGACACGAACCCAACACGACGCCCCCGCGCGCGACTACCTGACCCCCCTACCTTTAAAGGCATCAGGACAGAGTGGCCCGTATTCCGAATGTCAATCGAGAACAAGCTGCTTCTCGATGCGGACGCTCTCGGAGACGAACGAGCATGTCTGCTATACGTCTACTCCCGATTGGAAGGAAACGCGAGCAAGAACACAGTAGCTTTCATGCAACACCGACGAGCGGATGGAAACGCAAGCGACTTGATCCAGTACCTCGAAAACATCTATGGGGACCCGAACATCAAGAAACGAGCCACCCAACGCCTACGAGAGATACGACAAGGACCGAAACAGTCCTTTGCCACGTTCTTACCCTCGTTCGAGAAAGAATTCGCGGACTCAGGAGCGATGAGCTGGCCGGAAGACGCGAAAGTGTCTATATTGACAGGATCGCTAAACCTGACCACCCGTACGGCCCTGTCGTATAGAGACGCTCCCGACAGCTTCGCGGATCTCATACTATTGCTACGTCGTATTGACACCGACCTCGACTTACTCTCTTCGGAGTCAAAACGTACAACGTACGGATACGAAAGGAAGACAACCCGTCCTAGGTCACCAGTACCCGACCGCATGGACTGGACCCCGACACCCAACGTCACGGTTGCTTCCGCGCAGATACGGAAGGAAGACCAAGGGCTCGTAGGAAAGCGGGCGAAATGGGTAGGAAAGGAAGAACAAGAACGCCGACGCCGAGAAGGAAGATGTTACCGTTGCGGGCGCGACGGGTGCGACATAAGATCTTGCCCTCTGGAACCAGCAAGAATGCCAAACCGCCCCGGAAGCCCCCGCCAACGCCCGCGCGTAACCGCAGCGATGGTAGAGGAAGACCCCCGAGTAAACAACGGCCCCAACACTATCACGAACGGAGAGAAAGAACCCGAGTCACAAGAGCAGAGGCACTTACGGAAGTGCCTACAGAAGAGAGCGACCGCTCGGACCAAGAGAGTGTATATGAGTACTCGGAAAAAGAGTAGCTCCTGCCCAAAATCGCGGACAGGAGCCGAACGGAGCCGAGAAGTTGTTAAAGCAAGAAAACAAACCCTTTTATGTCGATTCGTTAGTTAATGGAATTCAATTTTCAAAGGCACTAGTCGATTCGGGGTGTTTATGTTATGCTACAGTGAGCGATTCTTTCGCAACAACCCTCGGCCTCCCGCGTATCTCAATACCCCCCGAACGCTAGATGGCGTTACTGGAAACCAAGGAAAGATCGATTTTATCACCCATTTCGATATGGACGTACACGGACACCTCCAAAAGGACGTCTACGCGTACATTATCCCCGGGCAGATAGATCAGATGATCCTTGGGAACACATGGTTGATCGACGTGGACGGACGCTACTCGGCACGAAAAGGTTGCCTCGACATCTTTACGAAAACGGGCGAACACACGCGATGTTGGAACAGAGCGAATCCTACAGTAGGCCCCCAGGGTATAAAGCCTCTACGAGTTCAGAGACTCTCCGCTGGGAACTTCCTAGAAACGTGCACGACCGGGCCCGTGGAGAGCCTTCAGATCGGAAAAGTAACCCTCGCGGATATCGAAAAGGCATTACGAAAGAAGAAACACGTTGATCCACGCGTACGGCTCCCGAAACATTACTGGCCGTGGTTGAAAGTGTTTGATGCGAAGCGTGCGGAACAATTACCAGACCACCGACCAGGAGTGGATCACCGCATTCCCCTACGAAAGGATAGTTCTGACAGGGAAGCCTCACCCCCATACGGCCCTCTCTACAGCATGAATCAAGAAGAACTCCTCGTTTTACGAAAAACGCTCACGGATCTACTCGGACGGAACTTTATTCGCGTCAGCAAATCCCCGGCAGCAGCACCAGTACTGCTAGTCAGGAAGCCGGGCGGAGGAGTACGCTTCTGCGTGGACTATCGCGGACTAAACGAGATAACAGTCAAAGATCGCTACCCACTACCTCTGATCAAAGAAACCCTACGGAACATGTCACAAGCACGGTGGTTTACGAAGCTGGACGTGATCGCAGCGTTCCATAAGATCCGGATTGAGCCTGGAGAAGAATGGAAAACCGCGTTTCGAACGAGATACGGGCTATTCGAATGGCTCGTGACCCCATTTGGCCTCACAGGAGCGCCTGCGACCTTCCAACGGTATATCAATCAAGTGCTCCGCGAGCACCTTGATGACTTTGTCTCTGCGTATATAGATGACATCATTATCTACTCGAACGGATCAATCGAAGACCATCGTCAGAAGGTAACCGAAGTCTTACGGAAGCTACAGGAAGCAGGCTTGCAGTGCGATATCGACAAGTCAGAGTTCGAAAAGGAAACGGTCAAGTACTTGGGATTTATCATCCGTGCGGGTGCGGGCGTCTGCGTAGACCCAGCGAAAGTCGAAGCGATACGCGCATGGGAACCACCGAAAACAGTCAGAGACGTACGGAGCTTTTTGGGATTTGCGAACTTCTACCGGACCTTTATCCCACACTTTGCGGACTTGGCAGCCCCGTTAGTGCGGCTAACGCGCAAAGGAATGGACTTCTGCTGGGATACGGCTTGTCACGAAGCCTTCACAGACTTGAAAGAACTTTTTATCAACGCACCTATCCTGGCGCACTTCGAAGAAGGACGTGAAACCGTGGTAGAAACTGACGCCTCCGGATGGGCTACCGGGGGTGTACTATCGCAAGTGCAAGACGACGGAACATTACGCCCGTGTGCGTACCTCTCCCAGAAACTGTCGCCAGCGGAAGTGAACTACGAAATACATGACAAAGAGCTCCTTGCGATCATACGCGGCCTAAAAGAGTGGCGCCCGGAACTGAAGATGGTCCCGAAGTTCAAGATCATCACCGACCATAAGAATCTACGATACTTCGGAAAAGCACGAGACCTAAGTGAACGTCAGATGCGATGGGCAGACGTACTAGCAGAATTCGACTTTGAGATTCAGTACCGGCCCGGAAAGCTAGCTACGCGCCCGGACGCCCTCTCACGAAGAGAACAAGATCTCCCACAGGATCGAAGCGACGAACGAATAACGAATCGATTCCGGCATATCTTCAAAAAGATCAAGATAAAAACCGGACGGCTACGAATGGACGTGGAAACCCCTGTAAACTTCGAAACGCCTATCAACTTGTTTGAGGATGGAGAGCTACAGGCACTCTGGAGTGAAGCTCGGAAAACGGACGTGAGCTATCAGGCGATCTCGCGGGCTCTACAAGAAGGGGAACGTAAACTTCCAGGTGGAATCCAAGTCAAAACGAGCCTCGCGGAATGCCACCTCGACGTGCGGGGTCTCCTTTGCTTTCGAGACCGGATATGGATCCCAGATAGTGAGGCCTTACGGACACGTATTATCCAAAACGTGCACGACTCGCATATCACGGGGCATCCAGGACGCGATGCCACGTATGCAATCCTCTCCCGACGCTTCTTCTGGCCAGGAGCAGCAAAAGACGTACGGCAGTTCTTACGGAACTGCACAACTTGTGGGCGGAGCACAATATGGCGCGACACCAAGCACGGATTGTTAAAGCCATTACCGATTCCACAACGGATCTGGGCGGAAGTTTCCGTCGATTTCATCACAGATCTCCCTACGAGTGGCCCCCAAAAGGCCACGAACTGCCTTGTCATCACGGACAGGCTTACGAAAAGTGTCATTCTTACCGCTATGGATTCTATCACAAGCGATGCTGTGGCCGAAGTGTTTATGGACCACTTCTATATGCACCACGGGCTCCCGCTCGCAATCGTAAGCGACCGTGGCCCTCAGTTCGTGAATGGCTTTTGGAAAGAAGTATGCAAAAGGTTGAAAATCCAACGACGACTATCAACGGCCTTTCACCCTCAGACAGATGGCGCAACGGAACGGGCAAATCAGGAGATAGAAAGGATCCTACGGGCCTTTACGGCCTATTCACAAGAAGATTGGTCCAGTCTCCTCCCGATCGTGGCCGTTGCAATCAACAACCGAGAGGCATCATCGACTGGTTTAGCACCATTCTTCTTCACGCACGGATACCATATTGACCCGATTGGACTAGAAGATGATGGAAACCTCCAGGGCTATAGAAACGGCCCCGAACGAGCGGGCAGAGATTTCATAGAACGCCTTCGCGAAGCCTCCAACTGGGCACAAGCAGCAATAGCCACTGCCCAGGACAAACAGCAAGAACAAGCGAACCGTACACGACAGGCTACACCAGTCTACCGCACGGGAGATAAAGTATGGTTACACCTACGAAACGTCACGTCCTTGCGGCCGTCGAAGAAACTAGACTGGCTGCACGGAAAGTACACGATCGTGAACGTCCCGTCCCCACACACTGTGGAACTAAGCGTTCCGCGCGGGATTCACCCTGTCTTCCACGTGGATCTAATACGACCCGCGGCATTGGATCCCCTCCCTTCCCAGGTGGTAGATGATACCCAACCCCCGCCGATTGTCGTTGACAACGAATTGGAATGGGAAGTCGAAGAGATCATAGCCGCACGTACACGGAGGGTCGGGAGAGGTCATCTACGTGAAGTCTTGGTGAAATGGGCTGGTTTTGCGGAGCAAACATGGGAAAGGTTGGACGAATTGGAGGAATGCGCCGCATTAGACGCATTTGAGGCACGTTACGGAAGCGCGCGAACGAATGACGGACCTCAGGGAACACACCCCTACGTACGCACGGGTGCCCTCTATATACGAACGGAGATCCCCCTAGACACCGCCGGGAGGAGGGGGGTATTGTAACGGGCCAGTGCCCGGTTGACATCACGTGCGCGCACGTGACCTTCCGCACACCCCCTCTTATTTACGTGCGACCACGTCAGCTCCCACTTCTCTCCTTAAGCTTTTAGATAACAGCAAACGGCTTGGCTAGATTGAATCAAACCTGGCTTCGTCCCTTCACATTTAATATACTATTCTAGATATATCCGATTCCCGGCTAGTTCTTTTCGGCCGAAATTACTAGCTCTTTTAGTTTTATATACGCTAATATATATAGCTCGGATAGCTCGGTTATCCTATTAGCTAGTAAGCCTCTCGCTAATTAAGTATACTTATTATAAAAGAATACTATTCTTCTTATCTATACTAACTACCTAGCTAGCGTTAAAAATAAGTCGACCCGCTTTTATCGATTAAAGTAATATATTTAGGGGGACGCCTAGAAACCTTTTCTACTAGCCTATCCTATCTATTATTAATTCTTAGGGTTAAATCGTATCTATACCTTTTTCGATACTCCCGAACTTCTCTAAATTACTCAATTCCTTATAGGCTTAGTCGAGAGTCAACTTAATACGCTATATATTTAGCTACCCTAAACAATTCCCTACGTCGGTTACTATATAAAGAGGGGAACGCTTAAGGCTATATACTCTTAGGTATATAGGTCGATTCAGCACTCGTACTTTAGTTTTATACCCGACTTCGTATACAAAGGAACCTAGGTATACAGCCTAAGAAGTCAATTCAGAGAGGTGTAGAGGTATGTTTTATTCAATCTGTTTCTTCCTACTACTTATATCCTCTAGCTTCCCAATGATTACATAATAAATCACTTAGTAAATGACAGGACAGGCAAGGTCAATGCGTAGTGGAAGACAAGGTCCCCCACTACAATAGTTACATTTAAATTAATCATGATCTTATATAGATCTATAATATCAATCTAATGATCACTATAATGATCTTATTAAATTTATATTGTAACATTAATATATTGATGATTTCATCAAATTCATTAACATTAGTTTTAATGATTTCATCAAATTCATATGAATTATGAATTAACGATTCAATCATATGAATCAATTGAGTAGAATTAATTAATTTACTGACTTAATTAATTCATTGCATCTAATTGTTTTCATAATTGAATATATGCATTTAATCGTTTTAATTCATAATTGAATATGTTCATTTTGTCTTCGTTAATTCATTTGTTTAGTTATTAAATATGATATATATTATGATGAAATCATTAAAACATTAATATTAATAAATTTTATGAAATCATTAATATATATATTATAATATAAATTTAATAAGATCATGATTAATTTAAATATAACCATACATTTAAGTATAAATATAGGGTTATAATCCTAGTATAGTTAGTTTTTTTTTCTTTCTAAATATATTGATTTATACTTGATAAAAACCAAGAGAACATTCACCAACTGTTTAACTACTAAATGTGACCAGTTAGCAATGTGTAACAAGTATCTCGAGCCTCTCTTTCAGAGTTAATTTAAAACGGAGAGAAGTGGATATAACTTATATCCTTTAGTATCTTAATCTTTAAGCTTATACCTTCTACCTCAGCATCATTTTATAATCCCAGAAATAAGAGTATTGTGAAGGGACGAAGCCAGGTTTGATTCAATCTAGCCAAGCCGTTTGCTGTTATCTAAAAGCTTAAGGAGAGAAGTGGGAGCTGACGTGGTCGCACGTAAATAAGAGGGGGTGTGCGGAAGGTCACGTGCGCGCACGTGATGTCAACCGGGCACTGGCCCGTTACAATAACCCCCTCCTCCCGGCGGTGTCTAGGGGGATCTCCGTTCGTATATAGAGGGCACCCGTGCGTACGTAGGGGTGTGTTCCCTGAGGTCCGTCATTCGTTCGCGCGCTTCCGTAACGTGCCTCAAATGCGTCTAATGCGGCGCATTCCTCCAATTCGTCCAACCTTTCCCATGTTTGCTCCGCAAAACCAGCCCATTTCACCAAGACTTCACGTAGATGACCTCTCCCGACCCTCCGTGTACGTGCGGCTATGATCTCTTCGACTTCCCATTCCAATTCGTTGTCAACGACAATCGGCGGGGGTTGGGTATCATCTACCACCTGGGAAGGGAGGGGATCCAATGCCGCGGGTCGTATTAGATCCACGTGGAAGACAGGGTGAATCCCGCGCGGAACGCTTAGTTCCACAGTGTGTGGGGACGGGACGTTCACGATCGTGTACTTTCCGTGCAGCCAGTCTAGTTTCTTCGACGGCCGCAAGGACGTGACGTTTCGTAGGTGTAACCATACTTTATCTCCCGTGCGGTAGACTGGTGCAGCCTGTCGTGTACGGTTTGGCATTCTTGCTGGTTCCAGAGGGCAAGATCTTATGTCGCACCCGTCGCGCCCGCAACGGTAACATCTTCCTTCTCGGCGTCGGCGTTCTTGTTCTTCCTTTCCTACCCATTTCGCCCGCTTTCCTACGAGCCCTTGGTCTTCCTTCCGTATCTGCGCGGAAGCAACCGTGACGTTGGGTGTCGGGGTCCAGTCCATGCGGTCGGGTACTGGTGACCTAGGACGGGTTGTCTTCCTTTCGTATCCGTACGTTGTACGTTTTGACTCCGAAGAGAGTAAGTCGAGGTCGGTGTCAATACGACGTAGCAATAGTATGAGATCCGCGAAGCTGTCGGGAGCGTCTCTATACGACAGGGCCGTACGGGTGGTCAGGTTTAGCGATCCTGTCAATATAGACACTTTCGCGTCTTCCGGCCAGCTCATCGCTCCTGAGTCCGCGAATTCTTTCTCGAACGAGGGTAAGAACGTGGCAAAGGACTGTTTCGGTCCTTGTCGTATCTCTCGTAGGCGTTGGGTGGCTCGTTTCTTGATGTTCGGGTCCCCATAGATGTTTTCGAGGTACTGGATCAAGTCGCTTGCGTTTCCATCCGCTCGTCGGTGTTGCATGAAAGCTACTGTGTTCTTGCTCGCGTTTCCTTCCAATCGGGAGTAGACGTATAGCAGACATGCTCGTTCGTCTCCGAGAGCGTCCGCATCGAGAAGCAGCTTGTTCTCGATTGACATTCGGAATACGGGCCACTCTGTCCTGATGCCTTTAAAGGTAGGGGGGTCAGGTAGTCGCGCGCGGGGGCGTCGTGTTGGGTTCGTGTCGACCGGGCCTTGCTTGAGGCCTTCGTTGGCTTTTTGGCTCCGGTCGTGTATCGTATCCGCTGCCTGTGTTGGCCGTGCGTGTACGTTCGTCTGGATCAGCTCTTCGAGCTTTCGGATCCTCTCTTCTTGCGCTCGTGCGCCTTCTTCTTGGTTAGCAGCGGCCTGTGCCATCTGCTGTATCATCAGCCGGGCCCATGCGGGTGGGCTCGACGGTTCTTCGTGTTCCATCGTTTCGTTTTCCGTCGTGCCTGGTGCTTCCAGGGCTTTTCGTGGGTGCGCGTTAGCCTGATTGGCCGTACTCTTCCGGATCTTCTGGGGAAGAGGAAGCTTTTAGAATGTGAAGGGACGAAGCCAGGTTTGATTCAATCTAGCCAAGCCGTTTGCTGTTATCTAAAAGCTTAAGGAGAGAAGTGGGAGCTGACGTGGTCGCACGTAAATAAGAGGGGGTGTGCGGAAGGTCACGTGCGCGCACGTGATGTCAACCGGGCACTGGCCCGTTACAAGTATAGTATCTAAGTAATAGCCCCTATCCCCATAATGTTAGACATACTTCAAAGTTCGCATACATTCTCTCCACTTACTTCTTATCAGGTGTTACATGTGAAGGGCTGAAGCCGATTTGATTCAATCTAACTAGGCCACGAAATGTTTACAACAATCTTGGGGAAAGGAAGGAAAAGGGGGGCGTTCGTGCATGGTTACGACAATAGGCTACCGCACACGGAAGCTAGTGTGGGTTCGATAAGGAGGCAGGCAAAAGCAATATAGAAGGCCATGGTCACATGGCCACTCTCGGGCAACAGCCCGTTACATTACACTCCAGTATAATATAGATCCTAAAGCATCTCTATTACTATAGGTACTCCCTATAAGACTGGAGTATCCTCTATATTGTAATCCTGCCGGGACGGCAGGTTTACTTAGGCCGCTACACCTAAGTGATTACATAAGATACATTTTACCACTCGGCCAAAAGATCATAGGGACAATCGGAACCTCCGATTGTCACTGCAGCGGTATATATACTAGGCCCTAGACTCTGCTCGGGACCACATCCCTCCCCACTAGCCTAGACTACGCCCTCGTAGTCTCTTCCTATACTCTCAATAGGGGTAAACCATAGTTTTCGAGGACACGCTCCTCCGGCTGACTAAGTAACCGAGGGTTTCGAGAAGACCCCTAACTTCGGCTAAATGGGCCTATAGACGTGGGTTGTGACTAATATATATCGATCACCAAGGGTATAACCCCTTGCCCAGAGGTAATAAGGGCCTAATCCATAGGCATAGGCGGTGCTAAAGAATCGTCCACTCCGAGACTCGAACACCTACCCTTATATCTCTAGGGTGTTCCGATTGTGATGTAATCCTGCCGGGACGGCAGGTTTACTTAGGCCGCTACACCTAAGTGATTACATAAGATACATTTTACCACTCGGCCAAAAGATCATAGGGACAATCGGAACCTCCGATTGTCACTGCAGCGGTATATATACTAGGCCCTAGACTCTGCTCGGGACCACAATATCAAAGGATATTGGTGGGGGAATCTAGTAAAATATATAAACTTGATTTTTAGGGTGGACTCTATACCAGACAGTCTTGTAGACAAGAGATATTATTATACTAACTATAAAGCTATAACAGTTGTTGATAGGGTTTGGCGCTAAATTAAGCTTTATATTAGGAATCCTAGTTATTATTTTATAAGTTATTCTTTCAATTAGTAGTAGGTCTGGAGTATTATGTAGTTCACGAGACCGGTAATTTTATTTAGTCTTTTAGGTTGTTAGGCTTCTTCGATACTTGTAGACAAAAACAGGTAACCAAAGCTTGTTGGTCTCACCTAAGGTCCTATATATAATAACGTAAATATTGTTTACAACAGTATTCGGAGGCAAAACAAAACAATTAATTATTTGTTAGTTTAGAGATAGTGTTAGGTATGATTCTGTCGCAAAAATTAAATTTCTTGGTCTATCGAGGTCGTCTTTCCGGGATACGTAGTATGGGATTATGTTCTAACACTGAAGCCCCGGCCTCGCATGGCCCAGCCCGGTCCAACCCAACCAACTACACGCATTTGTTCTGTTACGAGAAGAATCCTCATCTCTAAGATAAGCATAAATATCTACCATTGGTAGTTAAATATCTACCATTTAACACCTTTAACGACATGCACCAAGTATTCCAATATTTAGCAATACTGCTGGGTAAAAGCTTGTAAGAAAAGAAATATTCGCAATAGGCATGAAGAAAAACCCTCAGTGAGTTTAATGGCAATCAGAAAGAAACAGGTTGGTACGGGTTATTAAAAAAGGATAAAAATCTATCACCCTAGTAGACGGAGTCTTCAGACTCTGATGGCACTGTTCGGAGTCGGGAGAAGAGCTCAAGTTCCATGTGCTCGGCCGCGAAGGGTCCCTCCATGATCTCGCCCATCATATCACTCCCCGGAGGGAAATCGTGCTCAAAGACCGGCTCGCCAGCCCCTCTCATATTCCCAAGCACAGCCTGGCGAAAGTGCCATCGCAACAACTCATCAGCAACGTGTGCTAGGTTGCTAGGGTCTCGGCAAACGGGATCTAGAATTCGTCCATCAACGCTGAAGACATCTCCACGAAAATCCGTAATCTTGTACCCATCCTAAACATAGCTTAGCAAACAATTCATCACTTACTTTGGTAGACTGACTTACATCAGGGTTCACAGAAATAGCATAGCTATCAAATTTTTGATGCACAGATGACGTGAGTAGCAGGCCATTCTGTACTGAGTTCATCGGATGACGGGCAGGTAATGTGATGAATTGGTTGAAATTGCACTGCTTCCAAAGTGCTTCACGTTCCAGCGGAAATATATGTGCGGCTTCAAATCCCTCCCAGTTATCGACTTCTGCTTCGGAGTTCTCTATTCCAGTGATCACACACTTCTGATCTCGAGCCCGAACGGCCCTTCGGAACGAATCTTGTCGGGGGGTTCCCCTATCGCGGGACTGGATCCGGCGAATAAAGCGCTCATCAGAAGATCGAACAACAGCACCTAACACAAAGTGCAAAATAAGCCCGAGTTTCCATATGAGCCGATCTCCTTTATAGACTCACCTGAAGAGGAAGAGATATTGTAATCTCCTGTCTCAAGACGATCATTGTTCAGAGGCATCAATTGATCGGTCGTTCGAGAGCGGATTGTAATATTTCCCTCGAAATCAAGCAAGACATGACTGAGCATATGGAAAAAATTAGCGTTCGTAATCGACCCGCTCTGGAAAACACCGCCTAGTTGTGTATCCGTCTGAGTATCATAGTAATGAACATTTCGCCGAGAGCCACTCATCTTGGCGCTTGGGGTGGAGTGGAGTGGAGTGGAGTAGAGAGCTTGGCGAGGAAGCAGAAGCAAGGAGGGTAGCTCCACCATATCTTGGTGTGGCATGAGAGACATTATGTCAGCAAAGTGGTCAGGTGACTAACTCAGTCACATCTTTTTAGTTGAAATTGACAGAAATCTATCGTATAGAAATGTATGGTACAAAATGACTGATATTGAGAACTCTAACTAACTAAAATGACACGGATCCGCAATTTAACCAATCTGTACGGACCTTGCTGACTAACTGTAATATGCACTTTTTGTATGGTATGCCGAGTACCAAGGGTCACATGACTTTCCAGTATCATACCTTGTTTCTGCCATGTAATCCACCTTACACTTTGACAGAAATCACTCAAAGGGTTCAAAAAGAAACAATACCTTTTCAGGCACCCGGAAATCTCCTCCAACAGAGTTTTATATAGAAGCAATGAACTCGCCCGTCTTCCAAAATGGACAATGAAGGAACCATGAAACTGAGCAATGCATTATCAACACAAAAGATGGAACTTCAGTATTATTTACTAACTGTTGTAAGACCATCGTGTCAAAGCCATAGTCATTACACAGTACAGACCAGCGATACCAACACAGTCGTGACCAGGGCTCACTAAAGTACGAGGCTCTATACTTGTATATGAGAGTAAGGGTAGAACCTTTGTTTCATTGAACTCATAGTCATGACCATCGAAAAACTATAGCCTGAGGTTTCATGGATGAGATATGCTAGCCTGCAAGACATACAAGAAAGCCTCTCTCGAAATCCAGAGCGCCATTCTTCCAAACCCAGACTTATGTTATTTGAGATTTGTCGTCAGGACCAGGCGCTTAGTCGCGCATCTGGTCACCGTCGTCGCTGGTGCCACCCTGGTAGTCCTCGTCATCCTCGGAGTCCTCTAGGCTAGGAGCATCAAATCTCAGTAGATTCAATTGTTCATCAAATCAAAATTAATTAGGTACATTCTTTTTGCAAATAGAAAGATCGCTAGTCAGTGGCAACTTTATGAAGCTAATTCTTATACAGCAGTCAAGCTAGCATATTGTATTTTAATGAGCCCACTTACTCAGACCACCTGAAATACAAAGTGTAGTAAGCAACCTATAATAAATTGTGTCAGGGTCAGTGATCAGATCATGGTGCTCAGGGCAGGCTCACTAAGCAAGTCAAGGGGCTTCAATCAGGCTCAGTGAGTGATCAGCTTAATTACATAATAATCACTGATCATGTGAAGGGCTGTAGCTTTATTGATTCAATTAGGCTAGGCCAACATGCTGTTTACATCAATCTTAGAGAAAGTGTCACTATCTACCGACGATGGGGGTTTATGTATGTTGTGGGCACGTGCCTCACGTGATCCAAGCCGGGCTCTGGCCCGTTATAGTACCCCCCCCTCGCATTGATCCTTACGATAGGCACGATGATATCGCCGTTCGTAGTCGTCAAGTGCCGAGCAATTCTCGACTAGGTCTAGCCTTTCCTATATCGTTTCTGTATATCCCACCTATTTTACTAGGACCTCCGTCTATGTTCCCCTACTAACTCGTTTCTCCCGTGTCGATAAGATCTCCTTAACCTTATACTCTAGCTCGCTGTCGACTAGCACTAGGGGTGGTTGCGAATCGTCTACAATTTGTAACGGAAACGGGTCCGTTGCGGTAGGTCGAATCAACTCGATATAGAAGACTAGGTATATACTAGAGGGTACGTTGAGGCGTATAGTATAAGGCGTAGGAACCTCTTCAACCTAGTACTATATATAAATCTAGTCTAATTTCTTCGATAGGCGCTACGAGCGTATATTTCGTAGGTTTAGCTATACGCGATCTCCTACCTAATAGATAGGGGCGGCTTATCGCGATCGGTTCGCCTACTCTTACTACTTCTCCTATACTATCGCTATTACTAATTGTGCCTAATCGGTGGCTTCTCGTAGTCGATTTACGAACGTTTCGCCGGCGCGTATAGGTTAAGTTATCGCTATCCTAAGAGTATCTATACTACTATCCTCGATTCCTAGGGGGTCGATATAATACCTATAGGTAAAGAAGAAAGGGGATAGGCCGGTTAACGAGGCGTCCCGGTTATTAATCGCTATAGCTACTATTAGTAGTAGCCCTATCTAGTTATCCTAAGCGTAGGTAATAAATACGCGTATAATCCGTTCGACTTCTTGATTCACTCGTTCCGTTACTCTATCTAATTAGGGGTAAAAGGCGGTAGATAATTGTCGCTAAATCGATAGCTTCTCGTAGACGATTCGCTAGAACCTACCTATAAACTATAGGCCCCGGTCGCTCGTAATCGCTAGGGGGAGCCTATAGTATATATAGAAATATATTAGGAAGACTTCCGCTACCCGCTTAGCTATAATCTCTCCTATCCTAACTAAGATAATACCCTTCGTTAGTCTATTAGTAATAACTAATAGGTTCGTAGCTCTATTCTCTTTCGATAGCGGGAGTTCTATAATAAAGTCTATTGCTATTTCGGCCTAGATTCGTTAGGGAATCGGTAGGGGCCTTAGTAACCCGTACTTTATATTACGCTAGACTATACTTCTCCCGTAAACTATATAGTTCCGTAAGAATCGTTATACGTCCTTTGCTATACTAGGCTAGAAGAACCGTCGAGATAGTATCGAATACGTAGCGTCTTATCCTAAGTAGCTAGTAATATAGGAATTATAAATCTTCTAAATAATCCTTATATATAGCGGCTCGCTATCTAGGATCTATAACCGCTATCGGAAATATAGTAGTCCCCGTTCGTTAAGATAGTATTCCGATAAGCTAGTCTTTACGCCTATTTCGGTAGCGATTCGGCGGTCTCCCTACTATAGAGCTTAAGAGTAGAGCTAATATATACTATCTATCGCCTTACCCTTCTTCTATTCTTCCTATAACTCTAATTTATTAAAGAGGGGAACTAGAGTACTAAAATCTAATCGTGCTTCCTCTAAGGTATTAGCGTTTACTTATCTCGGTCTACTTAGGTAAACCGAGACCTTTTCGAAGAGCGTTCGGAACCGATTCGATAGCCGTTCGTCGGTAGTATCCTACAGTATATCCTAGCCCTATCGCGAGAGTATATTAAGAAGTACTACGAGCTTCCTAGGCCGATAGTATAACGTAAAGTCAAACTCTACTATTAGGCCTATCTATCTTATCTACCGTTCGCTAAGATACTAAGCCTTATTAAAGTATCGTAGGTTTTTATAGTCTATTACGATAGTAAATCGTAGGACTATCTTTAGCTCTAGCCTCTATTCTCGTAGTACCTATATAATCGCTAGTAGCTCTTTATTATAGATCTTATAATTCGACTCTACTAGGGATAATTTCTAGGAGGTATAGGCGTAGGGGGCTAACTAGCCGTCGTCTTATCGCTAAGATAATATAGCCCCTATAGCCTATCTAGATATATCGGTTTCTACTACTATCTCTCTCTCTTCTTCGAAGTATACTAGGATTAGTACGTTAATAAAAAGGTCCTTAAGTTCGGTAAAGGATTACTAGTAAGCTTTATCCTATTAAAATACTACGTCCTTCTTCGTAAGCCTAGTTAACGGTACTAATAAGGTAGCGAATCGGGGTATAAACGATCTATAGAAGTTAGCGAATCTAAGGAATCCGCGTATATTGCGTACTGATTTCGGAGCTTCCTATACTTATATTGCTTCTACCTTCTTTAGGTCTATATAGATTCCTTCGCCTATACGGATAATAAATCCGAGGTATTTAATAGAATTCTATTCGAACTCTAACTTCTTAATATCGTATTATAACCCTACGTCCTTAAGTTTCTATAGTACTTCGTATACCTTTCGGCGGTAGTCCTCCCTCGAACCGCTAGAGTATATAATAATATTGTCGATATATACCGAAATAAAGTTATTAAGATACTCTTATAAGGTTTAGTTAATAAACCGCTAGAATATAGCCGGCGTACCGGTAAGGCTAAAGGGTATAATATTCTACTTAAAGAGACCGTATCGGGTATAAAACGCTATCTTCTACTCCTCTCTTAGTACTACCCGTACTTTATAGAACGCCGCGATAATATCTAGCTTTGTAAACTACTTCGCTTTCGCTATATTCCGTAGGGTCTCCCTAATAAAGGGTAATAGGTAACGATCCTTTATACTTAGGTCGTTTAACCCCCTATAGTCGATATAGAATCGAACTCCCCCGCCTAGTTTCTTTACTAGGAGTACTAGGGCAGCTATAGGTAATTTGCTAATACGGATAAAGTTCTTATTTAGAAGGTCTATTAACGTTTTTCGTAGATATAGAAGCTCTTCCTTATTTATTCCGTATAGTAGGCCGTAAGGCGGTTACTCTTCGTTACCGTTTCGGTCGCGATTTAGTAGTATCTTATAGTCGATTCTAGGTCGATATAGTAGTAGCCTATTAGCTAGCTACTAGCTAAAGACGTCTAGCTATTACTAGTACTGTTTCGGTAGCTTTTCCTTTATATTAATATACTTCTTAGGTCGTAGCGCTTTATCGATATTATCGAGTATAACTTTCCTAATCTATAGACGATCCGGTCGGGGGACGCTATCTAATAGCTATCGAATCGACTATATAGAGACGCGGTTAATACGTAGTACCCTTATACCGACCGGTCTAATAGTCCTATCTCTTCGATTCTAGTATCTAGTCTTCTCTCTAGTCCTTAAGAAGATATCTATATACCCTTTATTCGGCGAGTATATTCTATTAATATCCTTAATCTATAGAAGGCTAAGGATAACTTTATCTATCTAGTTCTCGATAATATATACGAAGATCGTGCCGTATTAGTAGCCGTGAATATTAGTATTAAAGTATATAACGTAGATAATTCGGCCCTAATTCGCTACTACTCTATCTAACTATCGGGGACGAATATATATATATAGGAGATCGAGAGATCTAGCGAGTACTCCGTTTACTATTATATAGCTTAGATAGCTATAATCGACTAGCGCTTTTGTAAACTAGATTCTATTTACTCTAACGTCGACTAGGAACGGTAGTTCCTCGCTTCTATCTAGTTTCTCGACCCCCTTTTGCTCCTACTCGCGGCTAAGAATAGGAGCTACTTATTTTCCGACTTACTATCGGTACGTATACTCTCTTCTACCGAGCTAGGCTCGGTATCTTCTTCGACTATTACTCGCGATTTTTTTACGCGGGCGGTTCGCTTAGGTTTCGACGACGTTTTACTACTATTATAGTTTTCCTTCCTTTTCGATACGCTTACTATAATATAGCTCTTCTATTCTAGACGTCTTACTAGTAGGAGGGGGTATTCCGTAATCTAGTAACCCGTTTTTCTATAATATAGATAGCGGCCTTCTTCCTAGCGGCTATCTATTTCTTCTTCGCTAACCTATTAAGCTCTCTTCGGTCGTTCGTAACGCTTACGACTATTTCGTCGGTATTTCGCCTATAGATCGATACGGTTTACCGATACTATTAGGGTCTAGTCTATCTCGTCTACGGATTTCGTAGAATAGCGAGTAGATAGTTTACTAATATTTAACGCGTCTATATCTATACTAATCTCGTAAAGATAGGATATTAGGCCTTAGAAGGTAGCGGGTATACTACGATTTATTAGCGAATTGCTTATAGTTCGATTTAGTAAACCGAGTAGAATCTATCGCTTAGCTTCGTCGGGCTATTCTAAAGCTCTAGTATCGGCGAATTCCTTTTCTAGCCGTAGTAGGAACTTTAAGAAGGCTATACCTTTAGATTAGTTAATCTAATAAAGGCGTCGGGTAGCTCGGGACTATACGTTCGGGTCGCTATAGATCTTTTCTAGGTAATCTAGTAGCTCTTCCGGACTACTATCGTTTCGTCGGTATTTTATATACGTTTCGGTATTCTTCTAGGCAAGCTTCTCTAGCCGGGAGAATATATATATAAATTGTTCGTAAGTAGTACCGATAGCCTCGCTATCGACTACTAGTTTATTTTCTATTATAATACGCTAGGTAGGCTAGTTATTTATACTTCCTACGAATAATACTAGGTCGGGGAGTCTCGCTCTCGGTCGGCGGTAAAGCTCTCCGATACTTAACGACGTTTCGGCGGGGGTTCGTACTTATTCCGTAACCGTTTCGCTAGTATTCTTATCGGTTTCCGTATTAATACCTTACCGCGCTAATATCTCTTTAAGGCGGCGAATCCGCTCTCCTTATACGGCGGAGAGTCGTTCCTAGGTCGCTATATACTACTCCTATATAGTCACGATCCGCTATTAGGAAGTAGTAAACTACTCTATTACTTCGCTATAGGCCTATTAGTTCCTTAATATCTATTATATTATCGTCTCTACCTAGGGTAGAGGTATATTCTACTAGGTTTAAGGTTCTATAGTTACTAGTATTCCGTTAGTATTTCGTTGCTAAATCGAGGGTGATTTAGGGGTAATTCTTCTACTATACCTAGGAATTGTCGCTTCTAGGGCTTTTCCGTTAGTGGTCCGATGGTTTAACGATAAGAATCGGAAGATTGATATATATAAAGGGCTGTAGCTTTATTGATTCAATTAGGCTAGGCCAACATGCTGTTTACATCAATCTTAGAGAAAGTATCACTATCTACCGACGATAGGGGTTTATATATGTTGTGGGCACGTGCCTCACGTGATCCAAGCCGGGCTCTGGCCCGTTACAGATCAGCTCAGGCCGGTCAGGGGCGTGCTCAATTCTACTCAGGGAGTAAAAGCGGCGAGGGGGTAAGCACTAGAATAGAAAGGGAAAGCCAAGAATCGCCAGACATTATCCGGTATATATGCATCTATCCGTACTGGATAATGCCTACACGAATAGTTACCCATTCGGGTACTACGGAACACGTGACCGTGACTCTAGGAAGTCACCCAAGGAGTAGGGAACGAAGGATATTGTTAGAGATGAAGCCAGGGACTAGTATATACGCTGGAAAATATCTCAATTGCGTTGTAAAGAGGAAAGGAACTATCTATAGGTAACTAGGACTAATGATACTAGGAGGAAATAGGGTAGGTCACGTGACCTTCTAACACCCCCTACGACTAGTATCATAGTCTAAGAAACATAGCCCAAAACTATCTATCCTTTATATAAAAAAACTAGATTGTAAAAACAATATAAACCCCCTATCTTTAGTATATAAATCGGAATTTAACCTAACGATCTATTCTTATAGGCTATAAGGCCTATCTAAGTAATAAATCGTTTAAATAGGATCTTTCCTAGGGGTTTCGTAAGGCTATCGGCGGCTATATTAGTAGTAGGAATCTTAATAAACCTTACTATTCCTAATACTACCTCTTCTCGAAGTCGGTAGAAGCGAATTGTAATATATTTTATATTAACGTAGAACTTAGGATTAGAGGCTAGAGTAATCGCTCTATTATTATCGGTAAAGATATATATAGGCTTTTAAAGAAGCCTAGGGATACTAATCTCGGTAAGTAGCTACGTTAGCTATATAGCTTCTTAAGTAGCTAAAGCCTTAGCGATATACTCGGATTTAGTTATAGATAAAGCGATATAGGGTTATTTCTTTAATATCTATAAAATTGTACTATCGGCTATTTTAAATATAAATCCCGATATAAAGAGGCCTTTTTTACTATAGAGGCCTATCTAATTAGTATCGTAATAGCCGGAGAGAGGAAGATCTCTTTAGTAAAAGGAGATTAAGAGATACTTTATACCTACTAGATAGCGGAATATACATTTTATAGCTTAGAAGTAAATATCGCCTAGATTTTTCGTATATCTCGTAAGTTTAATAATAGTAAAAGTAATATCTAGTCTTATAGAGACTATTAGCTAGATTAGCGTACTAATTTTTATTTAATACTCTTTAATCTTAGCTTTAGAAGTAGAGATATCTGACAGAAACCTATCGTATTGAAATGTATGGTCAAAATGACTGATATTGAGAACTCTAACTAAACTAAAATGACATGAATCCGCAATTTAACCAATCTATACGGACCCTGCTGACTAACTGTAATATGCACTTTTTGTATGGTATGCCGAGTACCAAGGGTCATATGACTTTCTGGTATCATACCTTGTTTCTGCCATGTAATCCACCTTGCACTTTAACACACCCCCTAGCTCTTAAAGCCTTTATTTACTGGCTTCAAGAGCTGCTGATTCTATCAATTTCAATTTCTTTAAACATCCACTTTTTCTAGGTTAATTAGATGCCTAATTTCTCTTATCCTAATCATCTCTCGGAAGAGATACTACTTCTATTTAGGAAGAGCTTTCGTAAGGCTATCTACCGGTATAGCCGTAGTTAGAACCTAGTCTATATTGACTCGACCGTCGCTAATCTCCTACTTTATCTAGTATCGATTGATATCTATATACTGTAGCTTCGTATATATCGCCGATCCTTCCTTCGTTAATAGATCGATAGTTTACTAGTTATCGTATATAATAGATAAGGGGTAATCTAGCTAGAAGCCTAGTACTTCGAGGACTCGGCGCTACTACTATATAGTTTTGCCTACTTCTACTAGTATAAAAAGCTCTGCTTTAGTAGTTAACGTTATAATAGTCTTTTATTTCGTCGCTTTCTAGTTAATAGGGCCGCTGTATAGCTTATAAATATAGCCTTCCGAACTCTTCCTATCTTTATTATCTCTAAATAAAGTATCGCTTACGAATTTAACTAACTTCGTAGTAAGCTAGAGACTCGGTATTATAGTTAAACCGAGGTTTTTATTATAGTATTAATCTCTAGTACTATACTCGATAGCTTAGTACCTAGTTTCGTATAGGTATTATATAACTCGATTAATAGTATTAATATACTTTAGACCGGGGTTTATTAAGAACTTAGCTAGCTTAGCTATAGCTTTTAAAGTATCTAGCCGGGTAATAGTAGTAGTATACTAAATAGATCCTACCTTAGCCTAGAAACTATAAATCTAACTCGGTATAGCTACCCTATTATATAGTAGTAGTTGTTCGATAGTAAGTAGAGATCCTACTTTTCTCGTAGTAATTAAGTTATACTTAGCTATTATACTCTTAATATAGCTATCTTAATATAACTATAGTTTCTTTTAATCTCGGTCTCTAAGAATACGTATATTTAAGAACTAGTTTATATCTAGTTTATATAATTCTTATTATTTCTTAATCTTATTATCTAGCTTAGCGGCTTACTTAGCGTAGTTAGGATAATTTACGATAATAATATCGTTAACGTAAAAGAAAACGATAATACTATTTATAATAAAGATATATAGATCTTCTAGTACTAGGGTAAGGCCTAGTTTAACTAGTACCTTTATTACTTCTTACTACTATAGTCTAGGTAATATTCGTAAGCCGTAAAGCTCTCTATAGAGTAGCTAGTATTGACCTAGCACTTCGAATCCTAGTAGGTACTTAGTATAAACCTTACCTTATAGTACTAAGTTTAAGAATATAGTGATAACGTCTCTCTACTTTATATTAAGATTAAATACTACTATTAAGGTAAAGATAGCCCTTACTATCTTAATAGCTAGTATAGTAGCTCTCTTTTCCTCTATTAATAACTATTAGAGGTTACCTCGGATATAGATTTATGCTTTAAACTTCTCGAGGTATCTATCGGCGTCGAATTTATATATAAAAACCTATTTTAATAGTAATACTTATATTCCTCTTTAATTCGGGATTAGAACCTTAGTATAGGTTTCTTTCTTCTTTAACGTTTAGACCTCGAAGCCTACTACTTCTATAAACTCCTTCCCGAATCTATAATCCTTTAATTAGGACTAGTTCTCTAGTAGTAGGGGTAGTTTATTATAATAAAGCTTTATATAGAATTTCTAATTTATATTTATTATAAAAGTATAAAGTAGACTTAGTAGCTCTACTTAGTTAGTATCGTTAAGAGATAGGTAGGCTATATAATCTAGATCCGTTTTTAGTCTTCTAGATCTAGTACCGGTAATAATATTTATTATATTTATATTACCTAAGATATCTCTTAGTACTTAATTTAAGGATATCGATACTTATAATAATAACGATAGTACTTAGGAGGACGCTCGATAAGACGACGATAATAGTACTTTAGAGGACGCTCGATATAATAACGTTAATAGTGCTAGTAACAGCGAGTAAGCTATTTTACGTTATAGCTACCTCTCGATCTCTTACTCTTTATCTATATCTACTTTATCTCTTACTTTATTTCTTACTTTATCTCTTACTTTATCTCTTACTTTTGAGATCCTGCAGCCACTGCTCTGACATTAACCCATTAGACCAAAAGGTCATAACAAAGTCAGTTCATGGGAACTGACTTTGCTGCAGTGGTATATATATGTAGGTGTCCCACACATGTTGTGGGATCACACTTTATCTCTTACTTTATCTCTTACTTTATCTCTTACTTTATCTCTTACTTCTACCCCCCTAGTTTCGATCGACGGTATCACAGAAATCGGATCTAGCGACGATAATAGGGTTTCTTTAGATATTAGATTCGGAGATAATAATACTATTTATAACAATAGTAGTCTTAATAATCTTAATAGCGGTAATAATAATAGAAAGCTTCCTAGTATAGTATCTATTTACTCTCTCGATTCCCTTAGTCTAATAATAGACTATAGGGTAGGTAATCTAAAGTTTGTCTTTATAACTACCTATATTAAGATTCTTTCTCTATTAACTATCCCTTAATTATTAACTTTATTATCGATATTATCGATACTAGCTATATTAATAGCTATTTTATTAACTATATTATATTACTCGGTATACTTAGTTTTATTTTATAAAGCTATCCTAGCTATCGATTTCGGTATCTCTATTTAGGTACTAATCTTAACCTATATTTCTTCTATAGTAAGTACCTATAGCTAGTTCTATATACTTAGTCTATCTATTATAGTACTAATAGTATCTTCTATTTTAGATATCGGTATCGATTTCGAGTACCGCCTTATTTCGTTAAAAACGGTATCTCTTACGACGTCGACCCTCCCTATACTAGTACGTCCTTTATAGGGGAACTATACTTTATATAGGTTTTTAGAGATATCCTATCTCTACTCTAGGTACTATCTTATCTAACTATACTCTCTTAATAATTCTCGAGTATATTAAGTAACTATATAACGTATTTTATATACGAGTGGTCCATACAAACAAGTGGTCCGCCTATCCAAAACGCGTCAATTAATTTAACCCCTTCTTCTTTAACTACCTACTATACCACTAATACGCCCTCGAAGCTCTAGAAATTCGATAGAGTAAGAGGGTAGGATCTTATTAGCTATCTAGGCTTTTAAGAATCAAGAAATCCTTTTAATTTGTAAAGTAGCGCGCCGTTTCGAAGTCCTAAAGTTGACTCTCCTCCGCCGACTAAAGGGTACCCCTAGCCGCGCGATATCTCGTACTAATTTATATAAATTGACTAAAATTAAAGAGGAATCTCTTAAAAAATAGATTCTCTCTATAGATCTACGTAGAGTAGCCCCCTAGCCCTCTATAGTACGAGAAATAGCGGATCTTCTTCTTTAAAAGCGTAGAATTACCCCGGTTATTTCGGTCGGCGAAAATTAGGTTACGAATTTCGTTAAACGACGTCCTCTCCTTTCCTCCCGATTCTCGAAACGATATAATTATAAACGTATAAAATACGAAGATCCTAAAATTATTATAGAGTAGTTTGATTTAGTTTAAAAGATAGTCCTTTAATATAGAATCGATCCTAATAATATTTATAACTTTAATAAGACTAGTTTCGCGATAGGATTGACTATAACTATAAAGGTTATTACGTAGAGTAAATACTATAGTCGGAGGCCGGTTTTATAACCTAGAAATCGCGAATAGGTAATAGTAGTTAAATATATAAATACTTCTAGGTAGGCCCTTCCTCTATATATAATTTTTAAAGGTAAAGTCTTTATTAAATTATAGTTCGAAGGCCTTCCGGAGGATTAGCGCTTCGAAGTTAGTCCTAATAGCTAGACCTCCGATAAAATTAGACTTCGCTAGCTTAAAAAGCTCTTTATTCCTAGTACTTCTTTATATATAAAGGGGAGATATCGGCTTTTAATACTTAATAGTTATAGAAGTTATTTAATACCTAAATTTAACGAAATTTACGAGTAAAATTAGGTAATACTAATCTATATACTAACGTATTTATCTTATCTTTTATAACCTTTAGATATTAGTTGTTTTATAGTATTAAAACAATCGTATAGTCGGATAGTTAAAATCAAGATATAGAACGGGATTAATTATATTAATAAACTTAACTTCCTCGAAGTATACCCCCTTATACGAATTAAAGCTTTTAAATCGGAGACAATTAAAAATAGCTTCGGAGTAGCTAGTTTAATACCCTTTATACCTAATCGAGTAATCTTAAAGCTAAATATTTATCTTCGAACCCCTACCCCCCCTCCGAGTAGGGGGAGCGATTAGGACCCGAAAACGCCCTCGAACTACGTTTAATTATAAAAGTAAGCTTCGTCAATTAAAGCATTGCTTTGTATAAGATTAAGGAGCCCTCTAAGTCCTCTCAATTCTACTATAAACTAGGTTTTAAAGGCATACTAGATTACTATACAATCCGCTATATTTCTTAAGAAAGAAGTAAGCGATTTACGCGCCGCTAACGAGAAGCAAAAGCAAAAGCGTACTAGATCCCGAAGGTATATACCTACCGAAGAAGGCCTCTTAGTTTAAGAAGCCTCTATATTAATTATATAGCAATAGGAAGCAACTAAAGTATCTCCCCCCGGCCCCGGTATACCTACAGAATTAGCTATTCAGCCACGTACGCGGCCCCCCTAGGGTTATAGAATATATAGGTTGCCAGGATATAGAAGAGAAATATGTCTAGATAGACCAGTTAGTTAGTTGATTTAATTTAATGGCGTTATGGTTGAGATAAATGTATTTGAATTTAATGAGTTAGGGTGGGTAGACCACTCGTTTGTGTAGACCACTCGTATATGAAATATGTTAATAAGATTAAGAAGTAATAGGAATTATATAAACTAGATATAAACTAGTTCTTAAATATACGTATTCTTAGAGACCGAGATTAAAAGAAACTATAGTTATATTAAGATAGCTATATTAAGAGTATAGTAGCTAAGTATAACTTAATTACTACGAGAAAAGTAGGATCTCTACTTACTATCGAACAACTACTACTATATAATAGGGTAGCTATACCGAGTTAGATTTATAGTTTCTAGGCTAAGGTAGGATCTATTTAGTATACTACTACTATTACCCGGCTAGATACTTTAAAAGCTATAGCTAAGCTAGCTAAGTTCTTAATAAACCCCGGTCTAAAGTATATTAATACTATTAATCGAGTTATATAATACCTATACGAAACTAGGTACTAAGCTATCGAGTATAGTACTAGAGATTAATACTATAATAAAAACCTCGGTTTAACTATAATACCGAGTCTCTAGCTTACTACGAAGTTAGTTAAATTCGTAAGCGATACTTTATTTAGAGATAATAAAGATAGGAAGAGTTCGGAAGGCTATATTTATAAGCTATACAGCGGCCCTATTAACTAGAAAGCGACGAAATAAAAGACTATTATAACGTTAACTACTAAAGCAGAGCTTTTTATACTAGTAGAAGTAGGCAAAACTATATAGTAGTAGCGCCGAGTCCTCGAAGTACTAGGCTTCTAGCTAGATTACCCCTTATCTATTATATACGATAACTAGTAAACTATCGATCTATTAACGAAGGAAGGATCGGCGATATATACGAAGCTACAGTATATAGATATCAATCGATACTAGATAAAGTAGGAGATTAGCGACGGTCGAGTCAATATAGACTAGGTTCTAACTACGGCTATACCGGTAGATAGCCTTACGAAAGCTCTTCCTAAATAGAAGTAGTATCTCTTCCGAGAGATGATTAGGATAAGAGAAATTAGGCATCTAATTAACCTAGAAAAAGTGGATGTTTAAAGAAATTGAAATTGATAGAATCAGCAGCTCTTGAAGCCAGTAAATAAAGGCTTTAAGAGCTAGGGGGTGTGTTAAAGTGCAAGGTGGATTACATGGCAGAAACAAGGTATGATACCAGAAAGTCATATGACCCTTGGTACTCGGCATACCATACAAAAAGTGCATATTACAGTTAGTCAGCAGGGTCCGTACAGATTGGTTAAATTGCGGATTCATGTCATTTTAGTTTAGTTAGAGTTCTCAATATCAGTCATTTTGACCATACATTTCAATACGATAGGTTTCTGTCACTATATATTAGCTAGGCCTCCTAGGGCCTCCCCTTTTATACGACATACTTATTTTACTACTTACTCCGATAGTAAGCTTCGGTATTAGTTTATATTAGTCCTTCTTAGTCTAACACCTTACTTTTCTAACGCCTATCAAAAAAGCAGTAGTACGTCTATAATAGTACGTCAAGTCATTGTACAAAGCCTCACTTTTCTAACGGCTATCAGAAAAGCAGTAGTACGTCTAGTTATTTAGTAGAATCCCCATTTTTCGTTCATCATAATATATATTATTTGATATTATTTAGCCCGTTTAAATAATTACTCCTAGTTATATTTATTTTCTACAATACTAAGCTATAAACCAAATACTAAATAATACAGCTAAGAAATACATATTTTATGTAACTCTAGGGATTTCCCTATTTATCCTATTTGTCGGCCCTCAAAATGTTTAGAGGGCCGCCCTCTAAGGGCAAGAAAATAACCTACCCGACCCGCGGGCAGGCGTCGCCTGCCCTCCGCCCGCAAAAGTGCGGGTCTGTGGGCGGCCCTCAGAGGGCCGCTCGCGGGCGGTTATGAGGTCTACGAACGGCTAATAAGAGACGTACTATATGAATGCTAAGGTAGTGGATACCTAGGGTACAAAGTACTATAGGTGGTTGAAAAATCAACCAGTGAAAACTCTGATTTGTGAGATCAAAGCTCTACAATATGGGGTGCCACGCAAAGCACCGAGGATTGGAGGAATGATGGGGCGTGAAGCATGTAGTGATGCAGAGGCTTCGACGGCCAGGTGCTCATAACCTGTTAGAGATGAAGCCAGGGACTAGTATGTACGCTGGAAAATATCTCAATTGCGTTGTAAAGAGGAAAGGAACTATCTACAGGTAACTAGGACTAATGATACTGGGAGCAAACAGGGTAGGTCACGTGATCTTCCAACAGATATATAAGGATACTCCCTTATGTACTTATTTTAGTTCTTCGTCTTCAATCATACATTGTTACTTGTGTATACCTTTGGAACTCTAGTGTGACTCTTACTTGATTATAACTTGACAACACCTACGAGCAGACCAATACTCCGGTATAGATCTACTCGGCGCTCTACCTGGCATCGTTCCTCGATATCTCAATAGGACCTATCCTGCAGTAAGGCCTGTTAGGCAACAGTACGGTTGAGGGAACAGATCGTTGACGTTGGAAACTGAGAAGCTTAAGGCAAGTATAACCTGGAACCCTTCTAACCTAACTGTGACCAGTTAGCAGTGCGTAACAGCGTGGCGACCTTTTAGTACTAAAGCGGTCACTGAGGAGGCTCTCGTATGCCTAAACGAATGGAAGGCCAATCCTACAAATCGTATGCTAACTTTCTAAACCTATTCGCGAACTCTGCAGTTCCCTCTTCTGCTAAGTCATTCGGCGTAGCCTTACCTACGTAAATGCTTAAGGGTCCTTGACCACCTTATTTATTGAAGCTTTGCACTTTATTGCTTCAAAATCCATTCACATCGTCACATTGGATCCTTTTGGTAGGTATCCCGGTAATCAGGTACGGCTTACCCCTTCTCGATATCGTCGGTATTGCAGCCGTGACAGGGGGTCTTCGTTTAGCCATTATTGAAATCGAGAGTACAATAGCCCTATCACCAAAATAAATAAAAAAATAAAATCCGGTATTAGGTTGGATGAGGAGCACCCTCACTTGGATCTGTGTCGCTTCGTCGGTTGATAGCCCGGCCTGGGCTCGGATAATAATTTAACCGAACCATGAGTCTCTAATCCTGCGGGAGCCTCTAATCCTGGAATCATCTCAATGAAAATGACATCCTGTTAACAGAACCAAGTAAACATTCGAGAACTCATTGGAGCTTGCGACTTCACCCTCAAATCGTTCGACTATCAAATTTCATTTGGGATTTGCTTGGTACGGCGACAAAGCTATAGAGTTACAGCCTGAAATCCGATTGTCGAGGTTGGCCTCTGATGTATGAAATGGAAATAGCATATGTGATAGAAACCTGTATGCTTAGAGAACAGGACAGATATTTGCAGCCTCAGACCTCTTCCAAAGATTCCCTGATTGACCTTGCAAGGCGCTTGCGAGGTCTATCGTTTGTATTTGCTTTTCTCTTTCCCGTATGAACATCATAGTTGAGAATATATTCCTGCAGTTTGTCCAATGAAATCATCCCGACCTCACTTTTCCCTTGAGCTGGGTTATCTCTTTTGCTGACTAGTAACAATAGATTGTGTGTTATGCGTTCGGGATAGACTGTTCGGTTTGTCTAGTTCTGTTAGGCGTGAAATTTCATTCGCCTAGCAATTTCTATTGCGTATAATATCATTAATCCGCATGCATTCTCCCTATTTCGCATGATTTATCACACAATCGTTTTTGCGCACATTCCCCTTACATTTTCAGAATAGCACGGTAAAAGGGAAGCTGATGGAAGGGGTGGCCATTTGACGGACCATCATTTTCCCGTACCGAATTTCCCTTCTTCCAGTCTGTCAGCGCTCCTATCTTAAGTTCTCCGTTCGGCCGCTCATTCACTTTTTACCCCAGAATTTCTGAAATGCAACAGAAGACACAGATATTCTATTCTTAGAAATGAATGCAATGAATGATCAAGAAAGAACGACCCTTCATTCGTTGTGCGGTCGCACGGTTATCCGAGTCGGCAACAATCTCGTCGTGAAATCGGGCAATATCCGCTCCCACGAAGCCGAAACACTTCGTTTCATTGCGACAAACACGACAATCCCTGTGCCCAAAGTCCATGATATCCATTGGGAAGATGGCAAAGTCGTAGCTATCGTGATGGACTACATGCCTGGCGAGCGACTCGATGAAGCATGGGATACGTTTGACTTGGATCAGAAGCTCTCAATCGCCTCCGAGCTTCACTCCTACATAAATCAACTTCGCGACTTGAAGGGTGGCTATATCGGAGCTATTGATCGTGGCAAAGCTGTAATCGGACAGATTGCATCAATTGAAGGCGGTCCGTTTGATTCCGAGCAGCAGTTCAACGAGTTTATTTTGGGAGATATTGTCAAGTCAGCGCCAGATATACTGCGACATTATGCCAAATTTGCGCTTATGGATGACCATGAGATTGTTTTTACTCACGCCGATTTCTCCCCGCGTAATATCCTTGTCGAAGGAGGCCGGGTCACAGCTATCCTTGACTGGGAATATGCTGGCTGGTATCCGGAACACTGGGAATATATCCAGGCGCTTCGGCAACTGAAGCCGATGCCCGACTGGCCAGAATATCTGTCACGTATTCTTCCACCCCGGTTCGAGAGAGAATACATAGGCATGTCCTTCCTAGCTCGTCTCTTACGCCATTAACGGATATAACTACTATGGGTATCATGCAGACGTTTAGGATAAGGATCAATCAAGCAAGAAATCATGGATGTACTCTCGAATGTTCAAGGAACCTTTAAATACAAATAGTAAATTTCCCCGTCCGTTCTTCGCAGAAAGCACCGCTGATGTTTGGTTGGATCGAAACTAGAACTTCTATGTAAGCAATGAAAGTCCGCTTGTATCTTTCGTCATGCGTTACTTACCGGCAATGTGACGCTTTGCGGTATGCACAACACCCTTACTCATCTTTGGCTTCCAAGCACACATCGGTCATTTGATTAATGGCCGATGCTCGTTGAGACGCATTCAAATACCCATTGTTCACCATCCGGGTAAGGGCATCTGCCACCCAACTTTGGCAGTTCCAATCCGCGTCTGCAGGTCTGTTTTCACTGGGGTTCTTGAAACGACTCCTCTGATAGAGACTTCACTGATTGAATCTTGGAGTTCCGCCACCGGGAATTTTCTGGCAAGCCTTCGACTTTGTTCAGGGCGGTAATTGTCGAGTGGCTGGAATTCGAAAAACCCAGGTGCTCCCTCTATATGCATCGCACATGTAGATCCATTAGGAAACTCAAAAAAGAGAGCTGTATGGCGATACTTGGTGTAGTCGAGAGGTTCACCAACGAAGACAAGAATGAAAACCTTGGTTGGCATTTTGATGAAGGGTTGAATGCTGCTTTCGAATCTGGAATCTGGGATTATGGAGGTTTGTCTGTTGAGAGATAAATGTTGTAATTGGAAATAGATGCTGTTTAAATAGACAAAAAGGCACTATGCTCTTCGGCTTTCGACGCCATGTAAGTAGAAAACGAATGAACTGAAACAAATTTACGCGCGCGGTAACACATGGGTAAGCAAGGTCTTGTTGATTTAATCTTAAATTTGAATGGTAGAGTAGTCTTTCATTGATCACTTTAGCGCCCGTTTCAAATCGGAGGATGATGAATGCCAACTATTGGTCTTTGGTGATAGATATCTAGGCGTAACACCCATAATTGAAACGCTTCTGGCTCCACATGTACCAATCACATTCCGTCTTAAGAATTCCCTTAAGAGCTGACGCCTATCGTGGGCGCGACGCCGATGCCCCGCTCTCGCGCTGCCATTGTGGCGCATTCTAAAATAAGTCAACATCAAAATCCCTTGCAACCAGCCACAGACGCCTCAGAAGTCCTACTGGGTACAAGGTATTAAGTGACTCATTCACTGAATCTATTTTGGTAATCAAGATATTCGTCATCTATACTACTCACTGAGGTCGTAAGCCTAAAACTCTAACAAAACTTTTCAAACTTGCCAACCCCCACTGAGGGTCAGTCTCTCCTCACTGAGGGGTGGCCAACTATTTAAAGGCATTAATGTGTGTAGATAGCAGAGTGAGCGATGTAGCATCGGAAAATAGGCGAATAGGTAGCGGCGTGACGCCCGCGCTACAGCACTTACTCCGTACATTGTTGCCATCCCGGCCCGACGCCATTTGGCTCGGCGGCAATTGATTGGACAGGAAGTCTGCCAGTCCCATTTCCGATGACCCCGTCAGGGACGTGCTCAGTTTTACTCAGTGATCAAAAAGCGGCAAGAGGTGAGCACTAAAACGGAAAGGGAAAGGTCTCGAGTGCCAGGCATTATCCGGTATGTATGAACTATCACCAATTTTCTTTTTTTTTTGAAAGGTATTATATCATCATAAAGTACTTAACTAGTTAGTTATAGGATCTATCAATTTATCAATTATGTAATGGAGATTTTTGTTCGTATAGATCAGGTAAACCCCTCCCCCCCATTTGTGTGTACTATGAGGTGATGAATGGAGTCGATGTAAATCGTACGATACAAGAATAGTCGGCCGCTTATGCGGCCTTGTCATGTCTTTTTGGATATTCTTTTTTAGACGTATACGAAAGAGGTAACAAGTATGAACTGTGCAAGAGATTTTCTATGTATAATCTTTGATACTTAACTAGTTACTAACCGGCCCCTGTAATCTTTTTTCAAAAAATACGGACCCTCGCAAGCGAGGGTCCGCCACCCATATGCAACAGATCACCCAAATGCAACTTTTTTCTTACTTCTTACTTTAACCTCAATTTACTACACCACCACGTAGTAAATTAATTAATTTAAAAACAGAGATATATAAATTGATCAATTTACTACTAGTATACAAAAGCATTATTTTCCACTGCGTTTTTTGGCCCTTCCATGCTTCCTGATTTCGATCAACACCTTCTTCCACTTCCGCCTCGTTTTTTCTTTATCGGCTTCCTCGCTCAGTTTATATTCTTTTCGCTTTATTTCTTTCATCTGGCTAGAATTCATGATACCGGTAATCTGTGCATGACGACGAGAATTGTCATACCGGGCGTGGCGAGCTCCCATGATAGCTTGTGTGCGATCAAATTCTATCTGTAGCTGGTAGGCTAATGTAGCCTGCGCTTCAGCACCCTTTGCAAGCTTTTCTAACCCCTCTTTAAACCGCTGAGTTGTATAATCATATTGATTAAGCCGTAGGCTTAGTCTTCTGATTTTTTCAGCGGTTTTTGGAGTGCTAAACTCGGTGTTTTGTGATATTGTTGAAGGTGTATCTGGCCTCGGTATATTGTCATGATAGGGGTCGTACGAATCCAATTCATCCGTAATAAGCTTAGAATTAATAGGCCAAAGGCCTGTCAATTTAAATCCAAGCTTAATAGTATACGGTTTGAAGGTTTTTCGTCGAATTTCCCCTATTGAATATAGGAATTCATCCTTCGAGAATTTGCGGCATCCACTCATAGTTGCAGCTTCGACAGCCTCACTATGCCAGTGTTTATATACGCTAAAAACTCCGACATCAAGAGGCTGTAGTATATGACTAGTATGCGATAGTAAGAAGAACAAAATGATATTGTTCTTCTCACAAAATTCGACAAATTGACGCGTTATATGTGATCCAAAACGATCGTATAACACCAGCCTTTTTGCACCCAGTGTACGGCTGATAGTCCATTTATGAAATAGCTGAATCCACTGGTATACTAGGGTGTCATTGATATAGCCGGTGTCTATAATAGCGAGGTGTTCATCTTCTTAGATAGTATCAAACCAGCGTGCTAATGCTTGTTTTGCACTTAGTATAATAAGCGGCGGACAGGCAAAACCATCTGCAGAAACAGCCTCTAAAACAGTGACAGATTCTCGATTTATGACAGAGCCATTAAATAGCTTCTTTTTCGGATATCTGGTAATGATAAATTGATCTTTTCCGACACCGATTTGAAAGCCAGTTTCGTCAAAATTGTAGATATCTTGTTGGCAAATCCCGTGCTCATAAATCACACGCTCGTAGTCTTTAAACCACCTTTCTACTACTGATTTATCGAGAGCAAGAGCTCTCTCAATATCAAGAGCTTTCCGCCGTCGAATATAGTACTCGGGATGACGTTTAAGAAAACGTTTTAGCCAGTGATCCCCTATTTTTGGGGGGTCATCAGGGCTATCCGAAGGGTGATCTTCTTCGAGAATTGAATCGGCTGCCACACCAATTTGGCGGCGGTTTATTAAGGCTCCGACCGAATCAAAGTATTCGATATATTCACATAAAGCCCCCTCTTGTGCAGAGGTAAGCTTCCTGCCATTGGGTTGTCGTTGAAAAAGTGATTTTCCGCCTTTCCATCGCCGGCGTAGTCGATGCATTGGGACCGCGAATTCTCGCGCAGTTTTCGTGATATTAGGTTTAGATTGATTAGCTAGAGAATCGAGAGCTTTCTCTAGCTGAATCTCTATTTGTTTATTGGTTTTAGGCATGGTTGATGGAGTGGTAGTGGATCAAAATGAAAATAGTAAATTTTTAAAAAAAGTTGCATTTGGGTGATCTGTTGCATATGGGTGGCGGACCCTCGCTTGCGAGGGTCCGTATTTTTTGAAAAAAAATTACAGGGGCCGGTTAGTACCTTTATCTATGGAGTTCACCCCCGGGGCCCCAGCGCCCCGGCACACCAGTCCTCGGCAATAAAATGGGGATGAATAGCATCTATTGTAAGTAATCTGTTTCTGGCAGTAATAGCCAATAGGACTAAGGTCCTTGGTGGCACACTTCATCGCCCCTAATCGGCCCTGGGATACAAAGATACGATGCAGATAAGTCTCAGCTTAGCTAGCACAGTTCGATCGACAGGGATGCGGGGATAACCTTGGAAACATAGAGTTAATATGTACCAAGGTTTCCAACCCAATCTATACAAAGCTTTATTTATTTTATTTTCTATTCCCTCATATCCTACTCGATCTAGTTATATATAGTATATGTTAACCTGCTATTCCGAGGATACAGAGCATTTTAATGTACCCCTAGAAAATCATCCAAGCCAAAGGTAGAACACTAGTATAGAAGAGCGAAGTTTTCGAAATAACGAAAGGATGGTTGATTTCTATGCTAGGTTGTGTAGGTGAGATGGTCAGGAAAAACACCAGAAGTTTAGCCGAGCAATAGACCTTGGAGGCCTGTGTATTCGCAAACCATGAAGTAAGGGATCAATAACATCGCATCTACAAAGGGCGCAGCAGGCATAAACATCCTTACAATGTCCCTTGTACAGTAGCTTGGCCCAGATGCCCGGCCCGATCTAGACCCACTTGACCGAAAAAGTTTGGAAGATCTAAAATCGGACAAGGCTCCGGTGAGTTCTGTGTAGAGAGATGTTGGACTAGTGTGACTTTGAAGTCCATGTGACCAACATGAGAGTTCTACGTACATGTCTAATTTGTCAATATTTTGTTAGGAGGCGTACAGCAGATGTATGTGTACGTCGTAGACCATATTTTTGCCGAGGACATACGAAAACACCAAATCAGGTGACCTAGCAACGGCCGAGGTCGGAGGGTGCGAAGGGGCGTCGAGCCAATCAGAAGCCCCGAATTTCTTGACTCAGAGCGGTCGGACATTTTTGGTTAGGCGTTTTCTCGGAAACCCCAGAGACGAGTCACTGGCAATCTTCAGCGGTCAATTGGCACTCATTTTTCCTTTTTAAATCACTCTCCCCTCTGTCTTCCTGGCTTGGCTGTCATACACAATGATGCCTTTAAGACCCTCAAAAAGCGCTCTGCGCGCATTCCACCTCCAGAAGCAGCTTGCTGGACGTCGACCTTTTTCGACCTCGTTTGTGGCTTCGGCCGCTTCGCCCCACCGCTCCTCTGTCCAGAAGCGTACCCAGAGCACAGCTACGGCTTCAAATCCGTTAGTTTTATTTCCCCCTATGATTACAATGAAATTGAAGCCTGGTTCTAATTTGTTTAATCGTCAGGGAGTCCAGACCCGTGCCCAGTCCGGCATTCAACCAGGAGCCCCATCGCAATGAGATTTCTCCCTTGCAACATCGCCAGCTCCCTGAGCTCGATGACTCGTATGTTACCCCGATGACGGCTTGGAAACACCGAAACTAATTAGTACAAAGAATGGTTGGAATGAGTGGTGGAGAGATCTTCCACGAGATGATGCTTCGCCAGGGTGTGAAGCACGTCTGTGAGTATCTCATGATTGACATTGCACAATTGGCCAATTCTAATACTTGACTTACAGTCGGTTACCCCGGTGGTGCCATTCTCCCCGTTTTCGATGCTATCTACAACTCCAAGCACTTCGAGTTCCTCCTTCCCAAGCATGAACAGGGTGCTGGTCACATGGCTGAGGGTTATGCCCGTGCCTCTGGCAAGCCCGGTGTCGTTCTCGTTACTTCTGGCCCCGGTGCTACCAACGTTATCACTCCCATGCAAGATGCCATGTCTGATGGTACCCCGATGGTCGTTTTCTGTGGTCAGGTCCCCACCAGCGCTATTGGAACCGATTCCTTCCAGGAAGCCGATGTGATCGGTATCTCCCGTGCTTGCACCAAGTGGAACGTCATGGTCAAGTCCGTTGGTGAGCTGCCTCGCCGTATCCAGGAAGCTTTCGAGATCGCCACGAGTGGTCGTCCCGGTCCCGTCCTGGTTGACCTGCCCAAGGACGTCACCGCTGGCATTCTCCGCAACCCCATTCCCATGCACAGCACTATCCCTTCGCTCCCTAGCGCAGCTACCGTGGCAGCCCGTGAAATGAGCCGCAAGCAGCTCGAGGGCACCATCAACCGTGTTGCTAACCTCGTTAACATTGCCAAGAAGCCCGTCCTCTACGTCGGACAGGGTCTCCTTGCCCGCCCCGATGGCCCCGAGATCCTCAAGGAGTTTGCCGACAAGGCGTGCATCCCGGTCACCACTACCCTGCAGGGTCTTGGTGGATTTGATGAGTTGGATCCTAAGGCTCTCCACATGCTGGGTATGCACGGATCCGCTTACGCCAACATGGCTATGCAGGAGGCCGATCTGATCATTGCTGTTGGTGCCCGTTTCGATGACCGTGTCACTCTCAGCATCCCCAAGTTTGCGCCTCAAGCCAAGCTTGCCGCTAGTGAAGGCCGTGGTGGTATCGTGCATTTCGAGATCATGCCCAAGAACATCAACAAGGTTGTTCAGGCCAACGAGGCCGTGGAGGGTGACTGTGCCGACAACCTCCGTCTTCTTCTGCCCCATGTAAAGGCTGTTTCTGAGCGTCCCGAGTGGTTCGAGCAGATCAACGACTGGAAGCAGCGCTTCCCCCTGTCGCTCTACGACCGCCAGACCGAGGACGGTCCTATTAAGCCCCAGGCTATTATCGAGAAGCTTAGCGAACTCACCGCCGACCGGAAGGAAAAGACCATCATCACCACTGGTGTCGGACAGCACCAGATGTGGACTGCTCAACACTTCCGCTGGCGTCACCCTCGTACCATGATCACCTCCGGTGGTCTCGGTACTATGGGCTTCGGTCTCCCTGCCGCTCTTGGAGCCAAGGTGGCCCGTCCAGACTGCCTCGTCATTGACATCGATGGTGATGCTTCTTTCAACATGACTCTCACTGAGCTTTCCACCGCTGCTCAGTTCAACATTGGTGTCAAGGTCCTCCTGATTAACAATGAGGAGCAGGGTATGGTCACTCAATGGTAAGCTGTCATCTCTGATCTCTTCCCAGTATATTTGACTTACCTTTTTGTTTCAGGCAAAACCTCTTCTACGAGGATCGGTACTCCCACACTCACCAGCAGAACCCCGACTTCGTTCCCCTTGCCAAGGCCATGCGCGTCGCTGCCGATAAGTGCTTCAAGCCCTCCGAACTTGAGGAGAAGCTCAAGTGGCTGATTGAGCACGATGGCCCTGCCCTCCTGGAGGTCATCACTGACCGCAAGGTGCCCGTTCTTCCCATGGTGCCTTCTGGCCGTGGTCTGCACGAGTTCTTGGTCTACGATGAAGGTATGCAAACCCCTGGCCAGTGATTGACTTGAAACACCGCTAACTCATTTATTACAGCCAAGGATTTGGAGCGCAAGGAGCTGATGCGCAAGCGTAATGTGGACTTCCATGTCCGGAAAGAGTAGGTGACTAGCCAATGTCACCTCGACAATCATATTTCTGTACTTTGATATCCATGGCGTTTCTTGGCTGGTTCACCAAAAGCGATTGGGGCAATATCTGTCTAAAGATAAACAACAAATTTACCAGATTGCTCTTGGAGGTCTCTTTGGCAGAGAAGTTTGGTGCTCGCGGGTTCTATACGCCTGTGGGGGGCTGCCCTTCGCCATATCCTTGAAACAACCACGGCGAGTTGCATGAAACACGCGCTTCGCCATGGCCTTCGATCGATGTTGGCATTTTCTCTTGCCAGGTTGTTCCTCTTGTATATAATCATTGACGTCTCAGGTTCCTCGATGGGGCTTGGGAAATTGATACGTTCGGGTTCCATTAAATAGGAACAGTTAGTCATTGAAAGCATTAGTTATTCTCTTGTTTTATTACGTGCTCATAAACAATTGCTCGTATGTTCATCTTTCTAGGTGGCTTTTGTCTTTGCTGGCTAACAATGTACGTAGCCCCGGCCCTCGAGGATGTGAAATCACCTACCTAAACAGGTAAGTAGCTAGAAAACAGAGGGTTGGCCACTTTTGATACGAAGTAAAGTGATCTGCATGCTTTTTCACTATCGCTTTGCCCTATGACTCAATAGAACACATCAATCAAATAGACAGTCAAAGACAAAGAGCCAATGCTAAAATATGCCTAAAGGATGGCAACGAAAGAAGCTTACCTAGATACTACAGCAAACTTATGTAAATGGACGACCGCGCGTTAGCACCTGACAACTTTGAATGTATATATATATTTTATTTCCTTCCACTTCACACTCTTGCTTTTAATTATGTTCTCTCATATGGTCCAGGAATTGCACATCCCACAGCAAACAACCATTAGAAAGCATCTTGTTGCAGTGCTTTTAACCGCCTTGACCTTCACACATCACATTTTCTCGTGATATCACCTAGCTAGGGATCTTCCTCTCGAGCATATTCATTCCACCAAGCACTTGACCAGGAAATGATACCAGATCATGGACCCCCAAAGGTGTGTTTTAGATCTCCCTTACTTTTGCAGTATACCGCAAGCGATTTGAGAGACATCTGAATATATTTGAAAACCCCTCTAAGTAATTTGTGGAAGATGCTAATCGATTTAACATATTCAAGGATGTGCCGTGACTTCGCCAGAGGCAATTGCCAATGGAAAAACTGCAAATTTGCTCATGTGAGCAATGACCGAAGCCGTAGTCCAAAAGTCCCAACTAGCCAGATCCAACGCCCTGAGCCCTTGCCCCGACGAGATCGTGGCTTGCCAAATGCAGAAAAAGCATTTCGAGTATGGCAAGGCAGCATTCCTCTGCGCGGGACGGTCATTCGTCCCTCTTCTGGGAAGAAAACCACCATCTTCCGGAAAGCGAGGGAACTGATCGAATCTGACGCCAGTATACGACAAGAAGTTATCCGGACATTGGCGACTGAGGACGGCTTGCGCCTAGTCTTGGACCTTGTCGAGGAGAATTTCGAAGACATGGACGCCGCAACGAGAGACCTAATTTTCAAGACTCAGGTGCTACCATTTCTAGAGACAATCTCAAATCCCGAGGTCATCTCCTCTCTGGTACTGGAGCAGGCAGTGGGCACAATCTACAATGTCTTGTTTGGAATCGACGGATCCAGAGCAGCGCGATGGCTCAATTTCATCTGTGGGGTTCTCGAAGTCGACACCACCAATGAAGGCAGTGCCATGTTACTGGAGGCATCTCTACACACGTTTTCTCGCATTGCGGACTTGAATTCTACCGCTCCTATCCAGGACTGCCTGCATGCCGTTGCACAGAGATTTGAAACTGTGTTTACCTCGATGAATAGCAAGGATGGCATGAGCGGTAGACTTTATCAATCTCGGCTGCACCTTGATCGTCTTCTTCAGCGCATGGAGACTGGAAAGTCGCTCCCAACGGGTACGCCGGAGAAGAAAGCCAAGAAGGAAACCAATGTCGCTTTTGTCGCCAACCGTGAGAGTCCCGGGGGCAGACACAACAATGACTTCGACGACATCTGCCAGATTAGGATCATGCCTAGCTTCGAAGAAATCCGCAGCCTTCGAGGGGAGTACTTACCCGTCAATAACCCACTTCAGTGGCATATTGATGGTATCGACGGATTGCTAGATCGAAACTTTCGGTTATTGCGAGAAGACACCGTCGGTCAACTTCGAGATGCAATCCACCACGAACTGAGTCCGCGTGCCCAGCAGTCACAATTGCGCAAGTTCGTATATCCTAAGTCCTTGGTGGCCAATCTCGAGTTCAATTGGCTTTCGGGTCTTTACTTCGAAGTCGACTTCCCTCAGCCTGCTGCTGTAGCAAACTACACACCCATGGCCCGCGAGATGTGGTGGCAGAACTCAAAGCGTCTACAGCCCGGCGCGCTTGTGTGCCTGGTCATTCAAAAAGATGTGGTGCTGTTTTGCACCGTCACACATCGTGACATGTCACCCAGGCGTAAAAGGGATAACGTCCTCCCACAGGATCACATCCCCCCACAGAACAGAGCAGAGCCAAGGACATTGTGGAAGAGCTCGACAAGAGGCTCGGTCATGTTGATGCTGGTTGATTCTCGGTACGCCAACACTCAAGTCGTTCTGGACCTTTTTAGTCCCAAGAAGCCTACTATGTCTCTGGTGGAGTTCCCAGGATTAATTCTTCCAGCCTTCGAACCGGCGCTCCAAGCACTTCAATCAATGAAGGTGGCCCAAAACCTACCTTTCTCGGAGCTGTTTGTTCCGTGGGTCTTTGAGAATTTTAACATATCCGATATGGCTCCTCCATTGTATGCTTCGCAGCCTGGCTTTGCATTCAATCTCCGCTGCCTCATGAAGGATGATACTAATTTCTTCGTCCGCGTTAATCAACCGTCTGACGTGAAATATGTGCAGGATCATTCAACCCTGGATGGCGCACAGGCTCATGCATTAATCAGTTGTTTGAAGCGAAAGCTCGGTTTGATACAAGGGCCACCTGGTACCGGCAAGAGCTACACTGGTGTGGCTCTTGTCAAAGTTTTACTGGCAAACAAAGAGGCAGCTAGAGGAAAGTTAGGGCCCATATTATGTGTTACATATACCAATCATGCTCTTGACCAACTTCTTGAGGCTTTACTGGACAACAACGTGACATCGCAAATCGTTCGTATTGGATCCCAGTCCAAGTCGGAGAGGCTGGAAAGATTCAACCTTCAGACTGTCGCCAAAGATACAGCAAGAACAAAGATGGAGAAGAAAGAAAGATGGTACACAGCTGAGAGACTCTCATTGTGTGAGGATGACTTTCGCACCCTTGACCTGAAAAAGGAAGTTCCCATTGCTCGTCTCAAGTCCTATATCCAGCGGGCAGATCCCCAGCACCACGATCAGCTGTTTTCACTGGTTCAGGCAGATGGCTTTTTGGGAGTAAAAACCAACAGCCCCCAGACAGCACTCAATTCCTGGCTTGATTCAGCACCTAAGGACAGTACTCGTGCACGGCCTGTGGACGAACTCATGGACATCAGTGTTTTTGAGATGTGTCAAAAGGAACGACAGCATCTTTACAACCGCTGGGTTCGTGATTGCCGGGCAGAATTGGACGAAAGTGTTAGGCAAATAATTTCGTCTCACAAGGCCGCCAAACAGGGGTACGATAGCGTCCAGGATGAGATGCACCTTCGCTGCCTGGCCCAAGCAGATGTCATCGGCGCCACTACAGCGGGACTTGCTCGCAGACTGGATATGTTTCGAAGGCTTCCATGCAAGTTCATGCTATGCGAGGAGGCTGGTGAAGTTCTTGAATCACATCTCCTTACGGCGTTTATACCTTCTGTTGAGCATGCAATCCTCATTGGTGATCAGCAACAACTTCGCCCTCAAGTCCAAAATTACGATCTTTCTAGCGAGAATCCTCGGGGTGGTGCGCAATACTCACTCGATATCTCCTTGTTTGAAAGACTAGTGAGCTCAAACAAAAGCCCCATGGACTGTGGAGCTCCTTTCAGCACGTTGGAGACACAGCGACGAATGCATCCATCCATCTCTCGGTTGATCTGTGAAACCCTGTATCCAAAGTTGAAGGATGCTCCATCTGTCTCGGAGTATCCCGAGATTGCGGGGATGCGGAAAAGATTATTCTGGTTGGATCACCGACAGCGAGAGGGAGGATCTGATGCCGATGCTATGTCAACCTCTCATTGGAACATTCATGAGGTCGATATGACCGTTTCACTCGTCAATCATCTTATTCAACAAGGTGAATACAAACACGGAGACATTGCCGTGTTGACTCCGTACCTAGGCCAACTCTACCGACTACGAAAAAGGCTCGATGAACTCTTTGCCATTGTAGTAGGGGACCGTGATCGAGATGATCTCAAGCAGGCGGGCTATGCGGATTATGAGGCCAAGGCCAACCCAAAGATCAAAGCAGCCTTGTCACAGACTCTTCGGGTGGCCACGGTAGACAATTTCCAAGGCGAAGAAGCTAAGGTTGTTGTGATATCTCTAGTCCGAAGCAACCCAAAGAACCAATGTGGCTTTCTACGCACTTCCAATCGGATCAATGTTCTGTTGTCGCGAGCACAACACGGCATGTACATCATCGGGAATTCCGAGACCTCGATCCATGTTCCCATGTGGGCTCAAGTCGTAAAAATTTTGAAGCAAGATCAGAATATCGGAAAAGCCCTGGAGCTGCAATGTCCTCGCCATCCAGATACACCGATTGCGGTTTCGACGCCAGAAGATTTTCCAAAGTTCTCTCCCGAAGGAGGTTGCAACCTGCGCTGTGTCAACCGGCTAGGCTGTGGACATGCCTGCGCTCAGAAGTGCCACTCAGATCTTCTTCACAACGCTGTCTTTTGCCTAGAGAATTGCCCTCGACCGTTTAGTGGCTGTAATCATTCATGCCCTAAGCGATGCGGGGACCCTTGTCCGGAAAAGTGCATGGTCAACCTATATCAAAAGAACAGAACACTCCCATGCGGTCATCTAATGCCAAACCTTCCTTGTTGGCAAGATCAAAATATCTCAACAGTTCCCTGTCTGATGCGTGTGGACAAAACGATACCGGGCTGCAATCATACCATCTCACTGCCATGTCACATCGATGTGGAATCAAAAGACTATCGCTGCCTGGCTCAATGCCGCACCCCCCTGCCTTGTGGACACTTGTGCAAGAGGATGTGTTATCGCTGTGTCACTAGAGGACCCGAGACCATCCCGGAAAATCATGGAAATTGCGAGCAGCGGTGTGACCGGAATCATTCTACGTGCGCTCATACCTGCAGCACTCCCTGTCACGGTGAGGAGCCCTGTCCTCCATGCAAATCCCCTTGTGAAGTGCACTGCGGCCATTCCAAGTGCCCACGAAAGTGCTACGATCCGTGTACTCCTTGCGCAGAAGAAAAATGTCTTTCAGCATGCCCTCACAGCGTCTGCTTGATGCCATGCGCAGCCCCTTGTGATCATGTTCCATGTTCCAAGCGATGCGACAAAAAGCTGAATTGTGGGCATCAGTGCCCGTCAGTATGTGGAGAAAAATGTCCTTCATCCTCCTTCTGTCAAACCTGTGGAAATGAGGACATCCGAAATCATCAAGTCGATTTCATTCTGGGTCAAACGTATAAAGAAATCGACCTGGATGAAATCCCATGCGTATTCCCCAAATGTGGTCATCTCTTGACTATTGAAAGCATGGATGCACAAATGGACATGACTAGCTATTACGAGGTCGACGCCAATGGCAAGCCCGTTTCTATCTCAGTATCATTGGCCCCGTTCTCTATTCAAGACATCAAAACATGCGCCACCTGTCGGGGCCCATTGAGAGATATTTCCCGATATGGCCGACTGATTCGCCGAGCTATCCTTGATGAGTCGACGAAGAAATTGATTATCTTACTCAACCAGGAATATGTCCCTCTTGCAACGGAACTTCCCCAGCTTGTTCGTGAATTGCATGAAACCAAAGGTCAAAGAAAGTTTCCTTGGCCAGCGGTGATTGAGATATCTGGTTCGCGAAACCATCAAATTCAGACCATGAGAGAAATCATCCAGAACACAAATCCAGATCGGTGGAATTCAATCCTTGACCTACGAAAGCGCGTTGATATCTATCGGCGCCGTGTGAAACCCGAGGAGCAACCATTTGAAAGAGTTCGGAGAATGGTTGAAAATGCTCGACAACGCCAAATAATCAAAAACAATCCTGATCATGTCGATAATGTGCTGCAGACCAAAGGCTTCCTCCAGGGTACCGCCCTCTTAATCCGTCTAGACATTGCTTTGCTCGTTGACCTTTTGAGTCTCGTTTCCCAAGGACGACCAAGTGATGTTATACCTCGATTCGAGCTTGATCTACAGAGGATCAAGGATGATTGCCAGACCCTCATCCACCAAGCCGTCGCTCACCAACGACTTCTGCAGCAGGTAGAAGGTCATATTTTCCTAGCACAACTCTATGCCCTCGAACGAGCACATTGCTTGACATCAGAGAAGAGGAACATAATCTTGAGAAATGGCCAGGTTGCCATTCAAAAAGCTCAAGGTCTTTGCGATGCGCACCCAGGCCAGACACGAGGATTGGCAGATGAAGTTCGCAGCGTTGAGAAGATGTTGCGCGGAGGCACCTTCTACACAATTATCACCAACGAGGAACGCATTGAAGTTCTTTCGGCAATGGCTCAAGAGTTCAGAGGAACTGGGCATTGGTACTACTGTCGCAACGGGCATCCGTTTACCATTGGCGACTGTGGACTAGCCAGGGAGACAAGTCGGTGTCCCGATTGCGATTCCCCGGTGGGAGGCGAGCATTCTTTATTGGCAGAGGGGGTTAGACACGCGGTGGACTGGGATCTGGATAGGGAGAGATTGAATCTTTAGGGGAGAGATGGTTGATTCTGTTGCTCGTTGCGCTCATCCTTTTATGATTAGGCAACCCAATTTGTTGCCGTATGGCAGGTATTAAGGACACATTCAATTTTTTTGTTTAACCTAGATGACCTTTGAAAATTCTAGAAATATAGAAGATAAACCATTTAAAGCTTTATAGGAGCACTGGCAATATAAGAGGTGAAATGTTGTGAACAGCCCTGGAGTCGCTATCCGCTACCGTACGAGGTCCACGGGGTGACGTCTCGGGGGGTCTCAGGTGTCACGCCCAAGCTTATCCTCCACTCAACTTCCTTCCGCTCTTCCCCCATTATTCCCACCTTGATTCTTGTCACATGAATTGATTCGCACAATCTCTCACTAGCTCATTGTCTTTGCATTGCATGTGTTCACCCTGCTCTCCCCCTAGCTTCCGCCCCTCACCCATTCCATGATGGCTAGCCCACCACCCGTCACCGAGGACCAGAACCGCCTCCTCGAGGAGGCATTGGGGGTGGTGAGGCAGCAGTCGAATCTGATGCGCAAATGCCTAGAGACTCCTGGAAAGCTCATGGATGCGCTGAAATGCGGGTGAGCTCCCCCGTGAAACTTCCCAGGCAGCGACCTCGGAACGTGCGCAGTGGGTTCGTATGCTAACAGCTTGAAATTACCTCCACAGATCGACTCTTGTCTCCGAACTACGAACCCCTAGTCTCGGACCGAAGCAGTATTACGAATTGTATATGGCCGTCTTTGATGCGTTGCGACACCTTTCCGTCTACCTAAAGGAGAATCACCCCGTCAACCACCTCGCCGACCTATACGAGCTCGTTCAGTATGCCGGCAATATCGTCCCCCGCTTGTACTTGATGATTACCGTGGGTACGGTTTACATGTCTGTCGAAGATGCGCCGGTCAAGGAAATCATGAAGGATATGATGGAGATGAGTCGCGGCGTGCAACACCCGATCCGTGGCCTGTTCTTGCGATACTACCTTTCCGGCCAAGCACGGGATTATTTGCCCTCCGGAACCGGTGATGGCCCAGAAGGTAATATGCAGGATTCGATCAACTTTGTTTTGACGAATTTCGTGGAAATGAACAAGCTCTGGGTTCGGCTTCAGCACCAGGGCCCCTCACGAGAGCGGGATAGGCGCATACAAGAACGACGCGAACTAGAGTTACTCGTCGGTAGCAACATCGTTCGACTCAGCCAGCTGGTTGATCTTGAAGGGTACAAATCGGGTATCTTGCAAGCGCTTCTTGAACAGGTTGTACAATGTCGAGATGTCCTCGCGCAAGAATATCTCCTGGAAGGTATGGCTCTCTTTTTTCTGTTTTACTCGGAAAATACTCTTGCTTGGTCCATTTGCTAATCTGGTCAACAGTCATCACAAAGGTCTTCCCAGATGAGTTCCACCTGCACACCCTGGACCTTCTATTATCTGCCATTGCCAGACTTAACCCACACGTGGATATGAAGAAAATCGTCATTGGTCTTATGGACCGTTTGTCTTCTTATGCGGCAAGGGAAGCAGACTCAACAGTAGAGCCACAAGCACGGAAACGAAGCGAGGAAGAAGCTGTCACCAAGCTATTGCAAAAGCTCGAGCTTGCCAAAGAAACCAAAGCTGAAGATCCGAAGGATGCCAGCACCGATGATACTTCCAAGGAAAATGGTGCCGAGAACGGCGAAGCAGAAGCACCCAAAGAAATCCCCGAGCCTGCTGAACCGCCAGCGGAAGAAAAGCAGGTTGAGAATGGGGACGACGCTAAGCCTGGTATCCCAGCAGAAATCAAGCTGTACGATATCTTCTACGATCAAGTGGTCAATTTGATCAGAACGCGTGCATTGCCGATTCAAGATACCATGGCCCTATTGGTATCACTTGTCAATCTGGCATTGAATACCTATCCAGATCGGTTAGAGTACGTCGACCAGGTCCTGGACTTTGCGACGCAAAAGACCGCAGAATACACTGATCATGCCGATTTGCATTCGGCGCCAACCCAACAACACATCCTCCACCTTCTCAATGCTCCTCTCAAATCTTACATCTCGATCTTCACAGCCTTGGCGTTGCCACATTACTTGCCATTACTGAGCTCACAGTCATACCCCACAAGGAGGGCTGTTGCGGGCGAGGTCATTCGCAGTCTTTTGAAGAACAAGATCTTGGTGTCCACAACGGAAAACCTCGATCGTGTGCTCCAGGCAGCAAGAGTATTGATCAAGGAAGGCATGCAGCAGTCTGCTGGATACCCCGGGTCACAGTCCCAACGGCGGGGAGGAGAAACCGATGAGACGGTAGAAGAGCAAGGGTGGCTTGCGAGGCTCGTGCACTTGATTCAGGCATCGGACAATGACACCCAGCTAAAGGTATGATCAATTCCCAGATGTTGTATCCCCACAACTAACAGTCTGTGACAGCTTCTCCAAGCAACGCGCAAGGCATTGGCCGATGGTAATGAACGAATTCGCTATACTACCCCTGCAATCATAACGGCCTCGATCCGATTGGCCCGCAAACTGAAGTCGCGCGAGCATTACGACGACAATTGGCAATCGCAGTCTTCGGCTCTATACCGATTCATGCACCAGAGCATCAACAATTTGTACCAGCGCGTAAATCCAGGTTGCGCCGATCTCGCACTGCGACTGTTTGTCATGTGTGGCGAGGTTGCCGATCAAACCGGATTCGAGGAAGTCAGCTACGAATTCTTCGCGCAGGCATTCACGATCTATGAAGATGCGATCAGTGACTCGCGCGCCCAGTTCCAGGCCGTCTGCATTATTTCAGGCGCCCTACACGGGAGTCGTGGATTCTCTAAGGAGAACTATGACACTCTCATTACCAAAGCTGCGCTGCACGGAAGCAAACTCCTCAAGAAGCCCGATCAATGCCGCGCGGTGTATCTCGCAAGCCACCTCTGGTGGGTAGTTGAGAACCCTCAACGCGAAGAAGATGATCCCAAAGATGTAAGTTTTATCTCCAATCCCAATGTCTTAGTATCTCTTAACTGACGTCAACTTTTCAGCTCTACCGCGACGGCAAACGGGTCCTCGAGTGCCTCCAGCGTGCCCTCCGTGTGGCTGACGCCTGCATGGATACCGCTGTCTCCGTCGAGCTCTTTGTGGAAATCCTGAACCGCTATGTCTACTATTTCGACCAGCAGAACGAGACTGTCACTACTAAGTACCTAAACGGTCTCATCGAACTCATCCACTCCAACCTGCAGACCAATGAAGACGAGGCAAATGCTAATCTCGACGGCCCGAAGCGCCACTTCCAACGCACGTTGGAGTATATTCGCTCTCGCGAATACGAAGGCATTGTGACAGATCCACCAAAGTAATTGCCAGATGAGACCTTCAAGAAGCACGCACTGTATGTCATGTGTCACGTGGGATTTCTGCTTTGATCCTCCTAGCAGGACTTTTTTTTTCTGTGCTCTACTATTTCCTTGGTCTCTTTTGTCTTTCTCTTGTTCCTGGAAGCCCGCCTCTTTTTCTCTCTTGCTGCTCCTCGGTTTTCTTTCACTCCTAGTATATACAAGTGTATCATTGTCTCCAGATAACACCATACCCTTTCAGCGGGGTTTGTATTGGCCATGGACAACTTCTGTTTTTCCTTTTTGTAGAACAAACAAGCACCTGGGCAGCACCGATGTGTAGGTTAATCATCGAAAATATGATCATATCCATAAAAGGGAGCCATAGCGAATTCCTTCTGGAGTATATATATACACCCTATCTGCATAGCACGTGATGACTAGATATATATCTCTACGTTCCTAAGTTCTATTCCTAAGTTCTACGAACCAACAAAACAAAGCCGAAGAAACCTTCGATCATGCAATTGGTCAAGACGACGACAGAGTGGGAGACTAACCCTAACTCCACGGATATCGCTGCATAATGTAGAAAGGCCAGAGACTCATACGGTACATGAAAACAAATCCGGATGCCATACTTCAAAAAGTAAAGCACCCAACCACATTGGAAAAATACCAAGCAAATAAAGAACCCATATCGATAGCAGTAACTCTTTCGAGTAGAAAGATGTAGGCAGATGTGTGAGTATGACGTTAATCCATGACGCTTCAATAAAAGAGGATGAAAAAAAAAGGGAAATGAAAAAGAAATAGATGAGAGGGCATTTCAAAGTCGTTCCAGCAACAGTGCAGAAAGGAGGCCGAGAAGAAGATATATCCCAAGGCCGGGTTGGCATCAAATCATGATCAGGATAGAGAAGTCCCGCCGAATAAGCCAGTCGGAGGCGAAGAATACTGCCGCAGCACGGAGGGCCCACCAAATCCACTGAATGGGGCTGGGTGGCTGTTACTAGGGATCGGGCTGCCGATATCGCCAGGCACAATACTACCCCGATGACCGGAGACCGCGCTGTTGGGGTCGGGCTCGAATCGGACGGACTGCCCACTCGGGCCTTCCTTGATAGAGAACGATCCGCCACCATTCTGTGGACTGCCTTCTGTATCGCAGATATCAAGCATTTCATCCAAAGAAATCGATGGCTCGCCTGAGTTGCGCAGTTGCTCTACCTGACCGAGAACAAGGTTCACATCGTGGAAGCTTCCAGCACCCTTCTGCGGGCTGGTCATTGAGTTCAGCTGCTTGCATGCTTGAATGACCAACAGGCGAATGGTAACGGGTCGAGAAGTGTGGGGCCGATGATGACCACCCGCTGCGAAGGCATTATTGGGAGGCCAGCCAGTTCCGGTGGGGGTGGGTCCCCATGTGGCAGGGAAGGGGGAGCTCCCAAAGGGCGTCGCACCCCATGTGGGGTTTCCCATTGGAGAACCAACCGCGAAGTTACTGTGTGGGGATCCTAGAGGATCCGAGAACAAGGACGATCCTTGGAAGCTCGCTCGGGTTGGCCCCGGGAATGCCCCGGGTGCGGGGGCACCAGGCAATGATTGAGACAGGTTTGATGGATATGTAGCATCAGTGTCATCAAGAAGCGCACTGCTACCTAGATGAGCACTCAGGCCATCTACTTCTCGCTGCACTGAAGCATTGCCATTGTTCTGCCGGTCCTGTGCGGAACTGGATGGGCGTTTGATAGGGCTTGGCCGCGTGATGGGGAATGGCTGGGTCCCAGACTCTAACGGGGACCGGTCAAATGAAAGAGAGGGCTGCCTGGAATGGGCCTTTGACAGACCGGCTTGCTGTAGAGGGAATGCCCCAGACACTCCATGATTGCCAGCGAAGGGAAGGCCGTGTCCAGGATCAGGGAACGCTCGGCTCGGCGGCATGGGGCGTACACCGTTCATCCCAGGCGGCGCGGGAATTCCACCAGACCCGTTGAATGATCGCAAGGGGTTCATCATCCCAGCATTCGACGAATACATCGATTCTGGAGGGTGAGTCGATCGAGGACCCATTCCTGGTATGCCCGGCGGGTTGAACGGTAGACCACCGAGGCCAGCGAATGCTGAAGGATTTGTGCGCCCTAAAGGTGACAGAGGAGCGGAAGGCTGAGGATGGTGCAAAGGAGGCTGTTGGTAACCTTGTCTGGCACCGAAAGGCGCGCCTGACTGCTGATGACCCATGGAACGTGGGGAGATGGAAGGGTGGTGAGAGGAATCGGCGCTGTTAGGTTGAGAGTGAGGGGAGGATGTAGAAGAGCCATGGTGAGATTGTTGACGAGGCCGTCCCGGAGTCGAGACCTTGGGAACAATAGGTGTTGCCATAGGATAATGCGGAGATTGTAAGAAATCAGGAGGTGCCTGAGACTGGAGATTGTATGGGATGACGCCTGGTAGAGTGTGTGGTGGCGAGGTTCTGACTTGCTCGCGCTTTCCACTACGATCTCGGATTTCCTGCTCTCGTGCTGCATCTCGGTCCTTCCTCGCCTGGTCTTCACGTGTTTTGCGCTCACGCTCCTCTCTGGTTCTTTTTTCAAAGGCCTCACGCTCTTCCTTCTCTTTGCGTTTGGCATCCTCTCGCTTCTTCTTTTCCTCTTTTTGTTCTCGTTGCTTACGCTCAGCTTCGGCTTGACGTTCCCGCTCTTCTTTGAGTCGTCGCTGCTTCTCAGCTTCTTTGCGAGCACGCTCTTCCTCTTGCGCCTTTCGTTCGGCATCACGCTTTTTCCGTTGCTCTTCGCGCTTCAATCGCTGTTCTTCGAGTTTCTTCTCTTGCGCAGCCTTCGCAGCTGCCTCTTCAGCCGCCTTCTCAGCGTCCCGGCGGGCTTTCTCCTCTTCTTTTGCTTGTCTTTGCAATCGCTTCTTATCTTTCTTCTTTTGCGCTTCCCGGGCCTTTTTGGCATTGCGCTGCTCGTTTAACGTCTCCTCTTGGAGGAGCTCGTCAATTAGCTGTTTCTGACGTTGTTCGGCGACCTTCTCTCGATATGCCGTCATGACTCGTTGCTCAAACATTCGGGCGGCGAAAATCTGGAACATCCGTCGGCCTTCCTGCATGCGTTGTTCCTCGGTCATGGCATCCTATTAATATTATTAGTAAATGGGTCTGAACAATATGAAATCGTAGACGCGTACCATTTCGTCCTCGTCGAACTCTTCCTCTTCCTGGCTATCATAGTCCTCATCGTCCTCTTCGTCATCGTAGTCCTCATCATCTAAAGGACCATGATTATGCCCATGGAAGGACTGATGAGCAGCAGCTATTCCGTACTGTGTATCTTCCTCTCTTTGCATTCTCCGTTCAGCCAATTGCTCCATCATATCGATGAAATGTTTGCCATCATTTTTCAGGAGATCGTCTGCAACTGTAAGAATTCCATCTGGTAGAAATGATCAGTATCCAAAGCTAGACGTCAAACCTCTACGGTGTTGGTAAAGTGATCTTGTTGCATACCTTTCACAGTTAAACTGTTACCAAATGCAAAGAAATCAGCCCGGGCTGCTCGAGCTTCATCATCTTCAAGGTCCTCGTCGCTGTACAGCTCTTCGTCATCCTCTTCCTCCTCATCCTCGTCTTCCTCTTCATCATCCTCTTCCTCTTCTTCGTCGTAATCCTCTTCTAAATCCTCATCGTTGTCTTCGGGTAGCTCCTGGACCCGGCTCCGCGACGGATGAAACTGGCCGTGTGTCCTAGTATGCTGCCCTGGGGATCGAAGGGGCGGTTGATAGAGTCGAGGAGGAGGAATGATGGGAGCTCCTTCGTCGAATGAGCCTTGATTGTTATTCGCGTATTGTTCCAGCTCCTCGTAGTATGCGTCGTAGAGGACCTCTAGTTCTTCTTCAATCGCGGTTCGTTTCCGTCCACAAACTGTACAACTGCATGAGTGCTTTTGCTGTTCTTTCATTTTCTTCAGAACAGCATCCTTTTCCACTTTGACAAGCTGGCGTCGTTCTTCTTCGCCGAGCTCAAACCAGAAGGTCCTGATATTTTCGCGTTCTTCTAGAGTTGACTGGTTCCAGATGCTGCTATTTTTCATAGGTTTTCCAGTGAATCGACTGATGTATGGCAAGGATTGGGGAGGCCGAGGAGGGTGGGAGAAGGTGGCGGACGGGGTTGAAAGCGGAGTGGAGCTGCGATCAGCATGATTCTGGGAGTCGGAGCGAGCTTTCCTATTTTTCTTCCTCTTTGAGGTCTCGCCTAAGGTAGTGTGGTGGTCATCGGGCCCGTTCATCGTTGGTGGTCCGCGGGGATGTTCTGGTGACGCATATCCGTAATGATCACCATTTGCTGCGTGGTGGTGATCATCGAGGTCATATTCGTGGTCTTCATCGTAGGAGCGCTGTTCATCTGTTGCTAGCAAGTCCGCATCTCCGGAGGCGTAAGCGTCGGGATGTTCCGCGGCTAAGCGAGCAGCTTGTTTCTGTCGGCGTTTCTGCTTCTTGCGATTCACAGAAGGCGCAGATGTCGCTGTCGATCCGGTCGATGTGGTGCCTTGGGGACCCCGCGCGTGGGTATCGCCGTTGGTTGCTGGAAGCGGAGTTGCTGACATATGGGTCGCCATGGTGGAGGTGAATAAGCTGTAGGGACTGCCTCAGCAGCATACTAATACCGCCAGAGCAAGCTTTGAGTTAGAAGTGCAATGTCAGAGAAGGTGGGTGGTAGAATGAGGAGGAAAAGCGGAGAACGGAAGCGCCAAAGAGCCCTACCAACAAAGCTCCGATGACTCCACGATCTGGTGTTAACTTACCGGAATTATTCCCCTTGGCGTATTCACGCACAAAGAGTCAATCGCGTTCTTTGTTATTTGCTTAGAAGACACTTCCGTAGTGGCAAACGTGAGGGGTGAGATAGGATAAGGACACGGGAGGAGGGGGGTTGAAAGACAGTGATCCCGGCGGGTCACGACGTCTCTGCGCTTCGGATTAGCTCCTGGAGCACTGGCAAACCAGCGGAGAAAAACAAACAATGAGTTAAAGTCAGGAGCAACAACCTTGGAAGATATCAAGGCTGAGTGAGTGCCAGAGCAGAAGGTACGACAGATCGAACGCCAATGAATGGATGGAGTGATGGGCTTTCCAGCCTTCTGGCTGGTTGTCGTGCCGCCGCAACGGGATAGCCGCTGCAAGCGAGCTGATGCCTGAATCGTCAGGCTCCAATATTGAATTGTATGCTTTAGAGGTAGTATCTTGATGGTAGGAAGATATTTCAAACTGTCCACTGTAGTAGAGTTTAGATCTCAACTATTTCAACTCTTCAGCCAGGTTTTCCTTCTTTGGTTACAAAACTAAACAAACTACATCTCACTGCTTCATGCTGATCACTACATTGTTTTGAGTCACATGATCATTGACATGTCCGTCTTTGATCTGCCAGCAATATCTCCCTCTACATTAGGCGGTGAATGGGTAAATGGGCAAGGGGAAATAAGTATGAGCGCTCTGATCCACCGAGCTGGTGAGACACGGAGAGCGCTAATTAAAAATATCTCCTAAGGTGATAAAACAAGAGAGAGTGAAAAAAAGGGTCCCCATAGGATGATGAAACCGAAAAAGATATCCATCTTTCTATTAATATTTAGTACTATTCGTAGTTACTCGGCGTGAGCCTTAATAAATGAGGTGTAAGCGTCTTCCCCTTCATCTTATCTTACTCTTCAGCTTCAGCCTCTTTTTCTTTTTTTCCCCAAACTTCCGCTCACTCAATTTCTATCCTTTCTCCTCTCTCTTTAAACCCCCTATCATTTTGAGGTTACCTAGGGATTCTCGTGTCTACGTCAAAAACCCTCCAATCATTAGCCTCAGCCGCAGCGCGACCTTTCCACCCCCCCCCCCCCTCCCCCAACAACTCGTCACGTCACTGTTTGGGTGCATCTTCAGGCCTCCCATTCATCTTCAAGTTCTCCCTGTAATCCTTTTGGGCCACTATCTGCCCAGGGCTGGTCTTTCCACCATCCGTGTCCGCCAATTCTCGTAATCAGCTGAAATCTGACTCGGAACTCCGCGTCATCTCGCTGATCCACAATACCCTCCGCTCTCCCATTACCCTTGTGTATCACGAAAGGGTTTTGCAACCTTCATAATGTCGCAACAGCAGGATGATAATGTGATGCGAAGGTATGTGGAGCCCATTTTTGGATATGGTGTCTTACATCCCCCATGCGGTATGGCAAGGAGATTATGCAAGATTGGGAGTGGCAGCCTAGCACTTCCGATACCATTGCCGGTGGGATTGAAGGCAAAGTGGTGTTCGCATGTATTAACCTGAAGCTCTTGATAGGAAGCTTGTGATCATTGGTGATGGTGCATGTGGAAAAACCAGTTTGCTCAGCGTCTTTACCCTCGGGTACTTCCCAACTGTGAGTTTAGTCCTTGAACCCCTACAAGATCCCCCTAGAAGCAGAGTCAAGTGGCTAACATGTTATTATATCGCAGCATTATGTTAGTGCTCTCGACCTCGATACACCCCGTCCCAATCACATCTCTGACATCTCCCCCGTTAGGTACCAACGGTATTTGAAAACTACGTGACGGATTGTCGTGTCGATGGCCGTTCAGTCCAATTGGCTCTGTGGGATACAGCAGGACAAGAAGACTATGAGCGCTTGCGACCATTGGCCTACTCGAAGGCCCATGTCCTCCTGATTGGGTTCTCGATGGATACTCCAGATTCGTTGGAGAACGTGAAACACAAGGTTCGTTTCAGATAAATTCCAAATTCGGCAGTGAATCGGCAGTGGTACTGATCTGCGGTATAGTGGATCGACGAAGCAAACGAGCGATGCCCCGGTGTGCCGATCCTTTTGGTTGGATTGAAGAAAGACCTTCGTGAAGACCCATTGGCAATCGAGGAAATGCGCAAGAAGTCACTCAAGTTTGTGACGACAAAAGAGGGCAGTGATATCGCAACGTCGATTGGAGCCCGCAAATATCTTGAATGCTCGTCCCTGACAGGCGAGGGTGTTGACGATGTATTCGAGGCAGCTACCCGTGCTGCATTGCTCACGTTTGACAAACGCAAATCGTCTTGCTGCGTGGTTATCTGATGATGCAATTTGGGATGTGCAAAATGCCGACTCTTTCTCTGCCAGCGCGCGGTTTTTCTGTTGACTTGGGAAGTCGATTGATACTTGGTGTCAACCATGAATATATCAATCGACGCTCCGTTGTATCATGCATCACTGGTGTTTGGGAGGTTCTTGTGCTAACCCGGTCGATTGATCTGGGTACGATGTCTGCTTTCCGGTTATTTTCAGCCGTGCCTTTTCCCTCGCAGGTATTTTCTTACGTCTTTCCTTTTTGGTCAATTGCGTCTTCGTGGCTGATGCTTATGCACGTGCAACTCCGGATTCCCCTCCTTCTTATCACTCAATTCCCCGAAGTACATTGCGATCTCACTCATTGTGTTCTCTTCTTTTCATGTAGTAATTCTGGTGCCTTTGTTTTCAGCGCTCATTTCTCATACATTGTGCTCACCACCCCCTCGGGGTACCATATAATCAACTGTATCCTTTCGGTACTTCATACGCTGTAGACCTATCCTATCCTCCATATTCGTACAGAGTCAGAGCATATCACACAGGAAAAGCATATGTGCAACTTAAACAAAGTGTTATGCAGCTTGAAATGCAAACTAGTATATCAATATAAAAAAAGAGAAATGCATATGTTACATAGCGCCAAAATGATACATATATCCTGGGCCCTCCAGTCCAATGAATCTTCAAACCAACATCAAATCCAACCAGACAATCTCTCCATCAAGTTCTCTATTTTTGACCAGGCTTCTTCCAATCATGGTTCCATCCATCAGAAGGAGGAGACTCAGTCTGCATGCGAGCATACTCAATGGGGAACATATCAGTGAAGATACCCTTCTTGTTCATAGAGACGCGGAACAGCTTTCCTCCATCGCCCGCACCAGTGCGTAGCTCCTCACAGGCGTCCTGCATGCTCTGGTACTGGCGCATCATCTCGAGTTCATGCTTGCGGCGCTGCTGGGCCTGGAACAATTGCCAGGCGCGGTGGATGGTCCAGTGGCGGAGGTAACGGTTGCGGGAGAAGCGGAGGGGACGGGGGGTGAGAGGGTGGTGGAGGAAGTAGCGGATCAGAGCTAAAGGGTTAGAAAGCGATTGTTAGTTTTTGTTCCTTTTCTTTCTTTGGCCTTGGACATAAGACGTGTTTGGTTTGGCTGGGGGACTCGGAACTCGGGACAAGCGTGAGCATGAGAGCTCGGCGCAGGGGTATGGCACATACTAATGCGCTTGTCAACTACAGGGCCGTTGCCCTTTCTCGCGGCCATTGCGCTTGTCGTCGAGAATGGCGCTGATTGCAGGGCTGCTGTGACCGGGCCGGGTTGTTGTGTTTGGCGGTTCAGGGTCTCGTGGCACGCCCGGGAAATTGAGGGGCGGACCGGCGCCATTGACATGGGAATCTTGAAGACATTCGCGAGAGACGCGAGTGCTGGTGATAAGGACTTCATTGTGATGGTGGTCTGTTGGATGGTAGGAGTTGGAAGGGCTCGATGTAATTGAGGTCCACGGGGAATAATTCCTTGACGGCAGAATCTTGTCCGCCTGTTTAGCCGCGCGCTTGTCGATATTAACATTACCGCTGCATTCATGTCCTTTGGAAATGACGATTAATTTTATTACAAAATGGTAGAATTTGGGGGAATCCAATATATTCAAGACAGAAATTTCTACGTCCGATGACTTGTCAATTAAGTCAGTGTTGAGGTTTGATAATAGGTACATAAAGAAATTGATACACGGCTTTTGAGCAGAGATCATGACTTGATATTTTTGTCGAATAGAGAGATATAGAGGCATTCAGCAGTATCAAGAATCATCAAAGGCATCATATGTGAAATATCCCGCCAAAGCCGTCAAAGAGAATGCCATAAACGCCATAGAATGCAGTCGATGCGCCGAAGAAAAGCAGAGGAAAGTAGGTAGTGACTCGAATCGATTGAGAAATGGTCTGTTCAAGACTATCCAGTGGACCGCTTTGCGGCATGGTGTTTCTTAGCTCGATCGTAGTTCAACACCTTGCGGCGACGGTGTGTTTGGGCCAGCTTCCACCGGCAATACAGGACCAGCGCATCCTTCAATAGAACAAACATGCACCCGCCAACAACACTGCGACCCCAGCGGGTCTGAAGTAGCCCCAAGCGGCCACGGTCCACGACTGAGGATGTCCATGATTTAGGCAGAAGGTACTTCAACAGGCCACCCATCGACGCTGAGACTGCTGGGAAGACGAGTGCTCCGAGTACGACATCAGCGAGATTGCTGGTATCGGCGATGATTTCGTTCTGTCGCCGCCCAAGTCCTAGTGGGTTGTTGTTTTGCCCAGCATCTTGTACTCCGTTAGGGCCGCCATCGGCATCTTCATCCTGCCCGACTGGAAGGGCCTCAAGATCCGGCTCGTCTCCATCGCCCATTCCCATTTGCAGCTCAAGGTCGATCTCCATCAAGATCTGTCCGTTCCCATTATCACCGAACCGGTTGAGACCCTCTGCCTGATCTTGCTGTTGCGCATCATCCAAGATTTCTTCCGCAGCGCGGGGTTGTACTTCGGCAATCCATTTCCGTTCCAGGCCACCGAATAACCGTTCGTAAAGCGCCCCGTAAAAGCTTTTGACGTATGGCAGCGCGGCAAACGTCATAGCCGGTGTGGGTGGCCACAAGTCGAAGTCCGGTTCCTGTCCCGGGTTATGTGCAGCGAAGAAAAGAACCGGAATTGTGGGAAGAAGGCCTTCGGCATACCGAGTGCGTGAGAATATTAAAACGAGTGGAATGAGCGGCAATCCGATATTCATCCCGGGATTCCATGGGCCCTCCATAGTCTCCTCCATGATCTGTTTGGCCTCCTCGGTTCCGAAAACAAGGTACATTGAATAAACTCCATGCGCGCAGCACCCGGCCCATACAGTGCCGGCCACTGTGAACATCATGCCGGGAAGAACTAATCGGCCTGCTACGCGCTCAACTAGTCGAAGTATATCGACCACATAGCTCCGCGGGCGAGTGACCACGATTTCCGTCTTGCACTGAGGGCACATCATTGTTACGCCACCGCCCTTGCTTTTGCGCGACCGGGGATTTTCCATGTCGGCAAGCCAGTCGAGCAGACATGCCTCGTGGGCTGTTAAGGCACAAGGGCAAGGCGATCGCCATTCCAGATTCAGTGGCGAGTCCTCCGTTTCATCTGTATAGCAAATCCAGCATTTGCGCGGTTCGTCTTCATCCGAGATATGGGAGGGTTTTGATGATGGACTGAGTGATTTGCCGGAAATATCCGATCCGTGGCTTGGGGTTGATACGCTCTTATTCAAGAAAACGGTTTCAGTGTCCTCTATCGACTCATCATGTGAGACGCTCTCTTGGGAGATGGTGTTTTCATCAGAATGGGCGGATGTGGTGTCATCTAGCGATCTGATTCTGCCTGCTGCAGAATATCCCGGGACGGACGCCATCGTAGTGGAGACAAGGTATGCAAGTCAGGGCCGATGAGAAATGTAGAGAGATAGTGCGATAATGATCTAAATTGAGCTCGATAAGAGACAAAGAATGGGGTTCAGCATCTTCCGAATAGAGAGATGAACTATGTAGAAGCCGACGAAGCAAACAAATGTCTCGAATTTTCCCCCAGAGCACAAGAAGAGAGGAGCTCCATTCCGCTAAGTGGAGGTTGGAGTCTCTTTAAGTTCGGCTGTGAGCCGCGGCTGTCGAAGGCGGTCACGTGGGGACAATCACGTCAGATTGGCCATCGAGCTCAACCTCAACCCGGAGATGGTAAATGATCATCAGACATCTATAATGTTTGGATATGAATTGCTTCCGGATATGTTTCAAATTCTATCTCACCTGAGGTAGTATATATATATATATTACCGTGAAGTGTTTGCCCTTTATGCACTCATTCTGAGAGATCAGGCTTTATTTGATCTCAGCCTATGTATAGATAGGAAGACAACTGGGTAGTATAAGAATAGTTCAATCATTGCTCTTGGTCCTCTTATCTCTCTCCCCTCCAATGTTATGACAGCCCTCTGCTCGCTCTGTGTCTTTGTAGATGTCTAGTGTTTTGAGGCCGTGCTAGTTAGTGGTGTTTTGGTTGGTCTGATTTCAGAAGGGAACCTCGGGAGTTCTACCTTGCTGGGCGCCGAATTGGACTCCGAAGGCATGTTGCAGTCTTAATACACATATGTATTTGTTATATTGTACCCTTCAGGACAAGCCATGTAGGTAGTAGGTCGGGAATGTTGATGATATATCAATTTGTTTAACTACGGAATACTGCAGTTGTCTACATAGAAGGATAAAGAAGATATCGGAATTTGAATCAAGTAACAAATCAGTTATTAAAAACGCAGAAAGTAATACCTATGGTGTGATCTGGCGATCTGGTGAGTAGGAGTGGGACATAAGCGACATCATAGGAAAGCGAGGGGTAACCAATTCACACACCCAACTACTGTTCAGGGTGAATGCTACCGTCAGACTCCTTCTTGCTGTCAGCTGACGCAGTCATATCTTCCAGGGCATCATCCAGTTTAACTGGAGTCGAGACAGATTCAGCCATCGCCGGGGCAACAGCTGCAGGTTCAGACGCAGGTTCAGAGGACTTTGTCACGTCCACGTCGTTTTTCTCCTCCTCATTATCTGTTGATTTGGCAGCAACCAGAGACGACTCAGCCGGTTCCTTGAGCTCTGCTGGAGTCTGAACAGGCTGCACATCCGATGTTGTGGCTCCGGGCGATGTCACGTCCTCCGCAACGGGAGATTCAGGTGTTGGGTCTACAGATTCGCCGGCGGTGTTTTTGGAGAGTGGAGGGGCCATTGGGTGTTCGACGGGCACAGATGGTTCTTTCACTGCAGCGGAAGGCTTCTCCTCGTCGTTGCCTGTCCCAACAACCAGGTTCCCATCCTGGCCGACTTGCCAAATATTCAAAGCTTCCGTGATCTTAATCTCTGGAATAGTGGGGAGTCTGGGAGTGGTTTTCTCGACGGCTGGCTTGCGTCGTGCTGGGCCGCGGGCTCTTCCCTTGCGAGCATCGCTCAGAGGCTGCTTCTCAACCGGCGCCTCGGGCTCCTTTTCCTGAGGCTTGGGCTGTTGTGGACCAAGCTGCAGGCGTGAATTCAGATCGGTGAGGAAGCCCGCCTTCATGGCTGCAATCTTGCTTCCACCCGGACGAACAGGGATTGCGGGCTTGGCCTTGACTGCAGGAGCCTCTCTCGGGGCTTCAGTAGTGCCTGCTGTGGCCTGGGAACCGGACTTAGCGGGACGGGTAGGGACCTGGGGCTTGGGTCTCTCTGGGATTGTTGGTGGCTGGCGCTTCTCGGTCGGTGAGATAGACTGAGGCTGTCTTTGCGGGCGCGGAGGAATTCCAGGCCTGGAAGGCACTTCCGGACTTTTCAATTCTTCTTTTGCGGGCTCAATTCTGGTCACCAGCTGGTGACTATCGGGAGCATCTTCCCAAATATCTCTACTGGGGAAACGCTGTTTCAAAGTGTCTGGTCGCGCGGGGACCTTGTCCTTGGCGCTCTCACCTTCCAGGATGTGGGCTGCCACTTGATGAGGGTCGACTTTGGTGTTCTGCATCCTGCGTGTGGCTTCTTGCTCGGGTGTCTCGAAGATTTCGGAAGAGTCTCGCTTAGGCAGATCTGGAGTGGTGACGGTGGCATGAAGCTGCAGACTGTTCGGAGTATCCTCCCAGATATCCTGGCTAGGGAATCTATGCTTGAGTGTGTCGGGCCTTTTCTTGAAACGATCCGCAGCTGACACGGTTTTCTCTTTCTTAGCATCCTCTTCGGGGAACAACGGCTCATACTCCTCCACGTCTTCAAGAGGTGTATGCGTATCCTCACGCGAGTCATAGCGGGTCAGCACCGGGAATTGGCCTTGAGCGCTTGCTGATCGACTGTTGGAACGACTGTGCGTGACACTGGGGGTTCGACTGCGGGCATCATCCTCGTAGCTTGCCCGACGATCAAATGTCGGCGAGATGGCGGGATGTAAGTACGCCGAGTCAGGGCGCACTTCATCGGCAGCCAAAATTGGCTCTTCCTCCTCCACGGCATTCTCATATGTCGGCTCATCCTCTTCCAGCGCGGGGGTTGGGGCAAACCCGTCCGGGTGGTGCAAAGGATGCATCGGATCATCCACATGGATTACGCCACTATCATGATGTCCATGCGAACTAGATCTGCGTTGACCCAACGGGCTGGCGGTGTTTTGCTTCTCCGTAGCTTCTGCAGGGAAACTCATCTGTCGAAGTGGCGACTCAACACTCGGCTGGCTTTCGAATCGAGCGTCAGGAGGGGGAGAAGCAATTTGATGTATGTACTCATCGGACGCGATATACCCGACTTCCTCTTCAGGGGTGCCCACAACGGTTGGGGAAGTACCTGGCTACAATTAGCTTTCAGCTGACAACACAATTGCTTCAAAATACTCACCAAGGCCAGAACCGGTCTGGGCTGAGCTTCGAACAATCTTGTTCAGATCGTCGCTACTCATTGCCCAATCAGGACGCGGAGTACCGACACCAGGGCCATATTGTCCTTCTTCCTTCACGAATTCATCGGGATGCTTTTCATACCAAGCCTTCTCAAACTTATCGGGATGCTGAACACCATGTCCGTGCAAACCATAACTACCAGGGGGCAGGGAAGAGTCCCGAGCACTACGAGTGCGGTTGTGTTTACGGCTCGACCGCTGCGAGCCTTGTTCGAGGTACGGGCTGGGGGATGGTGCCTGAACGTCACCGGCATGGGGATACATGGGCACGCGGAACCCCTGCTCCTCTCCGATATGAGCAGAGTGTCGGCGCTCATTGGATGCAGTTGAGGATTCGGCGCGTGAGTCACTCGTCCGGGAATGTAGTGAACGACTTGAGCGTTCTGGTTCCTCGCGAGCAGGCGAAACGCCTCGGCCTAGTCCTGCCGCAGCAGCCTGTCGGGAATCAGTGCGGGTGACAGCCTGGACTTTTGCTTCAGCACTTGATACCGGCAACGAAGGTCTCGGTGCATGGATCTTAAGATCACTGCTAACATTGCGAGTCTCCGCAGGTGTCTGGTGGTGGTTATCCGACACGTTTCCTGGGTCGAGATCCGCATATTCAATACCCTCCTCGCCGAGAGACGGTATCGTGACGCTTGGGGGACGTGGAGGCAGATCATTCGAAACGGTACGGCTCATACTAGGACCGGACCATTCATTGAACGGCGAAGGTGCATAGCTATCACGCAAGGGCGAAACAGAACGATCATTGCGGCGGTTGCCCGGGCGCGGCGGTATTTTGGGCATTTCTAATGATGAAGACGACGACGGCGGTTTGGGAGATCGAGCCGGTCGAGGAGGGATGGCCGGAGTAGCTTGGGTTGACATGATGAAGTTCTGGGAGCTGTTAACAGGTCAGCAGCAGCCCAACCGGATACCCCACAAATATGCTTGGCCCTGTGCGGGCTTAAAAAAACCAATGGATACACGGCCCCAATCGACTTGCAGGGATTGGCGCAAGTACTATGGATATGCATCAAATTGATGCAAGACTTTCAGGAGCAGACGGGCCAGCCCATGCAACTGATAAGAGCATACAGAATGATTTGCTTACCCGGATATGGTGAGAACCAGTTTCAATCCAATTGGAACGACAGTCAAAGTGTGCAATCAAAACAGTCAAGAACTGCAAAGCAGATAATTGAAGCAATTCCGAAACTGAGTTTTGGGGAAGAGATGATGTATGCTCTTTCTGCCATGCCTGACGTGCTCTGACCGCAACAGATAATGGGCGTAACGTACTAATACTGTATTATTACAGGCCAGATAGGAGAGCCAACTACGACGGTCCATTACATTCAACGCCCCGCCTATGAGATCAGCATAGGGCCTTGGTTTTCGATCTGAATCTTGAGGCATTTTTCTTCTTTTATTCCTGCAAATGGCTCATATTAATGATCAAGAAATAATGACTCGTTTCTATAGCATTACAGTACGTTGTACAGTTGGCCAGATAATCTCATCCAAGTATCAAAGGTATATTGTACAAAATATCTAAAAATATCGAGTTCCAAAGTCAGTATATTATACAGAGAAGTCTAGAACTTCCAAGTTACAATCGGAGTGTTCTTTGACCCCTAGGGCTTTTACTTTTGATAAGATGATTTCCCTGCGGTTGGATTGGTTGGACAGACCGAGGCGGTGAAGTGTCATGGTTCTCCGCATTGCATCATCGCCATCTATACAACTCTACTAGCTCTTAACATCGTACACTTCACTTTAATATCACAGGAGATTCTTGATATATATGTGTATGCTACCCTGAGAAATCTCAGTCTCTGGGTATCTCTTTCTTTTAGCCTTGTCTTCCCTTCAACTCACTAGGATACACTTATCTGTTCAACGTTGAGATCCACTCTCAACCGAAACAGCGAGAATACCCGCCACATATTGATCCCCAGGGCTAAAAAGAATTTGCGGGGTAACATGACCTGTGACCGGTATTCCAAGGTCCATACCATCATTTGCGCCACGTTCCTAGGCTCAGCTGTCTATATCTATAATTCAAGCCAGAATGGCGGCTTGTCCCGTGCAGGGCAAGTTGGACGAATTACATGGGTCTGCCCAGCCCAGTTGGACAAGTTCCGAGGTTGTCAGCATCCGAATTACCAAATCTACGACGCATAGAGTGCATAACTACACATACGATGTATAACTTACGTGGTCTCGGATCGGCCTATGGCTGACATTCAAGACTAGTTTTAGTAAGTACATCGTAGTCCACATCTATTCCCACCTGGTCCTATTGGTGGAACTCTTTCAGGGCCAAGCGGGTATAGATGCACTTCCAATCATATATATATTAGCCTTGGGCTGAGTATCGCCCACATGGCGAGATACTACTGATGGGCCTGGGCATTGTTACCTTGGGTACCCAAGTGTCGGACTCAATATCTGCATAAATGGGGGATCGTCCACGTGCTTCTAAACTCCAGGAGGATCTGAAGATATTCTGCTTCTCCATATATATAACGCATAGCTAAACGGAGTGTAGTCTGATATTCTGGGTAAATTAAGCTTGGTTAACGAATACACCTGTTAAGATAGTAATCAGAACACCTATTCTGGCGGACACAGTCCACAAAAAGAAAGGAACCCACGGATATATCTGCTGTAGAAACGCTCATCGACTGTGAAAACAGACATGTCCAGCAGGATCATCCTGAACCAAACCGAGACATACAAGTACAGGACAATAAAAACACAAAATTATTTCATAGCGCATCCCAATGCATGCTGCCCAAATGGCATTTTTCGCCCTCCAATCACCAGTATTAATCCCCAAATGGGTCCAGCTGGGATAGAAAAAAGGCAGGAACGGCTCGGCATGAACATTATGCCATCAGACAATCATCTGCGCAACCCCCTGGCCACCTAGGGTCTTGCTACCAACAAACTCTTGCTTCTTCAGGGCTGCAAGCGAATAAAACACAGCCGCAATTAAGAGGAGGACGGCACCAGCAATCAAGCTACTAGAACGTTCGGCAAGACTGATAAGTTGGATACCGCCAAGGACGGCGTAAATGAGGGCGCGCATCCAGTTGGTTGTAAAGCGGCGGATGAAGGCATCGAACTTCGGGGATGTGGGACAAATTCGGAGGAGGAAGGGTACTTCAATGAAGAGGATTACGAATGCCGAGGCACTGAAACAGGTTAGGCTTCGCAATGAATTGGTAGGAAATGAATGCGACTCACATGCTGAGGACACTGATGATAATCAGAACCAAATTGAACGAAAAGATGTTCGCAATTCCTAGCGCAAGGCAAAGGATAATACATATCACACCCGTCCTGTATGCTTCGTTAGATCCGATTCCTTTATATGCGTAACTGATTTTCGGGAGAGTGATTGAAAGACCACCACACGAGGTAGCACACGCCATTCAACCATTCAATCAAAGTGCTCAGTGCTCTCCCGCGACAGTATTCAAGCTCGCAAAGAGCACAGGAAGTTGGAAGGTAACGCGATAGACTAACCATTGTCCATAGATGCCTAGAAAGGGCCAGCAAGGTTAGCAGACTGAGATTTGGCGTCGCAGAATCCAGGTACTCACTGAAATTTCGCGATCGGAGCTCCTCGGCCAGCGACATAGTGGGCTAGCAAAAATAATCTGGGGGGAAACAAGAGCTGAAGATCAAAGATGGGGGTTCGCGGATGATCAGGTGTCAGGGCGGCAAAGTGTACGCGGCGGATTATCCAGGGCGGTCAAAGGATCGAAACAAACAAAATAGGCAACAACGATTGAGCAACCTTAGAAGCTTTGTGAATGAAAGGTCTTAAGATATGACGATTTACTTGCGCCGTGTTCCAAAGGTTCCAATGTTGCTTTTCATAAGATCATCATGTCTTTTCCAAGCCCAAGTCAAAGTTCACCTAATCACCAGGCAGACGCCAATGATCAAGGCCCCAATATATAAGTCAAACTAATATTTCCACTTATTCCGATACTTAACAGATTCACAGTCTATTTTTGGAATGAAAGAACCTGCTAAAACCATCAACTAAGCTATAATCCCTATATATGTAATGAACTCAACACGTAACATTTTGACTTGGGTGTTTGGCTGTGACGTTTTGCAAGTCAGCTTCTTTTATTTGTATATATTGAAAGGAGGAAGATTTTAGATTGGAGACAGGTTTTCATGAATTTCCTAGATGGTAAATCAAAACTAAATAGTTATCGTCTGGATAGAATGATCTGTGATGGGAAGCAACATCATCGGCAGCAATTCGCTTTCTATACTATAGAAGTAGGGAACAACTGACTGACCTTCCTAGTCAAAGTTTGAGCAAATTTTGGTGAGATATCGTGCATTCTACATATTATTTATTTATGTGTATAGAAGTTGAGACAGAGATGTCTATATGAGGGGAGCACCCAAAGAAGCGCGTAGCGTAGTCCCAACTTATTCTCGAGGTCCCCGTGTCCAGGTGAACGATAGCACGTTCAATCCCTACCATCCAATCATCAGCTCTCACATTTAACTTAAAGCATGTACCTGAATAATGGAGAGCGATCGCCCAGCGAATCGGGATTCTCGGGATACTCTGAAGGATCCATGGCATCCCGTTTCCGGTTAATACGCTGGTACGCCATGCGCAGAACGACAGTCGCTATCATGCCCACGACAACAAAGGCAAGTTCAAGGGAGTGGCCAAGGATGTAATTCGGTGCATCTTGAGCTCGGTAGAAGTTTGAGGACATAGCTGTTGAGAAAAGAGCATTAGTTTGAATCTCAAACTCCCAATTGATGTGATATCCTTACCTCCTGCCAGGTTTCCTAGTCCAATATAAATTGCCATGCCAGCGGCTCGCTTGTAGTCACCTGCCATATTGACACTGAGCCATGTGACATTTCCGGGGAATGCTGGATAGATTCCTTTTGGTATTTGTGTTAGTTGGGTATATATAAGAACGCGGAAGTTTGTAACTCGAATGTACTTACCGACGACCGCGACGAAAATACCAAAGTACATAACACCTGGGACTCCCCGGCCAGTAGATGCGAGACAGATGATGAAGCCGATTCCGATCATGCCCATAAAGAAGAGAATGAATGGGGATCGCTGCTTGCGTCTGTCTGATACCCATGCTGCAATAACAGCGACAATTGCTGCGGTGATATAAATTGGTACCTAATATGATGTTAATCTCCGCTTCAACAAGGAAGTAGCACAAAGAGCGTACAGTAAGGAGCTGAGCAGTCGAAGACTTATATCCTAGATCCTTGATGATCGAAGGAAGGAAAAGAGAAATGCCGTATAGCGGACAGGTGATACCCCAGTACACTTTGCACGGATCAGTCAATTATGCATTGAATACCCCAAAGCGAACAGAACTTACTGAATAGACCCAACCAAATCTGCCAGTCCGTGAAAGCATCAATGACATAGCGCATTTCGAATTTATCATTCGTTTGATCAATTTCGCGCGCATCTGCTGAGTTTTGAATCCGCAAACTGTAGATCACAAATCGACGCTCTTCTTCAGTCAAAAAGGTAGCAGTTTCCGGGGAGTCGTGGATGGCAAATGGGGCTATAAGTGCCACAAGAACCGTAAGAAGACCCTCAAGAATGAAGATCCATCTCCAGCCAGCATATCCGCCCACGCCGTCCATTTTCTATGAATTTGGAGATACATTAGTAAAGTTCCCACTGATGTCAGCGAGTAGAACACCTACAGCGATGGCGTATGCAAGAAGCCCAGAGAATGCACCCGCAACACTGGCAGCGCTGAAGAAGAGAGCTTGTCTGAATTGTGCTCGATGGCGTGGGTACCAGAGTGTAATGTAGTATGCCACACCAGGATATAAACCGGCTTCTATTTTGTTCCATACAACGATTAGTCTTGACTTGTACAAGATGCAGGTCGAGAAGGGGGAAGACATCAACATACCTGCAACGCCCAAAAACAATCGAGTTGCGAGCAATCCACCGTAATCGTTGACAACTCCCATCAGGGTCTGTTTGCAACATAACATCTCTATTAAATGGTGTTCGAGATAAACCTCAAAGAATACGCGTGCTCACCATAACAATTCCCCAAGCGACCATGATTAAGGGAAGCCATCTCGAGGGTCTTAGCTTCTTCAGAAGCAGATTGCTCGGCAGTTCAAAGACGCAGTAGGTAAAGAAGAAGACGGTCACTACCCACAAACAGATGTCAATTAGCCATTCTTTTGTTGAAAACAAGCAACCGAAGGGATTTACCATACAAGTCCAATTGTATTGCGGCCCCGTCATATGAAGATCATCAACAAGTCCTTCTATCTTTGCATTGCCGATATTCCCACGGTCCAAGAAGGCCAACAGATATAGCATGCTCAGCATGGGAATAAGACGGATGTCCATCTTCCGGAGGACAGCCTTTTCATCAACCCCCTCGAAGGTCGGTGGGCCGAGGCTGGATGCTTCCGCATCTGCGACTAGCCCATCTTGCTTGAGATCGGCGCTGTATGGGGAACCTTGAACAGTTGTATCCTCGAATTGGTGTAGCGAGTTCTTCTCCGGGGTGTCTTTTGAATCAACCATGTCAGGCAAAGAGAGATGAGAGAATAACAGAGTCAATCAGCGCGGACATCATTCCGCGAGTATTTATACTTATCCCTTGAAAAAAGGTTTAGTGTGACCCGGGGTAAAGTCCGAAAACTGGGGAGATCATCCCTTGGCATGAGGGGTATACCACATTGGGATGGGCCCAATCGATGATCGAAACAGAGGAGCGTCCGCGCGAAACCACCCAATACGAAGAATTCTATCAACGATTGTGTCCCAATAACACATTTGGTGGCACTTCCTTGACGGTTGATTGGCTTCGGGTGATTTGACTTTGAAAGCAATCTTGAGTGGCAAGTTGTGTTATTGCCGGAGACTTTCCTTTAATCGCTCACATAGTGCGTTATATACCAAGAAAGAATATTGTACGAAGTACATGTGAGTACAATGGGGACATGCGTGGGGGCACACTGTTTCCCCCCTGGTTACTGCACAACCCATGGAAGCCAAAATACCTCGTAATTACCATACTGTAGCACCAGTCCGCTTATTGCACATGTGTGTATTCTGAAAAGCAGGTTGCGTTGTATCATATATTATGTATCCATAATACGATTTTGAGGTCTTGGAGAGGCCCTTATCTCGATCCATCCATGGATGCATATACATGTCAACTGGCTTAAATTTAGTATCTATAAGGTTTGTACTAGCAAAAATCTTAGAAAGTTCGGAATATGAGGCAAAATATAACAGTACAAAGCCCGTCTGGCTGTCCTACCCAAGGAACGAGACTGCCAAGCCACTATAGATCTCTCAGTTGATCCCCATTAACCACTGGGGTTTAATTCTACCCCAAGCTATAGGATAAGCTGACATATGCCCTAGAAAACAGGAGTGATATCGAAGCAACAAATCCAGCAACCTGGTTGGGCAGCAGGTGTAGTGCACCCGAGACTAATAGTACCAAACTCCCTACGTGTGTACCACTCGAGTAGAGGGCTGGTAAATTTAATGGGGCCACATACACTCGCATTTGGAGGGCTCTGCGGTTGGTTGATGAGTGTGGTAATTAGTCTCCGTGATGGGGAATGATTGTCAAACGGGTCAGTTATATATACATACTACAGCAGGAGACGAGCAGAGGAGAGCAGCAGGCCAGCAGCCCTGGGTACAGAGCTTGTAGTTTGGGCCCGAAGGAACGGGAACGAAGGCGGGAATCATGAAGTTTTCCAGAGTGCTGTCTGTCGGTAGGGCTTGGGTTTGCAGAAAGAGCCAGGCTAGGGCTGATGGGATGGTGAGATGCATTTTGTTTTGGGAAGGGGAGGGTCTCTGAAGTACAAGTCAATTTCAATTCAAGTGTGTTAGCTCAAAGATTGGGAAACGGAACCCAGGGGATGGCAGCTTGCGGTCCTCATATATGGTCAAGTCTAGCCGTTGAGTTGCCGTTGTACTACCGGGATATGCTTGTTTAACCCTGGAGTATACCGCAACCACTCATGTGGAATCAATTGTGGCCTTGGGTTGGACATGGGAACCCTTAGGATGTAGAGGATATTCGTTGGCAAATTTAGGAGAGTACAATGAGGTTAACAGCCACATAATAAATACACCTTCCGAGGTTGGAAGGAAGTATCTGCCACAGATAGCTCTTTCCCTCTCGTCACTCACTCCTAACCTCTCTGACTTCCTCACCTTTGCCATAATTGTCTTATCCACTCACCAATGGGGGCCTCATGGTCTTCAAAGACCCAGATATCCGGACTTGTTGCCACGACCTGGACACCGAAATCTCTACCGAGTTCAGTACCACCGAGATGACGAACAGCTGGCATTATTCAGAGGCCAATATCAAAGCCAGCCTCAGAGTAAAACTGCCTACCCCCGATGACATCTCCCAGACTGTTGCTACAGTCTGAGGCTCTCTCCGCTTCATTATAAATGATAATTTGGATTGAGTAGCCATTACCTGATGCCCCATTTTCTATTATCTGTAACTTTGATTTTCGGCTTATTTCATGCCACTCTCTAAACTGACCGGAAACTAAGTGACAATTAAGAAGCACAGCACCACCATGAGAATAGCGATGACAGCTCACCAGAATATGGCAGCTCTCAAGCGCTAGTAAATGGTTTCCTCACGGCCACGCCAATGTGGAATGAGTCGATTGAATTGTTGAATATAACTGCATGATCTACAAGCTCAGGAATGGCAACTGAGTTGATGGCTGAGTTGGAAACATCATCGAACGCGCAAAGGCACGGAATCTTTCTTTTCCTTGCTTCCTTTTAAGATTTTCTCGCCTTAGTAGAGGTATTTGACGAATCATATTGCACCTTTGCCCGTTTGCTCGAGAATCCTCCTAAAGGGACACCTGGAGTGCCGTAGGTGACCTTTTTACCTGTCGAGAATACGATCCCACTAAACTCCATGCTGATATCTTTACAGTAACAAAAATATTGTAGAACTAATTGTCAGATAGAGGCACGAGCTTATAGTATCGAGGGCACTTAGCCACATTTGCCCTCAGAGTTAGATCATCACGGGAAAAGATCCGAGATTCAATCATCATAGAATCATAGGCCCATAACCTCTCCCCCTCGATCGAAGTGGCCACAATAACTATCACTCCAGACCATATCTCACAGGGCCATCTCCCACCTGCAAAACCTCCAATTTCCAAAGCAAAATGCCATCAACCACATGGACCAAGCCTGACACAAGCACACGCCCAATCGCCGTAATCGGCAGCGGCGTGATGGGCCGACGAATCGCCATGATGTGGATAGCCTCTGGCTTCACGGTAATCATGTGCGAGAAAGCGCTTGACTACGACGACGCCGTGACCTACGTTCAGGAACACGAAGCCGAACAAGCCAGCAAGCAAGGCACGGAACCCGCCGAGCTGAAAACAACAACCTCGCTACAAGAAGCTGCTGGGAACGCATGGATGATCATCGAAGCCATCCCCGAAAAGCTGGAGATGAAGATCGAGATCATGACGGAGCTGGACAAGATCGCCCCGCCGGACTGTATCATCGCCAGCAACTCATCGTCCCTTCGGAGCAGCCAGATGATCATCAATACGGAGAAGAATTACCGCATCTGCAATGGTCACTACTACATGCCGCCGGAGCAGACGTACTTCGAGGTCATGTCGTGTGGCCACACGGATCCTGGTATCTTTCCATTTTTGATGGAGAAGGCTGCTCAGGCTGGGTTCAAGCCTGTGCATGCTCTGGTTGATTCCACTGGGCTGATTTTCAATCGCATCTGGGGGTCGCTTAAGCGGGAGATTCTGCTTGTCCTGGCTGAGGGTGTTAGTGATGCTCATACCATTGATGAGATGTTCAAGAGTTGGTTCAAGGCCACCAAGGGTCCTTGTCTGATGATGGATACTGTTGGCTTGGATACTGTGTACAATATTGAGGTTGTGTATAGCCAGCAGCGTGAGGTGGATACCACTGCCATGAAATGGCTGAAGGAGAATTATGTTGATAAGGGCAATTTGGGGGCCAAGGCTGGAAAAGGTTTACTTGGATAAAAAAATCATTCTAGATTGTTTTTAGAAATTGCAATACAAAAGTTTCTAGAATACACTATTGAAGCTATAGTTATATGACACCAATTGGAACTATTGATTTATCCAAGGTTATACCTACACGTTGTATACCTACATGCCTCTGCCACTTCCTGGCGCCCTCTTTCCGTATTAGTGCTCAGGCTTTGCTCTTCTGCTATAGCGGGTGAATTTACTTTGGACGTCTACAATCTTGCGTAGATAAACCGAAGGAATTTTATGTTTACTAAAACAACTAAGATTCTTCTTTCTGATAAGCGCACTTGAAGGCCTTCCTAAGCGAATAACGTCAACCTTGGAAGTCCATTTGTCAAGTCTTTTTCGCCATGACTAAATGGGGTGGCCGGGGCCGCTCCTACGAGGCTGGAGCCTACTAGATCCTAAGGCTTACAGGCTTTTTTCTTACCAATCGTTTATTTTGACGCTCACTCCTTCCAGGTTGTTCTAACAGCGGCTTTGGGATCTGTCGACCGCATCTCTCAAAATCAGGCAATAACGCCCTAGATCTCCCTGCTTCTACCTCGAACTGTCCTCTTCTTCATCCATTCACCACGCACCAATAACAGAAGGAATGTCATCGAAGACCCAGCTCCCGTCCGTACCGCCGACCATGCGTGCCTGGGTACGCCGGCGGCGCGGTCCTGCTTGTAGCGTGCTCGAGCTGGCCACCGATTATCCAACCCCCGACGTGCCCACGGGCTCGTCGCCCGACGTGCTAATCCGCGTGTCACACGTATCACTGCAGTTCAGCAGTGAGATGATAATGAAGATACTGCCTAAACTGCCTTTCACCAGCTCGTGGATCCCGGAGCTTGAGCTTTCCGGCACGGTAGTAGCGGCTGGCACGGGTGCACCGGCAGAGTTGCGCGATCCGGGCTCACATGTCATTGCCTTTCAGAACATCCCCAGCGCTGTGGTCATGGGCCACGGCGTGCTGGCAGAATATGTGCGACTGCCTAGCAGCCAGGTCGCACGTATCGATGACGGCATTGATATGGCGTCGGCCTCGGGCATCATCGCGTCCGGTAGCACTGTGCTCAAGATGATTCGCACAGCAGGTGTGCGCGAGGGTCACACGGTGCTTGTGAATGGGGCTAGCGGGTCGGTTGGTTCGGTGCTTGTGCAGCTGTGCAAGCTGCGTGGTGCAAAGGTGGTCGGCGTGGCTAGCGGAGGCAACGAGCCCATGGTTCGTGATCTGGGTGTAGATGAGGTAGGCAAAGTTGCCAACGTTGCATAAGAAAAATGACTAATATACAAACAGTTCATCGACTACCGCGAACATGAATCGCTACCAGCCTACCTAGCGCATCAGTATGGTGACAAGCCGTTTGACTTTGTGCTTGATTGTGTCGGCACGCAAGCACTTTTTGTCAACTCCCCGGCTTATCTTAAGCCCGAGGGAGCTGTTGTAAACATCGGCACGCTTGGGGGCATATATGTGACGGCGTGCAATGCCTTGCTTAACACCTGGCTGCCCACCTGGCTGGGCGGCGTGCAGCGTCGCTATATAATGTTCAGCACGTCCCCGGCATGTGACGATGCAGTCTACATAGCACGCCTGATCGAGGAGGGCCGCTTGCGTATCCCTGTCGACTCTGTCTTCGAGATGAAGGATGCCATACGTGCCTATGAGCGCATTGCCACAAAGCGTGCGCGTGGCAAGGTCGTGGTCAAGGTGCATGACGACTAGGCTGCAGGCATATCGAGGGCGTATAAGGGGGCTTATGTTTACAGAGATTGAAAGGCCGCATAAGCGGCCGGCTATTCGTGTTGGGTATAAGATAAAATTGTATTCTCGGTCCCGGGATTATATAGGTTCGATCCATGTCGCCTCGGGCAGTCCAATTATAGGACAATGAGTTGCAAATCTTTGACAGACCGTGAAACACGATTCGAACCAAATGGGCGGCGGCGAGGGAGAAGATGAGCCTCGGAGCCAGTCGCCAAAGTGATGTACAAGAGTGTTGAAGAAAGGTAAGGATAAAAGGAAATGACCAAATGAAACTGAAATAGGGCATGAGGATAGGTATCGATCATCCAAGAAAAACCAGACGGGGAATCAACAGTCATCAAAAGTATTAGTATCCAGGAGACACATTGATAAGAAATTACATAGGCAAGGAACGTGGGTAAAGTGAGGAGGGCAATCAGAACAAGACGACAGCAACAAATAAGCGCGCTCTGAGACCTCGGAGTAAAGGGTATAGAGTGAAAGGCATTAGAGGAAGGCCCTAGGGTGCGACTTGCAATCATTAGGGTATAGCACACCCATAGGGCCAATTAGTGCAAAAGGGGGTTAGGCCGTGAAGAAATTAGCCAAACAAGGTTCAAGACAAACGCGCGAACGAAGCCTTGACCAGAGAAAGAATAATTAAGGGGATTTCCTGCGGCGATGGACTTTCCATTCCGCTTTAGCGACACGCATGAACATTTCGGTGTCTTTGATGGGAACCCAGCTAGTGAGGACTTTCATGATATTCTCAAAGTCAGACTCGAGAATGATTTCACGCATGCCATCAATAAGGGCAGCAGATGAAGCATGCAAGACGTCAAGACCTTGGCCAAATGTCCTTGGGTTCTCAGGAATAGGGACTCTGTTCTTCCCTGCAGAGGTTGCGGGGTGGCCAGTGTTGTCTTCGGCATCTCCAAGGAGCATGAAGACATCCCACACGCGAAGCTGAGCCGGGAAGGGGATTGAGTAATTAAAGAGAGTGAGGTACCAACGAGTGCCGTAGGCTGTGGGTGGGATTCCAACCTCGTTCTGCAATAGTAAGCGTTAGTAGACACTCTTCGTGTTTCAAGCGAAATTTACTTACTAGTTTCGTGGCCACTTCTCCTCCGGCGAGCCACTCTCGCTCAAAGTCGGCCAAGGCCTCCATTAGACCAGCAAAGCCAGACTTGTATAGCTCTTCCAGACCTCGTAGCTGCCACAATCTGACGAGCATAATAAAAGCATGTTCCTCGTCGTAGTATGCCAGTAACGTAGCCGCAAGAGTTGCCATTCCCTGTACGTAGCCCGTGTCAGGGAAATATAGCGACATGGCGTGAAGGACACGGAACAATAGTCTTTGGCCACCCCGATAGCGCCTCCGGAACATGATATGGCTGGAGATCGTCCGTGGCACATCTATATCAATCTGAACATCGTCCGGTGACGAAATGAACTGGAGCTCATTGAAGGCTTCGATGAGCTCGTCCGCAGGCGGACTGCCATTATGGCGTCGGGCACTGGCCTCAAGGAATGAGTACCAGGCCGTTGACCGCCACCGATCTGGAATGCCTTTCCAAGTTCGCTCGATCAACTTTGAGCTCTGAGTGTCGAACTCAAAGGTCATACCACCGCCATCCTTGCTCTTCTTCGTCGGTTTAGCCATCTTGGTCCACTTGTCTTCACGCTGCCACTCCTTCCTTCGCATTGTGCGAGTAATTGGTGCGTCTTCTCTCTCATCACCAGATGGAGTGGGCAGAGTGAGCATGTCAGCCGCCTCATCTTTGGCCTTTCGGTCTCGGTTGTGAGGCAGATGATTGGTTGCAGCACGCAAACGAGACGTCGAGCGGCGCAATGGTGGGCCATAGTTGCTCTGTGATGAAGATGGACGGACGCTTAGGGAACTGTGGGATATTTTGCGGACTAGAGATGGACCATTGAAGGAACGGTTGCTGGCCGGAGCGGTTGGTGGGCGAATTGAACGTTTCCGCCGAGGTGTCTCAGAAGCTAGCAGAAGGCTAGTCGTGACTCGCTGGAGCGGGTTAATGTCGGAACCATTGGAGTTCTTTGCAGGTCGAATGAAGCCATAACGATCGACTTGTTCTGCACCGACATTTTGCCAATATTCAGCGCCGCCTGCTAGCTCCTGGGTTTCCCTCTTAATTCGGATACGCTCCACTTCGACAGACGCCCTTGGTTTGGTTTCATTTCCAGTCTCATTCGTAGCGAGTGATCCAGATGTTTCAGAATCCGGGACTGCACCCTCTTCCCATAAGACCCCGTTTTCTGAGGCCATTGCTTTCGCAACCTCGGAGTCGGTAACATTGTCTTCGCCCTTCTCGTACATCAGCCGAACTCGCCGTGACAACATATCTTCGTCTGCCGAGATTGCTCTGCTCGGAAGACTAGTCTGCCTCGGGCGAAGGGTGCCCTGAGGTCTGGCGTGCCGTGGGACCGCTTTCGGTGTTCCATTTTCTCCTTCGGGCCGGGTCATGATAATGGCAGGGGGCGTCGCAGTTTCAGATGTCTGCCGCTCCAATTGTGGACCACAATTCTCTTCCGGTATTTCCTGACCTGGCTGGCGTAGCTCTTGACAAAGTTCCTTCTCCTCTAGGCTTTGCTGGGGCGGGTCTGGTTGTTGCTCGGGCTGCTCGTCTAGCTTCTCCTGGGTCGGTTGGTCTGGTTGTGGCTCGGGGTGCTCCTCCAGCTTCTCCTGGGGGGTTTTTGAGCGTGGACGTTTCGCATCACTCTTGATCAGACTCCCGCGATTGGAAAACTTCATCGGCTTATCCAGACCATCCAAAGAAGCAGTCGGTATATCTAAGGGAATACCAGCAAAGGGGTGCTCGATCTGAGGCACTGGCGGAGGCTCTTCGGAGCTGAGTTTCCTCTCCATCTCAAGTGATCGTTTCTTCAAACCACCCCACTTTCTTTCTGACCATCGAGAGCCCGGCCTCGAGCCTGGTCGTGAGCTGGGACGGGAACCTGGTTCATTCACAAGAATGCTGGGCACGCTGCGCAAGGAGGGCGCGCCCTCCGATCGAATCGTTCGAGTTTCATCTCCAACAGAAACGGATGGCGCGAGCCGTGGGAACATACGCGCGGATGTACGATCATCACTCGAACTGGCTGACGCAGCGCTTGTGCTAAAAGATCGGCCATCGGAGGCTATTGGCGCATCGCCTGTGGACAACGAGACCAACCGGTTTGCAAGAGGGGCGGCAACGGTATTGTCGAAGGGCACGGCGTGAATTATCGGATTGGACTCCGATCGGTCGGGCGATAACGATGCAGGAAGCTCATTCACCATTATCCCGGCATGACTTGCGACTCTGCGCGTGGGCTAGAATCGCGTGAAGGAAAGGAGTGTAGGGACAAGGCGAAAGGGGGAGGGGGGCCAGATTAAGCGAAAATGGAGATCCAAGTAAAAGGAGCGACAAGGGGAAAATCACAAAGGAAGTTCAGCAGAACAGAATCTCCAGAATTAAAATTGAGAGATACCTGGAGGAGTGGAGTTATTTTGGGTCGGTTCTTGGCGCCTTTTCAAGTCAGTGCTGGACTTTAACGGGGGCATCTTCGGGGGTTTCATATCATCCCCTGTAGTTAGTTTACATATAACTACATCCGTATGTAGTTATACTACACGTAACTTAGTATCTCCCTAACCATACTACTAGCAATTCTCTACTCTCTTCTGTTCCTCATTTCCCTCTTAAAATAGAATATCAAGGGGGTTGTCCCACCTCTATGGGCCGCGTGTGGATCGTGAACAAGGAGTGTGGTGGAGTACGCTAGTTCTAAGGTGCTTAGATTAGAATCATTGCCCAACGGATGTGACATCAAGAAGTAATCTGTTCAATTGTATCCGTGCATACCCAACTATGGAGTACGTGGAAAACATAGAGTAGATGCAATTCAAACCCCCCAATTCCCCCTGAACGCCCCAGATGTACAAAATGCGTGGAACTCCTGTAGCCGAGGTTTGGATAACCATCAGCTGTTAATGCTCAATGTAGTCAAAAGGGGGAAAAGCCCCCAGCTAGAACCAACGCAAAAAAGACAAAGTATCATAAGGGCGTGAAACGGTTAATTCAGCGACCCAGCGTTAGATCCAGCTCAAGCCACAGCAGCTGTGTGAGCTGATGGCGAGTCGCGAGTTGGTCGAGCCCGATCCACAGGCTCTTTGGGCAAGAGTTCGATCTGACGGACCAGGAAGCTCTTCTCATCCGTAAATTGATCATCGTCAGTTCGGTCCTCCAAGAATTTAGGTAAGAACCTCAGCAGTCGATCACGGTTATTGATCAGAATTCGTTGCACCGGCACCGATTTGGTCGGGTTGGCCACAAACACCTAATCCCTAGTCAGAGCGAGCCCTCATCTGCGTTAGGAGCGATTTCAGGGCAAACTTACTTTGAAAACATGGAATCCTTCGTATTGTACCATCTTGCGGTCGTCCCGCAACAGTTTCATGCAGAGTTTGAGATTATCTCCACTCTCCACGTATGCCATCATCACATTGTAGTTCGCACGGTCCAATAGGATCTCCCCAAGAAGTTTGATGCTTTGACGCTTGGTGACATACGAGTCCGAGTGGACCAGGATGTTGTTGAACCGTCCAAAGAATAGTTCAAAATTGGTTGCCAAGTACGAAGTCACGAGGCTCTTATGGCGGGTTAAAATCTCCTGTAAAAGATGTGTCAGCCATTTATCATCAACCTTGGAATAGCCATCGATATAGACCTTACCCTGAATGTGGTGAACGCATCTGCGCTGACTTCGAAATTGCTCTTGTCGATCCAATCAAAAAATCTCCAGAATACACCATCCCCCCGTTGCGGCTGGTTAGGTTTCACATCTGATAGTCGTATCGCCGATTCTCCTTCACTGGATTGGTCATACAATACAATCGCGGTGATGACATCGAATTTCAATGCCTCTCGGAGAATGACGCCACATGGCATTGCACTTTGACTCTGCATGTAGCCACGGCATAACTCGACAATGATTTCTGGCCGATGGTGGACAAGGTATGAGATGACTGGAGGATCCTTTTCGGCGCCATAGGAATTAGGCCGGAACCGAAGGATATGGGAGAATACGGTCTGAGTGTCTTTTCTGGCTTCGAAGGGAAGCAAATGGATGCTTTTGGATAGATCAAAGAGTAGATCTTCTTGAAGGGTTGCTTGGACAAGTGCATGGACTTGATCCACTGATGCGGAGACCTCTGAACATAAAGATTATTGGGTTAACTCCTTGACATTGCGCATTGGGTATTACTTCCAGAAGACCAACCTGGTGTTCCTTGTACTATCACCTTCATTTGACTGAGTTGCTTAGCCAGCTCCTCTTCGGCCTAGTTCACTCGTTAGTCGGATTCTTCTATCCATGTTTGATGTCTCCAAACGAACCTTGGGAGCATTCTGGGAGTCATGGATCCTCAGTAATAATTCCTTGGTTGTCCGGACGATATCAGCAGGTTGCCGCGACCGGCCGCGATTGAAAAAAAAAAGCCATGGTGAGATGGAGAGAATATGCGGCAAATTGAGAAAGAAACTGGAGATCAAGGCGACATGGGATAAGTTATAATTGCAACGGGGGAATCAAGATTGAGTCCAAGGGGAAGCAAATGTGATGTATTCGACTGCAAGTTGCGAATAAACAAACCAGGGCGGGGCAACGGGCAACGAGGTCCTGCTGCCTGAGGCATCCGCTGATAACGGATTTTTTTTTCTCTATCAAATTGCTATCTCTGCCCCCCCCCCTCCAAGGTTGAAACAATTTGATATTGACCACTTACAAGTCATGTCAGCTTCCAATACCGTGGATCCACCCGTGGGTGAGAGATTCCCTGACTCGCATTCAGTATCGGATTCCTCCGATTCTAGCAACGAGGAGGGCTGGGAAGATGTCGAGCCCGATGAGGAGTCGCAGCCTGTGGTTGGCCTCTTCACTGAGCAGGTCTTCCCCGATGCGCGCTCAATGCTAAAGGAGTGTAAGGAAAAGTACAATTTTGATCTATTGAAGATTCAGAAGGATCTTGGTATGTGCAGCTTCTCTACTCTTGCGGGGGGTCCAACAATTGAAGCTAACTATTTTTCCGCTTCTAGATTTGGATTTCCTCGACAACATCAAGTTGGTCAACTACGTCCGCACCGAAGTCAAGAACGGAAACAACACCCCTGATGTTTCATCCAAGTCCAAATTCGAGGATGATGTTTATCTCAAGCCCGTTTTGGAGGACGATGCTCTCTTGTACAGCTTGGACGATCTTGCCGAAGAACAGGGCGAAGACGCTGCCCCTGCCACCGAGACAAACCGACAGGTTCTCGAACTCCAGGAGAACTTGGAGCGATTGCAGACCCAATTCTCCGAGTACCGTCTTGCTGTGCAGAAGTCGATGGACGACCAGTTGTCGAAGGAGGATGATAAGCTTGCTGAATCCAACCCTCAGCCCTCGGCGAAGGCGGTCGACAGACTGCAGGACGCTGAAGATGGATATTTCGTCTCGTACGCTTACAACGGTAGGATATCTCGCTCAGCTTATCATGCATATGATACTAACATAGTCTAAAGGCATTCACGAATCTATGCTCAAGGACACCATCCGTACCGACTCTTACCGCGATTTCGTGTACGAAAACAAGCACGTTTTCAAGGACAAGGTTGTTCTTGATGTTGGCTGTGGCACTGGTATTTTGTCCATGTTCTGTGCCAAGGCTGGCGCAAAGAAGGTCATTGCTGTCGACAACTCGAACATCATTGATCGGGCTAAGGAAATTGTCCACGACAATGGCCTTGAAGATGTGATCACGTAAGACTCATAATCATCCCCCAATAAAGAAACAAGTACTGACTCTATCCCAGGTGTATCCGTGGCAAGATCGAAGAGGTTACTTTGCCCGTCGAAAAGGTCGACATCATCATCTCCGAATGGATGGGTTACGGTCTCCTTTTCGAGGCTATGTTTGATTCCGTCATCTATGCCAGAGATCGTTACCTCGCTCCTGATGGTCTTATGGCTCCTTCTCACGCTACCCTGCGCCTCGCTCCTTACGCCGACCCGGATTTCATCGCGTCGCACATCTCGTTCTGGAACAACGTCTACGGTTTCAAGATGGACAGCATGCTTCACAAGATCTACGATGAGGCTGTGGTTCGCAGCAACCAGCCCACGACCGTTGTCGGAGAGTCTCAGATTTTCTTGACACTTCCGCTGCACACCATCACTGTTGAGGAGCTGTCGTTCTTGAAGGAATTCCAGATCACCTTGAACCAGGATGTTGATGCATTGGATGGATGGATTATCTGGTTCGACATCTTCTTCATGCCCTCCAGAGAGTCTGTTCTGCCTGAGGATGCCATCCCCTCAGACATGCAAAAGAAGGGAATTGTCTCGTTCACCACTGGTCCTCATGGAACCGAGACCCACTGGCAACAGACTGTCCTTCTCATTGACCATGCCAAGGACCACGCTAAACAAGGTTCCCAGGCCTTGAAGAAGGGCCAGGTCATCACCGGCAAAATCGGTTATGAGAAGACCGAGAAGGGCTCTCGGGGAGTGGACATCAGTGTTCAATGGGAGTCCGATGCAAATGAGAAGGGGGTCCAACTATGGAGCCTCGTATAGGATCGAGCGATCTTTTGATACGTTTTCTGATGAACTAAAAGAGATATGACCACCTACATAGAAAATGTTTATTTGACCCAGTGAATATAAAAATGAGGTTTGCGGCCTTGTGGTGTCTTTTTTGGTAGCCTTTTTCAGATGTTCCCCTTGCTGGCGTTGTAGCTAGAATAGAATATTGGTGAAAACGGCTTAAAATGCCTTTTCCATGTATAACATTTGATTTAAATTGTAACAAGCAATATAATGGGTATCATTGTCGTAAGTTGAGTTATGATCTCGTAGAACAAATGGAACATCTAGGATTAATTCTTTGCTTCAGAATGTTTTTCCCGCCTGGGAGCCTCAGAACGTCCATCGTGGCGATGACGATGACTGCGATGAGAGGAGTGGTGATGAGAGCGATGATGAGAGCAATCTCGGCTTTGATCTCGACGGCGACGATGATGTCTGTCAGAACTTCTTCTGTCCATCTCACGTTCCCTGTCCGGCGCATCTAGTTTGAATCTATCAAGGCTGTCCACTGACGCGGACCTTCGCCGATGGCTTGACCTCCGTACCTCCTCGGCTTTCAAAGTTTCGATCTCTCTTCGCTTCTCATCATTCCACCGTTTCCGTTCCTGCTCTGTTGTTTTCAACTGACGCACACCCCGCTTTATGGCTGCGAGTGGGTCATTCGCACTCATACGAGCCTGTGTCCTCTCTTTGCGTCTTGGGTCCTCGTTACCCCACACATCTTTCTCAGACATCGCCCCTGGCGCTGTTGCATTTTGTTCCGAGGAGGAATACCACGGTTTCCGACTAATAGTCTCCCTGAAGCCCGCGGCGTTGGAGAACCTCATCGTGTATTGGTCTTCATAGCTGCGCTTCTTCCGTGCAGTTTCAGCCTCTGCTTCGGGGTTCTTCTCTGTTTTAGCGCCTGCAGCTGGGAACAGGTTGATATGGCCGGCCTTGTCTAGAATCGGTGCTTCTGCTGTATCAGCCTTGCGAGAGGCGAGCATCAACTCTTCCCGCTTAGCAACTGCTTGCGCCGCATCCTCCCGAGCGTATCGTATATCTCGATCCGTATCATCTTCCCCGGCAACGCGCCTTCTCTTACGAAATCCCCCAGCGTCGCCGGACTTTCTGTCTGATCGAGCCCTGGGTTCAGACGACAGATGGGAGGGAGCCGGTGGAGGTGTAGGCGGACGTTCGCCGCGAAGAATTCTAATTCTGCGTTCGGCATCGACCTCTTGCATAATACGTTCATCTTCTTCTTCGCGGGCTTTTGCTTGCGCCTCGTCGCGCTTGACGCGCTCGATATTCTCGACGTTGTAGACGTTCCATGACTTTTTGCCGAGGAGATGGCTGTAAAATAATTAGCAGGATTCGTAGATATTAGAAAATCGAAAGAAAAACCCCAACTTACAGAGGCATCTTGGAAACTGACTGACCCTTGCGTGGAGGTTGCTCGATAGCAAAGAGCTGGTCTTATCGATAATGACGTCCCCACGGCCCGACGCTGTTCCCGGGGTGGCCAAATGCCCCATCGACAGCTTTACGACTCCAACCCTCTTCTCTTCCCTTCAAATTTGATTTGCTTTGGATATCAGCATATATCCAACAAATCTTTGAACATAAAAATTTGAGAATTGACCCCAGGTCACCCGCGCTGCAGAGCCGACTGACTTACACAGTTGCCTGCTCCTTTCCCGACACAGTGTCACTAAAACAATAGCTTCAACAGTTCTCACCTCAACCTCTGTGATTAGCGACAATCAAACGGTTCATCATGTTCAATCGCGGCAATATCCCGAATCCGTTCGGCTCCAGCGGACAACCCTCCCCGCAGGGTCACCCGAACCCCAACCAAGCACCCCCCACGGTATGATATCGATCGCTCCCCCTCGTCCAGTGCAGGCTATGCAGCTCGGATCTGCGATGATGATAATGATGTGCCGATGACTGATGTGTATAATGATATAAGGGGTTACGGAGGCCCACCTCCACCAGGAGGGAGACCGCCGCAGCAGCAGATGCCTTCCAGGATGCAGTCCGGACAAAGAGGTGGAGGCCAGACTTGGACTCTTCATCCCAGCAAGAGTCCGAACGAAAACTACACATTTGGAAACCTGTGAGTATTCTCTGACGGGCCCTTTATTCTCGGGGACTAACACGCAGTAGCGTCGCTGTTTCGCCGCAGGACATCCCACCTTCACGAGATGGCACCGACGTTCTCCTCCTTATCAATGACCTCTTCGTCTTCTCTGCCCGCCCTCTCGACGGTTTCCCTTCCGGTTATATGAGCATGTCGGACCCTCAGCGGACATGGGCCAACATCGGATTGAGAGATGCCATCAAGGTGCAGCTGTACGATCCGTTTAGCCAAGGCGGACAGGCCTACCTAGGCTCCGCGGATGTTGAAGTCAGCTTTGCATCTACCAAGAAGCGGGTTGAAGCTCCTTACGACCAGGATGAATTGGCACAGGCGGTGATCAGGGTATGTCGACTTCATCCCAGTCCTGAATGCATGCTAACGAACCCCAGAACTTTGAGAACCAACTATTCTCCCCTGGTCAGAGAATTCTGATGGATAATAAGAGCATCCCGCTCTTACTACAGGTCAAGACCGTTCAGCGGGTTGATTTGACATCAGAGAAGGCCGATCTCAGTTCTGGACAAGTCGAGACCGATCCTACGGCCAGGGGTATTCTCACACGGCACACTCAACTCAACTTTTTTAAGGATACCCAGACAGGCATCAACGTGAAGCCATCTAACCGCCGCCCTGCGGCTAACTCTATCATCCAACCGGGCTTCAAGTTCCAGGACATGGGTATCGGTGGTTTAGACTCTGAGTTCAGTACGATCTTCCGTCGTGCTTTCGCCTCTCGCATTTTCCCTCCTGGTCTGGTTGAGAAACTTGGTATTCAGCACGTTAAGGGTCTCTTACTTTATGGACCTCCAGGAACGGGTAAAACTCTCATTGCTCGGCAAATCGGAAAGATGCTTAATGCTAGAGAGCCCAAGATTATCAACGGTCCAGAAGTCCTGAACAAGTACGTGGGTCAGTCGGAAGAGAACATCCGAAAGATGTTTGCGGATGCCGAGAAGGAGTATAAAGAAAAGGGCGACGAGAGTGGTCTCCATATCATCATCTTCGATGAGCTGGATGCAGTGTGCAAGCAGCGTGGTAGCGGAGCTGGCGGTGGTACTGGTGTCGGCGACAGCGTGGTCAACCAGCTCCTTTCGAAACTCGATGGTGTCGACCAACTGAACAACATCTTGTTGATTGGTATGACCAACCGAATGGACATGATTGATGAGGCTTTGCTGCGTCCCGGTCGTTTGGAAGTGCACATGGAAATCTCGCTCCCCGACGAACATGGTCGAAGCCAGATTCTCAACATCCACACCGAGAAGATGCGAAACAATAATGTCATGGATACGGATGTTGACTTGGCCGAGCTTGCTCATTTGACGAAGAACTTTTCTGGTGCCGAGATCGCAGGTTTGGTCAAGTCTGCCTCGTCCTTCGCTTTCTCCCGCCATGTCAAGGTCGGTACTATGGCTAGTATCAATGAGGACGTGGTAGACATGAAGGTCAACCGGGCCGACTTCCTCCACTCTCTTGATGAAGTCAAGCCTGCCTTTGGTGTATCCGAGGAAGAGCTGTCCAGCCGCATCCCATACGGCATTATCGACTATTCTCCAACTATCAGCGAAATCCTGCGGGAAGGTGGGTTATTCGTCAAGCAAGTTGGAGTGGCCGAGTCAACTCCACTGTTCTCTGTGCTGCTTCACGGTCCTCCTAGCAGCGGCAAAACCGCCCTGGCCGCGCGGATTGCTATTGACTCCGGCTTCCCCTTCATCAAGTTGATCAGCCCCGAAGACATGGTTGGCTTTAGCGAGCCAGCAAAGATCTCACACATCAGCCGAATCTTTGACAGCGCCTACAAGAGTGCTACAAGTATTGTTGTCATTGACAACATCGAGCGAATCATCGACTGGGTGCCGATTGGTCCTCGCTTCAGCAACAGCGTGTTGCAAGCTCTCATGGTTTTCCTGAGGAAGCAGCCAACTCACGGACGTCGTCTGTTGGTTCTGGCCACGACAACTGAGCGTGCCTTGATGAAGCAGCTAGACATCTACAACTCCTTCAACTCGGATATCATGGTTCCCAATGTTAGTTCCTTCGGTGAACTACGGTTCGTCATGGAGAAATCCGGTGCATTTGACGCGCAGGAGATTGCGCAAGCTCTCGAATCAGTCGGTGGACTTGCGGATGACGGACGATTGAGCGTCGGCATCAAGAAGGTCCTCTTGGGTATTGAAACGGCCAAACAGGATTCTGACAAGGTTGGCCGCTTTGTTCGCGTTATCAACCGCGCTATTGAGGAGGAACAGAGTTTCCAGTAAACCTTGTTTATAACGGGCGTTCTTCTTGCTGAGTACAGCTGGGACTATAACTAGATTAGTCCTGAAGTATATAGTTAGTTAGCTGTTTGCAATCCTAGTTTCTCCGTTGGTATCTTTATGAGTCCATCTCCTCGCAAACATCCAGTCAAACATCGGATCAGCACATTTCGTGAGAACTAGCAAACGGCATATATGACACAATATCGTTCCAGCGCTGTATGATAAAATTATTCTTTTAGTTCAGATTGGCACTATGTTCATCCAGAGGCTGATGTCATGTTAGTTATCTTGACTACTTGCAAACACTCAAGCCCAAAACACTACAGGTCTTTTATATAAATCAAGAGACCAAGTATCTAAACTCCGTTTGAATTTCACCCTTTACTCAGCTCGTATTGAATTGTACATGTAAGTAACAGCCGTTTTAGGGTGTCAGGGCAGATACATCAGTCTTCAGCGTCAACGTGCAGTTACACAACAGCATACCATACAACTGACAACGGTGCTCTACAGCCCCGGAAAGATTCAGGCACACTTCAAGGCCTCATATTACAGGCCTACAAGGCATCAATTCTTAGACCATACGGAAAAACTGGTAAAACCAATACCATTCAGAGAACCCTCTCTACTATGCGTCAAGAGACACAAATTACCTATCCAAGATATACACAAAGACCCAACCGAAGAATCAAAAGCGCGCCAAACCCAACGAAGAAGCCAAAAAGTCCAAAAATAGCCCCACATCCATCCCAAGATCCCAATTTTTCCATGTCAAGGGGGGTTACCCCATCATATCAGTCATCAAGCAGCCCATCGCAGCCCAAGCAAGGCCCAATCAGTAGTCATCATAGGCGTACTTCTTCGAAGAACGACGGTACTCATCAGGATGAGCCTTCTCGGCCTTAGTCTTCAGGGCACTATTTCCAACCACGTGTGTCAGCCTTCTAGAAGCACAACTCATCGGCGCTACTGCCGCAGGCACGGCGCTGATCGACATGCACGTGCCAAGCTCATCCGGCGGAGCGGAAGCCCCTGTCGCGGAGCGGAGCGGAACTTGCACGTCCATCGTACCACAATGCCCGGTTCTAGGGGTAGATTTGCTTACCTGACGCGCTTTTGCGTCCATTCCAGGTCGCGCTTTGTCTCTCGTGCGGTTTTCAGGCCTTCTGAGAAATTCGCCCGTGCGCCTTTTAGTCGGCGTTGCGCAAGAGCTTGGAGCTCGAGGAGTTCTTGCTGCTTTGCGTTCAACTGCCCAGATCTGCGAGTGTAGTTGCTGTTAGCTTGGTGTTTGGGAATCTTAGGATATCTTGCTGGGGCTTGTTTTGTGGATCGCCATCCCCTAGTGGTGGTCGCTGCGGGGGTGGAATTGCGAATGCTGAGAAAGTGTTCCAGGGAAACTCACGTCTGCGCTTGTCGTGCTAGACCCTTGTCCAATGGTGTTGGATCAAATGCGTCCTGCATGCGGTCGCTCAGGACATCAACGACATCGACTCCGGAGTACGATGCAAAGCTGGAGTCGTACTCGCCGGCAGAGCTGAAGGTAAGCCCGCCAGAGGAACGACTGCCGGCGGTGGTGCTTGCATCAGAGAAGTCTGGTGGGGATCCAGAGACTCTGGAAATGGGATAGAGAGATGCTGGTGCCGGCGCCTTGGAGGGTGCATGGTGGTATGGGTAGGCAGCAGGCTGGTAATAGTGACGCTGGGTGGCCATGGCGACGATTGACTGCAATAACAGCAAGTGTTATGGTGGAGTAAAGAAGAAGTATGAAGCTCAAGTGGACTTCAGTGAAGTAAGATGAATCAAGAAGATGGGAAGGATGTGGAAGAATGTGCAAACGGGCCTAACTAGGAGTGATGGGAAAGGAAGAAGAAGGAAAGAGTCTCCCCCGGGCCAGACGGGGGATTTTATAACCTCCCGCGGGGAGTCTTCTGTCCGGCGGATGCTCCTATCCTGGCGGAGGCGAGTGTGATGGCAAGGATTGCGAAGGCCTCGAGGGAGCCATTGGACCACTCGAGGCACATTGACTCGCACCCCTCCCTCTGTACCCCCAATCCCCGAGCTCCATCTGCACGAATGTCTCCGTATCTGCCCGCCGATTTGCCTCTTGGACCGCCTTGACCCCGCTCAGAGTGGGAAAAAAGGCTCAATGTGTCTGGTCGAGGACGCCAGCCTTCCTCCACTAGGGTTTCCGCCATTCCGTGGCGGCGTGGTGCAAATCCGGTCTCGATCTACGCCCCTCTTCCTGGTCTAACTTTCGGGGCCAAAGCGTGGACTGGAACTAGAAAGGAATCGACTAGAAAGGACATGGAGGGGGGTTTGAAGAGGGTAGGGTGGGTGGAGTTGGTAGGAAGGTGATATATAAATATCGCCTTGGCCGTCCTTCCTTCGCCCACTTTTACTTGACTTTTTTTTCTTTCCTCTCTCATAATTATCTCTTTTTTCCCACCCTCGTCCCCGTTAGACTGACTTTTTTCTTCAGAAATTCGGGGGCTGGGAAGAGGACGATCAAGGTTGATTCGTTCAACAAAAGCCCCAAAGATAAGACGAACTACACAAGAACCAATATGACATGTTTCGCCCTTTAACTGTCCAAGTCTAACATGATGGTTAGTTTATCAGTTTTCTATACATATACAAACGTTGGAGTTGTATAGTTGTGGTCAAATACGCCATTCCGCAAAACCCCAAAAAGATCGGGATATCTCGCGGCCTTACATCATCTTTGGGATCGGAGCCCAAGAGCCCAAAAATGAGGATCGCTGCATTCAATTCAGGTCACACGGATATTGTTGGACATCACTGCATGAACTAAAGGACCGTGAGAAAGATTGGCATTTGAAACTGTTCCCGAATCAGTGACCCTATGCTTCCTTTGCAAGGTTCTAACAAGAATCATCCCGGCAATATATGAGCGAAAAGGAAAGTCGTGCGACCAATGCGCAATAAGTCTAGATCGAATGACAAGACGAAGAAGTCAAAAAATACAAAGCGAACATTGAACCTTGTCCCTCTGTTCGTCTGCCTGGAGGCGGCTGTTATTGCTGCACAACGTCGAGAAAGCCCCCCTTCTCGCACGAATCCACCAATAGCCATCAGATCCATTGACAGCAGAACAAAGAGAATTGCTGCATCGACAAGCGCTCTAGACGCCCATTAACGTGGGAAGAGAGCACGCAGCTGGCCCCCCACTCTATGCAGATGGCCGATGACTTGCTTGACGATGGCTATGGGGCCTGTATGATAAAGGGAAGCCATCCGGCAAGCCCCGTCGGAAATAATATATGGGAAAAAGCTGTGCCGCCCACGACCCTTCATCATTGGTCCCAGATACTTGCTGACATGAACACCACGCAGGCCCAACTAGGTGGGAAGGAAATGGGACTGCAGGGCACATCCTTCGAGGTCGGGGTGTTCTAAACTGGATCTGGATCTGCCTTGCTGACTCTAAGTGTCCTTCTCTTTTTTTTTCCCGCTCGTTGATGCCTCACTGTGCCTAAAAGCCAACCTCTATGCCTTACGGCCTGACGACTCACGATATGCCCCGTCAACCCACAATGTTACCGAGGAACCCTGTGACACCACCCTCTTTCATTCCCAATCTGTCATCGAGAACCCTGGTTCGATGAACATCACAGGGATGCTATTCGTCTTGCTTTATGCTGAAAATGGCTGAGCCCAATCTCTTATTCGGCCAGGCTAACATCGGGCAGCACGGCAACTAATGACGCGCAGTGCACACTTCGGCTTGGAATGGGGCCATACACCTTTTTTTCTTTAATCCTTTCGCTCTTCGTCATAGTCTTTCCACCAACTCAGTCCTGATCCGCCCCTCCTTTAACTCAGACTTCAGACTCAAAGGCGTGTTGCTTTGATCCTTCCAATGTTAATACTCCGTATAGGTACTATGCCAACAGAGTTTTCTTGCATAGGTTACACGAGCCCGCTGTTTTGGTCCGAATATTGAGAAGAATTGTATCTGTGCCTGCTTTTATTGACTATGGCGCTCAATTAATGTCTTTTTTGTCTAGAATTACCCGGGTAGTTAGTGTGTGTGAAGTGTTTCCAAGTTTGAATCGACCATGTTCACAACCTTTGCCTCTTCAAATACGTCAAATACGTCAAATTCGAATTCGAATCGCAAATCCCAGTCAAATCAATCCCAAATCAATACAAATCCTACCCGTTGATTATTTTTCCAGCGCACAAGTGGGGGGTTGCGGGGATTTTCTACTTCCTTCACCGCCACATGCGCCATGGCCAACTCATTCGCTTTCCCTTTTTGGGAATTATCACTCTACTCTGTAGTATAAGGTCTAGTTCATCTTGTATACTATCTCTGATTGGTTTGGCTGTCGACTTTACAGTGATTTATAACACCCTGCACTCAGGTCTTTACAATGTATGTACCTCTGGTGCCTACTGGCACCTTATTGGAGTATTTTCCAGCCTCTTTTAATCATATTTAATGGTTTATATTAGTAGTCCGCATTAACCTCGACTACCATCATGCACGCAGATAAAGAGGGTACTTGCCATTGAGATCTTGGCTGCTTTAGCTCGTAGCAAGTGATGCAATTACGATATATATGTCAACCTTGCAAACGCCCATAAGATAAAAGTACCCACGAGAAGCCCAAGTATCTGGCATCATGTTCCATGCACCGTCCAAACGCCAAAGCAGAAAGGATATTGAAACCCAGAAAAGAAAGAGAAAACAGAGAAGGAAAGTGAAAAGTGTTGGATTATTAACAAATACAGATCCAGAAAATAGATAGGTGCCATGCGCTCATAATCTGGTATCACAAGAAAGTAAAGAAAGGCCAAAAAGAAACAAAAACAAGAGGGATTCTGCTTGCTTGGTAAACCGCAAATTAAGAGAGAATTAGAGCACTGACGCCACGATGCACAGGCTCGGAGGGCATCTCTCTTGAATGGGCAGAGTAGAGAAAACGATGGAAGAATAGATGCCCTCCTGACCCTGTGCAAATGCAAATGTCGCAATGGGACTTCCAAAATGGTGAGGTTAGCCCTGAAATGTAAACGAGCACGCTTCATGCGTGTTTAGCGAGTTTCAATGGCTCTCCTGTGCAATCCACCAAATCCAAAAAGACACTTCCGTCGAAAATGAATCACCAAGAAGTCACTCCGTGGTCCATCGTAAGAATATCAAATGCAATAACCGGAGAGGTGGGATACAGCTGGCTATATATGTATATATAAATAAAGGAATATTAAAACAAAGACATGCTATTAAAGCAGCAAAGATGTAAGGGGTGGAGGTGGCCAGGGCAGGCAAAGACCCGGGGGAAGTCCCTAGCGGCGAGTAGTGATGGTCTGTTGTTGTTCTGGGTTAAGACGGTCTCGCAGAAGCATGAGTGGGCGACCGGGCTCAAGAAGACCCATCATCATCTTGCCCAATTCATTGTGTTTGATCGGCTTGGTAACGTAGTCATTGAAACCTGCGCGGGCAGCGTTTTCAATTTGATCTGTCATTGCGTTTGCTGAAAGAGCCATGATTGGAATCTGTGGGTAATGGTTCTTTTGCTCCCAGTCACGGATATCTCTACAGGTATCGTAACCGTTCTTGATAGGCATCTGAATATCGCACTACAAATCAACGCGGTTAGCTTTGCGGGGGAAGAAAGGGTGTACAGTAAAACTCACGATGATGAGAGAATAGTATCCCGGCTCTTTAGAGAGCACCATGTCAGTGCACTCCAGTCCATTGGATGCAGTCTCCGACATCAGCTTGATCTTGTCCAAATACTTCAACATGACCTATATATGAGTTAGCAATCAATTCGACGACGTTCCCATAAATAAACTTACATCTCGATTGGTTTCGTCATCCTCAACGAGCAGGATTCGATAACCCTTGTTGCCCAAAACTTCTTTGACCATCTTGGAGACAGTCTTGAAGTTGTTATTGATCTCGCGCGCCATGTCTTGGTTCCGATCCTTGCTCAGCTCACGCTTGCTCTTGGGATCGAATATACTTGAGAAAGCGGAAGGTTTGACAGGCTTTGGCACAATAAAAGCCTGCTTTCCTGAAGCTGCTAGCTCTTTGACCCGTGAACTGATTTGACGCTTTTGGTAAAGGTCTGCAATTATGACGATGACGGGCGCGGGATCCAAGGCTGGGTCTGACATGTTTTGAACAACCTCCAAGATATCATCAGTTGGAAGGTTCAAGACAAGATGTGTGCAAGGTTGGACAAGGGAATCAGAGTGCATCGCATCTTTCCATTCATCAACATCAACTAACGTTGTGACCTTGAACGAAATCTCATGAGGGACGACCTGCTCAATGTGCTGCTTTATGGCTTGCCGCGAGGTTTTGAGCGGACATAGGATTACGATGGAGAAAGGACTATGGACGGGCACAGATACTGGTCCTATTGGTGTATCCGGAGAGGCAGATGCTTGAGACGTAGGCGACACAACGCCGGCCTGTGTGTCGGGCTTTGTAACGGCAGGTTGGACTCTTGGATTCGAGACTGCATCTGGCAGATTCCCCAAAGCGGCAGTCTGCTCCAATGGAGGCGGCAGGGACGCGGGGCCAATATCTGGAGTCGGGAGAGCAGAGGATGTAATTGACAACGAGGCAGAAAGGGTGGTATCAGAGCTTTTGGCGGATGAGTCGGAGTTTCTGGGAGCTAGAGGAGGTGCTTGTTGATAAGAGGTTGTTCTAGATTTTGCCGGCCGTCTCGAAGCAGTTGAACTCTGGCGCATCAATTTGGGCTGTTCAGAAGGGGAAGGTGGCGGAGGAGCATCGACCTTGACGTTAAAAGAAAACTTTGCTCCCTGGCCCTCTTTGCTGCTGGGAGTGAGCTTGCCACCATGCATTTCGACGAGTTGCTTCGACAGGAAAAGCCCCAGGCCGCTACCTGCATGTTGCTGTGTCCCATTTTCTCCGAGCTGACTGAATCTTTGCATCAGTCGTTCCGCGTCCTGAGAGCTGAACCCCTTTCCGGTGTCCACGACCTCGAAGTTCATGAATGCCTGGGTGTCGTTGGGATTTGCAGATGGATCCCGACTCATGTCACAGGAGATGTGGATTTCACCCTGGGCAGTGAATTTGACTGCATTTCCGAGAAGGTTGATCAGGACTTGACGAATTCGGAACCGATCTCCAATCACCATCGATGGCAAGTCTTCGCCTATAAGATAGTTGATTTCGAGACCCTTATCGATCGCTCGTGAGGCGATGGTGTCGATCACATCCTCGATCATTGATCGGATGTGGAACCAGGATTTGACCATTGACATCTTGCCAGCTTCGACGCGGGAAACATCAAGGATATTGTCAACTAACTCGCGAAGATTGGTGGAGCTGTTTTGGATGGTGTCCAGCATTCGCCTCTGGTCACTATCAAGCTGCGTATCCAGGATGAACGGAATAGTACCAAGAATGCCATTGAGCGGGGTTCGGATCTCGTGTGACATGTTGCTGAAAAACTTTGTCTTAGACTCCATTTGGTGATTCAACTGCTGCATGGCCTTGTTGAGTTCTCTTTCAAGGTTTTTGCGGTCGTTGATGTCGGTACATGTTCCGTACCAGGAGGCTTCCTCGCTCCCGAAACTGCTGGTCTTGACACGTACTACACGAACCAAATGCCACCGGAAATCGCCACCTCGAGAACGAAGGCGGATCTCGGTGGAATAGAATACACGGCCATTCTCGTCTTGCTGCAAAGAAGCAATGCCACGCCTCACAAGTTCATCAAGAGCTGATCCGACCATGAACTCATAGGGCCCGCTATCACTTTGGTCCGCGTTCGGAGATGTTCTGTTGAGGGACAGTTCACCGCACTTTTCGAGATCGTCAGGATGAACATGTTTAGCGAAGCCAAGGTCGTGTGCTTCCTCGAGGGGTTGGCCGGTATACAGATTCCACTGCTCGTTGACGAATATCAATCCGCGGTTCTCCGTTGCCTCAAACACAACCTGTGGGATCGAGTTGGAGAATGCACGATACTTTGCATCAATAGCAAACTTTTCCCTCTCTTGAATTGCCTCAAGCTCAGCAATATGCTGCTCATGAATGTCAAGAAAAGAGCCAATCCAGTACAGTACCTCTCCTGTTGATGATAACAGCGGATTGGCCCGGAAAATGAACCAGCGATATGCCGATTCATCATTGAATCTTCGGACCCGCACTCTTTCCGTGAACTGTGCACCCGTGCGCAAGGCATTGGCCCATTTGATATGCACATGCTCACTCTCGCTGCTATGGATATTCTGCCAAGGATCTCGAAATTTTTGCTCCTGGTGCTGACTTCTTCTGTAAGCATCGAACTTGGAATTGGTCCAAATCACTTCGCCACTCTGGGGTTTTGCCAGGAAGAGATGCAATGGGATCGAATTAAGCATCAGCTGGGCTATCGTGTCGGTGAACGGGCGCGGGAGCTCCCGCTGCAGTTGGGCATACAACGAGTTTGTAGAGGCTTGGCGTGATGATTGCTGGGTTGGTGAAAGGACATTGGGCGGCCTGGTGTCTTGCAGTGGTGATGCGACGTAAAAAGGTTGATCTTGGAGGTTGCTGTCATCGTTCGTGGTTGGTTTCCAGGCCACCTTGTCAGGAGAAATTGGCGTCGATGAGTCAATGTTGGTGGTCTTCGACTTGAGGAGCCGTGGTCTGTTTTGGGATGCATTGTCTCGGGCGTTTTTATTTTGAGGGACATTGAAGTAGCTGTCAGCAGCTTCTCCGCCCGATCGTGAGGCCACTCCGGGAGATTGGTTTGCGGACCCGAATCCAATATGCCCAAGATCAAACCCAGGAGTCCCCATGGCAGAAACAGCAGGACTGAACTTTACAGACGAACGATCACTAGGGCTAGTGATGCTCGTGTGCGCGGACATGGGGTTGTTGTTGTCGCCAACGGAGTAGCTGACGTGACCGCTTAGTCCCGCAACAAGCTCTAACTCACTGCTTGCATCCGAGAAAGTGCCCCCGAGACCCAAAAGATGACCATAGCGGGGAGTTTCCATCTTGGATGAGAGTTGTCTTTCAAGCTGGCTATATCGCTGAGCCAAGCAGAAAGAAGTTGTCAAATGCGGCATCAGAAATGAAAGTGATTGCCTGAGGTTAGGAGGATATGGAACGATTGTACACAACATCGACACAACGGCAACAGGGAATCTCAATGTCGACGAGGAATCCCGGTTAGAGTGACCACCATGTAAGAGAGGAATGTGGATAACGGTCTTGGACTGATCGATCCCAATTGCCTCTAGTGGAAGATTATTAGAGTAGTTGTATGAAGGCGGATGCTTGGAGAAAGCCCCTTCATCGACTGAATGGTTTGTGAAGAACGGATTCTGCTCTGCATGCGTGCGAGGAGCGGGCGAAGGAGCAGGAGACTGAGACCACGGAGACTGCGGAATCTGCTCGTATTCATCGTACTGTTTCCATCCACTGACACCGAGGCCTTGCTGCATCGATACACTCCCGATTCCCCTGTCACCAGGACCATCGACATCAGGAGTTACTTGAACCATCTCATTCGGACTATCGGCGGACTCGGTCCAACGCTGTGGATGTTGCCCGCTCTCTGTATATTCACGTGTTAAGATGGTGGGACGGGTACGCCCAAATAACCTGGCCACACCCGTGCGCTTGATGAGAGGGTCTAGCTCTACCTCCAATGGTCTAGGTATGGGGAAGACAGCCTGCCGCATACTGCCGAGGAGACTGTCGATTGTATCGTGTTTGGCTTCGGGGTTCTCTCCCGTCAAATGATCTGTGCATGGCGGGTTTGGGGAAGCGATATGTACGTGCTTTTTCTCGGATTTGACATTTATCTTCGAAACTTGTGGTTGGTTGGGATCGTGGGGGGTGTGGCCTTTATTTTTATCAAACCCAGCGAATGAGTGCCGAGATAATAAAGATGGCCGGGAAGATCCAGGCGTTTTAGCCTGCTGGAACACTGTCTCGGTTTTCTGTTGCGTGACGCTTTTGCGTGACTGAGGTGTCTCCATTGATGGTCCCTCCTCCATATGACGCGCTTGAAGTTCATGCAACGATGTATCAACGTTCTGGTTAAAAATTGCCTTTTGTCCCCAAGGTACGTTCTCCAAATCAGTCACATCACCAGGGACAGCGAGTGACACCCGCTCGGCCCCGTAATGCGTTTGCAATATATCAATGAGGTTGGACCACCACGCTTCGAGTCCCGAATCCGCATTCAGCTGAAGTGTTAGATCATACAAATCGGGACTAACAAAATTCGGATCTTCCTGGATTTGGTTATGATGAGCGGGCAGAAATGTTGGACGCGGTTCCGAAGCTTTTGGTTCTGGTAGAGTTTGGGAGGTTGGTGTTGGAGATTGAGATTTCTCAGATGGGAGCTTCAGTCTAAATGGTCCCCCACGGGCTGTTGGTTCAATCGCCATTTTGGTTTGTTTGTTCTGGATGTGTGGAATATGTGGGAAAGGATACGACGGCGTGTGTGCTGGTTTGCGATCGGAAGGTGTCTCTGTCTGGACACCTTTGATTGTGCCTGCTGAACCTGCCGAGCCTGCGGAGGTATGCACGATGGGGGCTGGAGCCTCCGTTGAGGTATTGGACAAAGTATTGGACAAACGTCTCTTTCTTGGGGTATCATTCGAGAGGGCGGAAACGGGTTGACTCTGGGACGAGACTGGTTGGGTTTGCTGCATCTGTTGGTATACAAGGAGATCTTCCATCTGCTTTCGAAGTTCCTTGAGGGTATGCGAACTCCGTCCTTGATCCTCCTGTCGCTCGGCTTCCGATCGTGCGTCCTCGGTGATGGGTGTTAGACCAACAACCTGCTCTGTAGAGTCACCGCGCGATAACCGAGATGGCTGGAGAGATGACCTCTCAAGAGCATCTACCCTATCCGCAAGTTCATCCACCAATTTTTGGGATTGGTGACCATGTGGAGGGCGATGACCAGGCGATCTGAGAGGCTGCATATTATGGGATTGGGGCACTGCAGGTGGAAGTGTTTCTGTTGGCGAAGGGAATGGAGGACTCCTCCTACTATGGACATCCTCCATTCTCGCACCTCCGCGAGTGGAGGGAAAGGGTATAAAAGGATATCAATAGTCGTGGGTGAGGTGTGAGGTATGGGATGGAACGATGTGAGGCGTTTATGGCTTGACCTAGGGCGCAAATGGGGGAGGTCAGATGTTGGCGGGTGGGGGTGGTTAAGGGAACCAAGGAAAAGAAAAACAGATTATGCCAAGGTTAGAATATGAGGTGAGAGTTGGATTTAGAATCATAAGAGATGAAGTTGAAGACGAATAAGGTTAAGGCGGTGTATCCAAGGGGGGGGAACCGATATATCGAGGTGTTCGAGAGAGAGAGTGAGAACTTAGGGACACAGACTGTACCAGGCCCATTGCTTGGATCGATATGGGAGTGGATGGGAGTGGATGGGAGTGGATGAAAGAAGGAAAAAGTGGACTGGGGGCGTGATGCACCTGGGGGGGGTTATGACGTAGGAAAATAAAAACTTGGCTTTTTTTTTTTATACAACATTGTATAACATATATACGGTTATTACTTTATATTATTACAAGGGATTAATTATATAGACTATTATATATAGATATGTTAATAGTATTCAACACACGACCTTTATAATCACATTTACTTCCTTTTTTCTCATAAATAAATATATATAGTATATCTAAACTCAACCTATTCCCCTTTCCAAAACTAAAAAAAGAAACTAATGTGACGTAGCCCTATATTTTCACCCAGGTGTACCTGGATTGCCTGTACTCGGGGCTGCGGTGAACAGTATAATAGTATGTAATGACGACGCCCAAATCCAAATCTCTCCCTTTTACACTGGGAAAAGTGTACACTTGCAAAATTTATGAAATATATTTATGAGATATGCAGAGCATATGCATATATGTATATTGGTATCGGCCATCTACAATCACATACCAAAAAGCGACTCGTGGCACGTCCGGATCGAAGGAGAAGTTCTCATGCGGTCTAGACCAGAGAATTCAAACCCCCTATCCCCCTTGTTCAGCCTCAGATTTACGGGGAATGGGGTATTGTAGAGAGGCCAAATGCATTGTCACACTTGCAGATGCCTAACCCCCCTGGGAACGAGGGGATCGACCCGCCGACGTCAACGGGACTCCTGTGGCGCCAAATTCGCTCGATGTGGGAATATCGACGGTCAAAGCCCCCCTTTTCCACAGGAAAATTCAACTGTGAAATGAACAATCTGGGGCAATACTTTATACTTTATTTAATTTAACAATGTATATTGTTAGCTTTATACCGCAGGTGAGCATCAGCTGAGATTCTCCTGTCGTCATTTGGCATAATATACACATTCCAACCTCACTTGGCTGGCTCCCTTATATGCAGTCTAGGCTCTCTAGCTACATATGCAGTTATCCCTTATTCTTCTTCGAGCTTCGGGTGGCGCTATGCCTAGTTTCATGTAGTTAACTATAGATCCTGACTGAGTGAGATATCTGATCAACATATATATTGTTTCCACTGCTCCATTGGTAAAATTCTAAAGCAGCTAGTATTACACCCAAAAATAATTTGAAGTTGAGATTCATTGAAATGTACTTTACCTACAAGTCTAGGAATATGTCCAACGTCACCTAGGTAAAACCCCCAAACAATTGCAGGTGAGTCTCCGGGACCACAACCAAGTGCTTATGAAAATACAGCAACACCTAAAAAACCAAAACGCCATGCAATCATATGCTCATCCAACAGGACTAGGGGAACTCCGAAGGTTCCGACTTCAAGTTCACTGACTGTGCAGGCTCTCGGCTATCTTTGCCAACCTGGGAGGACTCATCCAAACCGCGCCGAGGATTCAACTCCCTTTGATAAACTGGTTGTTCGTGGTCCTTCACACCCGAACCTGTGGGGTCTCTCCGAATAAGAAAGCCCTGCACACGCGCATCATTTGAATCCATCTGTTTGACGGTGCTATCTCTGCGGCCCTGTAGGACGCGCGCTGACTTCTCATTGACCTCACGTAGTCGGTCAGTGACGCCATTATTCATCTGCCCGATCCAGGATGCTTGAAGGGCGCCCGCAAACAACACCAAGAGGATTACAAGCCGAGAGAAGGTGCGCTGGTCAACAACATGCTGCTGCGGCCCTTGATGGCGGTTATGCCAGTCCTCCCAGTCTTCCCATGTGGCATTTGAGTAGATATTCGGTCCATGCGAGTCGGGTTTTATTGTTGTATCCAGTACCGTGTGAATCCAGCCAGTGCCATTTCGATCATAGGCGGCTCGCTTGATCGGATCGGAAAGGATGTCATGTGCGTCAACCACAATCCGGTAGCGCTGCAATCGAGTTTCAGCGGTTAATTGATGGAACAGAGGATGACCTTTCATAGGTCGGTCGGGGTGGTAGATCTTAACGAGGTCATAGTAGTTTCTTTTCGAGTACGTTGCGCTGCGGGGTAGATTTAAGACATCATAAGGGGTGAAAGATGGAGTGCTGGGCCATGCGTAGTTCTGATGTGGGAACTCTGCTGCAGTGGCATATCTCCTATTTTTGTATGGTGCCTGCGGGCCATAGCTTAGAGAGATGTTGTTGAAACGAGAAAGCGGGAAGACCGAGGTCGAATCCAAGAGTCGCAGGCTTTTGCCATGAAATGTATTGATTTTCTTAAACATTGTCACATGGCGTTACTTCAGAGAGCTCGGTTAAATATCCGTTGTGCTCTTGTCTTAAAGTTATTCCAAGGGAGAGTAAGGTGATGCTCTCGTTCTTCGGAACGGCGGGCTTCGGGGGTGGTCACGTGTATGCAAGTGTGGAAGCTTTGATCCAAAGATCTCCAACATTTTGATATTTACGCTTGCTTTTCCCCGCAGTCCCATTTCAACAGCAACAATGGCTGGGTCCATCGACAACCACCCGGAACGCCGGCGGCGCTCCGTGAATTCACCCTCGGATCGGACCCATGAACGCCAACGACGAGATGCGCCTCAAGACGACCACAACTCGAGCTTAAGACGACGCGATGAAGACCGCCGGAGCTCTCGCCGGGACAACTCTCGACGGAGATCATCCCGCAGTCCAGCTGAAAGGACCAGCGGCCGAAGTGACCGTGATCGACCTCGCCGCGAGCGCAGAGAGCGCTCAACAAGCTCAGCGAGAGAAGACCGCCGCAGACACAGACACCGCAGCCATCGACACCGTGATACCCGCCACGAGGATGAAGGGCGGTCATTTCGGAGACATCGTACTACGCGATCACGCTCTCGCTCACCACAAAAATCACGCAGCCCTCCACCACGAGCACTGGAACGACGCGGCCCCCTCCCCTCGCAGAACGATGCATTCACCGATGTGGCGCACCCTTCAGATGCACCGGTGCCAGAAAAGCAGAAGCCAAATTTCAACGCCACTGGCAGACTCGCAGCTGAAAGCAATACAATTCAAGCCCAGGGCGGTGCGGAAATAGTTTTGAAATATCATGAGCCTCCAGAGGCGCGCAAGCCGCCCTCCAAGGAAGCCTGGCGCATGTATGTGTTCAAAGGGCAAGACTTGCTGGAAACGGTTGAATTGAGTGAACGGAGTTGCTGGCTGGTCGGTCGCGAGCGAATGGTTGTCGACTTCCCACTCGACCATCCCAGCTGCTCGAAGCAACATGCAGTGCTACAATTCCGATTTGTTGAAAAGCGCAATGAATACGGCGATCGCATCGGCAAGGTCAAACCTTATCTTATCGATCTTGAAAGTGCAAATGGATCGAGCGTTAATGGAGAGACCATCCCCGGTGGTCGCTACGTGGAAGTCATGGACAAGGACGTAATTCGCTTCGGCCTGAGTTCGCGCGAATACGTCCTCATGCTGCCTCCCAGCTGAAGAGTGAAGTTTTCAACTTTGTTTTAAAGCATTGAAGTGCTACGGGCTACACCAACTTTGATGAACGGAATATGGAAATAATATTACAATTCGGATCACAAGTGATGCAAGCTTAACCCGGTCTTTGTGGGCAGACATGGCTGAAGCCTTTAATCAATGCGGCGCTTGGCCTCCTCGGCTTTCCCTTTAAGCTGACCCATCGCCTACTTTGTCTTCTGCTTAGCTTCATTCAGTGCTTCTTCTGCCTTGCCTTTGCCCTTGCCTGCATACTCGGCCGCTTCACCCTTCGCCTTGCCTGCATACTCGGCCGCCTCACCCTTCGCCTTGCCTGCGTACTCGGATGCCTCGCCCTTTACCTCTTCCCCCTTTTCCCTTGCTTGCTTGGCCCCGGAGCCAACGGCATCCTTAATCTTGTTGGCGGCTTTCTCTGTTGGCAAAGTCATGTTAGCATCAGTCTCTGCACATTGAATCGAAGTCATGTAGATCAATGGGATCCCATTGAAGACATACCACCCGTATTGATGCCCTTGACTGCTGCATCAGACACAGTCCGGTCCGCTTTCTTCAATGTCTCCTTTGTCGCATCCACAGGTCCCTTGTTGCATGGGGCTGTAGCTGAGATGGAGCGAATTGCCTGGAAGCCAGGTGCAGTTTGTACCACCACCCGGGTTCTCAGGAGAGGAGCGAATCGTGATGCGGACATGGTTTTGGATATGATTGATGTATGTAGTAGTGTGGTAGAAGATTCCGATAGCTTGGGTGAATTGGAATATAAGGGATGAAATATTTTATAGATTCCCCCAGATTAATACCGAGTAGCTTGTTTAAATAGGTTGGAGCTTTAAAATGTCGGCGTATCATACTTGGTTTCTACTTGGTCACCCCCAGCTGTTAAGTTGGTTTTGACGACGTCATGAGTATGTAGCTCCTCTCTTACGTCGATTGACAGTCAGTCTTGGCCTGATTTTCAAGGTTTCTTTCCCAATCAGGTTATTCTGTTTGGTCATCACGGGACTTGGACATGTCTAAATCCGGTTTTGAGTATGTCATTTTTGGGGTCCTTTGTTTTCTGGATAGATGCCGAGAGATGTGGGCGACAGCGGCCAACAAGTATAGGTAGTCCCAATTATTACCAGGCAACAAGCAGACGGCGTAAAAAAAACCAAAAAAACCAAAAAAACCCATAGATATTACAGTGGTATATCGTTTCGTAGTATATCAAGAACAACTTAACTGCTCTAAAACTAAGAAAAAAAAGAATATCAGCGAGGCTGAATAGGTATTATATTCATCATTATCACTTTCGGAAACCCCCAAAGTTGTACCTAAGAGACAGATATCTGTGTAATAGCTACTTTCCAGTAAAGCACAGACCAATATAGGTATAGGGCTGGCCCAAAAGATATTCTGTGCTAGCTACAGTGGGAATTTCTGGATCACACTTCAATTGTACCTTACTCGAACGGATCTCCAAACATGTCACCCGGGACCCTGAACCCAGACTTTGAGATACTCCGAAATATATGACCGAAGTCAAGCTGACTGTATCCCGTAACCAGGGCCGGCCCGCTTTTACCGTCAAACTCTCGATGCATGGGTCTCGTCACTCGGAGTGTGTCTGGGTAAAATATTTGGGATTATGCTTCCATGTGCTAGGATCTCGATCGGGATGGGATATTGTGCGATCAAAACAATGCACTCTAGCGTTGTCTCAAGTCCAGGGCAAACCCAACTTGGCTATGGTTCGGAGTCTCATGTAGACATGTTCCAGCACTCATATATGACATGACACTTGAATCTAAGCAAGGCATTGTACCTCAATAAGTTAGGATCTCGCGATGTCTATATTATTTTATGATAAGAGTATTGCGTTAGGGACTAATTTTATCGCAAAATATAGGGCAAATCTAACTTAGAAAGTGTCCGAGGTCTCATCATAAGTGATCTACGCTAACAGTCGCCTACAACAAAATCAGACTTGAATTACATCGACGTCAGACTTGTCAACTTGCTTTGTCCTACCCAACCAAATGTGCAAATATACACCGCAGTGCGACCCTGGAATCTAAGCCGTTGGCAAAACTTTGACCAAGAAGTGAAAGATACCAAAATGATATCCAGAATGGAAATGCATATATATCTATATCCATTCACTAGCGCCTAGGTCTGGCAGCTTGGTGGCCTAGTAAATAAAACTTGAATTGGATGAAGCTCCCATGGTGATGATCGTGAATGTTTACTTCGTTCTTCTAAAGCACACGCGAAAATCTCGGGCTTAGCACATGTCTACGGGTGACGAAACCGACCATATATAGATGAATCGATTCGGTATAATTATATTTAAAATACAAGAATCCCAGAAGGCTCGTACACAACTCGTAGATAACACTTAGATAGAACTTAAGTACAGTGTTATAGACATATGTTGAAACAATAGTCGGCCTCATAAGCCTCCGTCCTTAGACCTTGATATTGACAATTGAGATAATTTACCACAGACTGCTAGATATCCGTAGATATAATTAGTAAGTGCTCTAAACTGAATATAAAGATCTAATTTACCTTCCAAGAGGGGGGAAAGCAACTTTCAAGTATTGTTTTTTCTAAGTTTGGAACGTTGGAAGGTTCCGGACCTCATGTCAGCGATGCCTTGAGCCCTGGGGGTACCAACCCTACATATAGCCATGGAGGAAGATTTTCTTTTTCTCTTCTCTCTTCTCTCTGCTCTTTCCACCTCTTACTCTCTTACTTTTTTTCAACGCATCAAAACAACACGTCCTGTGTTGTTGTTTTCATTTCCCCCACACTCTGATCTCAGTTGATGCGTTTCTACTGCCTTGACCTTCAGTGTACAAAGTCACTCAAAATGGAGTCTACAGCAAACTCCAGTCATGTTAACCTTCCTAATCAAGAGGGGGAGAACACGCTGGTCGGAGATGTTTCCCGTGAGCAGGAAGACGTAGTCCAAGCTGCAAAAGCAGAGCTCAACGTCGAGCACACCATGTCTGAGGGAACTGAGCACGCAAAGGGTCTCAAATTGGCTTTGATTACACTGGCGTTGTGTTTGGGAGTTTTCCTAGTCGCTCTTGGCATGTTTATATTTTCCTTGTCTTTTAAACCTTCCAAGGTTGGAGGTTAACTGCAGGGCCTAGCTAACACATATTCCCTTACGCTGCAGACAACAGCATCATTGCCACGGCAATTCCAAAGATCACAGACCAATTCCACAGCCTTGAAGATGTCGGCTGGTATGGAAGTGGTACGCTAAACCACGAGGCAACTTAGGCGATGGACGTGAACTGATCATTTTCTTTACTTTTTTTTCAGCATACCTTCTCACCACGGCTTCGCTCCAGCTACTTTTCGGAAAATTCTACACCTTTTTCAATGTTAAATGGACCTTCCTTACCGCCATCGGAGTGTTTGAGCTAGGCAGTCTGATCTGCGGCGTGGCTAACAGCAGCCTGACACTTATTATGGGTCGTGCCGTTGCGGGAATGGGATCTGCGGGTATTTTCTCGGGCTCGCTCATCATTGTCGCCCACGCAATCCCACTAGCGAAGCGCCCATTGTACAACGGCTTTCTCAGTAGCATGTTCGGCATTTCATCCGTGGCTGGGCCTCTGCTTGGTGGGCTTTTCACCGACAAAGTGTCATGGCGCTGGTGTTTTTACATCAATCTTCCTATCGGGGCTGTCACTGTTTTCGTGATTGCAATCTTTTTCCCTGCCCCCAACCACCATAACAAGAAAACGACATGGGCGGAGCGCATTAGGAAGTTCGACCCCTTGGGTACAACTCTCTTCCTCCCTGCCATTATCTGCTTGTTGCTAGCTCTGCAGTGGGGTGGCACCGTCTATGCCTGGAATAGCTGGCGCATCATTGTGTTGTTTTGCTTCTTTGCTGTTCTCATCGTCCTGTTTTCGGTTGTCCAGTACACCCAGAAAGAGAATGCTACAGTGCCACGACACATTCTCTCTCGTCGTACTATCTGTTCTGCGGCGCTTTACAATTTCTGCATCGGCGCCGCCTTCCTCTCCTCTGTCTACTTCTTACCCATCTGGTTCCAGGCCGTGAAAAACGCCAGTCCCGTCAGCTCAGGTATCATGAACCTGCCTATGTTGATTTCCGTGGTGGTCATCTCCGTCATGGCGGGAATTATCATCACCTACATCGGTTACTATACACCCTTCATGATTCTCGGTTCAATCCTTCTCGCTATCGGATACGGTCTCATGAGCATGTTCCACACAGACACGTCCAAAGGTGTCTGGATCGGCTATCAGATAATTGCTGGCGCCGGTGCAGGTTCCGGTATGCAGCAAGGTCTGATCGGTGTTCAAGTTGTCCTTCCTCTTGTTGACATACCCACTGGCACGGCTATGGTCGTCTTCGCCCAGACTCTTGGCGGTGCTCTCTTTGTTTCTATTGGAAACAATGTTTTCAGAAACAAGCTTGTTGAGTATCTCGCTAAGTACACCCCCAAAGTGGATACGGCTTTGATCCTCAATGCCGGCGCCACTGGCCTCCAAAGTGTTGTTGACAAAGCTGACCTACCCGGAGTCCTCCATGCTTACAATGACGCACTTACCCAGACCTTTATTGTCGGTGCAGCTATGGCTTCTATCAGCATGATCGGCGCTTTGTGTATGGAGTGGAAAAGTGTTAAGGAAAAGAACCTTGCGCCGGGAGGAGCCACATGATTTTCTATAGGCAACTTCTCCATTCCAGTTTGGGAAGCTTTTGTCCTATGTTAGGGCCCTAAATTCTTCAAATGGAAAATATCCTGCTCAATGGCATGTACGTATCAGACGAATTTAACAAGTTATTCCTCTGTTCCGTTAAATGTAACTCATTGTATTGCGCTATCAAATCCCAACTCTGCTTATCGGCCAGTGATAACCCTAAACTGCCACCCGTGGACCTCGGGACCTGACCAGCCTGGGCAGCTAACCCAATACGTCTTAGCGTCTTGTTAACCCCAGATAAGCAGCGGAGAACATCGAGTTTCAGGTTGACTTCACAATATCTTATGATCCCATAGGACATTCCACTCTATAAAATGCCGAGCAAGCGACGGATTTTGTCCTGCCAGCCGTGTCGGCGCTTGAAGACACGATGCGAAGTTCTTCCAGGTTCGAGGCAATGTGCTCGGTGCATCTCCTTAAGGTCGGTGGCCCAATAGAATCCCATTATTTACGAGGATTGATGGGGGGTTAATCGGACAACGAATAGGCTTGAATGCTCTCTTCCATCTACATCTGCTATCACTAGCCCGGATTCAGGGTCTATCGGCAGACCAGAGAGGACTTCTGACCAGCGTCTTGGATGCCATTGTGCAAACCGGTATTTCTAATTCCACTTGTATAGACCGACGCTCCGATTACTAACCGATAAGCACCAGACTTGATGCCATCGAAGCTTCACTCTCTGAGATGAAAGAATTACTGAAATCTCACCTTCTCGGCATTGACCGGTCACTGACAAGAGATCCTACCAATGAAATGCACGGAACGAACAGTAATTTACCCCCGAGAAAGGATATCAGTGATAGCAAAGCCACTATGCACGTCCCCTCAGAGACAGACATATCGGCAACCACCGACATCCAACCAGCACCAATCACAGTGGTCCGCCACGTTGGGAGTCTAATCACGGAGCCCGTAACAACCGGGGAGAACGACTCGCTCCGTGGAAATATGACCGAGATGGGCTTAGACTCGGACAGTTTCGCCAGCGTTTTCCAGCACGGTTTTGAGCAGATAGCATCATGGTACCCATTTCCGAATGAGACCCTGACGGATCTCAAAGAGAACCATCCGCTGCTCTTTGCCGTGTGTCTTCTAGCAGGAATCCGAGCAACGGCCGGTCTAAACCGCACCAACTTGCACATAACCCTTCATACGTTGGTCAAGACCCACTTGGGCATGAAGACTTTAGATACGCCCATTGATATCTCTACCATACACGCCATGCTTATCTTCAGTGCCTGGAGTTTTGGGCCTCTCGTGCCAGGTGGTAGGTATATTGATAGCTGGCTGATGAGCAGCACAACAATCACCCACTGCATGCTTAGTTTTCCTCTGTCTGAGCTTGTGTCGCTCGTGGGCTTGTACGATGAAACAAATCGGAACATGTGCAGGATGTGGATTCAGGCGTCGCTGGTACATCTGAAGTACGTACTCTGAAAAGTTACAATGGTAAACTCCTTCTAGAATGGGCATCAAAGCTGACTAGATTTCAAGATATGCAATTGGCACCGGTCGGCCATCAGTGATTTCATGCGACCGTCTTCATCAGTGGACAGAGATTGTGAAGTACCCCGGTTTTGAAACATTCGACCACATCATTGCCGCAGAGCTCAAGCTCTATATTCATCTGTATGAAGCCATCTATCACACCGTCAGTTCAGTGCCTGAGGCCTGGGATAATGTCAACAGATGGGGACGCAAATATCTTGGAGGTGAGCATGTTAATTTAAGCGTGCTGTACTATTTCCCATACTGACTTTCAAACACAGAAGGCAACAATATACTAAGATGGGCGCACTCTTGCGCATCCCTAATTTTATCTCGCTGGGAACTGGCAAAGCAGAACCAATCCACGTCTCCGAACGCGCTGATGCGCAACGAGCGTATCAACGAGCTGACTGAAACGGTTATTCGTTATGCTCAGCGGGTACTGAGAGAGATTTTCGTCCTCTGCACCGCTGAGACTCCGTTTGTTAGACCAACATACGACTACCTGCTCACAGCATATGCGGGCGTCACTCTAGCAGAGTACTGCGCGAGTATATCGGATGTGCATGCAACATATACGCTGATGGAAGATGTTCGGACACAGGCTAGAATTCCCAAGAGCATTGAGGGAGTATTTAGTTGGGCAACGAATGTTGTGCAGAAAAAGGCAAAGGATGTTTTGGATTCGAAGGTGGCTGTAATTCCCGATGACACGTTTTATTCATATCCAGGCTCGGTCGCAGACTGGGCGCCGTTTCGGTTTATTGATTCGATGCCCGCTTCTGATTGGGGCGGGATGAATGGTTCTATACAGCACTTTTGAAATCTATACAAGGCGCGTTGTTTATTATTTCACGGTAATTTGAATTGGAATACATATCTCCCCAAATAAACGTTATCTTCAATCAGAAATTGGCTTTCCGTGTGAGAGTTCAAGTCGGTTGCGATGCCACTGGACGTGAAGGTTAGCTACGTCCCGTACCTGAACAAGGTTAAATGGGGATAAGACATACCTTTCCACAAGAGATAGGCTCATAAAGCGCAGGATGAGTCTCATCAATACACGAAGGCACAACCTTACAAACAGAATCCGGATTGAAGCCCAGGAAGAAAGGCATCGAGTACCTGGAGGTAGGCTGACGATTATAAACCCTATGCACGGTGGACTTGAACTTATTATTCGAAAGACGCTGCAGGAAGTCGCCAATATTAACCACCAGCGTGCCAGCTATAGGCCGAGCATCGAGCCACTCGTCACTGGCAGACAGCACCTGCAAACCGCCAGACATATCTTGCCACAGAAGAGTGACGCACTGGATATCGGTATGCGAGCCAATGCCGACATCGATATTCCCATTGTTTTCTTCGACCGCATCGGCTGGTGTAGCTGGATAGTGCACGTAAAGCCCGTCTGCGCCGGGGTTAGTGGTCACCGCGTCAAAGTAGTCTTCCCGCATTTCCAGAGCGAGCGCAAAGATACGGATCATCTTGCGCGCGAGCGTGAGACGACGCTGATAGAATTCAATTGTCGTTTCGTGGAATCCAGGGAGATGACTTGTTGTCTCCCATGCAAAGTCATTGTCGCCGGACAGCTTGTCCGGGTCGGAGACAGTTGGATCAATCTTGGGATTGTAGCGCAGAGAGAATGTCTCTTTGCGATCTGAGAACCTTTGTCAGTCATTGGTAATACGACGAGGATATGCATGCCTAGGTGGGAGTGAGACGGGGGTGGTTACCCCTTGTTTCAGTTTTGTTGACTTGGGTAGTCCCCAACCCATGCCATCCATCAGCGTTCTTTTGAATCTTGCTTGATGCTAGCTGTTTCTTTTCGATAGGCTGGTCGAAGAAAGCTTTTGCTTGCGATAAGGCATTCTGAATGAGCTCTTCTGAGATCCCGTGATTTTTGATATAGAAGAAACCCGTGCTCTCGGCCGCTGCTCTGACTTTGGACGCGAGGGATTTTCTTGCTTCTAGATCCTTGTCGATAGAAGCGAGATCTATGATCGGAATCTCATCCTCCGTTGGCGGCCGCGGAGGAGCAGTGGACACCCGGCGGAATTCTGGACCGCTGAGTGTCAGGAGTTCGACTTGAGTATACTCGAGTAGGGTTGTCATGATTAGTTCGATAGATGGCCAATACCAACTCGAAGATGCTCGTGAATTTATCCGCGGTTCTTCTCCCCGCAATATGCTCGGAAGATTAAAGGGTCAAATCCACCGATAACCGTCGGAGAACGAGTTACGACGGCAATTGCCGGGCTAATCTCCATACGCCCACATGCAAATGTGGTTGGCTGAAATGATAAGCTGAGATAGGCCGTTACATTTGTTACTTTTGCTTTTTAATTCTCGTGAGATAGCATCGTCGGCGCCTCTCTGGATAGTGAAGGGGGTTTTGCAGGCTGCCAGTGGACAGTTGCGGGTGACTCCTTATCAGTCCATTGGTCACTCCAAATTGTCAAATAGCCCTAAAAAGCACGATACATCCTGCACGTACTTCTCCGCCATCTTCCCCCCTTTATTCAAGTTTCAGGGTTCGCCACTAAGATCAGCACTCGAATTCGACCATCTTTTATCTTTTTACCTTTTTCTCCACCCTCTATTTACCCCACCAACCCAATACAATCTCAATTATGTCGAAACTATCTCGACTGCACGAGCTCCTAATAGTGAAAAGAACCCAACGAGATGGCGTCGATCTCCCTGTTGACATGCTTGACAATGACTCTATCCGACCGACACCAGTAAAGGATCGAACATGGTCTCAACTCACCTACATGATGTTCTGGTTCTCTGCCACTGCGAACGTCAGCAATTTGTACACAGCTTCCACGGGAATGTCCATGGGATTAACCATGTGGGAAGCAATCGGATGCTCCTTCGGCGGTCAGATTCTTGCCGGTGCCTTGATGGCTGTGAACGGGCGTGCTGGCGCCATGTATCGTATTCCGTTCCCTGTTCTTTGCCGCTCCAGCTTTGGGCATTGGGGAGCACTGTGGCCGACTTTTAATCGCGCGGCCATGTCAATTGTATGGAATGGTGTCAATTCCGTTCAGGGAGGGCAATGTTTATAGTGAGTTTTTGACTTGATCTCGTTCCTTTCCACGGTGAGCGAAGCGCGGAAAGTGTGATTATTGACCTTCGTTTCTAGTGTCTTCCTCCACGCTATATTCCCTTCTATTGAAAACATCCCGGATAAGATGGGATCTAAGTCGGCTTTGACTTCAGCACAAATGATGTGTTTCTTCATTTATTGGTACAGTGACTAGTATCTCAATGCTTTATCTATGGTTAACCCGTCTCGACAGGCTTATCAATTGCGCATTCTTAGTGGTGCCTGTACCAAAGATGAAGTCTTTGGTCTATGCCAAAGTTATAGTCTACTTTGGTGCAGCTTTTGCTATGCTGGGATGGACAGTGTCTCTCGCCGGTGGCTCTTTGAAGACAATCAATGCTCCTTCAGAGGTCAAGGGCACCGAGAAAAGTTATCTTATTTTCAGGTTCCTCTTCTTGGGACTCGCAAGTTGCGGAACCTTTATCTCCAATGCGTCTGATCTCCAGCGATATGCCACAAAGCCCAATGACGTCCTCATTGGCCAGTTTGTCAGCTTCCCGCTGTCGAATTTCCTAGTTGCCATTTTGGGAAATCTTATTGCATCAGCTAGCAAAGCCATCTTTGGAGAGGTTTGTTATATCAAAAGCATTGTTTAAAACCTTGGGCTGACGAAACTCCCTAGCTCATCTGGAACCCGCTGAACTTCTTGGACAAATTAATGGAAGGAGAACGATACACCTCTGGGAACCGCGCGGCCTGTGCCTTCATTTCTCTGGCATTCGTTTACTCGACTATCTTCTCTGCTATTTTTGAGAACTCTATCCCGTAAGAACCCAATCCGCTTCTGCCACATTTCTATGTCAAATACTAACCACCCTCAGTGCCGGTAACGACATTGCAGCCCTTTTACCAAAATACATTTCAATCAAACGAGGATTCTTTATTTGTGCCGGTAAGAAAAGAAGAAAAGAACCTGAATAACCCCGCTTGCCTCAACACAAAACTAACAAAACCACCAGTCCTCTCCTATGCAATTTGCCCCTGGTATCTCCTCGCATCAGCCTCAATCTTCATCACATTCCTCTCCTCCTATCAGATCTTCCTATCAGCGATTACCGGAATTCTCATCTGCGATTACTATCTCATCCGCCGAGGGCTGCTAAACATCCCAGCCCTGTACGTCTTACGCCCAAGCCCGTACCGGTACTTCCATGGATTCAACCCGCGCGCCTTCTTGGCCTACGTTATTGCTATTGCGCCGAACTTTTACGGGTTTCTTCACCAGATGGGTGTCAAGGCCCCTCTAGGTATCCGGCGATTCTACTTTATCGCTTACCCTACTGGTCTGATTGTTGCGTTTGTTGTTTATTACTTGTCATGTTTGGCTTTCGCCCCGGCTGATATGAAGGACGCATCTGGATGGATGGAGCCCAAGGACTTTGTGGAGGATAATGATGCTTCTGGGAATGATGGATATACTATTAATGCTGTTGAGCCCGGTTATGCGGAGAAGGGGGCTGTTGCGGTTACTACAGCAGCTCATGGCGAAAAGGGTTCGTTTTAACGAGATATGTCTAGGAGATTTTTGGGGTGCTTAGATTGCAGAAGGAAGCATGATTAATATTTTGGAGCTATAGCTTAATGTCTACGACCGGAGCCTATATACACAGAATTTGAGACGTTTGATTTTTATCTATACATTTCGTTTATTCTTTTAAGTAATTATGTGTACTGAATTGAATAGCTTCTCTAATTAAGAAGAGACCGAGGCTCTACGGCAGGTTTCACCCCCGGGCCGTCATATGGAATCCTCTTTCTCGTGTAGCCTTTCACCGACCTGGGAGAAACTCACGATCCCACATTGTTGCTATGTTGATACGCTTCTATGTCCGTCCATACTGTCACGGCTTATCCTATCATTATACAGAAACCCTCGCATGATCGACGGCAGAGAGTTTACCATGTAGGTAGAGTTCACCCCCGGGAGCCTGGCGCCCCGGCATACGAGTCCTCTACAATATGGAGACGAATATTAGGTAATCCTTTGCTGTTCGTAATAAACCAATAGCACGAAAGTCCCTGGCACACTTTGTACGACCTTATGCTGAGCCTATTAGCATTAGAGTTTGTTGTGGGGCCAGTATCCATGGCTCTATTTCCCCACCTTCCGATAACATAGTCTAGATAGAGTACCTACTCGGTACAGCGTAGACTGCACAGGGCCAAACTGATGATAGATCTAGAGTGGTGAAATTTTGTAACGAGACAGAACTAAGAACAGTGACTTTACCACTCACAACGGTTTACACCTACTATTATCGTCGCTACTAGCGATAGGTAATGTGACGGAAATCTAGCAGTACAACAATATATAGGTGACCTCAGTGGTGTTAATCTCTCTCTAACTAACAAAATATAACAAAATATAACAAAACCGCGAGTTTAAACAATCTGTGCGGACCTCGATGACTAACTGTAACATACAATTTTATAACTCCGGTATAGCCGGTACTATCAGTCATATGATTTTCTGGGCATTTTACCCTGTCTCATCCATATATTCGACCTTGGTATTCGTTGATTGGGTCTCCTTCATCCTCGCAGCTCCGCGCTAGTGAGGTTCGTAACAGGCTGCTCCTTACTCGGGAGAGTCTCTAACCTTGTGTTCCCTTCTTCTGTCCCTAAGAACAAAGAGTTGAATGCCGATAACACCGAAGATTGCGGCGATCACCAATCCAAAGGTCGCGGGGAACCCGTACCCTGAAGAGACACGTTAGATACAGTCCATAGGTTCAGGTTCGCCTTTTGAAGGTCTTGATTTCAATGGATACTCACGGAAGCTCGGCGCCATAGTTTGTGGGAAAATGACGATCGGTAGCCATGCGGCCACGGCGTATTGGAACCCGTTCATGCTACTGATCACCACCGCTCGCTGTTCGTTATCATCGGCGCAGACTTCATTCGCCCAAGTATAGCTGTAGGAGGTTGAGACTATAAGCATACTATCCGTATCCAACATCATGTTTCAAGAGAAACTCACAATACAGCAGTCATCAGCTGAAAATTGATGGTCAAAAATGCGAACTCCTTCAACGGGACGCTGGAAGGCCAGAAGGCTAGGATTCCATTCGGTATAAGCCCAAGGACCTAGCAAATTGTGTTTGATTAGAGAAACAGTTTACAGCGCTCATTTCCTTAGATCAACCCACGAGTGGAATTAGAACCCAAGTGAATCTGCTGCCAGTGTAATCCGACAAGAATCCCCAGAGAACGACACAAGCAGCAGAAATCCAATTCGTTCCGGTTGGGATGACATTTCGATCAACGACTGAAAAGTGCTCGGATTTGAGCCAAATGGCGAAGTAACCGCCACTTGCTCCGCAAGATTCTCCATAGATCTTTTTCGCACATTAATTAGAAGAGGTTCGTTCAGTGTTTTTACGAGAGTGAACACTGAGTCAACTTACTACGTATCCCAGAACGAAGGCATACCACTTCCAAGAGCTGAGAATCTTCTTGAAAGTTGCCAGATTTATTTTCATAGGCGGGGCTTTTCCAGCCTTCTGCACCCTCTCCTTGGCAAGCTCGCGCTCGCGCTCGGTCAAAAACCAGACGCGAGTGGTATATGGCGTGTCTGGAAGTAGGAAAAATGTTGCAATTCCCACGGGGATGGTCATACACTATAAGATGATGATTCGCTTCATATTAGCGGAATCTGTCGTATTTTATTCTTGACTCTTCCTCTTGCAGGCAATATACTCACTCCGCACACAATGTACAGCCACCTCCATCCGGCAAGGCCACGCGATCCGTCCAGATTTTTGTACACCGCAGCCTGTAAATATCCACCGAATGCGTTTCCCAGGGGCGCCGTCATGTGAAATAGGGCTACTCGCTTTGCGAGCTCGGTTTTTGTGTACCAGCTGCCCAGCACATACAGCAACGAAGGGAAGAATGAACTCTCGAAAAGCCCAATGAGGAAGCGGAAAGCATATAGCTCCCCGACGTTGTGCATTCCGGCTTGTGCAAATGTGAAAGCGCCCCAGCCAATTTCCATTAAGGCAAGCCAGATACTTGGTCGTATGCGCTGAATGATCAATGTACTTGGTACTTGCATCACAGCATATGCGACCGTGTAGGCGGTACCTGCGTATGTATACTCGTTGCCGTACATGGAGAGTGCCTCTTGCATACCAGATACATATGCGTTGGCCATGTTCCCTTGGTCCAGATATTTCATGAAGAAGCCCAAACAGCCGATGCTGAGAATCGCCGCATCCAGCTTGAGTAGAAAGCGCTTCTCCTCTGGCGATTTCAAATGAGTGTCGGTATCCCAGATGAAGGACCTGAAAGAGCGCCGTGGCGGCGGAGAGTTGGAAACGCTGCCATCTTCCACCGTAAGGTCAACCTGAGTAGCCTTGCTGTCGGCTTGTTTGCTGGGGAATGGAGATAATCCCATATTGTACGGCGGACAAGGATCGGGCTGAGAGAAGTTCGGTTTTCTTTTTTCCCTATCCCTCAAGTCTCAATATTTCAAAATCCCATAAGTATTGAAAATAATCATCGGGATTATATATACGTCGAGTTGTTATTTCCGATGGTAAAGCATAGCACGACATTTTCGCATGATAACATATCATCTACAGCACGACATTTTCGGGTGATAACATATCATCTTCCAATCCTAGCTAGCCACTACCCGCCTGGTCCGGCCCAACCAGCGTGCAAGCAAAATACGAATTCCTCTAAAGCATCAACATCTCTACAAATATCTTCTTCCTCACAGCGAGATCACACAACATAGTCCTTGACAAAAACAGGTGGCGCAGTTGATCCAACCTAGGATCTGTCAGTTCAACTCAGTTGGCATACAGGAAATCTCATCGGCCAACGCTAATTAGCTAGCTGTCTTCACGTTGGTAAATTTGGGGAGGTGCCAAGCATCCGCCGTCCTAACCGTCCTATCTTTTCCCCTCCTCTATACTTTCCCCTCCTCGCATATTCATCCGATTTGACCTAGCGTAATAATACAGTATCCCCCCCCCACGTCGTCGGTCGATGTTGACTAACACTAGGCCCAGCTGGTCAATGGGCTAGGGATTGTGAACCAACCGGGACTATGAGCTAAAGCTATAAGAAGAGTGATTACAATCTAAGGGACCAGTGTCCAGGCAAGCCACTAGTCAGGTAGCGCATGTCCATTGTCGAGGGACTGTGGTGGGACTCCGTGGGAGGGCTGTTGTTTCACGGACGTAAACATCATGAGAGAGCGTTACAATAACAAAAGGATTATTTCCAGCTACCTCATTTCAAGAGCTACAGGTAGTTGGGAGTCCCGTGACAAGTCTTCTTTTGAGAGGGTTTGGCTCATGGAAGAATCCTCTGGGGAGGAAATCCGTTATTATACGAGTACGAGTCGTACCGTGATTGGAAACGAGATAAGCAACAGACAGTTTCCCACCTCTCGGAGTTTGAAGACGGTAGCTGGGCCTACTCAGCCTCTCACGGAATGATAAGCAAGTATGTCGACATCCGCTGGGGCACTAGAAAGATACTAGTTAGACCACGGATTTTAGTAATTCTTCCCCGACAGGAAAGTACAAATTGATAAAAGAACCCCTCCCACAAGGTCAACGCTATAGCAGGCTCACAAAACCTCACCATGGCGATTAGAATGATTTCCCTGCCCGAGCAACCCATAAATCTCGGACGAGGATGGCCGTCGCCTCGCCTTCTGCCGTTGCAAGCCCTCCACTCGGCAGCAGAGGCGGTCCTCTCGCAATCTGGCCGCGCAACAGAGTCCATGCTTTACGGTCCTGCCATGGGTGATCCGGCCCTGAGAGTGTGTATTGCAGAATGGTTATCGCGTCTGTATCATCTGCGCTCTCCACCAGCTAAAATACACCCCCCGCACCAGCTTGCCGACCACCACACTGGCCCAATGGCGAACCCTATATCACCGGACCGTATAAGCATTACGAATGGAGCATCTGGGAATCTTGCTACAATTCTGTCTGCATTCACAGATCCCCTGTACACTCGTCGCATCTGGATGGTTGAGCCAACGTACTATCTAGCCTGCACGATCTTCGAGGATGCAGGATTCCAAGGGCGCCTTGTTGGAATCCCAGAGGACGAGAATGGGGTAAACTTGGACTATCTCCGATCAAAATTGACACAGGTGGACAGAGAAGCAGAAGAATTGCTGGCAGAACCGCCCAGTCGGTTCAAAAAGACGCCCCAGTATGGCAAGTTATATCGGCATGTCATTTACGTCGTCCCGACATTCAGCAACCCCAGCGGCAAGACCTATTCTGTGGCCAATCGAGAGGGTCTCGTGAGGCTGGCGCGGGATTTTGATGCTTTGATCGTGACGGATGATTGTTACGACTTTTTATCATGGAAGGCGGACTCTCATCCTGGGATGTCCGAAACGAAGCACGACAGCGATATAATTTCCACGAACGAGAAAAGGCCTATATCTGCTGCTCCTCCTCCCCCAAGACTTGTTGATATCGATGCGTCGTTCCCAGGGGGAGATCGGGAGTGGGGCAATGCTGTTAGTAGTGGGTCCTTTTCGAAGGTCATTGGGCCTGGGATGAGATGTGGCTGGGCCGAAGCCACGCCGACTTTCATCAGGCGGCTGAATGCGGTGTAGGTGACGACTGGTTTCATTTCCCTGAAGTGTCTTTCTTTTTCTATGCTAATACTTTGATGTTAGCGGAGCGCTTATATCAGGTGGTGCACCTAGTCAGTTTGCATCTATTCTGATTGAACACGTTTTGCGCACCGGTGCATTGGAACACCACCTCGCGACAAACGTCATTCCTGTCTATCAGTTACGGTACTCCGCAATAAAGAGTGCGATTTCAAACGAGCTTGTACCATTGGGTGTGAAAATAGATACAGGTGCGCCGTGGGTGATCCCTGGAAATGGGAATCAAAGAGCAGAAAGGGTAATCGGCGGATTTTTCCTTTGCATCATATTCCCTGAAGGCGTCCCAGCGGATGATGTTGCCGTAATTGCGTCGAGAGATTATAATTTGAGGATTCTACCAGCAAGCATGATGGCTGTGAGGGGAAGCCCCAAGAGTGAGAATGAAGAAGGGGTATTAACGCGGGGCGCACGACTATGTTGGGCTTGGGAAGAAGAGGAGATGTTGGTGGAAGGAGTGCGAAGAATAGCACTCATCTTGAAGGATCGGTTTCTATTGACCCAGATCCCGAAGTGAATACATACTAGCTAGAACTATTGACTTCCCGTTCTTTCCAATTTTTACTCCTCATCTACCGAGGGATATAGTTTCAGGATATCCAAGAGGGCTTGCGAATCATCACGGGACTGGGTCGACGTACCATGGCTAGGGGCAAAGGTAGAAGTAGAACCGGTGGTGCCAGACCGAGATGTCGTAGGCTTAGGTGGCACAGCGGGGCGGATGTGAGGAGTGGGGGCGAGGTAGGCGTCTAGACTCTTGACATTTGAGATTTCCCGGGAGAAGTAAATAAGGAGCTTCCAGCAAATGAGAGTCTCCTTTGCATCAAAGCAGAATGGGATCTTGAGAACTTGGCTACGCCGACCAAGACGTACCACAGCGGAGGTCAAACACATTAGTCAGCCCCACATGTGGCAGTGGAGAAATCCGGGGGACGCCAGCGTATTTACCCGCATGGTTAACTGTAGACCTCGGGATAGCCCACAAATGCGCCCAACCAGCCCACAGCCCAACCCACAGCCCATTTATGTGCACAAATACAGTCTTGGCACGCATAAAGTAGCTGATTAATGGCTGTATTTACGCATGTACCAACCTATATATTATTATTATACTATCATAGTAAGAAGTGGGAATTAAGTAGATATTATACTGATTTTAGCATTATGATGCCAGATTTCATACAAAATTTCATACAAAATCTATCTTATCAATCAAGTCAATAGTCCTACAATGAGTTAATTTATAAGCTTATAAGAAGAAGAGAAAGAAGATTTCTGTATAGCTTCATGCATAGCTTAGACGGTAATTTGAAACCCAGAAAAAACCAGAAAAAAATGCATTAATTATGTAGCTACGATAAATTGGCACGTTTTTATTGTTTGGTTCATAATGGGCCCCCATTAGCCCTGTGGGCTTTCATTCCGGACCCATGGCCCACCGATGGGCCCAAAACCCAGCCCATTTGGTGGGCGGGTTGGGCTGGGTTGGGCTGTGGGCTTTGTGGGCTTTGTGAGATTTCTTGAGGTCTAGTTAACTGTAATGAGGACCAGGGAGTTACGGATGGAGCGGAGCCCCGGAGAGACCTGGGCTGAGTTGGCAACCCCAAATTTGTTATCACGATCTCGGTAGAAGTCGATGACAATATCCCGGGTCTCAATGCACTCGGAGCTGATGAGACGGTAGAGGTTTTGGGTGTCTGGATAGCCAATGACGCCTGCAATGGCGGGAGCAGAATCATCCATACGGGGGATGGTGGCAGTGGAGATATTGATGGTGCCGACGTTCTCTAGGGACGCCTCCTTGCCCCGAGACTACGTCATATTGGGTATAGTAGATACGGTGAGACGGGAAAAATGCAGAAACTGAAACTTAGTTAGCAACTGAAGGTAAAATAGGCAGACGAGGGAGGATCAAGGTACATGAAATTGGAAGGTAACGCGGAAAACGAGCCACAAGGACTGGCTTTCTGACCTCGGTCAAAGACTAGCGATCAGTGCTGTGATAAAGCAAAGATGGGGAAGAAAGAGAGAGAGAGAGAGAGAGATCCTGGGGGTTCTTATAGGAGAGGATCTCTGCAAGCAAACAATCCTCTCCTTCCTAATTAGGCTTAGCAGCAATTTGGTGAACAAAGGAAATAAAGCAAACGAATGTAAAAAAAGCAAACAATCTATCAAACGATCTAGTGTGGCATGTGATTAACATGCAGATCGTGGCACTCTACTCTTACGTTTCCTATATCGAAGTTATAGTCTTTAGTAACTATAGCCCGAAGCAGGGGTTGGGGGCACTATTGGTGCATTAATGGCACGGCTGGAGCAACGGATATATCCCCCCATATCTGTTGAAGGGGCAATGGAACTGCCTCTCAAGGCTACTAAAGTTGCATCCCCTCCGGGACTCCCTCCAGGGCCCAAGTCTCTGTTGAATTTTGTAGTACGGCCCCAAAGATTACTGACTGTCTCCAAAGCCATGCCTAACTAAGACATAGTTATCTTACAGAAGAAGACTGCACCTGCAGCACGCAATGTTTGCGGCATGGCCTTCAAATTCATAGGGATCCTATTTAGGTATTATATCGGCCCTTGTACATCCAAATCAAAGGTATATGCCATATCTTCTACCTTTAAAGCGACCGGAACTCCATGCAATGGCCCTTTTAACCTCCTACCCTTGTCAAGGCCTCGTCAAGCTCTCTCGCCTGCTAGAGACCATCTTGAAGAAACCAATCGGTCAAGCAATTGACCTATTGCTAATGTTAGCTTGATAACATCATTTTTGAGAACATTGACATGCCAGCTGCCACTTGCATAAGGCACGCTTATCATGTCCTTCGGCGACTTGTATTTATCGATATCCAACCCCCAACGGGCCGGAGTGGCCTCTAGCACTGAGAACTAAGCTTCTTTGCTTATAGTTTCCCACGACATTTTGGTACAGTTGAAAATAGTTGTTGATTTTCGATTTCTTCATGATGTGAAATACCTTACCCCCACTTAAGGGGCATAGGTGGTGGAGTATGTGACGCAATCAAACGACGAGTTCAGCTCGTATTGCGGCCCGGGGACCATTTGACGAGACACAGAAATGATAAACGAATTCTGATTGGATTCAATGTCTCCTATGCTCCGATTCGGAATTTGCAAAGATGCATGTTGTTCGCTTGGTGTTGGGACCGGTGAAGTTAGCTTTCTTCACACCCAATAATGTATCCGAATCTGATGGATCTGATGGATCTGATGCATGCCGTTGCAGGGTTTGAGATTCGTATCCGATGCATCTGATGCATGCCGCTGCAGAATTGAGATTCGTGGCCCATCACATTAATAATAATATCCCATTGATGCTGAATTCATATCACTCAAAAGACTCAATCCGGGTTTTGCTTTTCAGTGCCTATTCAACTTCTTTGGTCAAACACTACCACCATGACAAAAATAATCGACAACTTTGCCGCCAAAGGCATCTCCTATTACACACCAGCGCAAGACCCCCCAGCAGGCACGCAATTAGAGGGATCAACCAAGCTGTTCACCCCTCTTACCATCCGCGGTCTGACGCTTCCAAACCGTCTGTTCCTTGCTCCCCTTTGCCAGTACTCTGCCAATCCCAACGATGGCAAGGTCACTGATTGGCATCTGACACACATGGGCGGGATTCTCCAGCGCGGCCCGGGATTGGCAACTATGGAATCCACAGCCGTGCAGAAAGTGGGTCGTACCACGCCTCAAGATCTTGGTCTCTACGAAGATGGTCAGATTGAACCATTGAAGCGGATCACCGAGTTTGCCCACAGCCAGAGTCAGAAGATCGCTATTCAATTATCTCACGCCGGTCGAAAGGCTAGTGGCGTTGCTCCCTGGTTGAGCCTCAACGCTATGGCTGCTAAGGAAATCGGCGGGTGGGATGGGATCGTTGCACCGTCAGCAATCCCCTTTGAGGAAGGAGTCAACACCGTTCCTAAGGCCCTTACCTTAGAGGATATCAAGGTCTTGATCAAAGATTTCGCGGAGGCTGCGGAAAGGGCTGTAAAGGCTAACTTTGATGCTATTGAGATCCACTCCGCCTACGGGTATCTATTGCACCAGTTTCTAAGCCCTGTTAGCAACAAAAGAACGGATCGGTATGGAGGTAGTTTTGAGAATAGGATCAGACTACTTCTGGAAATTTCCGAGGCAATTCGTGCTAGCATCCCGGAAACAATGCCTCTATTGATCCGAATTAGTGGGACTGATTGGTTCGAGTTCAGCGATAACGATGAATTGAAGAAAGACTTTCCCAAGAGCTGGACAGTTGCTCAATCGGTTCAGCTCGCCCCACTGTTAGCTGAACGTGGTGTTGACTTATTGGATGTCAGCTCAGGTGGCATCCACCCTAAGTCCGTCAGTGCTATCAAACCGGGGCCGGCCTACCAAATGCATTTGGCCCAAGAAGTCAAGAAAGCCGTGGGTGACAAGCTGTTGATAACGGCTGGCGGCGGGATTAAAACGGGACCTCTGGCCGAGGAGGTGGTGCAAACTGGCATTGATGCAGTGCAGATTGGGCGCTGGTTCCAACAGAACCCTGGCTTGGTTCATGCTTTTGCTAATGAGCTAGGAGTGAAGGTGAGGATGGCCACGCAAATCGATTGGAGCTTCGGAGGGGTTGGAAAGGGGACAAAGAAGAGCTCGTGATTAAACAATCGGCACATGTTTTGTAAAAGGTCGGTCATTTTACCTCACTTTTCTTCTGGGATAATACATTCATATGTAAAGAGTAAGGAGATTGAAGGTGATTTGATGATGGGACTGGAAGGGGAAGAGTAAACAAGGGGTTGAATGTATTCTCGGCGTAAACGCTTGACATGTCGCAGCTAAAACACTAAAACCAACCTTTGACGTTCCTAACTTGCGTGCACCGGTATCCTAGGGTGGATGTTAATGTCGGATTGAAGCCTGCTCTCTTGCACCAATGGTAAGTCCAAGTTTCTACTGTATAAATGTTGTGGTTGACGAATTTCCCCTGGGTACAAATTGCATGGCAATTTCCAACCTATGTGGTGCTGGTTATATCCTGATGAAGCCGAACTACCAGGCCATGTATGATGATGTACCCAGAAGCAAAAAAAAAAAAAAAAAGAGGAATCCAATTGAACTTATATATAGGATCAGCGTTCCTAATCGGGTTATATTAAATTGAGACCCACGCGAGTCATGGCATTTTGGAGTGAATTCATTCCTGCCCAAAGATTCTCTTCAACAATCACTTCAGGAGAGCAAGGTCCAAAAAGGAAAGCCCATTTTCTCGCCCACTTGGTATCTGGTCGCCTATTCAATCCAGTACGTTATTCCAAAGCCACTTAGATAGTGGTGCTATAAACTGATGTGGCATTACGGACTCAGTCGGGGAACAGGAGAATTCTCGCTTTTTGGTTTTTTTGCTATCTGCTTCGTTTCCATCTTTCGATCGAGCTGTGTACCCAGAGAACATCCATTTACGCGACTATGGATTGGTCGACGAACTTGTTTACGGGAAAGGATTCTAAACCGCACAAGAAAAAGCAGAAAAACGAGGGAGCAAAAGACACAGTCAAAATGTTCTTGCGCGGGAGAAGGAGCTCCGACGGGGGAAGGATAATGGAGGTAAAAAGGCGCGCTTTTTCTGGGGATCACCGGGGCAGACGTACGAGAGTAATGTTCGTGATCCGGAGTTGAATAATCAACTAGTGAATATTTCGGACTCCATTCTACAGACAAATATGCGACATCAGTCGAAAACTTTATAGCATCTACTTGCTGGTTACTTGCTCGGTAGCCTTAAAGACTATAGGGTTAGGACCTTACAATCGAATAGATCCCCGACGTCTTTGAAATATAATCTTGATTGGGATTTTGATTGAAGCGTTGAAGATAGTACATCAACCCTTCTGTTAAAGCTCCTCTAGATGCTATAGTTTTTGCCAACTCGAAACTCCAATTCACACCATGCTGTTAGGTATCACCCAAGCCTCGAAATGAAAGAAACCCTTATGCAAAATCAAACCAACCAGATGCAAGATGGGCAAGTATAAAAAGACAATGAACGCACCAGTATAACAACCTTGTATGCAAATGCAAAAGAAAAAACACCAATAACAATAACGAACGCCAAAACGCCAATATTAAAATTAAAATGTATTCCCATCACGAGTACCGCACACCCAAATCAGCATAATTAGGGCGCACAGGGGAACTCCCACTCCGCGCACGAGTCCCATATACCTCCAGTCGCGGCGCAGGTGCAGGTGCATAGACCTGACCCTCATGCTGAATCAAAGGACCCGACAAATTGGGATGATATAGCTGATACTGCTGGGGACGTGGGGGCAGCATTCGAGTCGATTCATGCAGTCGGAGTCGTGCGTCTCGCACATCAACGCGGTGTCCGCCAAAATGCAAATACTGCACTGGCTCGATATCGGGGTTCCAGCCCGGGTCGGGATACTTCAGTCGCTCATCCATGGAGCCGAGCTGTCCATGCGATGACACGGGTGGGCTGGGGTAGGTGGGATCTGACTGGAGAGCACTGCCCGCCAGGGGCAATTCGGTTGTCCAGCCAGCGGTCCCAGAGAGCATTTGTTGTTGATTTTGCATGCTCGATGGTGGACTTGGGATCATCTCGGGGCCCTGTTGGAAACTTGGAATTGGCGAGAACCGCGGGGGGTATCGCACGGGTTCTGTGGCCCATGATTGTTGAGAGTAAGACGAAGAGTCACGCGACATCGGCTCGGGGATAGAGCGTTCTGGGGCTGAGCCCACGTGTAGTTTGGCATTAGATAGTGACAATGCGCTGGGCATGATTGCGGATGGATGAGCGATGGAAGAAGGTCTAAGAGCGCCCGAGGTAGGTATTGAGCCTTGTGCTAATTGAGAGGATCTTCTGCGGCTTGGAAGAGTAACGGAGATGTTCTCATCGTATGGAAGAGGTGGTGGATATGGAAGGAGGGATGGCACGCTTGCGGATAGATTTTGTGGGACCTCCAGGTGTGGTACTGAACCACGCCGAGAGGGAACCCGGGATCCAGGCGCGGTATGTAAACCTGATCCGTGGTGATTGGTCATATTAAACTCAGGCTCGCTGTAGGTTGACTGACTCAGAGGCTCAATCATCAATTCGTCAGTGACCTCATGGTATAGCGGAGACGTGAAGGCGTAGCCCGCTTGATTATCGAGCGACTCGGTGGATGGTTTCATCTGCAAGCCGCCATTCAAATGTAAACCGCTAGCTGGATCCAAGGCCTGAAAAACGGGAACAGACGATGGGCGTTTCGCCGTAGAGTCTGCCTCTAACCTTCGTCGGGTGGCCACATTCGCATATGTAGGAATGTTCTCTTGGTTTACTGGTGGAGAGGTGATTGTAGACTGCGGTGTGCCAGCGGACGCTTGAGAATTGCTAGACCGACGCACCGCAGCGAGTGCTCTTTCAGCAGCTGAAGCCATCATCAAAGAGCTCCCCGTTTCGCCAGCGGCTGTGCGGCTTGATGATCCTTTGCCTTGGATGGAGGACAGTTTGACTAGTGGAGTGTCGGATTTGGTATCTCTAAAGCGACGAGGGCCTTTGTTTCGCCTCTTGGTTTGATTCTCTTTATTTCGCCCTGGCTTTGAGCGTCGATTGACCAATTGCCATTCCGATAGGCCAGTGGTTAGTGGAGGGCTTGATGAGGGAGGTGAATTGTTCGGTTTCTCTGTAGCTTGGCTCATTTGCGACATCGCAGGAGAAATTCGAATTGCCCCCTTAGCTTCCCCGTCCGTTTCATATCCCTCTTCGGATTCATACCCAGATTGTCTGAATATATGTGGTGGGAAAAGCTCTAATCTGAACTGGGGAGGTGGCATAGCCATTTCCTCGGGAGACTCCGCTCGAGATGACCCGAGATCACTCCAGTTGAAGGTAGACCGGCGCGATGGACCTTCGTCGGCTGACGAATCGCGAAAGGAGGAGGACGAGCTGCTTGACCTGTCGAAAACCGACTTTTGATTCCGTAGAGAGTGGTGTGAGGAGCTTGGAGACATGTTCTCTATTTCTTTGCTGATCATCTTCGTCAACTGTCGCAAATTCTCTCGCGTTTCACGAACGATTAGTGGATGGATATTGATTGCTGCCTTCTTTGGAAAGAGCTCAAGCAGTCGTGAAGCGTGAGTTTCGTACTCTCGATAGTCCCGGACAAGACCACAGTCTTCATAATGAGCCATCCGTCCCATAGCGGCGTCGTACGACGTGATGAGAAAGCGGGTGGCAACAATTAACCAAGTATCGAAGAAACCAGGGTCATTATTGTTCATGATGCCTTTGTTCTCCTCGTCCTTGATTCGGAGCTCATCGCGACAAAACCCTTGCACCACACTGTGAATCTTGACTACATCAACCACCGATTCATGACGGTAAATGGAGAAAAATCCTTCTTGGCTGCTCTCTGTCAGGGAATCTGAGAGTTCCGGAACGGTCCTCACATCCGATCTCATATGATCGCCCTCAAAATTAGGCACGGACGATCTCTGCTGAAAGAGATCGGCATCTGAAATCCGTTCAACCAACCCATAGTGAATGAGGGTTCCAAGTGTGGTATCGAGATCAGGATCTTCTCCGATTTGGCCGCTGGTCTGGATCTCCAAATTCTCAGCGGCCATGGCTGCTCGACCGAGGTTCAGAAGGCCCACTGGCACCTGGTGGCCAAGAAACGAGAGAAGATTAATCAAGTGTAACGCCTGCTTTTTCTGTAACCGAAACAAATCGTTCATGATGCTCAAGAAAGGCTCTGCAAGCTTCTTGTCCGTCACCTGAGATTTGACATGATACTTTTCAATCGGTTTACCTGTTGCGTTGAGACGGTGGCCAATCGCATGGAGTGCCAAAGGCAGACATTCGTAGTGCTCGACTATCCGGGTAGCCTTAGAGATTTGCTCGGGTGTCGCTCGCGTAATCCCAAGATCCTTAAACAAAAGCTTGCAAGCGTCTTCCACTTGCAACCGCGAGATCATCAGACAATATGGCTCGTACAGTCGCTGCTTTTTGCGCAGCGTTGTGTCGACCGAGGTGTATATAATACTGCACTGTTTGCTCCATGGCAAGACCTCCCTGAACTTATTGATATCGTCGTCACGGTCGAAGGTAACACCATCGAAGACGAGGAGCCAATCTTTGCGTGTCTGAAGCCAGAGTCGGACTGCATTCACATACTTTTCAGTCTCATGATACCCAGTGTTCACGGTCACCTTCTGTTCAATCAGCGTAGCTGCTTGTGCAATCTCCCAAAAGCACTTGTACGTTGATTCGCGGGACTTGGCATCAATCCAAAATATGCCGCCTGGGTAGCAGTCACGCTGAGTGAACACGTACTGCCGCGCTAGATGTGTCTTGCCGGAGCCTGGAACGCCGGAGATCAGTACGGCCATTGTCTTTTCTGGACGTGCCTTGGCTTTGAACAACCGGCTGTGCAACACTTCAAGTTCTTTCTCCATTCCAAAAAAGGTGGCGTTGGGATGAAAGCCCGGAGGTGCCACGAATAGGGGCGCATCTTTGGTAGAATAGTGGGAGAGTTCAAGAAGTTCACTGTTTCCCAAATCAGATACCGGGGAATTTCGGCCTTCTGTCGCAGGAGCACGCGGTAGATATAATATGGATTGGCCTATGATGAAGTCAGCCAGCGTGACTCTAAAAAAATGTGATGATTCTCATATTGAGAAGAGTGTAGGTCAGCTAGTCTGAGGACTTGAGATGGGAGCCACCCTGGGGACAAGACCAATAATCTCAGTACAAAAATGAATAACACACTGTGCATTGTATGAAAAAAATAATAGAGTGGATTTGCAAAAGTATTTGGCCCTTTGACTCGATAGTGAGTGGCCAAGGAAATCATAGACAGGCATTGGAAGGAACGTGAGCAAACTGAGCTCGAAGAAAGAGCAGAATAAAACAAAAGCAAAACAAAAGCAAATGTGGCTCGCCGGAAAGCTTCAGACAGGAGGCTCCTCAATCTCATAGTCCCTCAACGTGACAGCCACTTCCGGTGCAGGGAGAAGGTATGAATCCCTACCGGTTCTGTTCAAATCAGGCATGCTTCGATTTGCCGGGTCATCTATTCTTGCTACAATAGTCAGCATCCGAAAGAACACATATCAAAAAGGTACCAGTTTTTCGAAAGACTCACCGTCATAGATTTCCCTAGCCTTGGCCTTCTTCTCCTGGGTGCGGGCTTTCTTCTCTTCCGCCCAGCGCTCCGTAATCACGGAAGGAGCCTGACGTGAGTACCGGAGAATTGCCTCCGCCACAACCTCATAGCCCGCCGCATTGTCATCGTCAAACTTGCACATATGGCTGTGGTCGGCCTCGATACCCGCCCGCTCAACCCCCTCCATGTACGGTGCGGCTGAGTGCTCGTCTACGATCACTTCGCGGGTACCACGCACGTCGGTGGACCGTGTTTCATGAAAAAAGTAGATGTGGAATCGACCCATAATATCAACGAATAGACTGTTGATGTGTTGCAAGGTTTCATTGTTAGTCCGCAGAGCTTTGACAAGCTGCGGAGACGCCTCCATGAACTTCTTGGGGAGCACAGCGTTGCAGATGTTGTGCAACAGCAGACCCCATTTCGCAATGTCAGATCCATTGTGAGGTGTGCCGAGGAAGAGGATACCGAAGGTGGAAACATAGACTGAGCGGAGATGCTCGGTCTTCTCACTTGAGAGACTACGGGAGTATATCAGGGCGCGCTTCACAATCAGGCCTCCCAGCGAGTGGCAGATGAAGATGATCGGACGGTTGGAGCAGTCTCGCAGCTATATGAGAAATTTTGGTCAGTTCTTGAAGCTTAATACCAGAGTAAGAAGATGGCAAAGGCAAGAGCAATCAAACAAAAGTTGAGAATATCGACCTACATTTCGATTAGCAGCGAGACTAGATGCAAGGGTCTCAGCATGGCTGACGACCGAATCCCGCGAAGCTCCATCGGTGAAGGCAGTGACATTCGCATTGTAGCCGTAAGTAAGAATGCGGGGACAGAGTGAGGCAAGCACGTCTGGGAGAAGGTCGGTAGGCCAAAAGCAATCAGTAGTTTTGCTAGTCCAAGAGTCGTGGGGATGGCCGTTCAGGCCGTGAACAAAGACAATATCGATCGTTGGATCGTCGCGCGGGGTATAGATCTGCGTCAAGCCAAAGGCCTTGATGGCCTTTGGATCGGCGATACGGGGCTTGGACATGGCAACGGATGGGACAATAGCAGAGTCAGGATGCTATTGCCATAATATATGAAGTTGGGAGAAGAAGAATTCAAGAATCTGTCCGGACTTTGGCTTTTATAAATATGATGCAGGTGACTGAGGTGAGGGTGACTGGGGGTAACTTGGGGCAGTGTGCACCCCTGACCCAGGTCACCCGGACTATTCTGGTCGATCCATGGGGTTTCTGGTTTCTGCATCGGTTGTGAATCCCGGGTTACGGGCCGCATATTATTCTTCTCTATCATTTTTTTGTTACGTCTTGGGTTTTGGCCATTGGTGGTTTAACCCGGGGTTCCTTGCACAGCCCTGTCAGATCGGGTAACCTGCCAGGTACCGTGCCACTCAGACCTCGAGTTGCCGTTATTCATAGACATACATATGTAGAATATGCACGATGTTGCATCATTGCACCATTAATGACTATGCCTTGTTCGAGATATGCTGCCTTGGGAGTATTCCTATTTAGGTAGTAACCAGTGAGTCACGTAGATCAACCATGGGAAATGAAACACCCTTATGTAATTTTGGCCCCAGACCATCTTGAAATATTCGATGCGACTGATGTTTATGCTTGTCATCTCATTTACGTGTATATTGTAGCCTATTTAAGACCAGGCTATAGATCAGGCTATAGATCAGGCTATAGATCAGGCTATAGATCAGGCAGAAGCTTAAAAGCACAACCACGGAAACAAAAAATATCAGACCCTCAGGATCCAATGGAAATAGGTCGATGTATGTTACATATGTACCTAGGTATATCACTATTTACTATTTACAGTCACTGAACCATTGTCTTATGGGAAAACCTATACTTATTGATATTGGATTCCAATGGAAGGTTGCCCCCATGATCAGAACCATGTCCACATGATGTCTTGGATGTAAGTACGTACCGAACACTCTACCTTCAGTAGTCTACCCAGTCTATTTAAATCGGTTTTTCTTCTTCTTCTGGGCTAGCAATAGGAATAAACTGCACATAAAAGTCCATAGAATTATAGGGCACATCATTTTAATACTATAGGTTACCTAGGCAGATCACCTTGTTCTACATACTATATCACACAGCACTCATCCCATCACGGAACATTACCTCCCACGGAACGCCGGCTTCCGCTTCTCAACAAAGGCGCGCAGCGCCTCATACCGATCATCAGTCTCGACGACTGCCTCATAAGCCGCATTCTCCGCACGCTCACCCAGAGCATGAGCATCAACAGCCTGCATCGCCATCTTGATAGCAATAGGGCCACCTTCACAGATATCCAGAGCGAGCTTGATACCCTCCCGCAGGACACGTTCGCGGGCAACGCCCTCCTGTGCCTCCTCCTCGGGCAGCACCTCCACAAGACGATCACAGAGCCCAATGAAGTAAGACTCGGGTCCGGTCACCCGGCGGCCGGTGAGGATCATGTCCCGGGCGCGGTTGACACCAATAATCGGAGGCAGTCGGTACGTGCCGCCGGCGCCGGGGATAATGGCAAGACGTGTTTCGGGAAGAGCGACAACGCTAGAGGACGCGAAGACGCGCAGGTGCGTGCACAGGGCGAGCTCGAGACCGCCGCCGAGGGCGACGGACGAGACGGCGGAGATGGTGGGGATTTCGAGGGAAGCGAGTTTTTGGAAGGTGGCGCGGAGTTTGAGGAGGAAGTCTTCGGTTCTGGATAGTCGTGTTGAGTGGTTAGCTGCATATGTTCGCGTAGATTCTAGCTTCAAGCCCGGGGCACCGGGCACCGGGCACAGGATTGTTCCTCACTCGGCCATGCTCATGTTGGCGCGTTCCTTCAGGTCTGCGCCCGCGCAGAAGGCTGCATCTGCGTTACTCGCTACAACCAATGCCCGTGTTGGTCCGTTGCCTCCTTCGGCAGCGATAGCGTCCACATGCTTCGAGAGCGTGTCGAGTAAGTGGGTAGAGATCGCGTTGCGAGCTTTGGGCCGGTTCAACTGTAGCACGCGCACATGCCCTGAACCTGGGGCGGGGATTTGTTGGGTCTTGATGATGTCTTCTTCTGTGCTAGTGCTGTAGCGAGAGATGAAAACCCGGGTAGGTACCGCGGTCGCCCGGAGGTGGGCGAGGGGGTGCGGAGAGGCGGACGAGGCGCGTTGACATGATGGTTGCCATTGTGCAGGTGGCAATTCAAAGATCCAGTCGGATTACACTCGACTGCGATATTAAAATGAAGAAAGATAGACTACTGCGCTGAAAAGTTCTCGGGTGGAAGTTGTTCTCGGAGCTCGGGTGTGGGGAAAGCTCTGAGGCCGACGATTACCGAAAGCTACAGCGCTCGATGGATGGGATATATATGGGGTATCATGTACATTGACAAAAGTCCTCTAAAACTACAATATTATATACACAGTCACTGACAATATTCTGTAACCTCCGCATCACTCGGCCAGTCCCAGCCTGTCCGGCTGATAAGGTCGTATGCTTCCACGATCAGGTCCGATGGTACCCGCGTGTCAATCCGTTGCTGTCGTCTTTCCAAAAACACCCTGATCGCCACAAGGGTTCGACGCATCATTTTGTCTCCATTTGCATGTTCATCCGCAGCTTCTTTCAATAGATCAGCTGACCGACTCATCCAGTGCAGCAGATGCAACAACCCTTCGTCATCTCCTACGGACCCCAGAGCCCGAACAAAGGCATGTAGCGTGGCAGGTGATGGTATTTGCAACATCAAGGGAACATTGAGTTGTGTTTCGGAAGCAAATTCTGCCGCAAAGATACTTCGCTCCGCATGCTCCGAGGTTTTGGAGGCTGGGAGAACAAGATGATCAAACTGATGCTTCAAAACCTGCAGCGCGTGCTGCATCAAAGCGTCAACCTCGTCATCGCCTTCGTTTGTGGCCTTGAGACGACGAATGCGAGCTTTATGAATCAGTACAAAGCTTTGTTCGGCAGTGCCAGGGTGTTTAAGGGCAGCGTCAATGGCTTTTGTAAACGCCACACATAAAATGCGGAATCCTTCCTCGCCAAGTTCAACATCACGCTGTCGCATCCAGCTTAATGCTCTGACAGCCTGGTGCCATGCCAGTATGCGCTGAAGACTTCGGCTTCTTGGGCCATAATACCCGGTAAGGCGCTCGCGGGTCAGAGCAGATAAAATATGAGTCCAGGCCGGGGTGTAAGGAGCACGTCGCAATTTGGTCAATTGGATCGCGTGCCATAAAGCCCTTGGATGGTGCTGATTACCTGGATGTTCCTCGGAATATGCGACAAGGTCCACTTTCGCACCGGTCGAGCTGTCAGCGGCTATCAATGCCGGGAAACGGTCGGCTGTGAGAATATTTCGATTACCGACATCCAGGCTAGCAATATCTGAATGTGTGCATAGAAACTTGATGAACGATGCAAATACCAAGTCCGGCAAGTCATGAAAAGCTTTAAGGTCCAAGGTGTCGTATGTGCGCGGCTTGCCCCGAACAATAGAGAGCGCCTCGATTTGAGCATCTGTCACGTCACCGCATTGGAGGTAATGCAACCCCGAACGCAGAGAAGTAGCCGACTGAAGTAATAGGCCAAGGAATCTCCCAGAAGGCCGAAGCCCCCGTCCGCGCATATGATCAAGGAACTCATCCACGGTAGGTGGTTCTGTGGGCACGTAGATAATGTCACGAGCAGAAGCTGGTTCAGGGTGGACTTCGAGGCCATCTCCTGGCAGAACATGACTCATTTGGTCAAACTCGCGTTCTATGGCATTTCGTCGGTAGATTAACTTTTCAGCCATGGCAGCGTAGATGGCACCCTTCGGGGGCAGACCACGGTCCTGATAGGAGAGAAAGCACGCCCAGGCTTCACGGACAGTCCTCGTAGAGCGAATGCGAGCAACCCACATTTCATGATGATTCGACTTGGAGCCATGTCCGTCCGGTAAAGCTTGCGGGCGACGCATCATAGCCCTCGTCTGCACCGTCGGGCTGTGATCTGTATCCCAACCTGCCAAAATCGAGGATATGTCCTCCCAAAGACGATGAGAATAACCAGCATCCTTCATTTGTGAAAGTACCTGCAGCGCACGACTGAACATCCCTTCATTCCCACGCTGAGAATCAATTCCCAGTTTCTCTTCCTTCCATGGAGGCCACGATGGAGCTTTTAGTTCAGCAGACTGGCGCTCTTCGGATGTTTTCTTATGGGCCAGTTGGACTGCAACGACCGCTCGATATCCTTGTCTTGTGACAGGAAGGACGGGCTTATGGGTTGCCATGGCTCGAAGAAGCTCAAATTGCGCTTGCTGTTGGATAGATGTGGAGCGGTAAGGAGCAATGTTGGCTGGTATGGAAAGTAACCAGAGACATTCATTGAACTTGACGGTTTTGGCGCGATCATCATGCCGAGTCACCAAAACTGACCTCTCAGCATCATCCAGCCTGCGAGCTGAGAGGAAGCGAGCAAATGCACGTGCAATAGTAAGAAGTGATTGCGGCCACACGCGCCGAGCATGACGGATTAAACGAACTACCAAAATCATGCAGGTACCAGAATCGATTTGAGGCCGGAAGTCCTCGGGTGATAGCCCAGGATCATTTGGGGCAACACCAGCAGGAGTTTCAGCGATGGGGAAAGTGTGTCCGCTCATAAGATGCAAAGAGTGAATTAAGAGCAAACGGAAAGTGTGAGCATCGAGGTTTTGCTGTCTCAAAAGATGGAGCGGGATAAAAGGTGGAATCCTCGGACTAGTAGCGCCAGACTTGGCTCTGTCAGTTTCGAACAAGAACAGCCGTACCATTGCCTCGTGGGAACTCTGGCTCTTCATGATCCAGGCCCAAGCAGTCACATCGGCGGCATCGTAGCCACGCGATGATAAGTAGTCATGACTTGTGTTTCTGAATACTTTCTGGAGAGCGATATCCAGATCCTTCTCTGCACGCTTATCCGACGCAGATGAAAGCAGCGGATCCACCTCTCGTAGGTACTCCCCAAGAATAACCGGCAGTGACGGCTTTTTTGGTCGGCCAACTGTCCTCAGCTCGTTCTGTCTTTGGAGTGCATATTTGGAGCGAGCCCGGACAAGCCCGGCTGATTGACCATGATGTCCGAGGGCGTGGCCAGTGTTTCGCAAAGCTTTGGAGAGATATTCGGCGGGCTTCGGTTTCACTCTGATGCTGGGGGTCTTTTCAAGCCTTTTCTCTCCGAGCGAGCTATCCACCGAGTCTTGGAGCACCGTTGCGCATTGTTCGTCGAGTGAGGAATCTGGCCGCTTTTTGTCGAAATGATTACCGAGTTGTGAGGGTTGAGTGTCGATTGCAAGTGACTCGGGCACATTGAGGAACGCAGTGGACTGAAACGAACGGAAACTGCCTGGGCTTAGGCCAGCCAAGGAATTGCGCGAATAATGAAGGGGAAACTTGGTGTCATGACGAGATATTGCCTAGGACACATGATGATCATTTAGCACTATATCCAATGACGGGCAGAGTCAAATTAAAAAAAATTACCTTGTATAATTGACTATTGAGCAGGTCTGCTCTTAGCCGCGATACTCCCGAAAGGCTTCGGGCATGCTTGAAAACTGATGACATCCATGAACGTAGTCATGGGTGAAAGTGCCTGGACGCCACAGACCCATTCAATAGGCTCAAAGAGTTATTTGTCTCCGAAGATGAGAGAAGTCAAGTCAAGAATCAGAAAAATACAGCAATCGCGCGGCAGAAAATGAGGTCACGTGATGGATCGTCAGAAGGCGCGCCATTCCGAAAAGCGCAACCCAGTGAACGTTCTCTCCAACAAAACAGAAAAAAGAGAACACTTGACCTATTTGTTCGAGGGTTACCTATTGCATTGATCATTGTCCTAATACCTTGGTCTCTACTGGCATTTAATTCCACCTCATATTCACCTCTTTTATTGTGGTGACGTGAAGGTTTTATCTTCCTCTCCCCTCGCTCTTCGCGATCCCCATCTTCTCTAAGGATTCGCTTTGACGCCCTACCCATCGAGGTTACTTGGACTCCGGCTGCTTTCCGAACCAAGTATCAACCTCAACACCAAATCGCCAGCAAATATTTATTTCCACGGTCGCATCCTTCCAATCTTTACTTTCAACCTTCTGATTTGTGGACCCCATCCATTTGCATTGGAGGGGACCGCGTCAAAGCAAGTATCGTGAACCTTGACCTCGGCGCGACTTCGCAACCATGAGCGCCGACGAAGCTGGAGACACAACCCCGGTGTCCGCCACAAATGGCGAACCTCATCCTGACCCTGCTACTAATGCAACCTATGGGAAACGGAAGCGCTCCACTCAGGACGACAAACCGAGCACTGATTCAAGTGCCACTACCTCGCGCGATCGAGCAAATCTTCATGAAACTCTACGCAGCCTGATAGAGCTTCTACTGAAGTAAGCTTTGATAAAAGTATATGGTTCTTAGTTTTATGCTAACAAGTCACAGGCATGACGCCGAACTCCAACTCCTCTCTTGCCCCTTCCCAAATTCAACCACCAAGCCTCGAACGAAGCGCGCAAAGATTTCTGGCGATTCGGAAACCTCCAACGTCCAAACACGCGTCAATTCGGGCAAATACAGCACATTGCAGGAGTTTCTTTCCGACATCGAAAGAGCATCAGCTGCTGTAATTGAACGCAATCAGACTCAGGCCAATGGTGCAAAGGAAGATGGGGCACCTCTGAATGAGGTGGTCAACCGGATCGCAGCATTCAAAAAACATATGAACAGCTTGATTGGCCAATCCTTCGTCAACCAACCCGAGGTCAAAACAGAGACAATTGAGGACGATTCCGACGAATCAACGGAGCTTCACGCGATAAATGTCTGCCAGCGAGAGGATAAGCCCGCCCTAACGCTGTTCGGAAATCCATCGAATCCCAAGCAGCTATTCTCAAGTCTTCAAAAATCGGTGAAGGTGCCGTTGCAGTCTGAATCAGGACCTGAAAAGTTTGTCGAAGTGCAGGAGGAGCTGCGCGAGCTCGCTCTGCCTAACGGTATCACAGCCACCAAAGTCGTCCCTTACAACCTTGATGCGGCATCTCAATCAAAGCGAACATTTGGGGAGGTATTTGCTCCCCGCGAAACATTACCAAAGCTCGAACCTCCGCGCAAACGATCTCACCGGGCTAATTCGACCACATGGACGGATCGCTTCGACGCCACTTTCGATGTCAGAACATTTTTGGGGGAGCGCAGCAACTATTGCCTAGCACCCCTCCCTTCAACCCAGTGGCTTCAATACGGTGGAGTCACATCATCGCCTTCCTACTGGGATCGTGTAGAAAAGCATACAGACTCGGATAATGTTCATCGACATGGCGATCCTGCCCTTTGGACTGGCCCCGATTCGTCTGCTTTCCAGGGTGTCTTCTCGTCATTTGCTCCTTCTTACGATAGCTCTGGTGCGATTGTACAGCTCGCTTCGAAGGATATGGTTTGGTGGGGACAACGGGGTGCTGACCGCGTGAGCAAATTGCTGTCGGTCCCATGGGAAGAAGACATCAAACAAAATGACACCCAAACCGCTCAGCCGGGCAATATTGGCGAACTTGATGAGAGCATTCTAGATGAAATGGTTGAGGCATTCAACGCCCAGGACTTTGCTATTGAAATCACGGAAACCGATCCGACTAGTGAAGTCGACCCGGAGCCAAAGGAGATCAAGCAAATGCTTGAGGAAGTTTCCGACTTGCTCGACACTCTTAGTTCCTACCAGCAACTTCGAAGTTTCAAACATCCCTCTGATCTGCAGCTGCCTGGTCAACAAGTGCCTGAGTCGAATGAAACCCCTGGCCTTGATTTGGGCGACGTGAACACGCCCTCTGAAGCAGAGACCCTTGTGTATGATACCCTCAAGTCAAGCCTTGCTGCAATCGTCAGCAACTTGCCACCTTATGCTGTCGCCAAATTAGACGGCAATCAGCTCGCTGAGTTGAATATCAGCCAAAAGGTTCTGGTTGAAACTCCTGACTACAGCGGCACCATGGAAAAGGATGACTTCACTTTGTCACAAGAAAGGGCTGCAGCATTGCTCGCAGCAGCCACAGCCGCAAATCGAACTTCAACACCCTCTACTTCACGACCTAGTAGTTACCAAGGCTCTCACAGTGCCTACAACCAACGTGCTTTTGCTTCCAATGCTCGGGTTCCGGCTCAGCCAGGGTTCCAGGTCACGCCGCAGCACGCACGGCAGCCCTCGGCGCCAACCACATACACGCATGCTTATGGCGCGGGTCGTCCACCAAGCACACCCAGTCAACGTCCAGGCAGCACTCCTCAATACACACAGATGAACCCGCAGTACAGTCAAGGCAGCCAGGCTCCCCAATACCAGCGCCCTAGTTCCAATGGATTTGCCCAAGTGTCTCCACAACCATACACACCACAGCCCAGGCAGCCAGGGACATTCAACGCCACGCCACAGGGACGTACACCCTACGCGACTGCAACGTCGAACCAGCGAGCTCAGTACCCAGGCCAAACTCCTTCACAAGCTGGCTACTCAAACTCCGCCGCCAGTGCCACATACTCTCGTAGTGCGGCCGAGCAAGCTGCGCTGATGGACAGGAACAAGGCACAACTGGCAGCTCGACAGACAGGTCACAGTCCTTCAACACCTCAACCCCAAGGGCCGGATGCCCGTGCTTCCCAAGAAGGCAGCACCACACCAGGGAGCAAACCAAATGGCACACCCCTTTCGACCTAGAACCTGATACCTGCGCGAATTTGAGCATGTGGGCTTGTGTTCAAAATTCAAAAATGCGGTTTGTTTCTGGAGGCAAAACTCCAAAACTACATTTCTCTGCAGTTGGCTTTCTGCTTTATTGACTTTTGCATTTTTCCTCTTACTATTTGCGTTTCGAATTATGAGCTCTGGATGTGATCCGCGTCTCCGAATTTTTTTTTCTCCCCAACTGTGTTGTTAATGAACCTCTTGATCCCTGGCTTTGTATGATTTCTCTTTATTTGGTGTTGTATTATGGAACTAAGCGATTGGCGTGGATGGTTTACTTCAAGACAGGTCGGCCTGGGTGTACAGGCTACCATTGCGATACAGCTAAGTCTTGCTTAGAGAGTTACTTGTTTTTTCGCTTTCGATCCAATTCAATCAATATGCTGCATACCAGTACACCTCGTGCTTTCCGATGTAGAGGTTCGACTGTAAAGAGGGATATTGAAAAAAGAGCTTGCAGAGTGTCCCTAGAATCATATCTCATAAATAGTACATTGCTCAATAGGATCCCCAATATAAAAAAAACACCCACCCTGCTATAGTATCTCCCAGTCCGCTGTATCTCCTGCCCAATGCTCATATTCCATTACATGCCAGGCCCGAGATACTCGTCTATCTGCCATATCCAATTATTGAAGCAATCGCCCGAAAACTGAACGCCATCTCTTTCTTGCGCGCTCGGTGGTGAGTGCCCTCCCAACCTTCCCTTCAGCAACAGACAAAAAGAAAAATCATAGTGACATATAGGGTACGTCGCAAGGAAATAGAACAAAGAAGATTCGTAAGTCATAAGTTGATGCAGGCATGATTCAATCCAAGTTGAAATAGACCATCGAAGCTATGGAATGAACATAGCAGCAATAATCATGAAACCGAAGTATCTATCGAGAAAAGTCAGTCACAAATGCAGTCACAACAACAGAATCGGAAGCAATCATACATCGTAGCACAGCGCCAACCATCCCTCGAGTCGACCAGCGTATCAATACCAGCCGAATAATTCGCCGCAATGGCCGCCGCGGCGCCACCAACAACCGTCACAACGACAAGCCGGCCGGAGAACTCCGCAATAAGACTGAATGCCAACAACGGCAGCAGAAGCGCGCCAGAGGCTATAATAATGGCAATGTAGACGGGTGCTGCGGCGGTAGAAGCAGCCAGTCGCGGGGTGAGGGAGACCAGATCCGCGTCGTGAATTAGGAACCGTGTCTCGACCCCAGCGACGGGTTTGTTCTCTCTCATCCAGGTGCGATACCCCGTGATGTCCTGCTCCGAGGCTCGCGGGAGGGTCTGTAGCACTTTGCTATAGGCGCTGAGGGCGTTGTCTGCATACCGGTCAGCGGGCCTGCTTTGTGGAATGGCAATATCGAAAGTGGAAGGAAAGGACTTACTGTATTGTTCCGTCTTTTGGATCAAAACACTCATGAGATCCATTCGACGGTAATGTAAAGATGAGTACGCCTGTGACTGGGCGTCCCGTCGTCGTGAAGCAGGTAATGGCTTTACGCCTTCCTGCTCGGCTATGTCGACTCGATGCATTTCTTCATACTCATCTAGCGTGTGGAGATCTTCTTCCATTTGGGAGATCTCGTCTTGGAGGTGGAGAAGAACGCGGTGGTTGATGGTCTCGAAGCGTCGGTATAGCGGAGGGAAACTCCCGCTCTCTTCTGAGGTGGACCTGGTTAGGTGCGAAGCTAGAAGACCGTATCCTGATGGCTCTTGCAATGCATTGGAGTCTCGTCTCTTTGTCGGTGTGCGGTGAAGACTATCTTCTGGGCTTCTTGGGGGAGATGGTGGCAGCGGTGGTCTGTGGACAACACCGCTATCTCTTGATGAGTCATGGTAGGTCGATGATCGAGACAATTCTAGTTGGCCTTTTCCTGGTGAGATATTCGCAGTCGAGATCGGGCTCGGCTTTCTGGTGGGTTGTCTCTTCCGGGTGACTAGCTGATTGCCCGTGGAAGGCGCGGGCCGTGGTGCGGGCTTTAGTAGTTCTTTTGGGCTTTTGGATACCACTGGAGCTGATTGGGTAACTTTCTTCGGAGGTATATTGCCTCCTGCAACCAACACGCCGTGTGGCACAGTATTTGCCCGTGGCTTAGGAGACTGGATCTTGGTGGTGGTTTGTATAGGGCGTGGAGGGTCCGGCTCCTCGTCGGATTCGGATTCAGACTCCGACGATGACGAGGATGCCGATGATGAGTCTGAAGACGATTCCTCGTTCTCTTCTAGGAACTCAAACACATTAGGCAACTTCTTCGCCGGCTCAGCGGGTTTCTGTGGTTGGTTCTCTGGAACGGCAAGCGCATTTAGGGCTTGTCTTGATCCGTTGGGTTGTTGTGAAGGCGAACTGTTCGCGACAGTTTTAGGACTTGTGACAGGACCAGCCTGTGTGTTTGTAGTGTTCGATAGCAACGAGTATGTTCTCTTTCTTCCATCCTTTTTTGGCTTTCTAGTTTGGAGCGGCATGATGATCGGATCAGTTCGGAATCAACACCCGATTCATACCCTCTTCAAAATATAGATATCAAATCAGGGCATGCCCACAGGGAAAGAAAAGAAAAAAGAGAAATAAAGTACATGAAATGAATTGCAGTGATGAAATCGCAATGAAATTAGGAGTATAGGGACCCGAGGCATGGCCTAGGGGGGAGGGGTGGAATTCCAGGTCTCAGATCGAGTCGAGTGTCAAAAGGTGCGGAATCTAAGGGATGGAAAATAGTATGATATCTCCAATTTCCCCGCGAATTCCATCAGACATTCCCAAGATAAAGAGAATACGGTATTATTATAGAAACGTCAGCCCAAGTTTCAAAGTTGGTAGGTTTTGTGTCAGCTGCTGAAAACAAGCCCAAAGTGGTTATGCTTGTCGAAATGTAGTCTTGTTATTCGTCACACCAGTCAGTCCCCGAACAATCTGAAGCAACTTAGAAGCGCCGAGGACTTTATTTAGATCGACCAATGACAATGGTGTTGCAAGGAGGTTCCTTGTATCCCTGTCGATCGACCTCTTTCTCACGATTCAAAGAAATCAAGAAATCAAGAGATAGGCCAATAGTGAATTGTCGAGTTGCTGAACATTCTGAACAGTTCAGTGTGGGCCAAAGTGTGACAGCAAATCAGGCCGCGTGCTTAATGCGAAATGAAAACGCATGTGTGTCTGAACGAAGTTAGAAACATGTAGTTATGCGCTGGTCGATCTTCCTTGCATCTGGCGGTCTAGCGAAGCGGGGGAATGTGATGCAGCTATGTGAGCAGTATACTCTGTACTCTGTACTCCATACAACGCCACTTATATGCCATATTGCGTGCATAAAGCATGAAGTGTCAAGAATGTACTGATATAGAGAAGTTGAGTAGTTGTCGGAAGTACTGGTACTAGAGTTGCGAGGAGGGGAAATTGAGATGATTAACTACTCAGTATAGAGATACATATGTAGATACATATGTAGATATGTCATATAATTTTCAATACCATAATTGAGTTTAGAATGAATTTCAAGTGTTCTATGTACAATGTTGTACATTGTATGCATCTCGTCGTGGCATCCCCAGGCTACACGCATGGGGTTTTTCCTATCTAAGCTGCCGCTTTTACCAAGTTTGCTCACTGCAGCTAAACTCCCGCCGCTTTTATAAGCGTGCTCAGCCTCAGACTCACTACGTATATCTCAGCATAGAGCCGGGTCGCCTACGTAGTTGATGACTAATGGTCCCAAGGTAGCCCTGGAGTGAACCAATCAGTTATCCTAGGTCGTACAACATATATTAGAGGGTTGCTCAAGATATTCACGGCTATAGATCAGAATCATTTGCACGACATAAATCTTTGATCCTATTGATTACTCTCTCACCACCTATTTCCGTCTTTCCACGTTCAACATTGGATCTTAGTTTTTTTCTCTCTCTCTTCTTTTATAGTGGACAAGAATAGTCGGCCGTTTGTGTGGCCTTCTCATGTCTTTTTGATCTTTTTGTATGCTCGTTTTAGATGTCTTTTTAAGTGTATATGAAGGCGATAAAAAAGCATACTTTGTGAAAGACCTTTGATAACCTCTGACATCTACGAAAAAGGATTAGACATTATATATTATATGTATAGTAGTGAACTTTTAAGCGTAGACTCGGGTGGATAAGAGTTCATATAAAGTCTCCAATCCTCGCGCTAATACTTCGAATTTTTAAACCTAATGCAATTCTACTAGGCTTAAGAGACAATTGTAATAACATCATCTTGTTCTTGTAAATTTTGAAGCATTGTAAGGGTATAAAAATGATGGTTGAAAATGGTGGGTTTAAAAGACCAAAGTCCAATGATCTGCAGATCGCCAAGTCCCCCGAGCTTCTCCCGCAAATTCACGTCTTTCAAGGTTCAACACTCTAATAACCCGAGTCCAATCTCTCTATGCTTCGGTCATGGATTGGCAGCGGTACGGTCCGCTCTCTTTGCGTTCGACGCTTGACTCGGTCATACCTTTCATCCCCTAAAGCCCGATTCTCCTCCGCGCCAAACCGTTATCTCCAACCGCCGGCCTCCGCAGATCGCGTTCCCCTCCGCAAACAACTCAAGCAGGAAGCTAAAGCGCTTCGGTCACACAAGAAACAACGCAAGGAAACGGAGGAGGCTTCGAGGCAAGAATGGGAACTCACAGTGGGCGTGGAGATTCACGCGCAGTTGGATACAGAGTCCAAATTATTTTCCCGTCAGTACGCCTTGAAACTCGGAGACCACGAGTCATCCTCTCATAAATTGAATAGGAGCAGCAACATCGACAAGTGATACTCCCAATTCCAATGTTGCGTTGTTCGATCTGGCGTTCCCGGGTAGCCAACCGGTTAGTGTTATGGTATACGATGCTGTGAAATAGAGCCCGGGCTGATCTGAGACAGGCATTCCAAATCGCAACACTCCTACCAGCTCTCCGCGCTGCCATTGCACTGAACTGCGAGATACAGCCAGTCAGTCGGTTTGATCGGAAACATTATTTCTACCAGGATCAACCGGCGGGGTATCAAATTACACAATACTATGGTAAGTACTGGTCCCTATTTACCCCGTGAAATATACTTACCTCCGCCCTAGAACCATTCGCACGAAATGGCTACGTTGACCTATTCGATTACGATGGAATCGCCCCGGAAGACGGTGAACGGGTTCGTATCGACATCAAACAACTTCAGTTAGAGCAGGACACGGCCAAATCCCAGGAATACCCGCCCTCAACACAACTTCTCGACTTCAACCGTGTGTCGCATCCTCTTATCGAAATCATCACCATGCCCCAAATCCACACACCTGCAACGGCCGCAGCATGCGTTCGGAAACTACAAGCCATTGTACAGTCGTGTGGTGCCGTGACTACGGGAATGGAGATGGGCGGTCTTCGTGCAGATGTCAACGTCTCGATCCGACGCCGAGGCGAAGCACCCGGGGAACATCAGTACGACGGGATCAGCGGGCTGGGTCAGCGTACTGAAATTAAGAACCTTAGCAGCTTCAAGGCGGTAGAAGATGCCATCATTGCCGAGAAGAACCGTCAGATCGAGGTGCTCGAGAGCGGCGGTGTCATCGAAGGAGAGACACGTGGCTGGACGATTGGCAGCACTGAAACTCGCAGGCTTCGTGGCAAAGAGGGCTCGGTCGACTACCGCTACATGCCTGACCCTGATATTCCATCACTGATCATCGGAGAGGACCTACTCTCTAGCCTCAGAGAATCCATCCCGACAGCACCAGACGCTCTTCTTACACTGCTCGTCGGATCCGAGTTTAGTCTGCCAATCGAGGATGCCAAACCACTCATCGAGCTAGACAACGGAGCCCGCCTCGAGTACTACCATGATGTGGTGGATATCCTCCGCACCCTTCAAGTAGACCAGGACGACAAAACGCGCGCCAGTCTCGCGCGGGTGGCGAGCAACTGGGTTTTGCATGAGCTAGGCGGTCTTGTGGCCAAGGCAGACCAGGCATGGGACGCGGAGATCGTCCCAGCCCGATCCTTGGCCCATCTTATCGACCACCTGCAGCGGAAACTCATCACCGGCCCGACAGCCAAACAGGTGCTGGCCACCATCTTTGACGGGGACCATCGACCAGTGCCGCAACTACTAGAGGAGGAGAATCTCCTCCTCCGGCCGTTGTCGCGTGAGGAGTATCTAGCGCTGGCGGAGTCAGTCATTGCTTTGAACCCACAGATGGTCGAGCAGATCCGCAGCAAGAATCAGCTGGGTAAATTGGGTTGGTTCGTGGGGCAAATGATGCGCAATGGTGAAAAGGGCCGCGTGGAGGCACCCAAAGCAGAGGAGATTCTCCGGAAGTTGATTCTGGGATAGCTTGTATAGTATAATATAAAATGTATTCTATGGCATCAATGATACCCTCATGACTGTGACCAATACTGTGACCTTTCAATTATTCTATTTCCATGTAAACTCTCGGACCTCCGATACCACCCCCACGGGCCAGGATAAAAGGTCGGAAATGAAATCATAGGATTTCCGGTCTATCAGTCACTGTAACAGGTCAAAACAAAGTCTTGTGGGACACCGAATGGCCCTAAAGGGGGGAGCTCTCCTCAACCTGTACTTAACGGAAGTGATGGAGATCCGGCGGAGTCGGTTTGATCGCTAAAAGCAGTTTTTAGCGACTTCGCGGGCATTGCCCAAGGAATGAAGGCACTACCCCGGTTGAAGTCGGGGCAATATGAGAGATGTTTTAAGACAATTCTGAGATATTTAAAAGGAACACTTATCCTCTTTTTGCTCTCTCTTTTTTTTTCAAAATAAAATCATCGACATCATCCTGACCTTTCTTATCCAGAGCCTCCACTTTTTGATCTTATCTCGATCTTTTCGATAGCTCCCTCTTTTTACTTCCACACCTGTCACCTACATTCTACACAATGACACAGCCTTCAACAATCACTTCGAGGTTCCTCTCACACCCTAACCAACTCGGCGTTGTTGCTGTTGGTTTCAATGGCGGCCAGGTAAGACACCTTGTCGAACCGAAGCTATAGATCAATGAAATCATACTAACCCCACTGTTCACAGTGCAAGAAGGGCGTCGAAGCCGCCCCAATGGCCCTCATCGAATCAGGCCTCCTAACCCAACTCAGCGAAGATCTCGACTACGAAGTCCACCACGACAACACAGTCCACTACTACGAGAATGACATCCCCACTGAAGACCCCGACCACCGCGGCATGAAGAAGCCTCGCGCCGTCAGCGCCGTGACCGAAAAGCTCAGCTCCCAGATCTACGACTACGCCAAGGACGGAAAGTTCGTACTCACTCTCGGCGGCGACCACTCCATCGCCATCGGCACCGTCTCCGGCACAGCGAAGGCAATCCGCGAGCGGCTGGGCCGCGAAATGGCCGTCATCTGGGTTGACGCCCACGCTGATATTAATGTCCCCGAGACTAGCGGCAGCGGAAACATCCATGGTATGCCCATGGCATTCTTGACCCGGCTGGCCCGGGAGGAGAAGAAGGATATCTTTGGCTGGATGCAGGATGAGCACATCGTGAGCACACAGAAGCTTGTCTATATTGGCTTGCGCGATGTCGATCGTGGGGAGAAGAAGCTCTTGCGTGAGAATGGTATCAAGGCTTTCAGTATGCACGATATCGATCGGTATGTTTCTCTTTCGCTTGGTTTTCCTAATGGTGATCTTCGTGCTAACTTCTTTCTCTGTAGTCATGGTATCGGTCGCGTTGTCGAAATGGCTCTCGCTCACATCGGTAGCGACACTCCCATTCACTTGTCCTTCGATGTTGATGCGCTGGATCCTCAGTGGGCTCCTAGTACCGGTACACCTGTCCGTGGTGGATTGACGCTGCGTGAGGGAGACTTCATCTGTGAAGCTGTGCATGAGACGGGTAATTTGATTGCGATGGACTTGGTCGAGGTCAACCCCAGCCTGGAGTCCAAGGGCGCATCGGAGACCATTCGAGCGGGGTGTTCGTTGGTGCGTAGTGCATTGGGTGACACTCTTCTATAAAGACAATTCGATAAAAGGATAAAAGAGAATAGAGAATATTAAATGAGACTTTTAAGAGAATTCAGTACAAAGATTGGAAGTACTCCGTAGATTAAAATAATACGAACTGCCAAAGTCAACTACTGCGTGAACACTAAATCCCCTGCCACCCCAATTTCCTAAATTTCCCCCTCCTCAGCCTTTTTTTTTTTTGTTTTTTTCTTTGATTTTTCCTCCTTTCTATATTATGTACATCTTGGCCTTTTCTCTTTAATCGGATATTTATGCGCAATTGTAAATATCCCACGTCGCACCAACTCCAAATCCCCAGGGCCTCCAGCGCTCAAGGGCGCCCAATGCGCTGTCCCAAAGCACCACGCCTCACCAGAAACAACCATACGATTCTACCAATCTCAGACTTGAATCACTTGACTCACGATCTGGCCATTCGATCCCAAGTCTGCAACAAAACATAGGGCATCCAAGCCTGCGTCGGGCAGTATACAACAACACCAGTATAAAGCAAACAACACACTCCAGTCGCAATCGAGCTTCACCCATCGCAATCCAATACACACCTCCAATCCCTCCATCCACCTCCCACAAACAATCCAATGGCAGTCCGCAAGCGCCACGAAGCGCGCCGTCGCTATCACTGGCCCGAACTCCAACTCAACATCTGGATTATGGTCGTGCTATCATGCTCAGCAACATGTCTTGGTATCTTCTCCTGGTTCATGGCTGTACAATCGCAAATGCATCTCGGGACACCATGGTAAGTGGTTTTTTATATTTATATCTATATCTATATCTATATCTATATCTATACAATGTGGATTCGATGCATTTTCGGAACCCACACCCCACATTCTTCCCATGTCAGACTTGCTATACAACACAGAGATAAGGATATACTAACAATATCCAGGCTCTTCCCTTATATGGTTGTATCCAGTGCCCTCGGTGTATGCTTCATATTCCTCATTATGGTGCTTGCATCGCGTCACTTCCTCTTACCGGGGATTATCATCATCGGCAGCTTTATTCTCCTTGTGCTGTGGCTGACGGGTCTGATTGAGACTTCGTTGCAGCTGTATGGCGTTGTCGGCAACGTGAATGATAATTGCCAGATCTATGTGAAGGATAATAAGTCTTGGGGGAATAATATTAATACCTTGGCTTGGTTGACGCAGAGTACTATATGTGAGTTCTTTGTTTTGATCTCCCCTTTCGATATTCTCCAAAGTTGGATGACTGACTGGTTGTGTTAGGCAATTGCTGGAAAACTGCCTTTGCACTGGAACTTGTTAATACGATTTTCTATCTTTGGATGATGATTATGTCGTGGCAGGTTAATCGGGATGTTTATGATTGATTTGATTTTTATGTCTTTTATTTGTGATATCATTTTTTTTGCATCTATGGCGTTGAAAGCGATATAGCATTGGATTTTTTGGGAATGTACTATTTACGAGATTTGGTTCTATCTAAAAGGATATAGATGAGTTATTCCAGATCATCTTAGTTGGTGCAGACAGAATCCCAAGTAGTTCATGGATGGTATATTGCACTGAATTGTACAACTAGCGACTCACAGATACACACACAAATTCCTGAGAATTGCAGACAAAAAACACATGAAGTCAAATGGACCTAATAAACGCCGTCGCTATGCCAAGAGCGCATTGCAACCGCACCCACGCCGGTGATGACACGGCAGAAAGCAGACACAAAGAGAATCTGAAACGAAAGCACAAGAATCAAGTGCTCTATCCATTCTCAGCTGCAGCATCTGCCTCGGCTTGAGAGTCATATCCTCCGCCCTCAAATGCAGCAAGCATCTCCCGTTCCAGCTCATCCTCATCATCATCAGGGTCAGGATACTCGGGCTTTAGGCCACTGGTTCCTGCTGTGTCAGAGTCAGACGCACCTTCCACAACTGGTGTTTTTGGTCGGTCTGGGGAAACCTGGTCACTTCCGGAGGCAGGAGCCGACGTGATTTCTCGCAGCTTGGTGTTGCGCTCGTAGGAGCGTTTGATGCGTTGGGAGAGCCGGGAGCCCTGCTTATCATGGTCGTCTCCGTCGTCATCTCCAGACTCTTCTTCGTCGGTGCCGCTTTCGGTTTCTTCATTGCGTTTACGCTTCTTGCCTCCTGTGGATGGTTCATCTAATAAGGACTCGTTGTCGCTTTCACTTTCGTCATCGCTACCCAGGAAGTCCTTCAGTTCATCGTGTACGGCGGCTTGCTCGTCGGCATCATACCCAATCGGCGATGTCTCGTCCAGACCCGATGACTTGAAGATGTCTTCGGCGTCATCTTCTTGTGTCCATTGGGACCCTGTCATATCCTCGTCTGTGGATGAGAGCATGGAGGTCTCGAGTTCGAGTTCACTTGGGGTCAGAGGGTCACCTCGGTCGTCTGGGTGAAGTGGGAGGAGATAGGGTTCTTCGTCCACATGTCTCCACTGAACCAATGCGTCGACAAGCCATTGTGTCGTCACAATCTTGATATTGGGATAGCGAGTGGCTTCTCTCACCTTGGCGGTGCGATTGCGGCCAGCCACAAGGTGCGTTGTGCGAGCATTTACCCTTGATGAGATTGTCACACCAAAGCTCTTCGCCCACAGGGAGATGTCTGCATTTTGGAAGTCTATGCCCAAAGGAAGCACACCTGAAAATACCAACACTACCCCTCCAAGGATACGCCGTTTGATCTGCGGCATGATGTCCTTGACATCGGGAACCAACTTGAGATCCACGTCTTTGTCTCTTGAGTGAACCTTTTCTCCCCTTAGAGCAGCCACCCGACCCCCAAGAGCGAGAGTCCGCCTCTTATCATATTCATCATAGAATTGAAGATGCACTTGTTCGAGGCGGTTTTGCAGCTGGTAGAGTTCTTGGTCGTGATCCTCAAGGAGGTGATGTCGATGCTTCACAGGTTCCTGGGTTTCTTCGACGCTAGACGATGCATCACTGGTTTCAGCGATATTATCCTCTGCCTCCAACTCCTTTTGCTTCTGCAACAAAGGTCGATCCTCCACTTGATGCAATATTGTCTCTTCTTGCGCATCGGTCTGTTCCTGGAGGAGTCTTGGGCTGTCTCCACCTCCCATGGTTACCAGCTGTTCTAATGCTGAGATTTCGGTCCCCTCTTGCGTTTTACCATTGACATGGTGTTCTTTGGTCTTCTCGGGGGCCTTTGCTTCGATCTGAGGCTTGTTCGCTCCAATATCTTCCTTCTTTGGGAGGAAACTTGAATTGATATCACCAATTCCGACGAAGAAGTCATAGGGCGAGACCTTGATAAGATTGGGACTCCACCGCCAGATATCACCACGATCATCAATGATTACCACCATCTTTGTGTCCACTGGGAAGAGCCGTTGCAGATCCTTGACCGTCAAACTTCCGCTCTCGTCACGACTAAGAATTCGGTCTCCAAAGAGCTTGCGGGTGGGATCAATGATATCAACAATATGTTGGGCATAAGCACGAGTGCCCATGGTGTAGATGTGCAACTCATATATCTCTGCCACATTTTGCAAGAATTCCTCCAGTCCTGGCCGCAGCTTGATGTAGTACCAACATCCACGCATCCCAGGTCCATCGTCAATCAATTGGAATTGTCGCACATCCTTCACAGCTTCGTGGTTCGGATTTTGCTTGTCTTCTCTCCATTCCCCCACTGTCGGATCAACAGTAGCATGGATGATAGTTTGATCAAGATCCACCACCAAGGTCAAACGCCTTGATGCAAGTAGCCGGCGCTTCGCATCTTCTTCAACTCGGGTTGCTTCCCGTTCGCTGACCGTAAGTGTGATGTTATCATGGGCCATGGAGATTGGAGCGCGCATGGAATCTGTGATTTCGGTGTTGTACGTAGATCTGTTCACGCGACAGACAGTTAGAAAGGCTCGTTTCCCGCTAAGAGGGTTATACATACTCAGTCATGTCCTTCCCGCACTCGGCGCAAAGTCCTCCAAACTGGATCTCGTGCGCGCAAGGCTCATCGATTTCGACAACGTTGACCCTAGCAATAAATTAGAGGACTTTCAACAGTAAAAAGACAAGGTTCAATATTCTCACGGTTCATCGATAACGTCTCCCTTTTGGATTTGCCATTTGACGATTTCTCCATCAACAGTCGATTCAAATCTAGTCGGGTATCTACGCTTCACCTCGACGATGTTCCCCAGTCCATCACCCTCAGTGACAGTAGTCTGATAGACATACCAAAATAATGCCTCATCCCTCTCAACCGTGTCGCCAGGTTGTTTGAGCAGCGACGTCACGGTGATCGGGTAATGTAGGCTGGTGGGCAGACGGAGAAGCATCGTTGCTCTTCGTTCGCCCCCAGGCGCGATGCAATGTATAAATGCTCAGTCGTTGTCCTGCCGTTCTCCCAAAATATATCCTGTGCCCTTAGTTTGTTGACAGTGCGCGTCGAGCACGTGTAGGTCGAATGGATTGATCGCGTGCGATTCCAGCTACGAAGCCATCACCGACACGCAACGCGTGTAGAGCCGGATGATATCGGGTTTCGATGGTTGTATTTCAGCCTATGACTCAGTGGTCCGGGCTAGATCGGTGGAATAGATAGATGTGAATGGTGGTTTAGGCAGCGCAAAGAATCGCCACTCTAAGGCGCGGATGGGAAAAGAAAACTGTGCGCCTAGCACAACCTGGCGCGGAGGTCAGAGGTAAGTCACACACCAGGCGGAGTAATTTGCTTGAATTTGAGAAGGCGGAGAAGGTTGAAAGAGGAATGCGGGTTGCGATCAAAGAAAAGGGTAGCTCATTGAAGTTGTGCGGGGACTCGCTCAATCCAGGTTGGACCTGGAGCTACTCCCGCTTATGTCATACCGGTACTTGAAAACCGGTATCTCCTCTTACTGATTGAGGTGCGATCTACTTCACTTCAAGTATCTTTATTTTTCTGAATGGTCTGATATAATGGCTTAATCAAGTAACTAACTAGTCTTCAAGGTAGTTTTATTTCTACTCTAAGTAGCAATAGCGACATCCCACTTGTCTTTGTCTGACTGTATGTATTAGAAACTTGACTGTAGATTGGTGCTTGCCTGCACCTTAACCAGCACTCCAGCCAATTGCCACTCAATTTCTTACATCTGGGAATGGATCTAGCATGACATACGGAGTACTGAGGCCATTATGAGAGAAGGATTATTCAATAACAAGGTCAAATGTAATAAGTAGATCTTAACCAATAAAAATATCAATTTGCAGTACCAATGGACGACAGGCCTCACGATGGGGCTGTACCAGAAAAAAAAAAAAAAAAAAACAAAAACCCTTAGCAATAGGCGAATAAAGTGCGCTATGAAACCATACGTTCAACCCAGAAGCCACATGTATATACGAAGCAATCTCTTGGTGTCACCTGATTCTTTGATATTCACAGCTAACCGAGCCATCGAGCATTGGGGAATTTATTTCGCCTTAGCCAGACCGACGGCGCTGTTACCGACATCATAGACACTGTACCAGCGGCGCAGGAAGGCATCACCCAAAATAGCAAGGGGACCCACAGGCTCGGGGAAGTCCATGCCCATGAAGCTGCTGATGCAGGAGCCCTGGACCTCCAAGATGTAGTCGTGAGGGCCGATGGTGAACTTGTGACCACCCAGGGTGAAGGTGAGGTCGGGCAACGAGTCACGCTTGTCACACTCGACACTGTACTGACCAGTGAAGCCCTTGGTGGCACCGATCTCCTTGTTCCTGTGGAATGGGTCAGCAAAGAGGTTACAAAGACAAGAGAAAAATCAACTTACAGAAGCTCGGCCATGGTGGAGGGCAGGGCAATGAGGGAGGTACCAGTGTCCAGAATGACACCAGTGTTCTCAAGTTCAGCAACGTTGTTGCCAAGGGCAATGGAGTTGAGCTCGACCTCCCAGTAGGCCTTGCGGCGGAGAGGGATCTTGATCAGCTCGCCAGTGTAGTGGCTCTCGTCGATACCACCAAAGGTAGCGACGGAGTCATCGCCTTCCTTGTTGGTGTCGCCAAGGTAGAAAGCGAACACAGGCTCATCCACAAGCTTCTGGTTGATCATGTGATAGAAGGGAGGGACCATCTTGTTCACGGAGATGGTATCATAGCCAAGGCCGAGAATACCATCAAAGCGACCGAAGGCAAAAGCCAGACCAGGCTCATTGGTAGCTTCGGCGAAGTCCTGTCCCTCGACCTTCAAGTCACCAATCTGGAGGGTGTCCTTAGACACGAAGCCGCTCAGGCTGCCAGATCCATAGCGAATCTCGAACTCGGTGCCATTCTTCTGATAGGTGCTTGAAGAAGACGAGTCATACTTGCTGTGGAGGAAGCAGGCAATAGAGCTGCACTGGGAAGAAGGGACCCAGAGGTTGGAGCTACCGGTGTCAAGGACAACCTTGAAGGTCTGGGGAGGCGTACCGATCGAGATCTCGGAGAAGTCTGGAAAGGTCAGCATCATCACTCAGACCGTAAATGGTCAGGGGCAGTATCTTACACTGAGCATTCAGGAAGTTGTCAACGAGCACGTCATGGCCACTAGCGGGGTTTAGGGAAGTGTCGTGGAACAGGTCCTGGTGCTTCTCGGGACGAATGCCCATGTACTTCTGACCCAGGTTGTGCACATGAGCATCGATGTTGTGTGTGTTCTATCAATCGATTAGCTTCCAGGGTATTCTCGGGGCAATATCGATGATGATAATCATACCAGTTGCTCGGACAGAGGGACCTTGTTGAGCTTGAGCCTGTGAACCTCGGCGGCAGCACTGCCCAACAACGCCGAAGCTGTTAGGAGAGTGAATGACTTCATCATTCAATATGAGAAAAGAAAGTTGTAGATGTTGGATGCAAAGAAGAGAATGACTTGGGATGTGAGAAGGAACCTAGGAAGGAGAGGAGATAAGGGTAGATGGGGAAGAGTGGAGGCTGGAGAGACGATGACGGAAGCGGGAGGGTCACACTAACCCCTTTTGAGCGATGGACTCATGACATGGGTTCTCAGGTTACCGACCCCGGAGGTTTCCAGTTCCTGACGTACACAAAGAATATTTTCTTGTTTCTCGGACTATTTACTCACTGAATTACTATGGCTCCTCTACATTATACTCTGTACAACATCAAAGCTGAGCGGGGGATGCGCTTTGGGCTGGTGCCTGGGCGTGATTAGCGCTATGATCGGACTGGTCGGAAGACACCCCTCCCGGCGTACCTGGCAGCTGCAAGATAGTTGATGTGGCAAAAGGCTACGCTCAGATGTTATTGTTCTGCAGCAAGGTATCGTGCCCTGCTGTGGTACGCCATAAAGTTTTGGATGTGTACGGAGTATCATTACAGACCTTTGAGCATGTGTTGTCTAGGTCCATCTACCCCAGAGAACCAAAACTATCCAGGAAATACTCCGCTTGGTGCCTTTCAAGAGAGCGCGTGCCCTTCCGATGCTTTAAAGCCTGCCTTATTACAAACTTTAATACGTGAATATCACACTAGGCACACATATGTGGGTGCATTCAGCAAGACCTAAGATACAGTAAGTAGGTATACATAAGTAGGTACATCCATCAAGGTCTTAGCAAGGCGATACCAAGGCAACAGCAAGACAAAAGGTCTGTGACCGGACTATTGCGCAAGCTTTTTATAGATTCTCATGATTGTAGATGAATATATATCGTGACATTTTTTTTCCAAAGTCATCCGCATCTAAGAACCGATACCACAAAATATATCATTGAAACCCCATCGGTGATTCCGTAGAACAATAACAGGAAAACAGATCTAAATGTATATAGAAGAACCTCGATTCGACACGCATGTTCAAGCAAGTGGTATATAGGCAGGGTGCTGCCAGCCAATCTACAATCTACAATCTACATCTAAAAGAATGAACGGAAGACATGGGATCAACACATAATCCAAACACTGTGACACATGGCGCCTGCATATTATTGATAATACAACTGGTGAGGGAGACCAAGCTTTCGTCACCCATGCCCACGTTCCCAAGAGACCCAAGCATTTACCGGTAGAAGTCAGGACTGCAAGCAACCAGTTAGTGACATAGAAAAACCCCAAAAGAGAACAAGAAACATACCGGTCATCGTCCTGTCCAGTCTTGACCTGGACGGCATAAGCATCTTCAAGGTCCGATTGGATAATATTGTAACGGTTCTTGCGGACAGCCCGCAGACCGGCCTCCTGCATGATAGCAGCAATGACAGCACCAGACAAGGGGTCGTTGCGCACGATCAGGGCATCGAGATCGACCTCGGGGGACAGTGACATCCTCGCGGCAATAGTTGTGAAAATCAATCGGCGCTCACGTCGGTCACGCAGGTTTGGGAACTCGATCTTTCGGTCCAGACGACCAGGACGCAGCAAAGCCGGGTCCAGGGTGTCAGCTCGGTTGGTGGCCATGATGACCTTGACGTTGCTGGTTTGTTCGAAACCGTCCATCTGGTTCAGCAACTCTAGCAAGATACGCTGAACTTCACGATCGGCACCAGTTTGGGCATCGAAACGCTTCGTGGCGATCGCGTCGATTTCGTCAATGAAGATAATGGCTGGGGAGTTCTCACGAGCCATCCGGAACACGTCACGGACCATACGAGGTCCCTCTCCTAGATACTTCTGTACGAACTCTGATCCGTTGACACGAATGAAACTGGCGGTTGTGCTGTTGGCCACGGCTTTCACCAGCATGGTCTTTCCGGTTCCGGGGGGACCATAGAGCAAGACACCACGGGGAGGGTCAATACCTGCAAATTATTAGCGGTCTTATTATCTGCAATGGATCTCCATCACTACCCACCGATTTGTTTGTAGAGTTCGAAATGCGTCAAAGGCAGCTCGACGGCCTCCCGAATCTCCTGCTTCTGCATATCCAAGCCACCGACATCTGCGTACGTCACATCGGGCTTCTCGTTCTCGCCGAGCATCGCGATAGAGGAGTCGGCCTCGGGAGGAAGAATATCGACAAGGGCATTGGAGTGACGGTGAAGGGCGACCGAGGATGAGGGCTTCAGCTTCTCGCGGTCGAGAGTGGAGAGGATACGGACGACGTAATTAGAACCGGTCGAGCTTTGCACAATGCCGGTGCTATGGATATGAGTTAGCAAAATGACCATCTCGACTAGGGGCCCAGACACGGAAATGCATACTTTTGATCGATTGCCTCCATAAACTGTCCGATGACCAATGGCACACTCTGTATGCGCTTGATCTCTTCTTGTGCCCGAACCAGTTCCCTCTTCAAGCTCCTGCATCGAACGATAGTAGTTAGCCACTGATACAAACCTCCAATGACATAATCCAATATGCATACCTCTGCTCATCCTTGATGTATTCCTCCTGGAGTTGGATATACCTGTGTTCGACGTCAGTACAGATCACTCCATCCAACAAACATGGTCAGACATACTCGAGATGTCTCTGTAGCCTCTTGAGGGTAGCATATTCATCGTTTCCATCAACCCCTGTGCCGTCGAGGGAATCCAAGTTGGCGAGGGCGTCGAGCGCGCCTGGCTTGGTAAGAGGCGTGACGTTGTTCGCCGGGTTCTCCACGGCAACGTCTCCCATGGTGGATACTTTAGGTAGCGAGCAAGATGAGAAAGGACGGTATATCTATCAGCTGGAAATGGAAGGGAAATGGGATGTGCTTTGAAGATGGTTGGTGAATGACGCGCTGTGTGAAGGGCTCGGAGTTCAGCCATCTGGAGCTTTCGATGCTATGGGCCGGGAAGCTTATCCATCACGTGATGCCACCAGTCTTGCCAACGTTTATAGATTTAGTTCCAAGTGCAATGAAACATTCCATTACGAAGTCCTACGGCTGATTATTTTCTATATATTATGGTACATATGTGGTGTCCAATACTCCATCATTCCAAGGCTAGAAGATTGTGGCAATTGGCGATCCGGTAACACTACCAAATCAAGCGCCCGTCAACTACTTGAAACATTTGTATGCAACAATCTCACCTAGAACGGTGAGATAAATTACACAAAGCCTTGGAAAGTCTCGACAGTTTTGGTCATCATTTCCCCTGTATCTTGCCCAGACACCAAATATACACTAATCTTGTCTGAGTGTCTCAATCCCAATCTATGGTCGGGACGCTAGCGGCTGTCGCGGAATATGTAGCCCTAGAGCCAATAACGAGGATCTCAAGCTCATTTGCCTGGGTTGTTTGTTTCATCGAGTGATTTGTAGATGCACGGAGCATGATGCCAGTTTGGACACCTGATCAGGTTCAAGTCAGGAGAATATCATATTGGACCGCCATGCGCAAAGGCCCTTTGAGACAGTTACGAGCATCCTTGCCATTGGAGTTAGCCATGTCCTCAAGCTTGCCCCCTCCCCCAGGCCCTACAGAAGGGAAATGAAGAAAAAGTAGATCCAATCATTTGTAGCGGTGGAGTAGGCCGGGACATGGTAGGTGGGACAGGCACCAAAGCCGTCATGATTTCCCACGCGGATCGAGTCGGATCCTTGCACGGGGTTCACTAGGAAACCAGGTTAATCCACTCCTTAGTTATTGACCTCGAATTGTTGGTGACTTCGGAGGATTGGGCGCGCATCGACATGATTATCAGACGCTAGTGCGAGCTTTATATAAGGAGAACCGCCCGCTGGTCACCGTCACGGCTCTAGATCTTTTTTTTTTTCCTTCTCTTTCTATTATTTCTCTTCCCCTTCCCCCTAGAGGTCTTGGTCTGGAAAGACTCTATTTTTTTTTCCATGACAATTTTCCCCTTTGGAATTTATCACTGGGTGGTTGCTAACCCTCAGACCATATCGGGGTTGGAGTATATGATCTAACCTGACTTGGTCAGACCGTTGGAATGGATCATCGTTTAGATGATTTACGAAATCTGAGGAAGATGGGGTTTTTATGGGAATTTTATCCCAGAAAGAGATTTCCTTCATTCTCTCTCTCTGTTCCCTAACATTTCCGATTCCTTTCCTCTTATGTGTGGCCAATCTCTCTCATTTGCAGGTTGAGGCTGACGACACCCGCTTTGAACGAGATAACAAAACCAATGGGAAATCCAGACTAACACAAGGGGCAAAAAAAGAAACCCCAAAAAGAGAAAGAGAACGAGAAAAAACGAAGAAAACCGAACCAAAAGAACTTGAAGACTGAAAAGAACAGAAAGACTAACCTAGTAACACAATAACACAATAGTCAACACAATAACACAAGTAAGAACAGGGTTACCTGCGAAAGCTCTGACCTGTCAGTAATTTTCCCTCTCCTCTCTCCACTTCCCCTTTCATCCCTAACTGAACGGATCTTGTGAATTGGTAAGTACGCCAGTTTCTTATTTGTTTCGTTTGTCATTATATTTTTTTTGTTCTACCCATATTATATTACATTATATTACATTATATTACCATGTATGATTTGGTTGTGACCACGCACCCCCTTCTCTTTTTCTTTGCCTTCTGCAACCGTTTGTGGTTTCTGGAGGAATACTCCCATTATTATATCTTGGCTCTTTGAAAAAAAGATCAAGAGTGACGTTCCTTGTCTATGATTTACTAACATTTTAGTCTACCCCAGCCTTCTTACTCCCACCCCTCCTTCCCCCAAATCCATCGCCTTTGCCTCCCGTGGTTTGCTGCCTTAGGTTTTAAACCCACGTGACCACACCTGGCCAACCTCTGTCCCCTTCATTATCCCCCATCTGTCAATTCCGGGACCCGGCTTCAGTCATCCGTATAAAAAGCGGAATTTAAGTCACTCCAGCCTTATCGGTATGTACCTCATTCCCTCCCCTCCTTCCCCCCCATATTATCTCCAATATTCCCCCATGGTTGTGCCTTCCCTCCCCACCTTCTCTTTGACCTGTGTCGCGACCGGGTCTGGGCGCGACTCCAAACATCTCATCCCCGACGCGTCCACACCTGATCGCCCATCATTTGACCAAATCCTATACTTCCTTCATTCCTATATGACATGGTTGCACATTATAGCGATGGTGCATGGGCCAATGTTCACATGCTGACTCGCCCTAGGTAGATGGGTTGGCAAAACCGCTCGACATGAATGCCTGGCTTGCCGACGCCTCGAATATTCCTGGCCAGGACAATGGCGCCTTCCATCCATCCACTATAGATCCCTCTACTGCTTTCCTTCATGGCTCCCCGACCCCCCAGGATCCATCCCAATTCCAGCGCATGTTCAACAATGGCGTGCCGCGGAATGCTTCCCCAGGCTTCCACAATCCAAACCAAGTGATTCCATCCAAGCGAGCACGGCCAGAAGATGGCATGCCCATGTCGCCAAGGCCAGCACCGGGCGGCGTGACGGGGTCGCGATCCCAAACCCCTCACCAGCCATTTCCAGGTTATCAAGGACCGGCCAATGGCAACCCGCAATTCCCGCAACACCCGACGCCGTACCAGCATCTTCAGCAAGGAGCGTCTCCGAATGTCACGCAGTCGCCCATTATGCAGGACTATGATCAACAAAGCGCTCGTATGGGAACGGCCTCTCCGAGTCCCTTCTCGCCCGCTGGCCCGCACCCCGGACCCCATATGTCTCCATCGCAGTCGGACGGCAGCCGCGTGAATACGCCCCAAAACGCCAACTTTATGCAGGCACAGCAGTTTGGTGGAATGACCTCGGGAGCCCCTCAACCCTCGATGCAGGCGCCGCAGTTCAATGGCATGCAACAAATACCTCAGGGCTACCATCAAGCTTTAGCGAACCAGCAACAGCGGCTGCATGCCATGCAGCAACAGACACGGATGAATCCCAATCCTGCAATGGCTGGACGGCCGGGTCCAGGCATGAACCCGATGGCCAATCCTCAGCAGCAGCAGCCCATGGGAGGAATGAGACAAATGCCACCGAACATGCAGTCGAGCATGCCGAAACCCAGTAACCCGGAAGGATTTTTGCGCTCATTGCAAAAATTCATGGTGAGCCAGAATCTTCCGATGGACCCAAATCCAATTGTCAGTGGCCGTCCGATCAACCTTGTTCAGCTCTATGCCACGGTGATGAAGATGGGAGGATCAAAAAAGGTCACAACAACAAATATGTGGCCAGCAGTTGCACATCAGCTGCAGTTCCCCCAGATGCAATACCCTATGGCCGCCCAGGAGATTCAAGCTCACCACTCAAGGAACTTGGCTCCTTATGAACAAGCTTTCATCAGCTCACAACAAAAACAAATGGCGGACCACATGCAGCAGCAGCAGCAACAGCAACATCAGCAACAACAACAACAACAACAGCAACTGCAACAGCAACAGCAGCAACAGCAACAGCAACAGCAGCAGCAGCAGCAGCAGCAGCAGCAACAGCAACAGCAAGGCGGAATACCGCGGCCGCCTAGTCAATTCCAGTCTCCTTCAGTTAAGCCTAACCCAGGCTTTGAACAAGGTCAGGCAATGACACAGTCCCCTCAAAATAATACGCCAGTTCATAATAATGCCCCCGGGAACCCAGTGAATGGATTCGCCACGCCGACGCACGCTCGAAGCCAAAGCAGGCCACCCCAAGCCGGACATCGGCAAAGCATCTCGAGGGGTTCGCAGCCACCAGTCCCACCCACTGAAGCTGCTACTGGACAATTCACAGCTCCTTCCCCGCAGTCCGTGAAGGGTGTTACGCCTGTTCCGGGCCAACAGCAGCCCGTACAACAAGAACAAAAGCCAGAGCAGCTAGTAAAACGACCTATTGAAGAAACCTTCAAACCCATGGTTCTGACAGGGAGTCGTTTCCACGGGCCCATTGCCGTTGATGAGATGTACCAGATTGGCGAGGATATCTCGAGACTAAAGCCAGACGTGCCAAGCTTTGCAGAACTAGGAGTTGTTGATATTCATGCGCTGACAATGGCGCTCAAGTCCGGGATCTACGCTGAGATCCGGGTTGCCTTGGATACCCTGACAACACTTTCTGGTGAACCATCTGTTCAGATTTCATTGGAGAACTGTGATGACTTGGTAGAGAGCCTGATTGATTGTGCTGAAGACCAGGCCGACCTTCTAGCACAACACACCTTGGAAGAGTCGGATTCCATGCTTCTACGTTCCTATGATGAAGTCACACGGGACTGCCAGTCTGAAAACACATCGCTTGCAGATGTTCCCGAATTTGGAAGTATTGAGTACGAACTAGACCGGGCCGTCGATCGACTTATCTGTATCACCACCATCTTGCGCAATTTCTCGTTCAGCGAGACGAACTTCTTACCTCTTGGTATCCCTCCTGTCGCTCAGCTGTTTTCAGCCGTCTTCCGTTACATGGGAACTCGCAAAATGTTCCTGCGGACAAGCCACAACACGTTAGACTTTATGAAGGATGCAGTGATCTTACTGAGTAACTTGGCGCATGTTGTTCAAATCCCCGGCAAGGACGAGGCGCTGAATTTGTTGATTTTCTTGTTGGCGTTCTCGCCCGAACCTGAACCCACATCACCCTCCGGAAAAGTGATGTTCACTACATTCAACTCTTCGGTTGATCGATATACCCCAGCTGCTGTTGACGGGCTTGCCAAAATGTTGGCTAGAGATGATCCGAACCGAACTTACTTCAAAGCCATCTTCTCGGGCGATGGGTCTGCACCTGCCCAGCCGGAGTTGTTAACCCGCGCGTTTGGCCTTGCTATCTCCTGTGTTCCCGACAAAAAGCCCATGGCCGTCGTGGATGCACGCAAAGTGTTTTTAATGCAAGGTCTTCTGTCAGCCGATGTCCTCACCACATTCGCCGATGGGGCTCTTGCCAAAGCATGGCTCGAGTCAGTCGACGGGTTCGCCGTCCATCTCCTGCGACTTTCCTGCGCGCTGTGCACAGAACGCATCCCACAAATCAACATGCGACAAAGAAGTCAGGCCGAAGCCGACGCATATGCCTTCAGCTCAATCGTCAACCGAGGACTGGGGATTCTACGCCGACTCGCGGAAAAATCAAAGCAAGTCGACAACACCTCTCCTCTCAACGTCCCATCCGGAATCCTTCCCAGAAAAGAAAGCCTGCTAGGTGCACTGCTCCTCCCCAACATCGACGGTGGTGTTGTTCGCCAGCTCCTCACATATGCTCGGTTGGCGGAGTAAATGATATCTGCATGAGCCTCCAATGCGCTGGTGACAGGTTGGTTTCGTACCAGTCCCGCCTAGGAGGAATCGGATCCTCTTCCACGTAGCATATACGACAATCTTGATTTTCTCTCATGTCATTTGTACTCATGTCGACTGTCGGTCTTCCTATTTCTAACTTTTGGGCGCTGGTCGGTGATGGGGATTTTATTTTTTTGTTACTGTGAGATAGCGTTCTGTTCTGCTTCGGTGTACAATGCTCAAAATACCCTCGACGCAAATCGAGAGATACTTGCATCATGACCAATTGGCCTTTGCTTCCATTTAAGTTCGTAATGTATCAATCAGTGGCTTACCAGAGATTCGTAGTTGGACTCAGTCACGTCGAAGCATCTAGTAGAGACAGAAGAGGGCAATGCAAGCCCTATTCCGTCGTCCGCCTGCCGAAGTAGTTTGGAATTTACAGTCTTGAATTAGTCTACCTATGGCCTACATTGGCATACTCCAATTGCAGACAGAAGCATACATACTGCGCACGGTTACAAGTTTCCTGAAGGGAAATGCATGTGGTCATTCAATGTAAAAGCACTAGCACCCATCGAGTCGTCGAAAATGTACAGATTGGAAGTGTTACAGGTAGAGAGAAAAGTAAGGGAACACGAAAAAAAAAGCAGGTGGACGCCAGAAGACACGACCAGATAGATAAGACACAAACACCAAAGGAAAAAAGAGGAAGAAAAAAGGTAAAGAAAAACAATCCGCAACGAGATTAAAGGTATGCACCGAGAGGGAAGAGGAGAGAGAGATCAAGAAAATAGATATTACCCATCCACATCAGGGACCACCGTGAGCGTTCGTTTCTTTCTTTCTTCTCCCTTGTTTTCGACGTGATGTGATACTTGCTCTCTCCGATAAGTATGCTCTAGCATACCCCTCGCAATAGGGGTATGATGATGCTTTTTGGGGGTGAAGCTTGGGGCCATTCGAATGATTCCAATGAGCTCTTCAATCGCGAGCGTATGAGATAAGATTGAGGTATTAGAGAAGAAAGCATTTAGAATTTCCGCTCCTGGAGGAAGTTCAGAATCTCGGGTTTGCGCCAGCCCTATATCCATATATCAGTTTCTGTCGCGTGATAATTAATTGCACCGTAGAAGCGAACATACCTTGACAATGATGTGGCCAGTGAGTCGGTTCAGAGTAACGTCCGGGTTAGGCTTGTTTCCGTCAACAACGCCCAGGGCAGAGGCTAGGTCGTTGCGGAGCGCGTCCAGATCGCCTTCGGTCTTCTGGAGCTTGGTGAGTTGCTTGGTGCCGCCGGCCTTGGTGACGACGTAGACGGGAAGCTGGTTGGAGGCAGTGCGACGGACGAAATAGGGGAGGTTGGTGAGCTGCAGGGTCGGACTGGGTTTCTTGTCTGATTTGGCTGGGGATGGGGTCGCCGATGGGGTGGTAGATTGTTGTTTCAGGGCTTGGGCTTGACGGCCGAGATGAGCGAGAAAGGTACGGCTTTGGTGAGTAGGGAGAGTAGGGAAGGAGGATTGAGGACGATCTGAGAGGAAGGGTTAGCCATGCGCTCTTTTCTCTGTTGAAACTAACACGGCATAGATGCGTGTTTTTTCTTTCTTTCTTCTCTCTTGTTTGTTGGTTTCAACATATTGCAAGACCCGAGGATTCGGCCTTGCTCTTGTAGTTCTTAAAAGATCAAGAGATCAAGATGAAGCCGAACAAATCGTAACTTACGTGAAGCTTTCAACCTCGCCTGAGGACATAATGTGGAAAATGAACTACATGTCTGAACGGAAGCCACGGACTGTGCAGAGTTGACGCGAAGAGGAATGGTTGTGGCCTGCTTTCGCATGGCCGAAGACGGGCCCGAGTATAGAAGAGACGGCATTTCGCACGTTCTAAAGGGCCGAAAGAAAAGACCTGGTTGGAGAATATAGGGATATCAAGGCAGAGACTGGGAAGATCGGGGAGCGACATCTGATGCTCCTCTCTCTGCTCATATTTTCTGCCACCGCTTGCCTAACACCCACTTCCAAAAAGGGTTTAGGGCCACCGACGCCCGCACAATCTGCAAATTCTCCATTGATCGCGGTTGGCCCTTTGTTATCCCCCTCTAGACCTTTAACCCCCTTCTGCCATCTTTTGAGATCCAATATGGCAGACAACGCCCCCCCTACCGCTGAGACTTTGCTTAGCGGCGCTGCTACTCACCCGCCCAAGACCGCCGAGGATATCACCTCCCAGCATGATTTGCTGCCCCGACTCATCCCGTACCTCGACCGTCACTTGGTCTTCCCCCTGCTCGAATTCAGCGCTACCGGCGATGAGGAGGACAAGGAAATCACCCGGGCGAAGTACGAGCTCCTGAAGCACACCAACATGACCGACTACGTCGCCAACTTGTGGCAGGAGATCAACGATTCCGACAACATTCCCGAAGAGTTTGTGAAGAAGCGCGAGGAGGTTCTGGCCAAGCTACAGCACTACCAGGATCAGAGCGAGAAGATTTCCGAATTGTTGCAGGATGAGGAGGTCGTGGGTAACCTGCGAAGCGACAAGGCCGCCAACTTGCGGTTCCTCGAGGAGCAGCACGGTGTCACCAACGAGATGGTCAACTCTCTCCACGACTACGGACGCTTCCAGTACAGCTGCGGCAGCTACGGAAACGCCGCTGAGCTGCTTTACCAGTTCCGTGTTCTGTCCACCGACAACGACAAGGTTGCCGCCGCCACATGGGGTAAGCTCGCATCAGAGATCTTGACCACCAACTGGGAGGGTGCGATGGAGGAGGTCCAGAAGGTTAAAGACTCAATTGAGACTCGCCTGTTCAACAACCCCCTGGCTCAGCTCACCAACCGCTCTTGGCTCATTCACTGGTCGCTGTTCCCCTTCTTCAACCACGACCCCGCCCGCGACGTCCTCACCGACCTCTTCTTCTCCCCCGCCTACATCAACACCATCCAGACCAGCTGCCCTTGGGTTTTGCGGTACCTCGCCGCCGCTGTCATCACCAACCGCAGCCGCCCCCACAAGCACTCCGGTGTCTACCAGAAGCAATTGAAGGATCTGATCCGCGTTGTGCGCCAGGAGGACTACGAGTACACCGATCCCGTCACCGATTTCGTCAAGGCCCTTTACGTCGATTTCGATTTCGAGGAAGCACAGAAGAAGCTCGGCGAGGCTGAGGATGTTCTGCGCAGCGATTTCTTCCTTGTCTCGGCCGCCGACGCTTTCGTCGATGCTGCCCGTCACCTCATCTCCGAGAGCTACTGCAAGATCCACCAGCGTATTGACATCAAGTAAGTTATTTATATTGGGGAAATTGGCACGAACAATAGACTAACGGTTTCCTCTTTTTCTAGGGACCTTTCCACTCGCCTCGGTCTGAACCAGGACGAGGGTGAGAAGTGGATTGTCAACCTTATTCGCGACACCCGGGTTGACGCCAAGATCGATTACAAGGAGGGCACTGTTATCATGAACCACCCCCCTCAGTCGGTCTACCAGCAAGTCATTGAGAAGACTAAGGGTGCCTTCTTCCGCACACAAGTCTTGAGCGCTGCTGTCGCAAAATAAAAACACCATGACCTTGATGTTGAAAACTGAACTTTTCTCTGTTATGTGATTTCCAACTTGTTTCTGCCTGCCCCATTTTTTTTAGTGATCTCCCCGTGTAGGTCACAACACGGTTGTTTGGGGACTCCATGCAGAGTGGCATCCGGCTGGCGTTTTTTCGGGGGTCCACACTTATTTCTTTACCTCTTTAGTCTTGCAGTTATGCAAATCACTCTCTCCCCATATTTTTTTCACTTCCTGTGTCGGATATTTTGCTTGACCTCTTTATGTATTGGCCATTTCTGACCCTGGAGGTTTGGAGCGAGGGGGTCCCCAAAAGCAGCCAGAGAATCATGGCGCCCTCATATCTTTGGAGGGGGAAAAGATGAGAGATGGAGATATGTAGTAGACTCTTTGATCTTAGGGTCTGATTTATCTATGCTGTTACGAATGGTCTATAGAGATGAGTGAAAGATGATGTCTTTTTTGACAATAACCCTTATTCCAAAATATCCTTGTTCTTAGGCTAGGATTATGTCCCAGTTTATTATTGATAACTCGTAGTTACTATAATGAGCATTGAACTTAAGATCTATTAAATATCCATCTCTGCCTCTCCAAGCCCCAGTGCATACATAGCCTCTATGTGGTTGAGGGGATCATCCCATTTGTCTTTTTTCCCTGAGCCCCGAAAGATCAGTCCAGCGCATAGTTTGTTATAGGCTAACAGCTTCAAATCCGAGATTCTAAGGTATTCAAAATCAGATTTGGCGTTATAACAACTAATAGGCATCCAAGACCACGAGAAGTAAGAGAAGGGTATATCAGAACGAGACGAAAGGCACATATTCCTATCAGCTCAAACAGGGCTACCGCTATTACCCCCAAGAGCCGCTTCCATCCCACCTGGGCAGGATTAATGTTCCTTTCCTTCCATTGGTCCATCCGGAGGCTTCTGTAATCCAAGGATTCCACCGGGGAAACAGAGTCAGGGTTTGAATATCCATGTGGCCAATATTTGCAATCCACGAGATGCTCCGGGGCACGAAGAACGAGTCAAAGAAAGGCCAAATAGAGCAATATCAGGAGGCCATGCAGGAAAGTCCATCCTCGTAGACGGAATCCTAGAACGGAGGCAAGAGCTAGAAAAGAAACAGCGAGTCCAATGGATGGAATCAAGGAAACAAAATTAGCCTCAACGGCCGCCTCGTGAGTCTGGTTATGCACGCCTGCGTGTTCCAGATTGATTAATAGGGATAATCTCATTGATGTACGGCTCAGACTGAGTGGCCGAGTTGTCGCTGCTGGAGCTAGAAGTCGAGGAGCCGCTGGTGTTGTGGGTCATTCGAGTAGCCTCCTGCTTCTCGTACTCTCGAGACATTACTGCGAGATCATCAATTTGTTCCTGTTCGAAAGAGTCAGTAATGTTCGATTCTCCATCTCTGGGTTCAATTCATGTTCAAATAAGGATAGGGGAAACAAACCCGCGTGAGTGGCACGCCATTGATGAGGTAACCATCGCGTCCCTGCAATGATATCTGGTTAGACTGGGTTTATATAGAAGGCGTAGTGGAAGCAATGGCAAGACATGCCTGGTAGCTGTAGGGTCTAACTGTTGCACTCGGTCCAAGGAAGTAATGGATATGGCCTAGGACAATATGTCGGGACAGTCCATATCCCGGAAGCCAGTATTGCTGGACAGGAGTCATTGTCAAGGCTAAGAGGTGAGGCGTCGAGACGAGGCGAAGGAAGGGCTAGGGTCTGATGTCAGTCGACACCGACACACAAACGGACCGTGCCTAGAAGCTCTTTGTGGGACTTTTGGCACAGCTCAGAAGGATGAGACATGAGTATAAATAGGTTGGTTGATACCCTGGTTCAACAAATAAAAATCCCACCAGAGATGGAGATGCATAAGACAAATCTCTATTGAAAATGCAGCTCCCGATCCTTCGGAGAATATGGTCTCACAACAGGTCAACGGCAGAGGGGACCGCGCATCCCCCTCCCCTTCATCGAACAGCACGATCCACAAGGTCGGCTGCACATAGGCAAATGAAACTAACTGGTTACCCACGAATCCGGTAACACTCGAGTGAGTCCCCACAGAGGGCGGCAACAGTAAGAAAGTGAAACCAGTGGATAATCACCAGAAACGGCTCAGATCTTGTGCCTTGATCTCTCGAGTAGGGTTCATGTCGGAATGTTCGGGGGGCGGAGGACAAGAGAACCACCCGCCTCACTTTATCAACCAACGAGGTCCAACCCTTTTTTTTCTCCCTTGATGTGTGTCAGTTTGCAGCTTTTGACCGTCAAAATGGGACGGGATCCTAGTCTGCCCACTTTTCCCACTGTTTACTACCAAAAACCCGGTCTTGGACGAAAGTGAGGCTTGCATGGAGGAGCATCGGCCTCGAATCAATCTCAGGGCGCATAGAATTGGAGTATTCCTCCAAAAAAAAAGAGTGGACAGTGCACCTGTAGGAGTATTTGGAAGAGGAAGGAAAGCAGTTCTGACGTCTCCTTTTCTCTCACCGCAGATTCTCAAACCTATGCAGCGCCAAATTGGCTCACTGCGGTGGTGTCGTGGCACCACGGATTGTGGCCTTGGATCGCGGGGGCCGCTGAGCTGCAGCGAGGATATCTGCAGCTCTCGCTTTTAGGGTGTTAACTCGCTTCGAGGGCATGAATCCTGTATTGCCAAGATTATATTGTATATGGGGTCTTTGGTTATCGAAACACATGGCAGATGGAGAGGAGCTTAGGTGCGGGAACGATTGGAGTTCCCCTCTCGAGAATATATATTAATCGGGGTCCGATATCATTTAGTCAAAGATTGTGTGCGTTGTATCTCCGATCGACCGAGATGTAATCAAGAGGTTCATCACAAGAGGTTAGGATGTGACAGAATATGCATGAACGCATTCATGTCCGTTAGCCCGGATGCTCCCGAGGTCTACGGAGTACATGGGGGTTCAAACCAATCTTAGTCCACAAGGCGCTTCATGTAATATTCTCTAGTCTTTTCATAATTCGTCCGACATGAGCGAAAACAAAATATCTCGCATCGACATCACCTTTACTGCGGAGGTATATATGGGGTCACCAACATCTCACTGAACTTCTCCAATTTCTCCTTCCCGCGAACTTCCTCAACAAGCATTGGCATGCGGACGACATTGAAATCCTCATAGAGCTCCTCAATCTGATCGAGGTACTTCTTCTGCATCTTTCTCCGGGCAGTGCACTGTTCGCAACCGCTTCCCTCTTTGGGGAACAGCAGCTGGTTGACAACGATTGCGTGGGTATCGATGTTGTAGCTGGTCAATTCCTGGATCATACGTTCCGTCTCGTAGAGCGATAAGAACTCTGCAATGCATACACAGACAAAGGTAGTCATGTCTGGGTTCTTGAATTGCGTGTTGACCTCGCTAATAGTCTCGCGCAACGACTCCATCTTCTGCAGCAACTCATCCATATTCTGACCACCGGGGAGACCGCCACGAGCGCCCAGAATCGAGTTGAGCATCGGACCGAACTGGGTGGAGAGCTGGGAGAGCTTGGCGAGCGCCTTCTCGAGCACAGTGGGGAATTGGAGGAATCGAAGGGTGTGGCCGGTGGGCGCGGTATCGAACACGATGACTTCGTAGGAGAGTGACTTGACCTGCTTCAGGACTTCGGCGAAGGACATAGCTTCGTCAACACCGGGAATCTGCCATGACCAAAGAGTTAGATTGACACGTAGAGTATATTGCGCAACAACGGAATAAGCACTTACGCTGAAGGCAAGATCCTGCATCATGTTTCCCATGCCCAATCCCGCCATGGGATCTTCGGCCTGACCATCTCCGGTAGCGAGCAGATCCTGGATGCTCCCATTGGGGTCGATCTCCATGGCGCTCAGGTTTGAGTAGCCATCGATCAGACGGGCCTCCTTTCCGAACTTTTGACCGAAAGCGTCGCTCAGGTTGTGTGCGGGGTCGGTCGAAATGAGGAGGACAGATTTGCGGACTTTGGCCAGCTGGATGGCCAGCGAGCACGAGGTGGTGGTCTTACCGACACCTCCTTTTCCTCCGACGAAGATCCAACGAAGAGTGTTTTGGTTGAGAACCGACTGGAGCGTAGGCTCCATGTCGAGGTCGTCGCCATGTACCACGGCGGAGGACATTGTGTATGATTTGTTGAAGTTCTAAATGTTGCGAAGTTGGGAGCTTGGAAGTTCAAGAGTTCCCAAGTTTGCCCCGCAAAATCGAACTTTCCGGAAGACAAGACTTTCACATCATAACTATTTCAACTTTCTCTTGGTGTTTTTATATTTATGTTGTATACATGCAATTGGCCTTAGATGCAATATTTCTAGGTAGGGTTATAATTAGCCCCGTTCATCTACTAATTGGAAAGGTTCCTATGGCACTTGGAGCTCTTCGTCTCTGAACCCACAGAGTTATCCTACTTCAGTTCTCATAATAGAGATAATTATATTTGCTACAGATAGTCACTAAATTAGGAAGCGAAGAAGCTATACAACATACATGCGCGAGTCAAGGATCCCCAATTGATAGCTGCATGGCACTCTCCGCAGCCATCGGTATCCTCCGATGAACCTTTGATAGCACTGTAGAGCTCCTCCTTCCAGGGTATTCTTAATCTTTTTTCCCCTTTTTCTCCTTCTCCTATATTCCATTTTCTCTTTGAATGAATGGACTCCCCTCAAAATAACCAACACATTGGTCGCACCACCAACCGCCTCGCACTTTATCAGCAACAAATATCCCCCGCCCCGCACACCAAAGACTCAGACCTAATCAAGCAACAACCAACCACCATGGCAGCGCGCGATCCCATCACCTGTCATTGCCTCAATACTTTATCAGGAACACCCGCAGCCAACCTGCCAGTGACCCTAACCCTCCTCTCCACCCCGACACCCGCCACTAGCGGCATCTCGTTTCACGCAACTACGAACGCCGACGGCCGCGTCGCCAACTGGACACCAGTCGGAACAGCCTCAGAATCAGTCCCTGCTATTTTGGCTGCTCTGCCTGCTGCAGACAGCAAGACCAACTGGTCTGTGCGTTTTGACGTGGGTCCCTGGTACGAGGCCCAGGGCGTCGAGAGCTTCTGGCCAGAGGTTGAGGTTAAGTTCACTGTCAAGGGACGTGGCCACGAGGGCGAGGAGGGCTGGCGCCACTACCATGTTCCTGTCCTTCTGGGTCCTTGGAACTACTCGACTTATCGGGGTTCGTGAAGTCTCGGTATAAGTGAGGGTTTCTTTTTTATGTAAATATTACAATATTCCCAGGGCTTGGTGGATGGATGTCAATGGGCTATCTCTATTGCAAAGGTGTTATTCTGAAGCATGAATCTTGGATATGGTTTTTATTGCTCGTTTGTTGTCTAAAAGCTTTATGCTTTATGTTTCTTTAGATATATGTAGGCTGTAGGGTGCGCTGGGTAGGTGAGGAGGACATCTTCCTACTGGATAATATCCATAGTTCACTTGATCTCGGAAACAGAAGCAGCACGCAGACTACTTAAGACTCCTTCAGATGAACTATGGATACACTGAAGATCTTGTCAAACCTTGATATTTTTATCTTCTACCAATTATACGGCGGAGTAACTAAATCCTCATTGAAAAAAGGGTTGATATTGCAGTGCTTGGTTATGCCCTCAGAGCTCGATTTGGCAACCTGCCCTTGGAACCTTCTGCCTGTGGATTAACACTATCTTGACTGTGCTGCTATTAACTTTAACTATTGGCATATATTGAGTTTAAATATAGTCGAATGTTTCACCCAATGCCGGTAATTTTGAGTGGTTCGATAGATATTTCGGGCTACTACTCGATATGAATTAAGCTCTCAAGATGCGTTGAGAGCCGTGTTCAAGCTGAGTCGTTAATTGTAGTTAGACCTGTCTAACAATCGACAGGTGATGCGCATACTTTGTACGTGCAATCAAGGTTGAAGGATACCAAGACTGCTGTGGGGAAACCTTGGAACTCTCCACAACCCTCAATCCCGACGAAATCGCCTAATTGGCATGGTGATTAAAGGGCTAATTTGGGCTAGACCACTATCAATTATTGCATTGACATTCAACATTAAGATTGTTAAGGATATATATACATATATATGTTGTACATTGGACGCACGCTCTCGAGGCATTAGTAATACTAGTAGTTGATTCCAAGGTTGATATAACATACCAATTACTCCGTACAAACTAGCCTATGGAGCACATGGTTTGCATTAATGTCAGGGGTAATATATCCCTAATTAACAATGTTATGTAACGTAAAAAGTGCCGGACGCGATCTTGTGTACAACATACTCCGTACTCCGTATGCATACGACGCGTATGGAGTACTTATGGATACACCCGTGCCGTTGATTAATAATGCCCTGTTGCTGTTGGGGGCTGGTAACAGATCGTACAGGCTCTGTACAGACCTTGGTCAGATGCAATATAGAGTCTTTTCCTGTCCCCCATTTGGCATATGTATTATGTACAACTATATTTCCCGTTGTCTATGAAGATCAACATATCTACAACTTGTAGAATTCCAGTGGCAACCTTTGAAGATAGATAGAATCCTCACGTGCCATCGATTGCGTCATCATTTTCACCGCATTCTTTGGGTTAGGTGAAATCCTCGCCTTGGCACTAAGAAGTTGTGTTTTTTTATTGGCCAAAGGAGTGCATATGACCCACAGAGGGAGATATTTATGTCGTCACCGTGACATAATGAATAATACTGGGATGACCAACCTTGGAACTCCCCGTATCAAAGATGCAAGCATCGACTCTCTACCAGTAGGTGCGAGGATGGCGAAGAGTCGACTTATTATTGTACAATTTCCTTTTTGTCCTTTTCGAGCGAGTGATATTGGATCAGGTTGACTCCGCTCTCCAACTCGACAAATGAAGATTAACCTATTCAACCGATTCTCCACCCTATGGTCAAAATTCTAGGTAAGGGTGTCTCTTTATGGTATAGAATGTCTGAGATGGGGAGGAGGGTAGCACCTCATTCAGACAGAACAGGCAAATACGAAGATTAGCAGAGTACCAATAGCAACATTTGAATATTGTGTACATGTATAAAGTACAAAGTACAAAGTACAAAATGTCCCCCGGTGGAAACGAAGGCCGAACCTGATTCGGAGAAAGACAATTACCGTCATGTATGTTGGATATGTTGGATACCCATATAATTTTGTGTTCAATTTTTAAAAATACGGTACCTGACCGTAATTGTTTTTTTCTTCTTCTTCAACTGCTAAAATCCCCCAATTCCCTAAATTTCATCATATCCCTCTTCCCCCTACGTCACTCTCTTCCTCTCTCACTCAACTCTCACTCTCCCAGAAGCCCATTGTTTGTTTGGCTTTGCAGCATTTTATATCCATTATCCTCGAATAAGCCCGATGTCTGCTGCGGTCGCCCCAGCTGTATCGACTCTTCGATCAAACATGTCTTCCCCCATGGACTCGAAGAAGGAAAAAGAAGGTTCGTGTGTCACGCTTTACATTTGCGCATTTTTCTAGTACTTTTGCTTTACACTGTGATATTTCCATATGGATGTTTCTCCCTTATCTCATGTTCTGCATTATACTTCCAGAAAAGAGGAAGTCCCCTTTTTGGTTTGGTAATCCGCCACTGCTCCCCGATCCTTAAATTCCCCAGTCCATTTGCCGTCGCGATGACTTCACCCACTGGCGTCATTGATTTCCTCCCCGCCAACACATGAATCTTCCACACATAATGAAGCCTCCAACTCGATCCCAAAACCGCAGTGGTACCTATTTGCGATCGCATTAATTCTTGGCGCGTTGCTAACTCGAACTCTCCCCACCAGACTCGCAGGCCGCGTCTTCACAGAAGGACCAGAAATCTAACGTAGAGCCTCAGACCTCGTTGGCGCCGCCTCCACGACCGGGTGCGCCTACTGCGTCTGATACTCCGGACTATTTCAATTCCATGCACAATCCTTTCTCGCTAGAGCCCAATCCATTTGAGCAATCGTTCGGAGGGAATCCGGCCGAGACCCCAGGCAAATCGCTTCTTCCCTCTGTCGCTTCCCTCACTTCACCAGCCTTACCTGGAACAACCTCTACTAGTGGTTACAACTGGAACAACTCCCTGCGCTCGGGACCTCTTAGTCCGGCTATGCTCCCTGGGCCCACCGGCCCTAATGACTACTTCGACAGTATCGGTCGCGGCTTCCCTACTCCGAACGAGTCATCCCTCCGCACGGGACTGACACCTGGCGGTGGAGGTTCCATGTTCCCGGCCCCCAGCCCCAACTCACAAGCTCTCCTGCAACAACTTCAGAACGGCGGCGCCACTCCTTCCACTATTGATTTCCATCGCACCGCACTTGCAGCAAAGAAGAACAACTCGAATGCTCCCACCTCCAACCCCAATGAGCAAGAACAGGCTGTTGCCAATATGGACGTAAAACCACCTCGGCCCGCTGACTTCACTCAGCATGATGCGGCTGATGCGGCGAATGGACTGTTCATGCTGGCAAAGGGTGGGCAGGCAAACAATGCGCCAATGAACCATGCCCAGATGCCAAATGATACCCGTGCTGCAGCCCGACGTGTTTCCCAGAACACCAATGGTACCAGTGCTGAGGATGCATCTGATCACGAACCCGCTAAACCCGCTAAGGGTAAGGGCAAAAAGAACGCCCCTAAGGCCCCTGCTGCCAATAATCGCCGCAAGGCCGAAGATGCCCCGAAGGGATCCAACAAAAGGACCAAAGCCAACATGGAGATGCCCTCAGATATGGATGACGAGGACGATGACGATGATATGAAACAATTCCCAATGGATACCAAGAAGATGACTGATGAGGAGAAAAGACGCAATTTCCTGGAGCGGAATCGGTATGAATGATCCAACCTTGTATATTCAGGAACTTGGAATACTAACGTTTGCTACAGTGTCGCGGCTTTGAAATGTCGTCAACGGAAGAAGCAGTGGCTGGCTAACCTTCAAAACAAGGTTGAGCTTTTCACCTCAGAGAATGATGCCCTTACTGCTACAGTGACCCAGCTACGTGAAGAGATTGTCAACCTCAAGACTTTATTGCTGGCACACAAGGATTGCCCGGTCTCTCAGGCCCAGGGGCTCGGTCCCCTTATGATGAATGGCATGTCAGCCGGATATGATCACCACGGGTATAATATGCCGCCCAACATGGGCATGCAGCCCGGTGGCATCCCTACACAGGGCATGCGTCGATGAGATAACTTGCTTTGTTTCTCATCTCAAGATACCTATCGTGCTTTTCCGCCGCATGTAGGAAATACAGTTCACTGCTTAGACCGGGCGGTTGATCTCTTCTTCCTAGGAGTTTGTTTTTCCTCGCGGTTTCCTTCGGCTAAGGCTCCGCCGATTGTTCTGGCATGGGCAGGTGTTAATGATCCTCACGACTCAAAAATGGACGGACTAACTTGGTGGTCTGGAATGACCTTTTTTTGAGGGTGTGTCAACTCGGCGTATGAGATGCTTTCTTTCGATTTATGGTTGCTTCGAGGTTGATGTTCTGCTTTATGATGTTCCCCCTTTCCCTTGTTGTATTTTTTTATCCTTTGCCTTTTTTTTTTTCTCTTCTTTTCTTTTAATCCTCCTCCTTGATGGCTCAGAGGAACTTTTTACCTTTCGCTTGTCTAATACTTGAGGGCACATCGGTGCATTGTTTGTTTCCCCAAGTGTGGGTTGCTTGTGTCGAAATACATGATTCCTGGGTGGCGTACGGATGGCTTTGTGATTTTTTGATGTGTTTGACTAGTTTCCTTGAACCAGATGGTTGGGCAAATGAATCGACAATCACTTTGAAAGTGTGTTATACATTCTCGTAGATCTTCATTTAGTATACGCCGGATGTAGAGGGAAGTCATTGTGCTTCGTGATTGCAGCTCGTGGCTCTGGGATCTATAAGAGTTGTATCTTTAGGCATCGTATATAATTTATTAACATTTTCATGCTTTTACTTCAAGATATCTAGATGGACTGGCTGCATAATCACTACAACATTCCCGTGTGCTCGCTTTGTTATTTTAATACTTAACTTGATCTTGAATATACAAAGGAGTGGACCTTTGCTCGGCACTTTAACTGACGTCAAACTCACATTACCACATTGAGAACGGAAGGTTCACTTGGCTGGAACTCATCTACTTTCTCACCCATCACTTTATCTCTCGCAAAGACCCTAGCCAACCTATATTCCAATGGGTTAGGACTCGCTGGTGGTATATGGGTCAAGGGTCCACCGAAAGTCTCCAAGATGGTGTTTGTGGATCTGCGATCTGGGATAAGGATGGGAATGTGATTGGGTTCTTCCGTTTTACACCAACGTCCGGTCACTCTCTAGACTGGTCTTTCTGTGTCGGAGCTGACCATATCGTTGAACGTGGTTTTAAGATTGCGAAATAGTCCGGTCACTGACTTTTTGTCTTGCTGTTGCCTTGCTGTTGCCTTGCTAAGACCTTGATGGACGCACCTACCTATGTATACCTACTTGTTGTATCTTAGATCTTGCTGAATGAACCTACATGTGTGTCTAGTGTGGTACTCACGTATTAAAGTTCGTAGTAAGGCAGGCTTTAAAGCATTGGAAGCTTGTCTGATGGCAGACACACTGGTAAAAATGGGTTGGATTTATCTCAAGGTAATATGGGGAAAATATGGACATCTGAGTTGTAGTTAACTAGTTAGTTAACATAAGGAGGATAATGTGCCTTAGGGAATTGGCATCAGCATACGCCAAACATCACAAACACAAACATTCAAGCTTCAAGCTTCAAGCTTGAGTCCACGTTATGTCCATTAAAATGCAATTTGGAAGGTTCATCTCAGATATGTGTTGAAACCGTACGGTCTAGTATCAAGCTTGATTCGCGACCCTCTTCCCTAACCCGCTGCCTGACCGCGATCTCTTCTTGCCCAACAATTCCTCCACAAACAAAGCACCCGCAGACGCCAACCACGAGCGAACAGATACAAGATACCGAACAATTCGCCCACTAGGGCACCGGGCAGACGATGTCAAATCCAGCCCGAAACCCTGCGCGCGGGCGCCGCTTAGATGACGCCCTCTCCCAGCTAGTCGACGGCCTAACCCCCGCGCTCCCGATCTCCGCCATCCAAGACGAAGACTACTCCGACGCAGAAGAAGCCCTCGCCTCAGCCGAAAGCCGCCGTCACCATGTCCTCATGCAGCGCGCCTGGCGTATCCTCGACACCCACGCCAGCACCAATGCCCCAGACCCAGGATCACCAGCGGGGCTTGGTGGGCGGCGCGGAAGTCTCGCGGGAACAGAGAGCATCAATAACGCGCCAGATCTGATTAAGCGCAAGCTGCGCCGCGAAAATGTCAGCCCGGATAAAGCGGTGCGGTTTTCCAATCTCTACTCTCGTCTCCTGACGCAGCCTGTGCTGTCGCAGAAATGGGGTATCCTCTTTTTGCTCTATAAGTTGTCCGCCTCGGATGAGCCAGTGGATGGCGGGGAGCGAAGCCGGAGCCCGTTGATGGACGAGGCGCATTTGCATAATATGTTGGGGAAGGGCGGTGCACGTCCAAGACGGGGTACGATGATCGACTCGGAGGATGAGGGCCCCGCTGTTAGCTCGTCGGCTTCGCAGCAACACCAACGCGTACTACCGCCGAAGATGGAGCGGCAGAGCTCGCTGCGACATGATCTTGATCGTGATGGTATAGACCAGGCTGGGCGCAGCGCGACTGAAATACCAGCTACCCGCGTTGATGCTGGGGTGAATGACCGTTCCGGCGATGAGGATGTTCGTGCTGCCTCGCCTCGGCCCTCGAGTGCTAATCCATCAGGCCCGGCGAAAATGTCTGGATCTGTTGAGCATAGGCTCCTGCGCGACCTTCCGTTCAACTTGCAAGGGTTGTCTTCGTCGAATCTGCAATTTAGTTCCTCGTCAAGCTTGAAATTGCCCTCGAATCTGTCTGCGCCAATAACTTCACTTCTTAACACGTTGGCGGAGCCTTGTCTGCTCTATAAAGGACTGTCTGTGTTTGTGGGGAGCGAAGAAGGCGGGCTAGTGAACCAGAGCTTGCGAGCTGCCATTGCCGTTGAGCTGCGCGCATATCTTAGCTTGGTGGCTACACTAGAGGCGGAGATCCGACAGGCGCTGGCCGCGATTGGAGATGGAACCGAGCCTCAAGGTGTACGAAAGGGTGGCGTTACTTTGAAGCGATGCGTGGTGTGGACGAGAGATGCTACGATGGCCCTTCGACTGATGAGCTTGATTGTGGAAGAGGCTCAGAGTAAGTGCACAGACAAATGACTAGATTTTCTTAATGGCTGACACATCGCAGGCAAGAGGGGTGGCCAGTTAATTTCCTTAATACACGGCTTTTCAACATCCCACGGAGATCCCTTCGTGTGCGCATTTGCTGAGAAACTACTTGCACATGTGACGCGCCCATTCTACGACATGCTACGACTATGGATTTACGATGGCGAACTGTCAGATCCATACAAGGAATTCTTTGTCGCTGATCCAGAGTTCCGGCCGAAGACTGACCCCCGGCGGCTTGCAACTAGCGTTTGGGAGGACAAATATAAGCTTGATGATGAGATGCTACCTTCAATCATCACTCAGGAGTTTGCGAAGAAGATTTTCTTGATTGGAAAATCCTTGAACTTCATCCGCCATGGCTGCGGCGATTCGGCGTGGGTGGAAGCTTATTCAAAGAAAGCCTCCAGGGAGCTTCGATATGGTGACACCGCCACTCTCGAGATCTCCATTGATGAGGCATATAAGACCACAATGGCCCGATTGATTTCCTTGATGAATGGAAAATTCAACCTATTCGATCACCTAAAAGCGCTGAAGAGTTACCTGCTACTGGGGCAAGGAGACTTCATTGCTTTGCTCATGGAGTCGCTTGCTACAAACCTGGATCGCCCAGCAAATTCACAATATCGACATACCCTAACTGCACAGCTGGAACATGCTATCCGTGCCTCCAATGCACAATACGACACCCCAGAAGTGCTGCGCCGGCTTGATGCCCGTATGCTCGAGCTAAGCCACGGTGAAATTGGATGGGATTGCTTCACATTGGAATACAAAATCGACGCTCCCGTGGACGTGGTCATTACACCCTGGGCATCAACCCAATACTTGAAAGTGTTCAACTTCCTCTGGCGCATCAAGCGAGTTGAGTTTGCGCTGAACAGCACGTGGCGACGATGCATGACAGGTGCACGAGGAGTGCTCGGCAACGTGGAAGACAAAGTCGGAGCAGACTGGAAGCGAGCACGCTGCGTGATTGCAGAAATGATTCACTTCGTTAATCAGCTCCAATACTATATCCTGTTCGAAGTCATCGAGTCCAGCTGGGAACAACTACTTGAGGCTATCCGGAGACCGGACTGCACGCTGGACGACCTTATCGAAGCACACACCAAATACCTCAATTCCATCACCCACAAGGGTCTACTAGGATCTGCATCCTCCTCACGCTACGGCACCTCAACCTCAACCTCCGCCAAACAACCAGAAGAAAGCTTCCTCAGCCAGCTCCACCAGATCCTCAAATTCATGCTTGCCTACAAAGACGCCGTGGACGGCCTATACTCCTTCTCCGTTGCGGAATTCACCCGCCGCCAGGAGATAAATGCCAAGATTGAGACTCGCTCCGCCCAGGGTCAATGGGGTCTCACAGAGCGTGATCTCCTCTCCCGCCAATCCAACACCCGGACCGGAACCTCAATGGTCTCCCCGGACATCCGACCCGATAGTGCTGGGGTAGACGGCGCCAACACCCCGCTTTCATTACCTGGCCCCAATCTCGCTGCCGACGACAACATGCTTGCCTCGCTTCGCGTCCGCCTCCGTGAACTCTCCGCCGAGTTCCGCTCCCGTCTGACTGTCCTCCTCGGCGATCTGTCGTACCAGCCGGACGTGGATATGCGTTTCCTGGGCGTTGTGATGAACTTCAACGATGTCTATGAACTACCTAAACGGCGGAAGGCGGCTGGTCCGAGTGCTAGGGATAAGGAGAAGGAAAAGGAGAAGGAAAAGGAGAAGGCGAAACGGAAGGCTGCTGCGTCTGCAGCGGCTACCGGCTCCGGGACTGAGAGCTTTGTACAGAAGGAGGCTCGCAGAGAGAGGAGGGATACTGGGGCTAATGATCCTGGGTTTGCTTCCGGGACTGGGACATAGATGTCTGCAGCTATTACGTTCCTCTTGTGAGGGCACCATTAATGCAATTGACGAGTTCCACGATATTTTCCTTTTCATTGAAGTGTATACAAAACTATCAAGAGCTGAATACATACTAGAAAATCAACAAAAATCATACAATTGAATGCTGAAATCCATCACTAACAAGAGGTTGGCGGCTATGAGATCCACTATTATCTGATCCCAGCCAATAAAATCCACTAATACCATGCCAAGCTTTCAGCCAAGATCTGGGTTCTGTCCATCTATAACGTCAAAATCCAATCGACAGATGGAGCATACAACTCCCTAGAGCCGCTCATCCCATCCTCTGCGAGGCACCTCGGTGGATTCTAGGAATTCCTCGTTTATCAAAACGACCCGGAGAGTGTCGAAGTGCTAGATGTCCCCGCGCCATGTGTGATTCTCGTCGAGACCTTCGATCTTCGATCTACGCGGCTTTCTGAGTCCAGATCTATGGAAGTTCGGCATCCTGCAATGTATCGGTACGCCATATGCTACAGACATCTCGATGTCACAGAAGCCCGTGTCCATGCACAAAGCTTGATCTGAAAATTCGACTCGAGACCTTCACATTACTCCCATTAGTCTGCTATAAATGCTCATCATATCTTGTGTTGATGGCTCTTGATAGCTAGTTGATAAAACTCTTCGATGTCGGTGTTAGTAAGATTTACAGTTGCCAACCTTGGAACCGGGGCTGTCGGAGGTGGCGTGGTATATTTCGTGGATCTACTCTAGAACGAACATCACAATCTACCGGGCCATAAACTTAGATCTTCAGCTGTAGTTTCAGCAGTGGTTTCAGTGGTGACCTATATAGACAGAAATGTCACCACCATCAGCTGCCATGGAGTATAAATAAGGTCGACCCCCAGATTTTGTTTTCTTCTTTTTCCCTCTCTCTCTCTCCAGTTGGATCGTGTGCTGGCTAAAAACTACAAATTGACTTACTCAATTTTTGAACCTCGCAGATTGACTATGTCTTGCTGCACTGTGTCATTGGGCTTACACTACCCCCATACAATACGAACCCTTTTTCATCAAATGTACGGCTTATCCAGGCACTTGGAGAAGAAGTTATCTATTGTGCATGTCCTAGGTACCGCGTTATTGTCGTGTCCGCACGTGTTCTCTTTCCGCAGTCTTCTGTTCCACTCTCGATGCAAACAAGTTAGACAGTCGTACTTTCTTTGTTTCCTTTGAGGTTCCCTCCACGTCCATGACTCTCTACGACGTACATGCTTGTTTTCAGAGGGAAATTCTACGTACCAGATGAGAACTCATCACACATTGTGTTGTGGAGCTAGTTGTACACCGGTATCCGTTTGCTGGAGCTTCGTTTGTCTTTGTGTCCCATAGGAGAGCTCGCCTCTCTTTTCCCTCTTCTTCGTGAATATACCTCTATTTCTTTCCTCCTTGGAGATTTTATCTGTACATCACTGGTACACGAGTAAACCAAACAAACTTAGTGCAAATCAAACTTTCTACACTTGATGTAATCGACTTGGTTATAGGGCTCGAATGGTTTAGTTGGGGATATATAGCATCTGGATGTTACATCAACAGCAAGACCTTTAAGCACAATTTTCTGACTGATGCCTCTGTACTCTCCACATCAACATTCATGATTTTGATATGTTTCAATTGAAGATTCCCTTGCAAGTAGCCCTTGAGAGTATGTAGAAAGAGGAGACAATATGATTGGCCGGCGCAATTGATCGGCAGAAAAAAAGTAGTCTCCGCCCAACCGTCTCAGCACCACAGTCGAGGTCGCATTTACAGGTTTTGAACTTCAAATTCCAGCCTTCTTTAGAGCGTCACGCTCCTCTCAATTATATTTTGCGCTTTGTTAGACCCTGTCGCAGCCCACCCACAGCAACGATGGCGCACCAGGCGGACGTCCAGTCCCCAGCGTCGAAAAAGCACGGATCGAAGCTCAAGAAGTCGAAGGATTCTACAGGAGAGGAGGGAAGTGCAGACGCACAGAAGTCCACCCCCAGCAAAAAAGACGCCAAGTCCGACAAGAAGGACAAGAAAAAGCGCAAGTCCGTTTCCGACGATGCGGCACCCGAGACCGACGGCGAAATGAAGAAAAAGAAGAAGCGCCGCCATACCGAAGATGACAACGACCAGAAAGACAAGGATGATGAATCGCACAAGAAAAAGAAGAAGCGGGTTTCATTCGGACCCGGAACAAAGGAATTCGACGGCGACTCCGAGAGTGAGTCGGACGATATCGACAGCAATGATGCTGCCGCAACCGACGGAGCCGAAGCAGACACCGAAGACACCGGGGACAAGACTGCCGAAGAAATGAAGGAGCGCAAACGGGAGAAGAAGAAGCAAAGAAAAGACGGTACCGCCTCGGCTGAGGCCCCAATCCACGAGACGCCTATTCTCTCGTACCTGAGCCACTACCACCGAGCACGCGCCACATGGAAGTTCCAAAAGAACCGGGAAACCAACCTGTTCAAGCACCTGTATTCGCTTGAGCATGTCCCTTCTAAGTACAACACATCGCTGCTGGCGTACATGCAGGGCCTGAAGGGTGATGCCGCCAAGGAGCGAATGAGCAATGCTGCGAGGGACGTGATCAAGGCCGATATGGATCTTGACAAGCCGAAGGAAGATGAAGAAGCGGAGACCCAAGAGCCTTCAACAAGCCCCGAGTACTTGGAAGCTATCAATGCGTTCCGTGAGTGCTTGCCAAAGGGAGATGAGGATCTGGACAACGTCAACTTTGGAGAAAAGTTGGAGGGAGACGTCCAAAAGCGTTTGCCGAAGAGGCAGCGAGCAGAGCTGGTCTTCTTCGCTGTTGCCGGCAAGCTTTTCGGCGCCGAGGATTTGAAGAAGCCGAAACCGAAACGCAAGGCTCCCGAGCCCGCGGTAAACAAGAAGCGGAAGAACAGAACTATGGTTGTTGATATCAGCAGCAGCAGCGAGGATAGTGATGATGATGCCCCAGCTCCCAAGAAGGCTGTCAGCAAGCCTGCGCCGGATAGCGATGACGACACCTCGTCAAGCGGTAGCACCAGCAGCGACAGTGACAGTGATGACAAGTCGACTACTACTCCGGCCCCGGCCAAACAGAGTGCTGCGAAGACTCCATCGTCCGCTCCCAGTGGTGCTGCAGTGCCGAAGGAGACCAAGGCTGCCAAGAAGAAGAAGGAGAAGTTTGTACCTGTTCGCGAAGAAAAGCTTAAGCCTGCTGTGCCGAAAAAGACACAGAAGCGAAAGCTCAGAACCGCTCAGATCGAAATCTCGAGCAGCGAAAGCGACAGCGAATAGTTCTGACGAAATAGGATTTGGGTTGCTACCTAGGGTTTGGATGTGTATATATCTCTACCACAGCATTTGGGACGGTGTAATTATGTTCATGTCAAAAGTCGTTTTATCCTCGTATCGTCCAGATGTGCATTGAAGTATGTATGTGTGTGTAGTAGATATCTATATGGTTCGTTTTTTCTTCGAAGTTGAAATTTCACGCATCCAAGGGCGAACCAAAAAAAAAAATTAACAGAAATAAATCCGAGTCAGTCTTCTGATAATCCACCTACAGGCCCTCATTATCCTGTGAAATACCTCGAACTCACGAATAGTAGAAAATCCATGATCAAGTGCTAGTGAACTCCAGGGCTGTTGATAGAGGAACCTGGAAGGCGGTGAAGCTGACCTCAAGCTTGAGCTCAGGCAGCTCTGGCACGCGTCACTGATCAACCCCCATCATCTCATCCTCTCGGACCCTCCTTCCTCATTTCTTTCCTTTGCTTCTCTTAATCTAGCTATAAAATACTTGAAGATCCGCCGTCATGTCTGGTATGCTCCCTTGTTGATGATGGCTCAGTCCAACCCCATGACTTCATCCCCGACTGACCTTGGTTCTCTCCGCAGGAAGCGCCTACGATAGACATATCACTATCTTCTCTGACCAGGGTCGATTGTACCAAGTTGGTATGTATTGCCCACTCGTTGATGATTCCACCTCGGCCTGCCCAGCGGTCTCAATCCGTACGCTGTCATCATGACCGCTGACCAAACATCTCCCAGAATATGCATTCAAGGCCATCACTTCAGCCAACATCACCTCCATCGGTGTGAGGGGCAAGGACTGTGCCGTGGTGCTCTCGCAGAAGAAAGTCGCTGTAAGATGGATTCCTCGTTTATAGCTTGAGGGTTGCGCTCACGCTAATCCGCTGTCTACTAGGACAAATTGATCGACCCTTCCTCCGTTTCACATGTTTTCCGGATCTCGCCTTCCGTAGGCTGTGTGATGACCGGCTCCATAGCAGATGCTCGCGCATCCGTCGACCGGGCCCGTGGTGAGGCTGCTGAGTTCCGGTACAAGTTCGGATATGAGATGCCGTGCGATGTCCTGGCAAAGCGTCTGGCAAATATCAACCAGGTCTACACACAAAGGGTATGTGTTTCCCGCCACAGTGCAACCATCTCATCTAGAGAGACAGAATGGCTGATATGTTTCTCTTTGAAACTCTCTAGGCTTACATGCGACCACTTGGCGTGGCTACGACCCTGATCTCTGTCGATGATGAGAGCGGCCCGCAGCTCTACAAGTGTGACCCGGCTGGTTACTACGTTGGGTACAAGGCGACAGCATCCGGCCCCAAGCAGCAGGAGGCGTTGAACTACCTGGAGAAGAAGCTGAAGAACAAGGATGCGGCCGCGGGTAGTTGGGAGGAGGTTGTGGAGCTGGGCATCACAGCCCTCAGCAATGTGCTAAGTGTTGACTTCAAGAAGCACGAGATTGAGATTGGTATCGTTGGTGGGCCGCGGGCCGATGGCGAGGAGGGAACCACTACAGGGTTCCGTGCCCTGACGGAAGAGGAGATTGATGAACGGTTGCAGGCCATAGCCGAGAAGGACTGAGCGAGCTGGGCCTGCAAGCTATGGAGGTAAACGACCAGTAATGGAAGGACAACGGTGTTGATTTTAGAGAAACAGACGATCTGTGAATGATAACTCAATTGTTTCCTGCACGAGTATACTTTCGGCCATGTTCGGGGCTCTCATCCTGCACCTTGACTCCATACTAATAAAACATCCATTTATATCGCTGGTATTATGGATACTCGGGCATAAATCCATTTCTTATCGCCGATACTATACTATAGCGTAACCCCGTCGGGTCCGAGACCATATGCAGCCTGTCAAAACTCCTGGAGAATCCGCCACCTGTGGAAAAATTTTGGGGATGGACAATTCGGTATTGCCGGTTGATCACAGCTTCTACTCCGTACGTGCATAAAAGCAAGGAGACAGTGGACGGGCATGCTACTACTACGAGTCTGTTGTGCGGGGTGCCACATGTGGCTTAGCGGTGGCTGGGTCCTGACAGCGCATAAATTATCCATGGATGCGTCCAATGGTCTTTCTCAATGGCCTTTCTCGGTATATGATTGGCGTTATCAATTGAACTAGAGAGGCTAGAGAAGACTAAAGTGGCTAATAGTAAGTCCCAGACTAATAATAAGTGTGGCAAATATCAGCTGAACATGTTCACCCTAAATGTCAGATCCACTACACGTCGAGTAGATCTCGTCTAATGCAGGTCCAAGGCTGAGGTCTCGACTTTTTTGCCCTTACTCTATGTCTCTGAATTTCAACAGGGGTCCCACGAGCCATGATGCATCGCAAAAAAAAATAGAAAAAAAAAAAAGAGGGAAAAAAAAAATATGGTTCCCCACTGAGTAGTTCATTCAATACTCTCCAATCAGCATCATGAAACACTATCTCTCTCTTCTACGAGAAACCCCAAATCGGCCTCACAGGAACCTAATCTCATATGCGGGCCAACTCTCTCTCCACTTCAAATCCACAGCTCAGAATACTGTGAAGGCAATAGGCCAGTTCTTTTCCCATGCGACAGATGGGCCCTCCTTCCTGTCTCTGTCGCTGTCTCCACCGACCCTTCTCCTTGGGACAGGGATGGTCCTAGTCATGCCGTAAACGGTTTCTCGGGAGCTTATGGTGTGGCCCGGTCCCATCCCAGCTGTGCTTGACAACCCGAGCTCCCTGATCGTGGGATCTTGCCCGTCTATTGGTGCAGCTCGTTCTCTTGGTGATGATGTATCCTGACGTCGGCTCCGCTGTAGCGGGCTGATAAATCCTTGGTTTCATATTATTATTATTTTGTACTATTCTGGCCTTTTTCCTCTTCTGGTCCACCTATTGAGGATTGTCATGTATGGGGTAAGGAGAAAGACACACCATAACCTTTGAACAACTTATATCTTTCCTCTTTCCCCCCGGAAACCGTTGGTGGCCTAACATCCTCGACTCCATAGACCATCAGTTCCTCTGACCATTGCCTTTCTTTCATCTCTCATTTGTTATCGTTGATGTCCATTCTCTATACTTGCATTTTGCCTTCTTCCTACTCGTCCATCATCTGATCCATTTCCGGCCCTTTTTTTATATACTTAATCTACCAGAAACATGGCAGACGGATGTAAGATGACCCCCCCAATCATCTCAACCAATCACCCAAACAAACTGCTAATGATCGTGCAGTCAACCAAGCCCGCGCTATGCGAGTCGCAGAGATAATCAACGACTACCGCACTCTCCTGCTCCACATCTCGCAACAGCAAGTCGAACCATCCCAAGAAGAATACTGGGAAGATGGCTTCGTAGTACTCCGCGAGTCCCTAGCCTCAGCACAGGCCCTAATGTCCGCCAATTACCAAGCCTGCCCGGTAACAGGGCAAGGGAACGTCGAGACCGAGAAAGCCGAGCTACAAAGGTATATACATTCCCACCTCCCAGCCTCCAATCATGTCATCATGTCAAGACGCTAACGGCTCTACAGAGTCATACTGGACAGCAGCGCACGCCGATTCCAGGCGCACAAGATCTACCTGCGCGCCGCCGCAGCCCGGCGATGGGCCATGACCCGCGCCAGCGTCCAACGCGGCTCCAATCCAACGGCCCAGTTAAAGAGCACAACTGCAACCCTCCATCAGGATCTGGCTCGCTTCACAGATCAGCATGTCGTGGCGGACTTGCGAGCTGCTGACCTGCGCGCTGGTCATTGGCTTGATGATGATCCATCCTTGGAGGCGATCCATCGCTGGGTCGCGGGCCGGTAATGGGATACGAAACCGATACGGATACGAAACGAAAATAAGAATGGGAATGGAAATGAATGCATGTTGCATGGGGTTGAGGTTGGGAGCTTTTTTTTTTCGGATTTTTGCCTTCTACTGATTGATGGGTGATTGGGAGCCTTAGGCTTTGTATGATTCTTTTTAATAGAGGGGCTTGCATGAGATGGTAGGTACAGCGCTGGTCGTGAGTACTGCCTTCTGTGAAACAAAATGAGTGTGGATTTTATTGCGTGGTTTTGGTTATAGCTACGATATCCCCTCTTGTTTTTTTTTTTTGGGTTATATTTCTGTTTGAAATGTTATAAGTTATTTCTAAGCATCAATTTCTATTGTTTTATACTCAATATCCAAGTATACAGTATAGTATGTGCATAATTGATCTATTATTGAATACATAACACCGGGAATTACCCGTGGACAGCCCTAATGGCCCCACAGGGATCTGACACAAGTACAACTCTCTAGTTACAAAGTACTCCGTACTTCGTACAAAATTTCCTCTCAGGGACTACATGCAAAAGACCGAAAATGATACATGCAGGCCTCGTCGACCCTGTCGGTAATTGACGCATGAACTAGACACCTGGGGCGCCAAGGCAGAGATGCCAGCTGAAAGATCCACCGTATATCCAAAGTGAAGGATCAAGAAAAAAAAAACGTTGCACAGATCAAAAGTGGATCATCAAGTTGTAGAGATTTCCGACACGGCCGAAGCTAAGGGCGTTAGTTCAGCTGTGTAGATCCAATCAGCACTACGAACGACCATATCGCGGCTCGAGTTCAGCTATGGATGGACTGGATTTTCAGGCGACGGGTGTTTTTTTTTTCTTCTTCCTTTTGTTTCTATACTCCGTAGTGGATTTATTATTCCCACGTTTTTATTTTTCTCCCGTTAAACTTCTAGTGGGCTATCAGATCGGATCACTCCCTATCCATACATTTATCCATACATTTCGGCTCTTCGGTGTCTTCTCGGCCGTCGGCACTCAGGAATAGTTCCGTGTCTGTTTTATCTTGCACGATCGGCACAACCGGCATTAGGGTATGAGTACGAGGTGGGGCATGTTGGATAAAGATGCTCTGTCGATCCTTGTAAGTCAACTTCTTCGGCGACCTCCGATAGTCAGGTCTAATATTGTATTTGTGGATAAACATACCCTCACATTTCACAATATAGAACTACGCATATCATGCATCAATTTATGAATCTATAAATTATATATTGTGATCCAGGAATTCATTACATGGGAACAAGTGGAGAGAGCATTAGAAAAATAGAAAAGGGGAAATATATATAACTAAATAGGTTACATCAAGACCATGCATATTTGGTGACCATGCATAGACCTACAATTCCATAAAATCTTGATCTATAGGTTCGAGGATCATCTCATGACTAGGAAGAAAGGTGTTAAACCCTGAGTCCATGTGTAGTCTCGGTCGATCTTTGTTACATCACTCGATATCCTGTTTAGATCACCACGCGGGATTGCCGCCTCTCCGAACATTCCTCGGCTTGAGAAGGTTGTCACTTGCCACGGGCTCAATGGTCGATCTATTGCCGAAAGAGTCTGATCCATGCTCGATTCCCCAACTATCCCCAAGTATATTTGAGGGCGTAAGTCGGCTGACCAAGGTTTTATATATTGAGGAATTGTGTGGCTTCGGGATCTAATGTCAAGCTCCATTTAACAAAGAGCGTGCTCACTAGAGGCTATGAAGGCATTTGTAGATCTTGCATCGCGATATACTTCAAATCATGAGATCTTCAACGGTATTCAAAATTCAATTTAACAACCAGTATAATCACAATGGGCTCTCATGACTAGTCAATCATGACTTCATATAGTATTGCTTCTTTTCTTAGTCGGGCCATGTCGCATTCTTGCCTAGAGTTACATTCTTCAACATCACGAGTACTTAATACTCCATATCCTGTGCTTCCACAAAACAATCAAGTTTAAATTCAAAACCAATAAGCTAACACACTGTTACATGAAACATATTAGGGATTGGCCAAGAATGAGGTTACATGCACCTTGAACAGGCGGAGGTGTCACGCACCACGTTTTGTTGGACCCTTCTGGGCATTTAGTAAACATACATATAGTTTCCCATCAACCTAGGTTGTCTCCAGATTATCCAGATTATATCCTTGATGGCACAGATACATCTCTAATCTTCTATCTTCGCGGATATCTTTTTCGATCTATACTTAGCCACGCTTGGTGCCTTGGTGCCTTGTGTCATACACCGCCACATGTGAGTCCCCTAGGGCTGACCAATGACGTTGTGGCGTTGATCTTGCCCAGACCCCTAAGGTACGACAGTCCACTAACAATTAGGCTGCGACATAAAGTACTTTCTAGAAATACTTGCACGCTGCCTTTTAGTGTTTTTGTCCGAAACTCTCGAACATAACTTTCTTCTGACTTGAAATTGTGGCGTATCGTCTCAAACCCATTGCTTTGTTTACAGCCCTACTTGTGGCTGTTCTCGTGCAATACTTTACCTATCCCCGTACTACCCACCCCGCATCAACCATGTCTGAAATCAAATCAGTCGCCTACTTCGTCAATTGGGTATGTGTTTAATTTTGCTTACCTCATTTCATTTCGTTCTCGACTGCATGATCTGCGTCCATCTTACTCTGCCTAACTGGCTGGACATAAACACCGAAAAAAAAAAAAACCAATGTTGACATACCCCACAGGCAATTTACGGCCGCAACTACAACCCGCAGGATCTGCCCGCGGAGAAGTTGACACACATCCTCTATGCATTTGCCAACATTCGTCCTGAAACCGGCGAGGTGTAAGTTCTGCTTCTGACCCTTACAGACTGCACAAAAATTTCCTGACCCAGAACTGCAGGTACTTGACCGACTCTTGGTCCGACGTCGAGAAGCATTACCCGACAGACTCGTGGAACGATGTCGGTGACAATGCGTACGGATGTGTCAAGCAGCTTTTCCTGCTCAAGAAGCAGAACCGCAAACTGAAGGTTTTGCTTTCTATCGGTGGCTGGACGTACTCGGCAAATTTCGCGCAGCCTGCGAGCACCGAGGAGGGTCGCACTACATTTGCTGAATCCGCGACACGTCTGGTTCTTGATCTGGGATTCGATGGTACGTTTCGTCGGCTAGGTACTGTGTACACTGTTGATTTTGACTGTTTCATAGGTATTGATATCGATTGGGAATATCCCAAAGGTGAGTTTGTCAGAACGTACTCGAAGGAAGTACGAGGCTTATTTTATATCCAGATGACGCCGAGGCTGAGAACTTGGTTCTCTTGCTCCAGAAGTGCCGAGAGGTATCCTATTCTCCTAAAACATACGTTGGACCCACTGACTGGAAATAGGTTCTTGACAGAGAGGCTGGTGCCGATCGCCGTTTCTACTTGACAATTGCCTGCCCGGCCGGTATGTCTATACCATATCCCCAACGATGGAAAAGTACCATGAACCAACCAAACTGACTGCTACAGGCGCGAGCAACTACGAGAAGCTTAAATTCCAAGAGATGACCCCAGTGCTAGACTTCTACAACCTCATGGCGTACGACTTCGCCGGAAGCTGGGACAGCAACGCTGGCCACCAAGCGAATATCGCCCACTCAGATTCCAACCCTGCATCTACACCCTTCTCGATCAACGCTGCTCTGGACTACTACATCAACAACGGTGGTGTACCAGCCTCAAAGATCGTCATGGGCATGCCACTGTACGGCCGTGCATTTGAGAACACCGATGGACCCGGCGCCCCCTTCTCCGGGGTCGGAGAGGGCAGTTGGGAGAACGGAGTGTGGGACTACAAGGCGCTACCCAGACCCGGGGCCGAGGAACAGTTCGATGAGGAAGCCAGGGCCTCGTATTGCTACGATGGCGGTTCGCGCACGATGGTTTCTTACGATACGCCCCATGTCGCGCAGGTCAAGGCGAGCTATATTCTCGAGCGCGGACTGGGTGGTGGTATGTGGTGGGAGAGTAGCGGTGATAAGGGTGGTAAGGAGGCTGATCCGGCGGAGGGAAGCTTGATCGGTATCTTTGTCGACGGTGTGGGTGGTGCAGGCGCTTTGGATCAGTCGGAGAATGCCCTTGAGTTCCCCGAGAGCAAGTATGCCAATATCCAAGCTGGAGTCCCGGAATAGGTTGAGTGAGAACTTGCACAGCTTTATGCATAGCTATTCACAGTACAGTGATTTACCAGATAGTGTGACAATATCCAAGTCTACGAATACATACAAGTCATCATTACGTGGGAATTTGAGTTTTCGGCGGATGCCTAGTTTTGTTCTTTGTATTGACTGTAGCACGTGGGTATACCAAGAAACCATCATCAACCAACGTCAACCGTGATACTCCATCACTTGCCCCAGCCTAGAGAAAACCATGCTCAAGCTCGGTGACAGCACACCACGGCCCGACTTAGACCATTTATTTGGCCTCGTCGAAGACGTAGGTGAGGTGGCACTTACCGCAGTACTGGCGGTTGTGCATAGCGGCCATGAAGACACCGGCACCACACTATAAGAAAGGATAAATTAGTTTCTGTTGGTGAGAATTCAAGGGTATTGTCTTGCGACAAAAAAAAGTGTGAACACATACCTCGGGAGCGGGGCACTCGCGGCGAAGACGCTCGATCTTGCCGTCACCGTCAACCTTGTAGTACTTGAGGATGGCGAGCTTGGTCTTCTTGTGCTTGTGCTTGATCTTCTTGGGGGTGGTGTAGACCTTCTTCTTGCGCTTCTTACCACCACCACGCAGGCGGAGGACGAGGTGAAGGGTCGACTCCTTCTGGATGTTGTAATCCGAAAGAGTGCGGCCATCCTCGAGCTGCTTGCCGGCGAAGATCAGGCGCTGTTGGTCAGGGGGAATACCCTCCTTGTCTGGTGCGGGGTTAGCCCATGTCGCTTTTTCGTAATCTTTTTTTCAAGAGCCTCGCATGTGTGCGATCGTGGCTCGCGGATTTCGGTTTGTGCTTACCCTGGATCTTGGACTTGACATTGTCAATGGTGTCGGAGGACTCCACCTCAAGGGTGATAGTCTTACCCGTAAGGGTCTTGACGAAGATCTGCATCTTGATGAAGGCCTGCGAGAAAGTCAGTGGGATGTTCGCGATGATGAAAATGTGGCAGGCAGAGAGAGAATGGATTGCATGCTATTTGCGCATGCTCATCACATTCCTATCTGCCTGTATAGGACCAAGACTCACCTCGACAGTCGTGTCTTCCTCAACCTTGCAAGATTAAAAAAGATCGTTGTGCGCGGAAGGCGGTTGGTGATTAAAATGGTTGTGCGGTCACGTGTGTGGGTCATATAACCGAAAGGAGTCTAGCTTAGAAAGAAATGCTGACTGAGACTAATCACGTGGTAGGCGGTAAAGGACTCAAAGGAAAAAGGTCGGCCCGCCTTGACATAAAGCCAAACACGTGATTCCGAGTGATATGCATAGATTCATGCCTGAGGCCACATATATTTATCCCGTGTTGGACAGGTCGAATATCAGATATCAAAATATTGGATGTGACGCCATAGGGACCTTTCGGCCTATCGGCCTATGGGTACTATATATGGAGCCAAGGTCTATAGAGTATGAGATCGACTTTGTTTATATTAAATCTCCTTGGAAACCAAAGGAGTTATCAATTGTTTATAAGTCTACGTACATTTAAAATGCATTATTATCACAGGGATTAACTGCCCTTGCAGTAGAAGTCGAATAATTCTAAGCAAGGCGATCATCAAAGGGCAAAAAAAAATCGAAGGGCAAGGGAGTGGGCCCACTTTTCGTCAGAGCCTTGGTTTCCCAGACGCCCGGGCTAAGTCGTTGCTATGCCAACGCCCCGATTTGTTGATGAGAACGGGTCTCTCACATAGATCTGGGTTCCAGAACCAAACTTGGGAAACCATTCATACATTCGTGTTTCTGCTCTTTCAGGTTCAGTTCAGAATCCACAGTGTGACAGGTTAACCTGATCTTGATACTCTTGGTACTCTTGAACTACTTGCGCTACTTGAGCCTCTAACAACTTAACTTCTCTTCTTCCCTATTGCCCATTGCTTTCTTATTCACATACTGACACCTCAATCAGGACCCATCCGTCAATCGGCGACATAATCATGAACTCCAATGCGCTGGGAACCGGTCGTCATCGCCGTCAAATCTCCACACCAGTTGCTCCATACCAGCCCGCGCCAGTCATGACCAATATGCAACCCCGTCGGTCACATCGTCGAGGCCAGACTGTGGACTACAGCTCTTTCAGTCAACAGCCCCCTATGGACCGACACATGCCGAAGACGGTCTCGCAGCTGCGAGATTATTTTAACGAAAAATCAGGTTTCCCATATCAACAAAGGGATGTACAGCAGTATCAACAATATGCCCAGCAACCCGAGGGATCTTTCATTCCATCAGGCATGCACATGCAGCAGCCGTATCAATATCAACCTCACCAATCGCTCGGGTCTGACTGCCAGGCTTTCAACCAAGAACAATTGCAAGCGATCCACACCACCACTGGCAGCCCTGCGCCCTCTTCTATCGGTGCTCCGGCTTTGTCTCGATCAGCCAGTGAATGCTCCGAAAACACACCATTGAAGCTTGCCCTGCACCGTATGCAACAAGAGCAATTCTCGAACCAGCAACAACAACAATATATTGGCAATGCCGATTGGGAATTGTTTCCTCAGCGCAACATGCCAATGGTCCAAAACGAGCAGGTGACGGCGTATGCCGGACAAATGCACCCAGTCTCTGTTCAACCAAAGGCTCCATCTGCGAAGATTCTTTCGCAAATGTCTACTGCTTGTATGGATCTTCCTCTTCACTCTAACCTGATTGAAGCTAATGAGATGCCAGACAACTCCCCCTTGACCCCCGATTCTACCCCATTGAAAAGATCTATTGATTATTCCATGTACAGCAATGACCCAACACCTTCCAAGTCCCAAAGTTTCTCATTTCCCCAAACCCCTGGCACCACTGAGATGCAAAGAGCCCAGTCTTTCCAAGGAGCCCCCTATGTCAATTCCGTGCAGATTAAGCAGCAAATGCCGTCCCCCATCAATTCCCCGATTACCGCGTCCTTCACCGAAGTTGCCGATATGCCATCCCCGAGTTCTTATGGAATGACACCTCAAAATTCCAATGTCTCATTCACATCTTCCACTGGCAGAACCAAGAAGCGATCCTCATCTACTGTGTCGACTCCCATCGAGTCAGCTGCTCACGATGGTGACCTTGATGCTAGAGTCAAGGCATCCGTCCAGCAAACCGGTGTCTCGACCGACGAAATCGCCAAGTTCATCTCCGGCCCCGACCCCAAAGATGGAAAGTGGGTCTGTCTATTTACAGGCTGCCTTTGCCGCTTTGGTCGCAAGGAAAACATCAAGTCCCACGTCCAAACACATCTCGGAGACCGTCAATTCAAATGCGACATTTGCGAAAAGCACTTTGTGCGCGGACACGATCTCAAGCGCCATCTCAAGACACACAGTGGCAACAAGCCCTTCGCCTGTGCCTGTGGTGCCAGCTTCGCTAGACAAGATGCCCTGACTCGTCACCGCCAGCGCGATATGTGTGTTGGAGGTTTCACCGGTGTGGTTCCAAAGACTACCAAGCGTGGCCGCCCCCCGAAGAAGAAGAACAGCCGTCCCGATATCGACACTCGCCAGGCCAAGTCCACTCGTACTCGTCAACGTGTTGCTGAAAAGTCAACCTCAATCGCTTCAGCCCCTTCAGCCCCGACCCAGCCCACTCTGCAAGATGCTCCCGTGTTCAACTCGCCCAACTACGCCCCGTCCACTGCCGTCTCGTCCTTCACGCCGCCGACTTCCCCTGGAGACAGATACCACACAGTCTCCCCCGCCTTGCCAGACTTACAACTCCCTCGATGCTCAGCTCGAGGATGACATGCTGCCCTTGTCACCACCCCAGCTCGCTCACGCTAGATACGAGCAGGCAATGGCTCAGTACGGATCAAATTTTGGTTCCCAGACATACTCGCAGGAATCCACGTACTCGCAGGAATCTCTCTACAGCGAATCTGCTCTCTCGCCTCGGGAGATGTCTTCCCCTCGCTCGGCGCCCACCTTGGCCGAATCATCGGTCGGCTCGGAGATCGATATCTTCATGACTCAAGATCCCTCCGACGACTTGCGAGAGGAGTTCGGCCATCTCGCTCACTCGGGTCTCCCTGGTTTCTCGACTTATCAGTTCGTGGATACCACCGACTTCGCTTCTGTCTCATCCTATTACCCCGAGAAGACCTTCTCTGGTCTTCCCCACCTGGATGATGACCTGACGGATCCAATCGACTGCTTGTCCAGCGAGTTCCTGGTGGACCCTTGAACGGCTTTTGGTACACAAAAAAGAGCACGGCACATACGACGCGGCTTATCATTTTCTTCACGGCGAGACTTCTTTGCAACGATACGGGACGACTTTGTACACTTTAATGACCCATGACAAAAAATCGGGCGTTTACTTTCTCTGCACATTTCGGAATTTGAAACGACTTTGAGGACCTGCGGGTGTTTCGGGCTATTTGCTTTTTGCCCTTTTTTGCCCTTTTTTGCCCTTTTTTGCCCTTTTTTGCCCTTTTTTGCCCTTTTTTGCCCTTTTTTGCCCTCCTTGCCCTTATTTCCCCCTGTATTTCTCCTTTCTTGTTTTTTTTTCCCTTTGTCTTTTTGAATGATTGTCTCAATGTTCACGTCCTTTTGGCCTTGTCTCATCCCTTTGAAGATGTTTGACATATGGCAACGTGTTTATTCCCGGTGTTTACCCTTCTTTTTATATGTTTGATGATGCGATATGTATTTGATGTCTTTACTTTCAATGGATCTTTTCTGTACCTACCCTGTCAACAAGGTGACTTACTTGAAGGATTATTTTCCTTCGATGACAGACATAATTGCCGATAGCCTGTACTACTATGTCGAACTTTTTATGCACACCTTACATCCGGTTCTATATCATCTGTTGCTGTGTTGATTGTAGAATTGTAGGCTAAATCCTCTGATTTATATTGTCTGGCCAAGGAAAAGAAATGGTCTGACGAAGAGCTACACAGCCTAAGATAAACAGGGTAAATACCTTCTTCAAATCTGACGATGTGCACACTCAAAACTCGAAGTTGAAAATATTCGTTCAGAACAAAATGACATATACCAAGATACAACTCAAAACAACGCGCATTTCTATTTGATATGATATTTCTAATTATTCTACTCAAAAGCATCGGTGACGGACTATTCTCGCCCATTCTATGCCGGGATTTCTGTACAACTCAATCACATCCCGATAGTCCGACCTAGTTTCCACTAGGAGCATAGGGAAGAAAAGTAATAGTGAAGATAGCCCATCTACTTCGAAGTCCAGGTGATCTCGATCTCAATAGGCCGCCCCCCTTGCGAAGCATACACATTCCTCTGTGTACGCCCCTTGGGTGGATTGTCGGCATAGAAGGTAGTGTGATCACTGTAAGCAAGCTTACCATCCTTGGCCTGTATGCAGTGTGAGAACATGAACCGATATCTGGTGAAACGATCTGGGATATACATACGGTGAACTCGCTTGGCGTGGTGACGTGGGGTCCGCAAGCAAGGGCGTCGCGCTCGAAGGCACAGGGCCCCTTGCTAGATTTCAGGGTAAATATATCATCTGCAAGACGTGATTTACTTCATATTAGCAAGCAATAGCAGAGGCATCATATGCAGAAAGCACAGCTACGAACCTGAGATATTTTCGGCCCCGAAAGTCGCACATGTCCCCGACGAAAACCATGTTCCGTAGCTGATGATGCACCCATGCTTTCTGTTAAGCCTCTCCACAATCAAGTTACCTCGGCCTGTAAACGGAGTGCCTGGTGCTGTGGGCTCGGGGTGGCCTATGGTTGTCGTATGGGTAGGCTCGTGCCGAGCATGCTTCAGTGGGTACTTGATTCCCCTGGAGGGGCAATTGGACTTCAGGCCATCTGGTCATTGTAAGCTTGCAATCTACCAGAGTGAGTAACTTTGAAGGTTGACCGACCTGGGCCTGCAGAGACGAATTCTCCCGATTGCAGACTTCCTGCGATATTGAAATGGTACCAAATCTCATTGATGGCGCCGCTTCGGCAACGGATAGTGACGGGGTTTCCATGGGCTTGTTCCAGAGCAGCTTCAATATCGGCAAGACCATAGGTTCGTGTCTGGGATGGGATGATGCCAGCATTGGCCAGGAACTTATGTAGTGTTAGTGGTTTGATCCGAATATATATAGTCGGTCATTAATCGAGAGAATCAAACTAACCTCATGGGTAGGCAACTCCTTATAAACCTCAACAGTCTTGTCGAAGTAGTCCACAACCTCCTGTTGTGGCAGATAGTCCGCGTAGCAATCTGGCTCCAGGGTGCTGACGCAAGTGCCGTGCTTGTTCCACTCATGTTGCCACAGATTGCTATCATCACCACGGAAATCCTTCCAATACTCGCTCATGTATTCAAGTAGGTCACCCCGGCCCGTGTCAACTAGGATCAGAGAAATGTTGCTGTACTTGCGTCTGGAGTCGCAGAACTGGTCAAAGCCGCCGTTGCAGTGATCGGGCCTGAAACGGTTAGTTGTATGTTCATTCAACCTGGGGATGTGGTACAAACTCACCATAGCCCATGGATAGTCCATGCATCTTCAGGGCCGAGTGCAGGATCGACGTCCCAGAATTGCGTCTGTAGCATTTGACCGCCGGGGTAATTGAAACAGCAGGTGTCTTGACCGTGGTAATTGGCCTGGCAACTTATTTCCGAGACAGGGCATGATGATGATGTTCCGGGGTTTGCATTCTCGTTTGAGGTTTGCGAAAGCCAGAGCGAGCCGACGGTCTTGAGGATCTTCTGGGGTCCGGGGATCCCCATGAACTGTTGTGATGATCCCCGCATCATCGATGGCAGCCGTCTGTCGTAATATCGGGGGAGTTATATTTGTCGAATTGAAACTGAGAAAGAATATAACAATAGACAAGTAGATAAGTACTAGGATGGTCGTATTCAGAGGAGGGATAGGTATACTCAGGAGGCTACGAAGGTTGTCCACGTACTATCGGAGTCGCCTCGTGCGGAGTCTCACATGACTAAGCGCGGGGACAGCTGATAAGAGTCATCCGGGCTTTGTTTACTTGCACGACAGCAGCCACATTTTATATTGCACTCGTTTAAAGTTGAAGATGGTCATTCAGAGTAATATGCTTACATTCAAGAGTGGAGGGGTATCATAGTTGGTTGGTCCACGGTGGGCAAAATATTTCACTGACCTTGCGTCTGTCATTTTCTGGCCTCAGGTGACCCTAGGCCTCCTGCTTGCGCGCCTCCTCCTGTTCATGTACTCTTTCTTTCCATAAACGTAATACTTCAAAGCCAACCTCAACGGCAATGAGCAGAATGATAATCCATTCGAGTCGGAGACCATGTGTCTCACTAAGGCGCTCCCGGAGTACACTTGCGATCTCTTGCGCATAGTCCATCTTTTCGTTCAGCAGTTTGATGCGAATTCCAACATCTAAAGCTCTGCCAGCCTGCTCATAGTATCCCTCTAAGCCGAGCTCGTGTCGGCTATCCCAAAAGATATCAGGAAGGGAATCAGTGAGCTCGGAATAGAGATTGAGCTGTGCTCGGACACTAAGTAGCTGCCCAGTTTTGCGGAGGACAAAGTCTCGTGTAAAAGGAAGACGTGATCCTTGTGATAGAAGAGTCGGAATTGGCCGAGTCGATTCAAAATAGTTAGAAAGAAGGCTCTCGAGGACGGCCAACTTCGTACTCCGGGCAAGACCCGATGAAAATGCAACCTTGGTCAATACCGTATCGACCGATTGTTGCGCTGCTGGTGATCCCTCTGCATCCCCGTGGCCAGAGTTGGTCCCTAGTATAATTGTGTCCCCTTTGATCACACTGTTCTCCCGCTTTGGGTCCTCCACGAATTCGAGATCCTCGGTTTCCAATTCATCCACATGGGCGCCTTCTGTTGCGGGCAAGAGAGTTCGTGTTGCTAGGAATGATGTAAATCCTTCCGGGAGCGACCATGCTACGACTGTACCAGAGGGAAACACAAATAAATCGCCCACTTCGTCGGATGGTAGATCTGTGCTTGAAGGATTCGTCATGCGCTGTATGGAATCTAACGGTATCTGAACATGAACGACTTGCGGGAAGAGCCCCGTTTCCAACGGATCCGGTTCATATCCTCGTTCTTGTAAAATATCTCTGACTTTGCGGATGTTGAATTGCTCGGCTACGGCGTAGGCAGTCACTGTCTAGAGACACCAAAACGGTCAGTGGAAAAAAAATCGTAGAAAATCTCAGTTATGCCAACCTTAGTCCGATATAAACCTTGCTCTTTGAGGAGCGCTTTGGAGTGAATGCCATCCTTCGACCTCTGTGCTTCTACCGCCACTCGCCGCAATGAAGTGGGAGCTGCTGGTAACCTGGGGCCCCGTCGACGTTGCTTCTGGGGATCCGGAGAGAACTCAATTGGTTCATCGTTGTTGTTCTGTTTTTGTTTTAAGTGGGCATTGGATGAGAAGAAATCCTTCCGTCGGGGAAGTGCCAATGGAGGAGAGACGTGAAGGTATTGGGTCTGCGGTCGCGTAGGAAGCCGTAGTACTGGGCGCTTGCAGCTCAAGCAGACAAATGGCCTGGCAAACATTGTGTGTTTGAGGAACATAAACACCAGTGGCTCGGTCGATGACATCGTTTTGCAGCCCGCGGCCCGATACCCCGCTTAGTCATGGAACCAAGCTCGGGGCCCTGACCTACCCCGGCTCAACTGTAGAACCACAGAATCCCGTTTCCAGCTTGTCGCATTCCACTTTAACCAGCTCGGGAGCTGCAGGTGCTGTGAGGGATTCGCCATGGACGCGCCTGGCGCGACACCGCCGGACGAAAGTGCCGTTCAGAGCACTCCTAAGCACGACACATCCATACGAACCAGTTCACCAACAGACACGACTGAAGGCGCCCAAGATAAGCACGAACGATACAATGACCACAGCCCTAGTAGCAGTGATGATGGGGAAGAAGAAGAAGAGGCCGAGGAAGAAGATGACTCGGATGACGAGGACGAGGAGCCCCGCCTCAAGTACGCATACCTCACGAAGCACCTAGGATCAGTATATCGCAACGGGGATGCGACAAGCTCGTTCCTCGTAGCAGGAGATAAAATGGTGTGTATTTTTTTTTAGCGGAACCTATACTATAATAATGAGCTAACGATGTGCCTAGATTGTCGGGACACATAACGGGAACGTCGTAAGTTAGCCACACCAGCGCGCAGACATATGAGCTGATCTTGTCAAGCATGTTATGTCATTACCGCTTCTACACTCCCTCCGTGTATATCATGCACACTCAGCCAGTGTTACCTCAATATCGATATCGCCATTTCCACCTCCCCTCCCGAACCTCAGACAAGACACCTTCAGCAAGCAGACCGCAGAGGAATACAGACCATCTACGCGATCATCCAATACCACCGGCAGTATCCGTGGGCAAGGAAAACTGGGTAATCATCCAGCCGTTCCTCCCATACCATCGAACTCGATTTACATTGGAACCTCTTCAATTGATGGCCACGTGTGTGTCTCGTCGCTGGTAGACCCCAAGGATGTGCTATTGCGCAATTTTGGCCGCCCAGTTCAATCCATCGCTTTGTCTCCAGAGTACAAAAGTGATCGGGCATTCCTGTCTGGTGGCCGGGCGGGTGAATTGGTCCTGACGACTGGCGGTCGTATTGGAGCGACCTCCAACTCGACAACAATGGGGGGTGCGGCCGCCACAGCGTCAAGTTGGCTTGGATCCATGGGCCTGGCATCCACCAGTGGAAAAGATACAATTATCCACAGCGGTGAAGGGACTATAAGCACAATTAAATGGTCACTTTCAGGAAAATATGTAGCCTGGGTCAACGAGGAAGGCATCAAGATTATGCGGTCAAATCTGCATCTGGATTCTTCGGAGACAGAATTTGCGTGGAAACGAATCAGCCATATTGATCGTCCAAATCGTCCCGGTTGGGATGAAATGGCCGGTGTTTGGAAAGCACGCGCAGAATGGATTGACCAGTCTGCTTTAGACAGTCGGGACAATCTCGATCCAAATGACAATCCAGCAAGTCCAGAAATTCAGTCGACCGTGTCGACTGAGAAAGTGGAAAAGCTTGTCGTCGGCTGGGGAGGAACTGTTTGGGTCATTGATGTCTACCCCGAAAGGGCGAGCAAAACATCGAAGGGCGAGAAATTGGGCTCTGCAGAGGTTGTTACAATGTAAGCTGGAGCTTGCACGCGTTGAATTATCTGTCGCTAACTTTGAACACAGATTACGAACAGACTGCGTGGTATCTGGCATCTCATTGTATACGCCTCGTCTTCTTGTCATTCTCGCATATATGGAGACTGAAGGTGAAACTGCAAATAACGGAAGAGGCAGTGGGACCCGGAATCGGAAAAAGGGCTTGGAACCTGAACTTCGTGTCATTGACATTGAAACCAAGGAAGAAGTTAGCGCTGATACACTTTCAGTAAACCGGTTCGAAGGTCTCTCGGCGTCCGATTATCATCTGAGTGTCTTGCCTCCGTGGAAGACCCCAGAGGGACAAGTCGTCCAGCGTGGTGCCCTGGGGGCTCTTGGGTATGGGCTTTTGGATGCTACTATGTACTCTGCGCGGCTATTCAGCTCCGGCGCCAGCATCCGAAGTACCACAAGCAGTGGTGACAAGGGGTCTGGTAGAGTTGCTCCCTCTTTTATATCCAAACTCCATGCGGTCGAAGATGCCCTTCCGAAGGAGGTGCAGGAAGTTGCAGGTGCTCCTGGTGCCAAAATCTTTGTCCACAGCCCATACGACTGCGTTGTTGCAGTAAAAAGGGATCTCGCAGACCGTTTGTCCTGGCTTGACTCTCATGGCCAGTACGAGGATGCGTGGCGTCTCGTCGATGAACATCCCGAAGCTGCGGGCTCGATACCTGACCTAACCGAGGTTGTTTCCGAGGCCGCGGGAAGGTCTCAAACTAGTTTAGGTGAATTTTTTGCTGATGATCGATCATCTATCACAACGGCTGGTCGAACAAAAGTTTCTGCTGCTGAACAGGAAAAGGCTCGCCTTGGGGAACTTTGGATCAACCAACTTGTCAGCGAAGAGAAGTGGATTGAGGCTGCGAGCATTTGTGGCAAAGTCATCCGCAACGCCCCACGATGGGAACACTGGGCATGGGCCTTTATCAAAAATAACAAAATCGACGAAATCACTTCGCAAATTCCGGTTGATTTAAATCCATCGTTGTCTTCTCGGATTTACGAAGTCATTCTCACTCACTATGTGCCACGAGACTTGGTCAAATTCAAAGAACTCATCGAAATATGGCCATCCGATTTGTTTGATACGAATGTGGTCACAGAAGCCATTGAAGCACAGGCGAAATCCGAATCAGTGCGCGTTGGGTCTGAGGAGTGGCGAATCCTCACAGATTGCCTCGCCAAGTTGTTCCTGGTAGGAGGACACCATCGCGAAGCCTTGCGTTGTTATATACGATTGCAAGATGGAGATGCTGCTATGGCTTTGGTCCGGGAACACCGCTTGCTCGACGCAGTCATTGATGATATACCGGCCTTCATTATGATTCGGGTTTCCAAAGAGCAAATGAAGTCAGCCACGAAATCCGAACTGGAGGAGTTGACTTCGGAGCCCACGCGACTCCTTGTTAGTGAAGCATACACGGGAATTGTTCTCCCAGATACCGTGGTATCTCAGTTGATCGCCGCAAACCGGTTCCTGTTTCTTTATTTCTATCTCCGAGCGCTCTGGCGAGGCGAATCATTATCACATGACGCCTCTAAGCCGAGAAGAGGACGTGGAACCCATGCTCGGGATGCAGCCAGCAAGCTTGCTGCCGATGAAGGTAAAGCTCTGATTGATAACTTTGCCGATACGGCCGTTGAGGTATTTGCCAACTACGACCGGCCTCTCCTGATGGAATTCCTCCAAAAAAGCATATCATATTCATTCGAGAAAGCCACATCCATCTGCGAGGACCACAAATTCACACCGGAGTTGATTTTCCTCTTGTCCAAGATGGGCCAGACAAAGCGAGCCTTGAACCTGATTCTATCGGATCTCAAGGATGTTTCACAAGCCATTTCATTTGCAAAATCACAGGAGGATCCTGATCTGTGGGAAGATCTGCTTGATTACTCTATGGACAAACCAAAGTTCATCCACGGTCTTCTTGTCGAGGCCGGAACGGCCATCGACCCGATAAAGCTTGTGCGTCGGATCCCGAGCGGGCTGGAGATTGAAGGTTTAAGAGAGGGTCTCACTCGCTTGATCCGTGAGCATGATCTGCAGGCTAGTATCAGCCAAGGCGCGGCCAGGGTTATGCAAAGCGAAGTTGCACTTGGGATGGACTCGCTGCGCAAAGGTCAGCGCCGGGGAATCAAGTTCGACGTCATTCATGACAGAGAGGAAGATTTCAACAAGACACCGACAACAAAGACCCAAGCTCAAGATCAAATATCTGTGAGCAGTGGTGCGAAGAAATTCGGAGGCCCTGGACAAGGAAGATGCGGCGGTTGCAAAGCCGCCTTCCGGGAAAACGGTATGATCTTAACCCAACTCCATTCCATATTTTAAAACCAATGCTAATAATAACCCTGCTACAGAGCGAGAGATACTCGTTGGCTTTGCTTGTGGCCATATTTTCCATCTATCCCACTTGCACGCAGACACGTCACAGCAACAATCCGGCACGAACAGCCGTGACCGATCTGCAGATCTTACACCCCGAGCCATGTCTCCAGTCGACGAGACCCGGTCTGCTACAGCATCTCGCACCGTTGGTCCCAAAGTCACGACAGCAAGAATCCTGCGAGACAAGATTGGTGATGGATGTCGAATCTGTGCTCTGACGAGAGAGATCGAATCCCTTGGTGAGGTTGAGGTTTGAGCTCTGTTGGGGTAGGGAGATCTGTACCCATTCACGTCTATCCTGTGTGTATACTCCATGTGCACATACCTATGCATTCTCCTTGTTTCTCTGAGATACCCTGGCATTTAGCCAAGCTACTGCACCCATTTGTTGGGGATATTAGCATTCATCCATTCTGTGAGGTTATCACACTGGCCATTGTGTTCATTTGATAAAGATGTGTGTTATGTTCAATGCTTTGGCTGCTCAACTACATACGTAGTACTTTGTGTTTATCTGTAACATTTGTTTCATAGCCGAAATATAACTACCCGAATGCATTGTTCGGTCAGCTCTTTTGTTTTTGGACTTCGTATTTGGTTGCACATTACAGATTACAAGATACGTGGAACATAACCAATAGTGAACATTCTTGAAATTTGGAAAGCTATGCTTCAACTAGAATATGAGTCACTAATAAAATTTGCAAGATTAAGGGGAGCCAGTTGCATCCCATAAAAAAAAAACGGCCACCCATCAAAACCATAGGTTCCTCAAATTCCATCGCAAACACAATCATCGCATCAGGTACTATCCTTGCTACATCAGAAGATGGCTAGACTTGCCTCCTAACACGGAAAGAATGTGTGGCGTTCTCATAGAATCAAGTGAAAGATATGAGGGAGCATAACCACAATGCTCATGGTAAAGAGACGGCTGTCCATGATTCCAGCGGCATTGGCACTGTTGAAAACAGGAGAAGAGGCATGAGTGACACTGGAAGAAGTACCATGAGGAGATGGTGGGACAGTATCCTCCTGGGTGTGGGTAGGCTGTTGAGGAAGCACAACTGAAACCTTGGACTCGGTTGTGGTACCCTCGGCCTCAGTCACCACGGGCTTGGGAACAGTAGTCGTAGCCAAAGTGGTACCCTGCTGAGCAGGAGGAGCAGGAACCTTGACCACAGTGGTAGCCTCGACAGTGGTAGCGGGCGGAAGTGGGACCAGCTCAGTTGGCTGGATCACAGTAGTCAAAACCTGGGTGGTCTCCTGTAGAGGGACACCAGGAACGGTTGGCTGGATCACAGTAGTCAAAACCTGAGTGGTCTCCTGTAGAGGGACACCAGGAACGGTTGGCTGGATCACAGTAGTCAAAACCTGAGTGGTCTCCTGTAGAGGGACACCAGGAACGGTTGGCTGGATCACAGTAGTCAAAACCTGAGTGGTCTCCTGTAGAGGGACACCAGGAGCAGTTGGCTGGATCACAGTAGTCACCAACTCAGTGGTGGTCTGTGGAGCAGGAACTGTAACCGGGATCGGAGTCACAGAGATGGTGGTAGTTTCCGCAGGGGTGGTGGTGTACACCTTGGTACTGATGCATTTGGTGGTCTCACTGCAAGGGATCTCAACTGTGACAGTGATCTCTTCGGTGGAAACCGGGACAGGAACGGGAACAGTTGTCTCCGAAGCCGGTAGGGTGCTGGTGGTGAGAACCTTGGTGCTGAGACACTTGGTAGTCTCGGTGCAAGGAACCTCAATGGTGATGGTGATCTCAGTGGTCACTGGGGTAGGAGCCAGCTCAGTTGAGTTGAGGCAAGGAGACGTGGTGTAATAGGTGGTCACATCAGTCACAGTGCTAGGAGCCTGGGGAAGAGTTGAGTTTGTGTAAGTGATCACAGTGGTACCAGGGAAAGGAACCACCTTGGTAGGACGAGAAGATGTAATGGACCCAGTAGTTACTTCAGAAGTAGTCCCAGGAATCTCGGTGGTACCAGTGGTGGCAGGAACAGCAGCCACGCTGGTGGCATTGGGACGAGATGAAGAAACCGACTCGGTGGCAGTGGCAGTAACCGTAGAGGATTCAGTGTTAGTTACAGAACTGCTTCCAGTGGACACCTCAGTAGTACTGGGCACTGGAGTCTGAGGGGTTCCGGGTACGGAAGACTGCGAAGTCACGAAAGTGGTGCCAGGCGTAGGAGTCTGGGATGTACCGGGTGCAGAAGACTTGGTGGTCACTTCAGTAGTTCCGGGAACAGAACTGTGAGGGCCAGCAGGCACAGATGACTGGGTGGTCACCTCAGGAGTGCTGGACACAGGAGTATGAGTGGTGGTGACAGGCACTGAAGTCTGGGAGGAAACTGGTGCAGTCGACTGAGAAGACACCTCGGGGACGCTGGACACAGAAGTCTGAGTGGTAACAGGCACCAGAATCGACGAAGTAGTAGGTACGATAGACTGAGAAACACCAGGCACAGGGGTAGTAGACTCCATGGTGAGAGGTGTAGTAGAATGCTCAGTGGTGCAAGGAACATCTGTGGTGACAGTTGTGGTCGGTTCCTCATGACCGCAGGTAGTGTGGGTAACAGTGACAGTAACTGGTATCAAGTTAGTTCTTCGTCTAAAAAAAGGCGAGGGGATTGAAAAATCCCCGCGTACAGGATGAGGAGCCTGGACTTACTCAGTTCAGAAACGTGAACAGCACGACCAAACAAGGCTCGAGGCAAAATATTGACTATGAAGATTGATCAGCAACGGCAGGCAGTCTTCAAGGTAGACCCAAATAGTGAGATTGACTTACCTTCACCAAACTGGTACTGCTCCCCAGTGTGGGGGTCCCGAAGAAAGACCGTCTCGATGTCATGGCATTCTGTTCGACAAGGTCAGTAAGTGATCAAAATGTAGCCAGTTATGGGCCATGAGACATACCAGCCGAGGCAGCAACCATGGTCACCAGAGTGGTGACCATGGCCAGAAGCAACTTGAAACGCGTCCAAGCTACCATCTTGGCGAAGATGAAGATTAATAAACGAATGTTAAGTGATGGCTTGATGGAATAACCAAGCAATCGATGAAAATGAAAGTGGATGTGGAAAAGGGGGAACGAGCGTGAAGTGGAAGAAGAGAAAAGAAAATGGGAGCTGGGGGAAGAAATAGTAAACAAAGTCACCACCTGTTGAGGAAGGAGCGGTGCCCGTGATTACAAGGGAACACGTGCTGGTTTCTGATTATGTGCTTTCCATCTTTGAGACAAAACGTACAAGGAAGTCACGACTGCCACTTATGGCTATAGTGAGGTACTTGACAGGGCAGTATTCCTGGAATATAATTTGAACATCACACCTCTATGTGTGACTCGAATAGAACCTTAAACTGGATACACCGGCAACTGTAGGCGTACAACCTGAGTGAGACAGTCTAAAACTAGTTCATTGACTGAAGTGGATGCGAAAGAAAAGGCCCTTTGCCTAACATCGGGGGGTTTCGTTCGGTAGAATCATGCCGCGGGCTACAGGAAAGGACTTCATGTCCGGCTTTAGCACAGAGATCAGCTCAAAACCAACCCCCTAAGACTCTCGGATGAACAGAATCGTTTCTATAAAGAGGCTGGGGTATCACAGACAATGGTCTATGTGCCACATTAATAAGACAACAAAGGCAAACAGGCATAGCTATATTTTCTATTATTATTGTCAGGCCATAGAGGTCCCGAACTAAGTTTGAATAAGACAAAGTAGCAAAACATTGCAAGGATATTAACTTTTATAAAATTATATTTGAAGTAACGATTATTATTGGCATGACAACCTAAATTTAGGTCAGACACTGTGAGAAGGTCAAGTGCAGAAGTGGGATATCACTTTAGCATTGAAAGTTGTTGATTATCAGCAAGTCTAGAACGGGATTATATTTTAACTCAAGGCTTAAGCATCAGCCCTATATCAGTGCGAAGGATGGTCTATGTTATACTGTCAGGTCAGGGGCAATGGTGACACGACTTAGGGCATGATTTATCAGGTAAAATTGCAACGACATAATCACAACATAAGCAACCGTGGATAGGTATTATTTGAACTTATAAGCACAATGTCAATATTGACTATGAGAAAGATGACATCACATCTAGGTTTAAGTGCAACATTTATATACTATAGACACAAAGTAGGTTCCCATAAGCAGTGCCTAGCCAAACTAAATACCCACTATAAAAAGCGACAAATGCCGATCATAGTCCTAGCGGTTAGATATTCCGATGAAAAAGAGAAAAAAGAAGAAAAAAGAAGAAAAAAGAAAAAGGTCCAATCAGGGACATCAGTCAGAGTGGTAAACGATATTATACACTCCGGCTACCGAAAAAATACTAGTAGATACAGATACATACGTGAACGTATTTCTGAGATACCCAGCAAATGGGTATTTAACCGGAATCCCCTATACCCAAAGGAGCGGTCACGTACCGGGACGACCCGCGCAGAGAAAAACAAAAGTAGAAATTATTGATTTTTGCCCCGCTCCTAAGGAAGACTATGATATCATATTGCTTTCGTGTGGAATGCTTGAGAATCCAAGTGGAAGGACTCCGGAGTTTGAAATACTTAAATTGTGGGTGTCTGATCGAGGGTACTAATCAAGATACATCGAGTTTCACATTGTACAACACATATGACAAGTACCTAGGCATACATACGCCCTGTCTCTTTTTTTTCTCTACTAGTTCCCACCAAAGTCGACCCTTGCCCCTAATTACTAGTTATCATACATATAATATATTGTAAGCCATAGGCAATAATCCGGCAAAATGCCGATTACACCTCTTCCAGTGGAAGTGATGTTCAGCATCTGCAGCTACCTACAGCTATTTGAATGACAAGCGCTCAGATTATCATGCCGTGCATTCTACAGCATATGACCTGAGGGGTTCTCCAATCAGTATTGTAGGAGTATTCGCTTCATTATTACAAGCAATAATCAGCGTGAACTGGGAAATCTCGCTAAATTGGATGATATTTGGGAACGAGTTCAAGAGCTGTGCGTAATACTAACCGTGTTTGGGAGTTTCCATACACGGAGTGAAAACAACATATTTGACCTAGCTATACCATCGGAAAACCGTCAACGGGTAGAGAGTAGCAAACCAAATGCTCGCTATTCTATATATATGAAGCTGTAGTCGAAGATGGCTCGAGTCTCCTAAAATCAGAAGCTTTGATCACTACACTTTGAAGACAGCGTAATATAGGAATTAACTCTTTGGCCCTGTTAAGACTTCTTCAAGCGCTTAGCGAGACCAGCCTAAAATCAGGAAGTTATATAATTGCAATTGTGATTATTATGATTACTGTGGTGTTGCCGGTGGTTGAACAGTATTGGGTTTTTAGGACACGGCTAAAACACGCGATGTTATCGGCTCGCTTGTATTATCCATTAGGGTACGTTACGATAAGAGCAGCACTTTGTCAGCACTATAAGATGGCGTGCTTGTGAACAATTTGAACCCCTCCAGGCAATCAACTGCTCTGGTTCCTGTATATTCACAAAATCACTACCCAGTAGCAAAATGGTATCTATTCTATCTGCACATGAAATCGGCGAAGGACTTCCCGTCTTGATCGTCCATGGATGGCAGATGGAGGGGAAAGGCGAGGAGGTGGACTTTGAGCCGATCTTCAACAAAACACCGGGACTTCGCCGGATTTACGTGGACCTTCCAGGCATGGGCACAACACCTGCGAATAATGTCAAGGATCTGGACGAGATATATCATCGCCTTGTGCAATTCATTGATTCTCGACTTGGCAGCTCAAGGTTCCTACTTGTCGGCTCATCATGTGGCGGCTACCTTGCCCGTGCGATAGCTCAAAAATATATTGATCAAGTCGATGGTTTACTATTACGCGTACCACTCATTGAGCCAAAGGACAGCATGCGCGATCTCGACACTTTCAGCCCTTTGGTTGCAAATGAGCAACTCATGTCGAACCTACCAGTCGAAGACAGGAAACTGCTTGGAAACGTTCTCGTTCAAACGCCTGCTTATGTTAAGACTTTAAAGGCAAAATACGAGGAGGTTTACCTTCCAGCGGAGAAAGCAGCAGACAATGAGGTGTTGGATCCGATCCGAGCGGATCCAGATCGATATCAGTTATCTTTTTCGTTGGACGATAAAAGTGCTAAGTTCTTTGCACCCACACTTGTTGTATGTGGTCGACAAGACGACAATGTGGGCTATCGAGACAGCCTTCGCTTGCTGGAGCTCTATCCACGATCAACCTATGCTGTTCTAGATCGTGGTACGCATGGACTTCCTATCGACGAGACTGGGCTTTTTGAAGCTCTTGTTCGTGATTGGATAATCCGAGTTGATGAATGGCGGGGTCGCATGGACAGCTAAGGGGATAGTAGCTTGGGGAGATCCGAAATATTTGAGCCCATGCTGTTCAACTCCAGGGTGGATCAGAAAGCCGGACAACTCAGGCCACTTAGGAACGTGCTCAATTTACCCTGTGAGAAAAAGCGGCGAGGGGTGGGCACTAAAACTGAAAGGGAGGGCCAAAAATTGCTAGACATTATCCTGTATATATGTATGATATTGTTTGAAATCCAGTCTAGTGTTCGGCAATCTCGTTGTAAGCTCGGGATTGTGTTTTTCTTACGAAACAGAAAGATGTTCTATCAGAAGGCCGATTAGAGACCGTGATCTCATTACTGTGAGTCATTACTTCGAGGTCTATAAGGGTTTAAACACTTATAGCACCTGGATCGGACATCTCTACTCGGTATAGAAATACTACCGACTGCTGCCTGAGAAAAAGGAAAGAAGACCAAATTCAGAAATAAAAAAGAATATTATTTTTCTCGATCTAGCTGACATTCCAGGCCTAGGGCATTCATGGATACAATCTCGAAATGGACCCAAATACTCCATGCCTCTCGCTCTCGGGATCTGGAGGAAGATATCACGAAAACGAGAAAGTGATACATCTGCAGTGTAACCGATATTAAGCGTCGTAAGCCCGTGTTGTATATTACAAAAGAAGTAAGAAAAAATAGGGTGAAAAAAAGCCAAAGAATGTATGTACCACACGATCTAGAAATGGGTGCTCGATATGGAAAACGACCGAACCCAAAAGCCAATTGGGCATTGGCGGGAGGGCGGCTCCGTCCAATAAGAGGTCTCACATGTACCCGAAGCAGCGGTTGGGATCTTCATTGCCCAGACCATAGTCAGTTCTCAACGGCCCTCTACCAAGTTGCTGGGAACCGGGGAGTGGATTACCAAGACGTTCGTCAGTGTTTTGGTGACTTTTTCGTTGCTGCGAAAGCCACAGTCCGTGTTCCTCTTGAGTCGATGTGGAATGATTTGTCTCTGAGGCGTTGATTGTTTTCTTTCTTTTCCGCCCGCTCGGCACGACAACCCCGATTTGTCAATCATTCTCGGTTAAAGTGGCAGCTTTTAATGCCAAGAACTAGTGACCAAATGCATGATTGTTCCAAGTTCTTTCAAGGTGCCAAGGATTGGATAGCTGTTGGTGGCTTTATCAGTGTAGTTGATGAGATTTAACAACTGAGTATTAGAGATACCTTGTGCCCAACGATAAATACGACTTCTACATGTAAGATCATAATTGAGGTAGCAAGGTCATCGTATTCTGCACTTGCATCATGGTAGCTGACTTATAGTCACGTCCTCAGGCAACTATCTATATCAAATGACCCAAATCCCGTATATATGCACAGACATAGACGTGGATAGAGATCGCAGAAAAGTCGAACGCCCAGCTGGTAAGAACCAGCAACCAACAAAAAGAAAAGAAAAAAGAAAAAAGAAAAAAGGTTAATGTCGAATGGAAAGACATGGAAAATCAAAATTGGAACAGGGTATCAACCTCGTATGCTCGGCCCTCGACCAGATCGAAATAATAACCATAACAGACAAAGATATCAATAATTCCACAGCCCATCGACTCATATACTGTCGTGGGTAAGCAACGCTAAAGTTGAACAAAGAGATGTCAAAAATCAAAAACATAGTGTAACAGGGTATCGTTGCTCGGAGACTCGTTTATCATCCCCATTTTCAACGCCCTGTAGAAAAGAAAAAGTGAATGCCACCCCATTGAGAAAGGAGATATAAAAACATAAAACGAGAAGACGAGTGCAACTGATGCACTCAAGATGGCAAGTTCGTGTGCTGCTGACCAGAGTCGAGAGATCACCAGAGTCGAGAGATCACAGTGGCTAGCGATGTGAGATGAGGCGAGTCGAAGAGAAAAGTTACTTTTGTATTATATTTGGATTTGAGAGGCCAAGGAATGGCCTTGAGATGTATGCGATGCGTTTTAATAGGTTAATTTGATCTCCATGGGAGATCCGGAAGCACTGCCATTGGGACCTGGTGTTTCGGAGATGTCGACGATCATGTCTTGGCCCTCTGGAAGCTGGCGGACCACATCGTCATCCATTATAACTTGCATGCCTTTGTCATGGGCATGCATGATATTTGAGATTCGCATCGGATCGATATGATATTTCTCGGTAATTTTCCTCGCAAGGTCTTGAGCAGTGCGTTCCGTCAAGTAGATTGCACGGTAGTAGTCCTCTGAGCGCTTCACATTTCCAGTAAATCGAACATAAAAGCATGCAACTGCGAAGAAAATTAGCAAAGATATTAACGATCGGGTTGCGCTTGCGGAACTTACTCGGCTTGGGAGGGCGTTCCGCTGGAGGTCGGTAGGTCAAGTCTACACCCACGGCCTCTATAAAACCCCTTGAGACTTGATCGCCAGAAGGAATTCTCTGGATTGTGGTTGGGCACTTTGTTAATCTGAGTGATTGGGTAGGCGGCGAATTCGAAGAAGAGGTATTGGTGTTGGGTGGCGAAGGCATCATTGACTCCAATTCACGTGTGCTTGAACGGCTCATATTTCCATGCCGAGGGGAATCGCCGTCACCTGATAGCTGTATGGGATATAGGTCGGGATCATCGAATGTTTCACCGCGTAAGCCGAAGATGCTCACTGAGCGAGTAGATGAGAACATCTCTTGCATTGTAGCCAACTTGGCTTGAAGGTCATCCTCCAAGGAGACTTTCTCTGAAGGAACATCGTCCGAGTCTATCGACCAAGTTCGCTTGTGGATTGAAGATTTCATAAGATTGTCGGATCCCTTTGCGGTAGCAGAAGCGTTGTTTCCCCGTTTGCGCTTCGCAAATCCACCACCCATTTCTGCTTGGGAGACTTGCTGCTTAAGTTTATCAATGGTTTTCTTGACGTGGGCAATGTCATTGGACAGCTTCCGCTCAGCACCATGATCCCGGAAAAGCTTTACTTTGCAATAAGACAGCTCTGTATCCCGCGATACACCTACCTCATCGCCCGGGGACAAAAGCTCGGTTTTGGCGCACAGTCTGACAGGAATTCCCTTCACGCCTTTGGAGTGGCTGAAATCCGTGGACAGGAAATTAAACCGCACGGGAATGTTGCAATCCGATGCGCCGCTCGCTGGATTGGCAGTCCAAGTGACGCAGAAACCGTCGACGGACATACTCTCGATTTGCACCTGTCGATTCCTGTGTGCATCACTGCCGCCACCTTGTAACGGATCCACATATTCAACAGCTAATAATTTTCCGCCCCGTTGATGGGCTTCTGTGGTACCACGGCCTTCCTTCCATAGTTGCCAACATGTTGCCGGTTTCGCTCGCTGTTCTCGCTCTTCGAAGGAAACGCGGACAAATGTTCTATATCGAAGCAGTTCGTGGCTGATCATTGGTGGGCTCGTGTCGACAACCGAGAGATTGTATGCTTGGCCCTTATTGAGATACGTCACAGGAATTTCACTCAAGTTCTTAACCATGGCGGTCGGTGCTCGGAGGGAAACATTGAAGCGGAATCTAGATTGTGATGAAATGTAGTTAGCATTGAAAAATTTACCTTTGATCAAATCATTTTAACTCACGTTTCACCCTTGGCATAGGACATGTCACCAGCCATTTGAGCCGAATAGTCCGTAGAGGCCGTCACGTTGGATGCCGTTTCGGCTTGTACACCATTTAGAGAAGAATCATCGAGAGTATCATCCATAGCGTCATATGCGGTGTCGCGGTGCATAAATGCGCTTGGTGCATATGATGGCTGCTGTGTGTATTGGTTCATGTCATGTACTGGATTCATGAACTGCGGGTGGAAGGGCTCAAAGCCATTGCTGTGGTGATTGTGTATAGCTGGCATGCCCCCCAGCGGGGTAATCAGGTGCATCCCAGTTGGAGTATGCAAATCGCCAGCCTGATTATGGAACACCGCACCCATTCCAGAAGAAGTTGGGGTATAGAAGCCGACATGCTGGTTGGCAAGAGGCATCATGGAATATGAAGCTGACTCCATCCATGAGGGCGTCAACCCCAGATCGTGCATATTTCGGGGAGTGCGGTCGTTGTTGGTGATGGGGAGCTTGATACCATGAGTCTCCATTTTCACATCATTGTTCTCGGCCATTCTAGCAAGAATTGCTTTGTTAGTTTGGATTGAATGTATTTGACCTAGTGGAATACATGATATACATACCTCGAGGCCATCAAAGGTTCACCTGCCCTCACATTGCGCGGGTCTTCAGTTGGCCCGCCCTCGGTGTCTCGCCGAGGGACAATGTCTGAGAATGCTTGCTGGAAGCGACTGATGAACTCGCCATCCGGCTTCCGAGCGCTTTTGCTGCGCAGAAAGAATAAAACGTTAGAAATGAAACCATTATACTATTGACAACTTAAAGCGTAAAAGACTCACCGGCTGTTAAACATTATTTATTTTATCAATGCTTCGCTTGGCCCGGAATAATAAAGGAAAGAAACAAAAGGTGGCCACCGGTAAATTAGTGGCCCACTGCCAGTAGAGTCGGATGTGTGCTGTCTGGTCTTCGGTTTGAAGTGTATTTATCGAGATTGGGGGCGTTCGGATATCGTACGCAGTGTTCGATAGTTTTGAAGTTGTACGAAGCCTTGCGTCGAGTGAAAGGATCTATGAGGAATTTCGTCTTGAGGGAATGCGCAAATGACTAGATCGGTGTGCAAATGAAGTATGCCACGGAAGGCTCGCGGGACTAGATCAAAAAGGCGAAGGTAAATAAAGTGTAAGGTCGATCCAAAACAATGTTTAAAATAGTAATGGAGAAAGTTTGCTTCTTATAGGAGATTGGAGGAGATGATGTATAATTGTAGAGACGAGGGGTGGAGGGGAGATGACGATGTCTTAAAAGGGAGAGAGGGGGGAAGGAACAGTAAGGATGGTACGGTCAATGAAGTCCTCCAATGAAAGATGTAAAAAGAGATCCCACAAAACTGTCATTGAGCCACAGTGGACTTTTTAACAAAAAGGGGGGTCCATTGGATGTGCTCGGAAGATTTTAAGAGTTATGATCTTGGGAGAGGAAAGCTGTCGCCACCTGCCGATAAGAACAGACCACTTTTGTGTAAGAGGCGTTTTCTTTTTTTTTTTTTTTTTTTTTTCTCAAAAAAAAAAAGACCTCTCCAAATGGTCGAACTACTAAATAAATTGTATAATATATTTTGCTATGAATAAAATGATTGGTAACAAGGGAAATAAATTATGGAGTAAAGGAAAAGGGCCGGGGGGAGTTACCGAGCCACGGAAAGCCGTGTAGGTATAAATGGGGAAAATAAATGCGAAAACGAGTTGTAAAATTACCGTATATTTCCTGATCCTTTGCGCTTTCTATTGTACGTGTATATCTATTTTAGATACAATATATAACTATATATATATTATCGACCAGCTGGAAACATTTCATAGTTCGGCGTTCGTACTGTATGATCCATGGTTCCCTATTTCTAGCATATAATATCACCCGTGGTCTATTGCTGTATACCTCCCTGGCGCCAACGGGTAGTATGGAGTTTTCTCGACATGACTCATGTTCATGTGAACTTGCAACCATTTCCTTATTCGGGTAATATAACTTTGTAGCAGCGGCTACCAAGTGGAGTGTTTAGGTACTTTGTACATGCATCGTTTGTAGTCTTGACCCCAATACTATAACCATCGTTTATTGTTCGAGATGGAATGTATGTTGTAAGGCATGATGTGACATACAATAAAATACAGCCACATACCATTTCAAAACAGTGCCGGTCAAACACAGCTCATTGCTGGAAGGCCCACCCACCAATAATATTGCTCAATTTATCCTCGAATAATCGGCGGAGCACGTGCTGGAAGTACATCCACTATAAATACTCAGCATATTTGAATACATGTATATACAGTACATACGGGGCAGGTAAGCTTTACCTTACTCGAGCTTTCAATTTAAGTTATTGAAGCTAAAGTGCGGAATTAAATTCGTTTCCAAAAAATGTAAATTACTAGTCTAGCGTATGAAGCTAACCCCGGGCTCACGGGCTCACGTTGAACATCCAAGGTACTTTGTACACAATGTTATCAGGGTATAACCGAACGCCTTCTCCACTTGTATTACCTCATACAATAAGAGGGCATCATGGATACCCTCTCCACTTTTCTTTTAAAACGGCCGAGGGTCTAATTAGACCTGACGTAACGACCTTTCTTCTGATTTACTATGATAGTAGCAGTGGAAGCCATGCCGTCATAAGAAACGTTTTCGGTGAAGCATGGGGGGATGGATGGGCGGGCTAGATGCCAGCTGCCAGCGGCTGCGTTGGAAAGGCCACATCCACAGTTGAGGGGGAAAAACCCCCCCCAAATGTTTAAATTTGTGTTATTATCATTCTATTAGAATCAATCGGGAATAGTAGGTGCATAGAGTATACAATCGTTTATTGGCCGATCTGACTTTGAAAGGAGCTACTCTACAACATGCGCCACAGTACAAAAGTACGGAGTATGTTGTAAAACTCAATATGTAAAGTTTGTCGGCTCAACGCGCCGATCGGTTACATCATCTGTACAGGGGTATAATGATCGAGCTTCACTGGGAGTACAAAGTACGAGTATGGACAGTTGGCCGGGCGCTTAGTGGTGTGTAAGTGGCTGAATTCCCCACCCTAGACAAATCCACCCAGCGCCGAACAGAAAGGAAAGGAAAACCAAATACGGAGTACGGTACGGAGTATCCGTTGGATCGGCAATGGGAGAGGGGCCGATCTACCCTGGCTTACAGTGGTGGGTGCTGGCATAGCCAATAAGACCAACAAACGGTCTTGCCACTTTGATTTCAGGCATTCAGAGCTCTTTGGTAAATGGAATGCCCCGGTACAGCTTACGCAGCTTGTATCAGCCACAATCATTTCCCAATTTTGTTCCCACTTACAACATGCAGCTTAAGCGCGAATGAGATATTCCTAAGTATGTACTAATATATGTACAAAGTACATATGCACTCTGTATTAATGTGTCGAATCTCCGGAGAAGATTCAAAAGCTCATTGGCTGCTTAACACGTTCACTCGCCGTACTTGGAGAATGTCCATACTACTACGTAGAAGTATCATATGTATTTACTCTGTGACGAGCTCTATTCACATCAATGGCCATGTCTATATTTTCCCAGAGCTCGGATAGATATCGTAGCTATGGAAATATCAAAAGTTCCCCGGGTCCCCGAGCCGACTCATAAGGTTCAGATATGACGAGGTCTGTCCCGAGAGATTGGTGATAGATACTGTTTCGCTCCACAATAACGGGGAGAATCCACTGGCTCTCGGATTGGCCGGCTAATGTTTCCGTTTACAACATCATAGGGTAATTGAATATGTACCGAACGACATCATAATAAGCTTCATAGTATATTCTATGATTTCCCTGGACTAGGTTACTGGTTATAGGCTATGGAGTTTTTCCACAAATAGATCCACCATGGCTGTACAAAGTATATTGGATAATAAATAATAAATCAAATATAGACTTTCTCCACAAGGGCATTGGCACGTTGTCAGTCTGAGCTTCGACAATCTCAACGCACATTACACCATGCATTTTGACGTCTCTGCAATACTCTCCTGACCCACATATTCGCCATGAATCGTGGGAGGTGTTAGCGTGGGGGCCATCTCTATTTGATGAGACTGGGATTATTACGTGTTTTCGATGTCCCTGCCCAGGTAGTGCTTCCCTGGTTATACATGGCAGACTGTTTTCTGCTTTTCTCTGCCGTTCTTACCCCAAATTATCGAGCCAACTGGATGTCGTCAAGGACAAACGTGTCCCTATTGTGATCGAACTTTCTGAACGTGCCTTAGTATTATTCCTTGTTTTTGGCAGTCAATCCGTTCAAGACAGTAATCCCCGACCTGTCAGTATTCAGCAGCTACTCTATTACAACATCGTAGGCTTGTGCTTTATGTTAACAGTTGGCATTCATTTACTCTGGATCGCAATTCTTGAACATTGACGGTGGTTTCATGACATTACCCTATATGAACTATCCAACCAATATGAATGATGTCCCCTTTACAAAATGATCCGGTAATGCTGTGTGGCCATCCGTGTGCGCAATGACTATCAGTAACTGTAGTTCCATCCACCTGGAACCTGTATCGACCGCGTCTTAAGGTCGAAGAAAATATCACCATGCATACATGCAACCCCAACACGCCCATGACGCCGATGTGAGACAGAAAATAAAACAGAAGAAAACATATAGACACAGGCAAAATCCGACAGAACCTCGTGTATGTAGTGGCCAATGGCCGGTTCTTGATCGCGGAATTGCCTGTTCCCAGATTAGGGATGAAAAGAGGGTAAAAGATGCAAGAAAAATGCAAGGCTTGGTACTGCCACGCCGTTCAAAGGAGATGAATGAGGAGGATGCCTGCAGTCATTCGCAGTCCACCATGCTGTACGATGGTTGACTGGGTTTGTGGCTTGTCTCGAGGGATGGAAATGAGGACAAGGAGCTCCAAGAGCTGGAGGAGAAGGAAGGTGGTAGACAGTAATTTGCTATCAGTGTTGGATGATCAATGAGAATCCATCAATCCATGATGCACAGGAGCCGGAGATTCCAGCAATCTTGTAGCCCAAAGGAGGTATTAAAGTGTGGCTGTTTGAAGTTGGTCAGCATGGTTCAAATATTGCGAGAGAATAAAAGATGTTACATACCCTGAACCACCGGTAGCATTTCCATATATACCAGATTTCCTCCCCAGGCTCGTGAGAATTTCGATCCCATCAATCCAGAGACCAGCCCGGACATAGAACCCAAGTAGGATTTCACCGCGTCGAGTATCAAGGACAAACTCATCACCACCAGGCTTGCCTCCTCGCTTGCCGAATAGCTGACTGGTCGCATCCTCGTAGCAGAACTCGATACCATCCACTGCATAGCCATGGTAGACTTTGATCGATATCAAGAGCTTTGTTTTGAAGGCACATTCCAGTAACACCTGCTCGGATTCACTGCCTTCCATCCCCGACTGGCCTAATCTGCCGCTTTTGAAACCAGACTGGCTTTTGGGCAATTTGACGAGAGAATTTTTCGATTTCAGATCGCCAATGTTCTCAACGGTGTAGCTGCCCAGTGCACCAGAGCAGACAACCAGACGAATGTTCTTTTTCTTTTCCTTTTCGGTGCCGTACACACGTTGGCGAAGCTCGATTTCGGTCACCGCAACTTGTCGTGGCAGTCCGTTGGGGCTCGACTCGCTGTTCAAGTACTCAATGAAGTTGTGGCAGAAGGTGTCACCCTCGGCATATAGTTCCATGAACGCAATCCCGGACGAAGCAGTGAACAATATCTTGCCGTTCTCGACTGGCCACACCTGAACGCTATCATCCGAAGTGGGATAAGGGTCACTTGGGAGTCGGAAGCTGGGGTGGAATCGGAAGCGTAGCGCATCGAGGCGGTGCCAGCTACACTCGTCATTGGGCAAACACACTTTCAACCCTTGAGCCTTGGTGCGTGTTGAGAAAGGCTCTCGAGTCAGGAATGTTCTGTTCAAACGAACATAATCGCGAAGCATGACTCCCGACTCCTGGTGAGGACATCCGAAGAGATGGCCTACCTCGTGCAGGTGAGCACCGATTCCCAGGTTTGCTGATTCCCAATTGGAGCCCGCCTCGTTACAGTCATTGGCGACGTGGTTCGTATCAGTGCGGGTGCAGTCTGTGAACGCATCCACGACTTCTTCCAGGCACGATGGATAGCTTTGGAGACAATGAGACCCAAACATAGCCATCTTGATATCGTCATCGGCCGAACCTAAAGCCGCATGGCCGGTGATCATCTGAGATTGGGTATCCCAATGAGAATCGAGGAGGAGAACGGAGACGTATTGCTTCTGGCCGGGCTGAGGCTGGAAATGATTTCGCACCGCTTCTTTAGCAATGGCGAACAACTCGTCTTTCTTCTCCGCTTTCTCGTTCTGCTGGGCGATATTAAGATCTCGGAGTTCGGCCACCGTTTTCTCGGTGCGGACTATGTGAACCTTGGCTTCATTCCGCATCTGGCCATGGGCCAAGTCACGACGGCTCAAGCTACCAGACTGCCACTCTTCCTCGAATCGGAAACAACGCCGCCCGAAATTATTGCGGAACATCTGTTCACCGGTGAAGGCCTGCCAGAGATAGGCTGCCATGCGGTACTTTCGAATCGCCGTTTCCAACCCGTTTCCTTCGCGTTCGACCCTTTCCGGTACTGCATCGTATGTGCCGTCTGAATCTTTCCCCAGGAGGATGACCAGCTGCAATGGCGGGTTGTTGACCAGAGGAAGGTAGTTGATGCAAATCCAGGAGGAGTGGATGGCGGGGTGGGTGCTGCCCGTGGACAACTTTGGCGAGACAAAGTCAAAGCGCAGACGATTAGGACCGGGAACTAGATGAACGAGGACTTTAAAATGCGATGCCGTGACTGGCCAGCAGGTCGACGGGAAATTATCTTGGTGGTGGTAGACAGTGACGTTTCCGTCCAGCGGATGTTGCCTCGGGTCGCCGATTTGACCATACACGAGCAGCACTTTCTGGTTGACCTGCACGACAGTCAGACACTCGATTCCATTTCACCAGAGAAAATTATGCGCCTCCAATTCCTGCGCTGGCAGGCAAACATACCCATGAATTATCAGCTACAGACACGAGTCTTGGGGCATAAGGCGAGACGGGAGCTTGTGATCGGTACACGCCATTTACCGAGGACGAGCTGCTACCCTATATCCCGAAGCGATCACAAGTCAGTATTGTCAGTTGTCGCGGGAATGGGTACCGGTACATACAATAACGCTGTTTCTCTGAGAACTGGCCACCAGAGGCCCCGGTCGCTGTGTAGGCGGGGCTACACTGACTGCGCTGGTGGTTTCGGATTCATTGAGAGCAGGAAGACTGGGGGCTGAAAGGGTTGGTTTGATCGATGACGGTGGAGTGATTGAGTTGTGGGAGGAAGTGTCGTTCGTGGATGATGATTTCCCGGAAACCTCCTCCACACTATGGGATGGAGTCTTATGAAAAGTGGCCTTTGATCGACGCCGTAGGTCTTTGAAAAACGGCATGGCGAAGTTGAGAGAAGAGAAAAAGACGAAGCTTCCCTGTTGTTTTTTTTAATGCGGGTAAATTGTCAGGAACAGGGTAACCGTTTGCGGTTGACGACAAGTCGCCCCGCAAGTCACCAAATAGGGGGGGAGGAAAGGGGATGAATGGTTAATCTTGGGTTATAGAAGTGCACATGTGGTTTTTGGAGAAGAAAGAAGAAAAAGATCAAAGATCAGGGATTCCCCTTAGCTTCAAAAAAAATAATAAGGAGCGACTATACTTAGAGCACTTTAAAAAAAAAGCTCTAAAGGACATTACGTACCCTCAATCTTCGCCTAACCTTCGCTATTATTCTGTTATCAGCTCAGCTCAAACTCTTTTTAAGTCGCAATGTTTCAGTGTGGATCGGATCGCACTAATATCCTTAGCTTAGATCTTGTCTGAGAGTTCACATACCCCGGCTATGACCACCTGGACACACCGGTATGCCTGCCTATTATTCAATGTTAATGTTTCAGGGTAAACTTCCTGTTATGCTACATTTTTGGGAAATAATTGGAGTTACGTAGGTGGCTCGTGTTAAAATCTCCATCCCCTAGGGGGCCAAGATTATTAGAATCTTGAAACGGGGTCTCTAACAGGGCTGCACAAAATGGCTAGATACAGCCGGCCCAAAGAAGAATTAATTTATTTCTTTATTATTTCTTTATTATTTCTTTCCATCTCATCATGTGGACATCTAGAATGCTTATTTTCTCCCATTTCTCCTATTTGTTCTGTTTCTTCCAGTTGATACTTCATATAATGTATACAAACTGCTTTCGGCGATCTAGAACATACCTTAGGGGACGACCTCGTTCTCCAGTCCAAGTGGATCGGAATCCGTGGCTGCATGCCTGGTTTCTATGGGGATTCCGGAATAGAAAAAGAAAACATTTTTCTTCTTTGAGAATAAAGAGCTTTGGACTAGACTGTACAGAGTATAGTACGTAAGTGATGGGAATTCAAGAGGGTAAATACATGTGGATAGGTCGGTTTTCAGGGCAAACAATTAGTATGTCATAAAATAATAAAATAATGAAATAATGAAACTAGATAGGGGGTACTAAGTTGAACTATATAATAGTTGCTAAGTACTCCGTACTCCGTGCGGAATAGAACAGATAGAATGGGTACATACAGATCTGGAAGAAAGTTGACAGATGCAAGACAAAAAGAATTAAAAAAATTTAAGACATATTCTTCCCCAGTATCTACTGTTTGACAGTTTCAACGAATAAAAAGTTTCTTTCTTTCTTTCAATCCCAATCTGTTCAAGTGCTTCTCCAGAATCGTTCTCCGAGTTCCCGCATTTCGCCAATCTCTCACCCTTCCCTTTCGCCCTTGCTCCCCCCCAAACCCCAACCTCGACTCTACATTCGAAAACGTCTTTCCTTTTTTATATTTTTTTTGCATAGGGGTGTCTTGCTTATTTCATTGGGTTCCTGTTACAATGCCTCCATCACAGCCGGGCTCGGCAGAAAAAACGATCCGCAAAATCGATATCGCCCAGGTAAGACATGGGAAGAAAAAAAAAAACAAGGCAGCGGATCCCTTGAGATGCAGCCTTGGCTATTGGTTCAAATACTTGCTACTGCATCCGAATGCTTCTAGATGATAATGTTGGTGATGTGGGACTGACACTGGATTATCTTCGCACAGGTTTCTCTCAGTCTGCAGGATCGATTGGGCCTTGCCAAACTCAAGTACCAACACGGTCGACTGCACGGTCTAAACCCGAACCAGCAGGCTGGCACACCAGCTCTTGAGAGTGACAAGCCTTCCGACTCTTCGTCCGAGTTCTCACGCAGTCGTTGCGAGACTCCCTTCACCTCCCCTCCCCTCCAAGCCTCCACCTACTCCAAGGAGCTCCCTCGATCCGCCCGCAATAAACATGCCGCCACCTTCAACTCTCGAGTCATGCAGCCTATGTTGTCTGCCAGTCGAAAGCGCCTACGGTCTGACTCCGATTCCGAACGTCCTGCCAAGGCACCCCGGGTCTCGTGGAAGAGTTCTTACCGGCTGCCAGAATCCTCCCCTGGCATGAACCGACACCGTATGAGCCGACGCACACAAGCCCCCTTCATGTCCGAAGCTACAATCCCGGAGATGTCATCGCCTGTATATCCTGGACCGCCAGAAGAGATTGATCCCGATCTGCCGTTGCACAGTTTCCAGAACATGAGCTCGATCGTAGGCTCCTCCCCTCCACGAACACCTCCTCCGAAACATATGCGATTGCCCCGAAACAACCAACCTCAGAACCACGAGGATGGTGCAGATTTGCTCTTGTACCTCGCCAACTCCCCGACCCCGGCTCGGGTTGCAAGGGGCAACGGAAATCAGGCCTTCCCACCTTCCACTCCTCCCAGCCAGCACGCAGTACTGCCCGGCATGACACCCACCATGGGCGGTGGCATGTTCGCCAACATCAGCACACCGAATCAGCAGTTCAATTTCGCTGATTTCGTGAATGTGACCCCTAGCCCGGCGCAACCAACTTGGGGTGGCCGCACCCCGGGCAATCCCGCTCGCACCCCGCTTACTAGCAACAGAAAGCGATTGAACTTCGATGCCCTGGTTCCTCCAAGTAACACCAGCCCTCGACTTCGTGGCAAGGAAACAGGGCTGGCGTTACAACTCGGCGGCGAACTGCACCCATGAAACCCAATGTTTCTCTCTCCATTTTCTCTTCTCTGTTCATTTTTGCCTTAACTCCCTCTTAAACCCCCATTGCATTGACGACTTTCTTATGATCATGTTATGTACACATTGTGTTCATCCCCTATGTAATTTGCCCTCTTTCTCCGATGTGGAGGCTCGCTTTTTCGAGGACCTGAGCCTCGATTGGGAGGGCCTCTACCCGGACTTGCATCCACAGGTGTTGTTTTTTTTTTTATATCTTTTTAAATGCTTTACTATCATGTCTTGCATTACCTCTCATTCACCAAGACCCTATGTCTTGTATTTTCTATGTCATTGAATGCCCTTGGCAATTTCACTGTTCACTCCTATTTCTTTATTTTTTCCCCCTTGCCAGCATGCCTTTGATGAGACTGTTTAATATTTTTGCATGGCCCCTGTCTTGATATAAGGAGATGGAAGATGAAATGGAATATGTTCATTGAGAACATACGTGTATCTCAGCACAGCCTAAAAAACCATATATTTCACCTAGCCAGCTTATTTTTATTATACCTATTGGCCTAGAACACACCCCGGGGGCCCCAGCCCACTACACATCTTACTGTGGACCCTAGAGCGGCATATAGGGCGTCTTAGCCCAGCATAAACTTCTCTCTGATCAGCTTATTGAAAATAAGTTGTTTTCCTTGGACCACGTAGCGTGGTCAACCCCTCATTTTCACGTCCAATCCGGTCGCGTCTTTTCGCGTCACTTTCGCGTTGCAGTTTAAGAGGCTTTTCAGCAGCCAATCAGAGGCGATGAGATTGAAAATCAAATGTGATGTCATATAAAGCCTATTTGGCTTGGATTCTGCCACTAGCATATAGATGTAGAATAAAGGACATTAGACCGAATAGAAAGTACAGAGTAGCAGACATCCAATTGATCTACATGGGGCCATGTCAACATGAGATATTCTGAAGTGAAAACACACTCAGAATAGCTACACTCAGAAATCAAGGAGCCCAAAATCCGGGTTCGTGCCTCAACAATACTCATTTGAATTCATAGTAAACACCTAGTATATCCTGTATCTTGTAACCTCTATCCTCTATCTTGTATCCTCTGCTGTCCTTTCTCTCTATCTCGTCGTTCAGTATAGTTTCTCGCGTACTGTCATGCTTAACTTGAAGCTAATAGGAATAATGCTGAGCGCAAGTAAGAGTAACAGATGACCGAAGGAGAACACCCGGTAGTTCTTGTCAGGTCGGGCCTATAGTATTCACATGTCAATATTCCGGGCCCAAATCAATTAATGGCTTCATTAACCAACTTACATCGTATGTCCAGTCATCCGAACGACCCCAATGAGTGGAGTACCACATAACAAATGAGTTCCATGGGTAGATGAACCAATTCTTCTGAGACTTGTAGTCGATAAAATACTGCCAGCAACTAGATATCAAATATATATATCCTCAGCATAAGAAGATTGGACGTATTTCCTTACACTGCCGCATGAGTTATTGAAGATCGTCGTGGCGATTTTCTCATGCAAATTCTCGTTGTACTCTTTCTCGCTGTCGGGCTTGACCTCGACAAATGAAGCGCGGTCTTGAAGAGCCGGTGAAATCACCTTTATAACAAGGTTGACGTAGCTGGCATCACTGTTAGCGGGGATGCTATGAAAAAAGGAGATCAGAACACAACGTGACATACTTCTCAATGCAGTGAATGGCAGATGTGTGGCATTTACCAGAGTTGGGACTCAGAGCATAGAAGAAATTAGGAAACCCGGACATCGCGGTGGATTTGTATGCCTCCTTGTAGCCGAAGTTACCCCAGTGCTCGTCACGGGTCCGCCCATTTCGCCCTACCAGCTCTACCTCGTATTGCGTCAGGGCAAATCCGGTGGCAAGAAGCTGTATTGGAGAGAATAAGGATCAGCTGGGATAACAAGCAAGAGGTTTTGGGCATTTTGACTTACAATTGCATCTGCAGGATATTCCTCTTGGTAAAAATCGAATGAGATGAGACTTTGACAATGGGATCATCTGTAAGATGAATATTGCTTTGTTGAAGGTAGCTAATATACCTACTGTTGTCGAAGATCCGGCGCTATATTAGAAGACTCAGTATGTATCCCGAAGTCGAATTCAGTTCTAAAATCTTGCCTTGCATCCAATCTCGTATGTTAGGGTCAAAAGGGGCCAATATTGCTCTTTGATCCCATAATAGTAAGCAAATGGTTGACAAAAGTTATTCCTCTTCATTGAATTGAGCTCACCGAGTGCAGTGCTTTGAATGTAAGCTTTGCTTCTCTCTGCTGATAGATTCCTGGCTTTGTTTCCCTTATAATTAATATTGAATCTGACGGCAGTGCTCCCCAAAAGCAGAATCACAATCAGTCTCAATAAACGTAGAACACCGGGCACATAGCGAAAAATGAATTTCCACTTGTCGTCGATTTGCATATTTTCATTTTGCAAATAGAATTGGGGTGTCTGGACTAATGAGAAATGATATCTTCCACGTGTGAAAAGTGTGTCTTACCCGAATAAATTGGGTGATGCTTCCAGCTTCTTTAGCAATAGCGGGAATAAGCTGAGCAGCCGAACCTGATCAACTGTTGGTGATATGCCCTTAGGGGAGAGAGAAAGTGTAACTCACATCCATTGCTAACGACAATCACATCTTTCTGATGAAGAGACAAGTCCGCTTTCCATGCAGCAGTATGAGCAATATCCCCTTCAAAGGTTTCGACACCTGAAATGCCAAATCGATTCAGGTTTACTAAGGCTAAAACAGCAGAGATCAAGATCTTACACTCGTAATAGAAGGTTTGACCTGTGGACAAGTCCTTCGATTTGACTAACCAGCTGTTTGTCAAGTCTTGCCAATAGGCCCCTTCCCATTCTGTGTTCCGAACGATGTGTCGAGAGACGTCAAACTTATCCGCAACCTTGTTGAAGTATTCCAATATCTCCGCTTGTGGGGGGTAAACTTTCGAGAAATCAGGATTTGGGGCAAATGATAGACTGTAGAAGACCGCTGGGATATCCACGGCACATCCTGGATCTACAATGACATGTTAGGCACTGAAACATTTGAAGAAAAGAGAAAAAGGATCAGCCAAGAACTAACATTCATTTGCCCACTAAGTGCCTCCCGGGGCAGGTGAACGGTCATAGATGATATAGTCGCCACAGTTGTGCTCTCTTCGAAGTTGACAGGCTGTAGCTAGACCAGAAAAGCCAGCTCAAATGATGAGCACCATATTGAAAATTCAAGATAAATTATTCTTCAAGATGAATGAGAAGCGGAGCGTGTTTCGCAGATTTTCCTACCGATTTCTCAAGGCTGAACTTATAGCTGCCCGGAGATAGCACTCTTTGTGAGAATGTCGTGTATAGTTCGGGGCTTGATACTAAAAGGCTCATTACACGTCTTGGAGTTACACAACTTGGTTGATCCACCTGTCACTAATCAATCCCACCTGTCACTAATCAATCCACTACACTTTTCGAATATCTAGGACGATAAGAGTAGATATATCGGGGACGAATCAATTAAAATGTATTTACGGATTGTTGATCTTTTCGTGTTTGATCGCAGTCAATCCACTTTACATACTCCACGACCTAACGTAGACAACCCTATCTGGCATTGCAATAGCACCCATTTTGTCTATACGCATGCCCCTACTATACACCGTTCTCTAGTTTCATGCAACTGACATGTGGGGAAAGGATACGGTGTGTCGTTTCAAAAAAGCCGCGCTGGTGTGCACTAGGCAATTTCTGGAGACAGCAAACGCGCGTGACGAACCCACTTGTGATAAAAATTGCACTTCCAAGGCTGGCTGAAATGAACAACCGATGGCGGTTACGTCTAGACCTCCGCAGAGCCCACAAAGCCCAAAGCCCAACCCGGGCCCAACCCGCAAATGGGTTGGGTTTCGGGCCCGGCCTTAGGCCCACCGATGGGCTATGGGCCTGAGGTAGAAGCCCACTGCGGGTTAATGGGCCCCCAAACGGGCCCCAAACAGTCAGTACAAACAGTACAAATATGCCGAGAATTCAGATGCCAAGTAAAGTTGAACCCCCTTTTAGGGTTTTTGAAATTACCCTTCGTTTTACCCCCGTTTCTAAGCCTTATCCTAAAGGTAATATTTTATTACTTTAAATTATTTAGAATCAATTACTAGTTATCTCTCTATATCGCGTCTAAAAACATGAAAAAATGCGTTTGTTTAGAAATTTTAAAAATTATATAGGTTCACTAGAAAGTAATAGTACTCTCGTATAAATCGGAGATATATATCTGATATCAAAATATTAACTTTTACCTTTTCCGCGATATCTCGACCCTTACCGGTCAGATTTTGTTCAAAATTAAAACATATAACTACTTATATAGCTACTCTGAACCTAGATTCTTAATTTTGAAATTTATACGACCGGTGGAAGGTTGCAATACAGCGATTACAGAGGTCGGGCCCCCCATGGGCTGTGGGTTGGGTTGGGCTTTGCGGAGGTCTACTCCATAATAGAGTGAAGGCGGTGGGGACGGCGGAAGACGCGATGGAGCACAATAATCAGACCCGTAGCTCGCTGTACAGAGTACGATCCAACCCCTGAATACCTTACTCCGTAGTCCCTAAAAATGTACGCAACGCGATCTAATGACTCTCCACCCTCCCTATCTAGTGGGATAAGAATCGGCCACAGATACTCTTAGGGCTCTACCGGTAGTTATCCGAACACGAGCGAAGAGTTTACAGCCAGGGCCTGCCAATCTGTCTCCACTGCTGTGTCGCGTTGAAAATGACAGTCCACAACCGGGAATGTCAAAGAAACACGGACAAAATTCTCGATTTGGCCACTAGTGCCTTCTTGCAGCTCCCTTAGGGAGTTGGGGGAACTACATTGTACATATTTGAAGGATAATTGATCACCCCCTATCGTAAGTATGAGTTGATGACACTGCCAATATCGTTGATGACACTGCCAATATCGTTGCTAGAGTTCCAATCGGGTCTTGGGCTATTGATATTTGAGTTGCACGCTAAAGGTTTGGGGTGCATGTGCAGAAAACCTTGAAAAACCTAATTAGATTAAAAAAATATCAACTATTAAACCTAAAGGGACTATGTACATGACCACTTATTGAGAAATTCTAGTTAGTCTCTCATACATGGTTTCTCGTGGTCCATTGAGACACATCCCCGAAATCATCATCTGCTACCGCTCTTGTAACTTCGAATGTCCGATGGACACCCACTTCCATTCTTCCTGGAGGTGGAGGCTGTATAGTCAACCCTTCATTGCTACTGCTCGGACTGGATGGCTGGGGCCATGACCTTTCCAAGTCTCTGTGGCTCTCGATGTTTGTCACCATGACGGCCAATTTATCGGGTCTTAGCTCACCCCGCTCAGTTCCATTCATCGAACTCAAAAGCACAGGCTGCTGCTGACTCGCACCAGTGCGGCGCCCATAGGTTTCTTTGGGGAACCCAGCGGAATAGGATGGATCTGCGCGCGAACCAAACCAGTGGCGAAGGAGTGGACGGAGGGTTGCGAGACAACCAGCGGTAATACCGAGGCCGACCTCGAGATTCGACCAGTAGGCGATTTGGACGGTGGCATCTTTGGTAGGTAAGCATTGTTCGATAGCATGAAGCTTTCAAGGAAAGAAGCGGAAAAGGACATACACAAAAAGTCGTTCAAATCATCAAATGTTTTTACAAATGGAATGCGGACAATGACGGCGGACGATGCACTGCAAAAGGGGTCAGTTGAGTGTTCACAACCTTGAAAAGAGAGCAGTCACATACATGCAAGCCATGCTCAAGATTCCGACTACGGCCATCTTCGTTTGCATCTTCATTTGCAGTTTGTGCACAACGAAGATTGGTAAGATACCCACAGTAAAGTCGCATATTGCGGCAAAAGCACTGTAAATGTATGTCATTGCGATGATAATTTCCATGTTGATGCAAGAGCCTTCCCCTTCAATGTTCCGAACGGGATGATGGGCCATTCGGGTCCAGAAGTAGGACAATGGCTTGCATTGCAGTAGCATCAGGAACATGAAAACCAGACCAGCAAGGACCGTCAGGCTCATGACAGAATAGAGAAGCAATCTGTGCACCCGATTGATACAGATACGCAGCAGGAAAATGCAAATTGAGATCTTGCAGAAAATGGAGGCGAAACAGAATCCAATTTCACAGAGCCACCAGTACTATTAAGAGTCAACGAGGTTTCTTAGAAATATTCGGTTCAGTTTACCTTCATAGCGATCACTCGATCCTCTGCTTCCAGATTATACCAGTGTCGCCCATTGCCATGTACCCCCGCTCCAATCATGGATCCGCAGAACATTACATACCACGCCTATCTGAAGGTAAGTATGCCGCAAACCCAAGCAATCAAAAGGGAACAAAATACCATAGCGATCACCATCGCACCATCATCCCATCCGAACGCCTTCACCAAAAAGCCGCGGACATAGCATCGGAGCGTCACAGCCACACATGCTATTGACATGAACAGGCCCGGGATGACCTTAATCGCTAGGTTCCTTTGGTCCTCATCAGTACCCATCTTGAGAGTCGAGATGAGACGTGACAGAAAACGGTTGCATGACTTCAATCTAGAGTAAGGAAAATATCAAGGGTGGACAAGGCGAAGATCAAGTAAAATTCTGTCCGTCAGGGGCATTTTTGGTACGCCAAGGCACTTCCCCAACTCTCGCCACCAACGAATGACAGGAAGTGATCAACAAAGCCAACGCTGGCTACGGAGGAGTAGACGGTACGGGAGCCGCAGATGAGATCACCACAATAAAATTAACGAAATGCTAGCTTGTGGAGATTTTGAGCTGTTCAGAAGCTATGCCCCGCTCCGCCGACAAAAAAAAAAAGCAGAAATATTCGCCTATAAGCCCTGTGACAAAAGGGCGAAATTTTGAAGGAGCATTAAGCTAACACCCACCGTTCAGCCATAGCGTGGTTTGACAATACGTGCATATCCACCGACGCGGGACAGGTAACGTCCCAAGTGGGCAGGTAACCAGCATGCCGGGACTCAAGTGTCCATGACCGCCGGGTTGTCTCCGAGAACAAAGATATTGTTCTTTTGACGATCTACTCCGTAGTTTTCATAGCGTCCCACTGTTTTGTCTTTTTTCGGTGGTCCATAGAAATAACTAGTTCAGTCTATTCTTAAGCGGTAGACGATATTTCTACTGTGTGGGATCAGTGCGTTTCTGATCATTCACCGGCCCCGAGCATTGTCCGAACATTGTCCGAACATTGTCCGAACATTTTTAAGTTGGTTCAGAAACGGGCTTGGCACGATTAGTCCTGACCAACACTGGTTCCAAGGTTGGTCTGTCCCATCATCGGGCCAATTTTCCCATTTACATCAACTTTCTACCTATTTCCTAATAGACTGGATCGATTCTCTTCATAGTGCATATACCCATCCTTACCCATTACTGATTGAGCGTGCGGCAAATCGAATTATAAACCGCGCGGGTGAGAGGTGTGTGATCGGGTCCGTATCATCTGCCCAGTCCAAGACTCGAGAAGCCATCGATACAAGTTGCCGGTTCTTGACGAGTCGTCCTTCGGCCACGAGCTTTTACTCTTCATGCTCAGGAATCAGGAATATGGCACTATTGCTGTCGATGGTGGCTGCGCGGTAACAGTGGGCGGGGCTGAGGCTTTGTATACTTTTATCGTACAATGAATAGTTCCTCCATGAATACTTTCGCGCAAGTCATTCTACCAGTGATGTATCCGACGGGTCGACAAGAATATTTGTCTGACTGTCTCCACTGCTCTCGTTCAAAGGACCAGAACGGAATCTCAACAATTTCTTGCGGCGCTCGAGAAGGTACCTCCAACGTTACTAGAGGCCCATCATCATCGGCGGAAGAAGTCTGATGAAGATTGTTTCTGACGATGCCTCGAGCAATGGGTGTTATGAGATCGGTGTTCTATAGGGCGGGTTCCAGCGACCCTTCGTGAAAGGGAACCGGCAGCGATTCTTGAGTGATGGCGTCTGGAGTAGAAGCGGATTTCTCGACATCCCTGTGCACTGGTTCGGCTGGCTGGTCACTAGGGTTTGGCGATGGTGAATTTTGCCTATCTTCAAATTTAGGCGACTCTTCTGGATGCAGTCGTGCTTGGTTCGACAGAGCGAGCTCTTCCTTAAGCCGATGCCCAGATAGAGAGACTGCCTAACATTCGGGATGAGCCAGGTCGGGCATTCGTTCGCATTAATTCGTCTTTTTTTCTCTCTAACATTTTCAAGTAATTTCCGCAGCGGATGGCATCAGAGATTACCTACAGGAGATTGTAAGAGGCTATCTGCACCAGGATGTTGAGCTCTCAGAACTGGAACTACCAGCCTGACTAGGGAAATGATCGGCAATTTGTAAAGAAAAATAAGGGAGTTGGAAGGTCATGGGTGTCTGACGGTGGTTTCACTCCAGATGCTATTTGAGGAAGGAACTATAGCCTAGAATGATATTTCGCTCGTAGCTCTCTGCAGGGTCCGTTATTCCGATGATTGCCGATTCTAAACCCCGACTTTTCTCACACCCTTAGGTAACTTCTTGTATAGTTCGACATCGATTAGTCTCGTTTGCTTGCATCAAATTCCCATATTGGTTGGATTAAGACCATAAAGATCTTTATACCTTTCTTCCTACTAGCTATTGGTAGTACACTACTTGCCTGGGTGTCAATGGTAGCATTTATCCGGCGCAAGTTGGTCTTGTGGTCTGATAGAGACCCCAAAGATAAGAAAACGTTACTGGGAAGACCTCAACTCTATCCAGCACGTCTAACACATGCTCGCTTCTTCCCAGAGAAGTACCATTACTGGATCAATTACTTCCTCGTTGGGGTTCCCGTTGGACTTCGTGGTCGTGTTGGAAGTGTGGTTTCCATTGAAAGTGATCAACACATCCTAGTCACAAATCCCGCCTACTCTTTTGTGAAAAGAATCTTTCGGATTCCACTTTGGATTAGAAGTGATACTAGCTGGTATCTTTATCGTGGAGATGGGCATCTGGCCTTGGCCGCAAAACTAGAGTATTTTTTGAAAGAACGGGTATGTTAGTTCTACCTAGAAAATACCCATGCCTGATATCAAAACTTCTAGGGCGAGAATCCAAACCAACATCCTTATGCATATCTTATCGGCATCCCTCAGTTTCTCTGGTGGACCAAAAGTCCGGTCTCGTATTGGTATCTCTACTCGCCTCTCAAAGAGCTTAGTGGAATCACCATGGAAATCAACAACTCATACGGCGAAAAAAAGAATGCGTTCTGTCGATTAACCAAGGAAGACTCTTCCTCTTACGAGAAAGCGGCAACTTGCGAGGTTTTCATCACGGCTTTAGGAAGTGGACCTCATGGCGATCAACTCATTCGATTCACATCATCGGCTCCCACTGCCAAGTAGTATAAGGACAGCTGGGAGAAAGACATATTTGCTTCGCCTTTCGAGAAAGTTGAAGGCGGATTTGCCCTTCGATTCATGGACCCGTTGCATCCAGCACCTGAAAAAGGTGGCCCACTGCACTCTAACATGACTCTTATCAGCATTGACGGCAAGCCCAAGATTCCCAGCAGTCTTTTTTCCGTTGCTCTGCTAATTGACCCTCTTTCGGCATCACCCCGGGAGCTGGCGAGCTTCCTTCTCAGTTGGTCATTTGTTGTGCCAGTCTCGATTGGTCGGATTGTGGTAGAGGTACTCCGTATTCGGTTCAGAGGCAACGTGCCCTATTTGAACAAACCGGACGTGAAAAAAGGAAACATCCCTCGTAATGCCTCAGAAACAGAGAGGTATTATCACCAATTTCCTTTGCTTTTGTTTAAACTTTTCTAACTGTCCCCACAGGGGGTTGGAACCTTTCTTCCCGCTGTACCTCTCCCACCTTGTTGAGACATGCCGTTTTCCTTTAGAGGTGATCTATACACCTGCTAAATCACTACATCTCCACCCCATGCCAATGCATTCCCCAGTCAAAACTTATAGTCCAAGTCCCCTCGGCTTCAGTCCCCGCTGAGCTTCCGGTCTATCCCGCAAGCAATCCACCATGGCAAACGAAGTCGGGACTGAGGACTTTTATGGATGCTTTTACTGATTCCAACTGCCCCTCAGGCATGCGCAGGAGATATCGGGCCGCACGGATCTACTGCTACCTGACAGAGAAGTTTGCGTGGGGCTCTTACAAGTTAGCTGCTGTTTACGAGTGTCTGCTGCGCACGGTAGTCTTGGGGCTATATTGGAGGGGTCTGTGGTGGATGTTGTGTAACCTTACAGTGTCAAGTTACGAGAGCGTCTTAATAGTGTCAGGTGTATATTTTGTGGGGGTTCGAGCGTGGACGGCGCTGAGTGGCTATTTCTATAGATAAGCGGGGGCTACTTGGGCTGTTTGGGTGTGCTGTTCGTGTATTTTGGTTGGCTGTGGTAACCCAGGGAGCATGCGAGATCTTCGACATAATTCGAATTTGGCATCTTCTGTGTCGTGAAGAACTCGCATAGAAATGTTTTATCTGCTTTTAGTTGGCATGATCTGGTTATTTCGTACCTGTTTGGTGGGTTAACTGCGGGCCTATGAATCCCCTCCACTCCGTAATTCTATATTATTGTATGCAGCGTATGGTCTAGATTGGAGATGATCCAATCAGCTGTAACCCATTGATCTAAGTAGCGCTGGAGATATGATCGCCATGTCATTAATCCCCGAGAATCAACCGCCCAAGCCCAAGCCGCCCAATCTTACCTACACCGATATTAATCCGTAGCTTCTACTCTCGAAAAAAGTAAGCCGTTCCGTAAATAGGTAGCTAAGCCTACCTTACATTGTAGTTCTTGGTTAATTATGTAGTTCTGTAGGATTATTCTATGAACATGTATAGGAATTGATACAAAGGTGAATACGTACGACAGATAGCTCTATTTGGACATTAAGCAAGGATCAATTTGAACCTGGGACCTTGTTATATTGCCTAGTGTGCATCACACATACAGAATATTGGGATACATGAATTAGTATGAAAACTAATATCAAACACTTACGCGGTGAGGGGGATGTTGGGCTGAATGTGGCATGCATTTATGGAGTACATGTGATAGATAGGATATAAGATTTTTCTTGTCCTTCTCTTCGGCTCCTTTTTCCAAGAACTTTTTTTATTAGATATAACTAAGCATTTATAACTCTTAGGGCCTCGATAAGCATTCTGTATTGAAGAAGCTAGAAAGTAGAAATAGAGCAGATGTATACCGAGGGTAGATTCAACCTTGAGCCTCGCGTGGTTTCCTCTTCCGCTCGTTCTCAACAACATGCTCTCTTCATTCAACATCATCCATCTTTCGCGTTATTGAAACAATTTGTAAAAAAACGTCAGGAAACTGTTCCTTAAGCTTCGCTAACTTGGCTGGCGCCGTCGGCTTACTCCCGATTTCCTCCCACTTCCGCTTGCGCTCTAGCTTCTTTTTAAGTGAGAACTCTGGGCGCTGCCCAAAACAATCGCCTCCCTTCTCCTTTTCACAGTAATTGACGCGAGTTTCAATGTACTGAGAAATCCTCTGCTTCGGACGAGGTGTAGATATATGCAACGAATCACATTCGTTCCCTTCGACTGGAAGTATGGAACGCGTATACTTGGAGCTCCAGTTGGGCTGCTCGCCAAAGTTCAACAGAACATGGTAATGAATACCTTCGGTTTCGTGATTCTCGCGACAACCATAGTATGTCGCCATCGTAAGCTCGTTTCGTTGTAGCATATCGCTAAAGCCTTCTTCGAACTCAATTTTCGACTCGAGAGAGCACTGGGAATAGGTCAAAAAGACCCATCGGCGGTGCAACCGAGCTTCAGTATCAACTGAAGACCCCAGGGTGCTTCTTCCCGTTCGGGAAGACGCAGATACCTTGGAAGACGTCTTTGACTGTTTGCTCACCGAGCCTGCTCGAAATCGACCGAACATTTTGTTATCCAAAAAAATAGTTTAACTAATTCCAAACTATAGGGGACCATAAACCCCTTATATCCTACGTCACACATAACGTGATATGGCACTTCGTACCAAGAATTACCTAAATAGGTAATTTTCTTCCAAGGTTAGACTTATACATATGCAGGAATCACCTGTTTAAGCAAGCGGTCAGTCTCTGACCCTCTCGGGTAGCAATACTGTACCGTTACACGGTACTAACCCTTTCGGGTTCGCTTACGCGAATCCGGCCAATGGCCGGGGTCCCCTTTCACTGTCTGCGGGCCCTCCCGGTTCCCAAATTCGCAGACAATAGCATTTCCTTCAAAGATAACTTGGTATGCCTGCGTCCCATTTTCTCGGATCATCCTCGTAGTTGCATACCCAGATTGAAGGAACACCCCACTTCAATCTTTTCGTCGGCGCATACCTCGCATGCACAGTGACAAACGGTTGACAACCGAATACTCCTTTCTAGTAGCGAAATCCTTTCTGGACATCATGAAAAACGGCACCGGGGAATTTAGAAATCAAATAGGCATTTTACCTAAGCCCGAAAGCTTGCCTTACTCCCTTTTGTAAAAGAAAACCATATATTTCTCTAGGCGCTAGCCTTTCTCAGAAGCCGTCCAACGACTTGTATTGAACTTTTCGGGGTTCGGAATTATGGAAGGATTCATGTTCATAAAGTACGTTGCTGTGCTCATTGGAGTCCGTACTATACATGAGAATAGACAGAATTGGCTAGCTGCAGGATAAGTCTCACTGTTAATGCACTAGTTGCGAACGTGAGTCAACCCTGGTAATTTCTAGACCTGATCCACCATCTTTACATTGTACTTCGTTTGTGCAGCTTGACAAATGCATAAGGGATGTATAGAGACACGGAGGCTAAAGACAGCCCCTTGGACGAGGCATTGCAAACATGAACTGACCTTCAGCGATCCTACGAACATGACCACTAGGAGTCACCCTAATCAAACATATGCTTTCCCATCTTGGAGGAGTGCAAATCCATCGAAAGTAAATCCGCTGGCGAGTAGCTCAACCGGCGCCGCTGCATTTTCAGCATCACACTACAGTGCATATATAGTGCATCAGGCCTTATGTGAAGGATATGGTAATTTTCCATTTGCTTTGTAATTTCGGTGCTTATCTCGCTTTTGTGTTCCAGATTTCACCGCTATGAAATGTCTACGTTATACTGCCTAGCTCTCGTGCCCACAGGATTACCTCTACTCCATACCAAAAGTCCTGATCTTTCCAAAATCCCAAGCAGAAGTGGGAATTGTGGTTCATATCGCACAATAGGTGCTACCTAGGTAGAATGCCAAGGATGGAACTAGACAGCAATTGGTCCGGAGATATGGGGGCATGGGGTACCCTAGTGGTACCTGGATAGATCCGTGGACCTATCTGCATCAAGCCCACACCACGTCTACAGATGCAGGTGTGCAATTTCTTCATGAAAATCTTCCGTCGGAGTGCGCGTCACGCATAATTCCCTTGTTCCGAAATGTCTCACCGCATATAAAGGGCAAAGACCTTGATCGAGTCCTTGACGAAGATCCACTCGCGCCGGTCAGGATCGTCATAGTCGGTGTCGATCGGGCTGACAGGAGATAGCAAGAGGACTATAAAACAAGTCGCTTTTTAGCCCGAATTTTCTCTCCAGCATCGGCTCTCAGCATTAGCATCATCATCCAGCGTCTTTCTTTGCCATCATGAGTCACCTGTATCCACTTAGTTCGCCCAGCAGCGGCGTTGCTTTCGTTGCTGGTGCCAACGGAATCACTGGTCATGCCATTGTTGAATATCTTACTGGGCGGCCCGAAACCGAATGGTGAGAGATCCCGAATTCCTTGAAATGCGACCCTTCAGATGGATTTGTCTTTTTCTAACTAGAATTTTGGAAAAAAAAAAGGTCGAAGATCATCATCACCTCACGCAGGCCACTCAACGCTCGCTTCACCGATCCCAGGGTTGAGTTCATTGCCCTAGACTTCTTGAACTCTCCAGCGAGCATTGTCGAACAGATCAAAGAACTCTGTGGAGATGTCACGCATGCATTCTTCACGTCGTATATCCACAACAACGACTTCTCTAAACTCCATGAGAAGAACGGCCCCTTGTTCCGAAACTATTTGGAAGCCCTGGATCAAGCTTGTCCGAAATTGCAACGTGTTGTTCTACAGACAGGTGGAAAGGTACGCTGTGATCCTTCAATTTGCCGGAATCATTCTTTGCCCCAGGTCTCAAAAGATTGCAAAATCTAATTTTTACTTAGCATTACGGAATTCAATTCCGAGAGATGAAATCTCCACTCGTGGAAGAGATGCCTAGATATGACGGACCTGAATCCATCTTCTACTACGAGCAGGAGGATGACATGTTTGCTATCCAAAAGCGTCGCCAAACCTGGAGCTACAACATCATTCGTCCCATGGCAATTATCGGATATGCCTCTCAATGTAGGACATCCCAAATGTTTTCCTTACTACGTGGCTGACGCAATGAATAACAGACATTGGCATCAACGAGGCTCTGCCTATTGCTCAGTATTTCCTCATTTGTCGTGAGCTCGGCGTGCCTCCCAAATGGCCAGGAAGCTTGAGCAGCTACCTTCGGGTCGAGAACCAGTCTTACGCCCCTAGTGTTGCCGACTTGACCGTGTGGGCTGCTACCCAGGACTGCTGCAAGGATGAGGCGTTCAACCACGTCAACGGCGATGTGATAGCCTGGAAGTTCCTTTGGCACCTTCTAGCTGACTACTTCCACGCCCCGCTAGGCTCGAGTGAGCCCACGGAAACCACTGAGCCCATGGACATGCTTGAGTGGGCCAAGGATAAGCGTCCTGTTTGGGAGAGTATTGTGGCCAAGAATGGCGGTGACCCTGACGCTTTTCAGCTAGACTCATTCGCCCTGATGAACTGGTACATGACACCTAGCGCGATGAAGTCGCCATTCATTAGCACCGTGCGCAAGGCGAGAAGCTTTGGCTGGGCCCGTCACGATGACACTTACGACACGTGGCTGAAGACCTTCAAGTCCTACCAGAATGCTGGTGTCTTGCCTGCTCCCTAGACTGGAAGTGGCATACTCGATAGCTTTCGGTATAGCTTGAAGAGGGTTTCTGTCGGATTTCTTAGTCTCTTTCTTAGCTTCTGTAGCTCAACTTTCTCAACTCAACAATCTATCAATCTCACATTGCACCATGCATTTCAACGTAGTCCCTTCTAACAGTTTCTTTATTTGAAACAAAACATGTAGTCAGCTCTCCCGAAAGGTTGAAGTAGTAATCTGAATGGCAACTCGCCAGCCTAGCGGCAGGGTGAGAATAGTCGAGGGCAATGTACATAGAATTTCACTATCGTATTCGACATAAACAAAAACCCATCTACTCCATTCCCTCCAGACAAACCTCCCCAACTTCCCCAGCCTCCCCCGTCCGCTCCATCTGCTTCCGCCACAGCAACGCCAGATAATCCGACGAGGTAGCCTCATCAATAGATTTATCCTCACGAACCTTAATAAACCGTGGAAAGCGCAGACTCAACCCGCGCTCATCGCTAACCAGCCCAATAGCAGCCGGGTACGTAGGACTGAGCGTGATATCAGCGAAAGCCATTTCCCACACTTCACACGGCTCAAACCACACATCTGGTTCGCCATGATACTCCACGTAGCTGGGGCGTGAGATGACGTTCGTGCTGCCATGCGCGTACTTTTCTTTGTTGCTTTGGTAGAATTTGTCCGTGAACCCGGACATGCATTTCGTTACGGCTTCTAGGGTTCCCGTTTCCGGGTTGCGTACTGCTAGTAGGATCGGAGACCACCATTTCGCTTTGCGGCCTTGGCCGTGCCACCCGGCTATCGGGATCAGGTCGAGGGTTTCGGAGGAGGTGCTGTAGTCCTTTTTTACTTTGAGCCAGGATTCGAGGCGTTTGTCTGGTTCGTAGGTTGAGAGGAGGGGTTTGTGTCGGGTGGGTTTCTCTTTGGGTTTTACCTGTTGGTTTGGTTGCTCGGTGGTTGTGGTGGCCGTTTCGTAGGGGAGGTTGTTGTTGACTTGAATGTTCGCACTGGGCTTGTTATCGAGGAGTTTAACCATGATTCCCTCGCACTTGACATCGATAGCAGATTTGAAAAACCCAAGGACAGTCTCGGAATCCGCTGATGTCGCATCCATGCTCTTCACCCAGCCAAAGTGTTTTGGAATCTCTACAAAGAGACTGCGAAGTAGTTTGCGGCGTTCTCGAAAGGGGCGATCCAGCAAAGGCTCGCCGTTGAGATACATGAGGTCGAATGCGAAAAGACAGACATTGACTTTGATGTCTCCGATTTCAACGTTCTTCTTTGCACGATTGGTCAAGACTTGGAATGGCTTAAGATCGCCTGTCTCACGGTCCACGGCAACTACTTCTCCCTCCAGGATAAAGCTGGACACACCTTCTCCTCGTATTTGCGGGACCAGGGAGACGAGATCTGGGTACTTCTCCGTCATGAGTTCCAGATGGCGCGAGAAGATAGAGACTTTCCCTTGCTCGTCACAGTGTACCTGCGCACGTTGCCCGTCATACTTGTACTCGCAGCTAAAGTCTCGGCCTTGGAGCTTCGTCAACATTTCCGACAGATCGCGTGTGATGCTGCCCAGCATCGGCCGTAGTGGGATGTGCATAGTTAGGCCGCATCTGACCAAAAGCTCTTCTGTGGGCCCAATCTCTGATAAGCAGGGCACCAAATCATTGTAATTAGGATGTCTAGCGTATGACGCTTTGACGATTTCTTCCGCATTGTTGTAGATCTCCGCAAGCTCGTCCTTCTTCAACCGTGCAAGTTGATGCGGACGAACCTCAAACTCCCCCCCGACTGGCTTGGAATACAAGACAGCTCGAGCGAGAGCAATCAGCATCGTCGTCTTGACTGCACCAATTCGCAGATTTTGGACCAATGTCCGGACAATGTATCGACTCTCCTCGGCGCCGCGCGCATCCTGTAGAAGCTTCTCGACGATCCTCTGCTTGATCTCTTGACTACCAGGTCCTTTGCTAGTGGCGATTTTCTGAAGCGACTGGTATACTCCCTTGATTCTTAACGGCTTCGGCTTCACCAGAGTGAATGATTGTCGTTTTTTGGCTTCGAATGCAACATCTCCTGCATCACCATGCTTATCATACAGGGTCTTGAGCCCTTGGCTATTGAGGCCGTATATCCTTTTTAGTGCCTTGGAGATGGAAGAGCCTCCCAGGCCTAGCTCTAGTTCATCGTAAGGAGGTGATATGGAATTGGTTGCTAGCCACACAGCAGGCAGGACACTCGATGGATCCCCTTCAATGAGAACCCGAAGAAAGTTGACCAGCGTATCGACAATCTTTATTCGGCTAGTCGTCGCATTCGCCAGGACAAAGGCTCTCGTCAATAAAGCGTAAGAAGCATCCCCGCCTTCTGTTGCCCAATGCGACCGCAGTTCTGCTGCGTATTGACTTGCATCGAAGGTCTGGGGGCTTTGATCGAGAGGAATAGCAAGGGATATTGTATCCTCCGTGCTAGCTGATGACTGTAGTGAGAGAGTGCTCTTCTTTGGTATCACCGGCGCTACCGGGGGTGAAACAGGCGAGTCTAATGTAGATGGAGCTCTATTGATCTGCGGATCTGCTTTTGTATCTTCGGTAGGTGTGTTTGTATTTTCCTGCTCATTCCACTCGGCCTGTAGCTTGCGCGCAAGAGCTTCATCAGAGAGAGTTTGCTCAGTGACATCGGGGACTTTTAAATTGATTTGTTCTGTGGTCTGTCCTTTAAAGAACGACTGAATATTGCGAGTCGGCTGCGACGAATCTCCATTTCTTTTCCGCTTCTTTGCCGGACTGGACATTATTCAAAGTGTTGATAGTGTAAGAGCTCATGGTTGCCACTGCGGAAGACGTCAGTCCAAAAGGCGGAGATCAACATTCGCGACACCTCGCGCTTCCGCAGTCAAGTTTCCCCCTTCAACGATGGCCTCCCACACGGAATTATCTTCGCATGAGCGGACTCGGGTCGAAGATTATTTAAATGACAAGATTCAGGTTTCTGCCGATCTGGAGAGTTTAGATTCGCTGCTCTCCAGTCTACGCGCGCAACAGGAGCTTCAGCGGAAGCAGGTACCCCCCCCCCCCCCCCCCCCCCCACAACCCCGACCTTCTCTCTAAACACTACTGATACAAACTCGCGACCAAATAGTTAGCGGAAGCTGGCGAAGCACTTTCAAATGCGACAAAAGCCTCTAACGACCATGCCGAAGCTACTCGAAAGCAGGCCGAGGCGTTCACCGCAGAGCAAGCAGACATCGACCGACGATTAATGGCCATCACACAATCCGAAACCAGTGATGAAGCGGTACGGAGTCTGGAAAAGAGTATGGAGAAGCTCCAGCGGCTTGAATTATCCAAAGGATATGTGGAGTTGCTCAAGGAAGCTGAAGAATTGAGGTAATGCCATTTTCATCAATCGAGAGGGGCTGGATACTGAGACAGCAATACAGCAAGCAAGCTTTGGCAGACATTGCCTCCGAACCACGCGCCGCTTTGAAGCCCTATGCCCGACTACGAACCATCGTCGGACTACTGAAGAACGCCCAGCCAGCTGCCGAAGGGGCGGCCCCTCATCTTGTCGACTATACAGACAAACTAGCCTCTGCACTGAGACAACAGATGAAGACATACTTTAGTGACCGGCTGCAGAAGACGCTTGAAGAGTTGAAATGGCCGACAAGAGAATTGAATGTTACCGACCAGCTCCTGGCCCGGTGGAGGCAAGATGTTGAACTGTTGATCGACCTGCAATTACCGTATGATCAGTCCCATCATGCCTGTATGCATATTCTAACAAGTTTCCTCTTAGTGAACTTCAAAGCCGTGACGCACTGGCTTCCGAGCTGAGCTTCGAGCCACCAGTTCTATTCCCGTTAGAGGTTATGGTGCATCATCTCGATCTCCGATTCAAATATCACTTTAGTGGGGACAAGCCAACCAACCGACTGGATAAGGTAATGTCGCTCTATACCTACGCAGAAACACAAGGCTAACTTGGGATCTAGCCGGAATATTTCCTCTCGCACATAATGGACCTTGTCAACCAATACGGCGGGTTTTTCGTCTCTTATCTGCAACCCATCTTCGATGAAAGGGCCGAAGCAATCGGTCCAAGTCTGGAATGGAACTTTTACAATGCATCACACAGTTACATTACTGCATTGCTTCCTATGCTGAGACAGAAGATCAGCCTGTTCCTTCCTCAAATCTCAAACTACCCTCAATTGCTCAGCCACTTCATTCATGAACTGATGAACTTTGATAACGATATTCGAGAAACATGGAACTATATGCCAGATCCATATGCGGAAGCCAATTGGAAGGGCGTGACCCGGGAAGTGTTGACCAAACAGGGCTGGTATGATCGATGGCTTGAAGTTGAGAAGGACTTTGCGTTGGCGCGATACAAAGATATCATCGACACCACAGACAGTGGAGAAATCGATTACGATGGCATGGAGCTCACTGCAACGAAACCAACAAAAGCTGCAATCCGCGTGAATGACCTTCTCGAAACCATAACCGAGCGCTATCAGCCCCTGTCATCTTTTAGTCAGAAGCTGCGGTTCCTCATTGACATTCAAATCACGATTTTCGACCAGTTCCATGAGCGCCTCTATTCTGCACTAGAGGCATACCTAGCGATGACGTCTACGCTTGGACGTACTGTACAGGGAGCCGACGGGCAGGCCAGCGTCGAGGGTGTCGCCGGGCTGGAGCGGCTTTGCAGGGTTTTCGGAAGTGCCGAATACCTCGAAAAGAAGATGGAGGATTGGAGCAACGATGTGTTCTTTGTTGAGCTCTGGTCCGAACTTCAAGATCGGGTTCGACAAAACCGAGACAGCGGTCGCAACGTAGCTGGTACTATGTCCGTCGCAGAAGTAGCGTCGCGTACCTCACCCGCAGTCGCCAACAACAACGGCGCCCACACCGCGACCTCATCCGATGGCGCTCTCTTCGATGAGACGGCATCCGCCTACCGTCGTCTCCGACTTCGCTCGGAAACTATCATCACATCCACCTTGTCCTCTAATATACTCGCCGCTCTGAAGCCCTACTCTCGCGTATCTACATGGGCAACGCTGTCGACCCCCTCTGCCACAGCGACGGCATCCCCCCTCTCACCCACTTCCGATCTCGCCCATGCAATGCGTGTCTTGTCCACGCAGCTCTCCTTCCTCTCTCGCGCTCTGGGAACTGCGCCTCTACGACGAGTCTCGCGCCAGCTCCTGTTGTCAGTTCAGAGCTACATCTGGGACAGCGTCCTGACCAAACACACCTTTTCTGAGACTGGAGCAGCCCAGCTTGCCAGCGATGTCGACCATCTCTGTCACGTTGTGGATTCTGCGCTCGGTGCGTCTAGCCAGGCAGGCATCTCATTGCAGACCATCAAAAAGCTCAGCGAGGGACTACGTATACTTTGCTTGAGTACGGCTGAGCAAGGGGACGTGTCTGCAAAGGAGGACGTGCCTTTAAGGCTATGGGATGTGGAGAAGAGGCTGTTTAGGGATAACGAGAGTGCACGCGGTGTGCTTGCTGAATTAGAGATCGACTCTCTATCGGAAGCTGAGGCTCGCTCCGTGTTGGAACATAGGGTCGAGATTGGCAGTTGATGGCTTTGATATCACTCTATACCCAAGCTATTCTCCTTGCACAGAATTTATTACTATTCTTAGGTAGGTATAGTTTGAAACTATGCCGACTACTTTACAACCTCCGCATTTGAGCTCCGAGATATTGGCTCATCTTGTTCTTAGGGTGTCAAATTGATACACAGCCTTATATACTGCACCAGATATCTTGTATGTCGTATCCCGTCTCTCATGTCCATAAGCTGTACTCTATATGTGCAAGTAAATCAAAAGAAAACAAATCACGCACCTGCTCAAACGCGATGGACAACAGGCCCGTGTCCACGCTCACCAAGCCGCTTCTGTGGAACGGCCGAGTTACTCGTCTTCAAAGACTCAATAATACCAGGACCCACCTCTTCGATGGCGCGGACAAGCGAATCGACGGTCTCCTTGGTCGTCTGTACATTCACCACACACCGGAAGAACTTCCCATTCCCAGCCGCATCCTCGTCCCCACTAGGAGGCGCAAAGTCCACCATGAAGCCCTTGGGCACGATCGCATGCGTCACCTGCTCAGTGACCTTGCTGTTATTCTTCGCGCGCTGTGTCTCATCCGAGACAATGCCGCGCGGGTACACGAATTCCTTGCCTGGGGCGTAGTAAAAGCACACCTGCAAACAAGGCGGAGGATTCTCGCTGATAAGAACGAAATCGGGATGTTGCGCGATGGTGTTAGCCAAGTGCGCGGCGATGTCGCATGCTGAGTCGATCTGCTGCTGGTAACCCTCGCTGCCGTAGTATGTCCAACCCAAAAACAGCTTGAGGGAATCCGCACGTCGACCGCATTGGAGAGTGAGGTCTGCCAGGTCCCACACTTCCGGGGAGTCGACTTCCAACTCATTGCCGTTGGCAGCGGGCTCGTCTTCGTTGTGGAATAGATATCCCGCGGGGAGGGTGTTGGCTTTGTGGAACTGGCGCATATCGGAGGCCAGCAGGTACGAGCATGTGACCGGAACGCCGAGCATTTTGTGCGGGTTAATGGCGATGCTGTTTGCTTTCTCTGCGCCGGCTAGCTTATGCTTCTGACGCTGGGAGAAGACGAACGAGCCGCCCCAAGACCCGTCGATGTGGAACCACATATTGTATTTTTGGCAAATGGCTGCGATTTCGTTGAAGGGGTCGAAAGAGCCCATGACGGTTGTGCCTGCGGTGGCATTGACATAGAACGGCGTTCGGCCTTCGCTCTGCGCCTTCTGGGCCAGTTTCTCAAGCTCGGCTGGGATCATGCGGCCGACTTTATCGATGGGAACGGGCCAGACAGCACTACTGCCGAACCCGAGCATTTGCGCCGCCTTTTCTACGCTGTAGTGGCCGTGCGCGCTCGTGAAGAGCACGAACTTGTACCCGCCGTTTCCGTCTGTTTTTGTGCTGGGGTAGAGGTTGTTGCGCGCAATGACAATGGAGGTGGTGTTCGATGCGGATCCGCCTTGCACGGAAATACCTCCTGCCCGTGGACCGTTCAGCCCGAAGAGGTTCGCCAACCGTTGGCCGGTATATTTCTCAATAACTGTCAGCGCAGGTGACACTTGGTAGACGTGTACGTTGGTGTTCAAGGTAGCGAGGATGAGCTCTGCTGCCACGCCGGGCGCATTGGTTGACGCATACAGCTTGTCCAAAAAGCCCTGGTGCCAGGTGTTGACCGAGTATTTCAGGACCTTTTGCAAGACCTCAATGAGGCCTTCCTGCTTGGTGCCTTTCTCTGGGATCTCGAGCTGAAGGATATCCTGCAGCTCTTCCGGCTTCTTATAGTCTACCAACGAGGTCCCTGCCAGTCCAGTATGTCCATTCGTGCCGTTGGTGCCATTAGTGCCATTCTTCTGTGTCGAGGACCCGCGGGGGTCCTCGTCTGCGGATCGGATAAAGGGGATGAGAAGGTCTTCCACTGCTTTCAGAAGCTGAGCATATCGTATTAGCATCAGAAATATCGAATAAAGAACCTGGCGGGGTGATGGGAGTTGACTCACGCTTTGCACTTCATCAGCGCGGTTAGGCTGTGCAATGCCTGACATTTGTACAGATTCTCACGTTCTAGTATGTAAAAATGCAATAGAGCGAGTCTATACAGAAGAAATAGAAAAGCAAACAGGGCAAAAGGCGCAATTGAAAGAAAAAAAAAGTTCACCCGGCGGTCTCGGAGATGGCGACAATCCCGCAGAGCCTGACATCATCCGTCTCTTCGGGCCTGGAGCATAGTCTAGTCTATACGGAGTACTCAGCTATACTCATATTTTGAGGGTTCTCATGGTTGTATACTTACAATTACTTCTTGCCTAAATTCCTTGCATATGATATATGCAAGGATATTATGATTTGGGCTAATCTGCAGGAACCCGGTGCTCTCATGTGATTGTGAACTATATATAAACTAAACTTACCAGTTGACAATAACTAAATATAACGTCCAGAAGCCCAAAGCTGGAGGCTCTAGTTACTTAGGGGTAAGTAATCGGGAGAGAAAACCCATGCGCACCTAGCGACGTGCCCAGGGTAGGAATTAATTAGTAAATAAGGGGGTTCGCGGGCTATAATCCGCGCGGCATTCAGAGCAGCCTCGGGAATTTAGGGATTCCAGTTTCTAGTTCCAAGGTTGTTTAACCATGGAATTATGTAAAGGTTTTACAGGTCTGAGCTGCTCATGGCTTCACTTGCAAGCAACTAGTCAGTTGGTTAATAGGACATGGGACGGGAGAAACCCTAATTGCCCCGAGAACTGGGCCGGGGCTTAAAAAAGAAGCCCCTAAGCTACCATGGTTGCTTCAGTAACTATATAGATACCAACATGAAAACATAAAAACACGAGAAAAAGAGTATATGCTCGAAAATCCAGAACTCTCGCTTCTCAACATACCGAAGTGCCGAATTATTAAGCTGGCCCTCACAAAGTGCCGAAGGGCGAATTTGACGTAATATTTACAACGCAAATTGATATGAAGATGAATATAAAACGATCACATAATGTTAAAGATTCGCATTGCTTGTATACTATCTAAAATATCCAGTCTAAACACTGCCGCTCGGATAAACGAGAGAAAATGCGCGGTCTTCTTCTCTCAATCCTCCAGTTTGTCTGCGTCTGCGTCGCCGACATTCCTTCCTGGGACTCATGGCCTCATCAGCGTATTCAAGTAAATGACGACGTTAGCATTCATCTGCGCTATTACGGCACTGGGCCTCCTGTCCTTCTAATCCATGGAAACCCTCAACATAGTGTAAGCTACGACATTATCATGTCCTGAAGAAATACATGCTAACTCCTGGATTTATCTTCTAGCTCTCCTACTCTACCATCGCCCCAATCCTGGCCAAAAGCTACACTGTGATTTGCGCCGACAACCGTGGCGCCGGCGACTCTTCAATTCCAGCAGACGGCAACTATACCGCCTCTACACACGCCGATGACTTCAAAACAATACTAGACTTCCTGGACATCAACTCAACCTACATCTTCTCACACGACAAGGGCTCTGGAATTGCAGCTGCGTTTGCAGCCAAATATCCTTCTTCCGTGAAGAGAATCGGCTTCTCCGAGTATGCCCTTCCCGGCTTCGGATACGAGGAGCTCTGGACTCCGAGCTCAGGCGGTGGCATCGGCTGGGACTTGTACAAGAATTGGCAGCTCGGCTTCTTCAGTGTCCCGGACGCAGCACAATACTTCATCCAAGGCCGCGAGAAGGAGATGCTGGCTTGGTACTTCTGGCACGCTTCATATTCCGGCAACGAAGCTATTAGTGAGGCCCATTTGAATCGCTACGCAACGTCCATCTCGAAACCAGGATTCCTGCGAAGTATGCTGAACATATTTTCCGTATCGACGGTTACCCAAGACGCTTCATTCTTCGCTGCATCACTTGGTGGCAACCCGTTGCCAATGCCGGCGTTGGCTCTTGGAGGCGAGGCGAGTTTTGCGCCGGGGGATGTGTTGCAGCAAATCTTTGGGTCGGTGGCCAGTGACCTCCAAGTTGATGTAGTGCCAAAGGCTGGCCATTGGGTGTTAGATGAAAATCCTGGATGGGTTGCTGATCGGTTATTGAAGTTCTTTGGAGAGGATTCCCAGGGTATCCCAAGTGTGGATTTGTCTTTTTTGGCAGACCAGGTGACACTTGTTTGAAGAATGTTGGTGTTAGAGATGAAGCCAGGGACTAGTATGTACACTGGAAAATAACTCTGTTGCGTGAAGAGAGGAAGAAGACTATCTACATGCTAACTAGGACTAATGCCCCAGGCCCAGGAACTGCTGCACTAATGTGATGGCTGCCATCTTGCTATTCAATGGTGTTGGAGCTGTTGATCTGGCCCTAAGGTGGAATTAAGATGCCAATACGATATAAAGAGAATGAAAAACTTGAAGGAAAATAAATGAACTCCTCTCAGTAGATAACGTAGGTATGCTACCGTATGTATTCCTTCTCGGTCTTTTCAATTAGGGCTTCGGCATTCCCTCTCAAGTGCTCCATATAGATGCTTCGGACAATACTTAGTAAGCAGACTCCGTTTACTCTTGGAGAGATGTCACGAAATCACTACATTTGTTAGATAATACAATATAATATATCCATGGACCGCGGGATTTACATGTAGAATACCACTGTATGATGATCATGGATGCAATCATTGCGAGGATAAAGACGTTACAAATCCCGTATTTGCGTGCCCAAATTTGGGGGACGATTCGACCGAAGAAACTAAGATACCAACTCTGTGAGATTTCTAATCCATGAAGTCGAGAATTTTTGTCTCTTCTCTGCGCTTCTCTTACCTAACGCCATTCAGAATGGGAATGAGATTATATCCCATCTGGACCGACATGCCATAGTGGATTGAGGATATCACCATGTAAATGTAAGGAATAAAGATGCCCCCTGCAAAAGTCAGTTTGCCTGAAGAATCAGAGAAAGGTGAGCGCAGGTGACGTACAATACATGAAGAAGCTGACGACGCACAAGAGCAGAAAATTACGTTCCCGCAACGGGGTCAGATAGCTCTTCAGCTTGAACTCCTTGGGTGTGTGTGTTACATTTGAAGGAATCAACGCGTATGTGATGAGCATCAGACCAAGGATTAGAAATGCGCACGCACGCATGGTCCAGGCAAATCCAATTGAGGATAGCAGGTGGTTCACCATGAATGGGAAAATGACACCACCCAAAGAGGAACCGGCAATGGCGACTCCACCAGCCAGCGCTCGGCGATCGTGGAAGTAGGTTGTCGGCTGCAAAATAATCCATTTGTGAGTTTTCCGCCTGGTAGACAGTGGCAGCGACCAAGGGTGGTACGTCACTTACCGCGGTCATGGCTGGAGTGATGATCAACGACGTTCCAATCCCAGAACACACAGACTGACTCAATATGAATTGGTAATATTCGGTTGACAGACTAGTCATCATGAGGCCGAAGATGTGGAAAAAGCTGCCGATTATGATCGGAAGACGCGGTCCGTAACCATCATACAGTCGTCCAGCTACGGGTGACACTCCGAGCATGAAAAAAACTACATTGAAGATGTCAGTTCATCGTCTGGCCAAACACGCCACTCGTTGATACTGAAGGAAAAACATACAGAGCACGGAGGATATCCATCCTACCTGGGAACTCGAATAATCCCGCAGTTGGTTCATCTCATATTCGGCCTGGAATATGGCAACGCAGTTGACCCAGCCAAAGGAAGCAAACATGCCCATGAAACCGGCAGTTAACGACAACCAAGCTTTGGTCCCCTGCTTCTTGGGGGTCGAGATGATAGCCGGACTCGCATCTTCCGTCGTGGGATTTGTTGCCGAGTCATCTCGATCAGAAGGGTGGGTGCCCTTCTCAAGGCTAGACTCGCTATAGGAAGATGGGTCGCGTGTTTCCGGCATGTTTTTGGGTAAACTGGGATATCTTCAAAGTTCCCGAATTGAGGACGGCGAGGATACTTTCTATAGCAATTTCTCCAGATCCTAACCCTCATTCATGTCCCTGTCCCACTAGCGACTCCGACACTGGCTGCGGGCCGAGTCCGTTCGGACTCACCACCAGCAGCGGACATGCAGATCTATAATCCTTCCATGCAAGATTCAGGGCCATCGGACAAAATGACGAAACAGATCAATTTTCCGTCCAATGCCAAGGCGAATCAGCAACAAAAGAACCCACTTGAAGTCGAAAGGCCGGTTGGAAGGGGTGAGTGGGGTGATGTTGGTTAGCTCGGCGAGCGGCGTTCGAGCGGCGTTCGTCGAATGCCGCCTCCGATTCCTCTTCCTCTTCCTATTCCTATTCCAGTTCCCTTCCCCTTTTTTGTCTTCTTCTTCTACTCGACTGAGATTACTAAGCAGATGATCGGCCAGAATGGAATCCACCGTGCGCTCGCCTCTGCCTTATGGAAATGCATGTGCCACCTGTGCTCGTGCCAAGTGCCGTTGCGTCCCCCGGAGTGGTGGTGGTGGCCGCTGTGAAAGGTGAGTGGACCAACACAGTGTGGAGGAACACTATCCACGCAGTGGGATGGGAACTCGTTGGGAATGTATTCGAGTCTGATATTAGTCACAGATGTCATCGTTTGAACAAAGAATGCCGCGTTCCTCAGGGACGTCGCAAGACCCTGCCCAAGACCTTGTCCAGGTCGGTTCAGCTGGAACGGAAAATGGATGGCTTGATGTCGCTGCTGACCTCCTCCGGCGATCGGACGGATCTGCCAACGCCGGTTCGGAGACAACCTGAGGTGCAGGGGATGGGGCAAACTGAGGTCGAATCAGAAAGAGAAGACGAAGAAACATTAGCAAGTGAAGAAGAGTCTCTGCACGCTTTTCGGACCCAGCAGCTGCAGTTCCTCCCCCTGATCCACATACCAGCCACAACAACCGCTGGTGATCTGAAACGACAGTCACCATTTCTGTGGCGTTGTATTTCTGCTGTGGAAAGTAAGCATACAGCACGTCAAGCAACCTTGTGTGTTAGGATCCGGGAGTTGGCGGGCAAGCGGCTGCTGGTCGACTGCGATAAGTCCCTGGATCTATTGCAGGGAGTATTGGTCTATCTTGCATGGTATGGTGTGCTCACCTCCCATTGTGGTTCAGTGATATGGGGTTTGCTGAAGTTCTCTCCCTCCCTTGCTTACTCTCGACCAGGGTCACGTTGCACAGCCAGCCGCAAAAGTCATCGCTCTGTATGTATTCCCAAATGGCGATCGGGCTAGTCTTTGAGCTGGGCCTCAACAAGCCCGCGCCTCCGGATCTTAGTATGACAGTCTCGAACTCCAATGCCGTAGGCCATATGCCGGGTTTGGAAGCATCGATTTCAACTCGGCGCACGATGAATGAACGTCGGGCAGTATTGAGCTGCTTTGTGCTGACTTCTATGTAAGAGCCCACATCCGGCAAAGCGATTGAGCATCGAATTAACAGACCTCATACAGAATCGCGCAGTTCTTGGGTCGAATGGAACCACTGCAATGGACACCGCATATGAAGCAATGTCTTGATATTTTAGCGGACAGTGAAGAATCACCTAGTGATGGAGTGCTAGTCCAGTTCACGCGTACCCGACTTCTCGCGGACCAGATTTTTCAAGGCCCCTGGAGTGAGGGTCTGTATGGCCTCAATTCGGCGCAAACCCTAGCCGCCTTCCATTTCAAGGCACTCCAGTCACGGTTGGAAATGATCAAGGCTGAGATTCCCATTCAACTGGCTGACAACAGTATGCAGATCCCCTGGCAAAAAGATGTCCCATTTACAGCTACTTACTTAACCTGTCTTAGAACCCATTCTCTTTCATTTGTACGACACTGAGCTTAGTCTGCATGAAGCTGCCCTAGTTAATCCCCTTGCAGACGAGGAATTCAGCCCCCAGCGACTTGATCACCTCTACGCCTGTCTCCACGTGGTGAAACAGTTTTTTGATCTATTTTTCACAATCCCTCCAGCTGGATACACGTCCCTGGCGCTCCCTTATCTTACACAGGTGTCGCACTGCCTGGTAACCCTCTTCCGCCTATCTACTTTGGACTATCCGGGATGGGACAAGAGCACGGTAAAAAGCACGGCGGACATACTTGTCATTGCGGAGCAGATTGCCACACGCATGGGCCAGGTGGCGGATGCGGTTAGGATGCGTAGCGAGGGCGTGTATGGCGATCCGTTCAGTAAATTGGGGATGATGATGCAGAAGCTTCGGAGTGAGTGGGCAGTACGATTACCAGAGTGCCCGGAGGTGGTTGCGGACCAAAGCTCAGGCGAACCATTCTGGTCGAGCATCGAGATGGGTGATCTGGATTGGTTTATGAATTGGTCAGAGATGGGGTGGGTGATGGAAGGGGCTGGGGCCGGGGGATTCATACAATGACAGTTCTCTTCAATGTTTAGTAGGCTGCTACTGATATGGATCCGCTCTAATGCCAGTGGATATCAAATCATAACTGTCTATGTGCAAAAGTTTGGGACTCGATCTTGGAGATACGTTGATGTCCATGCCTAGGGATTCAACTTGAAGACGCGAATATCCACCATTTGACAAAACACTAAATATACCATCCACGCTACTTCAATTTCTTTTAATATCTCCTCGGGCTTCTCTACGGGTCGCGTTTGATTAAGAATTCAGTATTAGATTATATCAGGAAAACCCAAATGTCCACCACCTGGGCAATTACCTTGGTGCATCTTGCTTCAAATTTAAACAAAGCCACTGGAGATTTCAACTTGTCTTACAAATCCGAATCAAATGAAATCAAATATCATTGTCCGACCGACGAGTTGGCACGGGAGGCACGGCGTTCGTGGATGGCAGCAACCAACGCCGTGCTCCCCTTCCCATACTTAATCAATTCAAAGTCCACCTTCTTCAATCTACAGCGTTCAATGCAATACAAATTGAGAATTTAAAACGGAATTTCAGCAAATATTAGGAGGGAAAACGGCCATCCAAGCTCCATCACGCCGCCAACATGAGCGAAAACAGCCAGCCACGTCTTCTGAAATCCGACCCTACCCCGTGGGACCATGATCTGAATGCAGAGAACTACAATCAAAGCGACAATCAAATCGACGAGTATCAGCCAGAATGGGTGGAGGGAATCACACTGGTGATGGTGATTTCAGGTATCACGCTGGTCGTGTTTTTGATGCTGTTGGATATGTCGATTGTTTCGACGGTATGACCACAATTCAAATGCTGGAGAGATGAAATTTTGGACTGACATAGACAGGCCATTCCAAAAATCACCACTCAATTTGACTCGCTCGGTGACGTTGCATGGTACGGGAGTGCGTATACAATCTCCAGGTATGGTGGAACGCAATGCAATCTAAAACAAATGCAGAATTGAAATGGCTAACAAGTATCACTCACTCTCTAGTGCCGCTCTCCAGCCGCTAACCGGGAAATTCTACAATTACTTCTCATCGAAGTGGACATTCCTCTCTTTTTTCAGTATATTCGAAGTGGGCTCCTTGGTTTGTGGGGTAGCAAACTCTTCCAAAATGCTCATCATCGGCCGCGCAGTGGCAGGAATCGGATCATCGGGCATGATGAACGGGGCGTTGAATATCCTGGCCGGTGCAGTGCCGATCAAAAAGAGACCGGCAATGATTGGGATCATCATGGGGGGTAATGTGCTTGCCAAAAAAAAAAGATTTTTCCACAGGGCTGACATCTCTCGCAGTTGGCCAACTGGGCTTAGTTGGAGGGCCACTAGTTGGTGGTGCTTTTACGACTTACTTGACTTGGCGATGGTGTAAGTTTTCGCGGCCTATGACGATAATATCCTGTCAAAAGGCACGGTTGACCCGGTTTTAGGCTTCTATATGAACCTCCCCATCGGGGCATTAGTTGGTGTCCTGCTCCTCTTCACACGCGTCCCAGACCAAAAGCCAAAACAACTCGCCCGCGAAATTATGCGTTCAGTGGTCCTTCAGAAATTCGACTTCATTGGGTTTGTGCTATTCGTGCCGGCCTCGATCATGCTTCTTCTGGCGCTACAATATGGTGGGAATGAGAACTCGTGGGATAGTGCAATAGTCATTGGCCTGATCTGTGGATCAGTCGTGACTTTCGTGGTCTTTGCTTTGTGGGAACGGCATATGGGCATCGAGGCAATGATTCCGGGTCATTTAGTCTGCGATAAGATTGTCTTATCCAGCAGTCTACTATCGATGATGATCTTTGGGTTCACGATGAATCTCTCATACTATCTGCCCATCTACTTCCAGTCTGTCCGGGACAAGTCCGCCTTGGTAAGCGGTGTCGACTTGTTGCCAAACATTCTATGCCAGTTGGTCATGGCCGTGGTATCCGGGGTGCTGAGTAAGTGTCTTTCATTCTCCCTTGTCTTCCTTGATAACGCTAATCAGTTTGATAGCCTCAAAGCTCGGTTACTATCTTCCTTGGGGAGTTCTTGGAGCTATTCTAAATGCCGTGGGAAACGGCCTGCTCTCCACCTTGTCACCCACTACCTCGGTGCCCAATTGGGCCGGCTACGAATCGCTGGTAGGATTCGGCCGAGGTGCCATCTCCCAAGTAGTGAGTTTTGCATTCCTCGTCCTCCTTCTTCTTCAATATACTAATACCTATCCAGCCCATGATCGCCATCCAAAACGCGGTCACAGGTGATGACGTCTCCACTGCCATGGCCATGATGACCTGTGCCCAGACCTTTGGCGGGGCCATCTTCCTGGCCGTGGGGGAAGTTATATTCGCCCAGACCCTTCAGAACAAGATCCCCGAGTACGCCCCATCTGTGAATGCCGAAGCAGTCATCGCTGCCGGCGCGACCGGATTCCGCGAAGTTGTGTTGGCGCAGAACCTGCCGGGCGTGTTGATAGCGTACGCGAAGAGTATAGACTCAGTTTTCTATTTGAATGTCGCGCTATCTTGTGCGCAGTTTGTCTTCGCATGGGGAGTTGGATGGGGAAGTGTGAAGAAGGAGAAGGAGGAGGACTCGGAGGAGGAGAAAGTGGCAGAGTCGGCGTGAGCTCCAGATGTCCCGTTGGATCAGATTATATTGTTCACTAGATCATTGAATTTCTCTCCTCTCTAACTATATATGCACAAATTTATATGTCATACTGGATCCATGTGATTGAACAGACAGTTAACGACTATTCGAAATAATGAATACAATATTGCATCCTCGTTTAGGCATCCTTCAAGTTCAAGTTGCTTATTGCTAATAGTTAGGTGTCTTTAGACCTTCTTCCAAGGTTATTGTTTTATATGCATCTTTTTTTCTTTTTATTTTTTTCCCCCCTTTTGATCCAATAGGGATTTCAATCCATGACTCTACATCTGCAGCTTATAGGGTACAATTTCAATTTACACATGCGCAGGGTTTTCAAACAGCAATTTGCAACTTTCTAGCTACAGTCTACCACTGCGCCAACATTGTTTTCACATCTTCGGGGCCTACATATCTTGAACTCATACCTAATACAACTCCAGATGTCCAAGTTGAAATCATATATTCCAGAATAAGCTATTCAATACATCCTACAAAATAGACTCTTCCACAGACCATTCAAGATAGATAAATCCACAGCGTATTCCACACCTAGGCAGACCATTCATACTCGAGTGGTAGAATCATGTTTACACCGTGTTGAAAACCCCTAGACCTCCTGCATGGCACCTGGTCAGTTGATGTCAAGTGCTTCTTTCACTAGCCTACCCACTTCACCAGCCTGAATATCACAATCAGTCACCTGTTTTGATAACGATCATATGTATCATGTCTGCACTCACCCGCGATTCTCTCATCATGGTAATATGATTGCCGTCCATGCTTACACAACGAACTTTACCCTTGCCCACCAGCATCTCCCATCCATTATCCCCAGGGTCGTGTCGATTATTTCGCAACCATTCCATACTGTTGGGCATCCTCACCCCCTTCTTCCAGTTGGGTTCTGGATCCCCGCGGTTCTTAACCACTCCATCACGCCCCCAGATAATGATTGTAGACGGCATGCAACTCGTGTCAATTTCCGTTTGTGCCAAATAGTCCGAGTACGCGGTCAATCCGCGCACAGTAGCGCGAAAGTGCGGCAGGAGCCAATCTGGCGTTTTGGTCTGGCCATCACCTAGGAAGCCAATGCGGTTGCAGAACTCGTGGAAGACAGCTGGCAGAGCCTCCAGACCGATCGGATAGGGACTGTCAATGAGCACTAGGCGGTCGACCTTGTCACCCTGCGCGACTAGCTGGCGGGTCATCTCGTATGCTAATACGCCTCCAGCAGACCACCCGCCCAAGAGATAGGGCCCAGATGGCTGACGGGACTTGCTTGCATGTAGATTTGAGTCACAGCGGGGACGCCTATGGTGAATTGCCCCGGGTTGCGCATGAAGGGGCAGTTGAGCCCGAAAACGGCGGTCTCGGCGTCCAGCTCGGGAATTGGAGCATACGAGAATGCGGCCCCAGATCCATCAGGCAGAAGGAAGAGCTTGCGGCGGGCGGTCTTGGGGTTACCTGACAGCAGGATAATGGGGGCTTGTGGGTAGGATGAGAGACTGGAGGGTTTATTCTTATGTTGCAAGCCCAGCGCGCTCAGTATCCCCTTGATAGTCGTATGTTGGACGAGGAAGTCAGAAGCGAAGGTTAGTCCTGTCTTCTCACGGAGGGCGCCCAGTATGGCCAAGCTCATAAGGGAGTCGAGCTCCATCTGTGACAGGTCAACAGTATCCCCTATCTCCTTGATATCGACTCCCAGCTCCTCTGCAATGGTCGACCGAATGCTCTCTGCGTGGTCGTTTGGGTTCATGTCGTCTTTCATCACTAGGACCCCGGTTTCATCGTCCGACTCGGCTGGCGTATTCACCTGAGTCGGGTCCTCGTCAGACCCCTTGTCGGTATAGATTTCGCTCAAAGAGGGCGTCCGGGGTTCAAACTGCTCGAGATAGACTTTGAACTGGCCGACATCAGCTTGCGAGGAACTCACTGGAAACGTAGACCTCCGACCACGCCAATGATGTCCTGTTCCTCCACCAGATAGACATCCCCCGACACCATCTTGCTGCCCCCACTCACAGGAGACATCTTGACATAGGAGCGGTAGCAGCGACCAGCCTCGAGGGTGTGTACAAAACGCATGCTTTCCCAACAATGCGAGACATAGATCTGGTTTGACGAGTCGATGGCATCGTTGGCGTTCATGACGAAGCCTGTGTGCCACGCTGTCGGTGTGATAAGGGCTTACCAAGAATTCGCCGTCCTGCGGCTTCATCTTGAACTACACCCGGGCGGTTCCCTCGAGATTAACACTGTCCAGCGACACCAGATCCATTCATTGGAAGGTGGGCGAGTAGTCCACTAGCGCGGTAAACAACTTGTATGTCATCCCCCGGTAAAGCATGTGTACACCGCTAGTTCCGTCCCCTCGTTGCTGTAGGCTCTGGATGCGCGAGTGTACCAAAAAGGCACGACGATGGAATTCCGCCGCCCACTGAGCCTCGTCCTCAAATCGCACCTGGCAGTGGGCGTGCTGAATGGTCCCACTATGGAACGAGACTTGACAGCGACTGTGGGTGGGATCGTAGACGGACTTCACGATCAGCAACTGTGAGGTCTGCTGCATGTTGAGAATCAGGGGAGCTGCCGATTCCATCTTGCAAATGTTCATGTGCGGCACAAGGGTAGTCTCAGTGCTGTGATTGACAAGCTCAAAGGTATACTTCGCAATGGTAAATGCCATATCTGCATTCAGTGACAAAGGATACAGTGGTGCGCCTCCCACCTGATGGCCGCTGATCAAAGCTTTGAGGTTAGGTTCATGTAAATCTGATTCGGCAACGACCTCCACCAAGCCATCCGGCCTGAAAAGTTTGGAGAAAATGCGTTGAATAGAGGTTGTTGGGAACTTGCGCTCTGGCGGCGGCGTCTGGGACACCATTTCTCCCTTGTTCAAGGTCCAGTTATTGGTGTAGTCCAGCCAGTAATTCTTCTCATCGAAGCTGTAAGAGGGCAACCAAAGAACCTGCACACTCTGAGTCTGCACGAGCCCGGCGTGCACCTCGTTCCAGTTGATAGCCACTCCGGCTTGATAGAGTGTCGACAAGGAAGCCGATATAGCTTCCACGCCTGCTCCTTTCGCTGTAGCGAAGCACAAACCCTAGTCTCCAATCCCAGCACGGCTTGCACCATGCTCGAGCAGACCGGATGCGGACCCACCTCGAGCCAGGCGGTTTGGGGGACATCAACTCTTGGGTCACGCCAATCTCCAGACTACCGACAAAGTTGGCTGGGTCGCGTGCGTGCCGGGTGAGATACTACGGGCTCACGATATCCGCGCGGTCAATTACGCTTCTGGTAACGGGCGACAATATGGGAATCCGTGGAGGGTGGAAAACAATCGACTCTGCCACTTGGGCTAGGGGTTCGAGAGTGGGATCGACCTGAGCTGAGTGGAAGGCAAAAGAAACCGTAAGCGGGATGCAACGCAGGGCGGGGCGAACGGCGGTCAGCGTCTGCCTTGCCCGTGTCATGACTTCAACAGGACCAGCCAGAACTGTTTCCTTCCGGGAATTGAGACAGGCAACTCCAACGCCCGTATCGTTGATGAGGTGCATCAGCTCCGTGGCCGTAATGTGTCCCTCGACAGCGAGCATGCCATCACTTTGCGCCATGCACATGGGTTCTAGAAGCTGCGCCCGTCGACCCACCAGGAAAAGTCTATTCATTGCAGACAGGACGCCAGCCACATACAGGGCTGCATAATCTCCCAATGAATGACCGAGGACAATGAAAGGGACTACACCCCACGACTTCCACAGATCGTCCAAGGCCATCTGCAAGCTAGTAGATGCCAGCTGGGTAACAATAGGGGATTGGGTCCCAAGATCGCTCGTCATACTACCATCGATAATGCTCAGAAAGGATGGAAAGCCTTGAGCGGTGGACAATATTATCAAGCTGCTGCAGCCGGCTCCGAAATGGAATTCATCCGGCAAATAGGCTTTTGCCCATACCAGAGTATTTCGCTCCCTGTCCAGTGAAGACAAATGCTATCGACGGGGGGTGACTCTGGGAAATTGCACGTGGGGACTCGCCCTTTTCAATGTAGGCCTGCAGCTTTTGACGTAGATGAGGCACACTGTCTATGGCGAAAGCAGCATGGTATGTGTAATGGGCACGACGGGCAGTGGTGGTATACGCCAGGTCAGCCAGGCTAATGGCCGGATTTTGGTCAATCCACGCGAGTAGACTTTTTGTATTGTTGTCAAGGGAGGCCAGCGACTTCGCTGAGACAGTGACCACAGAGCTTGTGACAGAAGCATCACTGTTATCATTGAGCTCCACGACCGGGCGTTCAGGGGCATCTTCTACCAGCATGGCGGAGATGCATCCTGCAGCGCAGAAGTTGTTTATGAAGGCCATTCGGCGTTTTCCTCCCCTTGGAGAGGAAGTCAGCTGAGAAGCAATATGGACACCGCGCGCCTGCAGATCGCTCGGGAATCCCTGGTTAATAAAACCCTTGATGCCCCAATGGGGAGGTATCAGGTCCTTCTGAAATATCAGCATTACTTTAACCAGGGCCAAAACGCCAGATACAGTCCCTCTGTGGCCGATGTTGGCCTTGGCGGACCCAATATATAGTGGCTGGTGCCTGGTGCGTTGTTGCGGTCCACGAGGGGCAAAGACATTGGTGACGGACTGAATCTCAATGCCATCGCCTGCCTGGGTGCCCGTGCCGTGTATTTCTACGTAGCTTACCTCGCGTGGGTCGGCGCCGACGTCATCCATGATCTTCTGAAACAGATACTGCTCAGTGTTGGCGTGATGGAAACGGCATCGGCACTGTAGTTTGTGGCCGTCCCTCGGATAACGCCCAGGATGGGATCATTCTCAGCTATAGCGTCTTCGACTCGCTTCAGGATAACTGTCACCACTCCATCTCCCCGGCAGTAGCCATCAGCCTCATGGTCAAATGTTTTGCAAGAACCGGTCTTAGACAGGAACTGGCCCTTGGAAAGACCGGCGAAGATGTCCGGGTTGGTCAGCACATTCATTCTGCCGGCAAAGACTGTGTCGCAGTCTCTGGCACGTAGTGAGGTACAAGCCAGCTGGGTAGCTGCAAAACTACTGGACCAGGCGGTGTCAAAACCGAATCTGGGACCACTAAAGCCAAAGTGATAGTTGATGCGGCCCTGTTAGGATCAGAATCAATTCAGATTGATGTGGAATAAGGAGACTCCACTTACCGGACCAAAAGCGCGCACTCCACCGGTGATGAAGTACGTATCGATGTTCTCAGCAGCGTTGATCTCGCGCCAGTCGTTGCTGGTTTGTCCGTAGAAAGTGCCCACCCGGCGCGCATCTGTACTCGGCGTGCGATTGAGAACAAAACCAGCGGACTCCATGGCCTCATACGCGGTGGTGATGGCCAGAGGTTGCATCGGGTCAGTCTGTTTTGCCTCCCGCGGCGACATGTTGAAGAAGCGCGGATCGAATTTACCAGGTTCCTCGATGAAACAACCGTACGGTGTATGTGATTTGTTCTTTCCATTTCCGCTGGGGTCTGTGTGGGCATCAACATCAAATCGATCGGGAGGCACCTGTCAGAAATATAGTGAGTAATGGGACTGATCAACATAAGAGGGAAGTATGGGATTGAACGTACTTTCCGATGTACATCAAGCCCTTGGGTGAGGAGATTCCAGAAGGCCTCATGATTAGCAACATCTGGAAACTGACCAGCCATGCCTACCGATGATGGCAATATTGCACCCAGAAGGGTGGCTGGTTAAGTATGCTGGCACCAAGTTGGCCGCCAGCCATGAGGCGTGGTCCTCAAAAGTCAGTGGGAGACCGGCCGACTGTTCGTGTTTCAGCGCCGACGCCAGCACATTTCCCAGGGAGTGGGCCCCAGCGATAGGATGCGATATGACATGGCATTCATTGGAGCGAGGAACTACATGCTGACCGTAATCAGCGCGCTCGAGTCCATGCATTCCTGCAGGATACGGTGGATACACTCGGTGAACAGTGCAGACGTTGAGCGTGAGGTAACATCGTTGAAACCACAGATGGTATGAACCTGGCTGTAGCGGTTCAGAAGGCTCCAGGCAAAGCCCAGAGCGAAGTAGGCCCAAGCTCAGATGCTGAACTGCGCCGGGATCGCTGTAAACAGGGCGCCCAGCATGTAACCTCCAGGAGCAAATGCGCCAAAGAGACTGAAAACCATGGCCTTGCGTTTGCCGATCGGATGCGTGCGTCCAATGATGGCCACCGCATTGGGCAGGACCAACGAAGCCCCCATACCCTGCAAGGCTCGCGCTACGATAAACAGCTTGTCGGAGGTACGAAGGAAGTAGCTTGCCCCGGCAACAAAGGACCAAACGGCGTAGGTGACAAGTCCTCCGACTAGTATGGGCTTGGAGCCGTACATATCGCCCAGTCGGCCTGCCACCGGAATCAATGTGCCAGTAGTGAGACTAAATGAGGCCATGTACCAGGAAAGCTCACCATTACTTGTGACATGAAACTGATCACCAATCATATCCAGTACGGCAGGTCCCTGACCCATGCCTGCCTGCGCGAGGATCTGGCATGTGATCAAGGTACTAGTGAAGAGGACCTCTCGCCCAAGTGAAAATGGAGGTCACCCATCCTTGGGAGGAGGTTGGACCGGTTCTTCTTCAGAAGAGACATCACTAGCGAGAGATTTCTGGGCCATGGGATCTGAAACGAGCGGTCTTGAAATTGATTTGTTAAGCTCGAGAATTGTGTTTTACGTGGAGAGATGATAATGTTTATGAGAATTGCCCAGGAAAAGGTCAAAGTGAATTGAGTTCCAAACGGAGTCGGGAACGGATTCTACCAACGCCGTGTGACGGGCTTGGCTTGGGGCTAAGCTTAGCGTTCGGACTATCTAATCCCATGTCTAGCGTCCGAGAGTCAGGACTTTTCAACCACTCATCCTCACTCTGGCGCTGGCAATGCTACAAAATGCATTTTCTTGCCGGGAATCGTCTCATCCGGAAACTCCAACCCTCGGAAGATGTGCTCAAAGTCCCACTCATTCCAACGGACTAGGGGCCGAATACCCGCAAATGTCCACTTTCCATCGACCTTACGATAATAGTGCATGTTTGATGCATGTCCGTGACCACGCTTGCTGACGGTAGTCCGAGTGGTGCCAGTGTAGCGCAGATACTTTCTAGCTTGGTCGATATTTTACATCTTATCCGTTTACCTATAGGTCTATCCTAACAAGTTGGTACAGACAGCCTTCAATATACAGTCATTCCTTTTCACTTTAAATAGAAATCCTAGATTTTATGGGCTACATGGGCCGTTTCGAAATCTAAATCGTCCTGGTCTTGACGGGGGGCCTTTGTAGATGCGCGCAAACCGAGAAGTTGGGACATTGCGATGCTACCCCACGCTGGGAGCATTTGACGACTTTGCACCTTTAGAAAGCCATAGCTGATCTCTTACCAAAAGCAGACTGTCGCCTCGAATCGCCTCGGATTTCTAGGTTCGTGTAACCAGTAACACCTGAATTAACGCAGGCCTCTCAATCTAGCGCGACTGACAGATTACATTCTGAAGCCACACTATGCATGTGATTTTAATAACTTTACCGTGAGAATGTCCAAAAAGCCTTCGGCCCGGCGGCCGAGTCGTGCCTTTACATGCCGATCAACTTACCTCCCTCGACGAAAGCCTATTGTTTTGCGGCCTTCACTATAGGCAGTTAAGGACTGTGGATGGGGCTGTCCGGAATTTCTCCCCAAGCCCAGTCCTGAGGCACTCATCGGTGTCGGCCTTGTTCATAGAGTGGTGACAGGTACGGAGGCCGATCTTGCCTGTACGCATCTGTGTGTGCCAGAACGTGTGGAGAATATATCATTCCCTGACCGGATCCCGAGCTTGAAAAGCTCTCTGCCATATCTTGAATTTTCCCAGAATATTTCTCAATCGTTTCTTACGGCCTGGCGGGTTATGGATTTCGTTGTTACCATTGGGGTTAGCTGGGAACCCCGGCCCGTCGCGGTTCCGGATTGCGTAGTACGAGGTATATATACCATTAAACAATATAGCATTAGCTAAGAAGGGCCTGATGAGATACTATGAGAAGAGCAGGCCATATGACTGTATTGTAGCTGACTGCTAAAGAGGACGGGGAAAAGAAGAAGAGGGAGAGGAAGCTATTTAGCTGGCAGTCCTGTCAAACAGGGTCAGGTGACACCGATCTCAACAGGGCCTGAAAGCGGGCCAAATCTATGCAGTTTCACGCAATGTCACGCGAGCGTTAAATTTGGGATAAACGAACCATGCACATCTTGTCTGCATAGGTCTGAACTTATCTTCAAATACAATATCAAAATTTCGGACAATTTGAGGCAGCAGTTTGCTCATTTCAAGCATGCTAATGTTTTTGCCAATACAGGTACGGGAGCCGGCTCCAAACTGGACAGAATAAATGGTCAGCTCGAGTTGATGCACACAAGTTGCAAGTCACATACCGCGAGGAACATGGACTCTCTTGTGCTTGACTTGTCCATGTCAAGCCATCGCTCCGGCATGTAAACATTGGCATCCGGTCCGTAAATCTCTTTATTGTAGTGGAGCACCCAAGCATTCGAGCCTACCTCCGTCTATTTTTATTGTGATATTGGTTAGAGCGATTTGAATCAAATAAATGATAGACAGCTTGCACTTACTCCCTCTGGAAAGTAGTATCCACCTAAATGCACACCCCCTTGCGGAACACTCCGAGCTAGAATTGTTCCAACAGCAGGGTGGAGGCGCAGGGTCTCTTTGATAACTGCTTGGAGATATGGCATACCATGAGCTTCCTGATAAGTCACGGGATCCGAGATCTGTCCTTTAGCTGCCTGCGTGTCAATCTCATGCCGTAGCTTATCCAGTTTCTCGGGATTCCGGTAAAGGTAGAAGAGCGAAGCACTCAACGTGATTGCAGTGGTATCAGACCCAGCTCCAATATTGCTACCACAAGAATCCATGATATTGGATGAATCGATTTTCTTTTCTGCTTCCATACTAAGTAACTTTTTCAGGAAGGACTCATATTTCACGTCTTTGCTTCCGGTAGTGCTGGTGGCAGCATTTCGATACCTCGCGATTTGAGTGAGGGTATAGCTGATTAAAACTGCAACATTGTCCTTTTTGCGCATGACGAAGTCCAGCCATTTCTTCCACGGGTGTAAATTGTAAACTACACCCATGTGCGCGAGATAGTCGTTGGCTTTGTGGATACCTTTGATCATCCCCGTTGTGTCGCCTTCCTTTTCCATCATCCCGAAATTCTGGTCAAACTTTGATTCTTTCAGCTTTCCGAACACGTAGACTAGAACGCCGGGAGAAAAAAGGAAAAGGCCACATACTGTAATCTCACCAATAACATCGAAAGCGTAATACTGCATGAAATCAGGAATGGATATCAGTCGATTTTCATCAGCAAATTGGCGCATCTTTCGGACGCAGACTTTGGTCATTTTATCGACAGCCTCTTCGTAGGAGACCATGGTGGACATGGTATAGAGAGTTGCAATCTTCTTGCGTCTTTCTTTGTGATAGTTATTTTCTCTGATAGTGAATATGTTCTGCTTCTCGCGTTCGGTGGGGCTCAGTGTATCATAGTATTGGGTTTTACTGAACTTCCCGCCAAGTTCATAGATAAGCTTGACATCTTCTGGCCGAGAGAAACTGTAACGATTCGGCCCCACACGGACAGTTGGACCTGATTAAATCCATACTGTCAGTTTAATATCCCTTTTGAAGCATTCGATACTTAGATTTTACGAACCATACTTGTCATGTAGACGCATATAGAGCTGATTTGAATCGCCATTAACAACTGCACGATACTCCCACCACCGCGTGATCCTACTCCAAAAAGGACCGGGAATATTTCTCGCGGGCGAGATGAAAAGATCAATTAGAAGTGGAAGGCCCCAAAAAAGAACAAACAAGAAGCTGGAAGCGAGCAGGAGTGAAGAGGCGTTATCAACTCCTATCAGGTTGTGCCCATCATGGTTAAGCAAACTTCTCACAGCTGAGAAAAGCAACATGTTTTCGATGGAATATGTTGACAATGGCCCCAACTTTTGGAGTATATTGGGCTGCTTAAATGCCCAAGAGACGAGCTTTCCCCGCATTTGATCGAGGTGGCGCCCAGGGAAATTAAATACGTATAACCAATGTTAATTTCGTGTTGACGCGGAGTCCGAGTGTAAACGACACTTCACCATGAGCTCACATGTATTAGTCAGCGGATGTTCGGAGCCAACGGTGGTTCCATCCAGCGGTTTCATTGTAAGGCCTACTAAGCACACAGAGATTCTGCCATTTTTATATTACTATCCTCATTATCAGCGGTAGAATTACTCTCTACAACTTTCATTTTCTCCCTGTTTGTCAGCTTTTCTCCTTTTCCCCTGGTCAAGGAACTGACAGTCTGAGATCCGGAGAACCAACGGGATCATCACAATAGGCTATATTAGGGTTAGCATATGATAGATAGAGCGCTATTCCCATCTAGAATACCCCCCACATAGAGAGTAAACTTAATACGGGTACCCAATCACATTAAATTGCTCATGCTGGATAAGGTTGCTATCCTCCACCTAACCCACCTCAAGCGGCGACCTATCCAGCCAAGAACAGCGCCGCCCTCCATGTTTGGGACATTCCCCGCTGTGGGGCTTCTGACTGACGAGCGACATGATTAACCAGGCTCAGACTCGCGATTGCGCGGCTCGCGAGACGTATTCGGGTGAAGCTTTCGCGTATGGCGGATGATAACATCCTTACGGGAGGACGACATAGAGCAAAAAGCGCAGAAGAAGGGTTTTTTTTTCCCCAAGATCTGTAGAATGATATTAGTCAGTGCTAAAGGCCATATTTTACGTACTCACGGGTGAGTTGGTGGCGTCTCAGATGCGCCGCGCGTGTGAACGACGCATTACATTGGGGACATGAGAACCGTCGCAGCTTGCTGCCTTGCTTTCCAGAACACGCTTGTCGGTAAACCATCCCGGTTCTGTAAAATCTCGGGGTTTGTCAGGATAGGATGGGACTTGAGCAGAGCTGCACTGAAATCCCGGGAAAAGGGTTCCGCTCCATTAACGCTGTGTCTCGTCGCCACCGTCTCGTGACCATCCGCAGTGGCAAACGGTAACCGCCGGGTATGGAGTACAAAACCTCCATTTTAACCTGCACATGCGGCAACCGAACCCCGCGAAGAGCCGAAGTGGTTGCAGATCAGCTGGGGTTGAGGAGGAAGAAGTAAGCGGAGGGGCCGGAGGTCCGCTAATTACCCCACAGTGCTGGGAGTCAACTGCCATCAACAACAACTGACCACGGTGCACACGCAAATGTGGGATTAACCACTCTTCCACAAAATTTCCAAGTGGGTTGTTACGTGACTCCAGTGGCCATCAAGCATCAGTAAACCATACCCCCGCGTATTAATGGCCGGAATAATTATTTTTTGTGGCCGCCGTAGGCCGATCTCGTCGGTAGCTAGTCTTCAGCAATCCCCCGAACAGAGCGACCAAATCCGTCCTTCTACCAGGGCTGGGATTCTGTTGGCAAAGAATGCGTTCAACACCTTGCCAAACGTCGCCAATAACGAGATGGAAGTGTACGATTTCGGTAACTATGGGTCCCGTCGTCCTTTGGGCAGCATCGCGATCTCAGCTACTTTCCAAGTTTGGAAGCCGCCGGCCAAAATACATCGAGTAGCTTCGACAAGCCTACTTGCATAGCCATCAACCCAGTTTTGGTCCCAGTGTCTCAATATCGGTGTCTCCCGACCACAAGGTGGGGATCCGAAACATCTTGACCTCCATCAGCAAATCACTCTAGATAGCCTTAGAGGAGATTTCTTTTTAACGTCTGTATCATATGCATTGTGTACATTGAGGTTGTCCTGGAGGTTTGGCAGGAGGTGGTCCAATTCTATTTTGACGCGCACTATCGACCTTAACCTGCCTCGGCATTTCTGGTCTATTGACGAGTCTGCTGACCGTCAGCGGCTTCTCAGGAGAACTTAGAACAAATTGGATCTCGGGTATGAGCCCGCTCGTGAAACTTGAAATAAAGGAGACCACCAAAATTGCGGCTTATTGCGGTTTGTCTAGTTCCCGTCAAATATCTATCCATACAATATGCTTTGATTTCAGACGTGAGCCCTGAGGAACTCGAAGCCTTTTGTCAGAAGATCGAATACACTATCTCCAGGTTGCGCATTCGAATCTAGGCCATGTTGCCCTCCATCGACAAGGACCAGTTCGGTCTCAACACCGATACTCTTGAGATAGTTATGTGCATCCTGTGAGACCATTGCTGGTACCAACGTATCTTTGGTGCCATGGATGAAATAGGTGGGAGGGAAGTCCTTTTTTGAGAATAATGACACAGGATCCACGCGGTCATAATTGCCGTCCCCCACGGTCGTTTTCAACAGTACTCCTCTCTGCAAAGCATCAAACATCCACGCAACACGGTAGTTTTTGAAATCTGGCCCAGATGGTCCCATTGGAGGGGGGCCGCTACTTGGAGGAGGAACATCGTTCCATATTTGGCCCAGAAAATCTTCATCGAGTGTGGAACTTGCCGAGGGGGGAGAAATGGCATTATGGTATGCGTGGTCTGAAAAGTACTTCATACCATATATGTCGAGGATCGCGAGAGGTGGATGAGGTAAACCAGCCTACACCGTTCAATTTTGAGTATTAGCATGAATGCATCCTCATGTTCTAAAACAGAGTGAGGAATAAAGTCGTAGGCACCATAATAGCCACAATTTGTCTTCGCGAATTTCTTCACGTACCATTAAAAGTGCCAATGCAGCGCCACAGGAATGCCCGAAAGTTACAATTCGCGAGCCGTCCACGCTGACACCAGCGTCATTTGATAGCAGGTTAGGTAATTTGGATTGGGACCACTTGTATGCATCAAAAGCATCCGATACTGGTCCTTCGTACACCGTAATAGTGGGGCATAATCGGTAATTAGCGGACACGACCACAAAACCCAATTCGACGAGTTTTGCTGCTTGATAGTGAGATAACATCTCTTTGGAGCCGAGCGTGAAATTTCCACCATGAAAATGCAAGGCTATGGCCGAACATATTAGAGCACAGGGCTAGATAAGATGCAGCGGAAGTGGAAGGGCCACGTACCAATGGGTAGCTTGGAGCTTTTGTTTGCATTTTTAAAATACACGTCTGCGGCTATTGGGACCCCGCTAGCCACTTTAAAGACGTACTCCTTCCGCACTGGCATGTTGCAGAGATAGTGCAAATCAACAATGTAGTCATACGTATCAATGACAAGATAAAGATCAATTGACTGTACAAAGCTGGATGAACCCTATCGGATATAAAAGAGCCTCGCGGTTTGAAGCTGTATGTATGTTAAATGAGAGGCGGGGCTGCTCACTGCATCGAATGTGTTACCCCACCTGGCCTGTCCCCACCTCGAATATAGGGCGCCCCAAATAGCCCCACCCACCCTACTGGCAACCTACAGTGACTGGACATAAAATTAAACTGGTAAGGTGTATACCAGCCCTGGCAATACAGCATCATCTCTCTCGAGATGCTCCAAATGCTTTATATCTCAAAACCCATGCCCGCTGAACAGTAGCTAATTACCAACCCCTTCTTCGTTAGATCGTTGATCTATTTAGGAAGGCGGTATTGGCCATATTGGGCGGTGTGTTCCGAGTGCGAAAAGGGAGACCTGATTGAGCCATGGGACCTCCGGAACCTTCATAAGTAGGGTGGCGGCTACCCCGTGGGTCTAACCAACCTTATACTCGAATTAGATAATTTATTCCCAAAAGGAACGATATTATTTAAGAGGTAATTTGCAGCTGCTGCCCACAAACTAAGCTACAATCCCCTCATGAATTGAGTTCCATGGCCATACAAGATTTTCACGGCTTCCAGGTCATCGATAGTATACTCATTAGGAGACTCCGGATAATACTCTACCTTATTCCCTGTGAAGGGTGACGTTCGTCCCCTGGAAATGTTCAGCAAATAGTTGGCGGAGATATATAATCACTTGAAAGATATTTGTGAGTACTGGTCAACTTTCGCTGGTTTTAGCGACACCTCTATTGTCAATTTTGGTTGATCACCGGAAGACTACCTAGGATCTAGTAAGGCAGTGATATCGAGTCTACTGAGACGGCACCATTTGTTGTGGCTTAGAGGAAGACTTGTCGCTATTGTTTCAGATTGGATACAGGAGGCTATAAATACAGGACACTGCGCATTCCAAGTTGATGTGACTTACAGGGAAACAAAGCTTCCGTCAGTGGCCATACTTGTTTGCATTTCTTTTTTTTCAGTTTCTTCAGGCGTACAAACGATCACGAGAGAGGTGTTCATAGGAAAAATCCAGCAGCGTCGATGGGCATTCGCTAGATCTACTATAGCTGGATACGCGAGATCAAGTCCATGAGTTTCTTGGCTAATGTAGGAGGCCCTTTGATGACGATATTAGCCAAAAGATACGAAACCATACAATTGATGATCGGAGATGAGGGTCGAATCTTACATTGCCAGACCGAATCTTCTTGAATGAGTTCTGCGGTAACAGCAAGCGGTAGGACTTCTACCTGACCTGCTGTGATACTTTGCAGGCTTTCTAGCTCTGCAGCACATTCTTCAATCAAAGCTTCAACGCTCGGATTACGTTCCAGCGCAGGGTGACACGATTGCTTTGCACGCAGGTACCAGCATAACAACAGGCCTAAGCTTCAGATATTAGAACAGGTGTACAGCAGGGAAGGTTTGAACAAAACGGACGATGATTGTTTTGTAATGAAAGGAAGGTGGGAGAGTAACATACTACCCTCGCAAATTGAATTCGCAGAGATTGGCCCGAACCGAAATGGCGCCATTTTCCGCAGATACTTGATTCCCGTCCGACAATCATATCTCAAGGAGTCGGCCGCACGTAAGAGGGCGATATGTAAGATGGACGCATGTGGATTGGCACAGAGCAGCTGAAGCTCGTCTAATCCAGTTATGTTTGTCCATGTATAGAGTAGCTTTTTCATAATTGCCAGGTGCTGGCTACCATAGAGGTGATAGTAGGCAGAGTCTAAGAATGATCGCGTGCATTGAGTCAGTGCGCTGGGACTGGATTCAAAGAAATCTTTATCGGCTGTCTGGTGCCTCCACATGTCATCAATACTTTGTAATGAGTTGTGCAAGCGACGGAAGAAATCTGCACATAACTCCGAAGGAGTTGAGCCTGCATATGATTCAAATAAACAGATTTGGTATAGAACAGATGCAACGATGGTGAGAAACCCGAATTCAGTAATCCCTAGGTCAGCCTTCTGGCCCGCAAAAAGCTTCTCCGCTGCATCCGAACTATACATCACAGGAGTCAATCTCCATATGTTCTCATCCTTTGTCCACTCTGCTGTTGGCGATGCAAGTGGAAATCGAGCGTGGATGAAGGGAATATTGAAGTATTGGTATTTCAAGGTCGCCGAGAGAGCCGCCCCCATAATGATACTACCCGCAATACACCTACAAAGCAGGTTAGAACCCGTTCAAAAGGGAATACACGTATCTATAAGGAAAAAGTAATGAATGGATTGAGTTTGCTGAACTTTGTTATACCTTCTCATGGTCTCTTGGTCGACCCATTCTTTGTAGGTGCTTGGGACTGAAGGCATTAATACCTCAATGGCTTCATGAGCAAGCTGCGAACATTTGGTTATTATCATCCGGAATTGGGATAGGTTAACACAGAGCATACCTGAATCGAGTGACAAAATGTCTGGGTTATCTGCCGTTCCATGCGTATACCACCACTGTAGGTTGCAAAGTAAGTTCCAAGTAAGTAAGCTTGGAGCAGCCACGTTTTAAATTCTTTGTCTGTGTTTTCGCACAAAGAAATCTCATCAATCTAGATAGCAAGTCAATTCAACCCAGTTGAATGGAAAATATTTATTCTGTGCAACTACCCTTTGCCTTACCTCGGAAAGAAGTTGTAGTGCAGCCATATGCATTTTTGTCGCAGTAGCTGATTCATTCACGTAGAGTGCTCCACAAGCCATGATCTCAAGCAAAAGAGGTGCTGCGGTAGGTGTTTCGATTAGTTTCCACATTGAAGCAACTTGTGGGGTAAACGTACAAGGTACCGCGATAATTTGGAAAGTTGGGCCATGCACTATGGGTAGGTTGGATGCCATATGGGAGAAGAAGCCTTTCACGAAGCGAACAACTGCGTACTTTGACGGGAATTGAAAATTTGATAGCCGTCCTTCGGGGTCAAAGAGAGCGACATTCGCCTGGAGTAGGGCATAATCGGTGTCTTCAAGGGCAAACGATGCCACCGATCGTTGGGTATCAGATTGAGACGGAGATAGATCCGGTACGGTGAACCTTTCATCAAGCCCAACAGGGAATGCTGTATTCAGATCCTTGGGCGAGATCGGCAAGAAGATGTCTGATTGGAAAAACTGCTCCACGGTCCCATTTTCGAAGGAGAATACTGGTTCTGAGTCAAAGATTTGGTCCTGGGGATGACAAGGCTGCAAGAGTGAGGGCAATATGCCGGCATAGAGAGGGTCATTCAGGCCTAGACCTGACGTTAAGCCAATATCCTGCATCGCCGCCGCCGTCGGAAATGAGGGGAGAGTGCGCGGAGACATTCTTTCTCTATCCTGTTCTTGGCTGGTAGTTATCACGGCTTCCATGCTGGCAGACTCTGGTGAAGAAGCACTGTCGGGGGTGGCAGACGCAAACCGGCTACGGCCGGGGTTTTGGGTTTGTTGACTGGGCATGTCTTTTGGCAGAGTGCGGACAGATATGTTTAAAGGTAGGTCTCTATGGAAATTGCGAGAGTGGCGGAGAATCACGTCCCGGCGTGATGAGGATACCGAGCAGTACCGACATGTAAAGGGCTTTTCAGTGCGGTCTTTTGAGGTAGCAGGAAAGCTTTCAGTTAACTCACTCCGTAGATACGAGAGAGGAAGGACAGCGCAGCTTACGTGTTTCCTGGTGACGCTTCAAATGTGCCAATCGATTGAAAGAGGAATTGCACTGGAAACAGTGGAAACGCCGAGGGGTTTGTTCGGAGTGCTTTTGTGTAGGCATAGCTTAGTTATTTGGTTTTTTTTTTTGCCCAGAGTAGCCCTATCTGGAGACAAGGGGGTGGTGAGCCCAGTCGCTCAGGGAGAGAAAGGAAGGCAGTTTAGGATAACACTCGCAATCCTCGGAAGGCTCTCAAGAGAGCTATAAGAGACAAATTACAATATTGAGGTAGTGAAATATGGTTGAGAGTAATCTAACAGAAAGCAGGGGCAGCATGACTTGATGCACACACCGGTCGCACGTAACCAACTTTGTTGGCCGAGAGAAAAGAGGGGGACTTGGGGTCAAGGGCAGCTCCCTCATGGTACCCCGTAAGGAGGAGGGATTTCCAATTTCATGACTTGGACTTAGCACTAAGTTAATGGCGAGCGTTCCCCCGCACATCGGAATGTTAAACGGATAGTGCCGGATATCAGAAGAGGCGCTACTTGGCCTAGACGCTACTTGGCCTATAGAAGGGCAGAGGCCTCGCTTGGCGTCATTTTGCTCCCTTGTCTCTTACCTCTTGTAGAAACGGCATCTCATTGCCAAATAGTACGCAGCTTATCGTTGCAGCAGATGGTGTCAATAGGAGGTTCTTATTAGCTTTCTCCCCATTCCCCCCAATCGGCCACCCCTCCCAGAAGCGCAAGAAGCGAACGCTTCTCCTAATCATAAAGCGCCACTGAAGATGTCTTTCTTTCACTCGAGTTTGTGGACTATCATGACTAAGCGGAGGTCGGGGCCCCGGGGTACGAAGACGTATAGGGGCCAGGGTTCAAACCCCATTTTTAGGATGGATTTTGATGCCTGGATATCTGAATTAGTACTGCTTCATACACCGCCCTTATGCAGTGTACTGTAAATTGTTAATATATCAACCTGCCAGATGAAGCTTTTGATGTCTATACAAATACAGGTATCTTTATATTTTTGGCGCTTGTAAGTCCAAAAGCTTCATTTTTCAGACTTGCAAACCGACCAAAAATAATGGAGATGTCTGATTTGTATAGAGGTCAAAGGCTTCATTTTTTGGACTTGTAAACGCCAGCAGAATCAGGGTACTTTGATTAATACATATTGTAGAGCGGACTCTACAGAATAGCGGTGTAAGCTGACTAAGCCTAATATGTTTATTTAAGTGCTAGAAGTGAGAGATTAGACAAGCAACCAACTTCACTTCTACAACTACCTCTGGGTTTCCTTCTTCTACCTTCCGCTACTAAAAGACCTGCCCTGGTTTTGTCTGGTTCGCAGACAGGCATTACCAAGCGCCAATGTACAGCGCACCACACTACAATATATAAGGCATATGTAATAGTAATCCAGGTATTTTGAAAATGAAGACTGGTAGTTTCGAATCTGTTGGAAAGTTCTCCGGCACAGCAATATTTAAGTTTAAACAATCGAGGTCTGATTAATCAAGATCTGTTGTTGGGAGGTGCTGCTGGATTTGAGCTGGTTCCACTTCACAGCCATTTGGGATTGATGGCGCGCCCGGACTGGTTAACGTTGCAGTTAGAGGCCGATCAAACATTCTATACTGCTTATCATTGATATTACCCAGCTCGAGTGGCAATGCTAATATTTTTGTTGCTACCTTGGATAAGCTCTGCCTCGGCAAGCCGATTCCTCAGTTTAGCATATCGGATCCCAAGGTATAAGTTCACTCCATCAGCATTTTTCCCTCGAATAACACCGAGGGAGGAGGTCTCAAGCAATGTTGTCATATTGAAGATATGCTGTAAACACTCTCGTGGTAGCACTGATAGGTTCTGATGTTTCAGAGACTTTATTGGAATTGACGGTCCCTTGTCAGGTGAACGGTTTAAATATCATAGAAGAAACACTAGAGGTGGGCTGAACTCATTTTGAAAGTCCTGATGCATTGTAGTTTGCTAATGAAACTGTGGCGCAAGTTTCGTGACGTTAGGTTCCCACCTGGCACCACACTGTCTGCTATCCCCACCAAGTGGTGCAAGTCTCACTCCCCGCGTCTGGGATAATAATCATGATAAGCTGACTTAGTTGGTACTTGACAAGCGTTTACTAGATGTGGTTACAGGATATGGTCTCCTCTGGTAAGCGTATCTCCGTATAGATCGGCAGCTGACTCCATTAACAAGAGTGGGGACTTGCTAGCTTATAGTTATAAAAGTCCGTCGACATTCCCCCTGCCAGTACTTTGAAAATCATCCGAACAAACAAAGTCTCTCTTCTTCATCCTTTCAATATTGTATCCCGACATGGCCGACAGCAAAATAGCTGAAGCTCGAGACTTGGAGTCTAAGATTGACAAAATGAGACGACTCCGAGATCTCGATGCGTATATCTCCACACCCGTGACACTTCAAGCTAAACAAAAGTCTCTCCCAATCAGCGAGGAGTTCGAATACGAAAAAGCCAACCCGTTCAATTCTGGTGTCAACTCTCCCACACGATTTGACCTCGAGATGGCTTCCTGTGTCGTTCGTGGCACAATCCCCCCGGAGATAGACGGAACCTTTTATCGCGTGACCTGTGACCCAATTTTCGCGAACCGAAATAAGAAGGACATTTGGATCAATGGTGATGGTGCCGTTGATGCTTGGCAGATATCCAACGGCGTTGTTGATTTCAAACAGAAATATGTGCGCACTCCGCGATTCGTTATTGAGCGGGCGGCAAGGAGATCCCTGTTTGGGATATACAGGAACCCATTTGCAGGAGATGAAAGAGTGTTCGATGAAATACAATCACCAGGAAATATGCATATTCATTATTGGCAAGGAGTGCTCCTCGCTTGTAAAGAGGACAGTCCACCAATTGCCATGGACCCGGACACTCTGGATACAATTGGTATGCGACGCGATTTCCTGAGATCTACAATTCTATTTACTTAGAATGTACAGGTATTTACGACTTTGACGGACAAATGACTGCAAAAACATATACCGCACATCCAAAAGTTGATGTTCTTACGGGCGAAACAATGGCATACGGTATGGAGGCAACAGGACTTGGGTAATCATCCATTCACCATCCCTTTACCTCAGCTGAGATTAATATGTTCTAGATCAAATGACCTTGCGTACTACCGATTTAACAAGGAAGGTAAGAAGGTCGACGAATGTTGGTTAAAGACTCCAATCGTGACGTGGACCCATGATATGGGAGCTACGGACAAGTGAGTCACTCTCCCAACTAGATGTCGGTTTATTCTCTTTGTTAAACTAATCTTCTAGCTGGGTTATCTTTGTGCAGACTCCCTTCCAAATTGATCTTGAGTACATGAAAAAGGAAGCGGGAACCCACTTTCGCTTCAATCGGTTCTTGGTGAGATACATTCAAAGTGAAGTCTGGTTCGAGAGACTAATGCTGAAGGTACCGTACAGCCCAACACCTTTGGTGTTCTTCCTCGCCGAAACCCCAAGTCCCAGGACGTGAGATGGTTTACAACTCTCAAGAATCACTTTTTTGGGCATTTGGCAAACCATTTTGAAGGAGAGGATGGATGTATCTATTTAGACACGTTCCTCGCCGATGGAGCTACACTGAATGTGTTCCCCAACATGCACCCGGAGCTCGACTCTGGAAAGCCAGAGCGTCAAATAAAAGGGAAGTTTGTCCGATTCAAGATCGATCCACATGCGGAGTCAACTGAATTGGAACTTCCTGTGGTTCTCAGCGATATTGTTGGGGAGATGCCACGCTGCGATGACCGGTTTACCACTAAACCCTACAATAACGCTTTTGGAACCCGGTTCACTCCCAAGGGATTTGACGCCGTTCTTCATATTGACATTGCCGCCGGTCTTACCCATGTCTGGGAAGCAGGGGAGGGAGTCTCTGTTGGTGAACCTTGCTTCGTTCCCCGAGCGAAAGACTCTCCCGAAGGGGACGGCTATTTGGTTGTGTGTGTCCGAGATATAAACACCCGACTTGCTAGCCTGGTCATATTGGATGCAACGAATATTACTGCTGGTCCAGTTAGCATCATTGAGCTTCCTGTTGTTTTGTGCGAGGGTGTACACGGAAACTGGGTAAGTACGAGCAGCGCTTTCCATCTATGTTGCATTAATCGTTTCTAATCTACAACCAGGTCGATGCAAGTGAACTCCCAGTGAGACGGCCGCTAGCCGACTACTCAGGAGTTACTCCAGAGCTTTTGGCGAAATTCGGGCCCGGGGCCCCCAAAGCCTACGATGAGCTCACTGGGCGTTCTGTGAAGCTGGTCCGATAGATTGGTTAATTTGCGGAAATCCTTGGCAGGTCTTATGTACACTGACCACAGTGGTGCGAGGAGGATAACCTCTAATGACCGGAGAAAGAGTGCTGGATTGAGAAGGATGTGCTAAAGCATCATCCCAAGCATGATTGCTTGTTTGCTACAGATTGAGGCTTTATTCAGATGGTTTAACTAGGGTAAATAAACCCCTAGATTTCTAGTTACAATAAATCATGATTCTTCCTCTCTTTTCTTCCCTACTTAGTAGTAATCTCTACAACAGGATGAAAATCGAATGACAATGTTAGTACTATTCTTCTTGAATTCAGATGGCAATCAACGATGCAGAAGGATTTGATATAATGGAAGGGTGTTATTCCAAGAAATGGGGAGTTCTCAAAGCTGTTTTGAATGTTATTCATCCAATTATTCTTGCTTATCTACTCCTGCCGTGTGATGTGACCTTATCTTGATATCAATACTCAAGGTTGTGTATTTGGTTGTGTATTTTGTTTCATGGCTATTACTTAAGTAATGACAGACGTAGCTCCTGTTATTGATACATTTGATTATTGTAATCTATTGCAGGCTTTCCCAGTCGTACAAGATGAGGTTTTCCAAGAACACGCAACTTCCACATTCTGCACCATAATTTGGTGGATGGACCGGACCTACTCCTTTTTTTTTGTCATACAAATTGCTCAACTCCTGCACAATCGAGGTCTGCAGGCGATTCTTGGCTAAACTGCCATATAGCTGGCTAATCGGGGACGATGATTCCGTGAAATGCAGATGTGGGCATGCTCGAAGCTGCAGTGTAGGGCAGGAAAGACTACAAGCGGTAGGAACAGGAGCTCAAAGAATCAAGTTCCAGCCAGCATGGCAAGTGGATATATCACATTATCCAGACGTGTATTGGCCTAGATTACAATAACCTCTCCTTCTACCCAATGCTTACACTGCCAGTATAACTTGTCGTGCATTTTTCCATTCACATTGGACCCATCGCGCCTGTGGCCGGGCAAATCCAGAACCGGAGCGACGACTCCGAGTCGCCTCTGGCAGTAGATTAGATGTCTGTACCCAACAGGATAGGTTTTGAGCTCCTCCTGATCCAGTTTGGGAACCTCATTTGGGTTGACTGGTATCAGCTTGTCCTTTTCATACCAATGGCGGACGTATCTGGCACCCCATTTTCCGTCCACTTTCTCCCAAAAGAAAGCGAATCGGCAGTCACTCTCAGCGTCCACCTCACAGCCCTCCAACAGACATCTCTGTGTTATGGTGGCCTTGAGCTTTGTCACTGCCCGCGTGGCATCCACATTGATGTCAGTCGTGCAACCATGGCATCTATGCATCTTTGAGACGTCAGTGTTGCTACCACATAAATCAATCGGCAAACGGAAAACGTACTATAAAAGCCCCACAATCCATTCCATCCTTTGACGCTTGGATAAAACTCTCATAATTGACCCGGCCAGACCAAGTAGTGTACACATAAGCACCTGGGTGGAAGATAGACGCAAAGTTTTCCCACTCGCAAGCGTCCCTATCTCAATACTCATTTTAGCAAACAATGCCCTAGGTAGATAGCAAGATAACAGTGAGCTCAATTCACCTGTACATTGGCCAGCCTTCTGCCAACTCTCTTAGCTTGAAGCGCTCGATTGCAAGAACATCTGGTCCATTGTTACGAATCACGCCCAATGGTCGCGATCCTTCTGGGAGACTGTGCAAATCGGGCATTTTTCGTTGTTGGCATAGACCTCTCCGAGTGGTCTGATACCGCGGGGCAAGAGGGGGTGGGAGGGTCTGGAGGGGAGAGAGAATGATAAAACCCTGTCTGGTGTGAACCGACAAGAGGAACGTTTTCAAATCTTCCGTAGAGACCCGTTTGCTTTTAATCCTATCTAGTTTGTGGAGAACCAAGGGGCATCCTAGATGATGGCGTAGTCCGGCGAGACGAGAATCCGTAGGGTATGGACATTCTTCCTACCAATGTCCTTCAAGCAAGTGGCCACCGGATATCTTCCTTCACACAATATCCCTCTAGTATACCTCCGCTCAAGGTGGCCACTCAAACTCGATGGGGTTTTATTGTTTCTCACATTTAGTGGGTGGCTCCCTCGGTGATAGCTACCTCGGGAGCCACCCGTCAACTGTGGAAAACCAACATCACCCGATTGAGTGTCAACCCTTCTTACGTCGATGGATATGTCAGGTGAGGTATTAATGGTTACCCTCTGATAATGGTTAGACAAACTGTGAGAGGATCTACTGTTGTAGTGAAGAAGAACCGTTGATCAAGTAAGGAAGACAGGAGGAGGCAGAACATTGATTGAAAACAATTTGTCCAAAATGCTGAATAGCAACCAGTGCGGGGCTATGTTAGGCAGGATATCTGCGGAAAGATCTTCGCAGCTTATGTGGTCTGCGCGGCGTGCAAGGGCTCAGCGCCCATGCCTGAGGCTACATTTTTATGTCAGCACGAGAAATACATCACCTATCCTTACCAAGGAGGTGTGCACCTTTTTGGCCTAGTGGTAAAGTAGAGGTGTAAAAACTCTGTCATTTTATCGGATTAGCCTGTCTACAACATCGTAGATAAGGAATTAACTGGAACACAGAGAAGTGGATCATACGGGTGCATCAATGGAAATCACAACAGGTCTGCATTGCTCAGCTGTCCCTATCTGACAATTTGTATGGGCTTGTAGGTCTCTGAATATCCTAAATCCTGCTCTGGGTCTCCACCTATCCTGCTGCATTCCGGCAGGAATTACATAGTGGGTGCCAGTATCTGGCTTGGCAATATTTGGTATTACGCCCCACTCACTCATAAGTTCCCTTCACAAACCGGTTGAACCACCTTAAAATGAGCAGCTTCCCCTATCCCCCCACCCCACACCCAAAGTTTGCCACCTCGACACTTCTGGTCCAATTCGATACCTGCTGCGCCACGATTAGCCTGGACCAGAGTAGCCGGAGATTCTTAGGCTGCGTTGTCGGGTCTGGAAAGACCTGAAGAACCGAACCGCCGCCGGGTACTTTGATGAGGTGGCCCAACTAACCATACCTCTATCAGCTCAAAGGTGAACCCCGCGTCTCGCCTTTCGATTGAGTCGCGGATGTGATGAACGGATTCCGGTGTATTGACACACAAAAAGGTAGTCCACCTTGGATTAAGAAAGAGGGGCTTGATGATAGCCATAGACACAAATTCCAAATACATAGCTAAGGTTGCAAGGACTGCATTTAAGTTATCACATTTACACAATATGCATATGCTCCATTCGTTCGGTCCTGTTGTAGACGAGAATCGTGGGGGTAGTCCTTCTGGTGTAACTAGTTAATAACGTATTTCACCACCGAGCGGCCACCCCAAAACACCATAGTAAATGCGATATTTTACAGGCATATATCTTAGCAACCACTTTATTATTTGATTTCTTTGTCATTCGATAGCTATCGATAAGACTTATTAACACTTTATATCAATTTTAAAGAAAGCAGAAGGCTGTATTATCTCCATTTCAAAAAATACCGAAAATTACGTTGTAAAAAGCTAGAAATATATATATCTCAATCACTAATTCGTATGTGCTCCTAGAATTCGGTAAAGAGGCTATCTATCATCTAAAGAGCATTAAGCTATTAAGAAATTTCTATATAGAATATCGTTGTTAAGATACTATCAAGTTGTAAAATATCGCATTTACTATGGTGTTTTGGGGTGGCCACTCGGTAGTAGGTGGCCAGGGGTCGGAAACTAATTATTACTAATATTGGTGCCTGAAGATGCCTGATTATATATCGCCTTTTGGCACCGCTTTTACGGTGTATTGTAAATGAAGCTCTCAAATGGACGCCTCCCTCCCGGGTAATATTGAAGCTATTCCCATCACACAAATCTTTAAAATCTCCCCCTTACCATCGCCATCGCCAACGCGGGCCCTGACAGAGACAAGTTCGGCTTCGGCGGCCAGATGAGCGGGGGAAGGCTTCAACGCCCAGGAATAAGGGAATTCCAGGATTTGTATGGGTGCGAATAACGTCACATTTGTGCCCATTTCTTAAGGCATCAATATTGTCGACCTTCGAGAAATTAAAGGCTCTGTTACGGTAATTCAGGTATCATATTTTCTGCCCGCAAATATTCAGGCATAGTCAGGCATTAATATTACTAATACTATTAGCTCTGGCGGGGATGCTCCTTGGCAATCCACAATATCCGCTTACGCAGCGGAAGGAAGTAGAGCCCGAGCCTTGGAGCCATATTACGGATTGGAAATAAAATATGACGAACTGAGGGTGCGGTAAAATACCACTGTGGATCCCATAAACTGGATTAATAATCGACCCCCCATTCCGCCTTAGGTTTGGTATTGTGGAATGGGTAGACAAGGAGGTACAGTACCATAACACACTATAGAAAACCCCCTGCAATCGTTGAAGCAAGCCAAAACGGTAGACTAGCATATAACTTATAGTTAATACGATCAAGCAGTACCAATTCACGATAGATCAGCGAGACTAACTAGTTACGAGGTTACCACCTAGTTAGGTGCGAGGTGCTTCTTCTGCTGGATATACCCGGTTTGATAACGCACATTCACACTCTCCTGTCTAGACTAAGTATTTGGCAAACCATTTAACCATCTGATCCTCTGCTTGATCAGCCATTTCCTTCTCGATTTTGTCATCCGGCCTGCCTCTGACAGCGAAACCATGTCTTGCATTCGAGATAATTACCACCTCGCTTTCGACATCTTTCTTGCTGTCGAGAATATCGGCAGCTTGCTGCACCCCACTTATGGTTAAAGCAAAGTCGATATCGCCAATGACCATGCTGTAGGGGATTGTGATCTTTTCGATATCATCGGGAAGTTTTAGTTCGCTGGGATGGGCGGTGTAAGCTGCATCGATGAGAGGTTTCCCATTTCTTGCCAAGTCGCCGTGAGCGAGCTGTGTGGCACCATATCCGCCCCAACAGAACCCCACCACGCCCACTTTCAGATCTGCCCCTTCACTACAGCGGAGGTCATCCATGAATTTCCGGATACCTGGATAGCGCTTCTTAGGGTTGTTTCGAATGCTGAAGGGCACGAGGACGTATGCGGCTTTCAAAACTAGCAACCTAGCTTTGGTGTCAGTGTCATTAAAAATAAATGACTATAATACATACGGTTTTACTAGCCATCCCCATAGACCACCTTCGCTGAGAATCCTATCAACGAGGGCCTTTGTCGATGCAGGTGCAGCAGTTCCTGCGAATTTCAGCAACCGAACCAAACGACAGAAAAAATGGGAGACTCGAACTAACCATACATGAAATCTGGGACGTACACCTTCGAGCTAGTTCGCTCAGCATATGAATCAGCAAGCCTACGCAAATTGGCTGTGTTCCATCCAAATGCATCGGAGAGGACAACAATCAGCCCCTTTTGTGCCGCATGTTTGGACTGCGGCTCTGTAACGTAGACACCGTGACCATGAAGCCTAGTCTCAAGCCCATGTATGGGCCCGGGGTGGTCATGTCCCCTGTAACAGTCCGCACATGGCATTTCGATTTTGGAATGGGTGCAAATGAGGCCGACGGGCGAATTTTGATGCACAGGCGAACTAAACAAACGAAGAAATATTTTGTTGGGGTGCTGTTGGGTCTAGTTGCCGGTTGTGCTAGCCTGGCAATATTTCAGTGGCCCTTGGCTCCAAGCTTAAGGTGGCGTTACTTCCCGGTTCTATGAATCTCGGCGGGGACCTAGTACTCCCCACCCTCCCCAAGTGGTGTCTGCTGCTCACATACTAGTATCAGGGTGGTACTCATGCAACCACCTAAACTGTTGGCGTGTGGTGCTGTTGTAGAGGTAGTTATTTTTATGTCCATTGGGTCACTGATCTTCAAATATCTAGGGAATATTAGGCTCTACGGTCCAGAAAAAAGGCCGCCATTCGAGAGCGCAGCATGAGCCCTATGCTTTCTAGACAGGGCTCAATCAGGTCACAGTTTCTATATATGAATATATTTTGATAGAAAGTTTATTGTAGAGATACTATGTGGCTAAAATCACGGTACAGACTTGTGAAGAATATTCTTGTACGTCTTCAAATTTCAAGTTTATGGAGTCTGTAAGAAAACAGAGCGTCCTCTTATAACCACAGAGCTGTGGAACGGCCCTGTTGCGTATAGCTGATTCAAACACTATCAATGGCTAAAGGTTCTCTCGGTGTAGAATGGCAATCCGCTCTGCTTCGCTTGCCAAACGGCTTCACGGTGCTGTCCTTAAGTTGTACACGTTGTGCGTCGAGTACCTACATCTTCTGAGTTTGAAAACCATCAGGTTAGTTGAGCAGCATAATGGCAAGGTAGATTCCGCCCGGTAAGGTGATTACGTTGCCGATTATCATGGTGTTTAGGTAAACACATCTGTGTAGGGTACTGTAATGGAACCAGATGGGGGGGGCATCAGGATGACACCCCTACTTCTCGTCGCACGGCGAACGAAGCAGCTAAGAAACATGGCGAGCCCGTCAGAATTCATGATGACCAGTGATTCTATACTGTACGTCAGCACGGCGCCCATCGTGGCTAGCCTTCCGGATTGTGGCCACATCGACTTCAACGTAGCGGAAAGACTAGGCGATTCCCAAAGTGTTTCACCAGCCTGGCAATATTGCCTTTATTTCAATCAATTGCAATGGATTTAGCACCTAGGGCGAGCGCTAGGGCACAGGTGATGTCATCATAGGTACTAGTGGCAGGTCTAATGTTTCACCAGTCCTCAACATGACTGCTGCGCATAAGGCACCAGCCAACATACTATAGAATAATATCTCGTGTCAACCCGCAGGGCATAGCCAAGCTGTTTGGACGGCCGATTCTCGTTCGATATGAAAGATGTCTTGTGCAGGTTCTTCTAATATTGATGGAGCTCTTTCCGCCTCGGTGACGTTGGGTTATGCAGACAACCAGATCATCTCGCGCGAAAATGGAAGCGGAGGAGAAGGCCAGGTCGCCGGGATTTGTAGAGATAGCGTCTGACCTAGTGGCATGCACCTGGCCAATATGGCTAGCAATGAAAGGGTAGGATTAAACACAGTTACGTCCCCTGATCGATATCGTCGGCGTAGGTGAAGATGACGGTATTGAGGACCCTCTCGAAAAGAGCCGGCCTTTCCCTCTAAGACGGGAAGCTCAACGAGCTCCAAAGGCACGATACCTGATGGAAGTATTGGAGTTCATTTTGATGTGGGTAGATTCAAGCACTGGATACGGGAACAAACTGCTGAGCATACAGGCATTAAGAAAGCAATAGCGCTCTCATACCAGTTTCTGGAATATTCACTACTACCCGAAACCCTGTAGTGCGGAGAAATGAGTGGCGCCTTTCCTCTCACTCACTCTCCAGTACGGAGTACATATGGCTCATCCACTTCTCCCAACGCCGCATGATCGAACAGAGCCTCTGAAGGATATTTGCCATACTCAACTAGTCCTTGAATAATATTTTCTCCCTCAAGGACACCAGCTAGCTGCTTGGCATATCCATCTGCCCCATTGAAATTGTCAACTTTGTTGTTGTGATACAGAGCTCAATAAGAGAGTGTCATCTTGTATATTGGACATCTACAAAGAGGAATACTCAGAGCTCTGGTAAGATACCAATTGTGGTTAAACGGGTCCGAAGCTTACCATTCCAGGCCATTTGAGTGATCCAGATCCCCTTGAATAGTGAAATTCGAAATACCTGATTCAGCAACATCCACCATATCGAATAATTCTTTCCAGACTTCTTTCTCATGCTCATTCATTGCGTCTGTTATTGAAGATCATCTTTATTTAGCATGTTGGAGGTCCAGGTCCGCGATAGAATATACATGACCGTTTATAAGCGATAACTCAGCCAGAACCGTGGTTGTACATACCTTCTGGTGCCTCACATGAAGATGACAAGCCCGAATTAAACCCTATCCCGCTAACGCCAGCCAAGGCAAACTCTGAACCTTCCATAGGGGTAGGCGAGTAAGGTACAACCATGTCCGAGCTCGACGCCCGAGGTTGGCAACCTCCTAGATGATTTGGTCGTGTATGTGGTGAGCTGGGAATGAAAAAGTCATGGGCTGTGGCTTTTCGGCCACTAATGACCTTGTAACTAGTGAATGTAACAGGCATTGTAGATACTCTGAAGTTTGTTGTAAACATTGATATAAGACTTGTTATTGTAAGGGAAGAGGTTTCTGTGTCTGGCGTACTGGGTGCTGGCCCATGCCGCGGGATCGAAGCCTGCTGAGCTTTCAATAACATTTCCGTGCTTTTAAAGGCAAGGTGAAGGTTGATTAGTTGCGGTGACAGTTCTTGTGCGCCTTCAATACGGTTCTTGCTTGAGCTCGAAGGAAAGATGCAGTGCCGTGGAAGCTGATCATACCAGCGGCGTAGTGCAGATGAATGCTTGACACAGGCCGCATCCGATACCCCTACCAGCGGCTCAGAAATTACGTCATTCAGTATGCTGATCATGCCAACATAGTGGTTGAAAATGCTCAATGCCCGCCGCGGTTGATGGCCACATGTGAAGTTACTTGGTCGTTGATGCTGAGACTCGCCCAAGCACATGATCGGCGGTTCCCACTCGTCCGGGCCCGTCTCGGCCAGCATGGGTAGGGAGCGGATATCCATCGTTCTGAGATGGGGGGCTTGTGTAAATGGCACGATACTACAGTATCAAGCACGAAACAGCTCAAGAGTAGTTTGATTCGTTCATCGTCGTTGCCACTGTATCGTGCAGTATTCGAGCCATAGCTTTTGGGAAACAGCGTCCCCAAATCGAGTAATAGTCTGACTGCTTGACCAATCAGACGCCAAGCCTTTCCAATTTCTCCTTTATGCAACTTGAAAAGGCTCAAAATGAGTAGAGCCTGGACATAACCGGGCTCCTGAGCTTGTTCATTGGGTATTTGATGTCTTGCTTTGAGGTAGATTTGCTCAGGTGTTAAGAAGACACCGCAACCGTGAGCCGGGCTGACTGGGCTGAAGGGCTCACAGGACGCTTGAAGAGAAGCGTAGGCTGAGATTGCCCAGAAAGTGGCCAAGCCCCCTGCTTCAACAGGTCGTGAAGGCGAATAAAGGATCTCGTACATTTTATGCTTTTGAACCATAGGCAACCAGGAATGAGTGTGAGTGAAGTAGAGGTCGAGCAGGCGCTGAGCGTGTGGCGGAAAGGAAGAGAGTACCACGGGATCTGCTGGTGATGCATGAACCGTGAAAAGCTGTTGGTACGACAACCTTTCACTGTTGTTTGTGCCTGCCGGCCACAAGACCGGATCTGGGACATGTCGACCTCCATCAGCCACCTGGATTTGATTAGCCTCGAATGATCCCACCATGAACTGGAGGAGTTCAACGGTTGACGCTGGTTTGCTTTCGACGCTTGTGGAAGTTGCATCTGTGTTGAAATTGTCCGAGGCATTCGACAGGAGGTTATCTAGTGTCATTTGGATGCCACTATCTTCCCAGGTCTGCCGTAGAATATCAGGGTCCCTGACGAATCTGCTAACCATAACTAGCTTCCCATGCGAATCGAGGGCAAATTGAATGTCCGGTATGAGTTGCGTGACGATTCTCATGCTTTGAGGGATGACGGTGAACATAAGTGCCCACAATAACTCGAGCGATCGTACATATCCTGTGGGGAGCCCGCGCTTCTTCATGCCAGAATCGTAACTGCATGGGTGTTGGGTCGAAGAGCACGCCAAGCAGCTCGGCTGTTGACCATCACATCGGCGCTTTCGAGAGCGGCACGGATTGCAAGCACGAGAGATTCGCGTTCTCTTGGCTGCTCGGGGACGACTACCTTGGTTATCCATGGTGGATCGTGTTGTTGTGCTCGGGGCGAGGGGTGGGGTTAGGAGATTCATGCTCCCAATGGAGGTGGATGCGGATGGATGCTATTCAGAGGCAGACTTTAAAAGACTTTAGCAGGCTGTCTAGTTGTTTCTCTTGATTAACAGGACAAATGCAAGCACAGAGTCTGGGTAGTCGCGTTAAATCCACCTAGTGAGGGAAGGGGAATAAGGAGTCCCCAACTGGGGGACGCCACCGTGGGCATTAGTCCAACCCCATCCACTGGATACCTGCAAGCGTCACCCTCGGCCTGTGCGTAAGATCCACGAACGCCACCCAACCACTAAGTCATCTGCTCGCTGTGTCGTTTTTAACAAGTCTTAGATCTATAGGGTCGTGAGAATTGCACTCCGTTATAGATAGATCAGTAGAAATTCATTCTAAACAAAACAGCAAGAGCTACGGCTGCGCGCCGGTCTTGCACCTCTTCAACCTCCGCAAAACTCTCATCTACCAGGGCGCCGAGGATGTTACGCAACTCGCTCTACGGGAGACGAATGCGAGCATGGAGATACCAGAAAAAAAGTAGGCCTGGCTAGGTGTTAGCCCATTAACTATAGGCGGAACCTTCAGGGCAGGGAGACTGGTTACCTGGTTGAAGCCAGGAGAGTTATGAACTGCGTACGGGTGCTATCCTTTTTAAATACTTCACGCCCAGCTGACCTCAAACCGCAACTGATCTGGTGCTCGGATCAGTGCCATGTAAAAATCAAGGCAAAATCGCTCTGTCTAGAGGTTCAGAAGCCCCTCTGGGCCATCCGAGGCAGCGGGGGACAGGGGCAGTTTCTTCATAAATGCCAAAGGGTTGCACCCGTAAAGATGTAGAGGACCAAATTCAACAGACTGGGAGTCTATTTACCCATAGGGCGCTTGAGCATCTCGCAAAGTGCCCAGACTGCACCTGGCTGACATTCGTGTGCAACTCCAAGTTGTGTGAACCTGCAAGCATCTCGAATCGTAAATACAATACAGTGGTAACGAAGCTGAGACTGACAAGTCAGGCAGGTGCTTGACCGGCAAAGATGCTTTTTAATGCGGTCTCGCTGTATGGAACTTGAACAGGAGCTTTCCAGCTAGCTTAATCCTTTATCCATTCCGCAGTAGTCTTGAGTATTTGATACCTGTATGCCCAGGACAATGATTTCGGACAGATCCTGGTTCATTTTCATAAACATAAAAGAAAAGATTAAATGGTTTTTTGGAGATAGAGAGGCACTGTGGTCAACCGAGTAGGGTTTTCTGGAGCAGATGCTGACGAATACAAGGCAGAAAGCTAGGTGTGGTGGATTTACCATTCCTCGAATCCGGCATCGATGATATGCCGTCCCTGAACAAGACCAGCCAGGAAAGGAGTTGGCACTTCCGGCTGAAAGAGTGTCACTAGTATACTGTGCTAAGGGGGATACATTGTGTGATAATTCATCTTATCCTGTCCGTACTACACAGTACTCTCGGTACGTTTAGAAAGCGTCAACTCCGCTCATTCTTTCCAAGTTATAGTCTTGTATCTCAGAAACTCGTCCAACCCTTGTGCAGCATTGAATCTTCCATACCCACTCTTCTTTGCTCCACCATGCACTAGTGAAGCCTCGTCATGCACAGTCATAGCATTTATGTGGACGGCGCCAGACTCGTACTTCCTCGCCACTCTCATTGCCGCCTTCAGGTCTTCGGAGAAGACGGCGCCCGAGAGGCCGTAGTCGGTGTCATTTGCAATTGCAAGAGCATCCTCTTCAGTCTCAAAGGTAATCAAAGACACCGTGGGCCCAAAGGACTCAGTATAGTATATATCCATCTCTCTCGAGACGTTAGACACGATGACGGGTCTCATCTTGGTAGGTTGGTCTTCCAAGGCCTCCGGATGGCCCAGGAGGAGCGTCGCGCCTTTACTGACGGCATCGTCAAGCAGTTTCCTGTTCTTCACAACGGCAGCAGAGTTGACTAGTACGAATGGTGGAGCCTGGGAGCCGAAGAGTTTCTCTGTTACTTCCTTGAGAGCTGCACTGAATTCACTAGCGATCGATTTCTGAACCAAGATACGTTCCGTGGCCATGCACACTTGGCCGCCCTGCGAATAATTAGCAGGTAAACCTTAGCAATAGACAACAAATACGGAAGAAGTGTTTTCCAGGTACTTGGGACCTCCTTCTCAACATACATGGATGAAAGCGCCCACTGCACAGGCTGCCGCAGCCTTTTGCACGTCTGCATCTTTCAGGATAATTGCACTGGCCTTTCCACCTAGTTCTAGCAAGAGAGGTTTGACGTACTTTCCTGCCAAACTAGCAATGATGCTTCCAACGAGAGTACTGCCTGTGAAATTGATCTTCTTGATTGCGGAATGGGCAATCAGGGTATTCGAGATGGCAGCCGCATCAGCCGTTCGATGGTAGATGACATTTATACATCCGTCGGGAAGCCCAGCTTGTCGGAATATGTCGCCGATGGCCCAAAATACGCGGGGGCTGAGTTCTGAACCTTTGAGTACCGTTGTGTTGCCTGTCGCGAGGGCGAATGCAACCGACCTGGCACCCAGCACGTAAGGAGCATTCCTGTGCTAACTTCAGTCTTGCCGCATTCATAAGGAGAGAGAGAGGAGATAACTAGCGTACCATGGTGCAATGGCAAGGACCACGCCATATGGCTCCTTGACTATCATGGCATGCGAGTCCTCTTCTGCAGTCACAGGCACAAATCCTTGAACCGCGGCTTCAATCCTACCACCAATATCTCTTAAGATTTGCGCCGTGGCGTTGATATTGATTTCCATGAATTGGACTCCAGCACCTGTCTCCTTGTTCTGGTAGGAGAGCAACTCCTGTTTTCTACTGAGAAACAGGTCTGCTGCGCGGAACATGATGTCCCTTCGGTAGCTGGGCTTTGTTTGAGACCACGATAGGAAGGCTACCTCAGCTGCCTTGATGGCGTCGATGGCCTCACTATTTGAGACAGACGAGGCATCCCAGACTCGTTCGCCAGTAGCAGGATTTATCACCTTGAAAGTCGAGCTTGAGATGACATCCTTGCCGTCGATGATGAATGGTACAGTGTCACTCGATTGCTCTGCTGAGACGTTTAATTTGTCGGCAGACCTCATCGTTCTTCGGGGATTAAAATCACTGATATTAGTTGATTTCATTCAACTCTTGACACGCCGATGTGGCTGACATGGCCCTTGATATTCAGTCTGGCTTAGCGTGGAAATCGCGAGCCAGTGGTTTACAATTGGTTGCCCACTGCAATGGATTAGAACTACCGAGAGCCCGGGTGGGTTATAGCGGGTGGGGAAGAAGCATCGCGAGATGGGCATGAGTGGCACAAAGCAAACAGTATAACCGGGAAGCTTTCGCGATCAGTCCCCACTTCCTGTTATTTTGTGACCCTTGTGGGGCTTTGGACTTTCACATTGAAAGTGCCGGGGCGCACCGGTTGAGATCAATATGTGAATGTGCTGGGCCACCAGCGCCCCACCCTGCAATAGAAGCGACTTGGGAATCTCTGTCCAATAGAATTATCGGCTCGTTGTCAGCTTCAATCCAAAATAGTACCTCCCGTCCAACTTTGGGTGTTTTTACGTCCCTTTTTCTCCATTCAGGATTCAAGCCCATATCCAAAACCTCCGATCCTCCAACGATAAGCTCAGCATGGACCCATCAAACGCAGACCTTCCGCCGCTCAAAGACCTGACCATCGACAACATTACAGATAACGTGAACCTGATCAACTCGAAGAACCCCTCGCCGCGCTTCAAATTCCTTCTCGAGCGCCTTGTTGTCCACCTCCATGACTTCGCCCGCGAAACACGTTTATCCCAGAATGAGTGGTTACAAGCAATCCTGTTCCTTACTGCCACAGGCCAGATTTGCTCAGACGTCCGACAAGAGTTCATCTTGCTGAGCGACATCTTGGGGCTGAGCTTGCTAGTCGACAGTATCGACCATCCAAAACCTCCAGGGTCAACTGAGGGCACGGTTCTAGGGCCCTTCCACACTCACCATGCCGAACATCTTGAAAACGGCGCTATAATGTCGCATGATCAGAATGGGGAGCCCCTGTTTGTCTTATGTACAGTCAAAGATACTAAAGGCAACCCAGTCTCGGGTGTCAAGATCGACATCTGGGAGACTGATTCGAGCGGCATGTACGACGTCCAACATTTGGATAGGGAGAAGCCAGACGGGAGATGTATCCTGACGAGCGACGAGGAGGGCAATTTCTGGTTCAAAGGAATTGTGCCGGTTCCTTACCCCATTCCACACGATGGCCCAGTTGGTATGCTGTTATCCAAGTTGAACAGGCATCCGATGAGGCCAAGCCACATGCATTTTATGTTTGAGAAGGAAGGTTGGGATAAGCTGATCACAGCCCTATATCTGAGGGGAGATCCGTACGAGACGTCAGATGCCGTGTTTGGTGTCAAGGAGCCATTGATTGTGGATCTGGGCCGAGTAGATAAGGACCTGGCGAGCAAATACCCGGGTATTCGCGAAGGGACAAGATTGATGACCTATGATTTCGTGCTTGTGACGGACAAGGAGACGGCTCAGCTGAGAGATCGGAATAGTGTTGAGGCGCTGAAGAAGCTGAATATGTCTGTGAAGCTTGTAGACGGTTTGCCGGTCCCAGAAAATGACTGAAATTCTTATAAATCGAGAAGAGGTAGATGAATAGGGAGGAAATATCCAGCAAATATTTTTTTGTATTCCAATTTAATAACTGCTTGACCGGCATTTCCAACTGCCGCCTTCATCGGTTAGAATTTTGGAGTCAGGCTGAATATTTGATTTTGACATTAGTCAGGCTTTCAAGTCCTTCATGGCCGGTCAAGAATGAAGATGACATGCTGAGTAGACACAAGTGGGTTGCCATTCAGTAATTTTAAGCGGTGAAATTATCTACAACAGCTGAGGTGGTAGTGCACGCTGAAGCCTCCGACCCTGTCGGATTGCCGTACAGGGGCGGTATCCCGGCGGGTGGGTAAACAGTTCACTATTTTTTACAAAGTGGGAACCGCCATGGGTGGAGTCAGAGATTTCCACGTTTCTAAGATATAATGCCTTCTTGCCGCAATGACTCCGTGTCAGCCCACGCTACACTCTTACCTCGCGGACGAAGACCAGGATAATTCTCGAAATTTCTCAACCGATCCTTCGGAATGGAGTCCTTCGTCTACACATCAAGCCCCAGTCGCGTCATCTTTGGGTACGGGGCTTCCTCTAAGCTCCCAGATGAGCTTTCCCGGCAAGGGCTCCGTGCAGCCCTGATCATCTCAACGCCATATCAGACCGCAGAAGCCAACAAGATCAGAGACCTGCTAGCCTTGAATGCAGTCGGCGTTTTCTCTGAAGCAGCGATGCACACTCCTACTGATGTCACCGAAACGGCTCTCAAAGTGGCACGAAGTCTAAAAGCCGACTGCATCGTATCTGTTGGAGGCGGCAGTACAACAGGGTTGGGCAAGGCCATCAGCATCCGCACTAGTCTCCCCCACATATGCATTCCTACCACTTATGCTGGTAGTGAAATGACTCCGATTCTAGGAGAGACGGCGAACGGCCTCAAGAAAACGAGAAGAGACCCCAAAATCTTACCTGGCACCGTCATCTACGACGTTGACCTGACAGTGACTCTTCCTCAGGGGCTTAGCGCAACAAGTGGGGTTAATGCAATTGCCCATGCGGTTGAAGCCCTCTATGCACCAGACACCAACCCGATCATTAGACTGCTGGCTAAAGAAGGCATTCGTGCTTTGGCAGAGTCATTACCTGTCATAGTCAAAGATGGTAGCGATATCTCTGCCAGGAGTAAAGCTTTATATGGTGCTTGGCTCTGTGGTAAATGTTTGGGTAGTACGGCAATGTCGTTGCATCACAAGTTGTGCCATGTGGTTGGTGGATCCTTCAGCCTTCCTCACGCGGAGACGCATACGATCTTGCTTCCGCATACAATGGCGTACAATAGCCCAGCGGTACCCGTTGCCATGAGGGATTTGGCCGAGGTATTGCCGGGAGCCAATGGGGATCCTATCAAGGGGTTGAATAGTCTTTTGGATACGCTATGCGTGAAGAGGGCGCTGAAGGAATATGGCCTGAAGGAAGAAGACATTGATGAGGCGGCGACTATTGCAGTGAAAAACCAGTATGCTAATCCTAGGAAGGTTGAGCAAGAAAAGATCCGGGAATTGATACGGCGAGCTTGGGCTGGCGAACTCGCAAGGTCGGATTTGTAGCTATATATGGCCCCGCTTGCCAATTTTCAGATACATAGCTGAGGCATTCGACATCGCAATGGAGCATTCAGTAGCACAGAAGACAATCTAGACTCATTCAATTTACCGCTCTTTGGTGTTGTTGTGTGCTTTTTCCTCTCATGCCTCGACTATCTGTCCCAATCTTACTGCCTCCCCGTCATCCATATATTATATGTACCTTAAATTATGAAACACACAGTTTTAGTTTCCCTCTTAGACAGACCATCAGCTACAGAAGTTAAGACCATCTTTGTCCACTGTGTCTTAGTTAGCAAAATGAGGAGCAGGATAAATGAATAGTAAGAAAATACAGAATATAACACGATAGTGGTGCAGCTACATATCTGGAACCTTGCATCGGCGAATGAGTTCAGTGAGGCCAAGGTGGGGACAAGGTGGCCGGGGTGGCTCCTTTCAAAGACAATCACTACATGGGTTTCTGAATTACGAGAAATGTTCGTCTCGTTAGTTCCCCATCATCCCGGTGTCAATCTGCCCACCCTCTAGCCATCCCTTGGCCAGCCGAAACAGCAAATTGTGCTTCGATTCAAAGGGCCAAGAATTGCATCTGGGTGGGTTCGCACCTGTTACTCATGAACCGTCCACCTTTTGGTGCCTAATCGGTGGAGCTCTCATAGAATTTAGTGTGGAGTTGTGGTAGGCTGACAATCCTTTTAAGCGTTAGGAAGTTCAGCCCTTTTTCAAACCATCTCGAATAATTCTAAATTCATACCAAGCAGGAACCTTCACAATGGGCCCCATAACCGGTACCCAAAATCGCGCCTTGTGGCTACGTTCATTTGACAAGCCTCTGGAGCTGGTCAATCTACCCATTCCCGAAGCAACAGTGGGTTCGGTCGTAGTCCAGGTCCTCAACACTGTCATCCAGCCCTACGCTGGGGATATTCACACCGGAAAGCTACCAGTGTTCAACCTCGCCCTGCCTTTGGTACCGCATCCTAGCCACATCGGCCGAGTGCACGCTGTCGGGTCAGATGCAGTGCTTGCAAAACCCGGTGACCTCGTTTTCTTCTCCGGCTCCATCCATGGGCGAGACGATCCTGATGTGCACATTATCCAAGGCCATCATGGCGGAGAAGGTGACAGTGGCCGCAGGCTCATGCAGGGAGAATGGCGTGACGGGGCTCTCCAACAGTATCAAAAAGTCCCACTGGAGACTATCTTCGTGCTAGACGAACAACGCCTCGTCAAAGAGCTCGGATATACCCCTGCAGAGCTCCACGAGCTTTCATTCTACGTCATTGGAGTTGGAGCTGTATGTGAAGCGGCCAAGATTGAGGCTGGTGAGACAATCGCTATTGGTCCAGCCACCGGTACTTTTGGTGGTATCAGCAGCGATGTGGCACTTGCACGGGGTGCTAATGTCATTGCACTTGGCCGCAGCGAAGGGAATCTCCAACGTTTGGCAAAGCAGCTGGGAAATCATGAGCGCTTCAGGTATGTCGTCATGACGGGAGACGACGCAGCCGATGCAGAGGCTATTAGGAACGCTACTCCAGATGGACGCGGTGTCGAGGTCTACAACGACTGGGCATCTAGCGAGTTTACGGGGTCACCGTTCTTCTCCGCAGCCATCCGAGCTGTGCGACCGGAGGGTAGAATCGTTCTCAGTGGTGGGCCGGCCGGTGACGTTCAGGTGCCTTATGCTCTCGTGATGCACCTCAACCTCAAAATTATTGGGAAAATCATGGTGACGAGAACTGGAGTGGACCTGACCTTGAAGATGGCGAACTCGGGAGTACTCAAGCTTGGGAAGCGCGGCGGTTCGACGCACGATGTCTACGGTCTAGAGCAGCATCACGAAGCGTTCCTCCAGGCAAAGAAAAATAGCGGGTTCCGGGTCTATACAGACATTGCTCCCAACACCTGGTGAGATGTGGGAGGCTCTTTGCCCCACCCTAGGGCCATTTTTGCTTACAATTATCTTGTAGAACTGTGAAGTTGTATCTTAGAAAGCTACCTAGGAACTAGTTCCCTGTCAATACAGATGCTGGGAGCATTATATCTTTCTCGTACTATGGCTCTGTGAGCCACTTTACGTCAAAGAAGGCAAGGCAAGCCTGCCCAAATAATATCGCCATTTCTCGGCGACTCATTCAAGTGGAAGAAGCAGGTTAAAGTAGTTTGACCCACTCGGCAGGAACGAAAGGAAGGAACTGATCCCCACTTGGGTGGGAACAAGCTCGTCGGGGCCGGGGTTGAGAACAATCGACGTAAGGTGCTCTGGTACCAACATAGGGGGTAGATACAGAGATATAGACACGCGTTAGAGCAGACGAATCAAACTTGTTGGCTTCTAATATGTTTCTGTACGTTCCTTGCGGGTTTTTTCGTGCGGATTCCTGGTCTACTATTACAAATCGTTGCCCTACCCTAACCGCCTTTCTATTGTTAACATGCCGTGCACCGACTGCTTCAGGGGACGTAACTATCCTGGGCCCTGCAGTAGCGTCGAGAAGTATCTCTATGGACACTACATGCTAGGTCTACGTTGCTAGGCCGCAAAGTAATCATCCAGGGCGAGACGCTGTAGTTGTCGTCCTTTCCGGGACAGTTGCTGACTCGTACACAGGACGAATGAGCAGTAAACTATACGTTCTAGACTTGTGTACGGAGTATAGTTTATTATGTCCCTTGAATCCAAAGCGAAGCAGGTTAATAACAACTATAGGGACTTCGGCACTAGGGTGGATAAAGAGCGTTGTAGATAATATTATACGCAAATAGGATTTCAAGGTGTAGATGGTGATACCGTAGGTTTCGCGCCTACTTTCATGCTGACCCTATAAGGTCGGTAGCTGGAACTAGAGGCTGCCTTTGTCCTCGTGTCTTTTATTCTTCGAAATAGCTTCGGGAAACACTGCCCGTGAATCCTGAAATCGATGAATCTACTCCGCTGCGATCAAGGAGACAACACCAAACTAAGCGTGGTAGGTTTCTGCTGGGATGGGTATGTGCCACCCAGCTTGCCCATGGTGCGTTGGCGATTGATCGATCGATGGGAATATATGTGTCGACGCAGCTTTTACTGCCCACCATAGTATACTGAAACACCCAGAAGATGTCGCAAGCATCAGTCACCCTTGCAGCATGGCCTTTGGTGAAGTCGACCTTGCGCTACCAATGTAAAGTGTATAACAAGCCCCTGACATTCCTTAAGCCAAAGATGTCCCTAGGTGGTCGTAATTTCTAAAGAAAGACACGAATTAGCTCCAGCCCCGATAAAAGGCCAATGTCGTAATGGCTGACCGAGTCGAGGATCACATAGTCGGATGGTTTACAAAATACTTATACTACTGTAGGTATAGGAGTTTTAGTACTCTGTTATGTGCGATAACACTGGAACATATTCATTTAGAAGGTCTAAGATTCGCACTGTCTCTGGAAAGATGTAGGTTTCGCTAGTACGAGGGGTTTTTTTTATATTATGGCTGGATTCAGGTATCGCCTACGAAGAAAGTAAGTCCATGGATAATATAAAATATCTTTTGCATGGATAGAAACAGGCTTTACAGGAGATGAGGTCACGTTCATACAAGAAAATTGAAAATTGGAAGCAGAAAAGTAAAGTTAAACCCTCAAGACTATTCCTTACGTTCAGAGGCAAAAGATATGTTCTTGGGGGGCCAAATACCCTGCTTCCCCGGGGATATGATACCGTTTGGGTCCAGAGCAGCCTTTAGAATATTAATTAGATCTGCACAAAAGCCAATGGTATCGTAATATGTGAACGTACCTTCAATGTTTCCACAAATCTTCGGTAGATGTGGCCATTATATCCATATAAGTTTTGAACTTCGTCTAGCATAGCGTGAGCTACATCGCAATGTTCCAGGGCAGAGGAAGGAATCTTACCCATGTGTTGGATGTGAGATCGGTAATTTGCAAACCCGTTCTTCTTTGCCTCCTCAAGCAATGACTTGATTAGTTTACGGCCTGCTTCGCGGTGCTTTGGGTTCGTTTTATCAAAAACATATTCCTGAACAAACAAGATGTATTTTGGGAAGACATGGCAACCAATGAATGGGTCAACGCCTGCGAATTCCATAATAGCCTTGGCCTTCTTGAACCAAGCTAAGACTGTTGCACCCTCACACGGCAGGATGAGTGTTGTGTCAATGTGGGCCCCCGCTCCGGATCCATCAGCAGGAAGATTATAATCTGCTAATTTTATAGGATTCATTGTGGGGACACCAGCATACAGGCTGTCGATTTTGGTGTTATCAACAGGTCGGCCATTTTCCCCTTCGTGGAACGTATTTTCGATCCTACCAGAGGGGATATTCGTGGAAACAACCTCTTGGATGCGTTTCCAGCGGGCTAGGACAAGGTCCTTGGGACCGTATAGGGCGGCCACGCAGCGCCAGTAGCCAGTGTTGTACTTCTCCTTCAAATAGGCGATGGTTTCAGGAGTAAGTGGACCTTGGGCACTCTGCTGCTGGTGTTTGACTGTGTCGTGAGACGCAAAATGGTTGATGTTAGTAATCATATGATGGCTCTGCGTAATGCCTTCACGGTCTAATTGCTGCAGCGTATCGATGAGGGGTGCAATGTCGTCAACTTCGGGGCAGTGAATCTTGATGTCCATGAAGGATGCCGGGGCGATATCAACGGCTACCGCGAGCTTTGTAACGATACCAAGATTACTTTGTAGAAAGAGACCGTCTACCTGAGGACCAAAGCTGTTTCCACAGGCGTGTGCGCTTGGGGAATTGGGAACAGCCCATTGACCTGTACGGAGAATTTCCCCCGAAGGCAGCACCACTTCCATACTGCCGATGAAGTGCTGTCGATCTCCGGAAATGGTGTACCCATGGCCACGATCGAGAGTCTACAACGGCAGAGATATGAGCAAATGAAGATGAGTAACTGAAGGGTCCGAGTTACTCACATTTCCCAAGACGCTTCCCCACCCCAGAGCTGGAACTGACATCCAAAGATTTATTTTATTCTCTGCGAAGTGGTTGCAAACCTCGAAAAATGTCACACCTGGTTCCACCACGATGTATGCAAGCTTCTCATTGACCTCGAGGATGCGCTTCATTCTCTGAAGAGACAAGACAATTGCCCCAGCAACTCGAGGCGCAGGGCCGCCGTACCTAAAGTTTGATGGTGAACGACTGGCTTACGGTCATGCATTGACCGGGGGAAGCTTACCCAAAGTTCTTTCCCTGTGAGCAAACCCATAAGGGCACATTATGCTGATTAGCGACTCTGAGAATCGCCTGGATTTCCTCAACGGATACTGGACTGGAGTTCATCTTAGCAATCTATTCCTTCGGGCATCGGGGTTCGGAATCTCAGACCATAAACCAGCAGAAGCCTCGAATCCCTCCTCGAATAATGGGTATGGATCTCGAAGGTTTACCAACCCTTCGTCGACAATGACGTTCTCGTCACCGACAATGGCCTTGAACTCATCCATAGCACGCTGGAAGCTGGATTCATCGTGACCTGGTGGGAGTGTCCTGGGCCCTGGCTTCCGTGATCCGAACGCTTGGTCATGGTGCGACTGAAGCTCTGGGACAGTATACCACTGAACCATTATGAATTGTTTGGGTGGCTGGAAAGCTCTGTGTGATAAGATACGAATTCTGTCCGTATAACAGGGATGACTTCCGTGATCTTTGTTGTTTGTCTATTGAGGAAAAGATGGAATTAAGTAAGGGAAAATGGGATACGTGGATGTGCCTCAAAATGGCCAGACCATGGACATGCATAGTATATCGGATGCTGCTTTCATCCCGGGTGGGAAGTACATAGTACGTGCGTTTTACAGAGGGTCCACCGCCCGTCAGGACGTGACCACTTCGGTGGGGAAGGGAGGGTTGGAACTCTCTCGGAACACCCCACTGAAATTAGATGGGTGGGGAACGACCGAGACGAGGAAAACGTCAGGTAGTGATGACGGTGATGATCACTAGATTTTTAGTGTCGTTTAAATAACGCCTGGGCTCATGTCATTATCAGGAAGGAAATCGACCAATTTACCTTTCTGGCCAACTCACGCCCGCTTCGCAAATTATACCAAGACCAACCTTCACTGTTCGCTCATCTTGATTCCATTATACATCATGGCGCACATTGTTCCCGGTGTCCCCAGCAGCAGCGGGACTCACTTCCCCAAACATTATGCCATGAGCCAGTGGAATGAAGATCACTTACGCTTCGAGGCAGATGTTTTCGAGCTCGAGGTTATTGGAGAGATTCCAAGCACAATCCATGGTGCCTTTTACCGAGTTCAGCCTGATCATGCATTTCCACCCAGGTTCGGCGAGACGGAAATCCCACTCAACGGAGACGGCAATGTTAGCTCCTTCTACATCAAAGATGGACATGTAGACTTCAAGCAGCGCTATGTCAAGACACCAAAGCTGTTGGCAGAGCGTGAAGCCAGACGGGCCGTCTTTGGCAGATACCGAAACAAATACACCGATGAACCACTCGTTCAGGATGTGCTCAAAGGCACAACAGCCAACACTCATGTCGTCTTTCATGATAACAAATTAATGGCACTCAAGGAGGATGCACCTCCCATGGAAATGGATCCAATCACCTTGGACACTATTGGCTACATTGATTATCACGGCACGCTTCGCTGTCCCACCCATACCGCTCATCCCAAAGCGGATGCCGACACTGGCGAAATTGTCTGCTACGGCTACGAAGCTGCAGGCGAAGCTTCTCCAGATATCTGCTCCTTTACTGTTGACAAGACCGGAAGGGTCACGGAGGAGGTCTGGTTCCAGGCGCCCTGGCCGTGTATGATTCATGACTTCTGGGTGACAGAGAACTGGGTCGTGTTCCCCATCAATGGACTGAAGGCCAGCCTCGAGCAAATGAAGAACGGCGGTGATCACTTCTACTGGGACGAGACGCTTGACTATCAGCTCCTTGGCGTGGTCCCCCGACGAGGGGCAAAGCCTGAAGATGCCAGGTGGTTCAAGACGCCTCAGGGTTGCTACTCGCACACCATCAACGCCTACGAGGAGGGCGGCAACTTGGTGCTGGACGCAAATGTCTGGACAGACGTACACTTCCCTTTCTTCCCCAACAGCAAGGGTGAGCGATTCTTCACCGATCCTACCAAGGTCACATCGCCTATTCTCCGTTACCGATTCGACCCAAAGCGCAACACCGACACGATGATTGAACCTGAGGGTGTACACGTCCCGGGTGTGAACGAGTTTGGTCGCATCGACGATCGTCTCCTGGGCAAGAAGTACTCTCGTGTCTGGATTTTAAAGGTTGATCCCACCCGACCTGTCAGGCTCAACGACCACGAATTTGCTGCCCCGAACGCGGGCTTCAATACTCTAGTATGCTACAACTTTGAGACTGGAGGGCTTCAGTCCTACCATCACGGGGACGACTCTACGTTCCAAGAGCCGGTGTTTGTGCCCCGCCACGAGGGGGCTGCCGGGGAGGATGGGTATCTTCTTGTCCTGGCCGACCGCTATCGTGAGGGTCGAAATGTTTTGTTGTTGTTTGAGGCGTTGGACATCACGAGGGGTCCGATTGCCGAGATCAAGTTGCCATTCAAGTTGATGGACGGCTTGCACGGTAGCTGGGTAGACGGTAAAGAAGTGGAAGCCGCGAGGGAGGCTAGTGCAGCTCGAAAGGCGGGCGGAAAGTAAATACGCCCATTGGCAATACCTTATTATTCCAGTTAGTCTCTTAATCGATTTATCTTGATCCGAAGACCTGATTTGTGTGATTGGGAGGGTTCCATTAACCACAAGGACTAGGCAAATGCCCCATGACTGAGCAGCTGAATCAGACGAATTGTTTTGTTTAATATACTGCACTCTTTGACGTGTTCACATTTTTCTATTGTGATCCCTGTGAGAGAACTACTTCAAGTCTAGAGGAATTATACCGCATTTTGAAGTAGGGTTTAACAGGCGGCCTATACTCCGTAACCACGACATTTTAACTATCTGGAGATGACATTGTTGAGAGATACCGTAGTTCATGTCAGACATGATTTACTACATTACATGTGTGTCTTGCATGATATGACTCATCAATTCATGCAATATTCTAGTTCACCACGTGAACTAGAATATTGCACTTCCTCCATTTACAGGTATAAAAGCCCCATTGATCCAGCCCGCCTTTTCTTCCGCCAAGGTCGCCACCACCCAGGCTATTTCTTCCGGCGTGCCCAGGCGTGGGGCAACAGGAGTGGCGTCAACCAGGGGCTGCAAAGCCTCTCTAACAAACGACGGGGCGGCCAGAAAAGCGTCAGTGGCAACCGGACCAGGAGCAACGGCATTGACAGTGCATCCGTACTTGCGAGGGAGTTCCGTTGCCCAACACTGGGTGTAAACTTCGACCATGGACTTGGCACCGGCGTAGATGCTGGACTGTGGGCTTGGTGTACGAGATGCGGAACTGCCGATGTTGATGATGCGCGAGTTCTCTCGGGAAAGGTGTTTGAGGACCGCCCTGGTGAGAAAGAAGACTCCTCTGCCATTCAAATTCACAATGTCGTGCCAGGTCTTTTCAACATTTGAATCGCTTGCGTCGTCCAAAAATATGGGGCGGTTGATCCCAGCGCTGTTGACTAGGATATCAATTTTGCGAAAGGCCTTGACGGCTCCATCAACCAAGGCCTGCGGTCCGTCTCGCGTCGAGAGATCGGCCTCAACAGCAATGGCTCTTTTTGAATCACCAAGTCTTTTCAGAACATCGTCTGCGTTGGCCTTCTCGCTGGGAAAGGGGTAGTTAATAATAACAGAGGCACCGCGAGCAAAGAGCTCTTGGGCAATGGCAGCGCCGAGTCCTGCAGAAGAACCGCTGATCAAGGCAACCTTTCCGGCCAGCGAAGACATGATTTCTTGTGTTGGTAGGATGGTTGTTGTGTTGGGTTGGGAGAAATGTGCTGCTAGAAGATTCAGACGAGACATAACATTAGAATTGAGGAGTATCTTGAGCTCGACGGGTGTCGACGGAAGACGTTGATTCGGAAATGGGGTATTACTATGCTGGGCCATACCCCACCGGCGTGGACCCGTAAACAACCAATAGTGGATAATCTGACCTTCGATTGCCACCGTCATTCTGCCCGTCGGAAGCAGGGGGTGGCACTGGGTGGGGAGCAGGAGAAACAAACCGAGATCCAAGAGTTATGATAAGCGTCATTAGCCCACTTCGCCTTCTTATTCAAACACGGAATTATGTCCTTGAACATCGTCGTCATCGGAGCTGGCCTCGGCGGGCTAGCAGCTGCGCTCTCTATCAAGCAGGAATCACCCCATCACGACGTCTTGGTCGTTGAGTCAGCCCATGTGCTTGCAGAGGTAAGTAGTTACCTATGTTCAAAGACTAATCTGAAGGGATAGCCTAAACATGATGGACTAGATCGGCGCTGGCCTTCAGCTCACGCCCAATGCCACCCGGCTGTTGCTCAGATGGGGACTGAGATCTAGCTTGGAACACTTAGCAAGTAGCCCTGAGGAATTTGTTGTGCGTCGTTATGATGGCCAAAAGCTTCTTGGTGAGCGTCAAGGCTTCGCTGCGGAGATGCTCGACAAGTTCGGATCGTATTATTGGGACATGCATCGAGCCGACCTGCAGCTTGCAATGTACGAGCGGGCTAAAGCCCTCGGCGTACAATTTCAATTCGGCGTTCTCATAACAGAGGTCAACCCTTCCATACCTGAGTTAATATCTGACAAGGGTGAAAAGTTCACTGGAGACTTGATCATTGCAGCAGATGGCGAGTAATCCACCCAAGGCCTGTTGAGACACACGTTCGAGCTAATATTGCGATAGGGTTATGGTCCAAAACAAGGTCGGCTGTCAGGGGCCAACCTAGTCCTCCTCTGCCTACGGGAGACCTAGCGTACCGGATTGTCCTCCATACGAAAGATCTGGAGCATAAGGAGCTCCTTGATTTTACGAAGAAATCTAGGGTCTGTTTATGGGTTGGCCCTGACTGCCATGCTATATACTATCCTCTTCGAAATAACAGCTTGATCAACATTGTCCTGCTAGTTCCGGATAACTTACCAGATAATGTGGCTAAGATGCCCGGCAGCGTTTCAGAGATGAAGGAGATATTCCAGGGTTGGGATCCACTGTGCGTTAACTATCAATTTTCACATTGTTGAACAGATACTAATGTAATACAGTTTGAGAAAGTTTTTGAATCAAGTCGACAGAATTGAAAAGTGGAAGCTTATGCACTGTAAGTGGAAGAGTCAGGGAAGGGGAGGGAAGCCCATCTCTTCAATTTCTCTCTAACTTGTGCGCAGTGAACGAGTTGGATGAGTGGTATAATAAAGAGGCCACCGTGGTGTTCTTAGGCGATGCATGTCACCCAATGCTTCCTTACATGGCACAAGGTGCTGGATCTGCTCTCGAGGATGGTGCAGCATTAGGGATTTTATTGTCCAAGGTACAAAGGCGAGAGCAGTTACCGCAGGCATTGAAGACGTATCAGACCTTCAGAGCACCTCGAAGCACTGCGTTACAAAAATGGAGCCTGAAACAAGTAAGGCTCCAAACAATCTAGGACAGAGGGCGGGAGTACTAACATCTTTTACCAGAGACACATCAACCATCTGCAGGATGGACCCGAACAAGAAGAGAGAGATCGGCTGGCAGTGTCTCAGCTCTATGACCAACAACCCGGATACCCTTTCTACTGGTATGTGGACAGTCACCACAGACAATGAGCTGCAATAACTAGAGATCTGAACTTGTCTTTAGGATCGACCCCGCCGCGCAGCAATTTACTTACGGATACGACGTTATCGCAGAGGTCAGTCTCCATGTTCCACCAATGCTTGTTCAAAGATTCGTTAATTCATACTGACGATCTCATTTCCGTACAGTTGAAAAAGATTGGTGTGGAGTCTTCCATAAAGCCTAGCCTCTAAGCAAAACTATGTAGTTGATGCTATGGTATTATCTAAAGTACCTTAGATGACGTTGTGATGTTGATTTATTGTTTTCCACACATATGGTCTCTCTGATGGAATAAGGAACGCTCCATAATTTTTGCCAAAGTCGCCAACCAATCAATATATAAATCATTTAATTTCTTTATCTTCGCTTCAGGCTAGTAGTCCACTTCACATTACCACACGAACAGACAATAGAGTTTTCCAGCGTAGCTGTGCAAGGTGATTTCACGGAGGCATGACCGGTTGGTGCAAAAAGTTTGCGAGTAGGTGCCACCGCCCCCCACACCCCACACTTCTCGGTGGGGAGGCGGTGTAGGTGGGTTTGGCTCGGTTACTGCGCAGGGTAGCAGAATCGCGAGACCAATCACGGGAACCTCAAGTAATGAGGGACGATTTGTTCAATGGCAGAAATGTCGAAGTACAATTTTGTTCTTACATTACTATCTAAAGGGGCATCATGACCTTAGCTTAGCTAAGCATTGGAAGGACCCGAGTACTAGAGAGAGGGTAAACTCGGCGAGGGAATTATCATCGCAATATGTCTCCGTACACGTAGTGTTGGTATAATTCAGCATGGCCACAAAATTACTTTCACAACCTGGATGGGTACAGGCTACAACATGCTGTTTTACTTGTACACGTACACAGGGTGGCGACTTGCCAAGTATGGAGGGTGGGTTCCTGCCGAATGAGGTATCGGCTAGCAGCAGTCTGACAAGATGAAGAATGACCTCAAAAGCAGAAGTGAGATTATTGGCAACCTTTCCTTTCCTATTACAACATTTCTCAGTCGAAAATCATGGCTTCTTCACTTCCTAACTCTGTCTCCAAGGGATCCCAAGCTTACGACGAACTTCGTCGTAGGTTCTTCAACGGGCGAGTCCCCGGTGTCCATCCCACGGAGATTGTCAGCCCAACAACCACGGGGGAAGTTGTGGCAGCCGTCAAATACGCACGCCAACACGGGCTGAAAATTGGCGTTCGCTCTGGCGGGCATCTGTTCTTCTGCAATGCGCTCGTTGATCGTGGACTCCTCATCGACACGAGCAATCTGAACCAAAACATCCAGTACGATGCCGCCACTGAGATCGCTACGGTCAGCCCAGGTCACAGGGTCGAGGCTGTCATCAATTACCTCCGGCAAATCAACAGATTCTTCCCTGCAGGCCACTCTCGGAGCGTCGCTCTGGGCGGCTTTCTCCTCGCTGGCGGCCAAGGGTGGTTCATGCGTGGGTGGGGCTACACAGCCGACCGCTGGGTTACCCAGCTCGAGGTCGTCACTTCCGAGGGGAAAATAGTGATTGCCAACAAGAATCAGAATGCTGATTTGTTCTGGGCAGCACCGGGCAGCGGCCAGGGCTTTTTTGGGGTAGTTACGCGGATCTGGATCAAGACCATTCCGGCACGAAAGCTCTACGACATGACAATAATTGTCGATTCTACCGAAATCTTCAAGCCGTTGCTCAAATACGTCATGAGTACCTCGAAGAAGGTCCCAAAATATGGCGTGGATTTGTTCTTTGCCACTTTCTACGCGGACAAGGACGACCCTAACGGTGGCCACGAATCCAAAGCCAAGCGAGTTTTCTTCATCATCAACCAAATGATGTTTGCCGATTCCATCGAGGAAGCTGGGGTTCTGGCAAGCCCATGGAATGTCCTTCCTGATGAATTTAAGAAACATACTGTTGCTACCATTCCATTGGCAGAGAGAACGTGGGAGGAACTTTGGGCCTCACAAGAGAGCCTCCAGCCGCAGGGAAATGGCGAGAGGTGGAACGTTGACAGCATCCTGGTCGACCCAAATGCTTCTGATGACGATGTGAGCGCTTCTCTCGATACACATTTTGTGTTCCGTCAGTACTAATGTGTCTCCCTAGGTTATTGACGCCATCACTCCGGCGCTTTTCGATTTGCCCACTCGTCTTTCATCCGGAACATTCTGCCCAATCGACTACTACCCAGACGAAAGGAATCAGGCTCTCAGTTTGCCTCAGAAGGCCTACGTCTCGACGATGCTGTGCTGGAAGGATGCTAAATATGACGCGGCGGTAGACAAGTGGCTTCTAGACGCCTATACCAAGGCTGATGAAGTCTCTTCTGGTGTTTATGTGGCTGACTTCAATGTAAAGCATAGAAAGCCAAAGGTAAGTTCGCAGCAGGCCATGGCCAATATGCGCAAACAAGACTGACATGATCAGGTTATGACGGATTCTGCACTGAGCAAGTGGCTGCTGATTAGGGAGAAATGGGATCCCTCCGAGACCTTCATCGGTTATCGAGGTTTCGCGAGCACTCTAGAGCATCAGAACGGCTCGATCAACTACAGGAGTAAATTATCGTAGGACTGATTACATATTGTAGTGGGGGACCTTGTCTTCCACTACGCATTGACCTTGCCTGTCCTGTCATTTACTAAGTGATTTATTAGGTAATCTTGGGGAGCTGGAGGATACAAGTAGCAGGAAGAAACAGATTGAATAACACACACCTCTACACCTCTCTAAATTGACTTCTTGGGCTGCATGCCTGGGTTCCTTTGTATGCGAAGTCGGGTATGAAACTGAACTGCGAGTGCTGAATCGACCCGTATGCCTGAGAGCATACAGCCTTGAGCGTTCCCCTCTTCAATATGTATTTACCATATTTCTCTTATTATTTCTATTAAGCAGATTTATCTGCAATAAACCGTCTCAGTTCTGCGTAGTAACGGGTAAACGTCGCTAGGACACCGAAAAGTTGAAAGCCTAGGTGCGAACAATTAGAGTGATTAAAAGTATTAGGAGAAGCTAACGGTTTGACGCTCTCTTGGGGCTAAAACAGGGCTTCATGCTGAGGACATGTTATGTTACAAATCATAGAGATCCTCAAGTCCAGGTCTAGGTAGTGCTGTGAGTGCACTTCTACAATCGTTTAGATTACTGATGGCTCCCTTGTTAAACAATTTTGATATTGCTATCGTACATTAGGTCATGCAATAGTTACACATTGTATGTTTAAATACGAACGTCAGAGCCTATATGAATATAAACTTCACAGTAGCTCCCGTTCCTATGACCTTTTGTCGCACCTAATATCTTACTCTCTCACTTTGAACCACCCCTTGTAGTGAGTATACACAAACCAAGCACACTGAGTGCCCATCGACTCGTGTGGCTTCTCAAGCACGATATCAAATTTACGCACCAGTTGGGGTATAACCTTTGTTATCTCCAGCAAGCTAATGTTTTTGCCGAGACAAGTTCGAGAGCCACCTCCAAACTGAAAGGCGGGGATAGTTAGCTGCCAGTCATGAACCATTAAGAACCACCACACGTACTGCAAACATCATCGACTCCATAATGGAAGTCTTTTCGTCACCAATCCAACGTTCCGGACGAAAGGCTTGCGGGTCTGGGCCGTAGATGTCCTTATTGTAATGCAAAGCCCATGCATTTGCTCCAACTTCAGTCTGCACATCACGGTAAGACATCAACAAGGGATAAGTACCAGTTTAGAGAAACGTACCCCTTCTGGGAAGTAATGGCCTTCCAGCTGCATGCCGCCTTTCGGCACAACACGAGGCAACATCGTGCCCACGGCCGGATGAAGACGGAGTCCTTCTTTAATCACAGCCTGCAGGTAGGTCATATTTTGGGCTTCCCGAAATGTTACTGGGTCAGAGATACGACCATCAGCTGCCATGATGTCAATCTCGTCTCGCAGCTTCTTAAGCTTGTCTGGGTTTGTGTACAGGTAGTACAGGCATGAGCTTAAACTAATCGCCGTGGTGTCAGAACCAGCCGTGATGTTGCTTGAACAGGCATCCAAAATATTGGGATTTCCGATGGAGCCTGCAGCTTCCATGTTGAGCACCTTATTCAAGAATGTGTCGTATCTCTTCGTTTCTTTAGTGGAATGCACGTTCATCTCACGATACTTATTAATTTGCTTCCAGGTGTAGCCAACAATCATCCGAGCGTTGGAGGTCTTGCCCAGGATGCTGGCCAGCCGAGCAAACCATGGGAGGACGTTTGGGACGATTCCAGCGTAGGCAAGAAAGTCGTTGGCTTCACGAATGCCCGAGATCATTCCTGTTGTGTCTCCCTCGTTCTCCATCATATTGAAGCTCTCATTGAACTAGACACAGACGATGGTTAGTATTGACCTCCATGTCCAAGGAACAGCATAGTGTGTCTGACTGTGATTTCACCAATAACATCAAACGCGTAGTACTGCATCCAATGGGGGATATCGATCAGGCAACGCTCCTCGGCGAATTGATACATCTTCCGCATACACACTTCATTCAACTTGTCGACCGCATTTTCGTACGAAACCATCGTGGACATGGTATAAAGAGCGGAAATCTTTCTCCGCCTGTCCTTGTGTCTCTCATTATCCAGCATCGGGAAGATGTGTTGTGTGTCAGGGTCCGGGCTCAGCAATGGCAAGTAGTACCGGCTCTTTTCGAACTTCCCACCCAATTCATAAATCTTCTTGACGGCATGTGGTAAAGTGAAGCTGTACCGATTCGGCCCAATCCGAACGACTGAGCCTAATCGCAGAGTATTGGCGGTTAGTGACGTCTTCCGGGTGAAAAGCAGGCCAGGTGCAAAACAAACCATATTTCTCATGAAGCCTAACATACTCCTGATGTGAATCACCATTCACTACCTTTACGTATTCCCACCAACGTGTGGCCCGGGCCAAGAAGGGACCAGGAATGCTTCGCAGCGGTGAGAAGAAGAGGCTATAAAGAAGCGCGCAAATATTGTAACACCCCACCAATGCGATACCGATGAAGAGAGCCAGTTGCGTCAGTCGTTTGACATCAAAATCATGCCACGTTTCGAGGCTCATGTACGGCGACATAGTGAGCAAAGACAAGAGGTTCACCGAATTCCCCAACATTGCTATCGTAGTTGATGTTTGCCAAATCTCAAGCAGACACAATTAATATATAAATAAATCAAAAAGGATATAGATGACACGGCCAAATTTGCAGCACTCTACGCACGCTATCTACCATCAATAAGCCCCACTGGGAAATGTGATACTGGGGCCCCGCGCGGGAATCGGTAGTTTCAGGTATGGATGGATGGGTTGGAGAATAGGAGCTCCAACAGAGACACAGGGCCCCCATGGGCCATACTCAAGGGAGGTATGCCACCTCCTCAGGTTCCCATTCTGGTGGGAGGCCTGGCAGATCGCATCTACTCAGGTACATGTCTCGGACCTGTCAACAGCCTTTCCTCTTGGGTGGCGACTTCAACACTTATCCACCGAGCCCCACCAGGCACCTCGGTCTGGCGATGACACCGGGAAAGCTAAAACTTATTTGAATACTGTGGTGGACTGCACCCGTTGTCTATTGCATCCTCATTGTCACCATTGTCTCATTCTCGTGGACGAAATCAACCAGTATGTCTCATACCAGAGCCTTGCCGTTTGGTACCAAATCCATCCGAAGCGTGTCCGATCTCGAAAACTATCTCGAGGGGCTAAATACCAATGACCCGCTTGCTTTCATCCCCTACTTTACACCAGATTCCATTGTAAGGACTGGAAATTCACCTAAGACTGTTCAATTAATTTTGATCTAACATACTCACAGTTCAAATGGAGTGGCCAGCCTGACAGATCAGTTTACGAGTTCTTGGATTGGGTCCTGGATGTGCACCTCACCGTGACCGAGAAACTCTGTCTTCGAAAGGCCATCTTCAACGGAGATGGTACAGTCATCGCGGCTGAAGTCACCATGCAATTTCGAGGCAATGATAGCTTTGAGACGGACAATTTTGTCGGAAAATGGGGGCCAGTATGGCCTGGAAATGGCCCGTTGGTTAAAGCTTATGTATGGTACACCTTGGACAAGGATGGACATATCATTGAGGCTATCGAGGATGCGCACCTATTGAAAGCCGCAACGCGGCCATCAAGGATTGATAAATCACGGCTGTGATGACCAGCAATGCAACCAAATGTTCGGTTATTTTTTGGTTTACGACAGTATCTAAGTCTAACCATAGTGAGTCAGACTTCTAATTAAGCTTGCGAGACTTTTCAAATTTTCCAAGCAATAATGTATTTAATTTAATGGCGTTTTGGTTGAAACTTGAGATATATATATTTGAAATTAGTAGGTTGGGTTGGGTGGCCCACTCGCTTGTGAAATACGTTAGTTAACTATCTTCAGCATCAGCCAGTTCTGTTAAATTTTTTAATTTTTAGCAGCTCTTCGGGTGATTTTCTTCTGGTAGGTCGAAGCTCTGATGAGTTGAAGGGTTTGATCCTCGATCTCTGCCAGTGAACTACATATAATTCATCGATTTTCTAAATATCCCCGAGGTGTTTTAGAATATGATATATCGATTCATAGGAAAGTTATAGAAATAGATATAAAGCAATAAAATAATTGAATGCATTAACGCCTTTTTGTATGAGTACATGTGCATTTCGTCCAATATGTAATTTTATCACCAGTACCTCTTCACCTGCTAGCCACCGCAGTTTGGTTCGCACCAGTAGCGCCAGCATCGGCTGCTTCCTTGGCTGCTGCATAACGGGCCCGGGCCTGTTCAAGTTTAGACTTGGGACGTTCGGCGCCTTCATTGTCCTCGGTTCGTTCCTCAAAGCCCTTGGCCTTGTGAGTCCAATCGCGACGGCGGCGCTTGAAGAGATCCATTGACCAGTTTCGCCAGACTGCGCGACCCACAAAGGAATCGCGGAGCTCCTGTTCATGCTGCTCGAGTTCTTGCGCCATGCGCTCCTTGACAAAGAAGATATCCTTGGTTGCAGTCCAGAGCGCATCCACCACGTGTGATCCGCTGCTGCTCAAGGCAAGAGGTGTGAGGTGGCCCTGGAAACGGGTGGTGAGCTGTCGCCGGATTTGAGGCGTGGAGGTTGTGGAAGTCAGGGCCTGTTGGAGAACGCGGGAAGAGGTGGGTTCTTGCGCAAGTTGTACGATGGTTTCGGATGATTGGGCGAGGAGACTCGTGTAGACAAGTTGGCTGAGAGGGCCAGGAACGGTCAACATAGCCTGTACCAGCAGAGAGCCATGCAGTTTCTCCGCTTTCTCTGCTGCAGATACCGGGGGTGGGCCCCGTGGCTTGCGCTCCTTTCCGTCGTTGTCCTCGTCCATATCATGGTCTTCAGATTGCGGGGCCTTGTTCTCGGAGGGGTTGAATTTGAGCATCTGCTGCAGTCTGATAACAGGATCCTGGCTATAAGCGCCCTCGAGTGCTTCGGCAAGAGGCTTTGTGTCGACGCCACGGACCACACACCGCTCGATCAACATTTTAGGGACAATGAGTCTCGACCGTTCAATCAGGCCCGGAACTTCGGGGATAATGTTGGTCAGGGCAATCTTCAAGTCATCCTTGCCGAGTCTTTCCAGCATCCGAAGAACCACATATCCAGCGGTGCTATTGCGAGAGAGGGAACCGATTCGGTCACCCAAGTTGTTCCTGTAAAGGTTTTTGAATGATTTACCAGGAAGGTATCGCACCATCGTCTCCAACAGGCGAGAACCCACTGGGTCGTATAGGAGACCACGAATGAACACCGCGCTTTCGGATTCTTCCTCAAACGACTCATCGGGAACCAGTCTTCGGATGGTCGACTTAGGATCTTTGGCGCTGGACTTTCCGAAATGCGAAAGCTCCAGGAACAACAGCACCTGAAGCACAGGATTTCCAACTGGATGAGTAGCCAGGGCTCGGAGATAAACATCATCGAGCCCGGAAACCATGTCGGTCATGATCTTCTTGAGTGCCGGCTCAAACGCCTCTGGAACAGCGTGTTTCTCGGCTTTCGATTTGCCTGCCTTCTCCTCGCCCTGAACCGTCGGAATCTCAATTCTTTCCTTCTTGCGACTTGCGACAAACGACTCATTTGACGTGACATCAACGGGCTCGCCTGCAAGAACCAGCAGTAGCACTCGGATTGTGTGCGACGCAAATCGCTCCGTCAACAGATAACCCCAATTTTCCTTCAATTCCTCAATAACGGTCATGAACATTTCTGCGAGCGACAGCTCCGGCTCTTCCTCTGCTTCTTCGTCCGACTTTTTGGGTTGAGATTTCGTCTTTTGCATGACGGCAGGCGCAGCGTGAATGAAAAGTGTCTCACAACAGTGGCTGGCGAAGCGATGCTGTACTAGGTGGAGGAAGTGACCGATAAATTTACTGAATATCCGGCGCAGTTGGCGAGCGTCTGACATTGAGATCAATTTCTCCATGAGTCTCGAACAGCCCTGACTGCAGGCAATCTTCAACTCCTTGCCACTGGCTTCCGAGTACACACTGTCGACAAACAAGCTGCGCTCTTCAGCATCCTGGAACTGGTTTAGCTCCAGCATTTCGCTGGCGCGCTGGAAGTATTCGGACTCCTCCTCGTCTAGAAGACCGTAGAAAACCATGTCTCCATCGTTATTAGGTTGTTCGCCTTCCTGCTCTTCGCCCTGATCAAGGGGAATATAGTCCTCATTTTCGGCAATTTGGATGTTATTGTTGGCCTCGTTGGTCTCGTCGGCGTCGTCGGCGTCGTCGGCAGAGGGCTTCATTCGCTTCGCGACCGGTTCTTCCGGAGTTTCCTCGAACTTTCTCTTGGAATCATCTTTTTGGGCTTTCTTTTCGGCCCTGCGGCCTCTCTTTTGTTGTTCACGAGGCATTATGGCGGTGTGTCGTGAGGGAAGATGGAGTTGAAGCGCTGGAAATTTTTTGGATAAGCGGTGGCCCAAGCGTCTCCGCGGTGATAAGAGTTTGATTTGTTTGCAACACCGGCCATTCTATAAGACCAAAACAACAGGCCGATTATTGAGTAGAGCAAATTATAATTGAATTTCATATGGCATCACTAATATACAGGTTTCATTTTGTATCCTTTACACTGCAGAATAAATGGCAGAGACATGGCGCCCACATTCAACACGCTGTTCCATGCTCACATTGCGCTTCCCGACCTTGCCCTTGTGACGAGGCATGATCTGCAACCGCGCCTCAGCCTGGGTTTTCTTGTTTTCGGGGGGTGCGTTGATGTAGGTAGGCTTGGACTGGTTGCTTCGCCTTCCTGTTCCAAGCTGGAAATGCTCGTTGCCTCCCCACCAGAGTAGATCATAGCCCCAGTCTTTAGATTGATCCAAAGAGTCCTTGGTAGTCTTGCTGACATTGGTCTTGTTGTCCAAAATAGCAGAGACATGTGTTGTACCGACAGACATGGCCCTAATGCGGATAGGGGTCATCTGCTTTGTCTTCTCGTCATACTCGCTCACACCACTTAGAGCTTTCACCTTGGTGGGCGAATCCTGCAGGTGAACCCATCTGCCATTGCCGAGAGTGCCCCAAATTCCCCTACCACAGGCCCATGTGTCTGCAGTTACATGTCCAAGATCATGAACATTGGCAGCCTCTTCCTCGTGCCCTAGAATGCGCTTGGAATCGATGGAGAAGAAGGTGTTGGCGCCACCAGCAGCAATGCTGGTAACCTTAGGCAGGTATAGGTTTCTTCTATATAGTTTTTGAACCTTCATAAGGAAAGGAGCATCCTTGAAAGGCCTCTCGGGTTCAAAACCAACACCCAATTGGCCAAATGAGTTGTCACCAAAGCCAAACATACGGCCATCTTTACTTCGCGCCAGCGAGTGGTAGTCGCCACAAGCAATCTGAACAATCTTGGAGCCTTTGAGAGCTGTAATTTCATGGCAGGCATCTGCTGGTCCCTTGGGTCTGGTGGACCAGGTAAGTCCCTCCACACCGAGTTGACCAAGCGAAGGGTAGTTTTCGGTAGATGACGCCGCAGAGAAGACCCGACCAGAGCTTGTGAGAAGCAGCACATGTTCCTGGCCTCCACTGATTGTAGTGACCTTTTCGCCAAGCTTCAAAGATGGGTTCAGTACACGGTAGCTCAGATTAGATTGGTTGGGCCAGAACGGAACCCAAGAGCTTTCCGTTGTCTTTGGGCCGGTGCTTTGCCCGTCCTTGGATGTGGGCAGTGAGTATACAGTCCCATCCGAGGACAGCGCGATGATTCGACTTTCGGACAGAGCGAGTGAGGTGAGATTCTTGCCGGTCAGAGTCACCGTGGGTTTGAAGTCCGACTCGGAGTACGCCTGGCCCCATTGGACTAGATCTCCGTTCTCAGTGATTGCTGCACCTGACTTTTCCTCGATCTTGAGATCTCTCAGCACCTGGCCGTCAAAGTATTTGAAGCGCCGAGGAGTCTTGATGTCGGTATCTTTGGATCCCGGATCCACCACCCGATAAACGTTCGAGCCCCATGTGTAGACGGCGGGGCTTTTCAGGCTTCGTTTTTCTTGAATGAACTGAGCTTGGAGATCGTTGACATCAACGGGCTCTTTCTTCGTAACCTCCGTGCTACTGATCCAAGCCTCCTTTCCACCATCAACTATGTATGAGTATCCCAAAAGGGCTGCAGTTCCTGTCACAGCAAATCCGAGAGAATTGCGGATCCAGTGCGATGATGGGCCTGGCTTTTGCGATTGACTGCTAGCAAATCGGGACCATGGCGCATTTAGTGGCTGAGCCGTCGAGTTTCTGAGGGGACGAAAAGCGAGGACGGAGTGCGTCGCGCGCCGTCGCGTTTGGGTTTTCAACATTGTAGATGATGGCTGGGTCACCAGCTAGAGCAAAACCAAGCTGCAAAGGTGAGATTATATCCGGGGAAGCTCTCAATGCCGCGCCTGTGATTTGTTGCAGCATCCAGGCGGGAGATCCCGGCAGAATCCATCTCGGAGTTGACCACATCACAATTGGACTTCAATATCAAACTTGGCCTGAATTTCACTCTGGATAAAGTCGATAGAGAGAAATGAGCTGCGGGCTGACTCCTATCACACTCCCTGGGCCTTGACCGCACCATGTCTTCCACAAAGCAGCAGCGTGCCCGCCGCCAAACCGCCCCCTCTGGCCCGCCGCGCAAACCCGCCGCCAAAGAAACTCAATCAAGCCTCCAAGCATTGGACGAGAAGTCACCCAGCGCTTCTGAGTGGAAAACACCAGGATGGACCAATGAACTTGAGTTTTCGCAATGGCTTTATGCTGCCAAGGGTGACCTGATTGAGGAGAGCTATGACGAGTACCAGTATGATCGACATTGGACGGTTATCGGAGGTGTACTAATTTACTCTCCTGTAGGAATTGCTTGGATGAACTCGAACAATCGAAAGAGCACATTGACGAAATCTTAACGAACACCCTGACCCTTCTGGATGACCTGTCTAGCTTGTCCGAATCATTCAAATCGGTCGAGACCCAAACATCGAACTTCGAGAAACAATGTCAGGGGCTTTTGTCTGCCCAGGAACGGGATACAAAACTTGCGAATGGCATCCAGAACAACCTCCACTATTACGATTTCTTAGACCCCGCGTCGCGGCGGCTGAATGCTCCCGGCGCGGGGAGTACAGTTCGCGACAAGGAATTCTCAGATATGTTGAGGCATCTGGACGTGTGCTTGGATTACATGGAAACACATGTGAGTGAGCACGTCGTGAATATTTATGCGGCTGCCGCTTACCTCTACGCAGCCGGATCAAAAAGAGGCAGAAGTCTATCGCTCGAGATACCGGCTACTGCTAACGCGTGCCTTGACGCTTATCCGCGGCAACTTTGTATCTTCACTCAAAGATATTTACCAGAATGTCTCCAAAAAGATTTCAGATCAGCAGTTGAACGACACAGCTTTGTCCGCTCTCCTGTACGCCAAGTTCAGGGTTGGAGCACCTGAGCTGAAGCAGATTGGAGTCGAGATTCAAAAGAGAGCTGTGCCCCCGCTCAACCCAGATCAAAATAACGAAGCTGAATATCAAAGTCTGATGAATGAGCTGCACAGCAATTACTCAGCTACCCGTGCAAAGCTGATCATTCCGCTTGTTCGCAAAAAGCTCGGCGAAATCACACAGACGCCTAGTTCGTCCAAGGACCTCGTTGCCTTTGCTCGAGCTAGTATCAGTTATATCCGTGGTCTGTGCCTAGACGAATATGATCTATGGGGCGAATGGTTCCACGGACAAGGAGGTTTGTATGACTTCCTTGAGACGCTATGCGAACCACTTTATGATCACCTGCGTCCACTGATTATACACGAGTCTGATATCGTCAAGCTATGTCAGTTGTGTAATCTACTGCAGACTCGCTATTTCTCAGACCCAGAAGAAGAACCAGAACAAGTTGAGACGAACCATCTTGACTTTTCTGTTTTGATCCAGCCCGCTCTGCAAGACGTCCAGGCCCGACTTGTGTTCCGTGCTCTGGCTGTTCTGCGCGACGAAATCGAACGATACAAACCTCGCCCAGAGGATATCGATTACCCCATGCGCAACCGACAGGTATCTCTGACTGTGTCAGACACTCAGATCTCGGGCAAGAAAGACACATCTGCGGATACACTAATCGACATGACGGCCAAACAAGGCGACGACACAGGCGAATCTACACAAGAGACAGACGGAAAATGGGACTTTGAGACCCAGACCGCCATAAAGGGTTGGTATCCGACCCTGCGAAAAGCAATCTGGCTCCTGAGTCGGATATACCGCCTAGTGAATGTAAGATGCCTCCCTGTAACAGCCCTAACCACCCACCTATACTGACCACCCCAGTCCACCGTCTTTGACGACCTTGCCCACCAAATCGTACACCAAACAACCCTCTCCCTCCAAAACGCCAGCACCCTAATCTCCGCCAAAGCCACACCAGCCGACAGCCAACTATTCCTAATGAGCCACCTCCTAATCCTAAAGCAACAAATCGTCGCCTTCGACATCGAATACGTCTCCGCCGACATCTCCTTTGACTTCTCCGGCATGACAAGTACATTCTGGGAGCTGCGCGAGCGCGGCGGCCTCTTCAACCCGCGCAACTTGATGCGCCTCGTCGGCCACGGCCTCGTCCCGCGCGTCGTGGAGAACATGCTCGACGCGAAAGTCGAGTTGGATGGTCGCCTTCGCACAGTCATCAACGACTTCATCAATGCCTTTGCTGCGCGCATGACCGCCTCGCTGCCGGCTCAATTCGTTGATTCTCGCAATCTGGCCCGCGGCGAACTTATCCTTCCTTCTTGCCGCACTATCGAGAAGGAGGTGCCGGGTCTGCGTAAGGTCTTGAATGCGTATATTGACGACACGCGTATGAAAGAAACGCTTGTTGGGGCGGTCCAGGACCGCACTATTCAGATTTATGAGGATTTCTTTGAGAAATATACTTCCTCCGAGAAGGCCAAGGGCAATTTTGTTAGTAAGAAAGGGAAAGGTCGGGACGATGCTGTCTGGGATGTTAATACCTTTGCCGAATGGTGCGAGGGTGTGTTCCGTGTCGGCGTCGCTGGGTTGCAGGCTGACATCCCCGAGGACGATGACGATCTCCTAAGCACCAGCTCTTAGGATTTGGATCCGTTCTTATGATCTTTTTTTTTTTCAATATCCGCTTTTCGAGCATAGATACCATGTTGAATTGAGCACTTTTGTACATGTACAAGCTGAAGAATTGTATAAATTCTTGTTAGTCCTGACAGCAATTCTTGCTGGTGTTGTAGTATATCACAATCAGACTGTAAAGAGGGAATAAACCAGTTCCCCCGGTAAATGTTATTATTCACAATTTTCAGGAAAGGTATATACAGCTGATCAGAAAGCGGAAGAATCCAGACGACAAATCTCGCTTGAAGCATGTCAAAAAAAAAAAAAAAGGGGGTATGTAGGGTCGATAGGAGAAAGCGCAAAATCGTGAAGTTACTCCCAACCTAACGAAACAAGCAAAATCAAACCAAGGGAATTCAAAGAACATCGCGAATCTTCGCGTACAATTCCGTGTCTAGGAAGTTATAGTTCGCATCGGACTCGCAGAAGGGATGGCGGGTGAGCAGGGTTCCGGCAGTAGGACGTTCAGCCGAGTCACTGAGAAGGTGTTAGTAAAAGAAAATCCCAAAAACCAAGGTCTGAAAAAGTGATCCATGAGAACTTACATTGTGAAGCAATCGTACATGAATGCAAGAGCCGCGGGACTAATGTTCATAGAAACATCATCGGGAATCGGTGGAGCCTGGCTCAGACTGCCGAGTTTGAAGATAGCGCCAATGGCCTCCTCCTTGCTCCATGGTCGACGGCCCGCGAACATCTCCAGCACCACACAGCCAAGGGACCAGATATCGACCTTGGCACTGTAGCCCTGGCCCTGGGACTGGATGACCTCCGGGGCCATCCAGAAGACGGAGCCTTGCATGGAGTTGGATGAGTCGTTGCCGTAGATGTCGTCTGTTTTCTTGGAGATACCGAAATCGGAGATCTTGCATGTGCCATCAAGATCCAGGAGGATGTTGTCTGCTTTCAGGTCACGGTGGAGGATTCCCTTATCGTGCAGGTATGACAGTCCGCCCAGGGTTTGCCGCGTCAGTGATCTCACGACACTTTCTTCGAATTTGCCATGCTTGCGCAGACAGCTTCCGACAGATCCACCGGAGATATACTCCAAGTAGATGGAGATGGAGAATTCACCACGCTCGCATCCAAGATACTGCACGATGTTGGGGTGTTCAAGGTGCTGCATCGTGTCGATCTCCTGATCCAGGGCGGCGACCATCTCCTTGATACGGTCTTTGTCTGCCCCTGCAATTCGGGGGTTGATCTCGACCAGTTTGACTGCCAAGACTTCACCATTGTCTGCATTCATGCCTAGGTATACGCGACCATAAGTACCCTTGCCGATGAGCTGACCACGGATGATGCGGAAAGTGGGCTGTCGCTGAGGAACAGGCCCGGTATTGGACGCTACTTGGGTGCTGTTTTGCGGGATCGGATCGAGTTGGCTAAGCCGGGTGCCTGGCCTGGGCCTGATTTGCATAATTTTGGCGCCGAACATCTTGGTACTCTTTCGGCGCAGAAGATCACCCGACCTTTGGGGACCAGCAGTGCTAATACTGTTCGTTCGGTTTGCTCCCTGGGCCACCTGTCGAATGGATTTCATGCGAGAGAGTCCGCCGCCACCGCCTCCACTACGAGCAAGTTTCTGTCGAGCAAAATTGACAGGCTCGGGTGGTCTCACCGGAGCTGTATCAGGCGCATGGGTTGCATGCGGCATAGGTGGCGGGGCCTCCTTTTTCACGTCATGTTCGCCGATAGCTTTGGTACTGGGCGATGAGGGCTCATCCAGGTAAGGAGCGTCAAGATCAACGTCAGGGAAGAAGTCATCGAGATGGTCGATAACGCCTTCGACAGCAGGTCTAGTTGCCCAGATATCTCGGGCAAATGACTCCCGCCGTATTGGCCCAGGTCTCTCACCTTCAGGCGAGACCGGTCCCCAGGTACTAGAAACCGGTTCCTTCCCATCAGATGCCTCACCGCTGGAACTGGGACCGGCAGTGCTTGGAGATTTGAATCTGACGGACAATTTTGATCTTAGCTGATCTTTTGTGTTGACAGTGAGCGATGGCTTCTCCGACTTCTTCTCGGCCTCAGCTTGCGCTTCTCTCTGTTCTTCCTGGGCCCTGGAGGGTCGGACTTGGAATAGGCCATCGTCCGAGTCATCATCAGAGTCATCATCTGAGTCCTGTTCCTGCTGAGGAGTTCGCTGGAAGGATACTTGATTCTCTTCAAAGTCGAACTCGGGGCCAAATGACTTGCGAGATTGCAACCCTGGTCTCGGTGGATCTTCAGAAACAGGCTTTTCAGGTGACTGATTGGCAAACGAGACAGGCGGTTTCTCGCGTTCCGTGGCCATCTTCGAGGTGGGCCTCGAAGACTCTGAAACATAGTCAGCGGGAGATCGATCAGGCCGCGCTGTGTCATGCATATACTGACCAAGGGTTGTTCTACTTGAAAATGTTCCAGTAGAATCAAATGATCCTGGTCGCTCAGACTCGGAGCTTGCACTGTCTTGAGTGCTGGCTGAAGGCTTAGATGTAGCCGGTACCGAAGGCAATGGCGTGCCAACGGCACTTGTAATGCGGCCAACGCTAGCAATTGCTGCGCCCAAGGACGGCTGCAACCGGTTTTCGCGGCTTTCACGAGTGGTGGGTCTCCTGCTGAGAGAATTGACCTTGGTAAGAGTGTTGGACTCGATTGGCGCTGTTGGAGGCTTGCGAAGTGGTACAAGCGACTCGCCCTTCTTTTCATCGTAAGGCGAGATACGAGGACTGTCAAAGTCAATGATCTCGTTTCGCCTGTATCCAGTGTCACTGTAGGCATTCTTATTCTGCTGAGACTGCGGCATTTTGGATTGCAAATAATGTTTTTGCTTGCGCTCGACTTCACGGAGATGTTCCTCATGGCGAGCGAGCAAATCGGATTTGTCAGACCCAAGAGCTTGGGTTGCGTCCTGTACAGGCTCTACCGGGGATGCCCTCCCCGTCGAAGCCTTGAGAGTAGTTTGCCGAGAGCCCAACAATGGAGATTCTGGTCTAGTGCGATGCGGTGATAACCTGTTAAGGGCATCTTCGTCCAAGGGCTTCCTGTGGACCTGGTGGTGTGTAGCCGTGGGGGACATATTGGACTTGTCTGTGAATGAAACTCCCAGGCCATCGACTCGAGGAGTATTAGATGGCAAGGGAAGCATAGGAGTCCCTCGTACAAACAGCTTGAGAGAACCGTATGCATCCGACTTGACTCGACGCGACTGTGCGAGGTTTGCGTCACTCATGGGATCCTCATGCTCACTCTGCCCGGGCTGAGTGAGGTAAATCTGGGCATTGGTCGGGTCGACCGCGAGGCTTTCGCAGATCCCGTTACGCAATGACTCGTAAGAGTCCAGATCGGATATGTCAATCAAGCGGAAGTTCACGCCATCCGTGGTGACAAATACCCATTTTTTCGTCCTTGTGGTCGCCGTGGATGGACGCTCACCGACCGACATGTCGCTGGAGTTGTAAGAAGGTTTTATATAAGGGAGATAGGCCTCATTCGGGCGAGTTTCCGGGCTCGTCGTAGGTGATGAGTCTTCGTGCTGCTGATCGGGAGATGGCTGGTTGGAAGTAGTTTTAGCCTTCTTCTTCAGAATATTGGAGAAAAAGCCTTTGTGTTCTTTAGAGTACGAAGACGAGGCTTGGTCACTCCATTGCCGACCAGAGGAATCTTGAGGCGAGGGACGAGCACCCTCTGGGCCTTGCCTCCGAGCATCATAATCTTGGCCTTGTCTACGTGAATCATAGTACCGGCCTGTGGCGCCCCGACTGAATCCAGTGATCGACTCAGTGCTATTGCCCCGAGAGTGATCATACTGTCTCAACGTGAGATCCCCAGTGGATGATGAAAAAGCTCCTGTATAAGCGGGCGACGCATACTGCAGGGCAGGGCTACCACTGTTTGGACTTTCTTCGTGGGGCCGAAGAGATGATCCCTGAAAAGTGCCCGATTCACTGCCAAGGGACGGACTCTGGCGTCGATGGTCGGTGTTCATCCCCGACAAGGCGGTGCGAGTATACTCGGACCGCAAATGGTCAGGCCGCATCCAATTTTCTCGTGCCGGGGAGTCATTGTATCTCGGCGAATCGTGACCAGCAGGGACCGGCATGGTAACCGAACGTTGCCCATGCTGCTTTTGGCCGTGGTTGGAGGCGTGCAATGCACTCAGATGATCCGGACTCACATCATTGACACCAGGGATAGGGCCAGCAGAGCGTGGCTCGGGAAAATTATTGGAGAAGTAAGCTGCACTGGTCTCAGGGAACGCAGTCGCCGGCGGCTGCGTCTGATTCAGTGGTGTAGAGACGGTATAGTCTTGCGAACCATCATGGATTTGACGGATCAATTTGCGCATACGCTTTCCTTCATCTCGTTCCCGGCCAGGTTCCCATTTTTTGCCACTCCGGCCGACCTCCTTTGCTAATTGAGGATAAACCACTTGATGCATTTTTCCAAGGTTTCCTCGCCCGCCAGATCCATGTCCAAGCTCGAGGAAGTCAGCGCCTTCGAGCTCCAAGGCTTTGAATGTTTCCTGCCAATCGTTGGAAAATCCATTCTTCGCAAGCCAGAGGAGCACGCGATCTAATGGCCACTGGATCGCAGCTTCACTGTGAGATAAACCACCCAGCGAAGTACCGCTGGGATTATGGCGGTGACTTGTAGTTTTGGTAAGCTCGGTATTTTGAGCTGTCGCCTGCTGCTGCGGACTGTCGTTGGACGTTAATTCATGAATGTTAAGAGCGTAGGGCGAAGAAATAGTGCGGCCACCTGGGGTCTGGGGAAGGCTTGGGTCTGTTTTATACGGGATGGAAGGGATGGAAGTATTGATGTGATCGTGCATTTGGCTGAGACCCAACCGCTGTCTCTCAGCATTGGTGTGCGCATATGGATCATATGGAGCAGCTCTTCCATGGGGGTCGAACAACCCTGGAATGCCAACGCCAATAGTATCGTTCCCAGGTATATAAGTTGCGGATGTCATAGGCTGATGGTCATGGCGCGGAGGAATTATCGACAACTGAGCTGGTGGGCGACCGTATGTTAGATGCTGGTTTGGTGCGGGGGCAAGAGGTGGCGGCGGTGGGAAGCCTGGATTCAGCGGCGGTCTGCCCCAGTTTTGCTGCCACCCCGTTTGAGTCCCATAGGTCGTCCCCGGAGGCGGGCCAGGAGGAGGAGGTGGCACCATCGCTTGGGCTTGTGGGTGTCGAGGCGGAGGCGGAGGCAGGTTCATGTGTTGTGTTTGAGAGGAAGGCGGGGGCCCCGGGACATACTGCTGACGACCATCCATTGTGATAGCCGATGCACTGGATTTGCCTGTTGGCTGTAGTTATGTTGCGCTGTCTCGATTGCGACGTCCAGGAGGCGTTTGGGCAGAGGTGGTTTCCGGAGTTGTTCAGGTATGATCATTAACGCATCATGCTAAGACGTCCCAGGCACCAAACAGACGGTCGGATTTGAGGACTGGATACTTGGTCTCGTTGATCGCTTCGGAAAGGCAGAAATGAAACGAATTTAGGTCGTCAGTGCGTGAGTTGACATGGTTTGGTTCGGCGTCGCCGATGTTATCGCAGTTCTTGGGATTGCGGAACAGACCGAGATCGCGCGACGGGCTGGTACAAAGCCAAGAGAATCTCAATAGTCGGCTCTGAAGAAGAAAAAAAGTCTTCTGAACTCAGTACATGGTTAGTCACCTGCCGAAGAGCTCCCAAGGGTTTTGGAGGACTGATGCGATTGGGTCGAAAGATTGGAAGATTGGAAGATCAAAAAAGGTCGAATGAAATTCAAGCAAGTGGAAGCGAACACAGAACATCAAAACTCCTTACTTCCGACATATTTCGGGAAACTAATGGAACTCACCGAGAATTCTCGAAGGGGTAATATATCAAATATCGTGTGAAATCGCGTTTATATTGCTTTGATGCCTTGAGAAGGCTCGTCACGTGGATCTTGGATTTGGTAACTTTCTCTTCCTTTTTAGGGTTATAGCAGAAGTAGTCGTCCTTAGTATCTAGGACACAGTACACAGTAAGAAAGAAAGCACTATAACGTACGGAGGACTTTTCAACACTTTCTGCATGGGATACCTTCCAGACCCCTTCTGAGACCCTGAAATCTCCTAATCTCTCCTTCGGTGGCCCGTGATCACCTAGCACCCGTTACGCGCCAATAACAGCCCTGTGGCGTCTGTCTTCATTTCTGACCTGCTCTCTAGAAACGTTGGATGAGACATCCATGGTTTAGTGTACCCCTATAGTTTCTATGGCCCGGAATACTGGTATTAGAGCAAGCCCTCTACGGAGTACTCCGTACTTTTACTACTAGAAATAACGGAGCTCAAAGTCTGTCAATTGGAAAACAGAGTAAAAAAGGCATAAATAAATTAAATTATATCGCGCTAGTAGCCCACCAGAATACCCGTGAGGATTATTTTTGAGAAGTCATAAACATCCACAATTGGACACATCAAGTGTCCCCAATGCCCATTTGTTGTACACAAAAAGCCGGGTCCAAATCCCGAGACTTGACATCTCCAGATCTAGAGAACAGTACCCTTGTTCTGTTCCTTGTCCACCCTGTAGTGTCTCCACATACCGATACAAGGAACAGCAAGCACAATAATCGCCGTCGCAGCAATGCAGCCGTACTTCTGACTGTAGCCGTAGGCGAAGTTGATCGCATCACGCTCCTCAGTGCCGGGCAGAAACTTCATTTGAGCAACATAGCCACCAACCCAGTACAGAACGTGCCGGCGGCGTAACTGTTGGCGATGTTGCAAGCAGCAAGAATGATAATACCGAGGATATACACGCCCGTGAAGATGATGAGACCTTCAGCACGTCCCCATAGTGTCAAGATCTTTCCGATAGGGAGCTTGAGAACTCCACCGACGATGCTTGCCAGAATGGTGGCCGTGCTGACCTGAGAAGCATTCTGGAAGTTGGAATAGGCATGGTAGAGGACGTTGGAACCAATAGAGGAATGCAAAGCCAGCATAAAGAAGCAGATCCAGATCCTATAGATGTTAGAGTCTAGTTCATCTGCCGTTCTTTTTCATGGTACTTACCAGGCATAGGTCGCGACAACAGCCTTCTTGCTCCAGACCAAAGCAACAGCCTCAGCCTTGCGCACACCATCTGCAGCATTTGCGCTAACCTCGTCGGGATATTCTCGGATTTCCTTCTCCGCACGACCCAGATTGTTCAGGCCATCATCAACTATATTCTACTCCACATTGGTATCGGTTTTCTCATTTTCTTGAGTTGGGCGCAGGCCCTCGACAATCACACGGTCCTTCCGACCACGAGTCAGATTGATGACAACCATGGCTTATAGGCGAGGATCTCTCTTATATGGGCAGCCCTGGGAGAAAATATTGAGAATATGATAAAGAAAAGGAAATAAAAGGATGATCCGGGAGCTCAACTATATATGGATCAATTAACGAGATTTTTTAGTACTTTTATTCCTTATGGAAGTCAACCAAGAAAGTGTAGCTGAGACTTATCATTGCACATCTATGGATACAGGTAGTTAGTGCACCAAAGTGCCCGAGTTGAACGGATCAGATAACCCAAGTCATGGAACTAGACTGGAAAAATGGTCCAGTCGGCACTCCTCCACGCAATCTAGAAGGGTGTGAGATACACCGGTGCTTTTCGCGGCTGAATTATGCCGATGCCATTCTGCGCACAGATTGATTTATGGGCCATCGGTCAGGTCCGGCTTGTCTTTAGGGTTTGGCTAAGCAGCTGAGAAAAGCCGGTTTTGCCGGCAGTCACGGTAGGCTGATTGATTGATTGATTATTTTTTCTTTTTCCTTTCCCCCCCTTTTTTTCGCCTTCTATTATTTTCCCAACCTTGCATCTTATATCTAGTCTACGCAGTCCCATAGCGCTCAGGGTTCAAACCTCTTTTTTGGGGGGTGGGGATGGGTGCCTGAATGCCTTGTTTCAGAACGGCAGAAAATTAAGATAGTTACCTGAATTACTATTACAGTGACCAGCATTCTATTTTTGTCAACCAACTTTTTTAGTTGCTGGCTGCTTGTCATATCTTTTTAGATGTCTTTTTAGATGTCTTTTTTGAATGTCTTTTTATATTTCTTTTTAGTTGTATACGAAGGACGTTCACAAGTGTCAAAAATGAAGAGATCTCCATTTGTATGGGATCAAAACTTCACTTTTGACAGTTGTAGACTTGTAGTATTAATAAATTTACCATACAGTGTATAGAGCGGTGTAGAAAGCGGTACTAAATAAGGCATTCAGATATCAATAACCCCCCTAAAAAGGTTTGAACCCTGAGCGCTATGGGACTGCGTAATCTAGTCGATAAATTCAAGTATTGTATCTTAGTTGCAACTTGGAAGTAGTGGGTAGATACAACTGCGATATCCAAGGGTATTAAAAAGCACAGGGAAAACACCCTGTTCAAACGCCACAGGCTTATTTTCCGCAGTGGAGAGGAAGGCGACAATCAGATGTTTTTCGAGACTCCACCCGAAATCAGCAGGATGTCACACGATTTAGAGGTGACCTTTTGATAAATACTTTGAGGTAGGCTTAAGATGGAGGGGTGTGTAAGCTGGAAATGATGAATGGGTACTAGTTTCTGGACTTAGGCATAAGGCTACTGTGTATGTCTAGAACTCTATACACTTTCGTATCCATCTTATCAGATGAAGATTATCAGATCAATTCCAAGGTTCAAACCCAAATGCCGACAGGTGTATACCGGGCGCTCTCGGGCCATCCGTTCCAAGGTTCCAAGTTTCGCAGCCCTCGGCAGATGCGGCCACTGCCGAGTGATTTATTTCTTTTCTGGTCTTGGAAGAGCAGATTATTTTTTTTCGGAGTTTTTTCCTTGCCGAGCCAACCTCGGCGAATCTGGGTCTATATTTTCACACTACGAAGTATAGACAAGCTTTGCTTTGGTCAACATGTCTCACAGCTTTGCCTTAGCGTAAGCTGAAGTGTTTACCGCCAGTGTCCATGGCTCTTCTTCGCTACTTAAGGCTGTCATATATATTATTGCTGTCCTCATACTTGCCGAGAGTGAATAGTTCGTTCGGACAAGGGTTTCCTTTTGGCTTAGTCTATTTTTTTTTTTTTGCTTTTTTTTTGCTTTTTATTGTTCCACGTGGATGATGAACCGTACTTTAGTTGAATAAAATCGGTACAGCATCCGAGGGTGAGGCTCTTTTAAGCCATCGGGTGGCTCTTTGGCTTTTTCTTCTCTCACCGGTAGGCGTACTGACCTTGGAAACCCTAGCAGAGGCAAATATCTTCGGAGTTGAACGAATTAAAAAAAGGACCCGCATCTGGTAACCTAAGTTTCTTCCTGAGAATCTCCAAACATGGTTCGCCATTCTCGCCAAGCCAACGACTGGACAGCATCGAACTGGTTCCATTGAGATATTGAAGCCTGCACATGGAATTAAAAGACGCCACTTCCTACTTGTCATGAACATGATAGCGTATCCAGCCTTACAAAGAAAGTCTAAATCACCCCAAGCGATGTGCCAAGTCACGTAATTGGTTTGGAAAACGAAATGAAGTAACAAGAATGAGCAGAATCCACACCAGGAACCTTGGAAACATTTGGCTTTGCAGTTCACGCAGCTTTAGTTTTGAACACAATATACTTATTTTGACATTATAGGCGGCGCTATACTAGCCGAGGACGACGGGTTGGCTCTGCAATTTGCATATCCCCATCTACTTTATAGCTTGATAGACTATTAAGAATATGAAGATTTCATTGTGTTTCGTGAGTGAATAGCGGAGATGTTCGTGCTACTCAATAACGAGCGTTATTAAATCAGCCGGTATATGGGCACCCTCTTTCAAAGTAAACGCCGTGAAAATAGAAAACAAACTGCCAAGGCCCAGATAATCCAGAGTTCAGATATTATGTTGTTTCCGTGTGCATCGTGAGATTACGACAATAGGCATAACATGTTCTCGCGCTTCGAATAGCTCATTTGCCGTTGTTGCGATCCGCAGCGGCCTCGGCGGTCAACTTCAAGGCCGCAGGGGCATCGTCGCGAGGCATGTACAGCTCGACCAGCTAGATAGTGCGTTAGCAGAGAATTTGAGACTTCCTTGTGTTGATACTCACTCGAAGCTTGTCGGACACGTTGAAATCCTCGTTAGCGAACAGCTGGTTGAGTTCGTCACGGGTCTTGATACGGTAACCTTGGTAGTTGTCCTTGGCTCCAAAGACTGTGGGAATGTTGGCGAATTCCCACGGCTGGATGTCATTGTAACCTGCGTCCCATCCGTGGATGTATCGCTCGATAGTGTAGCCATCGTTGCAAATAACGAAGCTAGAGATAGTCAGTTTATGAAATGAGAATTATGGGCTGATGGGGATGCTTACACGATAGGGTTCAACTTGTTCTTTAGAATAGTGCTGAGTTCCTGCACAGTGAGTTGGATACTTCCGTCGCCGATGAAGAGGATGGTTCGGCGGTCTTTCTGCTCCTTAGCAGCAAGAGCAGCACCCTGGCAGGCTCCCATGGAATATCCAATGCTACCCCAAAGAACTTGGCTAATGGCAGTCACGTTCGCGGGGAAGCGAGTTTCCCAGATACCAAAGTTGGCTGTGCCAGTCTCTGTAAGCACGATGTCCTTTTCCTTTAGCCACTGTCCGACGATCGGCCAGAGCCACTTGTGGGTGATGGTTTCATCGGTAGAGACTTGTTCGCTTTCCGGCAGTCGGTTCGTGATCAGAGGGATAGGAGCAGGGGTCAGAGGATTCATCCGCTCAACGACCTTCCTCAGAACACCTTTCATGTTGATATCGGGATACTCTGAGTACCGCACTCTCACGAAGGTACTGTGGAAGTCAATGGTGTTCAGCTGTCCAACACGATAAGTGAAACCGGTAGTGTTAAAATCGGACTTGATCGCTCCAATGCTCAGAATGAGGTCGGAGGACTCAACGGCCTCACTGACTCCAGCATTGGACCCGTTACCAGCATAGACACCGCCGAAGTTCTTGTGATCCTCGTTCACGGCTCCCTTGCCCATCGGAGTCACAAAGGTTGGCAAGCCAGACTTCTCCACCAAGTCGCGCACTTCTTCTAGTGCGCGGTGACGAATGGCACAGGCGTCGACCAAGATGACAGGGTTCTTTGCGGCATGGAGATACTTCAGGACAACGTCGACCACATAGTCCTCCTTCTCCGGGTCATTCTTAGGCAGTGAAAGATCAATCGGAGTCTTCAGGCGATCACCGTTGACCTTGGCAGCGACCATATCAGTTGGCAGGGTGATGTACACCGGACGACTACGGATCCAACATTCACGAATCGCACTATCGATCAGAGTGGCTGCGTCATGGGGGTCGTTCAGGCGTGCGACATAGCAGGAGATACCTGCGCTCATCTTGGTAAAAACATTGAAATCTCCGTTTCCGAGAGTGTGGTGCAACAACATTCCATCCTTTTGAGACTGCGTGGTGGGCTGGCCAACGATGTGGATAACTGGGACAAATTCGGAGTATGCGCCTGCGATGGCATTGAGGGCGGACAACTCTCCGACACCAAATGTGGTGATAAGGGCACTGATACCGTTCACACGAGCATAGCCATCGGCAGCATAGCCTAAGATGGACTGGTGTCAGATCCAAATCGTTCGTTCGTAGTAAAGCCTGTCTTACCGGCATTGAGTTCGTTGCAGTTTCCAACCCAGTTGAGATCACATTTAGGCAGGTAATCCAATGCTGCAAGATTGTAGTCACCGGGTAGACCATGCACTGAGCGAATTCCAACCTCATGGAGACGTCGGAATAAGTACTCGGTAACATCGATGGGATTCTCTAGCTCCCTGGTGGCAATATCGGTAGTTGCCATGATGAATTGATGTGTTTGGAGGTGGAGAGATAGATGGAAAGATAATAATGAAATGGTGAGAGGTGAAACTTGAGGGGTGAGAGGTGTTATATAAAAAAGAACCGCATGAACTTTGTTGCTTCCCTGATGGAGCAAAGGTGAGACCACTTTTAACTACGTCATTGATTTGATGTCATACCACCACTTTGCTATTTTTACGATATTGGATGTTGTGTTCAAATGTTATTTAGAGCCTAGAACTCAAAAGATAAGAGATTTGTTTCTGTATTTAGTATTATTTAGTATCTTCAAACAATATACCGCATATAAAATATTGGAACATAGTACGATGTAATAAGCATCTGTTGTTGAAACCCGGCTAAACCCAATCACAGCCATCTCCCGGCCGATCACACAAAACTCCCACCCCCACCACCTCAGACCACCATCCTAGCATATCAAAGCTTGGTTTGTCTAAATGGGGAAAAGAGCTATGCCTGACAAATCAAATCGCTCTTCAAAGAAGAAAAGGGTTAGTTTCTACATCTTGTAATGCCAGAGCACTAACTAATGGGACACTAACTAATGGGATTAGGGTGGTGGTGGAAAATATGGGCCGCAGAAAAGTCGCGTCGCTATTGAATCTGGCGATGTGGGTGTCTTTTTGACATGCGATATGGGCAGAGAAGGGAAGTGTCTATCTGAGGCTGTGGATATTTTTTCTCAGGTGGGATGATTTTTCTTTCCCCTTTTCTCACACCGAAGGACAGTTTCGTTGACTTTTTATCTAGGCCATTGAGGGCACTGAAAATCAAGAGGAAGAGGAGCAAGATACTGATGATGAAGATATCGAGGCCCAGATCCGAAGGGAACTGGAGGGCCTACAGCCCAACAAAGATAAACGTCGTCAATTCGAGCCCATGCAGATGGAAATGCCCTGTGGTAAGTCGACGATTATGTTGTATTCCCAAAGAAAAACGCCATTTCGCTTATGCGCTCGGCTCTTGGAACCGTTGATTGGTGCTAATCCTTGATAGTGACATTCATGCGTCTTGATCCCTCAATAGACCCGGTGAAGCTTGTGCACCGTCTGTGTATCGAAGCACATGCCCACCCGGAGACGAAGAAGAGCCGGTGGATTAAGCGTATGCATCCAGTCACGTCAATCCGCAAGACTTTGAGTGTGGATCTAGCGGTTTTTGCGAAAGAGATTCTCAAGCCTCATTTCCATTCGGGAGGGCCGCCAAAGACGGTGAGTTTAAGGCCGCTTACCCTCCCTCTTTGGGCTTTTGGGCACTCGGAGATGCTACTGATCCGGGAAATGATCCGATCATGCATGTTACTGTGAGGGGAAATATACTTTGAGCATTGCTGATTTGTCATTTATTTAGTACGCCATTCGGCCTACTGTGCGAGGCAATTCGAAGCTCAAGCGTGACATTATTATCAAGACTGTTGCTGATGCTGTCGGACCTGAGCATCCGGTGAATTTGACGAACTATGATCTAATGATCCTCGTCGATGTTGCCCAAGTGAGTACCAGAAAACGAACCCTATCCTACTAAATCTTTAACTGACTCGTCGCAGAATGTGGTTGGAATGAGTGTAGTGCAAGGTGATTACGATAAGCTGAAGCGGTTCAACTTGGCCGAAATCTACGATCCTTCGCCAAAAGAAGAGCCAGCAGCCACGGCCACTGCCACTGAATCTAAGGCTTAGGATCAATGGCACAGTACTTTCCACAGTAGGCACCAAGTTACTTTAGTGGAATCTTTTTATACATACTATGACCCATGTTACTAGTCGTTTTCTCTTCTGTCGTTGCGGTCAATTCAACAAAGGTATATCAAAAAGGCCAGGAAGCCAGTCATTCGGCGTCATCCAGAGCATCGAAATAGTCTATGGTGGATTGGATGCAGAATGGACTCCAAGTTAGGCATCTTGGATATTGGGGTTCGTGTCAAAAGTATGATCCATGTAAATTTCAAATCCCGTAAACAATCATCTTTGTCGGAGAACCTTCTCCACTTGATATTATTGTCGAGTATTCCGCGACTAATCTACTATCGTTGAAAGAATTGAAGACCATTAGAGGGTAATCGATAAGACATCCACGAATAAAGCTGGAACCCCCCCCCTGGTATATTTTATATTTTATATGCTTCTTTGGCTTTCTGGAGTATTGATTCATTGTTTTTGGGGTTGGAGAAAAAAGGGAAATACTCTAGAAAATTGGAGTGGATATATAATTGACACGACATCAACTGTATCCACGCTAACAGCACACTACTTGATGATGAAACCCCCCAATCTTTACTACATATCACATCCTACATTACGGAGTACTCCGTAGAGGACCCTAAAATCCCGGGCCGCGACTGAGTTCATGCAGTCATAAGCCGTCCACGGGTCCATGGGTCCATGGGTCCCGGCGGCATGGACGAATGAACTCCATAATTCAAAAAGAGTCAAAAAGAATTATAAAACAGAAGAAGGAAGCCATACGCAGATCTAAGGGTCTACTCCAGAAAGTATTTGTAATGCAAGTCATTTAATTCAAGAAAATCCCCAGTGGCTTGCATGGACCTCGGGAGCGTTCCATGGCAGTTCCAGAAAATAGAATCGATTATCAAACCGAAATAGACGGTCAAAGTCCAACGCAAAAAGGGAAATAAGTGAGCTCGGTAAGTAGCCGAGAAGTTCTATAATTCTGGATCCACGGGAAGAATTCGGCAAGGGACGATTGTGATTGGTTGAAGGGTCAAGTGCTCGGATGATCAACTTTCTTAGAGCGGGATCCTTAGGCGAGAGGGCTTCACCTAATTTACTTGTTCCCATATTTCTTATTACTCGTGGGCCAATGTGATAACAGCGTCTGTACTCTCGCTTGTGAATACTTCCCTAGCGAAACATATTCTTCCAATTTGACTCCGCAGTCTATCTTCAACCTCGGATAACAATGGCTTCTCTGTCGTATCTCGCGTGGATGAACCTAGAAGCGAGAGTCATGGCGCTGAGAACACGCTGTCACTGTGCTTCTATTGCGGGTTACCTACGTAGACGATCATAGCGGTCTGGTTTGCCCCATTGATATTCAACTCCAAGGAGTACTCGGCACTTCCGATAATGAATTCCTTTTCGCAGATTCTCTGTTCTAGAAGGGAGATTTGCGCCACATCTGCTGGGAGTATTATCTCCTCGGCATATATTCGTCTTTGCCTTGCAAGGTCTATGATTCGTGATAGCCTTGTTCATACATCACCCCCTGTCGATATCTTTTCCAAGGTACATGAGTCGTAGCCTTGCTTATATAGCATCCCACTCTGTTTGCCAATCTCCCCTACCAAATAGATCACGATGCAACAACTTAACTTGAAAACATGGTCTGCGATGCCATCACTCAAGGGAACAAATGGCAGCGAATCTTTTCATCGGCAGTCTCGTGCCGCCAAGGTAGACGAACACCATAGACTGGATGATATCCTCTCGCTGCTGTTTCCTTCCACAGTCCATGTGCAACACTCCCATCCATTTTTCGGCCACATGCACTCATTGCGGCTTCTGACGCTGTCGAATGGAGCTCATTTGTTGCTCAAGGGGTCTCCATCATCAAGGACCGCTCTCCTTCGACGTGAGCGGTCGTTCCTCGAAACCGAAGCCCAGTTCCTTTCCCTTCTAGCGCAAAGTGCAAACCCTTGTATCCCTCAGCTTTATCATTATGATCCTGACGGAAGACTCTGGGGATCTGCCTACTTGATCCGACAGTATATGAAAGGGAAGAGTCTGTCAGAGATGGAAGGCGAGCTCACCTCCCAGCAACGCGACGGTATAGACCGCCACTTGGGCTTCTTAGTGAGCGCCATCGGTCAAAATGCTGCCCCTGGTTTTGGCTCTTTGCAGCAAGTGGCATTTGGCGCTGGAAGACCCTCCTGGCGAGAGGCCTTCTGTGCCCTGTTTGAAGGCATTCTTCGCGATGCGGAGGACATGTTCATCCACCTTCCTTACTCGGAGATCCGACATGAATTCAGTCGCCTGGCACCTGCTCTTGAAGATGTTTTGCTGCCACGTCTTGTGGTCGTGGACTTTGGCCGACCCTGCCACGTTTTGGTAAACGAAGAGTCTGGACAGTTATCTGGCATTGTGGACTTCAGCAGTGCCGTGTGGGGTGATGTGTTGATGGCAGAGATCTTCGCGAATGCATCCCCGGCGGTCTTGCAAGGGGCAGGGATGGCGGTGTCCAGGACAAGGGAGGAAAATATCCGGCTGGTGTTGTATGTATACTGTCTACTGTCTCAATTCTTGTGCGTTGTTGCTAACTCTTTCTTTTCAACATAGGTATGCGTGCTACCGGCAGGTGTCCCAAATCACTGTGCAATATTATCGAAACCGAGACGAGACGAGCGAATTTGATGCGCGGAGACGATTGACAACCACGATTGCGGAAATGACGAGGCTTAAACTGGCATAACGGGGCAAACTGATTTAACTGAGCGCTTTATATGTCTAATGTGATACCTAGATGATCACCATTAGACTGGTTCTATTGCATAGCGAGGTTCCTTCCAGCGACGGGCCGGCCCTATATAGCTGCATGCGATTTGGAGTTTTTATCTTTTTTTTGCTTTGATAGTGTTTTTATCAAAGGGTTCCAATCGAAATAAAAGTTGTTCTCATATCAATCTATGTGTTATAGAACAATAAGACCTTGGGAGAGAGAAGAATCAAGTTGCCTTCAATGCCAAGTCGGAACTGATAGGGCGATAGGGCGGAGCGGGGCAGATCCGTTGTTTAGCTTCTGCATGGCGTCAATGGTATTCTCTCTCCGCACTTGACCATTTCTACTTTTTCTCATAACCTGCTACACCTCTATCGCAGATGGCTCAGTTCCTGCGAGGAAAGCAAGCTGGTATCCAGAAGGATCTGTCTGAGGGCTTGTCCCCGGACTTGTTCCTCCTGGATGATGTAGGTTCTTGGCATCCCAGGCATCTCTTTTTTCCCAACTGACACCGGTGTTCTCAGTTCGCACGATGTGGTGTAAACTCGCAGATTAGTGCCATCGCATACGATCCTATACAATCCCTCATCGCAGTCGGCACCAGTGATACCCAGTTCGGAAGCGGGCAGATCTATGTCTTTGGGCAACGACGGGTTTTGGTGGTCTTTGAGTTCCCGCGGAAGGCGTCCGCGCGGTTCCTTCAGTTTTGCGCCGACAAGCTGATCAGCATCGACTCCAAGAATGAAATCTGCATATACTCCTTGGTGACTGGACGCATGGTGGTTTCCTATGCGCCACCGGGCCAGGTTACCGCTTTGTTAACGGACCCTTGCTTGGATTATGCGTTTATCGGCTTGCAGAATGGTCCGTAAATTGAGCAGGGAACAGAAAAGAACCGAAAATTGACATGTGAATAGGTGAGATTATTGCGTACGATCTCGATCGAGAGTCCTTGACGCCGTTCAAAGTTCCGAACTTGTGGTTGGAACGAAACCCCCGCGCGCGGTTCTTCCCCGTCGTATCTCTGGAGTTCTCTCCTCGAGACATTGGCAAGATCCTGGTGGGATATCCAGAGGGAGCAGTGACATTTACATTCAAGCAAAACCTTGCTCAAAAGTACTTTGTTTACGAAATCCCTCCCGGGGCACCGGGTGGAGACTCCCTACCATCCCACGAGGTGCGCAGACCCAAATTGACCAACGCGATCTGGCACCCCAACGGAATCTTCGTTTTGACTGTTCATGAAGACTCGAGTCTAGTGCTCTGGGATACAAAGGATGGGCGCAAGCTTCATGCCCGGACTGTCCAAACACCTAATGTCGACCAACCAGGTGCTGGTGGCAGACCAGGCTCATCTGGAGAGGCTGCTGGGCCCAAAGAGCCGGTCACAAAGGTTATCTGGTGTGTCAAAGATAACCCGGATGACACTGGTCTTTTGGTGGCTGGTGGTCGACCAGTACGTGATCAGACCGAGGGCCTCGTTTTCTTGGACATGGGCTCGACGCCCAACTATCAGACATCCTCATGGCAAATTCTATCTACTTATCTCGAGCGGCCACGGCGGCAAATCAACCTCTCTGTCCCACTGGGAGCTAAGGTTGTCGACCTTTGCCTGATCCCTCGATCGTCGCCCTACTTCAATGGCGCCCATGACCCAATCGCACTCATCGCTATGTTATCGTCGGGTGAAATTATTACCCTGAGTTTCCCCAGTGGACACACAATCACTCCCACTAACATGCTTCATCCGTACCTCACTTTCGTCCATCCCTTTGTAAACAAAGCCGTGCTTACTCCCGTTGATCGGACGGTGTGGCTTGGTCTGAGAGAGCGCCGGTCGCAGGGACCCAGATTTGCAATGGGCGGCGTGGAGGCGAAGAACCCTCTCAAGCGCTTTGAGAACCGCAATGTTATTTCGACCGCACACGCAGATGGAACTGTCCGTGTCTGGGACTGTGGGCACGATGATGAAATTGAGAACGGCGACGTGGTTCAAGTTGATCTTGCCCGTGCCATCGGCCGAGTCGGCAATATTGAGGTGACCGAAATGTCTCTCGCCAGCGGCTCAGGCGAGATGTCTATTGGACTCAGGACCGGGGAGCTTGCTGTCTTCCGATGGGGCAACAACCCCTCATACGGGCATGAGGAGTCTACTGGTGCCAATGAAGGGCCAGGGAAGCTGACTGCGATAATTAAGCGAACTGACCCTGGTCTCAAGGCAGGAATGCTACCTCTGACTCTTTTGAATATGCAACAAGGTCCGGTGACGGCGTTGAAGCATGGGCAGGTTGGATTTGTAGCGGCCGGTTACCAGAGTGGTACTTTGGTGATTATTGACCTGCGTGGGCCTGCCATCATACATACCGCACACATGTCAGACCTCCTTAAGGGACATAAGCGGAGTGGTTTCCGCAAGAACCGTGGCTCAGACGAAGTCCAACCAGAATGGCCCACTCAGATTGAATTTGGTGTCATGACTTTGGACGGCGAAGGTACCTATGCACGACTCGGGCTAGTGGATTATGCCAATGTACTAACCGTGTTCTAGACTATTCGAGCATTTGCTGCTTTGTCGGCACGAATAGGGGCAATGTGGCAACATTCAAGATCCTTCCTGCTTCCAATGGCACCTATGAAGCTGCTTTTGCTGGGTCATCGGCTGTTGAAGACAAGGTGATCAGTGTCATTCCCATCGATGCCGAGTCTGGTGGTCTTGCTTTGGCTACACCAAGTTCAGTCGGAGGTTTGAGGAGTGGTACGAAAACTAATGGTGTTGTCATTGCCGTGACTGCCTCTGGCTGTCGAATCTTCAAGCCCCCGACATCAAAGGGTGCCCACAAGGCATGGGATGACTGTCTCTGCGACTCAGCAGCCGTTGTCAAGACCGAGGGACGAGGCTACAGCTTGGTTGGTCTCTTCGGTGACGGCCACGCGCGAGCATTCTCGATCCCAGCTCTTCGAGATATTGGTTGCACTAAGATTAACCATATCGCGGATATGCGACGCCTCTCGGAAGCTTGCATCACCCCTACTGGAAACATCATGACATGGGTCGGCCCTTCAGAGGTCGGAATGTTCAATGTTTGGGGAGGTGGAAACGGACTGTATGCGCCCCCCATCAATTCGCTGAAACATCGTGCTAATGCTAACTCACTCACAGGCACCCCTCAAATGACAAGCTTTACAACCCAGAAGCCGTGGTTCCCCCGCGTCCAACCATCACGAACGTTCAATGGATATCCGGTACACAATATATTTCACCGGCTGACATGGACATTCTAAGTACGTCAACCCCCGTCAGTGCCAATATAATTGTAATTTAACATCAAATCTAGTCGGCGGTCCGGAGCGACCACCATCGAAGGGGATGGTCGAACAGATGAAATTCCAAGACCAAGAACGTCGAAGAATCCTAAAAGAAGGACGGACCCCACCGACACCTGCACAAGGTAGCAGCCAGGAAGGCTACTGGTCTTACATGTCACGTCAAGTCCAAGAACGCACAGAGCGTCTCGGGATTGTCGGAGATAGCATGGACAGGCTAGAGGAGAACAGCAGCGGCTTCGCTAACGATGTTAACAAATACGTACAGTCACAGAAGAAGAAAGCTGTCATGGGCGGTAAGTCGATCTTTCTTCAGGTCCACGGACCTGTGTGTAGTGTTTAACCCCCTTGCATAACTGTCGCTGACCGGTCTTTTGACAATAGCGCTTGGTTCCAAGTTTGGCTTTTAGGCGATATCTCCTACCGAGTACGAGGTTTTTAAAAATGGGTAAACTATACATCCTAGGAGTCTACATTTTTTTCCGGCGTCAGGCTAGTTAGGTCATGGTGGGATGTGACAGATCACTTAGCAATTTCACCCCTCCACTTGACTCCCCGCTTCAAGCTGGATCTACCTTGCTCGTACAATTGTAGGTGTTCATTTGTCTCCTTTGGCAAACTTAGAGCAGAAGCTATCAAAGCTAGTTCTAAGACATAAGTACACCTAGCTACGTATGAAATGAAGACAAGTATATAACAATGAATTTGATAAAGTGAGACACAAGTTCTCGCTAGCACGTAGTATGTACATCGGCAAATAGGGTAAGCGATAGAATGAAGCTTCGTTTTAAGTAAATGTTTTGGCGAAAAAGGAAAATACAATGCTAGTATTTCATATATTGAAGGCGGTTCGACATTCATCGATGCGGAGTTGGTTTTATGTGGTACAAAACGGCCTCACAGCTGTGCCTATTACTACATGTAGATATTCGGAGGAAAGGGATGGATATAAACGGCCGGCTGAAGGCTAGTGGGATTCAAAATTATACCAATTCTATTTCATAGACCTATAGTCAATGCCAATTCAGGGTAAGAACATGGAAAATCAGTCCAAGGGTCGTAAACATTGCGTTCTGGCTGTCGTTAAATAGCATTCAAAAAGGAAGAGTTTAAAAGCAAAGAAACCACTCCTGCGGTTCGGTGGGACACCGTAATTTAGTGTATCATGAGCTCGGGCTGAGGCTGGTGAGTTGGCTTAGCGGCATCGTCCTTGTGTTCTGCGTCGTCGCCCATCTCGACATCGTCGTCACCATCGCCACCCTCTTCCTCATCAAGATCATCCTCATCGTCGTCACTCTCCGCCTCAAGATCTTCACTTTCGGCATCGGAGATCTCTTCTTCCTCGTCCTCCTTGCCAGCAGGGGCCTCGGCGCCTTCCATTTCATGGTCATCACCCTCAGCGGGCTTGTTGGAGTCCTCGAGCTCCTTGAGGAGCGCAGCCTCGAGCTCACGCTCCTCGGCACCGTAGGCTCCACTGTCATCGTCGAGACCATCGGCCTCGGGCTGGTCAGGCGGGTACTCGGCGGGGGCAGAGTCATCAGAGTCCCTAAGAAAGAAAAAAAGGTAAATAAAAGCCCCACTAGGTATGTAAACAAACAAAACGAGGGATTCTCACCATTTGATGGCAAAGCGGGTCACACGGGGCTTCTCGGCGAGGACATTGCGGCGAATGCGCTCAATAACGGGCTTCGCAGGGGGCTCGGCTGCCAGCTCCTCGCTGTCGTACTCGTTGTTCACGTAGTAGCCAACACGGACAAACTCTCGCCCATCGTAGCTACAGGTGAGGAGGATGACGGTGACGCCAAGCATCTCGGAAGTAGGAATGCGCTTGACATCAGGTGCGTCGGCCTCGAAGATGAACTTGTTCACTCCGACCGGGATGGGACCGACGAGGAGGGAATCGAGTTCTTGGTCATACTCGGAGCTGTTATAGTTAGACCCTGCGGGATTGGTATGAAACAAAGAGTGTTGGGAGGGTGGACGTACGAAGTGGCGGATCCGACGTAGGTGAGTTTCCATTCCAAATCTGGAAGAACTTGTTAGAAAACTCGACTGGAAAAAAGGAGAACAAGCGAATACTCACCCTTTTGAAGCTGCTCAAGACACTCGAAGGTAATTTCGAATTGGTAAGAGGCGGTGAAAGGAGCCGGGTTGTTGAGGTTTTTCACTCCAAGGAGTGAGACGACGGACATTGTGATAAGAGATGAGGGTATTTACGGGGAATTAAAAAGTCGAAGAGGCAAGAGTAGAAGATTGTATGAACAGGGGGAGTGGAAAGAAGAAGAAAATAGGGAAAACAAGAGAAATCAACAGGTCCACAAGAATGCAGTTTACTCTTAACCCCTCTAGCTCAATGCGAGGAGCCCATCGATCGACGCGCCTTTCGCGTCCCTCGCATTGTCCTCACCGCCCGCACGTGACTCCAATTTCACTACCCGGGCAACTTGCATCACAGTCATCGCAGCTTTGCTCTCTCCCTCTTGGCCATTATTTGCTATCAGATACATTGCGGCTGAGGGTTATCTCGTCAAAAGTGGCTGTGCTCCACCTTAACCCTTGACCTTCGGAAGATTTGTCTTTATTTTACCTCATCCTGATATCACATCGCGCAAACCCTGCTTCGGCTTGCGCCGTGACCTTCTGACGTTCCCAGTTGCTCACTTTTCCTCGACCTTGCGGTTATCGCATCAATCCCCCTATTATGGCGGACGATGAAGCTGAGGCTGCCTTCTTCCAGGCTCAAGCCTTGAATACTGATTCCCAATCCCCCACCGTGGAGCAGGAAGGTGATAACTCAGACGCAGAATCAGATGACTATGACCCCTCACTGGCATTGGGGGATCAGTACTCGGCCTCGTTTCCCGAGACCCAGCAACCTGATGCCGGCCCCGCTGATGCAGCTCCCTCGGATGAGATCGAAGATTCCATCCCCAACCCGACTGTCGCCTCCGATGCAGATGTCGCCTCAGACGCAGACGCTGGCCAGACCAGTGACTCCCCCGATCCTTCTCAGAACCCCTCACGTGCTGAGTCTTCGACACCCGTGCCAGAATCTGCTGCTGAGGCACAGCCCAAGACTCGAACAATTGGCGGATTTGAGGTTGATGATGACGAGGATGACGAGGGTGATGCGGAGTATGAGCCGCCGGCTGTACTTGGGGGTGAAGATGTCAATGCTGTGCCTGTGACCATGTCTGAAGATCCCAGCTCAGGAAATGCAATGCAAAACACTTCCCCTGATGTATCATCACACCAAGCTGAGCAGGCACCTGCCAGTGGACCAGATGTTGCCAATAGTTCTTATTCTCCTGATCCTGTCCATAATATCGATCCCTCTTCTGTTCCTGTCCAATCGCAATGGGCTGCGCAAGACTTGCAATCCGCAACCATGCAGAACAGTACTGTTCCTACTTCTGTACCTGACTCTCCTGCTTCAAAGGGTCGTCTGGCTCATGACCGTGTCGGCATGCTGGAAGACCGGATTCGAGAGGATCCCCGAGGTGATATCCCTGCTTGGTTGGAGTTAATTGCCGAACACAGAGGCCGCAGCAGACTAGACAGCGCACGCGACACTTATGAGCGGTTCTTGAAGCTGTTCCCCATGGCGGTAAGTCTTCCCTTTCCTTATCCTTTCTTTTTCTCTCTTGGCAAGGTACAAGATTGCTAATGGGATACATCTCAGGCCGACCAATGGGTGGCCTATGCCAGCATGGAGTCTGAGCTCAATGAATTCTTCCGCTTGGAGCAAATCTTCAACCGAACGCTCCTGGCGACACCCAGCGTTCAGCTCTGGTCTGTCTACCTCGATTACATCCGTCGTCGTAATCCGTTGACAACAGATGCCTCTGGCGAGGCACGGAAGACGATTTCATCGGCATATGATATGGCCATTCAACATGTTGGAATGGACAAGGATTCCGGAAACATCTGGACAGACTACATTGAGTTCATCCGTTCTGGGCCAGGCATCGTCGGTGGCTCTGGGTGGCAGGATCAACAAAAGATGGACCTACTTCGAAAGGCCTACCAACGAGCTATTGGCGTGCCGACCCAAGCTGTTAATACTCTCTGGAAGGAGTATGATCAATTCGAGATGAATCTAAACAAGCTCACGGTAAGCTGGACAGAACCCGAATCCAACTGGCTTGTATTAACATTTTCTATCAGGGTCGCAAATTCCTTCAAGAACATTCGCCATCCTACATGACTGCGCGTAGTTCATACACCGAATTACAAAACATCACCCGCGATTTGATTCGCACTTCGCTTCCACCACTGCCTCCTGTTCCTGGCTCTGAAGGCGATGTTGAATATTCAGCACAAGCTGATATCTGGAAGCGCTGGATCGCATGGGAAAAAGAAGATCCTCTAGTACTGAAAGAAGAAGATCCTGCTGCTTACAAGTCACGTGTGGTGTACTTCTACAAACAGGCACTCATGGCACTGGCCTTCTTGCCCGAAATGTGGTTTGATGCAGCCGAGTTCTGTTTCCTGAACGATATGGAAGATTCCGGCACAGATTTCTTGAAGAAGGGCATTGATGCGAACCCAGAGAGTTGTCTGCTGACATTCAAACGCGCGGATCGACTGGAGGTTACCTCGGATTCGGAACAGGATTCCGCCAAGCGCGCTGTCAAGGTCCGGGAACCATACGACAAGTTGCTTGATGCGCTTTACGAGTTGATCAACAAGGCTCGCAACCAGGAAACCCAGGATGTCGAACGAATCGAAGCTTACTTTGGTCCACAAAATGTGGAAACCCAATCTCAAAATGAGGATGAAGTTGATCCTGAAGCCAAAGAAAGAGAAGCCGCCAAGACGGCACAGATTGATGCGGTCCGAAAGACCCATTCCGTTCAGATCAACATTATCTCCAATACTGTCTCCTTCGCATGGATTTCTCTCATGCGCTCGATGCGTCGGATCCAGGGTAAAGGAAAACCAGGAGAAATGGCTGGCTCTCGCCAGATTTTCGCCGAAGCGCGCAAGCGAGGTCGGATTACCAGCGATGTTTACATCGCGAGTGCTCTGATGGAGTACCATTGCTACAAAGACCCTGCGGCCACCAAGATCTTCGAGAGGGGCGCAAAATTATTCCCGGAGGATGAGCACTTTGCGCTCGAATATTTGAGACATCTGCTCGACATCAATGATACCATCAGTAAGTCGACATGCCAGGTTTCTAAGAGACCTACTAACCACTGCCAAAGATGCCCGAGCCGTGTTCGAAACAACCGTCAGGAAATTGACATCCAACCCGGAGAATGTGCACAAGGCTAAGCCTATCTTTTCCTTCCTCCACGAGTATGAATCACGCTACGGTGACCTCACCCAAGTGATCAACCTGGAAACCCGCATGCGTGAACTATACCCGGAGGATCCTGCTCTGGAACAATTCGCCAATCGTTACTCCAACTCCAACTTCGACCCTACTTCCGTGCAACTGATTTTGTCCCCGTCCCAGACAAAGCAGAAGACCCACATGCCAGGAATCTCCGCGGACTCCCACGGTTCTCCCATGGCCAGATATATGGATACCTCTCTCAACTCACCTAAGAGACCTTATCCTACTGATGAATATGATGAAGACTCGGGTCGCCCACGAAAGTTTGTCCGCGCTGAGTCACCAATGAAGAGCGCGCAAGCTCGGCGTCTCGAGCAGCCGAAACGAGTACAACAATTGAATGGCCAAAGCGCCTCATACAGACCCCAAGGATCTCCAGCTCCCCTGCCTCGTGAAGTGGTGAATCTATTGAGCATCCTGCCTTCTGCGGCTGCCTACAATATTACCCGCCTTTCTCCCGAGAAAATGATAGACCTTCTTCGCCACGTTGAAATTCCTTCCGACATTTCCCAAATACAGATCCCGCAACCTGCACACGGACCAGGTGGAGGTCAGAACCCCTACTCCGGTAAGATCATCATTTATCTCTCCTATAATAGCATTCTTACTCATACGTCATCTCTAGGTGCTTACCGCTGAGCCTGTGGTTGCTCCTTCTTCTCCGAGGACCACCGTTCATTTGCAGTGTAAAATCCCTTGCTCTCTGCTTTTGCAATTTCATTTCCCCGGCGCGCAAAATATCCCGATTTGTCTTTAAGGACTTGATGACCCAGCTCTTTTTTTCCTGGGGGGCATTTCATGAAACATGGTCGGGGCATACGCGGTTGTTCAGAGCCCCCTTTGCATCTTCCATCGGCGTTGATCTATCTGGCATTTTTTTCGTTCTTTTTTTTCCAAATAGGGCCACAGGCCACCAATTTCTGCTTGCTGGTTGCGCCCACCCAACCATGCTTTGTACAGACTCGAATAGGCAGATAATCTCACAAATAAATTAAGCAAGCACCCTGCGCATTCGCTTTTGTAGATTCTTAATCATCTTGGGGTACACAAAACCGACCCTCTCCTTTCCCCATAGAGCTTACGTCCATATGTCTGGACGGTCGATTTTCAAAGTAGAGACGAAGACTGGGGCTCCAGGGTCATTTGGAGAGAGCCTGGTGGCAGATAAATGTAACTGACATTTTTTCGGAATAGTAGTCCTGGCAAAGAGGAAGAAGAGTTGGTTGCTTCGCCTGAAAATCAGAGTCTCGTCACTGTAGATACTAAGGAAAGAATAGGTTATCCAAAGAGCAACACCATTCCATCCATGGATGGCGTCTTGGATATAGTGGCCTGGATTGTAGGAGCTAGCCGAGATTTTCTACGGTGGGTAGAAGGTAGATTCCGCCTCACGGGCGACCGTCGTCTACAAAGAGACTATAAATCCACCCAAATTGTAAAACCGGAATTCAAGCCCCCTTTAAATTCTCCCCCCTATACCTTGTCCCCTATCCCTTATCCCCGGTTCCGTGTTCTCTGTTAGCTTCCCTGGTTTATGAGTGCCTATAATCACTATATCCCGAAAACTTTTTCAGCCCTCTCTATATAATATCAAAAGCTAGTTTTTACCTAGAACCCTTTTATCTATGAAATCCTTTCTAAGACAAAGCCTAGCCTCTACGAGATTCTCGATATTTGCCGCTACCTAAGTCCTTTCGATGACCACTACCCCGCCTCTCTCCAATCCTATCGACCCCGTCTTAAAGAGTGAAAAAAGTCGTTCCTATAAACCTAGCCAGTATCCCCTTCCTGCCTGCCCCCCTTCGGAGGTCTGCTTGGATGGCGGTCTATATTCGGACGCACAAACCACTTGACACGAGCCTAAGGATTTGGACCACACCCCCTCCAGACCTCACGCTGAGCGACTTTCGACTCTAAAGACATTTTGCAATTGCAAGACATACTAGGCACCGAAGACGCTGATTCTGCCACAATGCCCGATAATGTTTGTCTAGGTGCTAAGCATCGATCCCCCGGTTTCGGATCGTGCGACTTGGAACCTACCGTTACTGCTAGTCAGTACCACCCTCAAGCTGTCGATTCTAGAAACCTTACCTAGACTGGAGAGCTTCTAACCACTAAAATTGATCTCGTAATCCTCGACGATCGCGCCTTTCTAGGTGGTGAGCAGACCCAAACAACGGAAAATACCACCGGCATCGCAATATGTCCGGACAGATGTCTCTTGGAGTGCTCCCACTCTCTGAATCAAGATCCACCTCTTCAATTCAGACGACACAATACAAAGGGAACGGTGGTTCCTAGTCGCTAGTCTAGCTGTATGTAAATTAAAGGAAGGGAAGAACCATATAATTTGCAGAATCTAGGAAGAAGCGATCTTAAATATCAATCCTAGCTGAGCCTTTAGAGTGGCCTACAGTAGTCATACGCGAATTTATCGATTCTCCTGAGTTAGGTATAGAGGCCAATCCTATAGTGATTAGAGATGATCCTGCTCCTTTAGACTCGGTATCTAACCATATCGTGATTCACGTTAACGAGGATTGTGGCTATAACGAGACGGAGCAGCCTGGTTCTGTTGCCGACACTAAGATCATGGCTACACTAGAGTTCTGGGAGAATTTAATCGATAGAAGCTTTCTTATACTAGTAGATGAGGGTATAACCGTTGACTTGATGTCTATCCTTACGCTAACCAGATTGCAGCCCGCGAGGACCTAGAAGAGTCTCAAATCCTTAGGCAATCCTTAGGCAATCATCTACAAACCGCTTTTACTTAGATAACAATACATTAAAAGTGACCAAAAGTACTTTCTATATAGAGGACTGCCCTATCTACGAAGATTTTAAGTGTGATCTAAACCCGTTTCCCTTATTTTTATTTAGGAGATCTACGCAGACCTGGTTTTACCGCTCTATATTGGCTCTACTATTTACGTGGTTAGAACGGGCTTAACATATGAAAATTTCTGTATGCGAAGAGTATATGTGTTTTGATTGGCCTCATGCCCTTTTTTCGTCCCGGTTGCTCAAGTGCACGACTACTGCAACCCGGATCGTATGCAAGATATCTACAAAGACGGTCAAGCATATCGATAAGCGCCGGTAGTACTATCTCCGATGCGAGAGATATCTTTTTATAGCCCCGACTCTCGAGGTGTGGGCAACGAGGATGAGAGAATGGGAGGTGCAAGGACACCGGATGGAAGGGAAGGCGAAGCATCTTATAGGCGCTCAAATTGACCGGGCGAAAAGGGAGGGGACTAAGATTTAGCTGAAGGGGAGCCATTTTCGGCGTCGTCTTGGTCGCCGGTGGAAACGAGGGGAACAACTGTGTAAGTCCAGCGTCAACATTGGGCAGGACCGGAGGATGACTGAAAGTGCTGGGCGGGTGCAGAATAGTGGTGTTACACGGCAGTGGGCGGTCAAGGGGCGCTGGACGTCCCAAAGTTACGGGTGGAAAGGCAGCCGTTTCTGGCCTCAAAAGCGGTCATTTTCGGCGTCAATCCCACAGGTCCCCATACTCTATTTGTAATAAGCTTAAGGCAAACCCTATTGGAACCGATGGTGATTGGTGGGGCATCTGCGGAAGCGGCAGGGGTACTAAGTGGGCCCCTACGTCATTCTATACTCCACACAATAGGAAGCCCTAGGAAATGTCTTTTAGCTTATACAATTGCGACAGTGATGTGGAAAACCGGCGACTGCCACTTCAATTCGGACACATGGACCTAAATCTATACATCAGGTTTCATACTGTGTTCCATGGTACCCCGGCTCAAACGGCTCTCGACCTTTTTGATGGCTTCTCAGGGTGCTGTTCTCGATGGAAGTCGGTCACACACCCATGGGGGTTATCTTCAAGGTTTACATTGCAGCACGTGAACGTAAAGCAGGGTGGGAAATCCTCGCACATTTCATCGGTGTCCACCTCAAACTCATCCCAATTGTCAACAAAAAGATCTTCGCCAGTGGGCTCATTCCCCTCTATTGTGGGTTAGCTTATTGAGCATACTGTACTGGACCGCGATCTCATTTTTTTTGCGCAATCGTACCTGGATGATATCGACAGTTTTTCTCCGTATTGGTCGTAACATCGAATTCCTTCTCGCAATTGATGCAAACCGCGTAGCGCGGTACTGCTCTCTTATTGCTGTCAGAGCTCTCCTCGGTATCGGTCGCCATTACCAGAAATTGACTCTCGGCTTCTTTGCGAGCCTGGTCGTTTTTCGCGCAGATGGATTTGAGAACCACGCGTAGCCTCTGATCGGACGCGTCGTTGATCGCGCGACCGAACGTTGTGGCCTCGAGGACTTCCTCAGTGATCGGCATGAGGGTTTGTCTTGTGTTGGTTGGTTTGACTTCATTGCTTCGTGGTTGACCAAAACTTCAAATAGTGGGTTGGTTGGGAGGGACTACAAGATTTGTATTGGTTTGTATTAGTAGGGGGGGGGGGAGCACCAAAAAGAATAATCGGCCCGAGCCGCGGATTGAGCGTGTTATTTTTTGTACCTTTTTTTGGCTACTAGATGATGTAGCCCAGATCTTGAAGACCATCCCAGCTCTCTTTTTATATTAACATTGAAATTATCACTAAGAATAGTCGGCCGCGTCTGCGGCCTCTATCCTTGAGAACGACATGATCCAGTTAGATCGATGGCAGTGTTTTTAAGACGTCCTTTCAAATGTCTTTCTACATGTCTTCTTAGACGTCTCTTTTCAGATATTTTCTTTCTCTTCTTAGTTTTATAGGTAGATGGCAGAAAATGTGGAAATAGGCTTCATTTGTGCAAATAAATCTTTTATGTATTACCTTTGATTCTGGTCAAACCACAGAGAGTCAAACCCACCAACATGACAGACAGGCCACCCATCATACCAATTAATTATACACCACCCAATTATATAGTGAAAAGGTTGGATTGCATAAGGGCAGTTGAATTTTCATAGTCTTCGGAGACTATTTATTCGGGTTTGTAGGTAAGGTGAAACCACGACCTAAGTGAGTACTGGATATTGAAAAAATACTACAGCCGACCTGTGTAGAAGTATTTGACCATTTCTTACTTTGATCTCACTTTGATCGCACTTCGTGTGCTAGAGGTCGGTTCCTTCCTTGAACTAGGTCATGTCTATATCGAATCTGCCTCAGCCTTTATCGAGCCTGAATTGTATGATATTGTGCATTGCAGATAATGAAACGGTACTAAGAACAACCAGCTCTGTCAGCTTCACAGCCACTCTAGCAAAACTCACCAATAAAAGGAAAATGACTGCTCTTAGTCAACCCGTGGAAGTAAAGATATCCTTGTACATAGACTACCCGCTAATGGGTCGATTATGTTCATCTTGTCCACCTTTTTCTTTTGTTCTGCACCGCTGCTTGGAGATGCCACGGACACTCCCATTGAGAAGACACCAGCCCCACCAAAATCTGATTCATACACTCTATGAGCAAAAGTCCTGCGACAGTGGGTTTTTACCCGCACCCCATCAAATATATATCTCTACTTTCAACTATATATTTTACACCACTAATATAGTAAAAGGCCTTCTTCAAGAGCATCAAGGTATGAATTCGACGTATAACCATTCCGTTTACCACGTTTCTCCCGCTCTATAACGATCAACTTTGTACGGCCACCAAGCCAGATCCCAGCCCATACCATTTGCGTAATATCCTTTATATGAACCTTTAGATTCATAAGTTCACGTCGGTACGTCTTAGATTGCAATCTCTAGGCCCATTTTGTACCAGAATTCGACGTTCGTTAGACGGAACATTCATCCGACTAGATCTAGTTAGAAAAATCGGGTTCTAACCGCTATTTACGAGCGAATAAAAGTCTTCTTTTGCTATTTGAACGCCGAGAGAGATCTTATTCGGAGACCTTTTTTATTTAAACCGTACGCTTTGTATACACGGCGAATTGTAGTTCGAGAGGGGTGCCTAGGGGAGTTTGCGCCTAGGCGTTTATAGGACCAAAGAGGATTCCGGCGGGCTTGCAAAAAATTGTATTTACGGGCGCGTTGATTGAAGATTGGGGGACGGCCGGTACGAGGTCTCGAAGATGTGTTTTTTTGCTCTAAAAACCGCTCTCTAGTACGGTAAATAGTACTGCGGTGACAGGCATATTCGACGGCGAGTTTAGAAGCAGATACACCTACGTCAAGCGCACTGCATATTCCGGCACGTTGCTTAGGGGATAGCTCTGCCTGTCTACCCCTATTTCCAGAAATCTCCGTGCCGAAAGAGCGCATGGTTGTTGTAGGAAGAAAAAATTAAATAGGGTGGTTGGGGGGGGGGGGATATACTACGCGCTAAAAATGTGGGGTTTGTCGCAAGACTTTTGGCACAGGATGTATGTACTTGTGGTTTATCCCTGGGCCTTCCACGTAACCCTGTATGTATCATCCTCTGTTTGCTGACAGAAGTCGACAGTTAAAGGAACCCAATCGGAGGGTTGCATCTGTAGTCCGTTTACTCCACGTTTTAATTCCGACTGACTGTTGGCTGTTTACCCTATCTCGGGTACAGGCAGAAGGGCTATTCACACTGGTCAGTTGCCTAGTAGACTACCTATCCGATGCCTAAATATCATTACCAAGGTGATCGAGAAAAGTGTGCCATAAAATGTTGGGTGTCACATCAATAGCACCGCAACCAAGGGGCCTTGCTCTAGGCGGCTTTTTCTCGGATCAACAAATCGTTGCCTATGAAGATTGACAATTCGCAAGCAGAGAATAAGCAAAATACGCACCAGCCCCTCCTAGGTGTGTTTGAAGCAGCGGACAATCCCAGGTGAAAGTGCGAGATATCTGAGAGCTGGGCACTTGATATTGTCGGGCAAACACTAGTACAATAAGTATCTTTCCGTTACATAGGGCAGGCACACTTCACATTTATCTATGGATATCATCTTACGTATCCATTAATAACCATACACTAGGCTACACCAAACCCGATGGTCTACATAATGGCCTAGAGGGGATTATATCTAACTATTCTATTTCTAGTTTAACATTCAAAGTGAAAGTGCGAGATATCCAAGGACTGGGGTACTTGATGTTATCAGACAAATATTAGTGTAACCAAATACTTTTAGTTCACCTAGGGCGGACTTTGACCGCAATTATGATATTATGCTCTACTGGGTCCACGAGTACCTCTATGGTAGCTTCACACTTGGAAGGGTTACCTATTTAGGTAATCCTGCCCTAAAAAGGGTATAGTTACACGCGGATCTACAGAGCCTACCTACTCAAAAAGGCAGGCACTACACAACGCCCATTCACCTCGAGAAGGAACACGCGTTCCTCCGTACCCGCTCTACCTTCACATATAAATGCAGCTCCCTTGTTGATCTCTTCCTTCTTCCTTCTCTCCCCGTCACTCTTCATCACTTGTCTTCAGCAATTCGGATTTTCTGCATCTATATGCATAATCCAAGCCAAAGACATTCCTCACTTTGACGTTTAACACGTCTGACTTCCTCTGTGATCCCCCCATATCAGTTTCCACAACAATCATCTCTGGCTAACTGAGGTTTTTGACTCTGTGTAAGTGATCACTCTCATAATACCTACCCCTCTTTTATGCCGAGTCCAAGCGAAGCAAAAACGAACGGTTTCTGCTTCACTTTACATCGCCGAGCAGTATGACCACTCAGTTGTTATAACAACCTCGTTTTGTTTCATCTGTCTTGATGGCTTCACATCTGCCAAATAGAAGACAAAATAAAAGGAAACAAAACATTGACTAACAAAAGGTAATTGATAGGAGCGTCATTTCACCATGGGTCCCCAAAAGCCCATGAAGCCCTCGACTGAGGATGATGAGGAGTATAGGTCTCGTTCCGGGCACCGCTCTACCACTTCCTCCAAACCCAAATCTACTCCCACATCTACTGCTGCTACGAAGACATCTTCAAAGCCCCCCCACTCTTCTTCATCCTCCCGCCAACCCAAGCTCAGCCTTGAGCTTCCTTTGCGTCCTTCTGCTCCTGTGGTAAAACCCTTGGACCCGCGCCAGGCCCAAGAGCTGCGTGACCACAAGGCAAAACTGGAAGATGACGCAAGACGCAAAAAAGAAGCAGAAAACACTGCTTGGATGCGCCGAACCCGATATGACCCTGAGTCAGGCGAGCACCGGAAGCCTAAGAGCACTGGTTCGAGTAGCAGTGACTCTCCCATCCGTCGAGTTGAGACCCCTCCAGAATTCCCGGCCAACTGGACCGCGGAAGAAAAGGCCAACTATGAGCGTCTCGCAAGAGAAGGAGTGAAAGTGGCTGTTTTTGAGCAACACAGACTCGACCAAGAGAAGGTTATCCGACACGAAGATTACATGACAGTTGCCTGGGATGGCTGCAAGAACATTGACATTCCTTGGCATCGATTCAAAGTCAGGCCTTCTTCTGTAAGTTTGCGACCGATAGTTCCCAATAACTCTGCATCTGTGGATAATGAATTATGCTAACCTTTTTTTTTCTCTTTCTAGTCTGCCCCAGAGGAGACTCAAATCCAGCGTCGTGTTGGCTACAACACTTCTGGCAAAGAGATCGAGGTTATGATGAATGCGTACCCGATCACTTCTTTCCCAGACAAGGCAGTTTATCAGTATGAGGTGAGTGTTTTTTCACTCCTCTTCAATGACATGGTTTGCTCATCAATTACTAGATCAATGTTCTCCACGGAGACCAAAATGAGACTGACCGACGGGTCTTGAGAAAGTGCTGGAACAGTGAGACTCGAAAGGCACACATTCCTGATGGCATCTGGGATGGTGGAAGAATCTGCTGGTAAGTATAATATATGTCCGATTTCTGCTATATATTTTCTAATCTGTGTTGCAGGTCGCTGCGCAACTTTGATGACTGGAATGAGATGATCGACTTCAAGGGTGACTGGACCCGAGACATCAAGACTCTTGCTACTGTTGATGAGTTCAAGAGGAATCCTGCTTTCAGAATGTCCGTCATTCAAAAGCGAAGGATCAACCTGTCAGTGATCAACTCCTGGCTGCAAAACCGCCGTGATCTGGACGAACTCGTGATTGAATCTCTGAGTAAGTAACCCCTTATTTCGCGTATTCCTCTGTTTTTGATTCAGCAAGCTGATAATGACAGGCTTCCTTGATCATTTGCTCCGCGAATGGCCCACTAAACAATTTGCTGCAATCAAGCGGGCCTTCTTCTTCGACAAGCTTGGAGATAACGAGGAGCTAAAGCAAGAATTTTACCAGCCGCTTGCCAACATGGGTGCTTCCGTTTACCGAGGCATCTATCAGGCAATTAAGCCGACTCCTGTAAGGCTCCATCAGTTGATTCAAATTAAAGATTGGAAAACTGACGTTTACTTATAGCAAGGTCTGATCCTCAATGTTGATGTCGCTCACTGCGTCTTCTTTTCTCGTATTAGTCTAATGGGCTACATGATGAACGTGAATGGGTGGAACGATATGTCGACTCTGGTCAGGAACCTCCAGTCAACTCGCGACGAATATGGTGGTACGAAGGAATCGAAGTGGTTTGCCCAGGTGAACAAAAAGATTCAGGGGCTTCGAGTGGCACCCAACTATGAGGGTTGCCCTTTCAAGATGAAGAGTTTCATTGTCAAGGGCTTGATTCATGCAAAGCCCAAGGAGTTTTTCATTGACTATTACGACAAGGCCACTGGGAAGTCGACTCGAATTCACCTTGAAGAGTACTTTATGAGACGGTACAACATCCGCCTCGAATATCCCAACATGCTCTTGGTGGAGATGCAAAAGGAAGATGTCCATTACCCAGCCGAGTTCCTGATCATCAAAGGCCTCCAGCGATACCGCTACAAGCTTACTGATGCACAGGCGGCACAAATGATTCAATGGTGTGCAACCAGGCCTCCGAAACGTTTGGCCAATGCTCGCCAGTCCAAGGAACTTCTCCAGCACAAGAATGACCCGATTCTGAAACTTTACGGCATGAAGATCAGCGACCAAATGATCAAGACCAAGGCTCGCCTGCTTCCGAGTCCTGAGCTTCAGTTTGGGGGCAACCGCAAGCACAACCCTCAGCATTCGGGAAGTTGGGATCTCCGCGGTAAGAAGTTCTACAAACCCAATGAAAAGGCCCTTCAGGCTTGGGGTGTCGGGTTCTTTTCCGGACATCGAAAGTCAATCAGCCAGGATCAGACCCTGAGCTGGGTTGAACAATTTGTCAAGATGTACAAGAGCATGGGTGGTGAGGTGACTGGCCGACCGGTTGTCAAGGGATTGAGCGAAGACGTTGGTACCAGTGTCAAAAAGCTCTACGATGCGATCGCGGCGCAGAACAAGAGAGAGCCCCAGCTTATGGTATTCATCGTTCCCGACAAGGATTCTTGGGTCTATCTTCGCCTCAAGAAGTCTTCCGACTGCCGATACGGCACCCCCTCTCAAGTGCTCCAATCTGCACACTGCATCACCAATAAGCCTCAATATCACGCGAATGTTCTCATGAAGGTGAATGCGAAGCTTGGTGGCATCACTGCTCGCGCTGTCCCCAAGTCAAAGAGTTCAGGTCTACGCCCGGGTTCCATGATAATTGGGGCAGATGTCACTCATCCAATGATGGGTGTGTGGACCCCGTCGTTGGCAGCCATGTCGGTTTCGGCAAATTCTACTGCAACTCGCTACATGGGTGGATGTGAGACCAATGGAGATCGAATTGAGATTATCCGGGATAAAGTGGTCGAGTACATCCTACACCCCATGGTTGCTGAGTGGAAAGCAACTGTTGGGGGTGGCAAGGCTCCTGAGTACGTCTACTATTTCCGTGACGGTGTGTCTGCGTCCGAATACCAGAGAATTCTTTCAGAGGAGGTCCCTGCGATCCGCTTTGCCATTGCACATGCGTGTGGCCAAGCAATCTGGGCCGGCAAGATGTGTGTTGTGGTTGCCAACAAGCGCCACCATCTTCGAGCGTTCCCTGACCCCAATAATCGCGCGGCCGCGGACACCCACGGTGGCCCCCTGCCGGGCACTCTTATTGATCGAGATGTGACTAGCCCACATGATTGGGACTTCCTGCTCTACACGCACATTGCTCTGCAGGGAACTCCCCGCCCGGTCCACTACCATGTCCTGTTGGATGAGATGGGCCTGAAGCCCAATGATCTCGAGGGCATGATCAATGATCATTGTTACCAGTACATCCGCTCCACAACCTCCGTGTCTGTCCACCCTGCAATTTACTATGCCCACTTGATTTCGGTTCGTGCTCGCCACCACGAGGATGTTCCCATTACCTCTGGGCCCCAGAGTGGCCCCGAGGTGAAAATGACAAACCCGAAGCCCAAGGAGCCCCGAGCCAAGAGATTGCTTCCCATTGAAGGCACCGCAAACAAGCTGGCTCTGGGTATGTGGTACGTCTAACTCAACTGTAACATTTCTGTGGTTGTGGGCAAGATTCATCTTGTTCACTCCATGACGTTGCCGATTCCCATCCAAGGGATTTGTTCTATGACTCGGTTTTCTCTATCTGAGAACTGCTTTGAGTATTACTCCACGTTTTTTTTTTATGTTATTGCTCGAACGGAATTTCCATGGGCATTGCCTTTGTGATGGCACTCTTCCGGATAGCTCGATCTGACCGCTGCGGTGGATGTTGTTCAAAAGAACAGCTGGACCGGTTGCATGCTCAAGGCTGGTCTTGCAGTTTTGAATGAGCCATACTTCCTTTTGTTTGTATTTTAGCGGACTTTGTTTTCGATTTCATCATTCACGCTTCTCGATCTGCGCCCGGTTTTAATAGGCTGTTGTTTCTACAACTTGGCCCATTGTATACCGAGGCTGATCTTCAGTTCATGACGAATTACTTTCATATTTCTTCACCATGTTATGTTGTTAACCCAGAAAGTACCAAAAAAACTCCCGTTCGCGGGACATTTTATTATCTTGTGCACTCCATAGATGGAAACAGTTCCTGGTACTCACTTCTCGTCGCTTATAGAATTACTACTAGTTAGCTAAGTTACCCATTGATCTTTGCCTAAGCTAGTACCTAATAGCGAGATACAAGTCACAAGAATCGGTCTGAATTGAATAAATTTGAATAGGTATTCTATCAAGAAATGAAAAATCCCATCAAGGGACATTATGATACAAAGAGACTAAAACGGGGAAATGATCCACTCTGCCTTTCCAGCCAAGGACAGAAAAGAAGGGAAAGGAAACGCAAGAAAAAAACAGGTAAAATACAAGGACTGGTTTATGTATCGCTGCAGGTTTGAGGGTCAAAAGATACAGTCCCCCAATAATCAAATAATCAAATATTGGGTGCTGGCTTCTATTGCTGACTCGCTCCCTGTTCGTCAATTGTATCGTGGCAAAGGGACACAAGAGTCTGTCTGATCTCGAGAGAGATGGGTCGCAGATATTGAATATCAGAATAAAAATGCAAGTAGGTATGCAAAAAATCATGCGACGCAAGATAAGGAGAGGGGGTGTGAAGGAAAGCATAGGGCCATGTTCGTAGTCAACCATAGACCTACCTGACCCTGGAAGTTACACATCACGCTCCGTTGGTCATGGATTCACCAGCACCATCACCAAGGCCGATGTCTTCGGTCTTCATATTGGCATTTGTTGCCGGGTCACCAGTTGTTAGGTCGCCTTCACCGTCGGGGTTGAAGTTGGGAATTTCAAGGGCCACACCACTGTTCTTCTTGGATTTCTTCTTACTTGGCTCTGCGCCGCCAGATTTGGATGCCATCGGTGGAGCGACTCGTTTCTGCGGACTGGATGTAAGACCCGGGAGACTAGACTGGGGGATTTTGCCAGAGGCTGGGAGACGGGGTTTGATGGCCATGGGCCGCTGCTTGGGAGGCAGCTCCAGGTCTTCCACAAGAGGTTCATCACTGTTTGCGTCAAGTTTGCTCTTGAAGAATTCCTGTATGAGTCCAATCTGGCGAGATAGGTTGTCTGTTGAGATGCGTCCATATGGGGGCGGAGGAGCGAAAAGAGTAACGGTCGGTGAAACGCTCGTGCTTTGCGGATTGGCCGCATTGAACATACGATTCTGAAGCAGATGTAAGGGCACACTGAGGGTGGAAAGGCCAAACTCCCGATCCAAGCCCAGTTCCTTGAAACCGAAGAAATCCTCATCAATATCCTCAGCAAAGTCACCGCCGACGAACTGTTCACTGCCATCGGCAAATGCGTTTGAGCCATCTTCGCCGCCTTCAAGGGCGGGTCGAAGAAGTTCCGTCAGGAGTGACCTGAGGCGATCATTAGCAGTTGTGAGCTTGGTCCCCAAACGATCCACATCGTCCTTGATATAGCATTCCAATTCATCTATATGGATCCCGACGGTGGACAAGGTGTGCAGAACGATTTCAGAATGAGTGTATGCAGGCTTCCATTCGGCGGCTGAAGGTGTAGCCTCATGTGACTCGGTGGTAGGAACCTTCGGTGTTTCCATATAAGACTTGAAAGTGGACCCCAGCTTATGGAAAAAGTCGGCGGCAATATCAGTAACCGCTTCGAGGGCAGATGGCTGGTATTCCTCAAAGCCAGTGTGATAGAAAACCTTAGCGACTGAGCGCTGCAATGCTGCCCTACAGGCCCAGGGGGCAATGACAGGGCCGTTGTCATTCATGACATGTGGTTCGATGTCCTGCTCCTGAAATGGCTCGGGTTGATATTTCTGGAATTGATTTTGGTACATCTAGAGAAAGGTTAGCCAAGATACCGGGGCATAGCAGAGCAATAGGGTCGCTTACCTGGGATTGAAGCTGCATCTGCTTAACAATGCCAATTTTTGAGCAGATCTTACGAGTTTCTTGCATCTGTCGCATGTTCGAATTCATCTTGCGGGTCAACTTGCTATCCGGTTGGATGAAACGACCTTTTTCAAGCACATGAAGGAACTCTTCAGAGGCATCAACAACGTTGCCTTGCGCATCCTCCTTCCAGAGTAGCCGCTCAGGAAGATCAGGAACACCAGACATGACATCATAATAATAAGGGAGCATCTGGTCTTCTTCCACCTCAATGCCTTCTGCAAGGCTCTCGCCTGCGGCCTCGGGTTCCAAGGCTTGAGAGTCCCCGTCGCGAGACTTGTCAGCTTCGATAGTGGCCTGTTTCTGGTGTCGAAGCCATCGGCGCATGCCAGCTTTACTTCTGAGCAAAGCGGGTTCTTCGGAGTTGAGCTTGTCTCCCCGGAGGAGACGATGTCGCTCCGCCGCAACGCGCGCTCTATCTTTCTTGGTGACTTGCTTCCACACTTTGTACTCGGGGTCTTCCGGTTCTACGCCGCCGGAAACCGACATGGCACTGAGCGCAGTTGTCGACGTACTCGGACCGTCGATATCCATTGAATCGTCCTGGCTCGCTGTAGCTATCGCTCCTGGACCAGCAGGATCAGACGGCGTGTTAGATCCAGGAGGTGGTGTGGAAAATCCATTTTGACTAGCTTCACCAGCAGCGTCCGAATCCGCGCGAGCTGGCGCAGGCGGCTGGGTGCTGGGGGCCCTGGCAGGACTGGGAGTATTGCGAGAAGGGGCTGTTCCTTTTTTGGAGGTCTTCTTGCCGGGAGCCTTTCTGCCTCGTGAAGACATGATGGGCTCATCGTCACTCTCCTCGGCGCCATCGTTATCGGCAAGCTGGAGTCGACGTTCTTCGGCCTCAACTTCCGCACGGTCTCTGATGACAATATCTGGAATGAGAGGAACAAGCTTCTCAGTCTCCTTGCGCATGTAGAGTGCGTGCTTCCGGAGAGGATGTTCGGTATTGGTATTGTATTTCAAACAATTCGCCCAAATGAGGGTGAGGTCATCGACGAAGTCTTGTTTCGATCTATACTGCAAGCCTTTCAGCTTTTTGGTCATTGATCCAAGGTCCATCGGGTGTTTAATGACTGGAGGAAGTTAGTAGATGAAACAGATCGTTGCGGTGAAAGGGCCGCTTACTGGTATGATAGTCTGGCGCATCGCGTTTGTTGACGCGAGTCAAAAAAGCAGTTGAATGTTCTGTCATAGCTTTGAGCTCACTGAGAACCTTTTCTGCAGCTTCATATAGCTCTTCCTGGCCGACCTTATCTTCGTTCGCCCATTTGCTGCGATTCTTGCGAACCTCACTCAGCAAGCTCCGAAGTTCAGCGTCCGATGCCTGCACCCGGTCTCGCTTCTTATCAATTCGTGCGATAAGGTTTTTCAGAGTCAAACTGGAAGCGCCCAGGTTGGTATTACTCAGGGAACTGTAGCCATTGGAAGCCCCCGAGACATTGTTGCCGCTCATGTTAGCCTGACCGGATATCTCTGCCTCAACTTGTCTCTCTGACTCCTCCAAGCGCTGTTGATCAAGCATAGCATCCCGGTCATTCTCAAGGGTGTAAAACAGAGTGTGGAAGCTTCTTCTGGCGGCCTCCTCCGTTGCTTTCTTGTCTTCCTCGAGTTGCTTCCGGAGATCCTCCATTGTCTCCTTCTTGGGCTCTTTTAGTCCATCTGCTATCGAGGTACCGGGACGGGATGCCAATGGCGCGGCACCACTAGGCTCCTGTGACGCAGCGGCCGACTTAGTTTTTAGAGGCGATTCAGCAGCATCGTCCATTTCCTCGTCCTCGTCATCATCATCATAGTCATCGTAATCATCGTCGTCGAGCTTGCGAGCAGACTTGCGTGGGGCGGTGGAAGGGGGAGGCGCATCATCGACGCGTTCGGGTTGAGCTTCGGACGCCTCAGTAGTTTCCCCAGCCGCAGGGTTATCGTCCGAGTATCGTCCAGAAAACAGCGCACTTATTTTCGCCTCACTGCGGCGATACAATTCACGGAATTGAGCAATGCGCGGGTCCTCTTCGGGCGCGATATCGGTTTCGGATGTCGAGCTGGGGTTCGGCGCCTCGGCGCCAACCGAGCCGCGTATTTGGGGCGTCCGGGAGCCAGATAAAGTCTTCACTAAGCCATTGACCGGGCGGGGAGAGTCCTGAAGATCATCTGGGGGCCGAATATTGCCCGGAGGCCAGGCGTTGTGGCCGAGCGACATGCTCGCTCCAAAACCCCGGTTCTGGGGCGGGCGAGACTCGATTCTCCACGATTAGGATTACGGGCCGATCGGACGCGACACAGGGGTCGGGGAAGGGACAAAATGCATAGAGATAGAAAACACCCCCGTTAAAATTGACTGAAGATGTCAAATCGGCAAAAAATGATAGCGTGGGGGAGAGGTTTGATGAAGAAGGTCCGGGGGAGCTTCATAGGAAGTTTCTCTGGACGGGGATGAAGTACAGGACATGAAGGCGGAGTCAACCGGCAGATCTTGTCTCATTGTCACTCTTTCGACTTGCGATCAATCGCTATTGTTCACATCTTGTCTTATTTCAATATATTATTATCTGTAGTCTTTACCTAGGTTTACTGTGGATTTGTCTGTTCCTGTATCAGATTTCCACTCCTTTGTTGTGAACATCCCCCATTGCTCCGCATATGACGCACAAGGCATCAGCTGGGGCCGAACTCCTCCACATTTGACAGCTCCCCCGAAGACTGGACAATCACTTCCACAGAAAAAGAGTTTCAGTCAAAGCTTCTTCTCACTTTCTCCCTCACGGACCCGATTCTCGACCACCATGCGCATCCGCTATCCTTTCGCAGGTAAGCTTTGTTGACTGACCATTCTGGTTCCGGCGATCTCCCCAACTAACCCGCCTCAGGTGCCTTCATCTTCCTGCTCTTCTTAGCCGGTTACATCGGTCTTCTTCCACACAGCACCTCTTCAACGATACCAACACAGCTTCAACCCAATGACAAGTTCCTCCACCTCGTCACATTTTTCCTACTCTCGGTAACATTTTACTGGGTCCTGGACACTACCCGTCGTCGCACGCTACACGTGACCCTCGTGGTCTGCACATTAGGGCTGGGTATTGGCTCTGAAGTTGTGCAGGGTTTCCTTCCAAATGGTCGAGACTTCGATATCTTCGATATTGTCGCCAATGTCGTCGGTAGTGTAGGCGCCGTCGGACTTTGTAACTGGTACCACCGACGCATGATGGAACGCCGCCGACAAAGTCGGTATGGCATGATGGAGGAGGGCACTGAGGATGTCGAGCTCGGTGGCGTCGGGAATTCCCGTCGCGACTCAGAAATCATGGGCCCGCAGGAATCCGGTGTCATGAATCTTGAGCAAGAAGTCGACAACTGGGATGAGAATGCAGTTGAGACTTGGGATACGGAAGAAGCGCCGAGTCCTGAACGAGAGGCTGCTCCTCCCAGTTATCATGAAACTAGCCCTGTCGGCGGCCAGTCGGCTGCAATTCCTGCTGCGGCAAAGCGTATTGATTAAGGTTACTTTTAACCGGAGCGAAGCGTGTACTTTGTGCTTTGGAAAGAAGAAGTCATGTGCCGCAATCAGATCATGTTTTGCTATACTCTCTGTTCTTATGATGATGGATTTCATGTCTTGGTCTCACGTCGGTATGATACCAATCTCGATTTTGTGTTCAGCAGTGCGATTTTGTTTTATTGATTTGTTTATACTGTTATACTATGCTTTGATGGGGATGATTTTCTATGGAGAAGATTGCAAGAAATTTCTCGTTATTTTCAAGGGATTGTACAGTAGCGTGGACTCAATGGGAATATGTGGGAGGTACTACATAGCCGTGAAAATGCTAATAACGAAATCTGATCACCAAAAAGCCTATGATAGAGAGGGTTATTCGGCAAAAGTAGAATGTCCCAGATCAGTCGGCAAAGCATACAATATCACCAATTGGCTAATATACAGTGACTCTAGAGCGAGACTGACCGTGCTAGTCAATAAGCAATATAACTACATCCAAGATGACAACCAAAGTAACAAAACGGGGGGTATTTCAACAGGAAGGAAAAAATATATAGGGGGTTGGAACAAGGCATAATTCAGAAACAGTCGCAAGTTCAAAATCAAGTAAACACCGGATGCCATGAAGGGATGCAACATAACATAAACTTTCCGTCCAAAGTTCATGATCACAGATGGGACGAAAAAAAGTCAAAAATGAAGATTGAGCGGGCGTCATTCATTATCAGGATCAGAAAGCTCCGGTGTACCGGATCGACTTCTCGTCGGCGTATGAGCGCGATCTGGGACAGCTTCCAACTCTGGCTTGAAAGTTGGCAGGTAATCTGCCTGGTCATTCAACTTGGCGATTTTCGCAGATCGTTCCTCGCTGCCGTCAGGCGAGTCCATGTTCCAGTCCGTAATCTTGCCCAGCTTCCGATCGGTTTGTTCACGGAGCACTTCGTAGATAAATTGCATCTGCATCTCGTTGTAGACCATCATCATCCGTTGCTCGCGCATCTGATTGACTGTTTCGAAAACAGGGTCGAGCTCTGGATGTTCCATATCCAACAAATGTCCTGACTCCAGTTCGCACAGCAAATGGTCAAGCGCAATGAAAGTTCCTGTCCGACCAACTCCTGCGCTGCAGTGCACGACTCGCGGATTATCCGGGGTGGATTTGGAGGCTGACAACTTGATCAAGTCGAGAAGGGCTTGTCGATCGCTGCCTTCGGGTTTGGAGTAATCGGCCCAGCCAGCGAAAAGGAAATGCCAGACAATCTTTGACTCGGAACCGATGGCCAGTTCGAGTTTGCGGATTTCAGATCGTGATCTAGCGTCGAAAGTTGATTCCAACAACGTCACCCTACCCAAGACGCCGGGTTCTGTTTGCTCGCTCTCATCGAAGAGAACGTCCGACTCATCTGCCAATAGGACCATTGAAGCCTGCTCCGTATCCAATGGGAAGTATTGAGCGCACTTTTCCCGGCCCGCTTCAAAAGTTTGGGTAAGCATCACAATCACGCCGACCTCCTGGCTTTCATGGAAGACCATGTGCCAAAAGTCCGCGAGATGTCCAACTTTGGGGCCCTGATTAATGGTAAGCAAAACATATGATTTTATGATGGAATGCGCAACCTACCTGGGTCGCTATATAATTCCTTCTTTCCCGTGTCACCGAGTCTTCCAGTCTGATCGGAGATGCATTGATAAAATCACACTCGCCCTCGGCCACCCGCAGATGGACCCGACAATTTGCCCACGCCTGGACGTTAAAATACCGATTCCTGTCTTTAACTTTTGGGTCTACCTCTAGGGCGAAGGGATGTGCAAGATCATTGGCCAGCAGACCATCGGCGAGACGTGTGCGCTGCATCCATTCCAAATCCTCAAACTTGTCATGGATCTCTGCATAAGGAAGCGGTCAGTCACATTCCACGTGCAGGGTTGTATTCTCCGATAGGCGTTTTATGCACCCCTCACTCACCCGAGACAGATTGACACAGGAACGGTGGCACATCTTCCGTGTTTCCAACTTCCAGCTTCGGGTTGTCTTGATCCGCACCAAGTATATCGAGCCCCGCGTCGTCATTTTCGGGCAGTCCGCGCTTGGTCGCCTGGACGCTGGTGTCGATCTTGATATTCGGATGCGCCATCTTGGCGGCCGCGATCCGCTGGAATGCTCGGACTTTACCGATGACACCACGCGCTTTCCTCCCGACGGTTCTAGCTTTGGATCGTTTTTTGTGCGGGGCAGAGTCGAAGGAAGGAGAGGGCGAAGGAGATGGATCGGTTCTCGCGCTGTCAAAATCCGCAGACACTGATGTTATCTGCAGTGATGACAGATCGGGACAGCTATAGAAGCTGTCCCGGGAAGACGTGTCCAGGGCCAGATTTTTTGAGGATCGCGGGGGTTGGGCGTCGAGGAAGTGGAGGAGAGCGTCGCAATAAAAGTAAGCTTATAGGGTGTGTCAGGCCGTATACTCCCGAGTCCACCTGATTGATTTTCGGATCAGAAAGCAAATTTAAAAGGACTACAGGAATAAGCCGAGGGTTTGAATGAAAAGAAGAAGACAAGTAGAAAAAAAAAAAACAAGGCGAAACTGGAGACGGGCTAAAAGGAGAGAAAGTGGAGGGGCGCATAAAAGAACAAAAGCTCCGAGATGTCCGAGTATATATTTTGTATTATAGTAGTATAGTACAGTGTTATATTAGTATGTAATATATAATCAAAACTAATATAAAAGAAACTAATTAAAACTAGACGACGGCAAATGGACGGCCAGAAATGGCCGTTTTGGAGGCCTTTGACAGAAATCTGGCCGTATGATAATGTATGGTATGGATGGCTGATATGGAGAACTCTAACTAAAATGACAAAACCCGCTAGTTAACTACTGTATTTCAACAATCTGTGCGGACATCGATGACTAACTGTATTATGCACTTTTGTATGGTATACTTGATACCAATGGTCACATGATTTTCGGGTACAATACCCTATAAATCTATGTATTCAACCTTAGACTTTGATACATCCCCTAGCTCTTTAAAGCCTACATTTTCTTGGCTTCAAGAGCTGCCAATTCCTTCATTTCGTCAACTTCTACTCTTTTCTTCAAACAGCCTCTGTTTCTTGGTTGATTATAGACTTCGCCATAAACCGCCCCACCCAAAAACCGCCCCACCCCAAACCGTAAATTTTGGGGTGAGGACTATAAACTACAAACGGCAATGGTTTATAGGGCCCTAATTGGTTTTTAAAGTGGAGTAGAATTGTAGAGACGAGAGGAAGTAGTAGCTAGTTTAGTGAAGTTCGTAAAGATCCCTACTACTAGGAAAGGTGATATTCCGGAGATAGGTACTATAGATAGGCCTAATGCTCTATAAAACTATATGATTTCTAGTTTATGTGTTTCCGAGAGATCGTTATTTGACAGAATAGTCCGTCTTCGAGTGGCCGAGGCCTTGCTTTTCTCCCCAAGTACTGTAATCCGAACAACTTCAAGAAGTTGCAAGGACAAAATAGTTCAAAAACTGGAACCTATTCATCTTGAAGTGGAAATGCGAAGCAGGTTCACTGAGGACTGTGGAAAAAGTGTCGTCTCTTCTTGAAAGCTGGTACATTGGTTGTTGAATTTCCAAATGTTAACGATGATTTGAAGTTTAAAATCGAAAGACTCTCTTTCTTATGTGAGATGCTCAGTGAAACTTTCATGTTGCTATCTTTGGCCTTGAATACCTAAATGAAAAGGTACTGCCGTATTGCATTTGAGCTTCCACATATCTCAGTTACAAAGGTCAAGCTTATTATTGTGGTCTGAAAAGCCGTGGCGTATATCAGGTATTTTAGCATGTATCTGTGCATTGCATCCCTAATCTACAGGGGAGAATGCACCTATATCGAAGGTAAATGGCAGACAGCAAAGGTATATTTGTATTATCCGCTGTATCAAAGCACAAAACCTTCCGACAAACTACTTGTCCCAAATAAAAGCTCTTCCAGAACAGACGGATCTATATTATCGTTCTCCGCCAAATCCGGAAAGCCGGATGCAGACAAGTCATACTCGGTCTAAAGGTTATCCATGCCAAGCTTCTCTACCAAATCACTACAGTGAGCAAGACAGTTATCTGCAATATCCCAGTCAAACCTTTGACGGTGGGCCTGAAGGGTGTTGATCATGTCTTTTGCAACATGGAGCGGCATGTTCCGATTATTTCCTTTCATTCGAAGACCGCTTCGAAGCAGGAACATCGTGGCTGAGGTAATCGAAAAGGCGTGCACTGGAATCCAGAACCCTTGAAGCTGCGTCTCGTCCAGCTCTTGTATCAGATGTGTGATATCCTCGGCAGATCGTTGCGCGTGCATATGGAGCGGCGAGGGAGTGCTTTCTTCCATCTGGGCAGAGCCATTGCTAAGATCAAGCTGGATGCGTCGGAGGAGCAATTTTACTGCCAAATAGGAGAGTCGGAAGTTCGCAGCTCCAGGAAAGTCTAAGTTTGTCCCTCGAATAACAAGGCGACGGATGTCGTCAGCCAGAGACTCTTCCCAATCACTCAAAACTTGCTCCAGGTCCATTGCAGACATTTCAGTATAAGACGCGTGTTTTGAAACGCAGTAAACATATTCCAGATGAAGAACCTGGCGGTTTATTGTAAGTCTCTAGAACCGATCCGAGCATGTAAGAATGCTAATTTGGGTACCCACAAATTCAGATATTTCTCTATGTCAGGATCCAAGTATTTTTCGATCACTTCACATTTTGATGCCGCAAGCGACTGAACGGTAGCCACGCCTAGTGGCCTTCTTGGTACAACATCAAACCGCACGGGCCTCATCGGTCGAGTCGATGTTGGTCTCGTGGGCAGGCATCTGTTCCGAGAAGTCGAAGCGACACATAGATAGCTCTCCAAAATAGCATTATCACCCGCAACCGCGGGGCTGACAACGTGCGAGCTATCATTCCCGGCCTCCGTAACAATATCCACAAGGTTGGGCAGATTATCTGCACTTTGCTCATATCCTGAAGCACATGAAATCTGCGGCAGATCAGCCAATGTTGCAGGAACCTGTGGATCCACCCCAGTGCCCGAAGTCGCTGGATTTGAATAAGCCCAAGCATGGAGAGGACCGTAACTTCTATAAGCGAAACGGTATTTCACGTTGGCCGGGGGTTTCCGCAGCGAACTAAGAACTCGTGACTGATAATCATCATCAGGGCGTGGGAAGATGCATTCGGTGCCGTGAGCTTGGCACATTATGCATACGTCCGAGGAATTTCGCGTCTTACATCGGGACTTGCGCTTCTTACAGGACAGACATGCTGGGTGCAGATGCGACCGGTACGGTCGGCCTTCTCCTTTGAAACTATCCTGGTCGTTCATTTCTATCTCCATATTGAGCCTTGTATGAATTGATGAACGGAAAATGAGAAGAGATGGGAGGGGATTGGCCCTGAGGTGGGGGTTCCCCGCGGACATTCCCCCGGACATCCCCGGCGTACGGCACTTGCTCCCAGTCGGGGGTAGGTTACCTAGACCTCGCCTAAACGATTCCTTGCGCGGGCTCTTCACTGGTTACGACCCCACGGACAACGCGCCCAGGGGCTTTTGGCTGATACCCGTCACGGCGTCACCCATATTGCTCCAAAATTGGTATAGTTAACTCGTGCCCAGTGGATAAAATGTATTAGTTGTATTAGTTGGTAATTACTCTAATTTACTTTTTGTCACAATTTTATTTTATAAATTCGCAGTTAAAAAGTCGGAAATGTGCTTTTTGTAGTCCTTTCCTTGACGAGGGTCTTGTATAGAAAACTATCGGATTTCTTAGTCTCTTTCTTAGCTACTGTAGCTTAACTTTCTCAACTCAACAATCTATCAATCTCACATTGCACCATGCATTTCGACGTAGTCCCTTCTAACAAAAACCTACGCTTCATTTGAGCGGTATGAAACCGACTTTTGTGCTGTGACTTTCCGCTGGTATATTATGACAGAACGAGCTAGACAACACTCAAATGGACCGTAGCCAAACCGATTCCAAAACATTACTAGGCTTCTTCATTGGCCATTCAATTTCATCAAGCTCGGCCTTTCCGCTGAAGAGGTCAGCGTCTTCCGATGGGATCCATCGCGTCTTCTTGAAAAATTTCCAAAAGAAGAAGAAGCCAAAGAAGAGCGGGAAGCCGATATAGGATGTGACGAAGCCAGGTGCATTCCAGCCGCCTGTAATATAATCGAACCCGTCGAAGAATGCCACAATGCAGAGATATCCTAGTGTAATATAGGTAGAGTAAGGCTGGAGAATGAATGAGAGCGGAATGGACGCTTTGTCAACATCTTGCGTCTTGAAGGCTGCGCGGAAGCGGATATAGGCAATGCAGATGGAACTCCATGTGTATCTAGATTTGGGGGTCAGTGACTTTCAGGTTCAGATCTCCCAGATTCATCTGGCATGGGGAAACCACGTACAAGGTTGCGACTGTGGCTAAATTCTGGAACCACTGGAATGCTGTGCTCGAGCCAGAGCCCATTGACAAAAAGGACAGAAGAGAGATGCTCATTGTCACTATAAGAGACCAGATTGGGATTCCTTTCTTCGTACAACGAAGGAAGAACTTCGGGGCCTGGTTATTCAACGCGAGAGCATATAGGTACCGGGTCCCCATAAATACATACGAGTTGCCCGATGAAATCGCTGAAATCAAGATCAAGGAATTAATAATGGACGGCAAGGCCTGGATACCAGCGAGGTTGACCGCAATAACCCAAGGTGACTGGGCTCTCGAAGAACCACCGCCCCTCATCAAATTAGGGTTATTACTAGGGTAGACCATTCCAATAGCCAGCGAAGCAAGGACGTAAAAGAGCAGAAGCCGCCAAAAGACGCGTTTGATTGCTCTGGGGATATTGCAACGTGGGTTCTCAGCCTCACCAGCGGCAACGATCACAGTCTCACAGCCGTTAATAGCGAATTGAGCGTTGACCAAGGTATATAAAAATCCAAGGAAACGACCGTTGGCCCCGGAACCAATATATTCCTTCATGATACCATCTGTTTTCCAGTAGTGGAACCCGAGTCGTGGCTGTCCCGGTACACCACCAAGGTCAATGCAGAGTGTCACAAGCAGCAAGCCGATGATGCCGCAAAGTTTGATACATGCACATACAAATTCAAATTCTCCAAAGACATTGACAGCAATGATATTGAGAGCCACCAAGACTATGATCAGAATCACAATCCACACGGCAATACTGACCTCGTCTGCACCTGACCAGAACTGAATTACACTGCATGCAGCCGATATCTCGGCACACAATGTAATCACCGCCGTGAACCAGGTGTTCCAGCCCACTGCAAACCCAAGAGCGTCGTCCACGTATCGAGAACAAAACTGGGGGATTGCACCTGGGAGAGGAAGCCAGGCGGCCATTTCTCCCAAAGCCATCATCATCATGAAACCCAAGGCTGGCCTTCATCTGTTTGGTAGACTTAGTACCTTGTTTTGCCGCATCAGCAGCAAGATGAATGTCAAGAGCCTCGAGAGGGGCCTTGCAAAAAGGAATGAGAGCATCCATCATGGTGGGATCTCCAATTTTGGCCAGTGTTTATCTATCTAATCATTGCCCTTGAGCCACCGGTCTTGGCCGCGGCCATGGACCCACAGCTTTCGCCGCGGGCAGTCGAATTACTAGGATAGGGAACAAGGGAACAATTCTCATTTCAGGCAGTAGTCTTCAGGATTCTAAAAATCATTCATTTTACTATTTAAGATGACCGTCCCGCTGATTTCTCACACACACTTTAACCCACTCCGGTCACTCAATATCTGACATCGCACCTACACCGCTGCCAAGATCAATATGGGCTCATTGGACACCACTCAGACGTTCTGGTCGAACGCCGACAAGTATCTCATGGCAACGGGCGTTCCTTTCTCTCCGGGTATTATCACCAAGGCTCTCGGCACACGCCTTTATGATGCCAGTGGCAATTCAATTCTCGACTTCACATCCGGCCAGATGAGTTCCCTGCTCGGCCATTCCCACCCTGAGATCGTGGAGGTCGTATGCAAGTATGTCGCTGAACTTGATCACCTGCTCAGCAACATGATTACCCATCCGGTCATCGATCTCGCTGAGCGGTTGGCTCGCTTTCTGCCAGCCCCGCTACAAAAGTCCTTCTTCCTGAACACCGGATCCGAGTCGACCGAGGCGGCTATCAAGATGGCCAAGTGCCATACTGGCAACTTTGAGATTGTTGCTTTCTCCGCCAGTTATCATGGTCTCACCCAGGGCTCTGGCTCTGCCACCTACTCAGCCGGGCGTAAGCGGGGTGGACCTTGTATGCCTGGCCAGCTCGCATTCCCTGCCCCATACGCCTATCGCTCACCTTTCCGAAAGGCCGATGGATCATATGACTGGGAAACCGAGATGGACTATGGATGGTCCATGATCGACCGCCAGAGCGTTGGCTCTCTCGCTGCGTTTATTATGGAGCCTATTCTATCCACGGGCGGTATCTTGGATCTACCTAAGGGATATCTCAAGCGCCTGTTCGCTGAGTGCAAGAAGCGCGGCATGCTTACTATCATGGATGAAGCACAGACGGGTGTAGGTCGCACTGGTCAAATGTTTGCTTTCGAGAATGAAGGCGTGGTGCCCGACATTCTCACCCTCTCTAAGACTCTCGGCTGTGGGCTGCCCCTTGCCTCTGTGAGCACAACTGTTGAAATCGAGCAGGGTTGCAAGGAAGCTGGGTTTCTATGGTTGACAACTCACCTTAATGATCCCCTTACTGCCGCTGTTGGCAATAAGGTGCTCGAGATCGTTGAGCGTGAAAATATCTGCCAGCGTGCCGCTGAGCGTGGCGCTCAGCTCCGTGAGGGCCTTATCAAACTCCAAGAGAAATATTGGTGCATTGGTGACATTCGTGGCCGCGGCCTTCTGCAGGGCATAGAGATTATCTCTGACCCCAAGACACGGGCCCCTGGCTCTGACCTTGGTCAGGCTGTCTCCGATCGCGCTATGGCTTGCGGTCTCTCCTGTAATGTTGTCAACCTCCCGGGTATGGGCGGTGTCTTCCGTCTCGCACCCTCGGTCACCGTCACTGCCGAGGAGATTGAGGAAGGTCTTCGAATTCTTGATGAGGCCTTTGGGTACGTTCTGAAGACTACAAAAGCCTAAACAATCAATTTGACTGGTATTGCACCAAGTAAAAGGGAAAATTGTTTCACGATGTGGAGAGCTAACCTTGAGAGGTTTATTTTCCGATCTCATGGTCCGTTCTCTTTACTCGAGATGTCCGTCCACTCTTTAGCTCTACGAATGTAAAAATAATGGAAATAAACGCAATAGATTGGATACTTGAGTACTTTCTTAGTCAGAGGGCTTCTGCAGGGTGCTGCTATGGGCACAATGATTAGTGTACTTACTGTATTTGGCTCTCGCGGTTGATAAACCTATGTCCTATAAGAGCACCCTTTTCAGTCCTTTAACTCTCAGATGCATTCATAGCACCTCTGTTTTCCTTTTTATTAGTATAACTAAAATAAGGTTATAACAAAATAACAGTAATAGGCTTACTAGAGCGGGCCTGGGTGGCTAATTATCTAACTATAGCTAAACTTAGTTTTATAAAGCTTAAATGTTATTTTCTCGTTTCCAAAGGTTTAAGCGAAATATACAACATGTATTCAAAGTCTTTTCCCCCCAGTATCCCAGGTCGGTTATGAAAGAACAAGAGCCTTCGGGTGGCCACTTCCGTGCGAAACATGCCACAGTTTTACCATATGAAAATCGGCGAAGTTTTCAACTCCAGATATCACATTGTTGAAAAACTAGATTTTGGGATGTACTTGACCGTGTGGCTTTGAAGTATGCACCTCCGAGTCTCCGACCTTCCTGCATAAACTTATAGGAAGGACCCGGTTTCGTGATAGTCGAAGATTTATTACGAACCCTTGGCTCAAGTCGCCCTAGTATAATTTGTATCAAATCTGGACCGTTTACAGAGCATGTGACTTTGATATACAGCAGCACGTATTATGAACCCGAAATATGTGACAAAAATTAGAATGAATTCGAAAATTCGCATACAAAGCAAATTTACCTCCGGTTAGGGAAGAAGAAGAAAAAAAACCATAAGAAAGAAAAAGAGAAACGAGATAGACGAAAATCGTATCACATCTCATTAGGATCACGGCTTAGGCTCTACCCACTGGATTTATGATGATCGGCATATCGATCAAGCTACTGTGGGTACGCCATCCCAGATATCGGTTGGTACGCCGTCTGGGCAGCAGGGCGTGTTCTAAGTTCGGCTTCCATTTCTTCTTGGATAATTGCGCAACAAGAACACCAGAAAACAGCACAACAATCCCCGCAACAATTGCCCTTGATTCCAAATTGTTGACGCAGTTCGCTACGGCGAATCGTCTGCAGGATCCAGTGTGACCAAACGAGACCGAGACAAGTAAACAGACCGCACTGTAGGATCTTTGATTAGCATGAGAAATAACGGATTTCGATGGAACTGGGATTTGAAAAAAGGTTAGGACCCTTGACGAATACATACATCCGAGTTGCAGTAGCTGAAATTAGAAAGGGTCGGATTTTTGACTCGGGCCTGGGTCTTTCCAAAGGTCAAGCAAGGAAGACAGCAACTCGTCAAACCTATAATTGAAAATTCCAACGGTCAGTCTCCCGATACTCATATAAGAGAAAACGAACGTCAGAACACATGAAGGTTACTCACAGACTGATCCGGGGGTGAAACAATAAAAAATGGAGTAATTCCAATCAGTGTTTTGAGTAAGATCTTGTCCTGATTGACTTTGTGCTTGAGGATAAGCAGGAGGACTAGCTGACCAGGCCTGATATTCCTTTTTGTCGGCCATGACTGAGAAAGTTCTTGATGAGAAAATGAAGAGTATAGTTTAGAATACCCAACGTGACGAACAAGAGGCAGTCGGGTCGCTTCAAGGAGTAGACACAAATCTCTAATTTGGTGGTAAAATTGACGAAGAAACACGTAGCTTTGCGCTAAGGAAAACACTCTCTCTGATGTTCTTGTCCTTTTCCCATTCAATTTCAAAAACAGGGTTTGACCAAAAGGGAAGTTCGCATTCGGATAGATAGAGACTCCTGGCACAGAGTCCGAGATGGCCCCGCAAGGCCACCAGAAACCCACCACCGCTAACCTTCTTCGGTAATTATTACGAGCTAGGGATTTTAGTTTGGAGTTTAAGTGGGGGCTAAATTTCTACTCACATTTGATATCCACCCATATGCTGATCAAGCGTGATTTCTTGAGCGATCATTATATACGACTACGAATATCCTATTCCGATCCAACGACTCAATTTCCCTTTTGACTATGTCTCGAAAAGCTGGCTGTTATCTCGCCAAGAGTTCTCGAAAGGCTCACAAGAAATCCCGCCTAGGCTGTGCTAACTGTAAACGTCGCAAAATAAAGGTATACCTGAGCTCCTATATAATCAATTTCGTTCAACCTGAATATCAATGCTAGTACCATGTGACCGATGATACTGACAGCATTTTAGTGTGATGAAGTCAAACCGGAGTGTACACGTTGTCTTCGCCATTCAATCACATGTGACTACTCTATGCAAGATCAATTGCTTTTGCAAGTCCAATCAGATCCCTCAAGGACCGACTCTCAGACAGAGCTTCAATTGCAGTCGCCACCTTCGGAGCCACGCAATCATTACTCTTTTATATCATCCTCGGTGACCGATTTCCGGCCTCCCAAGAGAAGGCACGAAAAGGCAGGCCAGTCTAAAGATTCAGTCAAATCTAATAGGGCATCCACTGAATCATCATATACCCCTATTCCCGAAACGTCTTCTCAATTCAGTGGGGCCGATATGGAGTTGTTTCATCACTACATGGCATCCACATCGATGACATTAGCGGAAGATGAGGCAGGCCGAAAATTGATGCAAACAGGCATTCCTCAACTGGGCTTCAAGTTCAGCTTTGTCCTCCGCCTCCTTCTGGCATTTTCTGCGTATCATAATGCCCATCTGAAACGACAGCAGCAGGGGCAGGAGGTCATACCAAGCAAAGCCTCAGCAGAAAGCACAATTATCACTCAGGGTGATCATCATTACACAACTGCCATGCGTGAAGTCAGCAACTCGATTCCTCACCTGAGTAAAACAAACTGCCATGCCGTTTATGTCAGTGCGGTGTTCATTTGCTTTTGCTCGTTTGGAATGGGACCAAGAGCTGGGGAGTATCTTGTCTTCAATGATACCAAAGGTACTGCAGAATGGTTGATCCTACTAGGGGGTGTTCGATCGATTGTCGAGCATTCCCGCGAGGTACTATCAGTCGATTTGACTTCATCCCACACCTCCCATTCAAGCTCGACTCGGCCCCTCTTCGAGACCTTTGAAAATCAGAATGATATTCACACAGAATGGCAAAGCTGCTATGAGCACCTCCAGATGGTACTTTGTCATGAAATCCCCGCAAGTGATTTTCGGTATCCCATTTATCATCGCGCCCTAGACGCCCTAGCCTCGTCCTTTGATAAAATCTACAGCGGCACAGTGACCAACAAAGGGGACAAATGGGCACTGATTTTCCGCTGGCTATATACGCTTCCTAGAATATTCGCGTCAGATCTCCAACAACGAGAGCCCCTTGCTCTGCTCCTCTTCTCTCCTTTTGTGGTTTTGTTGAAGGAAATGGAAGGCTACTGGTTTGTGCGTGGATGGCCTGAGCATGTTATGAGTGGCCTTTATCGATATCTGAATGTGGAGCAACGTGCTTCCATCAGATGGCAAATGGAGCGAGTGGGATGGAATCCGCCGGATGGGCGTAGTGAAGCAGATCCTTCGTCAAATTGAGCGTATATTCCAATTCTTCATTATTGTTAGGCTCCAAGCTGGCTTGCTGAAGTTTTATTTCACATTACTTGAGTTGATTCATCCATCCAACACGACTAGCAGCTCTGGCCAACAGTGACCGACTGAGACTGTGTCTCATCATCCACTCTACCCACAGCGTCCGCATCAACGGAATCACCATCTGAAAGCCCAGCCACTAATATAGTAGTCTCGAACTGCGAGAGAATGTAAATGATCACACGCCATGAACGAGTAATCAATTTTCTTTATCGGTGAACCCCATGGCTATCATTGGAGACATGTAACACAGCCCAACTAAAGCACCGCGATCCAGACAAGAAATCAATATTCCTTTGCACATTCCGCGCAAACATAAATACGGCACTAAGGGTTCAAGGTTGATCTTCTCTCGATATCGAGATTTCAAACCGATTGTTCCAACTCTGCCAAGGACACTTTCACAAACGCACGCAAAACACACTAAAAGCCAAGAGATAAAGAAGTAAAGAAGGTGATGCAGATCGATGCAGGACATAGTCTAGGAATATCACCCTGTTTTGCTGTCATCCAAAATTTGAGCCTACACTCACTTGGGTAGGTTGAAATTGGCTTGCGCTATTGTAGGATCAGTTAATATTTTCAACAAATGCTGACTTGCATCTTCTGCCGACGAATCTGATCAAAAGAATGTTCGTATTCTTTGAGTTCATGCAATGCTTGCTCTGCAATCTCGAATGTCTGATCTGGACAGTCACCATTAATGCTGTGCGAATTGTACTGTTTGGGCTTTTTATCCCCGGGTTTCGATATCCAGCGGTCGAAATCGAATGCTACTGGTAAAGAGAGTAAAAGAGCGGGTAGGACGAAGCGAAAACCGAATCCAGACCCTCCTGACGCGGTGAAGACCACGTGATCAAGCTTGGCAAGAAGTTCGAGAAGTTCTTGCCGAGAACTTCTTACTTTCATTAACGTTATTTCGAACTCACCAGACCAGGTGTGCTCACAATAACCATCTACCAAGCCAAATCTCCCCGACTATGGGGGCTTGGTTGCGTATTCATGTCTTTGCGACGTAGCCACCCCAAATCGCACCATGGATGCGATCGTTGCAAACGAAGGCGGGTGAAGGTGCGATTTGTCGAACTTTCTTTCCGCCATTTTAACTCGACAGGTGCTAATAAAGGAAGTTATAGTGTGATGAGCAACACCCGGCCTGCAAAAATTGCGTTCGTCTTGGTCAGAACTGCAATTATCAGTCTTCAGATGGGATCAAATGGGCTCCAGCATCAGCCGGCCATGCTCTTGTTCCATCCTTTCCGGGCGTCATCAACAAGCATGCACAGTTTGGGACTGAAAACACGCTAACTGCATTAAACGCAAGAAAATCATTGTATGATATTGCTTCGGCTGTACCTCGCCTCAATATCAGCTATGAGGGCGTACAACTGAACTGATTAACAATTGGTTTCTCTCAACGATCTACACGGTCACTCTTGATGAGGCATCCCTTCGGAGTAGTCACCTTATCACTACAAATGCGGCAAAAGCTCATGATTTTCTATTACATGGCATGATGGCCCTATCAGCCTTTCACTAGGCGGTTCATAGTGCAATGCCTTTACGAACGACGCTCGTTCAGAATGCAATCCGACATCATAATCATGGCTTGGAAAGGTTCCGCCATGTGATCGGTAATATCAACGCGACCAATGCTACAGCTACTGTTACCTTTTCAAGCCTCATCACGATCCTATGTTTTGCCAGTGGTCGTGCCCAGCGTCGCGACTTTACCCTTGCACCTGTGCATGAGCTATTTCAAGTATTCGGCCTTGCCAAAAATTGGTTTATCGTCCTAACAGAAGCCAGCAAGCATCTGGATCTCGCAGCATTCAGTTGCAGAATGCAGAAACTTGGCCCACCCCCTATTTCGCTCTATCCCGGGAAGACAGCTCTCGATCGACTTGAAGAGCTAGTAGCCACCACTGGCAAGTCTAGCATTACCTCGGAAATGGACTCATGCAAGGTCGCTATTCACTTGCTGAGACTTGTATTACATAAGCTTCATGTTGATAGGAGCAATCCGTCTGTCGCCGGGGAATGGGGGTTGAAATTACCAGAAGAATATTGCCATCTGACAAGGGACCAATGCCCAATTGCTTTGGTTATCTTGGCCCATTACTCTGTGGCCTTGCATTACTTCAACGGCATCTGGTGGCTCAAAAACTGGGGCCGCAGAGTCTTACTATCCGTTTGGCACAACCTTCATCCATTATGGAGGCCGTCGATAGTCTGGCCGATGGAAATTGTCGGTATTGAGTGATATGAAATGCAATAAGTCGTGCATATATCAAGTTGTTATACACGCTGAGCAGGTCCGTCCAAGGTGGGCCAATCCCGGTGTATATTTCAAAGAGGAAACGAGGGTCTTCATGGCTATGGTTACACCATCTGCCAGGTCAGATTGTACCCGCATTGTGCATCACCCAGTCGAAGAGTAGCTTCTTTTTCTTCCTGGATGACTGCACTGGGAGCGGAAGAACATAGCCCTACAACCTTCACAGCAAAAACTTCGCATCGCCGGCTCCGATCGCCTTGCAATCTGACCTGTTCCGTTAAGGAATCCGAAACTAAGACAAGTCCACACAGGCACTGGCAACAGAAGCCAGCGCGGTCTTAAGTATCTCTATATTGAGCTGGAACCTACATCGCCGTTGAGGATGCTGAAGTTTCTCAGCGATGGGTCCCTCATTCGAGCCGAGGTTTTCCCATACGTCACATAGGAGAAGCAACATCCAATGAGACTCGGTATACGAATAAGCATCGAAAAGAATTAAAAGGTAATTAATATTGCCCATGAAAAATTTCCACATACAAACGTCTCCTGGCGAAAAGCACTCGAATAGAGAGGAATTTCAATCGTTCCTACGAGAGCATGGAGGTGAGGGCACCCCCCGTCCTAGTGCATAATCTGGGTTTGCTGGTATTCGGGAGGAGCAGCTTGCTGGTGTTGATGCTGCGAGACGCCCATGGCGGCGCGTGGGGGGTGAATAGAGGGAGAATAGTTCCGAGCTCACTTAAAATCGACGAGAAATGTTGTGGGTAATTTTGAAGACCAGGAACGGGACACAAAATGATCCATTGAGTGATTTACCAGTTTATTTTGGAAACCGCAGTCTGAAAATTTTACGAGCTAAAAGTTAGAGCTGGGCAACCAGGAAGCCGATCTTTAAAGATCCACCCCTCAACATGATATCAAGTTCGCCGACCTTGGAAAGGGGCAGCTTTTACAAACTATTTGCAACTAGATCGTGCTCGATGGCAGAAAGGTGTCTCATAAGGCATCGAGGTGGACCCTTTCGGCAATATACCTTCAATTGGTAATTATTACGAAGGTTTCTGTAGTACCTACGAAGGCTCAACAATCACTATCAGGGAAAGTCACTATAAAATTAGAGAGCTAGTTAACTAGTTAGTTTCTTTTACTTACTTTTAGTTCTAGCACAGCTAAGATAACTACAAGTATTATAGTAAAATGCGAGATCGCATGAATACGTTGTATGGGTGACTCACTATGTAAGCTGAATTTCGTTCAGTATTCAATCACTCCGGGTTATGGGTACCAAAAGCGACCATACCGGCTTGCACACCTTCACTATACTAGACTGTTGCGTCCGGGTATACGTACTATGCCTGGGCGATAACCGACCAATGCTGGAATTACAAGTTACATACGTGCGGCATAGTCCCAATTATCAAGTAAATGTATTTCACGATTTGACAACACCGAAACGCCATTTCCCATTTCCCCGTACCACTCCTTATTTATTCATGGAGATAGTACTAGATAAAGCAGTAGACAGAGTCATGATTCTCTTCCAACAATGACCAAAATCACCGCATCTCCTGTTTGTCATCATCCTGCTCGACCTTTGCCGGAATGGTCCCGGTTGCCGCCCCGATAATTGCCTCCATCGTAACCTCCTCAACCCAGGTTGTCGTTGTAAACACCACGATTTCCACGGTACTGACTTTGGTTGTGCTGACCCTGTTGGCCATAGGAGCCGCCGCGGCGCGTGTTGCCTTGGTTGTACCCGTATATCCCATTACCGCGGCGAGGCCCAGAGGATCCTCGGGAGGAGCATTCACCACCGCCTTGATTCGGAGGCATCGTTGGCACCCCGTCAAGGGCTGCGCCCGAGTAAAGAGATTTAATACGCGCAGCAAACCGGTTTGGACGGTCTACGCCTGAATTGTAGTTCACCCAGCCCCCTCGGCCTCTACCACGCAAAGGGATCCCACCAGGTGGCCGACCAGAACGTTCCGCTCGGCCCTGAACCGCACGAACATCAGCCACATTCAGTATTGGGGACGCGAATTTAACGCCACGAAGAAGCATACACTTGTGAACTTGAGAGGACTCGGGGATCCTGTAGTTGACACTGAAATTTTGTGAGCTACATTCCATCAAATAAGATCTTGCAAGGAAGCTCACGTGAGAGAATGGTCATAATCAAGACCCGGCATGTCGTATCCCACCAGGGGTGACACAAGAGAGCTGTGGAGTATATAGGTCTCGATGCGCTCGACTGAGCCAGCAAGGCCCTCACTTACGCGCACGTTTAACTTGTAACTCGGAGTTCCGGGTTCCTTGGAGTATAAATTTCTGACAAGATCTCGGTAAAGAGGATGTCGGTCCAATAGTAGGATCACCTCTTTGCCATGAGTGTTGCGAATTCGCTCGTTTTCGGTCAAAAGAGGATACTTCTTCTCCATTGCAGCCAGAAGACGATTCCCATCGATGAAAGGAAGCAGAATTACACCTTGACTAGCGAACCTCCTCCCATTCAGATCCACATCGAAGTCTTCGGGGTAGAAATCAATAATGTCACTCTTTGGATCGCTCATAAGCGGATGGAAGGTCTCAGGGAGCGCGTGATTGGATGATGCCGGTAGGACACTCATTAATTGCTCAAAGGGCCTAATAGGCTTGCCCTTCTCAAAGGTGATTTCCCTTTCCTCAATGTCCACAAAGTCTGCTGCAAAGGGAGCATAGTGGTATGGGTAGTACCAGTCCCATGAAGCACACCCCTGGAAGTAGTATAGCAGAACCCAAGCAAGACCTTCAACATAAGCCCGCCCGACCTTGTGGCGGAACCCGTAATCGAGTGTATCAACCTTGAACTTTTGCTCGTAGTACCGATCTGCATAACCTGGCTCCCAAAGTCGAACTGTGTCCTTCGGTATTCCATCGTCCTCGGACCCATCATAGGGAGGAAGGGATGAGTCTTTACCTCGAAAAACTCGTTTCTCCTGCTTAGGCACCTCCCCAGCATTTCTCTTTCCGGTGTCCGACGGATCAGTCTTCTCGGAGATATCGGCCGAAGCCTCTTCGTTTCCAGTACTTACAGGGCTTAGGGAAGCGGCAAGACCGTGTCGGTTGCTCTTCATGAGTATGGTTTTCAGCGCAGCAGCAACGCTATTTTTCTCGACATGGGCGCGATAAACGTCGCAACGGTTGGTCACCATATCGTGGGTCAACTCTCTGGTTTCCTTGGACAAATTTCCACGGTCTGGGGTAATCAAGTCTAGTCCAGTTGGGGGCGCATTATCAACACCGCTGCTGCCAGTGCGAGCCCGTTTATTGTCGAATCGTGGGGGGCTACTTCTTCGTTTGCTAGCCCGCTCTGCGTTGCGGGCCTTTTCTTGCTCTTTACGTCTCTTCTCGTTAGCAGCTCTTCTTTCTTCGACCTGTCTCCGTCGCCGGAAGATTGCATCCTCCTGCTTTGCCAGTCCTTGCAAAACAAGTTGAGCTCGCTTGAACGCGACATGTCCATCCTCGGTCAGATACCCGTCCATGCGCGGGATGTTCTCACGCCAGATTTCAATAAGGGTGTCGATGCCGTTCTCGCGAACGTCCAATGAAGGCAGGCGGGGCAGGAAATCGTTTCCAACGAAGAAACACATGAAGATCCAGTCATCCAGCGCCCGTTCAAGGTCGAATAGGAAGGGCTGCTGAGGAACGTACAGCTCGGCAGCCAGATATTCTCGAAGTACAGAGACATGGAACCAGATAAATGGTTTAAGGGGGCTTGCGAGTCGATTCTCACCGAAAGGTACACTTATTTCCTGGTTGTTTCCAGTACATTCTTCGGCCTTGTGCCCGGGCCGGCCACACAATTTGCACGTGTGAGGTCTTGATTCTTGGAAGTACACATCCTCACGCAGAATCCGGAAATGGGGCTCGTGAGTCGCGAGACCCAGCATGATAAGATCGGCATCAAGACCGTAGATGACGTGGCGAGTATTCGGGTCATGCTCTGGCGATGCGCGTTGTGATCGCACAAATTCCATGATTTTGTGTTCACCCTCTCCCGGCACTGTAGCATCCGAAATGATAACTTTCATCTGAGAAATGTTAGCATGAGATTTCCCTCACAAGACTACGGAATAGGCACGGATCCCACCTTCTCCCAGGCCGGATCAGAGTTCAGCTTGTACGCGACCCAGTAGCGCAGCGAGGTAGAGAGGATGTCCATGAACGGGGTTCCAGGCGTGATGGCATTGCTATCCCATGTCTTCTGGACGACCTTCTCCCACGTGTCTTCATCTTCGCCCTTCTTAGCTTGTCGCTTAACGAGCAGCTCCTGCAGTTCCTCCTTTTTATTATCGTTTTCTTTAGCTTCTTGGGCCGAACGAAAGCGGCGTGCGCGCTGCTGGTTCATCTTGGCTCTAGGTGCGACTCCATCTGTATGTGATCCTCATTTTAGAGACTTGTGCGAAGAGCTTCATGAAGTAACATTAGATGAACGTACCAATAGCAATCATTAGAAGCTTTCTCGGGCGAACGATGTTGACAACTCGGTTCGTGTACTGGAAGATCTCCAGCATCATCTCCTGTTCGTTCGCTGCTGGTGGCCTGCCGTCCGGATGGGTACACAGGTGAACAATACCATTCATGTCGAGATATAGGTTATCCACCTCCTCGCCATTGGGGTTCGGGCCTATCGTGTTAACTGGGATTACCTCTCCGTCCACTTCCTGAGGCAGCTCCTCGATCACCGTTGAGATGATCTTTGGATATTTGTTGGAAAGCCATCTAAAAAGGGAAGGGATACCCATCCTGATGATAAGACAGCTGGCTGAGGCTCCGGCTGGTTTCTTCTGTTGGGCGTGGTCCCTTGAATGCATCAATTGCAGGCCCGGAAGACGGCTGGCGGACTCACCCTTATTTAGTCTAAGCTAGCTGCATCTTTTAAGTTTGCGGGATATTCTTCGGTTATATTAAAGAGCCTACGTCGGGTTTCTTGGAGCTATATGGATCCCGTCACGACTCTTCCATCCTATGAAAATTACAGCATTTTGTAACGCAGCCTCGGGAAAAGTGATAACAAGCTCTCTCTCTCTCTCTCTTTTCCAACTGAACACAAGATGTTCACTTTCACTATCGCAGCAAACCATTGAGATGATGTAACGACGATCTACAATTCCCTGTTTCGTGTTTTATCATGTTAGTGGGCTCTGAATGTCTTGTTTCGGACTGTGGTTGAGTTTCTATTTCTTGCCTCCAGTAGATTTCACATGGATGCTGGATGTGGGTCCCGCCCGAATTCTTCCTAAATCGGCTAGACTGAAAGTTTGCATTGCTTATCTTTTTCACGTGTGGGTTTACCCTTTATTTTACTCCGCTTCATCACGTCCTGCTACCGTAGCGATGACATCTAGATCAAGGTGATATTCGCTTTCTTTTATCTTCTATTCTTTTTTATTCGTTTTTGTTGGTTTTGTGTAAATGTTCTGTCAGAAAAATGGTGGATCTGACATCTGGATTTCTGGGTATTTACCTGAGTGTTAGACAAAAATGGGCAGCTCATGAGAAAAAAGGGTCGAATGTTTCCATTTCCGGCTATGGGCACGGATAAGTGGATGAACAAGGGTCGCCTGAATGTTTCCAGTTTCGGCTAAGCGCACAGATAGTATCGATCCTTGATTAGGACACAAATTCACAAAGTACTCTGTAGCTCCTGGTTATCCTTGTACACTGCACTTCCACCCAGTTTCCATTTTTGCTTTCGGAGCTCAACTGAGCAGCTCCGGAACTTCTGAGACAGATGGAAATTCTTCTAAATAACAAACGCTCATCCAGTTGTTCTCAAATCTCTCCCAACTATTTCTTCCTTTCAATCTTACCACAAGTCTACTCATCTCCCAGTTCAATTGGACTTGCTTGAGGTTTTCTTTTCTCCCTTCCCTTCTCTCTTTTTCTTTTCTTTTTCGCTCCCTTGCTTATACCTATACACTTATAGCTTTACGAGTATATGGTCAGTACATACAGCTTTGTATGTTTCATGCTGGTTCTCTAACAGTTATATCTAGCGCTCGAAGTCGATGATTCTATGTGGATTTCTGCCCGAATTTGGCAGCATCCTACGTAATGATAGTAGCGTTCGCTCTGGCAAAATATACACATATCGTTCAAGCCGTCATATACCGCAAGCTATATTGTTAGACAATTGCAATAAGCGGACTCCTTTTAGACCGTTGTATATCTTTTTCGAATTCTTAGTATTGAGAATTCGATAAGTCTTAGACTCTATAACTATAGCATAACTAGTTTATTTTAAGTAGCTAACTATAAAACTACGCCTATTATATAAGTTCGCATTACTGAATCACAAAGATTGTGCCCATCTAGATCAATACATTCGTATATATGATTTTAGGCCGGATGGTCTAGAGTTATACGAGAACTACCAAGCTCTTAGGATTAAGCGCATAGAGACTCGGGTAGCTCTTCGTCGTCTTAGATATAATATAAGCTATTATAAACCTTAAGAAGTGAATAGCGCTGGTATAAATAAATAGTGCCATAGTGATACAAATTTACGGAGCAGCCACGGCTTCTAACCAAAATTTAGGTGAAGACGTTATTTTACGAAGTAATTAACTAGACCATTAATGCTACATCTCGCTAACATTCTGCCAAAAGATTGTATACGTCTTCTTTCTATTTACAGTGTATTTCTACAAAGAGACCAGTGGAAGTGCGCTAGGAAAGGCATTCCTACTACTGTATAGCTTATACTCTACTATCATTTTTATCTCTGTAGGTGAGTCATATAGTCGTACGTAAAAACGCTTATAAAGTCACCCGCTGATATACATATAGGCCCGAATTGTTTTTCGTCTCGTGGAGTATCGTGACGGCCTCCATAGTTTGATTCCACGACACGAAATTTACCAGTACTGTCTCGATTCATTGCTTATGCTGATCGCATCATGCATATTCAACATTGTACACCCTGGCCGGATCATGGCTGGAAAGCAAGGAGACCTTCCCAATAAAGCGGAGAGAAAATTACATTCCATAACATCTAAATCTCGTGGGGGTTCTATCTCTCTGTCTAATCAGGAAAACGCAGATGCATAGTTTAGGGAAGTTGATTTATATATATATGGAGTAGCTGTCCAACTGCTCCCATGCCTTTTTCCAGGTCTGGGTAAGATGGGCTGGTGAGACAGCTATAGAGTATATTCTTGCACTTACGTGCACTTATTTCAAGCTCCAGCTTGTTGAAGGTTCCAGCTGACAGAAAAAGAAGAGAAAGTGCGTTGACAAAGCTACGAGGACAAGCGGTGTTTTATAGATAGAGGTGCCGGTTAGGGGGCAGTAAAAGCAGAGGTGGCACTAAACCCGAACGGGGGCGCGGACGAGGGCACCAAACCCGAAGGGGCAAGGGGATGGCGGAGACGGGCAGGCGGTCGAGGGCGGCAGGATGGCGGTGCAATGGGAGCCGTTTCTGGCCCCCCGCTTGCCCTCCGTACGTATTTATGTTTTTGTCGCATTGGGAATTGGGCCCTTTGCCACTCGAATTCAGCTGCTTGCGACATCCCACATTCATACATAGTACATATACAGTATTTAGGGCCTATTAATATTTTATTTTAGTTTGTAACTGAATTCTGATAGAGACGGGGACCTTCTTAGGATCTATTTTACCTCTTTATAACCTTGTATGACTCTATTATACTTGTATACTCTTTACTTTACTTCTTTTACTTCTTTCGGCGGGGAATGCCTGAGGAACTTCATATTCTCTCTCTTTCTCTTCCACTTCCTTTTTCTTCCTCTCTTTATCATTCTCTCTTTTATTTCTTCCCTCTTTTACAATAATCTCCAATTTCCATCCTCGGTCTCGGATGACGCCCTCTTATCCTGACAGGTGTTGAACACCCCCGGTCCGCATATGTCAACAAATCCCCAGAAATGGTCTCCCAAGCTCAGATCGTTGATCGCACAACCGCTCAAAGCACCGCTTCCCTAGTATCACGTCCCTCAAGTAGACGACACCGTTCCGGTCGCTCGCACCATGGCGGCTCTTCGCATCCCTCCTCGAACGATTTCCCCATCTTCACGTACACGGGTGACACCGAGGTCGTGATCCGCACCGGATCGCAAGAAAGGCGTTACCTCCTCCACAAATTGATATTATCACAATGCTCTGGCTACTTCGAGGCGAGCACCAATGAGGGCTGGTCGCGCCAAATGGCTTTGAGTCCGTCGAAGCCGGAGGGGACGCTGTCGCGACTGAGTGAGGACGATGATTTATCGAACGGGTCAACGTTGGCACCGTCTGATAACGGTGGAATCTCAACGCGACCAGGGGAGAAGAGACGCTGGCGATATGAACTTGACTGGGAGAATCGCGCAGAGGATGAAGAGGCGATCCTTGTCCAAAAGGTATGCCTTGCGCCGGCGCGTCGCATAATCTCATCTTTGTCAACAATGCTAATGTCGCGCGTTGAAACAGCAACCAACCTATGCCCCCATGTTCAGTGGTGACCAAGCTGCATTTCCTCCAACGATGACCAAACCGTCCAACGCCCATGCAGGCTTCGTTCGATCTATGGCGAACCTAGCAGGGATGCAGTCGGTAGCCCACCTACCGCAGACCGGGGAACACGCTGTCGCGGCCGATCCCTTAATACGTGACTATGACAATCTACTACGAATCTTTTACAATCATGCGCCCATTCTCAACAGTGTGAACATCGCCTCGGCATATACAGAGTGCAAATCCCTCCTCGCATTGGCCGATATGTACGATGCGCTGCCGGTGACAGGGCCCCGCGTGGACCACCACCTACTCGGCTTTGGATCTCGCCTATTTAAACAGATCGCCAAGTACCCACCCAGCTACCTGAAGCTGGGATATCTCGCCCGCAGCCGGGTGATCTTCTCCGAAGCCTTAATCCACGTCGTCGGCCAGTGGCCCGCCGCCCTACCAAGTCTGCGAAACGGCTCCTATGCGCCTTTACCAGACTCACTACTAGATGTGATCGAAGACAAAGTGGAAGATCTCGACGAGCTCAAAGCGCGCGTTGAATCCAAGCTCCTGCGCCTCTCTTTAACCACCTCGCGCGGCGAACGTGTCGGCCCGTCAAATGCATACCTGGACTGGCTCGCCGTATGTCTCTTCCGCCAGTGGCTGATAGAAAGCACCACGCCACCGCCAGCTCCTATTCTTAAAAACTCGGGTCCAAGCGATGGTCCCGTCCAACCTACCGCATCGGCGTCACACCCGGCAAGCACGTCGCGATCAACCACTTCCCCAGACCCTTCCGCGCGCATCTATAGATTGATCGGCTCCTCTTCTCCGCAGGCATACCTGCCCCACGATGAGCTAAAACGCTTCCTCAAACTCCACCCGACATCCTCCTCTGGCTCGCTTTACACGCGTGAGACTCTGAAACGCTTCGAGCGCAAGATGGACGAGATGAAACGGCTGGCACGGGATATCGTCAAACCGCTGATGCGTAATTTCCTCGAGTTGGAGTTAAAGAGCCCGGACCAAACAGCCACTAGCACCGTCGGTCCTCGTGAGAATACTCCGGTGGGGTTGCCATATCTGACATGCACCCGTGTTGAAGATATAGATTTACCTTGGAAATAATCCTGGCAACTTCTTGGGATCTATCTATTTGGCTTACGTTTTGTCCTGATCATCATCTTTTTGGATATATCTGCCCTACTTGGAGTTTTTGACGGCGTTTGGTTGTTTCCTTTTTATCTGCCATCCTCCTCAGGCTGCTGGTCTTGTCTGACGAAAGAGACCAGATTGTACTCCTGTCTCTGTGATTTGCAATGATGTGATGTTTATGCTTACTTGATTTATGTTGTTTTGTTTCTGATTCATGTGTTCACGAAGTCATGAATGGCTCTGCCTCTGGTTTGTTCTGTTCTGTTTTTATTTAATACTCTATCCTGCCCTTAATAAGGCTGCGATTGGGGGTCTTTTCAAGACCTCGTTTTTGTCTACTATGTTTTAGAGATACCAAAAGGTCGCAGGTAATGCAATGCAAGATTCATGAAGATAACCACCAAACCTTTTTATATTACACGTAGCTCAAATGAAGCAGACTTGTAATAGATGAAGTACATATATGTCCGCCACGTCCTTAAAAAGTACATAATATACAGCGTCTCCCCAAGGAGAGCGGGAATAATCGCTCAGCCCATCTAGCTCCTACCGATACTCTCCATCCCATCCATCCAAGGCCGCAAAACCTCAGGAATAACAACAACACCCCGCTCAGCATCCCACCCATTCTCCAAAATGGCAGCCAGCACACGCGGAACAGCCATAGCAGTCCCATTAACAGTATGCGGGAACCGTGACTCCTTAGCGCCACCGCCACGCACCCGAGCCGCCAACCGCCGACTCTGGTAATCCGTACAGATAGAAGCAGAAGTAACCTCACCCCAAGCCGACTCCAGATGATGAATCTCAGGATCAACAGGCGTAGCAGTACCACCCGACGCCGCACGCAGACGAGACGGGAACAGCGCCTCGATATCTCGCTTGCGCGTCGCGCTGGCCCCCAGATCCCCACTCGGCATCTCCAGCACGCGACAGGGCAAATGCAGCGCCGTCAGAATCTCCATCTGCATATCCAACAGCTCGTTGAACATATCGTCCGAGCTCGGAACGGCCCCATCCACGTTATCCGCCCAGCCGAACAGCTCGACCTTGGTGAACTCGTGAACGCGGTACAGGCCCTTCGTATCGACGCCGCGGGAACCCGCCTCGGCGCGGTAGCAGCGGCTCGCGCCGACCAGCTTGATCGGTAGCTCGGAGGCGTTCATGTCGCGCCCCGCGTACATGGCTGCGAGAGGGATCTCGGCGGTGCCGGTTAGAGAGCGTTGGGGTTTGGTGTTTTTGTCGCGTTCGTTTTGCTCGATGGACCAGATCTGTTGCTCGTTGTGTTGGTCGCGGGGTTGGAACCCGCATGCTTCGGCGATGTAGGAGTAGACGACTGAGGGCGGCGCGACGGTTTTCCAGCCTCGGCGGCGGGCTGTACTCAGCGCGTACTGCACGAGTGCTTGTTCCAGCATTGCGCCTTCGTTGATCAGGAAGTACCAGCCCCATCCTGTTGTTGTGGCGGAGCTGGCGAAGTCGAGGAGTTTGAGCTCTGCGCCGATTGTGACGTGCGACCGAGCTTGGAGCTCGGTTTGGGATTGCCGGGTCCAGGTGGGAGGTTCTTGAGGGTTGAAGTTGAGGTATTGGACGAGAGTTGGATCGTGTCCGATGGGTGTGAATGGAGAGGAGAGGTTTGGGAGGGAGAGCGCTAGTCGGTTGATCTCTTCGGTGCAGGTTGCTTTGCGTTCTGTCATGGACTGCGAGTCGTCCTTTAGGCGCTGAGCCTCTGACTTGAGTTCGGCTAGTTCCTCGCTTGGACTCATGCCCTTCTCATTGGTGTTTCCATCTGTGCCTTGTCGAGTCGCAATGTGTAGCTTGGCGATGGTCTTTTCTAGTTGCTTGATGCGGGATCGAGGGGTTTTCAGGTCGTGATCGAGCTGTTTAGCTTCCTCTGACAATTGTTGAATTTTCGACGGATGCCCAGCGTGACCTGCATAGTTGCGATCTATGCAGTTCTGTGCGTAGAGGTCGGCATTTTGGCGGATGTGTTTGACGTCCGGCGTGGGCTTCGGAGCTGTCGCGGGTCGTAATATGTCTCGATTGCATCGGGCGGAGGAGAAATTGCGCAGAGATGCCTTCAGTCCATACGAATTCCTGCAATTGAAGCAGACATATGAAGTGAGCGCCATTGGATTTTGGGGAGGAAGAAAAGAAGTGAACAGGCAATGAGTGGTGGATAGTAGTGGATCCCGCCTTAACCCTTTTGGGGGATCTGCATGTTCAATACTTTGTACTCCAACATAACTATGCAGGGCCACCCACACCAGCAGTATTGTCAAGGATATTTAAAGTTAATACTTTGATATATATCAATACTATATCCCTTCTTAGGGAATGTCACGAAAATGTAGGACAGAAGAAAGGCTCCGAGCAGACGACAACTATCCAAATCTCGCACGATGTCCCCAATACTATAGCAATGACAAGGAGACGCGGCTGACTTCTTGTCTTAGGGTTGGTGTTATTGATAGATATAGTCGGGGTAGAAAAACATGGGTACTGTCAGTCGATGAACTATGCTATCTACGGGATAGTTTCAGGGTAAGTCTAACTATATCGCTCTAACGGTACGTGGTTTTGTTAGACTTAAGACTTACATCGGCAGTTGGGGATTTCTTACTACTAAAACCTTTCTTGTCGATCAAAGGCCCAAATCCTATTCGCAGCTACAGCTCTCATCCTCTTGGTAGTCTCCATTCCACCTCGCGCTCCTCGAAGTTGTATGTAAACAATAGTATCAAGTCATTCTCCGCCAATATCAATCAGTGGCAGGTGTCTCATCAGCTCAATGTTCACATCGCTAAGTTCACATATTCGGTTCATAAAAGGTCTGCAGTACTGTTGAATCCTCTCTCATTGCCCACCTCACAGACCCAATTTATGCTTCTTAATCCTCGCACCCACCCCAGCGAGAATGAGAACGATAGAAACAAGTACACCCCATAGAGGAATATGAATCGCCATCACGTTGTAGGTGGTCTGCGTCGCCGCCACGACAGTCGCCACCTCCAGCAGTAGCAATACATAGCCGCTCCAGCGATGATACTTGTAAATGCGCTTCCCAGCGTCGACACTGCCGAAAACGGTGACCGGCAAAAAGTACTGAATAACACCAACCACGGCTTGTAGCACAATAGCGATGTAAGTGACCAGACCTAGAATTCCGTGGGGAGAGACAAAGTGCGGATGAGAACCCTTGTTAACCTCGATAATAACAAAGGCAGATATAAAAAGGGCCACGCTGAGTAGTTGTAGGATGTAGTGGATGCGAGTACCGGTACGCTTCTGTTGCGGGGTGGCGGTTGGTTGTAAAATGAGAGCTGCTTGGACTTGAAGAAGAAGGGCAGAGCTGCCGAGTAGCTAAATATCCAGTTAGTGTTGGGAGATATTTTGTTCGGCTTCTTATCTCCTTACAGGATGCGGGGTGAATAGCGAGAGGGGCAGTGATAAGACGCCTTGCCAGACCAACGCCGCTAGCTGTTTTATTTTATTAGTTTTCTGATCTTCTGAAATTGTTTAGAATGCTCTCACAATCCAAATTCCTGCTTGCGCGACACTCGCTGTTCCTGAGTTTGGAGTCAGCTATGGGGTTTTGACCAGAAGCTTTCACACTCACCTGTGAAGAGATTCCGATAAATGCTTTCATCGGGCTTTTGTGTGACATCGCCTGGACGGCCCAATAGAGGCTCATCTTCTTGCGATATAATTGTTGAGGGGTGATCTTGAGGAATTCCTGTTGCCGAGGCCATGATGAGTGATGCGCATATGAAATAGTCAGAGAAAAAGGGATTAGACAAAGAAAAGGATCGAGGGCGGTGGCCAATAACCCTTGCGTTTCTTTTTGCTTTTTTTTTTCCAAATATAAATACATATACTTAGGTACTACATAGTTATATGTTCTGTGCGAATCACAAAGTACTTGATTACTGGAATTATTCGTGATCGTCGTTATCAATGACGTTTTGCATAACATCCGCCTATTGCCGAGAGCTGAAAAGGCCATTCAGCGGTATTCTATTGCAAAGCTGACTTTGTAAGAAAAAGAAAATAACTATAGCGATTTGGGCTAGGTTACTCCAAATTAATATCGAGTCTCACAAGTACGTGGCCATCTTACTATGCTGATACTATACTACTCTAGAATACTACAATTACTCGGGACAATTCCAACTGAATAATTTCATTGATCTAAACATCTAAAAACCAAACACTAAAGGGCTAAATCACTAAAGATCACAATCAACGCCTAGGCTCAGGCGAAGGGGCACCACTCCGGTCACCCCGATCGGGCGAAATCCTGTACTCAATATCCGCAGGGACACAAAAGTCCAAAAAGATCATCATGCTATCGATCTCAGTGGCGACTCTGTGGATGCTGGTCGGGTCCATGGCAAGAGTATCTCTGAAATATCGCACCCGCTCGCACAGCTTCTTGCACTTGGCAGTCCAACTAGGGTTGTCGTAGTTATAACGAGCCTGCCCGGCCATTCTCAGGCCCTCAACTCGCAGGAGCAGAAGAGCCAGAGAATTAACAACCATCTTTCGGCTCCCCTTATGGTTGTCCTGGAGAATGTCAATCTGAGCGTGCAATGTGGTCATGAAGTGGCGACGCTCCTCTTCGTACGTACCGTGGAAAACGCGTACAGGCATGGTGTTGGTGGGAAGTAAGAGTGGTATGGTATTGAATAGAGTGGATTGTGAGGCTTACTTGAGGTAACGGCTTTTGTGCTGATTGCTTGGAGACTGAGTAGCTGGTGGGTGATGAGACATGTAAAGGTGATGCATCCAGCCTCTTTTATATCTTTTTGCAACTATCTGGTCGAGTACTTGGTCAAAGAGAAACAAAGCAACAATGATCTTTATCAGATTCTTTATATCCGAAACATAGCACATATATTCGAGGCGAAAAATCCACATTTAGTAAAGCAATTCTAGCACAAAGGTGTATCATCTTCTTTGTTGTATAAGTATATTCAGCCGCCTTTCATGATATTCACCAAGGCATTCTCAACACAGGCCCTTCCTCTCCAGATCCAACCCTTCCAAAGATCACCTCCGCTCCCAGATGCTTCGGGTCCAAGTTCATAACAATGTTGAACAAAGAACTACTTCTATTCGAGATATGGCGCGATGGATCCTCCTCGCAACATATTGCTTGAGGCTTGTTATACGTATCGGAGAAGATACGTTCTCGCAACAAAGCTGGCGTAATAGCGTCGCCCTGAACACCACCCTGAATTAACTCTTGCGTTAACTCCCCTAGCCGCTGAAGCCGGATAGGCGAGCCGGACAGCCAGGGCGGCTCATTCACATAGTGATTCTCAAGAAAGTGATTGGTATGTCTGATAATCCCCGATGCATCCTCGGAGATATGCTTATCTCCCACAGGCGATAGCTCAAGCCCCAGGGCTTTGGTACTGTCGGCACAAAGGATATGCTGGGCAGATGCAACACCACCCAAAGACTCGAGAGTCTTCACGGCATTGTCGACAGAAGTACTCTCCAAACACAACCGAAGCGCAACATGGATCGGGACCTTGCTACTAATCATCGGTTTGGCGCGGATTGCGTTGAGACCAGTTCCGACGCCGTTGGTATTGAATCCAATCTTACCGACGATTCCTGCCTAGCCATAGTTAGTTATATGTCTGAATATCGATATACATAGGTGTACTCACTTCAGTAACCATATATATAGTAGGTTTTCCAACCTGCTCAATTGATACCATTGCTAGGTTCTTCTTGACAGTCTTCGTCCAGTCCCAATTCTGTGAGAGCACTCGCGTCGTCTCGCTTTTCTTCCAGCTTAGTGTTGTGCAGCCGTCGGAAAATCGACCTAGAGCTATCTCGCTTCGGCAGTTGAGTGCTATGATGTCGAGCACATCTAGCCCGGCGCCCTCGGCGATACCTTCCATCTCCGTGAATAGATGAGGTGTTAGGTTCTGTAGCGTGGGCTGGAATTCGGTTGCGACTTCGCGCACCTCTTTCCAGGCTAGTTTTGAGGTGTACTGGAACATGGCGTCGTAGATGGATATCTGACTGTGAATTTGCTTACGCAATGCGCGACCATGTTGTAATCCAATCTAATATGAGTCAGTTGAAGTTCCATGTGCAGGTGTTAATATTGGGCCATGTACTTCTCGAGGTGTGCCCTGGAGCTTCAGCTTGATTGGCTCATTTTCAGACATTCTGAATATGTATAATAACTATACAGATGATCAAAACCAATGCTATCTCCAGCTATTTAATTCACTTGAGACATCAACAGCCGACCGGGTTCCCCTCAGTTGGAGTCATTTGGGGTCTAGCCGATAAGCATCGCAATGACCTGCCCTAACTGGTTACAATTTAAGATTTTAACAAATAAAAGCTCTATTCTATGATGTTACACAGGGGGATAGTGGTGACACCAGTCTCCAATACACCCCGATGTAAGGCCTATCTCCCGAGTATATCTACTTATGTAGGTGGTGTGGATTATCACAGCTAGAATATAGGGACCTGTGAAATCGACGCCGAAAATGACAGCCTCTGGCGCCAGAAACGGCCGCCTTTCCACCCGTAACTTTGGACGGCCAGCCGCCGCTTGACCGCCCGCTGCCCTATACAGCCCCCTATTCTGCACCCAACCAGGACTGTTAGTCATCCTCCTCTCGTCCTGTTGTTGGCGCTTGACTTCAACGATTGTTCCCCCCGTTTCCACTAGCGACCAAACGACGCCGAAAATGGCTCCCTTCTGCCTCCAAACCAAAGGCCCCCTCCTTTTTGCCTAGCCTAGTCGAGCGCTTATAAGATGCTTCGTCCGCCCTTTCTTCTAGGGGGTCTTTCAACGCCCTCCTCTCGTCTCGACTCCGTTGCCTTGATCGACCTTGATATATTTGACTCCCAAAACTCCTATCGTATAACCCGATCCCTAGCCGTCTATCCCACTTCTCCTTATAGTACCTATGTCTATGCCCCCAGCTCAAGTGGATAAGCACTAGTACTAGACCGACCCTATCCTTTACGAGGAAACTCGAGCTAGACTAAAACATTTCCGGAGCCTTAGATAGCTTCCTCCGAAATTTATGCTAAGAACGCTAATAGGAATCACCACGGTCGAACGGTACTGGCGGAAGTGAGTTGACTCTAATAAAATAAACCTTACGGCTAGGGAATAATACTGAAATAGATTTTGTATTCAATCGAACTAGGACTACATAAATTACCTTCTGCTGGAAGATCAAGCTATTTATATAAACTTTTTCGACTGGATATTCAGAATATCGCGAGAGAAAGCACTTCAATCGTACGACGAATACTAGCGCCGCCTTTGTCAATACTTCTAACTATTCGCCCGTCGTAGTGTTAATGATAATATTTACGTAGATACGACGCGTACAGTTACTTCTTCTATTCTAAAGGGGATTAGGCTAACTAGAGTATAGTTTCTTAATAGCGTATTTCCGGCTAAGCGCAAAATTTCCAGACGAACGAAGGATAAGAATACTCTAGATATAGATATCTTTTGTATAATCTATCGGTATCACTAGGTCTATTCGCGGTTTTTTCGTTACGGAAGTATAATCGTCCAATTTACTACTATCTAACTCTAGTCCGCTATTACCGGGACCCGACCTAGCGTCTTGCTTCTATAGAACACCTCCCTACCCGGCGACTCCTCCCTGAGTAAGCGCAAACAATATCCCACTTTTTAGAGTGATCTTCCGAAATATATCCCCGTGATAGACCTTCTAGACTCGGTCTGCTATCGCGACATTGAGCTCTTTTATCTACGCGACTCCTAGCGTAAACGTGACGTTCTCTATACGGTCATAGAGTTTCGTAACCTGAAAGGTCGGCCGGAAGGTGCTGATGGGTAAGCGTGGTTATAGTCCTAAATGCTAGAGCATCGGATTAACTACTAACAGTCACCGCCAGAACCAAATTCTTTATGTATGGCGATTACCAACTGGTATATTGTCCGATCACTCAAATCATTTCTTTCGCTTTTCGAGATGGAGCATTTGTTAATGCCGAACTCACACCGGAGCTCATTTGGCGGCTCCGAGTCCCAAAACGCAGTTCCTCCCTGCCGCTCCGTTGGAAGCCAGAGGTTCTTAACACGCCCCTCCTTCGGTGGTTTAATCGCACGACGTGTGGCTATGAGCTTCACCCGTCGTTGCCAATGACTTATGAGTCTAGTCGACGGGCACTTCATGAGTTAGGTCGAGATGCTCGATTCGAAAACGATATTGGACATTACAATTTTCGTCGTTGGACCGCAAATGAAGTCAATCGTAAGTCACTCCAGTGCCAAATCTCCGGAAACTTTACCGCCATTCTACGGTGTTCGTATTAAGTCTGACTAGGAGCGGACAGGAAATTTCACTAGCCAGGAGCGGCAGAGAGTGCTTGGCCAGTCGAGTGACGCGGTCTTTGAAAGACACTAGGTTGTTGATTGGCTTCCAGGAAGATGACTAAAGTGACCTTCAATCGCAACAGCGAAAATCAAAAGGTTGTCGACTTCCGCCACAATGATCTCCCCCACGGCAAACAAAGTAGAGATGGGGAATTTTTGGTCCTTTCTTCGTCCTCAACTTGTACGCACCGAAAGCGTGCTGATTCTAGATTTTGAATAGGGTCCCTACTTTCCAACGCCAGTCCAGAACCGAAAGGAACCTCTGGACGGCGCGAAAGACTTTGTAACTTGGTATCTCTTCAAACAATTTGAATTGATGCGGGGCTTCATAAACTGAGATGAAGTACAGCCTTAAAAGAGTTCAGACCCTCCATCTAGCTAATGATCAGCTTCCAGGGGGCTGATAAACTTTGTCTTGAAATGCAAAGTAATAAATGGGCCTGCAGGAGAAATTTGACGCTTACACTTGAGACAGTTCCTTCGATCTCCGACGGGAACATAGCGCGAGATGCAGAGGCTTTCGGATGCTCACACCAAGGGGAGCAGTGGCCAGGCATTGATGACCTTAATTTCGCAGGATTCTCGCCCGATTTTTCACCGCCTATTCATGGCGGGTGACAGCCCAACTTGCGGGGCTTCCTTCCCCAACTTTTAGGGCTCCCTCGGGGAGGAATGTACCCCTAGAACCCGCAGTTTCGATTCCAAGATTTTTGACTTGGGACCTGGGAAAATAAAAACACTTCCAAGGTTTACTGATTGAATAAATTATAATAGCAGTTGATGTCTGCAGCCACCTAGGCACGGGCATACCTCGTGTTGCTAATAACACTGAGTTCTTGTGCATTATGCATCACCGTCGGAGCTTGCTCAGGTGTGGCTGTTTGATTGGTCGGGTCTGGCGCAGTAGATAGTGGCAGAGTGAGAGCTTCTCTCTCCCTCATTGTTTCTTCTGCTCTTTTCCCACGATGCATACAATATCGTATATGATTAATTTTTCGATAATGACCAACCTAAGAAATGTATCAATTTGTTCAAAAGAGTATATATATATATATAGTTCGAATTGAGTCTCAGCTAAACGGCCGAAGTTGTAGAAGCCGATTCGCCGGCACTACTACTGGAAGAAGTTTCCGCATCATTCCACAAATACAACGGACCAGCACAGTAAGTTTTGCCCGTCTGCAACGTCTCCGAGCATCGAACATCATCCAGTGACGGGTTGACAGCCACGAACAAAGCATGTGTGATACTTTCCTGGGCACAAATTCCAACACAGGTCTCATTGGCAGCAGCCTCATGCCATCTTCCGCAATTGAGGGTTGTTCCCTCGGCCACAGTCGCTTTCGTCAGCGGGGCAGCCCAAGCATCACTATACCCGTTTGATTTGCTGGGAGTAGTTGAACCTGTACCGGCTGTGGCATTGGAGTGCGCACCACCGGGTGCCGATAGACAAAGATTCATGCCGTAAATCTTGCTGGCAATTTGCAGGTTATCACAGTCGAAGGAGATCCAAGGGTTGTACTTGCGGAGATCCCCGGTTGAAAGCGAGTAAGCGTACTCGATCGCGGTACAATTGTTTGTTGGCTCGAGGGAGTATGTATCTTCGCAAGTCAAAGGAAGACAAAGTTTGAGGCCTGCTTTAATGGAGAAGCAATCCACAATTTTCTCCTGGTTACCCGTGTAAAGTGATGCGGATGAAACCTTGTTTGCCGCTGCGATGGATGTGCAGTTGTCTCCTTTGACTGTTGTGTAGTAATTGTCCGAGACACAGAACTCGTCTTCCTCCTCGATGGTCGCCCAGGGGATCTCAAGGATGTCGGTAGGTCCGGAGAGGCCGCATCGGCTATTCAGTTCTACTAGGACCTCTTGATAATAGTCGTCGTACATCGAGTAAGGCGTCTGTTGCATCATCTGGAGCCGAGTTGTGTAGCAGTAAGAGCAAGCTTCGGCTTCAGGCATATCCGCGGTGCTTTGAACCAAAGTGAAATCACTAATAACGTCTTGTAGAGGAAGGAGTTAGTTGCATATACCGTCGGAGGAGAAGTCTGTAACATACCATTGCAGTATTTGTCTGTGGCTTTATCTTTGCTGCAAGTTTCATTGTAACCGGCCCAGATACGGCCACCATATAGCTCTGGAGGAGAGCCGCTGATGTTATACCCGCCGCAATTGTTCTGTACAGCCCCGAACCACTCACTCAGGCTCTCGCCGCAACTAGTGTCGCAGACAAGGTCCGTCAGGGTGTCATTGTTCAACGAGCCATGCCATTTGCGAGACATCATGTTCTCAAGATATGTCTCACACTTGATATTTGCTGCCAGTGAAGTTTTGCAAGTGTCCGGAAGATCAATCTTCTCCAGGCTGTCAGAACTGTAGATAGAAAAGCCGTCGAATTTCCGCTGGCCAATAGTCATATCCAAACCACCGATCCAGACGAGAATTGAAGAAAGAAGCCCGTTGACATTGTCCTTGGCGTATGTCGGAACACCTTGGAAGGGGGTGACCATTTCCACAATTGCCCTGGTGCAGAGGTTGTAAATCCAAATATTATGACTTTGCTCAATCTCGAACCCACGTTGCTGGCAATCGTTTGTATCGAGACATTTCTGAGAATAATCTGAATACCAGCTGTACAGACCGCTACCCAAAACCCAGATAGAAGTTGAATCAATGATACGCACAGCCCAAGAGAAGGCACATACAGCAGAACTTGAATCACAATTCTTGAACAATGGGTCATTGGGGAACGAGCCTGGTGTGAATGGACTGGGAGCCTGGGGAACAGGTTGGTAGTATGGTGACTCTGTTTGAATCATCCCCATAAGGATGTTGCTTGCACCAGAAAGTTGATACTGGTAGAGCGTACAATGCTCCGAGGCCGTGCCGTATAGCCACGAGAGCTTACTCTCAATCAGAATACCACGGCCTGCAAAGACATCGATTTGATCTTGGGTAGCCACATCCATATCGTGATCTGCGACCCAAACCCAGATGTTCTCTAAATAGGCATTGGAAGAAGATGTGAGATGAAGGAGAAGAGATGCCGCAATGCAAGCAGGCTTGACTTTGCCTGACTGTTTGGGACATTCAGACTTTTGTAGTTTGGATCCAATGGCTCCGCCGATACGAATATGAGAGTCCCACATCGCAGCAGATCCTTGGACGGACTCTGCAACGTTCCACTCCACGATAATTGCCCCGGCAGTGGGGCCAGAAACAGTGAAAAGCATGTCTTGAATCTCAACAATACCAACATCGCCCTCAACCCCCACCTGGACGGCCACATGCGGATTGTCAATATCCTCGAACTTCTTTCCTGTTGCCATGATTTGAGACCAAGCTTGTCCGATGATGCGGGAGCCGACGGGAACTTTTAGTGTATCCTGAATCATATATACTCCAAAGGGGAAGTAGACAACCGAAGAAAGATTAGCGGCGTAGGAGAGGACAGAGTTGAGTATGACGGTGTCATCAGTACTGCCATCACCCTTTGCGCCGAAAGTTCGAACATTGATGATATCACTTGCCTTAACATCCTCGTATTGAGGTCGTCGGCGGGTAAAAATATTGGACTTGACGTAAGCTTGGGTTCCAAGCAGCTTCTTGTTCATAGATCCGGTAGTGATGTCTGCACCGGAAACAAAAGATCCAGTGCCTTGGGCGTCGGTGACCCTACCGAATCCCCAGACATCCTTGAGAACCTCATCTCCACCTGCTAGGAGAACTTGGTTTTTGACATCATCTGTGATTGCTGTCTTGACATTGAAAAAGCCCACGTTCTTCAAAAGCAGGGATGTCGAGTTTTCGGCATAGAGAGAGGTGATGATGCCATTTGGCGTATTTGCAATGATGGCATCGGCCAAAACGAGAGAGCCAACACCTTGAACGGTACCCTGAGCGCCGCCAGCCTAATTCAGGTGAGCTTCATGTTTGACCAAGATATGATGTTCGGAATAATAAACGTACCCCTCCGACGATAGTCAAACCGTTTGTACACGACTCAATGACATAGTCCTGCATAGTCCATGCCCAGTCCCAGTGAACCTGAAGGGCTGTATTGCACTGGACAAAGACAAGTTGGCTTGAAGTGAATTGTTGGTTGCCAAAGTATGCACTGTCATTCATTACGTTAGAAAACATCCAAGGAAGAGAAATCCAGATGATTCTGGTATATTGCTTACCCAAAGTTGCCTCCCACAAATGTGAGGTCTGCGAGGAAACCACCCGAGCCGTTCTCCATGTATATTCCTTGCTGTGTGTTGCTGGGAACGTCCGAGTTATACACCATGTAGAACTCGATGTTCTCCAGAGAGGTTCCCTGAGCAACCTGCCAGTGAATGGCACAGATATAGGCCGAGGTATCCGTTTGACGAATGTCGATTTTGAAATTCCTCACACTGCGCAGGAAATTGTTTTGATTGACATACCACTGCTCGTCATCACTGACATAGACATCGGAAGTGATGACACCCAGACCGACGAAGCTTGAGGCTGCCAGTATAGTTGGCACATTGATCGGCTTTTATTAAGTTAGTGAGAGCTTTCGTATGACCCGAGTGCCAGATTGTAGTACTCACGTCTCCCAGGAACTCCGTATTATAGTATTGAATTAACGGAGAGCTGACAAGGTAGGTGCCTTTGGGGAACCAAACCGTAGCAGGATAGATGGTGCTGGAGCCGCAGTCAGGGCCACATCTTCCTCCCTCGGAGATAGCACGGTTGATGGCCTCTGTGTCGTCTGTGACTCCGTCGCCAACCGCGCCGTAGTCTTTGACATTTCTCCAAACCTAGAGAATATTGATCAGGAGCGGTTCTTAGTTCAGAGAAGCAAGGGAGAGATGAAAGAGGGACACAGGTCACACCATATTAACACAGCATGATCAGCGAGAGAAACGAAGTGAAAGTGCAGAAAGGGGGGATGATGCTGCATGGGAAGTCTACCTTGTAGCCGCTTGGTGCAAATGGACTTTGACCGGTCTGGTAAACTGTAGCCATCCAGTACTCGGAAGCATCATCACGCTTGTTGAGCGTCGCTTGGGCAGTCTTGTTGTCACTTATGTCACCAGTCTCACCACCACTTTCAAATGCACTGTAGCCATAGAGTCCATTCGGTCTGATCAGGGCCTGGGCGGGTGTATTGGAATGTCTGCGGCCTTTGCCGTACTTCTCTCGGATATTCGCTGCAACCTGAGGGTGATCGCCTGTCGGTTTGTTGACTGTGGATTCAGCGACAATGCGAGCAGCCTTAGCCAGCTCAGGTGGAATCACGTAAGGACTGTTTCCGCTCGTTTTATTCAAAGAAGAATCTCTTGTCTGAAGACGGGCAGTCTTCACAGACTCGGGGCTGTAGTCCAAAGGCTTAGCAGTCGCCCTTGCGCCCTCGTGGGATTCAGAAAAGGTATCTTTGTTGAAATTGGGATTCTCCGTTCGATCTTTGTTGACTTCTTTCAAAACCGCAAGTGCATTTTGTACCATTTCGCGCGCATCGCCATGACTGGTTGCGCTCGCATTGACACGCTTGTGATGGAGATGACTATGATGAAGATGATTGTGATGAATTTGAGTATTATCGGCCCACACTGGAACCCAGAAGATCGTCAGGGCAAGTGCCGCGATCAGCGGCAACAAGCCTTGATCGGCAAACTGTGATCTACCACTCAGTCTCATCTTCAGTCAAACCTCGTGGCATAGATGAAAGGCCTCCCAAGTCTAGGGGAATACTTAACCATACATCCGTCTCGCCTCGGCCGAAGCTCGCAACCCAATTCCATCCACACTACTTGATGCAACCCGACATTTCTTCCATCAAATTTCCCTAAGCGATGGGTCCTCTACACGTTGAACCAACCAGGGGATCGCATGTCACCCATTTTTGGATACTGGCATGCGCTACCCGGCTTGGCCATATTGATGTCTCAGCCTCCCCCCAAAGCTATTGCACGCTCCAGCTACGAAGCGAAATGAGCCTACACGGGGCCAGATACAATGTATTGTGCTAGTCAAAGCTAGCGTGTGACAATACCATTATCCACCGGGCTACCAGTCACAGCGGTGCAGAGACAGACACGAGAGATCTTGATTGTGAGCTTCATAATTGCAGGACATGAGGCTAATACTAGCTTGCCTATCTTGGCCAAGTTCAAGCAAGCTTTTACGATTCCTATCAACCGCGATATAGTACTGGCATCGGTCGCGGATCAGCCGGTAAGGGTAAACGCCAAGAGCGCCAAGAATACCACTCTACTCCTATAAACAACCTCGATGGGGCCTCACTATAGTTCCTCATTGTTTTTACCCTTGAGATATGTCCGTAAGGTGAAATTTTCACAGCTACGGAGTAAATAGTTCGAACTATCAAGCACCGGATCAAAATGAAGGAAATTAATCCCTCACGCTAACACGGAGGAGAGCCTTGGCTACGCCCAGTAGTAACTGAGTACGGGATAGTTATAGGATGATAGAAGAAATTTTAGTAGAAGTAATAGAAAACGAGATCGCACCCTACGAGAAAGATTTATGAAGCACAATGGGGGCCTTCCATTTCAATCGGAGCCTTCTCTGGCTTTTTGGCCTATCTTGTCTCTTCTTGTTGTTCCAAAATGCCGAAGCCAAAGGCTGCAGTGCTCTCGCGCCTTGTGCCACTGGCTGCTGCAACAAATTCGGTTACTGCGGAATAACCGATGACTTCTGCGGTGCCGACTGTGTCGCTAGCTGTGATTTTGAACCAGAGTGCTCTGTCTCAAAACCCTGTGCTCAGGGATGTTGCAATAAATTTGGATTCTGTGGCTTAGGGCCTGACTGTAAGACTTGATCTCGACCGATTTTTGAACTTAAATGTCTGATACTTCATTCTAGTCTGCGGAGATGACTGTGTTGCGAACTGTGAGAGAAAGTCCGAGTGCGATCCCGGAAAATACGGCGATTATGCCGAGTCGAAGAAATGTCCCTTGAATGTCTGCTGCTCCAAGTTCGGTTTCTGTGGAACCACCAAGGACTTTTGCGGCAACAAGAAAGTCAAGCGTCCCTCATGCCCAAACAAAGACAGCTTGGATCGAGTTGTTGGATACTACGAGGGCTGGAGCGTTCAACGCCCATGCAATGTCTTCTATCCTGACCATATCCCGGTTGGAGTCTACACTCATCTCAACTATGCATTTGCTTCAGTTGACCCCGAAACATTCGCCGTCCTGGCTCCTAGCGAGTCTGAGAAAAAGCTCATGAAAAGACTGACCGATCTCAAAAAAGCCGACCCCGATCTCAAAGTCTTCATTGCCATTGGGGGATGGACTTTCAATGATCCTGGTCCAACTCGAACGGTCTTCTCTGATATTGCACGCTCAGAAGCAAACCAGAAGAAGTTCATTGCCTCGTTGAAAACATTCTTGACTGATTACAACTTTGATGGCGTCGATCTCGATTGGGAATATCCAACTGCAGATGATCGTGGTGGACGTGAAGAGGACTTCAAAAACCTCCCCAAGTTCCTCGCCAACCTTAAGAGCTCTCTCAAAGGAACAGCTGGCCGTGATGGGGTTAGCATAACCCTCCCTGCTTCATACTGGTATCTGCAACACTTTGATCTCGAAAACTTGCACAAACATGTCGACTTTTTCAACATCATGTCCTACGATCTTCACGGGAAATGGGATTTGGGAAATCAGTGGCTTGATCCTGTTCTCAACTCTCACACCAATCTGACCGAGATTAAAAATGCCATGGATCTCATCTGGCGTAACGATGTCCCCTCCGACAAGGTGGTTCTTGGATTGGCATTCTACGCTCGTGTTTTCTCTGCTTCGGACCCTGCCTGCATGAACCCTGGATGCCCCTTCGTATCTGGCGGTAATCCAGGTCCCTGCAGTGATGAAGTTAGCATCCTACTCAACTCCGAAGTCAAGGATATCATGAGCGAGAAAAAGCTCACATCAAAACTCGACAAAGACGCTGCCGTCAAGATACTGAAGTTTGACACGAATCAGTGGCTCACATATGACGACGAAGAAACCCTCCAGATGAAGACCGATTTTGCCAAGTCCCAGTGTCTTGGTGGTGTCATGGTTTGGGCAGTTTCTCATGATCATCCATCTGGCAACTTTTCTACTGCGTTGGCTAAAAGGACCGGCCGAAAAGGCACCTCACTAGCCTTTGACAAGCTGAAAGATTCAATGCAAATCCAGAAGACCCATCTCCAATGTCGATGGACCAACTGCTTCGAGGGTTGTCCCAGTGGATGGACAAGTGTTGCTCGCACTGACAAAGGTGCTCGCGGGGACGAGAGAATGTGGGATAACACCGGATGTGGTGGTAATGCACAGCATACCTTCTGCTGTCCGCCCGACTCTGAGCAACCCAAGTGCGGTTGGTATACGCACAACAACGGCCACTGCAAATCACAATGCCCGTCAGGATATGTGGAAGTTGGATCGAATTTCCAGCATTGCAGCAACAACGACAACGACTACCAGGCTGCATGCTGTACAACAGACACAAACAGCATGAAACTTTACTCTCAGTGTGACTGGGCTGGCGGTGCGCCAAATTGTGACGACGGAGAGTGCCCAAGCAACATGGCATATTTCCTGAATTCAACCACTGGCAGTGGTGGAAACTACTGCAACGCGAAAACGGTCAAATATACCTGGAACGGCAATGAAGGCACTTCCTGGCAGACGCGAAAATACTGCTGCGATGACGACGACAAGACCAAATGGGACGACTGCGAATGGAGAGACGACATTGGTCTCGCATTTGCTGATGGTACTGTCAAAGATTACTGCTTCAGCGGCTGTCCCAATGACAAAGTCCGCATCGCCATGGATCAACACCGAGACGGCTGCAAAGGCGACGGTGGGAAATCCATGTGCTGCAGCGCAAACTATGTCACGAAGAAGAAGCGATCCTACACTGATTCTGAAAGCCGACTTGAGTCTGAAGTGAAAGCATTCATGAAAAACCCAGACTGCGGTAGCGATGCCTATAACTTCAAGCGCGATCTGGGAGGCATGGACTTTGTGGGCCTCTCCTCAGAGGAATACAACCACACATCGGTTTTACATCGTCGTTTTGAAACCAAGCCGTATGAGGCCATGCGCGGCCTGATGCTCGAGATCGGCTTCACGTTTGTGGCAGGCCAAGCAGCCATCGAAATTTGGAACAAAAACGTTGCTTCTGTCTACAAGAATTTTGCGGTCACTAAACTCCAGTCATGGCTGAAGGACAATCCCGAATGGAAGGAAGATGGAAGGGTCGATTATTCCGCCTTGATGATCTGCAACATGGGCATATTCGACGACAAGATTGGAGGTGAAGAGAGTAAGATCAGCTGCGAATGCCAATATCCAACCTGCTGTCCAGATGGAGAAGCCGACTGTAGTACGGAGGATTTAGACGACGATGATGAGGGAGGCAGCCTCGAGTCACGGACTTTGGAAAAGAGAGCGGGTCGCCGGCCCTCCACATTACAATTCCGCGAGGGGGACTCCATGCGCTGGTTTTCTCTCCCGGTATGTTAAGAGACTCCCCTCCGATTTGACTCCAGACTAAATCACGAAAATCACAGTATAACAGCAGGGGTGATTGGCCTATAGGTCACCCTATTTGGAACCACGCATATGAATATCGAGACTCGGATGATTGTCTGGATACGACCCTTGGGAGTCGAATGATCACCACTGAGCAGGGTAGACGACCCTATGAAGGTAATATTCCCCTTTGTGGCTTTGAATATGGCTGTGTTCTCTCCAGTATCCTTTTGACATCTCTCAGTTCTTCATTATCTTGTTGTGATTTGACTGACCAAATGCAGTGGAACATTACGTTGAACTGAACACGATTCTAGGGTTCCTCAACGGCGGTTACGCAGGAACCTTGTCAACTGGAGGACGACCCAGAAACTCTGCCCTACCTCGTCCATTCCTGGAAGCAATCAACACTCCCATGTTGCGCGCTGCACCTCCAATGGCAGGTGGGGAGTCATCGTTAACCCCGCTCGTAAGAGTTATGAATGCTCTTGGAAGCAGACGAAATGACCAGCATTTCGTTGTTCTCCTTAAGGGCCTAAATTTGCTGAAAGGACGGGTAAGACCTTGAAACCCCCTATCTTGGCTCAACCTTGGGGGCTTCTTTTACTGATTCATTTTCTAGATGTGGCGTGATGTCACAAGATTCGCGAACATTAACACTGCGATGGGGGCCGATAATCCGAACGAAGCCCTACAAAGCATCAGATCTGTCATTACTGTCATGAATTATCTGAATGATCCTCGAGTACGTCCTCATATGGTTGACACCTCAAATGAAATCCGCAGGGAGTGGGGCCTAGTAGACCAGCGGTGGGTCGCCGATGGAAACGAGGCAGTCTATGTCCAGGATTGGTGGGATCAATGGTTCCGAGACCGGCTTCGGCATATTGGAACAACGAATACCAATTGGGCCCTTAGCCATATAGCTGACATGAGACGGCTGTGGGCAGTGAGGACGGGATCCAATGTCACACCTACTATCGAGACTCTGGATAAGTTGAAGGCGGATGCGACGGATATGAAGATTGACATGGATGATCTGGATTGAAGCTGAGCAACCGTGTGAATTAATAGATATATGTATATAGTTCATACAAGATGTCTCTTCAATCATGTTTGAATGCTCAAGGGCAATGAGCTTTGACGACACAACAATTCATGCTGCTAAAGAAGACGTAGAGGATGAATGACGATGGTGACTTTTTTGACATTGCGTCGACCGTGTCTTGGATTGTTGATTGACTAGGCAGTTCAATGCAATAAACAATTTCGGTCGCAGAGCCGACAATATGCAGCTATTGAATCTTGGGTCTAATTACTGTAGTATTCAATCCATGACATAAAGAATTCACAAAACATCAGTATCGTCGGGTATCATCGAAGAAGTGTCCTTCATATAAGCCGTGTCCTGCATATCCGACCAAACCTCCCACAACGAGGGCAGGGAGCACTTCATCCACCCTTGGAAATCCTCAGATGGATCTACCTCCAACGCCTCGACGAGTTTCACATAATGATGTCTCCTCTCTTCGTATTTCGAGTTCTCTGGAAAGGGAGCGTTTTGTAAGGTTTGAAAGCTTTCTTCGTCAATGACAATAAACATGCGATAGCCAGGGAAAACATCGAGCACATCACGCTCAATTGCATCGGCCCTGAAATGCTCGCGGAGCTGGTCTATCGATGCTCCGTCGAACCGGGAAGCATCTTCAATTACCCGTGGCTGGTAATTGGGCCAGATTTCATCCCAGGGAGTGATGTTGAACTCATTTGCCCTAGATCTTTCGCGAAGGGAAGTTTCGTAATCCTTGTAGAATGCGTTCTTCATGTACTTCGTGGTGAGGTCGACCATACGCGGGAAAGCGGCATTGGATTGGGGAGTGTAGGTCGTCCGGTAGATGGTGTAGCCCCAGGTGGGCTCAGAGTAATGGAGCCATTGATAGATGTTTTGTATGTAATCTGGAAGCCAGTTGTATTGCTTCATCGGCTTTCGAAGTAGCGACATGATGGGTCGACTTTGGATGTTGCGGTGGTTTAGAGGGAAGTTGAGGACGGAGAAAAGTCCAGCCTCATCGGAACCTTGGAAACCCCGCTTTATAGTCCTTTGGGCTGTGAGCAGGTTTATATCAAACTTTCCGTCCCCCTTACAATACCCTACTTGTACTGGACCCTGGTCAATCTAGTGTCTCCAGTATAAATTACCGTTAGTTCCTTGGCATCATTCCCACATTATCTTGGCATGTTCGCATTCAAATAGGACCATTGACGGAGTACTCCGGAGTAGTAGAGACTCAATGTTCCTGTCTTCATGTGGCACTACCAAGGTTGTATCATATGAGAACCTTGCCAGTATCAGGGAATCATGATGAGTAGGCAATCTCCAAATCTTCACTCGGCCTTGTTGCTATATATCTCACTGCCGAGAGCCGTTCACCCCTCTAGCCGACTTCTTCGACCCAAATTCAAGTCTCCGGCATGTCAATTTGAATAGGTGGAAGCTCCGATGTGTTTTCTTTATGATATACCCTGCAAATAACCATGAGGTATGGCGGTATACTCGACTGGATGCTGGAATTCGGCGGTGTTGACATTGAAACCGCCCCCGCAATGGTAATTTTACGCGTTCAGAGCGCGCAGAGAGTCATAGAGTGCTGGAAAATGCCCAGAAACAAGTTGAGCAGAGAGAGCAAATGTATATCGACCGTGTATATCTCCGTTAAAAAAGAGGGAGCCGTCAAGTAGAAGAGAGAAGGGCTAGAGGGGATGAAATACCGCGCGTCACGTCGCGCATCACGAAAAAAAGACCACCTCCCCCAAAATCCCCTTTAGCCCTTTTCGGCCCACCTCAATACATCGCTTTCTTTGCCTTTGCCTTTCTCTAGACAATGGCTCCTTTTGATTTACCTCAGTTCCCCCATTCAGAACCTATTCCTCAACCGCCTTCTTCCCCTCCGTCCATTGCGTCCGATAGCCGCAGAGCCCGAAAGCCACCGTCCGTAACGCCGCGGTCATTTCGTCGATTCTTCACGCCACGCTCCCTACTACCTACCCACTGCCGATAATTCGGCCACTCCGACAACGAGTCGACAGGCTTTACGGGCTCTCACCTCGCCTACCGTCAATCGTTTAGGACCGACATTTTCGCGGACCTCCAAGGCCGGCACCCGAAGCCCTCACGATAGCCTCCCAGAGGACTTCATCCGGACTCCGAGCCGGAAACGAAAGAACTCGTTCTCTTCTATCGGATCTCCACTACAGTCATCCCCTCTAAAGAGAGTTCGGGTCCGCTCCCCAACGAGTGATGTCGATCATGAGATTAGAATTCCCGACGTCGACCTCCGCCTACAGGCCGCGGAGGCTCCAGTAGTGCCGAAACAACCCCCTGCCGTAGCTCCTATGCGTCGGTCGCCCACTCTCCCCAACCTCATCAAACGATACCGTCCATCGCTTTCTCGTCCCAAAACCAACAAACAACCTATGCTTCCGTCCTCCAGCGACCTGTCACATCCATACCGCGACCGATTCCTCCAGCGCAAGAACCTTTTCTTCCCGCCAACCCCATACTCACAATTGAAGATCTTCATCTTCGTTTCCACAATAAACCGTCACCGTTCCAGCTCGAGAATAAGACAAGCCAACGCTCAATCAAACGAACTCGGAACAAACCCGCATCCATCACTCAGTTACTGTCCAAATTCTTAGCCTCTACTTTGCCCAAGTTCTCGCGGTTCCTAACAGAGATGCAGCCAAAATCGGATACTTCATATCCGTCTCATCCGCAATTCCACTATAGCCGCGCCATAAGGGCAGCCTAACAATGGAAACGGCAATTGGCCACGATAGGCCGTGACGAGGCTCTAAAGTTCATGTCAGAAAGTGGATCAACCTATATGTACATATCCGGATATATAGTCGTCGTATACTGCATATCGCTTTGCGAGGGGTCAGTGTAAATGAATACTACTACTACTACTACTACTACTACTACCCTGGAGCATAAATCAGTGTTCACATTTGAACAAAGGCCGCTTTTTCCGGATAAGGTAATAAATTAGTATATGAACGTCATTGATCGACCTACCAACTATGTTATATTAACCCATAACTATACATATTTCTACCGCCATTACAATATATATAACGCCAATAATACCATCTTTGTGCAAGTATTTCATTTATATTGACTATTTATCTTCCCGGATGAATCATCTATGCGTCTTTAATTAAATGCTTGAATAACTTGTCCAGGTAATACGCAGACTGCTTGGGATAGCGAGTCTTTTCTTCGGACTCAAAGTCGATAAATGTGGAACCGAAGCGATCCGCATACCCAGCGGCCCATTCTAGAGAATATCAGCCAATTATTCATATAGCGGATGAAGAAAACAGCCACTTACCCCAGTTATCAGTGAATGTCCAAGCAAAGTAAGACCGGATATCAACTCCGTCTTCCTTCACAGCCCGCGCCAACGCATTGCCGACATAGCCCTCAAAGAACCTGATGCGGAACTCATCATTTAGAACCTCAGGCGTGGGAGCCGTTTCACCCTTGGCAGTGGTACCATTCTCAGTGACATAGATCGGCATCTGGTATCGTTTATAGATCCAATTTAACAGCTTCCTGAATCCCCCAGGCGCAGCCCGCAGCCACGGGGTATCACTTTCCTCCCCGCGAGACACACCTTGCTTATTCTCATCAAAGATCTCCACATTCCCCTTGTGATCATTGATATCAGGCACAGATGTCGTATGCTTCACAAAGAAAGTCGTATAGCTATTCATGCCATAGAAATCCGAGCTCCCGAACACAAGCTTCGATTCCTCTTCCGTGAACCTCGGCAACCGGTCACCGAGCTGCGCTCGCATAGATGCAGGATAATCGCCCGTCTTGTACAACGGATCCGCAAACCAAGCAATCTCGAACTCGCGCGCACGCTCCGCAGCCTCTTGGTCGCGTGGGTCCTCCTCATTCCAAGGCTCGGACCAATTGCCATGCAGTGTGATACCAATAGTTCCCTTCTGCTGGGGCTGGAACTCCTCCCTGTACAAGCGCACAGCATGGCCATGCGAGACAAGCTCAGTATGCGCGACGGTGAACGGCTCGGTGGACGAATCGCCCTCGGCATTACGCTCACGGAAGGACGATCTTCCTGGCGCATGCACACCAGCCGCATACCCGGCGAGGGTATAGACCCCCGGCTCGTTGTATGTAATCCAGTGCTTGACGCGGTCACCGAAGTGCTCGAAGCAAACGCGGGCATAGCGCACAAAGTCCGGCGTGTAGGCGTCCTGGTTCAACATGCCCCCATACCGATCTTCCAGGGCTTGGGGGATATCCCAGTGGAATAGAGTGAGGAAGGGGGTGATTCCATTGCGGAGGAGTTCGTCGATGAGATCGGAGTAGAATTTTATTCCTTGTTCGTTGACGGGGTCGTCGCGGCCACCGAGGGGGATGATACGAGACCAGGATAGAGAGAAGCGGTAGGCGTTTACACCATAGGACTTCATGAGCGCCACATCTTCGCGGTAGAAGTCATAAGCTCGGACGGCATCGTCGGCTGTACTTCCATCGGCGATTTTGCCCGGTGTGTGGCCGAATGTATCCCAGATTGATACGCCTTTGCCGTCCTTGTTCCAGGCGCCTTCTATTTGGGCTGCTGCTGTGGCGTAGCCGTGGAAGAAGTCAGGACGGAGTACTTTCTTGAGATCTTGCACTGAGTTCAAATCCATCTTGCTGTGTTGCTCCTGTGTTGGGACTGGTGGGATTGTGACAAGGGTCAACAATTTATTTTCTGAGCTTGGAGCTCTCATCGAAGATGCCCCGCAAATACATTATCCGGATAAAGTATCATTATTCTCTTCGATTTACCCCGAGACTAGGATATGCGGGTGTTGCTCCGTGGTGGTTTAGGAAGTGCAGGGACCTCACCTTAGCAGTTACACAGGGTGGATATAGGCGACGGTGGGGATGCCAACACTTGGAGTACGAAAGTACCTTAAGATATTAAAAGATGCTCTTCCATACAATTGAGAATTGAAATTTATAGCTTGATTGATTTATTGATATATCTAGTTGATCCTATGTTCACCACCACCAGTGATCTCTACTTGTGACTCATTGAAGTAAACAACCACAGTCTCTCCACGCTCCGAAATGATAGTCACTTCACCTATAACACGGCCATTTTCGAAATCAAATTGCAGTTCAAACCCACCACGCGCCCGCACTCCCCGAATGGATCCAGCCCAGTCCCTCGGACACGCTGGAAGGATACGAATTACCCCAGGCTCATGGGATTGGACCAGCATTTCGATAATACCCGCCCCACCACCAAAGTTGCCATCAATCTGGAATGGAGGGTGGCTGTCCAGCATATTGGAAAAAGTAGACCGGGACAAAAGCAAGTCTAAATGCCTGCTACATTCCTCGGCTTCGAGTAACCGTGCGTGTAGGTTGAGCAGCCACGCACGACTCCAGCCAGTATGGCCACCACCATGTTCTGCGCGTCGACGTAGAACTACCCCGCACGCTTCTGCCAGCTTGGGGGTTTGTGCTGGGGTGATTGCATTTCCGGGGTGTAGGGCCCACAGATGGGACGTGTGACGGTGTCCAGGTTCGACCTCGGCGTAGTCGGTGGCCCATTCCTGTAGATACCCAGAAGGGGAGATCTGCATCGGCGGGAGGCGGGATTTTTTAGCTTGAACTGCTGGAATAAGGGCATCATCGAGACCAAGTCTCTTTACACAGGATTGAAAGACGCCCAAAATAGCATCTATGATTTGGATATCGATCGCCGATCCTTCACACAATACGCCCTTTTGACCCTTGTCGTTGTAGAACGAGTTCTCTGGAGAAGCAGACGGACTGGTGACAAGATATTCACCATTGGCATCCTCGACTAGGAAGTCGAGGAGAAACTCCACGCACCCTCGCAGGGTGGGGAACATCCGACGAAGGAATCCTTCATCGCAAGTATATTGGAAATGATCCCAAATGTGATAGCAGAGCCATGCACCACCCAGGGGCCAGATGCTTGCCGGCATCCATCGATCAACGGGGGCTGTATCGGCCCAAATATCAGTGTTGGAATGGGCTGTCCATCCCCGACATCCGTACATGATCCGAGCTGTGGCTTTTCCGGGTTCAACCATGCGCTCCAGTAAATCAAACAGAGGAATTTCACATTCTGACAGGTTACACACATTTGCAGACCAGTAGTTCATTTGAAGATTGACATTGGTGGTGAACCTGGAGCCCCATGCCGGATGGAAGGATGGGTTCCAGATACCCTGGAGGTTTGCAGGAAGTGATTTGTGTCCATCCCGACTACATGATATCAGGAGATAACGATTGTAGTTGTGGTAGAGTGCGATGAGCCCTGGGTCTCGCGAAGACTTTAGACGTTGGTCGGTTGGGATTTCGGGAGAGTCTGGCCCAAGTTGCAATTCCATTCGGTCGTACAAAGACTGGTAATCCGCAACATGACGGACGCGGAGGTCCTCCAAAGAGTGGCCCAAGGCATCCTCTGAATCTTGCTTGGTTCGCTGATCAATGTCTTCATGTCGAAATGTTGTTTGCGCCGCAATAATCAGCAGTGTATCACTGGAGTTAACCACCAGATTATTTCCAATCTTGGTAATTGTACTCTCAGTACTGTCGCAACAAACTGACACTATGCAGCACGCTCGATTACTATTCTTCCCCCCAGGCGTGACATGCATGGTAATGGAGTTGCTGGTAGCACTGACATCGTCAAGCCACTCATTAGTTTCAAATTCCAAGTCACTCATGCGGGTTAGACGAATGACAAACTCAGTCTTGCTCGAGGAACGCAATCTGATCGCAAGCACATCATCCGGGTAACTGGCCAGGACTTCACGTTCGAAGCGAACACCCTGGTACTCATAGCTGACATGCGCTGTAGCACTCGCGAGATCCAGGGAGCGCCGATAGCTTATAACCTGACTAGGATCATGTCCCAAGTCCAAGAATAGGTTTCCTAGCGGCTCATAGTTCCGCTGGCTGATCGGGTTAGCGAAAAACGCCAGCTTGGCGATCTTCTCAGCTTCGACATGGTTCTCCGCGCGTATAGCCTCTCTCAGGCGCGGTAGATACTCTAGCGCGTCTTGAGGGTTGCGATCTTGTGGTCCTCCATACCACACGGAATCCTCGTTGAGCTGTAGCATTTCGGTATCGGTGCGTCCATACACCATGGCGCCTAAGCGCCCATTCCCGACTGGCAGGGCTGAATTCCAGTCCTCTGCAGGTTGCTGGTACCATAATTCCGACATGTTCAATAATCATCAATGACTCTGGTCTGCTAGTCTTTGTTGGGTTGATGTATCAATATGGCCTAACCCTGGAGAACAAGGCGGCAGTTCGGTCCGTCAGCCGCGAATTTTGAACAGAACAGGCTGAAAGACTTTGAATTAGATAGATCATACGAGCTAGAATCTAGTAGAGTGATCAGAAAGCCGATCCGATTTGCCAAGAGCAAAGGATTCCGGATAATCTTGCTGGTAAGCGCCAGCTCTAACTCTTTCCCCGGTTGTTCCCCAGATTCCAGGCTAAATGTCTCCCCCAGATTATCCCCCTCCTTGTGATTTGGGGTAGATCTGGCCACTCCAGACTAACACCGGGGAAAGGGTTTAAGCGATATTCCAAGCAACTGGATGCTAGTTTCTTCCCGCAATCGCATCTTACTGGTGAGAAATCCCTAGCACATGGCAAGGAAAGGCAATTCAGGGATTGGCGTACAAAATGTTCAGCGTGACCCCCATCACTCACCAATCACTGTCCATTCTGGTAGTTATGTCGTGCCACGAGCTAATCTAGCTCCAAGCCTCATGTCTTCTCCGTGGCGAAATAGGTCGCTCGGCAACAGCCTGGATGCCGACCGTTAGTTTGTCGCCCCCCTAGCTTCGTGAGACCGATTTACCGAAGCAGAAATACCCCGGTATATCCCCGCTTTTAGGTCGAACTTGACTGCAGCTCAAGGGCTATCGACCCCATACTTTTGGGACGATCATTTCTAAACTCTTTCAATTCCATTCAATCGAATTTGCCAAACCGCAACAATGACCTCCGATGCAGCCTATGCGGAGGCCAAGCTGGGCAAGAGCGTGGATCCGGAACATATTGAGGAGATTGTCCTGGCACGGGTGACAGAAGAGGATCTATGGAAGTTGTCCGAGGATTCCCTGACGCTACAGTCGTGGACCGGATTCCGCCTGGGTCTCATCATGTTGGTCCATGGTTGTAACCAAGCTGGCTTTGGAATCGACTGGGGTGTCATCGGCGGCATCAATGCTTTGGATTCATGGCACGACTACTTCGGTTTCGGGAGCAGTGGTGGCACATATGGTTTGATCAATGCTCTGATGCAGATTGGTATCGTCTGTGGAGCACCCTTCATGGGTTTGGCGGACGTGATCGGTCGTCGTGGAATCAATTTCACCGGCAACGCCATTGTCATCTTCGCATCTCTCATGCAAGGCCTCTCCACGAACCTTCCCATGTTCATGGCCGGTCGATTCTTCATGGGATTTGGTACTTCACTCATGTCAAGCTCTCAGTACATTGGCGAGATTTCGCCTGTCCATCTTCGTGGTGTTATGGTCGGCTTTTTTGGTGCATGCTTCCAGGTCGGTAGTCTTGGTGTGCTTGGTGCCATGATTGGACTTACTGAGTTGCCTGGCAACAACTCCTGGCGTGTTCCCCTCATTCTTGAGGCTTTGTTCCCTACTCTTGTCTGTCTGGGAATATACCTTTTGACTCCTGAGTCGCCCCGTTATTATGTTTTGAGGGGCAATCGCCAAAAGGCCAAGGAAGTCATCGCCAAGTATCACACTACTAGCGCCGACATCAATGAGCCCATTGTCGATATTGTGGTGAGACAGATTGAGGAATCTCTCGAGAATGACCAGACAGGCTACAGGGCTGCCTGGGACTATCGCGTCTTCTTCACCAAGACGGCCCGTTTCCGTCTCCTGGTCTTGTTTTTGTACTCTCTCTTCCAGCAATGGAATGGAGGTGGTATTATCACGTACTATGTGAGTTGTTAGACCGAAGGACACCTTAATCAGTGGCTAATACCGTTTTAGATGGTTCCTTCATTACAGCAACTTGGAATGAAGGGCGAGAAGCAGCTACTCGGTGTCAACATTGGCACCACCGGAGTTTATTTCGTCTTTACAGCCGTTGGCGCTCTTATAGTCGATAGGTTCCGCAGACGAACCATGATCTTTGTGGGTCTTATCAGTATGATTATTTTCCAAACGGCTACGACGATCACGTCGTGGCAGTACAATGTTCACGGCACCGCAGCGGCAGCGGGCCTCACTATTCTCTGGATCTTCCTTTACCAGACCTTTTCAGCCACATTTGTTGCAACCATGCACAATTTGTATCCGATTGAAATTCTCTCTCTACCACTTCGTGCCAAGGGAATGGGTCTTTACGGTCTGATCCAGGGAGGTGCCGGAGCTGCACAGACCTACGGAATTGGCGTCGGTATCCAAAAGGTGGGTTATAAGATTTGGGTCGTGTACATTGTGTACAACTCGATTCAGCTCGGCTTGTCGTGGTTATTCTTCCCAGAGACTAGCCGTTTATCTCTAGAGGAGATTAACACGGTGTTTGAGACCCCAGGAGTCCACCCGGTGAAGATGTCTTTGGATATTGAGAAGGCCAAGAAAGCCAGAGCGGCGGCGGGCCGGGATGAGGAGGGCAGTGCTGGTCAATAAACATTCAGTAGCAGGGAAGCTGTTTTTATTAAAGGGAACGGATAACATAATTTGATGTATATTTCCCGTCTTTTTTTTTCCAGCTCCAAGCTCTAGACTTTAGAGCTGATCCAAACCTTAGCACTGATCATCTCAATGAATGTAATTCAAACTTCTAATATTACACATAGATCAAGACAAATGCACAAGTGGAACAGTTGAAACGCGTCGGACCCGGATATAAGCCTGTGCCTACCCGTCGGAGGGGTGCTTGTTCTGTTACACAATTCCCGCCCTCTATCTTTTCAAACGTATATGAGACATCAGAAACACGAGCTCTGAAATATTTTGTCTCCCTACCAACTTCCCAAAAGGATAGTGTTAGCTTCAACTCCAAGGTCGGACCTACAATTGGTTGACATCAGATGATCTTCCCGAGCCCTAAAGTGCCCAGACCATCGTCAACTCGGCCGATTTCCCGTTGGGATACCTCATGGAATCTTTTTTTCTCCGAGACTCATCGCCACTGGTCCAGAATTCAATCACAGTCCATAGGTCCCCTACATTTCGGCCTGCAGCGTTGCACAAACAAATCAGGTACCGAGTTAGGACCTTGCGCACTCCGATCCTTTTTTTTTTAGCTCCCTCTTTCTAAGTGGGAGGCTATTCTGGAAATGGTCTGAGCTTTCAATTGGTATCATGTGCTATGTCAAGAAAAAACAAAATAAAACAGCCAACGGGTTTCCTGCTGTCTGTAGTGTCACAGATGACCCGGTGTGGGTGCTCTGCAGCCCTAATATGGTTATCCTTGGAAGAATTGGATGGTGACGCAAGTCAAAAAGAGATAAAAAGAGACTACATGGCTGAAGCATACAGTTTAGCTGGTTCATGGGGTCTTTTCCCTCTTCTTTTTATCCTTCTATGCTGAGAACATATGTATGTCTCTGGGAGAAGAGAAAAGTCAACGGTGACAATTGCCAGTTATTTATAGTCCGGGCCAGACACTGCATTGATACCAGTGTCATCGAGTAAGGGATTTTTACTCATCTTCTCTGCAGCTATCTTGAGTTCGCAAAATAAACAATAGTCCATATTAAGATCTTCATGAAGAGTATAATGAAACGGGCAAGGTGGAAATGACGGGCAGGCTACATCAACTCTATTTTCGTGTAATCCGGTTGCTTTGCCTCTAATTGACCCTCGTGGCAACGGAATAGAACCTCTAAGATTCTTTTCGATTGTCTCTCAGCTGAAGAGATCCGGATCAGATTGTTTGGTGCAAACAACCAATCTGTCGTATAGCAATTGAGATATAAAATAATATGTCAATGTCCGCAGTACAACCACACAACATGCAGATGTCTTCTAATATACAGACCCTGATACACAGAGATGTGCGCATGGCCATACGGACCGAGACGGGACTGCATCTGCCGATTGATGCTCGACCCTTCCAGCAAAATTCCTAGAGTCATGCACATCCGGTTGCGCGGTCTGGCGATTCAAACATGGTGTTACCATGGCTTTTGCACTAAAAGTGCCAGACAAGGCGGCAACTCAGATCGATTGGTTCGGCTTCTCATCACGAGACAGATGGCACTGTCGCCAAAAAGCAAACGGGTCATCGCCGCTCAACACGGGATGTGCAGGTCCCTACTTCGGGTACCGTTCTTTTTGTGAAGAAACCGTTGGGTTGGGTGGAATTCTCTTATGTGTATGTTGCATGTGTCTTTTGGTCTCCTTCTCTTTCCGGGATGGTTTGATTGTTGCCATGTCTCCCCCCTTTTCTGCGCTGCAGTGTTGAGGGGTGATACATCCCGGCATGTCAGGTATTGGAGGGGCGATTTTTCCTTTGGACAATGACGGTGAACATGATCTCGTCATGATATAATTGATCAAGATTTCTCTTACACTTTCCCCCCTATAGCTCTTTTCTTCTCTGTCATTAATTTGGAACCCTTTTGTTTCGCTATATTTCTATGTTTGCTTCAGGAATGTTCTAGGCGTGACATGCTCATGAATCACTTGGTTCATATTTGAACAGATATACATACTTCGGTCTTTGAACATAATACCCTGCATATTGTCTTCACTTCTTCCAAACTCCCAACAAACCCCATTGCCAGAACACCGCGATAAACTAGCTCATTGCCTGCATCGACAACCACTCCCCTCTCTCATGGTCCAGTCCGAGATGCCCCCGAAGAGTACACAAGACAACATGGTGCCCGAGGCAAAAGGAATCAAGTACGACGAATGCGAGATGGCCCTCTTCCGCGCCAAGCTGTCTTATCATGCGACGATTGATGAACGAATGGCCTCACAGAATTCAAACCTGACTTCGATCGCGGAAGCCCAGGCTCGAATCCTCAAGGGATGGGAAATACAGATGCAGGGCACAAAGGATTTGGCTGGCAAGAACGAAGGTCGCTCTGAAAGTGATAAGAGAGCAATGGCACAGTATGCGTGGAGGTATACGGCTCTGGAGAATGCTGCAACCAAGACCACTGGAAAGGGATAGCGACAAAAGTGCTTCTTCTTTCTTCTTCTTTTCTTTTTCTTCTTGCTGTTTGCGCCCACCATATTGAATGATACGAAGGCATTGCTGGCGTTTGTTTAGAAGCTTCACAGCTTAGTTTGATATGCTCATGCTGAAATACTATGTCGACCTTTTCACTCTGGTATCTGCTCTCATAGTCTGGGGATGACCTCAGGGGTCCTCATTTCTAATGTTTTATGTTTTATAGCAGTTGATGCCTCTCGCCTGCTTGTGGGCTATGTGTGAGGGCAATAAAATCGATTGCCTGGTCCCGGTCCTGAATCTCTGACTCGAGGGAGAATTCGTTGAGTGTCACACAAGCAGGTTGGTCAACATTGCAACAGTAACGGAGTACACCTCGTGTGTACTCATGCAAAGGACTCGGGTGTCCCATTTAGTGAAAGACATTCGGGATATATGGGAATCAGCAATAAATTCACGAATCACTGCGTCATTGTATAACCCTGTGTACGGGCAATGTTAGATACCATGCTTAACTTGATTCCATTTCATTTTACCTCACTCCTTCTGTCTGCTAAATATATATACTGCATTGTATGGATGACATACCATATAATAGGAATCAAGTCAAGCAGAGCGGTTATTGTCACTCGTATCTGTGGGATAATGGCAAGTCTTATTGGTCGAATTGTTGAATTCCGATGAACTCCGGGCTCTGTGCCGGTTGCGCAGGAAAGCCCTTACTGCCACAGTAGGCGCAGTAGGCGTAAATTGAACATTTTCGATTCCTCTGCTTTCTGTGGAGTCTGTGACTTTCATTTCTGGTCAATGAGAGACTGCCATTCGGATAACGGCGCTCATCGGAGACCTCCGATATGGCTCGCCATATAGTGGGTCAACGGTCCAACTCCGAAATCAACTCCGAAGGGCCTCAAACCAGCATTGGATCTAGACTTAGCGGCTACGGGCGAAACCTTCAAGGGAATCCCGGGAAAGATGGGCTCTGATTGGCTCTGAGGAGAAGAAGAGAGAAGAGGAATGGGGATTGTCGACGTCGGGGAGTAATGGAAATGCATTTCGAGGGGCAAGTCCCTTATCGATAACCCCACTATACTATTTAAGTATACACTCACGCCTACACTCTCTTCGACTTCTCTTTTAAACTCATTAAACATATAATTCATACAAATCAATCCAAAAATGCAAGTCGCCGCTACTGATATCGACCAGGTGTTCGCACACACCACCAACCTAGCCTCGTGCAACCTAAACAGCAAGATCCTAGCCTGCTCAAACGACTACTTCGCTTCAGCCGATAACCTCCTAACCCCCACTCCCTCCATCTCACGCCCCGGCGTCTTCGTCCACACCGGTGCCTGGTACGATGGCTGGGAAACCCGTCGCCACAACCCAGATCCCTACGACTGGGCCGTGATTAAACTCGGCGTCGCCGCAGCCTACATCCACGGGGTCGAAGTAGATACCGCACACTTCATCGGCAACTACGGCGAGAAGGCAGAGCTACAAGCTACACACGCGCCGGAAGGTAGTGGTGTCACAGATGCCCAAATTGCAGACCCTAGCTTCGCCGGCTGGAAGACTCTTCTCCCCGCTTCGCCTTGCGGTCCCTCCCAGCGCCACGGATGGAAGTTCGACGCCGAGATCAGCCAAACTCCCTACACTCACTTCCGTCTGCTGATGTACCCCGACGGTGGCTTCGCCCGTCTCCGTCTTTACGGTCACGCTATCCCCCCTCCTGCCCCGGCCATCCAGGCTGCTTCGGCACCCGTTGAAGAGCTCTCGTCTGCTCTCAATGGAGGTGTGGCTCTTGCTGCCTCTGACGAGCACTTCACCCCCTCATCTAACATTCTGCTTCCTGGTCGTGGAAAGGATATGGGTGATGGATGGGAGACTGCTCGCTCGCGCGCTGCTGGCCACGTGGACTGGGCTATTGTTAAGCTGGGTCTTTCTGGCTCGGTCTCCAAGGTTGTTATTGACACCAAGGACTTCCGTGGAAACTTCCCTCGTGCTGTGCGCGTGCACGGATTGGTTGCGGGCGCTGGTGGTGACGGCGTGCCCTCCGCCGATGACGCCAACTGGGTTGAGATCGTCAAGGGTGACAAACGCTGCCAGGCAGATACCGAGCATATCTTTGGGCCTGATGATCTCACTGCTGGTGGTGAAGATACTCGGGTGTTCAGCCATGTCAAGCTGACCCTTGTTCCCGATGGTGGTGTCAAGCGATTCCGCATCTTTGGTCGTCGCGCTTAGGCTTTTGTCTAATATCATGAGAATGAGAATTATGTACATAGCTGATATTGTAGACGTAAATAATGCATTATGTTCAAATGTCCAATTCACAACATCTCTGCGAGGATATCCAAGGAAGATGTTATTGATCATGATTATGAGCGGGAAACACCACCGTGCTGGAGAAAAAGAAATCAGATGCACGATTCTCATAGAATGAGCCCACTAAAGAACTACTACCTAGGCAGTGAATGACGAGATGGAAAATAAAACAAAAAGCTAAATGGAGAAAAACTCATCGACCCAAATGACGCCTAACTTCTATCTTTGCGAACTCGGGTATAAATTAAAAATGCATGGACTCATTTCTTTTCCAGTGACAGTGGTTTCGGTTCATCTGAAGCCGAAGAGGAGTGACTGGTAGATGTTCCGGCGCCACCATCAATACTTGCTTTCGAGCGCTTTTCTCGGATAGCAAGACGAGACTTGGGGTAGGATGGCGGCGCAGGGGCGAGATATCGGTCCAATAATTCGCTCAAAATGGGCGAGCGGACCGGTTTCGGGAGGTAATTGTTCATGCCAGCCTCGAGGCATTTCTCGCGATCACCTTCGATGGCACTTGCGGTCATGGCGATGACCAGCACTTCGTTTACATTCGGGTCGGGATCCCGTCGCAGCTCACGGGTCGCGTTATATCCGTCAAGAGTGGGCATCATCACGTCCATGAGGACCACGTGGAATGGATTGCCTTCTTGAGAGCTAGCACGTAGAGCATCGACAGCTTGTTTGCCGTCGCTGTATGCGTTACATTGTAGGCCAAGGCCAGTGACGAATTTGACGGCGATCTTTTGGTTGATTGGGTTGTCTTCGGCAATGCAGACTCGGATCTGATCACGAGGGATTTGAGTGAGGTCGCGAGCTGAGGACCGACGGACTTCGTTTTGTGCATTGCTCAGATCTTGTGACCATGCAGTCTTGACCGCCGTCTTCTTGGGCGCTTTGTTAAAGACCAAGTGGAAAGTCACGGTCGTTCCAACTCCAGATTTCGATTCAAGCCAGATAGCTCCACCGAGAACATCTTCAATGATAGCTTTACAGATTGACAGGCCAAGGCCACTGCCGCCATATGATCTTTCTGTGGATGCATCAGCCTGTGAGAATGGTCTGAAAAGGCGAGCCTTTTGTTCATCTGGAATACCGATGCCGGTGTCGGTGACCGAACATTCAAGGCGAACCCGGCCTTTGCCCTCACGTGCAACCCTCGCTTTGACCGTAACTGATCCAGCAGGAGTGAACTTGTAACTGTTACTGAGGAGATTCATGAAAATCTGGTGGAGACGAACAGGATCGCCAAGAACAACGAGCTCTGGTGGTACCTTATCGAGGTTCTCGATGGTTTCTAGGCCTCTGTCACGATGTGTGTATCGCAAAGCGCGGATGACTTCTGATATGGTTTGTTTTAGATTGAGTGGGACCGTGGAGATCTTCATTTTTCCGGCCTCGAGCTTCGAGAAATCGAGAATGTCGTTAATGAGGGTGAGCAAGGTGTCAGCACACACACGAATCGATTCAACGTATTCATCTTGCTCCTTGTCAAGGAAAGTTCCCTTGAGGAGTTCCGATAAACCAATCACGCCGTTCATCGGAGTACGCAGATCGTGAGAGATATTGGCAAGGAAAATTGATTTGGCCCTTGCTGCATCTTCCTTTAGCTTCACATTGTGCTTGGCTTCGGCCTCCGCATTCTTTGCCTTCTGTTCGGCCTCGCGTGCCAAGGCCAATGCACGCTTTTGGGACTCAATCATGGAAGCATTCTTCGCGCTGACCTTGCGAATTTCACGGAAGAGCAACGCGTTGGACAACGAAATACCAATCTGGTTGCAAAGCAGATGCAGGACCACAACATTGCGCTGTGTGAACCAATTTGGTTTTCCTTCCAGATGGATGACGCCGAGAAGGCGATCTCCTTGTACGACTGGCAATGCGATAACAGACCGACCCGTGGGGTAATTTGCCAGGTACGTCTCGCTCACGTTGGAAAACCGTTCATCCTCGAGAACGTTATGGACAAGAACTTCCTCCTTTGTGCGCATGACATAGTCCGAGATATGCAAGGCCATTCGATCCTCCATTTCCGAGAAAGGGAGACCTTCCGGGAATGATTTCTGGCCCTTTTCCGAATCACCTGCTGCGGCAATTGCAAAGCCGTTGTTGTCATCAAAGTCCGTAGCAATGATGGCGAAATCGGAACCGTTGCAAGACTCCAGGATAATCTCAAGCATTTTCATGAAAAGCTTGTCAATTTGAAGCTCAGACGACATGACTTGGCTGGACTCGAGAATGCTGGACAAGTCAATAATGTCTAGCCCGACACTTGATATGTCTAGAGACCGTTCTCCAGCAGCAACACCATTTTGCTCAATCCAGTGTTGTCTCCTCTCATCCTCTTCCAACTGCTGGGGGATCAGAATCTCTTCTTGCACAACATCACGGCTGATCTCAAGAAGAGAATCAATAGTCTGGCAGCCAACGTCAACGGTTTTTGCCGAAGTAGCCGTCTTGAGTAACCATTCATGTTTCTCAGCAAGCTGCGAAGATTTGCCACCGGCGCCAATGGCGCTCCAAGAAGCGATAGCATCTTGGATCACAGCACGAGCGGCCCTCTTTGCTCCACGTCTGACCAAAAACTCACCCTGCAGCTCGAGGGCCAAGGCTTCTTCAAGGGGCCAACCATGGATTTGACAATGGTCGATCGCAGACTCGAAGCCCTGGATGGCAGCGCTATGATCGTTGCGAACTTCGGAGATCAGGGCTTCTAAAATTAGAGCCCACATGCCATAATTTACTTCTGATGCATCTCGAGCAAAATCGATCTCGGCCTTGTATTCCAACAGTGTCTCCATCTTGCCGTCGAGATATCCTTGGGAGGGATTGTCATTATGAAGTGTGAGGAGTGAGGCTGCCAGATAGAAATAAATCACGTAGGACACACGTGCTGACCAGAGCCTGTGCCTAGTGAACAAAAGTTGAGTACCCACTTGAATCGTTCTGGTGTGGTGACCGAACAGGAACAGTGGGATCATGGCAAGACCCCAGTAGATATCACGGGGTCTATCAGCGTTGGTGGAGTTGACATCCAAGTGCATCATGTACTCAGATGTGTTGTGATTGGCGTCTGACATGATGCCGTCGGCAGATCGGAATTCAGTTTTGCCTTGCAGAGCGCGTGAAACTTGCTGGACTGCAATAAGACTAGCCCCACCGCGGGTATCTTGTTTCCACTTGGGAATTTCTTCGGGGGTCTCCACGCAGAAAGCTTCCAGCTGCGTCATGTCTTGGCCCAGATACAATCGAGTCATGGCCATTGATGAGATGCTGATCAGGGTGAGATATGGGTCACCCATTGAGAAAGAAGCCTCGAGCGAAGCTTCCAAAGCAGGTAGTGTAGATGCCATAGGAACACGCAAATGGCTGACGTAGAGATTATGAACGATCGAGCCTCTGCTCTGAGTCGACAATTCAAGGCAGAGCTCGAGTAGTTCCAGCGAAAGGTCGCTAAGTCTCGTGCCAAACTCGGTATCTTTGAAGCGACCCAAGGAAATCATGGCAAGATGGGAGCAACCTATCGCGATCTGTGTGAATCCACCCTTGAAGATATGAATGTTCATCACTTCAAGCGCCATCCGATAGAAAGTCAATGCATCGTCCCAGTACGTGACTGTCATCGCCTCCGCCATGACTGCGCCGATAGTCACTATAGTGGGGTCCTTGGAGACTGGCTTTCGGGCAATAGAGCTCATGTCGGCAGTTTCGAGATAGGACTTGAGGCGCAGGTAGGCAGCGTCGCACTCCTCGTAAGTTGTAGGTTGACGAAGATGGACACCAAGCTCATCGAGGCAGGTGAGAAGCGATTCCATCGAGCGATGATGATCGCCTATCTGGGCAAAGATTTTGGCTTTAATGATCCAGGCTCTCGACTTGCTTACGGCGTCCTTGCCATGAACAAACACCTCGTTGATCAACTGGAGGGCATCGTCATTGTGACCCAGGGACCACGACATCTCAGAGGTCGTGATAAATAGCCGCATGGTTTCATCGTAATAAACATCGGGTTTGAGGTCATTCCACATATCATCCTGAAGTAAAGCGATGCAATGACGGAAGTACCAAAGTGCGGACGGCCGCGCGCCCGACTGGAAAGCAGTTTGTCCGGCATCCCATAAGATCCGTCGATATTCGAGCCGTCTGGTCACACGAGACTTGATAGTCTGCGACGCAAGTGCCACATGATGAGCCATTGAATAGCGACTGCGATGGTCGTGGTAATATTTCATCAACGCTTGTGAAACGATGAAATGCATCTTTTCTACATTTCGACCCTCGCTCAAAGAAAGAGCAGCTTGTGCAAGTCGTTCATTGCCGAACCTAAGAAAATTAGTAAGAGTTTTGGCCATAGCAGTAACCAACAGTAGATGTCTCACCTAAACTCATCGTCGGTCTTTCCCGTATTCAAAAGGTTCGCTTGGACCAAGAACTGCAATCCAACAACTATATCACCCTCTGATTGTCTGATAAGTGTGACATTTTGCGGTGATGTGAGATCAACGTCGTCGTCGTCGTCATTGCTCGAATAGAGAAATTCACTTGTCAAGAGCTTTTGCACCAGAGAAAACGAGAAGGGGCTGCCTAGAAGAGATCCCCAGACCATGATTGATCGGGCGGCTTGAGGGATGTCCTGAAGACGCTTGGTAAGAAATCCAAGTCCAAGCCCTTCGCCGTAGACAGGAGCCACAAACTCCGTAAATATCCGATCAAGGTCGAATAACCACTTTGAGTCCTTCCATGAATACCAAATGCAGTTCGTTCTGTAACAAGTGTCAAGCATTACCCGAACGTAGAAGGGATTTCCTCGGCTTTTCTCCTGAACAACCGCACAGAGTGGTGTCAATGTTCGATCAGGTTTCTGGTGCATTGTCGTCGCCACAATTTCCATGACATGCTCCTCTTCGAGGGGCTCGAGTGCGATTCGCGTGATCGTCGATAGATCTTCCGCAAATAGAGACCTCACCTGGTCAGATGGAATCTCTTCCTTGCGGCTTGACAGTATGAGGACACAGGGGAGCTTTGCTTTGATGATTTTCATTACCAAGTCCAAAGTTTCGTCATCTGCGTGTTCGAGATCATCAAGACATATAGTGATCAGTTTGAAATGACACAACGTTCGCAATATCTCGAGGAATGTCTCCATGAGCCGCATGTTCTTCGAGGCAGCATTTGCCAAAAAGAAATCTTGGGAAGTCTGCCCTTGATCCAGCCCGGGGATTTTGACGTGCTTTGATGGCTCACCCTTATCCGGCATGAGAAGATTGGCCTTTGCTTCAGTCGGTCTGTACTTCGCACCAGGGGACATCAGCCGCTCGGGAAGATCCAAAACTCTGTGTAGAGTAGGCCACATGGGTCGCAGGGCCATTCTGACATTATTGTGGTAATCTGTGGTGACATCGCGCTCGGAGAAAATTTGGCGCAACAGACTGGCCAATAGTTTTGCAAATGGTTCAAATGGGACACGTTTGGCTCGGTCCAGACGAGTAATTGCTATGCATCCAAGTTTGCGAACTGTTGGCTGTATCCGATTTAAGAGGTCTGTTTTTCCAATCCCAGCAGGACCGCTGATTGTGATCACTTCACAGCGCTCGCTGCGACGAGACTTCCCACTATTCTTTGGTTTATTCAATGAATGGAGTGATCCCGACTGACTAAGAGTATGATTTGTCGATGGTTGACTGGGAGGGCCGATGGAGAGGTGACTATCGCGGTCTGTATTATGAGAAGACCGAGAATGTGATGGGCTCTTGACTCTGCTGGAAGCTGCTCCTGGGCTTTGACCATACACATCGGGGACAATTGTATGCTTCGGAGTGGAAAACGACGTATCACTACCCGGCGCAGATTCATGGGTGTTTACTTGGGAGAGATGGTGACTGGTCACATTGGAAGACGATCGAGGAGGCAGGTGGAAGGAGCCAGAATCGCTAGAGACAGAAGCAAGCTCGAGGCTTTCAATACGGCTTTCAGAGATGGACGAAGCCGATGTGAGAGCGTGCATCGTACCGGGACTTTGGGTTCCGGCTTTGGCCATGGCAGCCGCCTGGCGCTTATTGACCTTTTCGATGATATGGAGGATCTTGTCATATTCTTGTTGCCGGCCGAACATCTTCGTTGGGAGAGTGAAAAAGGAAGACACGTCTCCTTGTGCGACTTGGAAATTGCTCAATGCTTCACTGTCACCATCACCAAGCAACCCCGCAATTTGGGTCAAGTCTCTCTTCACAGATGAAATTGTGTGGTAGCGATCATGAACTACCTTTTGGGTCATTTTTTGGATGACGGCCGAGAGAGCATCTGGAACATCCATTCGTTTCCCAGATACTGGCACCAATCTCTTGCCTAGTACATTTTGTACCACATCAACGGGGTCGGTTCCTTCAAATGGGAGTTTCCCCACCAGCATGGACCAAAAGAAGAGGCCCAGTGCATAAATATCAGTGCGACTATCCGGCTCTGTGGGCATCCTTCCAGTCTGCTCTGGGGCAATAAATTGCAGCTTGTACTTCGCCCCAAGCTCGCGCGAAACAGAGGACCAGCCCTCGCTGAGAACGTTATCAAATGATCTGGCGCCGTTACCGGTGTTTGCGAGTTTCACTGCACCAGTCTCTGCACAAAAATGGAACGCATCACCTCGGATTTCGCCATGTACTGTCTTTAAGCCATAATGTAGAATCTCCAGGCAATCGCATGCCCCGATTGCGAAATCGAAAAAGGCTTGTAATGAGACCTGCTCGCTAAGTGTAGTATTGTTATCCTCGCCTCTGGACCCTGCCGCAAATGAGGCAGGACCAAATGTGACTAGATCTCGCAATCTGTCATGGCCTGGAGACTCAAAAATCGCAACCAGCAGCGTCTTCGAGTGACCATCATCTGGCTGTAACCTGATCAAGTCGACTGGTCGTATTGTATGATTGCAATCCGGATCTGACGATTGTACAATTGACCTGAGCATGTGAAACTCTCGTTCGAGCCGGATAATGTTGGTTGAGATTCGCGCGATGACCGGTATCCATGTTTGATCTGTTTCTAGGCTATGTTGGTTGGAAAGTGAAATCTCACTACTGGTTTCGCTTGCGCTCAATCTTCGCAAGGCACGGGCGGATGGGCGGATTTCTGTGCGCGGGGAGAAGCGCGTGAGGCTCGACGGTCCGGAGGAGGCAGGGTTGGAGGAATTTGCGAGAGGAATTAAAACATCCGGTTCTAAGGCATGGCGGTATCCTGAGATATGCCAGTGATTGTATGTCGAGTGAAACGGTTCGATCGCCTGGTCCCAGGTATAGCCAGGTAACTGTCCTAATCGTTCGAAAAGTCGGGCCGGTGGGAGCGGCAAGTCGTCGCTGAAAAGAGTACTCTCCTCCATGTCTCAAGTTATTGAGTTGTCTCCGCCCGACTTACTACAATGAACACGTCCCGTGGCGATCGGTCAAATTGAGTGGTGGGGGGGTGATGAGGATGGGACGACGGGGAAAGCGGACATGCAAGATGTAAGATGCAAGCATCCACAAGATAGATTATGCTCAGTAAAATGTACAGTGGATAGACAAAGAAGTGTCGCCTTTAGGCGTGCAGAATGAAGACATCAAAAACAAAAGAGCCTGAAACAACCCAGGGTAGTTCTAGAATTAAAGATGAGGATATTGGCCTGAGGCTGTAGCTTAGTCATCTCTCAGTCGTGCCCGGGCGCCGGATTAGGACAGCTGATTGGACTTGGCCCCGGGGCTTTATATCAACGTTGATATATGTTGTATGGTATTTGGGGGGAATATCACTGCTCAGGTCACTGGGTATTCACTGTCTGACATCATTGAGAAATGACCCAGGGAGGCTATGTTTTCTTTTTTTTGGAGCTAAATATATCCTGCGGCTCAGCATATTATTATAGCAAGCCAGAAACGGCCATACTTGACGCCATTTTTAATCATAGCCTTCATATATATGTGCTCCTCATAAGTGACAAAGACCGTATTGTATATCCATTCACCTTCGATGACAAGGATCGTGACTATAAGCTTATTCGTAGCCCATCTGGAATATCAAACTGTTTCGAGGCTAGGTAGTCTAGAATGTCTGACATATCCTGACGACAGTCTACTAATAAACCAGCCGAACTTCACTCCAGGACAACCCTCATGATACATAATAATAAACTAATCAGATCAATGTGAGACATCTCAGATTTAGAGCTTGTGGGGTACAATGCTCCACGTCCGGACCTCGGCACTGACGCCACTCAGGCACGAAATCCGGTTTGACATCTTCCAAGGTTAAGATCTTAAAGATCTTGAGATCTTTAGATCCTCTTCTTCTCGTCTCAATTTTCTTTCTTTCACAGGAGCCAGTGCTCAGAGTTTCTCCCTTCGCACCATGAGCTCGCTTAGGGAACCTCTCGGCCTCTTAAAGGCGCTGCTGATCCGCATCCCGCTGATCCTCAAGACCATCCTGCTGCATGGCGTTCAAATGTCCCCCGTCAAGGGGAAACAGGACATGCGCACCGAATTAACCGTCGCCATTATTCGCTCATTCATAACAACAAAAGCTCCACTCGGAAAAGTCCAGAAACAAGGCATACGCGACCCTGGAGTCAAGGGCCCTATGTGGGTGTCTAAGGTGACCCTCCCGCAGCCCGAGATCGACGTGCGCGATGCAGTACTACATGCAATCAAAGATCTCAAGACCGGCGATGAGACATATGATATCCCCGCAACTATCGCCGTCGAAGCCGAATGGACCGGTTACCGCGCGGGAGTCGGAAAGAAAACCCCAGAGCCCGATCTCTCAGAAGAGGAGAAATACACCAAGCTGCGCAAGGAATCACCATCTGATATGACGATCTTGTATTTCCACGGAGGAGCCTATTTGTGAGTGTCGCTCGATCCCCTAACAACCGCGCACAAAAGCTAACGCATCCAAATGAAAAAAGCCTTTTGGATCCCTGCAGCCACCGCGTCCCCGTCGCACACCTATCCCACTTGACCGGCGCCCCCGTCTTCTCCGTCCGATATCGTCTCGCTCCTCAAAACCCATTCCCAGCCGCGCTTGTCGACGCCTTAACAGCATACCTCTCACTCCTCCACCCTCCACCAGGCTCCCTCCACAAACCCGTGCCAGCCAACAAGATCATATTCGCTGGCGATTCCGCAGGCGGGAACCTCTCCCTAGTCCTCCTTCAAACACTCCTAACCCTCGACCGCGCATCCCGCACAGTCCGCTTCCACGGCAAAGATGTGCCCATAGAACTACCCGCAGGCGTCGCAACCATTTCCCCATGGTGCGACGTGACGCGCTCCATGCCATCTACCAGCGGCAATGCACACCTCGATTATCTCGAGGCACCGGCTGTGCCCTCCGACGACCCAGCTGTCAAGACTGCATTTACCCCGCTCCCTTTTGCACCAGACGATATCTGGCCCACGTCCCCGCCCCGCGCTGACTTCTACTGCAACGCCAGTATGCTGAGCCACCCACTGGTGTCTCCGCTCGCTGCCCCGGCTAGTCTCTGGAAGGACGCACCGCCTATATGGATCTCGACTGGCGAGGAAGGCCTCACGGACGAGGGTCTCATTCTAGCGCGCCGCGTTTATCAGGCCGGTGTGCCTCTCGTTGCGGAGATGTTTGAGGGTATGCCACACTGTCACGGTCTACTTATGATGAATAGGCCAGCTAGCCATCGTTTCTTTGAGGGCTTTGCTGGGTTCTGTCGTGATGCTGTTGCCGGCCGGGTCATGTCGACCGGGAACCTCACCTGGTTGGGCTTCAAGCTCCAGTTGACAAAGGAGATCCCGATTGAAAAGGCTTGTGGAATCAGTGATGAGCAGGTTGAGGCTCTCATGCAGAGAATGACTGCTTGGAAGCTGGAGGGAGAGATTGAACTACAGAAGCAATGGCGTGCGACGGCGCGGTTGTGAGTTGTTTTATATGGGTTTCTCTCCTCGTTTCCCATTATAATACCCTATTTGTATTTTTAACGATACTGATGACGAACTGTTTCTGTGATAGATGGGGGGCCCGGTCAAGTCCCCTACCCTATACTAATTGGGCGTTTATATGGCTACTAGAAGACTTTAAATACTTGATTACTTTCTTAGAGAACAGGTCTCTGTAGCAATGAATCGCTACCCGGGATTGCATTAGATAGTAGGTCAAACCATGCCGAATTAGAAGCACGAGCAAAATGAACTACTTACTGTGAGCCACCGAAAATATTCACCCGGCTCAGAGCGAAACGCCAAAGAACAGCAAACGTCGTGGGAACTTAAAGAACAACTTCGGGAACTAAAGGTATTCATCGTCGTCCATTACATCCTCCCCCGACAGCTGGTCATTGTCCCACCTCTGCGGGGGCGGGTTCCGGGCTGACCAGACAGGCTGCACTGGTTGCACGGGCTGCTGTGTATAGTGAACCTGCTGCGGTTGAGGCACAATGTTCTCAGCTGTGGGGGCTGACAGCCACGGGAACGCAACTGGCGTTCCGTTGATGCGGATTTCGCCAATGATATTCCCAAGCTCTGGCGCGTCATCCACGTAGCCATCCGAAAGACCCATCAACTGCGCCACGAGCCGAGAGAAAGCAACACAGATAGCGAAAATGGGCGTGAAAATGGTCGACAGATGTGACCAGCGCCACAACATTGTGACAGTTACCCAGGGATACAAAGGCGCATCAGGCTGCAGGCAGTAGCCTTCGCAGCTTTCGGATATCTCGGGATGGCTATATTGGTCCCACATCAGGCATTCGATGATATACCACGATAGTGAGATGATGAGGAACCAGCCGAGCTTGGTGGGCCGAAGGCGTTGGGATCGCGGGCTCCGGTTCCACAGCCGGGGAAGAGGTATCGCAGCGTAGACTCGTCGATCAGAGTGCGTGCCACAGCCTTTGCAGGATTCCCCTGTGTGCAAGTGTGATGGCTGCGGGCTCTTCTTGGTTAAAGGGCTTGCCTGCGATACAATTTCGGTGTCTCGTGTAACATGGCCTTCCAGGCCGTCGAGCCCTTTCTTGACTTCGTCGATATGTCTCATTAGAGAGTTGAGCTTGACATTCAATGAATCCAAGTTGACCACGTCATTATTGTCTTTTGAACTGGCATTTTCGAGCTGGGCGAGGACGGCCTTTTCGTAAGCTTCGTCGTCTTCCTCAATTTTGTCTTCACCTGGCCCGGCGTCCATAAATGCTTGAAGGGACTCGATGGTATCATCCCCGAACTCGACGTCCTTGCCGGAGCTGGCATCCTCGATGACTGTCTCCAAAGCACTTTTAGGTAGATGAGGTCGCGCCAACGGGGGCCTAGACTCCTTCCCAGGAAGTGCTTCAGGAAGGGCCTCTTTCTCGGTAGTCTGAGAGGGCTTTGGTTCCTCGGCTTTCGATTTGACATCTGTTGGTTTTGTAGGGGGTGCACTATCCTTGGGCTCATTCGTTGTGTGCGGAGGAATAATATCTTTCGTCAGATCTTCGGGAAGCTCGATCTTCTCAGCCACCCGCTGTGTCATAGGAGTATCGATCCACGCGCCAGTTACCCGAGGGGTCTTGTCATATATTTTGCTTTGAAACAATTTGAGTGGCTCGGGAGTTTGGACATGATCAGTTTTGGGATTTTCAGTTCTAGAAAGTTTCCGTAGTAGATCCCGGGAGTCGCGCTTGCTGGGGCTGGGCCTCGCGAATGACGAGTCTTTGTACACAGTGATTGGGGAATTAGGGATTGCTTCACCACCACTAGTGGGTGAGGTCAGCTTTGGACCAGACTGAGTTTCCCCACAGTCCTGCTGCGTTGCCTGCATATGAGGGTTGGCGGTACGTTCTTCAAGAGCGCTTCTAGCAGAAAGTGTGCTCCGCACCGGAGAACGAGGAGAGGTACGCGTAGAATTGGGCGCTTGGGTTGCTTCCGTGATAGTTGGCGACCAGCGTCGACGTGCTTTTTCCACTTCTTCTTCGGAAACACTACGCTGGGTAGGCTTTCTTTCCCATTCTTGTCGGTGACCTGCGCGATGGCCCCAGCCAGTGGGTATATTCGGCGAAGGAACACCATTCCTGTCAGCCTCTGGCACATCATGATCCACCTCAACCTTATCTTCCATTCGTCTTCTCAAATTATCTGCCGTCAAGGCATCCCGTCCGACCTGAGCCCTGCTGAAGACCGGCGAGCGTTGGCCCGTGACGCGCTTTAGGCGCTCTTCATCTTTGGTATAGTCCCTGCTCTTGCGGGTTCTATAGTCGCCGAGTTCATCGCCAAAACCAGCGTCGGAGAAGGGTCGGCCATGGGCAGATCCTCTACCGTTGTTGGTGTCCCTCGCTCGGGAGGACGAGGGTCGACTTCGGCTTCCGGAGCGTGCGCTGTACTGCGGCTCCCAGTCATAGTCGCGCACAAGATCAGCTAAAGCGTCATCTTCGTCAATCCGCCTATATGCATCCTCGATTTCTTTAGGGGGAGGAGAAGTCTGAGAAACTGGCGAGAACGCGTTAATCGGTTGCCGCTTCGATCGCGGGCTTGGTGATGTCACGTAGTGGTATTCGTCGTCGTATGTGGCGGACATTGCGGGTTTTGATGCGTCTCGATATGAATCGGCTAGAGATCTTGGGCGAATAGCGTGTCGTGGATGTGGACCATCTTCCTGAGGGGGTGACGGGAGCTTCGTAGGTATATCGTAATGGTCGAATTTCGAGGCGCGTCGGAAAGGTGACCGTTGTCTGTCTCGCGAGACTCGATTGTTTTTATCGAATGACATGGCCGAAATACCCCTTGCAGCCTGCAGAGGTTCACATGTAGGAAAAATAGTGTAAAAGGGAGAAAGACGCACTGTGAAGAAATGACGGAGGTAAATACGCTCTCATTCCCCAATGTGGTTAGGCCGTCTGAATTCCTTCCGCATTACGTCGACACCTCCGACCGACAATTTGTCTTCTCAACTTGTCTTTTACTCTTTGTTCTCGAGACATTATCAGGAGATAATCTACAACCTCGTGATGCTCAAATGACCCTTATATTGTCTTGACATGTGACACGTTCACTCGCCCCATCCTTGAAAGCTTCGATAAAAGCAACAAGACTCGCATTCCAAACCCTTGAAAGCTTCATATCAAAAATTTCCAGCAATTTAGTGAAATATACATCTATCAACCTTCCACCATGGCAAAATCATCACGGCGCTCCGGTCGCGGCAAGACGACCCCGGCGTCATCCGGAGCCTCGACACCAAGCTCCGCATCTTCAGGCCCGATCCCGCCATTCACCAAAGTCCCGCAAGCCTTGCAGCCGTTCGTCGAACAACTCTCTCCCGACGAAGTATACCTAGTCCACATCGACATCTCAGCAGAGGAACTGAAGCGGCAGACCTTCACCGTACCCCTCATCGTCAACCTGGTAGTAACTGCTGTGATTGGCATACGAATCTACATGGGAATCAGTACATATCCAGCCCTCGTGGCAACGCTCATCGGGCTTCAAAGTTCCATGACTGTGGACACGGCAGCCGCCCCGTGGACAGACTCGGTACAAATCATCCTGCGCCGGACGGTTACTATATGCATCGACTACTTCCTCGTGACCCTGTTGTGGTCATGGCCTGTTAATTTCATCAGAGGGCCCGTGCGCTGGCGTCGCGCCATCGGTTTCCGTGGGCGAGAGGTCATTGTCCGCCGCAGTAACCGCAGTTGGAGCAAGGAGCTCGAGCGCAACAGGTGGATCCGCGAAGACGAGGTGCGTCGCGATAAGATCGTCGCCGCTGTGACCCCCGAGCGAATCGGAAAGACTGGTTACTTGCTCGTGGACGAGGATTGGAATTTAGATTATGCGGCTATGGTTCGCGCTCATGCTCTTGTTGATCGCACTCGCAGAGGCGATGGTGTACAGATGGATGAGTTCCGCACTGCTGTGTTGGTTAACACGGATGCCGATGGTTGGCTGATCTGGCGTGTCGGGGATGAGAATACTCCCACGGGCGAGAAGCGATCCATTCAGCGCGACCAAATCCTCGCCTTCAAGGAGAAGTTGACTGAGATGGGCAAGGAGGATCTCTTCCTCCGTTGGGTCGAGCTAATTCAATGGGAGAGCTCACGGCCTGGTGGCTTCACTGTGGAACGGCAACGGTCAGCGATGCTGCAAGCGAAGCAGATGTTCGAAGATGAGAACGTGGATTTCAGTCAATTCTGGGACGACATGGGCGGCATGGAAGGATTAGACTAGTGATTTATCTTTCGTGATCATGTCGCATCTAGATTTCACTCAACCTCGGCTTACTCGCCATGTAAAATGCTCTCTATATTTAATTTTGTTTTTATGTATGTTTCATAAAGCTCAACCGGCACCTCATGCCCTACGTCCTTTCAAGTATATCGATATATTCAAGTGTAAATTGCATTGCTGGGTATCTGGACTAAATCAATGTCAAAAGCAAATGGGACGTGTATGGATTCCCGGATGGTGCGCAATCTGCGCAGGGGACAGCCCCCCAAAAAAGAAGAAACAGAACGAAAAGAACAATGCAACGCCCATTACTGCAGATCTTGTAAAAAAAAAGCAAGAAAAACAGTCTATGGTGCGCCACCCTCGAGTCGATAGTCAAGAGACCACAATTTCTCCCACGGGCGAGATCGTCGACGATTGGACGTCGACCGAGCGGGAGAAGAAGCGATGCCACTTATATTTGGTTGAGCCGATGCAGAAAGAGGATCCTAAGCCAAAGAAACCCATTAGCACCCGAGGCCAGATCATGAAAACAGACCCGGAAAAGACGGAAGATAAATAAGTCAATCCCTACTTTTCACGGGCCGGAGAGTAGGTCACGGCGAACCTCGTCGTCGATCGGAGCAGCCCCTCGAGGCTGCGAGCCGGCGTCAGCTTCGGCGGGGCGTCCAAGATCAGTCGTGGATTCAACAGCGTGCTGCGACGGCGTGGGGGTGCCCCGTTTGGAATTCGAACTCTCGCGGCGGCTATCAAGGCTTCTGGACAAGGTTTTGGCAATGGCACCCTCGTCCGTACCACGTTTGAGGCGGATACTACCCTTGGCATCGACGTGCGCCGATGCAACTGTGCTCTTCGCTATGCCTGGTGTAGCAGGCGCACCGGGTTTCTCTTCTACGGCCTCGAGGAGATACCAACGGAGGCCGTCTGAAAGCTCGAATGGATTCTCGTCGTCTAGGGAGGTGCCGTCGCTGGCGTCCCCGAGAGAGCGACGGTCTGGTGCGACGCCGTTCATTGACTTGGACAGATCTACAACTCGTTCCTCGATCTTGGTGATGCGGGCGAGAAGCCAGTCTCGAGCTTGTAATTTGTGGGAATCTTGCTCGCGCAGGAAATAGTGCGGTGCACCCACGTTGAAGGCTGCCCAGGAGCGAATGGCCTGATTCCGGGTGGGAAGGAAGAGAGCAAGATCGCCTTCTTTGAAGGATCGGTAGGCAATCTTGTCATGAGCTTCACTCTGAACTCGGTGGTATTTTTCACGATAGCCTCGAGCTTCCTTTTGCCATTTCCGGGCTAGGAGTTCAATGTCCTTGACGCGTTTGACAACAACATCACCAAATAGGGCAACGTCGAACTGAGCTAGACTTTCCATGAAAGCCGAGAATTTAGTCTCTTCATCCTCCAGGCTTTCGGCTTTCATCCAGTCCAGAAGGGCCGTATCCGGCTTCAGGGATACAATGCCTGACTGGGCGAGGCTTTCACCTAGGCCCACCGATGCACTGAGCTTCGAAGCACGCTGGACAACGAGCTGACCATCTTGCTGAATGATGGTGAAACCTAATTGCTCGAGCATCCGACCCAGCTTCTCAACCTGTGCGAAGAGTTGATTTGAAAGCTCGAAGGACTTGGTGCCCCGAGCTTCGAACCGTGCCACGGCCTGTTCCTCGGTGTCCGAAGTGGTCCCTGCTTTTTTCTCCCATTCTGTGGCCTGATCTTTCAAATTTCGAGCTTCACTCTCGGCCTCCGCCAGTTTCCGTGACAGCTCTGCCTCTTTCCGTTCCTGTTCGGCGATCTGTCCACGTAGCGCTTCGGAGCCACTCTCTCCGGCAGCTATTTGAGACTGCAAGGAACTGAACTTAGATCGCTCTTTGTCCAGTTCGCTGGTCAAGTCTTCCGAGTTTGATTGGACGCGTGAGAGCTCTGCAGTTAGTCGCGATAATTCACCCTGGCATTCGTCGAAGCTCTTTGTCCGCTCTTCTGCCTCCGACTCGAATTTCACAATTTGTTCTTCAAGGGCCTTGTTTTCAGCCATTGCCTGGGATGCATTTGATTCTGCGCTCTTGGCGTGGATCGACAGACCCTCAGAGAGAACTTCAATGGCTTTGATTATGCCGGGAAGTTCGACAGGCACAATGCCTCCAGGCGAGAGGTTCATGAAGATAGCTTGGAGGGCTTGGTAACTGTCTTGATGCTTTTGCTCGAACCCCGCTTGTCTGTGCTCGAGATCATCAATATTAGCCTGGAGGCTTTCTTCTCGCTCTTGCCGAGTTTGAATTTGTGCGTTAAGGTCAGTAATTTTCTGTGCGTCCTCGGCATAATTGGCATGAGCATTTTCAAGGTCGACTTCGAGCTGGTGCACGCGATCGTCAATATCTTGTCTTCCATGCTCCCTGCTATCCATAAGTCGATCAAGCTCTTCTTCCATCTCCTCAGTACGGAGTCTGAACTTCTTCAACTCTGAGTCCAGATATCGGCGCTCATCTTCAAATTCGCGTTGGCGCGCTTCGAGGTTTCCTATGAGGTCCTTTTTGGTGGATTGGGCTTCTTGGTACTTGTCGGAGTTGGTTTGGCGCTCAGTGTGGGCTTCCTTATGGAGTCGCTGGATCACATCTCTCTCGGCTGCCAGCTCTGCTTCAAGCGTAACAATACGCTGGATGAGGGCTTTGTCTTCGGCAGACTGAGTGGCTGAGACTCGCCTCGAAGAGACGGATGACCGTCTAGAAAGTGCATCAGGGTGTGGAGATGCAGGTGAACCGGGGAAGTCTGGGCCGAAGGTGCCGCTCGGTGGCCGGCTGAGCTGACTTTGACGATGCAAAAGGTCTTCCAATTTCCGGACACGACTGTCAGACCCCTTGAGCCGTTCTTCTAGCTTCGTTTTTTCCTCTTGCAAGCTACGCACGGAGTCATCGGCACGTAATATAGAGCTCCGACTCAAGTCAAATACGCTGCCTTGTTTGAACGCTTTGGCCCGTCGTCTTTGCTGCCGAGTGGGTGCATCCAGCTCCTTGAGTTGCTGGGTGAGCTGTTCTGCTAGGTTGGTCAAGGAATGAGTGGTCTTTAAATCATCGATGTAATACTCGATCTCTTTCCGAGCTACATCAGGCCATTCCTCATCCTGACCTTGAAGGTTGACTTCGATTCCTGGTGTGGTGGAATCAGCCACAGTCATAAAGTCTCCCATATTTTTTAGCCATTTTTTCCTGCGGCGTTGCTCTTCATCTCTCAAAACCGCCATCTCCTCGGCCAGCGTCAGGGAATCAGTTTTGATCTTATCGCTCCATTCCCGCCGCCGCACGGATTCGATAAGAATCGACCCATACACCATTGGCATCTGGAAGACAGAGAAGATGACCTCAAAGGCATTACTCCCTACGTCCAGATTGACCATTCGTCCATGGGCGTCAGCAAGTCTAGACTCAAGGGAGGAGATCGTGCGCATATGCTCAATGGCCGCTTTCTCTGCCGCCCCCCGGCGCTGCACAGCATGCTCCAGCGCAACTTGAAGCTCGACGCTGATCTCCACCAGCGAAGGAAGAAGGTCCTTGGTATGGCTCAATGCAAGCCTTGATATATTGGCCAACGTTTTCTGGTTGTTCGGGAGACTGAGAACATGCTCATAATCAGACCCGATCTTCTTCGCAATAGTCTCCACTTCTTCCAGCAGTCCATCCACCTCGTCAAAATTTGAGGCAAGGGCCTCGTCCACCAGTCGTTGAGTGTCCGAGGCGATGTCACCGATTGTTTTCTCAATGTCATGGACGCTACCAGCAAAGGCTGACGACACAGTTGCTGCTTCTGATCCAGCCCGTTGAACCTCGCCTACGTCGACAAAGTCACGCAGCGTTCCGCTTGGTCGATCCTTGTCCATTTTGGGCGTAGACGGGCGTCCAAGAAGAGGGAAATCTTTCCGCGCCGGGATGTTGTCCAGTGTGGAAAGAGCTCGTTGCCAGCCATCTAAAGCAGCCTGCTGCTCTTCTAAAAGGCTATTCGCCCACGACTGTGCCTCCTGGAACCGATGCTCTAGGTTACCCACATGAGACTTGAGATTCTCTAGAGCCACGCCCACCGCGCGATTTATAACATCGATTCGTTCGTTATGTTCTCGGAGGTTCTTGTCAGTTGTCCCACAGCGACTGGACAAGTCCAGTGCCCAGTTGCGCCGTGTCATATAGAGGTTCCGCCATGCCTGAAGGTCATTCACGTCTTTGAGGATAGCTGGCGGGGTACCGGGTCGGAATGGTTGGGGAGGAGGTAGTTCCGGAAATTCGACGTCGCCTGGTTCACTGACGTATTGTCGGTCATATACGAAGATCTCGTTCTGCAATGGTTGCCTACGAGTTAGCATAATTCCAGGTCAAGATTGATATTGATAATCTCGCACCTCGGTAGCGAGTGTTTGGATCTTGACATTCTTTCCCCGGGCGGTCATTAATATTTGCCGTGGAGGCGGAATGGATGTATTGCGCACAATCCATGACTTCAAAGCATCGGGACTATAGACAATAGACGGGCGTCAGCTGGAGTTCGGATAGTTCATTCAAACATAGATAAACAGATAGTAGACAACATCAAATAGAGATATTGAAGACTTACGAGGCAAATGCCACTGGATCAGCCAGGAAATGCTCCCCAGTGTGAGCAATGTAGATGTGCAACGACATTACCCCTCCGCACCAGGCGAGCTTAGATGCTCAGTAAGAGAGAAAAGAGAGAATTATTTCCTAAAGAAGAAGATACACGGAAGGGAAGAAAGAAAAGTATGAGAGTCCTGAAGCCCCCGATCAGGCTGGTCAGGACGTTGAAGGTTGCTCCGCAACCTCGTGTGGCCGGGGAAGCTCGCCCACCGCCTCCGGTCTCATCTTCTTATCACCAGATACGTCCGCGTTCATGGGATCTACATCCATGGCTGCAAAACATGGCCAGTCGCTGCCTCACCTGCAATCTGGTGAGGTGATACTACTAGATTATTCTGCAGATGACTCTCGCGATGTCGTGACTTTATCGGATAAAGAGGCCTTGGTGCTGCAGCTCTACAACCAAGTCCAGGAACAACAGCTAGAAAAGGCATTTCTCGAACAAGGTACATCTGATAAAAGCTTCGCTATGCTTATTTCTTTTCTTTTTTTTTTTTTTTTTGGTCCTTTTTTTGGCTTTTTTGTCTATCTTCATTTCTAATCGCTTCCATCCTATTAGAACTGGAATCATTTTCGGGCGCAGATGCCGAAGAACAGCTCGCAATAGCAGAACGTGAGCTTCTCGAGGCGCGATCTACTTACACGGTCAGGAGGAAGGCCGTTCGCACCATCCTCATGACCGAGCCTATTCTCAAAGCTGTTCACCTGAAAGCTGCCACCCCTGCTGAGAGGTACGTACCCACGAAAAGCCCTGGAGTTAGATCGAAGTCTAATAGAGGCATACACAGAGCCCTTCTCTCTCTGGTGAATCGTCGCGATGTGCTTGCGCTTGCACATGAGAATTTTGCGTCGGCACATGACTTGGTGATGAGGCAGCTCTCGAACCTAGAAGTAAAAAATCTACAGATCAATCGCGAAAACCAGGAACTGGTGCGCCAGCTACTAGAGCTCACGAAAGAAGATTCATCCTGGAAAGAGAAGCTTGAAGACCCCGAGCTGCTGTCGCAACTTGACAGTTTTGAAACAGATTTAAAAGCGCGCAAAGCTCAGTGGGAGACTATGAAGTCTATTACAAGTGCTGTAGTTGTTGCCAGTGGACTAAATTGGGCCGATGACGACATGCTGCGCGCGTTGGTGCTGGATGAAAGTGATGACTGATGTTTTTCTTTTCGACGCGTTCCGATGTCCTTTTTTTTTTTTTTTTTTTTTCACGATTCTCTAATTCCGGCCCCTAACTGTACTTAGGAGCATAGGCGCTGTACAATAAATACCCAAGTCTCCGGAACATTCGATTTCTATTCCTAAGGGGAAAAAGAGAGAAATGGTAATTTTGAGCCGAATAATGTGGACTGGATAATAATTATTACCAGGGCAACATGTTGAGTCCATCAGTACTGCAATAATGACGGCTATACACAGCGGTGTACAATACTTCGCGTCTTTGAAGTAAGGGCTCTATTCTCGGATAAATACATAACCAGTTAACCAGCTCCCTTTATGATTAGTTAGAGATGAGATATAAAATGATTTGGAGCCACAATACAGACGCGACTCTATGACGCTTTCCTGTCGGAAGGTGTGGAACTGTAGTACATTACAGGTGGATTAGCCCATACACTCAGTACTCCAATACTGCAGTATCAACGGTATGTGTACGGGGTAAAAAAGGGACATCTTTGCTGAGGGAACACCAGAATGTCCACAGGTGGTCTATGCGTTTTTATGGATTTGGCAATCTCTACTCTGTACGCAGTACTCCGTACGGACTTTTGCTTTCGATCTGACAATCTGGCAACTCTAGCAAGATGTTAGCCTATAGAGAAGGCTGTCTGGAAGAGAAATGAGCTATTCCGGCAACTTGAGCGGTAGGAGCATGCTAGATAGAATATCCATGCTAAAGCCTACTCATATTGGATAAGATATCCATTCTGAATTTAGCTTGTGATGATGGTGTGATCCGGCTCTGTAAGGAAGGAGGAGTCTAAGCTCGATCATCTATTCTAAGACGTTCCATGTCCATACCGTTTTACTTTGTAACCTATCAGTCTGGGCATGGATAACCCTCGAGCTAAGAAAACAGCGATACCTCTATACCATATTCACCCATGCTTCTCACTCTAGAACACGTATGACTCTTATCAACAAGGTAAGGTAATCAATGTCAATAGTTATGTACTTCAATGTTCCCTGGGTTCCTAGGTACCTGCCCAGCCGTGTTTTCAATTGGGGTTACGCTAAAAGGGTACGCCACGCTTATGATTGAGCAACCATCCGCCCTTGCCTGAAGATGATAGTTCAATACTAACACTATTATGTACACACACCTCCAGGCACACTTTGCGTCTGTGATAATTAGGGTTTGCATAATTACACAGAATCCTCAACTGAATGATAATATCAATCGTATTGACACCGAGAGCTTAATTAGACCTTTTCTGAATCCTTATTTTATCGATTAGAGGAAATAATGATGCCAATGATAGTGAACTGGGACCTGTTTTCCTAGGGCCGTAAAGGTACCCCGTAAAAGTTAAGATGTACCTATGCACAACCTTGCAACTCGCGGCCAAAGCCATTATACGCTATACCATACGGAAGCAAGTTCATATCCAATGTCTGTATGGAGTACACAAGAATCCTGCCCCAAACTGAATATGTTATGAAAATGCTTGACTGTTATTTCTACCTCCTTCCGCATGTCTCTTAGAGGTGTTTTTCCGGGATTTTTATGACATACATTTTAGCCTACTTGTACTTGCAACAAACATAGGGCTGAAAGAGTATCGATGCCTGTACTATTATTCAATAGAATAAATTTCGCAATATAAGTTATATCAATTAGATGGCAAACACCTATGGTAATAACAGGTACGAGGTACTTGCCGAGCAGACACTTTTACTATGGTGTTACCGTGTACCGTATAGTTACCCGTACGTTTGCGCGGTTTTATTAATATGACGGAGCGCAATCCACAAGTCCCAGGTGCCGGAATGATGGTCTCGTTTCATAACGCCGTATTGAATTCTCTAATTCATTCAACTGCCCACAAAGACTTGCCTATGGAAAAAAAAAAAGAAAAAAAAAGAAAGTGCATGGATTTATCAATTTCAAATGATATAAATGGAATTTTTGAAGGTAAATTAGGGAAATAATACGTAAATTTCGAGAAATCAGTTGTAAATAGTATAGTGGCCAGTGTAAATTACAAGTATTAAACCATACGTTTCTCTCAGCCAGTCAGCGAAACCAGCGAAACCGTGCTTGCCTTTCCCTTGCTGTGGCCCCCCTCTCTTTGCTACTACTACGGCCCTCCCCCCTCTACTCTTCTCTTCTCTTACTATCTTCCTACACTACTACAACTCCCCCATACAAAACTCCCCTTACAAAAAAAAGGTACTGCATATCAACCCCGAGTTCTATAAATCAACACTTCTGAAGCACATTTCCTCCACCACCACCACACCCCCTTTTTTTCCCAGTTCTTTTCGTCCTTGGAATCCTTTATTTTGACCTCATTGCCTGTCTTTTTTTTTTCCCAATTTGCGCCGACCTTGCGGTCGCGCGCTACACCTTGACCTATATTTTTGTCCACCTAACTAACATGAAAACCCACAGTTCTTTTTTTTAACATATTCTAATTCGTGATCATCGAATTCATGTGAGTTGGTCTTATCCCTATCATCTCGAAGCTCTGTTTTCCCTCGGTCGCAAGTGGTTACCTTGCGCGCAACGCGTCGAGCAAACACTCACGTCCATCCTTCTCCCCTCTCATCTCCACCCCAATTTCTTTAAATACCATGTCAATTGCGCATGCAAACCTCCACTTGACACAATTGCACCTTTCGTTTCTCCGGCAATACATCTATTGTGGCAAAACTCCTCAGAAATCACATCTAACCTTCATCAGTCATCATGCCTAAGGAAACCACCACCAAGTCTACTCGCAAGGCCCCCGAGAAGCGCGTCCAGCGCCGCAAGAAGGGTAAGTCAAAAAACTAAACCATCAGTCACCGGCTTGTACTAATTTACTTACTAGACCCCAACGCGCCCAAGCGTGGTCTCTCCGCCTACATGTTCTTCGCCAATGACAACCGCGACAAGGTTCGCGAGGAGAACCCCGGCATCAGCTTCGGTCAGTGAATCTGCTTCCCCGGCTTCGTTGTACATATCTAACATCCCTACAGGCCAGGTTGGCAAGCAGCTCGGTGACAAGTGGAAGGCTCTGAGCGAGACCGACCGCAAGCCCTACGATGCTAAGGCTGCCGCTGACAAGAAGCGCTACGAAGAGGAGAAGGCCGCCTACCTCGCCAAGGCTGAGGAGGAGGACGAGGAGGAATCCTCTTAAATGCCCTCTAGCTTCACTTCGTCTTTTGCCTCTGGGCGTTTGTGTTTCTCTAATGGTTCTCCTGATTTTTTTTCGGACGGTTTCGTGCACGGTTTCTGGGTTTGGAGGACGGCTGGGGTTTACTTGCTTCTGAACTGTGCCTCTTTGCTCTTATCGAGGGTATTAAGTTATCAATGGGAAATCTCAACCTTTTAAATTGGTGCCAAAGTACACTTCCAAGTAGCTTTTAAAACGATCGTAAGAAAAGCAAGCAAGCGTTGGCAAACTCACTTGTTTGTGGGGATGATTCAAAAGTAAGCTTCAGTCTGTTGTGCAAGGGGTTTTCTCCACGCTGTTCAGATTGACCTCACTTCAGCTCTTGCTTTTTGGCTGCCGAGCTTCGGGGAAGCTTCGGGAGCTCTCCAGAGCTCTTGAGCTTTTTTGCCCCGCAAAATCGGGCGGGGTTCACCGCCTGCGTCATTTAACGACCCAATAACCCGGGGTCGAAGCTCGAAGCTTAACCTTGAGTTTGTTTCGAATGCTGTGGGAATCTTCCAAGCAACGTTGCTTCGTCCGCTAACCATGGACTTTTATCGGAAAGTTCCAAATTCAGATCAAAGCATAAGTCAAACAAAAGTCAGCAGAAGAGCCGTCATGGTTAATTATAAGGCGTTATCGAAGACTGCGATGTACCAGGAGCGCACAACTATCTGGAGCTCGGGGTTTCGTGAAATCCCGACCCTAAACTCTCGAGCCTCGCTCCAGAGGTGCAAAAACTTTGGACGCTGGTAAGCTCTTTTAGGATGGCTGGGATCAGCTATATGTCCTTACGGCTAGCGCGAGTGAATGCACGCGAGGCATGCTTATGCAATATGGGTGGGGGTACGACGATGCGATTACGACATAACACAGTGCGATGACATGCGGGATATGACGATACGTTACGGGCACAAAGACACACACAGGGTGATCATTATACAAGACGGTTACACTTGGGACTCACGACGAGACGGGCAGACAGCAGGGCGACAATACGATGATAACGGTTTTACCACAACACAGAGCTCATGGGGGTGCTTCAGCCCTACCGGCGCAAGATAATGGGTCAATTATACGGGAGCCTTGAAGCCGGAATACACCGGTGAAACCGACAAGCTTGAACAATTTATTTGCCAACGTTTTGTGGGCATCATACATCAAAACCGATGGATTGTCATGTGTTTCAACAATTGTCTGAGCAAGAGCCAGACAGCTGTCTTCAAACCTGGTGCGTGCCGATACATGGACGCCCTCTCGCGAATGTATTCACAAGTTCCAATCACCAGCATATGCTAGATCTGGGGCTCCTTGATGCGTTGGTGGCTTTCAATGAACTCATCAACGGAGGCTCCGTCATCGCGGTGGTCCGGCCCATGTTTATGATGGTCTCGGTAAGTATATTTCTACTCTTGAACCGGATTTTGCTGGACTTGTCGAGTCATATACACAGCATTATGCATTTGGACTGATCCCGATCTTGCTGTGTCGGCATAGCCTCGATGCGTGGTTTATTGGGACATACGTATCAAACCACGTTACCATGGCGACTCCAGCCACGACGGTGCGAGAACATATACGCACCATTCAACGAGCGGCGCACATGGAAGCAATATATAGTATAGCCGGACAAGAATAGCTAGCAGCGGTGTTTGTTTCAAAGCCATGTTGCGCTAATATAGCTACTACGACTATGCTCGAAGCATTCTTTTCCTGACATGATTGCGCGCGGCGCCTGAAACTAACAAAGCCTGAAATTTCCTAAGTCGAACACCCTTCCCGTGAGTGTGGAGGGGTCTCGCAGAGTATGCGATTATATTTTTTACGCTTGTTGAACGGTCCATGTAGTTAATTTGTTGGATTCAATACTCTGTTAAATGTCTTTCTATTAGCGCCTGCTATCCATCAAGTATTAGTAGTTTTGCAGCTGTAGTGAGTAAATCAGATATGAATAACTATAGGGTCGATGAGCCCAGTGCAATTAGAAAACTGCATACAATTAATCGCGAAGTACGTTCGACATTCCAGAGGCTAAGCAGAATTCATGCAGACTGTCCAGGATAATTGCGCTGTCTCAAGCTGGGCCTCTTTGCATGCCGGAGTAAACACTGGTAACATCCGCTGGTCGAGCGGGACTTTTTTTGGGTCGGTGTTGTAGTAATCCACGAGAGTACGGAGAGCATTGGTGCGCCCCTTTGCCGCAGCGATACAGAACGGGTCGGTATTTTCCATAGTCTCAATGTGAAGAGGGGAATACACAGCGATATATTCCTTCAGTCTTGGAAGGTCATTGTGGATTATCTTGTGCAGCAGGGCCCTATCGTCGGTCTCATAGAGTCTAGCGCCGTCTGTATTTCGAAGGGCATTCTCTGGCGTTTCCCAGGTTTCTTCCACCCAGGGGATGTGAAACTCGCTATGTGTCATGATTCACTAGAGGTGTGAAGTGAGGGAGAAGAATGATTTGGCGTCGACCCTAAGGTGATGTCTGTTCAGCGACGCTATATATAGACTTTGGGCTGTGGAGTATATAAGTCCGAAAAAAAGGAGCACATGTTGCTAGAGACCTCGAACTGAAGGCAACCCCCATTAACTTGATACTATTTACCTTCCAGTATTCGACTTTATAACCTATTCCCTCTGAATGGTTTCCTCTTCCTCGACTTTCGTGCAAGTTTTCACATGAAGCGGCCAAATCCAAGAACCAAGAGTTTATCCTCTATTCCGTACTCCCTGTACTTTCTGTCCCAATACGCTTTATCCTATGATTGGTCTAAGTGAGGGGGGCCATGGCCAGGTAAGACTGAACGGTTCTCCACATTTAGGGCTGGGAAATACCATGTGAACCATGGAATCTGAGTCAACCCGAAGCTTATAGCTTTTAAGAGTATATAAAATATACCTAGGTATTCCCAAGGTCTCCTATATCCTCAACAGGCGGTCTACGATTGAGAAAAAGAGAACGGGCTGAAGATGACGAAGAGACGAGGACTCCACTAAGCCCCACCATTCGCGCGTGAACACGTCAGGTCTTGGACGCAAGGGAGAACCCTGAGAGAGCCGCATGGGCAAATTCTTTTTTTTTCCCTTCTTGTCTTTGTTAAATAATCTTAATTGTTCATATGTAAGCTTATTGGCCTATTTAATTCCTAATTTTTTTCCGTAGCCCCTCTTCGAGAACCCTCCCCACCATATCCCTCCCCCTCCCACCCAAAAAAAAATATAAACCTCCCCCCCCCCCCCCAAAGCCTTATGGCCTAACCCTGTGGACTATAAGATGGCTCAGGCTCTGCGCGCATCTCGTCAGAGTGCCGACGATGTGGCGGCTGGCTTCTATGCATTCCGAGGTCCCCTCCCAGAACATGTGGGCGAAATCACATCGCTCTTGTCCGAGTTATACGCAATCAGCTCATCCTTGTCCACCCTGGAACGTCTGGCCGAGGATCCCCGAAATCGCCGTTATTTCGATATGATCAAACCCGATTTGAATGTCGTGCAAGCCAGTTTTACATATACAATCGAGGATATCGGCGAGATTTTCAGAGGTCTCGACGGCCCCGATGCTAGTTCGGCGAGATACAAACGCACGTGGGTAATTATGAGCCGCTTCTTTTGGGATCAATCAAACTATACCCTGGCCACCCGTCTAGCCAAGTATAAGACGGTCTTTAAAGAGTTCAATGACTTGGTAAGAGAGTAGGTGCTCCGCAAAAAAAAGAACCAGTAGAAAAAGCGCATGTGTACATATACTTATTCACGGTCTTCTTTATTAGGGGTCACTACACCTCCTCGCTTCTTGTGGGCCTCGTCGGTGGCTTCAAGACTTTACTCTCCATACAAGATGGCCGGTTTGCTGCGCGCTTTGAAGGCATGACGCTCCGTCCGAATGACTCGCCTACCGGCAACCGCGCGAGTCCCCCGAGCCCGGTGAGGGAGCGCCCACTAAGGGAGCGCCCAGTGATGGACCGCCCAGTGAGAGACCGCCCAGTGAGGGACCACCTAGTGAGAGACCACCCAGTGAGGGACCACCCAGTGAGGGACCACCCAGCGAGAGACCACCCAGCGAGAGACCACCCAGTGAGAGACCACCCAGCGAGAGACCACCAAGCGAGTGACCGGAATGCACGACGGCAGAGGTCATACGAACGCACTCGACCGCCGCATATGTCTCCTCCGCCGATGTCATCTTCCTCCACCACTTCTTCGGATTTCCCGCCCTCTGTACCGGATATCCCGCTCTCGCCGCTTACTTCTGCATCTGCAACGACGGCTACTAGCCACTCCAGTGACCCTGATGTTATCAAGGAACACTGGGCCAAGGATACATTTGGCTCTAGTAGCACCAGCACTCCTCTACCATCTGCCAGAGAAAAGTGAGTTATTGATAGGTTGCTTTTTGCTTTTCGGCATTTTGCTAATATATTTGGCAATAGGTCACAATGCTGCGGAGAACCTTATCCTGGTATTAAACAATTAATTAAAGACAAGGGCTTTGAGGAGCTCCTTCAACTGCAAGTCGAGAATATTTATCCCTTTGGAGCGTATGTTTTAACACAGTATAGATCCCTGAGCGACGAGTCTGATATGCGCGTGTCCTTCTATCTGAGAAGAACAGACTACCGCGTCCGCATCCTTTGCAAGGAACCCCACCGAACGGGACCGAGTGACTACTACTGCTTGCCGCTTAATTTACTTGAGGTCTTGCGAGATGGCTCTTGTCTCCGAATATGCAGGCGGCGGAATCGCGGGACAGAGCTTGTTCTATGGACCCGGTTGAAGTTCATTACATTGGAAGGTCAGCAATGTCTATCTGAAATCTCTGCCTTAGTTATCGAAGTGACAACACTTACAGTTTTTATGTTGCAGATCTGGTGGTATTCCATGGCACATTCCTTGCCTTGCGCTCCCAGGATGCAGGCCACCCTGTCGGAGAAATTTCAGACTACGAGCTAGCACACGAACAACAATGGTTTGGAGGGTAAGCAATCCATACCAAGTAGGGAAATTAAATGCACAGAGGCTGATATCTGCTAGCACAATAACCGACGATGACTACGTACACGCGCTGCGCGTATACAAAGACACGGTGACTGGAGCCGTAAGACTCCAGTCATCAATCCACCTAGGCGAGTTGAACCAGTATGTCAACTGTCGATTGAACGAACTAAACATTAAAAGCTAATAACAATGAACGCAGTACACCCGTCTGGACTGCGTTTGTCACCCACAACCTCGGGAAACGCAGTTGGCTTAAGTCGTACGATTCGAAAACGGTGATTTTGCGTGATGTCAAGCCTGTGATATTTATGTCTATGGATGATTATACGCCCCCGCAGACGCCACATGGACATCATGTCCTCGAGTTCACAAGCTCTTCTGGTAAGTAGTTAGACCTCAAGGGAACCCGATCTCGAGTATTGTTGACTGATTGGGCTTTGTTTTAGATGCCAGGGAGTTCTTGAATGTCATGGATGAATTGGGTGATTGAGTCGTGATAGGGATTGTGGTGGGACTTACAGTTTATAATTGGAATCTCTGTTCTGACATGATGAGTTATGAGTTATGTTGATATGACTGCGATGATTCAAGATTTCAAAGTGGATTGCTTTCTAGTAGTTCCGATAGTTTGGCCCTTCTTTGGACCTTTTTTTTTTGGTACAGCAGGCTTCAAGTTTTTCGTCGTCATGGCAGCCCTACCACTGGCTACACTGTACAGCTAAAGCACCCTACATTTTGAGATCCTCGGTCCATTGAAATATACAGACACATAGACTATATTCAATCAAATCCATTGTTTGGAAATAAAAGCGCAAGTTAACTAATGAGGGGTATCACACATACAAAAAGAAAACGCAAAGTAGAAAGCAGAAAGGGCAAATGCGATGGAAAGGTGATAAGCTATCACTTGGCCACTGCGGAACACGAAGGAAAAAACCTAGGAAGTCTCCTTGTCCTTGTCCTTTGTAGATTCGGCGATATCATCTGGGTCAGGATAAACCATGACCATGTACCGTCGCCAGAGTGGGCATTTAGTTCGGTCATACGGGGTGTCTGACTCAGGGTACAACCACATCGAGGGCGGTGGTTTAGGCGGAGGCGTGGTTTTTGGCTTAGGGTTGCGTTCGGCTTCAAGGTCCTCCAGGCGCCATCTTTCCCTCCTCTCTTCCTGAAGTCTGTTGATCTCTTTGATTCGCCACTCTTCATGAGCCTTGCGCTCAGCCATCCGTTCCTCGTCCGTTTTCCGCTTGAATAAAGTATCCTCTCGCAAAACTCGGAGTTCTTCCATCTGCTGCTTGCGCTCCTCCTCGTCGGTAGAAAAGTTATAGAATCCAGTTCCACGGTTGCGAACCTCTGCTTCGGCATCGTAATGCTTCTTCTCTGGCGGGGTAGGCGAGCGGTCACGACGAGCAGCGAGGTGGGACATGTGCGACGTAATGTTGGCATCGGGATTAAAGGCTTCAGTTTGAACAGCCTCTCCGTAAATCAAATTGTCAGGACGAGCAGGACGCCAGCGTTCCTGGGCAGCTCTGCCACCTGCTTCTTCCTCCTTGGCGCGAGCGGCTTCGGCGGCTTCGGCGCGAGTCCCACGGCGAGAACGGCCAAGGTCGTCTTCATAGGAAACAATGGATGCATTGTCGTCATCGGACTCATCTTGCTTGAGTGGCTCCTCGTTTGCGTGCTTCAGATCGAAATCAACCAATACGTCTTTCTCCTTGCGTCGTAGTCGGGCTAGGTAAGCGTCCGGGTCGGATGGATCAACTGGCATGTCATCATCATCACTGTCACCGGCAAGATGCAGTCCCTTCTTCATATCCTCATAAAGGCGTGCTTTTTCCTGCATGCGGCGTCGAGACCGGCTCAGCGTGTTGGCGTCGACGGCGCCAATGTCCTGAGTGCCCCTGTGGACTTGCTTGAGCGCCCTGTTGTCATCTGCGAGATCGGCAGCTGCGCGCTTCTGAGTTCCTTTGTTGTGCTTTGAAAAGATATCTGACTTCGGCTGCTTGGAGGGACGGTGGCGTCCGCGCGACGAAGCGGAGGTCGCATCTTGGGCGATGAGTGAAGAGAGCTGAGAGGTGAAGGCAAGGCTTGAGGAGGTGGTTTGTTCGGTTTTGTTCTTTTTCGAACGGGGTTGCCCGTAGAGGGAGTCCTGATCAGCAGGCATGATGATGTGAACGGGTACGTATTGTGTAATGTCAAGAAGGAAGTTGTCAGTTTCACGGAAGTTCTACGTCCTACAATGCCACCCGCTTATCGATAAGCCCGATGGGTTAATCTACACCGCCAAATCCTTGGATCTCATTTTCTGCCAGTCGTTGATGACTAATGCCGATGTTCGGGGCAGCCCCGCACCCCCACTACTCAGGTGAATCGATCGCGTCGTGACTCAATTGATCAATCCTTTAATTTTGATCTGATATTGAACTCTTGGTTGAGAATCAAAAGGTTAAATTGATCGAAATAATCAAGAAAAAAAATATACAATCAGCATTATGTCCGCTAGCCCTATCTACCTTGGTGTCATTGGTAAGTGACCCCCACTACTGAGCTTGGAAAAGTCCGAATCAATTGAGTACTGACGATTTGATGAATTAGGTGTTGGAGGTGTTGGCACTGCCTTCCTCCAACAGCTTGCTCGTCTCCCCAATGCGCCTCAGCTTGTCGTCCTTGCCCGTTCCTCCCAGACCCTCCTTGCTCCCACTCCCGCCTATTCGCCCGCCATCCCCGCCGCTGACTGGGCCACAGCTTCTGCTGCGCCTTCTCTGACCAAGAGCGGTGCCCTCCAGGCCGAAGAGATTGCCACATACCTTGCCGCAGCCCCTGGCCGAGCCATTTTGGTCGATAACACTTCCGACATCAGCCTCGCCCGGCAATACCCCACATTCCTCAAGAAGGGCATCTCAGTGGTGACCCCCAACAAGAAGGGATTCTCCGATGACCTATCCCTGTGGAAGGATATCTTTGCCTCTGCAGCTGAGGGCAAGGCCCTCGTGTACCACGAGAGTACCGTCGGTGCCGGCCTGCCCGTGTTGTCCACCCTGAAGGACTTGGTGGCTACCGGTGACGAGGTCACCCGCATTGAGGGTGTCTTCTCTGGCACTCTGTCCTTCCTCTTCAACACCTTCGCTCCTGCATCAGGCTCTTCCGATGCGCAGTGGAGCGCCGTTGTCGCCCAGGCTAAGGAGTTGGGCTACACCGAGCCGGATCCTCGTGATGACCTGAACGGCATGGACGTTGCACGCAAGCTGACCATCCTAGCCCGTATTGCTGGTCTGGAGGTTTCACGCCCCGACTCTTTCCCCATTGAGTCGCTGATCCCCGCTGAGCTCGAATCTCTGCCTTCATCCGCGGACGGCATTACCCAGTTCATGACCCGCCTCCCTGAGTTCGATGCCCAGATGGCCAATATCAAGGACACTGCTGAGAAGCAGGGCAAGGTTGTGCGCTATGTTGGTAGCATTGATGTCGCTGCCAAGGCTGTCAAGGTCGGCCTGCAGTACTTCGATAAGGACAGCGCCATCGCTGGTCTGAAGGGCAGTGATAACATCATCAGCTTCTACACCAAGCGCTACGGTGCCAACCCCCTGATTGTCCAGGGTGCCGGTGCCGGTGGTGATGTTACTGCCATGGGTGTTTCAGCCGATCTTATCAAGGCTGTCGAGCGCCTGCGCTAAATGTTGAGTCTTGGAGGCCAAAAAGATAAAAGATAAACCCCAAAATTTGACAATGCATATAAAGTATAAAGAAACACACTTCCCTTAGCTCCAAGTCTTGTGTCATATCTACCCCTCCTAGTAATAATTCTGTCCGTATGGATCATGCCGATCCTTTCATATTAGTATTTTTCTCGTTTTCTAACAACCGAGTATGTACTATATTTTATACTAATTACAGGATCTCTCTCTCTCTCTCTATTTTCTCTCTTCGATGATAATCCTAACAAGAATAGTCGGCCGCTTATACGGCCATACCATATCTTTTTAGGTGTATACGAAGGCGGTAAAAAAAGCATACTATATAGGTAGCTAACTAGCATATCCCCTATGATATAATGGTATAGGTGGTACATGCATTAGCTAGCAAGAATTAACATAGTCTTGGCTGATCCACATGGACAGAATTATTACTAAGGAACTATATAATTCATGGATTTTGCACAGAATCCCAACATATATGCAGTGGTCTAGGACCTTAGGAAGTCCTTCAATGCTTCCCCCCACACATCTCCCCTCTTATAAGCATGCATTTCTGGCACATTCCCCCTCTTCAAGCCATCGATTGCATTCGCCAGGTCCTCACCACAACCCTCATCCTTAATCTGCCTAACCGGATAAGTGTAAGTGTGGATAGTAAACACAAGAGCCTTAGACACCGGCAGCCGATGCAAGGTCTGACGCTCACATCGGAGAACAGTCTTTAATAGTATCAGCGCTATCCCAGCAAATCAATTTCCTCGCATGCAACATACCTGATCAACATTCAATTCCCCGGGCTCAATAGCCTCCTCTTTTTCCCCCGCCGTGGCATGTGTTCCACTAAAAGCAGCAAACAGACCCGTTTCAATGGTAATACTCCAATTGAGTCGTTTCACAAATTTCCCAACCTGAAGGCGTCCAAAGAACCTATCCATGCTGCGCTCCATCTTCTCCCGATAACGCGGGACCGGCACATGAATATCTACTAAACGCAAGCCAAGTTTCTTGCGCGTGTTGAAGCCAGCCGGGAAACAGGCCGCGTATGCCTGTAGTACATATTTTGGTTGTTCTTCGGCATCAGGTGAGAGCTCAGGGAGCAGGATTAGGAAGTCATCGTCTACTGTCTGGGACAGGATTTCTAGGGCTTGGATTGCTGGCGTCGTTGGTGACAAGGTTGTTGGCCATGTTGTGCCTGTTACCAGGTTTTGGAAGATCGAGCTTTCGGCGTTTAGCTTGAACATGGTCGGGTATCGGGTTGGTAGGTATGTTCCCAGCACGAAATTGTACAGTTCGCTAATGGCGGGGCGGATGCGAGGGTCTTCCTCTGGTGTTTGATCGTTGTTGATTGCTACCACGACATCGTGGTGCTGCTCGAGTACGGACTTGCGGAGAGCGAGTCGGTCCTGGTAGGTTTTGTCCATCGGGAGAAGCTCTGATGGATCGAGGTTCTCAAGTGCTAAGATGCATTAGTCTGGATGTGTGTCGAGTGTTGTAATATAGCATATTTGTATAAAATCGGAAGAGTAGGGAACTCACCCATGGTCAAGTTATATTTGTCTTTTCCTTTGAATGGCCGAAATTGTAACTGCTCGGTCTCCTCCCAGTTGAACCCCCCCAGAGGTATGATTGGCGATGTCTTATTATCCGAACAAGTTGTCTTCGTCTTCCCGTATGCATTAGCCTTGCGATATTGTCGAACCCTCCACATCGCAGCACACAAGCCCACGATAAGAACATAGAGCAGATTTTGGGAGATGATGGGCCATGGTGCATCAATGCTTAGTTTGTATAGAGCTTCTGCCATGTTCAAATCGCTATGGAGTAGATCTGAGCTATTGAAGTTTACAATTCTTGCTCAACAGAGAGTTTTATGCTCAGAACAACTACTCCACTCCGCATGATCTCCGCGCGAGAAAGCAAAGTTGAGTTGGAAACTTTGTGTTTGGGTTTATCTCTCTCCATTTTGACTGGCTGGACTGTCCGTCCATGTTTTCTGATTGACTCACAAGGCCGAGATGGTCCTGCGGGGTTGGCACTTTGAGATAAGATAGTTGGGAGATTATTAGATAGGCCCATCACTGCCCAATACCGACTTTGTGTAATAGATTATACTCTGCTAGTATCGTACAGTCTTCGATGTAGTATAAGTCTTCAACCTTGGAAGACTCACAGTGTTGCACAATTCGAGACTCGAGGGCAATAAGAGAAATTTATGTTTGCTCAATAGTCAAAACGACATAAACCATAGACAAGAGACATAACAATAACACAAGATCGTAAACATCATCATATCTCACGAGGAAAGGGACCCAGTCATCATATCTGCCCCGAGCTCCTTTGTTTCAAGACACCATCTCCACTCAAATGTGGATTCGATGTTTGGACAACAGGGCTCACGTTCTCCTTCCCAGGGTCATCACGATCTCTCTCCCTTTTCGACCATGGAGAAGCATCTCGATATCCCCCCTCGCTGTAACCGGTATCCGTCTCCACGCCGCGCAGTCCAAATGCCCTCCGTTGCCCGCCCGGACGTTCATTCAAGCTCGGCGCGCGAGGGCGCTGTCGACCACGTGCTCGTCCACCAATCCAAGGGACTTCCCAAAGGATCAGTCGATATATCCAGATGATTGCGTCGAGGAATACGAGGAAAGCCCAAGGGCCAATGGTGATGAGACCGAGGAAGAACTGCGGAATCCGGGGTAGATCAGCAACTGCGTCATAGTGAAGGGGCTAAGGGCTAAAGGCGGGAGAGAAAAAGGGAAACTCACGAAGATACGAGCCGCCCAGCTCTCGAGGTGGGTAAGCTCCGATGGTAGGATGGAGTACCACGCCATTTTGGTGTGGATTTCGAGTGCTGGTGAGCTCTCGGGAGGTAACGGTTCCTGGTGGGTTGGAGCTGTGTCAGTGCTCTGGCGCGCTGCGACTCGGCGACTCGGTCCACCCTTGCTGACAGCTCCCTTTTCACGGTTGCTTCATTTTTTAGGGTCACTCAAACGCTTTTGATTCTCAGTTGGTAAATGAAATGCAGAGAATCAAATTGCACTGGCTCAGTTTGGATTCCACGATTAAGGTCCTTCGATCTGATTGGCTGGGCCCTGAACACTCACGTGAGCAATTGCAGCCTGACAGTTCGGGTGTCTATCCATCTCATGAACTACAATGCTTAACAACATCTTCCATTCTTTTTTCAAAGAATATATCAGTCAATTTAGATTGGTCAGATATCAGAGTACATTCGGGTAGGTCTGTCTAAGCATCATACTTCTCCCGGGTGATGACCGACGTGGTATCCCACTATTCTCAGACCACTTTCTTTGCATCATGTCCTCATTACGATTCAGTCCTCAGCATGCCTTTGGAGAAGCAGGCTATAGCCTATGATTATGGAGATAATAGTAGGGAGATATATGAATGAAGGTCTTCTTCTTCTTCTTCTTCTTCTTCTTCTTCTTCTTTCTTCTTCTTTCATTTAAGGAAACGATAAGACATAACCACAGTACATGTATGTTTGAACCTAACTATATCACCTTTCATTACGCATGGCACGAGCGGCGGCATCCTCCTTTCTGACATTTCCCATCGGCATGAGCAGATCGCAAATGCTCATTCAATTTGTCCTTTCGGCCGAATGACATGTCGCACGACAGAGAAGAACATTTGAATGCGTCAGGGAATATGTGCTTCTCTTTGATGTGCCGCCACAACGATGTATCACGGGTGAACGGGCGTGGGTTTGTGCAATCTTTCCAATCACATTTGATAGGACCGGTGAGGCTTCTCCTTGAGGAAATTTGTTAATTTAAAGAAATGGGAAAAGGATAGAGACCTGTATCGAGGAAACTTACTTGGCGTTGAGTTTAGAGCGACGCCTACGCGACGTACGGTTATCAGGTGGACTGACCTCATAGGCTGCCTCCTTCAACAGGTCTCCTATTGGGGCCGAAAATTGCCCTTGTTGATGGTAATTTGGATCAGAATGTTCAGATCCTATGCAATAACTGTTTATAGTGTTCTCTGCCCCAGCTGGCGAAGCGTTGTCTCCGACCCATCCTGTGATAGAGTCCATGCCAATTTGAGGGGACGTAGCAGGAATGCTTAGGCCAAAGCCATCCAAGGCCCATGGAGGTTGCATATAAGGATCGTAGACGGAACTTGAAAATGGGGGATTCTGTTCGAGGTAGGGAAGTGTGCTTCGGGGTGTGTTTTGAACAAAGGCCGAAGTATGAGGAAGAGCCTCTCCCTCAAAAGGGAAGGCATCAGAGTGTTCGTCGAAAAAAGCGCGCACCATGACGAATGGGATTGACAAAAGTAAACAAATCAAGTCAGAAAGACAACTAGTACTTGATATAGCCAGAGCTTTGGAACACGGGTGTATTCCAAAGAAGAGACTATGGTCAATATCTAGGAATGGGGGAGGGCTTAAATAATAAGGAATCTGGAAGGAATATTGGCATAGGAAAATACATACTCCTAGTTCGAATACCGTACGGGATCCCTAATGCCGTGTGCGCTAGCGCTAGGGAGAATTAGATTAGATAATTATACGTAACCAGAGATCCAATAGATGGGGATGATCCAAGATCCAGGATATTAGGGCGTTCGGTAACACTGCATGAATAGACTGACTCTTCATTGGTTTCAAGTAGCCTTGGCAGTGAGTCGACATATTGGTATTGACAAAAAGAGCCTCTGTGGGCAAAAATAGCAGTCTGTGGGCAAAAATAAGCCCAGCGCCTCCCCCAATTCTCCAACAAGAATATAACGGAGCCCTCCGTGTGGGATTAATATTCAAAGAATCCATGTATTCCGGGGGCGATGGATCCACCGATCATCTGACTTCTTCCAATAGAATTCCTTCAATTCTTGTACCATTTGACATTTCACATCAGCTCAAAGCATACGCTGCGCCACTCTTCGAGGCCCTGGTAGATATATAAAAAACTTATAGCCAGTTATTCACTCTCGTATCTTGAAGTGTGAAAGGGCTCAAAAGCTCACTCGAAAATTCCAGTTTGCCATCCTGAACTCTGGGTACTTCTTCAGCGAAATATTTCCATCTACTTGTTTAGTTTTCTGTCAACATGGATTCACTGTCACCACAGAAAGATCTTATATCAAAGCTTTATCTTGATGAGACGTTGTCATCAGAGGCACCCCCTGGGACACTAGTGCAGTCAACAAGGAGATATCGTGACATGTCACTACCGTGGATAGAGTTCAAGCAGGGGGTTGTCACCCATCTAGTCTTGCTGCTTCGGTTCAAAGGCTGACAACCCGCAGTTGCTACCCCCAAGTCCCCCCAAGTCCCCCGAACGTTACGGGGTTGTTACTCCCGTAGTGTCTTCTATTCACCAGCAGATACCTATAGAAACCCCCGGATAAACGGTTTGGACCAAGGTTTGTGAATGGGAAACGCATGAAAAGATCTCGAATCTCCTAATCCAAGCTGGGGCCGATAAGCATTCTTTAGTCGGCCATATGAGCCCCCTCTATGGCGTTGTATCTGGAGGTAATGCCCCCGTTGTACGACTGCTACTTCGTCAAGGAGTGAGCCCATCCATCCGGACATATAAGAACCACACTGCATATGCCACCCATGAATTTTTGTAGAGGCTAACCCTTGTAAACGTCCTCAGCACTGGGCCGCGGCGAACGGTCATTTTGAAGTCGTCAAGATACTAGTCGAAGCTGGTGCCGAGATAAATTGTGTATCTGATACGAGAATGACGCCGCTTGGGCTCGTGGGTAATAGATGGCCGGAAATCAGGGAATACCTTCAGCTTCATGGCGCTCTGGTCAAGCCCCCTCCTCGAGTACGTGCAGGTAATCGGTCTCGTCAGAGTCCAATGCCTCTCAGAACCAGACTTTCAACAGCAGATTCGACCGGGAACACTGCGATTTCGTCACAAACAAGTGACCGAGGTACATCTATGATTCCGTCTGTCGGAACATCGGTAGCCAACGAAGCATTTGAATCTATCTTTGGCGACAGTTCTCAAACAGCCCTTGTATTTCAATCGCCCATTATCTCCAACAATGGCCAACTGTCAACATTATCAAGCTGAGGGCTACCCGAATCAACTTACACATCTCAGATGCCTCCACCGCGCTGGTAGGCACCCATTCCGGTTGACAATCGGGGGTTCCATGAAATTTTTGCATTATACACTTCCTTTCATCGAAGTAACGAGCATATACGACCATAGAGTGTGAAAAACAGGGTTTCCCGTCCGCTCAGACGTTTAATCGATTATTCTGCACGGTCAATACTCAATGCACCCTCAGTCTCCAAGAGGCACTCTAAGGTGAGTGCGGGTGATGCGGGTGAGAAGTCTGGAGACCGGGGTTTCCGGCCCCATATCAGGATCTACCGTTCGAGTTTCATGTTTCCACTCAACTCTGCCTGTCATTTCTATCACTTTCCTTGTTTTGCGTCTCAGAGCCATAGCATGCGCAGCGCGCATCACCAGTTATTATACCCTATCGCTTCGGCAGTTACATCCTAGGCCGCGTGATGCGTATGCATTAGTTAAAACCATAGTCTGCTATATATATGTCGAACTAGGAATATCGGTCCCCTAGGCCCTAAACAGGAACCGAAGTTTTAGTTATGGTCTAGTGGTAAAATAGCCTGTATTTTTTCCCACAATATATACCCCTGCCCAGGTGCATCAAGTAAAATTTCTCTTAACTCCCTTAAATATCCAATCCAACCATGAAAATCTTGATGATCCACGGTACTTAACGCCAGAATCCTGCGGTGACTACAAAGTAAATCTAACCACTATAGGATCCCGCCAATCCGGCGAACTCTTCCGAGCAAAACTCCAAGCCTTAGAAAAATTAATCCACCGAGCCCTCGGTGCTCTCCAGCCCGGACTTGAACTCGTGTACCCGACAGCTCCATTCGCGCTAGAGCCCTCCTCGGGTGCTATATCCGACCTGCGCAATCGGCATGGTGCATGGAGCTGGTTCGAATCTGAATCCATCGACGGACTTTACCCGGGACTAGAAGGCGGCCTGGAGTCTATTGCGTCTCTTCTTAAGGATTCCGGGCCGTTCGATGGGATCGTCGGTTTTAGTCAGGGGGCCGCGGCGGCTGCTATGGTCGCCTCGCTGTTAGAAGGAAATCGAAAAGATGCATTTGCCAGATTGGAAGCGGAGGCTGGGATTCCATATCCCGCTTGCTTCGCCACGCTTGAACACCCGCCGCTCAAGTTTGTCGTTAGTATTTCGGGTTATGTTGCTTCTCATCCGGATTATCGTGCTTTTTACGATCCCGTCATTCGGACGCCTGTGCTGCATTTTTTGGGGAGTATGGATACCGTTGTGGATGAGAGCGCGTCGATGAGGTTGGTGCAAAGTTGTCAGGTGGGGGATGAAAAGAAACAGATTGTTATATGGCACTCCGGTGGACATGTGGTTCCAAGTGGGAAGCGTGAACTCGCTGCCGTTGCGCATTTTATAAAGTCTAACGTGAGCTGAGAAAACTTCGTATTTCAAAATTCATTATATAGGCCCATTTCTGTCCAATAGCTGTGTGCAATGAATTCATAGAGGTCCACGGGTGTTTGCTGGCACTATGTGTAAGGATGCTATTGAATTAAGAGCTGGACTAGTATTCGAGAACCATGGGAATTGGAAAAGTTTGATACTTCGATGTTGAAATTGCCCACTTTATATGTACATGGTGATTTCCAAGACATGCCTTAAGCAGACAAAAAGATTTAATCGTGAACTTCGTGTTTAAAAATGACGCTAAGTCCCCCCGTGTTGTTCGCCAGGCTAGAATACAAAAAAGGCTATACAAATGCAGATGCTTGGCCCAGCAAGGCCGATATGAACAAATCACAGCTTACCGCTGTGGACGGTAATCATCGTAGGAGGTGTACGAAGGTTCGTCGTCCTGGCCGACAGGCCCATAACCACCGGTCCGCCAGCGACCAAGCGGATTCGTGATATCCATCTGCCCAGGAGCCTGTGCATGGCTGAGTAGTGTGGATTCCGCCTCGTCTGTGTTTGAGTATGCTCCTGTGCCACTGTCGCCCCGCGATAGCGGCACACGGAAGGCCGGGTGGATCAGTCCTGTCGGATCGGAGTGTTCGTAGCCATTGTGCGTATGTAGCGGTGGCATTGATGGCAGAGAGGGTGCCGGTGATGAGGCACGCGATGAGCCGGGAGACCACTCGCCTCTCAGAGTACTGCGGGGTGTGTGCGAGCGCTCTGTCATCAGATCCTCGGGCCGGCCGTAGATGCCGCCTCCGAACTCGTCTCGGAAGTCTGCTCGATCCTTGTAGTACGAGAAGTCTAGATGGTTCTCCGGGACGACCTCGAATGGCGCTGGTTCGGCAGACTTGCCGGGCTGTGATGCGAGCATCGGGTTCATTGCAATGTCCGAGTACTCGCCGCCCATGTCTCCCTGGTCCAGACGGCCCTGGTAGATTTCCTTTAGTGCCGCGGCTGCCTTGGCGTGCACCATAGGTGTCAAAAGTGGCTTGTACAGAGCAGGGTGTCCGAACTTGGCGTTCAGACGGTCTGACGCCTTCTTGTCGGAAATGTTCGCGCCTAAGGCCTCAGCATCGCTTAGGTTTGCACGATTGTAGAACTCGCAATCGGAGTCAAACGTCTTCATGCAATAGATCTTGAATCCAATCATCAAGAAAGGCAGGGGGGCCACGCAGAACACCATGTTCCACGTACCGCTCGACTTGGCAACGAGAGCAATGATAACGTTGGCAAGAATAGTAGCGAAAATCAGGCGATTGAATAGAACTCGCCAAAACGCACCACCAGACTCATTCTTAGTCACAAACACGTACATCAATAGATACTTCTTCAACATGGCATCCACGCCAAAATACAATGCCGTCACCGGCAGTACAATGGGTTGCAAGGTAGCGAAACAGAAAGCCACGGTGGCATAGAAGAGGAAGTAGTTGTAGTAACTGGCGTAGTCGAATGGTGGCGGTGCGGTCCACTCAATTGCCTGTCGGGGTGTGGGTGAGAGGAACGTCTTGGCGAACCAGACCCAAACCATGGTAACCAGCTGCACAAGATCGATAGCAGCGCCGAGATTGCGCTGCAAAAGATACGTCACCCAGAACGGTGACACGGTGCATAAAGCGCTTACCAACTTGGCATACATCCGGCTTTCCAAGATGGCTTGCCAGGCGTCTTCGTGGTTCTTAGTTTTGTCAACCACGAACGACACGAAGTACCAAGCTGCCGAGAAGAGTGAAAAGACGATCAGATTGTTGAAAACGAAGAACGCATACAGATGCCCCAGCACGTGGCGCTCTCGGGATGTTTTAGTCTTGCTGCCACCTCGAATGGAAAGACGACGGAAGATGACCGGAAGCGCCAGATACACGAGGGAAGTCAGTGCGGGCGACGCAATACCCTGGACAGCAGCCCAAACGTTCGGGTTCCCTGCCAGCGAGGTCTGGAACGCCGGCCATACCAAACCCAGATTTGACAGGTTGGACAAGAAAATGGCAATCAGACCGTTAGGAACAATCCACACAAGTGTCAAACAAGTCACCCAGATGAAATTGACCAGTCGCTTCCATTTGCGTGCCGATTTTGTAAGTGGTAGGTTTTCCCAGATGATATCGCTGGGCCGCGGCGCAAGAGCAATAGTGGTGCCCTCAGGGCGCTTCCGGCGAGCGTTCCATGCCACAGCATGAGCGTGCTCGATGTTGTCCCAGCTGGCAAAGCCGTAGGGCATTGCGTTTCTGCGATCTATCGACGCACGTCCATGCTTGATTTCCTCTTCCAAGACGCGAATCCGGACGGATAGATAATCGATCGCGTCCACTTTGCCGCCGGGGAGTTGGCTGCGTTGTCGGCGAGGGGGACGTAGAGTCGGTCTTTTCGCGGGCAATCGGTCCGGGTTCTTAAGGTATTTTGCCAAAACGGACTCGAGTTCCCGGACAACCTCTTCATGTTCTTTGATGATCCGGGGTAAATCCCTGACATTACGGCCAATCGCAGCTCGCGGGAGGGCCGCGGTTGGATTAACCTGGTCGGTCAGCCGCAGGATACCTTCGTCGGTACGACTATTGGGAGGGATGTCCGTGACCATCAGGGTTCTGGCATGCAGACTGCGCTGATATTCAGAGCTTTGGAAATATTGCCTCCGCAGGTTCCGGACAGCGCGATAGTTCCTCCACAAAAAGAAAACAACAATGAGATCAAAAGCCCAAGCGCATACCACCTGACTCCAAATAGCCGTGGGGTTGGTGATGTTGAGGGGTGTCATCATATTGAAGGCGCCAGACGCCGATGAGTCTGTAGAACCCTTGCTCTGTGTGACATTGACCGGTATCATGACGAGGCAGCCGATTACGCTGAGAAAGATGAAGATGTTGCGGCACATTTTGGTAAATCGGAGGAAGATTGCGGCGTCCAGGCCGACAGTCTCGATCAGCTGCGATTCCCGTGTATTGATGACCGGTTTGACCCAGGCGAAGAAGCCCTTGCCCACCGGGGGCGGAGTGTGTTTGAGGTCTGCATGCTTGACTTTGGGCGCATAGACAAGCGAGTGACGGGGTCGAATAAGGGAGAAGAGGAGAGCGAGGAGGACAGTGACGCCGATCGAGGTGCCTAGCGAGGCCCAAATAGCAGTAACTGTAAACTGTACCTTGTCAGCATGGTGTTACTTTCTCTCAGAAAACAATTTAAACTTACTGCAGAGCGAAATGGATTCGCAATAAGCTCGAGGAAAGTATCCGTCCCATCCGTACGAGCATGCAAGCTCAAGTGATGTAGATCCATTACGTCAAAGCAGAAACGAGTGGCGATCCGGCATTAACGAGTGGCCGGAGGAAATCAAGAACCCAGCATGAAGATGAAAGGGAATAGATTAAAACGAGGGGAATGGGAGATTCTAAAAAGATGGGAGAAACGAGAGGTGAGACAAAGATAATGCGCACGCATGAAAGAAAAAAAGGTGGACTCCGTTTGGCTTCGACTGGTTATTATTAGAATTGGGTCATGGAGTTATTGGACTCTTGGCCTGACTTAGCGTCGCTGATCTCCGCCGTTGGGAGAGGGAGCCCACAAGAGCCACTTTTCTTCAATATGAATTCCTCACACCGAGTACAATCGATACAGTTCCGGCTCCGGAGATCAGATTTTGCGTCAACATCAGGCGTTCACAGGCCCTGACACGTTTCAACTGTTCGCTGACCCATCCACTATCATCTCATTGGCAGTCCACAAGCTTACGTCAAGTGGCACACCAATCAGTTGCCCGAAGTAGAAATAGTCTGGAACATTGTGATTGTTGGGTCCAAGGTACCACACAAGATATGGACACACGTAGGTACGGGCAATGTAGGTACGTTGTGCCACCCTTTGGTGTTCCTCAGGGCAAAGGCACTTTGGTTTGTTGCCTGAGGCAGTTATTGATGCCTGAATACATCCTAACTAGTTAATGGCCCTTGTTGGCAAGATAGAGTGATCGATTTTCAGTGTTGATTTTCTCTTAATTCCAAAAAAAAAAAAAGATAGGAGTAGCTGGCTGTGGCAATTTAACCGCACAGTATGCGATCTGATAATTTCTTTGTGGTTTACTACTCAATTCCTCCCCATTAATCACCATATGAAGATTGTAAGAGCTACACTGCCAGTAACATATTCCCGAAAGGTTGATCATATATCAATTCCCATTCGTCGACCCCTCATTACTCTAGAGGACTGTGGCGAGGGTCACAAGGCTCCCGCGTGGCCAAGAATGGTGACCAGTTCTAAGACCCCGTGCATGATGTTTTGCACTTGAAGCTTGAGGTCATATCCGGGCCCGGTTCGTCACATGGGCAGATGGTCGACTGGGATTTGAGGGTGTGACCGCAAGTATATGTTATCATGTTATAACACATCGTGTTGGTAGGAGGGTAGTCCTGGGGGTATGACATTAGCTATATGTAAGATCTTTACCTAGGACATGTAGTAAGAGAGCTCGTAGACATGCTCTGGGCCTTACAAAATAGATTTCTTGTTGTTAGGCTTAGATTGGATGCAAGAGTCTAAGAGATAAAATCTATAGAGTGGGTGGTTTTCTTGCTGTTTATATATTCAGTCATACAATTTCAAATAACTTAGGACTGGGAAAAGATGACCTCCTCATCTTGGCAGATGGTCATAAGCCCATGTCGATTTGTTTGCTTCGCATTTTGGGCCAATTACTTGTTGGAAGCCTGGATCCCGTTATCCTGACGGGAGCAGCTGAGCGGGGTGAGCAAGGATCGCAGAGCTTCATACCCCAACCGACGTTCTGACAGCGCACGCTCAAGGTTGATTACAGGGATGAAGTCTCTTATCGCAAGACTATTAAGAGGCTAGGAGTCCCAATTCTGATTCATGCATTCCGCCCTAAGAATGAGTTCAGCCGCACCGACCACCCAATAATACTGGACCGATCCATGCCCGGTGGCCTATGCACTACCGCGTGTGTCGCCCTCTTCAGCCGGTAGAGTCTGACACTAGAAGTGGAGAATATCCTGAGTGTAGTAAGAGTACTCCGTAAGTCTCGCCCATACCCGTTCCTTGGCGGCTTTTTTGGGTCGAGGGCCTAGACCCGTAGGTCGGGTGTAATTGAGGAATATCTTCGAGCCACATTTTTTGACCTCACATCCTATTTCCCGCCTAGTTATTATGTCTTTGGAAATGAAATATTCTCTTCTACTTCAACCCAAAGCTCAAAAAATATCCCTTACCTTGATGCAGCGCAGTCATCAAAGAAAAATTGTGCGTGCATCTCGCTGTGACATTGGTCTTTGGGCGAGTAGTTTCAACCAGAGAAACGCAAGAAGTAGCCCCAAAAATGACATATAAGCAATGTCTGCGCGTAATATCATTACACTCCGGTGAAAATGCTGGTCATATCTAATCTCGGTTGAAACGCGTGAAAACACGTATTCTAAATGCGTGTTTCGTGTGTTTCCACAAGGTGCCATGTAGCAAAACGCAGCTAGTGGGTCAACTCGACAAATTATCCTTGTAATGGGCAAGCTCTAGCAGGTGCGAAATGTAACTCTTCATTTTGGCATTCACCTCGCAGGCTTGTGCCAACATTTCATGTCAATGGCTTCTTCTGTCTACCTTCTCAATGCAATATGTCTAGTATGCTTTATAATTTTATGCTAAAAGTGCATGCTAAAAGTGCATGCTAAAAGTGCATGCTAAAAGTGCATGCTAAAAGTGCATGCTAAAAGTGCATGCTAAAAGTGCAAGTTTGTTTACCGACGTTGTGAATTGTAGATGGTATTATTCGCTATTTACATCGTGATATCATCAAAAGACAGGAATGCCGCCTAGATGGTATATAGAACAAATGGCTCATAGAGTATTGACACTTTAGTTCTTGGCAGCCTCTGCAACATTGTTAGTACTATTCTCTAACCAGCCTTTTTTTCAATGGTTTCAGCTTACCCTTGTGGACATCGGCCTTGGTGTTGTGGGAAAGCTCGTCCTTCTTGTCGACGAGTGCGTCCTTGGCAGCGCTGGCGCGGGTGGAGACGTTGGCATCGCTGCTCTTAGCGACGCCCTTGTTGGCCTCCTTGGAAGCCTCAGCTCCAGTGCCCTGGACGGTCTCAGAGACGTAGTTGGCGGCTTGCTATAATTTTTGGTCAGTCAATGATAAGGCAAGTACCAAGAGACTTAGGCTGATCACGTACCTTGACGGTCTCCATTGTGAATTTGGAAGTGAGAAAATGTGGTTATTTTTTGAAAGGGTTGTTTGAGAGATATAGTGGAAGATGAGTGTTGAAGAATAGAACTTCTAGGGAAGTTCAAGGGATATTTATATTGTTCTGGGTGTCCTATTTGCAGGGGCAATGATGTCATGACGTCATTGATGAAAGGGCCCGTACCTCGCCCCGGGAACAGCCCAGTTTCCAACCTCAGGTCACACACAATTTGTGCAGCGCCAAGTTTGCCAAATCATAAAATCTTGGAAGCTTGGTGGCTGCAACCCTAGGTCGACCCACAGTTTACGCTTTCTATCATTTCTGACCTTTCTGACATCATTAGTTATATGCATGGAATACAGATTTAGATCTACAACACTTACACTGCACGCGTGAACATGATTTGCGGCTCTGATAGACACAGTTAACTCAAACATTCCCATTTTCTTCCATGACCCGTTCTTCAAACGTGAGAGGTCATTCCACATATCTCCAGACTGTTCCCAGACCCACCAACCTCGCTGCATGACGTATGGACACCTTTACCCCAACAATGCAACCACGGAATAGTTGGAATGAGTACATTCCATGGATGTAATATTAGTATGCTACCATAATAGGTAATGCTCTATGGAGAATCATTTGGTGCACACCTGACTTACGATTGAGGCAAATTGAAGCTAACATTGTTCCTATTTATCGGCAATTAGAGTCATTGAAAGAAAGACCTCGGCTTAAAAAGTAAATCTTCCACTAATAAAGCTACAATGTACCCAGATGTGGCTATACGACTGCGGGGTTGAACATTGATTCTAATGCGTACACTGTACAGTATGCTGTACTCCGTATAGCTCCGACCTATGCAGGTTATACATGACTAGCGCCGAGCTTTTTGTATGGGCCTATGACGTAGTTGATCTGAAGAAGCGAGATCCCATATGCGCCCCCAAACAAGGTCTCGTCTAGACTACCTTTGGGCCTTTGGAAGCACAGCAGTTCGGCGAGTCAGAGTCCCTGGTATCTGAATCCGCCAATGAGAATGAAATATGAACTCCACAACATATAGAACTCATCCTCTAGTAGTCACTAAAGGTCAAAACATTCATTCATTTGTATTTATTTACAAGGATTACTAGTTCCAATCGATCTAGTAGAAACCCATTATGATTTTGCCAGAAAATCGGGAGTGATGCTGGCGTTCAAGGGTGAGCCCCCCCCCCCCCCCCCCCCAAAGCCGTAAGACAAGCAATTTATATAGGTAGCTCGTAACTTCGCCAGTGAATTCATTGGAGATGGACAAGAATATTATCCTTTGTTTCTCCTAGCCCTATAGGCCGCGATGAACTAGATCTTATAAGGAATAGAATTTCCAAGACGGCTTGTGATCGCGCGATAACGGTTGATCTTGCATCAAGGCCCGCGCCAACTCGATTGGCATACAATTCTCCTTCAAAAACCGGTCATGAAATTCCTTCTCAGCAAGGTGCCCCGTCTCGACAGTCTCCTTTCGCAGTGCATATATTTGCAATGCACCCAGCATATACCCGGCCTGATATAACGGCGAGTAATCGCCATTCAATGATCGTCTCACTTCTCCTTCTGCAGTGGCACGTTCGTGTCCGACTTGATCAACGAGTAGATCAATACACTCCTGAGGAGCCATCTGGCCAAGATGGAACTTAATGGAGAATATAATTCGGGCGCATCGATGAAGCCGCCAAAACAGCATCCCGATCCGGTTCTGCGGCGTCTTTTTGAACCGTTCGTCGTTCCACAAAATAAACTCCCAGTACAGGGCCCATCCTTCAATCCAAAACGGGGTGTCGAATAGCTGGCGGTAGGGTCTGTATCTCGCAATCATGTGCATCTGTAAATGGTGTCCGGGTATCATCTCATGGAAGACCGTAGCGCGGGAGAAATGGATGTTGTTCCCACGCATCCCCATCAGCTTGGATTCATGGTCCATCTCATCGGTTGGATATGAGACAATGATACAGTCACCTCCGAGGAAGAAAGGGTTTACTTTCTGGCGCTCGGGCGACATCATAAACATCTGCCAGTTCTCCTTGGCAACCGGTGGAACGGTGACGAGTTGATGATCTTCGACAAAGCATATTGCCTCCATCGTGAGATCTCGGACTAATTCGGTTTGTTTTCCAGGCTCGACGAAGTCATTCTTGACTTCTTCCAGGGCCTGCTTCCAGTTATCCCCGAACCCCATGTTGCGTGATGCCTTTTTCATTTCGCCAACACACCATTTGAACTCCTTCTCTCCGATCGAGATTAGTTCTTCCGGTGTGTAGGCAATCATTTCGCCCAAGAGTTCACTAAGTAAACCCTCTCGACCGATAGGGTCACCCACTATCGCATCTTCGTTGCCTGGGCGAATGCCAGCCAAGTTCTCTCGGATACTTGCTGAAACATCTTTCAGGCCCTTTTCCACAACTCCATATGGATGTGACACCCACCAGTTGAACGACGGATCGTAGCCTTTGTAGAATTCGAACCATTCTTTCAGATTGGTGTGCAATGAGTCTATGTTTCTCGCCGCTCTAAATGCAATCGTTTTCTCCATCCGGATCTTGGTCGAGTCATTTTTGACCATGTCTATCACGGCTGCGATTTGAGACTGAGATTCAACAAGCTTCTGGGCAGCGTCTTTTGAATTCATCGACACTACCATGGCACGAGCCTCACACAGCTCCAGCAGCGTGCCTGAAAATGGTAGAAGGAGTGCGGTCTTTTCATCTTGTTTAGAGTTGAGTTCCAAATCGCGCAGCTGTCTTTCTAGGTAACTTTTTATCAGAAGATAATCTACCTTCCCTTGTTGATCATAAAGATCAAAGGGCTGGCTGCGGAGTGAGTCGAGCTCAGATGTAAGGAACTCGCGTAACTTCTGTGTTCTTCTGGGAGATATTTTGATGGGGAAAAATTCTTTGATATCTTTGAGGTCCTCGGTGATCCGCTCAATCCTGTCGCGCATCGTGTCGGCTTGTGCACGTTGGATGGCGATGCCCCTGGGTGAAGTGACAGATACCATGACAGGCAAAATCCGGTTATCACTCTGTTTTGTTCGGAAATATATGAGTTTGCTTATTTTTTAAAATTATTTTCTTTCGAAGTTGAGTCCTAGGGGCAGGAAATCAGAAGAAACGATGTGCAGTGAACTTTCCTAGGACTGGACTAACCCCAGATTGAAAAAGAAAAGCATAGGCTTCCGGCTAAAGCAGAACCTAGACTATCTCAGCATGCATTTGATTGAAATTATTAGGTCCTACAATACTACATCGGGTGGTGTATCCGACATCATACCTTATATCGCTGGCCGGTCCGAATGGTTGGTTTTTGGTCATATCGCACGGAGTAACCTCGGCTTATAAAGTCGCGCGGTCTTTCTCCGCGTTTATACCTAAAGCAGTACTTTGTTATCTCGACGGGATGATAACCTAGAGTGGACGGTCCAAGGGGGGACTAGGGGTAATGCTGGAATGCGGGGAAATGAATGAAATGCTACATTGTGTTTGGAGGAGAAACTTATTCTTCTAAGTACTGGACCGGCAAGGGGACCCAGCCTGGGTTGAACTTCTACATACATACCTACATAGGTAGTATATGTAGCCATTGGCAAGTCTAGATAAGACAATTCAAGCTCAATTAACGCTGTATACAGATTACAGGCCTCTTGGCTGTTTGCTATGATAGTCCCCTTGAATCTCCCAATCTCTCTATCTCTTTCTTTATTTCTTCCTATACGACAGAAATATAAGTCTTGAATAATACCTGCCATGTCCAGAAGCTTTTAAGTCTTAAGTCTATTGTTCAGTGGAATCCTAACCAGGTCACCTGCTACCCTATTGTTGCAGAATGGCTTCACATCTGCCTGTCACGGAGGGCTTTGACCCATCCCAGCTCGACATGCTAAACGATAATGACAAGTCAGTAAGCGATACGATTCAAGGGTTACAGAAGGTTCAACTCTCCCACCAGTGGGATCCAAATTTGCCACAGGAGAAGATCGATGCCATTAACGAGGCAGTCAAGACAGGTGATCAGGAAAAAGCTGCCGAGTTGGAAAAGACTCTCGCTCAGGAGTCCCAGTATGAGTCTGTTCGTGCCGCGGTGCGCAACACAGATGGCAGAGAAGTTGCAAACACCGTACGCGCCTGGGTGCTGGGCATGTTTTTCACTACTCTTGGAAGTGGACTCAACATGTTCCTGAGCATGAGGTGGGCTTTGATTCTAATGAAGCCTTTGAGTAGGAAATTGTTTGCTCATCTTGTACTAGGAGTCCTGCCATCTCGTTCCCGGCCATCGTCGTGCAATTGCTGGTCTATCCGATGGGTTGTTTGTGGGCCAAGACAATGCCGACTCGGAAGTTCAATACATTCGGAGTGGAATGGACGTTGAACACCGGTCCTTTCACCATCAAAGAGCATGCAGTTATCACAGTAAGTTCATGAAAGTTGATTCTTAAAAATTAATAAAGCTGACCCTTTGTTTTCAGATCATGGCAAAGTGGGTGGATCTTGATCACATCTAAGCTTTGATATCGATGCTAAGCAATGTATAGTGTGTCGATCGGATATGCTTAGTGTACGGATGCCCTCTTGGCATTGAAAGCAAAGCGTAAGCAATATCCCTTGCCCTAAATCGATATCGGTCTGACACACACTCTCAGCACTCTATAATATGGAACTTGGGTGGGGATTCCAACTTTTATTCGCTTTGAGCAGCCAGGTAGTTGGTATGTCACTGGCAGGCATTTTCCGCCGGTTCCTCGTCTGGTAAGTTGGAACCTTCTCTACCAAGATTGCCAATACTCACAATGTCAAGGCCCGCTGCTATGATGTGGCCTAGTCAATTTGCAAACACTTCCTTGTTTTATGCTCTTCACGACTGGAGCTCCTCGGATGAATCAGAGACCCACGGATGGAGCATCTCACGATACCGATATTTTCTATACGTGACAATTGGGGCTTTCGTCTGGTATTGGTAAGGCTCTCCTATTCCAATCTGAACTACATATGCTAATTTCTTCGAACTGCAGGATACCAGGGGTCTTATGGCAAGGACTCTCCGTTTTTGCTTTTGTCACCTGTAAGGTCCCATTGACTCATTTCATTCCTGACTTGTGCTGACTCCTTTTCCCTGTAGGGATCCGACCCAACAATGTGGCTTTGAACCAGCTGTTCGGAGGCTTTACAGGACTCTCCCTCATTCCTATCACATTTGATTGGACGTAAGATTTATGGTCCCCGTCACTCGCAGAACCGCGGAAAGGATGTAAAGCTAATTATAACCAGCTACGTTTCTGCATATCTCGGAGATCCACTCTTGGTGCCTGTCCATGCTCTTGTCAACATCCTCATCGGGCTTGTGGTGTTTGTGATCATCACCACAATCGGGATCTCTTACTCTGGGGCTTTGTATGCTGCAATATCTCATTAGACTCATTTCAAGGCTGATAGTAATATAGGTACTCCGCCTATCTCCCTATCAACACATCCAGCACCTATGACAACACACAAAATGCCTACAATGTAACCAAAATCCTAGGTTCTGGTTTCTCTTTTGATGAGGAAAAATACAAGGCATACTCACCGATGTTCCTAGCTTCAACCTTTGCCTTGAACTATGGACTGTCGTTTGCGGCCCTTACAGCAGCTATTGTACATGTTATTCTCTTCCATCGAAAGCAGACCTGGCATCAATTTAGGGCTTCTCGGGAGCAGGAACCTGATATCCATCTTACCACGATGAAGAAGTACAAGGAAGCACCTGACTGGTGGTATGCGACACTATTCCTATTCTCGATCGCGTTAGGGCTTGCAGGCATTCTGGCATATGATTCGCAGCTTCCTTGTATGCGATATTCCTCTGGGTCTAATGCTCAAATCTGACAAAATACATAGGGTGGGCCTTTTTTGTCTTGATCATCCTCGCCGTGGTCTTTATAGTATGTTGTGTTATGATCACTGGGAGATTATTTCTGACCCTCAAACAACAGATCCCGACTTGCATGATTCTCGGAATCACTAATATTATGCTGTGTACGTGCAATCCCGCGCCTCTTTTGTGTGTACAATACTAACTAGTGTAGCGCTCAACGTTCTATCGCCGTTCTTGGCAGGTTTTATGATCCCAGGAAAGCCGATTGGGGTCATGGTGTTCAAGGTCTTCAGCACAATCACCTTGGGACAAGCGTAAGAATCGATCCTCTCTTTCTAGAATGAAGGCTGACCTTATCAATAGTCAAGTATACTGTGCGGATCTCAAGGTAAGGAACTTTCTCCCCATGTCAGCGGACCATATTGTTGACTCTTCTTCAACAACAGCTGGCCCATTATATGAAAGTGCCACCCCGCGTCACCTTCATGTGTCAAGTTGTTGCCACAATATGGGCAAGTATTGTTCAGATTGCAGTCATGAATTGGACTCTAGGCAATATCGATGAAGTTTGCACGCCGTATGTTATGCATATATTTGGAAAGAGAACATGTTATTAACCATCTATGGGAACAGTACTCAGTCGGGGAATTTTACATGCCCAAACGGAAGAGCATTCTTTTCATCCAGCATCGTGTGGGGTCAGTTTGCTATGTCTCAGGTACATGTCAACATATCACTCCGTACTAACTATTTATTTAGGTGTCATTGGCCCACAACGCATGTTTGGACCCGGCGCCATGTACGCTCAAATACAATGGTTCTGGCTAATCGGCGCTCTTCTTCCGGTGGTATTCTATGCCTTAATACAAGTATCCCCTCGGTCTAAGCTCAGGTTCCTAAATGCACCTGTGCAAGTCACAGGATATCATTTAACAGGGCCACTCCTTTGAGTTTCTCTTCATGGGTTATATTTGGCCTCATTTTCAACTACTGGATTCGACGCCGGTGGGCGGTTGGTGGCATACTTACAACTATATCACTGCTGCAGGACTTGACTCGGGCCTCATTCTGTCCACCATTGTTATTTTCTTCGCCATTATTCTGCCAAATGTCTCGATACCCCAGTGGTGGGGAAATACAGCTCCATACGAGACCATGGTACGTACCTATATCCCGACATTTATTCTTGTGGGCCTAATGAGGAACATAGGACTCTCTTCATACTGCAGTTCGAAAGACTGTCACAGATGGAGAGACTTTTGGACCAAATAAGTGGTGATTTCCTCACTTTACATCAACTATGCACTTTTTTTTTGGAAATCATATTCTATAAATGCAGGTTTATAAAGTTGAACAATATCCTTACCTCCGGATATTTATAGAACCACAGCCCACGTGACCGTGGCTAAAGACCGTTAATACAACATAGTTCCCCAGGGTTGCATGTAGCCAGGTGCTGACGTGGTCACAGTATTATATGTATGTCAATAGTATTCCCTAAAAAAAATTAAACAGTAAACTAAAAGAACTAAAATAGAATTAAAAGAATTTATACAAAAAAAGGGGCATAGTCGGGGGTGAAACCCAGCCTCAAACAGAATTTAGGTATCAACTCGAGAGCTTGCAACCTTGGAAGTGTCACCCCTAGACGATCTCCGCATCCCAACCTCCTCTTACTCTTAACCCCCTCTTCCATCTTCGCCCTTTTAGTATCATCATCTTTCATCGCATTCGCATTACGGGATTTGTTTCATCCCGTGAGACAGTCCTCGTACCGCATCAACCGTGCTCGGGGCCCAGCCGTGGCTGCGGCTTCCCTCATCTCCCCCCGCTCATTCCTTTGACCGCTCCAAACCCCTCAAGGAGAACCATCCACGATGTCGGTACCGACAACTAAAACACCCACTGTGGTCCGCAGCCACTCGACTACATCTCGTCCCTCTCGAGCCCCATCGGATCTCCCGCATCGGACACGCAGTGTGGCGGTTCGATCGTCAAATACGACCCAGCCTCCTACGCCAACGAACCTATCACATTCGAAAACTCCTTCCCAGGACCGACGTCCTCCCTCAAACCACACTGCACTTGAGGGTGCAGCCCGGCGCGAATTCGAGGCATCCAATGTCGCGCGCATGCCTCGTCGGGAAACGTCATCAGACCGATCTCAGGAACGCCCCTCGACCGCTCGAACTGAAACTGGCCGGAGGCATCAAAGAAATCCCTCAACGCAAAGCCGTCAGCGAGACAGTGTTGATATGACACCGAGCTCGACTTCACAACTGCCGCCGCAACATGCGACCGCAACAACTGCCCCCGCAGCCGCAGCCGCGCCTCGGCGACGAACTACGATCACGACGCCGACGGGTCAGTGGGCTCTAGGCAAAACAATAGGTGCCGGAAGTATGGGAAAAGTAAAACTGGCGAAAAATACGGAGACTGGAGAGCAGGTACGAATATTCGAATCTTTGTCTCAAATTATCGACACAATACTGACTACGGTCGCAGGTTGCCGTTAAAATCGTGCCACGACTCTCGACCGAGGAACATCGCACCACCCGGGAGACAGAGAGAGCCGATCGCTCAAAGGAGATTCGGACAGCTCGAGAAGCCGCCATCGTCAGCCTGGTGAACCATCCGTATATCTGCGGCATGCGGGACGTTGTTCGAACATCATACCATTGGTACATGCTGTTCGAATATGTCAACGGTGGCCAAATGCTGGATTATATCATCTCCCACGGCAAACTGAAGGAAAAGCAGGCGCGCAAGTTCGCACGACAGATCGCCAGCGCATTGGATTACTCCCACCGCAACAGCATCGTACATCGTGATCTGAAAATTGAGAACATCCTCATCAGTAAGACTGGTGATATCAAAATCATTGATTTTGGTCTCAGTAACTTGTTCTCCCCAAGAGGTTTGTTGAAGACATTCTGCGGTAGTCTGTATTTCGCTGCTCCGGAGTTGCTCCAGGCCAGACAATATACGGGACCCGAAGTTGATGTTTGGAGCTTTGGAATTGTCCTTTATGTCTTGGTCTGTGGAAAGGTACCTTTCGATGACCAGAGTATGCCTCAGCTGCATGCCAAAATCAAGAAAGGTGTGGTGGAGTACCCGCCAGGTCTCACTGCCGGTAAGTCAACCTTGAAAGGATGCTTTCTCTGGTTCCATTGCTGATTAGGCTTCGCAGAGTGCCGCCACATTATATCTCGCATGTTAGTCACTGACCCCAAGCAGCGTGCCAGCTTGGCCGAGATCATGAGCCATCCCTGGATGAATAAGGGCTTTAGTAACCCCCCAGAGAATCACCTCCCTCATCGTGAGCCTTTGCAGCTACCTCTGGATCAAGAGGTCGTTGAAAAGATGACCGGCTTTGACTTCGGGCCTCCGGAGTACATTACAGCTCAGTTGACTAAGGTATTGGAGTCCGAGGATTACCAACATGCTCTCCGGCTGTACTTCCGCGAACAACAACAACCTGTTTCCAGTCACCCAGAGCGCAAACGAGGAGTATTCGATTTCTACAAACGTCGAAACTCTGCGGCCAGTCGTGATACTCTTTCCGCACCTTCGGCCGAGGCGGTGCAACTAGGCAACGACCCTTTAAATGCTTACAGTCCGTTGGTCTCCACATACCATCTGGTTAAAGAAAAGATTGAGAGAGAGCGGGCCGAAGCACGTCCTGGTGCCCTTGGTCTTCGTCAAACCCCCAGTGAAGTCCATGTGCCTGAGCTGCGGCCCCCGGAAGCCGCCCACACCAATCAGTACCAGTTGGCAGGAGACAAGGATACTGGACGACGGTCTCGGCCACGCGCCCGCACCCATGGCGAGGACGAAGCCTCAGAAGGAATGAAGATACTTCATTCTTCTTCGCCATCTACGCACGCAGTCCCAACCCCGCCCGACGTCCCCGCCAAGAAAGAAAGCACTGCTGCTGGAATCTTGAGAAGATTCAGCACTCGCAGGACCAAAGATCGCAGCCGCGATGTGGATCGTGAACGCGTCAGTACCCCCAACACACCTACACTCAACGTTCAACCTCCTGCAGATTCAGCATCTCCGATGAACCGTGGCTTCAGCGTAAGGAGAACCCGGCGAGCGGAGCCATCTGCAGGCGAGGCGCCTTCGAATGACAGCCGGCCTCAACAGGATCTTCTAGCGGCGCCAGGATCGTCGGAACGCAATGCGCGGTCCAACAAATTCCTGGAAAGATCTACCAGTGTCAATTCGGCAGACTACCGAACTCGGAGAGCCGCACGGAGAAGTGATGCCGATGCCTTGGACGTTACTGCGGACCGTCAACCGCCCTCTACCAGTGACTCTGATCAAGTTGTTCCGAATAATCAGCAAGATCCGGCCAGCGTGAGGGTTGGTGGACGCACGCACGCGGCGCGCACCATGTCGCTGGGACACGCCCGGCGAGAAAGTATTCAGGCCCGCCGGGCCCGGCGAGAGGCTACCCGAGAGGCCAACGTTCCCGAAGAGACAGATGCAGACATCTCCGGCGCAGGGACAGCACTGGAGAGCGCTAACGAGGGAGAAGATCTGTCCAAACCAGTGTTCCTTAAGGGGCTTTTCAGTGTTTCCACCACCAGCAGCAAACCTTTGCCCGTCATTCGGGCCGACATTATTCGGGTCTTGAGGCAGCTCGCGGTTGAGTATGTCGAGATCAAGGGTGGGTTTAGCTGCCGCCACGCCCCCAGCATCGATCTCGACAAGGTCGTTGATGTTGCCCCTCCCAGTCCAGAACGACAGGGGCAAGTATCAGGGCATCGCCGTCGTATCAGCTTTGGCGGCCTCCTCAACCACGATGAAAGCCCACACGACAGCCGCACTGGGTCCTCCAAACTTCGTCGAGCTCAAGCTGCGCCGGATCACAGTTTCACCACGAACTCGGACGGCTCAGATGAATATGTTGCACGGGAACAGGGTGGTCCGGTCGGCGAACGTGTCGTTGGTGAAACCACTACCCGTGTACAGAGTGACACTGGAGAGAACCTCGTCCTCCGCTTCGAAATCCTGATCGTGAAGGTGCCCTTGTTCTCCCTACATGGTATTCAGTTCAAGAAGGTATCAGGTGGCATGTGGCAGTATCGAGAGATGGCGAAGAAGATCCTCGATGCATTGAAACTGTGACCTGTCCCATTGACATAAAATTAAAATCCTTGGCCAAGGACCACATTCTATGACAAGGCCTCTTCCCTTGTCTTTGCGGTACACAGTTGGCCCTTTTTTTCTTCTTTTTTTTGAGTTACATCCATCTACGACGCATCCGCACGCACGAGCATTCATCCATTTTGCCCCTTATCATTTGCATGTCCATTGCTATCTTTGCTTTCCTCTCATCTTTCATAGAGGGATCATTTATCTTCATTAGCCCGTTATTTTCTCTTTTCGTCCTGAACCTAAGTACTACTCGCCTATCTCAATACCTATTGACCTAGCTAGATTTGCACTTTGGTCTTCATGGTGGGTGTATATTACAATCAAGTGAAGACGTTTTGGTTGCTAGCGTTTTTGCTTTTGCTTTGCTCCCCGTGTCATCTATTGGCTGTTGTGGCCTAGGGAGATGGTGTTGTATCTTTCGTTGGACAGTTATGAACTTTATGTTGGGCCTACAAATACAAAATGGTTGCGGCAATCTCCCGTAGGATTTCGTATTCGTAAACTACCGTGTACTATGTAAATAAGTTCAGGACTTCAGGTTCAAGTGTTATTATTATAATCCAACCAAGTATGTTAGCTTATTTCCTCCCTTTCTCTATTGGTCTTCACCTCTCCATGGGTGGCTCGCTGATGATACTCTAAACCGGAACTTTATCTTGACCGAGGTTCACCCAAAAACCTTCCCCCTAAATGTTACATCGAATGTGCTGCTATCCAAAGCCGGTGGGAAGAGCCAACAACACCAAATTTCGTTTGAAAAATCCCACCAGACTCATTTTTAGTAAGGGTATAGATAGATCATAGCTACATTCTAGTCTAGGGGCTCAAAATCAAACCCGGACATAGTGTCTACAGTTTCTAGGGTGCGTACCCTACCTGTCTGTACTTACGTAGATGGCAAGTTTATGGTATGTATGCAATAAAAGAAAAATAGAATATATATACGGAGTACATGAACCATACATGAACTTCAATTTGATTGTTGAGGTCTTTGGTGATACTCGTGAAAACGTGTGACTAAACGCCACCAGCGTAGCACCCGCTGTTGTGGCACCGAGGCCCAGAGCCCGGGGCCCAGAACCCAGGGTGTAGGGCCCGATGCGTAACCCATATCCCGACTCATATCCTCACTCATATCCCAACTGACGCCTGCTGCTGTGTAACCCCTAGCCGCCCAAGCCCGTACGCACCCTGCCCAACCTGGGGAGCGGGCGGGGTTACGGGTGCGGCCCGGCGCCGGGTCGAATTAGCCAGTTGGCGAAAGCAATGCGAACAATTCTCCTAAGTAACTAAAAGCGCTGAAGGACCTGGTAACTAACTAGTTAACTGTTTAATAACTAAATAAATTAAAAGGAAAACTACAAATAGAGGTGCTCCATAAGAAGAGCTATCTATTATCGCCTTGGAGGAAAAAAAGAATTCATCTTGTATTAGTCTTGTATTAGGGCGTAGGGGTAGAACTGAAAAAACTCCCCCAACTCTAGCCTTCGCCACCACTCAAATACGGCCTTTATTAGGGAGGGCCTAGGGCCAAATACCCTTAAAATCTGACCGGATGCACCGGAATCTCTTCCAAGGTTGCGTATATGTAACGGGTTAGACCCGCTTCCTACTATATGGCCCTGCCATATAGCCTTCCGTCTCCGCACGCTCCCGTTCTGCCACCGCCTTGCCCGTCATCCTTATTATCGTCCCGCTTGCTTCATTCCTTCCCTTCTCCAAGCTTTTTGTAAACAGCATGTCGACTTAGTCAGTATTGAATCAATTTGGCTTCGTTCCTTCACATACAAAAAGCTTCCTTCTCGTTACCGAGTCGTACGCAACGCAACGCAACGCAACGTTAACGAATCACCCCTAATTCTCCTTTTTCTTCAACGCAACGATGAACCAGCAACCCGACCAGAGCGCGCTCTTAGCGCTTCTACAACAGATGCAGCAGCAACTTGCCGATCAGCAGAGCCAGCTCCTTTCTCTCGCATCACGCCAGAGTCAACAACCCGACCAGCCCCGTTTCCGCCTCCCTGATCCTCCCCGATTCGACGGCAAACCGTTTTCGCTCCGTACGTGGCTCCCCTCAATACAATCAAAGCTTAACGCCGACGGCCTTACCGGCCAGCAAGCATTCGACTACGTATACAACCGTCTCGAGACACCTCAGCAAGCATCAGTACTACACCTCAGAGAAACCAACGACCCAGATCAGATCTTCCAATACTTCCAACGTATTTGTTATAACCCACGCGAAAAACAAGAGAGTATCCTCCGATTCGCCAACGTTCGTCAGAAGGACGATGAAAGCCTCATTGCGTACCTTGCCCGTTTCGAACGCCTCGCACACGAAGCGAGCGTAGAGATCCAAGGCCTAGCACAATCAGTTTTCGCCACAACGACACTTCACCGAGGCCTCCGCCGCCCTCTCCGTGAGGTTTTAGAACAAGCCAGTAATACACTCTTTGAGCTATCATACGAAGAGTACCTAGCGGTTCTACAACGATACGACCGTCGCCAGCCGCGACCTTTTCAACCTCAACGTCAACGTCAACCCTCGCCTTCTTCTCAACGTCAACGCCAACTAGCCACAGAACCAATGGATCTATCGGTAAATCGTACCGGAATCAGCCGCCAGGCTCGCCAGAGACATCGTCAACAGGAAGGTCTCTGTCGGTACTGTGGTAGCCCCGACCACTACATTGATCAATGTAACGATCCTACATGGAACCCACAGCATCGTAACCGCCGTTCATCATTGTCATCATCATCGATATCGTCCCTTTCCGACACCGAATCGCCCCCGAAGCAAAGGATTAAGGCCGCCACGGCCCGTACTAATCCTATCGATCTCCGTTACCCACTAGTCCTCCACGGCGATGGCCGCCTCACCCGGAGGAGCACATCGTCATACAACGACCCTAAGAGGGGGGGTATTGTAACGGGTTAGACCCGCTTCCTACTATATGGCCCTGCCATATAGCCTTCCGTCTCCGCACGCTCCCGTTCTGCCACCGCCTTGCCCGTCATCCTTATTATCGTCCCGCTTGCTTCATTCCTTCCCTTCTCCAAGCTTTTTGTAAACAGCATGTCGACTTAGTCAGTATTGAATCAATTTGGCTTCGTTCCTTCACAGTATATGTACGATGACTAAGGCATCAATAGAGGTCCTAGAGATGACCACGTGATAACTTTTATACTTGGCTTTTTTGTTCCAAAACACATCTGACGCCGACAAATTTGAAATTTCTACATAATCCGACGTGTTTATACTATGAATACTCTATAAAATAGGCGAACTCCGGTGCTGAGTCATCAAACACATAGGGCGTTAATTGGGCGAACCTTGGAAGTGAGTTCCGTTGCGGCCCGCATGGTCGATGCCAAGACTTTTCAATAGCTATTGCCCTCAACCCTTCAAAGCCCTCTAGACGCCGATCACAACGTCTAATCTGGTTGGCAATTATACCAATCGATAGCGCGTGTTGAGCTCTATAATTTAGAGTTTTCTGTTGAATTTTTCGACCCTTTTTGGATCTGGGAGCTACCCGGTCGGTTGGGTCGGTTGCGGATCGATTGAAGGCTTTTTACTTTCCTGTGTGCTGTTCTCGCACTGCCCAACAACCCAGCGGCCACCAACCAGAATACCCCCTATCAACCCAGAACACAGCAAACTCGAGACATAAAAGATAAAATTAACTTATTCGATAGTGGAAATCATGAATATAATAATAATAATAATAATAATGTTTTTCTTTTAATTGAGGAGACAATGGAGGCTAACGCTAGGGCGATCGTTACCTATCTAGGTAAGGGAAATAAGGGTGCTGAGTCAGCACCTGTCAGGGCCCCACCACGAGATCTTCCCGTCCTCGTTTTCCCAACCTCACCTCTACACCACCTCAGGCCACGATTTTCAACCACGTCTCCCATCCGCCACGAACGTTGCATGTTCTTCCAATCACTTTTAGTTTTACCGGCGGTTCTCGAAGATATTGTTCCTCCCTTTTCTCGTCTTCTCCAGACGTTTTTTTTCCTCCTATCCTTTTGTTTTCCCTTTCTAGGGTAAGATCCTCGAGTCATCGATACTTCGAGGGTCTCAAGAGCCTCTCTTTTCTTATTCGCCTCGTCTATCATCTCTACTATCCTGAAGGGGATCGTAATTGCGAGAAACTACGCGTTTTTTCACGCGTTCTGAGGCCTGTCACCCCCTAACACCTACACGCTGCTTAGGATGGCGGGACGCGTTCCCCTTGGTTCGGGGGCTAACCAGAACCGAGTGTTCATCGACTTGACTGATGAGACTGACCCAGGCGATTCTGAAGTCGTAAGTGCTTATGCCCGTTCATCTCGATCTTCCAAAAACTGCTCTGCTTAAGCCCATATTTCCCCCTGGGCCTGTGCCCCACTATGCCTTTCTTTGTCTCGTCTTTTTTTTTCTTTCCCCCAGCCAACTGTTTACCTAACTGTCTGGCAACCCGATCCCATGGACGTACATAACTACTTATCTGATTGTTACTAAATATCGCTCCTAGCCAAAGAATTTGGTGCAGGGCAAGCTTCCTTTTATGGCAGCGTTAGCTTATCACCCACCAACTGTTCCACTCAAGAGGAAGAGCGTAGACATATCTGAGGATGCCTCCGATAGTTCGTCAAGTGATATTCACCGGTTACCACGGCGTGCACGCCTCTCGCACGCTCACCCTTCCCCTTCCCCATATACGCCGAGTCCACCACCAAATATAAGGCGTTCTCAAATCAGTGTTGTGATCCCATCGCCAACATCAAAGCAAAAGCGCGAGATCGCAATCGCACAAAATGTGTCCAATGTGGATGGCATGGACATTAATATCTTTCCTACAACTGACGAAGAGGAAAGAGTCAAAAAAGCCGCATACCCTACTACCAAGGCTCGTGTTGACCGTCGTTCAGTCCCATTGTCGTTCAAAACAAGCTCAGATCTGAACATTCTTAACTTACCATCGCTCACCGAAACAAACCACCTTGCGAAGCTCCGTCACACTCTTGATGAGAAGCTAAAACGTATCAATGGTCCTTCGGTCATTACGGCAGTTGAATCACCACAGCTTCTGGCCAAACTAGCCGATAACTTCGAGTTTATCAATGGCTATCAGTACCGTGCGGGGGTTGAACGGATTCCTGATGACTCGGATTTCAACATCGGTTGTGCGTGCACTGGGACTGCCGGCTGCGATCGATTTCATTGTGATTGCCTTAGCAAGGAGGAAGATTCCGAAGATCGCATCGTCCCGTATGAGATCTGTGAAAGTAACCCGAAATTGATCGTTGCAAACAAAAGCTTCCTTAAGCGCAAAGCAATCATCTATGAGTGTAACTCCCGTTGTGGCTGTGGTGGAAAGCGGTGCTGGAATCACGTCGTTCAGAAAGGCAGGAATGTTAGACTTGAAATTTTCGACACTGGACCTCGCGGCTTCGGTTTGTCTCATTCCATCCCCTCTTTGCCTATATATACTATACTAATCATGGTCTTTATTAGGTCTTCGGTCCCCCGACTTGATTCACCGTGGACAGTTCATCGATCTTTACCTCGGTGAGGTCATCACGAAGGCTGAAGCCGATGAGCGAGAGAACCTCACCGATGGTTCACACACGCAATCATACCTCTTCTCTTTGGACTGGTATGTCAAGGATGACGACGATGAAGAAAAGAATATGAAGGTCATCGATGGCCGCAAGTTTGGTTCCGCAACTCGCTTTATGAACCACTCTTGCAACCCTAACTGCAAAATCGTCCCTGTTTGCAGCACGAATCATGCCGACGAGTATCTTTACAACCTTGCTTTCTTTGCCTACCGCGACATCTCCCCTGGCACCGAATTGACCTTCGATTATAACCAGGGCGAGGAGAACACAACTCCTCAGAAGATTGATCCTGAAGCAGTCCAGTGCTTGTGTGGTGAATCCAAGTGCCGTGGTCAGTTGTGGCCAAACAAACGCAAGGGCCAGGGATCCAAGCCTTGATAGGCTTTCCTTTGTGTCAACGCCCGCGTGACATGGCTACCCTTCCTGCCAACCGGCCAATACCCTCTCGTCTTTGTTCTTTGCAATTTTTCATACCCCCATCATGTCTGATTAGCGACTTGGTCTTTTTTTTTTTTCTTTTTTTTTTTTGCGCCGTCATGACCATAACGCAAGTGCATAAAAACATACTCTGCCCTTCTTCCAGGCATCTCTAAGCCTATTGGCTTTCTTTCATCTGTGGTATCTTTTTTTGCCTTTGCCATGTGTTACATTCACAATACCCTGACAATAATTATGTATGATTAATGACAAACAACAAACAAAGTCTAATTTTGAATTACTTTCAACTTCCTTGACTTAGCCCTGGTGGTATCGTTCCGTGGTGACCTTGTCTCTCTGGTAGGTGAGAGTGAAGTGGACATTTGATCGAATCTAGAAACTAATTACGACATGGCCATTAAAGCCAGTGAGTTTTGGGCCTCGGTTTAATCCTGGGGGGATAAGTTTCAATCTAGGAGCAGTAGGGGTAGTAATTACAGAATGTGAGTCAAGGAAGAGAGGGAAGAAAAAAGTAAGATATCTAGGCGCCAAGAATGGTTACCACGATAGAACAATGGCAATAGTATAATTTTCTAGCCCTATGAAGACTATAGCTAGATATAGTTCGATAGAGTGATGTTGACCGTTACTATACCATTCTACTTTCTAACTCTTTGCCTACTAACGGATAGCCTATTACCTACCTATTATCTAAAGTATATAAAGCTCTAACTCTAGCTAGTGATACCTATAGATATATGACCACCTAGTTGATATATAAACATGTTTCTAAAATAAAGGTTTAATATAGGCTACCTAGGTAAGCAGTAGGGTTATCAAACATTGGAACCATAGCATAATTTATAAGCCTTGAAACCGGCCGGGATCCAGGGCTCGTTCCAAGGTTAACTTAGGTATGGTCCGTGCAACGTAACTACGACCTTTCTTACCTATAAGATTGATTAGCAATATAGGCTGCAATGAGCTATTTCCATTAGTGTTGATCTACTCATTCTCTATATTCATCCTTCGCTTATAATAACCGACATCACGATTCACGATTCACTACTCATTACTAGTCTGTCGCACAACCCGGGTCTGGGTCGAGATATCCAGGCCCCAGCAAAACCCAACTTTGCACAAAACTAAACAGTTGGCGTTCATAAAGCTGCTAAGTAATCAACATGTAATCTTAGTATTTTTCGCTGTTTTGGACCGAACCTACATAAACTAACTTATTGGACACCAAGTTTATATGAATGAACAAAATGAACGCTTACATCATTTTATATTAGTGAGATATTGGTTTATTACCAATAAAAATTAAAGATAATTATGGTTGTGGTGTTTACTAACATAGTCGAAGTTGTAGAAATATATTTTGAACAGAGGAGTTTGTGAGTGTAAGTATAAGATAAGATGTAAGAGGAATACCCAAAATTACAACAAGATATTGTATAAATTATGCAGTCGTGATTCCTTGGTATATTTGTCTTGTTTGTAACCCAATTGGGGCGTCCGGGTTGAGGGTAGTAACCCAGAACCCAGCGTTGGGTCGAGATTTTGGACCCGGACCCAACCCAAACCCGGGTTGGCTCCGGGTCCGGTTGGGTTCTGCAGAAGCCTACAAAGAGGTATAGGCCACACGCCAATGCCACAACAAGCAGATATGTGATGATAGACCTGAATACTTTTCCAAGATCGGGCCGAGAGTCCCGCGGCAGCTCCAGATTATTCAGGGCCAGCGATTTCTGGTAGCTCGTCTCGTACATTTCTTCGACAGCACTAGACAGTTGGTGGATGCGGTCGAGGATGATGGTGAGTTGTTCGGGGTTATCATAGTCGTGGCTATGAGGATATGAAAGACATATGGCTTGCAAGAGTAAGGTGGTTAGAGCGATACCGCCCAAGCTGAGGATGGATTGCTGGAGAGCTGTCATTGTCGCTTGGGACTGTGGACCGAGGGTATGGGGTACTAGTAAGAGAGGATATCGGAAATTAAGCAAGATAAATATCGCGAGATTTCGGATTGAATCTAATTGTACATCCCAGTAGTTTAGACCCGAGTCATCGGTTGTGATTTGTGCTTTGTCTAGTTGTATCTACCCTAAGCAAAATGGCCCCCAATTCGACCTTCTCGTAAAGTTTGTGTATGGCTAGGTTTTAACACTGGAGCCGGAGATTAGGGCCAAGCATGGGGCTTGATGCTTCGCTTCTCCAAGCTTTGGCCAAGGTTGATGTCGCTTTTCGATCTCGGAGTCTTCTGATGTAACTTCCGATATGTCTGCTTTTCTCAAAGTTCTCAAGGGCTTGGCCAATTGCAGTAGACGTGTACCCCCCCCAGATCATCAGTACACTCTCCCTAATAGTCACAGCATATAATAATGGGGATAGCTTCCTCTAAATAGCCCAATATGTAGCCTCCGGTAGGGTTCGGGCTTACCCGAAGTCTAAACCCTCTCTTTTGAGTACAGGTATATAAAACGAATGAATAAGAAGGTATTAGGTATCTGTTTTCTAAGAAAAGCTTAGGGTATTTATATTCCTTTCCTTCCAAGTGTGAATGCATGCGCAATGCATTCTACTGAACCTAGTTAGGCATTAAGGAAGTGATTAGGACACCAATTAGGGCAAGCAAGCACGAACAGAAAGCAATAGAACATTCAATATAAATATTCAGTTGGGCAGTTATTACAGCAAGGACTCAAATATAACCCTCCAAAAAATTCAATCCGACATATTTCCAATATCCAGCCACTATACAATATTCCCTATCCCACATTCTTTTCCGAAAGCAGAAAATCCCAACTTCAGAGAAATACACAGAAGCAATTAAAACAAATAGAGTATCACAGCATAATCCAAAAAAAAAAGAACAAGAAAAAAAAAAAAAACGAAAACAATAGTGTAAAGAAAAAAAGAAAAAGAGGAAATCAAGCCTAAGCCCTCCCCTCCATAACCTCAAAGATGCCGCCCATCACAAAATTAGGCTTCACCTCCCCAACCCCCAGATCCACCGGCCTCGGCTCCATCAACCCCAACCCCTGTCTCTCAATAGAGTCCCCATCACATCGCGCCCGCTCTTCGCTCAGCGCCATGTCAATCTTAGACGGTCGTCGGCGGATAACCATCGCTGAGCGGCCGCGTAGGACAGCGCAGGGGAGCACGCTGCTGGCATTGTGGGGGGTATCGGAGACTGGGTGTGGGCGGGATGGATTTCCGGGACTATTTGAGTGCTTGACACCGGGTTGTCCTCGGAATGTGTGGGTGTGGAGTTTGGAGGGGTGGAAGGATAGGTTGAAGAGGTGGTGTGGGGAGCTTTGAGGCGAGTGGGTGGATGTTGGAGAGGAGGGTGGTGAGGTTGTTGTTGAGCTTGGGCTTGAGGTGTCGCTGGTTGATTTGGGGCTTCTGGAGCGGAAGGATGTGCTCAAGGAGAGAAATGGTGAAGTGATATGGTTCATTGTTGCGGTGTTGGTGTTGGTTTGGTGCGTTTTGGTTTGGTGTGTGGAATGTGAGGCTTTGGAGATGACTATATCATAGTCGAGTATTTGGGATAGGATTGAATTGGTTATTTGTAGGATTGACAGAATTTTTTTGGGGATTTAGTTGGATTTATTAATTCTATTTGACTGCAAGGACTGTGCTGCAGGGATAGTTAAGACACGGATTGAACGCATGCGGATGAATGTGATTGTTCCTGAAAACGGATAACACAATGCCTTTAGCAGTTGGAGATGTTCTCTTTTCTGGACTGGTTTATTATGTATATTATGTATATGAAGAATGTATGTACATATGTATACTATCTAAGGTTCATGTATTCTTCATGTACTCTTCCTGATCACATAGGTCTCATTCTCTTTTTCTCCTATTTCCTCTTTCGGCTTCAATAGTAACTAGTTCGACCCACTTAGTTCATGCAGTCTCCTATAGTTTAAACGATCATCTTTTTTTTTTTTTAATGTCCGATAGTCAATAGTCAATCGTATATCCAATTCTATGGGAAAAAATAGTATTGAAATGGAATCCCACGCCGCTGCTATGCAAAATGCTCAAGGAGAGTAGTATACACCACAAAGCTAGAAAACCCAAAAGGACCAAGTAGGTCACGAAACCAAAAAAATAAAAATAAAAAACCAAAATCCCCAATCTATTTGAGGAGAATGCTAAAGAAGAAAAGAAAGAAAAAAGGAGTGAGTAAAAAAAAAAACCAAACCACGCTACTATCCACACCATCCACTTCGTGATAACATCCAAAATTCATATAGATCAATACACACAGCATTTTATTCAGAACTGCGATCGCCCGATCGTCGCTGCGTGAAGCTTCGTCGGATACTCTCACCCCAGGCGGAGTTGTCTAGCGAATGCATAACGTCCTGTACATTCATACCACTGTTGTGACGCGAAGTATCGGCAACCGGAGGCGCCTCTTGCGTTTCACTAGTGTCGAACGAAGTGCGCTCCCCATACATTTGACGCGGTGTGATGGAGGGACTGATACTCGACCACTCCCTCGTAGGCGTGTTGGAGCTAGATACTGACCCGCTCAAATTGGTATTGATGCGGGGCAGAGCATTGCGGTTGGCAGTTGGACTGGACTCGGCTCGCCTGTGCTGCGAGACCGGTGAGAGCATAGGGGGGAAGTTTCCGTCCAAATCTGGTTGTGTCTGGGGTGTGATCGCGCCGGAACCTGGCTGGTCGTGCTCCTCGTAGTCGTCGCCTGGATCGTCGACAAAGATCTCCGGCACAGTGAATGTCGGGACCATGCTCATCCGGCCGCTCTTCTTGCGGTCAATTTGGCGGCGGAATTGGCGTGACCAATATAGGGTATCAAAGAAACCGACAACGGTGTTTCGACGGACAGCCTCTTCCACCCGCTGCAGCCGTGCTCGGCGACGGAGGAATTCTTCAAGGCGCAGACTCTTGCTATCGCTAATCACATTGTAATGTGCGAGGATCATCAAGCACTGGTGGAAAGAGATGCCGCGATCGGGGTCTGCTGACACAAGGATTTCTTCGTAGAAGGCATTCAATCGTCTGCGCCGCTCTCGGATGCTTTGGACTGGAATCTGCGATATGATCCGAGAGAGCTCCTCGATATCCACGCCAGACGAGACACGAGAGTTTGGCCGCATTGAGTGTCGTGGCTCAACCAGCGAGACCATCGAGTTCCTCTGAGGGTCGATCCGACATTTTTCTAGGATACTTCCAACCGTGAACTCTCCCTCGTAGATTCGCATCGCAAAGACGCCAGAGAGCTCACCGAGGAGTCGAGGGAACTGCTCCGTGGATATAAAGCCCGTGCCATCTGGATCATACGTGGCCCACGCCTGCTTGAACCGGCGGATCTCTTCGCGGCTGATCGCATACAGCCCGCTGCTCCGCTGGTAGACATAGGAGAAACTTTCGAAAATCAACGAAACAAACAGCGAGACGAAGATGTACATGCTGATCAGGTTCCATGCAATGAAGAGAGTTCGGGCCCACGGCGCGCTTCCACAGTCGTCATCAAGGAAGTTGGCGTTCTGCGTGCACAAGGGCGGGGTCATAGTAGCGAAGTCCTCCATGAATTCATTCCATCCTTCTCCACAACTTGCTCGGAACAGCAGGATCAGTGATTTGGGCACATCGCGGAAGTTCTGGTTGTGATCCTCATTTTCGCCGAACTTGGTAAGGCCGAACGCCTGGTTCATCGCAATGCCAAACACCAAGAACAGCACGAACCAGGTAGCTAGAAGATTTCCAATCACAGACAGACTAGCTGCTGCTGTCTTGAAGAGCTGATCAAGCTGGTTGTTCCGAGGGATAAGCAGCAGAGCAACAGACACGAGGAATAGCTTGTTGAGCTCTACCACGACATGGCTTCTTTCGCGGTATGAAATGTCAAGGACGGAGGTGATGAAAGCGCCGGGGACGGCGATGAGAGAGTACAGATCCCATGAACTTCGGCTAAATCGATGCCACCCAAGACCAATCAGTCGGATGAAGACATTCGCAACGTAGACAAGCATGAATGCCAAGAATATAATAGCTATATTGACCGATCAGTAACACGCAACATTCAAACCGAGGCAAAAAAAACCTACCTCGAAGCAGCTCCCACCATTCGGGTTCGGGATAATATTCCAGCACAAGTAATAGCAAGTGAACTACAAGGACGCAAGTCACGAACCATGCCCACCGGCCATGCTTCTTAACTGAAATTCGATAACACCACAGCCGCAACTTCTTGCTCTGGTCATCAAACGATCGTTTCGAGGGCGATACCTGTCGGAGAAGTTTCCGCAATTCCAACCAGGAACGTTGTTCAGCAGTCAGGAAGGCAACACCAGTTTGTTCTGTGTAATTGCGCATGAACACAGACACAAACAGTGTCAGAACAAACACGGCTCCAAGTAAGTTGAAAACCACGAAGAATAACCCGTTCTCTGGCGCCGTTAGATCTTGTGGTTGGGTCATCTTTCCAGTGATACTCATCGCAGCTTCTTGTACGTCGACCCAACCTTCTTGGGAGACAATTTGGAACAGAATGAAGAGGGAGTCACCAAAATTATCGAAGTCATAATAAGAGTTCCCAGCCACTCGTGGAGCAAGTACGTCCCAATTGTATGGCGAGCTGGAATATTCATTGACGCAGTTGGTCAAGTTCCCAGAAAAGTCGCCGTCATTGCAACTGGCCATTTGCCCGTTGAATAGATTGACTCCATAGATGGCGAATGGTATGAGGAAACTCATGGAAACCGCAGCGGCAGCTATGACCTTCCATCCCCCGACAATGATGACAGAGTGGAAAGTGTCCTTGGCGCTGTCACTGACGTTCAAAAGACGCAACGCCCTCAGCGCTTTGAAGGCACCAATGGCTCTGGAAACACTCCAGTCCTGTTTGAGCGAGCCGCCGACACTGACCCACAGCGTGATCAAGACGATTCCGTCAATGAATCCCCAGGAACTGCGGAAAAATGCGTTCGGCGTCCAGAAGAAGCCATCGGCAATCACTTTGATGGTCGCTTCAATAGTAAACACAACGGCAAAGCTCAAGTCAGTATAGACGAACCAGTTGCGGTCAGTACGGAAATACTGCCGCTGATACAAGGGTGTTGTAATGCAGGCGAGAAGCACCATGGCGACAATAGCTGCATAAATGAAAGCAGAGAACGCATACCACACTGGCTTGTATGGATCCACACCCTCAACTCGTTGGTGGCCACGTCCTGGGCCGACAATTCGCTGACAAATTTTCCGAACAAGACTATGCGGCGGGAAAAGAAACAGTGATTTGTTATAGTTAGGGTGTTTCACGAGGTATTCTCGCTGGTCCCGTTTTCTCTGCTCTGCCGCAGTAACAACTTCTCTCGCCATGGTTTTCGGATCCAGCTCCTCGTAAGCACGCGAAAACTTTAGCTTCGAGTAGAAAGGATTTGGTTCCCTCCGCATAACAAGCGTGGTGGCTTTCGTCCATAGAAGTGAGATCCAGCCTGGTTGGATGGTCTCTTGAGTCGCGCCTTCTAGCATTGCGCTCACCCTGCGTGTATCCTTCGGTCTTTCCCGTTGTTGTTTCCTGGTTTCTTCTTCATCAAGGAACTCTTGCACCACGGCGTCTTTCAGCAACATTTCCAACGCTGCAGGACCATGGTCGAGTGGATCTTTGTACCGGGCTGAATCGCGGCCCATACGAAGGATTTTCGAGAGCGCTAGGTTTCCTTGGGGTGCTCCATGGACTTGTTTCTGTTCCAAAAACGCCTTGACCTGGTGCATTCGTTTTTCGTCTTCTGAAACATCAAAGCTTTCCTGAATGACAGCAATGAACATGTTTAGGATGATGAAGTTCGACACAATGAACCAAAGAGTAATGAATGCGGCAGAGATCCAGGCTGTGTTGAAGCCGGTCGTATATGCGCTTGCATTGTAAAGAATCGTGGTCCAATTCTCACTCGACAGAATTTGGTACATTCCCAGGAATGAGTTGTAGATGTTCGAAAACGTGATCATGATCGTCGTACCACTTGGATCTGTATCTGGGATCTGGCTTCGAAAAAGCTGTGTTGCGAAAATGGCAGATAAGAAGGTCATCAAGAATAGGAAAAATATCAGGTTGAGCAGACCGACAGTATTGCGGAATACAATCACGATCAGCTTTCTGGTCACAGAGAAAGCTAGTACCACTCGGTAGACCCGAAGGATCTGGAACAAGGTGAGAACTGTGTATGCACGACCTGAGTTCCTAATAGGTGGCAGCTGGATGATGCAGGTAACAATTACAAGCAAGAGGTCTGTCAAGTTACGACGCCTTCGATAAAACATGCGCCAATCCGAGGCGAATCGCAAGATAATCTCGACCAGGAAAATGAGAGTGACAACAGTCTCAGTAGTATCGATGAACTGAGTGCGTTGGGCAGACATAGACGAGCTTCTGAGGGCTTGCACGATAAGGCCAAAGATGATGAGGCAGACCCAAATCCACTCAGTTTGATCATATATACGCTTGAGACGACTGACTTTGCGAGTCACTGTGTCATCTTCATCGACAGCATCGAGCTTTTGGACGGCAAAAGCGCTGCGCTTGCTCTCTTCTCGAATCACTTGGAATGAGTGTGTGATAACCGCGACCAGCAAGTTCACCAACCACAAGCTCAAAATGACAAACCCACAGGCAAAGAACAGAGCCGCAGCGAGGTAGTCAGTGTCAGTGGTATAGTAGAGCAGATCAGTGAATGTATTGGAGCTCATGATCACGAAGACCAACTCCAGGGAGTGCAGGATGTTGTCAAAGCTCATAGTTCCATTGTAAGGATTGACACCTTCCATGCATACAGAACCTTGAGGGCAAAGATATCCTTTGGGGCTGAAACCTGCGTCGATACCATCGGGGTCAAGCCATGGCATTTTTCCTCCCGTCTCGTTGAGATACCCGCCACAAAATTGCAACGTGCCCCATGGATCATTCAATGTGTAATTGCTCTGGCCCGCGGGATCAATCCAAACACATGTTCTCCTGAGACTGGACTTGAAACTCTGGATGCCAATGATGGCGAAAAGAAGCCAGAAGAAACCGATAAGAAATGCGACATGGACGAGCAAAGGAGCTGCTCGCTTAAGACTTCGAAGAATTACCTAGAATTGATTGGTCAGTATCTCAAAAGTCATATCCTCGTAACAGAAGACTTACCGAAGTGCCGTTGGTCATGGCAAGGAGACGTAAAATTCGGAGACAGCTTAGCATGCGAAATATGTACAGTTGGTGTGTTTTCTCAACCCCCGAAACTGAAAGGAAAAAGGATACCCAAAAAGCGACCACGGCTACAAAATCAAGCCGGTTAAAAGAGTGTCGAAGGAACGCGCGATGGGCAAGCCTAACGCGACGTTTTTGTAGAGGGTCATCATAGACTTGGGGGTCCAATCCGTTCATCCCTGTAAATGTTCGCAGGATTGAAGCTTGGGGCTCAGCCGAAAGCATCGATGCTTTCCTGACTGACCCCTGCCGATGCGGTGTAATCAGGTTCCTACCCTTCTCTGCGATTGCTTTCCTGATGCCGAGGTTGCGATTAAGTGTACTGTACTCGACAGGGTTGAGAATAAGTCCGGACACCAAAATCTTAGAGCCTATCTCAAGTGTGTAAATGATGAAAATGGCCAAGAAAACCCAATCAAAATTGCTGCTTCCGAATCTCACTGAGTCCGGGTAATTAGGGAGCGCATCTTCGACGGTCAACAAGATGGTCTGGATGACGATAACAATCAAGATGAAGGGCTCCATGAACGGATTCACCAGGATATCACACAGCCAGAGTCGGAGAGGATGATTCGGTCCCAAGATTCCAAGTGACCTCCCTTTAAATGGATTGTTCCGATCCCTCCATAATCTGCTGGAGGAACGCTTCTCTCGGGCTGCTTGAGCCTGTTGGTTGGAGACATGTGCATAATCTATCATCGCGGGCAAGACCGGGGGTCCGTCCATTCGTGCATTCTTATCAAGCTCCTCCCTCTCAATCGTTTGCTGTACAACTTCCGGTTCGTTACTCAGATTGACCACTCGCTGCGACATGGATTTGACCATTGAGCCGGCGCGCTGCAGAGCCCCGCTGGACGACGATGGAGACAAAGAACGCGATCGATCCCGGACACTGCTACCACGACGGCTTCCCATCCCATCCTCCAGGTGAGGAAGATCATCGCCCAGTCTTGAACCACCAAAATTCACAGAGTGACCAGTGTCCGTGCTGTGCCGCCCTTCTGCACTAGCAGCACCGCTCATTGGTTGCAAATATCGAGGATCGGTCAACCGTACCGTATCATCTCCGTCTGCTGGGGGGTTGTAGCCGTGGGGGTCGTGGGGATCATAAGTGTCTAGAGGTACGACGTCAAGGTCGGAAGCAGAATCGTCAAACCCACGGCTTGCTGATGGTCCCGGGGGCGATGCCCTTGATTGTGGCCCATTGAAACTGAGGCCAACCGATGATATCGCTTCCGCGAAACCACCCAGGTCATCAAGTGGGGAAGCAATCTCTGTATAGCGCGTTTGTGACGGTTGGAATGGATTCCTGCTCGGTCCAGCCGAATCGATCGGAGACTCTTCCGCAACACTCTTATAATTACTGCGCGACCCCCTCCCGATCAACGATTGTCGTGAGAAGAGACCGGTCCCCGCGCGGCTTCTCCCGCGCTCGTTAGGGGCATCTCCCGGTTTCGAGAGATCTTGTAGAGGGATCTGGTTCGGCAGAGCGTTTTCGTCATTATCAATGTTCTGGCTATCTGGCGCCATCGTCGGGCAGGATCAGAAATTATCGAATCGCAGACATCGCAGGCCGAACGGGGGGGTTCTCGGACACGGTGGTGACACGTGTGTTGACGGGAGAAAAGATGAATGTTACAGGAAAAGAAAAGAGTGTGAATATAAGACACAAATCAAGAAAAGAGACAAGCTTCCAAAGCTGAAATTGGGCTAAGAGCGTCCGGATCGCAATTGCACTAAAGTGGACAAGTCCCGGCATGCGCCTACGGGATATTCAACGTTAGAACGTCCACTTGTTTTTGGCTGACATACCTCGGCAGGGCTATACATACATCGTACAGGGTGTATTTTTAATTGCTTTCTACATACTAGTTAACTGACTAGTTAGTTATGTACCTTGCTTACATTACTATTTCAGCTCCTGGAATGAAAATTACAACGGTTTTTAACCAGATGCTGACGCAGCCTTACCAGCCTTAAACTGTGTTGCCTAGTGGGGTTCTATCCAAAAATAGTTCTACAACTTTCAAATGTCTTGGAATGTTTTGAAATATTTAACTCTCAAAATCTCGAAATAAACGTATTGATTATAATTCAATCGGTATCCATCTGAGAATCCTTTTCTTGAACGTGTTGCCGAACGCCATCCAGGAACGCATCTACCGCATCGCCACCACCAAGGGGTACTCCACCTCTCCGCATAAATCCTCCATTAGCCACGGGGATCTGCAAGGCCTCACTGATACTCGGAAGCCCACCATCACGGAGGGCTATAGTAAGACTGGCCAAGCTTTGCATGAATTGAGGAGAACGAAGCACTTTTCGGAGAATATCTTTTTTCTGGGTGAGGTCGAGGGACAGGAGAGCAGCCTGGGCAAGTTCCGGGTCTGTATCGGCTTCCGAAGCCTCAGCATTGCCCTGGGCCAGCAAAAGTAGTGCGGGTGGCAAGAAGCTCAGAAGATGATCGGCAGTAGTGGTATCAGCAGAATCGATAAATTGCAGCGTGGTCGAGGGTGGAAGGAGGTCTTGGAGTGTCGTAGATGGTCGTTCGGGATCTTGGGATTGGCTCTGGCTCTGGCTCTGGCGGCCGCCCAGGGACTTCAAAAAGTCCTGGACAACCGACGCTGGATCTTCTTCGGTAGTTGCTCTGTAAGAACGGCAAATTAGCTTGGGTGTCCTAGATCAAGGCTATTAGAGATATGTACCTACGCTCGGCCACCATCAGCACCACCCTCTCGTGACTCTTGTCCCTCCTCACGCACGTCGCCACCGGTCGCATCGGGGCCAGCACCGCCGCTGCCTGTGCTGTGGTATCGGCCGCGATCATGGTCGGTGCCTTCCACATCTTCCATGGTCTCATCGTCATCACCGCCCGAGGGCCGACGGGGAAGATTGGCGATCTCGTGCTCCACATCAACATCCTCACCCTGCAGCAGAACATCGACAATTTCTCCAAGCTTCAAGTCACGAGGGCTGAACCAGCTTGGGTCGCCGTCCTCGTGCTGGGACTGGGACTGCATCCAGAACAGGTATCGCTGAGAGCTAGAGGAGAACTTCAGGACGAAGATCCGGCCATTCGTAGCGTCCCTACCGGATGGCTTGTAGGGAGTGAAGCTACCATCTGAAGGAATCATCACCAGGTCAAGCTCGGGCTCGTCAAGTGAGGCGCTACGCGAGCGCCAGCAGAAGTGGATAAGATCATCTTCGGAGTAAAGATAAACATAGCCTGGGGTGGGCTTCGGCTTTACGGCGGCAGGAGTGCTAGAGAGCTGGATTAAAACTGTCAGTAAACTTGCAATGGAGATCGGAGTACATCCGGATGATGGAGTTGATCATCGAACTATCCCAGTCAGGTCCGGAAAGCTAAGCTCACGTACATCCAGGTCGCAGATACCTGCTTTGAAGGTGATGATCGGAGCTATCGACATGTTGGGAATTTGATTCTGAACAGTGATCCAATAATAGATTATACTGTATTGACAGAATTGGCACCCTCCAGGTAGATAAAAAAAAGAGTTGTGGAGAATGTAAGAGATAGAGTATACAGAAAGAGAGAGAGGCTGCGAGCGGTATACGTCAGTTGTTTGTGTCGAACAATGCTTTTGCGTAAGTGGTTCTAAGGTCGTCCGTACAAAGTGGCCTTACGGATATGGCATCAATGTGCTGAGTTACCGCTTTCCAAAATTGGCTAGGGCTGTCGGTTAAACACGTGATAGGGCTTCGTACACACAACCCTCGACGAATTCCCGCACTGGAGCCGACTCCGCTTAGCCAGTCCAAGTCCTCACCCAAATCTCCAACAACCACCCCGACAACCATTCATCCTTCGCCAGCAGCCATCATGTCGGACGGCCAGACGAAGCAGTTCGGGAAGAGCCAGAGGGTCGTGCCCGCCGACAAGGCCCAGAAGTGGTACCCCGTGGACGATCAGTCGCAGCCCAAGAAAGTCAGTACACCCTATGAAAATGGGACGCCACAAAAAGAGGAGGACATACGACCGGCACACATCTGCCCCCGATGATTGCGACGATAACACCGGTATTCTGAGGAAGAGCCTTTGTGAATTACGGGGCGACATCCAGCCAGACACCGGTGTCAATCGACGACACATGAAAAAAGTTCATCAAATCTGGTGATCTTGTGCGAATCGCATTATCATCTGGGGAAGATGCGGCTATGGCGATGGAGATACTTGCGGATTCATTGGGAATCGCTGGGATTTGTGTGGCATCAGAGACTAACTACTTTGTGTGTTTACAGGTTCGCAAGACCCTGCGTCCCGCCAAGGTCCGCGAGACCCTCGTTCCCGGCACCATCCTGATCCTCCTCGCTGGCCGTTTCCGTGGCAAGCGTGTCATCCTCCTCAAGTCCCTCGACCAGGGTGTCCTCCTTGTCACCGGTCCTTTCAAGATCAACGGTGTCCCTCTCCGTCGCGTGAACTCCCGCTACGTTATCGCCACCTCCAAGCGTGTCGACATCGCCGGTGTTGACGCCAAGGCTGTTGAGAAGATCTCCGCTCCCGGATACTTCACCAAGGACAAGAAGGCTGAGCAGAAGACCGAGGAGGCTTTCTTCAAGCAGGGCGAGAAGGCCGAGGTACGCATCTTGTCTAGAATATCACATATTTACAGTGGTCAATATACTAATTACTTTTTTGTCTTTACAGAAGAAGGTTGTTGCCAGCGCTCGCGCCAGCGACCAGAAGGCTATCGACCAGGCTATCCTTGCCTCCATCAAGAAGGAGGATTTCCTCGGCAGCTACCTCGCTACCACCTTCAGCCTCCGCAACGGCGACAAGCCCCACGAGATGAAGTGGTAAATGTGTGGTAGCCGCGGGTTCGGTAGATAGTTGGGGAGGACCATTTTTCCAACGAGGGGCGGCTCGATTGCAGATCGGCATCCTTTCGCGACTTTCGGGGGGCCGGTTTCATGAACCATGTCATGTAATTCCTACGGGATCCGTCAAAACACGTTTTTCACTTTTCTTATGATTTGCGGTTAATTCGGACATCCGGATGTCGTTCTCATGTTTCATGTTTCAAGAAACCCGTTCCCTTTGCGCGTGGCTGATTTTGCATGAAGCTGCGTTATGAAGAAAGACTTCAAGCAAAAAAAAAGATTAAAAATCACCTCGTTCCAGCAGGCGGGCTGGATTCTCTTTTATGTTCAGTATGACCTACTCCCATTTCAAGGTTCAGGCGGCAATCCAAAATTGGGCAATTCCTTCGATTCATCTATACGGTCATGTAATATCGTAAGACACTAAAATATAAGGTTGCTGGGCCTTGTCTTTAAGTGGATATCCGCATTGTGTGGAACTAGAAGTGTAAGATCTGAAAATCTAGGCGTGGACTATGAAGTATAAAACAAATATTGTCTTGACACGGTGCTCAATGGACAAGTACAATGGCTGCTCGGCTGTATTACTGTGGCATGACTAAGTTTTTTTAGATTTAATATCCCGTTGATGAGTCTGTCTAGTGCCACCACTCCCGCCAGTCATTATTAGGGCTAAGTACCAGCCATGTAGTTATACCATCTTGGCTACTAATTTCATAACACTGGGATTAGCATTCAATAATTAGACCATATCAAAATATTGTTAACATCAATAATGCTACATTTGATAAGTACTATAAAGCTCAAAAATCTAACCTTTCTCGGATATATATTGTAGATCTGGATGATATATTTTGAACAATCCCAACTCACACTCCATACAATAACAGCAAAACAAAGACAAAATCTACATAGCTGCAATCCCAATGATTCATCATATACTCGTCAATGGTCGTCTCATCGTCGCTTTGACTTTCCAGACCCAATAGCCTTTCGCTTCGCAGCCTCATACGCTCTCCGCGTATCCCGCTCATCTGCCTCATCGCTCGTCTCCTCGTCGCTATGCGGTTCTCCAACAGCAGTGCCAAGAATCCAATCCACAACACCCCATGGGCCATAATTTCCACTTCCACCCATCAACAAATGCATATCTGTACGACGGGCCATCCCGCCCAAGAATAGGTTTGTCGGCATGACAGTATATCCAGAGTATGCGAAGGTTTCCTCAACAGAGATAAACAGTAGATACAAAATATACGTAAGCATATGAAAGCGGAAGAGGATGGCCGGCGCATAGGTCGGAATGAACTTGGTAACCAGGTAGGGGACCGGGTGGTCGTAATGCGCGGTCAATGGGAACGGAGCAGACAGCGAATGATACCAAGTCTGGTGCCATCTGGCAAGTGTAGGAGATAGTCTGGAGTGGAGAGCGTAGCGGTGAAGGAAATATGAGAGGAGCTATCAAAAGGAAAGCCAGAATGTTAGCAAATTGGACCATCAAAGAAAGTGCATCATAGCAATGCAGTCGGGAAATTTTAATATACTTACTTCTCGCCCTAACATCGCCAAGCTCAAATCCCTACATATTTCAAATGGCATAGGGAGCTTCAGCGATACCTTGAGCGCACTGCGCTTGCCGAGCGTCCGTACAAGTACCGTCTCAAGTACGCCCTGCACAGCGATACCCAGGAATAAATTGAACAGCCCCCACCCGGCAATCTTGAGTTCCTTCGCATGGATCTTTCGTCGCCTCCTCCCACCCGGCAAGCCGGTCGCGCCATGCGCCTTGATGAGAACCGCGGCCGATGGGGTCAGGATATCGAAGAGGAAGAAGACAATGGACGGCAGTGCGTAGAAGATTACGCGCACGGCGATCGTTCCGAACATTTCCACGCGGAGTCGGGAATGCGACAGTACCAGCGTTGACCAAGTCATGTAGAAGAAGAGGATATTCAGGCTGGTGCTGTAGGATGACAGGACTGGAATAAGGAAGACAGACATTATCGGTATTGAGAAGAGGGCATCCATCTTGACACTAGTTTGAGCGGCGATTGCTGTTAATGATGTTGAAAGACTCGAGGATGAATTTGGTTGTAGCTTGTGCTATCGCTATCGTCGAGTCTTTCGGCGGGGGAGCGAGGGTTTTGTTTCTGTTTTTCCAGCAATTCCTCTTTGTGAGGAAAATAGTAACCCGTGATCAGTTGCCATTCATCTTTGAGACAAAGACTCTTTGAAAATCCAAACTGGGCAGAGCAATTGGGAACAAAGAAACTTCGAGGTCGAAAATGGGGTGGCAGGATAAACGATAAGCTTGGTTATCTATGTCATACGTCATCCTCCACATTGTGAAATACGCCTTTCATCAAGACAGTGCTAGAAATACGAATATAGACATGCCATTAATTTTTTTTTTTGCTGTACAATAAGAATGTGTAACAGAGCCCAAAGGAATTGAAGAATGTTTAGGTGTTGGGAGGGACAGCTGAAGGAGGCGCCACCGTACAGACAGCGCTCAGGGTATCATGATACATGAAGCAGTCAGACAGAGCATGTGAAGAGAACAAGAATAACCCGATCGTTACGGAGCCGGAGTACTGCCCGGAATCCCGTTCTGCTTTCCCCAAGCGAACGTCTTGCTGCGAAGGTCTGGAATGACCTGGAGGAATACCAGGTTGCTGAGCCAGCTGAGCATAGTGTCACCGACAATGCTATTTTTCGGGCTGGGCCCAAGGGCAGTTCCTTTCATAATGGAACCAACAAAATTGGTAGTGATCAGGTACTCCCCACGCTCTAGGGCAAGGATAGAGATTTTGGCGACCTCCGATGGCGTCTGGGGCTTGTCGGCTTCTTCGAGTTTTTTGGTCAATTCAGGCTTGGTCTTTTGCTCGTTGTCAAAGCCGGGCGAGAGGATGCCCATAGGGAAAATGGTGTGAATCTTGACATCCGCAGCCGGGGCATCAGTGCGGTGTCGTTGAGTATAGGCTCCGTTGTACATCTCGATTTCCTGGCTCAGAGTATCGGATAGAGAACGAATGGCTGCCTTGGCAGGCGAGTACGGCGAATAGCCAGCGATGGGAACGAATGCAAGGGTAGAGCAGGTGAAGATGAGATGTCTCCGGGGTGTTTTCATCTGTCCACTCGGAGCAACGGGGTTCAGCCAGTTGCGCAGGGTGGCATGAGCTGTGTTGGCCGCAGTCCAATAGATTGTGTCCATTTGCTGTCGGTGATCTTGGATGGGCACATCAACGAAGTATCCTGGGCGGGAGAAGCCCGCGCAGCACCAAACAACGTCGGGAGCAGCTCCAGAATTCCACGTTGTGACTTCTGCGATGACTCTTTCGCACTCGACGGGATCGGTGAGATCGGCGTTGATATAATGGAACTTCTGCTTGAGGATATTCGCTGCCTTGGCCTGGATGATAGGTGAGCGATATTAATCAATTGATTATGGAGGGATGTCCGACCTTCATCTCATCCACGGCAGTCACCAGCTTGGAGACAGTGCGCGCAACCACGACCACATTTGCGCCTTTCGCGGATAGCTCGAGTGCGACAGCTTTGCCCATGCCATCGGAGCCACCGGTAATTACCACAGTCTGTAAGATCCAGTCAGCACGTAACACCTTAATCAGGTAGTCTTGCACATACCTGCCCCATGACATTGAACTCGTTTTGGGACCCGAAACCAAACATCTTAGCAATAGTGTAAAGAATAATAGTGCAAAGGAGTGTGGAAGCGCCCAATATCGGGGTTGATGTATTATTATAAGAGAACTGCAAGGAGGAGAGAAGTTGAGGAAGATGGAAACGAGCAATTAACTCGCGAGGATCCATCGTGGATGAATGGCAGTTGCGTCTGTTGATTGTCCTCGAAGTGGAAGGCACACACGGGGTAGTAAATCAGTGATATAGAAATACCCGGGATCGTTCTGTTTTGGATGTTTCAAGGTGTGTCGTTGTAAAATTACCAGTATTTTGATTACCACAAGTGCAAACAGAGCAAAGCCCCCCCCACTTGAGGCTAGCGCAACCAAGGCGGTGAGAGGCCAAAAAATAATTTTATCACAGTTTATCGGACCGACTGAATTGGTTCACTGTCGTTTGATTTCTACACGCAAAAATGGGCAGCAAAAAGAGAAAAGCCGGTCGCCCGGCGCAACCGAAAACAGCCCCTGAGCCTTCAAAGTTCGACATCGAAGAGCGATTCGAAGACTCGGAAGATGACTTCCAGACCGGCCGTGATCAGATTCTACTTGAGGAAGGCCCAGAGGCAAAGAGACGGCGGAGAGTTGCCGAGGAAGGTATGTGGCTCTAATGATGGTATAACCTGGTGCAGACGGTGTCTTACTGATCGCCGCAGAGGAATTGATCCAGCCCTCCGACGAAGAAATCCTTGGCTATGAATCCGCAGACGAGGATGACGACCTTGAAGACTCAGAAGAAGAAGACGAATACGATGATATGGGCCAGCCAAAGGGTGGCGCCGAATCCGAGGAAGAAGATGAAGGCATTGCTGCCTGGGGCTCATCAAAGAAGGATCTTTACAACGCAGATCAGATCGAGACCGAGGTCGATGCATTGGAGGAAGAACAGGAGGCCAAGCGACTTCAACTGAAGCAGTTGCAGGCTATGAATGAGGCCGATTTCGGGTTTGACGAGTCTGAGTGGGTGGAATCCGGCAAGGGTACAGAGGACGGCGCCGATGCTGGCGTGGTGACTGAAGTGCTTCCGCAATTGGAGATCACCGAGGATATGGATACCGATGAGAAGCTGAAGATTTTGAAGTCGAGATACCCCGAGTTTGAACCCCTAGCGAGGGACTTCGTGGACCTTCAAAGCTCCTTCAAGGATCTTCAACAAGCAGCCTCGAAGGCTTCCTCAACAGACGACGACTCGGAAGAGCCACAGCCATCTCCAGTGCCCGTGGTGAAATTCCGTGCGTTATCTGCATACCTTGGCACGATCAGCATGTACTTCATGCTCCTCTCCTCCTCCCCATCTCCCGATGCAACTAGCGAACACGTTCCGATGACCCCCGCCGAACTCCGACAACACCCTGTCATGGGATCGCTTGTCAAATTCCGGAAGCTGTGGAACACCGTCAAGGATCTCGAGGAGCTTGAGGATCCCGCCGAGGAGCCTATTGAGGAGACTAAGACCGAGACAACCAAGGCACCAAAGACCCAGGAGACCAAGAAGCCCAAACAGAAGAAGCTCAGCAAGGCCGAGATAGCACAGGCAGAAGCCGAAGCTCTCCGCGCCGAGCGTCTCCGCCAAACAGAGGCCGGCCTGGTCGATCTCGAGAACCTGGCCACTGAGCCTTCACGGAAACGCAAGACACAAAAGGTCAAGGCACCTCTCAAGGATGATGACTCTGACTTCGGTGACGAGGATGCCCTCACAGCCCACGAGGCAGAGGAGAAGGCCAAGCAGAAGCGCTCGCTCCGTTTCTACACCTCGCAACTGGCCCAGAAGGCCAACAAGCGCAATGCAGCAGGCCGAGATGCCGGCGGAGACGCCGATCTCCCATACCGCGAACGTCTGCGTGACCGTCAAGCCCGTCTCAACGTGGAAGCCGAGAAGCGTGGCCGCAAAGAACTCAACCCCGACCAGCAGCTCGGCGGTGATAGTGACGACGAGGATCGTCGCGTCGCCAAGGAGCTCCGCCGCGGTGAGGGTGCCAAGGAGGGCACCGATGACGACGAATACTACGACATGGTGGCATCCCGCTCCAAGAAGCGCAAGGACGACAAGCAGGCTCGTGCAGATGCCCACGCTGAGGCTGAGCGCCTTGGCGGAAAGGTTTACGAGCAAGAGGAGGTTGGTCCGGATGGCAAGCGTGCTATCACGTACCAGATCCAGAAGAATAAGGGTCTGCACGCGAAACGCAGCAAAGACTCGCGTAACCCGCGTGTCAAGAAGAGAAAGAAGTACGAGGAAAAGAAGAAGAAGCTTGGCAGTACTAAGCAGCTGTACAAGGGCGGCGAGGGCCGTGGTGGATACGGTGGTGAGCTTACGGGTATCAAGAAGAACCTGGTCAAGAGTGTTAAACTGTGAATGTGTGCTTGATCATAAACTTCACGGTCTTGTGTGTATGTTTTCATGGCGTTCACTGCGGGCAGTTTCAGGCATTCGATGTGTATATAACCCCGATTTCATCTTTTGGTTTACCCAAAGTTTCAAAAACTGTTTTATTCATCTCAATCTATCTTCTCCTAGTAGGTATATGATGCGCTTGGTCCATCAGGGATTCTAGCTACTATGATCCCCACTTATGACTCTTGTCCCCGATCTCCGTACGAATGATTAGCTCCGTATATCCATGTAAAGATAGAACAATGTCGACCTAAACATACCCTTTGCCCTTTTGAAGGCTGATAGCGTGTGGAGCTTTCCTATGATTTACAATGTAGATAGGGTCAACCTAGAGAAAATGTGAACGATGTATGGGATGCTTGGCTTGGTGCACATGGTCGTATTGGGATGTGTGAGATACTGTTAGCGTGCAAGTCGACAGCCTCATTCTTTCGAAACGCTACACATAACCTGACCAGGGTAAAAGACGGGGTAAATCTATTATTATTTAACCCTCTGTTGCTATGAATGCAGTGGAGGTGGGCAAAGATGTCATTCTCCTAATGGGATAGATCGATGTCGCGGGTTCGGCCAATTAATGATGACATGGGGCGTAAATGTATGTTGTACTTCGTAAGGCTATTTGGGATATCATTGGCCTCCGTGCACTTGGTGCCATAATAATAAATCCTTTCACTCGAACAAGCCTTCGAAGACTGCCTTGACATGGTCTGAGCCACCTTGTGAGAAATCAACCTCCAGAAAACCTCTCGCTAGGGAGTTCTTGTAATAACGCTGTTAGCCACATTCCTTTTTATAGAAGAAAAGGTTCGTACTGCTTCTTCTAGGTCTTGCATCTCCTCTGAGGATAGGACTGCACAGGCCGCGACAATGTTCTCCCCTCTTGCTGAAAGAGATGCAATTTCGTTTGCGCGAGATACAATAGCTGGGTCGATACCGTTGATTGCCGCACAACTAAACCGCACGTCAATCGCTTTTGAACAAAAAGAATGGGGTATGATAGAAAGGACGTACATGGTACCGAAGCTCTTGTTACTTCGCCCCGGACGAAAGCTGTTCGAACTGTAAGCATCATTCACGTACCATTAACCCAGGAGCCAGTGCTCCCGCACATACTTATAAAGATACGTGATCTGGTCCTCGACTTCCTGGGTTTCTTCGCAGACTTGAACTTCCATATGGCCAAGCTGGAGTCGAGGCCGCAAAGCGAGGAAGTTGTTCTCGAAAATCTCATGGAAATGAGTTGCTGCAATGACTTTAGCGGGGCTATCGAGGCACAGCAGATAATCGAGTATGCCACAGGCAAGTCCGATGCCATCTGAATGCGCTAATTAGCCTGCATCAAGAGCGATATCTAGACAAGACAAACCGCTTTCGTTGGTTCCCTTCCCAAATTCATCGATGATGACCAAGCTTCGATTCGTGACTTGTTTCAGGCAGAGAGAGATTTGCTGCAAATCGTTCATGAATGTGCTTTGGACCTAAAGACGCATGAGCCTGCCCAGTCCGAGACTTGATACGGAGAGTTTGAGATACCTTGGAGACACTCTCTTGAGTATTGATTTTGGTCAAGATCTTATCCGTGACTCCCAATTCTGCGCTGTCTGCAGGAACAAAGCTGTGGCTATTAGCCTTTGTATGACCGCCCTTAATGGAAAGAAACATACCTCCCAATCTGTGCTAGATAGACAATCAGAGCCACCTGATTTTAAGTCAGAAAATGAGTCTCACAAAGACAAAATACAGTTTACCTGCTTGATATAGACACTTTTCCCGGAGTAGTTCGGTCCAGTTAAGAGCAGCATGCTGGGATTGGAATCTATGGATGAAGCAGCATCATTGGTCCCAGACTCATTTCCACCCAAGAGCAATGTGTCATTTGGCACATAGGATGAAACAGTCAATTCTTGAAGAATATGCCTGCCATTTGTCAGGGATGTCGAGGGATGATTGTTGGCGAGGTCTTACCGGCCACCCTTGATTCTGATCACATTTTGTTCAACCATTCGTGGTCTGGTCAGCTTATAAAAGCTGGCTGCCTGTGTGAGAGCAAGAAGACTGTGGAATTTGTATCAGCGGGCCTCGCATCATGTCCCACAAGAACTAACCTATCAATATCTCCACAAATATCAGACGCATCGACGAGCACATTCTCATATCGAAGCACCCTCTGCGCCAAGTCGTACACAATCTCGATTTCTTTCTCTGTTAAGGTGCACTTTTTAGTTCTCCATCTCCATGGCTTCCCATTAATTCAGCAGGCTTACCACAGATAATACCGTATATATCCCCCAACTTCTCATCCATCTCTCTCATGCGGAAGTCTTTGAGATACGCCCGATTCTCCGTGATGAACATCAATTCCCACTCGTCATCGGAGCCAGTATAGACCGCGGCACCCTGATCATTGAGTGGAATGGCAATGTTGAACCCAAGCTGAGGGAAGTAAATAACATTGACGTCGACATCGAGAGTCGCCGGGATTGTTGCGGCGATATCGAGCGCAACGTGCTTGAGAAGGCTGTTGAGACCATCGTATCTGTCTTTGATTCTATCAAGATCTCTGTCGATTCCTTGCTTAACCACTGTTCTTCCTTGCTCTTCGGAGTTATCAATATCGACCTAAAAAGTTAGATGCGTTATTAATTCCTATTTAAAAAAGTCCTTACAATCTCTTGAACCATACGACCAACTCTGTACAGCTGTGCTGCTTCAAAGACTTTGAGAGCCTGCAAGACGTCAATACACGAAGAACTGAGATACCTATTAGGGATTGACCTTGCTTCGGAGAGTCAGGCTGCGCGCGCCAGAGACCTCCCGCAGTGCATCATTGATGTCGATAGAGTAGAACGCAAACTGGCCAGCCATTAGTATCGCAATGCAAGAACTATCACCTTGACATAGACGGATGATAGCAAATTAAACATACAGCAAGAAGGCTAGCCCAAACCGTAGTTTTGAACCCAGTAACTTTAGCACTGCCAGTACTAATTCCCTTGCGAAGATTGATCATGACAGGTCTGAGGTTTTTAATGTGTTTCAATGATTTGGTCATCTTCTCCAATGCAGCAAGATTGTCAGGGCGGGAGAAGACTCCTATAAAATCATGCCGTTCACGAATCGCAGCTAGATCCATACTTGGACGGAAAAATGTTTGCTTGAGCCTTGCCCTACCCTGAGGGGTGTATGCAAAGTGCTGGAAGAGCCCATAGACCGAAAGACCCTCTTTACCTGAAGCTGACTTTTTCCCTGGGCCCTGATTAAACATATTCGGGTGTGCCTCCGACTGGATAATCTGGAGAGAGGTGAAGGTGTTGCTGTTGATCCACATCGTATCCCGTAGATTGAACATCTGCAGTGCTCGAATCCGATACTCACTTCCTTCTCCAAGGGGGCTAGGCGCCGCGGCTCTTCGTCGCTGCAGGTAGGTGAGTATGGCTCCTGCGCAGCCAATAGTCACGGGGTTCTCCATGTCGACAGAGCTTGAGATGTGCAACAGTCTTCCTTCTTGGAGTGTGAAGCCCATCTCTTCTGGGTCCACTTCTTCCGGTCCGGCAAGGCCATTTTGAGGCACGAAAAACCGGATGCGCTGTTCGTGCGTAGATGAAATTTCTAAAGCCAGGAGTTTGCTTTCTGCATTGGAGTAGCTGAACTCTGGCGTTGGACGAATGTCTATCTGGTAAGGAAGGTAGGTAGAAGAAACTGGACAGAAATTATCAGCATTTGCTTGCACTGGAAAGGGTCAAAGAGCTCCAGGGGAAGGTAAATGTACTATCTTCTTGTGCGAGGTTTTGATCTTGATTCTGCGAACTAAGATCGACACGAGGAGGTGTCAAAACCACTGTAGGTTTGATTTGAAGCAGCACTGCATATGGCCCAATTAGCACTTCAAATCTAGACATAAACAAATAATAAACCCACGAGCATCGATTGTCTCCATATCCCCTGAGCGACTGTCCCCAAGCAGATACATCTTTTCTTCTTCGGCTGAGTAGTATGAGCACCCTACTGTTCCATGGTCCTTCATGTCGATGGCAGCAATGACATGGTCAGCAAAGTCATCATCAGTAGCTCTCACCGAACGATCTGTTTCGATCCTAGTATCTGTAGGAAACGGAGTGTGCAATTGGCTTGCTGATGAAAGGATAGGAGTTTGAGGGGGACCACTTGAAATGCTAAGGGCTTGACTTGATGGCGCCCTGTGGCCCAGTCGTCGCCCAGAGGTACGAGGTGTGATTGGAGGGCGGGAAGCTTGTGTTCTCTTTCTTTTTAATGAGGACATCTTGCCGAGGCTAATAGAATTTGGGTCCCTAGAGATGTGATGAGAAAGGGAAATGATGAGTAGAATGAAATGGTGGGTTTCTACTGATGGGAAGTCGGCCTAGTCACCTGCCCACGGGTCGTCCTCCGAGCCTACATAAAACAAGCAATATGATCAATATGATTAGAACAGGATTATTGTACAATGAGTGAGTGGACTAGTATACAAAGTCATATAGTCATGATATGTTAAGAGGAGATCCGACATGTAATCGAAAAATTCCCAAAAAAGATGATACAAACATCGTATGCACCACAAAAGAACGCTAGATTTCATATTTTCGTTTATTCTTGCGTGGTTACCACCAGGCCAGACTTAGCTTCATCAAGAGAAACTTGGACAGTTTGACCAGAGACAACTTCACCTCGGATGATCTTATCAGCCAAGCGGTTTCCAATCTCTTTGGCGATGAGACGGTTCAAAGGGCGGGCACCAAATCTCGGGTCGTAGCCTTTCTCGCACAGCCAGTTCTTGGTCTTATCGTCAACCCGCAGAGTCATACGGCGGTCATCGAGTCTGGTCTGAAGCTCTTTGATTCTGATGTCGACGATATCACGTAGCGCATCCTTCGATAGGCGCCTGAAGATGATGAATTCATCAATTCGGTTCATGAACTCAGGTGGGTATGCGCTCTGAACCACATCCATAACAGCCGATTTGACCTTTTCTGGGAGCTCGGCATCACCGGAGTCTTTAATTGGGTGCATGGGGTCTGCTCCGACCAGGATACTAGCTCCAAGGTTCGAGGTCAACACAATTAGGGTGTTTCGGAAATCGACCTTATGGCCTTGGGCGTCTGTCAAGAAGCCCTCATCGAGGACCTGCAGCAGTAGCGCTGAGATATCGCGATGCGCCTTCTCGAATTCATCAAATAAGAGAACAGCGTAAGGCTTCCGTCTGACAGCCTCGGTAAGCTGGCCAGCATCGTCATATCCGACATACCCGGCAGGGGAACCTATAAGACGACTAATTGTGTGCTTCTCCTGGAACTCACTCATATCAAACCGCAAAACGGCAGTTTCGGTGGAGAAAAGGAACTCAGCCATCTTCTTGCAGAGCTCAGTCTTTCCAACACCGGTGGGACCAAGGAACATGAATGAGGCCATAGGGCGGTTTTCTCCGCTGAGGCCAGCTCTCTGCATGCGCACAGCGTTTGCCACAGCAGAAAGCGCTTCGTCTTGTCCACGGACTGATTTTCGGAGTGTGTCCTCCATATGAATCAGCTTCTCCACGTCTCCAGCCATGAGCTTGTTAACGGGGATGCCTGTGGTCCGAGAGACGACATTTCCAATGTCATCTGCAGTAACTGAGTCATGAATCAAAGTTTGATTTTGAGGATCCTGTTCAGCGCCCTCTTTAGGTAACTTGGCTTCGAGGTCCGGGATGGTAGAGTATCTCAACTCTCCAGCCCTGGCAAAGTTTCCTTCGCGTTGAGCTTGTTCAAGTTCAAACCGAGCGCGTTCCAAATCCTCCTTAGTGCGTTTGATAGCATCAATTTCGGCCTTCTCCTCCTCCCAGGCCTCGGTCAATTTATCGGCCTCTGTTTGCTTGGTCTTCAGGTCTTCTTGAAGCTTCTCCCGCCGTTCGCGGCTGGCAATATCCGTTTCCTTGCGAAGAGACTCAAGTTCGATTTGGATTGTGGTGATGTCACGCTCGAGTTCCCGAATTGAGTCGGGCTTTGACTCCTGCTGCAAGCGTAGAGCCGATGCAGCTTCGTCGACAAGATCAATTGCTTTGTCGGGCAGGAATCGATCGGTGATATATCGGTTGCTGTAAGTAGCTGCAGCTACTAAAGCACCATCTGTAATTCTGACACCATGGTGTACTTCGTATTTGTTCTTGATGCCCCGAAGAATGGAAATAGTCGAGGCGACCGATGGCTCACTCACCAGAATAGGCTGGAACCGTCGGGCAAGAGCCACATCCTTTTCAATTAATCGATATTCGTTGAGAGTAGTGGCACCACAGCATTGAAGCTCGCCTCGCGACAGAGCAGGCTTGAGCAGATTACTAGCATCAATACTGCCCTCGGCCTTGCCCAGTCCCAGCAAAGTGTGGAGCTCATCAATGAAGAGGATCACCCCACCTTGCGCATCCTCCACTTCCTTCAGGACGGCTTTCAGACGCTCCTCAAAGTCGCCCCGGAACTTGGCTCCCGCAATTAAAGAGCCTAGATCCAACGAAACAACCCGTTTGTCTTTAATGCTCTCCGGGACATCTCCTTGTACGATGCGCTGAGCCAACCCTTCGAGAACGGCGGTCTTACCAGTTCCCGCAGAACCGATCAGCACGGGATTGTTCTTAGTTCGCCGGGACAGAATTTGAATAGTTCGATGAATCTCGGCATCTCTTCCAATGACTGGATCCAGCTTGCCAGCTCTAGCTTTCTCCGTGAGCTCAACACCATACTTTTCGAGTGCTGGCTTCTCGTCCTCTCCACTCATATCCATGCGGTGGGTGCCGCCCGGGGGGTGTGGACGGCCCCCCTTAGCATAGTGGCGGACAGATACTGCGCTATGGTTGACGGCTGGTAGAATGATAGAGGTGCAGGGCAGTATGCTTGATCTTGGGATCGGGGACAGAAGACGGGTCGATGATAGGTGAGGCGTTCGCAGAAGCCGGCTGCGGGCATAGAGGGATAATCTCGCCGCCATGATGTAAATAATGGAAATCAGGCCTTGGAAGAGAAAAAAAAAAAAGGCCGTGAAGTAACCCAAGACCTGACATGTCCCGAGGTCACTGGTATAACTAGCTTAAATATCAACAACCAAGGTCCCTCGGGAGGCCTCTCGAAAGATCCACATAGCGAACGCTAAGTGGCGGAGAGAGCTGAAGCTCCGTCACCAGTTAGTCACCTGATAATCAAAGCTTCGTCCTGAAGTCACCAGTTCAATCACATGACCAGTACAGACAAGCTCGCCAATAAGTCACCTGACCAGTCTTCGCTCTTCTACGTTTTTCCGTGACTCCGTTAGAGATTTTCCGTAATAAAAAAAATCCTCCCTTTTTAACCCCTCCCTCATCTACTTTCTTCTCCTTTTTTTCTTTTCCTTCCAGATACCAACACACCTCTCTTTCACAATGGGTTTCACCGACTTTGTCTCTGATGCCGGCCTGACTCGTAGGCGCCCCTGAGATTTTGTTATTTCGAATCAATTGGTGACTGACTGTGCCCCTCAGTGGCCAACCACTTCCTGTCCACTCGGTCCTACGTTGTTGGGTATGAACTCCTCCCCCTTTAATTGCCTTATTTTTTCTTCTTCTCTTTTCCTTTCCTGTTATGCTTTCATGATGAGAAACATTGGTCCGTGTTTAGGAGGCGGATTAAGACCCCGCTGGATGACTACAACCAATCGCGAGCAATCGCACCTCTGATCTTGCTTTACTATGCTACATTGTTGAATACTTTACATCTGGTGTAGGCATCAATGCTGACTCTGTTCAACAGCAACTCGCCCAGCCAGGCCGATGTCGTGACCTTCAAGGCCTTCAGCGCCGCCCCTGACGCTGCCAAGTATCCCCACGTTGCCCGCTGGTACAAGCACATCGCCTCTTACGAGAGCGAATTCTCCACCCTCCCCGGTGACTCCTCCGCAGCTTTCACTGCCTACGGTCCCGAGACCACCGAGCTTCCTTCCAACCCCAAGGACAAGGCCGAGGAGGAGGACGATGAGGACCTCTTCGGTTCCGACTCTGAGGAGGAGGACCCCGAGGTCGTTGCTGAGCGCAACAGGCGTCTCGAGGAATACAAGGCCAAGAAGGCCGGCAAGACCAAGCCCGCTGCTAAGTCCCTCGTCACCATGGAGGTCAAACCTTGGGGTATGTGTTTCCCAATCTCTTTTTTACTTCAGATGCTAACAAACATTTCTAGATGATGAGACTGTTCTTGAGGAGCTCGAGGCCAACGTCCGCGCCATTGAGTGGGACGGCCTCGTCTGGGGTGCCTCCAAGTGGGTTCCCGTCGGCTTCGGTATCAAGAAGCTCCAGATCAACCTTGTCGTTGAGGACGAGAAGGTCTCCACCGATGAGCTCCAGCAGAAGATCGAGGAGGATGACGATCACGTCCAGTCCACTGACATCGCTGCCATGCAGAAGCTGTAAATTTGCGATGCCCATTTATGAAGCAGGAATTGTGTGATGGAAATGCGTGATGTCAAAGGAATCCTTTACGAACCTAGTCCAACTAGAAAGCTGGTCCAGTAGTGACCGGTCATTGATGAAAAATTTAAAAAAATTCATGACCATTATATACCCCTGTAAATTTTCCACTGTAATTTGCCCATAAATGTGTCAGGCCAAGCTTCCTGTGTCCGCCCCTCTTGGAAGTTTCCTACAGAATACCGGAGTGGTGATGGCTCGACTGGTTTTTTAAAAGACAGATATCGACTTTTGGGCGTTCGATGTCTCGTATATCAACGCTCAATATGTACATATGTGCATAGCTTCTAACCAGCATTGAAGCAGTAGTCTCAGGTAATTAATCACAATTACCTAGGTACCTGGTCTAGTCGCTGAATTGTTTCTGTTGACGTCGCTGTCTCGTCATAATTTTCTTGTGGATGACGGTTTGGCCGCTGTACAGAAACGTGGGTTATAAAGCCTGTATAGATGCTTGAGTAGTACCTATTCTACATGGTAAGGGCGAAACTTAAGAATTCATTGAAGACTCATTGAAAAAAAAAAAAAAAAAAAAAGTGTTGGTTAACCCATTTGAAAGGTGTTTCTTCTTTATGTCCCGATATATATTTCCGCCACCCTTTCGTCCTTGCACTGGTACTATATAGCGATGACCTAATAAGACCTGACCCCCACAGGCTTCAGCAGTTTGTCATTCAATCTGGAAGCTTTAGCGGTTGATCCCTATCCCTTGGATCTCTTGTCCCATCCTCAAGCATCACATGAGTATTTCGCACCACTACGTGATCATGGGGCCAATGAGTGGTTCCTCCCCAACGCTCGAAGACCTGTTTTTGAGAGCCAGTTGTTTGGGGCTTGCCATGGAAGCCGGTGTGTATGCCGCATATATGGCCGTTCGAATTTCATTACTCTTTGGCGTAGGATCAGATCCATAGTGGATTGTGCGGCTATCCCATAGAATGAGGTCCCCAGGCTCCGCGCAGACCTTGTGTGGTCCCACACCTCGGGCTCTGAACCAGTCCAGTTGCTCGGTTGGAAAGAAGTAGATGTCTTTAAGCGGCAGCCAGGAGTCCTTGTCTGGATGGGAATTGAAAAATTCGTCGTTATGCGCATGGGATCCGGGCCATACGACAAGACCACCGTCTTCGGGACCGGATGGTGACAAGCATATGATACCTTGTACACAATGAAGTCCCCGTCGAAGAGGCGATTGATCCACGTGTTCCCAAGGTTTCCGTGTTGGGTCGTCGGCTCGATTTGGGAACGTGACGTTTAGGCTGTCAAAGCTCACCAAAAGTTCATCTGTCCTCCACAGAGTAGCGAAAGTTTCTAAGACGGCAGTTTCCATTCGATCATTTCACATAATTTTTTCATGGGAAACACAATACCTAGCGAAGGTGCGGATCTTATTCTGAACTGGCAAGTTTCTTTCAATCCAGGTCTTGTTGTCCTCGAAATCAAGCTCGGTGCCAAATGAAAGGAGCCATTCTTTGGTCTTTTCACGATATTGCATGACCCGCTCCGGAGGAATAACGCCCTTGATCACAGCAAATCCGTCTTTGGTCAGATCATCTCGGAAATCACCGTGGTTCGCTGATCTGATTCAAACGTAGTGACGTTGGACAAAAAGCATTCATCTAGGGTCGATATTACCTCAACAAATCTGGTCTTGGAGAGGGAATCAATTGAACATCCGGGGATGAATTCTTGACGTTTTCTGTGGACAAGCCTTCAAGGACTGACACCGGGGAAGAATATTTCTCACTTGACATTTTTGAAGAGTCAGATTTCAATGGAGAAAGCGGATGACTTGAGATCTATCATTTTACCAATATATACCATTTCAAAAGAAAGATAGAACCCATATCACCAAGAGTTAGACAGGTCCAACCTATACATGTACCCCGAGATAAGGGCGGGCCAATGAAGGTCTTGCATCAAGGATTCCCCGGACTCACCCCACGCCCCCCACACCCTGCCTACTAGCATCTTATTAATCAAACTGACAAAGGCTGGTTATAGACTTCTCTCGACACTGGCAATGCCAATCGCGCTGGTAGCGATTGGTTGGAAGATGTACATAATCAATGGTGCGTGGGATGCACTACAAGTAATATTTGTCGCATTGTTTTGGATTGAGACCAAAAATCTCTCGCTTGAAGATATTGATCGGGTGATTGATGGCAACCCGCCACTTAATGGCATCGATCCTGAAGGGGACTACGACAACAAGGACACCAAAGACCTGAATCAGATCACGGAGCATGAAGCTCAAAAGACGACCTGGGTTAAGCGGGTTTTCTGACTTACATCTCAGTTCCTTTGCCATTTTGCTTTGTTACGTTGCTAGGGCCTGTACCGTGGTTAGTTGAATAAATTGACGTCTCTCAAGATTATGCAACTACAACAATGAATTGATGAAATAGCAGAAAAACCGTGTGCATGAAACCGTCGAAAGAGTAAACGCTATTGGCACAGTAAAAATCACCCCTAGACAACGTTCAGATCGTGTATTTTGTTTTTAGTATTGGAATATTTGATCTTGAACTAATCCCCCGCCCTTTGTTGCCCTGTTTTACCAAGCATTAGCTAGATACATCATACATTTGTTGGTATCAATATCAACAGTCATACTCATCAGATGTGCTTTTTGGAGTCGATAGCAGGGAACAAGATGGATCGAAAGGATACACCCTGCTGATAAGCCTGATAAGAAGATATTCTAGCTGATCAGCATCGGGTGTGACCGACTGTACAAGTCGGGGGACTGGGGTATTGGGAGGGTCTTTATATTGAGGCGCAGGCTCTGTAGCCTGATCGTCAAGAAAATGAGAAGATGGATATATATCGCTTTGCAATTGTGCCATGTCAAGAGACCAAAGGGAAATTATGATAATATAAACGTGAGAACAATCAGTGCCAGATTTTGATTCCTGTTAATGAAAGAAATTATCGTAAGTGACCGAGGGAATATGGTCTTTATGTTGGGCTCCCACGGCTCATTCTATGGATAAATATACGCATTAAAGTGTGGACCGGGTAATTCGGAGTGCCTCTATCTTGATCTTCCTAGTTCCAGACCGGCTGGCAAATCTTGCAAGGTCTATCAAACGTGTTTGCCCTCTCTTTCTTGAACCATATTTTCTATCTGTGTGACAGCCACTTTAAGCCATATATGAACCTGTATCCTCCGGTTGACGGAGCTTGAAGAGAAAGCAAAGTTTTTCGCTATCATAGAGGTTGCCGAGGAAGATCGGGGTTGGACAGTAGAGTCGAACAGTGTTACCTTCGCTCAGGGGCTGATCTACCGTGTGTTGCCCACTGGCGTCGCAGAATTCACCGAAAAGGAAGTATACAAAAACAGCCCTAATGTTCGGTCAGATACACCGGTTTATTTCATCAATTGACACCAGAATGTTCGTTGATGGGGTTGTAGCCTACGGGGTTGATATTGCAAGGAATAAATACAAGGTTCACTGAGTAGTTAGCTAGGGAGATACCCCTTTTATTAACTAGAGAAGTAGAAATAGAACTATGAATCATTTTCAACAGCGGAATGAACAAATGCAATAGTTAGATGTGATGAAATCCGAGCCAGTCAAAAGTTGATTAGGTAAACCGCGGGATGAGCCTGAAGACTGGGGCCTCCACAAACCTCCCGCCAACGTATCAAACGGCATCACAAAACCGTCCACAGCCAGGGAACCCCAGGCTTCATCTCCACCTCAATAGTCCAGTGGGGATTATCTAGAATTATCCACCGACGAGAAAAACCCGCAGCGACCCGACCTAACCACCGAACCCCAACCCGCAACCCAAAACCAACCTCACCACCCATCATGAGCTTCCTCTCCCGCGCGGTCACTTTCTTCGGCCTCGTCTTGATAGTTCACGCGTAAGCTCTCCAACTATCTGCCTAACAACTATGTCTACCCCCTCTCAAGCGAAGCTAACAACCCCTTCTACAGAGGCTACTCGGCGCACGAACACACTGTCCTTTACAGCAACCTCACATCCACCGCCCTCCCACAAGACATTATCGTCGAAACCCTCGTTTCCGTACTAATTGTTTCAATCGGACTGGTCTTGAGCGCGCAGAAGTTGAAACCAATTAGCTGGCGCGAATGGGCGGGCGAGATTGAACGGGACGGCGGAGCGCGCAACCCGTACCTGAGTCTGGAGGAGCGTTATGGATTCTGGGATATTCGGGTGAGTCTTAGATCTACTTGGATGCATGTCTTGCCAGAACTACATCTGGATTTGGATTTATTGAAGATGTGCTTTTATTGCTGGACATCAATCTTTGCTTTGGCCCAGGAATCTCGGAAGCTAACATTTGGAAAAAAAAATATAGGCTAAGCGAAAGGAGTTTGCAGACTGGGTCCGCGGTCAGGATGTGTCAATCAAGGAGTGATTATTGGATAGTTATTGAATATTGAGTTTGTGATTATGTGCTGCAGTGGGGGGAGCTGTATAATATGCATTGCGGCGAAATAATTCAGTTTTCAATTGAGATGCTCGGTTTTTTACTGATTATGATATATATCTACCTCCAGAACTGATGGTCGTGTACTGATCTTGGAGAATAACTGGTGGCATGCGCCGATGATGAGGTGGCAAACTCATTCATGGGATATACTCTAGAGGCGACCGAGAGGTTGCACATACATACCACCCGTACGCCTGCCCGCCTGCCTGCCTGCTTGTGACCTTGGTAAGTGGGATCACTGCCAGATATAGACGCTTTTGGCGCATCCGATTTGCATTCCCGCGCTACACCGATGCAGGATGGTGATGTATAGTCTAGGCCATTGAAAGCATGACTCCGCCTAAATTGTTGTGATTAGCCCAATAAGCAAGGGGGTTACTATCATCTGCACGGTAGCAAAAGGCAAGCTTATTCCAGAGTCGTCGGAGAATGCTTGGCTCTCAGCACAGATAATCACGCGTTGATATGATCGCAATTCTGTATCTGGTGATGGGTAGAAGGCAAGTCAAGACCAAGGTGAATTGCAGGTGTAGCCATGTAGTCCAGTAGATTGTATACATACGATGTAGCTGTACAACCTAATGACACAATATGCACGTCAATAGTACTCCCCCAGCTAGTCACAATAAAGACCGTCTGCAGTGCTCTGGGATCAAGCTTAAACCCCCGAGGTGCACGGTACGAGTATAGTATGTCGACTCTCTTTGTCCACTTTGACATTCTATGTTGTAGGAAGATAGTGCTATTTTAGTCAAGACACTCCCCAGGAAAAAATAAAAAATAAATATAGATGCGGTCCCTACTGGATGGAGTTAACCGAGCCGTTGACTTGTCTCAAATTGACCCACCTTAGTCTGATGATCTGAGGAGTCTCTACAAAGTACGGTTGGGGTTGCTGATGCCCAAAGCACCACACTAGAGATAATTCGTGTACGGAGTATTCCGCAAGATAGAATTTGTAATAGATATTGTTAGAACTGGCTACATCTTTACAACAATAACATAATAATACCATAATGCTGAGTACATAGTAAAAGAAAAGGTATAGAATTAACCTTGGCATACCTGATTTGATGACAGCCGAACAAAGTGATGTCTCACTTGAAGGCTGGTTCGACTTTCTTAGCCCCAAAACACGTAGGATCGCGCCATTTGAGGCCTAGGAAACTATTACTCATACGGAGTAGTTTATATTGAGTCAGATGTGAGAAAATCCAACACTGAACTGGATGGCATCAAAAGGGATTCGTATGCCGCCACGCGGTCAAGGGTATGTCCCACCTAGATAGTAACTCCCACGGTAAGTAGGCTTTCAGGCTACTGAATGATCCAGGGCTGAAATTGAGACATGTCGTTCCAAGTTTATAGATTTCTATATTTGTTATGATTAGTACTTACGGAGTACAGGGTGCCCAGGTGGTCAGACGCGGCTAAATTAGCTAGTGTCGGCATATTGCCACCATGTCAATATGCCAAGTACTCCAATTATTTCAATTATTTCAATTATTCCTTGATTTCGTACAAGAGAAAGAGGAATGCATTCTATATTGCTGTCATTGCAGTTAAATATATTTGTGATGTAGCATTATAGAGGTGAATATTCCTACTCCGTACAAATTAACCAAATACATGGGGCCTATGGATTTGGTGTGACCCCAGAAATCGACCAAAATAGAACTGCAAGACCTTGCAGATCGCAAATTGCGCTAGATCCAGACTCTGATCGCTGACTGGAACAGGTATTGGCAAAGCCACTCTCGGTCTAGTTAATATGTACGTGGGTAAACAGTCTACAACATGAGACTTCCGTTGTTTCCCAGGACAACCAACAGCCTTATAATCCCACCACCCCCAGCCTTTTTCTGAGATCACTTTTGTTTCTCTCTCCACGTTCTCCATATTTCCTTACAATAATCCATCTAATAATCTCTAATCCATCAAAATGCGTTTCTCTATTGTCTTCACTACCCTCTCGGCCATCGCCCTGGCCAACGCTCAGAGCAGTGCCTCCATTGAGGTAAGCAGAACCAAAACATCATACCACATTACCAAAAGAACATCATAAGCTAACCCACCAAACAGACTGTTGACAACCCTGCCACTCAGTACCTGACCCAGACAAACTCTCTTGGCGTGGTGACTGGCCAACCTGAAGCCGTCACTACTCAGCCCACTGCTGTCACCAGCCAGGCCGCTGCCGTGACCTCGCAGCAGCCCGCCGCCTCCATTCCTGCCGGCCTGACCTCGCCCGTCGCCGGCCCCGGTGCCACTCACACCACTTTGTCCACTGCCTCTAGCAGCACTGGCACTGGCACCGGCTCCTCTGCTAGCGGCACTGAGACCTCAGGCTCCCCCAACGCCACTGGTACCTCCACTAGCACCAGCTCCTCCGACTCCTCTGAGTCCTCGTCCTCGTCCAGCTCTGGCTCTGACTCTAGCTCCAGCTCGTCTGCTTCTGCTTCCAGCTCAGCCTCTACTGGTGGTGCTGCTATGGCCACCGCTGGCCCCGTCGGTCTCGGCATGGTTGCAGGTGCTGCTCTCGTTGCTTTCCTGTAAGCAAATTATGAGTCTGACTGGCCAACGCCAATTTCCTGTCTTCTATCGTACTGTGATGTCCACTTCGGTCTCAGTTAGGCGAGGGTTTGGTTGCGGTCGGTCGGTTATGTTGATCCAGTATTTGGATTAACGGGAATGAGGGACATGAACATGCGAACATCGGTTATTATTTTTTAAGGGGGAATTTGTTATTTTCTCCCCCCAAGGTTTCATATGGAATTTGTAATTCTTCGTCATTGGGCAGGCCTTGTCTGTTTCACTGCGTTGTACCCGGAGGCGCATATTCACGGCGCACCTGGTTCCAACTTTTTTTCTTCTTATTTCTTTATGATTAACTTAATCCATCTCTGGGTAAATACGAGTCTTAATTCCCTACGTATGTATCGAGAGTACAGATTATAAATGTGCTTCAGATATATCGCAATCTCTCACAATATCGTGATAATAATTCATGCATATGATCGACAATGGCTCGCTCGCTCATATTTGCAGCAAAAAGCAAATCTTAATTCTTGCAAGGGGGTGAGTGGTATAGGTTGTGATGTATATCCTGCGATAGGTACTACCTATGTATGTACTCGACCCAACGCACGGTCCAATTCCCACACCGGGAATTGGACCGCACGGGTTGAATGCAAAAACGGGTTGAATGCAAAAATTGATCAACCTACCAATTTAAACCTCTCATTTAACAACCTTCCACTATGGTATCTATAGTATATTCAATATTTACAGATTCACCTGGTCCCGCGCTTTCTTCTGAACTATTTAAATCCTCCAATTTCGACTTCCTGGCGGCGAGAGCTGCCTCTGTAGTAGCAGTTCCAATCCACTTCTTCCTCGCTTGCTGGATTAATTTCTTCCTCTCTGTTTTATCTCTCACTTTTATATGCCTATTTGCATCTAATGAAGTGAGAGGACTACCTATATTCACCCTTCGCTTGCTTTTACTAGCTTCCTTCCGGCGTTTTAGGTCCAACATATTGGCATTGTCATACGCATACTAAGCGCCCGCTTCTACCAAGGTAAGCGCACTAGCCAAAAATAGAGCTAGTTAACGGCGTAGCTTTAGAGAAATAGTATCGATCTCATTTCCAATCTCGTCGGTTTTTTTTTTGATTTTTTCAGCGTATTTCCGGAAGGTTTTAACGTCTATTACCGGCGAATTTGGTATAGAGCTTGACTCTAGAGGGGGGGTATCACTATCCTATATCTCTAATACTAGCTCTAGAAGATTAGGATCGTTATTCTAACCTAGCTTCTCTAAAGCAGTATCTATATTTAAAGGATAGATGCCGCATTTTTCAAAGCCAGAGCGTATTATACGGCTTTTAAATGCTTGGTTCCGAACCCTATAGATACTAGAAAAAAGTCCGATTTTTGCTTTACTGAACCACCCTACTATACTATATCATTATTATTCTTACGAAAATAATACTTTAGCACCTAAAACGGTATATCGTCAAGCGGCTAATATATATACGTTATATATAGGATAAAACAGTATAGAATAATCAGATTATTCTCGTAGAATTTGATAAATTTATAGGTAAGATAGGAGCCATAATTATCTATAAGAAGAAGCCGAAAACCCGTCTTTATATAGCGATTTTTAGTACTTTCTTCGAATAATTGAAGCTATTGAAAGGCTATAGTATCGTCGGTCCAACCATTAGGTATAGGAGTAATCTAATAGTCGTCGGGGAGGTTAGTAGTCCTATACCAATTCTCTATATAGAATTTACCCTTAACCAAAAACTAAGGTAGCATTACCTAGCTATCGGTAGCAATATATTCAATTGAAGTAAGCGATTCACTAGGCCCGCTAGTTCTAATACTAGCAGATTGACTAGCCTTAGTTAAAACGACTTTCCGGGGTTTGCCTTCGCCAATTTTGAAGCCGCTTTCGTCAAAGTTATAGATATTCTTCGATCCGATTTTTAACCGCTAAATAGTATCACCTAGGCGAGTATACCACGTAGTAAGATAACTAGGTATAACTACGTCTAGGCGGTCCTTTTCCATTAGTTTTTGCTTAATATAGGTATATTTATCGGGTAGTCGTTTAATAAAACGGTAGGCCCAATTTATACCAAGGTATATATCTGGATTATACCGATGAAGAATTTGACGTGCACACTTCTGGATCATATCTACAGTTAGAGGAGCATTTACAGAATTCAAGGTATCGATCCAATGAATTAATGCCTACTCTTGCTCAGTCCCTAATGCTTTGTTGGCGCCAGCATGGCCAGTTTTAGATTTGCGACCGTTGATTCTACCCCTTAGGGTATGGTATAGAACGTCAAATTCCCGCGCCAATACTGAAATTACAGGCTTATCATTTTCATAGTAGGCTTGCAAAGCACTAGAGATCCGATCTTCCAATTTTTGGGATGAAAAAGGCATTTTCAGTGGTAGTAAATAGAGGTTAAAAATGGTGGGTGGGTGAGGTTTTGCATTCAACCCGTTTTTGCATTCAACCCGTGCGGCCCAACTCCCGGAGGGAGTTGGGCCGTGCGTTGGGCCGAGTAGTACATACATTACATAGTCAATCACGTTAACGAGTGGGTGAATTTGGATTTGATCTAGAGCACGCATTACACGACATATATGGGTGACTACAGGTCAGCTCACCGGAGCCAGCCAGGCTTAGCTCACCGGTGACCCACTATTTATCACCTGATGTCACCTGATATGAGGGTCGACTCACTAGAGCCCACAAATCATTAATTTCACTGTTTTGACCTTTACCATCTATCACCTCACTAGAATCAGTTCAATACTACTACTTCAACAATGAGCGGTACCACTCCTCCCGATAGAGAGTTAATAAATGATCTGATCTCTTTCGACCCTATTACTCTTGATAACGAAATCGATTCCTCACCAGAGCTAGTGTCTCAAATTGATCAAAATATCATATATGATCGAAATGCCGCTGTTCCTATTGATTTACCTAAGGTAACTAGTTCTAAGCTAGTTTTAGACTAATTGAATAGTTGCTAATTCTATTAGGCTCCACCGATACCATTACCTCTGACGCAAGGCTCTAGTGGTCTATCTGCTGTCTCGTTTAGTCATATGGAATACCAACCTAAGTATCCTAGCTCCTATGAGCTAGGGCATGCCACTATTATCAATTTAAGATATATTTAGGGTCTAAGTCGAGAGAAAGTAGTGAAAATGATAGGAGATATAAGTATAAACTAATTTTAAACTAGAATTAAACTAACTAATATATTCTTTAGTTTCAATACGCTGCTACTACGTTCGGTTTAACTACAATAGTCTTTAATATATTCCTAAACTACTAAACGGAGAAAAGGATGTCTCACTGTACTGGCGTTAAAGTATACGAGTTTCTTAACCCCGAAATCAGAGATCTATATCATTATGAAGCAGGTATACCATTATTCGTTAAAATAGAAGATCGAAGGAAAGAGCTACTTACGTAGGAAGTTGATTCCCAACCACTACGACAGAGTCTAGGGTAAGTTTACTACTACTATTAGACTAGTTTATAACTAATTTCTATACTAGTTTATATATGTCAGCGTGTCGAAAATTCCGAGAAAGGAAGGCGTATACTAATCCCTAAGACTCATACTCTTTAGTCTAGCGGGTCTACGATAAACCGGTATATATTTATTCGATATTAAATACTAAACTAGTAATTAACTAGTTTAGGATATCGCGGGCATTTACGTACCATACCTCTCATACTCAAACCAGAGCTTTGGATCAGAAGGCCATTTCTTTTTCAATCTAATATCTAGATCAGGATCTCTTAATCTCTAATTTCTCGAGAACCTAGTTAATCAAGTGCTATATATATAAACTGAGTCTTATATAGCTATAGAGCAATGCGTATCACGCCGTTAGAAATGTAGTAAGTAGTCTAAAATAACTAGTTCCTACCTAGTTCCTAACTAGTTCTAGTGGTTGCTTATCCGTAGGGGATTGGAAGACTTCAAAAGATAGGATGCCGTGTATATTTCTGCACTTTCATTCCTCTTAATATTGAAGCGCATCTATATATAATCTTTTATTCAAAGGGAAAGTATATATACCCTCCCCCGCCCCCTAATAAACCACTACAGCTTATTCTTGATGAAGTGATCACTCTGGTCAAACAGATACAGGGGCCGAATCTTACTACAAGTAAGTAACTAGTTAAGAACTAGTTCTATCTAAATATATACTAATCTATAACTGATTTAGGTATCTTCCTAAGGAGCCCTGCTCTTAAGGAGTTCCTTCGGGCGAATAGATGGAATTCTATTAGTGAGATATACACTAGTTTTGTGAACTTTGATCGGTTCTCGGCAATTATCGCAAAGTAGCGAGCTTTAGTGTTCCTAGAAGGGAGAGATTTCAATGGTGTTGTTTTTGAATATAAGAATAAACTAGGGTTCTAGGTAATCTACCTTTAAACTAGTTTTAAACTAGTTACTAACTACTATTAGGATTATACCCGTCGAATCTATACGGATAAGAGCTTTGGCACTATCATTATTTGTGGTTTTGATGCCTAGATTCGTATTTTTAGCGAATTACACTCCTTCGAGGTCGATATGTCCTATAAACGGGTGAAAGGTGAATTTAACGAGGTGATTTTCGCGACGTTCTTACCTACCTATGGGAAAAGTATATACGAACCAATTTAAATCTAGTACTTTACTAATACTATACTAGTTCTTACTCTCCTCCGTGTATTTATGAATCACGAGAGCCCAATCGCATATAAAATGCTATTTACCTACGTTTTTAAGCTTTTAGAAGATGTGTTAGGAACACCTACACAATTCTATTATCTTCATAATAGTGGGTTTCAAGCAATTGTTGTTGATATGGACTATAAATAGATGAAAGGTACTTTGAATATTCACGAATTCTATACTATACTAATTCTATACTATACTAATTCTATACTAATTTAAAACTAATTTAGGGCTTGGTTTATACCTCTAAGAGCAAGGTTATTATGAGTATGACTGGAGATGGCATTGCAGAAATATCCTTATTTTCTGTTGTGTTCATTTTATTAGAACAGTTTCAAAACTTATCCCTACTCAAGAGGGTGAACGATTTCAGTCTGCTCGAACGAGAATGATCAGTCTTCTAAATTGCATAATAGAAGATGACTATTTCTAGCTAATCTAGTTGATTATTGGTAAGTAGGAACTAGTTATAAACTAGTTATATACTATATATTAACTATTAAGTAGATTATAAGCCTCAGCTCCGAGAATAGGCAGTCTATAAAAGGCACCCTGTTATTGCGTTAGGGCTTTGTAAGGCTTATTCTCTTATAAAGCCCGAATTCTTTGAAAGGGTTCGTACATCGATAAATGTAGTGGAATAGAGCCATTATAAGTCCTATTGGATAGGGACTTATACGTCGCTGCTAGGGGCGATTTATGGGTAAGTCTAAACTAGTTATATACTAGTCTTAAACTAATACCTTTTCTTAGCTCTCGTCTTATTGATGAACGTGACTGCGAATAATACGCCGTACGGGTTGGTTTTGGTATTAATAATAAATACCGATCTAATGGCGTCGTAACACGTTATTATAACTATCTAAGCCGCGAGAGTAAGTTACATAACTAGTTTAAAACCAGTTTAAAACTAACTATAATATAGTTACGAGAACTAGCCGGAAACGAAGGAGGGAGAGCGTACAAGTGGATGATATAGAGGATAAGGTTCTTCTCGAGTCGAATTTATCAGGGCATATTAATCCTCCTCGTATACCCTCTTGTGGTAGGGGAAGGAGCTCAAGATCGCAAAGTAGAGCTTCGAGTTCTTCAGCTACGCTAAGATCAACCTCGTCCGGTAATTAGTCGTAAGTATATAACTAGTTTAAAACTAGTTTTAGTTTCTACTATTACTAACTTTACTTTCTAAGGGACCTTCGACGTGCTACTAGTATTAATCATTATACGCAGTCTAACCCTATTATCCATCGGGAAGGTATCAGTCTTACTGAGCAGGAAAGACGGTATCGGGCTGAAACAGAGCGTATAGAGTTAGAGAATTTACAATTGTGTCTAAGGCTTCAGTAGGGAGGGATATAGCTAGTTTTAGTTTAAGTTAAATATATTTATTAAAATAAACTACTTTTAAACTACTTTTAATTTAGTTTAATCTAAATAAATATATAATTATTATAAATATAAACTATATATATATATATATATTTCTACTACGAAATAGAGGCTTTTAACTGAACGCTATTGATTTTATTTATTTTATCAATCCTCGTAAACTAGCTAAGTTTTTTCTTTTTATAGGATTCTCAAAACTAGCCCTTTTATTATAGGAGGTAGGTAGGATACTAGTTTTAAACTAGTTATCCTCCTCGTCATCAGTGAAGTAATCAAAATAATCACAGATTGAACGACGGGATTCATAACAGCAGGCTAGAAGAAGAATTAGTTCTAAATTAGTTCTAAATGAATAAGGGAAACTTACTACGAGTAGCGTTATCAGCTTTGTAGGAGGCACACGAACCGGAGTGACCCATTTCGCGAAGTTGCTCACGTATCTATATCATATTCACCTAGAGAAATATTAGACTAGAACTAGTTTAAAACTAGTTTAAAATGAAACTTACAGTACTATCGCGCTTCAAAGGGAGGGTAGGTCGGTGCTCAATATCGCCAGTATATTGTTGCTCGTAGCGAATCCGTAGCGGTTCGTAGAAAGTATCTAAACTAGTTAGTAATTAATTTATATATAACTATACTATCTTATCTTACTATTTGCCTCACGGAGTATAGCCTAGGAGGGACGACCCCTAGTACTCCGCACTATAATATCTCCTATGCCTATATGCTTCTGATTGATGTAGTGCTTCAATTTGTTCGTGGTCTCAAATGAAGTCTAAAAGGAAGGTAGTTAAAAGGTTAGAACTAGTTCTAAACTAGTTAGATTTCTTATAAACTTACTTGGTGCACACAACCAGGAAAGCGACAGAAGACCTCTCTAGGAAAGACAACCCACGTATTTTGAGCCTAGAAGCGTGGTTAGAACTAGTTTAGAACTAGTAAATATAGGAACTCTGAATTCATATTTTGTGTCATTGGGGTCCACACACCATCAAGGGTGAGCTTTGTTTGGGTGAGGTACCACTTATAAGCGGGCTAACAAGTCATAAAGGCATTAGTTCTCATCCGACTTCCATCAAAAAAACCTCATTTTTCATCTTATTTTTGTGACGATCTGGATTCTGGATTCTGGGTTCTTCGGCCGAATACTTTCTGCCATCGTTGACCGCCTGCCGAGTTTGACTGATCGTTTGTTTGTGACAGGATCCCACAAAGGATCCTGCCCTAGTAGATCTTTTTCTTTCTTTCTTTTTACTCTCTATACTTAGTATTTTCGTTAGAATGCACTCTTTTCATCAAAGAACTGGCTGGTAACATAATACTAAGTACCACTTTTATTTCCAAAGGCAGCAAGACTGTACAGACCTTTTATTGTGATAGGTCTCGGTCACGCCTTACCCCACTTTTCGTTCCTTAGTATCGTACAGCCAAGACCTGAACCGAACCCGAACTCCGAGCCAATCAAGATAGTTGGAACTAGACAGAACCCTAGTAAGTAGCCGATTGCTACTTTGCCCGATAATAAAGAAGACCGAACCGAGCGACCGACTATCGTTTAAGAACCGACGACCCTAGTAATAACTAGTGAACCTAATAAAGATAATGACGATAGAGAAGGACCCTCTATACGCGAAAGACTATAGAAGACCCCGATAAGAGAGCGATTCTACGAACTCGCCTAGGAATACTATAGACTAAAAAGAAGAGTATAAGAACTCGAGGATAAAGCGATTATCCTCTATACTGACAAAGTTGAGACTAAGGTTTTAATTAAACAGTTCATTTAAGAACGAGATAAAGCGATTGTATACCGTGACATTGCGACCCGTGAACGAGGAGACCTTACGTTCCGTCTCCTAAACTAGAGCACCGGCGTACCGATTATAGAGGCCGCTACTAATCGAAGAACTACGAAGATACCTAACGCTCCGATACTCAGCGATAGTAAAGAAGTCCGATTTGAGACCTAGGAAACCGTAATCTATCAGAAACTCGAAGTAAATACCGACTACTACCCGCTACTAGTTTACCGTAAGCTCTACGTATAGAGTCGTTATAAAGGAAAAGCCTAGTTATATATTATACCTCGAATAAACTCTGAGTCGAGTAACCTATACGTTAATTCCGATAATATAATTATCTACCTAAAAACTATCTTCGTAAACCTAAACCGACGTACCGAAGCCTATACGGCTTACTATAAATTGAGGATAAAACCGAAAGATAACTTTACCGATTTCCTCGCTAAATTTATATAGCTTACCGAAGAAGCCGCTATTATCTAAGAGAACCGGAAACGTAACCTATATTCGAAACTACTATACCTACTCTAGAGTCAAGTGATATAGGTAGTTAACTAGAACCTAATTCCCTTTAAAACTTTTACCTAGAACTATCAAAGTATATCCTACGAGATCAACCTTCAACAGGAAGCCAAGTCGATATCTCGTGCTTGTACTAACGTACCCTCTATAGGAAGCGGAGCTAGAACCGGAATAGTAAGTTTAATATACACTCCCTATATAAAGCGTAAAGGAAGCTCTAATTTTGTTAGTCTATTAACTTCTAAACGAGATACCCTAATAAAGGAAGGTCGATACTTTAACTATAAGGAGTAAGGATATATAACCCGTGATTGTCTAAAGAAGAAACCGAGTACTATAGTTACTACTACTACTCCGACTCCGACGCCCCGTATTATAGAGATTGATGAATTTAAGGTCGAGAACGATTAGGGAAAAGCTAGTACCTAGGCGAAGTCTCCTACCTAGGTAGACGGAAAGTATCACTATATTCGCTAGATTTAAAGAAGTTAGTTAGAGGTCCTAGAGATAGTTTAGTTTTTAATACTTAACTAATATATAATAGACACTCCTTTTCTCTTTTAGTACTTAGTAATACCGGAGTAGACGGATACATTTTTATTAATTTAGCAACGATAATATTACTTAGAAAACGATTTAGTATCCGGGTAGAGAGACTTCTGTAGGAGTACCCGGTCAGAGGATTCGATAGAAAACTTAGTAAACCAATTAGATATATAGTATTCCTTACTATCTATATCGATAGAAGGATATAACGATAAGTTCTAATATTAATCGCGGATCTCGGAAAGTACGATATGATTCTTAGACGTATATAGTTCGTAGAGTATAACGTTCTTCTTAATTGCCAACGGTATCGAATGATTTAGCTAGTAGACAAGACCCTCTTTAATAAAGTTATAAGTAAGATTATAGTCCTAACCCTAACGGTTATTCTAAAGAGACCTTTATAAGATAGTCGCTACTAGGTAGATATAGATCGTCGAGACCGTCTCTTTAAGGAGGAAGAGGAATTTTTCGGCCGAAAAACTTCTAAAGATAGTAAAAAGAGGTAGAACGTATTTCTACCGAAAAAAGAGAGGTATAGAAGAGAACGCTAATATAGATACTAGTAGATAGAAGAATAACGAAAGATAATCCGAAATTTAAATAACGAAATAAAGACGACAATCCCGAGGATTAAGGATCAAAGTAAAGAGATACTATCGATCGATATTAGTGCTATTAGAGGTATTAGCTTTAATAGACTCTATAAGAAGGGAAAGGTTAGTAAAGAAGTCGAAACCTTTGTAACTTCTCTCTATAAGATTGACTATATTATCGAGGTAAAGAGCGTATAAGCTTAGGATCCCGAGATTGCTAAGATCCTAACGGTCCTCCCGAAAGAATACCACGACCTAGTAGAGGTCTTTTCGAAAAAGAAATCTAATAAACTACTACCCTATAGACCTAGTATAGATTATAATATTATTCTTAAGGCTAAAATACAACCTAGATATTGTCCTCTTTATAAGCTATTACTTAAAGAACTAAAAGCAGCTAAGAAGTACATTCTTAATAATCTTAAGAAAGGATTCATTGTCCTAAGTTCAGCTCTATATATATCTCCGATCCTAATAGCAAAGAAACCTAATAGAGGACTTCGCTTCTATATTGATTTCCGAAAACTAAATACAATTACGAAGAAGGACTGTTACCCTCTACCGCTAATTAACGAGGTATTACAGCAAACAAGCAAAGCTAAGATCTATATAAAGCTTAATATTTAGTAAGGTTTCTACCGGATTCGCTTAATACTAGGAGTAGAAGACCTTACTACTTTCCGTACGAGATATAGATCGTTTAAGTATAAGGTAATACTATTTAGATTGACGAACGGACCGGCGACTTTTTAGAGATTTATAAATAACGTTCTTCGGGAATATCTAGATAAATATATAGTCGCCTTTATAGATAATATCTTGATCTATAGTAAGAACGTCGAGGACTACTAGCGATAGGTTAGGGAAGTACTCCGTCGCCTATAGGAAGTAGGGTTATAAGTTGTATTATCGAAATCCGAGTTCTCGGTAGAGAAAACTAAGTTCCTCGGATTTATTATAAGCACAGAGGGGATCGTAGTTAATCCGGAGAAAGTCAAGGTAATTCAGTCGTGGTATATACTAACTACCGTAAAGGGAGTATAGTTATTTCTTAGATTCTACAATTTCTACCGACGATTTATATAAGGATATAGTGCTATCTCGAAACTATTATATCAACTAATAAGATAAGACGTCCCGTTCGAATAGTTAACTAGTTATAAAGAAGCATTCCAAATTTTAAAGAAGAAGCTAGTTAGTATACCGATTCTCTAATACTATAATCCGGTTCGATAGACCCGGGTTAAGATAGACGTATCTAATAGAGTTCTAGGAGTAGTGCTCTCCTAGTACTATAAGAAGGAAGAATTCTAGTACCTAGTGGCATTCTACTCAAAGACTATATAGCCTATAGAACTAAACTATAAGATACGCGATAAAGAGCTTCTTACGATCATTCGCGTATTATAAGAATAGAGACCCGAGCTAGAAGGCCTTTTAAGAAAAGATCGTTTTGAGATTCTAATAGATCACTAATCTCTTAAGTACTTTATAACGACCCGATAAATAAATTAGCGATAAGCAAGATAGAGTAAGTTGTCAAAGTGCAAGGTGGATTACATGGCAGAAACAAGGTATGATACCAGAAAGTCATGTGACCCTTGGTACTCGGCATACCATACAAAAGTGCATATTACAGTTAGTCAGCAGGGTCCGTACAGATTGGTTAAATTACGGATTCATGTCATTTAAATTAGTTAGAGTTCTCAATATCAGTCATTTTGACCATACATTTCATTACGATAGATTTCTATTAGTTATAAGCCCGGAATCGTTCTAATAAAGATCAATTCGAAGATCAACCTCGCTATCGCCGAAACTAAGGCACAAAAAGTAACAAGAAGTCATCTACCTAGCGCCGAAGCGACCCCTAAATCGAAGAAAAATCAGAAATCTGTCCACAACCATCAGCATTATAGCTAAATACCTCTCCGCGGGTTCATCCTCTCGCGTTATACTTAAGGATTCAATATCATAGGATTCATAGATAGCGAACATCGAGTCAATTACAGTTCAATTTGACGTATAGGAGCTCTGTAATCCTGGCAACGAGGAGGAACCAGAACCTCTGATACTACTAAAAAAGGTTATCTCGATAGCCGAAGTATAAAAGGAGTATAAAGATCAATGGTTTGAATCAATGAAAATGCTCTAAGCATAATAGACTATCGACAATACCATATATACCTAGTAAAAGAAGGGGTTAAATGTGGTAGTAACCGCTATTCGAAACAGCGTTTATACTAACTACTAACCCTTTATTATCGACTATAAAACTCTATATATACTACTCCGTAACCTTCGTCAAAGGTTCGCTACCGAGTATGATCCAACTAATGCTGCTAGGCTTCGACAAGCGTAGAGAACCCTAGATAGAGGGTTAGAGAGAAACACGGATATCGATAAGTAGTTATTGAACTGGGAGACAGTTCAAGTAAGGTGTAAGAGAGTAAGGATGTCGGAAGCAGATGATGCTCTAACTTAGTTCCTTGATGCTATCTTAGTCATGTCACCTGACTTCTATGAAACATGGACTCTGAGGCTTCAAGATAGAAACGATATTACCTTTACTCAACTGCTTAACCGGTATAGAGCTCACTGGAAAATCACCTATAATAAGCCAGTTGCCAATTAACGAGGTATTTCTAAAGCTGTATTCTCGATATGGCAAGGTCACGAAGAAGCGAGGCTAACAAATAAAGAGATATCTTTTAAGATGAAACCCTGCCTATGTGGAAGAAATGGGGGGAGACACCTAGCGTGGAGATACTAGGAGATATATGATGAAAATATACCTTTATTATACGAAAGAAACCAGGCTATAAAGCAAAAATGGGACAAAGCCATAAAGGCTAACCTAACTTGGAAAGCCTAGGTTGATAAGAGACGCTAAGAAACCCAAGCATAGGGACAAAAATAGGCCTAGGGGAAGGTACCGCAGCAAGTAAATGCTACTCTTATTAACGACGAATCGGTATATGGGTTCTTTTCCACGGAAAGCATCCTATCTGCTAGTAAGCCACTAACTAGTACGATATAGGCTAGCAAGCCGTCGGCTAGTAAGCAAATTGATATCTCCACTATAGTTATGTCTACCTAAAACCATGTATAAAGCCATACCGAACCGGTTAGAAAACGATGGGTGGTCGATACTGGAGCGCAAATGTATGTATGCAACGATCGAGAGTTATTCGTAACTTTCGAGGACGTATAAAGTAGCGTTCGGGTAGGAGATATAGAGACGATCGTCGACGGGGTAGGTACTGTAGTGATCTATGGTGTTAGTCCTATCAATAGAAAGGCAGTTAGAATGGAGTTATATAATACCAAGTACTCTCCTAATTTCTATAGTAATCTGATATCCAATAGGTTAATGATAAAGGCGGGATTGTTAGTGAATTTTAGGACAGACTGTATAGAAGCAGCTAATAGAAAACCGGTATACCAAGTGTACCAGGACCAGAAGTTGACATGGTTAATACAATTAAAGGGGTTTAAATACCCTAAATTAGTACTAGACGACTTGGTATTCGCTACTAAGATATTAGCTCAAGAACCAAGATCGGAAGCATCATTTCAAACCTAATATAGACGCCTAGGCCATATTGGCCAGTAGCGTATTGCTAAGCTAGCAGAGATAACCGAAGGGATCACCATTGAAAGCAACCCTAGTACGAAGTAGGTATGTGAAGCTTATCAATTGGTAGACGCCCCGAGGCAGATCTCTCGCCGGAAGATAGGCCAAGCATATGGTATATTTGGACAGGTCCACTTCGACCTAGTACAAAATCAACCAGCTCACAATGGTTATATATGGTTGACGCATTTTTACCTAGATGGTATTAGATGCCACTTTATCTTCACACATACCAAGAAAAACGACTGCTAAATCGCTGTTAGGAAGTTCCTAGCGTTAGTCAAGAACTGGTTAAAAATCGAGATCAGAGTGTTCCACTATGACAACGAGCGGAGTACAGGTCATGAAGTGGAAACTATGATTGAAGCCGAAGGGTACACCATTAAGCACTCACTACCCGGCTTACCAGAAATAAACGGTCCTGCCGAGAGATCTGGGGGGATGGTAGTACGTACTACCAGAGCGTTAATTAACGATATAGAGCTACCCTATGCTCTATAGCCAGAGGTAATATATACAGCGACATATATCCTAAACAGGACCCCAACCAAGATTAGTAGCCAATAGATCATACCTTAGAAAGAGCTAATGAAGCACGCTGCACTAGATAGCATCTAATATCAGACTATCAACCTATCAAATATAAGGTTATATAGTTGCTTGACGTACTCGAGAATCATTAAGAGAGTACAGTCAGACAAGATGGCACCCAGAGCAGAGATAGGATACCTCGTTGGGTATATTTCCAAGAACCTATATAAAGTATAGTTCCCCTATAAAGGACGTACTGGTATAGGAAGGGTCGACGTCGTAAGAGATACCGTTTTTAACGAAACGAGGCGGTACTCGAAATCGATGCCGATACCTGAAACAGAGGATACTATTAGTACTATAATAGATAGACTAGGTATATGGCCGTAAGTGCTTACTATAGAAGAAGCATAGGTCGAAATCAGCACGTAGATAGAGATGCCGAGATCGATAGCTAGGATAGCTCTGTAAGATAAAACTAAGCATACCGAGCAAGGTAGACATGATATAGTTGATAAAACAGCTATTAATATAGCTAGCATCGATAACATCGATAATGAAGTTGATGATCAAGAGATGGTTGATCAAAGAATGGTTGACAGAGAGAGAACCCTAGTGCAGGTGGTTATAAAGACGAACTCTAGATTGCCTACCCTACAGTCTATTATTAGACCGAGGGAATCGAGGGAGCAAATAGATACTATACTAGGAAGCTTTCTATCATCCTTACCACTACCATCAAGATCATTAAGACCACTATCGTCACGAATAGCATCATTATCTCCGAATCCGTCGAGTTCATCGATTATAACACCTAGAGAAACCCTATCATCGTCGCTAGATCCGATTTCCGTGATACCGTCGATCGAAACTAGGGGGGTAGAAGTAAGAGATAAAGTGAGAGATAAAGTAAGAGATAAAGAGTAAGAGATCGAGAGATAGCTACAACGTGAAATAGCTTACTCGCCGTCACTAGCACTATTATCGTCGTCTTATCGAGCGTCCTCCTAAGCATCGACATCCTCGAATCAAGCACTAAGAGATATCTTAGGTGATATAAGTATAATAAATGTCATCACCGGTACTAGATCTAGGAAACCAAGGACGGATCTAGATTATACGGCATACCTCTCTCTTAACAAGACAGCAGAGCCACTAAGTCTACTTTATACTTTCATAATAAGCATAAATCAGAAATTCTATATAAAGCTTCATCGTAATGAACTACCCCTACCACTAGAGAACTAGTCCTAAGTAAAGGATTATAGATTCGGGAAGGAGTTCATAGGAGCAGCAGGCTTCGAGGTCCAAACGTTGAAGAAGAAAGAAACCTATACTAAGGTTCTAATCCCGAATCAGAGAGGAATATAAGTATTACTATTAAAATAGGTTTTTATATATAAATTCGACGCCGACGGATACCTCGAGAAGTTTAAAGCACGAATCTATGTCCGAGGTGACCTCTAATGGTTATCAATAGAGGAAAAGAGAGCCGCTATACTAGCTGTTAAGATAGTAAGGGCTATCTTTACCTTAGTGGCAGCATTTGATCTTGATATGAAGCAGAGAGACGTTGTCACTACATTCTTAAACTCAGTACTATAAGGTGAGGTTTATACTAAGTGCCTACTAGGATTCGAAGTGCTAGGTCAATGCTAGCTACTCTATAGAGCGCTTTACGGCTTACGAATATCACCTAGACTGTAGCAGCAAGAAGTAATAAGGGTGCTAGTCAAACTAGGCCTTACCCTAGTGCTAGAAGATCCGTATATCTTTATTATGAATGGTATTATCGTTTTCTTTTACGTTAACGATATCATTATTGTGAATCATCCTTACTACGCTAAGTAAGCTGTTAAGCTAGATAAAGAGATTAAGAAGTAATAGGAATTGCGTGAACTAGATATAAACTGGTTCTTAAATATACGTATTCTTAGAGACAGAGATCAAAAGAAACTATAGTTATATTAAGATAGCTATATTGAGAGCATAGCAGCTAAGTATAACTTGGTTACCACGAGAAAAGTGGGATCTCTACTTACTATCGAACAACTGCTACCTGTAACGGGTTAGACCCGCTTCCTACTATATGGCCCTGCCATATAGCCTTCCGTCTCCGCACGCTCCCGTTCTGCCACCGCCTTGCCCGTCATCCTTATTATCGTCCCGCTTGCTTCATTCCTTCCCTTCTCCAAGCTTTTTGTAAACAGCATGTCGACTTAGTCAGTATTGAATCAATTTGGCTTCGTTCCTTCATATACAAAAAGCTTCCTTCTCGTTACCGAGTCGTACGCAACGCAACGTAACGCAACGTTAACGAATCACCCCTAATTCTCCTTTTTCTTCAACGTAACGATGAACTAGCAACCCGACCAGAGCGCGCTCTTAGCGCTTCTATAATAGATACAGCAGCAACTTGCCGATCAGTAGAGCCAGCTCCTTTCTCTCGCATCACGCTAGAGTCAACAACCCGACTAGCCCTGTTTCCGCCTCCCTGATCCTCCCCGATTCGACGGTAAACCGTTTTCGCTCTATATATAGCTCCCCTTAATATAATTAAAGCTTAACGCCGACGGCCTTACCGGCTAGCAAGTATTCGACTACGTATACAACCGTCTCGAGATACCTTAGCAAGCATTAGTACTACACCTTAGAGAAACTAACGACCTAGATTAGATCTTCCAATACTTCTAACGTATTTATTATAACCCACGCGAAAAACAAGAGAGTATCCTCCGATTCGCTAACGTTCGTTAGAAGGACGATGAAAGCCTTATTGCGTACCTTGCCCGTTTCGAACGCCTCGTATACGAAGCGAGCGTAGAGATCTAAGGCCTAGCACAATTAGTTTTCGCCACAACGACACTTCACCGAGGCCTCCGCCGCCCTCTCCGTAAGGTTTTAGAATAAGCTAGTGATATACTCTTTGAGCTATCATACGAAGAGTACCTAGCGGTTCTATAATGATACGACCGTCGCTAGCCGCGACCTTTTCAACCTCAACGTTAACGTTAACCCTCGCCTTCTTCTTAACGTCAACGCTAACTAGCCATAGAACCAATGGATCTATCGGTAAATCGTACCGGAATCAGCCGCCAGGCTCGCCAGAGACATCGTTAATAGGAAGGTCTCTGTCGGTACTATGGTAGCCCCGACTACTATATTGATCAATATAACGATCCTATATAGAACCCACAGCATCGTAACCGCCGTTTATCATTGTCATTATCATCGATATCGTCCCTTTCCGACACCGAATCGCTCCCAAAGCAAAGGATTAAGGCCGCCACGGCCCGTACTAATCCTATCGATCTCCGTTACCTACTAGTCCTCCACGGCGATAGCCGCCTCACCCGGAGGAGCACATCGTCATACAACGACCCTAAGAGGGGGGTATTGTAACGGGTTAGACCCGCTTCCTACTATATGGCCCTGCCATATAGCCTTCCGTCTCCGCACGCTCCCGTTCTGCCACCGCCTTGCCCGTCATCCTTATTATCGTCCCGCTTGCTTCATTCCTTCCCTTCTCCAAGCTTTTTGTAAACAGCATGTCGACTTAGTCAGTATTGAATCAATTTGGCTTCGTTCCTTCACACTACCGTACGATAGGGTGGCCACACCGAGTTAGATTCATGGTTTCTAGGCCAAGGTTGGATCGGCTCAGTATGCTACTACCATCACCCGGCCAGATGCTTCAAAAGCCACAGCTAAGCTAGCTGAATTCTTAACAAACCCCGGTCCAAAGTATATTGATGCTATTGATCGAGTCATACAATACCTATACAAAACCAGGTACTAGGCCATCGAGTATAGCACCAGAGATCAACAACATAACAAAAACCTCGGTATAACCGTGACACCGAGTCTCTAGCTCGCTACGAAGTTAGTTAAATTCGCAAGCGATGCTTCATTTAGAGACAACAAAGACAGGAAGAGTTCGGAAGGCTATATTTGTAAGCTATACGGCGGCCCTATTGACTAGAAAGCGACGAAACAAAAGACCGTCACTACGTTAACCACTAAAGCAGAGCTTCTTACTCTGGCAGAAGCAGGAAAAACTGTATAGTGGTGGCGCCGAGTCCTCGAAGCATTAGGCTTCTAGCTAGATCATCCCTTGTCTATTATGTGCGATAACTAGCAAACTGTCGATCTCTTAACGAAGGAGGGGTCGGCGATGTATACGAAGCTGCGGCATATGGATATCAATCGATGCTGGATGAAATAGGAGATTAGCGAGGGTCGAGTCAATGTGAACTAGGTTCTAACTGCGGCTATGCCGGCAGATGGCCTTACGAAAGCGCTTCCGAAACAGAAGCAGTATCTCTTCCGAGAGATGATTGGGATGAGTGAAATCAGGCATCTGATTAATCCCGAAAAGTGAAGGAATTGGCAGCTCTTGAAGCCAGGAAAATGCAGGCTTTAAGAGCCGGGGGGTGTGTCAAAGTGCAAGGTGGATTACATGGCAGAAACAAGGTATGATACTAGAAAGTTATGTGACCCTTGGTACTCGGCATACCATACAAAAGTGCATATTATAGTTAGTCAGCAGGGTCCGTATAGATTGGTTAAATTGCGGATTCATGTCATTTAAATTAGTTAGAGTTCTCAATATCAGTCATTTTGACTATATATTTCATTACGATAGATTTCTGTCATAAGTTCCTCTCTTAGTTCTATTTCCGAATCAAGTATCGTCTAGGAAAGAAGAATATTATTACCGATATCCTATTACGAAAGGAATCCCCCTATACGGATAATAGACGATAGTTTATAATACTTCCGAAAGACTATCTAGAGAAAGGAGTCTATCTAGTAACTTACTTAGCTCTAATAGAACTAGAATCGGAGCTAAACGAACTAGACGGACTAGATATAATTGAAATCGTTAAGCGAGTGAAAGAAGTAAATCGTCGAAGTATTGAATTGAACGAATTCCGTTAGATAGCGTAAGCTAGAGATAGTACTCGATAGATACTATAGGATAGACTGCTTCTTTACGAAGGACGACTCGAGGTTCCGGATAAAGGAGACCTCCGTGCTCGTCTACTTAATAAGATATACCAACAACCGTTAACTATATATCCTAGTATTAAGAAACTAAAGAAGCTAGTATCGACACGATATCACTAGTATAGATAGGTGACTAACGTAAAGCGATATATCGACAACTATCTAATCTATAAGCGCACTAAGGCTTAGAGAGACCGGATACCTAGATTGTTACGACTACTGCTAATTCCTAAGAGACTATAGTAATATATTGCAATAGACTTCCGGTTATTTCTAAAAGATCGTTACGGTTATAATGCCGTCTTTGTCGTTATTGATCGATTGAGTAAGTATAACGGGTTAGACCCGCTTCCTACTATATGGCCCTGCCATATAGCCTTCCGTCTCCGCACGCTCCCGTTCTGCCACCGCCTTGCCCGTTATCCTTATTATCGTCCCGCTTGCTTCATTCCTTCCCTTCTCCAAGCTTTTTGTAAACAGCATGTCGACTTAGTCAGTATTGAATCAATTTGGCTTCGTTCCTTCATATATAAAAAGCTTCCTTCTCGTTACCGAGTCGTACGCAACGCAACGCAACGCAACGTTAACGAATCACCCCTAATTCTCCTTTTTCTTCAACGCAACGATAAACCAGCAACCCGACCAGAGCGCGCTCTTAGCGCTTCTACAACAGATACAGCAGCAACTTGCCGATTAGCAGAGCTAGCTCCTTTCTCTCGTATCACGCTAGAGTCAACAACCCGACTAGCCCCGTTTCCGCCTCCCTAATCCTCCCCGATTCGACGGCAAACCGTTTTCGCTCCGTACGTGGCTCCCCTCAATACAATTAAAGCTTAACGCCGACGGCCTTACCGGCCAGCAAGCATTCGACTACGTATATAACCGTCTCGAGACACCTTAGCAAGTATCAGTACTATACCTTAGAGAAACCAACGACCTAGATCAGATCTTCCAATACTTCCAACGTATTTGTTATAACCCACGCGAAAAATAAGAGAGTATCCTCCGATTCGCTAACGTTCGTTAGAAGGACGATGAAAGCCTTATTACGTACCTTGCCCGTTTCGAACGCCTCGTATACGAAGCGAGCGTAGAGATCTAAGGCCTAGCACAATCAGTTTTCGCCACAACGACACTTTACCGAGGCCTCCGCCGCCCTCTCCGTGAGGTTTTAGAATAAGCCAGTGATACACTCTTTAAGCTATTATACGAAGAGTATCTAGCGGTTCTATAACGATACGACCGTCGCTAGCCGCGACCTTTTTAACCTTAACGTCAACGTCAACCCTCGCCTTCTTCTTAACGTTAACGCTAACTAGCTATAGAACCAATGGATCTATCGGTAAATCGTACCGGAATCAGCCGCTAGGCTCGCTAGAGATATCGTCAACAGGAAGGTCTCTATCGGTACTGTGGTAGCCCCGACCACTATATTGATCAATATAACGATCCTATATAGAACCTACAGCATCGTAACCGCCGTTTATCATTGTTATTATTATCGATATCGTCCCTTTCCGATACCGAATCGCCCCCGAAGTAAAGGATTAAGGCCGCCACGGCCCGTACTAATCCTATCGATCTCCGTTACCTACTAGTCCTCCACGGCGATAGCCGCCTCACCCGGAGGAGCATATCGTTATACAACGACCCTAAGAGGGGGGGTATTGTAACGGGTTAGACCCGCTTCCTACTATATAGCCCTACTATATAGCCTTCCGTCTCCGCACGCTCCCGTTCTGCCACCGCCTTGCCCGTCATCCTTATTATCGTCCCGCTTGCTTTATTCCTTCCCTTCTCTAAGCTTTTTGTAAATAGCATGTCGACTTAGTCAGTATTGAATCAATTTGGCTTCGTTCCTTCACAGTAAGAGACCGATATCTATTCCCTATTATAAAGATATAACCGTAAAGTAGATAGCCCGACTATTTATTAACTATATTATTCGGATTATAGGAATCCCGGAGACGATTGTCTCTAACAGAGGAGGATAGTTTATCTCTAAATTCTGGACTAAATTCTGTAGGATCCTTAGGATCAAAAGAAAATTGTTAACTATATACCACCCCTAGATAGATAGATAGAGTAAGATCGCGAATCAATATATAGCCTAGAGGTTACGGCCGTATATCGAGTAGAACTAGGATAACTAGTCGGAGATCTTGCCGATAGTTGATTTTGTAGCTTCGATTCTTCCCTAGGATATAACAAAGAGGTTACCTTTCTTTGTAGAAAGAGGATACGAACCGTCGATAATATTCGACTAGAAAGATCAAGAGATAGTGACTCCTAATAAGCAAGATATAGTACGAATGCTCTCTGAGTTACAAGATATCTAGACCGAAACCAAGGAGCAAATTACGAAGTTATAGCAATTGTAGATTCGATAAGCGAATAAGTATCGAAGAGAAGAGAACTTCGGAGTTAATGACTTAGTCTTCGTTATAACAAAGGACTAGCTTCGAGATCGACCGAGTAGGAAGCTTTTATACCTAGCTAGCGGCCTATATAAGATTACCGAGAAAGTCGGGAACTTGTATAGACTCGACTTGCCGGATTTAGTTCGAGTCCACCCTATTTTCTACCCTAGTAAGCTACGAAAAGCCGCGACGACTAAGCTATTAATAGGACAGCACCCTAATCCTCCCCTACCGATAGAAGTTAATGAAGAAGATAAGTAGGAAGTCGAGAAGATACTTGATACTAGAACGCACTACCGAAAACTGTAATATCGAGTGCAGTGGTTGGGTCATGATATAGATCTGAAGTGGTACCCAGCCGGCAATTTCAAGTATACGCCGTATAAGATCCAAGAATTCTATGAACAGTATCGTTCGAAACCCGGCCCCCCGATACGCCTACAAGAATGGCTTGATGTAGATGAAGAAGAGCAAATTATTGAAGACCATATTGACGATGACAAGCCGGCATTCAGGGACTGAATGCATTCTTAGTCGGGGGTTATGTGACGATCTGGATTCTGGATTCTGGGTTCTTCGGCCGAATACTTTCTGCCATCGTTGACCGCCTGCCGAGTTTGACTGATCGTTTGTTTGTGACAGGATCCCACAAAGGATCCTGCCCCAGTAGATCTTTTTCTTTCTTTCTTTTTACTCTCTGTACTTAGTATTTTCGTTGGAATGCACTCTTTTCATCAAAGAACTGGCTGGTAACAATTTTATCAAGATTTCATCACTTACATAGGTCTTGAGGGTCGACATAATGAAATACTGGCAGTATGAATGCGGTAAGTAATTTCAATGTGGTTAGGAACTAGTAAGGTAGGCGGTAGAGGAAAGGCTAATGTATGGTAATTTAAAATAAGAAGCTCGGCTCACCGGTGGGGCCAAACAAAGAAATAGTCACGTGATTTAATGACTCACCGGTGAGCTGAGATCAGATGGCCCCGGTGAGCTGAGCTGTCATCTGCATATATGGAGTACCCCGTACTTAGTCTACAGCTTTTCGCAGTGACACACAAAAACCTTGATATAATTGTAATTGGGGCTGGAATAGGAGGTGAAAGGCCATGGGTTCTCTTTTTCTAATTCAAATAATATTCTACCAAGACACATACTGGCCTGGCAGCCATCGCTCCTCTCGCACTCAAGGGACACGCCGTGACCGTTTTGAGACAGCCACCCAGATCCAAGAGATTGGAGCTAGAATTTAAATAACACCCGTTACCTTGCAGCTATTGATTAGATGGGGACTTGGCCCCATTCGAGGCTTTGGAATGCCAACCCCAGACTAACTGAATATTACGGTAGCAGAATGGCCAGCTCTATCCCAAACTAGCCTCAACAAGAAGGACTAGATGCTGAATGCCCATGACTCAAAACATTACCAGATCCATTGCACCGCATTGTAACAGATGCTTCTTGATCGCGCCGTTGAGGTGATGTTACCAATGCCTTTCTTTGTGAAGGTGGCAAATACCATGGGATAGTACGGCAACCGTTTGGGGATCGTCTTTGTCGCAGGGAAATCAATCAAATCACCTGTGTACACCCTGACCACATCCTACTAATGCGGAGGATTTGAGTCTTCGAGGGTTTAAGGCCACGTACCCCCCTTCTTTCGGGAGTATGCCCTCATGCTCTTCCTCCTGCCATGTCCTTCAACAATGGTGCCACTAACTGGGTCTCAGTGGCCGCACCCGCTACCCCTACCGAAGCATGGTGTATGCGGTGTATTAATTCCATTGCGAACATCCCTACTAGTGTTTGTCACAACTCCGTGGCTGGTTTCAAATACCAGTACTGTCACTACTAACATCAGAGTTGTATAATAGTGGGTCCTTCTCTGCGCTTTTCCGACATCTACTCGTTCTTCTGATGCTATATAGGTTGATCCTCGGCTTGACAATAAGGCGAATGCTGTTATTCTTGCTCCAATTACGCTGACCTAGAGTGTTCCGAGCACTTTTGAACGCTGTCAAAGCAGTACAACGAGCGGCAGGTAAAAGTGCTCAGAATGCTCTAGGTCAGCGTAGTTGGAGCAATAATAACAGCGTTCGCCTCAGTGTTAAGCTGAGGATCAACCTATACGACGTTAGGAGAACGAGCAGATGTGGGAGTGTAGAGAAGAGCACACCATTATGCAAGCCTGATGTTGGTGATGGTAGTACTGGCATTTGAGACCAGCCACGGAGTTATGACAAACCCCAGTGGGGATGTTCATAATGGAGTTGATACACCGCATATACCATGCCTCGGCAGGGATAGCGGGTGCGGCCACTGAGACCCAGTTAGTGGCACCATTGTTGAAGGACATGGCAGGAGGAAGAGCATGAGGGCATACTCCCGAAAGAAGGGGGGTACGTGGCCTTAAACCCTCGAAGACTTCGCACTCCGACCTATACCACCAGACAAAGAACCGACGCCATCGCAGGACTCGGTCAAAGCCTCGTCAAACAAAGCAAGAGGCATGACGACATGACGCCATGCTATGACAAAGGCGAGGGAGAGCTAAGAGCACGCCTGTTATGTGCCAGGTCAATCAATGAAGAAAGAGTGCATTCCAACTAAAAAAGAAAAGATAGGGAAGAAGAGAGAGAGAGAGATCCTGGGGGTTCTTAGGTATAGTAGAGGATCTCTGTAAGCAAACAACCTCTCCTTCCCGATTAGGCTTAGTAGCAATTTGGAGAACAAAGGAAATAAAGAAAGAAGTAAACTATAGACTATCAATCTTGTATGATAGCGCGTCGGAGGACAAGTCATCATGTTCACTGTCATCTGTATCGGCTCGACTAGACTCCTCACTGCCGTCTGAAGACATAATATCAAGGGCTTCACTGGTACTCGAACTGAAGTGTGTCATGAATCCATATGACCTATTCAGCCGCACGCCCCTTTATTTCTCCCACGATGTCTCCCACGTGATGCGTTCCTAACGTCAGATGTAGGAAAAGGTGGCCCTTACATTACTATCTACATAATATCTAATGTAGATGCATACGGAGTATGGAGTACATGTACTTTACTGAGTTGATTGGCTGCGTTTAAGTTTAGTAGACAGATAGAAGCCTTACAGAGTGGCAAATTACGGATTTGGATCTTTTATGGATCATAATGTACATAGTCGGAGCTCTTTGGGCAACGTGAATAGCCCAATTAGTGCCTGGTCCTTAGCCCTCTATTTCCTTCACATTTAGCTATCTATGAAGACAGCTGGACCTTCTTCCTCTTCCTGTAAACCCAACGTATGAATGATATAATCTAAGCAGCCAGGAGTTTCTTTTTCTCCAAATAAGGAGATATCGCTCAATTAATCTTTCCCCCTTATTCCTAGGTACTTACAATAGATGTCTCATGGGATAGCAAGGGTTATAGCAAGGACGTGGTGAAACATAGGGCAATCCCAAAGAGGTAATATTAGTTACGCGCATATGACGCGACAAAAGGCACGTGACTGACGCGCTACCGAAAAGGTTAGTGCGACCTCCACTCAAAACAAACCGTCGACGAAGTAACCATCTCTTATCATTGTGATTGTGATTGTTGTGCTTTCACTGGTCCGGATCACTTTCTGAATTTGCATTGTTCTCCAACTTAGTTTACCCTATTCTTTCAGTACCCTACAACCATCCAAAGTTCCAGCATGGTAAGTCATTTATGTTCAACTCAATTGACACACACTGGTTCCCCAGCAACCAGTATATGCTCGTGCTCTGTATCTGACATGGATATCTAGCCGTCCAACTTGCGCCGGCTAGCTGCCGACCACGCTGCCTTGCACCGTAACCTTCCGCCGTACTACTTGCAACCGTCAGATGGTGACGACCTGTCACAGCTGACAATACTTCTCACGGGCCCAGCGGGCACACCTTTTTCACAAGGATTATGGGAGCTCCATCTTAAGATGCCCGATGACTATCCTAAGAGTCCCCCAAAGGCTACCTTCAAGACGAAGATATGGCATCCGAACATGGAGGAGCTCACTGGAGCTGTCTGTGTGGATACGCTTAAGCGGGATTGGCAGCCCAATCTAACACTCCGCGATGTATTGGTGGTAAGTTGGACCGCACTAGGGGAATGAGTTTCCTAACTAACGACATCACTTGTTTCTATTCAGACAATCTCATGTCTGCTTATCTACCCCAACCCTGACTCTGCCCTCAACGCTTCCGCGGGCGCTCTTATGCAAGAGAACTATGACGCCTTCGCACACCAAGCCAAGCTCATGACCTCAATCCACGCCCCGATCCCACCCAACTTCAAGGACGCAGTCACCGAAGCAAAGCTCCGAGGTGAGGAGGCAGGGACCACACTGGAGGAGAAAGAAGAGGACGCAGTCATTCAACGCCCACGGAAACAGGCCCGCACCCACGCCGCTACAAGCAAGAAAACCGCCCGCAATATCACTGGGTTTGAAAGCACATTACAGTCCTCATATCCTTCACAATCCTCCTCAAATCCTTTCGCCCAACCTCCCCCGTCCATGACAGACGATGTCGACAGCGAAAGTGACGACCCCGTTAGCGCAAGCAAAGAAAACAACCCAACTCTTTCCCCCCCCCCCTGTCTACTTCGCGCCCCCGAGCCCTCGTAAGACTGCCTTGGGAAAACGCCCCCTCTCCGTCCTCTCAATTCACTACCCGGAAGACTCCGATGCAGACATGATGCTCATCGATTCCGACAACGACAACGACGCCCCCGCCATGACCTCCAATGAACGAAACATCACTGCAAACACACGTTCCCGTACTTCATCACCACTACGGAAAACACCCAAGCTCTCCCTGCTTTGTGGAGGAGTCAATGCCTCCGGCCGTCTCCGCGATGAGATGCCAATATTCGAAGACTTGCCCCAGCTGGCCATGCAAGACCCCCTACGGCGGCTGAGCGGGGACGGCAAAGAGAACCGCGGATCTGCAACCGCACGCGGTTTGAAAGAGAAGCGTGAATACCAACCCATGAAGACGCTCAATGACTCTACTCCCGTTTCTCCAGCACATGCTCAACTACCTACGCCATCACTATCATCGTCATCTCTCTCAGGCTCCTCTAATTCTGGAATCTCTAAGAAGAGAGCTATGAGCGGCCTACACAAGCGCCTTGCCGTCAGAGCAAAGCCGCGCATTGGCATTCGCCGGCTATGAGAAACCTATCTATTTATCTGGAACTTGATTTAATTTGATGGTTGGAAAAACAACAACATCTGATCTGAGTCAAGCTGATTTTTTTTTTTTTCGTTTGGCTTTTGCTCTCCCTCTATCTAAACCTATTTCACTACCCCTACCCTCGTTAGCGACATTTCTTGATACCCTTGGTGGTCTGTTGAATTCAACCGGACTTACAAATTGCATGAAGCGAGGAGCGAGAAGAACTTATGGAGCTGGTTCTAGTACTGCATTGGCAACATGGCCAGGTTGGGCACGGTGGCCCTGGAGTTACAATTTGACTTAGCTTGGACATATTTGTCTGTTTGTTTAAGAATTCATATGAAATTACACGTCTCATGATATCCACTAGTTACTGTTATTCTCGAGGGAAGTAGCTACAAATCACTTCGTCTCTAGATATAGCAGCTATGAGCTGTGCTCCTCGGTCATCTTTCTTACGGGCATTGGGATTGGGTTCATTCTCTAGCAGGAGCTAAGCAACATCTATATGATGGGTTCATAGTGCAGTCCAACAATGTGGCGCAACTTCATGACCTCTACATCTAGGTTGAGCCTGCACTTCAGCAAGATTAATCGTACGTCTGCAGAAAGAGCCCTGCCCAGGTGGAGAGTAGGTATAAGGTTGTAATACCATAGATTAATCGGAAGGATTTTCTGGGACTATCGAGCTGCAATGTCCTTCCTGCCAAGTTTCCAAACATTCCCAGAGAACGAGAACAAAGAAAACCAGGCAAGCTCTGGCACTAAGAGATTTGCCCAGGTTTCAACTAAAATGCTCAAAAAAAGACAAACAACCGCTTTGCACATATAACAGGATAAGTATAAGAATCCCACGACACGTCGAAAAGATGATGGGTAGAATTGGGATAATTGGATGAAGCCACCGAGAAAAAGCGTAACCAAGGAAAGATATGCCGATAACGATATGTTCGATCCACGTCGGGATTGGATTATGTCCGTAGGCGTGCACGAGACACAGCATGCTCCGCTTGAGCGAAGAATCTGCAGGGTGGCATGCAAGAAATATATCCCATGAAGAAAACAGAGCCGAGTTTCAGACCTCTACAGGGCGTAGGGGTTGACAGACCGAACAGTGAGGCATCTGGAATGGAAAGCACAGTTAGCTAGGAATGCTCATGTTAGAAAAAAAAAACGCTGAATGGGAATACATACGGAGGACTCTTGCTCAGGTCAGTCTTCAGGATGATGGGAACACGGGTCATCTCTGTGACATCCTGGATAAAGTCTCCATCCACCTCGCGCAGCTTGAATAGGTTCAAGTACTTCTCCTTGTTGGTCAACTTGTTCTCGGGTACATCACCAGTGCCGGAGGCAATCTTGGGGTCCGAGCGAGTACGGTGAGGTCCCTGCTGGTGGTGACCGTTGCGGGTAGGCGAGGGCGGCATGCTCTGAGTCGAGCGGTCGGCGGAGTTGAGCGACACGCCGGCTGCCATTTCAGTGACATCATCCACATCCTCATCGTCGTCGAAAAGGGCATCGACATCGTCCGCAGACATTGTGCCGGTCTCGGTTTGCTTACGCATGGCCTCATCACGCTCTCTGGCCCGCTCTCTGGCAGCTTCGGCCTCACGAGCAGCCGCGGCGGCTTGAGCAGCACGGGAGTTACCGGGCTTGGGACGCTCGTCTTCGGGAATGTATGCGGACGAGGGAACACCCTTCTCCCAGTACAGCTCGAGTACACGGCTGTCCTTGCGGTACTCAGCCTTCTTGAGCGGCAGCTGGTCGCAGTGCACACGCTTTTCAAAGCCGAATTCCGGAATAAGGACGTCAAAGGCAGACTCATAAACGCAGAGTACAATGCCCTCGCTGATGAGATCGCCGCCAATCTCGCGACTTTTGCGGTCCATCTTACGGCAGGCCTCAATGTGCACACTCTGCTCCTGGGCGTTGAGAGCCGAGTCCTTCTTGTTGTTGCAAAGATCAGCAGCCTTGTTCAGTGACTCGATATCGTCGTTGAACTCCACGGTACCCTCGGAGAGCACAGCCTCGAGTTGACGGTGCACAAGGATATCGGCGTAGCGTCGAGAGGGGTTGGTGAAATGGGTGTAAGCCGGCACATTGAGCATATAGTGCTGGCGCATTTCATCGGGAGTACCACTGCTGACATAGTACTTGGCACGCTGCATGGCCTTGGCAATGAGAGTCTCCATACCCTGTATCATGTGTTAATACATGCATCTATAACGGTGAGTATAGGAAAGTCTTACCTTGCGAAGATCCACATCTTGCACCTTGCAGAGAGAGCTCTGGAGGCTGCCACTGCTGCTCGAGTCCATCTCGAAGCCAAGGCGGTTCATCCGCTCAACAAACAAAGTAAGACGACGAGAGTTGGGCGGGAACTGACGACGCAGGAAAGCTCTGTCCGGCATAGCGGCCACAAGCTTACGAGCAACGAAGAAGTTGGCCTGGTGGCTCAGCTCCTCAACAAGTTCATGTGCTGGGGTTGACTCGAAAATATTGTATTCGACTGGCACATTCTCGTCATCAAGCTGCTGAAGCAGACGCTGAACAGGAACGTTTGACACGCGGTTACCGAAGCGAGCTTCGCGGAACTTGCCAGCAGTGTTCTGAAAGTTTTTGTTAGCATAAGGGGAAAAAAAAGACGAGCGGTAGAATCAGAATAAACTTACGTGCAACAAGCGGATACTGTCGGCAGAGATGCCGCTGGTGTTGACATCAGACTTGCCCTGAACAAGTGCATTGACCTGATCGTAGTCAAGACGGCCAGCGCTCTTGATGACACCTTTGCCGATCCAGACATCATCATCCACGATACCAGTGGTGGGGTTGGCCTTGAATACCACACTGACTGTAAGGCGATCTTCGCCAGGGACGAGAGAGCAAAGCTCAGTAGAAACACGGGTAGGCAACATGTTCATGATTCGATCAACCAAATAGACTGCAGTACCACGCTTCTTGGCCTCACGGTCCACCAGAGAGTTACCCTTGACGAAGTGAGCAATATCGGCCACGTGAACACCGATCTCAACCTTGCCATCCGCAAGGCTCTTCACATGGAACGCATCCTCGAGGGACTTGCTGTCGGCGGGGTCAATCGTAAAGATGGTCTCTTCACGGAAGTCACGTCGCGAAGCCAGGGCGTCTCCCTCGCTAGAGACGGACCAGTCCTCCCAGCCGATGCTCTTCAGCACAGCATCGGAGAAGTCATCCGAACCGAAGTTGTTGTCGCGGAGCAGGGCATCTGTCTCAACCCGCAAGTCACCCATCTCACCAAGCTGCTCAACGAGAGTTCCGAAGGGATGCAGAGAGGTAATAGGCCACCTCTTGATAGAAGCAACAAAGATTCGGTTGGCGTAGTCCTGGTGCTTCTCAACGAAGTCCCGAGGTGCCTGCTCTGTGGGGATGGCAATAAGTGGAACACGCTTGTCAGTAGGCTTGAACCAGACAATCTTTGGCTTGTCTTGGTGACGGTCATTGTGCGAACGGCCGTGGGCACCATCTCTGGCTTGCCGCTCGGCCTCCTGCTTCTCCTTCGTAGCTTGGCTGCTGGGACGCAAGAGACCCAGGGTTCCTGAGAACATCTGGCCCGCCACACGCTCAATGACCGCAACAACATGGCCGGCGTACAAAGGCTTCTGCTCGTCGCTGATCTCATCCTCCTCGCACAGAAGAAGGCTCTGGCCCTCGACCTCGACATCATCGTTCTTCTTCTGGGTAGGGCGCTGGCGAAGACTACCACGGCGACGGATGCTTCCATCCGGGCCAACTTCCTGTCTATCGCCAGTGGAATCGGAGCGACCAAGCTTGTCATTTCCAGCATTGCTGTTGGAGCGGGCATCAGTGATATCCTTGCGCTTCTTCTTTTCTTCCTTTTCTTTCTTCTGACCCCACACTTCGTCGACATCGAGAAGCTCGATTGCGACATAGTCACCCTCCAGGGCGCGGTTCCGATCTTTGCTACCGCAAATGAAGATGTCGGCATCCAGATCGTCGGTGGTCACATAAGCATCGGAACGGTTCTTTTTGTTGACACGCAAAACACCAGCGACCAACTGTCCATTGCTAAGGAGCGCAGGGAGGTTTGCCTGGGGAAGGTAAGGAGTGAAAAGGGTTTTCCGCTGCTGCTGTTGCTGCTGCTGCTGCTGTTGAACAGAAATCTGCGGTGGGGCATGCTGGCTCGCCTGAAGACCACCCATACCTTGGGCGCTCTGCTGCTGAAGAGCCTGGAGCTGAGCCAGCTGAAGGGGGTTCAGTTGCTGATTACCGAACATCTGAGGTGCCATCATGACTTGGCCCTGAGGAAGTTGGATAAGCTGAGGCTGGCCAAGCTGAGGCTGGCCACCATACTGGAATTGACCAATGGAACCCATGGACTGGTTCATCGAGCCGCGCGAGCGGTGGCCGGGCTGGAATCCGCCCTGCTGCTGACCGACGGGCCTCTGCTGATCCTGGCTCTGGTTTTGGTTGTTGGGCTGGCGCCAGTTGCCCTCAAAGTTTCGCGAGGATGACCGAGCGTGGCCAGCCTGGCTGGGTCGCCGTTGATTATCAGATTGATTGGCTGTTGGCTCACTGGCTTGGGGGAACTGAAAGCCGCCAGCACCGCGACCGGAGATGGAAGCTCGGTTACCACCGATGGCCATCGATTGGCTGCGGCCGTGGCCACCGGCTCGCATGTTTCCGGCCCGCTGGAAGGCAGGTCCCTGGGGTCCCTGGGGTCCCTGGGGTGCCGGAGAAGTGCTGGATGCAGGCTTATCATCTGATGAAGACTGGTTATCAGAAGCGCTTGCACCAGGAGCAGGAGCTGGGAACTGGAATCCGGAAGCTGTTCTCTTCTGCTGGGCTAGCTCGGCAGCTTTCTTAGCCTCAGGAAGAGCAAGCGAGTGGCGGCGCTGGTGACCACCGCCGGGAGGACCTCCACGACCGCGGCCGGTGTTCTCATTCTTGTGGTTATTGTTGTTTTGGCCCTGTTGGTTATAATCGGCGTATCCCGATGCTCCAGAAGACGGGGCAGGGGGTGGGCCCATGGGAAGACCAGGGAGAGCAGACTGGTTGCGACGGTGCGAATGCTGGTTCGGTGCGTTCATTGGTACTCCAAGCTGCTGCTGCTGTCCGCCCTGCGGGAACTGGAATGCATTCGCTTGTTGTGGGGAGACACCGCCCATAGAGGCACCGGGTTGAAACGAGGGCACCTGGCCCAATTGCTGGGGCTGCAACAGCCCCATGTTAACGTATTGTTGGTGTGTCGCAGCAATTTGTTGCTGCTGCTGCTGGAGCAACTCGATCTGTTGTTGGATGGCCAGTTGTTCCACTGTAAACAAGTTCACGTTAGCTGGGATGATGGGACTATGGGGTTATAATGGGCGGTCACGAGGGCGGTCACATACTCATCAACGGGGTGAGCTCAGATGGACTTCTCCGATGAGCAATATGGAACTTGCGGCCACCGGGGCCCTGAGGCCCAGATTGACTCTGTTGATCCATGATCCCAGATGACAGAAGCTGGCAATTACTGTAGAATGTAATATGTGTATTTGGCGGGGCGAATTCGGCGACAGGAGAGACTGGTACTGCGCCAAAAGGCAAATGAGCCGAGTGAGATGGATCACAGGCCGACCAAAAGGAGTCTGTATGTGCGGATTGTGGGTTTCAATACGTGAATTATCCTAGAAGAGTGACAAAGAGCGGATCAGTAAGGGTGCAGGATGGTAGTAGGATAAAGAGAAGGCGAGAAGAGGGGAACAAGGCGATGTTAGAGCCCATATGAAAAGTGAAGTCCAAAGGTAAGGGCGGATTCAACGGAAGCTTCGATCTCAGGGGGGAAAGAAGCACACTTGACGATGACCTCACAGATAATCAAAAAGCGGCAAGGGCAATCAAAGCCGGGTGAAACTTCCAAAAGCAAATGCATGGAGTATATCGCGATTCTCTTACCTGCAAGATGAAACTAATGACAACCTCCCAACCCTAGCATTCCAAAATGACGTCTGCAGAGTTCAATGCGGGATGATCGCCTTTTTTTTTTGTTACAAGTCCAAGAGGTGACGAGGGGCAACCGGATGATGGCAAGTAGAAGTCGAGGCAATTACACGTTCAAGGAAAACTTGGAACGAGCAACACCGTAGCAACAGGATGAAGCTTCGAACAGGAGTTGGAAGGACCGAGGGGATGGAGCTGTGCTGGAAAGCACGACTGCAACCGACAAAAAGGGGAATTCGACAAAAAGCACCTCGATGATGGACCGGGGTGGGCTTTAGGTGAAGAAAGCCGTTGAAACGAGCTTGTCTTCAGGATGATTCCAAAGTTCTAAAACGGGGATTCAGAGTTGATCCCCGAAGAGAATGACAGCGAATACTGAAATTAGAGGGAAGGATAGAATTGACGATGAAACCATCGACTAATTCGACTCGAAGGAGCGATATTGGGGGGGAAGAAGAGAGGGATGGGATAAGAACAGAGAGGAGGGGGGGGAAAGGAGAAGAAGAAAGGTGATGCTGGAGATACAAAGAGGTGTGGGGAGAGGGCCATTGGTACGGAAAGAAGAGGGTGTGTTCGGAAATGACCGAACAACGTTTTATTACAGCTTTTAGCGCAATAATCCCGGAGTGGATCATGTAAATACTCTGACAGTTATCTATCATACTCCGTTCCATTAGGAGCCGTGGATGATCGCCATTGCTACCAACTTCATCATCATCCTGATGCATCCGTTGAACTGCTTCGAGTCTCCACTTAAAGTATCTAGGATGATAATTGGAGTCTACATGTAAATGGGAGCCGGTGTCTTCTGTACGGAAATACGGATTCTCCTCCAGTACTCCGTACAGAAGTTCAAATATAGAACAGCTAGTGGTGGGTTGGTTAGTTTAGGGTCTTTTAAAGCTAAAGAAACATTATCCGCTGGGCTAATTGAATATACCCTAGGGAAAACCTAATTGCAAGCTCAAGTCCGGTATGATCGGAGAAATTTGATCATTTTGTATTTTGTTCTCCCAATTATATAGGGTATGTCAAAAATGGATGATGCTCACAATGATGTAAACGTCAACGCTTCCAGGCGGGAGAGCGCCAGGGAACCGAACCGGCTCGCGGGTCTTGCTTACTCATTTGTCTTGGAGACCCCCCCTCGGGGGGGGGTGTGGATGACCCTCTTTGGCTGGATACTGGCAGTAAATCCTAGGAAATTGATTGATTGATGCGAGGTATTGGTGTGTAAATCATTTCGAAATTGTTCTTTCTGTACTCCGTCTCAATCTTCTTAAGTACTAGGGCAAGGGTGTTTAATAGCCTGATATTCCCGAAGTAGTGGCCGATATAGTAGGGCGGTGATGAGAAGGCGGTGAAAGCAGTCTAAACTTTAGTAAGATTGAACTTTACAGGTAATTTATTTTCTTTGGCTTCAAGATAAGGGCTCTGAATATTTGAGGAACTATTGGAAGGTACATCCATGTACGTTGAATCCTCAAGTCGCTTATTATTGGATAGTTATGCAATGCAGGCAAACGCTTGATTCCGTTTGTGCCCCCTCGAAAGCTACATGCTAATCCCAACCTTCCCATAGCTCCAATCTCCATGGACCCTCCCTTCTACTACTTTTGACGCGACAACGTCCAATTCTTCGCTCGCGGAACGCGCGATTTACTTTTTGTGCTCATAACCTACCTCATAACCTTTCCCGAAATTACTCTCACGCTGTACCCTTCATCCTTCCTCTTTCCTTCCACGTCAGACCGATAGCTACATCAGTCGTGAACCTCACTTCGCTTTGCGATATTGTTCTATGCTCAAGGCTTTTGAACTCCCCTGACTACGGATATGGTCTCAGTTACTTGAGTTCTCCACATCCACTTGAGTTCTGCATATTCACTTGACCATCCTTTCCCCTCACCAATCCTCCGAACCTCCCTGACCTTTCCCCAAACACCCACTCGACCACTCCCCACCAGGAACCTTCGGAATAAACAGACCATTTACTCAAATGTCGACCCCTACAATGGCGCGATTTCGAACTCATGTCCCACCCTTGGACAGCCCGTCCAAGCAGCTGATGCTTGACCTCGTTCGTGATCTTGAACAAGTCAAAATCTTCGACGCCGATCTGAAGAAGGTACACCAGTATGAACGAAAGCAATTTTACGAAAATCTCGATCGGATCGACCGCGAGCGTGAAGCAGTCCACACAGCCGCCCTTGATCAGGCCGCCGCCTTCCACGACCGCGTCCGCGAGGAAGCGGAGACAACCTTGAAGGTCCACCTCCTCGCCGAAGAAGAAGAGCGTCTGCGGAAGGAAGAAGCGATCCGCAAGGAAAAGGAACGACTTGAACGTGAAAAGACTGAAAAAGCACGTCGCGAACGAGAAGCAGCCGCACGCGTTGAGGCCGAACGCCAAGCCAAAGAGCAGGCCGAGAAGGAGGCCCAGGAGGAGGCGGCTAAGAAAGCCGCTGCCCTCGAAACCGTACGCAAAGCCGCGATTGAGGAGAAGCTCCGCAAGGAACGCGAGCAGGCCGACGCCCAGAAGCGCAAGCAGGATGAGGAGGCTCGAAAGGTGCAGGAAGAGGCCGACGAAAAGGCCCGCAGCCAACAACAGCAGAAACTTGGTGCTGGAAACCTTTCGGCTGAGGATATCCAAGAGCAGCAACGTTATGTTCAGCTACATAAGACTCTCAAGGAAATGCGCAAATGGCTCAAGGACATTGGCCAAACCCAGCCTGACCTCAAGGCGACCATGGGCAATTTACGACGCTCAATCAAGAAGTCTGTTGGCCAGCTTCGAGCTGGAACCGGTGCGAATAAACTACAGGTACGAAATCAAGCCCCCCTCATTGGATGTGGTTGTTTGGATACTAATACTCAAAATGAAACTCAGATTACTCAACTCAAAGGCGAACTCGAAAAGGCACTTGCCTACCCGGAGCCAACAGTGGACATCCGAAATTTCATTGCATTCCCACCTGAGGAGATTGCAAAGTCGGAGAACAAGGTGCCGGCAATGCTCATCTACGGATTGAACATTCTTGCAAAGAGCTTGATCTCCTCTCTCTTGGCTGAAGCCTCCATCAAACAATCCCACGCCGAGCCGATCGGCATCATTGCTGCACAGATTTTTTCCTTTGATATGTTCACGTACAAAGGAGTACACATGTCCGACATCATGTGGGCCAAGTACCGTGTTGTTTGCCCCGCTCTGTGGGGATTCACAGGCAATGACAAGACCGAGGGTGGACGTCGTGTCCTGGGTTGGTGGCGTTCTGCAGACACTGGTTCCTGGGTCTCCGAACAAGTTCATATGGACCGCATGACCGCACTCGGTGCAGGATATGCTGCTATGACCCTTCGCAACTTTGCGAAGTCCCCACGTCGCAACCCGTTCCCCAATACCATGTTCTGGGCATCTATTCACAAAATCCTGGCCATTCCACCTGCAGAGTTGCAGGAGACCCAGATTGCCCTTCTGGCAGCCCTCCTCCGATCGTCGGGCGAGCGCATTATCGGATTCTTCGGTCAGTACGGGCTCGCGCTGATGCACTATGTCATCGTCGACCTGCCCCGCAAGCTTGAGCGGGAGACAATGGCTGTGACACAGTTGAGCACTCTCAAGGAGCTGTACTTGAAAGAGAAGAATTTCGCGTTGTGATTTGGGCTGGCGGGCGTTTTACGGGTAGGGAAGGATTTGAACCTTCAGGAGCACTTATGTAGCCCCAGCAAGGATGGCTGGAGGCAATAGAAACCATACGGCGTTTTTTATTTATTATCTAGACCGGCGATCATCGCCGGATATCATCATACCCTCTATGAATCATGTCAGAAACACTTTGTATGATAGAGCCTGTTACTATGTAACAATAGCTGGAATATTACAGTCAATGTCAGCACACTGAAAAAAAAAACACCCGGGTTAGTCTGGCTGCAATACAACGTTAGTAGTTACATTTACATTCCCACGCGGTCTCGGCTAACCCCAGGAACTCCCAAGCCACAGAGCCACATGCATCGAACATTCTGACAAGCCCCCACTCACATACCTCGTGGCTCAGTACACAACCACCACCTCAGTCCTAATCCCAACCAACACATTGTAGAACCAAACGCTCGTATATTCGAGTGTTCCCATCTTCCGTCTCTCAGTTCCCTCCAAAGGAACTAAATCCGCCCCTTACTCATCCCACCCCTGCCATTCATGCACATTGGGTCTACGCACCTCATTCGTCCGCCACTCATCCACATTTTTTAATGCTATTTCCACTAGTGCGGCTTGACCAGGCGGGAAACTGACTGTCAGTATTGTTATTTAACCGGGACTGGGCATCCATCTAGATTTGGGGTTCCGGACATTGGGGGGAATATTAGGGATCTTGGGAGAAGGAAGATGTTTTTGACCTTGAAGGTATAGGATTCGAGGTGAGTAATGGCTAGATATTCTATGCATACCTTTTTAGTGTGTTCTTGTATGAGAAGAGGAATTGGACTCTTGAATATTTACTCGGCTGTTATAGCGCAAAGAAAGCTAGATATGTACTCTTCTACTATGTAGCAATAGAAACTCAAATGAACCAAGCCTCCATTGTATGGAAAGTAATCCTTCCAACTTCCCAGTGACGTTGTCATAGCTCCAGATATTGTGTGGTTCAGGATGGCAAACGGTGATATGGGGCCACCCTTGGCTGCCATTGACCAATCCACAACTAGAGGCAACTTTATAATGTTGTAAATATGGATCCTGAATTGAATATGCATCTGCCTTGACCATGATGATTAACTAATTGTGAAACCTGCAGGTGGTATGAGCTATCTTAAGCACATTTTAGCTCTGTAAGGGACAAAATTTGGGGTGGACGAGCTAGGTCAGTGCATTATGCCCAGAGGCGAGAAAGCGGTTGTGGAAAGAGAGGCCTGGCCAGATTCTAGTGAACCGTAGGAAATTCCAGTTCCAAAGACAATCCCTCTGTGGTTCTTTTCACCGAGGCGATGAGGATCGGCGAGGTGGGCGGTGTGGACCAAACCACAATGTGGTTCTTTGCCATCCGATCGATTCTGGATTTCCCCAACTCTCTCCACATGGGGGCGCTTTTCCAGAAATCAGTTGGGCATCTGGGCATCTGGGAATTTGGGTTGGGATTTGTCAAGGTGACATCACGACTTTGTAGCTGCATCGAATATATCAAGGATATCAAGATGAGTGTTGGATACAATTGGAATCTGAGTTGAGGGAATTATGATGAACAGAAGTATAGAAAGATTACCTAGGATATTACCTATATAGTCACACCCGCATAAAACCAAACGTTTACTTTGTAAAGGGGAATTGTTTCATCCACGGGTCCAAGAATAGCTTTCCTTTGCTCTGATTGGTTCCAGATGCACCCCTATAACCTCCAGTGGGGAACTCTCCACAAAGCCAGACTATGTCAGGGCCTAAACCCTCATTTCCCCCCGTTCTCCATCTGGGTCTTTCTTCTTGGTCCCTGACGTACCTTCATTTTCCCTTTATAAGCCTCTCTTTTTCTTCTTCTTGTCACTCTTTGGTCGAATCTCTCATTTTAATCGACCTCATCTTTCACCATGCGTACCTCTGGTCTAATTTCCCTTCTGCTGGCCGCTGCCCCGGCTCTGGTCTCTGCTAAGGGTACTCTCGGTTTCTCCCTCGGTGACAAGAACGCCGACGGTACCTGCAAGTCCACCAGTGACTATGAGGCCGATTTCGATGCCCTGAAGGGCCTGTCTACTCTTGTCCGTACCTACTCCGGCACTGAGTGTAAAACTCCTCAGAACATTCTGCCTGCTGCCAAAAACAAGGGCTTCAAGGTCGTTCTCGGCATGTGGTAAGTTTTTAGTTCTCCCCTCATCCCTAATTAGAACTGTTTTTTAACCAACCTTCTCTTCTTTAGGGTTGGCAAGCCTACCGACACCAAGAACCTGTTAGAGGAGCCTTCATTCAAGGGAGATTGGGCTGCCATTCAGAAGGCCATTCCCGGTTACGAGGACGTCGTTCACGCTATCACTGTCGGATCCGAGACTCTCTACCGTGGTGACTTGACTGGACCCCAGCTCCACACTTATATCAGCCACGTTATGGATAATGTGCCCAAGGGTGTTCTTGTCGGCACCGCCGAGAGCTGGAACAAGCTCGCTGACGGCACTGGCGACGCCCTGTTCACCCAGGAGCCCGTTGTGAAATATGTGTAAGTGGAGAACGAAGAAGGACAACGGGAACTTTGCGCACCAATGCTGACCCACTTCATAGCTTGGCCAACGCCTTTGCTTACTGGCAGGGTACTGCCGCTGACAAGGCCTACGAGACCTACTTCGATGACATGGCTGGCGCCATGGAGCACATTCAGAAGATTGCCGGTGACAACGCCGACAAGATCAACATTGTCACTGGTGAGACCGGCTGGCCCACCGATGGCGGTTCCGACTACGAGGCTGCCAAGGCCGGTACCAAGAATGCTGAGAAGTTCTGGAAGACTGGTATCTGTGGTATGCTCGACTGGGGTGTTGACCTCTTCTACTTCGAGGCCTTCGATGAGTCCTGGAAGCCCGATACCAAGGGTGACAACGGCGAGATGAAGGATGAGCAGCACTGGGGTCTGTTCACTGCGGACCGCAAGATCAAGTTCGACACCTCTTGCCCCAAATAGACTATGTGTGACTATTTGTTCGCTTCATCTGAGTGTCCTTGCTTTGATGGCTTGCCCGCGACTAGCGGTTTCTTTTTCAGATTGTATTCATTTATTCCGGAGATTTTCACCTCCTACTCCAATGGAAATATGGTTTAATTGGCTCTGGCTGTATCACTAGATAATAACATGGACATTGCTGCAGCGTTGCGCTGAGTTCAAATTGCAGTTACACAACACAAAATATAAACTGGGGAGCAGTTGCAGTTTACAATGACTACATAGATAGTAAAGAATCAGGAAAGTTAGTTCCGTAACGCTCTAATTTTGCTGTTTCTTCACAATTAATCAAGTTCACCATCACCAACCATAATCACAGGTTGTACAGGTCCCTGAACACTGTTGGCCTATTCAACAATACTTGAGGATTGTTAAATTCTACCAATTGCCCATCCCTAAGCACCGCGATGCGATCAAAATCTAGAATACTGTCTAGACGATGCGCGATCGAAATAATCGTAGCTCTTTCAAACTCCCGGCGAATCACTTCTTGTATCACTTTATCGGTGGCTAGATCAATGCTACTAGACACCTCATCCATAACAACAATCTTACCCTTTCGTAGAAGAGCCCTCGCAAGACAGAAAAGCTGTTTCTGTCCAGGCGAGAAGAATTCCGCGTCCAAATCGACACCGAGTCCCCCTTTAGACTCAATGAGCGACCATAGGCGTACTTTGGAAAGTGCATCAATGATCTCTGCATCACTATGCTTCTGCAAAGGGGAGGCATTAAGTCGAATAGTTCCCTTCATGATGAAGGCGTCCTGTAGTATGGCGTTGATTCCGGTGCGAACAGTCTGTCTTGGAACCTTCGTTATATCCACGCCATTGATGAGAATAGAACTTTCCGACGAAACCTCAAGTAATCGCAGGAGAGTCATAATCAGAGAACTTTCCCCACTACCCGTTCGTCCGCATACTCCTATTTTCTCACCGGGCTTGATGTCCATGTTGATGTCCTTGAGAATGGGGACGCCAGCCACGGAATAAAAGGCAGAAACCCTTTTCAAAACAATACCACCCCTGTCCGGCCAGTTTTCTGGAACGGACTGGCATTCGCCCTCAGGGTTCTCTGTCGGCGTGGTCGAAGTGAAGGTCTTCAAGCGTGACACGGCGCCAATGGAAGTCTCCAGTGCAGTCCATTGTCGAACAATCCATGTTAAAGATGCGCTGAAACTCATAATGTTCAGCAATGCCAAGCTAGCGTATTCCGCTCCCACAGATTGGCGGAGCTCAACAATCAGTACCATCAGCAGAATAACGAGCACTGCCACCATCACATCGAGAACGATGGATAGCCACCGCTGGATGCAGAATAGCAGGTAATACGCCCGCTGGGAGTTATCCAGGGCGCGTAGATTTTGATCTACAAAATCCTCGGACCATCCAAATGCTCGGATAGTAACCAATCCAGATAGGGACTCGATGGAGTACGTGTACAGCGGTGACTTTGCCTCCAGGTCGAGTAGACGCACTTGGCGGGAGGTTCTGAGGTAGAACTTCTGTATGACTGTTGATTTTCGACTGTTAGCTCTAGCTATCCCAAATTGTCTTCTACAGAAAGAAAGCAGATACTTACCCCACACTATGGCAACCACTGGTGGCAGCGCAAAAGCAAAGTAGCCAGTTGCTATACACATCAATATCACACCCATTATCGTTTGAATCATAGAAACCACCAAGTCAATAAGCGTAAATGGAAGCTCCTTGTCAACGATTGACATATCCTGGCTGAATCTATTCCTGCACGTTAGCGAGTATAAACAGCAATGCAAGGTAAACCACGAGCCTACCGGTTTGTGGTGACGCCTGTATCTGTACTTGTGAAGAAGGACAATGGAGCATCCATGACCGATCTGAGAAGTCCAGCATGCAGTTTTTCCGCACTGCCTGGCACCACGTAGAGGAAAAAGTGGTAGACGGAGACATTCCAAAATATGGCCCCTATTCCTGCTATCATTCCATATAATCCAAGGTATAGCGGATTGACTTCATCCCCACTGGTTGCATATGCTTTGGTCCACAGAGAAACAACAAGCTCCGTTAGTTTCACGGCCACCCCAGAAAATCCCACTAAGAACAGTGAAAGGAATGCTCTTGGCCAACCGATAGAAGCAAAATAATACTTGTAGGTAGACCATTCGCCAATAGGCCGATTGAGTTCATCCTGTTCGGCCTTTTTCTTTTGCTCTGCAGCGCTGCTTGGAGACTCAACGGATATTTCCTTTGCAGAGACACCAGCCTCAGCGGAATATGATTCATATTTATGTCTCGTCTCCAGGCCTTCCACGTACCCTCCAGCGCCCCGGAGCTCATGCAGGCTGCCCTGTTCGGTGATGCGCCCGGTAGCATCCAAAGCAATGATATGGTCAGCATAGGGGAGGCGATGAACGGCATTAGTGACGAGGAGAACTGTTGTCTCCAGCTGTCTGAGCAAACCAGACTTGTCAAATAGTCTTATGAATACAATTTCCTCCGTCTTGGGGTCTAGCCCTGAAAATCCATCATCAATAATCATTAGCTCAGATTTGGCATATAGCATCCGGGCTAGAGCCACGCGCTGCTTCTGCCCGCCACTGAGTGAGATTCCTCCACTTCCCACAATAGTGTCTTTTAGTTATTAGTTAGCTACTGCCACCTGTGCACTGGGTTATGTTATTGTAGTGCTTTGAACATACCGTGTGAGTCTGGCATCATTGCGATATCATGATCTAGGGCACATGCGACGACCACTTCCTCGTACCAAGCAGCACTCAACAGCGAGGGCCCTATGATATTCTGTCGGATTGTTGTGTTGTGAATCCATGGCTTCTGGTCTGCAAATGCGCTGGTAGAGGAGTCACGGTACACTGTACCCTGGGAGAATGGTGTCTCGCTCATGAGGCCCTTTAACAAGGTGCTTTTTCCACACCCGACTGGTCCAATGATGAAAACAAAGCCTTTCCGCGCCACAGAGAAACTGACATCCGTGATTATAGTGGTGTGCGGAGCCCATGCAAATCCTGCATTTTGCACTTCAATGATAGTAGGGCTGGGATCATGCTGTTGTCCGGAAGACAGTTTCACCGTCGCCATATTTTCCTGGTTACTGTCTTGGGAGAGTGTAATGTAGTTTTCCCACCCTGGCCACTGGTCTTGAGGGACTCTTCCAGCGGTATGGATATTAGTTTGCGAGATGGGGACTCTAGAAATTTCTCGATCCTGTCAAAACAAGCGAGTGCGGCTTTAAGTGTTGGGATTATTCTTAGCATAGTGTTTACCGGGTTCGATAACATGCCAACCAGAGAAAGACCAGTGAAAGCAGTGGCAGAGGTGAAGTTCAAATTCTCGTAGTCCTGGATAAGTGCAAATACCAGAAATGTAACGAAAGGAGCCAGGACTCTCATGTTATTTGCTGGAGAAGAGTTAGGACAGATGATTCCAAGTAGCTCTCTCATCACAAGGTATTACGTGGTGCACACATACCGAAGAACACGCTAGCCGACAGAAGACGTCTGAATAAGGTCGAAATTTTCAATTCCGTGACGCGGAGATTCTGAACCGTTTCAAAAACAATCGGTGTAAAACCGAGCATCTTCACGGCCTAGATAGATGTCTTTGTTATTCTCTCGTACCAACGCCACACCCATAACGCACTACTCACCTTTATTGACCTAAGCATGGTGGCTGTGACATCGATACGTGTCTGTATACCTTCGTTCCACCGTTTCTGCGCTTTGCCGATGTAATTTGAGATGTGTATGGTGCACAGCGTTGACATAATGGTGACTACGGCGGGGCCTAGGAAGGATAATCCCAGTTCTCGATACAGTAACCACATGGCGATTCCCAGTTCAAGTGGAACTGCCCAAATTTCATGGAGGTTTTGGAAGCCTCCGCATATTGTTTCTAAAGACAGCGCACGGGAAAAATGAGTTGTATTCCAAATAGCCCATAAACCCAGCTAATAAGAAAGGCTCACCCGTATCATTTGACATTAAGGTCACAGCTGCCGACTCGTCGAGGGATGTAATGCTTCGGTCAAGCGTTTTTGCACAAATCATACTCACCAAAGTTCCGCGAACAACGGTAGTAAATCGAAAGGTCATGTGCGTATATACACCATTCGCAATCGCCGTTCCTAGGAACACGATGCCAAATGCTCCAGTCAAGCCCCAGCCGATACTCTTGGCGTCTGTCTGGGAGGTGACAAAGTGCGTTGTCCGGGAAAGGAGAAATGGTTGGGTATATCGAAAGGCAATCAAGCAGAGACGAGGGAAGACACAGAGGAGCAGCTGGCGGCGGGTTACATTCAATGTCGACCAGAACAACGCATGCGAGCCAGATTTGTTGGCTTTGGCCCATTTTTGCTGGGCCCGTCGGCGAAGCACGGTTGATTTCATCTCTCCCTCGATTGGGAATAAGTCATCTGTGTGGATAATCCGTCGAAACCCAATCGTTAACAGGGTGTTCAGCCACCAGAAAAGTGCTCGGCTATAGATCCCACTGGTCACCTCCGGGTGAAAGTCCCGGTATGGTCCTAGGAGGATGTTTCGCTTCTCGATTGCTTCTATTATTGTAAGGGCAAGCTTCACTGCTACTGTTACTGTAAACACGGCTGCAATGTGCTGGGGAGCACCTTGCATCCATAGTGTCCTTGTGTGTGCAATATCAAACAAAAGGGTGACCATTAGATAGGTATTGATGAGTGAAGATGGCCGAACAGAGCGAACATGCTCAATGTGAGAAAGCCAGCATAGTCCTAAGGCGTCGGCGAGGACAAGTGCGGTGGCGGCTAATGAGGTCGGTGTGCGAACGCCAGAATTTGTTACGAACAGGATTAAAACAACAGCTTGAAGAGAAGTAAAAACCACGAGTAGGAACTAATGAGTGATGTAGGTCCTTATTAGTGACAACCTTTTGGTTGTTGGCTAGAGAGTCAGACCAGCTTGTTGCTCTGTAGGAAACTACTGGAGACTTTGTGTGATTGTCCGTATAGTGACCACATTCGAAAGGGAATCAAGACCAGCAACAGAGCTGAAGGTAAGATGGACAGTATTGTATATTCGAATAAGGCACTGAAATCAAACTGATTCGGACTAGGCGCCTGGGGCCCAAAGGCGTCGAGGCCAGTCTCAAATGGTGTGGAGTTGGATGCCATTATGCATTGGAATAGATGTAGGATTCATGCTCGGTGACAAGTCTTCATATTTTTCTAGAATTATGTTGTACCTGAACTTGTCCATTATGACTCAGATGCATGAGCTCAACTCGTTACAGTATTGCAAATTCCTGCCTTCCACTTGCGTGATTGATACTCTGTCCTCTCCTCTGTCGCCTGTGGTTGTAACCAATTCATTTCAGTGGGAAAACAATACAAAAAGGGGTTAAAAGGATAACTCGATAATCCGAGGTAAATGTCCATGGATGTTATACATCAAATTTGTTGAGGAACTCCGTACAGATAGCCTCTTAATTAAAGCGCATAAAGGAGAGAAATGATAAGACCAGAAGGGGTTTAGTCTGGAAGGGGGCGCAACAGGTATTACCCGTCGCCCGTAGACAAATTCTCACCAATCAGCATGAAGGCACGAACCCTGGAACCCATTTGTTGCACAATAGACGCTGATTGGCCACTGGAGAGATAGCCTATTAGTCATACTGTTAACACGGCCCTCGGAGGGTGGTACGGTACAGTCAAATCCATGGAAAGCTGTCCTTCTACCCCTGAATCTCTTAGATCTCCAGTTTTCATTGTTTACATTTACTGAAGCAAGGGGAAGTGCACTTGAGGCCATGAGTACGCAGTATAAAATCAATCCTTAACTTTGGACAAGGCAAGGGTCATTTGAATCAGATTCAGTGTCGGGTACATGTGCGTTATGCGTACATATGTAGCATAGCAGTTGACACCGTCAAAAAAAGAAAAAGCCAACGAGACAAGCTAAGCCAACGGCCTTGGTCTACGCTAACCAAATAATAAGCGTTGAATGGGCCTATGGTACCCTGTACACCGCATTAGCTCGCACTACCCACACTCTAGCAGGTACCCAGTACGACGATCCAATACCCGTGACGTCCGACCTTTTTTTCCCCTTAGTTCCCCATTTTGGTCTTTGATGCTTCAGACTCGAGCGTGCTTCTGATCTCTCTCTTCTTTTAATTTCCTTGCAGAGTGCGCCTATCCAGAAAAGAAAAAACGACAACCTGCACATTATCTCGCCCCAGGTTGTCTTGCCAGCGGTGATCTTCAATTCCGATTTGATTTCCATGCGTCAACATTCTGGACGATAAGCGGAGCGGCAAGCAAGTGCTTGCTGCAGGAGTCGACACGGAAGGTGTGTGTGTATGCATTGATGTTATCTCTCTTTGAATCCTTCTCGGGATTGAGGAATTGGGATCCCTACTTCGCGCCACGCGATTTGGACTTTATTTTTCAACTCCCTTGATTCAATCGCTCTTTTGCCCTTGACCCCTCCAAATATGTCACTCTAACCACGCCGGATGACTACAGATCTAGATCACTCCGTCTCTTCCGCCATCTCGGCGCCATCTCCACAGTTCCACTCGCGGGACACGCGCCTCATCCGTGAATCGCGTCTGGCTCCATCACTACTCTTGTCCTCTCCGCCATCAGGAGACTCGAGTCCGTCGACCGCTGGTTCCCCCGGTCAACGAACCTCTCCGCGGAGCATCACCCTCGAACCCCCGCCTCTCCCATTTTTATCCTCATATCGCGCAACCGAAGAATCTCGGCCCTCTTCGCCGGTCAATCGTGAGGCGGAAAGCAGCATCTACTACACCACCGCGTGGGGATCCCCATATGCAGCACCGAGCACTCGGAGACTGTCAGTGACCAATAGCCAAATCGAGTTCGTTGGGGTCGACCACGGATCTGGTCTCGGCTCGCCTGTCTCGTCAGTAGCCAACCACACCGAGTTGCGGAGATCGAGCGCCGCCAACGACGACACACTTGAACCTGTGGACCGCGATATCCCCGCCAATAACGGAGATAAATCGATCCGGGACTTTACGCAGGATTGGATCAACCAGTACCTTACTGGTCAGCCTAGAACAGAGCGCAGCAATTGGCTCAGCGACGACTCAGGAAGTGAAGCGCCTTCGTTCATCACTGCGAGGAACCACTTTGCCGACGACGCTTCGGACGACTGGCTCGGCCTGGAAGACGACTTTCGTTCCGACGATCTATTGAAAACTCCAACGCTTTCTGATTTCGTTGGGAAAAAAGCCGCTGCGCGTGCAAAAGTCAACAAAACCTTACACAAACGCGCTGATACCCTGCGGCAGGAGGACTTTTGGGGTTTTGCTTACGACAAAGATCCACCACAAAACAACATGTCAGACCCAAACACACCCACCGTCGAGGTTAACTCGCCGGTAGAAAAGCCGTTACCTCCTCCGCCCGCAAACGCGACGGAGGACGCCGCAAAGATGGAAGACCCACCCAACCCGGGTCCACTAAAAACACAGGTCTCTGATATCAGCAGATCAGCCACCCAAACACCACGGCGGAGAAAGAAACTGAATTGGCGTGGGAAGGCCTGCATAATCGAGCTACCACATGACGATAAGAGAGGTTCGGGACCTGGGTATCGTCTCCTAACACCTGCCGACATTCAGCAGCGAATGCAAGAATGGGAGAACGAAGGGTACGATGTTCGTGGATTCACCATTGGCGATTCCGAGGACCCCTCCATAACGACAACTCTGGGAGGTCTCAGCCGACCCCTATATCCCGACCCATATCACCTCCATGAAATTTCCAAGAGCCAACCGCTTGTCGTCAACTTCCCAGACAGGGCCAAGTGGGAGTCTTATATCACTGAGCTTCAAGAAGAAAAGCTACGCGCTCTTGGGGTGTCATTCGGCGATGATGAGCCTGAACAATCAATTTCACCCGATTACTCGCTTAACCCCAGTGGCACACCTTTCCCAGGCCTTGTCGCATCCCCACCGATCCCTACTGCGTCTGCAGGAAGCAATCCCCTCGGGCATATTCACCCATTCTCGCCTCATTTCAATCAATCATCAATGCCTACGCCTGGTGCAGTGGGATCCATGGCATCGCCTTCACAATTCGGTATGCAGACGCCATTTATGGGCGCGGAGCAAAATATGATGGGTGGATTCCCCTTCCAATTCCAGCCCACACCTCCTGCTCAGGGATCTATGACTCCCCAAGGATTCGTAAACGCCCGGCAGCCAACTTCTTCGGCTGGCCCAGGGGCAATGGGCAACTTTTCCTCCATGCTATCGCCAGTGTCTCCGCTACATGACCAAGGGTCTTTCCACCCCGGGTTCAACGATAAGGGTGTGTTCGATGATCAATATGGCCATGCCATGCACCAGGAAGGCCTGCCATATCAGGCTCCCCAGACCCCGGTTAATGGCCACCCAGATCATTTCCATGCATCGAACGTCGAGATTGCCCAGCCTACACCTCGAGGCCACGGTCATAATTTGAGCGAAACTCTACAAAGAGGACTCGACCAGATGACACATACCGATTACCATCTGGAAAACTCGATCGACCGACAATTGGAGGATGATTACCGTGATGTGAGCGACCACACAGGCCTGAATGCCAACATGCTGAAGTCGCGCTGGGGGTTGCCAGAAAATGAACATCACGCACAAAACCCTTCCCATCACGCACCTCTTCCCTTCGTCCAGCACCAGCTCCCTCATCAATTCTATGGAGACCAATATCAACAACATAATGGTCTTGATGCTTCCGATCTCGACACAAACCCCAGTGTTGCGGGTACGCCGCAGACTCGCCAAGGGCCGTGGCACGAGACCCAGCCCAGCGGCCACTCCTACCACGTAGGCCATCAGTCGCAGCTTTCGATTTCATCACTCAACGTTGAAGCCAAGGAATTCGACCCTACCGCATCGTTCAATTCCCAGCCTGTGCCGCTCGGCAACGACCCATTCCAGTTCGGTGGCAGGAGCGAGCAAGGACTCGGTTTTGTTCCGCCTCCCTCATTCGCGCCTGGTAGCAGTATGAACGGTCCAATGGATTCCAAACTGAACCACAATGCCAGTGGTAGCAGCGGATTCAAGTTCTCCGCGGCGTCGTTCAATGTTGACGCACCTGTTTTCAACCCCAACCCCTCTGTCAGCCTCAATTCGAATGCCAGCTCTGAGCAGCCTCCCGCTGGTCGCACCAAGATTTTCGGCGACATTGACATCAGCGAGATCACCACGCCTGACAAGAAGTCCAAGGCTATTCCTATCGTGCGGCCCGATGAGATCGAGCAGGAGAACAATGAAAAAGAGCGGGCCATTGAAGTCGACACCAACGGTCGAGCCGTGCAGCCTACCGACCGCCACAAGCGTGCGCGTCGCGGTGTTGGCCACACTGAAGGCGAGGCTAGATACAGCATCTCGACCCATCCTCTGGGCGAGGCAGGCAACGCTCAAGCTTCGAGTGTGCTCCATTCTGTCGCGGAGGGCAAGGAGAATGCCATGCCCAAAGAGAACAATCCAGTAGAGCGGACGGGTACACCTGTCAGCGAAGCTGACACTTGGACTTTGTTCGATGCGAAGCGCGAGGCCGAGAACGGGTCGCAAACCGGATCACCGGCCCGGGCAGAGACCTCTAAGGATATTGTTGTCGAAGAACGTGAACCAAGGGAGCCTGCTGCAGGAGATGATACGTCTGTCACTGTCTCGAAGGTTGTCAATCACGCTCCTCGTGGATCCAAGAGCTCGATCAAGAGCAGTGTGCTGTCACCCAATTCCCAGCCTTTCGAATTCAAGCCTGCTGTTTCTGAATTTGTTCCTACGACTGTTCAACCATCTAGCTTTGCTGAGCCAAAGCCTCTTGAAGCAAATGCCATCGAGGACCAGCCCATCGGAAACGCTGTCAAGAGTCCCGCTGAAGATAAACCCAAGCAAGCTGGACTCATGGCTTCTCGCTTTGCCGCCACAAGCCCACCTAAGAAGACAACCTCGCCAGATCAGCCTGAGGCCCAGACTCCAACCCGCGTAGAAACAGAATTCATCACTCGTCAACCTAAGCATTACGACAGCCCGTGGGACTCCGAGGACGACTCACCTGACGATGAGGAGCTGAATGCAGTCATGGAACAGCTAAACGACGACGACGCAGATGTCGGCATCGAGCGGCAAGCGACTCCTTACAACACGATCCACGCGACTCCCTTCCAACCGCGACGCGACCACCTAACGGAGTCGATGGGTGGTCCCACGAAGGAGCAGCGGTTCGGTTCCGCGGAGGCCCGAAGCGAAGCCCCCAGCCCGAGCCCTGGTGGAGTCCCCAAGACCTACAAGCTCAGCATTCCCAAACTTGGCTCGGACATCGATGCCAACAGCAATGCTACCTTCTCTCCGCAGAAGAGCCTTATCTCTCGCCTGCAGTCCCCTGTTCGCCACCTTGTTACTGAGAATGACCATGTCAGTGACTGGGATGACATGATCTCCGCCGGTGAAGACGAGAAGTTCATGAACCGTAACCGCTTCTTCGACCGTCGCATCAATGATCTTGTTGGCACCGCGATCGACGAGCATTTGGGCCCTATGGAACGTGCCTTGGCTGTCATTCAGCAGTCGGTGGCTTCTATTGCCACTGGAACTGCAAGCAGAAGGGTATTCCGCAGCACATCCGCCGAGATGGAAGACAGTGATGCTGATGATGAGGACGATGACGGCGAGGAAGCTTCAGTTCGCGATCGCTCGCCCCACAACATGAGGGAGCGTAAGCTGGAGATGCTCAAGAATGTTGTCATGGAAGCCTTGGTTACCCATGATATCCCTCAACGCGTTTCCCCTCACTCCAGCCACAGCGAGATGTCGCAGCTTAAGGAAAGCATTGCTGAACTGCAGGCTCTCACAATCAAAAAGCTTGCTCAGGACCCTGTTGGTGATATGCGCGAGATTCTCGAGGAAGCCATGGCCAAGCAATTGGCCCAGCAGATCGCCTTGCAGAAGCCCCCGAGCCCGCGCCTGTCAGAAGCCGAGGAGATTGGTGCCGACAGCCTTATGCTCCAGATCGACGGCCTCAAGGGCATGTTGCGAGTTGCCGATGAGCGTGCCGAGCAGGAGTACAAGGACCGCCGCGATGCGCAGGATGCTATGACTGAGCTCCAGCGACTGTTGAAGTTTGCTGAAGAAGACGCTGCTCGTCACAGTGCTGCTGCAGAGGATGCTGAGTCTCGTCTCCTCCAGTTCAAGGAAGAGAAGATTCCCTACTTTGAAAAGATGCAGTTCCGCACCGAGTCTCTTTCGGAAGAGAGCGAAACTCTGAAGGTTACTATCGCCGAGCTGTCCACGAAGAACATCGCGCTTGAGGGTACCCTCGACGAGTACCGTCTTTCTAGCGATAGCTTCCGCCGTCAACTTGAAACTACTAAGGGTGAGAACAAGTCTCTGCATGAGACTATGGATCACCTGAGAACTCGCATCGAGGACAGCATGATCTCGCGCCAGAACCTCACTCAAAAGTTCGATCGCCTTCAAGATGACATGCTCAATGTCACTGCCGAGATTACTCGCGATCAAGCTGCCTGGCGCAGAAAGGAGGAAGACCAATCTGCTAGGTACAATGAGCTGCGCGTGTCGCACTCTCGTGAGCTCCAATTGCGCCAGAAGCTCGAGGAGGACGTCCGGGAATTCGAAAAGAACGAGCGGGAGGCCACAAAGCTGAGGTTCATTCATGAGCAATCGCAGCAAGAAAATGCTAGACTGGAGGAACTGGTCACCAATCTCCGAGCGGAGAACCATGACCTGCAAATCAAATCTGCCCGATTCGAGCGAGAGTTCATCGAAGCCCGTGAGAGCAGCCGTGTCGAGATCCAGCGCACTCGCACCTCGATGGAGGCGGACCTTGAAGCTTCTAACAGCCAGGTCAACATTGTGCGTGCCGAGCTGGAGACCCAGATCATTCGTCTGCAGACTCAACTTGACAACAACCGCATGGATACCGATACCTCTCGCGAGCGTTACGAGCTTCTCCTCGAGGAAGCCAGGGACTCGAAGGCCACCGCCCTGGCTGCTAAGGACCTTGCCATCGATGAGAACCGCAAGATTCATGAGCGCGTTCTCAATGACCTGCGTGAACGTCACGCTCGCGCTTTGCATAACTCTTCGGAGGATCGTGCACGCGGTGAGAGTCACAACATGGAGCGCATAGCTTTGTCCGAGGACAAGGCTAACCACCTGCAAGAGCGCGTGAACCTTCTTGAAGAGAAGCTTGAGATCGCTCAAGCTGCTGCTCGTGCTGCTGCCGAAGCAGCCCACAGCGCCAAGGCAATCCCCGGCCCAGTCCCGGCTGTCGCACCCTCGCACTCGCGGGCGACGCCGTCTATGTCCTACAACAAGGGATCTGAAGAACCCGAACGGATCTCTCCTCAAGCCCTGCGCGAATCGATCTTCGTCCTCCAGGATCAGCTCCAGCAGCGTGAGACACGCATCGAGGAGCTCGAACAAGAAGTCTCCACGATAGATAAAGACGCGCCAAATAAGATCAAGGAGAAGGATACCGAGATCACCTGGCTACGTGAGCTCCTAGGCGTCCGCATCGACGACCTGCAAGACATAATCCAGACCGTGTCCAAGCCCTCATTCAATCAGCAAGCCGTCCGCGACGCAGCCATCCGCCTTAAGGCCAACCTCCAAATGCAGCAGCAAGAAAAGGAACGCCTAACAACCGGCAACCTCCCCTCCCTCGCCGACCTTGCCGCCTCACCCCGCTCCCTCCCCCTAGCTGCAGCCGCCGCCTGGGGAAATTGGCGCAAAGGCCGCGAATCCGCCGCCAACACGTCCGAGCAGACTCCATCAAAGCCCAGTAACGCGAGCGCTTTCCTGTCAGGCCTTCTAACGCCTCCGAGCTCTCATGTCCGAGACAACGGTACTGGCTCGCAGACTAGTGCTGCCGCGCGGTTTGCACAAACTCGCCCTTTGAGAGGCTTCAAATCAACCCCAAGACGCGGCTCGGTTCGCAGCCAGGCACCTATCACAGAACCGCCTCAGACGCCACCTCTTCTCCGTCGCTCGAGTTATGACCATGACGCTGAGCCGGCGAATTACGAGGATGGGAGCTTCGCGGATGAAAACGAGAGCACCGTTGATGGGATGGTTTCGGCTTCACCGAAGGAGAGAGACGATGAGAGTCCATTTGGGCCTCAGATCAATGAGGCTGAAGCTGAAGAAAGTGATCTTCAAGCCGACGCTGAAGCTGACGTCTCTTCCGACGAACCCTCCACCGAGGAAGAGTGATCCCGCTGCCTTTGATCGTTACTCATAGATTGCTTTGAATTTTCCATCTCATCTCGGTGTTTTTTTGCTTTTTTTCTTTCCTTTTTCTCGTCAGAAAAATGACGACAGAACGAGCCATCGATCTGTGATATCTTTGCATTTATCGTTTACTGCTATCTCTGCGTTTGGTGCCAGCCGCCAATTTCCCAGATTTCTCTCCTCTCGTTACATCCATATTCCCCATTTCGACATACATACCTATCTTCCGGCTTCATGGCCGTTGATCAATGTTTGCGTTTTCGGATTTGATACCACACCGTTATTTCACTTGCTTTTCTACCTCCCATCTCCTCCAAAGGTCTTGTACATTGAATATCCTACTTTACTTTTTTTCATGTTCTATCGTTTACATCCCTTCTATACATACTAATAGTCAATCTGTGTCATTCTTTACTTTCTGATTGTTCTATATTATCCATGCATGCCCCCCCTTTTTGTGATGTTCGTTGTCGGATGTAGCGTTGATACACGCTTCCCGTGGCGTTTTCTTGTAGCTTATTACTGTTCAAGTGTTTTTACTATTTCCAAATAAATTCAGGCTCTTTGATACGTTACTGTTATATGTAGCCACATGTGTAGCTACTACTATCTATCGCTAGTTTCATATCCATACATGTATTCATGCAGTGATAATGCTCCCCGCTATGACTTGGAAGGGAAAATGGCAAGCGCAACCGCCGGTACCCACACCAAAACTCCACTTCAAAGGGAACTGCCCGGGGGCATGTGTGACCAAAGTTTGCTACCTATCTGCTGCCTATGAAGCCGTAATTCACATGTAGGACACGTCCCGGGATATACTTGGGGACATAGAACTATATCTTAAAGCTGTGAAGTTGTGAGGTCGAGGGTACGGGCTAAAGCTGGCCCGGAATTCAAAGCAACTGCAACCCATTTGATTTCCTTCTTGGAAACTAGTTAGGGAAGATATAAGAAGATATATATAGTGTAAAGGAAGGACATTTCATTTAATCAAACTGATAAAGAATATCAAAAGAGAAAGCACCTAGTATCATTCTACGTATAACTTCATATGTAGTGTCTTTTTCAAATTAAATAGGCTAGACCCATATCACATTTTGGAATCTTTCCCTTGCTTTCTCTAGTTCGAGGTTTGATAAAATTCATATGGTGCCTGCGAGGTGCTTAAGTATCTTTTGTATGGGCAGGTCATACAAAAGATACCTAATTTCTAGTTTATAGATCTGATATCTGGTGAAAATCTAGTATTGGCTGGGGTGTACCAATACACAGAGGTGTGTTGGGCGCTTAACATGGTTACAATAGTTACATATGAGTCGGAGAATTTCCCCGTTGCAGATATTAAGCATCTCATCCAGTGAGATCGATAGTTGGCTGGTACAATCAAGTTTAGCCATGTCTAAATTCACTTCTCTCTGCTGTGAGTCTTCCATTTCTCATTAAATATTGAATATTGAATATACTGTATGATGCTTTCTCGCTTTGTATCTAAAATTGGTCAATTGGAACTTTCTGTTACTGTTTTAGTACAAGCATAGTTGTATGTTTGTAGTGGATACACAGGGCAACGATATATATGTTGCGGTATACCTTGCAAGATTTTAAATGATCATTCAAGTAAATATCAATCCCATAAGAGATTCGATGAAACCAAACTTCAAATAGACATAGAAAGACCGATTATCCCATATTACAACCTAAATCCAAGTCCAGTATACATCGAGCCAAGACCGAATCTCAAGGCGGAGCGGTGTTTATTGAAAGTTGGTCCGAGCGCCGCCAATTGACACCTTGCGCGTTGACCAACAACTAACATCACCACCACTCAACTCGTCAATTCCCCCAGACTCATCGGAGTCAGCCGAACCCTTGCACTATGCGATTCTCAACAAGCACCATCCTGGTCACCGCGCTGGGGTGGATCACCGCCGCGACCGCACACACCATCCAACTCAAGGCTCACACACGAGAATGCTTCCACGAGTCACTGCACCGCGACGATGTCATGACTGTCACTTTCCAGGTTGGAGATCGGGAGTTTGGAGGGAGTGGAAACCTTGAGGTTGATTTCTGGGTATGAACTATCCCGGTCAATGTCTTGATGTTGGGTGTTTTGGGTGTCGCTCGGGAGTCCTTTTCTGCTCTGATGGTGGCACTGGCATGATATATCGGATCCAGAAACCGAGAGATCTACGTCTTCCAGGACTATTCCAGCTGCTACATTGGGATATAAGGACAATCCAAATGGAGAATGCAAATGCTAACGCTCGGTCGCCGCAGGTCGAGGATCCCCTGAGAAACCGCCAGTACTTCAAGCAAGCCGTTGCCTCCGACGATTATTCCTTCACCGCACAGGCGGACGGTAAATACAACTACTGCTTCAGCAACGAGGGTTGGACCTCGAACTCCAAGGAGGTCTCCTTCAACGTCCACGGAGTTGTCTACGTGCCCGAACACGAGATGGCGCAGGATCCCCTCGAGGTCGAAGGTAAGCGCGGGGAACAACAGCCATCAGAAGAATATTGAGACTGATCATCTGGTGCTATCTAGTTCGCAAACTCTCCGAGGCTTTGACACAGGTGAAGGATGAGCAATCGTACATTGTCGTGCGTGAGCGAGTACACCGCAATACCGCAGAGAGCACCAACGGCCGCGTGAAGTGGTGGAGTATGTTCCAGCTTATGGTGGTTATTGGCGAGGGTGTGTTCCAGGTGTGGTGGCTCAAGAGATTCTTCGAGGTACGTGTGGTTCCTTTGATTGAGATACCTGAGATACCGGAAGATGAGATACTAATGCTCGATATGCAGGTCAAGCGTGTGGTGTAAACTAGATTTGCTGTCTTTCCTTGATCAAAAATATCTCCTTTTCCCCCTTTTGTTATGCATCGATGAGCGGCAATTGTGGATTTTGGTATTTCTGGAGCAGTTGGTTTTCAGCGCGATTTACCAGGATAAATTTATCACGTTTTCACGCCATGGTGTCATGCGACCATCAAGTCTATATAATATAAATCTGTATTACCACAGTGACCCATATGACCTTCGTGTGAACTTTTATACTTGGTATTGTAGTTGTCCCGAGGATGCCGCCAGTGGCTGGTAAAAGTACCGCAACCCCCCCCAAAGTGCGGAGATATGTGAATTCTGATCCAATTGGTAATGTCGCATGTTTGGGCTGCAAAAAAAATAAAGGCCCTTTACAAAGTACAAGGGATTTCTCGCAATTACTTTATTTCACCGTGACGGGTATACATTGACCCCGCAACTTCGCAAAGACAACGTACAAATCCCGTTCTCTCAATGCAAGGGAGAAAGTCTGATAATCGAGGACAGGAAAAAAAAAAAACGATATCACGAGCACCTTACATGGTATTTTACTTTGGATAGTGATGGACAACTCCAGCTTCCTGAACAACCCTGATCCCAGCGATCCGCTCTTCCATGTTTGCTGGGGTCGACAGTCGTGTTCAAGCTGCCTGACTGGTGATGTTGCCTGTAGCTGGTGTGCCATAGTAGGTCGCATCCTCTTATGACCAGCTTTGTTTTTGTAGTCAAGTTTTACGTCTCTCTCCCTTCCCCGTGATTTGCATTCCACATGCGCAAGCTCTCCACCGTACTCGTTTCACATCGTGCTCCCTTGCGTTCCCGGCCTTCAGAATGGGGAGAGGGGAGAGGGGTTGCAAGGCCACACCTCCTATGGGCCCCTCATTATTGCCTTTTGCTTTGACTTGATCAGCACATTCAGACTCATGATCTTCTACTCCGTGCCGGAAGAAGCTGACTATTGATTGTTATGCTATAGTCCTCGACCTGTGTTCCTAACCCATCGCTGGTCCCGATATTTGCGCCTTTCGGCTCAGAGAATATCTGTCCCCTTGGCTCCAAGGAGAGATGGGAGTTGAGAGCTATGCCGTTTGGGTGCCACGCTAGTACCGTGACTGTTGTGTCAGCAATGGGTGCTGTGCTTGCGACCCTGGCGTTGGGCGTGGTAGGGGTTGGCTTGGTGTGGCTTGTGCGCCGGACTCGACGGCGTTGGAAGGAGGTAGAGTATGAGGAGCTTGACGAGGGAGGGCAAAGATCATCTAGGTGGCGAGGTTGGGATCTGGGGCTTGCGTCCTTTGTTGGTCTCTTTACTCAATGGAGTCGGACGGAGGGTCAGCCTGAAGTCGAGGAGGAGATAAGGCCGTTGTTGGAGTAGGCACAAATTACAGGTGATGCTATAATTATATCTATGAGCTGAATATGAAATGTATAGGGGTTATTTCTTGGTATATTGCTATATAAGTTGCTACCCAAATCAAGCCACACAATTGATCATCTCGCGTGCAACCAAAGCAATCTCCTCAGCAGTCTGCTTGTTTCTTGGAATTAAATGCCCCGCGCCATGATCAAACAGATCAGCACTGTCTGGATCGCACATATTGTATAGTGCCATTGACCCATCAAGGAACGGATCCGACGCACCAATAACATGAAAGGTGGGAATAGTGATTGGTTCTTCATCATAGTCGTCAGCCGTAAGAAGCTGGCCAGTCACGGGATGCACCGGTGGCCATCCGCTGAAAAAAATCGCGCATTTAAGTCGAGGTATCCGACCAAGTTCTCTCTCTCTTCTTTGCTCCTCGAGAAGAAGCGACGCGCCAACTTGGGCGCCCTCAGAGAAGCCAATCACACCATCAATGTCGTTTTCACTGTCAAGAATGCCAACCAGACTGTCCACGACCTCGACGATACAGGAGAATGTGGGATCACCTGCCGCCTTTGCGGCGGCTTTCATTGCCTCTTCCGGGGTGTCACGTTTCGGGAAGTCACTCATGTTCGCGTGGACCGGTTCTGGTCCATCGACCTTGATGAAGGTATAGTTGGGTGGTGGACCGAAAAACCCAGCGAAATTTGGGGGAACATGCACCTCGGTGGTTCCCTGAGTGTAGTGGAAGTTGGCAGTTCCATTAGACGCGAGGGCATCAGCGAACGGACCTGGATCCACTATTAGTTCTCTTCCAACGTTCTCTTTCAACGTTCATCGCATCAACTGCACCTTACCTAGCTGTGTTTGGAGAGCCTGTATATTCAATGTCAACTAAATGATTTTGTTTCCATGTGACAAAAAAAAGAAAGGCTTGACATACCTTGGCACTGCAATAGCCTCCTGGGAGGCATAGAAACTTCATCACGATAATCAACTGGGGAATATCTTCGGTGAAAAACGCGAGATGGAATACCAGCCGGAGTGTTCTATAATGATACTTTCTACTCGAGGAGGCACAGACGAATTATGCCATGAGGAATCTGCCAGGATCCCGGGGGTTTTGCCCCTGTGGTTGGAATGTACGAAGTACGCACCCTCGCCTTAGCAAGGGTACCGGAACAAAACACTATCTAAACCATCGCAAAGACATGACTTGGAGCGCAAGATCAGATCTACTGATCATGATCTGCAGCCCTGGAAGCCAAAAAGGAGAAGAAATGAGTGGTGATGCTTTGATGCACGGAGGATCCAGGATCCCATTAACGTGTCCGCGATTTGCTCGATTCGTCATCAAGGAAGACAGGCATGGGCTTTTCCAAGTTATCTCGACCTATCATTGCCTGAATCAAGGTTGGATCCCCTGTTTCAATCAGGAAACCGCTGGATGGAGATCGGCACGCGCACGCAAGGGCGGTTTGTACTCTAAACTATTTTGACGCCCTTTATTGTTTGTTGTCTATCGTTCAGGAAGTACTTGGATGAAACAATTGCCCGTTTTGAAAGCTCCGTGATTGTACTATTCTATACATTCTTTTCTTTCAAATCGATATTTGTTTCTTTGGACACGACACTTGCTGGACATTGGTGGTGATTACACTGCCAGGTACATAATTCAACATCTTGAAACCGTACACCGAATCTATCAAAATATGCGCCTTCAACAGCCCTGCGGGACTGGAACACCAGTCACCGAGATCGCAAATGACTCTCTGCACGAGATGCCTAGTGAGAACCCCGATAATGTCACCGGCGATGTGCCCAAACGAACAGCCATCATCGGCATGTCCTGCCGCCTCCCAGGAGACGTTTCGACGGCTGAAGATTTCTGGGACCTCTGCTCTCGAGGGCGAAGTGCCTGGTCGCCAATTCCAAAGACCCGCTTCAACGCTGATGCCTACTATCACCCTGATCCCGATAGACCAGGCTCTTTCAATCCAGTAGGAGCCCACTTTCTGAAAGAAGACATTGGCCTATTCGATGCGCCCTTTTTCAACATCACACTGGTAGAAGCACGATCAATGGATCCGCAGCATCGCATTTTCCTCGAATGTGTGTATGAAGCGCTCGAGAACGCTGGAATCCCGACCCATGAGATCACTGGCCAAAAGGTGGGAGTCTTTGCTGGCGGCTCATATCCCGACTATGAAATCAACAACAACAGAGACATCTCAGCTATCCCCATGTATGCTGCCACTGGAACGGCTATGGCATTGCAGGCGAATCGGATTTCATATTATTTTGACTTGAATGGGCCTAGTGTTACGGTCGATACAGCTTGCTCTTCCAGCTTGTCTGCTCTCCATCTGGCTACTCAGAGTCTACGGAACGGTGAATGTTCAATGGCCATCGTAGGAGGATGTCACTTGAATATAATTCCAGAGGCTTTCGTCTCGATGACACGTTCTAGGTAAGTGAATCCAACCGGTCTCGTGAAACACATAAGCTAATTACTCCGCCCTAAAAGGTTACTTTCCGACACCGGTCGCTCATACCCATTCGATCATCGCGGCACTGGCTTTGGCCGAGGTGAAGGTGCTGGTTGTATTATATTGAAATCCCTCGAGGACGCCGAGGCGGCTGGAGACGCCATCCGATCTGTAATTATCAACAGTGGCCTCAACCAAGATGGACGGACCAGAGGTATTGCAACGCCAAATGAGAAGGCACAGGAGGGATTGATTCGTCAACTCTATAAAGAGGCACGTATAGACCCGTCCTTGACAGGATTTGTCGAGGCTCACGGCACGGGAACCAAAGTTGGTGATCCACTCGAAGCCACTGCATTGAACGCCGTCTTTGGAAAAGGACGGACTCCGCGTCAGCCTTTGCTTATCGGGTCTGTCAAATCGAACATTGGTCACACAGAAGGAACAAGTGGCGTTGTTTCAGTGATCAAAACGGCCCTGGCACTTGAGCGAGGCTTCGTACCACCAAACTGCAATTTTGAGAAGGCGAACGACGCGATACCCATGGAAAAGTGGAACATGAAGGTGAGACCAAGGACCAACTTGAAGTATTAACGAACCCAGCTAAACACCAAACTAGGTACCTAAGAAGCTGATGCCGTGGCCTCGTGGCAAACCATATGCAAGTGTGAACAACTTCGGCTTTGGCGGGACCAATGCCCATGTTATTCTACAGCGTGGTCCCAGAGACGAAGGCCAACTTGCAGCGAACAACGATCCTCTCAAGCGCAAGTTGTACGTTGTCTCTGCGTACGATAAACAAGCTACTATTCAGCTTGGAAAATCCATTGGAGCGTATCTCGACCTTTACCCAGTGGTTTTCAATGACAGCACTTTGGATAACATGGCCTACACTCTGGGCCAGCGACGAACATTCCTGCCATGGAGATTGGCATCATCTGCAATCCTTGGACAGGAGCTGACTGCCTCGCTATCTACCGACGCAGTGCCTGTTCGTTCTTCCAAAGAGCCTACTGTCGGTTTTGTGTTTACTGGACAAGGTGCGCAATGGCACGGCATGGGCAAAGAACTTCTGAGCACCTATCCAATTTTCAAGCAGACCATGCAAGACGTGGATGCTTGCTTAGAATCGCTCGGTGCTACATTCTCAATTATCGGTATGTCCCAATTCCAACACTGCCCACTGCGATGCTGAGCTAGTCTAACGTCCCACATAGATGAATTGCTTTTGACTGACCCCAGCGCAAGCTCTATCTCTGCCGCATACATGAGCCAGCCAGCTTGTACCGCAGTGCAGCTAGCGTTGGTTGATCTCCTCTCCTCCTGGGGCATTCGCCCAAAGGCAGTGGTCGGCCATTCAAGCGGAGAGATTGCAGCAGCTTACGCGGCGGGCATTCTCAATCTCGAAGAATGTGTTCGTGTGGCGTACTCTCGTGGTGTTGCAGCGAACCTGGTTGCAAAAGACAAGTCTATTAAGGGAGGCATGTTGGCCGTTGGAGCTAGCGCCTCAGACATTCAGCAAATCTTGGATGCGATGCGAGGCAACCTGGCAGTTATTGCGTGTGTAAACAGCGAGTCAAGCGTCACTTTGTCTGGAGATGCGGAGGTTATCGACCACCTGCAGACTGCTCTGGACAAAGAAGGGATCTTCACACGAAGACTGCAGGTTGAAGTTGCTTACCACTCTCACCATATGAAGACTGTATCAAAGGAATATCGGTCCCTGCTTGGCAAGATTGCGCCTCGGGACTCCGAGGTTCCATTCCATTCGACCGTTTATGGAAAATTGGTTCCAGGAAGCGCTTTGGATGCTGCTTACTGGGTCGATAATCTGGTCTCCCGTGTGGAGTTTGTGGAGGGTTTGAAGAGCCTTGTGACCGACGAGGAGGGAAATACACCAATCAGCACATTAGTCGAAATCGGTCCTCACCCTGCCCTGCAATCACCCGTGAAAGAAATTGCCCAGAAATACGCCCCGAATTCCAATGTGCAATACCTCCACACATTGAAACGCAAGGTAGATGACATCGAGGCTGTCCAAAACCTCGCTGGCTCGCTGTTCACGCAGGGCATGAATCTCAAATTCCAAGCTATCAACTTCCCGAACTTGAAAACAACGATAAGGAAGCCAGCTGTTTTGACAAATCTGCCCAAATACCCGTGGAATCACTCAGAAAGATACTGGTTCAGCTCACGCATAGCCGATAACCATTTCCATCGCCAATTCGCTCGGAGTGATATCCTCGGCTCATTGTGCATAGAGAATGTCGACTTTGAGCCTCGATGGAGAAATATCCTTCGTGTGGAGGACCACCCTTGGATCCGCGAGCACAGAGTCCATGAGACCAATGTGTATCCAATGACCGGATTCTTGGCTATGGCTATGGAAGCTATCTCACAACACGCACAGCTTCATCATATTACTCCAGCAAAGATCGACCTCCGCGACATCTTCATTAGCCGTGTCCTCGCCATCCCGGATAACTCAACTGTGGAGACAATGCTCAGCCTGAAACCAGCCCGAGCGGAAACTCCCAGCAAATCAGTCCTTGGCTGGCACGAGTTCAAGGTTTTCTCATGGGCCGAGGGCCGTGGATGGGACCAACACTGCAATGGTTTCATCATGGTCCACGAAGCCAGGGACATCAATCCTGTTGATGGGTCCCGACAGCAGCTCGAGAAAACCGCATGCTTCACTCAGCAAGCATTGAACATGCGGAATTTATGTGACGTGCCCGTGGACAGCAAGTTCCTCTATGAGAACATAACTAGCGGTGGTGTCCATTACGGTCCTCTTTTCCAAGGACTGACGGATGTATCTGTGAGCAGGGATGCGAAAGCAATGGCTACCATCCGTATCCCAGACACGAAGGCAGCAATGCCCCATGAACATGAGACTCCCTGCATTGTGCACCCTGTTACACTTGATCTTTGCAGTCAAGTCATGTGGGTTCTTTGTGGTTACGGCGAGCCCGGGCCGCAAGTGACCCATGTGCCGTCGCATGTCAAGCATGTCTCCGTTTCGTTGTGCCAAGAACTCAGTGCTGGCACTGTACTGCAACTCTATGGTAGCAAGTCAGGAAATGAATCCGCAAGCAACCCTGAGACCAACCGCATATTCGCCACTCTTCCCAGCAACCCAGCGAACCTGCTTATTGACATCAGTGACATCACTTTGGTGCCGGTATCGAACGATATCAAAGGTTCGAAGGACACTTCGCCTGACCAGATTTGCTACAAGGTCCAATATGAGCCTTGCTTCGATTTCCTCTCTGCCGAAGATTATCGACAGCTCCCTCGCCCAGAGACTAACATGGTCCAAGGCCTTGAACGAATGCATCGACTCGAATCTGTGGCCGAGCACTACCTTGCACAGATGGTCAAGTCTGTGACAGAAGACGAGGTGTCGACCTTCGAGCCCCACCATCAGAAATTCTATCGCTGGGCCGAGAACACTTGCAAAAACGCGGGCATCCAAGATCCCTTGCCCCTTGACGTTCTCGAACAGAACAGAACCGTAAATGGAGCAGGCGAGTTGACATTCAAAGTGGGAGAGTTGCTTCCCCAAATTCTCAGGGGCAAGGTAGACGCCTTGACTCTGCTGCTGGAGGATGACGGAATCGATAGACACTACCGTGACCTTGACGCTCTTAAAGAGGCTTATGCAAATGCCTCTGTCTGCATCGACAAGATGGCACATCAGAACCCTGAACTCAACATCCTTGAGATTGGTGCTGGAACAGGCGGTGCCACCCTGCCTATTTTGCAGAGTCTGGGCGGAGGCGAAGCAGGATCTACGCCTCGGTTTGGCCACTACACCTATACGGATATCTCTCCCGGGTTCTTTGAAAAAGCCAAGGCAAAGTTCGAGAACTGGAGCCGCCTCATGACATATTCGACACTCGACGTGTCCGCCGATCCCTCTGGCCAAGGCTTTAGTAATGGCACATATGACGTTGTAGTTGCTTGCAACGTGCTGCATGCTACTTCCGATATTAGCCAAACAATGTCAAACATCAGAGCGCTTTTGAAGCCTGGTGGCAAGATCATACTCATTGAGGAAACTGTCCCCAAGGCACGCCACTTCCCATTTGTACTCCTCCCTGGATGGTGGTTGGCCAATGACAAATTCCGCAACGACGGACCACTCCTCACGGTCGAAGGGTGGAGCAATGTGATGACGGAGAATGGCTTTTCTGGCGTTGACCTGTGTGTCGAGGAGTACCCTGGAGCATCTTTTCAGTCTGGTTGTCTTATGACATCCACCGCGAAGAGCCCAGTAACCGGTCCCGCAAATGCAGGCGATGTTGTGATTCTCGGCATTGACTCCCTCGGCAGCGTTTCTTCCCTTAGCCTTGAAGCTGGTCTGAGGAAAATGACTGGTGTCGACCCCATCACTGCTATGGACTCTGATGAGGTTGATGTCACCGGGAAATGGTGTATTTTCCTCGGGGGCATGGATCGCTCAATCCTATCGCACCTCACCCAAGAAAAATTCCAGACACTGCAGCGCCTTCTGAGCCAGGCTCGAGGTCTACTGTGGGTTGTTCGTCATAGCAAAGCTGACCTGGAATCCCTTGGCGCGAACATGGCGATCGGACTGGCTCGCACTGTGAGATCAGAGACTGGCCTCCAATTCGCGACGCTTGACCTGGGAGAACGGGAGACCATGTCCGATGCCGAGGCCGTGAGACACATGCTCAATGTATTCAACGGAGTCTTCTGCGGGACATCACAGCTGACCCAGAATGACTGGGAGTTTGTTGTCCGAAATGGCAATGTTTGTGTACCCCGCTTGATTGATAACAACGAATTGAACCTCAGTGTCCAGCGAGAGACACCAGATGCGCCTCCCCAGATGCAGCCCTTCAAACAAGATCGCGCTTTGCGACTTGCTGCTGGCGACGGGAGGGTTCTTGATGAGCTTTACTTCACAGACGATGTTTCCCGAAACGGAGCCCTGCCGGAAGACCACATTGAGATCCAAGTCCACAGCACCGGTCTGAACTTCAGAGATGTCTTGATGGCCATGGGCCAGCTTCAAGGAGACAGACTCGGACAGGAATGTAGTGGCGTCGTGACTCAAGTGGGAGCTGCGGTATCCGACTTCAAGATTGGAGATCGAGTCTGTGCGATGTCACCAGGTTCCTTGTCAACTTTCACTCGCTGCCCGGCCTCTGGATCCTGGGCAATTCCCAACGATATGCCATTCGAGATCGCAGCTTCGATTCCCGCTGTATTCTGTACTGCTTACTACTCTCTCATTGACCTGGGACGATTGGCTAAAGATGAGAGAGTCTTGATCCATGCCGCTGCAGGAGGTGTTGGCCAAGCTGCTATTATCATTGCTCAGAGCGTTGGAGCCAATATTTTCGCAACCGTTGGCAGTCTCGAGAAGAAAACCTTCCTCATGGAAACTTACCAGCTCAAGGAAGAACATATTTTCTTCAGTCGTGACATGTCATTTGCGCAAGGTATTCAGCACGCCACTGGTGGCCAAGGTGTGGATGTTGCTCTTAACTCGCTTAGCGGTGATGCTTTGCAGGCAACATTCGAGTGTGTTGCGCCGTTTGGTCGCTTCATTGAACTCGGCAAGCGGGATATCACGACAAACTCTCGATTGGAGATGGCCCACTTCAACAAGAACATCTCCTTCGCATCTGTCGACTTGGGTATCGTCAGGGAGAAGCGTCCGCAATTGACGAAGCGGCTGCTGCGTGATTCGTTCAAGCTGTTTGTGGATACCAACGCCCAGTCGAGGTGGTCTGTCACCACTCTTCCCATCTCAGATGTTGAGGTTGGATTCCGGGCGCTGCAGGGTGGACAAGTGATCGGCAAAATGGTCGTCCAGGTTACTGATGACTCCATAGTTAAGGTATGTTTGCTCGGATTTACGCCAGTTACGTTTAGAGCGGATGATTGCTAACTCAGCATACAGGTCCATCCCGCTAGAAGGGACGAAAATCTTCTTCGCGCAGACGCTTCATATATGATCGTTGGTGGAACCAGCGGGATTGGTCTCGACATTGCCAGTTGGTTGCCAGAGAAAGGAGCCAAGAATATTATCCTGGTTTCTCGAAGTGGTGTTAAGACTGAAATCGCGGAGCAAACTATTCAAGATATTATGCGCCAGGGTGTCAATGTGGAAGTCTGTCGCTGCGATGTGGCGGATAAGCAGAGCGTGGAGCAAAATCTTGTTCCGCTCCTCGCTCGCATGCCTCCCGCTCGTGGTGTTGTATACGGCGCTATGGTTCTCCGGGTAAGTTTCTCAACACCAAACACCAAACCACATATCCGCTAACTCATTTGTTAGGACACCCTCTTTGAAAAGCTTAGCTTCGCGGACTACCAGACTGTGATGATGCCCAGAGTCCACGGAATCTGGAACCTTCAACGGGCGTTGACAACAACTAACGGTAGCGTGGATTTCTTCGTCAGCCTTTCATCCGCCGCTAGTTTTGTTGGTAATATCGGCCAATCTCCCTACGCAGCTAGTGGAACCTTCATGTCAGCGCTCGCCCAGTACCCCGAGACAGCCAAGATGCGCTGCTCGACAATCGATCTGCCCATTGTGCGCGGAATTGGATACCTCTCCGACGACCGGAAGCGCGAGGAAATCGCCAAACAACTCGGCACGGAGTCCGTCGACGCAACAGAAATCCGTGGTCTTGTGACTGCAGCAATCCGCAACGAGTTTGACCTCTCGTGCGAGGGACACTGTGTGGTTGGCTTTGAAGGCGTCAAATCCACACCGGTCAATGAACAGCCCTTCTGGGTAACCGATACCAAACTGTCGCACCTGTTGCGCCTCTCCACCCTCGCTGGCGGGGGTGAATTGGCCGAGTCTGCGCAGAATGGTGCCGAGATTCCGCCCGCAGTTGCTGTCCGGCAATGTAAGGCTCGCGAAGGGGCCGAGGCAATTGTTGGGACTGCAGTGCTCAACAAGATCTCTACCATTCTCATGCGTCCAATGGAAGACCTTGATCCTGCTGCACCTATCACAGTTTATGGTCTCGATTCGTTGGTCGCCATTGAGATCAGAAACTGGATCACCCGCGAGTTGGAAGCTAATTTGCAGATTCTGGAGATCTTGACCAGTGAATCTATCCCGGCTCTTGCTGAGACGATTCTCAAGAAATCAGGTATCCTTACTTCAGACTTGAAGGCTGAGTGGGGTCTCGATGTGGCTGAAGGCCGAACCGACCAAGAATGAATATTTCCCCCGTCTACATTCTTTGATTGAGAATATATCCTGTCAAATCTCCGGTTTCTACTCGGGGGTCATCGCACTAGTAAGGCTATTGTTAGCCTTGTACGAGATATACTACCCTTGTAAAGAGTGATTTGTATGGGTCGCAATACACTTGAATTCTACCCTGTTGATCTGTATAGAATGACGGGCCTGAGTTCTCTCTTGCGTGGAACTGGTACTTTAAATATAGGGGTGTCGATGCCGTGGATGCTCGTTACGAGGATACCTGTTCTGTGTGAATGGAAAATTTATTGAGAGTATGTTTTGTACATACGTATGCATTGAGTTTCTAATTTCTCCTTTGATAAGTCTACAGTTCACAATGTCCACTCAGATCCTTAGCAACCAAAATTCTAAATTTCTATTATCCATACCACAAGCAAACATACAACATGACTGCGAATTCGACTTCGATATCTCATATGGTGCACAGTGATACTGGTCACGTGTATAGTTGTATAGTTGTAATGTTCTTTCTTTGGCAACAACGACACCCTCTGTTCTTTCTTTACTGAAAATAACATTGTCCTTCCGGACTGTAATCTCTTGCAGCTCCCATCCTCGCCGTATCATGGCAGCTTTGTCACTATTCAAGGGCTGACTGAGTTGTCCCTAGCAGAGCAAACCCCTGCCCCGAGCATCATGGATCAGATCACCGGAAAAGACAAATTCCCGATCTTTCAGTACAGTGACTTCGACGTGTCCGCTCTCTGTCAACTTGCGGGCAAGATGCGAAAGCTCGCGTGCACATGTGACTTGAATCAGCGTCCAATGCGCGGCGGCTTTAACTGGGCAGTTTTCGTTTTATTTGCAGATGGCATTCAATGGGTTCTTCGCGCGCCGGCACACAATCACCCCGATCTGTCTGAAAGAAGTGTCGTCAAACTTCTTTCAAGCGAAGCTGCTACGCTCAGATATCTCAAGATTTACACAGACATACCTGTTCCTGATGTTTACTCGTATTGGTAAGTGAGGTGCAACATAATTGCCGTATGATGGAGCTGACTTTTGGAAGTGCTCATCCACACAACCCTCTCCGGATCCCATCCATTTTGATGAGCAAGGCGCAAGGCAAGTCGTTGAACACAATGTGGGGGAAAGATGATCTCCATGGTCGTCTGGATTCACTCGAAATGAACAAAGTAATGTCTCAACTGGGCCAAATTACATGGGACCTTGCTCAAGTCCGGTTTCCCCTCATTGGGTCTCTATTTGAAGAAAATGGATACTTCGTTGTTGGAGAATGCCTGTCAAAGGGCCACATCCAATATAAGAGAGATTCATTAGGAGGAATTCCTCGTGGGCCCTTTGACAGCGAGAGTGGGTTCTACCTCAGTCTCATTATAGCTTTGATCAAGCACGCCGAAATGCTGCCGTTGGGGCACCATTGCTTCGCTGCCCCGGTACCCTCTAGGAGTGACTACCCTAACAAGGATCGGTGGCAGTGTGCCCGCGATCTTTGGAATCAATTCGTCACTGTTGGACAAAAGGTTGACGGCGCCGCGAATAGAGTTGACTACGTTATTGCTGCTCATGTCCTCAATCATTTAATCCCTCAATATGCGCGCAACTGGTCTGGAGTCACATGTCCGGTCAGCTTTCCACTCTGCCATCCAGATCTCACTATGAGCAACATATTCGTCGACGATCAATACAACATTACGTGCATAATTGACTGGGCTTTCGTCACAACTGTGCCCCTTCCCTTGCTTTTGTTACCACCCGGCTTTCCTCAGTCGCGGCACAGGCTAGACGAGAGAGTCTGCCTTGGTTTTAGAGATGGCTTCCAGGATGCAGCGGGACCCAATGTACACAATATAACAGTGGGCTTGTCAGTCCCCAAGGCTATTCAGTGTGTTAAAAACAGCCAGTTTGCTTGGTGTCTCACGCGGTTTCTAGCATTTGATTCCACAGACGACATTTCACTTTTTCGTACAATGTGGGAATCAGTGTACTCATCGGACCACAAACTCGAATCATATTTCTTTTCCCAAAGAGCTCTACCATATTATCGAAAGCTGTACGGAAAGATCAGAGAAGAGGACTTCACGGAATCTCAGATCAAAGAATCAGAGAGCGATCTTTTCACCAAATCCCTGACCCTCGAGCTGTCTTTAGCTCGTCATTTGACAATGATTTCAGACTGGGGATTCAACTATGACCCGTTCAAACTATCTGGCCTGCGAGATACAGAACAGATATTTATAACTGAGGGACGGGTTTGGCGATGGATCTTGGAATTCAAAAGACAACACCGCGACAGGATCGGCATTGAAGAGTGAGAGGTTTGAACATGAACAGTTCGAGAGAGCTAGGTGCCCAGATGTGGTTGATACAGTTGACAAAGAGCAAGCACTTGTATTGTTAGGAAGAAAAGCAGCGAGAGATTATGATTATACTCAATCTATATCCGATTTCCCAGCTCCCAAAAGACTCACAGCCCAAAGTGACACAACGTTCTTTTCCTGACAAATTTTGTTAGTCTACTGAGACCTTACTCTGAATAGATATCATACTAGGGTATTCTATTCTTGATGCACTTAAAAGAAGTCCGTCGGGTTGGTTCGTCGAGTACAATCAAAAGGCTCATCAATGAACCAAGTATCATACTGCTGATCATAGACAATGGGATAGGTGGTACCAGGATCACAAAGCCTGTCGACCTGAGTCTTGTTGCCAGCACTGATAGTGAACCAGTAGTTGTTGGTATCGTAGCTAACCTTCTCGCACTTGTAGAAGAAACCCATAACCCCGGGACCAAAAACATCGCTGCGGAAGTCGACGGCCAACTTCTTGTTGAAGTTAATGTTGTCGCAGTCGTGCTTCAAACCCTCCATGGAGGATGTCTCTGCCGATTCACTGGTGTATCCCTTCGCTGTGTGGGTGCCGCTCGTTGACCATGTCGATGCTGGCAGGGATAGCTGCTTGGAAACTTCGGCGAGTAATAGGCTGTTTGTGACAGTTGATGCAGAGCAGCCGATACTGGCGTTCATGACGCCCAAAGTTGTGAGAAGCATTGATATCGTGACATAAACCATGTTGAGCTGATTTCAAGTTGATTGTTACGCGATCGTTTGGCATCTTGCATTCTGGGGGATATCTGATTTAAATGGACCTTGGAGTTCCACTTTGTTTATAGTGGGGATTGAATTTAGTATTTTCTTTTGGCGAAAGGTCGCTGAAATAGGCTTGGAGACATCGTGAACACGATGTAACGGGACAGTCTATCCCTCACGTCCAAATTAGGGGCTCATAGCCGCATCTATGATACCCCGTTGCATCACAACCTGGGAATTGGTCATTCGAATAATTTCGAGGTCAGAATGGGCCTGACTATATGTTCAAAATTGAGACGCCTAAATACTTAATCTGTATCCACTTCACGCTCCGATGACTGCCGGAAAAGATGCCAAATTGGGAAGGACTGGGCCCTGGGGAATGTTGACACCTGAGGTACCAAATTAATATTCCGCTTTAACAGCAGATTTGCGCTATGAACATTGTATTATTCAGGCTGATTGTTATGATACTTTCTTGTAAGCTAATACTTTCTATCAAGATGCGCACTGTTTTGAGCCTATATTTTCGAAGTAACAGACGAACCCCGAAGGCTTTTACATTCATGAAAGCATGCCCATGGATAACCAAACTGCTCTTTATTGGGGGAAATTCAAGCAAATCTATATACAATATATACAACACACGATCTCATCTGTTAGGTACAACAGCGCCTCAACCGCCGAAGATATCCCGGCGATCGGATCCTTTGCGCGGGGGACCAATCAGCACTCTTCGTATTATCGAACGCCCCTGGGCCCTCGATGGCATGTTCGTAGGCCTTTCAGCTTTGGGGGGATTGGCTGGTTTTGATAGGTCCAGCCCATTATCTTATCGTTATTATGTACGGAGTACCTGCGTTCCAGCGGAGATCTCCGACAGCCTGGTATACCTAGGTACGTACTTCCCAAGGTTAGGTTCTATATTAATATAACCTCTAATAAGCCCTGTGGAGATCTCCGATGGGACTCCGTTGATAAACCATAGATATGATAACGGGCTAATATAGTGGGTTTAATATAACTCAATCGATCAATGTCTGTCTGGTGGTATGGAAATGCCTCTGTCTCGCATCTTTTGCGTCCCTTACTTGGGAAATCCCCATACTATTGACCCACTGATATGTCTCTCTCATCTCGAGCCGCCCCCCATGACCTCGGTCCAAGGCTCCTGAGAGACATTTGGACGCTCACTGGCATCGCCATTGTCATAGTCGCCTTGAGGGTGGCAGCAAAAATAAAGATTCAGAAATTTGGCTGGGATGACATTCTCATGGTTTCAGCATTGGTTAGCCTGTTCACGTCATGTCTCGGGTTTATAATAATTTGAAGTATCAAAACTGACCTGTTGTCTGGCATTTAGTGTCTTGCTATAGTAGGATCAGCTCTGATTACCGTGGGCATCAAGTATGGGTTCGGTCGCCATGTTTGGGACCTTGATACAACTACAGTCGTTCCAAACGTTATCATGTTCGACTACCTGACACAGACGTTCGGCATTGCTGGTGGTACTTTAGGTCGCATCTCCTTCATTGTCTTCATCATTGGGTTACTGGGCACCAAAAGATCACATAGAGTGATACTATGGATCATAGTTGGGTTACAAATCTTGACTAATTCGATATTGATCATCATTCTATTTGTTCAATGCCCGGGACATACGTCTGCTATCTGGAATCAGAATGGGAAAGATAAATGTTGGGATGTCCGCATCCAAGCATACTACGGGTACTATCAGGGATGTACGAGCTTCCATTAATTGCCCTGATCTACACATGATTGAGACTAATTATCGACTCCGAACAGCACTTAACTCAGCGACAGACCTTTATTTGGCAGTTTTTTCAACGTACATATTCTGGAATTTGAATTTGAAGTTCAGGGTCAAGTTGGACTTGGTCATACTCCTTGGATTGGGCATTTTGTGAGTGACTAGTTCTCGGACCCTATTTCAAGAGATATCCGACTAACATCGAATTCAGTGCAATGGCAGCCTCCGTTATGAAAGCAGTACAAACCCAAGTCCTCGCACACGCAGACGATGATCCAACCGTCGCAACCGTCAACTACGATCTCTGGCTATACATCGAAGCCTACTTGGTCATCATAACGGCATCGATACCTTGTATTAGATCGTTATTGCGATCTGTTCGAGGACGGACAATTGAAACCGGGCGGAGCGCATACGAGTTGAGTTTGCCATACGCTGGAAACTCGATACCCACATCTAGATCCCGGAGGTTGACCCCGACAATAACCGGAAAGTCGATGATACGTATCTCTGATAATTCTAGCGCGGATGATATTTTGGAATGGAATAATAATGAGATTGATGGAGTACACGAGATGACGGAGTCGAAAAAGTCGATACATGTCTGTGTATGAAATTCCCTAGATATTGGGTTCGAAATCCTATGATACAATGAATAGATATCACAAGTCAAAATGTAGTGTCAATTAGTATGGCTTCAAAAGTGAGATGATTGAAGCTGGCAGTAATCTCTGGGATACGAGATTGGCATCACCGCCCCCAAGCCAACCTCACCTGGGCACCTCGCCGCCTAAACAAACCCCAAAGCTGCGGTCGAGAAGTGAATACAAGGCATAATGTGGCCCTTTTCAACATATCCAGAGAAGACAGCGGGTGACGTAGCTGGAAAGACGTTCGACTACATCATCGTCGGTGGTACGTGTCACTTCCCCCTGACCAAAAGAGATGAAATCGACTAATCCAAAACAATTCCCCAGGCGGTACGGCAGGATGCCTAATTGCGCACCGCCTTTCAGCTTCCCCAAACGCCTCAGTCCTAGTCTTGGACAAGGGTCGCGTAAACGCCGGGGTTCTCTCGCGGATCCCACTACTCGGCATCCTGCAGAGCGGGGTCGTCCGCTACCACGCCGAACCCAACGCGCACTTGCGCGGGCGACATGTGCAACTTCTTGCTGGCGAAATGCTGGGTGGTACTAGTCGCGCTCACTCCATGGTATGGAGTCCCGGCGGCCGGCCCGAATTTGACGGCTGGGCGCGTGAGCTTGGGTTGGACGAATGGAGCTGGGAGAAGGTAGCGCCAGCTTTTGCACGGGTTGAGAAGGCAATTCCGCGCAAAGCGGCGGGTGATCTAGGACTCATGTCGTATGTAGATGCGGCGATGGAAAGAGTAGGACTGGATGATGGAGGGGGAAAGAGAGGCACTCAGAGATATATCCGCACCGAGGTCTCGGTTGATGCAGATGGGAATAGGGTCTCTGCGTTGACGGCGTGGCTGAATGCCACGGTTGTGAATGAGAGGAAGGGACGACTGACGGTGTGTACAGGCGTGACAGCGACTAAGCTTGAGTTTGCGGGTGACGGGACGAGGGTTACAGGCGTATGGATTAAGTCTGAAGGAGGTGCGGACATTCTGGTCAAGGCGCAACAGGAGGTGATTATTTGTAGCGGCGTTTTCGGTACGCCGCAGCTGCTAATGCAAAGGTTGGTCACGCTTTCCAGATAATCTCACTTTGTGATGCTAACAGCGAGCAGTGGCATTGGCCCCAAGGACCATTTGTCCGCTCATAAAATTCCAGTGGTGCATGATCTCCCCGCAGTGGGTGGGAATTTGACCACCCACATCCTTGTACCAGTCATGTCAGAGCTCCCACTCAAGCACACACTGCATATCATTCAGACGGCGGCTATCTTATGGCACTTTTTGCTGTGGCTCTTCTCTGGGACTGGAGTGCTTGCCTCTAACGGTCAATGGGGCGCCGCATTTCTACACTCGGATACAATCAACGAGGCAACAATGACAGTCATACCTCCTGAAGATGGCGAGAAGGAAGTGACCGATCTTGAAATCCTGATCGCCCCTCTTAGCACGCTTATCGAGTACGGTGTCCCCGGAGTACCCTGCATGACGTGGTACGCGGCTCTTGTGCAGCCTCACACCACAGGCATCGTTGAGTTGTCGTCCAGCTCTGACGCGAAATCACCCCTAAAAATTACGCTCCCGTTGCTGGTTGATGCTCGCGATAGCGCGCGGCTGCGAAAGGCCGTTCGGTTCGCTATGCGGTTGGCAGATGAGTTTGCGGGATCGGAGGTCGGGTATCCACATCCGGCGCCGTTAACTATGGCTCCTGGGATGGGTTTGGAGTATTTAGATGGTCTTATGGATAAGAAAAAGAGCAAGAGTGAGAAGAGAAAGCTTACAAGGGCGTTGCCACCTCAGAAGGACGCTTGGAGAACTGTGACGGATACAGAAATTGATGAGTATATAAAGAGGCTAGTCACAGGTAGCTATGATCCTGCTGGCACGTGCCGGATGAGTATTACAAAGGAAGAGGGTGTAGTAGATCAGAGCCTGAGGGTATATGGAGTGCGCAACTTGCGAATTGCCGATGCAAGTGTACTTCCCCGGTGTGGGGGTGCTTCGATCTCAGCGTCTATTTATATGATTGGGGAGCGGTGCGTCGAATTTGTCATGAGAGAGGATGGTTTTCCTTCCTAGATATACTGGAAGATTACATTTACTATAATTTGTGTAGGGTAGGCTTTCCTGTCCTCGGCCAAATTTATGCCACTCGCACATGTAATAAATTATCTCTCAAATTCATGAATAGGCATGGCTGATCGCCTGGTTGCCATTGCATCCAACACGGAGGGTGAAGCTAAGAAAGGTACAATCCAATAAGTTGCGCGGCCCAAATTGTCACGAAGATGTCTGAAGCTCTCGATACTCCTTCAAAGCAGGAAGATTATAATATGGTACATGGAAGACGGAAAATGGAAGCACTTCCGAAACTCCAGGCGCCATATCAGCGGTATCGCCATATCTTTCCGCAGAATGGAACATTCCCGGGTCCACAATGAGAAGATCCATCACTGCCAGCGCTTGCGCCAGCCCCCACATATTCCCTATCGTATGAAGACACTGTATCACCCATCAACGCTGTGGATGAGTTGGTCCTTCGACCATGCCGGCAATAAATAGGGACCATAGCATCATAAGACCGCCTAGGTAGCTCTCTGGTGGAAGTATAGGCGATTCTGGAAGCACTTCCGAGTTACAAGCACCCAGATGAAATGGGAAACTGCGGCAGATATCGGCGCCGAGACGACGGATGGTTGAACGCAGAGACTTGCTGTATAAGTGTAAATCATCGGACAAAGATGTAGGCGAGCTGCTGGATAACCTGTGGACTTGTGATAATATAAGCTCACCGACAAGAATGCGTGCGCAACGGTAGTGGTTCCAGCAATTGGCTGCCCAAATCCCTGGATAGATGTGGTATTCATTGTTGTAGGGTCGAATTCCGTGACAGCGGCGTTCGAAAGAACGGTCTAGTGGCATGAGTGTATGGCTACTGTATGTAAAATCTGGTGGCAGAGCAGCCAACCAGGCGAGAAGGTCTGCTTCGACGGCACAGGCCGCACCGAGGATCTCTTGGGGATCGGTCAATGTTTGTGTGTGAATATTTGCACGTAGATTCGAGAGATGGCCGATGATTAATATGATTTTAGTGCCAACGGCATTTTTTTATCTGGGGAACCATGTCGAGCTTTGTAAATTCCAGTAGAGACCTGGGCACAAGCACATCGCGCTGGAGACAACTTATGATCTATGAACGGAGTAGCATTTTCCTTAATGGTTTTAGCGATTGTCTCTTACGCACGATCTGATACCGTAAATGTATAAAAAGCCGGATTCCTACTTCGCTTTGCAATTGGGTAGCTCCCCGGTGCTGTAGTAGAGCTGCCGCTCCACAAATATGATTCGTCCACCCCTCGATGTTTTGCGGGGTCCTTGATACGACAATCTGCTAATGTGGGCGTTTGTTTTCTTTTCTTGGGTTGGAGGGAAGTACTCACTTCATATAAAGCTAGAAGAACAACCGCACCGAGTGTCTGGTTTGTCTTAGATTCGTCGGCATCGGCAAGCGCCTGATTAACTAGCTTGAGCGCAGATCCATATTCCTGATGTGCAACTTGGCTCAGCGACGCGACTCGTCGAACACGCGAGAGCATGGCGCTTGCAACCGCCACGGTGCTGGATTGTATAGCCCGCTGGCCTAGTGAGTCACTGGACTCCATGAGAAAATTGGTCAAAATTTCCGTTATCAAACTATTTCCGGGAATGGCGTGCGACTGGAGGAAGAAGCAAATAGCCTCCTGCTTCGAAACTCCCGTGTTGGGATGTGTCTTCGCAGGACTCTGCCTAGACTGGCGCATCCAAAATTCGTGCCCAAGATCGGAACTGAAATCAAAGGCTAGGTCTTCCAAGCCGGTGGATGAGTTTGTGGTAACAGAGGATGCAGAACTTTGTCGTAGGAAAGTAGAACGAGGGGATCGGGGCGGCATTCGGTATCTAAAAGAAGACGGGGTAAAAGCCGTAGAAGAGGACTGAGAGGAACGCGCCTTGCGCACGACGGATTCGGTTTCATCGCGGAACATCAGCGACAGCTCATCGTGATACCCAGGGCATTCTCGGTTTCTTCGAGTGCATTCCCCGCAGGACGGTCGGGTCTGGTCGCATTTGATCTTGCGCGAGCGACAGTTTCCGCAACCTTTACTAGGTTTACCATCATTTACCATAGTGTAAATGGTCTCAATAGTAACAGTAGTAACAGTAAAATATTAAAGATTTTAAGGTTTGCGTGGTCAATATTAAAGAATTTGAAGGATGTCGATCGGGGTGAAGCTGGCGTAGAGGCTCAGCCCCACGACATTGGGCTGAGATCAAGGATCTAACCCACATAGTTCAAAGATCTACGACTTTGCATAAGTGAGTCCACGGGTGTCCACAGGTAGACGTAAACAGACAACTGGCACTTAAAAAGCTTGGACACTTCCATCAAAGCTTAGGTTTGGCCTTGTGATCCACATTTACTTCCGACATCCTATATATAGCTGGCCATGGCCCTGGGGCTCATGGGGATGCTATGTCATATCGTAGAATGTGTAGCCGAACAGTGTGAACAGGGCAAATAGTGCGAGAATAATACGCCCAGATATATGGAATACTCGACCTCTTAATATCATAAACTTAGGACGTCCGGGTTAAATTGCTAAATGGGGGAGCTAAACCCAAAAGGGATAGCGATGCGAGGACCAATCAGTTCTAGAGAACTTGCATCCAACTTCCAAGGTTGCATATATCAGCCCTCCACATTTTGTTTCGAATGATACACTAGGGTAAATGAGATGATCATTATTTTCTACAACTGGCGATCGATACGTGAGAAAGTGCTCAATGGTCAGATCCAATAAGTCTGAATACCTCAATATCTCGAGACATTTACTGGTAATTAAGAAATGCACTGGCCCCAAGACTCTCTGGATATAGCTAATTGATTGGCCATTTTGGGGATTTCCATTGTTATTCACACCGTAACATGGATCCTTTTGGCCCCCGATGGGCCCTGAATCTTATTTAAAGGGACGAGCCGAATACTAACTATCCTTGGCCATACCTAGTTAGGCGTTCCGTTTCCCTTTTAGTGCTCAGACCTTGCCGCCTTTTGCTCACTGAGTATAACTGAAGAGGGCTCTTAGTGTTCCGATCCACTCACTGAGTAACGTATTTCACTTAAACATATGTCTTCAGACTTTCGTATAATTTCTGTTTTTAGAACTTACTTTTACACAAAATTGAACACAATAAGATCGCCGGTTCCAAGGCAAGCTTCAATCCAATTAACTGAAGAATTCGGGTCCATAGGCTCACGTAGGGGAACAGAGATAATCGCAGTCCCATAAACAACAAGCTTTAATAGCCCACCAAGCTCCTTGGACATCATAGAGCAGGTGGAGACAGCGTGCTAGTTGGCACGCAATAACCCCACCACCAGCGATGATGTAGTCCACGGTCTTTCCAGCAACTGTCTTGGGGTCGAAAATCAGGCTGGCCTGGACATTAGACTGCTCGGCAGCAGTGTAGGCTTGGACCGCAGCTACCGAGGCGAGGGTAGAGGCGAGGATGACAGACTTCATCTTGAAGGACAATCTCAACAAGAGAGCAGAGGAGAGATGGAAAGGAAGGAAGGAATGAAAGTGTTGGTTACTGTGCTGAAGAACTTCTTATTGACAATCGCCGGACTCTTGCAACATATATATACTCTCCTCCACGACTGACGTACTGGAAATATGTAAATTCATGCTATTCTGAAACTCTTCTTCCGAACATATCCGAATTACCATACAAAACCAGTGGAAGAATGGACTGATACTGAATTAGCCTGTCCGTGGGTCCTTAGCTCGTCACATAAAGCTGCCTATCTCAATGCATTTTGTTGTCCTTTCCTGGGTATGAGCAGTAAAAAGGAACTTTCCGTTCTTGCCGAAGTGAAAAATGGACATGATTGGTGAGAGAAATATTCTTGTTTATTCTTGTTCATTTTTGTTCATTTTTGTTCATTTTTGTTACGGAGATCTTCCAGCCTTTCCTGTTTCCTGGCTATCCTTTCGTTCGGGTATCACGGCATTGCTCACAACCATGAACTAACACGCGAACTTTACTTTATAATGCATCTAATAACTTTACATTGATCGACAGCGTTCAGGGCTCCTCCAGTCACTCGAGCTACTAAATCAGACGCCGGTTATCCGTATACCCTGTGTGGAACATATGATTCAACTCAGTCTGAATGAGCTTCTTAGCAGAATGGAAACCATCCCAAGAAATAATAAAGAGGAGAGGGAACCGATAGAAGAAGAACATGAGACCCGGCGAGAAGAGCAAGAAATTGTGCCTACTCTCAATAAGTTGTAAAATCCTTCATTTGATCTAATATAATACTAAGATATTAACAATCTACTCGGCTCGGCGACTAGTAGTCTGGATTAATAAAAGCCCTCAACTCCGAGAGGCCTTCCTGAACCTTCAGCCAAAAGAGCCAAAACTTATTCCAATGCAAGACGTTAAACTCGTTGGAATCCAGCGTTTCTGATGCTTCGCTGTGCTGGACAATTACAGGCTATCTTTGACGAATATTGCCCCGAATATGATCTCCAGGACGAGAGAGTGATCAATGGGAGTATCCTAGGCTCTAGAATATATAGAAGCCTCGATTAAAAATTCACTTCGTCTAATATTTGTCTAATAAATTCCCTTTTATCCGCTCTTGCTAAATTTTTATCTAGTTTGTAAACCAAATACTTAAGGATATAGGCAAAATCTGCTTAAATTGGACATATTACGAACCTTCTATGTTTGTAGTGTTTATAGGGCTTGCGATTCCACTGGAACCGGACTATGACACTAAAATCTGGAACCTGGACCCGCCAAGACTGTTCCGACTCGGATCGAATCAGGAGAGTCAAGGTTTTCATATCAGAGAATTTGCGTTGCCGGGCCCCGGCACGAGTAGGAATGATATCAAGGCTGGAGAAATCTGCCAGAGCTATAAGGTCATCCCATTCTGATATAGGAAACGAGGTATATTCAGGGCGTGAATGTGGAGATTTTCTCCTTATATCGATCCGGATTTCGGTGCCCGGGAATAGTAAAGCCCGCAAACCGACTCAAGATCTATGCGGATACACCACTCTGCGAGTCCAATCCAATCAGAGGCTTCCAAATCCCTAGCCTTGTATGGTCGATCGTGGATACAATCCTAAACTTCGGGCTCAATTGTCAGACTCCGACCCGAGAAGGGCCCCGAAAGGAAGAAATGAATGCGAATATAGGGTACATTTATATTCGCATTCATATTATTCATATCATGCATTTTACGCACATTAATAGCTCTTCCGTTTCCCCAGCTCTTGTATTACTGAACCACTTATATTCCCAGTGCTATCACGGCCTCAGGCCCTCAGCTAAGTAGAAGTAGGGAATATCCCCTATGCAAACCATGTCCTAGAAGTGTATACCCTATATTATAGGGCTCGGTAAGATCTACGTATTTTGTATGATTACTTTTAGCGATTTCTTCTAGGTAAGTGTCTAGTTTTAGTGACTAGAAAGGTTACAAGCTAAGCGAAATTGTATAGTTATCTTTACTACTCTAATTAAATCGATTAGTTAACTAGTTAACTAGTTAGTTAGTAACTATGTTAGTTAACTTCTCTTATTCCCGCTAGATCTACTCTAAAATTAAGATATAATATAACTATGACTATTAGCACTTAAAAACGCGTTTATAACGCCGGTTTAAGCCACTGATTAAATAGGTTATAAATTGTTTACTATAAGAATCGAGAGTGAGAAACCGCTGCGTGTAAAGAAAAGACGTTTTAACTTACCCCTTTAATAGGATTATACTAGGCGAAATTATAGCTAAATATTCTTTATTATTATTTTATTACCACTTTTATTCCCGACCCGCGAGGCTATTAAGTATTATCAAGTGATGCTAAAGGTAATACTCGATGAAATGCCCACGCAAAGCAGCCTAACGTTCAATTCTGCTTATAACACAAAAGCAGAAATCATGAAGATCCGGCTACTGATACTATTGATTGCCCGCGGTCCTTTGGATGACCTCTGGTCTCTTTCTAACCCTGAATATCCTTGAAGATGCCGAGTAATAGTGATATTTCCTTCCTGATTTATGGCAATTGAGCCGTACCCCCGTAGCCGGCCCTTATTTAGTCTTTGTTGTTTAGTCCTGCTGAACATCCCACCCTCACAGGTACGGTTGGGGCAGTTGAGGTATTTGGAATATCACGCAGACTGTTGGCAACAGAATTGTAGGTTAAACCCCGATCCGTGTCGTCTTCTAGCTGCTCTCACAGGAAAGCACCTTGGTCCTCTGTCGAGTGGCGAGCTGCTGCTTCTTAGTCTATCTGGTCTATAGAAAGTTCTAGAAGCTATGTATCTTCTCCTGCATCAGTCTTCCCCTCATCACTTCCTCCCTCTTCTCCTGCCCTAATCCGATCGCCAGTCTGATAGACACCAGCAGACAGCCTAGAGAGCTTCGACCCAATGTTGGACAGACTAGATGGGCTTATGTAAACGAATTCTCCGATTTCACCACCAAGTGGCGCACCCCAAAACACATAGTAAAAATGATAAATTACAACATGATATCGCAACAACGGTTGTCTACACGAAGTTTTCCTATAGCCTAGTGCTTTTTATATGATATCTATCCAATTTGGGGAGTTTCGGGGAACTTAATAAACTATATTTCTGGACTTCAGCGATGTAACTTTCGATACCATACTAATGCAAGTTTTTGATATATTCGAAACAGAGATATAATACTAAAAATGATTATCAATTGCTATCGGGAAGTAACAAAATTAAATAAGAACATTGGTTGAGATATAAGCGAGGAATTTATCGCTTTTACTATGACTTGGTGAGATGCGTTAAAAGCGGAAATAGTACTGATTCAACAAGTGAGACGCAGGCGTGAGTGCTCTGAGCAGGCTCTGAGTAATCAGTGAGCGAGCAGTGAGCGTTCGTTGGACATCACTGATTCATCACGTGATGGGTCTGAGCCCGGACTGAAATCTACTCGGTGAGCCTGACTCTGAGCGCCCTCATAAAAGCGGCGGCAGCTAAGACAGGAAAGCCCCACAACAGAGGAAATATGGTATGTATACCTAGGTAACCACGTTTAGAGGCTAAATCTGGGGACTTGGTAGGTGTTGCAAAGTTTTGGGGGCCAATTAAATACTCACATACAAGAACCAAGCTTCTCAAGGCCTATTGGCTCTCGCAACACGCGCTGTAAATGAATTAGCGCGGTGCCTGAAAGTGTGCATTTCGTCGGGGTGAAATAAGGAGATATTATCCAATATAAATGAAGTCTGGACTAGTATAAAAAGGCTGTGATCTCTTGCTGTGAGATTCTGCTTTTCATCTCCATTCAATATTCCACTAATCATTTCCTGCGCCATCTCAATCATGAAGCTAGCTTTGACAGCTCTTCTGCCAGCTTTTGCAGCTGCAGTATCGTCCCCCCCCTCTGTCACAATCGATGCTGGCGCAGTCCAGGGTGGAAGATGCGAAGAGGGACAAAATGCAGTCTTCTACAAGGCAATTCCCTTCGCTGAACCTCCTGTCAACGAACTGCGCTTCGAACCCCCCAAAGCATACAAGAAGCAATACTCCCAGGGTAAACTAGATGCAACAACTTCGGCCCCAACCTGCATTCAATTCGCAGATGACTTCACCGAACAAAAATTGAACACATCTGCACATTCATCTGAAGACTGGTAAGTCAACTCACTGGGTCTCGGACCTCTCAAATATCTCATTATTTGTGTCGATGGATGATCATACTAATACACCAATTTTTCAGCCTTTACTTGGACATTTGGGCTCCATCTAGTGCCACCAAAGACTCAAAGCTTCCAGTCAAGGTTTGGGTTTACGGCGGCTCGGAAACAGAGGGCTCTATCTCGGACCCCTTGTACGATGGCTGTAACACGGCCGAGGCAGGCTCGATTCTTGTCTCAGTCAACTACAGACTTGGTCCCCTTGGATTCATGGCCCTTGAAACTGCCGGAATTTACGGTAACCAGGGAATTCAAGACTTGATTCTGGGACTAGAGTGGGTTCGCGACAACATCGCTGCCTTTGGTGGAGACCCGGTATGACAAAAACTGCATTAAGCCACAATCAAAAGGCGACAAAGCGGAGCTGACATGTGTGTTCTACTCCAGAAAAAGGTGCTTCTCTTTGGCCAATCAGCAGGTGCTGAGAATGTATACATAATCGGATCTCTTCCCCAGGCGCCTTCTCTGATCAATGGTATCATCGCGGAATCGGGTGGTGGTAGGAGTGTGTCCTCAAATTCGACTCAGCAAAAAACGGGCGCAACATTTGCTCAAACGCTCAAATGTAGCTCTAGTGATGTGGGTGCCCGGATTCTTATTTGTGATTTAGATCGGGGACACTAACATTTTTATAGAAAGCTTGTCTTCAGTCTAAGACAGTTTCTGACTTGTATGCTGCATACCCAGCCGATACTTTCTTGACTCGGGGAATTGGATACTACGGTGGCGGATCTCTCAGTATCCTTAGTCAGGGAACTCATAATTTCTACCCCTATGTGGACGGCAATGTCATCGCCGAAGACCCTTACAAGCGCGGAGTACAAGTGCCAACCGTCTTTGGATCCAGTATGTACAAGATTATATGTTTTCTGTGTGAAATCTTGCTAACATAATAACCTTCAGATTCCAATGAAGCTATTGTTTATACTTTACAATGGGCGAGCCAATCCAGCCAAATTCCGACGACATCAATGTACAAAGATTTCCTTCGCCATAACTTCGGCAATGCCGCCTCGCTTGTTGGAAAGGCCTACTTTCCATCTCTATTCGAATCGGAAGCCAAGGCCATATTTGCAGCTTCTAGTCAATTTGCTCAGATTGGCTACAACACGACCGCGCTCGAAGTACTTTTGGCTATGACACAGGTCATAACCGATTCCGCCTATAGGTGTCCGGCATGGTACGGTGCAGCGCAGGCCACTCGCAAAAACATTCCCACATGGACATATGAATTTTCCCACAGTCCGACATGTGCTTGGCTGTACACAATGTATGGTACTGATGTTGGCTTTTTCGGCGGCGCTCACACCGCTGAAATTCCCTTTGTCTTTGGTAATCTGGACAATTCATATCTTCCCAATGGAACTTGCAATTCCACATCCGTTGAATGGCATCTTGGCAGCCAGATGATGGGCTTATGGACTGCAATGGCAGAGAATGCTGAGCCATCAACTAAGGAGATTGAGTGGCCGCGATTCCAGACCCAAGGGAAGAACCTCTCGACTCCTGGCTTGATTTTTGAGAACTCCACTGTGTCTGGTACAATTGATTACACCGGATGCGATCTGTGGATTCAAGTCAATGCGATGCTGTCAGCAAGCAATGCCACAGCCTCGGGGACACCGACTACGGTCATTGGCGGTGCGACGTCTTCACCATCTTCCGCTCAATTTAATGGCGCGACGACCCTTCTGTCTAAAACTGAGGGATATCTTGCTTTAAGTGTGCTGCTGATGGGACTGGCTGCACTTTGATGGCTCGGGAACTTGGCTATTCTACCAATCTACCTCTGTTTGAATAATCTGCTTACATATATATATGTGAAACCCAAGGCCTTTGACTTCACCAAATGCGAACATGGTGGTTTCATGTTTCCTATTCATTTTTCCAATCATACTTGTCCAATTGCTACAACTGAACGCCCTAAAAGGGTCTTAACCAATGCTTTCTATCGTGTATATAACCGTTAATCCGTTCACGCTTACTATCTAATCATAATAGTATTTGTGGCTCCTTTCGCCACGAAACCTTGGAAATCAATTCATGGGGTCGATCGGGTCGGGGGTTACCCGTTTGGGCCGCTTCAATCGTTTAGGCTAGTCCCCGCACATACATCGGCACGCTCCGACACTTTGCGGGGTTTGAGAAGGGATATTAGGGCCTTAAAATTAACACTTATTTCGCCAAACTTAGTGCACAAGTTGAACGTTAGACATGTATCCATTCGTATCTTATTATATTGCTCGCGAAACAGATTAACATCCCATATTAGACGACTTTCCAAATCCCCCCTTTCTGCACATGGCCGAAAGTGGATGTTTATAAAACAAAGCCAACCTCGCGGAGCAACTCCTTTTCTCCCGTAACATATCCAACCCACACGTGCGATATACCAATAGACCTCGACGAACGAAGCTTTATTCAAGCATCGTCTTCGATCTTCTCGGTAACGGTACCATCCTGCTGAACAACAATCTTGTCCACGTTCTGGGAGGCCTTGACGGGGTTGGGCTGCTGGTAAACCCACTCCAATTGTTCCAGAGTTCGGCCCTGGGACTCGACACTGTAGTTGCAGGAGTTAGCACGAAAGGGCTTTGACACGTGAGAATGTAAACGAAATCGGAGTAAGCGTACCAGAAGAAGTACCAGAAGACGGACTCGACAACGTCCCAGCCGACAAAGATCCAGAAGTAGTTGGTAGAGATGTTCGCGAGACCAATGGGCGTAGCAAACTGGCTGATGAAACTAATACTGCTGACCATGAAGCCTGACAGAGCCAAGCCCTTGGAGCGAGTGGTTGTCTCCAGAGCCTCGGCCGGAATGACACCCTGGAGGGGAGTGTAGGTGAACGAGAAGACCACGTTGAAAAGGTAGTAGAAAGCAAGAGCAGCCTTGCCCTTGGTCTTGCCGATGAAACCAGTATTGGCGACTTCCTGCAGGATACCGGCATTGATACCTAGGGCGACAGCGCATGCTATATGTTGGTTAGCCAGGCTGGCCATGACGAAGCTGGGGGCAATAGACGAGACTTACCAAGAGTACCGAAAATAAGAACAGGGCGACGACGCATCCTGTCGGTGAAGTACACGGCGGTCAATGCACCCACAGCTGAGATAATAGAGTTGACGAGGTTAAGCAACAACTGGGTTGAGCTGGATTCGTATCCAATAGCCTTGAAAATAGTGGCGTTGAAGTAGCCAAGACCGTTGCCAGACCACTGTCCAAAGACGGAAATCATGATAACCTGTGCGAAACGCCAGCGTCCACTCTTTGTCATGATGAATGGTCGGTCTAGCGAGTTAGAAACATTGGTCAGTTGCTATTGCGACAAATAGCGATTATATTGGCATTGGAAAACTTACAATCCCACCATCTCTTATCAATACCATCCATTCGAATACCCTCCTTCATTTCCTCAATCTCAAGACGGACCAATCGAGCGTTGGGGTCACCATTGCCGTGATACTTGACCAGGAATGCCTCTGCCTCTTCGTTCCGGCCGTTGGCGATGAGCCAACGAGGTGACTCGGGGATGAACCAAACAGATATAATGACAATAATACAGGCAAAGCACTGGCAGATAAAAGGAATGCGCCACTGGTAGTTGTTGCCAATGAAGTTGGTACCGTATGTGATAGCAGCAGCAGGGATGGAACCACCGAACCAACCGCAGTTGTAGAAGCCTGTCCTAGCGTTAGAATCGATATAATGTACAATGTGTTCTTTTCAGAAAGATCAAGATACTCACCAACAGCTCGACCACGCCAGTGAGGCGGAGAAATTTCAACAGCATAGGCAGGAGCGGAGACGACCATGATTTGAATGCCGACACCAAGGACAAAGCGACCGACAACGAATTGGGGCAGTGTCATAGCACTGGTGATAATGACAGCTCCAATGATGATCACCCATCCGCCAATAAACATGCACTTGCGACGACCAAGCCTGTCGGAAATGATAGCGCTGACGGGAGTGCAGACAATAGAGCCACTGCGAACAATTCATATCAGTACCATAATATGTGTAGAATAGAGAGAAAGCATACACTGTGTAGAGCGAAGTAACAACGGAGACCTTCGGGCCATCCATTCCGGTCTTGAAGACATTTTGATAATGGTCCATGGCGAGGATAGATCCCATCAGAGATCCTATATTTGGTTAGTCAATGCCATTTTCTGAGGCCAATTAAATACTAACCATCATAACCGTTGGCACAGGCACAGCAGAATGCGATAAAGATACAGACTGTAATGGTCGCACCAAACGTTAGTGTCTGGGAAAATATTTGCTGCATTAGTCGAAAGGCTGTAACTTACAGTACAAGTGCAGGGATTCCTTGCTCCATCTTTTGATCTTGGTCTCTTCAATGGCAGCGAAAAGATCGGCCTGTATTGTTACCGAGGTCTAGGTCAGTATTTCGCCTATACACGAAGGTTTTCAAAACTGACATTCTGGACCTCCTTGGTCTTTGCGCCGTGGCGCTTGATTGTCTCCCCATAGCCACCAATAACTCGAGCAGGGTCTTCAATGCCAGAGGAGATGCCATACACCTCTTCGTCTGCCTTCTTGTCGTCCGACATGATATGATTCCGCGAGTATTGAAGTCGACGATCTCGGTAGATGATCCGGTCGGTGATAGACGGGACTGGCGCGATGAATCGTGAATTTCATTAACAGCGGGGCAGCAAGTGGTTCTTATACTGTTAGCAAGTCACATCACTAATTAATTAACAAAATGACTATAATCCTCTTTGGGAATGATTGGGTGGAGTCTCCGGTTCCCCAGACTCTCCATTGCCTTGTGACCCCAGAACCCCCTGTTGTCACCAGTAATAGACGTCTCCAGTTGGTGGCTTTTTTCAAATAACTCCGCGTCCTGATGGGAATCGGACATTCCCCAATCATACCATTCTTCCCCCACCATAGTCGCCATATTTCGATTCTCATATTGAAAGAAATTGGGGTCTGATGCCTGGATGATCGGCCCTGTATCCCGCTTAGCGAGACTGGAGAAACTTGGTCGAAGCGTCAAAGCTGTTGGGGCTAACCCCTTTTCGAATGTATCTAGCCAGTCTCAATGCACAAGGAGCGAAGGAGGCTCGTAAACCTCAGATTCAAGGCCAAATACTTACTACAATAGTTCTAGACTGATGCTAGGTCCATATTCACTTGGCCTTCGCAATATTGCTTAATTTACTCGACACGCCTCTTCATGTGAGTGGCGATGTGTCAATGTATTATTTTGGGGTTCTTTTGTCTATTCAGCTTGACAACTTCACATGTTCTTGCCATCTACTAAAGTCGTGTGGCCCAAAAATTGCTTTTCCAATGATACCCTCAGTATCCCCATATTCAATCCCCTTATCTCAGGAGGGCGAAAAGTTAGAAACGTTGCACGGAGCTACTGTCAGCGCGGAGTCTTCTCCGTGCCGGATCCTTCACGGACTCCGGGGTGCTTCCCCCACAATCCACTAAACTGTTTACGGTCGACTTGACTTCTTTTGTTAGCTAATGCTCTAGCTGCTGCTCTAGCTTATTCCCTTAGATTATGGTGGAAATGTGCCATTCCCTCGACCATTACGCTTCATCAAATTTCGGCCCGAATCTCCCATCAAATGTTCGCCGCAAAGGCCACTGAATCTAAAGGGCTGACCGTGCGTTGCGTTAGGTTTGCATGAACCGTAATACAGAGATCAGATCGATCTAAACTCGCTTGACAGAGCGCCAATGCGGCGGAGGTTGGACCGAAGACGAGAAACTATAATATCACAGCTCCGGGCCGAACTGAGAATTTCTGGAGGCGACACTTCCGGAACGGAGATGGCCACGGAGATGAATCATAAAAGCTCAAGAAGGGCGTAGGGTCATCTCAGCCACCCATACCGTACGGAGGACGGACGCCCCACTGACTCATTTCTCGGAGTCACCCGTGATTGCTTGGCGGCGGCGCTGACTGGAATAGTTAAAAAGGGGGTGTGTTCCGCCAGGAGGCTGGGGAATTTGTGAGACGTCTGCCAACCATTTATCGAAAAAAAAAAAAAAACTCCCAAATGTTTAAGCGCACATCAAACGACGTTGTGGGAAGCACTACGGGGTACAGAAGGAAATCCTGCGGGTGGATATTCTGGAGTTCTGGGGTCGGGTGTCCACTCGGACGAAAGCAAGCTAGCGAGCAACGAATCCCGACGCTCGTCGGGAATCAGCGGGCCTCGACCCTTTTTTCCCAATACTAGTCGGTCGACATGAGTGTACGGTCTTAGCATACATAGTCTGTTGCTGTCTTGTGTCTTGACGGGACAAAAAGGCAAACTTCGAATATTAGCATACATTCATGCGCTAGAATTGTTAATACCTTTTTCACTAGGACATATACTTCCAATACATCTAGTTTAGGCAAGAGAATGACTCTTCATACACCGACTAGTCTAATTTTGGAGGAGGTTGAGCCAATATGGCATGGCATGTCTTTAGGTACAGAGTACTGTATGGATGGATGTATTGAACTTAGATCGGCACTTGGAAGCTGTCGATGTTAAACTCTTCGCAAACAATCAACATTATTTAGGTATATTGGACTGCTACAAGCTGAATGTTTAACATGATTAGTTCCTAGCCGTATGCGGAATACTCCGTACGGAGTAAGTCATAAAGTCAAGCCTCGCTGGGCATTGGCACCGCGCTATGGAAGCCTATGATGACGACCCCAACGCTAGGAGTACGTACACACGGTCTACACGTCGACCCGAACAAATCTCTACCTAGATACTTTGCTTTTCACACCAACCCCGAATTAGGACCACGAAGTCTATCATTTAGAAGTAAACTGGGCTGATCACCAAAATAAAACAGATGAGCCAGTGCTCTACGACCTACTACCGGTTCCGATGGTCAGAAATATCTGCCAGGGGTGATCAACAACCTTGGAACCCTCCAATTGGCGGTCACAAATGTGATTAAGTCTCCAATAGAGCTATCAAAAGCAGGGGCGTTGTTTCCCCCGATCCCTCTTGCAAGTTTCATTCATATTATGGGTGAAGTTAACCAAATAGTGACATATTCTCCTAGGCGAAGGGAGAACCTACCTCCATGATGCTTTAGAAACAACCAACTCCTCCACTCATCAAGAATTCATGAACAGCGACTTCTCTTTTTTCTATTTCCGCGACTCTCTGCTGATTTTCCGAAACGATCACCTTTCTAAGGGAAATACCGTGACCGCCATGCAGAATTTTAGCAGAAATCACCCAGAAAGACTCCTCGATCATCCCTACTTGCAGAATACATTTCGCGCCCGGCGATATCCTCTAACGAACCACCGTTAACAATATACCTCTCGAGTTTCCCATGGCTGCGAAGTTGTCATACAATTCTCTTTACCGTAGCGCAAGGTACGCGAAAATTACGGTAGTCATACTAGCATCCGGAAAGACTTAGGGTGCTCTAGCAGAACGTGTTGCCATTTCCTCAGGCTATTTCAGGCTCTGTAGCAGATTTCATCACCAGATACCGACCAAATTAGCCAGTGTACGAGGTCAAGCTACGACAGATGCTAGATATTATGTGTCATACTCTATTGTTAGAACAAGGCTGTTTATTGCTCGTTTAGATGCAGAGCTATCTAGTCGTATTTAGTCCTATCCTTTCTTTGGGTCGGTTTTCCCCATACAAACAGCGTTAGAAAGATAACTAATAGATCTTTTGGGAAGATCAGCTTGACTTTAAATTTGGTGATTTATGACTTAGTTATTTAGTACGACAAACACTGTCATTCCCTTGAATTTGTCAGCATGTTAAGCTGAACGTCCTCAATACAATGACAATTACAATTACAATTACAAATATAAAACAAGATTCGAACGTATCCATCCATGGATGAGCGCAGGATATAGAGCTTAAGAGGAAAGTCAGGAATCCAGTAAAATAAATCTCTTTTGAGTAAAACGAGCTACCATCATTCACGGATATCTTTTACGATTCTCCCAACTTCCAAAATATGAGTTTAGAAATATATATCATTACAGTAGCAACTATACGCTACCGAGGTGTTTCCGCTACATACCGATATTTACCGATATTTGTTACACGCGGCCTGCATGGCTCGAATTACTGATTTCTCATCAATGCGAGCCAGTCGTCATTTTAGATTGGTCATCATCTCCAGAGTACCGGATAGCGGTTGAGGGTTGCAGGCTGCGTATTGAGGGGAAGTCTCGACATAGCGAATATAAATAGGGTCGGTAGTCTACTGGCTCTTTATTCTCTTGAATCCAAGGTAACTTTAGACACCATCTTTTGGCAAGATAATCCTACTACAAAATCAGTACGCTGAGACTGTCAATCATGCCTGCCCCACCAGGAACAGCCATCGTTTTGATCGACCCTTACAACGACTTCCTTCATTCGGACGGGAAACTGACCTCGGCTCTTAAAGACCTTGATGAGAAAAATACCATCAATCACCTGAAAGAGGTAGTTGCAAACGCGCGTCTCCACGGTGTTCCTATATACTATGGTTTGCATCAGCAGTGGACACCAGATCATTACAACGGATGGCAGCATATGACCCCGAGCCATGTCCGCCAGCAAGAAGTACGCTTATTTGAGGAGGGAAGTTTTGGTTCTCAGATCTATGAAGGCCTAGAGCCAGACCCAAAGAATGGTGATGTGGTTGTGAGCCGCCACTGGTGCAGCGAGTAAGGAGCATTGCATATTCAGTTCACCAGATAGCATGCATGAAGGAATTGATAACTTACCATCCTATATAGTTCGTTTTCGAATACCGACCTAGACTTTCAGTTGCGACAACGTGAGATTAAGAGATTGGTTTTTGTGGGATTGACTGCCAACACTTGTCTCGAGTCTACTGCGCGCCATGCCTACGAGTTGTAAGTAGCTAAGGACGAGCAAGCAGTTTTTTCAAGTATAACCGACTAATCGGCTATTATTATAGGGGCTACCAGGTGACAATGCTGTAAGGACTTCTCGTTTGATTGAATCAAATTATCTGGGTAACTGATACATTGTCCCAACAGGAAAGACGCTACTGCTGGGTGGTCGAAAGAGCTTACAGATGTGGCGACGGACTTGATTTGGCCATTGTTTGCACAGGTTATGACAGTGAAGGATTGGGTGAATGAATGCTCTTGATACGGAGGATTTTTAGCATAGTCAGGAAACGGAGGGATGAACGAAGACGGACCATGAGCGGAATTAGGCGTAGTATACTCAAAGATTATAGAAAAACTTACAAAAAAAATTTGAAAAGCCTGGAGCATTGATTCTACGATTGAAGCCCGACTGCTAGCTCCATATGCAACCCTGTAGATGCGTATGTAGTGACAGAAATCTCGCAGTACGACAATGTACGGCATGGCACTAGGTATGATATTTGTCATTCTCTAAGAAAAAGTACACGAGCGAGAATTTTAAGGTTAACGGACAATCTGACTAAGCTTAATATGTACTGCTAGGTAAAGCACCTGTATTCAACCGCGGTATTCAAAACATGTATCACGACCTGCACCTGACCATTGAGATTTGATTTATCATCATTCGGTCTTTGATTATTAATTGCTCAATCACGGCCCCCCGAGACAGGAGACAGATGACTTCCCGTCGGCTACCCCTAAATTTCAACCTAAATCCTTGAACTCCCTGTATCAATAGACGCAATGCCGGCGAGGAACCCGAGAAAGGCGAAGGCGCAACCGAAAAGCCCAATACGTGGTGTGCGAAGCAAAAGACAACGTCGCGTGTTGTGCTCCTCAGAGACCCCTGAGATTGGCGATCAGGGTAATAATCGAGATGTCCAGCAAAACCGAACCCAAAGTATTGACTCGAACACAAATGAAGCAACCCGATCTCTTAATTGGGCTGTGATAGTCGCCAATGTTGCTGAACAGCCATATCCTTCCCAAATCCAACAATACAAAGAATGGAGAAGTGCGTACCGGTCTCTTTCGAAGAAAATCTCAATGGATGCCCTTGAAAACTAAACCGCATATAGGAGCTGGTTCAAAGCGCGAGGACTACTGCTGCATCTGCCATGAGTCTGGGCGTCTCGAGAATTGTCATACCTGCAAGCTCGCATTCCATCGCGAGTGCTTACCCGCCGGCTGCGCACGTAATTCCTCTGACCGCCTTTTTTGTTTGATATGCGTCCGCCGAGGCTGGGACAAAGCCCCTCCGGTGATTACCCCACCTGCTTCTCCTCAGCCTGCCCCCGTCCAAATCCATGATCCCCCCAGCCACGCAACCACGGGGACCAACTCGAATGCTGCGTCGATTCCTCATCTACTAGGTCCTGCACCAGGTCTAGAACTGCAACGAGAGGGACTTCACACTCAATCCACTCTAGGAGAATACGAGCGTAGCGCATTTGATCAAAGTACAAGCCACGATATAACATATCCGGGGCCTGCTGTTCAGACCGCTACGGAGAGCCTCCAACCTGCTCGGCATAAACGAAAATCACGGTATAGCACGCTGCCCGACGAGGTGGATGAATCGCTTGCTGTCCAGACCGCTACAGAGAGCTCTCAAGGCAATCGACGCGGGCGTAAATCGCGGTATAGCACGCTGCCCAGTAATGTGGATGCATCGCTTTCTGTGATATACCAGGAACTCGAATCAATCGCGATGCTCCGAGCAGAAATCGAGGAGCTGCGTACTCAAAACACCCAATACGTCCAAACCATGAAGATTCACGAACAAACTCAAGTGGCTTTGAGGAGAGATCTGCGCACATTACGAGAAAATGCCACCCACTCTGAAAGTACCACCAGGGAAATCAGTGAGCTTCGAGAGAGAAATGCAGCTTTAGAGGCTGACCTGCTGGTTTCGAAAGGGCAGACAGCTGCGGCAAAGGAACTAAAGGAAAGACTTGCGCAGTTGCTCAACACCTAAGCCTCAAAGTTTAAGTTCTCATTTAGCCTATCAAAGACTAAGTCGGCTTTTCTTTTCTATGTGTGCGAATGATAGGTCCGTCTTGTACAATAAAATATCTCCATCTATCCATACATCCATGGCCATGACCTCGGGAAATTCACATCCCTTTTGAATAAAATAAGTTAAGTTAGTATAACTAGGTATTTGGAAACTTAGCATAGTTAGCTCATCATACCCTTGTTTCCGCAGTCTTCTACTTCTCATGGCGTCTAGATGTTGACGAACTTCCCTTTTCCGTATTTCTTCTTATTAATTTAGTCTGCCTCTTGATAGTATCTTCTAGATATCGACATAAATATAGCCTTGAAGTACCGAAGCCGTCAGCCACTTGGCCTATGAACTATTAGAAAGCGTTATGTGGTGTCTTGCATTCAGGAATTGTAAATAACATCCTTAAAGGCATCTTTTGTAGGAGACTCTCGGCGTAGTATGCTATTTTATAGCCCTCCACTTGCAGTTATTCCACATGCTAGTCAAGTGCTCACTACTTGCTGATGTAGTTTGTTATGCCTTTGTCTGTTTATGAATGCTTTGTTGGTTCCCTTCCCACCCCTCTCTTTGCGGCCTGTTCCTGGTCTCCGATAAATGCCTTCGTGGCGGAAAGTGCTCTCTATCTTTATAATTTCGTTCATCGTTTCCTTTTGCTTCCACACGTAAATTATATCTAAATATATATATCAATTACTATACCATGCTGACTTTAGAGATTCATCTTGCCAAGTCTGTATATACTCAAATACCCCTCTTTTGAACTCAGATATCTCTAGGAGTAGTTTCATATACCTAGCTATCTCTTTCATCAAGTGACATGACTTTGCAATACTAGACAGGGTCTAGGTCCTTGTACATGTAAGTTGAATATAATCATGAACAAGGTCTGTGTAAAGAGGGAATTTGCAATTAACCTTTTATAGACCGATTACCAAAGTCATAAAAGGCCATAGGAAAGAATCTTTAATGTTAAACGCGAGCTTTATGTTGGTATAAAAGCCCGTCTGCTTGTTGACATGGACATGGGCACGTTTCCTACCCTCTTCGTTTTCCGTTTTTCCTCCTCTCATCACTTCTCTTATTTGAACGAAGTTGCCGGTGGTCATTAAGCAACTGGTGACGGGAGATGGAGGGGTTTTTACCGGCTATTGGATCTGCTGGAAAGCTAAAATCATTTGAAATTATTCTTGCATGAAAAGGGAAAAGGCAGTTGATCAGATTTCAAAGGGTGAGCGTGAATACATCTGTGGGAAGAACTAAATTGACCAAGAATATATAGGCATCATCATTCCAATGGAATTTTTTATCTCAGAACAGTCTCTCGGTTTCGATGTGAGTAGCCCCGAGCGTTACCGACTTGGCCTAGTGGTCCCCGAAACATACCCTTCAAGCTAGTCGCTATATAAATATCTGGGGGTGGTTTGTATCCAGTCTCACCCTAGTAACCGTCGATGTAAGCTGAACCCCTCTCCAAGCATACAAAAGCCCAAGACCGTATTCCAAAAAAACGTAACGGCTGACTCAATACATTGTTATAGACCAAGAACTACGAATACCAGTCACTCAAGCATCCAGTTTTCGTCCGAGAGGCCGAGATCTTCATGTACGTTGAACAACTGCATGAGAAATTCTAAGAACACACGAGTTTTCGGTCGTAACCAATCAAACTACCCAATATGAATCCCGAAAACCGTCACAAACACGCAGCAGATATGAGGATCCGAACCTATCCACCTTGAGCATCGAAAGGCGCATTGCAGAGAATGTACAAACACCAAAACAGTCGCACAAAAGAAATCTCAGTGTGGACAAAGATGCGGGAAGGACCGAACGACAGAAACTTGCGTGTGGTCGCAAGACAGTAGACAACCGCATTTATTTTTATTGTGCTATGAGTGAGTGAGTGAGGGTTCGATCACGGTATGAACGAAGCCATTGCCGGCTATAACACCCTGCCTAATTCAATTGAATTGACATGGCTGTAATTCAGATGATGGGAGATAAACCGCCAAGGTAGCATTCTGCCCAGGTGTCTTCGTCCGATTCCTTTGTCATGGGCAGGCAGGACTGCCAGGTGCCATAGATTGAAAACTCATAGCCACATTTTTGAAAGACACACGTTGGCGAACTTTGGATTTTACAAGGCTATCTGAGGTTAGCTTCGTTATGAATATATTAAGCTGGCTATGCTAATCACCTGCCAGTAGTAATTTTGATCATACCATCTCCTGCCCAAAATAGTCAATTCCGGGGGATACAAAAAGACTAAGTTATAGACTCGGTGATATAGATGAAGCATGGTCATTTCTATAAAAATCAAATGTTGGCGGGTAAACCCAGCTAGGGCTAATAATGATCCCGGGAGAGCTCCTGAAGTTGTTTTTTTTTTAATGATTTTTTTATGTTCATTCTGGAGTCTTTATATATGTCTTTCTACATGTTTTCTTTTCTTTTTCTTTTTTTCAGATATATTTTCGTCAGGGTGTTATAACAAGAAAATAATGGCTAGATATGGGAATAATAATAGGAATAAAAATTGTAGTAGCCGGGGCTTATGACTCTACAATATTAGGCAGCAAAAAGGCCGCAAAAAGGCCAAGTCATACAAAGGACTTCTGTTTGACTAGGGGTTTTAGCTGACCCAAAGTTCCTACCCAAGTCCCCCAAGGTCCCTACAGGGGTGTTGGGCACGCGATGGAGTCATTGGCTGTCGCGTGAGCAGATGTCGATCTGGGGATAGTAGGCTAACTCTAAAATTTGATCATTTAGTCATTTAGTCATTTGAGCACAACATAAGTTAGAGATAAGATCGTTTACAAGTTGTTCATCTTTCAAATGTTTCTCCTTAGTCTCCTTAAATTGACCATCGGTCTCTGATTGGTTGTGTCTTTGAGTTGTTCGGCTACCGCACCCGCCTAGTGACGTGACCGTGCAGATAAGATATTTGCCCATATTCTGAGCTTTCGACCTTCACTCTTCTCTCTTGGTGTACCAGTTGGTTTGGAGGACTCATGCAGTCAATTTTCTTGCTGCTGGGCCTCTTTGCCGACGCCATCTCCGCCAGCCCCTTGGGGCAACAGCCGTTGGGCCATATTAGTCCAACGCTGCCTGGGCAGCTGGTGGAGGGTTTGCGCAAACCTGTACGCGGACGATTCTTGCATATAACTGGTGAGGGGATAGTTCTCTACGTTCGTGTTTCTGCTAGTGTGACCCCATGCTGACCAACAGATTTCCATCCCGACCGCCTCTACAAGCCCGGAACCTCGATCGATCGCTCGTGCCACCGTGGTAACGGCCCCGCGGGGTATTTTGGAGCTGAGGGTACGGAATGTGACTCACCCCTATCACTTGTGAACGAGACATTTCGCTGGATCGAAGAAAATTTGAAGGATAAGATTGATTTTGTGATTTGGACCGGCGATTCTGTCCGACACGACAATGACGAAAAGCTCCCTCGCACGGCAGATGAGATTATGGAATTGAATGCATTCCTGTCTCAAAAATGGATTAGCATTTTCGGCGAGGAGGAGGTTCGTGAGACCTCGAATTCCGTGCCGAAGATGTCGATCCCTGTGATCCCGACATTCGGTAACAACGATATTATGCCCCACAACATCTTCAACGGGGGCCCGAACAAATGGACAAAGCGCTTTGCGGAGATATGGAACCAATTCATCCCAGAAGAGCAGCGTCACACCTTCGTTGAGGGCGGTTGGTTCACCACGGAGGTGGTCCCCGGTCGGCTAGCGGTCATCAGCCTAAACACCATGTACTTCTTCGATTCCAACAGTGCAGTGGATGGATGCAACGCCAAGTCGGAACCTGGATACGAGCATATGGAGTGGTTGCGGGTGCAGCTGAAAATCCTGCGCAGTCGCAACATGAAAGCCATCCTCATGGGTCATGTTCCCCCAGCCCGGTCGAGGGAGAAAAAGAACTGGGATGAGACATGCTGGCAAAAATATACCCTCTGGATGCACCAGTACCGTGACGTTGTTGTCGGTAGCTTTTACGGCCATATGAACATCGATCACTTCATGCTCCAGGATAGTAACAAAGTCAAGATTGATTCCAAGGCTGATGGGAAGGCGTCAATCAACTCAAAAACCGACTACCTCCAGTCGCTCCGAAACCAATGGTCCTCATTGCCATCTCCTCCGTCAGGCCTTTTCGAGGACCTTGACTCCATGTTGAATTTGGAAGATCTCTCGGAAGTTGAGCCGGCGAAGAAAGACAAGAGGGGTAAAAAGAAGGAAAAGAAGAAACAAAAGTTCTTGGACAAGATTGGCGGCCCATGGGCAGAACGATACAGCGTATCGCTCGTAGCTCCCAGTTTGGTCCCGAACTTCTTCCCCAGCCTGCGCGTGATCGACTACAATGTCACGGGACTGGATGATGTCGCACATGGAGTGGAATTGTTCGCACATGAGGTTGACGATACCACTTTCGGACTCGACCATGTTGCGATTGATATACCGGAAACCAGCGACGATGCTCTGGTTGCCCCCGAAATTCAGAAGAAGAAAAAGAAGGGCAAGGACAAGAAAAAGAAACCCAAGTTCAAAGTCCCCGAGCCCCCATCCTCAACCGCTCCTCCGGGCCCTGCATACTCGAACCAAGCGTTCACCTTGCTTGGCTACACCCAATATTACTCGAATCTAACCAAAATACACGAACAAATCGCGGCAGGCGACCGAGGCGATGATCCTCGTATCGACTACGAGATCGAGTACACCACAAATGATGACGTGTATCAAATGAAAGACCTGACAGTGCGCAGCTTCTTCCAACTCGCAGCCAGAATTGGCGAGGAACAAGCCGAAGAAAAACAGACCGACATTAATAGCGAAGGCGCTGGTTGGTCTGTTTCTAAGAAAAAGCCAGTGAACAATGTCTGGCGGGCTTTTTTGAGGCGCGCATTTGTTGGATTCCCAGTTGATGACCTAGATGAATAGGGTGATTTTACTTTAGCGTCTTTCTTTTCTCTTTGGATACTTTTGCGTGCACGATACATAGGTTGCATCTCAGGCTTATACAGTGGAGACTTGTGTTATCACAAGGCGTTATTCTAGATTATGGCCATCGTTCAATGTTGGATATGGAACACAGGATTGAAGTAAAAAGTACAGCCAAATCAAATCAAAAAACCAAATTATCAAGTTCTACAATTGTCTGCAGCTTTTTACAATTCTACAATGGACTTGTCTAATTGGGCGATCAGCAAGGGCATCTGGCGGTGTAACAGGTTGGATACTGTATCTTTGGGAACACAACGTCAACAGAACTGCAGTACATCAATAATGTATTATTCGTTGATATGTCTACCTTAGGTACGTAGATGTTGTACAATGATCGCTGCAAACTTGTCACTTCCATCATATCACATAGGTGGATTTCCATCGCGACCACAATACCCCCAATACCCACAATCACAGCCACTGCCAGCGTGGCAGTCCGTGCTAGCAAGGTTTAGATTAATGCCCAGGTACATTCAGAGTAGTCTGGCCCGAGGTCTTGGGCACTTAGCTGGGGATGATGCTGGAATAAGTAAATTCCCAGCCAATCTGTGTTTTTTTTTTTTTTGCCTTGAGCCGCTGCCACGTAGCAAGCCCGTCATCACCATTTAACTAGTTAACAGGCTCAAGTTGACATCGCACGCAAACCCCAGACTAGTGCAGGACAGCACAGCATTCGATAGATTGTACTAGAGTGAGATGGCTTGCCACTGGGTATCGCAATTGCACAAGCCCTAGTAGACCTTATACAAATAAACCACCACCTCCACTTCTATAGCATCTGTAATCAATTTTGTACAATTCCATACTTTGTCCGATTTCGTTGATTATTGTGGGACTTCAAGACAGACTAGTAAATAATTACTATACAGTACTCCATCCTTACGCATATCTTCCAACCCGATCTCTTCGTCATATCAGGGGAAATCTCCACACAGCTAGCATGACCTTGCATTTCTACGTCGAAAATCTTTCAATTTTCTGATTCTCTTTTAATCCGTGGACTTTGACTCCATACAAGCAGCCCTAACACTTACAATAGCAATTCTAACCCCCCAGTGCTACTAGCTCGAGCCCCCGAGCTAGTAGCTTCATACCCGAGACACAGTCCCCCCAATTCCCAATTCCTTCCCCGCACAGACTTCGCTGGCACCCAAAATCGTCGCATTTCGCCTCTGCCCCCCTACTTTGCCGGCCACACGATGCGTCAAGTTTACTTGGAATCCAGCCACGAGCTCCGTCACTCCATCGTCTGCTCCTTGCGTTGTTAGCCGAATTCCCAGCCACGATACAACGTGAATACGACATTCGGAACTCAGCCGTCACTAGACCGAAACGGGAAATATTGATTGGATTGATCGGACAGCGTTGTTCCGCACTGTGTCTACAACATACGATTGGAACGTTATATACTTGGTTGTCGCAATTGGATTTGCTACCCGTGCCAGGAACGAAAGCCATTGGCTGTGATATACTCCGCGGTCTGAACAATCGCCGCCCCTTCGGGTCCCGCCGAACCTTGCAGCTTGCGCTGAACTTGCTGCTCTCGGTTTCGGATATTCCGTGTATTTCGCCTTTTGGATTCGGCGCATCGCTGGAATAGTCTGAGCTTTTTGTGCGCCAAGATCTTGATTTCGCAGGTCAATTGGTCCGCAGCTTGGGAATACGCGCGTGGTTGGAGCATGATTCAGTCGCTGCGTTTGGTTCTTATTTGAAATTCTGTTTGCGCGCTTTTCGGTAAGTCCAAGCTGTCTTCGCCTATTCCCTTCTTTGTTCAAGTATCCCTAGCTTCGCGATTGAGTTTTCTTTCGGTCAATTGGTCTTCTCCGAACCTCCACTCCGCCTATTGCTTGAGGCCAATGACCAATATGGCTGACTCTATCTGCCCAGACTCCCCAATTCCTGGGTCGTGGGATTTGTGGATGGCCTCCTCCGAAGTGGACCAGAAAGCCCTGGGCAATTTCGCGGCCGTCACGGGCCTCGAAAACCCCCTGCTCTCGGCAATGCTATACAAAATCCTCGGCGTCTCCGTCATGCTATCAAAAAAGCTACTCAGAGCTCGCAAACTGCGGCGCCTCGACACAACACGTGAAACAAGATCCCTCCAACTGTACCATCACATCATATGGCTCTCCCGCGAAGGCCTACTAATACTGGAGGGCTACATACTTCCCATGGTAGACAGATTTGTCGAGCTAAAAGTGCTCGCCTACAAACTCCGCGCTTCCTTCTACCATATTTTCGTCCTATTCCACAATCGCCCAATCTTCACCCCCGACACCGACATGCCAACCCGCTTCAAACATGACTCCATATACGGCGCAGACGCCCTAACCGCCCTCGGCGTCTCAGACACCTACAAGTCCAAAATGAATATGGCTTCAACACCAACATCCCGCCCTCCAGGCCTACCAGTAATGCAACCAGTCCAGCCGCCTGAACCAATCTCCTCCTTCCTTCTCCCCCCACTAGACTACACAGCCACAGCAACGGCGTGCTTCAACCACGCATCAACCCTCTCCGACAAACTTCTACCAGGCTCACACCCTCTCCGTCTCTCCGTCAAACTCGAATATGCAGCATATCTATACGACTGCCTTCAAGATCCCGTCGCCTGCCGTCGCCTCGCAAAACAGGCCATCGCAGATGTCTACAACGCCCAAGAAGGCATGGACGACGAGAGCTTCGAAGACGCCGCAGAGATCGTGAGCGTGCTGGGCAAGATGGTCAAACGTGGCGGGAAGCCCAATTCCAGTACTGGCACTCCGGGGAGCAGTATCTCCCGCGGTGGTGGCTCACGCAGTCGCAGTAGTCGCTCGCCTAGTCATCTCGATATTAGTGTGCCGACTACCGTCTCGCCAGTCCCGGTTACCAAATCTACGCCTGTTGACGGAACTCGTGTGGGAATGAGCCAGCCGGCTGTTCCTGATGCTTCTATGATTAATCCGATTTGATGGAAATGGAAATCTGCATGATTAATGAAAAGCTAGTGCTCCACTTATTGTCATTATTCTCTGGCATGTATTGCTTCTATATGTGATGATGTATTGCTTTTCTTTGGGTTTCTGCTTTCGCTAAGCATGTGTGTACATAGACATTATGCACCTCTTTTGATATTTGTAGATATACGCTACGCTTTGATGACCTTCATTGACTGTTCACGAAGGAATGACATGTTTTGCACTCTATGGATTCAATGATGCTGCGTTGTACGGATTGTTGTAGAGGTGGTCATATATATCACCGCGCTACTTACATATGAAATTTTAGATGAAGAGAAGCAAATATCACATACGGCAGTTTTTCTGTTTGACCTATGCCAAGTGCTATAAAAGGCGGCGTGGGGGTACGATAATTCTCACATCTCTCTTCATTCCATTTTTATTCTGTCATGTCTGCTTGACATCCATCTATCCCTGAGTCCGAGGTCACTAGGAATGATGATCTTTTATATCAAATATCCAATCTATCTATATACCGTGATCCCGAAATTCTCAAGCTTCCATCCACTGGATGCCACAACCCTGGTGCAGCTGATGTCCAAACGCTTGTGGATCTCAATATCTCCAGCACCACAGTAAGCCTACATATCTCACTTTTATTTTGAGTGTGGTATGACTTCGAGGGGTGGGAACTACAAACCTTGGAAACAACCAACAATGACGGCTGATGTCCAGTCAAGACTCACCCTAACCGAATAAGAGCAGCTCTTCAGCCAGCTCTGAGACAAACTTCACGCAGATGAGCGATTGGAAAGCCAATGTTTATGACTATCTCTACTTTCGCTCGCTGGTTCCACTTGTTGCTCCACGAGGGGCACAATCCGACGCGATGATTTCCTCCACAGTCCAGTGCTAAAGGCGAGGAAAGATAGACCATATACTCTTGCTCTTGCTCTTGCTCTTGAATGTGGGATATCTGACTTGGGAGTCCAAGATGCTCAGAAGACTTCGACGCCTCTACCAGAAAGCAACTCTGAGACGCTTCGTGGGACCTGGTAATTGCATATGTGATGTGGTCTGTCAATATTGCTTTAGCACCCGTGGCAAATTTGGTCCAGTAAGTATTTCCTTGGGTCTTCGGTATCATTTCTGTTGTGGGCTATGCTTATTTCGAGTGCCCTTGTAGCAGTATGAAGTTATTCGCGGACACCGATTCGAACTTTATATATTTTTATCGTGAGTGTCCGATTTCAGGGTTAGACAGGAATCCGGGCCTGGAGAGACTGATAATACTAACCTCATTTACAGCATTAAGGATGTCCGGCTGCTGCGGTGGTGTTGTAATTTCTACGCTGCTTTAGCTTCCTCGGTCAACTCTTATGCGAAGGCCTATATCCTAGTAGGCAAGAAGTGCGGAAGCCTTGTGAGTCTTTATTTCTCATTTGCTTTTGCTTCCTTTCGTTTATGGATTGCTAATATTTCGAGGGATTCACCTAACTAGTCCGATGTGACATCAACGCCTCGCATTGCCATCTTTATCTGAGGTCGCGGACCAGACTTACCCTGGAGATACCCTGGAATTGTGGGCCTGAATCAGTCATCGAATATGAAATGTCACCGCCTAGTGACTCGATCTGAGATTCGAAAGCAACCGACCGACATCTTATGCAAGTTCAGGCCACGCTTGCTCCTTGTGTTAGTGGTGCTGCGCACCCTAAACCCGTTCTGGTTGTGCAGCCTTCGATTCAACGCTTTCGTTGGGCTGCCATTCCTACTTTAGGGTTGGCGTGGTACCTTTTCCTTTTTTTTCCAGGCAGAGAATCTGGAAGTGGGCTAAGCTTCAACATCGCCCCGGCTACTTGGCTAAGGGCCTCAATTTGGTGCTCCCTCTTTTCGCTGTGTGGAATGAAACGGAAGATAAAAGCTGCGAAATGGTACGTTTTAAGCAGTTCATCGTCGCTATAAGCGCAGTTCTCAATGCAAGGAATTTGTCAGCACCCTTGATGCTACCCAGTTATAACTTACCATGCTGTATGGGCAAGGTTTAGGACAAGTTGGTGCAGTACCAGGCTAAATACAAGCCTGGAAATGTCTATACAAACGTGGATGTAGGTGAGGGAACTGATGTGCTGGGGTTACCACAGTTTTGCGACCCCAGTGGGCAATAGTATATATCCCAGAATCTAAATAAAACATTCCTAATCTGTTTATCCTTTCATGTTACCAAGTTGGCTATAGTGCATGAGTAACCCATTGTCATAATATTCTTCTCTGTCATCCATTCTCCATTATGTACAACGTATTATTTGGTCTACTGCCTTGTCCAATTTTTAGACGGTGCCTCAAAGAAGGAATGTTCGGCGATCTACGAGAGGCAACAGCCCCAAATAGGAACAAAAGGGGAAGACATAGCGTACTCCATAGGCAGCCCAGGCATGGATGAGTGTCAAATGATATCAGTAGGGTGGTGCACGTGGTGGATCATGATGCCGATCAGTTGCTATTATTGTCGAACGTTGGTTGCCTCGAGTGATGGACTTGGCCCACATCACATCATGCATGGGAAGTGTAAACTCGAAGATAATATTGCACGAATAAATATGGTAGTTGACGAAGTCGCCTGAAATAAATCAGGGAAGCTCGAGGCAAAATCCTGTTTTCCTGGTCGATACGATGTTGCTAGGGATATTCATGGCTCAGGCCAACATTCGAGTCGGGAAAACTCTGAACTGTCAAAATGTGAACAACGTGGGAGAATATTGTTTAATCTATCAAGAGGCTTGGGGATTTTCTACACTTGGATCAAACGGCATATCAGGGGAAGAGTAAAACTCCTATGAAGAATACACAGTGATTATTTTTGGCTATGCGTAAAAAGGTCCTCTGTACGCTTTATTCGTTTTGCCTCCTTCGTATACATCTAAAAAGACATTTAAGTGCTATCTCACATAACATATCCATATATCGTCTTGAACTAGGCAAATCAGATCATTAAAGTCTGAGGCTGCCTACGAAATATTGCCTACAGGGAGAACATTACCGGATGCCAGATTGCACAAGCGGATGTGATCAAAGATGACCTTTTGATGCATTTGGGCTGCGTTGCTAGTTCTGATAGGTGATGCATTCAGGCATCCAGACAGCAAGGTATCAAGGCGAGGCCTTGCTTGCTTGCCTCCGGTTAGTTAGATCTCTCTTTGTCCCCGAAGAGCATATAAAAGGCTCTATGGCAGTAGGTAGATTCATCATCTGCATTTATTTATGTTGTCCATGTCCTTGCTCTCTCTGTGTACCGATATAGCTTTGAACGTCATCAGAAGCGACTGGCTGCCATAGCCTTAGCTAAAATCATTAAGGGTGATGATGATTCAGGTGCGTTGCTAAGTCAGACAATCGATTATAAGTTAGCTGGCAACCCATAGTTACCAACTATTCCAAAGGTTTGGATAACTTCATCCATCTACTTCAATAGCATCAACTACTCTTTTCTTTATCATAATTATCATAATCGACTCCTCTACTTAATTTGTGAATTCGCGGTCTCAGCTAGCTACCGATCAGTACCAAGTTTTAACGATGGTCTATCCTACAGCTCCCCATGTCGGACACAGACCCATCAACTTTGGGCAGGTTATACTAAAAGTCTACCGATCTCCGTTTCCAAATTTAGATCCACATGCAAACTCAAGGATATCAGGACCATTATGTGCACAGACTGCCCTTCCAACTATCTAATCCTCGGCTAACAGAAGCATATGGAAATATGGTGGAGAAACTCGTACAACGAGGCCGAAGAACAATTCATCAAAGCCAATGAAATTAATGTCCACCCATTGGCTCCGAAGCCCTATAAGAACCCGACAGCGACGATTTGAACATCGTCATGATGAAACTAAGCTGAGAACACTTCGGGCAGGTGGTGACCGCCGTGACGATCGGGAGAAAGCACCCCGGAAAGTGAAAACTACATATGTACTGTCGCCACTATAGATATAGAGGTACATCGACTGAAGGCTGAAGTTGCAGCCCGAGATAACCAAAGAGCAACATGAGAGGGTAGTCTGAATTACGCGGGGACTGTGGCTTTGCCCTCCTACTCCACCAAGGACCACTCCAAGTCGAAGGACGTCTCGCTGGAGGATGACTTGTTGGAGGATAGCGACCCGATGTTGATCTAATAAAAATTGAACGTTCCACTTCCTATACGAATTTCATTGCTATCTTACTAGCTAGCTATATAACCATTACGCTTTCACATTATGCTCTATAATCCAAGTAAGATAGACACTCTTTGGGGGTTAATTCAGACTGTTTACTGTATATCACCATTTGAGACGCTGGTCGCTTAGTAACACTGTGAAGTAACATTAAAAGGTTCCTCGTTTGCTATTGCAAGACAACAGCTGCGCTACTCAAGACATCCATGGAGCTGTGACGGGACCGGTGGAATATTAACCGGTTGCCTCGAGCGATGGACTTGGCTCACATCATGGTATGCATGAGGGGTATTGCGGAAATAATAAATGGCCTAATCGACTAGGGCTGAAATAAGCTGAAATGACCAGAGAAGTAGGAAAATCCTGTTTTCGGAGTGATCGACACGTTGCCAGGGACAGTGGTGCCTCAGGCCAACATTCTTGGAAGGGAAAACTTCCTGTCAAAATGGGGCCAACGTGGGAAACATTCTTCGACGTTTGAGTATAGAGGGGGATTCTGTTCACTTCAGATCAAACGGCATATTTCGAATAAGTCCAAGTTATTGTACTACAAGAACGGTCATCGACGTCATACTCTCAGTCTGTGCGAGAGAAAAAAAAAAGAGAAGCGGCTAAGAAATCGCATCCACCTACCCCGAGGGCTCCTTATCGTGTTTCATTCGACTATTAACCCGTCGAATCCACTTGAATCCACCGCATCTCTAATTTCCTCTCTTTTCTCTTCTCCCCAGCTCCTAAACATCTTCCCGGTGACACTTCAAACACACCAGCCCCCCTGCGCGTCGGCGCGTTACTCTGCAGGAACGCTGCATCCCACGGGACGTTGCATTGAAACGCGAAACACCCGAGCTTATTCCCTCCATGGCCTTGAAATTGTCATTCTTGCTCCTCAATTCCCGTCAAGTCTGAACCTCAACACACCCTTTGGAAGCGCCCGGACGGAGTCAGGGAGCAGGGACGATGTGGTCCGGCTTGGATAAACCTGGCGCTCTCCCACTCCTGATCCTGATTGTGTTCTCGCTGCTCACATTGGTGCCATCACTACCGAATCTGTATCACTCGAAGTTTGCAGACTTCAGCTTCTACACCGGTGCAGCTCGTCGTATGTCCCCATTCCCACCAAACTCAAGCTCATTCGAGTTAACTAACCAATTCGACTTTCCAGAAATTCCTCTCCTTCAAGATAGTGTCACTGAATTAGCACCGAAAGCACACACCCTCAACGAGCCTCGCAAATCATGGATTCTTACAGCGTCATATCGATCGCGAGGAAATCGCCCACCGTTTACCGCACGCGTTGGCAATGGCGCTGTGGTCCCAACCAGCGAAACGACCACCGTCGCAAATAAAAGTCGACTTTCATCGTTCACACGCGAATCCTCATTTTCATTCAGTCGCAAAGCCCGCGCATTCAGAACCTACTTCACCCAGCAATTAGTCGACTACCCATTCCTCACATCATTCTCCAACCGCAGCCTAGTTGCACACTCGATGCATCCATATCCTACCATCACCATGAACGAATCTCTCCCAACATCCGAAAACAAATCTCCTCCAACCATACCGTCATATAATAATTCCTCCGACACCATCCAGGAGCCACTACTGCCCTTTCCTGCCTTCCTCCGCGATATGTGTCAGCAGGCCTGCCATGTCACCTTTGATTTTGGAAAACGCGTCGGACTCCACGGAGCAAACTATGCGAAATCGATCCCCCTCCCGGAGTGGATCACAGGGGTTCCCACCTCATTAATACCTAACCCCACAATTCTCACCGCCGCCTCGGATGAAGATTCATTCACCTCATCCGAGCAAGCACCGCCCCAACAAAAAGTTGGCGCTGAGGATTCCACTGATGCTGCCGCTGGTCGGCACTCCCAGGAACTCCATGGAAGCTGCATGGCTGTTGTGATCGGTCTTGTTGCAGGCATCATGTGGTTCTAGAGCAGGCTGCATTGGGTTCTGCTACTTCATGTCTGTCCGCTGATATGTGTGATGACCTTTCTTGTCTTATTTGGTTTGGCGCAATGTATTAGATACGTATAGACAATTTTGCCGGTGGCTCTGGTTTAGCCTCCTGTTGGAATCTAATAATCACATTTACAATTTTTCGTCGCCTAAAAAGATTCTTAACGATCCACACGTGTATTTTACCTAAAGGGATCTGAGCCCCCTTTTTACAAACTCTTCCACTGGAAAAGCGTAGTAATGACGCCTCTGTGAAACGAGGGAGCCCGTTAGTAATTACCCACAGAGGGCAATGAACGGAGAAATTCGACTACAATACTTCCACCCTTCCACTCGGCCAAATCTACAGCTGTTCGCCTTAAGGGTTCTCCAAATGAGGCGGTACTCTATATTCGACCGAAAACATGATTGAATAGAGTGATCCATTGCAGGTGTACAATGAAGATGGGAATCCCCCTGTGCGACCCAGGCGGCCTTGTGCGTACGCTTTGGCCGCGTATATCCTCTCAATTTGGACATGCTTTGGTTCGATTATATTCAACAAGGAGCCTAGCGTCTACATAGGGATTACTACCATCTATGGTGAAGTACAATTGGATAGTATATCATACTTGGACATGTTTTGATACGGACGTAATCTCGCCTGCATAAGGCATGGCTTGTAGGAACTAACGGAGTTTTCATCTTAATTCCTTGATAGTTTCAAGAAAGTATGTTCCTACTATATTCCATCATCTTCTACAAACAACCCGATGGACTTTGATACTTGATGACATTAGGCTAACCCGATATGGTAAGGGATGAGCTCTAGTGGGGATTTCCGTGGACGCTGGTTGGTCCTTCTGAACTATACCAGACAATGCACTTGAAAGGCACTTATTCCCCTTATCACCGAGAGGAATATAAAACGGACCATTGTGCCTGGTATAAATGGAGGACAGATCAATCAAGACTCCTTTGCTTTCTTCATTGCTCTACATCTTCATCTTCGAACACCTTCACCCAATATGTCCAACAATCAACAAGTACTCCGCTCTGAGGTCGTTCTAGAGAAGTATGGCAAGGCCCTTGCTGGAAAGACAGGTAAGTCTAGATTCCTATTATCTGTAAAAGTTCATAGTGCTGATGAAACATCTTCCTTTCGTAGTGCTCATCACTGGCGTTTCCGACGACTCCATTGCAGGCGAACTCGCACTTCAACTTTCCGCCGCCGATCCCAAGCTACTCATCCTGAGTGCCCGTGCCGAATCAAGAATGGCAGGAATTAGAGAAAAGATTAAGTCAGCCAAGCCAAATGTGGAGACTCGCTTTCTCAACTTAGACCTGAGTGACTTGAACGCCGTGCGAAATGCTGTCGGAGACCTAAAAGATGTGTCTCACATCGACCACCTTGTCTGCGTCGCCGGTATAATGTTCCCGCCTTACAGCAAGACAAAGGATGGATTTGAGACCCAACTAGGAGTCAATTACCTGTCGAACTTCTTGCTCGTGAAGTTGCTTCTACCGAAGATCCATGCTGCGGGGCCCGATTCGTCTGTGGTTATCATGGCCTCGTCCATGGTCAGACAAGGGAAGATGCACTTCGATGACTTTAATTTCAGTGTGAGTTTGATTCATGGGTTATATTTAACAGCATTGACATTCTGCTTACTTGTAGGATGGCCAAACATACGACCCTATGGTCGCATATGGCCAGTCGAACGCTGCGAGGGTTATGTTTGTCAAGAGACTGGGTGAGAAGTTGAAGAGCGAGAAAATTCGTGTTTTCAGTATTGATCCTGGTGGTATGCCTTGGTTCTTCTTCCGATTCGATGGATATACCTGACAAACATTAGCTGTTCAAACTGGTCTGCAACGACACTGCCCTCCCGAATTTTTGGACCAGGTCGCCGAATGGAAAAAGGCCGGAGGTATGTGCGGCCCTCTTGTTCGTCTCATTTCTCACTAACCGGCTTCTTTAGCCATGGTTGACATGGATGGAAAGCCAATCGAAATTCCCCCATGGACTACTACCTCAGAAGGAGCCGCTACCGTCATCACAGGAATGATTGACCCTACCATCGCAGGTAAGTAGAATGCCTTGCCAATCCTGGATCTCGAGTTTCTTTTACTAATCATGCCCGTATCCAGAGCACAACGGCTCATATCTCAGCCAGAACGCAGTCTCAGACCACGAATTGCACACCCATATCAACGACGAAGACAACTGGACCAAACTTTGGGAACTCAGCGAGACCCTGACCCAAGAGAAGTCTTCTCTATAAGGATTTGAAGTTGAGAAGAGTTTGGTGTGTTTATTATATATAGGTTGAAATATCACTCGATCTCGAACACCATAGGCTTCTCTCCTCGCTGTCTCCTCCAGTAATTAGAAGATTTGACTATGTCAGGACAATCTGTTGCCATCCATCTCCATTTCCGGATTATCTTCTCCGAGAGCTCATAAGCAAATGGATCCCAAGCTTCGCCCCAAACGCGAATCCCGAGTTCTTCCGACGGACCACAAGCTCCATAAAAGTCGCCGCATAGTTCATCTTCGTCAATTACATCTGTCCTGATCAAAAGAGCCTCCCGCAGAGATAACACTGGAATTAAATCAATCCAGGGGTGGTGGATAATCTTCTTTTGTTTCTGGGATGGAAACAGGCTTGCTGGGAGATGTACCGCCGACATCAATGGTCCGACGAGGTTGAACTGCGACGCGAGGTCTTCATTGAGAAGATCAAATGTGAGGCCCAGCAGATTGGCGTTGATTAACATAGCGCGAAATACATTGAACCGGGCGTCGCACAAAGTGGGATTGCGTGAGAGAACTGGGTTCCCAATCATATGCAGGGCTTTTCCGTAAAGTTTGTGCATAAACTCCACGCGCTGAGAAGGGTTGAAGTAAGATAGATAGTCTTCATTGTGGTTGAGAGGCAACGGTGATTGAGTAACTTGATGGTTTGTTGCTTCTTCTGTAGATGTGTTTCTTTTTGGGATGTTTGAATCATCGACATAGACAACCCATTTCCTATCTGGCGTTTTGTGTTGGGTTTTAGACTCTAATGCCTTTCTTCTTCCTGTATATAATGTTAGTCTGAACATTTGATAGTTGAAAGGCCGGATGTGGCGAATAAGAGTGCCACCTACTGCTCGCACGTTGGTTGAGGCGATTTTGGATTCGTCTTCGAGCTGCGGGATCCAACATGTCCCCCGAATTATTCGACGTTGTTTGGTCGAGAGCTGGCGGGTGACCAACTTGGGCAGTCATCTTAAAAAGCTGTAGTTGAACTGTAATTGAGGGAACGAAGTGGTGAGACGTGAGAAAGTAGGACGGGAGGTGGTCGAATGCCAAGTTCGGAGTTAGCGTTAGCTCCGAATAAGACATACTACAACATACATATCAAACATTTTAGAGCTGATCTACCCATCTTTGACTTTTCGATCGAGCGAAATCACACATATTGATACAATTTTAATTATCTTACTAACCCCCTGGGCAACTCGGAAACTCGTCCGATGACCTCTTCACCCCTTCATATTCATGACGTAGCTCAGTTGCTTAACACCTAAAAGAGTAATAGTCTCCAATGTCTTCGAGATAACGAACGTCTATGGAAATCATTCTCTCGCATTATACGGAACTTTCGGCCTTCGTCTCATTTATTGCAGGATAGAATATGGCACTTGCCTCCACACTCCGCCAAATACTTACCTGTGGCCGTAAGAAAGACTCAGGTCCCCCACCAATAAGCGAGCCACGCACAGATACTGGGGATGACAATACAGAGGATGATTCATATGGCACTTTGAGTGAGGTCGCTGCTCCGGGTCCGGTTGAGACGACAACTGAAGAGGAAGGAGCACGGCACGAATCCCTAGATAAGAACATCTCTGGAGCACATTCGCAGCCTCAACTCGGCAATAATTGAATGGTTTGAACATAGGTAACTAGTCCTAGTACCCTTCGTATTTCTTGTTTATGGCAACGGTCATGTTACTAACATCCCGAAGAACAACTTCATGAAGTGCACCAGCAGGCGACCTTTGGGGAAATGAGTAACAGTCTTCCTGGACGCCAAAAGCTCCGAAGATGCCTGGTTGACTTTAAAGACGCGTACAAACAGAATACTACCCTGCTTTGATCAGGCATTCCGAAGAGATTTGAATTGAGGCTCTGTACAGGGTTGTTTATGCGTGCCGGGCCCCACTAGTTTAATTATGAGCTTAAATATACTATTGATCACCACTCTTCGCATCGTAGAGGGACTTGCATTTATATGCGGAATAATAAATCCAATGCATACCAGGGATCAAATACTGCCTGACAATATTCGAGAGAATTTTCTTGGTGAAGCAGCTGGTTTGAGATCCTTATTTAAAATTGGAAGTTGATGACAAACATCGTATCATTCAATTGATTATTTCGACTGAATACTTCTATTTTGTCCACACAGAGGCATCATACCCATCCATCAAGGATGTATAATCCGGACCGGCCGCAGCCCATCCTTTAATACCTCCCAATAGAACCAAGCTTTTGACCTCTGTGTCCTGTTGATCTTCGAGGTAATCCGCAAACCATCCTGATGCACGAGTACCTCGGCCGGCAGATGACCCTGAATGCAGATCAGCATTCGCATTCAAAAAGTTGATATCATATTTATTAGCTCACCACAATACCAAATCACATATTTCACGCTGCTGTTCGATACAAGAGAATATAATGTTGGGATCGTGGGGTATAAACTCTGAGCTGGCAAATTCAATGACCCTTGGATCGTTCCTCCCTTTTGGCACATCAGCGCATGAAAATGTCACTTTTTGTTCCGAACTGCCCATACCTCATAGTCTGTGCGACGCAAGTCAACAAGTAGAAAGTCTTTGCCTGCTTGTTTACCCTCTCGAATCCATTGCAATAGCTCTTCTCGTGATATGGAGGGTGCTGCACCCCGTGGTGCGGGATATGCAGCATGCCATGGAAGCTCGGCTGACATGGTGGTTAAGACAAATATTGAAATTAAGAACTGCGAGATTCAACACTTCTCAGACTGTTCTGCAAGTAGAATACCTCGAATACATACCCCGCTAGGAGGAATGTCACTCCCGCATTCTGATTGGTTGAAGCTTTCGGGTGACAAACGGGAAGTAGACCCTTGGAATTCCATAGTCTGATTCTTCAGCCAATCAGCACCCGCCAGTGACATATCATCATAAATATGCTCTGCTGTCTGGTACGTTCATTGAAATCCAACAATTGTCTGCTCAATCAGTCACTAATCGAGCAATTTCGATTATTCACTATGGCATCAATACGCCCACAGACATGTTCACATGCCTCCAGTCCTCCCAATGACCAAACAAAAGCATGCGACATTGAAAAGCAGAATGAAACCTCTTCTCCGGATGAGCCATCGAAGAAACAGTCAATGTTCTCAAGTCTCGGTCTTCTCGACCGATTCTTGGCAGTATGGATTTTTCTTGCTATGGCAATTGGAATCATCCTGGGAAACTTTGTCCCAAGCACAGGTCCTGCCCTACAAAGAGGAAAATTTGTAGGAGTCTCCGTTCCAATCAGTACGTGCAACCAACTCCCAACGCTTTTGCAGTCCTTACTGACTGAATGTTTTAGCTGTGGGTCTTCTCGTCATGATGTACCCTATCCTATGCAAGATTCGGTTCGAATCCCTGCATCATGTTTTCCGAGCGAAGGATATCTGGATCCAGATGGCCTTCAGTATTCTTCTGAATTGGATTATTGCTCCTTTTCTTATGGTTTGTCATGCAACACTTCCGTAGCAGGAACTTTATCACTGACTTGGATTCATTAGCTGGCGTTGGCTTGGGCGTTTTTGCCCGACGAGCCAGAATTGCGACAGGGACTGATCATTGTTGGATTGGCACGGTGCATTGCTATGGTAGGTCTAAACCACTCAGCAAATCGCCCTTGGAAACGAGGTTATGCTAACCCCTTGCTTCTATCAGGTACTAGTTTGGACAGGGCTAGCCGGAGGCGATAACGAGTATTGTGCCATCCTCGTCGCTCTCAACTCGGTTCTGCAGATGGTTCTTTTCGCTCCAATGGGAGTATTCTTCATCAGCGTCATCAGTGGTGATCCAGTAACTTTCGAATATTCAACAGCCGCCAAGAGTGTTGCGGTGTTTCTTGGAATACCTCTAGGAGCCGCAATCCTCACGCGTTTCGTGCTCCGACAAATTTCTGCAAAATGGTACGATGAGACGTTTCTGAAATGGCTTAGCCCATGGTCTCTCATCGGCCTGTTATTCACAATCCTTGTGTTATTCGCCTCGCAAGGCCGCCATGTGGTCCACCAAATCGTCTCTGTGGTCCGAGTCGCAGCACCGCTCATCGTTTATTTCCTGATCATCTTCTTTGCAACCCTCCTTGTCGCGTACAAATTAGGATTCGGTTATAAGCTGGCCACTGTACAGAGCTTCACGGCTGCCAGCAACAATTTTGAATTGGCCATTGCTGTTGCGGTGGCGATGTTTGGCGCGGATAGCAACCAAGCTCTTGCTGCAACTGTTGGGCCTCTCATCGAGGTTCCTGTGCTGTTAGGTCTGGTATATGCTGTCAAATTGATAGCCAGACGAGTTGGATGGAATGACTAAGACAAAAATGTAGACTATAGACTATCAATACCTAATTATTTGAAGAAACAGCCCTAAGCGGGCTGTTTAATCAGTGACATGCCACTTTCATTTTATTGGATGACACCAACTTTCCCCTCCGCTACTTTCTCCACTTCCTTTTCACGTAATATCATAATGTTCCCAGGGTTGAATCTATGGATATCTTCAACTTCATCTCTCTCCCCCACAGGTGTTAGCTATTAGCCACAAAGCCCTTTCGTTACGAAGATTCTTGAGCCCAACTTTAACTATGCCTCGCACAAAAACCAAGACCAAGGTCGGTTACCTATGGCTCATCCCATATTGTTATTCATTTTGATTTCGTCCTACTCATGTTCTACTCGTGTAGAGCGAAGATCTCGCCCGCATTCGCAATAATCAACGGCGCTCAAGGGCAAAACGACTAGACTATATTCGGGACTTAGAGGAAAAGGCAAAGAAATACGACGAGTTAATTACATCAACACGTCCCCCATCGCTATCGACATTTGATAAATTGCAGTCCGAAAATGCCTGGATGAGAGGGTTACTGGCTACCCTGGGCTTCAACTTCGACTCTATGGGCCCACCTCCCGGGAGCATTCACGACAGCGAACCCAACATGGTATCAGCGGTAGGGTCACCATATTAAACAATCATTATCTTCGGTTTCTAACTATTTCAAGATCACGGGCGCGGTTGCTAGTAGCGTGGAGACTCACCAATCTATGGAAAATCCAACTCCCTTGTCATTCTGGGAGAAATGGGATTCGTCGGGTCTATCGCCTGACGTGGGACTTAATTTCGATATTCCGTTACTATCGAACGAGGACAATAATTTGACCAATTTGGATACTCTCTCAGCAGAACCGACAGAACTGAATCTTGAGTCTAGCCCGTATCAAAGGACCCAGGAGCCCACTGAGACCAGCGCTCCGAGCAACATGAATACAACTCTGTGCTCTTTAGCATGTCAATGGGTCATCCAATGCAATACCAAAGGCGTGGAATTGGATGTCTTGTATTTTCGGATGGAGAGTGGTTTCAAACAAGGGAACAGTCCGCTGGAGGGATGCAGGGTAGATAATCAAGTGCTTCTTAATGTTTTGACGGAAATATCTTGATTTAATTTCAACTCATATTCGGCATTTATCCTACTGCTTGACTGCATAAATTTGAAACGATCCTGTATGTAAATCAGTATTGGTTTCAGCAATCGAAAAGCCTTAGTCTCACCAGCCCATTCATTAAAGTCACACTCCAGCAAGCCTCCTTCAGTATCATTCTTTCCTTGTACTCCTCCACAGCAACCAGAAGATTCCGACCGTTCGTTCGTCTCTCCAAGATCCACCTGACCCTGAACCAAATCTTTGTAAACGTTGATGTCACTGTAGGTGTCGACAATCACGATATCTGAAGGGAAATTGATGGTGAGCGAAACGCACGAAGCACAATCACACCCCGACAAATACCTTTGAATCCCGCCTCGGAGAGGTACTTCTCATACTCATAGACCTGGCTAGCCCCTGCGATGCACCCCACATAGAAAGATAGGCTATTAACCACTTCTTGGGGGAGTTCCCTTCGAGTCAGGATATCACTGATGGCAAGACGGCCTCCGGGTCCCAACAAGCGGAACATCTCGTTGAACGCAAGATACTTGTCGGCTGTAGGGACGAGGTTTACCACGCAGTTGCTGATGATGCAGTCGGCGGCGGCGTCTGGCAGAGGGATAGACGTGATCGAGGCTTCGACAAAGGTCGTGTTGGAAGCACCCGCTTTCTGTGCATTTTTGCGAGCGAGCTCAAGCATGCTCTGTGTCATTTGTCTTAGCGGGGGTATCTCAAGTCGTTGATAGAAAGATAGAAGGGATATTCTCACCTTCATCATGTCCACACCAATGGCTTTCCCTTTGGGGCCGACTTTCTTGGCTGCCAGCAGAACGTCGATGCCACCGCCACTCCCCAGATCAATTACTGTTTCGCCCTAGAACAAAATGTTAGGCAGTCGCAATATAGGATTGGTCGTCATCAACACACCTCTCGCAAGTTGGCTAAGGCCAAGGGATTCCCACAGCTCACTCCAAGGTTTGCAGCCTGGGGAATTGAGCTGAGGTCTGCAGAGTCGTAGCCAAATGCTTGGGCAATATTTTTCTCCGCTTCCTTCTGCTCGTTGGTGGAAGATCGATCAGCCAATTCACCATAACGATCTTGGACATGATGATATATTGGGGTTGAGTCCATATTGTGACTCTGGTTGATGAAAATGATAGTTGGAAAAGAAGTGGCTCCAAAAGGTAAATGGGCGCAGGTTATATGTTTGAATATCTAGCGCAGTGAACACCCCGCACAGATGTAGTAGCATGTCACCACATTCAGATGAACGCTCCAATCATTACGCCCTAACAATCAAGTAATAATAAAATGACATGGCCCTATGCCGTCATAGCACGAGATCTTGGGACATGTAATTGGCTCTCACTGTATTTGGCATGTCACTACGTTAGGAATGAGAAGGCATGAAATGTCTAGTGCATAGATAGTCTCGAGACTCCACTCTTGGATTGAAAATCAATATACGAAAAAAAAGAGGAGCAGACCTACTGTTTACACCCAGCCCCTTGGGACCACCACTCCCTCAGATACTAAGCACCGATCAATCACCCTGTGGGTGTGGGAGAGCGTGTTTCTATAACGCGGGTTTGGCAATGGGAATTCCTTAATATATAAAGGCAGTACCCATACCTTCTGTACCTTCTCGTTTCTGTATCACTCTAATTTTCATTTATTGGCTGGAGGGAATAAGATGTTTTTCTAAGGTGCTTCAGATTGAGGAAGGTGAAGGTGCTCTGTTTATGTTTTTCGCTGGGTGAAATATTGCGGGACATACATGTTCACACTATTTGACAAACCCCTGCGAGCATTGATACCAGAGTCAAGGTGTTTTGGGATGCGCAGCACGATAGGGAAATACGTTAGTTAGGTACGCGACAATACATAGCTAGCTAAATAGCTAGCAAACAACATCCTGAGCTGTTGACCTGAATCATCAGGCAGCAATATCAACCTCACTACCTAAACATGCACCCATCCCAACACTGGTAAAATCCCAAAATTGGCAACAAATAGCTGGCGCACAGTCGGTACTCTAGTTAACGGCGTCGCTCGGAGCGTACATGTTGATAGAGTCAAATGGTTGGATCGTCTTGTTACTGCATCCGCCGGCTGCCTTGACGCCATCGAAACGATTGTCAATCCACTGAAGGAAACTGTGTGCCGAAGCAGGAATCACTGGGTCATGGTCGATGCCAGGATATGTTTGTAGGTGAATCTCATTTCCGGATTGACAGTTAGCATTGTACTGTACAATAAAGACAGGCTGGGGACTTTTTGCCTTCGCCCCTAGCGGTGATGTTCTGCATTTTCTCCAGGGCAAAGTGAAGGCTTGGATCTGAGATGTTGATCACGTCGGTAATATCAAGGTCCGCAAATAACGATCTCATTGACCCGTAGCATGCCTGAGTGAGTGTCGCAAGCTCAAGACGCTTCCGAAATTTAGGCTGTAGCCAAGTTTGAGGGTCTTTACGAAGAGTGCTTCGCAAGCCGAGAGCAAGCCATCCAGCTTCCGCAAGAACGCCACGAGCTGAAGCAACACCGAATAAAGATACGCCCTAGATAGCAGCAAGAGCCATGTCTTGCATTCGAACTCCAGGTGCCTGAGTAACCGTACCAAGGTACTTTCCGAGCGAGAAGGGTTTTTCTGCAGCAGATAGCTCTCCGCAAGCGCTCAAGCTGCACCACCTCCTTGGGAATGGCCGACACTCATCCACTCGGCCGTGAGCGCGTGGCCAAATAGCTTTCGAGCTGCGGCAACAGAGTAATACAAGTTATGAGCCTGTGCTGGTGAAACTTGGTATTGATGGGCGGTATAGTTGTTCCCGAGCCCGGCATAGTCTGTGGCGATGGCTGCATATCCACGTGAGACCAAGAAGGCCCAGCTGCCATACTCATAGAAGCTTGGCATAGCCGAAGGTGCACAGCCTCGAAACACACTGGATGTTCCGTGACCATGGGCGATAGTAGGGTACACACGGCCGTTCGACCTGCTGGCATAAGGAAACGCAATGAAACCGGTAACTAGACCTTTCTGCCATCGAGATCCTGTGACACATATTGGAACCTGTAGAGTTATTCGAGTGGTTACGCGAAGCATATGGATTTATAAGGAAGAATCAGTTCAGTATTGGGGACTCTTAGATATTTGAGGAACTGAAAGTCGGGTGAGGTTGCCTTTCTCGATTCAGTCGCGGAGTTTTCCGTGGGGTTTCAATGTCTGGGGGCCATTTGCCAATTTTCATCCGCACACAGACGCAAGAGAGAATGGGCATTCTGGAAGCAAACGGGAGGACTTTCGAAATCGGATATGAATCAATCGTAGACAAGAGAGGCATTTGCGGAAAATGAGGGAGTTACTCTGTCAAGATGTTGGTGCCGATCTCCAAGTTCCAAGATCCCCTCCCATTCTTCTGTGGCGATTCACAGGTTGGATGTGACAATGCATGTAACGGAGAATTGAAGACTCGGGGAGGATACGGCAATAAGGATATTGTCGAGGCTATAAAAAGGTGTAATGTGGCTGGGCGAGTAGGTGCAGGAGAGAAGCTATAGGGTGACTCTGTGAAGTCGTTGGTGTCAGTCTTAGAGCGACCAAGAAAGAGAAGGGACACTCGGTATTGACAAGTAGTTCCCCAGTTGGAGGTTGATGGATAGTCCAGATGGTTTGGGGATAGAAATTGAGAGTTCCCCTTCTATTGTGGATTAAACAAGTCATCCAAAAGCAGAGAGAAGTATGTAAGTATGTAAGATCAACATCGAGAGAAAAAAAAAGAAGACCCCCAAACCCACAAACCGCCTCCGTTGGGACCGCACACCCCCTTCAGACTTGGTCCCGGTCAATTACCCTAGGGGTGTGGCGACCATTCCATCTACTCATATGATCAACCTTAAGAGGGAGTAGGGACGAGCTTATGAACTGGCCCCGGGGTCATGAAGCCCAGAGCTAGTCCTAGGTATACACACTCAGTATCTCACGTTAGACTTAGGAGCCCCCATCCACTGAGCTAACGGGGGTGGGTTTGGGAGTGATAGGACATCTCTTAAGTGACCTATATAGGACCATTTCCTAATTAGGACACCAACTTAACTGTCCAGAGTTCGATTCCCCTGCCCAAGGATAATTTTTATTTTATGCTGCTTTGCTATCCAATGCCACACATCCTGTCTCTATTCAGCCCTGTGCCTCTCAAGTCTCCTGCTCAATGGGCTTCTACCCAAAGGCTTGATCAGTCAATTACAACTTAGGCTTCCACAATCAAGCGCACATATTCACGTATCAAAATAATCATTTAGAAGGGGGTTTCATTTGTAAACTATCACAAGGGTAAATTACTCCGTACAGGAAGGTGAAATTGTAAAATCCACTTAGCGCAGCCTAATGGACAACAGAAATACCCCTAGTTTGCGAGGTCCATCGGCAAGCTTTCCAGCCAGGCGAGGGTCTTTCTGCGGCCTGAAACTACAGAGCCATCGGGGCGACGGTGGTCTGGGAACATCTCGAACGGAAGCTCAATGCCGAGTCTATCATAGATTCGACCCCAGACAGCTGGCTCGAACTTGATCTCGCTGTCTGTGACTATGCCCTCGCATGAGACGGACTGCAAACTGATGTGGTCGATCACAGCACGCGAAAGTTCTATTCTCTGTTGAAGCTTTGGTGCTTGTTCACAACTCTCTTGATAGTTGCGCAGCAAAACGTCAATTCCCCTACGCTCCTCGCTCATCGTCGTGAGGGACTTCGCCGTAATGGCAGTGGCAGATATACCTCGCAAGGTACTGTTCATCACAAGTGGGAATGTGCGGGCAGCAATCAAAATCAGGGCAGCAGCGTAAAGACATTCAAGCATCTCACACTTAGCATGCTCATTTTTCGTGTTGGCATAGGATACGTTGAGAGTCTTCACAATGTCTTGGGCGGCAGTCAAACATTTGACTGCACTGTAATACACGAGGCCGAGGACAGGAGACGCATCCATCGAGTCGATATCCCTCCCAGTGAGGTGAGGGCTCGTTTCACAAGCGCAGTTTTGGGAAAGTCGCAGGCTCAAAATGAAGAAAGGCCGGTATTGACGAAGTCGGAAATAGGCAAATCGCACATGAGCCAGGAGGCACATGCGGCGAGCAACATGGTCTTTATTCATGGTAAAGTTGATGGCGGGGCCTGTCCATTCCAGGCATTTAGGCAGACCGTTCTTCCAGCTCGAGAGTTTTTCATTCAGTTCCTGGAAGCCAGACAGGTCCACAATGGAAAGCCATTTGATCGGGCATTCCATGCGAGTCACACGTAGATCATTTTCGACGGTGATCAAATCGTCAACGTACTTGAAGAGGGAAGCACAAGCAATGAAAAAAGGAGGCGTCGTGGGGCATGGTGCCATGGTTCGAACGCCAGGTACCCCTATGTTGTTAGTAATGTGCGACTGCATCGGCATAGGTGAGTTATAAAAGCTGTCGAGGGATTGGTCGACAACGCCAAGCTGGAGAGTGAGAGATAGTTTCTTCGTCCAGAGACACTGCCATACCAGCCGAACCTGCTCCAACGATTCTTCATCCACGGCGAGAGATCCACCATGCATAGTTTGCATCCGAAGAGACTGCGCTCTGCCGATAGCCATAGATAAGATATCCCAAGCCATTTTCAGGTGCCCGACCATATGGATATAGTGGACTTGGAGGATTTGGTGATGGAACGATTGAAACGAAGGTCGAGATTTGAAAGGATCACCCATGTTAGATAGAGCTGCATGGTACCATTTTCGGCCTTCCCAGAGGCCCTTATCACCAGTTAGGTGGCAGGCAATTGCGATGCAAAGCCCAAAAGTTGGGTCAATGACTGTGGGTCCGACCTTCCCATGGTTCACGGCCACGACGAAATCGACTTTGAGTTGTTCGAGATTGAGGATGGGCAAGAGAGGAGCCTCATTCCTAACGAATATGCTCCAAAGTTTCTTTGCAGCATCGGGACTGAACGGCTGGCTATCAGAAGCAACACTCTTAGAAGTCGGGGCGACAATGTTGTTGAGGTTCACCGAATGGCGGACAGAAGCAGGACGTTTCTTGGACACCGGCTCCATGGAAGGTGACGCAGTGTCGTTGGATTGCGACGACTGGCTACCAGAAGTAACACGCCTCTTGGGCCGGATGAAAGGGACGGACGACAACATGGTGTCGTCAGTCAAATCAATAGGTTCCACAGGTGGTGTGAGTGAAGATAAAGAACGAGAGGAGAAAGGAGGGGGGTTGGGTGGTGAAGGAGACAGGGAGGTGACAGTGTTTTCTTTATTGGTTGTTGTTGTTCTTGAGGGGGTTTCTGGCGTGTGTGAGGAAGGCACGCGTAGAGAGGTAGGCTCGGGTGGCACCTTCCTTGTTGAGATCGGAGTTTCTGCTGTGCTGGAATTGGCAATCTCTTCATCAGGGTCTAAAAGCTCCGCAAACTTCCTACGGTTTGAAGGACTCAGCTTCGAGTTGGTCCTTATGGCTTCAAGAAGCTGGGTGCAGAGGAAGCCGATACGTGGGTCATTCCCATCCAAGCCATAGGAATCAGGATTAAATATGATTCTTTTTAGGCGATGGAGGAACAGGTGGTTGTGATTGGATGTCGGAGCTGCCGATGTACTTGACAAGCACTCTTCAACGCATATGATACGCTCTTGCATCTTCTTCTCCTCGGGGCTCATCAATGGGCCATATAAGAAGTTCTCAAAGCGGCTGAGAAGAGCACGAGAGCATCGGCCACCCTTTTCCAGCTTGACTGTTGCATTTTGCATGAGATCATCTTCCTCACGCCACTCATCATTCAATGGTGAGACACTCGATCCAGCAATCGTGGGTTCAGTGGTTGGGCGTTCAGTCTTAGCTTTCATGAGTAGCCTGACGATGTTGCGCAGAGGCCCTGCTGCAATATTGCGATGTTTCATTCTCTGAACGTTGATTTCGGTAGTCAAGTTGCACCGGAGCTCCATTTCATCTTGAGGCAGAGTAGGAGATACGCTATGCAGTGGAGGAGCCGGTCTACTTCCACTGGGCATACCGGTGCCAAATGGTGTGTTTTGACCCTGTTCCAACGCAGATTGCTTAGCGGCACCTCCAGAGCCAAGTTCGGATATCTTTTGCCGTTTCGCAGGAGGCTGCTGGGGTATCTGCGTCTGCTGAGCATGGCTGAAATCATGTTGGATGGTTGATCCAACCACATCATTGACAAGCTCGGTTCGTTCAGAATGATTGTTTGTAGCTCTTGGTCTTTGATCACCCATTGTGGGTAAAGCAGAGGCATTATTGAACATTGGCCCTGAAAATGGAGCACCAGTCTTCTTGGTGATTCCGTCCTCGGCACTTTTGTCCTCGGTACTAAATGATATAAAATTAGTCATTTAGACTCGACCAAACTGACATCATGGATAGACATACACTGGTAAGGATGCAGAAGGATATATGCATTCAGCTTCAAAGCCCATCATCTGACAGTTCTGGCAGACTATGTAAAAAGTCAGTCGTCAATGCACTTGCTATCAAGTCACGGGGTACTTACCTGGTCTAGTGCGATCACAGCGCCTGTGCTTTGCCCTGCATTTCACACAAGAAAATCCCAGCGGGTGGGTTGACTGTACTGGATAAATAATCGTTAATGATGGAGCCGATGGTGGCCGCAAAATGTCAGCGCCATTCGCCATTGGCGTTTGGTCAGCCATTGCCAGGTTCAGTTCACTGAATCAATTTAGTGAAGAAGTAGATCTATGAAGGTAACAGTATTAGTGTGCGTTGCTCGGACTTGGGATGATAGAGTTCGCCTGGCTGAGTTGACTTGATAGAGACCGTATAGTCCCCCATAAAGCCAGCGACAAAGAGCTTTTGTTTTGGAAAACCACTCACCAATGTCAAAGAATAAATTTTTTGAAATGATCAAGTGGAACTGGAGAGAATGAAGATGTTAGTTGTTGGTTGGTTCACGAAGTACATATGGTTCACGGTGAAGTGAGAACAACCATTTGCACCGTGCGATGCGAAAGATGTTAAGCCAGCAAGACAGATTGGATTTGAGAACTGCTTACCGAGGAGTTCAATAATTGATCTGAGATGATTCACCGAGGAATAATTGATGAAAACGCGTAGACGCGCGTGGCAGAACCGTGATAGTCACAATGACAGATGGTTGTGAGGCTCGGATCACGACAAGAAATTCAAGGCGAAACAAGAGTTCAAGATCCAGTCCAACCGCACCTCATCAAATCAAATGCCCTGAATGATAGACCTCATCTTCTTGCGTAGTGACGATGATACCTAGCGTAGTGACGATGATACCTAAAAAGGGCTACTATACAAGTAAGAGTCAGGGGGGATTGTTGTCTTACCGCCTAGCCATATCTACTATACTCGCGATGCCTCGGTAATAGCCCTACGATACCCATCTAGAAGTACAAAAGGAACTAAAAAACGTGCGCATGAAAGGTTTTATTTTTCTACTCATCAGTTCACTCAGGTAGTTTAAGACGAAACAGAATGACTGAGCTGTGGGGAATACCACAAGTATTGGGGTATTTGTACGAAATAGCCAGGTGAGGTCAATTTAGGTAGCAAAACTGATCGGAATTACAGATCGAGTATATAATCAACACATTAAGACGTCCGTGCGGAACAAAGACTACATATATTATACAATGACAGGGTACCTGGGCACATCATGAGTGGATCTGCCATCATCCACCTGACGGTCAAAGATAGATCAAATACATACAGAAGTATACCCCCTTGTGGGATGTGCAGGGGGGGCAGCTAAGTCCTGCAAGCAGGACTGGGGAAGGGAGTATGCAAAGATAATGCAACAAGCGCCATATGCATTACTGTGTCGGTATCACGATGTCGATCCCTTGATATAGGAGAATCCCCCCGGTGTGTAATGGTTCCCGCTAGCGGACCATGGGAATCGGTACAGTTAGACATATAATGCTCCTCCAAAATAAAATCATCAGGACTGTGCTTTTTCCGCTTCGTCCACCGATCGCTCGACTTCTTGCTCTGTCCATCGATGGAACAGTTTGTGTGCGTCGGAGAGATTGGCCTCCTTGGGCAGCCCGTTGTGAACTGACTGGACGTGGAGGACTGGAACATCAAACTCGTAAACATCCTTCCAAGATTTGTTTCCGGGTTCCATGATGTCCGCTTCGACGTATTCAAAGGAGCGCCGTTTCTGGAGCTGAAGCACGGTGTTTTTGGCGGTATCGCACAGGCCACAGCCTACGCGTGTAAACAGCGTCAAGCGGGCTGGACTAAGAAGGGCACGCGTAGGAAACATGGGGAAACAATATCAATTATGCAAGAAATGAATTCAACCACGGGGTTTCTGGCCGGTGCCGTGACGCGAATGCGGTCAGAGAGTTCTCCGCGATGGAACGTTCGAGCTTCCCCGCTAAACCCTGTTAGGCAACCTGCGCCATTCTCTCCAGAACACTTTACAATCTTCTCTTTCGACTCAGTCCCGCCAATTCTCTTATAATATCTGCCTTGCTATACATCATGGCAGGCAAGTGCGTCCACAAAGCGTGTGGAAAGGCCTTCACTGACCCGGAAGAAGACTGCGTGTATCATCCGGGTCCCCCAGTGTTCCACGAGGGGCAGAAAGGTAAGTACCTTGGTGTTCAAGCTATTCCAGATCTGTGTCCCTTGAGTCCACCAAGGATTCACGGTGGACCATTGCGGCAGCGCAATGTGACACCTGATCTTGTCTCTAGCTTCTGCTACGTTTCTACCCCGCGGCACCGCTAACTTCTCAGGCTGGAAATGCTGCAAGCCCCGCGTCTTGACCTTTGAGGAATTCCTCGCCATCCCGCCATGCACAACCGGGAAGCATTCCACCGTCGACGACACACCCATCCCCGAGCCCAAGGCTGAGGAAGTCATTGCTCCTCCTACACCGGCTGAGCAGAAGAAGTCCGAGCGGCTACCCATCTCCGCTACCCCGACTATCGCAACTTCAGCGCCGCCTGAGAAGCCAGTCATCGAGGAGCCTGAGTCTGATGACCCTGATGTGGAGATCCCGGCTAACGCAACGTGCCGTCGGAGGGGTTGCGGCGCGTCCTATACCGGGTCTGCTCGCGATGAGGAGAAGTGCGTCCACCACCCGGGCCAACCGGTCTTCCACGAGGGCAGCAAGGGGTGGTCGTGCTGCAAACGCCGGGTGCTCGAGTTCGATGAGTTCCTGAAGATCCCCGGCTGCACAGAGAAGACGAGGCACATGTTTGTTGGCAAGGCCAAGCCCGCGGGCGAAGAGAAGGTGGACACAGTCAGGTGCGTATACGACAAGACATTCGGACCAGCTCTGCTATTTTGTTTGGGGAACTGCAAACTAATATACTTTCGCATTCTACAGAAACGATTTCTACCAGACTCCCACCGCCGTCAACGTCTCCCTCTACCTTAAGAAGATTGACAAGCAACGGGCCAAGGTTGAGTTTGCTGCCAACTCGATTATCTTCGACCTTCCTACCACAGACAACAAGCGCTATCAGGATACATATACTCTCTTTGCACCGATTGACGCGGAGAAGTCAACATTCCGCGTGCTAGGCACCAAACTAGATTTGAGCTTGATCAAGGCTGACGGTACTAGCTGGCCGGTGTTGCGCAGTGATGACAAGTGGACTGGACAGCGCATCCAGATTGGCAATGCTGGACATGCTTGATTGGGGACATGTATAAAAAAATCTACACGATAGAAAATTCCAACGGTTATGACGGTGATGACAATTTAGATCTTAGCTCCAGCATTATATACTATGTAGCCATATGTTCAACCGTGGCATATACGTAGCTTGAGGTGCTCGGCATGTCGACATCAACGATATATATCTTGGCAAGAACAACCCGAACATTATAAGTTTGGTCTAACCAAGATACGGCATCGCAAGAGCTCATAAACCTAGCAAGGCTTCTGAGGCTCTTTTAAGATGGGTTGTACAGAACGTACATTTACATCGTGTGCCAATTACCAGTTGAAAATCGCGAGATGGCCAATGCTACGCTCGTTGCAACCTCTGATCAAATTTGAAGATCAGAGCAAGCAGAGACAACTCAGATCACATAAAAGCGACTGAAAGAAAATTGTATGTGACGCCCTCTCCACAGCTAGCACCCATGGGGCTTCCCGAAGGATACCCTAGCATAGCCATAAAGTGATTGGGAAAAAGAGAGACGCCTTTACTCTCCAGGGCCGGGAACGGAAGAAAACCCATGATGGCCGAAACCATAGGATAACCCTCAGCAAGCCACATTGTGGAGCCCCGTTGAAATTTACATTAAGTTATGTAAACCTCTACTGATGATGGAGAGAAAAGAAAAAAGAGTAAAGGCGCGGGCGACGAGATCCTATTTATGCGTCTGGAAGTCGATATACGCTAGTGCTGATTGGGTTTCGGTGTAAGTATTTTTCCACTTCGTTGACTAATATTGGATTCTATGACTAATTTCCCTTTTTTGTTGAGGGATTTTGTCGGATTGGGTAAGTAGGGCTAATCTCAGGGCTTCATCAGTGCATGTGACCCTGGACCCTCTTTAACTTCCAATGTCTTTCATGTGATTATCCCGTGACTTGCACCGTACATTACAAAGTAGGTACAGAGATGGCTTGAGTACCACTTCGCAACCAAACTGCAATTGAAACAAGCAATACGACATTAAGAAATCGTTCTACCGTTATCCAATAGATTTATATCTCAAGCAACCGAAACTTTATACATCCATGTACCACTAGAAGTAGTGGCGGTGGAAAAGTCCCTTTTGTCCTCAAGTACCCTGGGCCCCAGCAAATAATCACATCTTCCAATCACGGGTCGGGAGCACGAGACCTCCCCTCGCTGTCTCAATTAACCTCCCCGCCATCGATAGCGTCCTTCGAATTCTTCGCCCCTGAATCTTTTGTACCTTCGCCATAATACAGAATCCGCCTTTCCATGGTCCTCTATTTCTTTCCAAAATTTTATCTCTATTCGCCCATTGCACTAGCAGCCTAGACTTGTGCAATTGCCTAAATTTGGAATTTAGGACATCGTCACTGATATAGAGGCGGTGCCTCTCAAACAGTTGTGGACTAATTAAATAATACAAGATTATCCCGACACCCAAACCAACTCGCGCCCATACCCCTTTTTCCACCTCCGCTCCACTCAACTCCAACATGGGCTCGACAGAGACTCAGGCGGTCACGCCAGAATTCCGATACATTCCCCTATCATACAACCATGCCGACTCTCAGGCATCTGCTCTCAGACTAATCCTGACCCTCAACCCCGACTGGGAGGGTCCTGGCAACAACGTTGAGTTCGTGCGATTCACCGACGGCATCACCAACACCGTGTGTCTCTCTTTCTTTTCCCAGTGCTGCTTCCCACGAGACCAGTAATAAGGTCGTCAGAATCCAATTGTGACTAACAGATTCCTAGCTCTTGAAAATTATCAACCTGAGACCCGGCCTGACGGAGGAACAAATAGACAATGAGGCAGTACTGATGAGGGCGTACGGAAATGGCACAGAGATCCTCATAGATCGCGAAAGTACGAGCAAAATCCCCACTTCTCAAACCACAAAAAAGCCCCTCCGCGCCTCCTTTGCCCATTGCGACATATGCTGAAGTAGATCAATTATTCTTAGGAGAAACCAAGTCCCACGCACTTTTGGCCAGCCGCGGCCTAGCCCCGCCCCTCCTCGCTCGATTCAAAAACGGCCTGCTCTACCGCTTCATCCGAGGCAGGCCCTGCGGCCACCAGGATCTAGTCTCCCCGCCCATCTGGCGCGGTGTCGCCCGCCGCCTGGCGCAATGGCACGCCGGCCTACCTAGTAGCGGAGCCGCGTCTGTCGAGGATGTCTCTGTGACCAAGATCGCGGACATCCAGGACGATGAGATCACCGTAATCCAGCCTCGGCGCGCGGCTCCGTCTATGTGGGCAGTGCTGCAGAAGTGGGTGTTGGCTTTGCCAGTCACCACGGCCGAGCAGCGCGCTCGTCGGTTGAGTCTGCAGACAGAGCTACAGTGGGCTCTGGATATCCTGGATGATGGGAAGGGAATTGGTGAAGACGGGGTATGTGCCTCCCAGCCCCGGTCCGCTGGAAACGGTCGTCGCGTTGTTGAATATATGGCTAATCGCTGGGTTTATAGCTCGTCTTCTCGCATTGCGATCTCCTATGTGCCAACGTGATTGTCCTCCCGAGCGAGAACGGTGTTACAACCCCCGAAGACGGTATCGCGCCTGTCAACTTCATCGATTATGAATATGCGGTCCCTGCGCCCGCGGCCTTCGATATCTCCAACCACCTTGCTGAGTGGGGTGGCTACGACTGCGATTACAACATGATGCCGACAAAGTCTGTGCGCCGTCAGTTCCTTACGGATTACACGAAGAGCTACTGTGAACAACGGGGTCTTGACGCTTCATCCGAGGCTGAGATTGTCGACCGGCTTTACGAGGATGTTGACCGCTTCCGTGGCATCCCCGGTCTCTACTGGTGAGTTCAGCGAACACAGTTGGAAAAACACAGCGTAATGGGCGTATCATACTAACAATATCTCCCAGGGGTGTTTGGGCACTCATCCAAGCGCAAATCTCCCAGATCGATTTCGACTACGCCAGCTACGCTGAGACCCGTCTCGGCGAGTACTACGCGTGGAAGCGCGAGGTAGACGGAAGCCGTAAGCAAGCTGGCGAGGAGATGCCGCTGCGCGAGTCCCGCTGGGCGTCGGAGGCGTAAAGCCATTCGCAGTTCTCCCTTTTTGATTCCCATTCTCTCCTACTCCTATGAAATGACGTCAATCAATCCCCTCGGCGCCTCATTTTCCGATTACTTCGTCAGCGCTATCAATTCCTCATGATCCTGACCAAATTCCACCTACCCCTTCACCTCGTTCTTGCAATTGCAAGAACCCCTCAACATGGCACTCCAGAAATTCAACAATATCCTTGGAGTCAGCCTACACCAAAACCGAATCTAACCGATGAAACAAATCAAAGTTGTGGTCTTGGACGACCACAGACGAGGTTGGACCAAGAGGTCCAACACAAGAGAAAATAAGAGAAAGATAAAAGAGGAATACTTTACTCCGATTGCCGTGTACGGTCGGAGCAAAGGTCTTGGTATCTGTCGATATAGATGGTGGTATGTCTCTTTGCATTGTGGTGGCCATTTTCCCTGGTCTTGTGTGTTGTCTTTCAACAACGTCATAGCTGGGGTGTTCTAAGCTTAATATAGTTTTTTTTTTTTTCCCCCTAATTTTTGAATCAACTTATCCTAAAAGCTTGTTTCTAAAGTTGTGCCTTCATGTAGTCTTCGGGGGATGCTGAGAGCTTGGACCACAATAATTTCTCACTCAACAGTATCTTGAAATCAGGTCGGTCCCAACCTGTGATAGTGTAGATGTTGTGTTGATATATTCTGGTAGATACGATCGTTACATTTTGGATCAGAATTGGTTGTGAAAAAAGGAACAAAAAATCGAAGTTGTAGAAATCCGAGAAATATATATCCACTTCAGTACTTGTATAGACCTCCAACATCCATTTAGTAATACCATACTTTTGATATTTAGTCACTCAATGTAAGAATTCACTAACCCATTTCTGAACCCAATGAGACGTACGCCGAACCCTCTAAAAAAACTCTGAACCTTTTACTAATTTCTGTTGCTCGTCGCGTATCCAAGACATTATTGGCCCAGCACCAACCGAATCAACAACCCCTTCAAAGAATCCTAACAATTTAGCAGCCAGATTCCTCTCCAAAAGCCCTCCCAAATTCCCTCCAACCCCTGAGAATTCTCAATATCCCATCTAACGCGCTGCACCCACAGCAGACATATCAACAAACCCACTCTCCTTCCCACATATAATAAAAAGCATCTCCGCAACGACAAGTGCAACAACCCTCCATGCCGATGGATACAAATTCAACGGATGAAAAGCAGCAACAGGCCGACTCGGCCTACATACAGCACCATCCAAACCCGCCTAAAGTACAAGACCAACCAAAACCTCTGCGAGAAAATCAATGGCACCCAATCCACCCGCTTCAAAGTGGGTCCTAGCACCTGCAGCAACGCGCGCACCTGCCAAGAATTCCTTACCAAGCTTGGGAACCGCTCATTCCTTTTCTAGACGCCGGGCGAGTGCGCTGCATGCGAGAGGAGGTACTCGGCTATGTATTTGGGGTTTCGACGGTGGTTGTGCGATACTGATGGATGGGTCCTTTGGCAGGGCGTCCAGGATATATGTGCCTAAAGTCCTTGTTGAGCCGGTCAGTATGACGACCTGGGACTGTGTGGCCGTGTCGGACTGGGCAATCGTTTGCGGCTGAGAACTGGCTATCCCTTCTGTGAACTACTTCAAGTGATCATCTTGTTCTGCTAGCATTGTTTTCTGGCCTGCTCCTTGGGTGATAGTGTCATTTTGGATGAGTCGGAAGGTTGCCTGTGCAAGAGAAGACACAGATGGGTTGAGGTATATCACATTGGGGGAAAAAAGAAGGTAGGTCAAGACCGCGTTGGATACGGCGAGAAGTAGTGATGGGTGGCAGACTGTCCAACCCGAAGGCGAACAAACTCTGCAATGGTGGATCGTACCGAGGAGGCGCCTAGGTACTATGCAGCTTGACCCATATTGTCGAACACAATGTAGCCGATGAGAATTGCTTTTCTATAGATCATTGAGGCGCTAAGGGCCTTTCCATATGTCTGGAGCCGCCTGAACTCTGCAAATAACTAGATGGGACATATAGCGCCGGCAATAATCTGGTCGATCAAACCTTGGGGCTTCGCAATATGACATTGTCTGGCTCTTCGACTTTAGGCTCTGATTTCACCGTGGCGGGGAACGCTGAAACACGAGACTAAAAACACATAGAGGATGCGGGGAACATGCGAAAGACGCACTCTTAAAGTTGCAGCTGAACATTCGGAGTTTGATAGTTGTTCCGCTGCAAAGGCTGGGCTTGTACGGAGTGCGATGTACTTCGTATGATGCAGGGTAACTCTAAAGCATGAGTTGTAATAGCGCGACTCGCGTTCGACCCCATCCATACTCTTTGGTCTTCTCATTGCCCTCTCAGGGTGAATGAGCCTCTTATATTGATGAAAATCCAAGGGTGCCGCGGACATTGAAGCTCCTGGATGAATTGCTAACCATGATCCTCGGGTCATTGCCGAGTTCAAGTTCGACTTAAGAGGTAAGAAAGTAGAAAAAGTTGTGAGGGGAAACCGTGGGAGTTGAATAAGTTAACAAGTGGGTATAAAAGTACCCAAGTCACGCGCAAAGCCTTGCTTAGACTCTATGTAGCCGATCCTCTAGCCTATCCCGCTATTCCTCGCCCGACTCGCGAAGAAACTGCGTTCTTTGTCCAGCCACGGCAATATCCGACTCAAAGTGAAGACTCTGCCGCCGTCCTTCGAAGGCCTTCCCATCAAGAGCTTTGGTTCTGGTCTCACAGCGCATCGCGTGCAAGATCCGAAGGATTGTTCGAAGCCGGGATAGAAGTTGGTAGCCTCCTAAATCTGCAAGCATTTTCAAGTTATCCGGGATCCCTCGTGGCATTTTGTGCTTTATAGACCTTGGTTGGTAGAAACAATCATCGCCATGATCTTGGGATGCCTAGCTTCTACCTATCATACAATGAGAATGTCACACTGCGAAGATTGAGATTGCTTTCGAGCCATGTCAATCCAAGATGTATGAGTACCAGGCTCGTTCCACCAGGTCTCAACGAATGAGAGAACACGCGCTCTGTCCAAAGTGCGGCTGATACGCATGACATTGCCAAAACATTCCTGAATAACCCTTTGACCGGTAGGATTTCCTCGGAGTTCAGTTCCTGCCATGAAAAGTGGCCAGACAAGGTCCTGGGCGAACATGCCGTGTCGAGTCTCGGAGAGAAATTGAACATAGCGGAGGATTTCATACCGAGACTTGCATACATCGTCACCAGCAGTAGCATCGTCTGATAAAGCTTGATGGCTGTAAATGAGAGTTGCGTGGTAGTACATCCATACTACCAGTTCAAAGCCATGTTGATCTTCTTCAGAGGAGAAGTGAATGGATTTACTGAGACGCATCATACTGTTTCTAGCCGACTCAATCTGCGACTGGATGTCTTGCATCGGGCCGTATGATGAAGCCTGCTCGATCGTCCCGGAACAAAATCTCAGACGCTCAAGGCGGGTGATTTGGTCAATGACCCGAATGAAGTCGGTGAAGACTGCGTTCTCGGCGCTAGCAGGAGGAACCCTGATAGTCATGTTGTAGTTATCAAATGTCGTCAAATCAGCCCACACCGAAGCCTCATAGAATTCTAACATGAGAAACTGTTCAATGCAGGCCAGCTGGTGGTGTCGCGACGGTCGGTTCCCTGCCGCCAGGATGATCTCCCTCGCAGCGGAGAGATGAACCCTCCACCCGGCGCCTTGTGGTTTCATAAACTCATTATTGCAGAGAAGAATCACAGATGCAAGGGTATAGGCAGATGTTGTGCTCGCTTGCAGTGCCGACGTAGATGATGTAGAAAGACTGTTCAACTCCTGAGCCAAAAGAGCCAAAGATTTATTTTGATAGTTTTTCGACATCTGCTGGAATGTTCCATGTCCTAGGTCATTTGGAGGGTACTCCGATGCCAAGTCATGGGCGGCGATAGCGAGAATGGAAGAAAGGACTGTTTCAGAGCTCTCGGCCATTGGCAGAATCATGTGACGCCATGCATTTTGTTGCGGAACCCACGCAAGTCGATGGGCGACTCGGTCGTTGAACCAGGAGAGCAACCGTGAAACATGCAGTGGTCGAGCTGACGATAAGCAAAGTTCCGAAGCGGGGGATGGAAGAGGTCCCCGTGAGAAACGCGTCGCGGAATAGCTGTATCGATCTAGAGCATTTATGCCGCTGCCAATAGTATGGGTCTCTGTTAAGCTCCCCGACGAAGGAAATGAGTTTGATACTGTGATAGGAGCATCGAGGGAGGGAAATGCTCTACCCCGCAGACTACCGCGGCTAGCGACGCCCTGGACCCATTTAAGCTGTAGGCCGTAGCCAGGGCATTCCAAATTGCGTTTCCCACATTTGCGGCAGGTGGGAAGGCCCCGATCACACTTGATACGTCGCCTTTGGCACGTTGGACAATCTGGTAATGTTAGGACCCCGCTTTAGCACGAGGTGAGATCCATACCTTTAACAGCCAACTGTTCCGTAGAACCCGCGGACATTTGCGTATCCCATTCGATTTTCTACTAGGGAACACAGATAATCTTCGAATAGAACCAGGGCGTTGATATGGGCACTGAGTTTTGAGTGTGTCATGTGATACACAAAATGGGAATTTGATGGCCTTGACGAAGTTGGATTGCGCTAAACCTATTCGGAATTTCAGTGCAAGCAGATTGGCCCTTTCCACTCGAGTGGATCGGATCCCACGGCATATGACATACACAATCACATGTAAACGGAGTGCATGGGGAAGTGGTAATCTATTGGATATTAGTTCTTATATTGGCTTTTCCCTCATAGGACGATGAATGATGTCGGGATTTGAAGATCAATTGTGCAAGTCCTACATATAGTCGGGGACCAAATTCTGAGATCAGTGATCCAGCTACCTAACCGGGTAATCCATAACGCTCAGTTCTCTACTCCACAGAAGTAGAACCGGGATGGATTAGATATCTATGTATCCAGGTAGGTAGTAGTATGTAGACATCAAGCCTCGACACCAAAAAAAGGCTAGATCCCGTCATAAACTCAATCTTTCTGTCTTGGCTGCCTGTTCTAGGAAAGATCGCCGGTATCAACAGAAGTACAGGACGACTTTCTCTGTTTTATTTCCATGGCCATTTAAATACGCAGCAAACAGAACTTGCATGATCATCATTTTGTGGACGGCATTATGCCTTCTCTTAATATTGACCTCGTTGCTCCCTCTACGCACCATGTCAATAGCCAGTGCCATGGAATGCGTGATGTTTCTGCTTTGGCAGGGCATGCCGTTCTCTCAGCGACTTCACCTGGACCCCTGGCCAATGTGAACCGGATTCACGTTCGACTTATTCAAGTTGTGATATCTACAACAGATAGCAAAAACACTCGGCGGATTTTGTGTCCTTCATTCTGCAATCCAACAAACAAATCGCCCCAGCCGGGTTCAAGAATTGAACGAACTCTTCAAGACGTTTCTGTGCCGATATTGCCTAAGGAAGAGGTTGAGACTTCCCAAGAGAGAATCATCTCAAAATACTACTTCTACTTGGACATTCCAACGAACATACCCGCCACGACGAAAACACCTCTTGGAACCATCACCTATGCGATAGAAGCCACGGCAGCGACATCGAATCATGGGATTACCACCCACCGCCAACCTCTAAAGCTCAACCGCCAGATGATCCAGGCCAATCCGAAACAGACTCAGCATCACCTATACTTCCCAACCTCGAAGGCCATACAAGGAATGTCCCTCTCACAAAACTCAACACCGAGGTGTGGACCGAGGATCTCATTCACGGCTACAATCTATACCCATTGGGAGACGGCCCCGGCGAATCGAGAAACAGAACTCCGCCATCTTGTGGTGAGAGAGCTGAGGTGGAATGCTGAAGAGATAGTCAAGCTCATGAGCAAGCCTAGCACCCTAGATGGGAACTATTCTATCTGCGAACGACAATCGGTCCGCAAGTTGTGTGATGGGAGTACGAAAGAGTACTGGGGGCCTGGCCGCAACCCATACATTAAGCAACCACACGGACAGAGTGTTGGGGGAAAGGGAGGAGAAAAATCAGCTATCTGCATTCCGTTTGATTTCACAATTCCAAAACAGGCAAGGGTCGTGGATGACATTGACCTGGCTGCATATGAGATCGGCACCGATAGGGCTGGACATACTACACAGTGTGGTTTTCTTGGGGAACTTTATTTCCTTTCACCGGGCAAGATGGCGAAGGGAATTACTGTTCACCATCAGTTGAGGATTGAACTTGTTATGGGGGAAGATGTGTTTCATAAAGGTACTGGCAAGCTTGTGGAACGGAAGCTGTTGCGGACTATTGTATGTCCTGCAGTTCCGTTGAGTGTTTGTGAAGTATCTATTTAGATGCTAGTGTAGATGGGTATAGTTTGGTGGTATGGGTTTAACGTGCTGTTGTGTTGGTTTCATGAGAAGTCAGTCTGTTCCCACATGAATAATTAATTTCAATGAAATCATTGGAAAATTATGCAAAAATGGGGACAATTCCATCCAATGAAACAACAGACAACATGACTACTATAGTACGTAAATCCGCCCATCGCAAAACCCCGATGTCCCCACAAAATCTACGGCAAAGCGCTCTGCCGGGCCGGGCAAAATGCGGAGAGAACAAGACCAAAGGAGAAGAGTATAAAAAGAATATATCCGATGAGCACCTAGTTACTACATGCCTACATTTTAATCTAATCTCCCAATATCAAATATCTCAATTTCACACTCCCCCAAATACCATCGAATCACCCCAACTCGACCGATATCAAACCACACAAAATGGGCAAATCCATCCTCCTAATCAACGGCCCCAACCTGAACCTCCTGGGAACACGCGAGCCACACATCTACGGACACACAACGCTCTCAGATGTGGAATTGAACAGTCGCGAGGTCGCCGCCAGCCATGGTGCCGTGCTCGATTCTTTCCAGTCGAACCACGAAGGCGCGATCGTGGATCGCATCCAGGCGGCGCGTGGCAAGGTTGACGGTATCATCATCAACCCGGGCGCATACACGCATACGTCTGTTGCGATCCGCGATGCCTTGCTCGGCGTCGCTATTCCCTTTATTGAACTCCATGTGAGCAATGTCCATGCGCGTGAGCCGTGGAGACACCACTCGTACTTCAGTGATAAGGCTGCGGGCATTATTGTTGGTCTTGGTGTTTATGGGTATAAGGTTGCTGTTGAGCATGTTTGTGTTAATTTCAAGGAGAAGGAGAAGGAAGCTAAGGCTGCGCTGTGATTGAGTTGGGAATTCAGCTGATTATAGATACTCTTTATGGAAAGCTTTTATGTATTTATGTCGGTGGAGTCCTGCTGTAGAGGCTTATTCTTCTGAAATATGAATTTCTACACTAGTAATTTCATATCGGTCATAAAGTATCTTGTATTACAGGTTGCCTGGCCTGAAATACCTGGGCAGCTTTGTGTATTGTGGAGATCTGCAGTGAATTACCACACATACAAGAAACTGGGACCCTTTGAAGATTCCAATGTGCGATAGAATATAATAGCCAGGAACTAGTTGCATAGCTCTTGGTCCCCAGGAGCCAGATGGCCAGCGGACCGAGAGGCAATGAGGCCGACCAGCGGCGACAGGGTGTTCCCACGGCATTCATATAATCGGAATGGAATGATGCTACAGGTCATCATCGCTTGGGGGTTCCGGACATGTTAAGAGGCTGCGACTCTCGTCGCATACCAGAGGGAGTGCCATTATTGGGTAGCTGCTGGGTCTGCGCCAGCAAAAAAGGTTCGATCTGACCGGAGAACGAGTAGAGCTCAGGAATGCCCACATCAGAGACAAAACCTAGGTTCTGCATGAACTCTGGTTGATTGTCGGCTCTATAGAGGATCAAAGTCTGTCATTATGCAAAGAAAACAGGAGATAAATGCTTACTTTTCGGCACCATCTAATGACGCGAGCTCATCAAATAATGCGTCGAGGTCAGGAGCAATTCGTTGCCTCCTTGGACGCGCATAGCAATCCATATCAACAAACGTGCTCATATTGACCGATGGGTCATGATATGCCGTTGAATGGTATTGTGCGGTTTGGTGGTATGATGGCGAAAGCTCGGCAAGAATTCCCGTACTGTTACGGGATTCGCTAGCCACTGATGTAGGATGAGGAAGCCCATTGCTAAGAGAACCATCCAAGTGGCCCTGCAGTGGGGGAACTTCAGAAGTGCCCCCAACGGAGGTTAGGGATGAGGGCGTGCGGAGAAGAGATACATCTTCGATGTGTTGTGTGGTTCTAAGCCAAGGCGTGGAGAGGAATGGGTTTTCAGGGACAACTGCGGCATGTGTATTATTTTGGGGCCCATTTGTCGCACGTGTGGCATGAAGAAGATGCGAAGGTGTGGCTATCGAAAGCGATGACGGGATTGCCATGTCTCCACCGGTAGAGGCATCGATGTGCTGTGAGAGCGGAGGGGAAGTAGCCAGTAGTTGAGATCTTGGTGATACATTTCGACTAGCGGTTTGTTGGTTTGGCATAGTCCACAGCATAGAGAGCTTCGAGGAAAAATTGTGGATGTTATTTCGCAAACTCATATCAAGGACTGACGGGAGGTCCCTAGAAATGGATCGCGGAAGGCCAAATCGAAGCATCAGACCGAAGGTTGGTGCGGTGGCTGAAAAGCTGTATGTCTCCATGTAGGCCTGAAGCAATTGCAAAATCCTTTTCGAGCTTTCTGTAGCACGGATTTTGTGAGGGGGTTCAGGTATGTTCTGATCATATTCACGAATGGCAATTTGAGAGCTGAGAGCAATGACAACACTTTCATATGTCATCTCTAACCCAAAAATATGCGGAGAAGCTAGTCTCACAGGGCGACTTTGTAGATCGACACGATAGCTCTTTGGTAATTCTGTTACCCAGCGCTGTAATTGCAACTCCAGTTGCTCCAGTTGCGATCGAGATATTGTCGGGTTGTGCTTGCAACAGCATAGATCATTCAAAATCGACACGAGATTGACGAGGCGGTTGAAAGTGCTCAACGCGTGAAGGGGACCGCGCTGCATAGACGCCCGTGAGGATTGGGTCGGGCGTAACCCAGTTTGATCTTCCCAAGGATGCCATTCCTCAAGACCATCCTCATTGACGGAACCTATCCTGGATAAGTCTGCCTTTCGCAGCGATGGGCATTGTGAAGTTGATTCCGCAATGAGGGTCTCGAGAACAAAGCAACCCAAAAACACATGTTTTGCTCGACCGAGCTGTTTTTCTTGATCCGGTGTTCTTGATGATGATGAATACGAAGGTTGATCGAGATTTAGCATATGCGCAATCCGAACAGCCTGACCAACAAGCATCCAGGAGCCAGTCCATTCTTGCTGTCCGAATTTGACTAGGCCTAGGATCAACAGTGCTTGCACGTGTCCGATTTCGTGCGGGCCACTCTCAGGCGGAATCAATTGTCGGGCAGTAGCATACATTTGTGATGGGGTCATCTGATCACTAGGCTGATCTTCTACTTCGCTGGAGGCTGAGATGGAAGCATCCTGGAGCGAGGCGAGAGTGAGAACAGCCCATAAAGCCGCGTGCTCCCCAGACCCGGGGATTAAAACCGATGCGTATACATCGCCTTCGGTATATTGAAAAGCGGTGCGGAGTATGTCATGTTTTTCGAGTATGGGGAACCAACACTGCGTGTAGGAGAAATACACATCAAAAAGGGGCCATGCGTTGTAGGGGAGTTGAAGAGGGGTTTTCACGGAGAGCGATCGAGGGCAATCAGGATTAGGTGGGAAGGTGAAAGAGGACGAGGGTCGGTCATCTGGTGTAGTTGTCTGAATACCGCAGTCTGCAGTCGGGCGTGGTCCGGTAACTTTCACAGCGGTTCGAGTCGGCGATACTCCTGGTAATGGCGTTTCGTGAGCTTCCATGCCTTCTGGGATTTGCCACTCCTGTGCTTCAGCTGAAGAAAGAATCGCTTCGACATCCAGAGGTGTTTCCCCTTCGCCATATGCCTGGAGATTTCGCTCCCTTTCCTCCTCCGGCTGTTCCAGTACTACCAGAATGCGTTCAATGTCTCTGAGTACTGTGCTGTTTTTGAAGGAAGCTAGCAATGCATCTGACCCCTCTGCTTCCTTGCCCATCGTAGCCAAGTGACTGGGAAGATTGATTGATCGCATCAAAGCTCGCATGACATCTTCACTGCCTTGGATCCTTTGGAATGCTAGCCCCCACAGCAACTCTAGCGAGCGAATGTAGCCCGTGGGCAGGCCTCGCTTCTTCGGGTTGGCCTTGTAGGTACAGGGTCGGCAGAGGGATGCGCAAGTCGAGCACACTGGCTGTATTCCGTCGCATTTGTCCTTTTTCAACCGGCAACTATCGCAAGCCCGTGAGACTCGCTGACGCTTCGGTTCCCCCGTCACCTTCCCGTCATCTTCTGGTTCGGTCCATCGTCGTTTGGACTTGCTACTGGCGCCAGTGGCCTGGCGCTGTTCAGCGTTCATGGTGATTGATTAAGCGATCCACTAGGAGGATTCGGGCGCATGCTCCCGCAAAGCGATATTGATGAATCTTTTGCCGACAGGCGACTGCACGGACGAGCCGGCGACTACGCCATGAAAATGAGCCCCACCGGAGTATATTAGGGCCGTCGGGGAGGGATGTTGGGACCGAAACGCGATGTTGAGGGTAGATGCAGCACAAGGTAAGGTGCTTGCCAACAGGGTTCTTCCGGGGAAGGTTGGATACCCGGCTAGCGGCGAGCTAGTCACTGTCTCGCAAAAGGTAATCGCGTGCAGACTGGGATTTGGGCCATGGATTTGAATCTGATTTTTGGGCAAGCTAACGGCGCAATGCAGACTAAGCCACAATAATTTCGATAATTTCCCCAGCTGTTTTGCACGTTCGTATCTGAGCGCAAATCCCCCCGCGGGGAAGAGGAAAACCGAAAGTCCCCGGGTGAGTGCTCGTCCGCCTTATGTAATAGTAACGTATCGGACGCGCGCGATTTCCAAGAATATTCTTTTTTTCCCCCGCAAAACTTGGGGAATCCCGCTTACCATATCGGTTCATTTCCTCCACATCTCCGGATCCTCTATATACGTATATCTCAATACTCTACCGAGGCCCTCCATCCCACCTTTCCGTCCGTGGTAATGGGTCCTCGATTACCCTGCTCCTGATCTCATTTCCACACGTGGGACCCTTGATGCGCCATGTCCATGTTGGTACGCCCACCGAAACGCAAGCTCCACGAGGTCGAGGCTTCGGACAATGGGCCTCGGAAGTATAGCTCGGGCGTCGTGCTCTCTCCCACTGTCCAGCTTTCATCCCGACCTTCATCTAGTCAATTGAGTGAACAGAGAGAAGCATCCGGAGATCTGCGTCTACCCTCGCTAAGAGAATTACAATCGAACCGTGGATCCCCGGTATTGTTTGAAAATGGCCATCTTCAAACGCCACGCACCTTCAGCCCGAAGGCATCCGTCGTATTGATCGGAATCCGTGGCACAGGAAAGTCAAGTCTGGCGGTCATCCTCGCGGCGACATCTGGACGACGATTGATCGATGCAGACCGCTACTTTCAACAGAGTGTGGGATGTTCCCGTGCTGTGTTCAAGAAGGAAAATGATGGTTCCGTCTACCGGCAACAAGAGGCCCGGGTGTTTGAATCGATGCTGGCAGATAACCAGGAGGGATGTGTGATTGCGTGTGGGGCCGGGTCGATGGAACGCAACGGCCAAAGACTTCTTAGAGAATTTGCCCAGACACATCCGGTTATTCACGTTATTCGAGATCCTGAAAGCATCCAGTCATACCTCAAAGCGTGGGATACGCAAAAGGTGCGACATTTCCTTGAATTGTCGGGCCCGATATATCGAGGGTGCTCGAACCTCGAGTTTTTCAATCTATCAGAGGCTAGAAGCGAGGATCTGTCCAATGATAGCGACAATTCATCACCGACGTACCGAACAGAGCCTAGGTCACATACTCCCATTCCATTTTTAACGTTGAAACGAGTTCAGCGGGACTTTCTCCGCTTCATTGCCTTTATCACCGGTGACATTGCAGAACTTAACAGCCAGCATGCATCTTTCCCGCTGTCGCTGTTGCCTGTTGAATCTCGTATGTACACATCGGCAGTGTCAGTACCGTTTTCCAGGGTGTGTGAGAAGGGTATGGATATTGAGCAGCTGGAATTCACTGCCGATGCCTTCGAACTGGCAGTCGACGTAACAGACTCTCCTGGTCAGCCTGGCCTCAGCTCAAGTCTCGCGGACAGTATCAGTCAGGCGGTAGCACTCATTCGTCGCAATATCATTGTGCCGTTGATATATCACGTGGAAAGCTATACCACCTCCACAGGATCTCTGTCTCCTAGTCAAGTTCCAGTGAGATGTACCGATGAGACCTACTTAAACCTCGTCCGGCATGGCTTGCGGCTCTCTACCGGTTTCCTCACCGTAGACCTCACTCGTGATGACAATATTATTTCCCAGATCATCTCTGCAAGTGGGCGAACCAGGATCATTGGCCACTTCGAAGCCTTCCATCCTCTGCCAGGGGGCTGGGATGGCGCTGAGTATATGAAAGTTTATGAGCGGGCCAAGAGCCTTGGATGCGATATAGTCCGAGTATGCCAACCAGCCGAGACACCTGAAGACAACCTCGCGGTGCAAAGATTTCGCCATCGCATCCAAAGCCTGCCTGTTGCTGGTCTTTCTCTGATCGCCTACAACACCGGCCCTCTTGGCCGCATGTCTCGTTGCTTCAACCCTATCCTCTCCCCAGTCACACATCCGTCCCTAGTAACGGAACTTCCAACTCATCTACGATCATATATCACAGCCCGCGAAGTGCAGAAGGCGCTTTATAGCTCACTTGCCTTGGACCCGATGCAATTTTTCGTCTTTGGCGCCAACACAACATATAGTATGTCGCCTGCGATGCACAACACTGCTTTCAAAACCTGTGGTTTGCCGCACAATTATTCCATTCACCAATCACCTACTCTGCGAGGGTTAAATGACCTTGTGGAAAATCATTATTTCGGTGGATCAAGTGTCAGCCTTCCGTACAAAACAGAGTGTATTCCTCTCCTCCACTCAATGTCTGCGCATGCCCGAGCCATCGGCGCCGTCAATACCCTCATCCCAATCCGCAACCTCGATGATCTGAATGACACCCGTCTTCAAGAATCTTCAATATTTCTCCAAAAGAGCCGTGCTGGCCCTATCAAGGGCCTTCATGGTGACAACACCGATTGGATCGGAATCTGCAATTGTATTCGCCGCGGTTTGTCTCCGGCCAATGCGGTTCGCTTGTCATCCACAGGCCTTGTCATAGGGTCTGGCGGGATGGCCCGCGCTGCAATTTACTCAATGATCCATCTTGGTGTGCAAAATATCTTTGTCTACAACCGTACACTCGCCAATGCAGAGAGGCTGGCCCACCATTACAACCGACAAGATCTCCACTCAAAAGAGGCCGGCGGGTCTGGCCGTCCCACAGTTCGCATTATTGCTTCATTATCCGACCCCTGGCCTGCAGATTTCAAACAGCCGACGGTTGTTGTCTCGGGAATTCCGGCCCATAGTATTGGCGGCGAGCCAGCACCCAACTTCCGTATGCCAGCACAATGGCTAGAAAGCCCGACAGGTGGCGTTGTTGTTGATGTAAGTTTGCAGATCTCTTTTTACCAACCTGAAAAGATGACCTTTTATTCCTAACCAATGTTTATAGCTGGCATACAAGCCCCTCAATACCCCTCTCATGAAACAAACACGAGCTCTATCCCATCGTGGTTGGGTAGCCCTGGATGGCCTTGATGTTCTGCCCGAGCAAGGTTTCGCTCAGTTCGAACTGTTCACTGGCCGTCGCGCTCCCCGGCGCGTTATGCGGAGCATTGTGCTTCAAGAGTACAAAGATGATGAAGGAAATAATGATCACGAAGCGATACAAGACAGGTTACAGCAAATGGATGGACAACCGACTTGAATATCGCCACTTGCTCTCATGAATGATGATCAACTGCATCGAGTGATGACATTGCCCAGTGACACTACGGCCGTCGATCAACCTGCGGGGGCCACGGTGCCTGCCGACCAGCCCATCGGCCCCTCTATGCCAGTCAATCAGCCCCCCCCTGTACTACCGCGCCTGAGAATTTGCCATGGCATCGGTGGTCAGTTTGTGGGGGCGGCGGAGGTGATGGCCCACGTAGACGGACACGATCTAGGGCCGAGCGCAGGGTGAATTTGTTGATTTCCGGCTTGTTTTCCAAGCGGGAACGGAGGCCAGCGGCCATACTATCATGATCGGTGAGATCGTCGGCCATGTCATTAGCTGCGCGTAGAATTACCTGAGCTTAGGGATTGTCCAAGATCTTCAGCCCTTCTTTGATAGAGTTAGCCTTGTGGAAGATTCGGTCGATCTTTTCGCATTCACTGATGATGTCGGGATTGAACTATCCGACGGAGACTCGGATAGGGTTTGTCACAGACGTTCATTTTACCTTGGTCTTGTTTGGAGCAACTGCGTCGGTGGTCGGAGACTGAATGTGGGACAGAGCCTGCCGTTTAGAAGGAACCTTGGAACGTCTATGATATCGATTATTGCGTGCCTTTGCGACCGTCGGAATTTGCATGGGCCGATGGTCCTCTATACCCTGTCTGCCCTTCATGGTTTTAGTTAGGAGAACACAACGTCGGGAAGTTCGCGTTACAAATGGTACTTGACAAGGCCCGTTTACCTGCACAGTACGACCCGCTGGTAGAAATGCTCCACAATCCTCGTGCTGAACAGTCACCTCCGACCCGTCGACAGACGCAGCACGACTTGTAATCCTATGCTCCACTTAGGCCGCTAGGTCCTAAGGGATTACACACATGAGCATTTAACTGCTTGGCCAAAAGATCATAAGGACAAACAGAACATCTGTTTGCGGACCACAGGATACGGAAGGCACGATGGGAGGGGCACAAACGTCGACTTTCGCCCAGGTTTGTCCACAATCCTCTGTCCCCTTTCCCCTACAGACACACGATCTAACATGACTCGATTCGATAAATCGTAGGCAAAACCTGTCAAGTGGCTCTAACCTCAGCGATTCGACCTCTGCTCTGGAGGCTCAAAGACCACTGCAAACAAACCCCCATCGCAATCATCTTTCCCGCCGTTTCTAGGAGAATCACAAAATCGTATCGTGTCCCGGGATGCAAGAATACCGCGCTCCCTAGAGGATATCGACGACGCAATTGAAGAGTTGAAGGCCTAATTCGACAGGCACACCCTCGACGCGCATAGCCCCAAACCATCGCAATACATCTGGGTTCATAAAATCCCGCAACGTCTCTTCACTCAGATCGAAACAGACCTTGATCTCTTGCCAGGTGTTCGAGTGACAGTGGTGCACGCCGAGTCCGCTGTGGTACCAAAAATAATGCCGGGTGGGCAGCATGAGCGTGTAATCTGCAATTTCCGCACCACCCTTCTCAGCAATTTCAATTTCATAGGCTTGTCCTTGCGAAAAGCAGATTTCACCGGCCACCGCGCGGAACGAACCCCGGAGTTATATATCAAGGAGCCAGTCAGTCCGTACGACGCCCGTGTCAATTCGGCCGCCGACGAGTATCCCTCCCTCGTTCTTGAGGTTGAGGCTTCTGAACCTCCAGACCAACTCCGCCAGGATGCCCGTTGGTGGTATGCAAATACAAAGCAAGAAACCAAACTCGTGTTGATCGACGTGACAACCGACGATCCGCACCGCGTGGTTTTGAGGTTTGAACTGGGGTCATTAACCAGTCCCCTGTCCATTCAACCCGAAATAGTCCAGCAAGAGTCCTCAAGTATAACAATCGGGGTATGAACTTTGGAGGTGTCAAAGGTTACAAATAGAAAAGGCCTCTGCACAGTTTATGCTTTTCACCGCAAGACATCAAAAATGAGATCAAAAATGACATCTAAAAAGAACATTTGAAAACACATCGTAGGGTTCTTACATAGTATAACATCCCTAGTACTTTCTTGATCTAAATGTATTAGATTATTCATACCATGGAGGTCTTTTTGGACAATATCCTTGAGAAATATACATATAGTTCTAAGACACCTAGATCCGAATATCATTCTGAATTACTTGTACCATATAGAGCAGATATATTCGTAGCAAGCCAACCTAGACAATAGTACATAGAACTATGAGTTCTTCCTTTGAAGGTATACAAATTATCAACATAAAGTGGGGAAACATCTCGATTAACCACAACCTTAGAACCTCGAAACTCCCGAGGTCGGCTAGTGGCGGTTATTTTAAACCCCCAATTTTCACCGGATGACTCAAAAGGAACTAAACTGCTCTTTCAACATTGGGATATTTCCTTATATATTAACATATTTTGATACATCTCTTGTATCCACATATCCCCATTGACTCTTTCCACCATGGCCGTCGGACCCTTCTCTCAAGATGAGCTGGATGAGATATACGCTTTCTCAATAGACCTGGGCCGTAAGGCAGGGAAGATGCTCATGGAGCGTGTCGACCAGCGTATCTCAGGCGCAAATGGTTCCTCCAACGCCTTCGAAGAGAAAGAAAACGCAGTAGACATTGTGACGCAGACTGACGAAGGTAAGGCGGCGCAGCTGATAATAAAAAGACATATCAGACATTGTTGCTAACAGTTTTACTTGGCAGACGTCGAAGTATTCATTCGGAGCGCCCTCGAGACAAGATATCCGTCTCACAAGTTAGTCCTTTTACTACAATGCACTCACTGGCAAGAAAACTAACAGATCCCTAGATTCCTCGGCGAGGAGGCATATGCCAAAGGCCAGTCGCGCGACTACCTCATTGACGAGCAGCCAACATGGTGCATCGACCCATTAGATGGTAAATCACCACTTCCAGTACCATGACCGGTTGGACTGTTCACGGTTCCAAACTGGCGCAAGAAACCCAACTAATACCCCCACCCCCAGGAACCGTAAATTACACGCATATTTTCCCTATGTTCTGTGTCTCAATCGGCTTCATCGTGGAACACAAGCCAATAATTGGTGTAATCTATGCCCCATTCACAGATCAGCTCTGGTCTTCCTGCAGCGGGCGCGGGGCCTGGCTAAACGAGACTCGCCGCCTTCCGCTCATCCACAACCCAACCCCGCCTATGCCCGCCAATGCCCCTTCACAGTGTATCTTTTCTTGCGAATGGGGTAAAGATCGTCGCGATACTCCAGATGGCAATATGCAGCGCAAGATTGAGAGTTTTGTTAATATGGCTGCGGAGGTGGGTAGTCGGAATGGGAGAGGTGGCATGGTGCATGGTGTGCGCAGTTTGGGAAGTGCGACGCTTGATCTCGCGTATGTTGCTATGGGATCTTTTGATATTTGGTGGGAGGGAGGCTGTTGGGAGTGGTGAGTTTCGCCTTTTTTTCCCACCTGTCTTTTTCTGTCCCTTGGAGCGTTCGTATCCTGATGTTGACTATTATAGGGATATCGCTGCCGGTGCCGCTATTCTGTTGGAGGCTGGTGGACTTATGACTACTGCTAACCCCCCAGAGGATGTGGATATGGCGCCAATCGAGGATGTTCGACTCGGTAGCAGATTGTATTTGGCTATTAGGCGAGTCTTTGAAATGTTTCCCTTATGTTGGATTCTGCTAATCAATGGCATTTCAGACCCGCTGGCCCGTCCGCAACCGAGACAGGCCGTGAAACACAGGAACGGACCGTACGCGAAGTCTGGCGCCGAGTCCGTAACCTGGAATACTCACGCCCTGGAGCTTGAATAGCTCCACGGCGTTTTCCTTTTGTCTATACTGTGATGCCTCATATTTACATATTGACCTTATGGCAGATCCAGAGCGAAACGTATGTCAAAATCAAAGACGCCATCCATTTATATATAGACAATGCAACTAGCGACTACTTTGCGCTCTATACAATGATTAAAACAAAATCGAAACATGGTCGTAAAAAAGAAATCACAGGCTAGACTTCGCAGATCCCCGTTCTGCAATGGTCTTAGCAACAAAATCCTTAACCTCCTGCACAAGACCAGGGGTACCGATAATATCCATTCCAGTCCAAAGACGGGCCTGCTCCAGACCTTGCCAGATCAGAGCCTCAGAGCCGAGGATAACCTTCCACCCGCCGGCAGAAGCCAGGTGAGCGATCTCAGTCCAGGGCGTGGGGTGGTAGCACATCTCCAGAATGACACCCTGCTGCTTCTCTGCATCGGCAGCAGTACCCAAGAAAGCCTGGATAATAGCGCGAGCGCGCAGTTCTTCGGGAGACTTCGGGGGGTAGTTGGGGATACCGGAGACGATAGCCGCGGGGGACTCGAGACGGGCAGCCTCAGCAGGGTCGGTAACTGGAATAAGAGGAGCCTGGGCATTGGGGTCAGGGTTGCGGCGACGGTCTTCCTCGAGGATGGCGGCGACCTCGGCGGCGTCGCGGTTGACGACGTAGATGCGGCTGGAACCGAGCCAGCGGCGCATAACGTAGATGGCGGTGCGGGCAGTGCCGCCGCCGCCGATGATGAGCGCGGGCCGGCCGCGGAAGCGTGATGGGTCAGGCGCGTTCTGTGTGAGGGCTTCCCGGATGCCATCGCAGTCGGTGTTGGTGCCGACGTACTGGCGCTGACCGGTTGTTGGGTCGTCGCGCAGGAAGATGGTGTTGCAGGCGCCGGCTTGGCGGGCGTGCTCGGTGAGATCGTCGAGGTATGGCATGATTGCGACCTTGTGAGGCATTGTCACGGACGAGCCGACGAACTTGGGATTGGACTTGATCGATGCCAGATATTTCTCAATCGGTGGCGACCGTGTGTAGGGAGGCGGGTATGTCTCTGATGAGCCGGACACACTGGATAGGGGGATTTGGGTCCAGTTGAGACCGAGCGCATTGTAGACTGTCTGGTGTAGAGGTGGGGAGAGAGAGTTCAGAAGAGGGTGGCCGTACAGATAGGCGACGCCATCGCGGTTGGAGGGGATGGTGATGGGCTCTTCTGGTGGTGTTTGGTTGATTTCTGTGACGGACATGATGAATTGTGTATAATCATTTGCTTGGATATGCAGATCTTAGAGAGGGAGGTGCTACAATGTTATAAGATGAAATTCGAAATTCAGACGGAAAATACTTAGCCTCACCCTACGTGCGAGGTACAATGGATATTCCATCTGCCGGGTGGGGCTTTCCTTTTTAAGGTTAGCTGCTGCCGCTTTTACAAAAAGTCAGACTTCAATATATTTCAGTCCGGGGAAAGGTTGAACCGAGGCAAAGCAGCTATTTTGGGCTGCATCCATTCCGAATTTGATTACGAAAACATCATAGAAACGCAATTGCTTGGCCACCCTAGTCGCGACGTGTTCGCCTTTGGCAATCTCCATACACAAGAGACTGCAGAGTATGCGGAGATCGGCTACTCGTATGCCGATGCTAATGAAGTACAAGCTATTGCTATTGCGAAGAACGTCCTAAAAAATGTCAAAGTACCCGACATTTACTTTAATGGCAAGGTACTTGTTCTCGTCTCGCTAGTTAGCCTTTTATTTTATCACTTACATCCTATTAGATCAATGGTCACCAGGTATCTGTCCAGGAAAGGCTTCCAGGTGCTGCCTTGACCGTTGCATGGCCGTACGTATCGCAAAGCGAAAAGGAGCCCTTCAAACAGCAAGCATGAGAGATACTTCGACAACTACTCCCCGATAGAGGCCAGCTCCGCTCCTACATCGTATCTGATCCCAACATTCTCATTGGTTGCCTCTTACGGGATTATCAGCTTCAGTTGTAAGTGCATGAAGTTAGTCCATTATTAGGGACGGGTTTAGAACTTGCACGAACCCCGAAATGATGCCCTATCTCATATGACACCTGAAGGGCTTATGTATTATTGAATTCTCTATACGGTCGATGTTAAACGGAGTGGGTTAGGGTGGATAGAGGCGTGCTCAGCTTTACTTAGTGAGCCAGAAGCGACAATAGGTGAGCATTAAAAAGAATGGGAAAGTTAAAGATGTAGGCGTAGTGGGATCTGTGAAAAAGCGATGAGCCGCCGGGTTGAGAAATATTTTGTTCTTCCACCCATCCCATTCCCCTCAACCAGTGTCATTGCCTACCTTGATAGTGAAATGATAGTGATTGCATCATAGATTTGTTGATTTAGGCAAATATAATCCATGAGACGATCATTGGCTTAGCCGCGAATTTGATGCTTCATTGTCGACTCTGCGCCACTAAAGAACATCTGCCGGGCTGAATGATTTCCCACTACAACCACCCATACCCCACGGGGAACTTGTCACGCACGCAGGAAACTCTACAGGAGCCAATAAAAAGACCACGGCTATTATGAATGATGACCAGAGAACAGATAAATTCCCCGGCAGAGATGGACGGAGACTTCACAGAGGTCACGGTTCTCCCTAAGCCCCCCGGGGAAAAGGCTTTTCCCCGCCACCCATGTGCAGCAATCTATCATTGGCCGTTTTCCCCCTCTCCCTGTTCATGGCTCCATTTCAATTAATCCAATCAGACCAATTGCCATTCGCTATTTCACACCAAGGTCTGGATCGTGCACTGCATTACCTCTGGGGTACCCCGGAAAAATTGAGCTGACAATGCACGCTGTCGCGGGTTACTGGAGACCCGCTGGGGAAGTATCCACTTCTCCAAGCGGCATCGGATCCCCACAATCCAATGCCTTAAGCGAATAATCTCAGCTTGACAGACTTGGCTGCCCAGCAGAGTTTGCTCCCACTGAGTCAATTTCATTCTTGGGGGCAAGCCACATGAGAGGTGCCAAGAGGCAAAGGCAATTGTCCTTCGTACAGAAGAACTTAGAGTATTCGTTTTGCCGCGCCTTGGCTTTTCTTCATTTTTGCAGGAAATTTTGACTATCTGTGCTATACCTTTCTCCGACTCCGCATCCCCACGATTTCTTCCCCTTTTCCAAACCCCGGATTCTCTCCTCTCTTTTTCCAAGGGCAAATCGACAGTCCGGGGCTCAATCCTATTTAGATCCTGACTACCTCCCTAGTCTGTTCTAGAAAAACGTGGCGAGGACTTTCTTTTTTGGTTTCCTCTTACCTTTTTTTCCCTTGCACCTGCACCTGCATCTCATCTATACCTTCATACGTGGTGATCGTCCTTCCTAGGACGTATATCTTACTACCTCTCTGCGCCTAGCATTGGGGATCAAGATCATCTGGCCACAGAGTCTTGCAATTCTTCTTCTTCAATAATAAACCGCCACCATGTCTATCCTGAAGTTGGTCGAGGACCGACCGACGCCTAGCGTGGTCTACAACTGGAGAATCTATCTCCTGGCAGCGGTGGCCTCATGCACATCCTGCATGATTGGCTATGACAGTGCTTTCATCGGCACTACACTCTCTCTTGACTCCTTCAAAAGCGAGTTCCACTTCGACAGCATGCCTGACCCTACCAAGAACCTGATCAGCGCCAACATCGTCTCCTGCTACCAGGCTGGTGCCTTCTTCGGTGCCTTCTTCGCGTATCCGATCGGCCACTTCTGGGGTCGTAGGATTGGCCTGTTGGTCGCTGGTTTGGTTTTCACTATCGGTGCTGGTATCATGCTTGGTGCTAATGGCGACCGAGGACTCGGCCTCCTTTACGGCGGCCGAGTTCTCGCTGGTATTGGTGTCGGAGCAGGCTCTAACATCACCCCGATCTACATCTCCGAATTGTCTCCTCCGGCTATTCGTGGTAGATTGGTTGGTGTGTATGAGCTGGGCTGGCAGATTGGCGGTCTTGTGGGATTCTGGATCAACGTGGGTTTTCCTTTTCGTTCGTTTTTGACTTGTCTTGTCTGTGGATGCTAACACAAAATCAATAGTTCGGTGTCGACGAGACCATGGAACCAAGCCACAAGCAATGGCTCATTCCGTTTGCTGTTCAGTTAATTCCTTCTGGTCTTTTGCTCATTGGTGGCTACTTCATCCGGGAATCGCCTCGTTGGCTCTTTGGACGCGGTCGCCGCGAGGAGGCAATCAAGAATCTTTGCTGGATCCGCCAGCTGCCCGAGGACGATATCTATATGATCGAGGAGATTGGTGCCATTGACCAAGCTCTGGAGGAACAGCGCCGTAGCATTGGCATTGGTTTCTGGAAACCCTTTAAGGCGGCCGGAACCAACAAGAAGGTCATGTGGCGTCTGTTCCTCGGAAGCGCGCTGTTCTTCTGGCAGAACGGATCCGGAATCAATGCCATCAACTATTACAGTCCGACTGTCTTCAAATCGGTAAGTCGCATTTTGTTGCGATCCCATCCATGGATGTGAGCATCGATTACTGATGCTAACAATGCTTCTAGATTGGTGTTAAGGGTACCAACACTAGTCTGTTTACCACTGGAATCTTCGGTGTAGTGAAGACTGTGGTGACTTTCATTTGGCTGCTTTGGCTGATTGATCACGTTGGTCGCCGTAACCTGTTGTTGATTGGTGCAGCAGGCGGTTCCGTCTGTTTGTGGATTGTCGGCGCGTACATCAAGATCGCCGAACCCGAAAAGAACAATAGTGACTCCTTGAGTGGCGGTGGTATCGCAGCCATGTTCTTCTTCTACCTGTGGACGGTCTTCTATACCCCAACTTGGAACGGTACCCCCTGGGTTCTGAACTCGGTAAGCATTCCCAAATTCCAAACTCCAGGCATTGGAACATTGCTCCACTGCCTCATCAATCCACGAGCCTTGAAACAGTGCTAACAGCGGCTGTAGGAAATGTTCGACCCCAACATGCGTTCCCTGGCACAGGCCTGTGCTGCCGCCTCCAACTGGCTCTGGAACTTCCTCATCTCGCGCTTCACTCCGCAGATGTTCACAGCCATGGGATACGGTGTGTACTTCTTCTTCGCATCATTGATGATATGTTCCATCGTCTTCGTGTACTTCCTCGTCCCCGAAACCAAGGGTATTCCTCTTGAGAGCATGGACCAGCTATTCGACATCAAGCCCGTGTGGCGTGCCCATGGGCAGATGGTCGCCCAGCTGCGTGAGGATGAAGAGAGGTTCCGCAACGACGTTGAGGCTGCCGGCATTGACATGGGCAAGGTGCGCCCTGAGCAAGTCGAGGATAGTGCGGCTCAGCCAAAGTACACTTGAAGGATGCGATGGTGAATCCTTTCCGTGTTGGTGTTCTTTTTATCATGGTCGTATAACTTGTTGTGATTTTATAGCCGGAGGAAGTGCCGGCTCGTTGGAATGAGTTCGGGTTGCACATCTTGTGATCTTTGTGTACTAGGGCAGCCTGATTTATATAAACTTCGCCGAACGAGTGCAAAGAAGCAAATGACCCAATGAATATACCCCTTTGTTTCTTTTCATCCGTCCATTTCGATATATCGTAAGAAGGTCAAATAGACGCACCTGCTTCATAAATCACTTTATCCAGTAAAATCATATCAGTATGTAGCTAGTTATTCGACTTCGACAACAATTCAACATCAATATCTACAGGCTGACCCGACCTCATGGCCCTCTGAACAGCCTCACAAACAATCAAAGCACGCAAACCTTCTTCGCCAGTACAGCTAGGAACAGTGTCCCCATTGATAACATCAACAAAATGCGCAAGCTGAAGATCAAAAGGCGCCTTATCATCTGGAAGCGGAATCCGCTCCACAGTCAATGGTGAGTTCCAGCTCTTCTCAGGGCTAGCATCATAACTCCAGCGGGTCAGGTCCGGTACACTGAGCGAAGCATCCGAGCCAAAGATGCGATAGAAGTCCGAGTCACCACCGGTCGTTGACCGCGGGATGAGTGGGTTCTCGCCCGTGCCAGTCTCGAAGTTATGCGGCGACGGCGTCGCATCACAGACCAGAAATGTGCCCACAACACCCGATGCAAAGCGCAGTGTTAAGGCAGCGCCTTCGTCGGCATTGTGTGGTGGGCTTCGCCGCTGCGGCAGCGTACGCTCTGCTGTCACGCGAACAATAGGCCCGAAGAAGTGGTGCATGAGGTCGATGTCGTGGACGAGGTTAATGGGGATGACACCGCCTCCGCGCTCGTTTGATGCGCGCCAGTCTGTTGGCGGGGCGAAGTATGCATCCGGCTTAAACAAGGTCCACAGACCGTTGATAGCAATAGGGCGACCGAGAGACCCAGCGTCCAGGACGGCCTTCGTGGCTCGCACGTAGGGGTTGAAGCGGCGGTGGTGGCCGACTAGGAGCTTCAGGTGGGCGCGCTCTGGAGCTTGGGCGAACTCCAGTAGGGAGCGGCCGGTTTCCAGGGTATCGCTCACGGGCTTTTCGAGGAGGACGTGGACCCCGCCTGCAAGGAGCTCCTTTGCGACTGGGACGTGCGTGTGATTTGGTGTGCAAACGATTGCTGCGTCGGGCCGGTGGGGGGATGCAAGTAGCGAGGCGACGGAGGCGTAGTAGTTGGTTTTGAGGCTGGATGCGGTTGCTTCGCCAGTCGGCATTGGGTCAACGAGAGCAATTAGCTCTGTTGAGGGGTTTGATTTTACAGATTGTGCGTGACGAGGGCCAATGAGGCCTGCGCCAATAATGGCAACTTTGATAGGCATAGTGATTTGGTGGTCGAAGTCAAAAACAAATTTTGGTTTTGAAAGAATTGAATTAATTCAATGATGCCGTAACTTGCACAGCTCAAGCGGAGAATTCAATCTGGTGGCTTTTGTATGCCTATTAGTTGCGGAAAGTGTGTCATTGCCCGGACTTTGAGCAACATTGACGATTCGGCGCCGATCCTTCGGACATGTTTGGATCAATACGGAAAAGATATTGCCGGGTACCTACGGCTATTTTGTTTCCAAGGACGGGGAGAGCATTTCTAATGAGGAAGCAAAACTGCGCGATGTGGGTGGAACTGTGGAGTGGTCGTGGAGTGGAAGTGGACCTGGCGGAAGAACGAAAAAGGGGTAGCGTTTACCCGGCCATGTGATTTGCCTCTATCAGGTTCGGCCTCGTCATCAAGACACGAATCACAGCAGACCAGGGAAAACGTTCAGTCATGGAGGGCACTGCAGGGGATAACGTTTTGTCGCAATCGTTTTACTACCTTCCCTTTTGATAACCTAGAAAACCCCTAATATCGTTGGTTGTCCACCTCGAAGACATTCTCGCACCCTAAACATCTCTCCATCTGGAAACTTTATTTTTTAAAAAAGAAAGCCTGCAACCAAACCATCTCTGCATTTTATAATATCGGCATAGAAAAGAAGGCCTCATTCACATAACTTCCAAATGGCTTTCAACCGCCCCGGCATCGCTTCGATGTCCCTAGGTCGGCCCTGGGTACACGACCTACCTGGCAAGCTGATGCAAGCCGCAGACCACGGCTTCAAGGGTATTGAACTCTTCTTCGACGATCTAGATTGCTACGCGCAGCGGGTATTTGACGGTGATCACCACGAAGCCGCACGGTCAACACGGCTGATGTGCAAGCGCCTGGGCCTGACCATCATCTGTCTGCAGCCATTTTCCATGTATGAGGGCCTCATCGACCGCACCGAGTCAGATCGGCTCATCAATGAGAAGCTTCCTAAATGGTTCACCCTGGCGCGGGCGCTGGGCACAGACATGATCCAGGTTCCATCAAACTTCCTAGGCCCAGACCCAAAGACCGGTGTTGCTCGCACTACTGGCGACCGCACTGTTATTGTTCGTGATCTCCAGCGCCTGGCTGACTTGGGCGCCGGCGCTGGATTCCGGTTTGTCTACGAGGCTCTCTGCTGGGGTGATCATATTGATACCTGGGAGGCCTCGTGGGAGGTAGTTCGCGATGTCGACCGTCGCAACTTTGGTCTCTGTCTTGATTCCTTCAATATCGCCGGTCGTGTATATGCCGACCCTGCTGCTCCTTCAGGTTGCACACCCAATGCGGCTGCGGACTTGGCTGCTTCGTTAGAGCGTCTACGCACTGCCAACATCGATCCCGCCAAAATTTTCTATGTCCAGCTTGTTGACGGTGAGCGTCTTTCCGCTCCGTTGGACGAGAAGCATTCTTTCCATGTTGCCGGGCAGCCTGTCCGCATGAACTGGTCCCGCAATGCACGACTATTTCCCCTCGAGGAGTCGCGTGGTGGTTATCTGCCCATTGTAGATATCGCTCGCGTCTTCTTCGAAGATCTCGGATTCCGCGGCTGGGTTTCCCTTGAACTCTTCAGCCGAACCCTCGGCGAGACCGACCCATTTGTTCCCGCTGATCACGCTCGCCGTGGTATCGACTCATATAACAAAATGGCTCGTATCTTGCGCTGGGATGAGCCTACTGATAACGTCTCAGTGCCAATGCCGGTGCCTGAATCACCTGTTCAACACCGCCTCTAGGTGGTCGATCTTGACTTTGCTTTTTTTTCATTCTGTATAGCATATGGCATCTGTACATACATCTCTTAACGACTTTTGACGACTTTTATTGTTTGACATACCGTGAGTATACTCGATTGACAGGGCGAGCATTTCCAAGGGTTGCCTAGGCTCGATCACCTGTATGCTTTACCAGGTACCAACATTCTACAATGAACCGCTATTCAAATAAGGCTGAGCTTGTACTGTAAGAAAGTGGCCAAGTGGGCAATATGGCAGTGAATGTAGCTGATAATGTCATGCTTGTCTAGTCTGCTCCATTATATTGCTTATTTAGGCGCTCTTGTTGTTGATCTTAAGGAGCTCGACCTCGCTGCAAAACAGTTAGTTTCCCGGTATCATTCTTTAGTTGCAGAGACTTACAAGATCAGAGTAGAGCCTGCAGGAATCTTGCCAGCCGCCCTTTGTAGAAGAATGTTAGAACACTTTCAGCTAACGGATGTCACGGCGTATGTAGTAATCGCCTGTATGTATAGTGTGTTCACTTACTTGTCACCGTAGCCGTAGTCCCTGAGAAATAATGTTAGTAAAGGTCCAATTTCCTCTTGTTCCATATGGACTTTACTCACGGTGAAATAGTCAAGGTTGCCTTCTCTCCCAGGGTCATCTGCAGGACACCCTCATCCCAACCTAATCAGACAGATAGTATTAGCACCCAATGTAACAAAACAAGGGATTTAATGATTGTAGATATAACTGATTCCACCAAGATAAGAAAATAAAGAGGAAAGGATACCCTTGATGACCTGCCCAACACCAATCTGAACATTGAAAACGCCACGTCCAGGGGTTCTGGAACTATCGAATCTGTTGGCATAGATAATTAGTGTTTAGAATACTCAAGTCATAAGCTAGATGGCTCTAGGATATGGTAGTCAGCTTACTGCTTGCCCTGGAAGCCCTTGTTGGCCTTCTTAGCATCGTAGATCCATCCCGTGTAGTGGATAGAGACCTTATCGCCCGCAGCAGGCGAGTCAGAGCCGTTACCACGAGTAATAATCTTTCTCTCAACACCCATATTGAATTCTGGTTTTGTAGTAAACGTTAAGGCGAAAAAAGCAAGAGAGATGAAAGAAGAGGTGAGGATCGAGGGGCAACGCTGATTCGTATTTTTCTAAAAGTGGGGGGAAAGCGGGAGCGGCGAATGACCTCCGATATAATGTACAATGCTTGGATTTCGAGTGAACATCTCGCATTTTACTAGGTATTCCGAAGACACGTTCGTGGATTACAATATCAGTTGTTTGCTCTTAGCGACTCTAGTTGGTTGGCTTCAATATTCCCTCCGCCTCCTCTCGAGAGCCCCCGCCTGGACTTGAGCACTGTTTGAAATAGCATGCAAAAGTAGTCCCAAGAGCCTAGAAAGGCACACATATGCTCAACAGTCCAGTCTGTGGCTTGAATTGGACAAACATGGCGCCAAGGATGGATGTCTACGTGCAAGAATCGATTATCGATTCATCCGCAAATTATGACCGTCGATTTCGCAAACACATCGCTCCTCCACACTCCTTTTGATAGCTGGCTGCGCTGTTTTCTCGAAGCAAAGATAGCGCTATATGAGAAGTCCGGTATATTTGTATGGGGAAATGTTTGATATTTTCACTTGTAAACCTTTTGGGTATAAGACATCACTTGGCGTTAAGCAAGGGGGCACCATCCCTCGAGATGCTTGTATCGATTGTATCAACGTCAAGTTTGCATCTCATCATTCCAAGGCCCGGTATTGCAAATCTCAATATAGACTAGGTCGGAAAAATAGGCAGGATATAGGGGAAACTTGATTAAAGGGCATTTACCACAGATGTCCGTGTATAAGGCTGCGGTAATTGTACCTTTGCGGGACCGAGCCTAAGGAGCACTTTCGCTAAGCCAACGGCACGCTGGAAATGTGTTGTGTAATCATCAAATGGATTCTCGAGGGGCTCGTGATTACTGGCAACAGCCAGGTTTATGTGGATAATCACACTCCATAACTCGAGCAAGTATATTTCCGTTCTCCATAACCCACTTGAGTGGACTTCGCCACGGCTGATGGGTGAACTTGCAGGTCCTATACTCAACTTTCCCCTGGGTGACTCCATTCCCGAACAGCCTACACCCAGATAGAAAATGGCAGCGGGCGGCAAAGACATTTTCTTGGAAGAGAGCTAGCATTTCCGAATAACGCAGGTTACGAGCACTGTTTCTCTGTGAATGCGACTCGGCTGATCCTGAACAAGATTACACTGAAGGCAGGTAATCGCCTTAGCAGAATGGGTAAGAGCCAACAGGCTTTCTCGACCATCGATTTGTTTTGTTTCAACCTCTTCAAATTGACGATGCCGAGCACCTATTGCTATTGCCGCATGACGGACTGTAGGATGTTCTTCGCACATCTGATGCACGAACTGACCCTAGAATGGATCTTCAAAGTAACGCATGCATTGGACTGCCGTAATTTTGCGGAAGTAATCCGAGTGACAGCGCTCTGTCCAGTTGAGATGAGCCTGACCTGGACTGACCAGACGAACTATAGCATTCTCAGAAGGGGTGTGTGGGGCTTTATATTTTTTATGCCCAGACATTGCAGTCTGATCGCCTGAATGGGGCTTCTCGGCTTTACGCCAGGCACGGGTCCTCTTATCGGGCATCTGCGCATAGCCATCACATTTTATACCGGTGCTCGTGCAATTTCGACATGCTGGGAGAGCCACATCGCACTTTTGATGACGGATTCTATATTGTAAACTCATCAGTAACCCATCAGTACATGATTGTGGATCATCGGGGCTGGGACTCCTTATTTCCTAAATGTTTTGATCTTGATTTTCTCTGTTCGGGCATGACTTTCATGGACGTCAATTAACGGCTGGATTTGCAAGGTCCAAAATGCCTAACTAGAACATAAGAAGAGAAGAAGTTAGGGGCTGCTGCGTATAAAACCCCACTCTTGGCGCCCGCCGATCCGTCAGATCTAGTATGTGGTCAACGTATGTACATCAATTGTCGACGGTTCTGTAAATTAACATTGAATGCTATTATTCATTTTTTGAATAGATGTTCGATAATATTGCAGACCTTATATATTAGGCATGTGAACTGTGTGTATGGTTTATCATTTGATGTAGAGATACCCATCTCCCAGATCTATGGACGAAGTACCAGATAGATTGATAATTGTAAGTGGGCCCAGTGTATCATTGGCCACTACGGAGTATGAAATACACACCGATATTTATGATATTGCCTATCATGTATTTCATTTGCGAGGCCGTTGTTTTATACGTCTAGATCGAAATGTGTCTTGTTTTTTATTGGTAGGGATTGGATAGTATACCGCAACCACAAATATTAAATAGATTTGACACATACTGAGACAAATCCTGATACATATATCGGGCAATCTCGACACTTAATCTCCTTCAATTCCAGTGTGTGAAAGGATAAGTCCGGCTATTAATAGACAAATGTGTAGAGTACCGGCTTAGAAGTGCTCCGTACATAGTATCGTGAAAGGAAACGGTAGAACAACCTTGACACTAAGTCACCTTCGGGCAGCAGAAAGAGACTAAATATCCAACATTCAGCAAGTTCAGTCCAAGAATAGCTGTTATGCGCAAGCCACTCCTCAAGCCACTCCCCTTGAATCTGATGGACTCCCACGTGACACGACAAGCCGTTTCACAATTTCCAAACAGCGCGGGAGGCCTGAGCTGTGAGATATGAAGGACCAGGGGTAACGTAGGCACTGCCACTAAGACTGTGTCTTCTTCAATTCGGCCTGGGGATATTATTAAACCTTTTACGGAAGTTAACTACTCCGTACGGAGTACTCCATAGATTTGTATGAAATTGACTTCAGCCGCACTCCTATTTGTGAAACCACGCTGCACAGGGCTGAAAATGAAGGACCACAGTCCGGAAATAGTGTGTGTGAGAAGTGTGGGAGAAGTGTTTGAGACTAAAGAGCCGTACCGTGGTCAAAATAATGGGGCTATGGAGTGATCCTTAGTGCATACTCCTTACGGAGTAGTGGAAGTGGAATGCCTAGATGGGAAGCTGAGGAGGAGCTGAAAGATTGCTTGGGCCTCTTTTCTTGGACGGTGGCCGTTTTGATTGGGTTGAGATTGTTGGAGGATAATAATATGTGAGACTACCGACTTCTTTAGTATAATTTTGACGGAGATTAAAGTAGATTGGATCAAATTCAGGGGTGTCAGGAACCTCATTGGTCATTGTATGGGGAAATGAAGGTCCGCACGTTCTGGGCGCGCGTCAAAGGTACGGTACAAGTAAGGTAGACGAGAATAGATTGGGCATTTACCTACAATATATGATCTCCATAGGCAGAAGGGAAAAAAAGGATTGGGAGAGTAATTAAATCAGATCAATGATATTCGTAAGTTACGTGGGGAAAACCATTTGGTGGCAGAAAGCCAAAAGTTCACCTTCTACTCCGTAGTCTCCTTTCTCATCCCTCCCCCCCCCCCCCTAATCCAACTCTCATGTTTCATTACTTTTACCTTTCTTTTTCTTTTTAATTATCGTGTTTACTCACGGATTTCATTTCCTTTCGCCTCGGGGCTTCTTCCGTCTGTCCAATCTCGAAATCGAACGCCCGCGAGGGGCAATCTCCGTTTCGCTTCGCCTGTTGCGCTTAACGGGCACAACACCCGCGATTATCTACCTGAAACACATCTGTAGCACGACTAGCAGTGCCTGGTACGTCGAGAGATTGATACCCTTGATCCCTGGTTCATAGGCAAATAATTGCCGTCCCTATCATTCTGGTCCGACCCGCCCCATACGTGGTCAACCCTGCTTGTCTTGGTTCAGGATTTATTTGGGAGGACTGGTGTCTTACGCTTAAAACTGGTGTTGGATCACGTTTTTTTTAACTCCTCGGTAGTATGCAGGTTCAGCCACCATTCGCCGTTCTTTCAGCCCCCTGTTGCACCTCACCCCTCCAAACTCGCACCGACGTCCCTATCTCCCCCAATTCCGGCTTCCAACGCAGGTTGCGCTCGGCAAGGACTATATCAAAGGAACCAACACCAACGGCGCATGTGACTGCGAGTGATATATTCCGTAGCGATCACGAATCGCTCGTATACGCACAATTTTGGACTTAGTCTGCGCCCCCCCCCCCCCCGCCAGGCTTATATTCGCATCGATATATACGGCCATAGTCGACCTTGCATTTTGCGCGTTAGACAATAGATTTCGCCATGGAGAATCAGGGCGCTTACCCGGAGTCTCCTATGGAGCAGGACGAGTCCTACCCGTGCAAGGGCTGTGGAGAAGTAGGTACAATGTGGAGCAGGCGGACAAGAACTTGACTAACCGTCCTGGTAGACTCTTGAAGAAGGGAAAGCGTTTGAGCTTGGTACGTCCGATACCTGCGGTCTTTTTCACCATTTTCTTATGTCGCTAACCTTTGGCAGCTGGAAACCGATGGCACATCGACTGTTTCCGATGCAGCACATGCAGCACTCTGCTCGACTCGGACGCGCACCTCCTCCTTTTGGGTGATGGATCACTTATATGCAGTAACTGCACATACAGTTGTAGCTCCTGCAACAACAAGATCGAGGACTTGGCCATTTTGACGGGAGACCAGGCTTTCTGCGCTCAATGCTTCCGATGCCGGAACTGCAAACGAAAGATTGAGAACTTGCGCTATGCGCGCACTTCGCAGGGTATTTTCTGCATGGAATGTCACGAATCGCTAATGGCACGAAGAAGAAAACGGAAAGCCGGCGGCAATAGTGGGAAAAAACCAGCGGGGCCTAATGTGAAGTTGGACAAGTCATTGCCCTCGTTGCCTCCTCACCTCCTCGAAGAAGCGCGATTAATGGAGGAGGAGAACAGCGAATATACAGGCACGCCTGACCCCAATAGAATGGCGGACACGCCCGATCTAAACGATGAAAGACCGGGAAGCTCAATTTCTAATCAGCAGGCTGATTCAGGTAAGAAACTCTTTTTGCAGCCTAGATGTATAATTATCGCAGCCTACACTTTGTCGCCTATTGTCGCATTGTGGTCACATTGTGTGATCTATACACCGCTCTCTATTCTCTATACACTATTGTCGTTACCGCCTGGACTTATTGTTGTGATCGCATGATCTATGAGAAGATAAATATGGCCTTCTAGAACTCTTACTTACTTACTCATACAGATAATATGCTTCTTCCTTCCAGCACATACCGCAGCAGTCGCCAATCAATTCCACGCAATACTGACGCAGATGGTGGTGAATTATTGATTCCTCTTGCCTTTGATCCCTCGGCTGAGGGTAATTCTTCCCGAGGTCACTCCCAAACACGGCAGGAGCCTGCCCACGACTACTTCAATCAAGTTGAATCCGAATGCTCACACGGGGCCTCACGCGACGGCCGTGAATTTCCGCAAGAACCCACTTCTCGAACTTCCTTGGAAAATCATTCGCCCCATATAGCCTACGAAGAGAAGGGTTGGGAACGAAACGACCACAATTCACCCGATAAAGCACCATTACCAATCTCCGATTCCTCCAAGCTTACAAAGGCAGGCTCGACTCGCAGCTCATCTGATATACCGATCAGCTTCAGAGAAACAGGCAACCTCTCTGCGCCTACCAGCCCTGGTAGCAGCAGATCAAAGGAATTCTCCAGTGACACAAAACGACACATTCCTATGAATAACATTACTTCGGCTGTAGGTCGTTCCTCGAGTGAGCTTCATCGTCTTCACGACCACGGCTCAATGGACTCACCGCGCTCTCAACAATCGGGCTTGCCGTATTTGCCGAAGCGCGGCGATTCACTTGAAAGCAAGCGTCACCAAATTTCAAGGAAAGAGGTCGGATCATCGCCTGCATCATCGCAATACGAGGACTCTCCCATGCTCCGTAGTGATACTTTCGAGCAGCCTATTCAACCTACTGGCTTGAACACATCACCACTTGAATCACACCAATACGATGGTGCCGGCGCTTCAACCTTGCTACGGTACAATAGCGGGGGCGACTTCTCTATGGACGAAGAGTTATCGCGCATCATTGGTGGCGATGACACCGTTGGACAAAATAACGAGTCATTCCTGCGACGCGTCTCAAACTCTGTCCGCCATGGTCGAAGCTTCAGCGAGAAGAGTGCGCGGATCAGCAAAGATCTCAAGAACCCTCGATCACCTAGCAATCGAAGTATAGCCGGAACGGATGTTGGCAGCCCCATTGCCGGATCACAGAGTGAAGAGATATTCTTGCTTCGTAACGAGCTGCGTAAAGAACGCCTGCGAGTTTCAGAACTGGAATCAGCCGCTCGCACCGCAGCAGCCGTCAAGCAAGTTAATACCGAGCTTTCTGAGAAGCGATCTACCATGGTCGTCCTTGACGCTCAGCGCGAGATCGTTCTACGTGAGCTGACAGTTCTCACTGATCATATGGAGGCTGAAAAACGTGGTGGCGCAAGTGGGCCATTGGATCTTGGCAAACTCTCGAACCATGTGCTGCGCGAGCTGGCAGAGTCGATTCAAAAACTGAAAGACTCGTATGCCCCGCAAATTGAAGAGCTTATGCAGAAGCGCAATGACCTGACAGATGAACTGGAAGCCATGAACACTCAAAAGGAGAAGAGCTTCCAGGAATTCGAGCAATTGTCTATGAAGAACGCGCAGCTAGCTGAGTTGAACAATCAGTTGGTTCACCAGATCCAAGAACTCTACAAAGCTACGGAAGGTCAATCGCGACCTGACGGTCTAGGCATCTCGCATAACAAACAGAGGTCGACAAATTCCATTGAAGTGATGAAACCTTCCTTCAACGACTATCAGGGATCTATGTCGACTGCTCACATTTCGGAAGAGTCCGAGCCTGCTACAGCTACTGTTGTGCCAGGCCCTCAGGTTGTTAGCATTCGCAAGGGCCAGCCTCGCAAGTTTAACTGGAAGAAGGGTGGGCAGAACGTCGCCAAAGGTGTCAAGGGTCTTAAGGGGGCCTTCATGTCTAGTGAAGGAGGCCAAGGACAAGAAGGCGGAGGTGGTCTACCGCGTTCCCAGACCCAAGACCCGAGTCGCCAAGGCTTTGGTTTCTTTGGAAACCAGAGAGGCAAGCAGGGAGGAAAGATGTCGCAAGCCGACAGCGTGCCTGTGTTGGCCGAAGCTCCCGCTGATGGTATGTGCCCGTTACTACAATTCAGGATGATATCAGTATAAGCTAATAATTTTCAGCTCTTTTCGGCACCGAACTTGAAGCTCGCATGGAACATGAAAAGAGCATCATTCCAGCCATTGTCACGCGGTGTATCCAGGAAGTTGAATTGCGGGGTATGTTTTGTCCGTCGTTGTTTGACTGCTCGTTATACTAAAACATAAAATCAGGTATGGACATGGAAGGCATTTATCGCAAGTCCGGTGCCGCTTCAGTCATCCAAACTATTCGCGAAGGCTTTGAACGCTCTCCCTTTGATTACGATATCTCCGACCCCGACCTCGATATCCACGCCGTCACTTCTACTTTGAAGCAGTATTTCCGAAAACTTCCCAATCCACTCATCACTTACGAAGTTTACGAACTTGTGATAGATTCTGCCGAGGTTACCCCTATGTCTGCGCGAATTGAACTCATGCAGAAGAGTCTGCTCGAGCTGCCTCGCGTGCACCGCGACGTCCTGGAGTTCCTCATCTTCCATCTCAGACGCGTAGTCGACCGCCACGAAGAGAATTTGATGACGAGTCAGAATGTTGCCGTGGTCTTTGCACCAACAATCATGCGACCTGAAAGTCTCGCCCGTGAGATGACTGATGTCCAGAAGAAGAATGATGTCCTCAAATTCCTGGTGGAGAACTGCCAGGAAGTTTTCATGGGCATGCAGGGCTAGGGCTGAGGCACTTGTCTTCTCCAGTCCTCACATTCACTTCACTCTCTCCCAATTGTACCCTCATGCATCGATTGCCCCAGCTCTTGGCGTGATTTTGAAGCATGACTTGCTCTTTCACCAATCCTACCTGCTCCTTTTCAAAACTTTGTTCCATCCCTCTATTTTTGTACAGGTACCCCTACTTCCCAACCCCTCCGCTCCCCTCCGCTCCTACTTCCCTACTCGGTTCACGATCAGCGCTGCACGCTCGATACAGATACCCTGTCCTGCCCTTTTCTCTCTTTCTTCATGCCCACCTTTTCCTTAAATATTCTGCAGATTCGAAGCCAGTTGATTTCCTCGCCCCTGGCTTTAGTTGAATCTAGCCACACTGGCTGTTCCGGTGACCAAAATTCCTTATATGGGTGGTTCACTTCCTGTCCTTTGAGGCACGTTGGTCTTTTTTTCTTCCCCCTTTCTGACTCGAGCGAGCATTGAATCGTCTTCTAGCGTTATGCATTTCTATACAGCACTTCAAGTGAAATGCGGTAGTAGCTGCATTGGTATTCATATACGTTAGCTAGGCTTTTAGTATGATATCATGAATATTTGGTTTGATATTGAACGTTGTCATAGGTTATACATGGAAAAGTCGTTGGGAATTGCGCTTTTCGGGGGGATTCTACGTTTGTGTCAAGGGATTTTTACCACTGTAGGAAAAACATTCGAGAATATAATGTTTTTTTTATTTATAATTTCTAGTCAACATGATCAGATTAACTCAACTTCCACGTTAATGATAAGAGGCATCAGCGACTATTCTTGTAGACGTAAAAAAGTGTAGATGTGCGAGGTGGACATTGCTGGTCCAAGCACCCACCGCCTACGACATCGAGGCCACCCGAGCTCCCCCCTCAACCCCGAAACCGCTCCTAAGCCTCGTCGAAGGCCCTTGAATTCCCCGAATACATAATCAACCATGTCCAAACCAAGCAAATACCTCCTCCTTTCTCTCCCAAACTCCATCGTCCCCTCGCACCACCGCGATGACGCCCTCGAGGCAGTCTCAACCACCGTCTCCCCGGACAATGGCTCCACCATCTCCTTCCCAATCCCGGAGTTCAAGATCGGCACGCTAGATGCCCTTGTTCAGCAGGCAGACGAGCTGTCCAAGCTCGAGGCTTCGTGCCAGAGTGTCGTTGCCAAGGTCGGCGATGCGTTGAAGAACATCCTGGAGGACGAGGCGCAGATTGAACAGATGAAGGTTGTCAATGATAGTATGTTTCCAGCTTGGTATTGATCTGGCTGTGGAGGGGAAACACAGCACAGTCTTGGAAGAGGTATCTCTGTGTTCTAGGTTCTGACTGCCTACAGAGCCAGTCGATCAGTACCTACGTACTTTCCAATGGAACAAAGTCAAGTACAGGGCCGATAAGCCCTTGGCGGAGTTGATTGATCTCCTGCAGAAGGTGTGTTGCATCGCGCATAGAAATGAGGGGTCTGCCTGGCTGGTAGTGACATACTAATCATTTTTGTCTACTATAGGAGGCGGCTAGCATCGACAATGACATCCGATTCAAGTACTCCCAATATAACCAGGTCAAGAACACGCTGTCCACATTGCAGCGGAAACAAGCGTACGTTGACTACGACGGAGACTACAAACCTGTGCATATAGCATACAAGAACCACAACTAACCCGCTCTACACAGAGGCAACCTCTCAACCAAGTCGCTCGCCTCAGTGGTCGACCCGAAAACTATCATCAAGGACTCCGAATACATCGAAACTCACCTCGTCGCCGTGCCTGCCCAGCTAGTAAAAGACTTCCTAAAGACCTACGAGACCGTCGCGCCAATGGTGGTTCCGCGGTCCGCGCAGCTGGTCGCTTCCGACAGCGAGTTCACGCTGTACGCCGTGACAGCGTTCAAGAAGCACAGCGTCGAGTTCGTGCATAAGTGCCGTGAGCAGAAGTGGATCCCACGCGACTTTAAGTATGTCGAGGGTGGAAAGGAAGAGGAGCGCAAGGAGGTTGAGCGCGTTGGTGGTGATGAGCGTAAGGTATGGGGTGAGACGCTGCGTCTCGGTCGCACCGCTTGGAGTGAGGCTGTTATGGTCTGGGTTCATATTTTTGTTCTGAGGGTGTTTGTTGAGACGGTGCTGCGGTATGGATTGCCGTTGGATTTCGTCTGTGCTTTGGTCCGGGTATGTTCTATGTTCTCTCTCTGCCTTTCGTTGGATTTTACAAGTGGCAAGGGCTGACGATATTTACTTTCTACAGTCGCAAACCGCCAAGCAAGCCGACCGCGCAAAGCATAACCTCGAGGATAAATACTCGTATCTGGCGGGCAATGCCTTTGGGCGGGACAAGAAGGGCCGTATGCAACGGGATGATCCTGGTGAGATGCACACGGGTGGTGAGGGCAGTACGGACTACACGCCGTATGTGTTTTATGAATTCGAGTTCAACTAAGGTTGCCTATTTTGAGGCATCGCAGAGACGTTGGGTACATATACCACTTTGGTACATCTAGCACAAACTAGCATTGGATATTCTTGATTTCTTCTTTCAATGTTTCAAATGACCACACATTCAAGCGAATAGCAAAAGGGGATCTGATCCCATTACCAATTCTCAGCCCAGTTCATCAAATGCATGTGCAAAAGTGATCTATATTGTCCACGCAGTATGTACAGCAAGCGGGAGGGGAATCAAGCACAAAAAAACACCATATCTAATCCGCTGTACAGGACTATTTTATGTCAAGCCGACCATAGATACATCCCGTCAAATCTCAATCATCCCAATCCCAATCCCAATCCCAATCCCAAAAAGCAAAAATAAACCCACCTTACTCCTTCTTGGCAGGCAGGTAACCCTTGGAGTCAAGGTAATCAATAATCTGCTTAACAGCATCCTGAACAGGAAGCTCGTAGTTCTTCACATGAACCTCGGGGTTGGCAGGCGCCTCATAAGGAGCGGAGATACCAGTGAACTCCTTAATAACACCCTCACGAGCCTTCTTGTACAGACCCTTGGGGTCACGCTGCTCAGCAACCTCAACGGGGACATCAACATAGACCTCGACGAAAGGCAAACCGGTCTCCTCGCCGGGGGTCACAACCTCGTGCAACTGACGGGCAGTGTCACGGTCCTTCCGGTAGGGCGAGATGAAGGAAGTGATGGCGATGGAGTTGGAGTCGGCGAACAGCTTGGCAACCTCGGCAATGCGACGGATGTTCTCGTTACGGTCGGCCTCGCTAAATCCGAGGTCCTTGTTCAGTCCGAAACGGATGTTGTCGCCATCCAGACGGTAGGCGTGAACGCCGCGGTCGCGGACGAGCTGGTGCTCGAGCTCCACGGCGAGGGTAGACTTGCCGGAGGCGGAGAGTCCGGTCAGCCAGATTGTGAGACCTTGCTGGTTGCGGAGCTCGGTGCGCTCGCTGCGGGTCAGGGCGCTGGCGTGGAAGGTGATGTTGCTGTTTTTTTTTGGGTTAGTGTTGGGATAGATTGGCAATTGGGTTAGTTTGGACTTACGTAGACATTTTTGGAGGTATATGGGATTAATGAAGAGAAAGAAAGTTGAAATTACCGAAAAGTCATATATAAGGAGGGGCAATTGGCCGCGTCACAGAAGATGTGATCATCGCGGGGTGTCGCCATTGCTTGGCGGGTTTTTTTTTTCTTTCTTTTTAACGGGAGTATGTGCAAGGGTATATATTATAGTATATAGTCTATAGTTTTATATACTCTTATAGTCTTACAGTCTTTTTATATTAGACCTATTCATCAGAAATAACATATTTACACCCTCTAACCCCATTTACAATAAAGATCTCTATCTCTTTCGCCATGACACCAGGAACCAGGAACAGGAACAAGAACCAAAAATGCAGAAATTTCCCCAAATCACGCCACTTTGTAAAGACTCGAAAGTGCCTGAAGAAAATTAGCCACCGAAAAAAAAATATCGAAAACTTTTCAAACTTACAGCAGCTTGTCGAGGCTCAATAAACAAAGCCTTAGCCTCAACTAAAACCACAGGCTCTGTTCCATCAATCGGAAGAGTCTCAATCCGACCTTCCACCCACGCCTTGCGACCCTCAACTTTAACCGTTTCCGCGCGGAGGGCAACATACTGATTCGCCATAGCCGGAGCCCGGTAATCAATATTCAAATTGGCCGTAACACCCACCTTATTAGGCAAAGCCGGGAAGCAACAACGCGCCAGACCCTCATCCAACAACGTAGCCAGTAGACCGCCGTGAATAATGCCCTGGTGACCGCAGACATCACCGCCGAGATACATGAGCGAGATCATGGTTTTACCCCCGCGCTCGCTGAATACATATGGCGGCACGACGATCTTCCCGGGTCCTGCTAGCGTGCCGGCTGTCAGGTTGCGTTCGCGTAGAGGCTCCGGGATTGTAAGGTGTGGGCGCGACTCGGTGAATTCGGGGTTTGCGCGGAGAGCCTCAGCGACGGGGTGAGTGCGGATTGTGTTATCGATCTTTGAAGTCGCAGGGTCCGTCGCAATGAATGCGGTTAGGGTCTCCTCTTCGGTTGGGGTGGCCATGATGCGTGAGAGGGTGCGTTGGGTTTGGTAGGTTAGCCCGATGGTGAATGCGAAGACGGCGATTGAGGTGAAGCCGATGAAGCGGCGGAGACGAGAGCGCTTCGCTTGGGGCGGTGATGGGTGTATAGAGGCGGATGGACTCGGTGCTGCGATTATCGGGTTAGTTCTTCTATTGGGAAAGGGTCTAGGCTGTTTATAACCTACCGGTAGAGTAGGATCGGGTATAGGGTCGCTTCGGAGCAGCGGAGAAAGAGTCGCGGATAAGGAGTCGCGAAGGAAAGAGTGTGGAGGGCAAGGAAATGGCGCGAAGAGAATAAGGGAGAGAAGTAAAAGATTGACGGAACATAGTAAATTATAAAGAGTGAAATTAATTAAGACAAAATTTCCAAATTTAGAGATCTAGAAGGCGAAGTTGTTGAGAAAAGAGTGGTTGAGGACGCGGAAGTGGATTTGGGCGAAATTTACCTCGGCATCTTCATTTCTTTCCCCGAAAATATCCTTTTATGTTCATAACTTCTTGGGAATGTTAGTTATAGTTATGGTTTATATATTTATAATCAGGTTACTGGCGGGGGTCTCTTGTTATTTCTCTGACTTTATACTTGATCGCAATACACATACGTGTACGGAGTACTTAGCCCGACTAACAAGACAAAAACTACAGTGCTAAAACACATAGTACATGCAATATTTCACGTCCTTATATCTCAACAACCATGTTGTTATTTGATAGCTATTAATAGGTTGTTTTAATACTACGGATCAATTTCAAGAAAATTAAAAGGCTTCATCCTCATGATACTGAAAATTCCGTTGCTAAATGCTAGAAATATATATATTGAAATCACAGAATCATCAAACTCCTCCAAACTCCCTAGGAAGGCCAAGTCTCATCTAAAATCCATTAAGCTACAAGTAGAAACCGTTTAGACTATTGTGTTGAGATATTAACTTGTAATTTATCACATTTACTATGTGTTTGGGGTTCACGAGTGTCCAGCTTATTCGAGGGGTTTCCCTTCAATAGCGATTCCAGGCCAGAGAAGATATTTCGTTAAACCTAGTCGGCCTTTGGTATTTTACGATCTTAAATAGAGTGAATTGATCTACAGACCCTCCGGAATGTTTCCCATCTTAGAAGACTACAGGGTTAACAAGTCCGGCATGTCTCCACCAGGGCCCTCGGTGTATACGGAGTACTCGTGTGGAGGTCCGTGGCATTGTATATACAATATTCACTCTATGTATGTCTTACCCCACCGGAAAAATTGTAATCCTATAAGGGACTCATTGCACTCATGTTTTAGACAACGCCTGCAGAATAGTTAAATCAACTAGTCTTTCCGCTAGACTTTCTATCCATCGGAGCAAGTCAAAATGATAAACTCCACGGACTGGCAGAAACCCCTCACAATATTCATTTACTTTCTTCTTTCTCTTTCCTCTTTCGTCAATGGACAATCCGACTTAAAGATCAACGATGTTGGAGCCCAGGCCTTTGCATTCGATCTCGGCGGTGTCGAATTGGCCCAAGACCGCTTCCTGGACAACCAAGGCCGTACCCTTAAATATTTGAAAGAAGTAGACGTTGACAGACTACTTTATGTCTTCCGGGTAACCCATGGACTATCTACACAGCAGGCAACGCCTAATGGTGGCTGGGATGCTCCGGATTTTCCATTCCGTTCGCATGTCCAGGGACATTTTCTCACTGCCTGGGCTCAATGCTATGCTGTACTCCGTGACCAAACATGTTATGATCGAGCGATCTACTTTGCTGCCGAGCTGGCAAAATGCCAGGCCAACAACAAGGCGGTTGGTTTCACGGACGGATATGTATCTGGATTTCCAGAATCTGACTTCGCAAAACTCGAGAACGGCACTCTGACAAATGGGAATGTCCCGTATTACGCGGTGCACAAGACTCTTGCAGGCCTTCTCGATATCTGGCGCTTGACAAACGACACTACCTCTCGAGACGTCTTACTGTCCTTGGCCAGCTGGGTCGACAAACGCACTGAATCGTTCAGTTACGATGCAATGCAAAAGTTGTTACAAACGGAATTTGGCGGTATGAATGAGGTGTTGGCCGACCTCTACCACCAAACCGGTAACGAGAGATGGCTTACCGTTGCCCAACGCTTTGATCATGCCGTTATATTCGACCCTCTTGCAGCCAACAAAGATGAGTTCGACGGTCTACATGCGAACACTCAAGTACCGAAGTGGATTGGGGCTGCTCGTCAATACAAAGCCACCGGAAAATCTCGCTACCTTGATATTGCCCGCAACGCCTGGGAAATCAATGTCAAATCACACACGTACGCCATCGGCGGTAACAGCCAAGCCGAACATTTCCGTGCTCCAAATGCCATCGCCGCTTATCTTGACAATGACACATGTGAAGCATGTAATTCCTATAATATGCTCAAGCTGACTCGCGAGCTGTGGCTTCTTGATTCTGATAATTCGGCCTATTTTGATTTCTACGAAACCGCATTACTCAACCACCTGCTGGGCCAGCAGGACCCTGATGACCACCACGGCCACGTCACTTACTTCACCCCTCTCAATGCTGGAGGTCGCCGCGGTGTTGGTCCCGCCTGGGGAGGCGGTACTTGGAGTACGGACTACGACTCATTCTGGTGCTGTCAAGGAACGGCACTCGAGACAAACACCAAGTTGATGGACTCGATCTACTTTTACAATGACTCGACATTGTTCATCAATTTGTTCATGTCTTCTGTGCTGAAATGGCCGCAGATGGGTATTACCCTGAAACAATCTACGACCTACCCAGTCGGCGATAAATCGAAACTGGAAGTTTCCGGTAGTGGTCGTTGGACGATGAATATCCGCATCCCTGCATGGGCATCAAGTGCAGAGCTGACGCTTAACGAGAAGGCTTTATCAAACATCCAAGCTAATCCCGGGACATACGCTCAAATCTCGCGCACATGGGCCGATGGAGATGTCGTTGAAATCCACTTCCCCATGAGTCTCCGTACGGTGGCTGCAAATGACAATTCAAGTATGGTTGCAATTGCGTATGGGCCAACTGTTTTGTGTGGCAATTACGGCGATCAAACACTGAGTGGTACGCCTACTCTCGCCCTTGACTCTATCAAACGATCCGGGGCTTCCAGTCTTGACTTTACCTCCACCGCCGACGACAAGAATGTTACACTGAGTGCTTTCTATGATGCCCAGGGATACAATTATAACGTATACTGGGATACCACGGGAAGTCTCCACGCTGCATAGGGGCCTAGAACAGATCGTAGGAAAAAAGAGGACGTCTTGTTCAATGAATTATTTTATCGTCAATTGGTCATATTTCATGGCGACAAGATATCATTCTAAAAGACAAAGACAAGAGTAGATACTGGAGGAGAGCATTTGGTGTATGAAAGAAGTAAATATAAACATCCGTTTACTTTAGACCAAGTCACGCGAGGACTTTATATGCAGGGCTCGGGTTAATTGCGATATCGATGAGCAACTACCTGTGTTCGCTGATGAAATTTGCCTTCCGTTAAAGCTTTTTATCAGCTGGTTACCCTCCAATCCTAGAGAACATGATATTGTGATTATTCGAGATATGTTACTTTGGATTCTGCGCGAGCTATGAGCGTACTGTCGACAGCGGGGGATATCATAGGAGGTTCGGATTGTTCTGGGGTCTTGAGATGATTTGCTATGGGGTCACGAGGCTGTCTATCCTACAAAAGCCCAAGCACCCAGAAAAGTACGGCGTTTTCAGCGTCAATGACCTTAAGTCATTGGATTGGAAATTATCTGATCTGGAAATTTACTTTGAGAAAAACATTTGGAGAATCGTAGCTCAATTATTAGCGGAATAATGTCGGGGTTGATCGGGTATGCTCCCCCCGAGAGTGGGGTGAGAGGGTATATAAAGCAGAAAGTTGGCAGTTGGTTGTCATAGTGGTCTTTTAGTAACAACAAGTATCAATCAAAGATATTAAAAGTTATGGCTTTTCTCCCCATCTCAGTCTCGCTTTTGGGCCTCGCAGCTTCGGCTTTGGGCTTGAGCTTCAATGTTCCAACATCCCCACCTTCAAACTCGAGTGGGCAGCTCTCTGCAGCTCCAGTTGGTGTATCGTGAGTCTCGATTCAATCTATTAATGTATAGACTTACTTATTGTGAAGTCTGGAGTTCTTTGCGTTTCCTGAGTATATTCAAGATGTCGAATCAACGACGACATGTCTGCAGAACCTGAAGGATCTGACAGGAACATGGCCTCCCATGAGGATTGGAGGGACCACTCAGTATGTATGGCCTTATTATAGGTCAATATATGTTGTTAACAGTGCGCAGGGACCGGGCGACGTACGATAGCTCGTCGACCGAGGCTGTCACCTATACAGTGGCCAGCACAGGTGCTGCACCCGAAACTCTTACTTATGGGCCATCTTTTATTTCTCTCGCTGCAGGCTATGCGGGAGAAGTCATCATTGGACTGAATCGCCGCTTGGACGATATCTCTAACACAATTTCGGCCGCGCTTCTCGCCCAAAGCAAAATGGAGAACCTGTACTCCATTGAACTGGGAAATGAGCCCAACTGTAAGTCTTTAATCCCCCCTCCTTGGCTATGTAAACGCTAATTAAGTGTTCAGTTTTTGTTGATAGCGATCCTATTGCCAATGGCGCATCCTGGACAGCTGCAGCAGATGAAGCATCCCAAATCAGCTGGCAAGATGCGGTGTGCGGAAATCTCTCTGCAACTGATATCATCTCAGCAGGTGTCTACTTTGGCACTTCACCCATGAGCATCGTTAGTCTTACTACGAAAGAAGGTGATGCGAATGACTATGTGAAGGACTATTGCTCTCACAACTATCCTCAGTCATCTGGCTCCTACAACCTGGCCACTCTTATGGGTCATAGCGATATTGCCACCCAGGTCGAGCCTTATGCTGCGGAGGTCTCTGCTGCTGCTGGTAAAGGCAAGCCGCATATTTTCGGCGAAACTAACTCTGGTATGTTATCGTCCACTGTGACTTGACAGAAATGCTAACAATACCTAGCAACCCAAGGCGGTGGTGGTATCAGCCCGACTTTTGGTGCTGCTCTCTGGATTTTGGACTATGTCATGCAGACCGTCCTCATGGGCACAAATGCCCTCTACTTCCACCAGGGTACCGTAGGAAACTGTAAGCTACCCCAAAACACTTATCCACCCTACAACAAGCTAACTCTCAAGGCCAATACTGCTGGTGGGGTCGCTATAACATAGGCTCCCCTTACTACGGTGCTTACTTCGCCACCATGGCGCTCGCCAACGCCGACCAGATTGCGCCTCTGGATAACAAAAATACAGCATACGCAGCCTATGCCATCTATAAAGCTGGCGTTCCTGTTAGGGTCCTTCTCTACAATTCCGACTACTACATTTCTACTAGCGGAACGCGCTCGTCGCAGACATACACTTTGTCTGGGCTTTCGTCCCCTAGCATCACTGCTAAACGGCTGACTGCCCCTTACGCCACGTCTCGAGTTGATCAGGGTGAGAACCCGACCGTCGCGGGCCAGAGGTTTGCCAATGGCACTTGCACTATTCAGGGCACAGAGAGCGCAGAGACAGTCACTGTCTCTGGCGGGAAAGCAACTTTCACTGTTGCCGCTTCCGAGGCTCTTCTGGTTTACCTGTAATCAATCGGTCTTAGTTTCCTAGAGAGGAGCCCGGGAGAGACTTTGCCCGAAATGTCAGAAGATTGGGAATGGATGGAATGTGGAGGTTGAATTTCCTCCTATAGGCGCTACGCCACCGGGGATTCTCTAGTTTAAACTAGTGGGAGTTTGCGGGGTAGAGGCCCTTGGTTACATTCAATTCAATAGTAAAACTTTGTTTTCGAACATTCAATGTGTAGTCCGCGAGTAGTAAAATAAGAATAAAGAGTTTGTAAAAAAAGAACATATTGTTCTAGAGTAAGTCCTCGGACAACGGGACATCTATGGATGTATGCCTCAGCTCCGAAACCATAGTGAGCTTCAAAGCTTGTCACATTCTATCGGTCTCTCCATAAATCAATCAGCCACTAGGTGATAGCTTCGGTATAATTCAGAGCGAAGCAATTGCCGGTTGTTTCTCACTAGTATGCTTTTCACAAGCCAACCAGCCCCCCCTGTCGAAAACAACCCATGAGAACCTCCAAAATAGCGAGTCGGCAAATGAACCACAGGACTTTAGCCTTGTAGGATCTAATTTGTGAGCTCAGTTTTACACCCAGTTGCCTACGTAGCTGAGATCCTTGTAATAGAGTGAGCAAACCAATCCTTGTTAGCGCTCTAAACTCAATCAAAGAAATGGAAATATAAAGATTACCTTCCAGCTACTGATCTTCGCTTGATAGATACTTGGTAATTGTTCTTTTCTTTTGGGTACATACTGTGTCTACTTATATTAAGATGGACTTTTCCAAGGCGAACGCTGAAAATATTGAGGATGCTTCTTCCCACCAGGGAGATGCCATGCCTACCAAAAGCATGGGGCCCATCATGCGATCTCCTAAAGACGACCTTGGTGTCTGGGAGTGTGTGAGACGGTTCAAGACCGTGTCACTGATTGCTATGACCGCGGCGTTTAGCGCATCGCTGGATGGTTACCGTAAGATAGTGCTTTTGGGGGGTGTTAGCTTTGAATTATGCTGACCTGATCGTAGAAATCAATCTTAATGACGGTATTGTCGCCAACAAGGGTTTCATTCGACAGATGGCTTCCCCGGGAACATCAATTATCGCAGGCAAATACATCTCCGCATGGGGTGGTGTCCAATCCGCCGGTCAAACTATCGGTCAAGTTGTATGTCTTTCGAACCTTCAGAGCTGACCTGTCGATTGACTAACCACTCCCCAGCTCCTCCAATATGCCACAGAAAAGTTCGGTCGCAAAATCGCTTTCTATATAATCTGGGTCGATATCGTTATCAGTGTGTTTATTGAATCTTTTGCAACAAGCTGGGACCACTGGCTTGCCGCAAAACTCTTCTCTGGAATAGGTGTCGGTATGCTGCAATCCACCTTGCCTCTTTACTTATCCGAAATCGCTCCGACCCAGCTGCGAGGCTTTTATATCAATGCGTACAGTTTGTGAGTTAGGTGTATTGGACTTCTGTGTTTTATTTCCTGACTCTCTCTAGCTGGTTCGTGGTTGGTCAGATCTTCGCCTCGGTGGCACTCCAGAAACTCAGCGCAAAGGACCCATATGAATTCCGGGTTTCTATCTATACACAGGTTCGTGGTGGCCCTCATTCAGCTTCCGTGGTCAAGATAGTCACTAACAATTCCCATGTACCGTCAGTGGGCTATGGTTGGTATCATTGTCATCATCTTCGCCTTCATCCCAGAATCACCCTGGTGGCTCGTGAGCAAAGGCAAGATCGACAAGGCAGCCAAAGTTCTAACTAGGTGCAATGGCAATGTTGAGGGATACAGTGTCGACGAGCAGATTGTGTGCCATTGTTCCCCTGTCGATCGTATTCAAACAAAGTTCTAACGTGTCTTTTCAGGAAATCATGACTGCCACTATTGCAGAGGAGTGTATACTCGCAGAGCGTAACTCCGAAGAGGGACACTGGGCTATCTTTCAGGGCCGCAATCGCCTTCGTTTCTTCATTGCTGCTTGGCCCAAGATTACCCAACAGCTTGTCGGCTTGTCCGTGTTTAACACTTACGCTACATATTTTTGTGAGTACTAATCCTTTCATATGCGCCTTATTTCACGCTGCTAATATCAGCCTAGTCCAATATGCTGGCAGCGAAGATCCATTCATGGTAACGGTCATTTTATCATGTGTTCAGTTGATATCTATGATGATGACTGCCGTCACCACGGACAAACTTGGTCGTCGTCCGTTGACAATCTACCCTTATTCAGTTACATCCGTGTCTGTTTTGTGCCTTGGAATTATTGGCTGCTTCGATTATACCAAGCCATCAACGAGTTCGCTTCTCGTAAGTCCTTCTTAAGAATTCAGCAGACCCTTGGCAATTTACTAACTGTACTAGATCTTCTTCGCTTGTTTGGCGACTTTTTCCACCACTGGTGCATCAGCTATTGGCTATGCCTACGCCGCTGAGATCCCCCAGCAACGCTTGCGTGCAAAGACAGCCGGTTGGGCTCTTGCATGCTCAAACTTGGTCGCTATCATGTTCAGTTTCTGCACGCCTTTGATGATCAATAACGCACCTGTCTCACAGTGGGGCGTCAAAACTGGTTTCTTGTCAGTCTTCTGTCATCTTGTTCAAGTCAAGGTTCTGCAAAATACTAACAGGCTATCCTCTAACAGCTTTGCGGGTACAGGCACGCTTGCGGTAATTGTCGCTTGGTTCATTCTTCCAGAAGTGACACGCCGAACACCGGCTGAGATTGATGAGATGTATGTCAACCCCCTACCTGATATCCTTCTCGTAACTTTTAATTAACACGTTTTCATTTTAAGGTTCGAGAAGAAGGTCAACCTTCGCAAGTTCAAGGGATATGTCACCGAAGTGGAGCTACGCTCGAATGAACTACGTGAGGACCATGAGATGGTAGTCACAGCGTAAGTCTAAGTGAAGAGAGTATATTATGGACTACTTGAGGCCAGATAGTTTAGTTTTGTTTACATTGAATTATATTACCACATCTTTTCTACTGTTGTTCAACTTCCGACCATTTCTGGCTCAGTAGATCAGCAAAACAGCCTCAGCGCCAACGCCAAGCGAAATGTCTTTTAAGATGTCTTTATATGTGTTTTTATGGTCAGTCACAACCTGTAGAATGGGGTGAAAGGCACATGCTGGCCTTATGGCCTTCCAAAATACTATAATATCTATGTGACCAGAAGTGTCTATTCAACCCGTAAAAAGAAAACTGAGATGATCTACAACCCCATGTTCTTCCTCCTTGCCGCCCGGCAATCGACTGATAACCTCAACCGCCTTCTCAAGCCTGAGCTCTACAATCTTCTCATTTCCAGAGACCTTCCACGTGATTGTAGCTAGATTATCCTCACCTAGCGCCACCTTCGCTTCCAACGCCCCAGTCAAACGAAGCCTAGGCCTGAAAGATATCTTCGACGAGCCAGCAGCAACCGGTTGAACACCCGCCAGCTCAGTACAATACTCATAAATTGGCACACTGCCCCAAGCATGACAATCGGACCTCTGTCTAACATCATCCTCCTCCCAAGTTGAAAGATTATTCGCTAGCATCCCTCGCCACGGAGCCCACATCCTCTCCCAAAACGACTCATACAAATCCTCACCAGCTAAAGCAAGTGCCCGGAAAGCATAGAACCGCATCATATACGAGCACTTTGAGAAGCGCTCATTTGTAAACGATTCAGTCAAGACCCGCACACAGTCCTCGGCCTTCGCTGCTCCACAGATAACAGCGAAGACCTGACAGTGCTGAGAATATGACAGCTTATCGGCAATATTAGCCGTCGAGTCGGTAAAAAATTCCCCATCATAGCAATGGACCCGAATAGCCTCTATCAGAGATTCCGCTCTCGCTTCGTACTCAGCAGCATGTCCCGGCCGACCAACATCACGCACCAGACTAGCAACCTTCTGCAGAACCCACGCATACAACATACTGAAATATGTGTGTCGATTGGATTCCCGTCCGGAGGTCGGAACTCCTTTGTCAGGATGGTCATCTGTAGCACCCCAGGTTGTCACCCAGTCAACGTATTGCCAGACAACTTCAGGCAGCCCGCTGACCAGACCCAGCTCGTCGACGTGGGCGTTGAAGAAGTCGAGGATGCCGTCAATGCGCGGGAGAAAGCTTCGCGCGAAGCGCGTATCGCCGAAGTATAGGTGGTGGTCGCAGACCTGCAGGATCCAATACAGGGAGAACCCGGCTATGATTTGTGGTACGTGTGAGGGGAAGCGGGACTGTGTGAGGCCTTCGGGTGTGACTGACGCGGCGAAGTTGGTAATTGCTTGGCGCATTAGTCGGTCGTCCCCTGAGAGGAGGTAGTGGAATAGACCGACGGAGCGGCTGTCTCCGGAGTATCTGGATTGTTAGCCGGGGTGCCAATTTTGGGAATCGTAAGGCTCACTGTAATTGTTCGTAGAATGGGCAGTCGGAGTAGCCGTCGAACATGCAGTTTCGCATTGTTCGGATGGAGACGTCCCAGATCTGCTCGCTGTGGGCATCGCCGGGTTCCTTCCAGTTGGCTTTGACGGCCATGGGGTAGTTGACCTGGGTAGCATCAAACGATACTAGCTCAATTGGCTCAGGGCCTACATTGATTTCGATTCTCAGGAGACGGAAGGTTCGGAACCAGAATGGCTCGTAGACAACGGTTTCGGGGTTGGGAAGATCAAGTGTCACCTCATCGTATGGTCCGATAATGTGGCCGACACTTGCGTTCAGCCGGTCGGCCTTTGAGCGGAAGAAAGGGTACGATCGAGGCTCGAGCTCATAGCCTTCTGAGTATGTCACTTTGAGTCTGATATGAGATGTGTTTTTGGCTGCCTTGAACGCCCATCGAAGGAATGCAGTCGAGTGGACATCCGCTTGCACTTCAAGTGTATGAGTTGAGCTTGCTGGAAGTGCGAGAGAGTGATCATTTGCAAAGAAAGCTGTCCAATTGCTGGCATCGATCGCACTGTCGCATGCTCTGATAGTTTTCACAACCGTTGGTGTTGACTCGGGCATGGGGATCGAGCGTGGACGCAAATGCCAGGGCGGGATATCGCCATTGAGCGTCTTTATCTTGTAGGAAAATGGCTTTAAAGCAGGCCCGGGGTTGGTAGGAGCAATGCGCTCGCTGATCTATGAAAGAAATGTCAGTGCAGTTCGGGAGGAGAGCTTCGATCCAGAGCCAGTCTTACATGAAGGAACACATCGTCAGCCAATCCCATCGGGAACTGAATGCTTTCATCGACCGATGCCATCCAGTTGTTGGAAGAAGCAACATCAATGACATCCTGGCCTGTCTCAATCTTCCCAATAACTGTTAAGCCTGGAAGAGCCGTCCGTACAAAGGGCATTGCGCTCCTCGACGCTGCAAAGTACCGGACAACCACAAATCGAATCTCATTCTGCCCCTCTTTCAGGTAGGGCGCAATGTCCAGCGTATCATAGTACCAGATCAAAGGACTGCTGCGAGTCGGCCCAACCGCAACATGCTTCCCATTCACACAGAGCTTGTAACGTGTGTCTGCTGAGAAATGCAGAACTGATTTCGTCGGTCGCGAGGACAAATTAACATGACGCGTGAAATGAACTATCTTGCCAGCTGTGTTTGCGTTGGAAGAGTCGGTCCAGTTTGGAACCCAGATCCAGTTAGCCTCGAGCTCCTTGATTGTCTTTTCGGTACCACAAGATGTCAGTATTTTAATACGTACAGTTGAAGATACACGTGAAATGAAATACCTTTTGCTCTTCTGCTGAGGACATCTTTGCGCGTTGTGATTTCCGTGCATCGAGGGAAGTTCCGAGTTGTATAACTTCCGGTGGGGGAGGGGCCGGCGGGGGTTCGGGGGATCTTACAACGAGGAGGAATAGATGTCGGCAATTGAATCAAAGCTGTGTATAAGCGGTTTCGATGAGTAACAACCTCGAGACTGGAGGGGTATAATATTAAGAAACAGGCCTAATTCCCAGTAATCATCCTCCTTGTCCTCAACCTCTCCAACCTCCTCATTAGTACTTTTGATTTCGGTCTTCACTTGAAAAATCGACAAAGGCTTATCGGATGTACCATTGGAATGTGCAGCCAGAGCTTCCTGGTTATCCAATGTCACTTGAGATTCGGAGCCATTCTCCGGTGTACCGCTGTGGCGAGAGTAGGATAATATAGAGGCCTGTGTGTGCAAGTATGCAAGAGTCTCAATAATCTCCTACCCATGGCTAGAATGGTGCATGTCTAGCTAGGACCACTAATAACAAGGTTAACACATCCATTTGTCTCATAATATAAGCAAGCACTGGGAGATTTCTCACGTTGTCTTCGCCGGAGGTCATAACGAAATGAAATGAGATTGGTCATTACCCATAGAGAAGGCCGTAAATGGGATGGTTCAACTTCTCCTCATACCGACGTTGTGTATGAATCATACCGATATAGGCAAGACACTGCGCCACACCGGCAGCAGATTCACCTCTTCGTGTTTCCACAATGATCGAATTGACGGCTAGGTCTTCTACGGCTTTCGGACCATACCACAGTCACGTAGAGAGCATTAGGGCTTAGGGTTTTAGGACTTGAGAGCTGAACAAGGCGGACGTGCTGTGGCCTGTGCCATAAGCTATCTAGAATGTGATCACGAGTATATACGTTATATTAAAAACTGGAAATCGTGTTTGCCTTTGGAATAGGGTGGCGGAAGATTAAAACCAAAAATGACACTGAGGCTGTGTCTGAGACTGATGCTTGGCCTCGTTGCAAGATACACCTATTACCATGCTGTTAACATGTATTTACTCATATGATTAATGTCAACCCCAAAAATTCCATATATTATTGCCCGTAGCCCATTTCTAGACTGGTCACCGTGGCTAGATCGCTGGCATCTATCAACATCAGTTACTCTTTCTGACCGGTCAGTCCACCACCTGCCTGTCACATCACATGGTGCTTTAAAAAAAAATTTAACGATAATAATCATTGAGCGAAAAATCTGATTCTCCTTCAATGAAGCCAGTGGAGGGGTACGGAACTTAGAATAGCCCAAAGCTTTCGATTGAATCAGCGTCTAGCCCGCTCAGTGGCTGCAGCACTCGGCCTGAGTCCATTGTTAGGACCAAGCGCTGTCCTGGTTCCGCCAGACGGTGACGCACTCCGGGAAGGGAGTGCAGATGCCGGGGTAGAACGATTGTGCGCCATGTGCGCCTTCACAAGGTGGCCCGCAGCCAGAGCAGCACATAGGGAAAGCTCTCCAGCCAGAACAGCGCCTCCGATGATGCGCGCAAGTCGACGTGCATTCTCACCGGGCGTGGTCGGGTGTGATCCACGGACACCAAGCATGTCGAGCATTGCTCCCTGGGGTTCCAAGATGGTACCACCCCCCAAGGTACCAACTTCAATAGACGGCATGGAGACGGAAATTTGAAGCGATCCACGGAGACTAAACGGGCAAGGTTAGCGAATGGGCCCGAGCCAGCAACCGCTTTCAACCTACTTATTCATGAGGGTGATGCAGTTAGCACTCTCCACAACCTGCGCCGGATCCTGCCCTGTAGCAATGAAAATGGCTGCGGTGAGATTTGCAGCTTGGGTGTTGAAGCCGCCGATCGAGCCAGCCATGGCGGACCCAATCAGGTTTTTGGACACGTTGAGCTGAACCATGCTATCCACGTCGCTTTTCAAAACATCCCTGACAACGTTCGCCGGGATAATGGCTTCGGCCACAATGCCCTTGCCCCGTCCGTCGATCCAATTCAAAGCAGAAGGTTTCTTGTCCGTACAGTAATTTCCTGACAGGGTAACGATATTCATATCGCTGAACCCTGCCTCAGTCGCCATGACATTCAGGGCATGTTCCACGCCCTTGGAAATCATGTTCATTCCCATAGCGTCGCCAGTGGTGGTCTTGAATCGAATATACAAGTTAGTACCAGCAATAGTGGTCCGCATGCTCTGCAAGCGCGCAAATCTGCTCGTGGAATTAAAGGCTTTTTTCATCACGGTCTGACCGACGTCCGAGTCAAGCCAGGCTTTTGCAGCACCAGCTCGTTCAAGGACCTCGAAACTCACACACGGGCCTCGTGTCATACCGTCACCGGTTAGGACTGTCACGGCACCGCCACCCAGGTTGATTGCCTTACTGCCACGGCTAGCGCTGGCGACCAGGACACCCTCAGTTGTTGCCATAGGGATGAAATAACTCTTGCCGTCGATAACGATAGGACCAGCGACGCCTACAGGGACCGGCATAAAACCAATGACGTTCTCGCAACACGCACCGAGAACACGTTCCCAAGGGTAGTTTTCGTACGGCAGCTTTGAAACTTCTAGCATATTTGTAAGATCTGCGGTAGCCGGTGTCCTCGAAATGATAGAACGACGAATCTTCACGGCTCGAGTGCAGTCTTTTAGACTTCTCTCTAGTGCATGCCCGGGAATCTTGCCCCGCAAAGACAAGGCAACGACATCCTCATCGTTCAACTCGCTGATCGTCGTTTCTTTCAGCAAATTGTCCAGTTCGACTTGTGTGCGAGACACTGGGAGTTCCCCAGTGGCTACTGGTTCTTGTACTCGGTTAGTGACTATTGGAGGTATTTTTACCGACGCTAATGAGGTCTCGCAGTTATCGTCGGTAGTGATAGGAGTCAAGTGTTCTGGCTGAAGAATCTGGTGACTTAATTGAAGCTGAGGGGTTAGGTTCTGGGCAGCGTTGAACCTTTCAGCCTGAGCAAGTTCCACTGAATCGACCGGGTAATTCGGGAGATTAGGGTCTTTGATTCCCAGTCTGGCAGCCTTGAAAAGATAGCTGTTTAGAGCTACACTTAGGGCAAGTGCCACAAATACCCATTTGGAGAGAACGGGATCTTCGAGGCTGGTGAGCAGGCCACCGACCATTTTTCCACCAACTCCATACTCGTGTAGCTGCGAGGGGGTATCTGTCGACGCGTAGTTACTAGTCCTGGTCTTCACGGAGTGCGAGGTGGCACGACGAACTGAAGGATACTCCAGTTCGTACTTGATGGGAGGGACGACAGTGACCACAGTCGATTGGCCGCGCCCTCTTGCCTGGAAAAGCAGTTCATCCAACCCATTTCCAGCTACCTTGAAGGGCTCAAGAGGGGGTTTCATAACCGCTCCGCTTATGCTTTCAGTCCAAGAAGATATACTGGACAAAGATGCACTAGAAGAGGCTTGGAAAGGGATAGAGCAGACGTTGACAAGGTTGACGATAAGGAAACCCACAACCATCCAGAACTTGAACTTTGGAACACTACTGCCCTTCATATCCTTGCCGAACAAGTATATACTCGCACTGTCCGGGACATCATTGCTCTTGGCTACACTCTCGGCTGTCCGTCGACTGAGACCCTCGTCTTCCAACGCGTGCCGCATGTTGATATGACGTTTGATGCGGTTGACCTCCAGCTTAATAGAAAGAATAGCGGTGTAGAAGGTAAACAGCAGCAGGCAGTCGAAGAAGAGGATCAATGCAGCCAGGACACAGAAGTCCTGTAGCCCACCTTGCACGCCCGAGACAGCACCGACAGCCAGGAGCAAGATCTCGACCACATAGTGGTACACGATATCGTAACCCTTCTCCCGAATGGCGCTTCGCACGGCATACTGAATGGTACTTTCGTTGGTGGCGGCCGCGCTACCCCGGTGAGCCTGTATCTTATGGGGCTTTCGGTGCTCTACGGCATGGAACAAAAAGGCTCTGGTCAGAGTAATGCTCTTCTCGAAGCCAACGATCACAACTAGGAAGGGAAGGCCTTCGGATAGCAACCTCATGCTCATCGGAACCCCGAGTCTTATGGTCACGTCGAGGCCCAGCAAGAAGGCAAATGTTGACGACAAAAGGACGCTCGTAGCAAGCCAAACCTTCGACCCCAAGTTCTTCAAGTTTAGGAAGAGTGAGACGAAAGTCAAGTGCATCGATATGTAGCCTAGCGCCATGATAATAACATCGAGCGTTTGAGCGCTCTTGAGAAGATCAAGAAACTCTGTCCAGGTATCGTGGGCCCACTGAGCAAGGCTGCTTTTTGTGTGATCCCTGGCAGCCTTCATGATCCACATCTGGCGCTCCATCTCGACCACTTCCGTCTCGAGCGATTTCCGATCGGGCCCATTGTTAGGGATCTCCTGTACAGCAGCCAACAGTTCGGGCGCGTTGTTGTATTGAACGGAGAAGGCGAAAGTACTATCTTTCGAATAGGCGGTCAAAGGGTTCGACGTTGAGGGAAGGCGAATCACAGATAGGTTTCCAGGGAGGGGAGCAAAGGACGCTGTGGCGGTTTGGGATGCCTCCGCATACGATCCCGGGAATACCAAGGTCATTAGTGCTTGGTGGTTGAGATCCTCGAGAACCTCTGCGTCCGTGTCGAAGCTCTGCCACTTCCAGCCATTCTGTGGGCCAGTGATCAAGCTCCGGCTTCCTGCGACCAAAGAGCCCCATTCTGCTTTGCCAACATTTCCGGGGCCATGGAAAACGCTGTCCTTGAGTAGTCCAACGTATGTGGTACTAGCTAAGATAGCTATGGTGCAAACAGTATGGATCGGGTGTAGACAGGCAGTTTTGGATAGAAATTGGAGAATCGAGGTCACTGCCTGGTTGCCCCAGCGTAGGGGTTGCTGTTGGTCCATTGATTCACCACGAAAGCGAGAGGGTAGTAACGACGAAGCGACCATGCTGAAACTCCTATGCTGCAGCTTGTAGCGGTACCTAAGAGAGGAATCTCGTCAGCTCTGGGAATAGATAGGCAAAAACATCTCAATCCAGAATTGGGGTGTGAGAGGAATTCCATACAGCCTTCCCAGGTAGGTATGACCTGCTGTCGTATATTATGGGAAGCTTGTTCAGCCGAAGGGGTCGGGGGAAGCGACAATGGAACAGTGCGGAGCAGAAAAGTAGTAGAAAAGTAGCAAACGGCCCCTGAGGCAGCGGACAAACTCGACCCCAAATCATCCCGGCATCCCTTATTCCTGCATCTGGTCCAACTTTCTGAATAGATTGATGACCGCTCTGTGTCAACTGCTGCCTACGGTAAAATTGGAAAGGGACAATCAAATGGAGTCCCGGTACTCCGTACCCAGTACGACACCGAGTACCTTTTAGAACTAGTATTTGTGTTCAGATTTATATTTATATTTTTATTCTTTGTTCATGAAAAAGATGTGGTACCAAAGACTCGGATGTGTGACTTAGTATTGATTGAGGTCGATTTGGGGGGCCTTCGTCGATCACCCGGGTGAGTCCGCCTCATTACGGAGTAACCTATAGCCTCTCAAACCTTGGAACTTTTTGTTCGATAAGTATCAGGGATATATTGGACCGTTTCCGCAAAGAATTTGGCACAAAGGATTATTTTCAGAACGACTTACGTAGGCATTTGGTCCGATGAAAAGCCAGAGCCAACAGATCATTAGGCAGCCACCTGAACAACCTTGGAAGGCAAGAAATCAGTCTGGAGTATTCCGTGTGGACCTCAGTACGGGTCTCTCCACTATGTCTGTGGGGTTATGGCTCGGCCCATGGATATGCTCTAAGCCTTTTCAAGCCTTTTTGGTCCTTTTGTAGTGGATACCTACGCGTATTTACGCATCTGTGTATCGCCGATTGGATTCTCGCCTCGCCCCACTATACCCGAAACGTACCTTGCCTCCGTCTTGTTCGACTGTTTCCCATCGGCGTTTTATCTCTGGGTTATCGTGACAACATGGCGACACTGCCTCTCGGACTAGTACCGGTCAGGGATCGCCCTGAGCGTAGCGTGGTGGTTCGGGGTACCTCAGGGGCACAGAGCGAATGTCGCAGTGTCACGTCTAAGATGAAAATAAACCCCGAAGGCTGGCTCACGTGCCGGAAGCAGCTTATGCAGCTATAGTTATGTCAGTGACATGTGCGCTTTTGTAAAACTATCAACGGTTTTATCACAAGGGCGACTGATGTCAGTTAATGAAACAATGAATAATGCCTCCGACGCAACCGTAACCGCAACCGCAACCGCAACCACAACGGCAACCACAACGGCAACCACAATGGCAACCACAATGGCAATGGCAGCCTCGGCTTGTTCTAGCACATCTACGCCGACTCCGTGTGGAAGCTTTTATCTACAGGGACACAGCCAAAGTTGTCGGGAGTAAGAACACCATATTTTGAGTACGCTACGGCATCCATTTAGGTGTAAAGAACTCTGAGTTGAAAAACTAACAAGCACAGGCAAATTTGTAACTATCGCAGTCTGTTTACATAACATATCACTAGTCATGCTTGTCAATGGGCTGTCGCTTCGTCAACCCATCTCTCTTCAATCCCGACAAATAGTACAACATCCGAGAGTGGTGTGGCTCGTCAAGGAGGTCACGCATCTACCTTGTTGTTTGCAGGCTGGTTTGGGAGATAAGGACCCCAAGGAGACGGTTGATTGTCGCGCATCCACCTTTTTTCATCCTCAGAGTCACTAGGAGGAATCCTGAAACCATTAATGTGCAGAAACTCGCGTTCTAGCTCCTCGCCGTTGACCTCCCAATCATAGCCTTTGTCCGCAATAGATGGCTTCAAGGCGTCCTGGACGGCACTCATGAAGCGAGTCCTCTGAGGGCTCTCGCCAGGAGCAAAGTGCCTAGCGATATGGCTGAATGTAAGCCTGACAAAGGGTTTCTCCCCTTCTGTCACCAGCTTAATAGAATAATTAGCATTTTCAGTATCAATGCAATCCTCTTGGACTTACACATGGAACCCCAGATCGGTACATGGTGGCTGCAGGCATCTCAATGAATAAGACAACAACGTAGAAGGCGGGGATGGTTTGTGTATATATCGAGGTAATTGCCTGCGAGAGTTGCTCTTTCTGATCAGGATCTGTGAAGGTACCTGTCGGGTGATAGATTCTCCAATCCGGCATAGTGGAAGTGAACCGAGGTGAACAATATTGTATAAAAGTTTATAAAATGAGTATGAACCAGAGACTATTGTGCCTACATTGGAGGTGCTTTATAGCACCCAGAGGCAGTCAGTTTGCAATGTTTGTCAGTCTCTCCACCCCCGCATATCCAGAGAAATATTCGTGTTAGTAGCTGATGATTACTGATCTGTACCCTAAGTATACGCAGGGGCATAGGGGCCAGGGTTACTTTCGGATTTAATGCATACAATGGTGCCTTAATGCCTTAATTTGGCGTGAGAGAAAAATCAAGATACCTGAATTCCAATTACAGAGGCCCGCGGGTGCCTGGATATCTGCCTTAGACAGTATCTAGCCCCATGAATATGAAGCTATTTCTGCCATACAAATCCATATATCACATGATTTTTAGGCGGTTTAAACTTGAATTCAGTGATAACCTGATGTTTAGCTACAATTTGACACTATATCTACATTTATCTTTCGCCGCCATACCGGGACCTTAAAAATTCAAAACACTCCTATATTGAATAAACTGCCAATTCTCTATTTTATACAATAAAAATCAAATCCATTGAGCTTATCTTGATAGAGTGAGGTGGTAAAGAAGTTGTCGAGTTAGTCACATGGTTCGTCCGGCGTACTAGTTATTCCGTGCCGAAAGCTTTACAATATGACGGAAATCTGTCATATGGAAATGTATGGTACAAAATGGCTGATATTGAGAACTCTTAACCAACTAAAATGACACGAAACCCGTAATTTAAACAATCTATACGGACCGTGCTGACTAACTGTAATATGTACTTTTGTATGGTATGCCGAGTACCAAAGGTCACATGATCTTCCGGTATCATACCTTGTTTCTGCCATGTATTCCATCTTGCACTTTGACACAATACACTGTATCCTAGGATCTAAAAGCGGTCAGGATTAAGGCCACATCAAGCCAAATTAAGGCTAAATTAAGGCACTAAGGCCGCAATGCATTGCATTAAATCCGGAAGTAACCCTGGCTCCTATGCCCCTGCGTACTAAGTGACTCAGATTCATAGATTATTTATCAAGCCGAAGAGAGTGTTTCAGTCTTCGTGCATGAGCAATTATATTCAAGATTAATAAACATATCCGCCTAATGATGAAATCTTTCCTTTCAATTCATACTCGTCATTCTTTGCCCATTCGAATATGCAGGTCGCTGGAGCATTTCCCGTCATATTCCCTCTTTTCATATCCATGTTTGAAGTCAAAGGCCCCGGCGAGGGCTTGTTGGAAAATCTGCGCCGCTTTCCCATACAGAGCGAGCATATGCATGCTGAAGATGTATGACTTTGTCAGGCATGTTAGAAGGATCAAAGGATCAGGATTCAGGTGATAGTATGTTATTATTTGATATCGTGGGACGTGATCTTACTCAGGCGATTATCCCATAAGGGAAAGTATATTATAATAAAGACATTTAATAGAGGGCAGTGGTTATTAAGCTATATTCTAGATCTAACCTCTGAGTATGATACGCTGGCGAGCCGCAGTTACCACTCACGGCCGAGAGTCTGCGAAAGGTGAACAATCGAGGCGAGGGGGTGGCTAGTAGGCAGGTGACCCGGAGCAGTACGAACCTCGACAAGAGCGAGTATAAGAGTAGCAACACGAGTGGAACCACTCGATCCTCAACCGGAGGTGACGACATCACTAGGGGGCAAACCCTCACCCCACGTTGGAAAAATTACTGAGAGGAGGAATTGATATACGGGATATTTCATTCAGGGGAAGGTGGAAACGGACTATACTGAATTGGATCAATGAAACTCAACTTGCCTATTATTTCCAGGGGTCTGCCAATCACGAGAAGGGCTAATTTGGACATGGATTCATACCCTTTGATAGAAGTTCAGCCACTATTATTGGCCGCATCTTCTGGCAAAAGGATTGGAAATTGTCGTACAAATGAATCGACTACGTGTGGGACCAACTAAACAAAGCCAAAAGTACTTCCTAATAGACGTCCATAGACGGGCACAAACTTAGACTTGAAGCAAATAGATCTATGCACAATGAATGGGTGTGCCTGTGAGCAAATTTCACATCGCTTGCTTGCGGGAGGTCGAGAGTAGATATACTCTAACCATCGGCAGCACAGAGCTTCGAGGCTGAAATAACCCTTGATCTTGATGAGTACATGCATGAATTCCACGGGCGGAAGTCCCCAGCCAAGCAAATAGTGAGAACAATTGGGTGTATTGACATCCAATGCGAAGGAACACTACTCTGCGTTGCTTGCATCTCTGTGAAGACTCGGAGGCCCAATGCAGCGGCCCTTATTCACTCTGGAATGATGGCTTGAGTGGAGGCAATCAGCTTCCAGTCCATGAGCGCAGCATCACGATGCTCCGCTGCGGTTGCTGTATATTTATCGCCACCGAGTGTCTTGCGGAAGGTCTCAATGTTCGGATATTTGACCAACACAACCGCGTCCCATTTTTCACCGTCTTCACCAACAATCTTTGAGGCGGGCAGGCCAAGATAGGCCAATTCGAAGCCACCAGCCTCGGTTGCGAGTCTTCGGAATTCTGTCACGTATCTCACAACCCAGGCTTCCTGACCGCTGCAGGGGGAGTGTATGCTTCCTTTGGGATACTGAGCTTGGTCGTAGAACTGGAGAAGGTTGAGCATAAAGACGGGCTTTTCTTCAGGGAAATCCCTGGGGATGTTATCAAGAAGATGCTTCCACTTTTCCATCTTGAATCGGCCGATAAAAGAGCAGCTGTATTGTTCGTTGGTGGTAATGGCGGTGTATAAAGACAAGACTTGTTGACTTGATGTTGGTTGTACAATCTTGTGCGATGCAAAAGCCTGAGATATATCCATGGGATACTCGAGTACTTACGCTGTCCACTGCATGTTGAATTAGTCGAGTCCATCAACGCGGACAGGATTACTTAGACCTCTCAATAGCCCACAAAGCCCATAGCCCAACCCAACCCAACCCACCAAATGGGCCCCAAACAATACAAACATACCAATTTATCGTAGCTGTATAATTAATGCATTTTTCTCTGTTTTTTTTTGGGTATTCAAATTACCATCTAAGCGATATATGAAGCTTTACTTTTTACAAGGGGTACTTGTTTTTGTTGGGTAATTATATAGTAAGTAGAGGTACCATTGGTGTCAGTGCAATTGACACCCAGACATAGACCCAATATATATATCTCTTTATACTGATACTCAGTAATCCTCCTAGGTACAAATTCGTGGTGAAATTGGATCTTTTTGGGGTGATTTTGTATGAAATTTTGTATGAAATCTAGTATTATGATGCTGAAATCAGTATAATATCTACTTAATTCCTACTTCTTACTATGATAATATGATGATACTGAATATATAGGTCGGTATATACGAAACAATATTTGTGCACAGAAGTGGGCTTTTGATGGGCTTTGATCGGCGCCCATTAATGGGCTGTGGGTTGGGCTGAGCTTTGAAGACTGGGCCCACAGCCCAACCCGCAGTGGGCTATGGGCCAGGGGCTTGGGTCCATTTGTGGGCTATTGAGAGGTCTAGGATTACTAACCCACCCAACTGCCCAGGTGGGCAGGCTGGGACGATAATTCGCCCTGTATTGGTCATTCCCAGTAAGGCAACTATGTATCAAATTTACAAGGTTTGTGTAGTCATTCTTGAATTCGCCCTCATAACAGAGGTAAGTGGATTTGTGGATATTGTCATCTCTCTGTACCATAACTGTAGCAGGTCTCCCGAACCAGACATTCAAGTTGACCATTAGCTCAACTAACTCAGATTTGACACTATTAGTAAATTACGCCGCTTTATTAAGATCGTCGTGACACATAGATTCCCGAGTAAAGCAAACGGAGATGCGGGTCCATATTTGAGTAAAATTAAATTCAAAACCTAACTAGGTTAACTAATGTAGTTGGTTTAGTTATCAGGAGCCACAATTAATAATCATGCCGGCAAGAGATGAAATTCCGAGGAAGAATGCCGATGGTGCCGGCATTGCAGACAAGGATTCACAGAATCATTGCAATGATGCTTCATCTCCAACCGGAGACGCAGGAACAACCTTTGGAGAAAATGAATATAAAAGGTATAGAAGTGTATTCCCCTGGCCTTCAAGTGGTATTTAGTTCTTCCGATTAACTCGTAAACCGCACGCTCCAGAAATTGTCAACGCTCCACAGAAAGAAGATGAGAGAAGTCCTAGTCATCGGCGGCACTGGCGCCCAAGGCCTGCCGGTCGTCAAAGGTGTGTGTTAAGCCAGCTTTTCTTCCCGTCGTTTGGCTTATACCTGACTTATCATGTAGTTCTCTCCTCGAGCAAACGATTTTCTGTCCGAGTCCTCACCCGAGATGCAAAGTCCGCTCGCGCGCAAGAAATTGCGAAACTTCCTAATGTGTCCCTGGTTGAGGGAAGACAGGATAGCCAGGAAGATTTGCATAGAGCCTTCAAGGGTGTTTACGGGGCATGGGTTAACACTGATGGTTTTACCCTCGGGGAGAAGAATGAGCTGTTCTATGGTTGTCGAGCTTATGAAATTGCAAGGCATCAAGGGGTGCAGCACTATGTCTATGCCTGCGCAGACTTCGCTCTGAAGCATGCCAACTGGGATGAGAATTACCACTGGGGGCATAACGATGCCAAGGGCAGAGTCGCAGAATACATTCTAGCTCAAGGGCAGGATGGAATTAAAAGCTCGATGCTTACTACTGGCCCTTACATGAACATGCTTTGGGATGGCATGTTTGTCCCTACCCAGAAACCTGATGGGACATTTGTCTGGGCTAATCCGGCAAGTACGTGTCTCTATCTCACCTAATATGTGCTCTATCAGTGACTGATGAATCTTCCGGCACAGAATCTGGCAAAATACCTCTCATAGCTCTAGAGGATATTGGTCATTATTCTCTTTGGTTATTTGACGATCCACAGGGGTCTGCAGGACTGGACCTCAAAGTGGCAACAGATGAAGTTAGTTTTGCGGACATAGCGGCGGTTTTCACTGAGGTGACAGGGAAGAAAGGTGTTCACCAGTATGTACCTCTTGAAGAGTATCTACCTATGGCCGAGCCTTTTCCAGGTGCTCTAGCCAATTTTGCCGCGGGTCCAAGTGCCGTCAGGGATGAATCAACGATGACGTGGCGCCAAAATTTCTCAGTTTGGTGGAGATACTGGGGCGAGGGTCGAGCTGAACGCAGAGATTTTGCTCTTCTCAATAGAATCCACCCTGGCCGCATAAAGTCTCTGGGTGAATGGATGAAAATGACCCACTATGATGGGTTTCCAAAGAGTGTCTTGAAGGGAGTTGAAGACTTGAAGAGAACGGCTGCATTGATGCAACAACACCAAGCATCTGCTTAACCCTAGACTTGGAGCTAGCAGAATCCCGTCTAAACGTTTGTTCTCACGCTGTTTGTGGGATTTTGTTCGAGGGATTCATAATGCATGTCATTGGAACAGTGCAGTTGGGGCGTAGTTCTATCTGCAATATTAATATTGCGGATACTACAGTTCTTTATAAAGTGAATTAAGTTTGCTATTATCTTGGACAGTGGACATGAGATGCATTACGAACTCCATCCAATAACCAAAATGAAAGCGAGACGTATGCAACAAATTCAAACTTCACAATGCCTTTGTCGTCTTCGAAGGCACGCTCGTACGACAGCCGCGGGGTGAGTTCATAAAGAGCAGGGACTTTACGTAAGGAACCCGAAACAGTAACTAGTCTTTTCTTCTTCCATATGTCGTATTGCTTTAGTAAGGGGGGGGGGGGGGTACTTTACAGTAGAGATAAAGACCTCGTCTAGTATTTAAAAAATAAGGTCTCTCTAGCTAGAGAAAGGGAAGCAGCGTGTCAAGTAGTAAATATAGTGGATCCATCAACGGCAATGAATATGGTAACTATGCCTAGTACTCGAAGCCACATGATGTTCGTGTATATTACCCGGTTTCATGTATGCAACTTAGTATTAGACAGGGTATTTCCATTGGGAGATAGTCTACTGAATCTGTGGAAGATGTCATCAGAACCATCGTCTAGCTCTCCGCAAATCCTTTCTCGGGAGAGACAAGCTGCTCCAGACTCTCCCTTACTGTACTCCGTACAGATCCACCAAATGTCCTATGACCCGGAAAATAAATTCTAGTGTCGTTCATTTTAACTGGGTTATTACGGGGTACAAGGTTCAAAGCTAGTTCTGGTGTAGTCATGTTGATGGGTGGTCTTATTAATTTATTGCATTGTTGTCTTTACTGAAGGGCCAGCGGGGTAAACGAAAACGAGAAAATGATGCGCTTTAAAGGTTCTTCTTATTCCGAGATACGCGTATTCCAGGTACTCTGCCATCCCTTCACTTTATTGGCAAGTCTTTCCAGCCAGCCTACAGAGGAATGTTCTGAGCTCAAAAGCGAACGACGTCCACTCTGTTCCTGCATTCACAATTCTCCTGTAACATTACATTGTTTTAGAGTCTTTACAAGACTTGGTCCGGGCAGAATCTGTCTCACTCAAAATATTCTTACTATTGTCGATTCGTTGGCGAACCCAGGCTATAAATCTTCATGTGGATTCACACCACCTGGCAGCAATTTGCATTAGCGCCATGGATAGATCTGCCCTCCCTCTGTAGGTTGATCTCTACGCTACGCTCGAAAACGATGGCTGATTCCATCTTCTCATGGTACTATTTAAACATATCTAAAAATCAGCCTCTCACCCCGCTTGGCTCGCCATGCATTAGTGGAAGTAATCAGGTCCGGACATCCCCTTACCACCCATGGCCATTTTTTTAAGAACACCTCAGTCACCTCCCAGTTTCTCACATCCCAGGGCTCGCCCCAAACTAGCAGCCCCGAGGTCACAGAAGTGGGTTCCCAGAATCCCATAATGTCATGGCAAAGCTCCTCATCGTCCCAGCCCTCCACTGCTTGAAGTAGGTTTTGGCGCATTTTCGGGATCGGGAAGAAATCAAGCCAGGGATGGTGTGGAATTTGGCGTTGGATGGGCGTTGGTCGGAGGCTGGGCGGGATATGCTTGTATGCATCTGGTGATTGGTCCGATCGGAGGGTATTAAATAGGGAAATCGTATCATCGTTGAATCCACTTGGGACCATGCCAATTAATCGCATGTTGTGATCAAATGCGCGGAAGACATTGAATTTCGTCAGCGTGACAAGATGGTCTGAGGTCGGCGATTCCTGCATGTAGCTTTGATATGCCGCTTTAGTGAATTGTTTTAAAAGATCCTGGTAAAGGTCGATATTGGGGCAGCCATAGCTCTCGTCCATTGGCTGAGCATTGCCCTTGGGCAGAATGAGTTGGCCAGGTGGCGCGGAAGAAGAAGAAGAGGCGGCAAAAGAGGCATGGGTAATATTTTTCGGGATAAGAATCTCCTGTTTTCCTTGCATCCGTTGTCGTCGCCCTGAGCTGCGGTCAACAACTATCCAGCGAATACAACAGGACCTGGGGGAGGGAGCAAGCATACTGTAGGCCCTCTGGTTGATTGGATTTTGGCGCCGACGATGTTCTGCCTGATCTGTGATCTCGGCCCAGTCCGCAGCCTTAACTTCGTCCGAGACTGAAGTCGTCGGTTGTGTGATCATTGATTCTAAAGGTTCGATCTCCATCGTGGTAAGGTCAGCGCTTGAGTGTTAGCGGTTTAAAGAGAGGAAGCGAGGAAGGCAGGATGCCGTTTTCGCTTTTAGTGGGCTGTTGAGCCACACCGCCGACCCCGTAATGTGAATATCCATGGATGTGAGCGGTAGCTTCCTCCGTATTCTTACACCGAATCCTATTCATTGGCGAGAGAGGACAAAGTGTTATTATTCGCCACATTTCTTGCGCTAGTGCTGCACCTGTCAGCATAGTATCCACTCGGCAGTACTTTCGATCTATACTGCCGTGGGTTGATTGGTGTCATTAAGCGGGGATAACGGTGGGGTGCACCCGAAAAGATTAAATTTGTGATAGAAATCTGGCCGTACTAAGACATGTATGAGGGTTTTATACCGGTACCAGAGCTAGTTCTTCATTAAACCTTTTCTGAAATGATTCATCCATATAATGATCTAGAGAACTTTTTGCACTTCAAATTTCAAATGGGTGCAAAGGTGGGACTACGTAAGCGCATAGCATGCAGACCAGTAACCGTGCCAAGCGCGCAACATAGGGGTGTGTGTGTTGGGCGCTTGGCACGGTTAACCCCTCGCCGGTCCTCTGCAGCCAAATGTCAAATAAAGGGCGTCGGCAAGACTACGCTCCGATAACACCGACCTTTTCTAGGGGCCTTATATTCCCACAATATAAATTGCTGGTTTATCCTACTGAGTTTACATATTTCTGGGTTTTCCTAAGAAGGCTTTATTGGGAATTGTTGTATTTTTTGCCTCAAATCGCTTAAAAATGGGCCATATCGCTTCAGAACAATTGAAGAAACCCTGGATTGAGACACCCTTGCTCGAGTCGGCAACACTCTCAAAGGCTGCCGGATGGTAAGATTTGACTTCAATTTTCACCATCTAAACGTCACAGGCGCTGATGAATAAATATAGTAGAATTTTCCTCAAGCTGGAGTCTCTTCAACCTTCCGGCTCGTTCAAATCACGGCGAGTTCGGCATTCTATATTGCAGCGTGTCAAACGAGGTCTAATATAGAATTAAAACTGGTTTAGAGGCATTGGAAACTTGATCCTCACATCTCTTTCTGACCCATCAAACAATGGCAGACCCCTACATTTTTTCAGCTCCTCGGCAGGCAATGCAGGGCTCGCGGCAGTTATAGCCGCTCGGGATCTCGGTTGTCCTTGTACTGTTGTTGTTCCCCTTAGCGCAAAGCCTATGATGATCAAAAAGATACGCGCTGCAGGGGCTTCTAATGTTATCCGCCATGGCGCCAGTTGGTTCGAAGCTGACGCGTATATGCGGGAAACTTTCATCGATAACCAAAATCAGGACAACAAATCAGATCCCTTGGCTAGGAACATTTATGTCCCACCATTTGACCACCACGATATCTGGCAAGGTGCGGGGACTCTGGTTGATGAAATGATTAAACAGTTACCTCCAAGGGCCAACGTGGACGGCAAAACCGATACCTATCGTTCCTTCCCGGCAGATGCAATCGTTTGCAGTGTTGGTGGGGGTGGGCTTTTAAACGGAATCATCGAAGGCCTTCAGAGGCATTTGCCAGCCTATCAACCGACAACACTTCCGAAGAAAGCGAAGCAAGTTCGAATTCTTGCCGTTGAAACAGCTGGGGCGGACTCGCTAGCGCATTCGCTACGCATGGGTTCTTTGCAGCCTATTCCTGCAGTTACATCGCAGGCAATCACCTTAGGGGCGCTCTGCGTGGCACAGCAGACGCTGAAAAACGTGCAATCCCCTCCGCCCGGTGTCGAAGTCACTAGTATTGTGGGTACCGATGCAGATGCTGCGATGGGAGTTGTGCGTTTATGCGATGAGCTGCAGTTGGAAGTCGAGCTGGCTTGCGGAATAAGTGTTCAAGTTGGGTTGGATAGGCTGAGGGAAGTCATGATAGACCTCACACCGGATAGTCGAGTTGTAATCGTTGTTTGTGGAGGAAACGATGTTACTTCTGAAATGATTACGGATTACCGCCAGAAGCTTGAGAATGGCTGGCAATGAAAGACTTAAATTGACGTTTATAAAAAGTCATGTTGGAACTAATTAATGGAAAGTCGTGGCTTCTTTCTACCTGCACATCACTAGGGTTAGAGTTGGGTGAACCACCTGTCGAGGCATGCCGGTCGGAATTAAGCACTGATCAAAGTCGGACATCAAACGAAGGTTTGCACTTCAGAAGATAAGATCGAAGCTTCACTATGCCCTTTCAAGAACTCCGCGGCGAAAAGCTAGAATAATAACATCTCATGTGATCGTGAACCATTTCCAATGATATCCCAAACATGCCCATCGAATCACCACAAACGCAATCAAAGCGATGACAAGAACACCACCAAGAAAGGCGACCAAATTTGAGGCCCCAACTACTTGTAGCAGCAGTCCACCCATTGGGATTCCAACCAAACTCCTTAAACCAAAATGATAAGCAGGCGAAGCACTCATACATATATAGAGGATCGGTACTCACCCGAAGCTGGTAACAAATTAGCAAGTTCCAACCCACTGCCCGAAGTCTTCCGTCTTGCATAATTGCCCGATGCATACAGGCGTCAGACTGAGAATGCTCCCTGTCCCAAAACCGAGTAGAGAGACAAAAGGATACAACACACCAATCAGACGACCAAATGGATACCATAAGACGAAGATACATAGTGTGGTAATGGCCATAATTACCGATATTGTGTTAAATCGACCGTAGTGATCAATCAGAGGCCAACCCTGCAAGCCATCGACCCAAACCCGATCCACTGTGCTCATTGTTAGCCTGAAGGCTAGGAGGAAAATTAATAGGATATACAGACGCGTTAAACACAGACAATAGATAAAACCCAGTCTCGGAGCCGAATCCCTGAGCAAGGGCGTATGATGGTATCAGGCCCAGTGATGTAAAAACAACTATCTCGCCGACTTGATGGTGTCAATAAAGTGTTATCTTGGTATATCAACTGAGGAAAACATACAGAAGGAGCCTATCGTGGCCCATATAAATCGAGAATCCGCAAAGTATTTCAAGTTAATGGTTCCTCCACTCGTCTTTACCGAGAACCTGCTCTTGATGCACATATTCCCAATAGCCAGGAAGAAAAAGAAGATAAAGCCCATGATTCTGAGCGCCCAAGTCCAGCCAAGATTATCCAATGCTGGTCTCAAGATAATCGGAAAAAGTATCCCGCCAAGGCTTGAGCCAGCCATAGCAATGCCAGTCGCAGTGCCACGTCGCCGATTAAACCAATGTGAAATAACAGCCAGGCATGGAGTTGACACAAGCTCACTGCTAATGCCGCCTAGCACGCCCAAACACAGTAGAAACTGATAATACTTTTGGCAAGATCCCAATAGAAAGATGGAAATGGTGTATAGTACGGAACCAATGAGCATGACCCATCGCGGGCCGTATCGGTCGAACAATGGGCCAACTTGTACGCCCAGCAACAAATTGAGGAATACAAATAAGGAAGATATCCATCCAATTTCACTGGATGAGTACATTTGCAGCTGGTGTGTCTCCTAGTAGGATTGTAGAACCCCTACCGTACTCATCATCCCGAATGTGCAGGCCATCATCATGGATGGTCCAGCCACCACAATCCATGCTGATAGGCCCCCTTCTGGGTATTCATATGACAAGGCTTCCACTTCAAACTGAATTTTCTTCTCGTGATCCGGGTTTATAGGGTCCAGGGTGGAATTGATCGTCAGCGAGACATCTCCTTGCCTGTCTTGTGTATTCGAGTTCGAAATTGATGACATTTTGTAATGAGTTCAGTCTAAGAAAATACAGACAGCTTGAAGATTTAACCATCTTAAATAGAATTTCGAGGGAAAAGTGAGTAGATATAGAGCAAACGTTTGAAAACGGAAAAGCAGAAACTAGAAGCAGGCATAAGGTAAGAAGTGGCCCAGAACAACACGTACTATGGAGATCACACCTCACTGTACCGTCTGAATCCTAATATCTCCATATTAAACACCCACTGAGCCTTAAGAACTGTGATAATAATCCGTAAGACTAACCTACATGTGCGGCGGCGATGGATTTTGGAGAGATTTCACGACCAGAAGTTCCCAGTCGCTTTCATGATATTTTGCCTAACCAATCATAAGAGGTATTGGTCATTTTTATCTTGTTCGGGAGTCGCAAAAAATTAGTATTTCCATATTGTATCAAAGTCCGAGGGTGGAGCTGGTAGTGAGGAAGGTGACTGCGAGACCATTGCCAGCCAATGATATCTAGGTACGCCTTTTCATCTACTCCGTACAGGGGGTTTCATGCCATCTGTTATAAAAAGTTCGCATCTTCGTATGTAATTGCTGGATAATTGTTTTTCAACAATATCAACGATATATGGAATTGTATCTTTGGCATAGCGAGCAACAAAATTGTCCGAATCTAATTTGAGACCGTTAGACCTGACCTGAAAGGTCATTTCTCGAGAAGCTCACAAAAGAGAGCACCAAATGTTCTCAAGGAATACTATAGATTTCTGAGTGTCCCAGACATGAGAAACCTTGCTGGCAGTATTTGCAGCCCAGTCCTTAGAAAAATAGTGAGATCTCTCGGCTGACAATTCACAACTATGTCTACCATTCTCAGCAAACTTCCCATTTGAGAGTAGAACAGGTCAAAATCCCACTTCTGGCGTACTTTCCCTCAAATGGCGAATCGACTTGTACGAAGTTTGCTCACAATTTGATCTTGTTCCGATCGAGGATGACCCTTACTGGAACTTTTACTATCCATCCACGCTTTCAACAGCGACCAAGTACCGAGGCCGACCTATATCAACAAACTTTCCAACGGATCCAGACCACAACTATTTATTGCACAGGATCTCTGGGTGGCAAATCAACCCGCCATCAATTGCTTGATCAGCTTGTTCCGAGCTTTTTGAGCATTGACCAGGATGGCCGGGTCATTCGGCTCGAGGGTCTTCGCTCCAGCTATTAACGCCGAATGATCGCAATGGCGACAGTTCTCGAGGAGAACCGATATGTATCATCTGTACATGGTCAGACGGAGATGTTCTCATTCAACTGGCCTATAGGCGGGATATTTCTCTGGGTCCGGGACCACATTTCTAATCACCCATTAGTATCTGTTGATCCAAGGCATTTGATGCTAGCTTTGTGGCTTCACTGCACTCAACACCCTTATCGAATATTGGTGGTTCCTGGCGGAGACTTTGCAACTACCAAAAAGATGGAAGATGATCATGGGTACTTGTTCTTCCGATTCTGTTTCGCAGCAGTCGAGGAAAGCGCATTAGTAGCCTCATCAAAATCATTCGTAGAAGCTTGCCGAAGTTTCTGGGATATCCAAGATGTGGAGGTCATCGAGAAAATATTGCAAGAGAATGCTGATGAAGGCGAGGATCAGTTCGATCGAGAGATCATCGAGGACTAGTAGGAAGCAGATCTATTCCAAAAATGAGAACGCAGGATCTATAAACAATCTTGTGTAACTCAGACAAGACGCCCACCACCTTTTTATCTCTGTCGGCGTTGCTCTAGGCAGCTCCAGAATCCTGAAGCTTCGTCGCACGCAGTGTTCATTAATACGGTTTCTCCCGAGGTCGTCATTTCACAAAGTCTGTCAGACAAGTTAATCCCAACTCTCTGGATACTGAGCCAAACCGAGGTAGTGGGCTATTCTTCATGTTTTAAAGGAAAGTGGTAGACTTCAAATGTTTGGTCTCCTTGATTGGCGTAGTTGTAAGGTGTGTTTTTAGAGCCATCACAAAAACCAGATTTTTTGCCTAGCAGAATACCCAGATTATTCCCTATATATAAGACCATTTAGCAAGGCGTTTGATATAGGTAGTCGTGAGGGCCCTACAACACTGCCGTTAAGCCCATGGAGTTGGCTGGAGGTTCCTGGAATTGGTCCCCACTTATGAAGGATGACTCATCGGCATTATGCGGCTAGGTGCTACCTAACACCGAGGTTCCAACCTTCAATGTTAGTAGCCAAGATGGATGTGATGAAGGAATTTTTCCGAGTTGTCTCATCCATACGTCAAGCTGGTCAGCACAGTAATGAATGGAAACTTGAGGCACAATATACATAAGCCCCAGAAGCAGACTATCGTTCCGTTCAGCATGAAAACACAAGCAAAGCCCCGGCCCATGACATGACATTCACGGGGTATGTACGCCAGAATGCTCTAGAAACCTACTTGAAAAGGGATTCGCTGATTTTTCTTACAAAAAAACAGCTGTTGGACATGCAAAGCAAGGAAAGTCAGATGTGACGAAAGGCCATTCACATGCAAGAACTGTGAGAAGCGAGGCATTCCCTGTGGCGGCTATGATATTAGACTGCAGTTGGTATCAGACCCGTTCGCAGAGCCTGATATGGTCGCTACTTCCAATAAACAAGGGCGAAGGAGAATATTACTTGGTATGAAATGATCTGTACTACCGTCCACAAGGCCTATCATCTGACGGCTTTTAAATGAAGATACCGTGTGTCGGTACCGGGAAGAGGAGATCGATGCCTTCCTGTCTTCTATCGAGTATGATGTAGGATCTGGTTTGTCGTCAAAAAAGGGCCCCTTCTCGATTTTCCCACTACATACTGAGGACCCTGACCCCTCCCAGAGCTTGGTCCTGTCCCTTGGTGGGTTAGGGGAAGGTCAGGCAGGCTGGAGCTCCGATGAATACTTGGCAGGACCAATCGGTACCGACCCCGACTATGCGCAAGACACGGAGTTGCAGGACTTGGAGCTAGCCCAAGCCTCACCCCAATTTGAATATTCCTATAACCCCTCTTCTGGCAACGCAGTCGATGTCTCTGGTGACTTTCATATTCACAGCCAATCTAGGACGGAGTCTGGAGGAAGTGTCGGGGAACATGGTTACTGGGTAGATCTCACCTCGGCTCATGGCCAGTTGAGTGAGAACTCCCCAACATGCGACTGGGATGATGCACTATCGCACTCCGGTACCACACCACTATCCACATCTCCGACTTTATCTCATCTAACGCTTGTTCCAATTCGACACATTGCAAGCAATGCTTTTGGCGATGGGGAAGCTGTGAAGCTGATGCACCACTACTTAGATCATGTCGCAGATCTTCTCCAACCCATCCTCCACACCCAAAATCCATATCGTAGCTTATATGCTGCGGCTGCATTCGAGGGCACACAGGTCAGGATGTCAAATCAAATTGCGACCAGGGCAAAACTGCATTCGGCAATCTATCACGCGATTTTATCATCAGCGGCATTCCACTTGTGGAACCGTGATAAACTCCAGACCAGATGCCACAATATAGGTGCTAAATATAGGCACTATGCAATTTAATCCGTGCAGGCTGCCGTCGACTCCTCCACACCAGGGGAAGATTACAAATTTTGGTTGATGGCAATATTATCTCTTTGTACAATCGGAGTAAGCATGGATGAGCTTGACGCGTCTATACGTTCGCAGTACACTCACTAATGTTCCTTAGGTAATATCCGGGGATGGAGACTTCAAAGTACACTTGGATGTTGCAAACAAATTACGGAATTCGCGCAAAAAATGGAGATTGATCAGTGGCTCGACTCGTCAACTCAATGAGATCGGTGCCTTTTTAGCCCTCGTGGCCCGAACGGTGTCTTTCGAGGCTACTCTGTCGCCGTGGCTCGGTATCGCGGCCGACATCCCTCACACAGATGATACGACCATTCAGTCAAGTAGTCGTTACGAATACATGTACGGGATCACACCAGCCATTGCCGCAATGATCCAGGAAACGTATCGACTGGGTGAATTTGTGGCTCATTTCGAGAGGCAACAGCAACCTATCCCAGACGATCTTCTTCAGGCTTGTGAAACCTTAGGCGATACCCTGCTATCCTGGAGCCTGGAAAATGAGAGAATATCGTCGGTCGTGACAAGTGATGACTTGATGATGACTCTGTTTAACCATCAAGCAAAAGCCTGGCATTATGGCGCATTGATTTACTATTACCGACGTATCCAACATTACGAGCCCATGGATGTCAGAAAGGAAGTTCAGGATATCATCGAGCACCTAGATTCTGCCGAGGATGTCAAGTCGAGGTCAAAATCCCGTCGAGTGAGCATAATGGCCCCGATTACATGGCCGATGTTTATTGCTTCCTGTGACGCTATAGGCCCACAGCGGGATTCCTGTAAATCGTGGTGGCACCGAGTAGATCATTACGGGATCACGAACATATCCAGGCAATTGGATACAGTGCAGCGGATCTGGGAGAAGGTGGACGCCAACCGTAATGAGCTCGGTTCACTCTGTTGGATGGACATTTTTGGATCTATGGGAATTAATTTGTTACCTCTATAATTCCAAATTACCAATACTATTGATTTATAGTAACGTGGCAAGACTCACCAACCCTACTGCATTATAACTGTGTCTCGTAAGATCTGAAAAAGAACCAATGTACGGAGTACATTTACTCCCGAGGTCCTTTGAAAAATGGAGTCTCGGAGTCTCTTTCTTTGAATTAAGTGTGGAGCCAATAGATCGTCCAATAAAGTCAGGCCTAGTCTCCCCACTTGACTGCAAATCCTCACCACATACGGAGTATATACACCTTAGTCTTCGTACACTCATCCACTCATTTCACCCTACTCCTAAACAGTTCAAAATTTTGAGTTTGGAAATCGGGTTGTCCACCCGGAATCAGACTCTATTGGCTATTTAATCAACCCGGCTCCTCCCCGTGGAGCATTGATGGGCACTTGTCTATAAACGTTGGTGGGTATACTTAGGATATACCGTTAGTGTTCAAAGATTCTCGTCGAATTTACACATTTGTCCGAATTGTCGCAAGTGATCCACATATTCATGTAAAGTGTCGGTTTTGGCAGGATTCCCGTGGAAATTCATGAGACTGGACTAGTACCATAAGAGTCATGATGAGGTTAGAAGTGCGCGCAGCTCCTATGAGACATGCATTGTTCAAGTCTGGCCTCTTAGGTGATTTGTAAACCATCTTTAGCAACCAAAGCTGAGTATATAATCTGACGCGTTTATTCCATTGGTTCTATCATTTTCTACCCTTTGCTCTTCCCCTGCACCCATTAATTTAAAACACGCGATCAGGTTACACGCGTGGTCCCTGACAATTTCCTTCCTCTGGATACATTTCAGATTCAGAATCGTCCGTCGTTTTTCCGGGCTTCTTGTCTCGCGTGCGCTATTCCCCTCTGCCATATAAAACGCTTGATGGTTCGCATTCCAATTCCCCTTTTGCCTTACTTCCAAGGGAACTTGCAAGCCTCAACGCGATGGGAATGGCTTCGATCATCAGCCGTGACTCCGACACAATTTCCTGGACCCGACCTTCACACCCCAAAATCGAGATCCAGCTGGTCGGCCAGCAACCTCGCATCGTCAACTCATATACCACCGGCGACCAAATCAATGGTACCGCCATCATTACCGTTGAACATGAAACGCCTTTCGACGAGGTTGAAATCGTGCTGCAAGGTAAGTTTGCTCTGGAATTTATTCGTGTCACCACGGGAACCCTCGGTTGACTCCAATAACACAGGCTCGTCACACACGACCATCGATCACGTTCCGTGTGGCCGGATAGAGTCAGAGCAGATATTTCTCGAGCTCCGCCAACCAATCGAGGAGACTGAGTATCTGATCCCAGAGGTTCTAGAGCCTGCTCGCTCATACTCGTTTCCTTTCAGATTCGTTGTGCCAGATCGCTTGCTGCCACAGGCCTGTACGCACCCACGGACAAACCCCCACGTTCACCGTGCACACACTATGCTTCCGCCGACTTTGGGTGACCCTATGCTAGCCGGTGATGGGAAAACCCTCCTAGATGATATGGCTCCCGATATGAGTCGAATTTCGTACATTATTCGTGTTGGTGTACTTAGGAAGCCCTCATCGGATCACCGCCAGCTCGAAACCTTGGCAAACCATGCCAAAAAGGTCCGCATCATTCCAACTGTGGAAGAAGAACCCCCTATCAATGTTCTTGATCATCCCTACTACTGCACGAGCAAGGGAAAGAGTGGACGGCATGGACCCCTGCGAACCAAAATGGGCCGGCTGCTCGCTTCCTCGTCGCAACCTAAGCCAATCCGCTTACTCCCTCCCAGTTATCCCCGCGATAATGTGAGCACTGTTGCGACAGTACAGCTCCGATTCAACCCAGTGGGTAACGAGCAGCCCCCTCAACTTGGATCGATGACCAGCAAGCTTAAGGCGAGCACGTTCTATAGCGCAACTCCTTGGGCGGATTTCCCTTGCCAGTCCGGTACGATATTATCCGGACAAGGCGGCCGGGGCCGATTCACTGAGTCTATCCCGCTGTTGACGATGTGTGTCTCCTCAGCCCAATGGGAGAAGCACACAACATCATCTGACTCTGACCGCCGCGACTCAATACACCTTATCACTTCCGAAGACTTGGACGACCCGTCTATATCATTCTTTAAGGACAACTATTATACCACCTCGGTCATCATCCCTATCACCATCCCTAGCTCTAAGACCTTCGTACCAACCTTCCACTCCTGCCTGGTATCCCGCACCTACTCGCTGGACCTCTCGTTGACCTACCATACTTCCGGAATGAATATCCTGGCACCGACTATTTCCCTCTACGTCCCAATCCAGATCACTACCTAACTCGAGTACGCTGAGCCTGCCAATTCCGAGTTGAGAATGGTTATGAAACAGGAAGGCATCGTGCACAAGCTTCGCAGAAAAGACAATAAACGGGAATGAGGATAATATGGATGCTGCCCACCTTTTTGTTACTTTGATATCCAATCTGAGGTGACACATCCCTGTTACACATTTGGTTCTTCTTGATTCCCGATGTCCTTTCTTAATTGCGTATCTTTGCCTGATATGTAGAACTTACGAGGAAATATCCTGCAAGTATTCTCACAATAAACAAGGGTGGGTTTTGCTGGGAATCCCACGAAGCCTATTGCCACAAGGCATTAGAGATTGATCCAACTTCCAGGGTTGTCTTGGACGATTTCTCAATCATATCAGTCCGGGTACACGAGTCTCACCAATCAACCTCCAATACACCCTTGCACTACCCTCAACAACGTCAAACTCAACCCCGGATCCAATACGGGAATATGCAGAACGGAATGCAACAGACAGGGATCGCCAGGGGCACGCATACCAGGCAGGTGCGGGATGAAGGGGGGGGGGGGGGGGGGGGGGGGGTATCTAAATACCAGACCTTCCCGACGCGCTCGATCATTTTTATCCAACCTAGACCATGCCGCCATATTTTTTACTGTCGCTATTTTTTAGTCGCGTCCTAGTTAATGCTGCAGATGTCTCTCCAGTGGAAGATTACGATGTCCTACAATACATCAATCCCTTGATCGGCAGTGCCAACGGAGGTAAGTTTGAACAACCAAATAAGTCCAATTACATGCCAACAACCAATTTTCCCCAGGCAATGTATTTCCAGGCGCTTCATTGCCATATGGAATGGCAAAAGCCGTCGCCGATACAGACTCAGAATCCAACCAAGGAGGCTTCGCATACGAGGGCGGCAGTGTCACCGGATTCTCCAGCATGCACGACTCCGGCACTGGGGGCAATCCTTCGTTAGGCAATTTCCCTCTCTTTCCCTATGCAAAATGCGCCGGCGACAATGTGAATGGCTGTGTCTATCCGAAGAACCAACGAAAGACGAAATATAAGCCCGACTCTGTCCAGGCGCACCCAGGATACTTCGCTATGGAGCTGGCATCGGGCGTCCGGGTTGATATGACAACTGCACACCACACGTCCCTGTTTCGCTTCCAGTTCTCACATGATACAAGCACCAGTCCATTGATCTTGCTGGATCTCACCGATCTATCGAACTCCCGTCAGGACAATGCGACCATCTCGGTGGACAACTCAACGGGCCGTATGACTGGTGACGCGCGGTTCGCTCCTAGCTTTGGATCAGGAACATACGTCTTGCATTTCTGTGCGGACTTCAAAAGCCCTGCAGCCCAGCGAGACAGCGGTATTTTTGTCAATTCTCGTGCTAGTGCTGGCGTTCATGATTTGAAAATATCGCGCAGTATCAATGGATACCCGCTTCCAGTGAGTCGAGGACCTTTCTTCTTGTCAAACAGAGAGGGCTGACCGTGATTCTGTAGGGTGGTGGATTTGTCCGCTTCAAGTCTGCCCCAGACAATACGGTTCTCGCTCGAGTTGGCCTTAGCTTCATGAGCACAGAGCAAGCTTGCGCTCATGCCGAGTCTGAGATTCCACACTTTGACTTCAATACAACCCGCCAGATAGCAGTCGAACAATGGACTGAAAAGATGCGTCCGATCCGTGTCTCACGAACCAACATTGATGCATCCGTTCTGTCCAATTTCTACAGTGGAATCTACAGGACTATGATCAACCCTCAGAACTACACAGGCGAGAACCCACTCTGGCAGAGCACAGAGCCTTACTTTGATTCGTTCTATTGTCTTTGGGATTCCTTCAGGTCTCAGATTCCATTCCTCACTATCTTCGATCCCTCTTCGGTAATGCAGATGGTGCGCTCACTCATTGATACCCAGCGCCATCTAGGGTGGCTGCCGGACTGCCGAATGTCACTGTGCAAAGGACACACACAAGGAGGCTCTAACGCCGACAACGTCCTGGCAGATGTCTACCTGAAAGGCCTCAGAGATGATATTGATTGGGATGCCGGGTACGCAGCTGTGCAAAAGGACGCCGAGGAGGAGCCATACGACTGGTCTAGCGAAGGCCGCGGTGGTCTACGCAGCTGGAAGGATCTACACTATATACCCGTGGAAGACTTCGACTACGAGGGGTTCGGTACAATGACGCGCAGCATTTCACGCACATTAGAGTATTCGTACAACGACTTCGCTATCGCTCAAATGGCTCGGGGCTTAAACAAGACGGCCGATGCAAAGCGGTACGAGACAAGATCACGATACTGGCAGAACCTATTCAAGAAGGACCAGGACTCTCTCTGGCAAGGAAATGACACTGGATTTACCGGTTTCTTTCAGCCAAAGTATCCGAATGGAACATGGGGCGTCCAAGATCCCCTCGCATGTTCGAACATCGACCAGAGTGGACACGCCTGCTCACTACAAAATACCGCAGGCGAAACCTTTGAATCCAGCATCTGGGAGTATCAATTGTAAGTCCTAAGATGTTTTTTGTCAGCCCCAACCCCAGCATCCCAGCCCCCTTCTAACCATCGGTATAGCTTCGTCCCCCACGATATGCAAACCCTAATATCCCTCCTCGGCGGCCCCACCAACTTCGTCGCCCGCCTCGATTACCTCCATGACCAAAACATAACCTACATCGGCAACGAGCCCGCCTTCCTAACAGTCTTCCAATACCACTATGCCGGGCGACCGGCAAAGTCCACATCCCGCGTGCGCACCTATATCCCAGACTACTTCTCGCCCACGCCAGCCGGACTACCGGGCAACGACGACTCGGGCGCAATGGGCTCGTTTGTTGCGATGGCGATGATGGGATTATTTCCCAACCCAGGGCAGAGCGTGTACCTACTCACAGTGCCGTTCTTCGAGTCTGTTAGTATTGTTTCCCCGCTGACGGGGAAAACGGCAATGCTGAAGACGGTTAATTGGGCTAAGTATAACATGGCTAATGCCACTGGTGGTGCTGCTGGTGGGAATGGGTTTATTCAGTCGGCTACCCTGGATGGGAAACCTTACACCAAGAATTGGATTGGGCATGACTTCTTCACAGAGGGACGGGAGTTAGTTCTTGTTCTTGGAAAGGAGGAGAGTGAGTGGGGGACTAAGTGGGAAGATTTGCCACCTTCCTTGGGGCCGTAGGCTGGGGTCCCTGGTGGTGATTAAACTTTGAGGGACCCTAGGTGGGAGAGTGTTGTTCAGGGTGGGCAGTTTGGTGGTCTTGGTGGTCTTGGATTGAAGCGTGCTTTCCCTTCTGATCATCATGTGAATACAGGGGGCTTGGTAGGTTCATTTGAGGCTGTGCTGTTTGTAACCCTGGAGGTACCTGCTTCCTCAGCCGACGCATTTGGTAGGTGGTTTATCCTTATAGCATCATTTGTTTGTATTGAATACATAATTCTTGCTTCTTACTCGGAATTCTAGGTTTTGAGTAGATCTAATACATAGGCACACAGGCACCAAGGCAGCGAGGTTTTGCTTGCTTGCCTGCACATAGTCAAGATACGTATTTTACGAGCAGAGCCAGCATATAATCAAAATTTGAAACCAGAAAGTCTTTTGATATGGTGAATATCAGTCATAAAAAATCGGAAAAATATATACAAAGGCCAAGTAATAAAAATCATTGAAACGCTAGTCTTTCGCACAAGTCCCTCCATAGCAGAAAGGAACACAACCGAAGAACCCAAAAGTAGATGGATAGAGCATCTATCCTTTATTGAGGGGGACGATGGAACTTGCTCTCGATCCAAGGCATACTAACAACAGTAGCCTTGCGGACCTTATTGCGGACCTTAACAGCCAGCTCGGTACCCTTCTTGTGAAGCCCTTGCTTGACATACCCCATAGCAATATTAGCACCACCAAGCGACGGGCTCGGCAGACCGGAAGTGACAACGCCGACCTCAACGGGGTTCGCTGGGTCAGAGATGTCCACGACGAGAGCGCCCTCACGAGCAGGGGGGCCCTTCTCAACAGACAGTCCGACGCGACGCTGGGGGATAGTCTTCGGGCTGGCGATTTGGGAAAGGATAACGGAAGCACCGTTGAAGGTAGCAGTGGTAGGATCGCGACGATCACGGCCAACGACCCAGCCAAGGGCCGCGGCGGGCGGGGTCTGCGAGGTGGAGATATCGTGGCCGTAGAGACACATGCCTGCCTCAAGACGGAGAGAGTCACGGGCTGCTAGACCGGCGAGGCGGGATTTGCTGCTGTCGGCGAGGAGGAGCTCGGTGACTTGTCGGGGGAGGGATTCGGCGCCGGAAGTCGGGATGGAGATCTCGAAGCCGTCTTCGCCGGTGTAGCCGGTGCGGGAGATGAGGAGGGGGTGAGCGGTTGCGCTGCCGTCCGGTAGGGTGAGGTACAGCTCGCGGCAATTGCCGAAGTAGAGGGTGCTCAGATCGGTTTCGGAGGCGGGGGTATTTGCGGTGTTGATGAGGGGTTGGAGGACAGAGGCGGCGAGAGGTCCTTGTAGCGCGACCAGCGCGCGGTCTCCGAGGATCTCCCACTTGAGGCTGTCGGCGCCGTGTTTGGAGCGGTAGGCTTCGATCTCAGCGGTTAGAAAGGCCAGGTCCTCTGTGCGGCGGCCGGCGTTCGTGACGAAGTAGAAGGTGTCTTCGCTGCGGCGGGTGATAACGCAGTCGTCGACCATACCACCGGTGCCTTCTTCAAGGAGGCAGGAGAGGGTGGAGGTGTTGGGGGCGAGCTTGTCTACCGAGGAAGGAGTCACCTTCTTCAGGAGGTCAATGGCTCCGGGGCCGCTGAGTTGGTGCTGGACCCTGTGGACGGGGAAACTGGTTAGCCATTGCGGGTTTGTTTTGGTTTGGGGACGGTTCACTTACATGTGGCTTACGTCGAAAAGACTGGCCTTCTCGCGAGTCCACATGTGGCTTTCAACATGGCTCAAATCCGCGTATTGCAAAGGCATATCGAATCCGGCGAAGGGCACCATCTTGGCACCGTGCTCAAGGTGCAAGTCATAGAGCTGCGTCTTGCTGAGCAACTCGCTCGAGTTAGAGGCATAACGCACAGCTTGGTTTGCAGCACGCGAAGCTACGGCCGCAACTGGCGCATTGGCTTTCAATGACCGACGGGTTGTTGGTCGAACAATAGCCGCGGAGGAGAGCTCCCGCCGAAGTACGGTGGAGCCGATAGAGGCGCGGGGAAGGAGGAGGGTGGCAGCCCTCGCGGCGGCGAGATCAACACCTCGTGTGAGAATACGGACGCTTGACATGGTGAATCAATACTGGAGTACTTGAATTGACAAAAGAAAAGAGGAAAAGAGAAATAAATGAACCGCCAGAAGTCACCAATCCGCCGTCGGAGAAGCATCACGGAAAAGTCACGTGGTGATAGGCGATCGCGGAGTAGCTCGTTGCCCGATTCGGACGTTTTACAGGATGTTGTTGGTGATATATAGTTCTTAAGAGACTGACTATATCATTGGCTTGTTTCAACATATAATGTGTTAGAAAGTGTATGATCATAGGAGAATGCTTGTTTATGTTCTCCATCGGAGGCGATTGCGTTCCTGCAGTTAGGTACATGGCTACATTGATTGGTAGACCAAAAGGCCATCGGAGTATTGCCGCGGCGATGGTAAATCATACCCGGAGAGCAAAATTGCAGCACCCAAGCCGATCGCCTGTATCGAATTAAAACCTGACAACTGCATTGAAAAATGCGGGGATAAAAATATACATGTAGGGGAGCAAGCCCCAAGATCCAGGCTTTCCGTCAAGCTATACACAGCAATTGAAAGCCTGCGACAGGATCCGCATCCATCTGAAAAAGAAAAGAAAAACGATCCCTAATACCCCAAAGGTGATCAAGTGGTAGTATGTGTAATCCACAATTATCCGCCACTTTGCTTCTCGGTCATCACAGTCATAAGCCACCGGTGTCTAGTCTATGACCCGGTAGGTCGAAAACAACGTGCATAAGAGATCCAAATGCGAAGATGAAGATGAAAAAAAATGTTACAAACTCCCCGCCCTGTGGGGAGTTTATAGTGCATTGCTGGCACAGGTGAAAACACCGCCGACGGTGCCGTCCGCATAGCTGGTGACGACGGACATAACAGCAGCCTAGAAGGAATATGTGTTAGCGTGAGAAGAAGAAACAACAAGAACAAGTCAAGCCAGACAAGGGGGTCATCACTTACGTATGTTCCAGGTCCCAAAAAGAAGAAACCAACGAGAATTAAGAAGACATTAAAAATGAATCCAAGCCAGCCCCGAATTCCACGGACCATAAAGAAACGAGGTCCGTGGTCTTCAGCGCGCATGCGGATATAAGCAGTACCCCAGAAAATGAATCCGAAGAAAGAATCAAAGAGGGCGCTCATAATAGACAACAAGTCGGAGAAAAAGGGAATAACCTCGGCAATGATAAAGGCGGCAAGCCAAAGCGCGGCAAGAATTCCTCCCCAAGCAGCCCAGCCAACGACAGTGTTATTGCCCTTGTGGCGGGTACCCTCGAACAGGCGGAAGAAGATGAAACGGGCTGAGACGGAGGCGTACAATACGCCCAAGAAAATGATAGTCGGGATCATGAACGAGAAGGAGACCTTCTTGAACACGTCGTCGCCAATGGAGCCGAAGGCGGGCGCAACCATATACTGGTTGCCAACGTAGTTGTAGGTGACTGCCCCGACAACGCTGAAGACGATGATCTCAGCGATTGTCACGGCTGTGACGGACTTCCAGAAGTCACGGGGCTCCTTCATTTCGGCAATGAAACTGGGAAGGGTAATTTGCCCAATGAAGGTGTAACTAATGTTCAAAAAGGCATTCATGCCTTTGACAAATGATGTGCCCTTGGCAGGAATGACGAGCACAATGGGTTCTCCCTGTGCGGCCGAGTATCCTGCCGGGTGGTCTTCGACGGAAGCAAACACAGCAGCCAGGACGACGGAGATGAAGGTGAAGAATGCAGAGAGGGTTGCGACTTTAGATAGCGTACTGAATGTGCGGGGCAGCGAAAAACACCAGGAAATGATGGCGACGACGAGCGAGAAGACGACTGTGCAGACTGCCCCGTTGGACATCGTGTTCAGGTACTCGGCACCCACCACACAGTGCAGGCCCTGGATGAAAGTGTTGTTCAGGAGGAACATGACTGCTGTGGCCCACCACGCAATCTTGGAGTCCCAGAACAGATACTGACCGATGTCGCAAACGTCGCGGACTTCCGGGTGTCGCAGACAGAATCTCCTATACAAACATTAGCACAGAGGCTTACCACGGGGTCGCAGCTATTGAACGGGGTAATGATTCATACCAGGTAATTAGCGAAGTGTACAGGACAATGCCGGCAATAACCACGGTCAAGATCAAACCGGGAACCAGGCCCAGAATGGAGTATGACCAGGGGAAGGACATAATAGCCAGACAAATGTACTCGGAGAAAAGCAATGCAGCAGTCTATAAAAATAAAAAAAGATCAGTCAATCGGGTCCCAACTTCCTTATATCGGCCTAATCGAAGCGTACCTTTTGCCAACTACACGTGCGGTATTTGATTGTGTTCTCAGACTCCATCTCAATCTGGCGACCGATGCTTTCTGTGGTTGAGGATGCGTCGAGAGCAGTGACATTATGGTGCGAGCCGCGGCGGCCCTGGCCCTCAATATCGAAGTCCTTCAGCTTGGGCTCCTGCTCGGACTTGTCAGACAGCTCGGGGCTGTTGTGGTCCCGGTCATGGTCCCAGCTGACAGGATTCGGCGATCCATTTGGAACCGCCATTTTTTAATTTGAAGAGCGGACGAACCGCGCTTGTCGGAACTCGGTAGTGTCGAGAGGAGAGTTGAAGATCTGCAGATGCATGTAATGCTCCTCAAGAAGATAATTGATAGGAGACTGGTCGTGTGTAAGCGGATTGTGTTCTCCTTCTGTATTCGTCCTTTTTTTTCTTCTCTTTGGACGGATGCGCCGGTCAGACACTTACACTCAAATGATTGAATTCCGGGGATGATCGGCGTGTTGGAAGAGCTGGACGGATTAGGGCAAATGCGGGTACTTGAGGTAGTATTTCCTGAACTGCACGCAATTCTCAACTTGGATCGAAGAGTGGGAAGAAGAAGAGATGCAAAGGAAGAAATAGAAGAGAGAGATGAAATGGAAAAAAAAAAAAAAAAAAAAAAAACTCGAAGTATAGTAGAATACCAGGTACTCCGTATGGCGCGATCGCATCTGCAGGGTAATCTATTAATTTTGGTATCTGGAGAATACCGTCATTTCCGACCTCCACTGGAACTCTTTGACATTCGAAAAGTAAAAAAAAAAAAAAAAAAAAAAGAATAAATCAAGTAAATCAAGTAAATCGCAGACCAGGCAAAATGTAGTAATATGACGTTGCTAGAGCCAAGCATCAGCCGCAATAGGTGAAGTGTAAGCCGTGGCTTGCGGTAAGTTGTGCCAAGGGACAGTGTTTTAGGACCCGATGAAGTCAACGTACCTGGGTATCAGGGAACTTGGATCCAGACCATTGGACATGGTGCTGATTTTTGCCAGTAAATCCAGATGTCAACATTAAATAAACAAAGTGTACGCCTATTTTTCTCTTTTTTTGTCTTTTGATATCAAACTCCACGGGCATCCCGAATCCGTATTTTTCCAAGGGGGGACCAGGAGCTTAGATTGCCAAATGATTGGAGTCTCAAAATGCACCTAAACCCACCAAGGCAAAGTCGGTTTCGCCCGCATATCCATATCGTGCGATATTCTTGACATCGAGTGGACTGTGGCGGCCCCGCATGCGGATGGCTGTCGAATGAATCCATCCAGCTCAGCGAATCCATGCATACCATGCCTCACGAACATGGGTTGAGCATGGAATAAGTGGAAACATGGTATATTTGATCAGGGATTTTATTGTCAAAGAGTTTGATTTGGTACTAGGTAATTTATGGAAGGATCGGCAAAGTCGTGAAATATTGACTTTGACTTGACTTGAACTTGACTTTTTGCTTCTTTCTGCCTGAGGCAACAAAGAACATACCACGTGCTGCTGACTCAGGGTCTGGCCCCAGAGCCCCTTACCTGGAAGCTTTCAAGCATGAACCATGCCCAAACACATGATATGCACCTAGGTAAGATACATATCTGGCATGGTATCTAACAAAAGAAAACACCGAAAACTGGTACGAAAAACGGCAAACAACATTGAATGTTGAACGTTCTGGCCCGGGGCCCATCAGCCGCTCTTGCGTGCGAACCCGCAGCGATGGCATCAAGATCCACACGGTGTACTCCGTGTGGTGTCGAGGGATTTTGGGGGCTTTCAAGCCACAGAAAGATCTGAGCTTATTTAGATGCCCTTTGTACTTAATACCATGTTCCCTATGTACTATGACATTATGATGTGCGATATTTCGTGGAATATAGTTTGAGATATTTGTATGCACAGAAGTACAGAGTCCTCCGTATCCCTTGCGACATTGCGGAAACCCAAATTTACCAGCAGTATAAAGCGTACCCCTTTGATTGGACCCCCAGAGCTGTCCTATAGGACTACGTACTTTTGCCTAGAGAGGGGTAAGGCTTGGTTTAAGATCAGCAGGCTTGTTAAATCTAGGTCCTGGGCATATTCCAAAGAGCTTGTATTGACTGCAGCGTCCAGAGACGGAATAGATAGTAGATAGGATAGATATAGACAACAATGAAAAAAGAGGAATAATAAAAAAAAAGGCAGAATGTGTGCAACCTGTAACAACTCCAGATGCAAAACAGAAATTTTAGCCCCGATGGGGGGTAAGAAATAATCGAACTCTTTCTGTGCAAGAATAAACAGACTACATCCCATCGTCCTCGGCGTCCAGCAGCGCAGCGTAGTCGTCCGCGGAGGCGAAAGTGGGCAGCTGCTTGAGCTTGCGACGCTTGCTGCGGTTCGACTCGGGGGCAGCAGCAGCATCGGCGGGCTTTTCGGGCTCTTCGAGATCGACTCCACCCAATTCCATATCCGATGGCAGGTCCTCGTCGCTGTCGATGAAGGCATCGTCGTCCGAGACATCCATGTCGAAGTCGTCCGAGTCCTCCTCGACTTCCTTGGAGGGCTTCTTAGCGGCCTTCTTAGTCTTGACCACGGGCGCGGCTTCCTCGGGTTCGCTGAACTCGGCCATTTCCTCGTCGGAAGGAACATCGGACTCGTCGTTGAAGATGACACCACCATCGGAGTCGTCCTCGTCCGCGCCTTCCCCATCTTCGCCGGAGTCCAAGGCGGATTCCAAATCGGACATGTCCAGATCGTCGTCGCTGTCCTCGTCGGCTTCCAGCTCGGGGCGAGAGTCGACGAGCGCTTTCCAGATCTCGTCCTCGTCTCCGCTGAGACCTTCGTCGGACTGATCTTCGGCATCGACGTCCTTGCTCTTCTTGGAACGCACCTTCTCCTTGTCCTTGTTGACACGAGTGAAGTATTCGTGGAAGAAGACATCCTCTGCGGCAACATCGTCGGCCTTCTTCTTCCAGAAGGCTTCGGTGTTGAGCGGCAGCTGGTTCTGTGTCTTCTTACCAGCCTCCACCAACCGGTCGACGGCTTCACCACCACCCAGGGGCTGCATGATAGAAGCACCGCGGGAGCTGGCGTTGGCCTTGGGAGTGCGGTACACGAAGCGGTCGAGGAAGTGAGTGAGAGTGTGCAGAGTCAGATCTGGCTTGCCACTCATGGGGTTGTGCTCAAGCAGATTGGTAGCGTTAAGAGAGACGGAAGGATGGAAGTGGGTGGTGAAAGGCAGCAATTCCCAAAGACAGCTCCGGTCGGCATTGCTGTGCTCGGGGTCTCGCTTGCGGGGGTCGTATACGTTGTTCTGCTTCTTGGCTTCGACAACAGGAGCAGGTTCCGGTTGTTCGTCATCCTCGTCGAGGACGTCACGGAAGACCTCTTCATCATCGTCATCGTTCTCCTCGGGCTGATCAACCAAGGACGAGAGGCCTGTGAAGGTCTTCTCGAGCTCGCGGATCATGAAGAAGACACCGCAGATGAAAGAGGGTTGGTGCATGCCAAGTACTTGAACAAGACGCTTCACGAATGCCTTAACTCGGCGGACGTTGAGATCATTCTTGAGAGACTTGAACAGGAGGTTGAGGTAGAGAGATTGCTTTGATGAGGTGGCCACGCGGGGGTCCAGCAAGGACTCGTACAGAGTGCGGTAGAAGCGGTCGCCGGAGACTTGGTTAGACACCGTGAGCTGTTGAATCAGCATGAGAGCTTGAATGCTGGTGTTGAAGTTCGAGGAGTGTGTGATACGGAACAAGGTATCGAGGTGCTTGGACATGCTGGTAGAAGTTAGTATACTGTATGGAGGAATATGGTGTTAGAAAACATACCGTTCGGAATCAGAGTCAGTGAAAGGATAAGCACGGTTGACACCAGTCAAGACACCAGAGATCAGCTTCTCCCGCATTTCGTCGTCCTGGGCCTGTCCTTTGGTAGCATCGTCGTCGCCTTTGCCCTTCGGTCCCTTTCCATGCTTGTTGTATTTCCCCTTGGGAGCAGGCTTGCCGTTGGAGGCAGGCTTGCCCTGGTGGGAGGGCTTCAAAAGCACGAGGAACAGTCCAAAGTAGATGTCCAGCAGCTGGGCTGCCACCTTTTCTTCCTTCAGTCTCAAGATGGTCTGGTTCAGAGTGATCACAGCATAGTACTTGGCGTGGGAGCTCTGGCCAGGGCGGAACAGCACTTCTTCCACTGACTTGATGATAATCGGCTTCATCATAGGATGCGACTGCATGAGTTGCAGCAACAGGTATGATGCCCGAGAGGCGATTTTCTTGCCGGGATCTCCAAGCTTATTGACCAAAAGTCGTAGAAGATTGGTCTCCTGCTCGGGCTTCTCCTTGAGAAGTTCGTAGACGTAACTGACGGCACGGGTCCGTGAGAATTCAATCTCGTCATTGCACCAGATCTCAAGAATCTTGATAACCTCGAAGAATTGATCTTTCACGATGTTTTCAAAGGCCCACACAATCAGCTCGCTCTTTTTCAGACCACCCGGAAGAGGGTCTTTCTCGTTCCACCGCCCACCGGCGCCTTGGAATGCTGCGACGAGCCCAGGCTGATTGGTGAAAGACTTCAATCGTCGGTCGCTGGGCAGCAGAGTACCCTGCGCGAACATATCCTTCAATGATCGCAGAACTTCAACTGCCTGCGCACGGCTACGCTTCTTTCCGAGACCAATCAAGGTCTCCAGTGCCTTGGTGTTGTGCAAAGGCGACTCTTGAACGTTAAGAGTCAAGGCGGAAATTTTATCGCTCAGGGTACCAGACGCCATAATGGTCGAGTAGAACTTGTGGGAAGAAGAAGCAGATGCCCTCTGGGCGGCCGCATACTCTTCATTTTCTTCCTGTAGCAATTTGTTGGCCAGCTCGTGCACGCGCTCCATAAGATGGCGGGGTAAGGCATTCATATGTTTCGTGTCGCCGGCGGAGGAGGGCATAGGGATATTATACCAGTCGGACCGAGGAAGAACATTCTATAATTATCATGTTAGCAAAAAGCTTTCTGGTGCCAGGACGGTCCACAACTTACCAGCTTCAAGTACTCCTTGGGTACTACTGATTCGGACTGCTTCGCCTTCGGAGCGGGGGATTCCTCAATATCGGATTCTGGCCCGCTGCTCTCTGCATTGTCCTCGCTGTCCTCGATATCATCCTCGCTCTCTATTTCCTCTTCAACATCTTCGACTTCGTCATCCGCCAGATCCTCGGGCACGACATGGCCGGAAGCCTCCAACATGCTAGAGAGCTGCTTCCGAAGATCATCGTCAACCTTGCCGGACTCGCCCTCAACTTCAGACTCAGAGTCGACACCAGCAAGTAGATCAAGATCCTCCTCGGTACCACCCATAGCTAGAATTTCTTGGCGCAGTGTTTCGTCGTCATTGCTCTTCTTGCCAGCTTTGGGCTTTTCTTGCTTGGTAATTCCACCCTTGTTCTGCTCGCGAGCAATCACCTCGCCATTGCGATCCCGCTTCTTGCCTTGCGCAGAATCTTGAGGGTGGCCGGGCTTGGCGGGAGATGGTTTTCCTTTGTTTGCGGAAGCATTGGGGGTAGGGGCCGATGGCTTGGTATTATCTTTCTTGCCTTTGCCGGTGCTCTGATTCTGGTTCTTCAAACGCTGTTCGATTTTTTGTCGTAGGCCTGCGAAGGCACTCTCGTCCGGCATGAATGGCATAGTTTCCGCGGCGGGAGCTGGGACGCTCGTCGCAGGAGCAATCTCATTAGCGCCCGAAGGGCGCTTTCCTTTCCCTGCAGCCATGGTGTGTTTTGTTTGCGGTTGACTGATGGAGGAAAGAAAATTGAACGGAGAAATCTTTTGCGGCGGGTTATCGGGGCGCTCGGACCAACGCGATAAGAAACATCGGAGAAGGGAGACTCGGCCTGCTCTACAATTTATTTTGTGTTTAGCCAGCAACTCAATTGCCAAAATAATAGCTTTCGACGCCTTGAAATATTTTGATCGATGATTTCTAGGCTACGACCTCTATCAAGGCCCATAGCCGGGCGGCGGCTAGCGTTAAGCCTGCGCGTTCAGCAATGCAATCTTCATGTACGCGCTTCCAAAAGATTGGTTGAATACCCTTGATAGTGAGTACTGACTCGATGTAGGTTGACGGCAGGAGCCGTGTTTCAAATACCTGGATCCCTACCGGTGGAATATCCAAGAAGCCTGTTGATGGTGAAAAGGGTACGCCATTCAGAACCCCGATAGGAATTGATTATCACCAGATGTTAACAAAGATCCAGAGGATGCCAATGACCTGCTAGTCCGAGGTGGTTTCCTCCGACAGGTGAGCAGTCACATCTTTATATCTAAGTAAATATATCTGACGGCCCTTCAGGCATACTCCGGAGTGTTTCATTTACTCCCACTTGGTCTACGCGTTCAAGATAAGCTTGAGCGCCTGATTGACAAGCATATGCGCTCACTCGGTATGGAATATACCCTGTGTCTGTCATGGGATGGTAACTAAAGCAAATTCAGGCGCATCCAAGGTCTCTTTGTCCTCGATATCCTCGCAAGAACTATGGGAACAGTCTGGCAGACTGACCGACGGCTCAGAAGTAGGTTGATCATACCCACTGTCTTTCATAATGTCACTAACATCCTTACTAGCTATTCCGATTCAATGATCGGAAAGACACTCCATTTCTCTTGGCCCCAACACACGAGGAAGAAATTACAACACTAGTGGGGAATCTAACAACATCATACAAGAGCCTGCCTCTGCGGGTGTATCAAATCTGTGAGACTCCTTTTTTGTCTGTTGCTTGTGAATTTCACTAACGGAATTATAAATGAAGCGCGAAAGTACAGAGATGAAGCCCGGCCCAGACAGGGCCTGCTTCGCGGGCGAGAGTTCATTATGAAAGACCTCTATACATTCGACTACAGTGTCAGCGAAGCGCTAAAAACATATGACGCAGTCAAACATGCCTACACTCAATTATTTGATGAACTCAAGATTCCCTACCTGGTCGCGGCAGCGGACTCGGGGAATATGGGTGGCTCATTGAGCCATGAGTACCACTTCATCAGCCCCAAGGGTGAGGACGAAGTGGTCAGCTGCTCGCACTGTGACCATGTCTATAACGAAGAACTTGCAGACGGCAAGACGCACAGCTCTGAGGAGTCCGAGCAGACCACGGCACCTGGCTTCCAGACCGATGATACACCCGTCGAAGGTGGACCCACAATCTCAACTGGCATGTGGACGGCTATCTCTCACGATAACAACACCATCGTGCGGAGCTGGCACCCCAAATTTTCAATGCAGAACGGCGCGACAGAGCCTGTTGAGCGCCATGTCAACTCACACGCCGTCAAGGCGGTGGCCACCGCCGCTGGTATTGACCTCGATCTAAGCGTGGAGAACCCACTAGAGCGATGGACCGCCCACGTAAAGGCAAACAAGCCCTCCGCGCATAAGCCGCGCGTGTTGGATCTATACGATTCGCAGGTTCGGGTATACCAGCGCCCGCCGCTGAGTGATCTCCTCCAGGAAGTTGGCTGCACGGCCTCGGACATAGATTACTCCAAGCTGGACCGATTCCCTGGGACTTCAAATAAACTCAGTCTTGTCCGTGTGCATGATGGAGACCAGTGCTCGCAGTGCGCGCATGGATCGTTGACTAGCCACTCTGCCGTGGAACTAGGACACACATTCCACTTGGGAACGCGATACAGCAAAGTCTTGAATGCGTCTGTTTCTGTCAACTCTGCTCTTCTCGAGGGATCTTCGGATGCAGGTGCGAAATCTTCGGCCAAGGAACAAATCGTGCCCATGCAGATGGGATGCCACGGTATCGGCGTCTCCCGTATGATCTCCGCAGTGGCGAACCGCCTTGCTGATTCCAAGGGACTCAATTGGCCACGTGCTATGGCACCCTACGAGGTTGTGGTGGTTTCAGGAAAGGGGTTGGAAACCGTTGCGGATCAGGTCTATGATAGTCTTACCGGCGACGCCGCGGCCCCTGTCGATGTTATCCTCGATGACCGAGACAAGGGTATGGGCTGGAAACTTGGTGACGCAGATTTGATTGGATACCCTATTATTGTTGTTGTTGGCAACGGGTGGAAGAAGAAGGAGACTTTGGAGGTGCAGTGCCGTCGGTTGGACGTTAAGGAAGATGTGTCGTTGGATGGACTGCGCACGTTTGTCGAGTCCTTGTTGGCGAAACTGTGAATGGCTGGAAGCGACAGCATGTAATATTAAAAACTCAATCTGTACATTATCTCATCTACGATCAAGCTACCTATAAATGTAAGGCCACTAGGGCTAGCTCCCAATTTTCTTAGCAATGGTGAGCAACAACAAAGCATGAAACTTGAGGTAACATCTTTCATGCCTCAACTTTAGTTGAGATATATATAGTAGAGTCTAGACACATGAGTTCTACGGAAGCAAGAATTGAACATAATATGTATGATATGCATTACGGGGCACAGTAGCGGTGTGGTTGATAGGGCGTGAGCTCCTTGACCATCTGCAAGTAATGCATCAAATCAATAACGCTCAATATCCACATTTGCTCCGGATTTCACGTTTTCCGTAGTGATCGACTGTTTGAGGTTCTCCACGGGGTTGTTCACGCCGAACACTCCGGTCCGAATACTCCGGGTTGTCTTACTCCACCCGCCGATATAGAGATGGCCCTGACTCATTAAAAGGGCATTGGTTCTATCTTTTTGGCTCCCACTAGATTATTTTTATACTTATTTTATATTACAATTTATTACCTGTCCTCGCAAATCAATCTAAGCATCACATCATGACCCAGACCAACATCCACATTCCAAGCCTCGGCGGAACCAATGCCTTCACCCGGACTCTGAGCAAGGAAGATGTGAAGATCTGCGTAGCTGTCGAGGAAGCCTTTATAGAGGCGGAGCGATGTTCCGAGGAAAAGGTAAGCCAGAGCTTGAGCCAAATGAGCAATTCCCGAGATTGTTTCTTCTGACACGGAGTAAGTTCTGTTATCGTCTGGGAGCATGCCCGGAGCTATGCATGGGACTGTTTGTTGAGAATGAGCAAGACTCAGCTTTACCTACACTCATTGGACATGTCATTGCAATCCGCTCTCCCTATACACATATTACGGACGGATCGATGGCAATGCCGGAGAATTGGCGATCACTGGATGATGAGCCTGTTTTTGTCAATGATGAGTTAATCGGGAATCACAAGTATGGTGATACCATTGCGATTCACTCTGTTGCTATTTCGCCGGAGTATCAGGGCAAGAAGGTTGGGAGAGCTCTCGTCCGGGCGTATCTTGAGCATCTTGGGAGGGGGTGTTTTGGGGCGAGCAAGGTTGTACTTATTGCGCATGACTACTTGGTGAATTTCTATGAGAGTGTTGGGTTTAAAATCCAGGGCAAAAGTCCATCCACCTTTGCTGGTGGTGTTTGGTTTGATATGGTATGTTCATTCACGATGTGAAGTGATCATCCAGTGCTAACATATGTCGAATAGACTTTTGATCTGGAGTGATCCCAATTTCGGGTTTGATTTCTCGCACTGCAACCGTATTATGCAGGATTGAAGCCACTTTACAGGCAACAAGGAATGTGGCACCCAGAATAAAGATAGCGTTGGGAATAAATATAGAATCTTTTGCGGTACCTTTTCTTCCAACTCGACCAACTACTACTCACAATATATTTTTTGAGCGTCAAAATCGAAGGTCACCTGTCATCATCTGCAAGGTAGCCACTGGACCGGGTCTGCTGGCTTCCATCCCCCTCGGAGCCCCCTGAAACGCCATTCACATACTTCAAATCTTCCAAGTCAATCATCACAAAGGATTGTGACTTGGGATTCCACAGTACATTGCGGAAGGCTGCATCTCTCTGAATAACTCCGTGTTCTTGAAATTTGTCCTGAAGTTTCCGCATCTCCTGTTCAAGGAACTGACCCGTTTCAAGGGTGCATGTTCCTCCGTTCGAATGCCAGACCAGCTGAGGAGCAGCATGTATTCCATTCTAACCCCGTGATACCAATATGGGATCTTCGGTGAAAACATCCCAAGACATACAGGAATTTGACACCCCTGCAACGACATCAGATTCTCATAGTTCGTCAATTCAGCATGGATCCTGCGCGACCGTCTCATACTGGTGGCCTTGATCAACATCGTGTACCCATGGGACATCAATGTTGCTTTTAACAGATAACAGACTCGACCGGTAATGTGCAGCTGCTGGAATCCTCTATACCGATTCGCTCGAAGTTGTTCATTCATCCTGTCGCATATCTCCTGTGAGCTGATTTGGTGTTTTACTACGCCGTGTTGATCAGCGTTCGGATAGTTTTGATCCAAAAGATCCTTTTTAAAGGTGCCCCGGAGGCATGCCTGGGTACAGTAAGGCCTGAAAACGTCTGACCCAGAGGGTTGTGGACCGGAGCCTCCAATATCGCCCTTTGGTATGTTTGTATGCAGAATATTGCCCCAGAATCTCGGCCAGAATGAGTTTTCACACATGAACTCTGCTGGTGGGCCGAGTCGAAGGTCATCCGGGGCTTGGGGCATGAGGATTGAGTAATCGTCTTCGAGAGGGCGATAGGATTGATAAACTGCGTCTTGCCATTCCTGCGATGGTGGGGTGGAATCTAAAGATTGTAGTGCGAAAGCGAGGACTTGGCCCAAAGCCGTACGGCGAACCCAGTTTGAATGCGGATCATAGCCATGAGACTCAACGTCTTGCGCCGGAACACATAGATAGTATTCGACAACGCTGCAATCATCTAAAGGGATGCGAAGAAATACCAAGGCCTCTCCTGTGTAGATATACCCATACCGGCATCCAGAGCAAATCATTCTTGAATAGAGTCGAACAATCGCATGGACCACTATGGCGGTGGCATGTTCCTCAAATGTATTCGGTTCCTTGTCGAAGGACCTTAGCGGTGAGGCCGCGTGCAACCCTGCAACCAGTTCTGGCACCGTCAGACAAAACGATGGAATATACAAAACTGCGTACGCCGCCTCTTCGAATCCGAATTTCGCAACAGCAACACAGCAATCATGCGGGCGGTCGAAGTTCAGTTGTCCGCGAACACTGAACCTGTATCGCAGTGTGTCCTTTTATTCTATAAAATTAACAATCATCCCGAGGAAATCGTTCAGTTTTCTGTGTGCAAATTGCTTCAATGTGTCTTCCGAATGCACCGGGTACCATTGTAGGAGCTGAGCAGCGCATTGAACAGAGGCTGGCGGGGGAAAAATACACGCATTGACAAGGTCGGACGCGCCGAGGATTTTGTCCCACATCCCTTCTTGGAGCTGAGGAAATTGAATCCAAGGCCGGAGCCAAAAGGGGCAGAGTCGGTCATCCCCTGGGAACCAGGCCTCTGGCCAAATCAGTAAACGTACATCGACCCTTAACGATTGCGTGAACACATGATGGACGCTCTCAAGACATGGGATCAGTGGGATATTGGACGGGGGTGGTGGAAGTTGGCCCTCTGCCCGTGTAAACTGGATGCGTGAGCTTGAAGCTTCTGGGTTTCCTGTGTTTCCTCCTATTTCTTCGATCATATGGTGCCATTCTACCCATGTTTGGTCCATGATGTAGCGAGGGGATATGAAAATACAGATCGAAGAATATGCCAATGAAAGTAGGCGAGAAGTCTCTTTGACAGAAGTTTAGAAATTTGAAGACGTGCCGGTTCGTTCCTGCCGATAGATCCCCTTCGTGTTTACCTACAGGTACCCGTTATAGCTATGATATCACTGCCTCAATAGTCATTGAACAATACTAGAAATGTATTCTGCCTATGTAACGACTGGAATTATTGCGATTATCATGTAGGTCACTCTACCTCATAGGGATAGGATAAGGAAAATACCAAGTTACCAGTTGTAGAAAAGGCATCAATCCAACAGTTGCAGTCTGAAGATATCCAGCATATGGAAATCTGTGAAAGTTTATCTGACCCCTTCACCAAGTGCAATGATTTGTGGTGGCCTTTCAATCTTCTGTCTGAAGATATATCGCTTGATCCACCAAGGAAGCCACACAGTCAGTTCATAGTGAATGAACTTCTTGGTCGGCACCGAGAACACCTCTGCAATATATATCAGTACATGGTCATGTATATTCGAGGCTTGACTTACGATCCAATTCTTCTAGAGTTAGCTGCTTGGTCTCTCTGACGAAACAGAAGATCATAAACCAAGCGATCAGGTTAAGACCAGCATAGAAGCCAACTAAAGCAAGGGTCAGCAATTTGAACGTCACGGTTCAAAAGTGTGTCAACTTACATGCACCGGTTTTGGTCATCACAGTCATCATTCGAGGGAAAGTTAAACTAAGGACGCCAGCTGGGGAAGATATTGTTAACGCAATGCTCGATGGATCTGATGTTTGGAATACCCACCAAAAGTGTTGTTGATGCAAACAGCCCACGCCATTCCTTGTTCTCGCTGAATAGTCGGGAATACCTCAGCAGAATATTGGAAAGCGACTGGTCCTTCGCCTAAGGAGTAGGCAATAGTAAACAGATACACAAACCTAAATAGAAGATATCAATCAGCCTATGCTCAGACAAAGTGGAAATAATTACTAAACTTACAAGACAACTGGTGCAATCATTGCGGCGTGGTTGTCTGTCTTGTTCAAAAGAGAGAGACCACCGGCTAGCAGAAAGATGCACATCAAGGGGAATGTCTTCGTAAGAACAACAGTCAGTAATATTCTGCAAAGCATTCTAGAACGACTCACAATCAAGGTCAGGGTTCTTCGGCCTTTGGTGTCGATCAGGAACAAAGTAGGGATTGTGGACACGACTTGAATAGCACCGTAGCCAAGCGACGCATACAAGGCCTGGTCTTCTGTGTAACCGACATCCCGGAAGATGGTTGAGCTGTAGAACGAAATGACTAAAATGTGTTATCAATGGCTACTCTCATGAGACGAGGCACAACTTACTGTTAATACCGCACATTTGCTGCGCAATCATAACAGTCGAGGCACCATAGTTAGCCCGTCTGATTCTCGGCACGGCAAAACAGTCCCACAGACGGGAGAAATAGCCTGCACCCCGTGCCTCCTTGAGTTCCTCTTCATAGATAACGTATGAGTAATAGAAGTCTCTTGCAGCGATAATCGGGTGAGCTCGCAACCGCAACATCGACTGGAATCCTTCAGCATGCCTGTTATGCTTCATAAGCCAGCGAGGAGACTCTGGGCAGAAAAAGATGCCAATGCCGAGGACGAAAGATGGAATGAATGCGGAACCGAGCTGGAGACGCCAAGCGATATCTTTGACGTCTTTGACAATAACGTTGGCAGCAAAGCCCAAGAAAATACCTGCACTAGAGGTGAGCCATGCTTCTTGACGAGGGACGAGAGATACTCACCGGCTACAACCCAAAGTTGCCAGAACATGACAAGAGCACCTCGAGTTCTGGCCGGAGCCATCTCAGCCGAGTAGATAGGCACCGTAGCATTCTTTGCACCAATGCCGATACCCATCACAAATCGCGCAGCGAATAGTCCTTCCCAAGACTGTGCAAAGGCAGAGCCAATTGGCGTGGCAGTGAGACAGAGAGCAGTGACGAAAATCTCACCTCGTCGGCCCAAATAGTGGTTAAGTGGATCGACAATCCAAGCACCACTATGTACACAGTCAGTCGCCAAAGATAGAAGGAGAGCAATCCTTACTAGTACTATACTTACATAAGACCAGCGGTCAAGAAGATAATGGAGTTGACGATTCCCACGATCCATTCATCTTTTCCCTTACCAGCAATACCGAATTCCTCGGGGAAGGACAAGTTGGCACCGTTAGATCCAGTCTGATCCCATCCTTGTGTGGCGGCCCCGACAGCACACAGGCCAATTGAGTACCAAAGCATAAACGGGCCGTGCCATTTATGGTCCCTCTCGTATGCGAGTGCGGTGCGCTCCTCTTCATCAAGCTCGGGAGCCGATGGGAATTCTTTGGGGCTCCGCGCAACGACAGCAGCCCGACTAAACAGATCGGCGTACTCGCTCATATTATGCGACTCTGCGTACGCTCGGGCATCGATAATAGCCTGCTCCTTGGAGCTGCGCTGTGGACACAAAGACGAGTCAGCGTTCACGCTCGACACGACCATACAAGATGGGGAATTTTCAGTTATAGGCTTACCGTCAATGGATTCTGAACGATATTTATACCGATAGCCTGGCGGTGCTCAGGTGCATCTGGGTTGGCCGCCTCATCCAGCTCTGTCTTGGCTGGGATCGCATGCTCATAGTGAGGAGGAGGGTCAGTAGACGACTTTTCATCCATGATGAGGAGCTTTCTGGTAGCTTTTTCAGATTCAGGAGATCTCTCGTTTTACGTTTGAAAAAGATTTAGGGGGGAGATTGGAAAAAATTGGCTACCCCACAGAATATAAAAAGAGATCAAACTTTCCCCGTGGGGTGAGCACAGCTGCAGATCAGCCCCAAAGTAAACTTGTGGCTTTGTCTAAGGACGGCCACATTATACCACCCGTCAGCACTAAGACGCTAAACGGGATCATAGCACCCGCCAAGTCACAGGCAGGACGCCATAATACTATATTTGTAAGTTACGGCGCCACCAACATAGATAAAACAGCGTCAAGCGAGGCTCAGAAGAGTGTAAGACAGTTGTCCAAATTTCAAAATCAACTCGAGTCTGACAATAATCATTGATCATCGCTGAATCGACCCTTGTCAAAGCGCATGCGGGGGAAGAAGGATGATCATGTAGGCCAAGCCTCGGCCTTTCGGGTCATGCGACATACAACGTGGTCGTAAGGGAATAGAACAGGAAATATAACGTATGTTTTATTACATGTGGCTGATTGCCCATTTGATTCTCTCGTAAAGCTGAAAAGGAGGTGAATCTTTCGGATTCCTGCATCTGCTATATCCCTGCATATGACAAAGAGCGTGTAAGACTGCAGTCAGAATCGGATATACCCGGATCACATGATTCCGCTCAACCCTCTATTCAGCCGCGAAGTCATGACCATGGAGATATGTGGCTATATTATAGGATGAAACTTGGAATAATATAACCGAGCGATTGAACTCTATTATGAGATCCAATGCTAATGTCGGTCTTCGATGATCTACCAAAGTATGGAGTCACCTTCATTTTAGGTTGGTTACATTATTATAGCTGCCCAAGCGGTCTGACGGGGTGTGTGATTGCCTCGCGCCTTAAGCAATGGGACTCGTCCCTCGGCATCCTTGTCCTCTAGACAGAAAGTGACCCCGCCACAAATGCCAATGTCCAGACCTTTCCAGCAGCCTTCTCTCTGCTTGGCTCGGAGCTTAACTGGACCTATAAGACACAGCCCCAGCCCAAAATCCACAACCGAGTGCACGAGCTCCACGCCGAGAAGGGCTTGGGAGGGGGTCCCGTGACCAAGTTCAAGTCGGGGCGACGCGGGCGACTACAATAACTGAGCTAAATTACCGGAGGACCAGCGGTGGAGTTAGTATAACGGGTTGCTTCCCTGCTTCCAAAAAACCGAGTAGTTCTTTGACACCAAAGCAGGCCTCAAGGAACCTAGGTGTGATGGTCCGTTTTATATCACCTCGGTCTCTAAGAGTGACCCCAAGCGGCAATATCGTCTTCGGGAGCCAATCAAAGAGACATGGACATTGGGTGAGATCGGAGTTCAGTATGACCCAGATGGCTGCTCAGGGAATATATATGGTGTTGATGAGTTCTTGAAGAATTGAAACAAGGGAAAACGATAAACAACAAAGAATGTGTACCGCCTGGAAGGATTAGGGTTCTTACTGAAACCATCGTTTATCGACTTGAGTTCGCGGCAGACAACCCCAAAACCAGGTGGGTGGGGTGATATTATCAGATGCTTGGCGCTTTGGTGCATGGAAAGGGGTCATCCTTGTAGCCGGCACCCTCCGGACACCACATATCCTTAGGCTCTCCGGAATTGGACCAAGGGATTATCTTAGCATGCTATTCCTACGGTAATTGATGCGCCAGAGGTTGGTAAGGATGTGAAGGATTATTTTGCGTCTACCATTTATATAACTTGCGACCCCGAGTGCGGTCTAGCACTAGGCAACCCCGTTCTTTCCGATGCCGCATTCATAAAAGGCTTCCCGGCAGCTGCGCAATCATCCAGGATATACCGACGGGTGAGTTACAGTCAGCCATGTAAAACGACACTGCAAGATTTAGCTCCCAAGCGGACAAATCCTTCCTGAAGCCCAGCGGACCTCTGTTCGAGATACTAATTGTGTGTGCATTGTTTCCCAATAGATGCCAGTTATATCATGACCTCGACGACGTTACTAGCGTCTACTTCTCGAGGGATCCCGTTACTGTTCGATCATCATCCTCACCGATCCTCCCTTAATCGACTCCAACTACTTTGACACAGATGTCGATCGCGTCAGTCTTATCCATGGCAGTCGTCGGACTATGCAGGCTATGCTGGCTACACATACGTTGGAGGATTAAATCGAGACTGAGGTGCTTCCACCTACGAGGCCTGCCTTGTCCTCACAATCATCAAGTGAGAACTTCGAAGCGCGTATTCGGGCCACCGGTATGGCGCACCATAATTCAGTGATCCAAACCTCCGTGTCTATGGAGTTCAGAACCTTCCCCCTTTGTGTTGTTTGGAGGTCACCCGCACGCGACTCTGTATGCTGTTGCAGATCAAGCTGTGGGTATTATTCTATTATAGAAAATTGTCAAATTTGAGTTGTACGCGTCTGCGCTTCCTTCCATATTCGGTTCCATGTCGACTTGCAGTTCAGGCTGGTGACAGTCAAGCTTAATCTTGTTATATCAAACACATCCTACTAATAGCGGCAGGCATATAAACGGTCTATCCTATTTGGTTTTGTTTGTACAGAGGGCTATTTATAGATCCATATGGTAAAAAATAGACTAGCACTTTATTCCTATTTTGTTTCTAAATGGAGGCTCTAGTTACTCTTGGGCACTATCTCCCTTTGTCCTCTGTCGTTTTCATATGAGAAAGAAAACAATAGCTTGCAAGTAATATCTTTAATTAACCCATGGTTGATAAAGACATTGTTTGGATTTGCCGAGTATCTCATCAATGCGTCGCTTTGTTCTAAAAAAGTGTTCTTAGAATAGAATGTGTCCCTTTGTATCTCTCAAACTACATAGGCCATGCTTGCAATAATCTAACAACACAAAGGATCTCTCGAGTATTTAGCAGTCGGGGAATCCTACCTAAACCATCATTACTAACAACTATTCCAATCATTTCCAAGTCATTAAATCAAGCCAACAATACAATCTAACAAGCCAACAGTCTCAACTTCTATAAAAATCGCCTCTGATCAACCTCTTCCAATATGGCTCGATTTTTCACAACTATGAGAGTGAATATGAACACAAAGCATGAGGGCTCTTTTTTTGAATCAGTTGGTATTAATATGGCCACAAACCCTGGAGGTGCCCAGGCCGTCATCCACTTGCTTCGAGAGATCTACAATCCCATGTTGTACGATTGTCTTTCAAAGGGAGGTCATTGGAATTCAGTATTCACAGGTAAGAAGGGATTTGATATCAGACGTAAGATCACCGCTAGGCACAATGACTTTCCAGCTCTAGTTCTCGCTTATGTCTCAGATCGAGTGGACCTCACCGAGCGTCTGTTCGATCTTCTTCGATTTTACCGCTTCACTGATCCTACATGGAGAGCCGTGGATCCAAATTATCCTGTTGTTGACCCTGTCCCTGTTGTCCCTCTCCCTGCTGCTTCAGGTGGCCTTGCCCCTCGCCCTCCGCCAGCGCCTGCTCCTCCTCCTCCTCCTATTATTCCTCTCGCTTTTACCACTGCTCCCGATCTTAATCCTGCTACTCCTACTGCTGGTACTCTTATTCCTCCTGGTTTTTCTAATGCTTCTGTTCCTATTGCTCGTGTTCCTCTTCGTACTCCTGCTCCTACTGCTGCTCGTGCTCGTGCTCGCGCTCGTGCTCCTGCCCGTCCTACTGTCCCTGCCCCTGCCCCTGCTCTCGCTCTCGCTCCCACCCCCGCTCCTCCCCCCCGCTCCTGTTCCCGCTCCTATTCTTGCCTCTGCTCCTACTCCTGCCCCTACCCCTGCCCCTACCCCCACTCCTGTCCCCGCTCCTACCTTTGCTCCTGCTCCTACTCCTGGCCGTCCTCTTGCCTCCGCCCCCACTCCTGGTTTTACTCCTGCTTTCGCTGCTGCTTTCGCTGCTGATAAGGCTGCTACAGAGGCAATTACTAGGGATGCCGGTGCGGATTCTGGTGAGGCTCCTACGAGGGACACAACTCCTCTTAGCCTTAGTGATGATGTCCCTGCCCCTAGCCCCGTTCCTACTCATGTTCCTCTCATTCCTCCTGGTGTTGGTCTCGATCCGGATCTTCCTCCCGTGATTGCACCGGAAGTTCTTCACTATCCTATCCCGGGTAGCCCACAATCTAGCTACTATGTGGCCGATTCTACGGAAGTTCCATTTCCGCCTCGCACTGACCTAGATGCTTTCACACGTACTATGGAACGTACCAATCGCAAGCGGGCTAGGGATGACACAAAGGATTCAGAAACTCCCCAGCCTCAAAAGAAGAGATCGACTGATACTAACTCGCCAAAAGAGAAGACTGAATGGACGAGTTTCACCACTCTAAGTGACTCGTCTTCAGATGATTCACGAAGCCTGGATGCTGATGGTGATACCCCGATGGATGAAAACTATAAGGCTTTTAAGGTTAAGAATAAGTCTGTTGAACTAGAGCCTGGCGTGTGGTCTACGATGCGAGGTTATCTTGGTCGCATAGGCCGCCAACCTACTCCACAGGAACCGGATGAGGAGCTCTAGGAGGGCTTGGAGATAGGTAAGTGATCTAATCCATGACGATTTAACACAGCCCAGGGTGTATATTGGTGTTGTAACATAGAAAGCAAAACAGAAGAAGGTGAAGGACCAAAAGTGATTATGATACATAGACATTGCAGACTTTAGCATCATTGGATCTCTCTTTGATATCCTACTTGATTTTATATTAAACTACAGTTCTTATGATCAAGCCTCGATTATTTGGTGCAGTGAATATGCATTCTTTTAGTGTCTACGTATCATGAAATAATTATAGATGCAAATGTGGCCATTCTTTGAGTGGATTTATCCACGGGTGCTTGGTATATAATATACCACATGTTATATATGAAAATATCGATTCTAAGAATTATTCTTTTCACTGCGCGTATTCTGCGGTGACTACAACGCGGAAAAGAGAAGGAAGGCATGAGCACATCTTCAATACAACATCGCTAATATCACCTCAGTCAACGGACAGGGGCTGTATAAGCGGCCGACTATACTTGTATGCGTAAAATTCCGAAAGCATGTTCTATCCTGCCTTGTCTTCAATGTTCTTTCTTGAATGAGATTTCAGTGGTTGCAATCCCATACCTAAGCAATTGACAATTTCGTCATATATCATTCCTGTATATCACTGTGTTCATTCCTTACATTGGAGGCAAACTAGGATCCGAAGCCAGCAAAGAAGGATGATACGCGAGGTTCTCCCAAAAGTCAGTCTCGAAATCACACAGATCCTGGCTGAAAAATGCAGCCCAATCACCATTCTCTCCTAGATGTGATGGGAGTTGCGTTGGGGATTGTATCCCTTCACGGTGTATAGAATCGAGGAACCGCTCAATCGTCTGTGTCGCTTTGGATATCAAGGCGTAGTTTGGATCTCCGCGCCGAACGATGCTCCCTACCTGGACCTGCGCAACAAATATACCGAGATTGAGTATTGTTTTGGACCATGAGTCTCTTCCTTGGGTTGGTGTGCGGTGTTGTTTCAGCATTGAAAGAAGGATGATCCCTGAAGCTGGGAGGCCGAAATGGGCGATCTAACCGGGTTTCAATCTAGTAAGTAAAGGTTCGGACCCTGGAAGTAGACAAACATACCTTCCAAACGAGTCCCGTTCCAGAGTTGACCAGTTGGTCTCGTAGAAGAATGCTGTCCACTACAATAGAGAGCATTTGCTCCGAGATGTCAAGTATAGATGCATCGGGCTCGGTCAGGGTATCGAGAAACGCCAATTGAAGCAGAAAGAGAACATGTAGTTGGTCCAGGCGTATGCTAGCTAGAAGGTCGCGTTCGAATGCATCCCCAGAGCATTCTTTCAGAGCACCCGAAAGTCGGAAGCGAGGAGGTAGATTTGCCCATTGAGTTTCAGCTTTTTGCCGGATGATGCTATGTCAAAACTTAGTACGAGCAAGGGAATCCCACGTTATATGGCTCTAGCTTACCTAGCTTTCTGATTGAAATTCTCGCGCTGCTTTGATCGGAGCAATTCGAGGACATCTTCTTTCAGTGCAGCGCAGAGGGTCGCCCACCGAATACTTGACATATAGCAAATTGGTGTATCTGTTTTCCATCTGACGACCTCGTCCTCAACGTGTGACGTGTTCCAAACCTGATCCGAGCTTGTGGGGGTCAAAGGTACTTGGAAATGGCAGAACCGCTTGCTCATCCGAGGTGGGCGGCCAAGGAATATAGCCACATTCTTGTCCGCCGAGTATGTGGTGGCCCAAGCCGTCTTTCGTAACTCTGCAAGAAAATTCGGAATTGGTGGCTTGGTTTTTTCGACATTCTCATGGTAGCCAAGTGCAAACATAGACGACACAACATCTCCAAGTCTACTCCACGAATGATAGCCTGGATTCTCGATGAGCTGCGGGTTTTACAAACACAATCAAGGGAGAATTTGTTACTTTGGTCCCCATCAACATGGGTGTGTACAATAAAGTTCTCATACTGCAGAACCAGTTGTAGGTCGTTTAAGCAATCCAACGAGAGCGCGATATCTAACGCAAGATCACTGAGCTTTGTAGATAGCCTCCGAAGGATAAACTGATCCTTTTCCGTTTTGAACAATGTCGGAAAAAATGATATATCGATTGCTGCTCGGCTCACAGCAGAGAGGAAAATACCTAGACTTTCCCATCGGAATTTCTGGTCAAGGAACTGTGCAGAGAAAGTTTCCATATCGGATGTGCTGCTAAACTTCAAAGGTTCCCGGGAATTTTGAGTTAGACGTTGGGCATATGCCAAATGCCAGTTGTCTTCTTCTGAGAAGGACGTGAATAGGCGCATCATGTCTTCAGTACACTTCTCGGTAAAAGGCTCTGCCAGAGCTAGATTCGCTCCCGTTGCTAGCCAGAAGGTAACAAAATCCTTCAAAGCGGCTAGAGGAAATGTGTTTAACAGCTGTCTGAGAATATCCGCGCCTTGGATTAACAAGATATTCTCGCCAGTGGACTGGGACTGCACCATCATCGTCATGTCCTCAGAAGGATGGTATGTATCGGATGTATGATAGTCTTGGGGGGAAATTTCATTGAAAATAGCGACATGGCTAGAGGATCCTAGAAAGCCGGGATTCGGATAGGGATTGTTCCTTGGAGTGAAAGATGGTTGGGCCGGAGGTAGCCGACTGCAGGTTCCGGTAAGTATGTGGGAATAAAGCGAATATAATCACATATTGCATACCTAGGAGACTGGAGGGGTGTAGAGCTCTCCACCCTTCTTCTCTTGAACGGGGTCGTTCGGTAAATGCAGATTGCAGCTCTATCGTTACTTACACACCGAGTACATGCCGGCCGCTTATGATCACAGGCGACCTTTGCCTTTCGGCAAGCTTCACATGCTGCCAGTCTTGAAGCCATTGATATGTGGTGAAGAAGGATTACGGAGCGGAGCGGAGAACTGGGAATCTTCGGAGTGATCTGATTTTCCCCGCAGATAACATTCTGCCTACAAGTAGTCACGGATAATGAATACGTGGATAATACACCGACAACTTGCTTTTAGCAAATTTAGAAGGTCTAAACACAATATAGGGTTCTAATTAAGTCTTTGGTTATTGTCAAAGATATGGTCTGTACAAGTTACATGGAAGTGAGGTGGTCATGTGCGTGTGTATAAGCACAACCCGCCACTATCACCACAATCGCCACGCATTCGACCCAGGAGTTTTCTGAAGCTCCCCCACCACTTACCTATACACATACAGTCCCAATGCGAGGACCTGGTCTACAATAACACAAACCCACGATCCGGAAATTGATCCCCTCAAATACCCTATTCTACCTCCCGAATTCCAAAATGTCACAAAACGCCCCATCCTCAGACGGAGCTCCCCAAGGAAGTGCGTCTCTAATCCCCAGGATGACACTGCAGCGCCGGCTTCCGGCTCTCCGTGTCATATGGAGATAAATACCCAGCTAACCACTCGGAACCAGTTAACCTCGCCTCTCTCTCCGTTCCTCAGCTCCGCGCACTCCAAACCCGCCTCACCTCCGAATTGGAACACCTGACCACCTCGCACACGAAGCTGCGCGCCGCCCAAGCCAAGTTCCGCGACTGCGTACGCTCGATCAATGACGGTGTGACTGGAAACGAGAAGAAGGGAACCGATGGCCGCGATGAGATCCTCGTGCCCCTCACCAGCTCGCTGTATGTCAAGGGCCGGTTGACGGATCGCGAGAAGGTGCTTGTTGATGTCGGAACTGGATTCTATGTTGAAAAGGTATGTGGTGGCGGGGTTATATTTAGAGATGTCGGTGGTGGGAATTGGTCGGGCTGACGATTTGTCTTTTTTTCAGACTGCTCCTAAGGCGATTGCATTTTACGATGTTAAGGTCAAGGGCTTGGAGGCAAACTTGCAGGAGTTGGAGAAGATCGTCCAGACCAAGAGCTCGCAACTGCGCATTGTAGAAGAGAGTGAGTTGGCCCCTTTCCTGGATAATAGGAGGCGGGATTCCTATTTCCTTACAACGCCCTTTTTCTTTCGTTTGCTAACCTCTCGCCTACAGCATTGAGGCAGAAGATGCTCTCAGAAGGTGCTCCTCAGGCCGCTGCGGGCTAAACTCGACCCACATGGTATGAATAGGTCAACATGACTTCACATAGAGAAATCCAAATCGAAATCATATACAGGGTTTATACCTCCCATTTTGGAAGCAAACTGGAGATGGAGTACAATCGGAAGAACGAGAAGAGAGGACCACAAATTCAGGGCCGAAGGGGTTCTCCGATATTGGAAACCAGGAATAACTTCAAATATGAATTTGAACATCTATTGCTACATACCTAAACTATCTTGGCTCGATAAGCAAGCCAGACGGTAGTAATATCTGTTTTCTTTTCTCTTTTTTTTGGTTGTTTTCTTTTGTTTTTCTGTCTTTTTGTCGATTTGGTTGTTTTCCTTCCGTTTGTTTCTTCTTTGAATTAGCCCTTGTGGTTCCACGAGATGTGACAAGTTTGGCGTGATTTTGCTGACTCGACTAGAACAGACTTCCAAGATCAGTCTCAAGGACCTCGGGCATCTCAGCGCCGGGATTCGCCAGCATCCGCGCAATCTTCTGGACAGCGCTCATGAAAACGCTCAACTGCTTCTCTTCGTCTATCTTTCGCATTTCAGCATCCTTGCGGGTCTCATCATCCGTTTTCTGCTTGTCCGTCTGTTCCTGGTCATCCCCCGGCGGGGGAAAGAATACCGACAGACACCCATCCTTGGAAATGTCGACAGGCTTAATATCGGCCTGTTCACCTAGTATATCATCCCAGCTAGGATTGAACAACGATGCTCCCCAGGACACTTTCGGGGTCGTCGACCAGTGACCAGCCGCGTACGTGTACTCGTCGAAGCGGGCGAGCTCGAATACATGCGGCGATTCTTTAACTCGAAGCTGAATTGCGGCCTTTTCAACGAAGCGCTTGACTGGCGAACCATAGGAGAACCTCGCCTTGCGCTGGGGAGCACATCCAATGCTCTTTGCATTTGGGCTCCATTGGAAACCAATAGAATGTATGAATTTATCTAGCTCGGGGGATATATCCCTTTCGGGGCATAGTTCAAGAGCTTTCACTTCAAGTTGCCAGTCGGACCTAGATTCAAACTCAGCTTCCAGTAAAATATGAAAGGAATACATAGGGTAAACAAACCTTTCAAAGTCAATCATGCTGATCTGCATTGGCATCTGACGATCAACAGGATCACTGATCTGTTTCGATTTGAAACAGCGGATTCCATTGACTTCAAACTCCTGCGAGCCAAGTGGAAGAGAGAATTTCGCTTCCACACGAATCACTGAATCATTGTTCACTTGGTACTCAAAGTTGCCGGAATATCTAGGCATCAAATTCAAGAGGGATTCGATTTTGGCTTTACCCCAGGGCTTAAGAAACTTTGATGTGATGATTCGGTCGAAGATCTCATCTTGCTGCAGCCGGATTCTAAAAAGATAAATCAGTCAGCAAACCACCAGATTCCGGCCGGAGTGATAACATACCCTGGAACCAAACGTCCTTCGGTGTTCATATGGGTAAGCATCTCGCGAAACTCAGCGAACTCGTAAGAGGTGCCATCTTTCGGCTTGCGCCACTGTTGCAGCGTGAACGAGCCGAACTTTGCACGCATTTGCAAGAATCCCCGAAATTGAGGAATCACATGCAGTGCTTTCCTAAGGCGGGTGGTGACACTGCTCTTGTTGTTGGCCTTGATCTCATCCGCAGTGGTCTCCCAGCTCACGGCTACGTCCGGTGCCAGTTCCAGTCCACAGAGAACGGGTTGTGAGAGCCCACCAGACTTTTGCAGGATGACGTGGGTTCTCATAAGCTCTGTCCGGGGCGCCGCAACAAGAAGCAGCTTGATTTCTGTCTCGTGTTGGACCATTAGCCTCTCCCACAGCTCTCGGAATCGAGATGCAATAATGCACATATCCCGCTCATCATTTCCAGACATGAAAAGGTAGTCCGGGATACCAGGCTTGATGTAGATATTCACGTCAAATTTCATGCGAATGAAGTCGAGGATCTCACGCCGGGCGGTAATAAAGTAGTTCAGCGAGGGGCCATCTGAAGGCCAGAGGAAAGCAAGCTGTAGTATCAAGGGGCAGTTAGTCTCCATAAAGTACCAAAACAACCAGGGCTTGCAGGGAGTTTATCCATACGGTGTAATCCGCGGCAATTGTCGGTGGCTTTCGCATCTCGGACAATCTTTCCTCGTGGGTTTCCTGCGACCGGGCATGGGCAACCTTCGTATTTGAATGCGCGTGTATCTTGGCCCAACGCGATGTTTTAGGCAAAGTCCGCTGCTGCATCAACTGACTCAACAAATCTTGAAGCATATTTTGGGCCTCCAAAACATGATTTTGCTTGCCCCAGATGTGAACGAGCTTTAGGGCTATTAGCATATACAGTCCCTCACACGTTGGGGGAATCTAGGGGGCGACTGACTTTGGCATTTCCTGCGTTGATCCTCACATAGGCACCAGTCTCCTCGATAATTCTCTGGCGGAAATCGATGTTGGAAGTTTCTCCTGGAGTTACTTGTCTAATCCTTGAGTGTCTGCGTTAGTTCCAAGACCAAGGACGGCAAAGCTCTGTATACTCACTTTGCTTGGAATACTTGACATTCATAAGGCAAACGATAAGAAGCTATTTGACCGTTAGCAATGTGCTTGCGGTTGATGTGAGCACACGTACCATCTGGAGAAAGGCCCTCGCGCCACTTTGCCTTGGAATGATAGTCATTTTTCCCTGGTGCGAGGGGCAAATTCTTAGTTCTGTGTTTCGAAGCAGTTGAGATACTATCGCCTCTTTTTGACTGAACCCGTGATTGTGATGGGGAAGTATGTCCCCCCCTAAGAGGGGAATGTTGACCCGATTTGAGATTACTTGACAAATGCTGCTGCTGTTGTGCGAATGTATTGAAACTGCTGGCGTTAGGCCCGCGTTCATTGAATATTGGCCCCTCTGGTGCCTGAGCTCGGCCTGCTCTGGGTTCAGTATCAACTGTCTGGGTTGGAAAGGCGCTTTGACTTGGAATCGGTGACCGTGTGGGTACAGGAGGTACACTTTTGAGAGGCGGACCAGTTACGGGCACCGTTGAGGTTGGAGGCTGTGGCAAATCGTCAACAGTAGAGGAATCATAGTTAATATCCTCGAAATAATCCTCGACATCATGATCAGCACGTTTATCCCGTGCGTACTCGTCATAGTCTTGTCGGTAGATGGTCCCCCGACCAAAATCTGGACCGGGGCCGTAGTTGGGCAGTTCCCATGCTAGATATGTCAGTACATAAAACCATAATTGAAACAAAGGTATCTCTCACATTTAGCATTGAGACGCTCCCAGCTGGCAGAATTTATTAGCTGAACATACTTTCAAATATCCGTGCACAAGATATACTTACTCGTTCTCGTAAGACTGGGGCACAGACGCCATTTCAGCTGAATCAGTTAGCGACAGGAGTTCGATGGCCACAGTGATGTCTCACAGGACGGATTGTTTGGAATGGGCCAAGCCGAAAGAAGGCGACGCGGTTATTTCAGAAATATCAAACGGGCAAGTGAAAGAAATGGAAGATGTATTAAACCGCTCCTTGTCGATGAAGGTGCGATAGAACTGCACACAAATCGATTGCAGGGGCGACTAGGTGCGCAACTTAAGGAAAGTAGCGCAGGGGGAAAGTAAAAGAAAGATAAAGGATAGGAACGAATTGGAGCGAAGATGATGTGTCGGGAAACTGAGAAATTGGAAAGGGAGGAGAGTTAAGGACATGAGGCTAAAGCTTTTTATCTAGGATTTAATTAAAGAGTTGGAGAATCCATGAATCCATTCTCGCCTGGGTAGAACCGCGCGGGAGTTACTCAAAGAGTAAGAGTAGACTCATCCATCTTCCGCGCTTATTGATTATGTACAAACTATCTAGCAGCTGGGAGACCGCTCAGGTGCCTAGGTGTATATATAGCCCTAGAGCACATCGAGCTCGTCCTGTATTTGAATTTCTCGCTATAATGAGAAGATATTGATGGATCAAGATACCCGGAAATCAGTCTCCTTGTAATAACCACGCGCCTGGTTCTTGTAGTAAATGTGTTGATGTGAAAGGAAAAAGAGGCCTAGTGCATTTCCTTTTGAGATTATTGTGATATCATTCTTCTAAGTGGTGAGAAATCTAGTTGAAACAAATCCGGCCGGGGTTATCTATATAAAATGGGATGTTAGGGTTCCGGAATATTATTGTTCCGGTGTATATACACTATTATTCTGCAATCTTGAAGCATCTGGCAAATGTGATCAACCTCTCGTTTTCAATTATTGATTATGGCATTTAAAATCAAGCAGGGAAGTTGTGTGATGGTATATGTAACTATAGATTAAGGCTGACTCTTCAAAATATTCTATGATTCTCTAGGGCGTTAGTAGGTGACTACAAAAATGCGACGTTTAGGGGAGCGCAATGAGCGAATCGCAGCGTCCTGTGTTAAAGTAGACATTTAACATATCATACAATCAGGGTCATGTAATTTGGATGCGCAAATCCAGTTTATAACATGCATCATGGTAACGCCGAGACAGAAAGGTGTTGATAGTTTGACAAATATACTACAAAATTGTGTGATGTCTTTGAAGTCAGAGCTGTAGTAGACTTACGGAACGAACACAAGTGTACAGTATCAGTTGAAAGCGTCCATGTTTTATTTATTTTATGTAGTTTATACGTACAATGTACTCCATGTCTTACTATGATGTAGATGTATTTGATTGGCCAGACCTCCTTGCCGGACTAAACCCAAAAGGGACGAAAGTGGACAACGCGTCCAGCGCGATTTCTCCTTCTTCATTGCACGTTCTGCCCGATCACATCTCTCGCGCCCCCAATGAGCGATAGCGATTCAGACTCTTCACCTCAGAGGCGCAGTGCCCACGAGCGTGCCCAATGGATGACCAAGGGAGCTCTGGTTCGAGACGATTCCGATGATGAATTAGGCGTCGAGGACCTTCCGTGGGACTGGATTTACGATCAAAATGAAGAGATTACCCAGGAATGTGAAGCCAAAGATGATACCCCGGCGAAACGTAGCCGCAGACGATCCTCCCGTCCCGCTCGCCAAAAGCGCAAAATTGTTGGTGCCCAGATGGGTCAATTCCAATGCAAAGTTGGCGATGTGATTCTCTTAAAATCCCCCGAAGCTGGAAAGGACTGGGTTGGCATCATTACAGAATTTTTGGAAGAGGAGGACGAAGATGAAGAAGATGAGGTTGTCAAATCCGCCAATATTATGTGGTTCGCATCCCCCGACGAATTCATGGGCACGAGAAACAAGCGCCGGACCGACGCCTTGCCCAACGAACAGTACATCACACTCGATTTCAACAGCAACCCCTTGACATCAATCAGCGGCAAAGGAGCGGTCATGTCTCAGAGCGCCTTCAATACCAAATACCCGAGTGGACCTCCAAAGAACAAGACCGAATTAGCGGAATACAACAAGTGCATCGTTTGTCGACGAGGCGTGAACCAGGTTCAAGGACGGTACACCGATGAGTTTATCTGGGAGCAGGTGTACAACGAAGACGACATCCAACATCTGATCAATTGGGTCAGGGATGGCTTGAAGGCTTCCAGAAAACGCAAGGCTGCGGACGATGAAGTGAGTTAAGCCACCTAGTTTCAATTGCAGAAGCGGTACTGATTTGTGTCATCGCAGTATGTCGATACCAAGGAGACCACGGCACCTACGACCCCGAGAAAGAGGCAGCGACTAGCAGCAACGAATGCCACGCCACAATCACAGCGCAAGAAGGCCCTGATGACCCCGACGCATAAACGGTAAGAAACCGCGAATATAAATGCTCCTTGTGAATTAAGACTAACTGTATCAGGATCGTCGTGAAAAAGCCACTTGAGTTTACTCCTCTGGGTACCCGTGTCCTCTCACCCACGCATTTCGACTCTCCCTACCGTCAAGCTCGAAATTTGCTACACGTTTCCACTGTTCCAGACTCATTACCGTGCCGGAAGACCGAGTTCAACACTGTATACAATCATCTTAGTGCTGCGATCATGGAAGGTACAGGCGCTTGTATCTATATCTCCGGTACCCCAGGCACTGGCAAGACTGCCACGGTCCGCGAGGTAGTTGCACAGCTAAATGGTGCCGTGCTTGAAGAAGAAATGGACGATTTCATCTTTGTCGAGATTAACGGCATGAAAGTCACCGACCCGCATCAATCCTACTCTTTACTATGGGAAGCCTTGAAGGGCGACCGAGTATCACCTTCCCACGCATTGGATCTTCTTGAAAGAGAATTCTCAAATCCCTCCCCTCGTCGGGTCTCTTGTGTTGTGCTCATGGACGAGTTGGATCAGCTTGTCACAAAGAATCAGTCTGTCATGTATAACTTTTTCAATTGGCCTGCGCTCCGTCACTCGCGCCTCATTGTCCTGGCTGTTGCAAACACCATGGATCTCCCCGAAAGAACCCTAAGCAACAAGATCTCCAGTCGTCTCGGTTTAACCCGTATCACCTTCCCGGGATACCGTCACACAGATCTGATGGAAATTATCAGTACCCGCCTGGCCAGTGTACCGGGCAATATTGTTGATCCAGACGCCGTCCAATTTGCGAGTCGCAAAGTAGCCGCCGTTAGCGGTGATGCTCGACGAGCTTTGGACATCTGCCGTCGAGCCGTTGAAATCGCCGAGCAGGCAGCCGACGAGGCTGCTGCCGCAGATGAGGCCAAAGACGAGACTGAATCGTTACCCCCCACACCCAGCAAAACTCCCGCCCGGCGCAACAAGGCTATGACAGCCAAAGCAGCCGGAGAATCAGCCGTCGCTAAACCTGCTGCGAAGGGCCAACCAGGGCGCGTCACTATCGCCACTATCAAGCAAGCCATTCACGAAGCTACATCAACTCCACTCCAGCAGTCCTTGCGCTGTCTACCGCTATCAGGAAAGCTCTTCCTCGCTGCCCTACTAGCCCGTGTCCACCGGACAGGCATTTCGGAATCTACATTCGGCGATGTCCTCGACGAAGCCCGCCGCATCGCCGATGCAGCCGTCGCCGTTGCTGGAGCCGCCGGCGCCGGCGTAAAAGATTTCTTGCTGGGCGGAGGTCCCAGTGCTCGCGTGCGGAGCCTGGGTCATGCGGCCATGTCGCTCATGAACTCCGGTATCCTCGCCCTGGAGCAAGGCTCTGGCTCTAAAAGCGTGCTTGGGGGTACTACGATTCCCACTCGCGGCGACCGCAGTAGTAAAGTTCGGCTCAGGGTTGCGGCCGAAGATGTCAGGTCAGCTTTCAGGGAGGATGCCGAAGCTAAAGGCTTTGGTTTGGGTATTGAGCAGTGATGGTGAGGGGTTTTCTTTTAGGTTTTTTGATACGATACGCATTATTTGGAGTTAGTGTGATATCGCACAATAGTTTGCATATGATACCCTTTCAGTCCAGCTGTGTCTTGCGCTCTAAATCGTAAAGGCTACTTGTACGTGTTGTCCATCCGGGTCGATTGCCAAGGGTATCATTTGGCTCAATTGGGGTTTGTATCATACAAAACGTTAAGACTCTTTTTTCCAGAGACATGAAACGAATCTTTCCGAGGAAATTCTTCCCGATACATGTTTGAATATTTTAAAACCAAGGGCCTTCCACGGACCGCGCTCAACTCCACATAGTACCAACAAGAACTTGATGGCAAGAAAGAAAATGAATACAGGGTATTGAGAAATCGGAACAGAGGGTACGAATGCCAGTGATGCTGGTCATCCCTCTAGTACCGCTGTCTACCAAGAGTCGGGGCCCAAGTCAGAGGATGAGTCTCGGGGGTAGCCTCTTCGTCCTGCTTCCAGATCTTGATAGTCTTATCAGCTTCACCCGTGATAAGACGCAAACCAGTACGATCAAAGGTAGAAGCCATGATACCGGCTTCAGCTTCAAGAGAGCCGGGCTGTGCGGTAGTTTCCATAGATTGGAAGCGGTGGCCAGTCTTCCAATCCCAGAAGGACATGGAACCGTCGTCACCGCCGGAGAAGAGAACGTTCTCGTCGTTGACGGCGAGAGAGTTGATGACAGAGTTCTGACCGTCGAAGTTTTGCATGAAATCGCCCTTCGGGCACATCCACTGCTTGATGCTGCCGGTACTGGCACTGGCAAATGTAAACTCGGAGGGGTGAATGGCGAGGTTGCGAACACCCTTCTTGTGGTGTGTCAAAACTCCCATGCTCTTGCCAGCCGCCAAATCCCACAGCCGGACTGTAGAATCCAGCGATCCGGAGATAATCTGAGGGTCGGCGTCTTGACACTTGATATCGGCAACAGTGCCTTTGTGTCCGCCGAGAACGTGTACATTGCTTCGCGTGCGCATATCCCAAACTCGACACACGCCGTCACGACCACCCGTGACTAACAGATCGAGACGAGGGTGAAGGGCCAGTGTGTACACACCGCTGAGATGACCGTGGTAGTGTCGAATGACCTTGTTGGTCTCCAAATCCCAACACTTGACCATCTTATCCTCACCGCAAGAGAAAAGGTACGGATGCCGGGGTGACACCGCTAAGCCACGGACGGTGGAGATGTGACCAGTGAGAGTGAGTCGCAATGCACCCGTCGCCAAATTCCAAATCTTGATTGTCCGATCTCCTGCTCCACTAGCAAACCACTGGTTGTTCGGTTCCACTGCCAAAGCCCGCACCCATCCAAGGTGTCCCGAAATAACGCGCATCAGCTTCCAAGGCGCGTGCCACTCGGGCCGCTGTTGCTGGGTAGCCGATGGTCTCTGGACCAAACTCTTAGGTTGGTCACCCCCAGCAGCTGCTCCCGCTCCCGTGCCCGTACCCGATGGCCGCCTCACAAGTGACATGGATGAGCCACTGCCGTCTGCGGGTGTCTGCGCCTGGATCTTCGGCCGTTTTGTCCGGCCGGCTGTAGCCTTCGCCTGTTTCTCTGCGAGAGCTCGTGGTAGCTCCGTAATGTCTTCGTACTCCGCCTTTCGTCGGTAGGAAACGCCGATTGAGCCGTCTGTAAGAGTTGAAGGTGTGACCATCAGGTATTCAGTACCGAAGAGTTCGGCGGTCCGCTTCGCGGACATTCGCACGGCGTCATCTGGGGACTGGGGTGAGGTGTAGTCCATTATGTGTGCAAGGAAGTTATGTGGGGAGAGTGAGATAAATTGGTATGCTTTGAAAGACAAGAGCTTCAAGAATCACGACTCGATGGTGCGCGCGATGAAAAAAAGCCTGCTGGAGGTTCGTGAGCGCAATCGAGTCCGGAGGTTCAGTCTAAGCACCGGTTTTAGAAGCGCAGTTGATTGAAGACCGATGCTGCGTCTCTAGCAGCTGCGAGACAAGATATGGTTGAAGATAGTACAAGGACGTGCATGAATCTTTGGATCGAAGTTGCAACGGGTGTTCATGCCTGAGGCGCCATAATTGACAAACATTATACCCGGCCCAAAAAGGGCGGTGAGGCAACAGGGCGGTGGACTGTGTTCGGGGAACTCAAAGATGTTCTTATTCAGGTGATCAGTTCTACCTACATACATTGTCGGTACCTTTTTCAAAATATCTGAATGTCTACATATGTATATTATTTCGTCGGCTGACCTATTCTGAGATCTAAGATGTATATATACCCCCCACAAAAGGTACATCCGGATACAATTTCTCAACACTCAAACCAGAATATCTATGAAATGATGAATCGTTGGCTATGTACATTGGTGCATATGTAGCATCTGAATTTATTTGAATTCCAGTTTGATTTTGTGTCCGCAAAACAGAGTACATACCGCATGTTCCTTTTGTATGAGAACGCAATACAAAAGAAGTACCCTAACGTTCCTCTTCATATAGAGGTTACCTTTACCTTTAACCCTATATTTAACTCTATTTAATACTATTCCTTTATAGCCGAACCTAGTATTATCTATATAAGTAATATTCTTAATTCGGTTTATTTATATAAAGAGCTTAAAGAGGTTTATATACATACACATCGTATCTTCCCCCCAGATTGCGTCAGGTCCCCAATACTATATTTTTTAAATTTTGAGGTCTCAGTTTTCTACCGCCGCAGGCTCATTTAGATCTCTTTCTCCATCCATCAACTTTTTTGATTTGTTTCTCTTGCCCAGTAGACTCAAAAAGCTAAGGTGATCAAAAATAGGCCGAGTCTACTCCATTATCATTTTAACAGACATATCCTAGGAGGTTTATATATCACATTGTTAGAAGGGAGGATCTACAATGGAAGCAGATCAGGAGAATCAGCCTCTCTTATATTGAACTATGTAACAGAAGCAAAAAGGGAGCTACGAGGGAGAAAAGGAAGCAGGCCATCACCTGTCTTTCAGCACACATCATGCTGTAACTTCACTCAGATTTTACTCTAAGCACCTTAAGCGCCCCTTGACAGAATGAGCAACACAACAGCCGTCCACTCAACCTGAAACATCCTTGCAGTGCTTAAAGCCCCGATCATTATTAGGCTGTGCATAAATTAATATCAATCCATAACAAAATACTTAATAACTGGGCCAGAAACATACCGGATGATACACCAAGCCGCAGTACTTTCCATCGCCGTCACCGGCGAGTTGATAAATCACACGGAACTCAAACGGGCGGCCGCCACCGTGAACATTTCCACTCTTCAGGATCGGGAATTCTTACATCTGGCCATCGCAGTTGCCGAATTCGAAGCCTTCCGTGTTATCAAATTCCTTGGGATAGCCCCCAGGATTGGGACCATTACGGTTGTCCACACCATGTTGGGCAGCGTCTTCGATTTGGAAGTCGTTGAAATCCGTGTTGCCTGCGGTTTACAAATATTGAAGAGGGGAATGCTCAAGGCTGTATGCTCTCAGGCATACGGGTCGATTCAGCACTCGCAGTTCAGTTTCATACCCGACTTCGCATACAAAGGAACCCAGGCATGCAGCCCAAGAAGTCAATTCAGAGAGGTGTAGAGGTGTGTTTTATTCAACCTGTTTCTTCCTGCTACTTGTATCCTCCAGCTCCCCAAGATTACATAATAAATCACTTAGTGAATGACAGGACAGGCAAGGTCAATGCGTAGTGGAAGACAAGGTCCCCCACTACAATATATATCAGTACTTTCAACCCCATCTGAATGGAAGCAAGATCATCCTGCAGAAGACCCATGGGACAGGTAATCTCAGATTTTCATCGGGCTGGTGTTTTCTGATAACGAAGCATAACTCACCGCACGAGGAACCTTGGGGAGAGCCAGAGATAGCCCGCTTAGAGACCTGGAAAGTGGGAATAGCACCAGTTACCCCAGCTAGGAGCAGAGGAAGTGCAAAAAAGGCAGAAAGTCTCATGGTCAAAAGATTTAGATCAAGTAGCTTTGAATGTTATTCTTTCTGGAGCTGTGGATGGCCCCAAAGCACCTGGCTGTTGGATCCCTTTATAAGATTTTTCTGCTGCTCCCATATGGAGGCACCCTACCACCCGCATCAAGCAAAACACAGCTCATTTTGCCAAGTCATGAAGTTAAGTCTCGAAGGATTCAAAACGTCATACAGACAGTACAACCGCGATGCCAATGATGATTCAACTGTGATTTCCCAGGCATGGTACTTGAAGAGTGGAGCAAACAGAAAGAACATCACCAATGGTGAACAATGCTAACCAGGATGTGTGCAGGTTTTTTGTAGCCTGATGTTTCATTGAAAGAGGGGAAAGAAGGGGGCCAGGCTAAATATGCATAGTCAGAGGGAGCCAGAAGCTGAATTCACATTTTTATACTCCGTAGGGTTAGAGCCACTATCAGCCCCATCAATGGTTTGCATTAGCCTTGGAACAGTTCAGGGCATTTCTTTTTATAGTACAAAGTAGTTCTATTCTGTTATCTAAACATGCAATACTTCAGCCTTAGGTTTGATACCCCAGGGCTATGACTAAAGTATTAAAAGTACTTTGACCCACCTAAACAATACAAATCACTGTGACTAGTCTAGCTATGATGTCACGGTTGAGGGGGCGAAGAGACATACACCCAACCTGCCAGCCGGTTTTTGTCAACACTCATTTTTAGGCAACCGGGTACCAGGTTCTATAATTAAGTCCCATCAACAGCCATCCTTACTAGTAGCACCTACATCAACTCCATCATGTCGACAAGTGATTACCAATCCTGACTCCAGACAACTGAAGACCCTGAATACCGCCCTCATGCAGAGATCCTGCGGCAACTATTCTCAAACAAGATTGATTCAACCACCGCAATCAAAGAACTGAGCTTGCTCGATTTCAAAAATGATGATACGCCATGGGCTCTCTGGGAGATAATCTATGAGGCCGCTGCCGACTTTCCTTCGAGCCATTCCTCATTGCTGGCCCTCTTGGTTGAAGCCGAAAAACTCGATTCACAGCTATCTGAGTCAGAACCTAAAGACATACCACGGAAATGGTTGGGCTGCTTCGGGAGCATGTGGCGCGACAAGTGGGATATGATCTCACCCCATGCATCATCAGGATGGACAGTGTCCGCATCCAAGTCAACCACTAGATGGATTAATATGAATACCTTCTCAGCAAGACTGCTAGCTACAACTTCTTTTAGTCAAGGGATAAAGCTTCGTGCTTTGGGCTTGAGCTTATTGAAGAAGTGTTTGGAGGTGGACCCGACGAAGTACAAGGAGGGAAGACGTCAGGCACAGTCCGCGCTTCAGAGACAGTCACCATGGTACAAGATGGATGTATCAGAACTACTGGCAGCCAATGTATGCGCCGCTGCACAATGGATAATCTATGCTGGAGGGTTGATGTGGAAGGATGATCGACCCGACAGTTCTGAGTACATTCAACAAGTTCTACCCGGTAAAACAGACCTTTGGGATGGAAGCCACGGATTTACGGAGGGGCGATGGCAGCTGTGGAAGGAACGGTTCTTGTTCATGGCAGAATATGAGGGTATCAGCCCAGATTCCCAGCAAATTGCACGAAAGGCAGGGCAGATAATGGGCGAATTTCTTTGATGTAAATACCACGTGTTTTGAAAGAACTTAGCAGAATCTGTCTACCCTCATTTATGAAATTGTCTGGGATCGGAAGTCCCAAATTACCATCCGGCCGTCGCTCTATGACATAGCAATAGAAGTCGATAATTTGAATTGTGGAAAACCAGGCAATCCATAGCTATAATATCAAATCCCGAGAAACCGCGGCAGGACCCTTTCCCACTACATTATTGATCCACATATCTGTCAGAAAATACAAAGCATCCCTGCATTTATAGTAGTCCGCTATGATAGCAACTTTGGTGAGCATCTCCAGAGCCAGCTTCCAAAGTATACGACAATATTGCCCATGAATAGCCCGAAGTAGTATCATCGGCGTTTCAGTATCCCAGCTTTCTACTGTGACCTCAACCGAGATTTTTTGAAAGTAAGCAATGCTTTCTTTCCAACCTCCAGTCAATAGAGGTAAACGCCAAATGCTTAGCAGGCACTTGAATATGTAAGCAATTGTGAACTGGTAACTCAGTCCAACTGACAGGGTACGCCGGATAAGTTCCCAATATGGACTAGTGTACGGGCGACTAAACGGACCACCCGAACATAACTGGTTTATATTGCCAGGCAGTAATTTAGATCCACCCTCACTTTGATCTGTACAAAAACTAATTATATAGGTATTAGTAATATTGAAGCCTTTGGATGCCTCAATGCCTGGATTACCAGGTCAATATTTAACCACTCACCGGGGCCCTGTGGCAGAAGCTCATCGGTCTAGTGATCCACCCAAGGTCACGTGACTATCCCTTACGTGGCTTATCGCAGCTCTTATCGCAATATCACTCTTCCTCCAACAAAGTCACCATGGATTCCGATCAGAAGTTCGCCCTGCACGAGGCTGCCCGAGAAGGAAGAAGTAAGAGCTTGACCTTTCGCTGTATAGTACAATACACTAACACATCTCCTTAGACGAGGTTGTTGAGTCGTTGCTCAATGTGAGTTGTGCTCCACCTGGGGCCGAGGCTGCCCCGCAAGATCAAGCTCGCGCTGGTACAGTTTGGTCTCCGAGAACAAAGCTAATTATTGAAACAGGCAAACCCAAAGTCTGCTTTCGTGAAAGATGATGATGAACGTCTTCCAATCCACTGGGCTGCGGCCTACAACCGTGTCCCGGTCGTGGAATTGCTAGTCGCTATGAAGGATTTCGACCCAGATGTAGAAGTGAGTATCGCTGTTCTATTTTCGAAGATGATTTTTCGTGCCTTTTCAACATCGACTAGTTCCTATTATATAACTTTGCTAAATTGGCATAGGATGGATCCGGTTGGACGCCTCTTATGATTGCAGCTAGCCTAAAAGATGCCGCAGGCGACGCAACGATCGACCTACTACTGCGAAAAGGAGCTGATGTCTCTATCAAAAGCAACACTGGACAGGTCAGCCTTCCGAGACAACTTGGCTATTGGGTGTACATGGACTTACTATCTAGTAGAATGCGCTCCACTTTGCAAGTTCCAAGTCCAATATTTCCACCGTCCGCACATTGCTCGCCAATAAATGTAGCGCCAGAGTCAAGGATAGACGTGGTCAGCTTCCCCTGCACAGAGCAGCCGCAGTAGGATCTGTGCCTATCTTGAAAACCCTCTTGGAAGAGGGTAAGAGTCCTGTCAACGCAACGGATGGGGACGGATTCACCGCACTTCACCACGCTATCTCTGAGGGACATGGACCTGCCGCAATCCTATTGTTGAAGTCTGGAGCAGAAGCGGAAAAGAGAGACAGTGACGGTAGACTAGCGATTGAGCTAGTTCCAGACGACAAGGTAAGTCCCCCGCCGGAATTAGGTATACATTGAGATCAGAATGGCTAATTCTTATGTTTTGCTTATCCAGGTCAAGCAATACATCTTACAGACAGCAGAGAGAGAAGGAATTGAACTCCCTTGAATATTTTGGAGAATTTCCAGGGCTAGCACCAGAGGATTAAGCTAAACTCACACTAGTCGTCGCGGGAATGCTGCATGCCTCGGTATGAACAGCTTCCCCTCATTTCATAGTTAGCCCTTCGAAACTTGTATGATAATTTTGAATGGTCGATTCCAGCTTTTAGTGAGCATATTAAGCCTTACATGTCTTCCAAATTTTTCCAAATAGTCTTCTTTAATTGCCAAAAAGATCAAGGCAAAAAAAGTAAGGGTGATTGCTTGCAGTTCGTGCATGATCTGTGATGAGGAGTTGCATGACATGCATAAATCAAGGATTATTGACCTCGGTAACCTCGGTGATTGAATGATTAGTAGTCCGTATTTATTGTTCTAGGAAGCTTGCGGGGAACCTGTTGGTTATATTCTGGGCTGCCGCCCATTAATTTAAATTTACTCGTCAACTCTCAAATCGTGCATAGTCAACCTCATCCATAATGGTGGGATCGAGTAACACACGTCTCCCTGTAGGGAATAAAGACTTTACCAATGCGACCGTGGTCATTATTGGCGCCGGCATATCGGGTATGCTCAGTCCTCCAAGGTAAATAAATTTCACTAACCCTTCTTCAAGGGATGTGCATGGCGATCGATTTGATCAAACGAAATAAAACTCGGAATTTCATTATCCTCGAAAGAAGTAGCAGCGTGGGCGGAACTTGGAATGACAACAAGTATCCTGGCTGCTGTTGTGATGGTAAGAATTACTCTACATGCGCAATGACAGCAACTGATGAACACTAGTCTGGAGTTCGCTCTATAGCTATTCCTTTGAACAGAATCCTAATTGGTCAAGAGAATATCCCGGACAAGAAGAAATACATGTTAGTGATATGTGACCCTCGACCTGCGTTGTTCGATACGAGTTGCTGATTTGTGCATCGACCAGGCGTATCTCGTTGGCGTTGCAGAGAAATATGGACTCTACAAACATATTCGATTCAATTCCACGGTAGAGGAGGCCCGATGGGATGACATCGAGTCCAAATGGAAGACAAGCGTCATGATATCGGGGCAGAAAGACAGCGAGTTCTCAACCTCCTACGTTTTGAACTCCGATTTCCTTGTTTCTGCTGTCGGGCAACTCAATTTACCCCGAACCCCTGACATCCCAGGCCTAGAGGATTTTAAAGGGAAGATGATGCACTCTGCTAGGTGGGATTGGAGTTATGATGTGACAGGAAAGCGGATCGCAATCATTGGCAACGGTGCGAACTCAGCGAAAGAGACAAAACTTCTATTTGCAAAATACAATACTGACCCATTCTACAGGAGCAACTGCCGCTCAGATTGCCCCTGAAGTTGCTCGAGTTGCCTCTCATCTCACTATCTATCAGCGGACGCCAAACTGGGTCACTCCTCGCCTAGATCAACTAGTATCTACCCTTCAAAAGACCCTGCTCAGATGGCTTCCACCCCTGAAGTGGCGTAAACGTGCACTTCAAATGGAATTCCGTGAAGACTTCTATGCAGGTGTCGCAGATGGAGATTCGGACATTTCCCATACGCTTCGGACCACATGTACCGATATGATGAAATCCCAACTGGCGGACCGGCCAGAGCTATGGGATAAGCTGATACCCAATTATGCGCCGGGGTGCAAGCGAATCATTATTACAGATGATTATTATCCCGCACTTGCCCGTGAGAATGTCCTCTTGGAGACACGGGGCATCACAGGTATTACTAACTCCGGTATCGAAGTCGACGGAGACGACGAACAAGAACACGACCTGATAGTTCTTGCTACCGGTTTCAGAACTGTGGAGTTCATGCATCCGATCCGGATTTATGGCGCAAATGGCCGGTCCTTGGAGGATATCTGGAGAAATGGAGCAACTGCGTTTAACGGTGTTACAGTCGAGGACTTGCCCAACTTTGGAATGTTCTATGGTCCGAACACTAATCTCGGTGAGAGATGTCCTATTTCCGAACAACATCCCGGTTTCATTCATTCTAACTAATCAAAAGGACACAACTCCATCATCCTCATGATCGAAGCACAGTCACGATATCTAAACACCCTGTTTGGGGAAGTGATGCAAGCCCGCCAACAAGGAAAGACGCTGTCGCTTAAGCCAGAGCCGGGTGTATTGAAAGATTACAACGATAGGATCCAGGCTATTCTACGGCGTACCAGCTTCGCAGATCCGAACTGTAACAGTTGGTATAAGAGAGATGACGGGGTCATAACCAATAATTGGTCTGGGACTGTGACTGACTATCACCATGAACTTTCTAAGGTGCAGTGGCAGGACTATATTGCCGAGGGGACTGGTAGAGACCGTGTCATGAGCAAGGTTGCTACAAAAGTGAGTCATGCTCAGGAGAAGCTCTTGTTAAGCAATCTTTCTTTGCTTGTTGGTGCTGTTAGTGTTTTGTCGGTCACAGGTTATTTTATGGCTTCGTCGCGGTGGCTCAAGGCACACTGAAGCAACTTTGAGATATTGTTATGAACAAATAGGGTCATTACCCCGAGACCATTATTCTCAACCTCTCATGCCCTGTTTCTATTCCCCTGTCGAATTAAATGCCCATATTTGTAGAAAACAAATTGAACGGGTGTCATCATGGCGGAGATACATCCTAACAACGTTAGAGACCAATGAACACCCAAATTGCTGTACATTGGGATTAACACAATGATCATAGCACCAGCAACAATATATCGGAAGAAAGTGGCGCTCACCAGTGCACTAGCCGCGAAAAGCTCATACGTGTCGATGAGATACTGATATGTTGAGATGAATATTCCCTGAACAGAGAATCCAAAAGCCACCGAGGCTATCAAAGGTGACCAGTAAGAAACCGAGGGATAGCTGGTCCAACCCATCCAGAAAAGAGAGATTGGCAACCAAGGAGCGCCGTACATAGCGAACCAAAGCCGCTCCTTGGGTGGGAGGGGTTTTTTCCCCATTCGCAATGGCTCTCGAGAGCCTGTATGCGAAGTAGATATGTGGCACTAGGGCAAATGCAATCAGGAAACCTACGTTCATACCAATGAACGTCAATCCCACGGACCCCTGATCGAAGCCATATGTGTCGCCAAAGATGAACTCATAGCCCGTCAAGAACCCAAAAAGAACGATATAAACGACGACGAGATAAATGGTAAAGAGCGCCACCATGATTTCTCTAAAGAACAAGTTGAAAGAGCGAGAGCAGCTGTCCATCAGCCGAGTGAAGAGCGGTGTCTGTCGTAATTCGAACTCGGCCTTGAAACGTTGATCACCGGTGATTTCACGGAGGTGTTTTGCTTTCCACCCCAACAGTACTGGCCCATAGGTTTCTGGAACAAAAAGGAAGATGGCAGATGTCACTAGCCCAGCCATGATCATCGTGCACCATTCAGTCCAGCGCCAACTGATGTGCGTGCTTTGTCCAATAAATGATCCCACCATTGGGGCAAGAAAGGGTCCGAGGAATGACAGTGTACAGCAAATTGGAAAGGCATAAGTGCGCTCTATGGGGTCAAATATGTCGGACATACTGCCGCCAAACGTGGTCATTGGCGTACATCCAAACAATCCGGCCAGAAAACGAAAGGCAAGTTGGGCCCCGAGATTTGGTGCGAGTCCTGAGGCCATTGTGAATATCATAAGGATGAACAATGTAACGATGTAAACTGGGTTTCGTCCAACGGTCTCAGAAAAAGGTGCAGCCACAAGTGAGCCGATGCCAAAGGCAATCAGGAAAAGTGCTGTTGCTATAGATTCGACGATCTCGCTGACCCCATATTCCTCCTGTCCTTGTTTGATCACAGTGGAGTCGATTGATGAAGCCCATCCAACCAGCATACCCGTAGTACCAACAATGCCCAATGTCGACCATTTTTGTCCCGTGGACCAGTTTTTGGGATTGAGGTGGTCATCGGGACCATCGAAGCCAACAATAAACAGTGTTTCCGGGTCGAATCGTTCAGAGGTTTCGGATACGTTATGGGGTTTAACACCAGGGACTGTCACTCTCTTGCCGTCATGTAGCACAATTTTCCGTGTAGCGGATAGTGGACGGATACCCTTCTCCAGTCTGGCATCATCAACATCCTCTAGGATATCGTTGGTCGGTTGTGTGTGAGGATCACCCGTAGCAACATTCAGACCGTGCAATTGAATGCTTTCTTGCATGTCCTTGCGCATACGTCGGTATTGTCGAAAAGACTGCATGGTCGTAGGGCGGGGACGTGTGCTCAAGCAAGGCGTAAAATGGAATTCAAAAAGAAAGTAGTGGTTCACACAAATCCTTTTAGGTTCTTAATATTGACTCTTCACTTGTTACTTTCCTTTGTAGTGCAGATTTATATCTACTTCTACTTCTACTTCCGTTGCCCGATTTCCGCTTTACCCGACTTACCCGATCTTTCCTACTTACCCGTTCAAAATTATATGAAACCAGAAAAAGAAAGGAGAGTACACTAAAGCCAAGTTAATTTCTAGTTTTGGTTGGAAATAAAATCAAAATCGAATATCATCGCATGCTGTCTACGTAAATCCATGGAATGGGCGTCTATATAAACGCAATGCGGGCATCCCTCAACCATGTACTCAAGTCATCGCGAATCTGTATTCTATCTATCCCCGGGCACCAATTTTGCGTTAGCCGAAACCTGGAATTTGTGTGTCTAGAAATTCATTCCAGTCCCAGTCAAAGTCATCAGGTAGAGACAGGTTTTCGGTCGCTCCCAGCCAAGAAGCAACGTTCAAGGCTTGGGGAGTAGTTGAACCTGACTCAGTCGGTCCTCCATCCCTTTGTTGCAAACTGTCTCTGAGAATGACGGAGTCCCATTCTTTTTTGGTTTGGAAAAGACAAACTAGCGACTCTATTGTCTCCAGTGCCGTGTGGATAGTAGGTGTATTGTAATGCCTGGTGATGGCCCTGAACGAGCATAGCGCAGCACCAATATGTGACAGCGACTCCCTTGTATCAATGGCCAACAAGATACAAATAAACTGAAACGGTAGATTGGCAACATGCCACCACGGACAGCGACCTTCGGCTAGTCGTGTTGCGGCATCAAGACCCTGGTTCCCAAATCGCATAACGCGAGCAAGAACGTCATTCGATATATTCACAGACAAAATTCGCAGCCGACGATATATCGTGAGCGCCAAATTACTTTGGGAGAGGATCAAAGCATCGTGGGAGAGTCTAAGGCCCTCAACGCGGGTCAGAGCCTCTTCGAAGACAGAAGCTTTATTGTCACGGTCCGGGTCGAGCCCTTCGGAGATTTGATATAGGCTTATGAGGTCTGTGGTAAAGTCGTCCTTTCGAGGTAAGGGGAGCTTGCATGAGACACCTCGTGGGGTCACGCGCGATCGGCCGTACTCATAGGAAATCCACGAATTTAAAACCGTGGCTACCCAAAACAGCCGCCGGCGGGTTTCCTCATTGAAACTGACGTCTGCAGTGTCAGAATACACTAAGGATGCCAGTTCGGGGTCTTGATGAGCTCCGATGGCCTCGATGATGTGCATCGTGGAACAACTGGCCATCCACGATGCATGAGGGCAACTAGTGGTCCGGAGATATATCATCCGTAATATCCAAGCACTCGCATGATAAAGAAGAATTATTTTTGAAGTTTTGGTTGTTTCGAGTTGTTCCTTTGCACATTGTACCAGTGCGCTTTCCTTGGGATGTTGTTTGTGGCCTGAGTACAAGGAGCCTAATGCCGCCACACCACAGAGAATAGAGTCATAAGAAGCCACGGCCGTAGGATCATGCCACCTATCGTCAATCCTTTGCCGTAAATCTTCATAGTCCAGGACCCCATACACAGGATGTATCTTCTTCAAATAATGCTTGGTCAGGTCTTCCATCTCCTCCTTTGAAATCAGATCTGTTGGTAGAGGGCTCTAGGGGTTCATCCCGTGGACCCAAATTCCAGCTAAAGCCGTGCACCTTGGGTGCGCTCTGGGATTCATTTTCATACCCAGAAGATGAGGGAAAGCAGTGCCTGAATTGGCTTCCATGTGTGCTTGGTTAGCACCAGCTCGGTCGGAAAGCCTTTGTGCTTCCTGTTCGTCGCTCAGTGCCGAGGACTTAGAGACGGTCGTTTTCTCCCGTGCAGAAGGCTTGAAGCTACACTGATACTCATATCGTATACAGCAAGTGCATGGCTCATGACCATCGCATTTCCGCTTTCGCAGCTTGCACATTTCACATGCTCTTTTAGCCCGCTGTCGGGTCCTTATCCGACCGGAATTATCAGTATGCGAAGACATGACGTTGCAGCACATGGAACAAGATGTGATCTCTTTAGGTGGTCGATGTGGCCATGTGGGTCCTGTCTGTTGCCGGAGTAGGATATGTAGTGGCCAATCATCGTCAAGAACAACGGTGTATATATTCCAACCTTGGAAAGTTCAATGCTATATCCCTTCAAACGTAGGTAGACCTGGATATATATGGTATTGGAATATTTGAAACATGAGTGCATTATAACACATTAGAACATGCCAATTATAAGCATTACTTTACTATAGAGGCATAGTAGTAGCCAAGCTTCACACCCCAATAATACAATGCTGACGGTCCCAATGCATATCAAACAGCCCTGGAGAGAAACGGTCTTAAGCCTCATATCCCCTGCCTTGACGCTTGTCGTCGGCCTCTGCCCCCGTTTTCACTTCGGGGATATTTAGGTACCCTTGGTTGCCCGACTGTTTATTTGACTCAAAAGCATACTGTTTATTCATACAGGACCTACATAATATCCAGTATGCGTTTTTATTACTACATTATCGCTCTCATTGGCTTATTTAGTACACCATTTTTCCCTTGACTCCAAATTTCATCTTATCACCCGGCTTACCAAAAGTGAAACCATTCATGCCGGCACCGTCTACACCATCGAGTGGAATGTGTCAAACCAAGATGACTCGGGTCTGATCAATATGCTGCTGAAAAAAGGTCAAGATATCCGACATCACAGAATATGTCGAGGCGTTCAGCAGTAAATTACATCTCGCGTTGTGTCAAAGACAACCAAACTAATATTTTTATAGCGACACTAAGAGAAACGGCGGGAAATTCCATTGGAATGTTAACAGCCCTTTTCAGACCAGTGATAATTACTATCTCAAATTTTACTCTATTAACAATTCTACCATCTATAATGAGTCCCCGAACTTCAATATCGAGACTTCAAATGAGTCAACAAACGTTACTAGCTCTTCCAAAGCGCTGATGACAACGATTTCTGCCACTATTTCTCCTATAGGTCGGCCATCATTAATTTCACTGGATCGATGGGTACACCTGCTCAGAGTGCATATACAGCTACCTCAGTACTAAACGGGGCCGGCAGCCCGTCGACTCCTATTTTCGCTGCTCCATTTGCATTTGTGGGCGTTGCAACTGGTGGTATGTTGGCGTTTTAAGCCAAAAGTGAGGGTATTTGATGCGAGAAGTTTATAGTTTTAAGGAGTTGTGCAGAATGTATGACGGTCGTTCTAGGTTTTGGTACCCCTGGGAAATTGGTCCTACGGAGTACTTTTGACATTTATATCCCAAGATTCTTCTTTCACTTTAAAATCGCATTTGAGATATCCCTCTCCCATGCCTCATCTGTCAAAATTCCCATCACGCGGCAAGTGCTCAAGTAGTTCCGTTGTAATAAAAGAAAGAGGCCCGAAAGATTCATAACCCCAGCAATAAAGTGTGGAAAGGGGGGAAAGTATATTTAAAATGTCAACTGTTTCTGGATTTTCCTAAGAATGTAGGGCTGCATGTTTGAGTGCTCAGTTTTCCTTGTTTCTAGATAATGTCATAGAAGGTCTAGTATACTCCTGTCCTCAGGTTAAGCACATATAAACGGTGCCCCCCTTGATCGACATGTATCCTTGTTTGTCATGATCAGTTAGCGACGTCATACACTATTCAATGCTTCTTCTCTGATAATTCAAAATATTGCTTGTCGATTTCCATTACCCGACCCTGACCTCTGTTGGGCTTTCTGATCCACTGAGCTAGGTCTGCTCATCAGGAATCAACAACATGGCCTCTTCAACACCATTGGCGAAACGATCCCTCTCTGAGCAAGAACCTCCGGGGGATGAACTGTTAAGCTCGCCCGCAAAAAAGCGCCGGGTCAATGCCGCTGAGAAAATGTCCATTGAGTCAACTGTCGTGCCCGAAGGCTTTAGAGACCTCATACCCCAAACTGTTTCTAAAACAGAGGCGTCAATCGAACGCGCCTTTAGCTTAAGAAGTTCATTCGAGGATGATGATTTGCCAATAGAATGCGATTGTCCACCGTTGCGCGGCCGATCCGACTATCGCGTCTGGCGTCACCGAATGAGGCTTTTTCTGAGCCACAATCTGCTATTGGATTTGGTTGAGGGCAAAATCGGTCAACTCCCTCCATCCCATTACTTGGAACACCAACTAGACAGCCTGAACGAGGCGGCGGGGAAAATCATTAGTACAAATTTATCTGCCACTACCAGGTTGATTGTTCGCAACATTCGAAACCCACAGAAGATGTGGGAGAAGCTGGAAAAACACTGCAAACCTTCTGATTGGAGTGTGGTACGATCTGGCTGGCTTGAGTTGCAGAATATCAAATACAGCCAATGTTATGACGTCTGGGAGTATGTGTATAAGGTGGACGATGCATGGAGATGCATCTGCCTTGATCAGGAGGACGTCCTTGAGAAACATGAATTCGCCCGTTGTGCTAGCCTCATGTGCTCTTTGGATACACCCAAGTGGGAAACTTGGAAGATGGGGTTTCTCTCTGGTCGCAATATCAATATACCGAGCTGGGCAGGCCTGGTGGAGAGTTTGACATCGGCTGAGGACAAGGGCATTGTGTCCGATTTGATTGGCATTGCGATCTGATCGAAGGTGTGGCGAGGCGTTGTCATATGATACTGTGAAGGTGTTGTGTCTTCCCTTCATTTTGATTTACAGCATTGCCTGGGGTCTCAGAATATCCAGCTTCCAATCGTGGGATTTAGAACATAGATAGACTAGGAAGGTACAAGTAATTCCTTAGGCTCTGCGATTGTGCGATTGATTGATTCCCATGTTGGCTTGGTAGTTGACTATGCTACTGCCAACAAATCTCTCATTTTTGTATCTCACAAATCTAAAAAGGTATCGATGAGGTCGGAGGGCTGCTCAAAGAAATCGAACATCATAATCCCTACTCGCTTGCCTTTCTGTCTTTCCAGGAAAGGTACTAGCTGCTGGTTAACCCCGCCAGCCGGCGTATAGTCAGTGCCGTTTCCCAGTGCCATGATCTGAGGCCAATCGGGAGGATTGTTTTCTATGTTGTTACTAGACGCCCAGGTCCAGAAGAGACTGTCCGGGTGTTGGCTAGTGGCTTTGCGGATGTGTTCCACTGTGGCGTTGTATTTCCACCTGATGTTCTCAATCGCACTGGACCCTGTCGCTGTGAGCGGCTGGTAGTAGTCTTCGATGTAGGCGCTCAAGCTCTTGGCCGTGTTGTATTCCAGGGTGATATCTGGGCCATTATCGGTCCAGAGACTAGGCGAGAAGTGCAGGCCGGGAAGTGCGGCTGCGTAAGAATCCGGAAGCTTGTCCAGGTCAAAGCGGCGCATGAGAATAATCTTGCCACGCGAGTCACCCAGGGTACCTAGTTCGTCTTTGGTTGGCATGAAATAATGGCGCGCGACGGGGGAGGTGAGGATATTGTAAAGCTGCAGCTGCACGGCCGCATTGTTAGAGGCGTATAGGCCTGTCGAGCCTTGGTACTGGAATGAAAGGAAAATAGTCTCCGAGGGGTGATCATCCAGCCATTGATAAAACCCAAACAGCACATCGTCGACTGTGGCTGTCTGCGAGAGCAGGGCCTGTGAATGGTAGAAGATGAGGGTGGAGTTTGTCGGATCGAAAGCATACCGCAGATCAAATGCCCGGATTCCCATGTCGAGCATATCGATGAAAGGTGAATCTTGGCACCGCAATGCCTCTGGCTCCGGAACAACAACCTGGTTGAGATCTGTGATGCCCCGCATGGCATCTTGCGTCGCCTGGGTGTAATTCCATGTGGCGCTGTCATGAGTGCCGGGGATGTTCATATGAACAAGCAAAGTTTCATCGGGATAGCTCTTCATCCATTCCGCTTTCCCTCCTGTGCCTTTTTTGTATGATCCAAATATTGGAGTGGCATTGTCAAGTACTGCCTGAAGTGCGAAATCTGCTAAGGCGGCAGACGCCAGAGGAAGCGCCATGGCCATAACAACTGAAGCCTTCCACATCATTTTGTAAATAGTCAGATTTCAGTCAACAGATAATCCAATATTGAATAAGTACTCCGTACTTGGTACCGTTATATATAGTGCTTGCTGAAAGGAGCCAATATTCAATATTCTGCAAGGGGTATCGACGCCAAGACCCGAGACGCAGTTGCCGGAAACATCGGGGAAACCTATTGTCGATCGCTTCAGCTAATCCACATTCGATGTTCAGAATAGTCGTTTAGCCCAAAGTTGGCTATACTATGTAGAGCCACATGGCTGATGGTACTCCTCAGGTTGGCTTGACGACGCCACGTGCACCGATTACCAGGTCGCGACTGGTGCGACTGCGGTGGAGCTTCATTTTGTTTCTCGTCCTGGGTTTGCTGGCAATCAGTTCGGAAATCTACATATTCGAAGGTCTCCGACAGACTTGGTTTTTCTCACTCAGACCTATCTCCGTTATGCGCAGCCTCGTCTTGCTTTCCGTGGCGACCTCAGTGCTGAGCCTAACCCCTGGGGACACCTTCTATCCCCCAACGCTGAATGATACATCATACATTAGCAACAGCTCGATTGGTACATATGGTGGTATCTATGAAGCTCCAACCCATGGTCCGACTGGGGGCAGCCCCTACGGCACCTATGACTACTGTTCTATGCCGCATCCTCGCTCAGAGGAATACGAGCTCCCCGAAGCTCTAACCAACGGCTCAACTAAGGGAAAGCTTGTGTACCTGGAGTATCTACAGCGTCACCAGCGGAGAACTCCGTACAACATCCTTCCAGGCGGGGAGGTGAGCAACTCTCAGATCCCGAGGTCAGCTCTCGGCCCAAACTAACTCCTTTCCCTAGAACCAAGCATATCACTGCGATGATGTGCGTCCGTATCTCTACGCGGGCCCTGACAGTGCAAGCGGTATCCAGCCCATGCCAATGTATGCACAGACATACCAGGACCCCACCAACCCCTTCACACCCAGCGTGAACGGCACCTGTCAGTACCCCCAGATCACCATCGGAGGAGTCCAGGACGGATATCAACATGGCAAGGACCTGTGGGGCGTCTACGGCAAGAGGCTTGGCTTGATCCCCGAGAATCCAAACCACCGCGTCTGGTTCCGCTCCAGCGAGTCCGCTCTCACCCAGGCCTCGGCTGGCGCCGTCCTGCGCGGCCTGTGGCCTCACTACAAGGGAGCTCTACCCCTGCACCAGATGGTTTCGTCCGTCGATACTGTCAACGAGGGATACTCTTGCCCTGCTGTCAGCTCTACTCTGTCGAATCTGCAGTCTACCACGCAGTGGAAAGAGCATCTAGCTGTCACCGAGGAGTTGCGCTCGAAGCTGGGCGCTATGTTGGGCGCGACAGAGAGTTCGTGGCAGAGTACCTTTGACCACTTTTCGGATAACTTCCAGGGTCGTCTTTGCAACGGCTATGATCTGCCTTGCGGTCTGTCAAATTCCTCGGCCTGTGTCACGATGCAGATGGCTGAGGAGGTCTTCCGTGCTGGCGATTGGGAGTGGAACTATTACTGGCGCACGAACCCGGATGTAGTCAAGTACATCCAGGTTGTCGAGGGCTTGTTCATTGGCGAGATCATTTCTCGTCTGCAAGCTGTCCTAAACGGGAAGTCTTCCCTTGATTACAGCCACGTCTTTGTTCATGATGGGGATATCGGTCCTATCCTAGGTTCTCTGGGGATCGAGACGCTTCGCTGGCCCGCTATGGCATCCAACATTGCATTCGAAGTTTGGTAAGTCGAACTGTCTTCTGATACGCTAGGATTCATTAACAGTTTTTCAGGGAGACTAAAGATAGGAAGGATGGGAACTCCTTCTACGCCCGGGTTTTGTATAGTGGCCACCCCATACGAAGCATCCACGGTCTTCTTGACTGGGTCCCTCTCTCGGAGCTGATTAATATCTTGAGGCCCTACGTCCCCGAGGATATTACCTCTCTCTGTGGATAAAAACAAGTTAGAGATCGGCAAATTATGGTCTCATTCGATCTTTCAAAGATAATCGTTTCAAAGTGATCCATTTCTAAGATATATTCCTATACCAGCCAATCGGCACGCCCTCTTAATTCCAACCCATAGAGGAAGCACGGTTAACTTAGCCAGAGTGTTGGGGATCTTATCCCATAATTCAAACATACTAGCACTTATTCTCCGATGTAAATTACCACATAATATGTGTAGATCTCCGGCGTGCAACCTAGGTGAGGTGCTAGCACTGACGTTTCAAGTGCCGTCTAAGCACAGAAGAGGCCCAAAGAATGCGGCTACTTACCTAGCCATTTCTTCTAGCCATGCTTCAGAAAAGTACAATTATTCAAGGGACGAGAAATTTTTCGAGTATTATGTATTAATATTCTCATTATTCATGACAATTTGTACGTTCGTCGTTAAATATAACGCCGCTCTTTGTCTAATCATCTTGCTCAACAAATATCCTGCAACAACTTGTCGTTGAAAGTCGTAAGTAGGCAGCCAAAAGATACACTCATTCTACCTCCTCCGAGATAGCAAATTTGCTCAAAGCACGAAGCCTACTACCATAGAAGTAAAGCAACCAGATACCAACGATACCAATGACACTCAGTCCACCAAGAAGACTGACACCTCGAGCAACACCCAAGTTCCCAAACAGCGGGTGCGCAAACAGCACACTGCCACATGCAAGCGCACTGCGGAAGAAATCGTTCGCAGCGAACAGACTAGCCGCGTATTTGGGGTAGGTGAGGGGAATATAAATGAAGATGCACTGCATGACGATGAAAACCGTAGTGCCATAGATGGTGATACCAATGGTAGGCACAATCCAATGAATAGACGCACGAGCCGTCCAGGCAAAGATGAAAAGGCCAATCGTAGGACCAAAAGATGCAGGCAGTGCAGGGATAAGGAAAGCCTCATTTGCGGGGAGGCCGAAGCTACGGATGCGACGATTCGTCCAGAAGTGGATGTAGCTGGCGTAGACGGCAATGCCGATAATGCATGAAACCATGATACACAGGAAGACTAGACCAATCTGACCGAGGTTCATGTTGTAGTCGGTTGGGTAGACCAAAGGGAAGACCTCGAAGAAGGAGTAGTAGATGCCGTAGATGATGGCTGTGTAGATCTGGACGAAGAGGACAGCGGGATCCTTGATGGTGATTTCCATGGGCTTGATCAGAGCGTCGATAGCAATGGCTGAGACACGCATATTGCGCTGGTCAATTTCCGATTGCGACATGAAGCGGTTGGTATTGTGGATTTTACGTAGACGGTCGGCGCGTCGGAGCAGGATTGTTGCGCTGCTGGTTTCCGGGAGGAACATGAACATCAGGATGAAAACTGGGGCGGAAGCCCAGATTGATTCGAAGAGGGACCAGCGCCAACCTTTGACGGGGACGGCGAAGCCGCTGAGCAGAGGACCGAGAGCGGCTGTGAAATCAAATTAGTATATGGACATGTATTAGGTATATATGGAGTAGGAAGAAACTTACGTCCACAGTAGGCTGCAGAAACCCAGGCCATCATGGCATAAGGCAGGGCCATGAGGCTATACAAGTCTCCAATGGAAGCACCTCCAGATGCAAGACAGGGCGAGCCAAAGAACCCTTGCAGAAAGCGTAGCACCATCAGGCCAGCGAAGTTGTCAACCAAGGCTGTTGGGATGGAGATGATCACGAAGAGGAACATTGTGATGATGTAGACTGGATTGCGTCCAATCACGGGGATTTCACTCAGTGGAGAGAAGACCAAGGGTCCGATACCATATCCCAGAACATAAAGCGACAACCCCAAAGTAGCGACCAAGGTGCTCACGCCGAACTCCTTCATGATACCCTCTGTTGAGGAGGTGTAGATTGCAGAAGTGGTATACACCACAAAGGTATATAGACAGATCATGATAGTGACGAGAGCACGCTTGCGATTGGACCAGTTGTGTGGATTCTCCGAATCATCGGTATAGTACCAATCCACAAGGATGGAACCGTCTTTTGTTTTCCTGGGGGCGATGGGGATGGATTTGACTTTTTCGATTTCATGTTGTTCGTCGGCCTCGAGGCGAGCTTCGGTGAATTGCATGGATGTTTGGGTAGAAGCCCGGCTTAGGGGCTCACTGTGTTCATGGCTTCGGTTAGAGCCTTGTTGGATGACTTTCTTTTCGTTGCTTTCATCGCTAGAGTTCAACAATTGGAGCCATGTGTCGGGAAGCTTGAAGTCGGGCTTTTCTTCAGGGTATTGAAAGTATTTATTGTTTGTCAAAAGACGAACAAGCTGCCCGAATGGGGCATCTCGAATGGCAGATTCCATTTGATAGGAACAAGAAAGATACCCTTAGGTATTATAGTTGAATGTTGAATTGGATGATATACTATTAAATCAAACTTGGATTGCGAGGTGGAATGGACAGACTATATACTTCTCGAGCAATACCCTATAACTACCTTTCGAACCGTCTTAGTAATGACTGGAACACGAGTATTAGGAATCAAAATGAGGAATCAACCTTGAAAAATTCCTGATTCCAAAGCAAATGGATTTAATGATCGATAATCGGATATTACATCGATCTATGGTTGGTGGTTCAGAGTCTGCACCAATCAAAAAAGACCAAAGGACGCCGTCCCAAGATCTCGTATATGAATTCGCCCGACCCCGACCCCAATATCGTATAAGGTTATACGTAAAAACTCAGAATTGACAAGGTAACAAGGTTTGCCCAGAATACTAGTTACAAATCAGCTTATTTCTGACTCATCACATCATTTACAACCTTGGATCCTTGGAAGGTTGTGTCCGGAGATTAGCTTAGTTCCTTTATAACCTCCTACTTAGCTCCGTCTTGGGCGTTTTTGGCATCTTTAAGTATCTCCATGACTCATAGTCGCATAATCGAGTTAATACATGCGTGAAAGAAAAGTGTTAGCTTCAAAAATAGAAGAGATTTTGTGTATAATTGCTTAAAAAAAATTTATTTATCACTAGCCACAGTTCCCAAACGCCAGGGTTCAAATAGGTACATATGCACGCCAAACCCCCTGCCAACACCGACTCCTTGACAAAGAAAGTTATAGTGGTAACAAAGGAAGATAAGATATACAACCTGAACTGAAAAAAACGTGAATCATTGCACATGAGGCATAACAGGCTCTCGCCGACTAGTCTCCCTAGTAAGGGATGAAATCGAACTGCATTCGTTCTATGGATGAGATGTTAGCATGAACAAAGGAACGGTTAAGAAAAATTCTTACCGAGGAAATGGCTCCAGTCTTCTTCCTCGCTGAGTTGGTTAGACCAATACTGCTCGAGGAATCTCATTGACTGAAGAACGTTCGGCACGCGAATAGTGTCATGCAAAGACGATAGCAGTTGCCTAACTGTATCTCGATCCTGACCACGCGCTTCGCAGCCCGCAATAAAGATTGGTGTCGTTAACATCACCCAAGGCGAGAGACCCGACGATGGCCCAATCTGCGCGGTACACTCCAGGATACGCTGGACCGACTGCTGCACTTCTGGCGACGTAGTTGGTGTTTTCCGAAGTCGTCGGTGAATCTGGATAAGCGCACTGTGTTGGAATGCCTCATTGCATAGCAGGAGCTGCTGCGCGCTCTCCGCAGACAAGCCTTCTGCGGCCCTAGGGTAAAATGAGGGCTGCGAGTTTGAGTCACGATTCATGAGCTGTCGAATTGCGAACTCCAAGGACGCAGCATCATCCTCAACACTGCCGTCAATCTCTCCTGCAACAAATCCCTGGGTAGCCTTCTCAATTTCATGGCTTCGCCAGGCGGCAGCACCGATCTGCCTAAAGACAGCCGCAAGGTCTACGCTGAAACCCCAATAGTCATCTAAGTAATCGGTAGACCCGCCTAACCCCATCAAGTTAGACGAGGCGAAGTCTGAAATATCTCCAATGGGTGGACCATTGCCCGTCAGTGCCGTAAGCGACACGATCGACCAGTACCAGCGATCCAAATACCGCCGGAAACCGCTTGTAGACCGTAGGGAATCCTCACCAGCGGCGTCCGATGCCCTCATCAATGCCCTCGCCCCATCAATATGTGCTCTCCACGAGTTCGGGTTGATCGCTCCAGAATGGATCTCAGCTAGACAGAGCGTCCGAGCCGTCGCCACCAACGCCTCGGGGTCCTTGGATGAGGGATTCTGCAACTCTGTTCGGAAATGTTCAAGACTGAGGGCCATTAGCCGGGCGATATCCGGTGCTGATTTTACGCTCTCCGACTGGTTGTGTAGGGCTTGGATATGGATCGCCGATAGGGCCGTGGTAGCGTAGAGTAAGGAGGGAGTCTGAAGAGCCATTGGGATCAGCATGCGACATATGTCCTGCTGCATTCCCGAATGACACGCAGTGATTTGAGAGGCATCGTTGATAAAATGGTGTAATAAGGCCTTTTGACTGGACGACAAGGACGAGAAGGGATCGACGGGTTGCGACAGAGTGAGATCTGATCCGGGTTTGGCGCTGGCTGACTGCACCGCCGTCTTAGTAGTGTAGATGAACTCTCCTGGTGAATATTCTGGAATGGTCAGAACTATGTACAAGATCCCTCTGGTATAGAGTACATACCGAGTCTCTGCATGCCTCCTGTTCCGACGCAAGCACCAAATCTGGAGCGCGAAAACGCCCGTCCACCCCACTGCAACTGCATTGCATATTGGCATTGCTCGCCTGCAGTCTGGCAGCGACCGCAGTTCGGTCTCTGCTCGTCACATTTTTGTCGGCGTGCCTTACATCTCTTGCAACCTGTGAAGGATCTCGACATGAGTGCTATGGGTTGGTGGGATGATGTTCTCGGCGAAGAATTCCTGCGGGGGAATGGAAAGCTCCCCGGACATAACTCGCCCGGAAAATATAATTTCTGGGGAACAACAATAGGGGGTTCAAGTTATTACATTGGATTCTATAGGGAGCGATCAAGGGGTAACTTGTGTTCTTCTCTTGTTGCACCGTTGCACATCTTGGGTTCTTTAGCGGTCGATCCCAAGATCCACCAGTTGGAGTATTGGAATATCAAAATCTAGAGGCCATGGAATTTCATAGAAGAATATGATTCTAAGATCCCTCCAAAAAAGAAGGAAGCGAGTATGCGCTATGGCAAGAAAATACACAGTACATGCCAACCAGAGTATATGTTCATCCTGGAAAGCCATCAACATATCAGAAAAGTCCTCTTCGGGGGATCAGCCCTCAAAGGTATATCGAAGCCATTCACCGACGGCGTGCAAGCTCTCCCATCGTACTGATTCATCTTGATCAACCATAAGTTCCATCACCCGCGTCTTTAAGCCTAGTCGCTCCAACTGCCCACGGCGTTCGGGAACCTCCTTCACCAAGTGCCCTACGTCGCTGCAAGCAATAGCCAGCACCTGCTTGTCGTTCTCCCAACTCTTAGACATAATTTCGGCCAATTTCTTGGGCAAAGCGCCGTTCGACTCCTCAACAATTCGTCGAGCGTTGTCTTTCCAGAAGGTCGGGTTCTTGTGAGGGGGCGACCAGCGGAGGTGGCCCGTCTGAACTTCGGCAGCATATTCGTCAAAGGTGGTCTGTGTCTTGGTGTACTCCTCCAACATGGAAGAGAGCGCGCTGAGATCCTCGAGCAGGTCAGGGTCAGTCAGGTGACGACTAGCCAAGTTGGTCAGGAGGGCGGGGAGTCGAAGGAACACGGCGATGGGCAGCAGAGTCGTCCGGTTGCTGGAGCAAAGACTATACAGAGTTGCAACGAGCAAGCGAGTGGTCTTTTCTTTCGGCGAGAGACGCAGAAGGTGGATATAAAGTTGGATAATTTCATAGTTCCTAAGTGGGGTCAGTAGGCGCTCAGAGTGTCAAGCTATCGCTTGTCGTCACATCACTTACTCTTGAAGTTCCTCGCCAACGAGAGCACCCTCGAACGCAAGCTGCCACAGAACAAGGAGCACCCGATATAGAAGCTGAAGGCCAACACCACCGGCGAGACCAGGCTCGACGCTGCGGGTGCTGCTTCCCAGTGTGCTTGCGTTGCTTACGTTGTCTTTAGCCCCAGCCGCAGCTCGAAGAGTGTCGATCAAGGGGGTCAGGGTCTCTTGACGTTGCGCCCAAAAGATCTCTCGGGCTCGGCTTGTTCTCAGCAGCTCCGAGAATCCTTGGACACCAATATCCTGGAGCCCACTGTCCTGGTTCTTGGTTAAGGTGGAGAGGTAGGTGTAGAGCTGTGGGAGAGCCTCATTGTCGCGCGGGGTAGGTTTGGATGAAGCAACTAGACTGTGCGACACGAGCGCCGTGAGGAAGGTGGACGTGAGCAGAGGAATGGGGTCTTCGGCGTTTGTCGAGTGCTGCAGGAACGGTAGGAAGGGCTTGTACGGTTCTGGGTGAGAAACAAGCGAGTTGGCCAGAGAAGGCACATCTATTAAAGGTTAGATCAGCATGATTCCTCAGCTTCAGCTCCTCCAGTACCATATACCTTGAATCAAGTCTGAGGCCAGCACCAGTATATACTGCACAATATCGGTCCTTCGAGAGGCCGAGTCCAAGACACTCTTTCCCTGTGCACCGCCGGCCAACAGATCTGTGTATCCAGCGAGATCTCCTTCTACCGTCTGGCGGCGTTGATCCTTGCGCACCTTATCCACCGCCTTGATCTTCCTCAAGTGGTCATCGGTGATGTTGCCCGCTCGGACGGCACCCTCCCACGGAATTGGTCGAGCTCGAATGTTATTCTGGAGGGAGCTGAGGTAGGTGGGTGGCTCCAGTGACATCGTGAGTGTAATCTGGAAGATTTGGAGCCAGAAAAAGGAGCGTCGCTGGCTGTGAATGATACAAACTGGAGGTGTGTCCAGAGAGACGGGGGAGCTTGGGGATGACGGAAGCCTGTGCCAAGACCGACGGTATCTCAACGCATAGCCTCAACTTTTGTTTTCTGTTCTCTATTTTGATTCTCGCTTCCTATTTCTCTATCGTCTTTCTTGTTTCTATAGGTATTTTTTCGCCGATCATTTGACTCACATTCACTGTCTTATCGGTCCAGCGCCTTAATCCTTGTTCGGATTCGGATTCCCACCTAGTACTTTGAATTCGGCTTAATCCTGCCACACACACACTCTCTCTCTCATTTCGCCCTCGCAGCAAGTCCTTGCCATTGCCGCCTAGGCTTCGACACATCTAGCAAGAATTGTTGTCGAATTAACTCTGAAAACGTCCCCCAGACGATAATCGCAAGTCGACGTCCGAGCGCAGCCCCCACCGAATACATGCGAATGCGACACGAGGCATTTGCCGCTTAGTAGCCTGTCCGCAATTTGCAATTTAGTAATTCTACCACGATGGCGCAGAATTCGCAAACACAGAAGCCAAAATGGGGCGTGGGTTCTTTTTTCCAGCAGGCAGTAGCCGGCGTCGAGTCTCGGCTGGATCACATCTTGATGGATGAAGAGGGAAACCAGACCGGCTCTACTGCAAAAGCCACTGAAACTCAAGGCGGAGAAGCGCCACCGACAAAGGCTCTTGTTTCGTGTATGAAATCCACAACACATGTGCGAACCAGTAGAACTGGCTAACATCTTTCAGCGGTTTCCCGCAGTTCATCGACCGCGCGAAGAAATGACCGGCTTCAGGAACGTCTAGCCCGAGCTATGGTGAAACAAAATACCTCGAATCTCTCTTCCCAGTCTCCTCAGAGCCGAGTCTCATCACCGCCTGCTAGCCCGGTACCCAGCAATGGAGCTCGGTCGAGTATGGACATTGATTCCAGCGTTGCATCGGTGAATAGTGCGGTGGAAGAGTACAAGGTCTCTCAGCCCAATGACGACAGCAGTGCAGCTAAATTAGCCTCACCAAGGATAAGTCATGACTCTGGGGCATCACCGCGTGTTTCAATGGACATCAGCGTCGCAGACTCCGCGCCCAGGAGCTCTGTAGATGTGGCTCAATCATCAACCGCCTCGGCCAAAACTAGTCAAGAAATGTCGGATTCGCAACGCAATGAGGTACTGAGTGAGATTGCTTCGCTCGATAGTCCGCGGGTTAGCGCCGAATCGCTATCAGAGATACCGGTAGAAGCTGAAAACCCAGATATCGCTCGCTTGCAGGCTGAGCATAAAACTGCCGAGTCTCAATGGCAAGATGAAATGCATGGTTATATTGAACGTATTGATGCATTGCAATCGAAATTGAAATACCTCGCCAAGGACGCTGCGGAATCGGCTAAAAATGCTGCGGCAGGTGCTACCACAGGGAGTATGCAAAAGCAGCTCCTAGAGAAAGATGAGAAGATTGCATTGCTTCTCGAAGAAGGGCAGAAGCTGTCTAAGTCGGAGATGGACCATCGCACGGTGATCAAGAAATTGCGTCAGCAACTTACTGAAAACACCAAATCTCAGACAGAAATGAAGAGAAAGACGGACAAGCTTGAGCGAGACTTGGTCAACTCGGAAGCACGAGCGAAGCGGGCAGAGGCCGCAGAGAGGAGGGCAACCGAGTCTTTGTCATCCCAAACAAAGTCGACTAAAGACTTGGAAGCTGTTACCAATGAACGCAATGCGCTCAGCCAGACTGTCCAAGACATCAAATCGCAATTGAGTCGTGCGGTTTCCCGCGCCGAAACTGCCGAGACAAAGGCGAACTCTGATGCCCTAGAGCTGGAGAGGCAACGGGCGACGGAGCTAGACGAGGAGCTATGCAACCTGAAGATCGAGCGCGACATCGGTGAAGACAAGTCCAAGAGGGAAATTACCGAGTTGAAGGAGAAGATAGAGCAAGAGAAAGAAAGGGCTCGAATGCTCGAGGCCGAATTGAAAGGCGAACAGTCTGTCTTAGAAAGCAAGATGGAAAGTCTTCGCTCCCGCGCAGAGGAAGCTTCATCGGGGGCAACGGGAGAGACGCAAGCCAAACTTTTGCGTCAAATCGAGACTCTGCAAACTCAATATGCTGCCGCTAGTGAAAACTGGCATACACTAGAGGGCTCTTTGCTCTCACGCCTGGCTAGTGTGGAGAAAGAACGCGATGATGCTGGTCGACGTGAGATTGACCTTCGGAAGAAGATTCGAGAGATGGTAAGATCTCAAACCCCATGGCTTGGTGCACCGCAAGATTAACTAACATCAATGTAGAACCACAAGTTAAAGAAGTTCGAAGAGGAACTAGACAATGCCAAAGAAGCTGAGCACGATTTGGACAGCAGGCTCGAGGAACGCATGGAAGAGCTACAGAAGCTACAACAGAAACTCGAGAAAGCGGCAGAGGACCTCGCCTCGACGCAAAAAGATATGGCCGAGCAGAAGAAAACATGCGACGCAACGTGGGCGCAAAAGCTCGAGGAAGAGCGGGCCAAGTGGAGAGAGCAGGTGAACTCGCCGTCACAACTGCGTGGAGTATCACCCGTTGCATCTCTACGGCGATCGAGCACCCTCGACGCCATGACCCCAGGGCTGTCGGACTTCCGCCCTCCTAGCCGGCGCTCATCTACTATGGCTTTCACCTCACCAGAAATTGGCACGCCGCCTCGGCAAAATTCCTACCCTGCCTCAATCACCCAAGCCACGCTTTCTCCCCCACACATCAACACCAATCCATCGATCCTTGCAGCACCCTCCATCTGCTTTGAGCCGGAAGAGTACTTCGATGATTCTGGTACTCCTGCCACTCCTTCAGCATACGGCGGCACCCAAGCACCTCCATCACGCGGTATCAACGACATAATCTCCGAATCAACCGTCGGTGCTGGCCCTTCTGTGCAGCTGGTCGAGCGCATGAGTGCCACCGTCCGCCGGCTAGAGAGCGAGCGCGCTGGCTCCAAGGACGAGCTAGCCCGCGTGACGACTCAACGCGACGAAGCCCGGCAACAAGTTGTGGACCTTATGCGCGAGCTCGAAGAGAAGCAGCTCTCGGATTCCCGCGTGCAGGAACTCGAAGCTGAACTCGAAGACCTTGACCAGCGCTACCAAACCACTCTTGAAATGCTAGGCGAGAAGAGCGAGCAGGTTGACGAACTCAACGCTGATATCACTGATCTCAAGAAGATCTACCGCGAGCTGGTTGACAGTACTATGAAATGAGGGCGAACTGGTTAGATGTTTTCCTACCATCTAGTGAGCCGCCAGCGAGACGCTTCTCGGCTTGGATTTTTCATGCTTAGACTTACACCACTCGGGTTTGTAAATAGAATATATATCCTGTCCTGTACAAATTAATCGATCATAGAACGAATTAGCTCCTACATCATTTAGGCGGAGCAGTCATATCTGCCCCGGGGCTGAGGTCACTTTGACTTCGGAAAATGAGACTTACACAGGCGAGATCGGAGCTCGCGATAATTTCCAAGAAATACTCGTATCATGTATCCAAAACGTGCCTTCGTGATTATTTCAGATATCAGCAATACCATGAGCGCCTTTCTGCAGGGTATTCCACTCTCTCTCAAATTTGCTATACATAAATATATCAAGAAGATGAGGAGTGCACCGAGTTCCCAGTGCCCGGCCTAAACTGCACCAGCTGCTGAGAGCTTTCAGCCTGCTTTCTATCCCAACTCGCAAGAAGAACATTAAGCAGTTCATTGGCGACACCCAACAACAAGAAAATCGCAATAACCTGTCCAAATGTCCATCCTTTCTCTTCAGAGTCGAGGTTGTTGCGATGGATAGTCTGTTCAAGCGAAACAATCAAGTATATGCAGAACGAACAGTACGCAACCTTGTTCAGCGTGAAGTTGAGCAGCGCCTTGCCGTGTAGCCTCTCGGGTGGCTCAAGACGATCTTGGTAAACAGGATGATTAACCTCCACAAACCAATTCATCCAACCTCTTTTCTGACCCTCAATCCTGTTTCCAGCGTCGGGATGCCGCCTCCGGTACGCAACGTACCCACACAGACACGGCAGCATACACGTGAAAGTAAGAGCACAACCAGCCACAACTGCACCCAACGCCCCCAGAATGATATACCGGAATACAGGAGAAGTGGCTTTGATGCTGACACCAAAGACTACATACACCGTATCCTTGTTGCACTGAGGCTGGCTGCCAAATTGCGGCGCCTTCACCCAGACATAGACGTTCAAAGCGAGGAAAGCCGCCAAAGCCAGGATCTGGATTGCGGAGAAGAAATACAGTCGCCATGGGCCGAGTCCTGCATACCGGCCTTTGCTCACCATCTTCATGCCAAGTATGGCGAGAAGGTGCACAACGCATATCGCGTGGAAGAGTGTTAGGTCGCCCCGAACTGTCTGGTAGATTGCTGTGCAGAGGAGGGCTAGACCTTGCAAGCCGAGGGCGGAGGAGACGCCACGCGAGAACTCTTCTTGATCTTCGCCTGGGGCAAATACGCGGAGTAGATAGTTAATGATCGACCCGCCTAGGCAGAGGGTATAGATCGATATACGGATCTGTGGGTGATCGCTTAGCTAGGGGTTCATTCAAGCTAGGGAGCTAAATTGCGATAGGATGAAAATGTTGGCATATGAGACAATACTTACTCCGACCCCAGATACGTCCGGGTTAGCCTCGATGACACAGGCTGTTGAGTTCATCTTGTGTGGCACAATGATCGTTGTAACGACTTTCCAAGCGATGTACTACAGTGGCCTGCGTAGAGGGGTGAGACGTTCTATATCTTAGTCTCGGTTCAAGTATCCAACATTCCTTTTACAGTCCTCGATGGGGCTCTCTCGGTTCGCATGACGAAAGGGCCAAGGAAAGGAGAAAAGGAAAAAAGCCATGTTCCCGGGCACGAAAGTGGCTAAGCAGTAGCATTGCGCTACGACACCCTGCGATCACCAGTCAAAAACATCATTCTTCAGAGTTTTATAAAGACAAAAGGCGGCTGAGTCTGCCAAGATGGCCTTGATCGCTCTGGGATTGGGTCGCCTCAGGATGCCCCATGTGGCGCCCGAACGATGCTTACTGCAGGAACCGCTAAGGCCGAATTAGGGCTGGTTAGGCAACGCCAGGGACTAAGTCTCGGTAAATAAGCCCCTTGGTTGGTCAATCGGGAACTGTATAGTAAAACTACTGCGGCCCTTCGTTTAATGCTTCGTGATTGATCCGTTTCAGTGAGAAACAGGGCCTTGAGCCTTTTCAGCCTCTCACAACGTCATCCGTATGACCCCACGAGGCTTTTGGCAGCGAGAAATGGGGAGCTTGCCTATCTATCAAGTCTTGGCTAATAAATCCGATTGCCTTATAAGACATCCACTCTCATTCTCAGTGCCAGGCATATACAGAATCGTTACTACTTCTATTACAGTACATGAATCGAGCTGGTTGTTGCTAACAATTCTCACCATGGATATGGACAATGTCAACCGTCCTGCTATCAACAGTAAGCCCCAATTTCCCTACCCGTGAACCCTAAGCAAATCAGGATGAATCTCTCCTTCCGATTTTATCATGCTTCAACCCAATACTTACTTACTCTAGTATGGACGTTCTTCGCCCTGGCTGCGTTGGACGTCGCAGTAAACGCCGCCGCTGGTCCAGCTGCAGTGGCGACCGCCGCGCATGTCAATGGGAGTCCACTGACGGCGAGAGCAATGCAAATCGGTGCTCTCGCTGGAGTCACTAAATCGGGGGTGTTGGCGTTCGTCGAATTTGCGGGATTCGCGGGCTTGCCAACTCCCGCGTGGATACTGTTGGTTCTGGTGGCAAGTGGCTTTGGGATTTGTGTCCTGGTCACGGCGGAGGTTAGCAATTTGGTTTTTGGAGAAAGTGAGTGGAAGCCCGTCTCTGAAGCATTGTTCGGCTCGAGCTCTATGCTATGCGACTTGAGTTGGTGGTTATGATTATGAGGTATCGAGTGATCGTGGCTAACGGTACATAGCACCAAGCGCATTGCTTATTGCGGCTGTTGTCGCTGCTATTCCACTTGCAGGAGAATGCATTGGGTTATATGAATGTAAGTCCATTTTCTTCGCTTGCAGCTCTCCATTGCTGATCTTGTTTTGTATCTCAGCGGCTGGAGGGCTATATGGTAGCAAACCTCAGGCACAACTTTGTATTATGGGCTTCGATGCCTTGGGGGGATACGTCTTTGCTCGTATGGCACATAACGGAGGTTAGTTGCTGTCTCTCTTTATCATGAAAGCTTTGGGGGGGTACTCTCTTCGCTGTTCCTGTTGCATTTGTTGGGGTATGATTTGACTAACACTTGAAATGTGGAGTTGTAGGCTACGACATCTGCCCTTACAATGTTGCTGCTGCCGCTGGGGCTGTATATGGTGTCATCACCGGTTTCTTCCATGTTATCCTTGGGTGTATGGCCGGATTTACCTTCTATGAAAGCACAAATGGACATTATGAAATACGCAATGTCTTTGGGACTGCGCGAGGGTATAACCCCAATTGGAATAATAACATCGGGGTTTGATTCTAACACGAAGGAGACTCTTTTCTTGTCTGCACACCAATGTTCTCTTGCGGTCTTTCTATGCCCTCTCGGTATGAAGACTCGAAATATACGAACAAGAGTTCTGATTCAACGTTCCATTCCATATGTTTTATGTAGTCTGATAGTCAAGTCCCTAAGGTTCTCGGCATCATGCGCTCACTTCCGAAAGAGGAACAGGGGTCACTTTCGTTATGCCGCGCAACACTTTACAACGCAAGTCACGCATGACAACTACTTCCAAGGTTAGCATCTTCGTGTGCCTCATCTAGGATGCTTAAGCGCTCTCGCAGCAGCTTTCTCCATTCAAAGATCCATTCATGTGACATGGAATCCAAGGCGAATGCTTTCCTTTAGTCCTTTAATTTTGAAGTAATGAAGGTCACGTATCCTCGGTCCTCGAGTGTTTGAACCATTTCATCCTTGTCGACGACAGAAATGGTAGGCTAGGGACAGACAGGGGAGCCGAAAGGCTGGTTTAGGGTTTTGACCGCAATCTTTGGGTTTGAGCCCTCGTCATCTGGATCTCCCGGAATCATATCAGAACCGATGGACGAGACTATTCAGGTGTCTTATAGAAAAGGTATGAGGTGGCTAGGACAATCGTATCCTCTTTGTTTGTCGTGAGTCCACATGCAGTACAACCCTTCTCGGATGGTTCGCCTCCCGTGGACGAGGTTCGAGATTTTGAAAGATGGCACAGAGTAAATCTGCAAATTTGAGGTGCGTTTGGATTAGGGATCAAAGGACAAGGCTTTGAAAGGAAAGTACCGAGGCCCTGGTTCCTAATCCCTGCTCCTATGCTCACCGCCATACCTACAAAAGTCGGGATGCTGGCATGATGTGTATGAGCCAAATGTTGCACCCAATATCCTAGGGAGCCCAGCATGACTCTGTTTTAATCTGTTCAGAAACAAAGTATAAACAGCGAGGGCCCCTGAAACAGCGTACGTAAATGCAGCATCGAGACATCTAGCCGCCCGATGGATCCAATCATTTTCAACTGCTTCTAATGATAGAACGGTAGTGGCTGGGATTTAAATAAAGCGAGAAAATCACTGATCGCCGAACGGGCGCGAGCTATGTTATCAAGTTTTTGAGTGTGAGACAAGATCAAGTGTGAGATATGGTCTAGACTGTATAGAGGGAGTGGAGTAAACGAGGGGTGTATAAGCTACCTTTTCTTTCTTGACGTGCAGGTGGACTGAGACAGCTACAACATATATAGACTACTCCGTACGGAGCCGTAGCCGGAGCCGGAGCCGGTAGTGTTGAATTGAAGTTAGGTGCGTATGCTTTGGACACAGTAACCTAAAATATTCCTAATTCATCCCTAAAGATTAAATAACAAAAGCGATATAATGTACTCCGTACTCCGTAATACATAACATTGACTCAGAACCGTCAGCGACAGCTAGGGTGGACCCTGATGGACCAGCCCTACGCATTTTAGAACCATTAATTTCACACAATAGATCAAGCCACCTCTCGTATGGCTATTTTTGTACCACCGTTGCCGGGATGGTAACGTCCCGGTTAATTTACTACATATATTGTACTCCGTAAGATCAATGAAACAATTGTCTCCATAGGGGATAACACGGCGCGAGTCCCAGAAGTCGCATAAACGCCCTGTGTACTCCGTACTCTGTACTCCATAAAACCCGTATAGATCGATAAGGGGTTGATGACACAATAATTTTGTAATAACTATTTAATATTCTCGGACCCTAGTCTTAACTAAGAGTACGGAGTAGTGTGATGATTAGTGCTGAGCCGTTTCTTCACACCACGGGAGATTGAGAAGGAAACATGGACATCAATGTACAACTTAGAGTTGAATCCTTGAGTCCTGAGCTGGAGCAAGGAGTACATGATTGTCCAATCAGTTCCAGGTGCGAAAACAATCCATATAAAATGCAGTAAGTAATGTCTTTTTAGGTGGGGTCTTCAGCAGCAACTTGGGATTCAAATCTGTACAACATACTCCGTACTCCGTACGGAGTAATGTCACATCAGTGGACTGTACGGAGCATAAACCACAATCATATTGGCCAACTTCCTGATGTGACACGCTGCAGGAACAGGTTCTTTAGCACCTAGGCGCTTAGCCCGTTGAAGCAACACATGCCGGTCCACGTGCTGGTCCGAGTGTCTGGCGAGACGCTGTGTCGATCGACGTCTCATTTTGATTGGACACGGCTCAGTATTTAGCGTGCAGTATTGAATTCAGCACATTCTTCTGCCAGGGAATAACTTTGGTGTTTTCACAAAATTGAGAAGCTTGGGCTAGAGACGGAGCTCCCAAAGGTGAAAAGGGGCAACATGTCCACAGTGGGAGATGAAATTTTTTTTTTTTTTTTTTTTTTTTTCAAGGACCCCTTAATCTACAGACAATTAAATATGTACATACTCCGTGCGGAGTTCAAATACCCATACGGAGTAGTTGAAGTTATCTACAAAAACCATATGAAATATATAATTTGAATGTAGTATAATAGTGAAATAGCACATCAGATACACCGATGACTACTAAGTCAAATACCAAAATGTAGACATAAAGTACTTAAAGTACTTGAAAGTACTTTTGAGTATTAAAGATAAGGGAAGTTACAGAAAAATACGAAAAAGTACATGTTCAGTACGAGACTACTCCGTACAAGGCGGCTACCCCTGAATTGCCAAGCATGAGCCCGGGCCAACCTCTTCATCTCCACGACTCAAGGGGCTCTTTGTGCCACTTGACACTATTGAATGTTCTATTTTCATATTTTGAACCGTGTCACCATATGCTCCATATATTCCGTACGGAGTAATTCTGTATATTGACACAGTATAGAACATCTCACAGAGTCCAGACTATCAATGAGGACGTCAACCCTATCACCACGCTTCAGAGTAGGTTCAAGTGATGTCGATCCTACCGGCCAGAGCACCATTGCACGATGTATCGTACCAATCGAATCCATGCAAGTCCAGACCCACGTCAGACCCCCCTGCGCTCCACCCACGCTTACTCGTCCCGAAGCCAGCGCTAATGAAATGGAGAACCCACGGGCGGTTTGCGCCAATCGCCCCGGCTTGTCCTGTACCAAGACTTTCTCCTTTTCTCCCATTTCCCTTCTCGTTTGATATTCTCCTGAGAATAATCCTTACCCTTTTGGTCGTCTCATTGGCGCGTGCCATACCCTTTCCCGTGCTAATCGGCATGAACGACCGTCGATCCATGGCTATTTTTTGATACGGACCAGGGTGTTTCATGGCGTCTCCTGTTGGGTTTGGCGGCTCTCCCGCCCATTCAGAGAGCTACTCTAGTTTTAATCCCCCTCCAACTACTCCTCCAGTGCGAAGGAAACCTCTCCCGCACAATGGTGATCCAGTGACTTCGGGCCCTGACCACCCCTCCTCTCCCATTTCGTTTGAGGGAGATAAACCCACTTCAGTTCCCACTGCACCCGTGACCAGACCACTATCCCCTTTATCAGTGGATGGAGACTCATATATATCCGTACAAAAGAACGCAAATAGGTACGCGACTAGCCTGACCCCGGTTTTTCCTCTCCCGGTCTTTCTGCAGACCCTCCTTTTTTCTCCCCGGCTACCTACTTTGTACCGATCAAGCATGATATGGCCTATACATGATATTCCGCTTCTCCACAGTCTGGAAGGCTAATCGCGTGCCCCTGTCCCAAATCCCCAGATATTCCCGAGGACGGAACCCTACCCAACCCCTACACATCGATACCGCCGCTTCCCGCCACGGCTCCGCCTCGTACTTGAGATCCGTGCTTGAGGACGACGACGACGACGAAGAAGACGAGGCTCCCTCCTACTTTGACGAAGAATACGAACATCAGTACCAGTTCATGAATGGAACGCCCCTGCACAGTCGTCTAGATAGCGAACCATTCATCCCGGTCCTCAAATCCCCTCCTCCAACGAAACGATCGTCACGACGGGCAACGAGCATGGCAGTACATGCACCTATGAATAGACCACCTCCACTACACATCGACGTGGATCCGCGTTCTATATCAATGTCAATGGGTGCGGGAGATCCAAGACACCCCAAAACCCCTGGAAAGAAGATCAGCTCCTTCTTCGGCTGGAAGGCGGCGAATAATAATACAACTACATCCCCTGGAGGCGAATCATCAAGCACCGAGATCTCCGACTCTGGTCGATCAACAATGCCTTCCCCCATGCCACCATTAGCAAACGTCCCTTTCAAACCCGGGTCTCCATACGATTCCAAGACCAATGGATATGGTCCTCCGGCGCGGACCCCTTCACTAGGGGCTTCGAGTTTAAAGGAAAATATATTTATGTCCAAGATGGCAGACATAGAGAATGAATTACGAGAGATAAGCTCCGAATTGGCGGGATCTATCCGCCGAGAAATGGATCTGGAGGATCTAGTCGAACGGCTACAATTAGAAGGACCGGATGTCAATCGACGGACAAGTGACTATTTCTCGGATTCAGGCACTAGCTCTGTTCGCTATGCCTCAGATGCTGGGAAGAGTGAAGATATCGAAAAGATTCGCCGCGCTGCAGAACAAGAACGGGCACAGCTCAAGGTCGAATTATCGCAGAAGTTACAGGACGAGCGGTCTCAACGGTTGGCATCAGAGTCGCATGTCCAAATCTTGGAATCTCAAGTTCAACAGGTACGGCTGGCAAACTATGCGCAACATACGACTACCGCTAACCTTTATCTAGCTTCGACGCGAGAGAACGGATTTGTCCGATTTGTCGTCGAAAACTAAGGAACTCGAGACCGCCCTGGAAAATACCAAGCGAAAGCTGCTCGAAGAGCGGCAATCCAAGGATAACTTCGAGGACCTACTTACCGCCATGCGAGTAGAGTTGGAACAATTGCGTAATGACCGAGATCAACTTCGAGATGACAACAGGCTCGTGGAGGAAATTGAAGCTTTAAAAATTGAAAATGCCTCTTTGGCTCAGCTACAGGGTGGTCGATTCGCTTCAATCGCCGAGGAAGGTAGCTCACCCAGAAACTCGGCATTTGGGGTATCACGATCGAGCTCCGTTGCACGCAAGCCCAGCGGCTTAGCTCGCTCGGGTTCGCTTTCTCGGTCCAACTCGGTCAATAATAACAACGGTGGTAAATCATCAGAAACGCGTGAATCATTGGTTGATAAGGTCCACGATATCGAGGTTCAACGTGATGCCCTCCACCGGACATTGCGGAGTCTCCTCCACCGCCAGACATACCAGGGCTGCGAGTACGAGAAGCGCATTCGTATGCTCGAAATGGAGCTTGCTCAAGCCCAGCAATCGGGTCAGCCACGGAAACTGGGCTATGAGAGAGACGTGCGCAACCTGCGTGACGAGGTGAATCATCTCCGCATGCGCGCTGAGGATGCCCTGGACGGCAAGTGGCAGTGCGAGAAGAACCTCGCTGGTCTCAAGATGGATCTGGACCGTGCTGAGCAGGAGACCAGCTCTTTACGCGCGCTTCTTCTCGAGGACACTGCAGCTGGTGCAGAGTTGATGACCGGCCAAGAAGGCTTTGCTGAGGTCGTGACCACCTCCTCTTCCCTACAATCTGCATTCCAGCAATTGCAGGCGGATCAAGCTAAGGCTGAGACGAATGTTGCGGACTCGGAAGAGCTTGCTTCCTCCCTTCTTCGTACTGAGGCACTGGGCAGCAAAGTCCATTACCAGCTTCAGACCAATTCCTCTTTGCATGCCCGTCTAGCGGCAGCCATTGATAAGGGTGACAAAGATCAGCAGATCTCGGTTGAACGGATTAATATTCTGCAGAACCACATGAGGGAGCTAGAGGAAGATCTTTTGGTTGCGCAGAACCATTCGGAAGAAGAGATGGCCAAGCACGAGGACGAGATTCGTTTGCTGAAGGAAAGCCAGCATGCCCAGCTCACGCGTATGATGAATGGCGGTCGCAACCTAGTCGGCCTCTCGCCGCGGCCGCCGAGCGCACCATTCGATTCCCGCTCGCCGCGTCTTGATCAGACCACAAGCGGTGAGGGTGTACCCTTGACCGAGGTTGTCCAGTGCGAAATCCTCGAGCGACGAGTCAAAGATCTCGAGAAGCTCCTCCGTGATGCGGATATGGAGATGGAGCAAGTGGTTGGACGGATGAACCGCACACAGCTCGATGTGGCTCAGCTTCAAACTGACAGGTATGCAATTCATGTTTCGTTTGATATTCCTTATTTTCATCCCATTTACTAACTCATCCCACAGAGACGACGCTCTCCGCCAGACTCGCCAACTTCAGACCGAGATCCAAGCTGAGCGTGAGGCCCTCAGGGGGCTTATCAACGCCCTGTAACTTCGACAAATCTCGTGCTTTGTCCTTTTCTAATATCTTACTATACCACATCTGCATATGCATTTGCGCTCCCATCGCCCGCGATGGTAGAGTACAATATCTTGGAGTTAGCCCGGAGTATCGGGTTTTTGTTTTGGGTTCTTTTATGAAGATCATGCCTGTGGCATCGCGCTGGCCTCTTCCCTGACTTGGGCTTGCGGCGTTTTGTCTTTCACATTCACGAGACTGGTGGTTGACTGTTGTTGGTCGCGCTTGTATATAAAAACCGTCTCTATTTGGGTAAATATCTAATCTAATGTACAGTATCATTTGTTATCAATCTGATATTCACGAAATGTGTCGAGATCAGCTGAGAGTAATGTATAAGTGAGACTTATATCCAAGTAGAGAATCTCTTCACATGCGATGTTTGTTTAGTTTGCATCCTCTTATCATCCAGGTGCCACGCCGCAACTTGGAAACCCCAGCTTGAATGTCACATTCGCTGCTTGACCTGCCTATCATTGATCGCATCGGAATATATACCTCCAGAAGCAAGCTCTCCTAGTCTCCGCTTCAGCTGACGTCTAACACATCTAACGAAACCCCTCCTCGAACTGGTCGCATTGCTCAACTACAAACAACGAGCTCCAGCACGAGACCAAACAAAGCGCTCTCGAGTCAAAGAACCCACACTCTAACTATTAAAAGGCCAAGGTGTTCTTTCCCTGCCTCGCACCGGCGGTCCCCTCGAATATATCCATTTTCAAGGGCCACAAAGACCTAAAGTTCTCAAACAAAGCGCCGGCGAGCCCAAAGAAAACCACGGACCTGCACACGCGAGGGACATCTCTCTCTCTCTCTCTCTCTCTCTCTCTCTCTCTCTCTCTCTCTGCCCCCTGTCTCTCCCTCGTCGACCACTTCAACAAAGATATTCAAAGACACAGCGACCATGGACTTCCTACCAGGTATTCTACCGCACCTACTCTCCAGCCATAGAGATACAAAAACTGCGACGCAAAGTCCCACAAGCTAACCAATCATTCCACCGACACAGAGAACCTCCAAACAGTCCTCCAAAATCCCACATTCACCTATCTCCAAACAACAACACAAGACCACCTCACAACAAAACTCTCGCACCTACGCACAATGGTGCTCCAACCATACCTAATCGAGCCCTTGTCGAGTTTCCTCGCCTCATACTCCTCCTCCATGCCAGACCTGCTCTCAGTATTCATCCTCATCATCATACTCTTCGTCTCCATTAAGATTCTAGGATACGCCTACCGCGTGGTCATGTTCTGGATCATGCTCGCTTTCAGACTTGTCTTCTGGGGCACGATTATTGGTATCGGCTGGTATGTCTACAGCGTTGGTGTTGAGAATGCGGGCAGGGATTTCGGGTGGCTTTGGGGTGTGATATATGGGTTTGTGGACGATTTTCAGGAAAAGAGTAAGATCGCTGCGGCGGCTTACGCAGGGAACCACAAGTAGGGCGGTTTGGTTTGGTTTATTTGATGGGGTTGTGTAATGGGAATTGTGGATGTTTGTCTGATATTCAAAATCCTCGGCCTGTCACTGTCTTTTTTTTCCAGGCCGGCATGCCTGTTTCTTTACTTCATCCTGCTGAATTGGTCTAGCGATTAACGACTTGTTTTGGAGTTCTAGACGTCATAATACTCATTAATTGGTTGGGTTTCATTATAGTTTCATTATGATTTCTGTTATCTGGGGATAATCTGAGCATATGACCGAATATCCATTTGCAGTGTACAAAGCTCTCAACTCTGACTCTGGTAGCCTCAGCCATGGTTGTGTCGTAAGTTTGGTTGATTTCAGATGCCGAGGGAGTTCCAATGCTGTTTAGGTCGGCGCGATAAGCATATTGGAACGTTTCCAATGTTGTAATACCGGCCGTATGATAGCAAGGTGAGATTAAAAATGTACTTTGTCTCAGACTGCTCCGCTGCGGGAAACTTGAGGCTTTTGCATGAGGTAGCATTGGCTGAAGTGGTCGGTCGTGGGGGGGTCTTGAAGAATATGCAGAAAATTTGACTCCAAGTCACAGCGCTGCAGTAATCACGTGTGATATCCCTCAATCCTCATAGTTCACCTCAACTGCATCCTTGGGTTCTCTCGGTTCCTGGGCCTCATGGTACTGGATAGCATCGTCGATATGGCTCACAATCGCCGCGACGCTGTCCTCATCCGAGACATCCAATTGCAAGAATGAAACCATACTGAAATCGTCAATCAACTGTCCGACAGCCCGGTTGAGCTGCTTGAAAGATCCGCCGCTCATCAAGGATTCCGCAGCCATTGGGTTGGCACTTGCGGTGAGATCGTCCTCTTCCTTCTCTTGCAGCAATTGCACATCCACGTTGGTAAACCGTTTTAATTCCCGGCGTGTCACCATATCACGGACTTGGTCCATCTTGCTGAGAATGTTGACGTGTGGCATCTCCATCATCAGCATGGCGGACATAGCACTGAGTGTACCGGCAAAGAATTTGGCTTTGTCGATGACAAATGTACTTTCGAGTAGGTAGGCGGCACACATGTTGATATTCAACGGGCCCTGTCGGGAGAGGAATGTTGTGAGGGTTGGTAGAAGAGGAATGTGGGTGTAGAGCTCGATTTGGCCGGGCATGTCGAAGATGATCAAATACTCTTCACTCAATGGCTCCAATGCCTCTGATAGGAATTCCAGGTTCTGGAGTAGGAACTCGAAACAGTAGATGAGACCTCCATTTGGACCTAGTCCCATCTCTTCCATCACATCTTCCAAAGTGATCAGGTCACGAATATCGAGATCTGGTTCGTAGGCGAATGTTTCGGCGGCGGGGTCAAGGTTCACGTAGAAACAGCTACGGCGAGTGGTTTGAAGGTGTTGGATTATCGCATTGCTGAATGTGGTCTTTCCTGCACCTGCAGGGCCCATTACCAGGACACCAAATTTGGACATGGTTGTATATTCGGATAGAAAGTATAGAAGGTATAGAAAGTATAGAAAGTACAAAAAAAGTTCAATGTTCTATCTTATCACAAGAAAATTGCATTGCCCGGGTAAACTGCCCAAAGTCACCGCCCCCATATGGCGCGATCACGGGGGCTGACAAGGGACAAGAAGTACCGCGTACGGAGTACAACGAGGGTACTTCGGTAGTACCTGGCCAGTCCCCCACTCACACTATCTTTTCTCTGGTACCGCCTGTGTAACTCGGAAAAAAAAAAGCAAAACCCCACCAAATTCCCCCTCCCCAAGAGATCTTCCTCCTCCCTTTTCCTTTCCTCTCTTCTCCCCATTCTTCTTTCCCCCAATTTTTTTTGTCAATTCCGGCTCCTTCACACACCGTCACAATGGGTTCTGTTTCAAACAGCGGCACTTTCCTCTTCACCTCCGAGTCTGTCGGTGAGGGTCACCCCGATAAGATTGCGTGAGTTATCACCTAAAACCTCTCATTTCCACTCTCAGAGTGTTCTTACATGGGGTTTACACCAATTCCAGTTGTCACAAATGTATTAATCCACCCATAGTGATCAGGTTTCCGATGCCATCCTCGATGCCTGCCTTTCTGAGGATCCCCTCTCCAAGGTCGCTTGCGAGACTGCCACCAAGACCGGTAGGTTGATCAATGATTACTTTAGGCCAGATCTCAGTCTGACATGTTACATTAGGTATGATTATGGTCTTCGGTGAGATTACCACTAAGGCCCACCTGGACTACCAGAAGATCATCCGTGGCGCTATCAAGGACATCGGTTACGATGCCTCCGAGAAGGGCTTCGACTACAAGACCTGCAACGTCTTGGTTGCTATTGAGCAGCAGTCCCCCGATATCGCTCAGGGTCTTCACTACGAGGAGGCTCTTGAGAAGCTCGGTGCCGGTGACCAGGGTATCATGTTCGGCTATGCCACCGACGAGACCCCTGAGCTTCTGCCCTTGACTGTCATCCTTTCTCACAAGCTTAACGCTGCCATGAAGGCCGCCCGTAATGATGGCTCCATCCCCTGGTTGCTCCCCGATACCAAGACCCAGGTCACCATTGAGTACGCCCACGACAACGGTGCCGTCAAGCCTCTGCGCGTCGACACCGTCGTTGTCTCTGCCCAGCACAGCGATGATGTCTCCACTGAGGAGCTCCGTTCTGTCATTAAGGAGAAGATCGTTCGCAAGGTCATTCCCGCCGAGCTCCTCGATGACCGCACTGTCTACCACATCCAGCCCTCCGGCCGCTTCGTCATCGGTGGTCCTCAGGGTGATGCCGGTCTCACTGGCCGTAAGATCATCGTCGACACCTACGGTGGCTGGGGTGCCCACGGTGGTGGTGCTTTCTCCGGAAAGGATTACTCCAAGGTCGATCGTTCCGCCGCCTACGTTGCGCGCTGGATCGCCAAGTCTTTGGTCAACGCCAAGCTTGCCCGCCGTGCCCTCGTCCAGCTCTCCTACGCCATTGGTGTCGCTGAGCCCCTCTCCATCTTCGTTGAGAGCTACGGTACTTCCTCCAAGACCTCCGACGAGCTGGTCCAGATCATCCGCGACAACTTCGATCTCCGTCCTGGTGTCATCGTGAAGGACCTTGACCTGGCCAAGCCCATCTACTACCAGACCGCCAAGAACGGTCACTTCACCAACCAGGAGTTCTCCTGGGAGTCACCCCCGTGCCCTCAAGTTCTAAGCGGGCTCTGCTTAATCCGGTGACTCCGGACAATTTTTGACGACTGTGATGATTTGCTTTGTTTTCAACAACTCAAAGCACGATGAGCATAGACTATTAAAAAACCCTTATAAAATCCAGAAGTTGGTTTCCCCTCGGAGACCAACTTCTCTTGTTTCATTATCTGCATGGTCGCGCAAATGACGGGCCTTTTCGGCGAAGACAAAATTCAACATGATACCACTTTTCATCGGCTGGGAAAGGAAGTTTTTGGCGTTTTTCTGGAGCGAAGTCTTCAACACCACATCTCTACCTCACTGTCCATGGTACCTACGAAGAGACTTTGGTCCTGCTTCCACGCTGGATCATGCTCTATCGGTGTCGATGGAACCTTCATGGCACTCTCTGGGAGAGTCCCTGAAGGTTCTTTTCGTCTTGGTCCTGGACCTGCTAATCTAAACATTAGCGATAGATTCATAATATTCTTCATATCTTTTTTCACATATTTTGGAACTATCCCACTAGTTTAGGGATTTTTTAACGTACTCAAGTCTCCTAAGAAAAAATTTCAATACGTAGATGAAATTCTTGAGACGAACAGTCTCTCGACCACTTCATTGAAATCAATTAACGTGTCTTGCATTGGTCCAGGCGGAGTGAGTGCACGTCCCGACGCGTGACGCCAGACCCGCCAAGATTCGAGCGTGATCTTTCGACACCTACACAACCAACGTCAATTGCTTTGTTAGTTTAGCATAAGATTCTACTCTTGCTTGCGTTCAAATTACAGGATGCCTACGATTTCCTAGACGCGACCATGGCCTCGCGTATAGTCCCCAACATCCTGGATCCGCTCAGTTCATCCGCGCTGAACAAACTCCACGAACCGACCCCTCCACCCATAAAGAAGCGGAAAAGAGGCGATCAAGAGGAGCTAAACAATGCTGCTGGACAGCTTGCTACCTCTTCCATCGTCATAAGAGTGAGTCACGCCTATAGTTGGCCCAGCATACGCTCAATCCATTGGTTGCTGTTGCTCACTCTCCGGAACTTGTATAGGCTCACTCGGCGTCTTTATCTGATGAACCCTTGATCCTCGAACCCATTACTGCACTCCCTCGCACAAGGCTGCCCCTCTCGTGGCTTGATGACACGCCCGCCTCTCGATCCGATGAGCAACCAGGCGGCCTTTTCGCCGCGGACATCCCCACGCTAGAAATTGACCTGCGCGCAAAGATGGAACCAACTGTTCTCGCTGTACGCCTGATACCCAATGGTGGGCTCTACATTATCGAGAGGGTGAAGAGGGGCATATACTCGCTCTCCAAGCTCGCTCGATGGGTGCACGAGGGTAATCTGGTTGTTGCGGCCAAAGGGTGGCATGGAACTAACACGGCGGAGGTGGATGGCGTGGCTGTCGACGAGACCGGTGCTATATCTGATGGGTTTGACTGGTGGCAAATTGCTCAGATTGATGGGTCTCTCTCCGACGTTGAGATGGATGAAGAGCCTGCTGGGTTGGATATTGCGATTGTCTTTGGTCCGTCCGAGTCGGATCTTGGGAATACCGAGACATCCTTTGTGGGTGTTGTAGAGCATCGGAGTCATTCGCTTGCTCCGTCGAGGAGTTTTGATGCCGCTGAGGGGGGTTCTTCCTTGCTTCTTGAATCTCAGGGTTTGGGAGATGTCACTACGGCTATGGATGTTGATGGTGTCGATTCCAATGTCATGGATGTGCAACAATCGCCCGAGGAGTTACTGGACGGGATGAGAGATCACTATCTGCAGGCTCTCTATGTTTCAAAGGTGATATGCTCTACTCAATATTTGGAGGTTGCCCGACTGATAGTTTCTAGACTTCCGTGGCGTACTTTGCGAAGGGCCCGTTAACACGCTGCCGGACTGCTTTCCAGGCTCGTGACTCAGAACAGCCTCAAGGTTCGACGGAGCTAATTGAATCCTACCGTGATGCTATCCTCGCTACAAAGAAAATGGACCTCAAATACAGAGAAACATTGCCGTCGGCAATTCGCGATGCAGTTCTTGCGCTTTCTGACGATGGCGCGAAATCCAAGAAGCGGAAGAGTAAGAAAAAGAAAATGGGCAAGAATGGTCTTTACCCGGAGGAAGAAGGATTCATCCACAGGTGGTGGAAGGATAGAATCTTGAATGAGTCTCCTGCGCAGGAATCATCGCGTGAAGCAGAGTCTAAGAAACAGATTTCAGATCTCCGATTGCGCGAGACCCAATTGCAGATCCTGCTAATTTTGGAGGTCATGGTGTTGGAAATGACTATTGCGTCGGTAGAGAAAAACAACACTAATAAGGAGAAAGATGCAAATGGGGAGCAAGATACGTCGAAGAAAGCCAAGCCTAAGAGACCCACGGATTTGAACGTGCTGCTTGAGCTCCATCTCGATCGGATGTGCATTTGGCACGCCGTGACAATGGAAGAAACGTCTGCCGCCGATACAGCAAAAGCTTCTTCTTTCAATAGCAGCCATCTTTCAGGCAAGAAAGTCGAGAGCGATGCGGTGCGTGACTTCTGCACGGAAGTCATCATTCCATTCTATGCTGCCCGTCTCCCAGACAAATGCAAGTTGATCACCCGCAAATTCGGCGTATCTGGCGGTATCTCCCCGGCTGCCAAGAAGACACAATCTTCGAGTAAATCACACCGCGTGGAACCTGGGGCGGAAGTCAAGCGACAACAGCCTGCACCGAAGCCCCGACGAACATTGCAGCGAGTACTTACGGACGATAAAGCGGCAGCGTCCCATGCTCGGCACCCAGGACTGACTCGATCCAATACTGCACCGAGTCAGCATAATGCGAAACGCGATATTGAACCCTTGCTGCCCACTGTTCTCAGTGGCAGTGTCCGGGGTGGCATACAGAAAGCAAAACGCACGGAAAACCGCGAGGTTGATCTTAATGCTGTAGCACGACAGCATGAGACCAAATTGAGAAAGGTCCAAATGCTGGCCAACCAGAAGAAAGAGCTGGATGCTGCTATTCATGCTCTTCGGAAGCCGAACAGAGAGCTCGTCTCCAAGGATCTGGCAGACGATGCGTCAAAACGGGTTATAAGCGGCGGAGGCAGTTCAAGAAAGTCAAGAAACCCTGTGCGCAATCCGTTCGGCGAAGGTGTACAGGTCATGGCGACTCCTCGAGGCAATCGAAGGAAGGACGCGGTGGTCGGGCTACCGCTGCTCCCTCGTAGTCTGGCCCCATCCCGGTCATTTGCCGGTGTGGAAAATTCTCCTTTTGGCGAGTCTCCCACCATGATCCCATCCTCAAGTCGACGGGCGATCTCATTCTCTGGCGCCGACTCCGACCCTTTCAATTCTCATGACAATCCACATGATGGACGAAGTCCACGATCAAGTCAGCCGGACGGAGCTATTCAAGAAACTCCAACTCGGCCATCTTCCAAAATTTTCCAGAGTGATACCATAGCTGCCCGTCGGCCATCGTCCTCCACTGGCAAAGGCTTGTTCAGGGTGCCCAACCTTCCAGCGCCTCGGTCATCCACACAGCCAATGGTCCCAGGCTCCCCCATCCATTCACACCCTCGGAATATCTCCGCATTCGCGGAAAATTTGTCAACATCATCTCGACAATTCAGCCAGTCTCTCAATCACGCTCGCACCTCAGCAATCATGGAGACGCCGCCCAGAAGACAAGCACCGCAGAGTATATCTACCCCCACTGCTGTGCCATTTTCTCTATCGCTTGATGCTATGGTCACCGATAATCCTCGCGCTCACTCCCCACCTGTGGTCATTGGAACCCCCGTCAAAGGCGCCGCCGCAGCTGTGCCAGTAACGCCTGATAAATCACAATCCAAGTCGATATACGAGCAGTTGGGCTGGGACGACGAGATGGAGTTCTAATATCCTAATTCCGACGCATCCACGCCCGAAATGCATATCGTCCTTACGTGTCATGCATTTATGCGGAGTTTTTCTGTGTTGGTTTTGCTTTGCTGTGTGTTATTTTTCTGTTATTTTTGTTTCATTTGTACTGGTGTTCAGATACACCCGGAGTTCGAGACGGTTGAAGCACTGGCAATAGCGTGCATTGTTGAATTCTTTTTGGATATATCCCCATCACTGCATTATCTTAGCTTCCTCATACTCATAAGCATACAATACATTCCATCCATGTCTCAGGCGAAACAAAAGGTTAAATATTCCGTACTGTTGTTCATTGGGCTTGACATGCATAAGATGCCACATGAGGATTTTCCTTTGGAGTGAGATTGAAGTGAGACACGTAAACTTCCAGGGGAAATTGGACCCCATATCTAAAGGTTCGAGCGTAGAATTGTACACCTTACCTCGGGTTTCAGGTAGAGTGTACGAATAATTACATTTACAATGTAATTCTGTACTTCGCACTCCGACGGAATACAAGTACAACATAGGTATACAGTCCAGATACGCGTACTTCCATGGTCCCATGTTTTTATACTTTTTTTCACTATATTATATAGTTATCTTGTAGCTATGGCACCAATAGGGGAGATATACCTAAAAAAGAATTATAGTCGAGAAGACCGCCAAAAGACCAAAAAATATATACTGAGGCCGCGCAATGGCCGGCTATTCTTGTAAATTCTACACTAACTTGTCTGTTTTATTTGGCTTAGTGAAAGTCAATTGCAACTAGAGCGCCACTAGATCGATCTTGGCTTGATCTTGGCTTGATCTAAAACGGCCTTACGTGGTCGCCTTGTTAGGCTCCACTGCGAAGGCAGTCGTATTCGGTTTAGGGTGTCTTGAATACACGAAAGCTCCTAAAAAGGGCAACTAGTCTAAACAGTCCACTTTACTTCACCTCCACATTCGCCTTTTTGATATGATATCTGAACCTTTCCAAACTTTCCAACACAAATCCGACGATGCTGACGAAAATTCCAAGGAATCAGAGATCTGCACATATTCTGTGCCACTCAGTCCGGCCATGAGCGAACAACACCATCACAAGGCCCCGAACCACAGCCGACCTCTATTATACGTCCCCAACACATTATGGACGCGATTATTTGCTATAACGGTCATCATCGAGACCGTCCTCACAGTGGCAATTGAAAGGTAGGGGCCCGACCTCGAATACCAGTGCCTTCTCGGACTTGGAGCTTATGGGGAAATTAGCTGGATATTGATGAGCTTGTGGGACGACCTCGACGACGACAGCAAAACAAACGGACAAATGCGCCTTCAGTCATTCCTAGGCCTATACATTTTCGCTCTGCTATACGAACTGGCTCTGTCATATGATGCACTGCGTCGGAGGAACACAATCCAGCTGGTCGGACTCTGCATCTGTAATCAGGGCCTGTTCGCATTTGGCATCCTCCAGATGCGGGAGATCAAGGATACTATCGCCACCTTGGCCGATCAAGACCTCAGCGACCATCTGCAGGATTTATATAAAATAGAACTCATTCTTGTCCCGGTGTTTTTGGGTACCGGGACTCTGTGCATGAGCTTTTTTACGTGGAAGTTGCGCGGGGAGTTTTCATGGTCTATATACAAGAATATCAGCGCGGACTTGCAGATGAAGCGTCGATATTTTGTATATCAGGTATGTTGCGACAATGCTGGTAATGTCCTTTGTTCTATGACTGACCTAATTCTTTCCAGGTGTATATCGCTCTCCTGAAATTCGATTTCTTCTTCGTATTCGGAAGTCAACTCCAAATCCTCCTGGTCGTCTTTCAAACCCGAGACTTTGATTTTATTATCAATGCCTCTGTGATCCCAGTCACGATAATGACCTTGGTCCTCTCAGCTCAATTTTGCAAGCGCGAGAAAACGAAATCTCTCATACTTATGATGGTGAGCATTATCGAGTACGAAGCAATATCCGACCTTCAAACTAACCAGTCATTTAGTTATTTATGCTTCTTATAATTGGATTCCTTGTCCTTATCCTCTTCCGAATCCACAGCAACGCGGAGAGCACTGATTTCAGCTCCTTCCGGGTGTCCCTGACATTATTTGCAGCAGTGTCAGCACTTTTGATGGTTCTCACGGTCGTCAACTCCGTGCTGTGTATCATGAATTTCAATAAAGGGTTGAAGAATCACGTCTTCTCCCCCAAAAAGCGAAAAACCTCTGTCTCGTTGGAGCTCCAACCCCAAGAGACACCTACGCGATTCCTGTTGAACTAAATATACTGATTTTACGACTTACTGCCCTTTTCTTTACTTTGTGTATAATACCCTAATTATTCCATGTACGTATAGACTTGATTTACAAATTTGATGACTCAACCACCTTGATTTCCTCTGCCACTTCTTGGCTTTCCCCTTCCGTTTCAGTACTCACCTCTTGCCGCTTTTTGGTTAGTAAATATGAGCACGTTCCTGGGGTGAAAGTATAAGGGGAAACTTGTTTTGATATTGCGGCAATAGACTACTATGCTGGGGTTGACGCTACCTCTATTAGTTCACGCTCAAGTCGCATTGCCTCATCCAAAACCTTCATGAATTCCTCCCCTTCAGCTTCCCTCAACGGAAGCAATGGCTTTCGCGGAGCAATTCCATACCCATGCAGCTTGTTTAATGTATACTCTGTGTATAATTAGCCTAGCGCCCATTAAAATCCTTTGGGGAGATACTAACTCATGGCCCGTATACCACCTGGAACCGCAGCAGCATCAGCCCGGGCAAGAATTCCTTGGATCTTTTTCGCTTCCTTGCGCTCGGTCTCTGTTGCTGATGGCAAATTCAGTAGTGACCAGAGCCTCATAGAAGCCACTGGCACAAAGTTAGGAATACCGCTAACAGTGCCATGACCACCACATTGCATCCAGGGGGTCAGATCCGCAATAAGGCCGTCCAGCAAGAGAAATGGGAATTTCCGTGCCTCATTTATTGTGGTATCTTCGGAGATCAGGGCCTGAAGACGGATCAGTTTCCCCATACTCCCGCCGCATCTGCTCTTATCAGCGCTGTCCAAATGGCAAGAGTTGCTGAGAAGGTTGTAACTCACGTCAACTTCACTCCACATAAGTTAGCTGCTTTCTTCATAACTGCACTGATAACTTCTGAAGACATATCCTGGCTGCCAGCGTTGGAAGGGAAGTTGTATAGCAATAGAGGAATCTGTCACTTCATGAGCAATAATACACATAGTGCGTTATGGACAATTCATACTGGTGATGCTTCGCAAATATCAACATAATATTGAATGACTTGGTCCATGTCCGTGTTCAGACTTGCAGCGTAATAGGCAGGTAAAATAACCATTCCGGCATCTCTGTTATTGTTAGAAGGAATCTAATCAGCCAGAGGGATTCATTGCTAACTTACGCCCCAGCATCTGCTGCAGCTTTGGACAAGCTAATAGTTTCCCTGGTACTGAGTCCTCCTACGCCAGCGACTATTGGTGTAGATTGCAGCCCTTCGCCATCCAAAGTTGCCCTGATGAAGCGGATAAGGGATACACGCTCGTCGAAATCCTAAGAAATTTTAGTACTATCATAAATGCATAATAGAAGGAACAAAAGTCACCAGATGAACAGCTTCCCCTAACGATCCAGCACATACTGGTACTGAACGAGTGGTCGCATTAGTGTGTGGTTTCATACTATACGTTAAATGAACTTACCCATGCCGCGGGTGACCATAGCTGCGATCGATGCCAGATTAGTTTCATATGACTGATAAGTTTCCAAAGATGAGCCCTATCATACCTAGCAGATGTCTCCGGTAGCTGTCAAAGTCAATCTCTTGGTTGTCATCAAAGAAAGTTGGTAGTGGCACATATACTCCTGGCCGGAGTGGCCGTGTAGTGTATGCCATTGTAAGATCGCTACAAGCAGTTGAATAGTAGTCACCAAGTCAGATTCCAGATTTTCGGGTTCTTCAATGTTTAATGTTTAATGTTCGACCCCTTCGTACATATGAGGGACGTGAGTGTCGGGAGCATCGGTCTGTAACCCGCTGATAAGATAGACGCGGCAAGTCTCCGCTCGACCCGAATTGTGGTCAACCATTCCACGTTTGGAGAAGCCTTATCGCAGACCTCGGGAGAGAATGAGTTAGTTTAAGCTTCATGGGGCGTTTTTGGGGATGGGTTGACAATTATATATGATTATTGGTCTCCCTTTTGACGAAGGCTTAGATTCATTCCTTGACCAGCTACGTTAATCAATATGCAGGACGAGGTAAGATATATCTCCGTGGGCAAGTATTTGATATTAACCTACATCTCAGAAAACCAAAGAGCTGGCTTATGATGCCAACGAGATTCCTGTCGGTATGGGAACTGTCCAAGACACAGGTAGCAATCATGGCCTCCAACGACAGCTTAGGGTATGTCGAGCCACCCTTTTTTAATGACCACTGGAGTGAACTAACATAAATATAGCCACGGCATCTGTAAGTGCCAGCACGCTCGGGTTTTGATGAGGGGACTCACAATTTTATCTAGACAAATGATTGCCATCGGAGGTGTTATCGTCAGTCATCTATCCTATTATCACTTTATTTTCGTGCTGATAAATTTTCAGGGTACTGGTCTCTTTCTAGGTACAGCGAGCGATCTTAAGAATGGTGGACCAGCTGGCCTTCTTATTGGATATTGTATTATGGCTTCGTTGCTATATTCGGTAATGGTAAGGCAACTGCCGACTCCTTCATATCTTCAAAAGGGCTAACAGCCATCTACAGGTTGCTCTCGGTGAGATGGTGTCGCAATTCCCCATTCCTGGCGGTCAATTTGCTTTGGCTGGCCGGTTCAACTCGCCCGAGCTTGGATTTGCTATGGGTATTCTGTTCTGGTACAAGTAAGTGGGATTGTGTTCTGATCTATGAGAGCCTGGGCTTACAAATGCTTCAGTTATATTGGTGCGACTATTCTTGCTTGTCCCGGGAAATCAGGACATATCTAACTTCTATAGTTGTTTTACCAGCTGAAATTTCTGCGGCGGCTGTTCTGGTTACATTTTGGACTCCGGCAGGGCAGGCAGATTCTACATGCTCCACTGGCATCTGTAATAATGCCATGTGGGTTGGGCTGATGCTTATAGTTGTGGTATGAGTTTTTCCACAGAATTGGACTACAAGTGATACTGATGACCATCTAGTTTGCTATCAACTATGCGGGAACGCGAGTCTTTGGTGAAATGGAATTCTGGTTCTGTTCAATCAAAGTAAGATCGGAAGCGTGCAGTCTCAAAACTGCGGAGATACTGACTGGTATAGGTTGTGACTATCATTGGCCTTATTATCACCGGTGTTATCATTAGTGCTGGTGGCGGTCCTAACCACGAGGTAATCGGGTTCAAATTTTGGCACGAAACTGGTGGATTCACACAGTATGAAGGCATTGGTAAGCCGATCAATTCAGTACCACAATGTTTACCGGTATCTAACATTCAATAAAGCCGGTTCGAAGGGGCGTTTTCTCGGATTCTTCAGCGGTGAGACCAGATTCAACCTGTCGGCTCGTACCGAATAGCTCATCGATTTGCAGTTTTGATCAATGCTGCGTTTGCATTTATTGGGTCTGAAATTACAGCAATTGCAGCTGCTGAGACTTCAAACGTAAGAGTTTGTCAAACTAATCGCGAGTTCACTTCACTTACAACCTATTATAGCCACGAAGGAATGTCCCGCAAGCCATCAAGAGTGTCTGGATTAGGCTTGTACTATGTTAGTTGAGGCAATTCCTTTCTAAGACGTCAATGTACTAACTTCCCTTCCCTTCAATACAGTCTATATATGCAGTGCTTTCTTGGTAAGTGTCCAACCCTCGATAGTGACTAGCAGTCCACTTACAATCACAGATCGGGCTTCTCGTGTCTCCCTCCGATCCCTCTCTCAGTCTTTCTTCTACTGCAGCCAAGAGTCCCTTTGTCATCGCCATCCAAGTAATTTACCATGCAAATATTGTCTTAGGGCCAAAAAGCTAACATATACAAACAGAACTCTGGGATCTCGGTCCTCCCTTCCATTATCAATGCAGCCCTTCTCACCAGCGCATGGTCTGCCGGTACAGCCGATCTTTTTGTCTCATCGAGAACCCTATACGGACTGGCAACCCGCGGACATGCCCCTAAGATCTTTCTCAAGACTCGAGAAGACGGTTTCCCTTGGGCTTGCTTTTTGTTCTCTGGCGCTTTCTCTTTCCTGTCATTTATGGCCGCTGCTCATGGAGAGGCGGGCAAAGTGTTCGGCTATTGTGAGTGGATATCTTGAGGGAATTTGTGCTAGATTATGAAGCTAATGCCAATAAAGTCTCGAACATGACTGCGATGTGTGGTATGATCTCCTGGACAGGGATCTTGTGGACCAGCATCCGTTGGAACAAAGGTCTCAAGGCGCAGGGCATTGATCGAAAGACACTCCCATATATGGCACCTCTTCAACCATATCTATCGTACTGTTCGTTTTACGACATTCCATTTCATGCAGAAGATACTAATTTGTGCGACTTTTCAGATGGAATCTCGATTTGCGTAATGGTCATCATTTTCGGCGGGTTTGGTTCCTTCAGTGAGTTCGCAAGATATGAAGCACCTCGTTCCCTTTACTGACCTCCGTTACAGTGCCTACCTTTGATGCTTCCGCTTTTGTTACGACGTACTTTCCAATTCCGTTCTTTGCTGTGCTTTTCTTCGGATACAAGTTCTGGAACAAGTCAAAGATGGTCGATTACGCCAGCATGGACTTCGTCACCGGCTCTTCGATTGAGGTTACCGATAAGGTTGGTCTCATGTTACCTCAAGTGTTTTATATTATTAACAATTGACCGTCTAGGCGAGCGCTCAGAATCTGTGGCAGAAGATTTCCGATAGGATCTAGGTAATAATTCTCTCGCGCCGACCAGCCATATATGATTAACAATACATAACCTCATTTTATTGCTGTGTATACAATAGAGAAAGTGCATGTTTCAATTTGAATTGCTTATTATCTCTCTCTCGCCGTTAACTGTAATAGACCCCGTATGGGTTGCTCCCGCGAATTATAAGATTCCTAACATAAATAAAACTTGTCCTAACTAACAGACTTTAGGCACTAAGACCACTTCGATCCCCGGGTGCTATACACCTATTACGTGCCTTTGGTGTGGGGTGATAGGGGAAATGCAGTAGCGCGTTTTCGCCCGCAATCAACTTGATAGCGATAGACAATCCTGTATCTCAAAAAACATCATGTTCCTGTCATCGGACAGATAAGCGGCATCGGCCGATGGCTGTCGGCTAGAGAGCCGTGCGTCCCGTCCCGCTCTATCCCATTACCCCGGTTCGACGCCTTCTTTCAATTTGATCCTATGATATTGTGATACTAACAAGTCTATCGAGAACATGGCGCCTAACTTTGATTTAGTTGTGATTAATGCGACAGTTGTGACTGCCAGCGACATCAGGTACCGGGCCTCTGATGATTCGATAGACAGATCTATGGTCGCTAACGAGATGAAGCAAATGTTGTATCGGGGTCAAAGATGGAAAAATCCAATCTCTTGCGAATTCATTCGCAGATGATGAGTTGTCAGATACTGAGATCATAGATGCTGAGTACGTGCTCTCCGAATCCAAAGAACCAAGTACACAATTAACATGTCGAATACAGAGGTGCATATGTAATGCCTGGGGGTGTCGATGCACACGTCCATTTATGTCAAGACCTGAAAACTGGTAGTTAAATCATCTGTTTTTTTTATCAGCATTGAGTCTAACTCTCGCAGGACCACATGGCCTCGGCGGCGAATGCTCCGATAACTTTGAGACCGGGTCAAGAAGTGCTGTTGCCGGTGGAACCACTACTATCATCACCTTTGCTACTCAAACCAGAGCGGAAGAAGACCGGAGCCTCTTGAAGGTGGCTGAAAGGTATAATGCCCGTGCTGAGGAGACGGGTAGTTATGTGGACTACGGATTCCACATCATTATTGTTCGCAATGATGCGGATATTCTTGAGAACGAGCTACCGGTGTTGATCAAAGACTGGGGGATCAGTAGCTGCAAGTTATTCTTAACGTATGCGACGCAGCGTTTGACTGACTCGCAAATGTTGGATGTTATGTTTGCGGCAAGGAAGAATTCTATCACCACAGTGAGTTACTCTCTGCCAACATGATATCTACAGTGGGTGGTGGTTAATATTGTATTAGATGATTCATGCCGAGAATGGGGATATGATAGAATGGTTGACAGGTAAATTCATTGCTGAGGGATATAAAATGTTTAAAACTGACTCAGACACAGAGAAATTGGAGAGTAAGGGGATGGTTGGTAAGTACACATATACTTGTTGTAATTTCATTTCTTGCTTGCTAACCTATACCAGCTCCTTACTATCACGCCTTGTCGCGTCCTCCGCTTGTTGAGGGAGAAGCCACCAATAGAGCGATTGCCTTAGCACAGCTCATCCAGAATCCGATTTTGTTTGTTCATGTTGGCTCAGTGGTACGTTCAGTTCTCATAAGAAAAGGGTCTTATACTAAATCAGGTAGCTTGGTGCTGCCAATGTGCGTCGTGCCCAGACGATGGGACTACCAGTCTATGCAGAGACATGTCCTCAATACTTCCACCTCACCTGGGATGATTTGGTAAATTGCCCCAACCTAAAGCAAGTAGACAATCACTAATTTTAATTATAGAAACGGTTTCACTCACCAACATGTTTCGAAAACAGCAAGATGATTTGCTCGCCACCTCCACCACCCACCGCAGCTGACCATGAAGAGCTCTTTGTGTAAGATTGGCTGCATTCAATACGGGGTATCTTTAGCTAACATCTAAAAAGCGGTTTGTCAAACGGGACATTCACGATTTACTCATCCGACCATTGCCCTTTCCGCTACGACCACCCTCATGGAAAACCATCCGGTGTGTTAGAACACGAAGCAAGTATGGAGGGGGAGAAGCCATGCAGTGGAGATGAGCTACAAGATTTATTGAAACGGAAAGGAGGGGCATTCCGCTTTATTCCCAATGGAATACCAGGTGTTGAGACTCGCCTGCCGTTACTCTATACGGGGGCATTGGCTAGTGGTCGCATTACACCGCAGCGATTTGTTGAGTTGACATCGACAAACCCAGCCAAATTGGTAATCAGATGCCTGCACCTTTTCTACCTCCTTGAACTAATGCTGAAATATCGATAGTACGGCCTGTATCCTAAGAAGGGGGCATTGATGCCCGGATCAGATGCCGACTTCGTGATAGTAAGATATGAATGCCGATATCGAAACCGCTGCTCCATGATATTGACATGTTGCAATTCTAGTGGCACCCAGAGAAGACGTTCTCCCCGTTCAATCTCACTAATTCGATGCTACATCACAACGTCGACTGTAAGTGCCACGATCCAGGATGTACTTTTCAAGCACGGAAAGCTAACATTGTACCTTCAAAGACACTCCGTACGAAGGGATGAGGTTCGAAAACTGGCCTCGATATACAATTCTTCGTGGTAAGGTCATGTGGGCAAATGGTAAGATAACCGGCAAGGTACGAGATGGAGAGTATGTAAAACGTGGTCCGAGTCAATTGGGGCCGGTATCCCCAAGAGCTGCTCGCGATACTCGCACTGTAGCTGATTGGCTCTATGAATAAAGCTGTCTGGGTCTATAGAAGGTGCTGCAAGAAGCAGCCTTATGTGGAAATACAATATACTGGTTTCAAGTCTTCCGTCTAGAGACTGTCCACTATTTTATCGGTGGGCTATGACACCATTTGTATTTCTCCAAGTAATTTACAACACCGCTAACAAGATTAGAGCCTAAAATTAGGCGTGTGGGCCCTAGATCAAAGGCGGTAACGCCTCCAATGTAGAAAGTCGAAAGTAGCATTTCTACTCGAGATATAACACATATTTTGCACAAGTGATTTAAAAGTAGTTTAAGCCTACCTCTGAACTTTTACATAAGGTCCTCAAAACCTCCTTACCATCCGTACTCCTTATGAAATTAGACTTTGATGGAAATTCCACTAAACCTCCAAGGTTGGAACACCCGGATATCGGTAGCAAATCAGCGTCCGAGATGTTATCACCGATAACGAGCAACTAGTATCCCTAGGCCTTTTTCTTTAGTCTGACTCTTTGAGATGTGTCTTGTGTCTTGTCTTAGTCCCAGTAGCATAGGGTAAACATGTCCTTCAATACCAACTGGCCTGACAATCATAGTACAGATGATGAGCGGCCCGCCAAGACGCGTCGGATTGCCCGAGCTTGTCTACAAGTGAGTGCTGTGAATTTAACAAAAGGCGATATAGATGCTTAACACATCCGTTTTAGTGTCGCGCACGGAAACAGCGATGTTTGCCATCGTCCGAAGAATACAATCTACGATTACCATGCAAGCGATGTCAAAGACTAAGCATCACTTGTTCATTTGAGACAGATAGAGCTCCAACATTGGATCTGACTCAAAGTCCATCAGGTCTTGTACAACTGGTAATTGAACTTCAAAATCGGTGAGACTCAAAGTTGCCACTCAGTCAAGAGCAGATGCTAAAGCCTGAAGCAGACTCAACCAACATGAAACACGAATATTTGAGCTAGAAAACCAGAAGGTTTCATTCAACGTCAATACAAAGGAAAGACCCAGAGATATCCAGCCTGAGCGCCAGGAAGCTCTTTCGAGGAGTCAAAGTGACGTATACGATTCTCCCGAGTCAAGTATCGACGGAATTTATCTGGGTCCTCCTATAGCAACATTGCGATCGTTAAGATTGCTTGCCGAAGAAAGAGTTCATGCATCCACTTTAAGAGCCCAGAGATACAAGAGCATATACGACCCTACATACCAGGGACTCCTTACAGTCGAAGAGGTCGAGCGAGCAGTTGAAATGTATTGTACAACTCCGTTCGGGAAAAATGCCACCTACTAATATGCAGTAGATTTTTTCAGCATTGCCATGCCTCGGCGCCTGTATTAGATGAAGGCATTCGGGATACATGGCAGGAATATCTTCAAACAAGCCCAACACTCATTCTGGCCATATGCTCAGTTGGTACCCGGTTTTGGAATACGGGTGATCAAAGGTAGAGAGGGAGAATTGCTAGATCCAGAAGCCAGGCTAATAATACTCATGTCCAGTGATGGTTCTATTGTCGGTCATCCCCGATTTCATGATCTTACAAAATTACTCGACAAAGCAGTCTCCAAACTCCTGCTCCGGCCCACTCCATCAGATGTCACATTAGACTCTATCTGTGTGCTTCTTCTCTATGCCCAGTGGATGCCATGCAGCAAAGAAGATGATGAAGACGAGAATGTTGAGCGCCAAAGTACCTATCACGAACCTAAGGCCAAAAGTCGATACAACGAGATCAGTGCTTGGGTTGTCTTAGGACTAGCAGAACGATACTCTGTCCTGCTGGGCCTCGAACAATCAGCCACATCACTTTTTAAACCTCCCAACTAGGTACCATCCATAGAGGATGTGAAAAGGCTACGAGTGTGGTACAACTTGCTTACATGCAACTTCAACCTTATGCTAACATCTGGTCTACCTACATCAATCGATCCTGGTCCATCGGTTCAGGTAGCGTATAGGTTTGTCTCTTATGAGTTGATGCAGTCCCCTGCGGATCTTCGAGTAAGGGGACTTGTGGAACTTGTCGGGATAGTCCACCTTGCTATGTCTAGTTCTGGGGATAAATCTGGCCGCCAATTGCAACCGAGTTGCTTGGAACGGTTAAACAGTGATTTAGATGATTGGGAGAGGTAGGCGAATATTCCTGGAAGTTTCATTTTTGACCTGCTTACTGACGGCTCGCAGATCTTGGTTTTCTCGTTTACGTGCGTTCATGGGACATCTTATACTCACAGTTATTAACAATCACCAGAGAAAACAGAGTCACATTATATCCATTTGCCATTCACTTCGGCCCGGGTATGCAGTTCACTATCTACACGCATCCGGGGCCAACATAATCTAACCAGCGATGTAGTGGTATCGACTCTCCCTCAATTGTGCATCACTCGCACCACTACTTTCTCCCCCACGGGTACATCGACGATCGACAGATTCAAGTGAATCACATTTCCAACAGGCGCTTTCAGTTAGCTTGACCGCAGCAGCGCAAATAATATTAGCACAATCGACCTTCAAGGCAGATATTGTCTTCTCACTAGATTCGCAGAAACAATCTAGCTTTCCCGATGGGGCATACAATGTGGACCGTTCGTCCGTGGGTCGATTATACTACACGGTGGACTCAACCTGGATTTCACATACGTTTGCTATCATTTTCTTATGTATTTGCTATATTCGGGGCATCATCGATGGTGAGATATTCATATAACTAGATACTTTGAAGTGATGATCTAAGCCTCTCAATTACTGACAACATGGAAAACAGAAAGCCTACAGATTTGTAGCCAAGGTTCTAGTCAAGAGAAAGGGAAAATCTTGACACGCCTTTCCTTCTCTTCTTGGTCAGTGCTCGCTCGGCTCCTTCGTCTTGCAATAGACATCTTCGACGGTGTTTGTCCGGCCGCGACATTCCATTTTGCCCACGACTTCCAAGCCATTGTTCACTATGCAGTTGCTTTGGTACTAGTCTCTGAAAAGGACGAGCAGCATATTGAGGAAAAGGAGATTGATGATATGGCATTCCAGTCTCTATTGGATTTGATGAATGATTCCGGTGTTGACTGGGCAGGAAATCTTTTCGGAGAGTCCCTTGATTTCCCGGAGTTGAGTATGGACGGAATGCTTCATAATTGATAGTAGGATCCATGGATATTATAGCTTTGAAGAGCCATGCCTATATCAAAATTTCGGTCTATAATTAGCATTCGAAGAAAGTTGTAGCCTATACACTCGTGAGAATAAACTCACCTCTCGGCATCATCCAACTCAAACAAAATATCTTGTGCTCCCTCCCAAAGCACCAGCTCACCCAGTGCCTTTAAGTTCTCAGTTCCTTCAACGATAGTCAAGAAATGATTTGCCGCCAGGGGTCCCATCTTGCTCGCAAAGGCAACACCTCCATAGCAGAACAGAATCTCTGTTTCGGAGATACCACCAGGATACAACAGGATCTGACCCGTAGCAGGGTGAGCCGTATGGTTCTCAAATGGTAGTCCGAAATCGGTCTCTCCTAATGGGATCCACATACCCTCCCCGCTCCAACGAACATGAATGAGCTTTTGGCGGTATGGGAGTAGGGTGCGGAAAAGGGCCACTGTTTTGGGAGCTGAGGATTCGAATCTCGCGCGGAATTGGTATGGACCAGCTGTTATTAGGATGGAGGTCATTCTGGAAATATGAGAGGAAATTAAATTATTAACCTTTCGTTTCAGAGGAAGAAAATGCTGAACTATTTGAGTAACCGTATCTCACGCATCGGCATTTTCAGGGTCGGGCCGCGCGGGCTTCAAGCCGCGTGCGGGTTGATCAGGAGCCATATCAAAAGCGACGATTGCCTCGCGAAGTTCGAGATTATACAACTCACATTACAATTCAAGGTCTCATATGTCTGATCACATGCATATTTTGGTGTACGATAACACCTGTCCTTCTCGGACAGGTGCTCAACAAACGATCCAAGAAGGCTCATTGTCCATCCACACAATACTCCACTCGGAAGATTCATCTTTTGGCGCAGAAGTATCCGGCGTTGATTGGAGCAAGCCTATCTCAGCTTACGTTGTCGCGCAAGTGAGTTAACATTACTGAGGTTACAAGAAATCACTGACAAGATGCTAGTTGATTGCGTTGCAAGACAAGTATGGAGTACTAATCTTCCGCAACACAGGGCTAGACAATAGTCAGCACATTGCATTCTCGCAGCAACTAGGTGACAAGTTAGAAGTCAATCCGTTCTTTTACGGACGAGAAAATGACAGATTGGGCAAGCCGTTACTATTCGACGTGGCCAAGTGAGTGTTCCGCGAAAATTCAACATCGAAGGCATGTCACGTTCTAATGAGAGTAGCATCGAGCTAGATGGTTCTCTAGTGAAGATAAACAGTCGCAGGTATCATCACAGTCTGGGGAATGCGTTATGGCACACCGTAAGCACCATCTCCCCCAGCGAGCGAGAGACATGGGTACTGACCAATTTAGGACTCCTCATATCACCAACAACGGTCCAAATATTCCATACTGCTTTCTCATGGAAATCCGGTCGAAGGCGGGTCGTGGACCCATTTTTCAGACACACGTCGTGCCTACAGTGACCTATCTCAAGCGAAAAAAGACGAGATTGAGAACCTCGTTGTTGAGCACGAGTAAGCCATCTATTGCCAGACGTCCCTGTCTCTAAAGCTAATTTTATTCAGTCTCTGGCATTCCCGAAAACTCGCCTCGCCAGCTGTGTTTGGAAATCCTCTTCCTCATGAACTGGCAGCCAAGCCACCGGCCTACCACCGTCTCGTGCAAACAGCACCAGACGGACGAAAAACATTGTACTTGGCGGCGCATGCCAAACGGATCGTCGGCAAAGGTCTCGAAGAGAGCCAACTGCTGATTTGGGAGTTGATCGAACACTGTACACAGTCAAAAGTGAGTCTAAGTCAGCCATGTTCTATCAACCTCCAGGGCTAACTTGGGCAGTATGTCTTCAGCATGGAGTGGCTGTCTGGCGGGGATATGGTCTGGTGGGATAATCGGTAAGTTCCAAGCGTCTTACGTTGATCATCCGTTACTGATCTTTATAGCCAATCAATGCATCGTGCCAATCCTTACACCGCGACGATGACTGCGAGGGATGTCCGTCGTTCTACAATCCTTGATGATGGACCTTAGGCATTGGGCATCTCGACAGCAGAACTGGAATAAAGACCTGCTCCAACTTCCAAGGTTACCTACCTAGGTATATAGACAGAAGCTTGCTGCTTCTTGCAAATTGCACTCATTTTACCACTTTCTCCGCACAGTAAGCTTTTGGTATCAAGTCACATTGGTTCCCCTTAGTTCGACAAAGCGTAATAATAAGAGAGCATTAGTTAGCAGACGAAACTAAGACTTCTAGTAGGATAGGGAAAGTAAACAGATATGAAAAACGGAGCAAAATTTTAGAGGGAAGGGACCACACGTCTTAATTTTGCTGTAACACCTTCTAGTAAGACCAAAGCGTGAAGATAAGCGAGAAGCTGTAGCTGTTAAGGCTGATATCTCGACATACTATACGGAGGTTGGCTCAGTCTGTTGATAACGTAATCTGCTGATAGTAAACAAATCCGTTTTACAGCAATCTTACGATAGAATCGGCCCAGAACAGATCACCGCATCGGCTCATCTGGCCGGATCAGACCCTACTACGGAAAAATTCGCCTAGGGGACTCAAGGAGCAACTAGGACAAGGTTGCGGTCACCGAAATACAGCCAAACGCGCCCGTCACGGAGGAACTAGGGATATGTTTACTATTTCAAATTCTACAAACCTCGCTAAGTTATACTAGAAAGTTTTTTATCGCCAAGTTTGTCTCCTTTCGACTCTTAAAGATTTCCGCCACAATAATTAACCTCGGTGATTTATCTTCAATTTAGCGACGATAACTCCCTTCGTGAATATTGTTGGAGCATCATCCCAAGTATGTTTGCTTGTTTGCTTGTTTGCTACAGACTGAGCCTTTGTTCAGATGGTTTTACCAGGGTATATAAACCCCTAGATTCTAGTTTCAATAGATTATGATTCTTCCTCTGCTTTCTCCCCACTTAGTAGTAATCTCTACAACAAATATCATATATTAAGAACTCTCCGCCAAATATCTTCTAAATCAAATCAATTGACTACCTACGTGTCTCCGAACCTAAATGGTAAAGTCTTGGATTAAATGGCCGCGCCTCCCCTAGGTACCGCTATTACTCCGTGTCAAAGACCCGGCCTTAGATCATGATTTATTGCTCGAAATGCAGTGGGCTCTATAAGATTATATCGGGCTGTTATATAGCAAAGGAGTTGCGTATCAAGTCAAATCAGAGTATATAGTATATATGTCCTATTAGAATAGAGTCGGGCCGCTAGAAATTGTATTTAGGTGGTTGGATAGAAGCCAAATTCGATCCGAACAAAACACAGGAACAGTCAGCTAAATAGAAAAAGCGAGAAGCGACGTAGGGCGACGAAATAAAGCGGATCTTTGCAGAAGCGCGAGCTACGGTCACCGGACGATACCATTGATACCTATCGAAGAATCATAATAACAAATAGGAGTGGTTGATCCGAGAGTGATATCGCTACATCGGCCAACCTAACCGACCAAGGCCCGTGTTTCGCTTTAGGTAATATCTTATATAATAGTTAGTAATTTCGGACGTCTAGACAGCCTACCATATTATAATAGTATGGGGCCGACACAGATATGTCTTTCTATAAAAAAGCTTCGGTGGCCATTTCCTATGGCAATCCCATACTAGAGCAATCGCATAACATAACTAAAGCAGCCAGCTCGAAGTCACTATACGAAAGAACAATGTTGGCTATCGACATACACTAAACGACTCCGCTTCCAAGAGGACCAACAACGTTCCACGGTTGCCGCAGACGTACAAGTCGTGTCTAGGAAGCGAACTTCGCATCCGTAGATAACCAGCAATTGTCCCGTTCGCAACTGAGTAGGTAAGTTCGATTCCCGGGCAAAGGTCCATACAACCATCTAATTATATCGCAGGCAATGCGTTGACAATCTTATACATAAGGACCCAATTCGAGCACTCAAGTGACTATGCCCCTGTAGATCTATTTTCAACGAAATCTGCGAGTTTAGTCTCATCCTTCAAGTTTGGGAGTATACGCGAGAGTACCATTCCAGCTTGATAATATATAGGCAATGTCTAAAAGCGCTGGTCGCGATAGAAATTTGGTGTTGTAACCAGAGCTCTAGGTACGGTAACGGAAAAGATACTAATGCCGTCGAAAAAAGGGCATGGTTCTTCAATATTGGAACTCCTGAATTAGACGTTTGAGAACACCTAGCTAATATTACCGGTGGGGAGTTCCATCATGAGTCTTGCTCGGGGCAGTTACCCTGCCGGGCAGAAAACGAACGGTGTTTTAGTGACGTGTGGAGCCCCCTTGTTTTTAGATGCTGATCATCAATAGTGAATAGGAAAAGCGGACCAGGAGAATAAATGAGACTAACGGCCTTTCCGTGTCCACTTAATCACTGGCCTGTATATCCTCTTGCCAATTTTATTAAATATTGTCCAATTGAAAGTTCAAACTATTACCCTTCAAAAGGGCCTAATAACTTCCGTTTCCCTGTGCTTAATTAATAGCTTAACTTGAAAACCTAGCGCCTCGTATATGTGATTGGGAGTACTTACTCGATGGGTTCCCATGTGGACCTCTTACCTCTTAGTACACAAAAATGTCTTATATCCAACGCGCTATTCAGATCACTTCAGGGTTACATTGAGGATTTCCGGTTAAATATATCCAAGACATCTCTAGAATTAGTATTTGTTTCAGACGATCTCGCCTAACCAGCTGAAAAGCCATCGACCGCTGGAAAAGATCGACACTATTTCTTTTGGGGATATTCTTAACCTTAGTAGTATAAGAAGGTGTAGCACCCTTTGCTAGAAAAGATATCCAACTCTCATCCTTTCCACAAATCCCTCCAATTCGCTTAAACAACCCGCCATAATGGTTCGCGTCAATTTCCTCATTGCCTTGGCTCTGGCCACTGGCTCTCTGGCTGCCTCCAACTGCCAGGCAAAGGACAACGCCTGCCGCACTGCTCCCCAGGCCAACATGGCTCAGTGTTCTGCCGATAAGGCCGCCTGCTGCTCGACTGCCTACGACGACTGCCGTGTTGCTCCTGATGCCAACATGGCCACTTGTGCTTCTGAACACGCTTCCTGCACTGGCTCTCTGCCATCGCCCGCCGAAACTTGCCAGTCCAAGTACAACTCGTGCCGTGTCGGGCCCGATGCGAACATGTCATCCTGTTTCGCTGATCACGCCGGCTGCTGCTCGGATGCCTTCGATCTCTGCCGTGGTGCTCCCGATGCCAACATGGCCCAGTGTGCTGCTGAGAACGCCGCCTGCGAGAACCAGAAGTGAACGTCTCGGGAGTTCCCCTGCTAGCCCCTCGTTCTATTGGTTCTGCAATTTAGTCATGCAGAAATATACCATTGATGGGGGCTTCGACTTCTAGGTTGACATCTTAGTCAGGATTTGATTATTAGGCTCCAGGTCTACTTTCTGATACCAGGAGAGTATGGTTCTGATTATCACCTATTTGCCAATGTATATAAGTGCTCTAGCTTGATTTGATACTGTTGGAAGATGGGGCATGAGATGTGAAGGGCATACGCCTAGTAGGCGCGAAAGGAATGGATTGTTGGAGATAAGGGTTGCAAACACCCCCTGAATAGAAGAGCACTCTATACTTCACTGAAACTACTATATATGATAGAAAAAAGTGAGGAACTCACTTCGCTGTGTAATATCCGAGTGTACCTTATCATAGCAGTGCTGTGTAGGAGCCCTCAACGGTAGAACAAGACTGATCTCTTAACAGAGAATTTCAGAAGTACCGACATTGACGAGGTATTTGTAGGCGCAAGGCCTGGTCTCTGATTCAGCCCCCGGGTTTTGGCAGGAGTTGATAAATGGGCACGATCAAGCGTCGCTGCAGGAAAAATAAAAAATAAATAAATAAAATAAAATCGGAAACCTGATGAGGTAATGCCTCGCATCGGAAATGACCTTTCTCATCACCAATCGAAATTCATGATACTAGCCGCATTATATGCCTCATACTCATATTTCAATCTTCAGGCTACCTTCTTCAGCACTCTGCTCCCACTATATGGTACGCCAGCTCAAGGTAACTACATACCCGCTCTTTACCCACGTTATGTGCATGTGGGCAGTTCCTTAATGCCTATAAAGTACGGCCTATAGCGTATTTTGGATAGAGATCTGTCTTATCTGGTTGATCAAACGGGCTCCTCAGGTTTCCTACGCTACTATACCAGCCTCAAAAAGACCGGGCTAACAAGTATCTCGGCATATGCCACACACACTCACCGATACTAATGTATTCAAAGCTCGAGGGATTTGCCATATTGCTCCACCGCTGACTACTCCAACAATTCATAGAGTTAGAAGATCGACTGTGGATCCTGACTAGGGGCTCCAGAATCTATACGCTCACTGAGCCTTGGTAGGAGTAAGAGCCACAAGTGGTGGCTTGGTCTAGTGCCCAGCCTCACATACCTAAGGCACCGAGAGTATGCAAACCCTGCAAACCTCTCGGGAGCACATTGGACCTCCGGCTTTATCACGTGATGTATTTGAGCAGCTCACTGAGTCTGAGCGCCCTCGTAAAAGCGGCAGCAGCTAAGATAGGAAAACCTCACCCGGCAGAGGAAATATGTTACGTACAGATAGTTACCTAGATACCTACGGAGTAGATACTCTAGATACCTAGATAACTACTAACTAGTTCCAAGGTTAACATGTACATATTAATCTAAGCGTGAAGCTAGTCCTAATTAGGAATATTACATGATCCGTCGTCTGGCCCAGACTGAAATCTACTTAGCTTAGGTAATTATGAGTATTCTCATAAACGCGGCAGCTAAGGTGTATAGCTACCGAAGTAGTTGGGGGAAAATCGGCTCCATATTTTGTACTGAATGGAGATTTGCGTCGAATAGCAATTCAAAGCACTTTCCAAGGTTTGATTTCATAATTCATAACTTTGAAATCTTTCAAAACTCCGTTGGTGGTATTTCCGTTCATGATTGGGCGGACCGGCGAACTGAAGATTTGCCGAACATCTCTCCCAACTCGCCTGGTTTTCTCTAGCAAAAGCACTCTGTTTACAATTTGAAATCAGCTTATGGATCAAGATGTGCACTGAATCCCAGGGTATACCCAGTCGGTCTAGCCAACAGCCCACCCCTCGCACCACAAGACCCAAGAAAAGAGCCGTGGCGTGAGTATGTCCAAAAGCGGCATCAAACTTCTGCTCACCACTTTCACAGCTGCCATCGGTGTCATGCTCAAAAGATCAAATGCTCCGGAGAAAAACCTTGCTCCAAATGCCGAGTTGCAGGCTACGAAGCGCAATGCAGATATGCGACCCGAGATCGCAAAATACGGGTGGATGAAAGGTGCCCTCTTTCGTCGCTAGTTTTAAAAAGGGTCACTAACTTCAATAACTGATAGCTATTTGGAGCAACTTCTAAAGGATAGCCAAGAGCTACATGACCGACGGCATCGCTTGAAACAGGAAAACCGCTCAAACAGACAAGAGCAAAGCTCTGGTCCCCAGCAAGTCTATGGGGATGCTGCCACTGAGAACGCTGAGCCCCTAGCACAGAGTAATCTCCTTGGCGAGAAGCCGTGGTTCCAGTCCAACGATGCCTCAGTGGTTCCCCTTTATATCAGCGAGGCAACTTGCGCTGCCTTTGCCACTCGTCTATGCCAATCATTGAAAGGGACCAACACGCCAACACCTCATCTTCCAAGATCGCGTTATACTGACGAGTCCGCAATATCATCTTTACTTCATACAGATGTACAATGGCCCGGCCTGGTAAGTGCCCAGCTGTTGGTGAAGACCGCACTTGGCCACATCATCCCAAGCTTCCATTTGGCATTGAAAAAAGACACATTAGACATGCTCCATGGCGTCTATCAGAGGGGTGACTTCGATAATCCAAGTATAAAGTGCAAATACTTTGCTCTTTTTGCCATCGCCCAGGTTTTTTCAACTCCTCATGATCTTTCCGACACGTCGAATATACCTGGCTTGGCCTATTTTTCCAAAGCGTGGAGCCTGATCCAGATCGTCCCCGAGCGACCAAGCATGATTCATATAGAAAGTCTCCTCCTGATTGTCAGTCCCCTTGTCGACAGTCACCTCGGCTCTTGCTCACTATCTGTAGGCGTTCTTCTGCCAATTTTTGAACCGCTTTCACTCCGCTTACCTTTTGATCGGAAATGCATTACGACTCGGCCTGAGCATGGGCCTAAACTATAACATCCCACAAACCCAAAATCTACACCCAGTAGCACGAGAACACCGCATTCGAATATGGTGGACTATCTACGTGCTTGACCGATTCTGGGGCTCAAAGTCGGGATTCCCTGTGCAAATTCACGACGAGGATATCCATGTCGATCCACCGTCCATTTTGGCGTCTGAAACATACCACGACCAATTTTTAGATGGGGCTTACCAGGTGGCGGCAATAGAACTTGCCAAAATTATCGGTGACACAACAGGAGAGATATACTGTCGGAAGATTTCGGCCGAGACCTTTTTGCATCGTGAACAGAACCTCTTGACTCAATTGAAACAGTGGGTTCGGTCTCTTCCTGGGCATCTGAGACTCAGTACAGAAAGGCCAAACTCGAAACATACGGTTCAGATGCATCTACAGTTCAATTTTGTAAGAGCATCACACTCTCTGGATCCCTTCTGACATCAGACACTGACTACTTTAGTGTGTCATCCTGGCAATTCGACCAGTCCTCCTCCATGTCCTCGCTTTGAAAATCAAAGACCAAACCAACCAGACTATGGATTCCATTTCACCCATCCTGATCACTTTAGGCGAGGCATGTATACACGCAGCAAGACACTCGCTAGCATTATGTGTAAATGAATGGACTGGCGGATCCCTGGCAATATTTGGCTACTCATTCCCTGCCTACCTCTTCTCTGCCGCATTAGTCCTGGTGATTTCCAGTCTTCTGCCGCTCGGAGATCCCAGTGATTTGACATCGGCCGAAACCGCAACGGAAATACTCAGGAATCTCAGCTTATCTGATAATCTCGCGTCGAGGGACCTATACGAACGCATGCAGCGCGTGCGCCAGTGTCTCCACGATAGCCCGCTATACTCTTCATCGGCACTTTCCCACGGTGTCATGGACAATATTGCCAATATGTTGCCGATGACCGAAGAATCGGATTCTGGATCATCACAACCACGCCGAAGTTCAAACAATCTCCAATCCTCCATCGGGCCTTTGGAAGATTTGGGTCATCCACTCTTTGAATCGAATGTCCCATATCTCACCACGGAAATGGCTCTACATCAACCAACCATGCTAGATTTCTTGACCCAGTCTCATGTGGACTTCGGACTGCTTGATCCAGTGGAGATGTTCAATGATTTCGATTTAGCCTTTTCAATGTCTACCAATTGATACCTGGATTAATAATCAGAGATGCATTTTCCGATTTATCATCCGGTCGCATTGGATTTGGCCGTTCAAAAGTGGACCACACTGCAGGTAAGCGACGTCGGCCATTTTCAAGTTGGCCGTAGAGACCCACTGATCGGAATTATAGCAGATAAACGAAGAAGTCCTATTGTTTGACAGAATACAGCTTCTTGTCTCTCATGTTCTATCCATGGCTTCCCATTCCAACTATGCCTACTCATTCTTCCGCATCTCCTAAACACACGGAATCAGCGTCTCGGCACAGAGATCCCGAGATCTACGTCTAAAAGCATTGAAAGCCTCACCTGGCTCATTCGCATCAACCTACGAGGTTGAATCCGTCTTTACGGACGCCGAGTGGGTAGACCGCATTACCATCCCTGATCACGAGGTCTTCATTTATGTCGCCACACCACTCCACCATGATAGTCCACGCTTGTCGAGGCTTTCGTCGCGAATGGAGATGAGCATCTTCTGCTGGAGGATCGGAGCTCGGCTATATGGACGGATCGGAGTGGGTTGGTTATGGTTTCTTGTATATCGCGTTCATAATGTCTTTTTATGTGAAACAGCAGATAGAGCCTTTGAACGGTTATATGTATTGTGGGAGGGTGAGACTACAAGGACACTAACATTTTCAGCAAAATAAGCAACTCTTCATTGGCGTAAAATATATATTCCTAGATTGAATTCAGGATGCAACGCTGCGGAGTAAAGGTGTGGGGTGATAGCCGGTTAATAGCTCTGATGTCTCACGTCGCCTCCTCTTCAGAGACTCGATATTTAGCCGTAGTATCAGCTGTGCTAGCTTGCTTATATTCTGTAGTTTTTTATTCCACATTGTCAAGTCAAGGGTTGTGGCGAAGAGCCTGCCTCGGCTTCAGTTTTCCATAATGAAATTTGACACGGGATTCTTCATGTTATTTTCTGTGGCCGTGCAAGCATACGATGATGCACTTGGTTTAAGTAATGGCTATGCGTCTTTATCCACAGCCAACTTCGACATCAAGTTAGTCAAGGATTCCCAGGTCCTCGCCTCTCTCAAGCCAGCAGGCGAGTCTTTCGACTTCTTGCCTTTCGATGATATCGCATACAGAGCGGCAAATGGCCAGTATCATAATGGGGACATTTCATATCGCTATCGACTGTCAGGTTCAACACGGTGGATTGCAGGCGACTCATCAAAAGCAAGAAAATCTTTGAAAAGTGTCAAGTCCGATGCGCTTGCCGCCGCTGAGATGACACAAACCCTACCGACCTCTCCTATCAATATTCTTCGGAAATGGATTGATATTGACGGCGATCTCGGGTTGACCTTTACTCTAACCAACAAGGGAAATCAGGCACTGGAAATTGGCAGCCTGGGCTTCCCGACCGAATTCAACAGTATCTTCTCCAACCGTACGGCAGAGGATATGGTGGCCAAGTGCTCACTCACAGATCCATATATTGGGATGGACGCTGGGTACCTTCAAGTAAACCCCACGTCTGGGACCGGGGCATCGTTAATCGTTACCCCGTTACTCAACACGAGCACTCCACTGGAAGCATGGCGAAACCTGGACGAACCTAGCACTGAACCTCTCTATTACGGCAGTCAAACATTTGAGGGATTCTACGAATGGCAGACTCACACTAAAGCCTATGCTGAGAATGAGTGGTCTGGAGTCACCCCATGGAATGAGCCTAGCTCTCGACTCGTGGGCCCAGGTGAATCAGTGACTTACGGATTGCGCTTCACGGTCGTAAAGAACGGAGTGCGTGGTATACAGGATGCAGTCAAAGCCACCAACACGCCTGCCACGCTGGGCATTCCGGGATATGTGGTACCAGTCGATCTCACAGCTCGGCTTTACGTCTTTCACTCTCGAATCTCCGAGGTCGTGGCCGAGGACAACTCCTTTAAAATAACCCAAGGTGCAAATGGCACTCTATCACTTACCCCAACTGGCTTAGTTTGGGGTCGAACCAGGGTAACCATCACATACGAAGATGGGAAAGTCCAAACAATACACTACTTCATTACGGACTCGGCACCAGAAAAAATCAGAAAATTGGGCGAGTTCACTACCACGTCGATGTGGTTCAATGACACAAATGATCCGTTCCACCGAGCTCCATCAGTCATGACATGGGACCACTCAATCCAATCCCAAGTGCTACAAGAACCCCGCGTCTGGATGTCCGGGCTAAGTGATGAAGGCGGCGTGAGCTACTTGGCCAGCGCAATGAAGCAGTCGGGTCTGGCCGATGCGACTGAAGTATCAAAACTTGAACAATTTGCATCCGATGTTCTGTCTAAGACTATACAAGCCTCAGACTTTACCGTCCGCAAGAGTATATTCTTTTACGAACCTGCTCGAGTCCCTGAATACACATACAGCCAGTCACTCGACTGGGGCAACTGGTGGTCGTGGAATAAGGATGATTCATATGCTACGGACCGTGCCTACGACTATATCCATGTGATCGGGGCATACTGGGCGTTGTATCGCGCAGGTCGAGATAACGGGTCGCTTCTGAAAACACATACTTGGCAGTGGTATCTCAGTCAAGCATATAATACCACAGTGACCTGTTTCGCCACGGACTCGAGTGGGGATGGGCTTGTGGGGTACTCGCGTCTCGGACTCATGGGCGAGACTGTCGTTGGTGAGCTTTTATCAGATTTGAGGCGTGAACAGTGGACTGCCGAGGCCGACTCTGTGGAGGCTGCTATGAAGCTTCGCGCTGAGGCATGGGATACACAGGATGTTCCCTTTGGCAGTGAGATGGCTTGGGACTCGACTGGCCAAGAGGGAGTCTACTACTGGAGCAAGTGGGTTTTTGCTCTTTGAAGACCTTTCTAGCAGTGATACTTGATTTGTTAACGTTTAATTTAGCTATTTTAATTTGACCAACACAGCAACGAAGACAATCAACAGCATCCTGGGGTATATGCCCACAGTTCCACATTGGGGATGGAATGGGAATGCCCGGCGATATTGGGACTTCATGTAAGATCCGATCCAATCTTTTGCAGTTGAGATTTCTTAACTTGTTTTCATTATTAACCTCTCATTCAGCTATGGGGGCAAGCTACAACGCATCGAGCGCATGATCCATCACTACGGATCAGGTCTCAATTCACTACCCCTGCTATCCCATTTCCGCCAGAATCCAACTGACATCCATCTCCTCCGAGTTGGCTATGGCGGAATAACAGGACCACTATCCAACATCCGACAAGATGGCTCGATGTATAATGCTTTCCACTCCTTCCCTGATACCTTACAAGGCGACGATTATTCAGGTGATTACGGTCCAAACTTCCTAGGTCTGATGCTTGGATCCGCTGTCTACATTGTCGATGATCCCGATGTCGGGCTTACCGCATATGGTGGGAATATCGCTAACAATGGGAACATGGTCACCGTGGAGCCACGAGATGCTGTGCGCCGTCGGGTCTATGTTGCACAGATGGGAGTATACGTCACGATCAGCGCTGGATTGATAAAAGAGGTTTCGTTTGATATTTCTCTACCGACGTCTCTTCAATTACTTATTGTTCCTGGCTCGTCCGATGTTTCTTCTGTTATTGTTTGGGTTGAAACTCTAGGTACAGAGGATGATTATGCTGTGGCCGGGAAGCAATTGCAACGCACGAGAGGAGGCTGGAATGTCAAATTTGTCTCTGGAGAAGCGAATGTTGTTGTTTCTAAATTGTGATTTACGGTGAACACTGCTATTGGATTGTTTATTATTCTGCATACGGTGTATCCATGTATCTCAATGGAATGGGGAATTACAATACTCCGTACAGACAAATGAACTATTCAGCTGCAGGGTTCGTGCAGGATCACTTGATCTATTGGGATGACTACACCTTCACCCTGCATTTCAAAAATGGGGCTAATGCAGACTTTTACTGATTGGGGCGCATAATTTCTTGCATATTCACCTACTTGGTCTCACCTACATCCCAATTTTGCTGGAAGCGTCCGGCTCCCCGAACTAATAGCCCCTGCCCCTTCAACAATAAAAAATTACATTTAGTTGACACACCCTCCTCAACCACCGAATCAAATCTCAGTTACACACCGTCCCAAATTGCTCACCTAGAAGTTGGCGCGGCAACCGAGGATATCGTGACTGAGGGATTGCATGGAACTGCAAGGAACTGCGAGGAAAGGGCAGGCTACGCTAGAGACATGTGGGGTACCGTAGTACATTCTCGGATGGCAACTATGGCATTGTGTTTGGACAAGGGGGATATAATTCCGTCCAGCCTTGTTTATGATATATGAAGACCTTGGCCAAAATGTAAGGGATCAGATGGTACCGAGCACTACAACATCCAAACCACCCTTCGCGGTTATTAATCCACTATATACTCAAAAGTATTGTGTGCGTCGACGCTTCTAGGCCCATCGACTTACCCACTTTTCGCCAAACTGCTAGCCGAAGGTTAGGGGATCAAGCAAGCCAGCGTCATCTATAACATCACCGAGCGGTGTCAGACAGTTAACCCTGGTCGAACAGTTCCCCACGGGCCGAGAGTTTACTGAGGGGATACTTGATACGGGGAATGGATGAGATACCAGCCAATCGGGGCAGATCCGCTAGTTGAACGGGCGTTTACGGTAGCCTTACAGGCCTGAGATCATTATGCTCGCGATGCTAGAAGGGTGAGAATGTCAGATGTTCTTCCGGCCGAACAGTGGCTAAAGTTCTGTAGTGACGTCCTCAAGTACTTTGTATGTACGAGTGTAGGTTTCCTGTTCTGTACGCTGTATGGCTTTCCGCGTTTTCCTTTCTTGTTTTCATGTTCTCGTTACAACTCAATTTGATTCAAGGTTAACGGACACGATCTGGAGTATCATAGCGACGTCAGGCCATACATATTGGTAGCTACCGATCAATCCATTCCCATTTACCAATTATGGTTGAGACTGGAACATATCGGAGTGCTGGAAAGGTTTCCGTACTGTATATGAGAATGTGACATGATGATGATGAAACCTGACCCGATCGGCGGGTAAGTGGCAAATCAGCCTGTTTCCACCAAACATAATTCGTTATTCGATGGTTTCTTTTGGATTGCATGAGGATCATGGTTCCACACACCAATTTATCGGGTTTGGGGCCTGCGTTAGTTCTCCAGGATTGACATTAATACAGATTGTTGAAGATCAGGATTCCTCCATTTCCATTCTTGGGTATGTATCATGTGACCGGGGTTACGCGGCAGGTGAGTCACTTCGCTTGACCTTCCGGCTTGGGCGTCCAATAATAGAGTCATGTGGGGAATTTGGGGAAGTGAAGATTTCAGAAGTGAAAAAAAAAAAAAATAATAATCCAAGTTTGAATAGCGAGTTAGGTCATCTTACACTGATATTATTATTAAGAGTTCTTATAGTAGAATCGGGAAAGAAGATTGTCCAGCAAAAAAAAAAATTTGGTTCTTTGGTAAATTATAAAGTGACATAATGTCAAAAAGTAAAGGTTATATACATGGGTTCATTTTGGTGTGTTCATTATGGTCATCAATCGTAAATATCGTGTTGGTCGCAACGGAAGAAAGGGTCGGCAGTCGAAGAGTGTAGGAGGGAGAAAGAAAGGATATTAAAGAGCGAAGGCGAGTTCAACCCGCGATTGGGGAAACCATGCAAGATCCCCCTGTCCATAGGTGTTTGGAGGTCGCCTCAAGACAATTGCGACCCTTTTCCAAAAAACCATGCTCGGTGGAATTTTCAGGCGACGTTGGTGATGTCGGGGTTGCCACAACGGCGACCGGCTCTGATTTTATTGATATTTGTTCGGTGACTTCGACTGGAGTCTCGTTGGCCGAAGCCCTGTTCCTGAGGACAGGCAGTTCTGTGTTGATTTCATCCACGTCGTCTTCGTCATCGGTGTCTTCGAAATCAAATGAGCTGATGCGAGACTTCATGTCATTCTCGGTCCAGGAGACGGAACCACAGTGCAAGCGGAAGTGTGCCACGCAACGGCGAAGGTCGGGGTCTGGTGCGGTAGCTTCACGGGCGAGTTTCTCTTTTGAGAGGTGTGTGAGCTTGTAAGGAAGGGCATTTCTGTTTGCCATAGGGGGCCAGCGTTTATTTTGGACAATTGGCACAGAGGCGGTTGGTTTCGGGGTCTTGGGGGCTCTTTGCGTAGTGCCGGTGTTCATATTGTTTTAATATGATGATCATATACTGATGGGGTGTTTTTGAAGAAGATTGTAACCCAGGGAGATTGTTGAGGTATGTGTGATATGTAATTGGATTTGAATTGGGGGGGGGAGGTCCAAAAGGAAAAGGGTAGAGAGAAAAGGTGGGAATAACGAGTCTTATACCCGGAAGAAATAATGGGGAACCTGGTCCAAGCGCCCTCAGTCGGTGCCGTGTCACCAGATCACGAAACCGGTTCCAGGCCTCTGATGGGTCATCTTCCTTTTTTCCTTCTTTTTTCCCTCTTTTATGACTTGTCTATTACTTTTAAACTCTTCTACCCCAGAAAGTTAGTCAATTATACTTGCTCCCATTAATTCATTCTGATTTGATCATTTTCCCAGTCCAAAAGTGTTTTCAATGCAAAGAGGAAAAAAGGGATTTCCGGTGTACGTAGCGGCTATTCGGACCCTCTAAAGTGGATGGCCCCAGTTTTCTTGATCATTTGATGCTTCGAAAATTTTTCGGTGGAGACCCTTCTGCGGAGCTTATCTTGCTTATTCGCCCTAAAGAAAAAAAAGGAAAGGAAAATACAAAACGTTGCACGGGGAAACTCACGATCCCCACGGATTACTTTCCTTGGAAATCCGAAACCCCTCATCCTTCGACGTTTGCATATTTATATGGAAAAAGAAAAAAACTTGCTCTCAACTTTTATTTATCTTTTTCCTCTACAGAGTAAATAAAAATAGAATGCGAAATCATCTCTACATAGAACCCTGATTTCTAAGGCCGATTTCCCTTAGAAAACAGCATCCCATCGTTAAGTGACTCAGCAAGCCCTAATCCTGGTCAACCCTGGATACGATACATTCAGTTCTTCCAACCCAAGAGATCACCGCATTATATTAATAATAAGTGCCCCAAGCACCCATCTTGTCCCGTGAGCATAAGAATGTGCTGGACAAAGATGATCCGTACACCGACAAGTCCAAGCATTCCACATGCTAGTGTCGAATATGCCCCTCCTGACGATCTTTTGGAATCCGCCGAAGACGGCTCTGATCCCTAATCGTCTGGTTACAATACCCGCCCGTGCAACGGAGGTGCTCCAAAACCCCCGCTGTAAACCTACACCAGCTCCTTCCGTGGACACCAACCAAAAAAACCAAAAAAAGGTGGCGCCCCAAGATGGAGTGCATTTACTCCGCCTATGAGTTTATCCTTCCAACGGAAATAAAGCAGTGGAAAATTATCCTGCCGATACTTCCTATTTCACTAAGGCCCCGCTTGGAATGAAATAGGAAGCCAAGAAAAAAATACAGGGGTTCTCTCCGGTTCTACTGTAAAATCCGAAGCCACACATAATGAAATAAATAATAAAAAAGAGTATAAACTTGCAGATAAGGATGCAACGCCGTTGATGGCAAGTGAAACAAGAAAGGAAAGGGGGGAAAAAAGATGGTCAGATCTGCTGCAGGAGACCCCACTAATTCCAACATGTTTAGAGCTATTGCAGCCACCAAGCCCAAAAAATCGAAGTCTAGAATCTCCTGTAAAGGGCTGGGCACTTGGAGATGCTTGGAAAGCAGGTTCTGTACCCGCTAGCACACGTTGGTGGGGCCCACAATGCTTCTAGCGCCAGCGCCTCGAACTAGTTCGCACCGCTTTACAAAGTAAACTAATGAATCGCCAGCCATTTGGGGCATCTGGGCGGTGCATCCCCCAAATGATGACTTGTCCTTACAGTCGCAGCTAGAGGTTTCATGTCTGCAGATCATACTGTAAAACAGCACATTGCTATCAAAGGACATCTGCAATCAGCGAAATATCGGTCTCGAACTGGAACAAATATCATCATGTGAGGATGCAGACCGTCGACCATAAGTGACCTTCAGTCGATACTCCATACTCCGTACTCCGATCCGATGCGCAGTTTACTGCGGGCTTACGCCGTTGGTCCTAATTATCTAAAACAAGCTGGCCCTGCCATGCTACTGGTCCATTTGCATGTTATCCTCGGTTTCCTACGGCTTGAGTCTCGGTAGAGTTGGCAGCGGTAGGATCTACCCTATGGCATGAGATCCAGACCCCGTACCTCCGCGCTTGGTTCATAACATTATTGCATTCGAGCATTCGAGCACTACAATGTAAAGTCCGCCCCCTTACTACAACATACATTCAAAATATCAGTCCAGTTGTTTTGCTCCGTGTTGATATAGATAGACAGCGGCTCAGGCGGCTCTGCTTGGGCCCCCAGCCGTTCTGCGGGAAATCTGCACTTGGCCACCACTATATTTACAGCCGCCCTCCTAAACCTCAACCTAATATTTGTTTTCGGTCTGTGCGTTATTTCAGGCATAATTTCTGGCACTCTTATTGTAGACTGACAATCGTATTGTCGTCGATGTAGCATCTCGAGATAGACTTTTATCTTACCGTGGTTCGGATCCAGCCCGGCTGTCCAAACAGGATCCAGAAGTCCTTCCTCCTTCCTCCTTCCTTTCTAACAAGGCAAATTTCCTTGAACATGGGAAGAGTCGAGGACTTTGACTAGAATTCTATCCCATGGACGATGTACAATAACATTGACTCCTACCTAGCTCTTTCGGGTCTCTACCTTTGTCTCTCTCCCCAGTTCTTATACACGTGTCATGGATAATCTCGATTATCAGGCCTTTTTCCCGGATTCCTAGGGTAACTTAACAATCAAATTATCTATCCTTTGAATCTACAGGATCTTGATCTGTTCATCTCTCAATTCATCGTTCTTACGCCGTGGGGATAGACGTCCCCGCCTTTGTTCATTGATCCATCTTAGGGGGTTTCTTATGATCAGGACTTGATTGAACCACTACTATCTACTCTAGAATATAGCTGCTTCTTGGTGCTTTATGAGAACCATATGGTACGTTCACACGAGCAACACACATCGTACATTGTATCTAGCAAACATATTCTAGGGTAGATCCCAAGAGGGAACATCTACCATGTACATACAAACTCCTACCAAGCCAATCGTGTAACATCTCTCTTGGACTCTGTATGCCCAGCAGAAACTACTGCACGACGCCCAATGGGCCTCGCAAAACCCCCCTCTCCTAGGTTTAGGGGATTTCACACCCTGCAGATCTTACTTGATCTCTGGGTCACGAGCTCTCTACCCCGGGCACTTCCGGCTGTTGCTGTTAGTGCAGCCCAAAACAATTAACGAATCTGACTCAGGCTAATGCATGCACGCAGGCTTGAGAACTTGCTCATCAATACCCTAGGAAGGTCTCGTCTCCGGGTATCTGGCATACAGCTGCAACTAAGCCAGTTGCTGGGCTTACTAGGGTATCTACATCATGCAGCAGAAACGGGCCCTCAGATGACAAACATCGCTATAAGCGCCGTTGGAGTAAATCTTCGTCACATAGTAGTGGGTCAGGGCATAGCCCCAACCAAATCTATGAGCGCAGCCTCTCGGAGTTACATAGTACCCGCAGTCTTCATTGTTACATTCAAACGCCACTAAAACAACTTTCCAGATTTTCGGGTTTTGGATTAGGCCCACACTACAATGTAGATCTGCGCGCCATGGTATACAGTATGAATCAAGCACTGCTGTGTATCCCTATGTACAACTGTAGTTGCCTATTCCAGTCACACCAACAGCCACGAGTCAAACTAGTCTATATAGACAAACAAGCACACTGTTCCCGGTTCTTCTAAAAGGTCTGTTAGCTGGGATAGATCTAAAGCTAGGATATCACCACTTCAGATGAGGATCTGTGCAACGCGTGGCCCCCGACACGCAACTCTCAATGCAACCTCAAGCATGCTCATTATATTAAATAGGAAATAGTAATTCCCAATTCGCGCCTTGCTTGTGACGTGTGAGTATATATGCGGCTTACACGTGCTTCTGCCTGTCTTTTCTACGCAAGTCATAACTGGTAGTTCCTGGAATTACCACCACCACTATCAGAAGCACCATGGGATAGATTGAGACACAATATGTGTGCGCCCCCAGCTCATCGGAGACAGCAAACTACCTCTAGAAATCCAAACACTTAGCTTCCACAGACATGGTAATAGCTACTCTCCGGGAATCTGTTATATTCTAACTCTTGGTCGGAAGCTACATTTGCCCCTCGTTGTCAATAGTGAAGGCAAACTAGGTTCTAGTCAAAGGCTATATATAGAAAAGTCTCTTGCACAAAGTATGCTTTTTTTACCTCCTTCGTGTACACCTAAAAGACAATGAAAAGAGCATCTAAAAAGAACATCTAAAAGACATGGCAAGGTCGTATAAGCGGTCGACTATTCTAGTGTTGCATCAAGAGGGAAATATTCTAGACTCTTGCCCAGAGATGGAGTCAAAAAGCAAATTGGCTAGAGACGACTTTAATATTTTTAATACCTTATTGTGCTGACGAATGATGCTCTCTTCAGCTTACATATATGTCAACTAACTGGCCCCGGATGTGTCCAAATGTGTATGCCTCCAGGAATGTAGGGATAGAAGTGGGGTGTTGCTGTAGACATCACCAATGATAGAGCTTGGACGTGACTAGGAGGTGGCGGTATAGCGGTTGTCGTCGGTTGTCTTTGAATTCACATTACTTACCGCCCATTTCTGTTTGGTGAGATTGATGGGGACATATTATCAGATGTACGTATTTGTCGACACCCAGCCGGCGAAGAGCAAGCACAGAACCCAATAGATCTGCGTAACAAAGAACAAAAACGCCACTCGGCGCGAGTCGACGGTTCACGAAGTTAATACCAATCCTTTGTTTAAGGTGGTAAATAAGAAAGTATGTTGCATCCGGGACATAGCTCGACTTGGCCCGCCCGTTAGCTAAAGGACACAGATGGATTATGCAAGGCTTAAACTAGGCGTCCACAATAGAAGATAGATCCAGTCTTTCCCTATTCGGGGCTACAGGGTCACCTTGTGCTCTGTGAGCCTGGCATAGATCCTGACATTTGTGTGACGGGAAAGGAAAGCCGGCGCCGAGCGTGGAAAACGGCAGCTCTGCAAGACCGGGCTGCTGTGAGACCTGGGACAGCGTGTATGATTATCTGGGCTTTTTCCATTTCGAACCTTGTACATTTGCAATATACTTCATGAGGTAGTCCGACTGTCGCGACGGGCGTTATTGTGCGACGATACTACATCTTGCTCTACCTCGTACAGCCGCTGCAGTTCCCGAGTATATGAGCGAAAACTAACTCCGATTTGGGCGATGGTTTTAACATAAACAGTACCATGTGCACTATGTACGATTTAGAAATTATGCTGATTGGAGATTTTTGGGGTAGCTTTGCTTTTCTAGTCGCGCATGGGCCGTTCGTTGATCGACTACTTAGGTAGTTCCCGCTCAAATGACCCTCTCCGTTCCATCTATAGCGTATTCTGCAGGTCATCCGCTCGTTGTTGGACAAATCAAAGGCCTTAACTGAGTTTTGAATAATTCATTGTCTGAGAAAACACTGATCCCCGAACACGAGGCTTCCATTTATATTGCAAATATGACCGTTCGATCCACGTTGTAAACCCCATATCATAGGGCTTTAAACCCTTTTCTAGCTCATTATAATGCGAGGGTATCCCATCTCCCCCTAACTTATGAGCACCCATGTTCTGAGTAATACTCGAATCGAACATTCCCGGTTTGAGCTAAATCAAGTCTCTCGCAACGAACGAGCATGGCCCCATGTTCATTCATGAAGCACTAGGTCTAAATGGTCACTAGCTCCGGTTAGGCTGACAAGATGCGGCCTGAGCCCATGTCTCTCACTCACTTCCTTATTTTTATTTAACAGCCCCTCATTATTGCCTCCTCCGGGAGATTATCGTCCGAGTTGTTGAATATCAGCATAAAACAAGAACTGCCTCGTAAGTTTAGGTAACCAGAACCATTTGAGTATCAGGTGGCTTATTTTCCGTTTGGTATTTGTTCTTTTGATATCTTTCATAACTTCTAGTTCGTGCTTGACCCGATATAATCCGACCGCGCATATTGGTTGCTTTGCTTCGGATTGGATCTTGAGCTCCTGCATACTACACTAGTTGACATCGGTGAGATACACATATATCCTGGTATCATCAATAATACCGTGTCTCCTCTGTGGAGTTCATTGTCTGGGGGGCTTTGTCAGAGATTCACTCTTCATTTCCACGTCTTGCTTCTTTCGTCTATAATTTTAACCCCGGTTAGCTGTTCAAGACACTTCAAGTTACACAATACACGATCCAGACTGAACGGACGTGATCATAGCTCTATCCGGGGTCTATCATAGTGCCTAGACTCCGTCCCATGTTGTGATGGACCTTGCTCAAAATCGGAATAGGAAAAAGGCCATTCAGGTACAACTGAACAAAGTTATTTGTCATTTTATACACTCTCTCCATGGCCTATACTCAAAATCTTGGTCTCCAGCGATCAGCAAAAAGAATATTGGAATCGGGATACATAAATACAAGGACAATACCAATACTTCAGATGTGATTGACCTCGTGATTGGCTCCAATGCGGACAGTCCCTGAGTACTCCGTAACTAATTTGTACCTAGTTGGGAATTTCAAACCAAAAGAGCGTTGTACTCTCTTGTGCTACAGTTGCACCATGTTTTTTAAAAAACAAAATATTTATTTATTCTTTTTTCCTTTATTATTCCTCTTTCTGCATATGTCTCGACGCTGTTGCCCGAAAGACGCAGGGTCCTTCTCCGTGTTTCTCAACCCATATCGAGGATTCGATCGCTGTGCCACTTCGGAAAATCGTCCCTCTTGGATTATGTTGATAAATCAATAGTCAAAAGAGAATAAAAGCATCATTTTGTTTCTATGCTTATGCTGCAGCTGAGTGCTACCGTTCATGATCTCATTTGTCTCCTATCGAGCCTGTTCGTATATTGGCGCCGTACCCGCGACGCCCAGAAGATCACAAAAAGATCCCCATACCCTCCGGTCCCATTCAGATCAGATCCTTTTACCGTGACCAATATCCGATCAATCTACCTATTACGTGGGGACAAAATTACTAATATCCAACACAACACTCCAACATCAAGTATTCAAATCCCGTGTGTATCTTTTACTTGTTTCGGGGGCTCTTCAGAACAACGACTTGGCCTAGCCTCTACAGAGCTCAAAGCATCTTCAGCCTGCGGGAATTAGACCAGTTTTTTGTCTGATTCGGCGCCACTTTCTTAGCAGCAGACTTGTGAGTCTTAAATGTTTCTGCTCGTGACCAATCACGAGACGAGTGTTTTCATTCTTTTTTGAATTGATTTTCTTTTTTTTTCCTTTTTTTCCCCCGTTGCCCCTTGCAAGACTTCTCTCCGATAGAGACATAATAGAAAGAGATCAAAATCTTGATTTGCGCAAGATTACCATCTCCAGTTATTAACAAGTCGATGTCCTCTGTCTCTCTCAGTTAGTTGCAGAACACCTGAACAATCAGGCTCCAATCTTCACCGCCTCGAGTCCCTTCCCCTCTCAAACCCAAGTTCATCCGAGATCCTACCTAAAAGGCTCCAAGCTCCTGACTTGACCTAATTCGATCTACCTTAGAGGTCCGAAAGTCTTGCCTGGGTATCTCCTGCTCTATTGCGCTACTTTTCATTCTGTCTCTGCCCGGATACCTTGCGCGTTGACTTGACGCGCCATCTTGCGACGGGTGCTCTAACCGTCCGACATTCGAGCCGCTATGTATGGCACATCTCACTCCTTATCTACAATGAACGGTATGGATATCATTGATGGGTCGGGGACCATCGATCCCGCAAACTTGAGCAACTCCGGTATGTGTCTTATCGCATTTCTTGCTACCTTGGCCTCGCGCCTTGCATTTCCTATTTCGTCCTCAAATCACAAATTCTCGCGCGCGACCTGTTTTCTTACTTGGTGGAATGAATCACATCTTCCTACTCATTCTCTCCTCTATTTGTGTATTCCTTCCCCATCGGTGCTTTCAAACTGATACCCCTCCTAGTCTCTGTTGCCCTGCCAGCACATTCCCCTGCAATAGCAAGCCCCCGTGGTGTCAAGCGTAGTCGCACTCCAGACCACATGGGAAATGGACATGTCGAAAGGGATCAGGATGATGGTACGTGCGTGGGAGGGCATTGTCAATAGGTTCTATCCAGAACCGTGCTATATTCCCAGCAGCGCTTGCATCTTGCCTAGTCACAGCTTCTACACTTCACAGGATGTATGCTAACATTGCCTTGTTTTTTTTTTTAGAAGAACAAAGTCGCCGCAAGCGCGGCCGTCCCCCAAAGACACCTCGGCCAAGTTCTAGTGAACATGCCATCGCAAACACACCTATTCAAACTCCTCAAATGCAAGCACGTCCACTATCGCAAGCCACCGCCGGGTCGCCATCTCTTGCATCACCGGACAGCAAGAGCACACCAACAAAAACGCTGGTCAAAGCGCTCCCTACTGTGAGAGATCACACATCAGACCAGCTGAACGAGGAAGGCGATGAGTACATCCCGAAAGAGTTTGATGAAGCAGGAGAGACCAAGGCAGATCCTATGGGATATCCGCAAGGTGGCCGTGAGTATAAATGCCGGACATTCCGCGTCCCCCTCCGGGGCAACAAGCTATTCATGCTTGCGACTGAGTGTGCGAGGGTATTGAATTATCGTGATTCATATCTTTTGTTCAACAAGAACCGATCGTTGCATAAAATCATTGCTTCGCAAATCGAGAAAGACGATCTTATCCAGCAAGATATCCTGCCATATTCCTATCGGTCCCGGCAAATCGCTATCGTCTCCGCCAGATCCATGTTCCGACAGTTCGGGAGCCGGGTGATTGTGAATGGCCGACGGGTTCGAGATGACTACTGGGAGACCAAGGCTAGGAAGCAGGGCTTTACGGAGGATGACCTCGCGGGTGAGAAACGGCCTGGGGCAGCTAAGGCTCGGGATGGTTCCGTTTCAGAGCCAGCCACAAACCTGTTGCCGGCGCTACCTCATAACGATGTTGTCTACAGTAATGCCATCGAGCCATTGCCTCACGGGCTCTCGCTGGATGCTTCTGAATCTTCCATCCCCCTAGCTCCACTTCCCATGATCCATATGTCAACGACGGATGACCCGCGGCTGCGGGATTACACTGTCATGTCTCGTGCACGCCAGGAATTGACCGGACAACCTTACCACGACCGCACACAAACTAGCTCAGCAGCCGACCTCATCAACCAAGCCCAACACACATCTGATTTCAACAAAATGTTGAGCATTCAGCGCAGTTTCCGCCAAAAGGGCTTGGATGAATTTTACTCCAAACCTCGCGAGGCCCCAGTCTCAGAGACCCAGCCTAATACTGCTCTTGAATCGGGTTTGTCTGTGTCACAGCCTGTTCAGGTATCACAGATCCCCTCGGCGGGGATCCCAAATCCCGCTCATACGCAGCATATGCTCCCTCAGCAGGTTCCCATGCAACCCAATCCAATGATGGGTGGACAACCAGGCTACCCCCAACAGGCTCATCCACAATCCGTTGGACAGTCTCCCCTGAGAATTCCACCAAACATGCAGCCCGGTCTTATGCAACAGCGGTCCAACCCATCCATGGGTGGCGGTATGGGCCAAGCTCCTCCATACGGGTATTCACCGCAACAACAGCAGATTTGGGGACAGCCACCCCCGCAGCCACAGCCCTCCCCGTTACCGTCCTCGGGCCACCAGGGCGTTGGAATGTCTCAGTATGGTCAACAAATGTCTGCAGCTCCGCAACAAAGCCCATCTCCCCTCGGACATCATCCTCAGCAGCAGCAACAGCAGCAGCAGCAGCAGCATCACCACCAGTCTCCTCGCAACCAACAGCGACAGTCAATACCTCAGATGCCCCAGCAATATTCCCAAATGCAACACCCCCAGGCGGCACAGGCTCAGGGTATGCAGGGCATGGGATATCCGGGAGCCAACCCGGCCGGCTATCCGGGCATGGCACGACCCATGTACCCACCCAGTCAGGCTCATGGTGGCCAGCCCTTCATGGGTGGAAACCCTCAACAGGCGGGACTTGCAATGAACATGGCAGGCAATGGTATGCCTGGATGGCCTACCGGACCTGGCGGCCCCATGCAACCCGGACAACCTCAACCCGGCCAGTCTGGCAGCCCCTTGGGAGGTGGGTGGTCGTACTAGGTCGTGGTGGCCGGCGTTATCTAGATTGGCGTTTTCTTCTTACCAGCTTTTACACTATCATCTGAGGCGTGATTATTTTTCTTCACTTTCGCCACATGCTTTCATACCTGAAATATTCTCCTTTTCCGCTGTTCCAGTGTTCCACTGCATTCTTCATTGCATCACATCGTGAAGGATGTTCTGTTAATGTTAATCTGGGCCAATTTTCCTATACCCTTTGTTGAGTTGTACTTAGTCGAGGTACCTATTTCTTTGTTTACTTATTCTTCTTTCTTGTTTTCTTAGTGTGTCTTTACTGGTGTTGGGCCCTTATGCTCGGCGTTTATTCTACCCTTTGGGACAGAGTGTTACAGGATTATGAGTATGTATGTTTTTGTTCTGTTTCTTATACAAGGTCGATAGAGGGTGAATTGTGGACAGTCTAGTTTTCTTGCACCTTGGCCGAGATATCTAATCGTCTCTTGGCTGTTCAAAGAAATATGTGACCCTTGTTTGCTTGCATCTTAGCACTCTGTATTTGACTTCTATTCTTGTTTTTGAATCCCGTTTTACTTGCCTATGTATCAATTATTTTGAGGCTTCATTCTTGTTGTTATGTCAATCATGTATACCTGTTAGGTGACTGTTTCTCTTTTCGATGTACTTAGTCTCCACTGCTCTCTAGTTAGTTATACTTTGTTTCTTCTGCCGGTTTCAGTTAGCATGGGATTTCCACCTTATTTGGGGTGTTTTTTTCTCTCGTATATACCTACGTTCGCTAGTTTCAAGGTGATCGCGAGCGTTCCTTGTTGTTACGACCTATATAAACGGTTTGATGGAGTATTCCATCAAAGATAACATCAACCATTGTTTGCTGTATGGCCACGAGCGTGGTTGTTTTCTCGTTTTATTGCCGTTTTCTTGGATTCCGGTTCATTGATATGATATCTATATAGGGTGTAAAAACTGAAGCCGTCCATGCATTGTTATATAATAACGGAAGGGATCCTCGGAACAGAGCAAAAAAAAACAAAAAGAAACGTCCCCGGGAAGGCTTGAACTTCCAACCTCCCGATTAACAGTCGGACGCGCTAACCAATTGCGCCACGGAGACTTGTTTGATGAAAGAAGTATAATGTTTTTGAACTATAAGCAAAATCCCACTATTGTGTTCTATACAGCAAAAAACCCTGATATCATAGCATATTATCATACACAAAATTCAAGTTCCTTTGTCTAACAATGATGAAATACTTAAAAGCTTCTATCGAATATAAATACATATTTATTCCAACTGGAAACGGCAAAATAAAGGGGAAATTTTGTTTCAGGTGTCATTATCCCGATGAAGATATATATATGTCTCTACACTACCCTTTCCGACAATGTCTTGAGCTTGTTCATCATAGCTATTAATTGCCACATAAACACATACACATAGCCCACACAGCGAAAAAAATGTAACAGACACCACCAACAGGGAGACGACAGACACCCATCCTACCATAGGAAAGGGCCATTGATAGTCCTGAATCCTACAACGAACTAAACAGTCACCAGGTATAGCCTACACCTATTGGAGTCATACATATACCATACATCAGTAAGCATGTCAGAACCAAGACAAATTAGGATATATAGGGAAAATTGAAAATTGACCAGCCAGAAGGGATCGTGTTCCGCCACAAGAGGACTCGTGGAGTTTTCGCCTTAAGAGAGGAAGAGTAACCGGCATCCCACGAATCTTAAATCCAGTGGCATCTGCTTGAGTGCCACCAAATCTGCTTTCATGCCCCAGAGGTCTTTTCACATGCAACAAACCAAGGGCCCCAAATTAGACACCCGGTGGGCTGGGTTGTTTATCATCACCACGACGTAAACCAGACAACCCAACACAACACATTTATCCAAATCAGAACAATTCAAACCGGCATTATGGGCACCCTTCGCCCCATACAAGAAACTAATATTTATACATACATTCCTCGAGTAATACACCAGAAGTACAATGGAAAAAACCATAGACTACCCAAGTGCCTGCTCTCGTATTAACAGTTAACACCAATTAAGCCTCGCCATCGCCAGTTACTGGTGCCCCTGAACAACTGGAGCCCACCAAGAATTAATTATACCAGACACCGAGCAGAGTAATACAGAACTGGCGTATTCAGTATACGAACCGAGATTATCTGGCACCACAATACCACAGCCATAGATTACCTGGCAATCAATCGGTCTCTCTCTATCCTCGATATTCCGTAGTCAGACCCCGCCAGCATCAAGGAGTACATGTATTTATCCCCACTTCTTAAACATGATCGAGACATAAACAACATCTCATTCTAATCTCGACGAAGATAAAACCTCCAATACAGTACCTGATAAAGAAAGGTTATGTACATCCATGGATACACCTGGTGTAGTACGACGAATAAAGTTTGACGTTTAAATGAACCTCTCCCTACCATTGTATGATCCGATTTTTTTTTAAAATAAACAACGACAGGAGATAAAAATGTCTGCAAACGAAAAAAAATAAAAAATTAGATTTCATAAAATCCACACAAAAAAGAAACAAAAAAGAAACGTCCCCGGGAAGGCTTGAACTTCCAACCTCCCGATTAACAGTCGGACGCGCTAACCAATTGCGCCACGGAGACTTGTTTGATGAAGAGCGACCAACATTTATGGCATATAAACCAAAATCTTCATATGCGATTGATAAGGGGTCGTAGATATTGACGGAAGGACAAAAACAAAGAGAATAAGAAAAAGCTTGAAACCATTAGATTCTAAATTCCTTGGGGATTGGAATGGGAGAGATCTACTCCACGAATGTTTCAAACTTTGCAGAGCCATGCTCCCTTCTCTACCTTGATTTAAGCCCGGCATAACTCACTATGTAACTAGGTAACTATGTAGTTATGGGTTTAAATAACCAACCATCTGGGTAACTAGTTAATCTAGTAATTAAATAGCTTCTATTACTCGCAATTTTAAATAGCCCTACGTTTGACTACCACTCTGTGACACCGCAAACCCACCTACTAATCTAGAAAAGGAATCATCTGTGAAAAAAGGGAGGGAATAAAAGAAAGAAAGAAAAATACATGTGCCACGTTTGGAGATCAAGACGACCAGACGTAGAGTCAAGGGAAAATTCATACACACATTCCTGGAGATCTAGACGACCAGGTAAAAGGGGAGCACGGTACTCCGTAGTCAGTTATCAGGTAGGTAGACACCTCAAAGGGAAAACCTCAAGGGAAAACCTCAATTATCTCGGAAAGCTCTTCGCACCAGTAAGCCCAGAAATAAGAACAGCAGTCACAAATCATGAAATCGCCTCCCGTGGCCTCTTTGTTCTGTAAATCCTGCTCACTATGTATCCCTCTAATTAGAGATTGTGGATTGGTCAAACGGTCGGAAAAGGCAATACGGACATCTAGGCAATCCTTTACGGCAACGGCTTGTATTCACCAATGATCTCCAGTTTGTAAGAGCTAACCAGTCCCGGCCATGAGTGGTCCAGAGTGCTGTTGGGTAGTGCGAGAATGAATAACCGATGTGCTCGGCACTGGCACCAGTCATCGAGTAGCCACATCCTTCAACACGAAGCCAAATGAGGTTCCTAGGAGGAAGTGCTAGATGGCCATCAAAAACACACTCCCAGGTACCCGTCATGAGCCGAACCTGGATCAATTCAACGCGACGCAGCTCATCGTGAGCTTGGATAAAAATCTTCTTGAGGGTTTCATCGTTCATCCTCACACCTTCAAGCCGGAAGCTTTTCAGTTTAGTGAAGCTCTCTGCTTCCAGACCAGACACATCAAACCAGGTACGGGAATCCAGGCTGAAAACCTTGATCCGTCTTGCGTAGGAGATGAGCTGGACGAGATATGGAGCAAATCGATCGAGTGGATACTTGGTCTTGATCACCGAGCGGGGCCATTTCGGGTCTCTTCTGCCATCAGGGCCAGTGCTGTCATTAATAGTGATGTGTAGCTCTTCGATCTGAGCGAAAACGTTGGTGAAGTTCCTGGCGTAGCTATTCGACTCGAAGAAACGAGCAAATTCCGCGGTGGTTGGCACAGACATATGGAGACACTTCAGTCTCGGGACAGGCACAAACCGTAAAGTGTGCACAAGAGAGTTTGTCAGCTTGGCAAGCATCGGCGGCTTGAGTTGTCCTTCTTCACTGAATGTGTCCACCACAGTGGGAGTTTGCAATCGGAATGTTTGGATGTTTTGGAAACGACTGATCAGGATCGGAAGAGCTCCTGCTGCCAGGTCGTCGATGTATCGATCATAATCCAGTCCAGGCAGCCATGATCCCACGAAACCAAAACGCACATCGCGTACATAAAGGGCGTATGGGCTTTCAGAAATCTTCAGGATGCTATCGAGAGGTCGACCAGCAGAGTATCCGACGACTGCCTGGATGTACCTAAAAAGGAGAGGAGTCGCAATCCTGTTCCAGATTCGGTTCACCAGTCTCAAGGTCGAAAGGGTCTTTTTCGTCGCCGGGTGTTCGAAGACATCGTCATAAATGAAGTCATATTCCTCATATGAGAAACTAGTAAGCGTGGCATAGAAGACCTGATATCAAGTTAGCTTGGTTTCAAGCTCCATTGATTTGACCCAGTGTTGTACTTACTGTTTCCCATGCCTCATACGGGAGCGATGGCTCTCGTGCCAAGTACCTAAAGTTGCCAGAGGTTTCACCAGACTGCACGTTATTAGAACGAGTCCGCGAAGAAGAATGATTCAAGTTTCCAGATAGTTGCCTATCGAGCGGGGAAGGCGTGTTGGGAAGGCCCGGGGTGGGGGAAGGACTTTCAGCCAAGTGAGGAGTCCTAGGAGGGGAGGTGCCACCAAACAAAGAGGAGTAGGAAGAGGAAACCCTACCAGGAGCACCAGTAGGATCAGTAGGTGCATCACGTGGAACCTGCCGAACGGGCGGGCTGTTCAGGGCCATCGCAACCAGCCGCTCTGAAGGCGAGGCACTCAAGGCCATCGCAGCCAGCTGCACCGACGGCGAGCCGCTCAAGACCATCGCAGAGAGCCGCGACGAGGGCGGGCTTTGCGCCTGCGATGGATCCATTTCTGTAACCGAATCCGAAAAGAACCAGCAAAAACGCGATACGAATCAGCAGATTACCAAGAGTGTCCACGAAGATGGTTTATGAAGAGTAAACAAAGAAGTAGTGGTTTGTTTTGATGAATGAGAGTTTGTTATGAGGGATTGGGCACTGGGCCTGAGGCAAGCAGAGTGCTGATACACTCTTATGATAGATGCCATCCTGTTCGGAGAATGAAACGATCCGAAGGAAAAACAAGTCGGTGTACGAAGAAGAAGTACCTATAGCCACTAGAATATGGGAAGAACAATACTGACATGGTACGCGCGACCTCCAAACGATGTGTAGTAACACTTTAATGATTGACCAATAATGACGAAGCATAGAAAAAAGTTGACCAATCATAATAAATATAGAAAAGATTTTAACCAATCGCAATGAAGTACGGAGAAAGAAGCGTCCACGGGTCCACCCATCCGGAGCCTCATGGAGTTCCAAGGTCCAGTCGTTTTATACTTCCAAGGTTATTTTCACAATCAGTGTAGTCGTGGTACGTAGAATCTCGGTTCCCCAATTACGCCACTCCCATAATTATAGATACAGCATTGTGATCTGTCCAGTTCATACTCTCGGTAGTAGCCAACACAAAGCCATTGTTCCTGGATCTAATGAAGCCATCCCCACTAACCTCTGCCACAATCAAGTCTCCGTGGCGCAATTGGTTAGCGCGTCCGACTGTTAATCGGGAGGTTGGAAGTTCAAGCCTTCCCGGGGACGTTTCTTTTTTGTTTTCTTTTTCTCTTTTAACTTCCTGTCAGTCATGTTATGACCTGTGGGCAATTTACACATTTTTTTTGTCGCACAAGGGGGCTAGCTAGGCTAGGGTAGGGTAAACACCAAGAGAGGAAGGGAATATCCCCAAAGATATTCAACAACATATTTAAACAGACATTGAAAAGACATCAAGATATTGCGAAAAATATTTAAAAGACAACTGGGGGACATTTTAGAAGAATTGAATATCATCCCTCATACTATATGTTAAGCCAAATGGATTAGATTACTGATCTAGGTCGCCAACCATGGAAGGACAGAGGCCGCATAAGGGGCCGATTATTTTTGTATTGTACATGTTTGTTTTCCCTTGGTAGTGTCAAATGTCATCACAAAATCCTTCGTTTGAGTGTAAGCCGGGTCTACCCCGTACAATTTAAACCAACTAATCTACCTAGCTTGGCCTACAAATCCCCTAAAATCCGGTAGCTAAAGGCGTCGTAACAGGCGCTGCACCGGAAGGACAAACACAAGCCGTAGCCGACGAAACCGGCGGCTCTGTGCAATGCGGGCTCACTTCCCAGGGCACAGAAGATGTGACGGGGGCCTTGCCTCCAATCCTCTCAGCCTTGACCAACACCGGAATAACAGCACCGGTACTCAACTTGAAGGTCCGGTGACCAATAACCCTCAGAATAGACGAGATTTCACCCGAATGCGATGTAATCGACACAAACGACTTCTTCTTGGACAAAGTAAAGAAAACATCCCCCAATGCTTGGGCGCTCCTAACATCCTGTGCGCCACTGGTCTCACCAGTCACGCCATTCCACAGCTCATCCACCTCGGTGAACCCGTTCTCAATGGACCAGTTCGGGAACAGGTCGTGGATGTAGCTGCGATTACGGCGGTGGTCACAGGTGTGGACGCTGATACCTTCGCGGAAGAGTTCCTTAATAGTCGGCTTGAAGTGCGCGCTGTGCTTGGGTAGGTCCAGGTCCCCGAAGGTTAGGTTGGCGGTTTGCAGGGTGCGTGTCAATGGGCTGACGTAGTAGTGGTCTGGTGTGTGGATTCGTTGTTCGTTTATCTCCTTTTGCCAGAACTCATTTGCTTTGAGCGCTTGGGTGATACCGCCGGGTGTGAGGGTGGGGTCTGCCCAGCTTGCTGTGCTGTTGCCGTCCAGTTCGGACCAGTAGCACTGAATGGAGATAGTTAGGTTGGTCCTAGCGCGAGGTTAAGGTGGTAGGGAGAGACTTACGTTCCACGCTGGGGTGCCATAGTAGGTCTCGGCGGCATTGTGCCATCCTTCCCCATGTCGACCAAGGAACAGAACCTTGTACTCGATGTGCGGGGGAGAATGATCATTCAACTCGGCGACCTGGTTATAGAAGCGCTCCCATTGGGTTAGAGACTCGTGTTTCTTGTTCTCCTTGTCTGCGGGATATGCGCGGCCAACCAGGCCGAAGTTCTCCGCCGTCTGAACATGTTAGTGGACCGAATTAATGACCAGTTAAGGCTCGACAAAGATATAGTTTTTGAAGTAAAAACATTCTTAATTCGTCGGAATTTGCGCTTCACTTACATAGTCAAATGTAGAGGCATCAGTCGACTCCTCATCCTGCAGAAAGTAGCCTGTGACCGTAGAGTAATTGATAGTCGATGCCTGCGCGACAGCTAGGCCCACAAGGGCTGAACCGAGGGTGGAGAGTCTCATTGAAAAACGGAGATACGCGGGTTCCAATTCCAATGTTTCAATAAACAATTTCGGTTTGTTTCTTCTTCTCTCTTAAGATGAGATCGACAAATATCTTCCTTTTATATTCAGGTATAAACCTTGGAAGACTGTAGCGCACGTGGTGGTTAAGGTTGTTGCAAGTTTCAGTGGCGCTTTTTGCGCGTTCCACGGTTCTGGACGACAACCTATGGTCTGGCGCACGTGCTGAATCCATGATTGTACAATGTGCGGAGTACGGAGTACATACTCCGTAAATTTTGGAATAATATATGTCCGGAATATATACGGAGTACTCGTACGAGCGAGCCAGAAAGCGCAAGTCACAAACGGCTTGAACTATATAATAGCTGAGCCCTGACCGTTTGCTGGTGGATCATTATTTTGTTCTCGGAGATTTACTTCGGGTAAATGCCAAAAACGTAAGAGATTAACCCCTTTTTTGATTGAGAGATATGAGATAGTATAGATACGTAACAAATGTATGTATCGTGGAAAATTTCAAAATAAGTCGAATGCTGCCAAAGCCATATGCAAACCAAAGTTCAAATCCCATCCACAAAAACCCGATTCCAAATCACGGGAATAAAAAAGACAAAGACAAATAATCAAAGGTAGAAGATAAAAGGTCTCGAGGTTCCCGTAAGGGAGCCCGGCAGAAATTAAAAGGTCTTATCAGACACCAAAAATAACAAAAAACAATCCCAGGCCAATAAACAACATGCAAGGAATGCTCCAAATATGTAAAAACCCGGTAAATACACCCCCAAATAAAGAGACACGAAAAAAAAAAGTATGTAGACGGCATAAAGTGACAGTGCTTCTCCGCGCACGGAGGGTTGGGTAGACAACATCTCCCTTATGAGGGAAAGTGTAGGAAAACGAAGGTGAAAGCGAAAATTTTGCGAAGTGAACTCGTCCCAGACCAAAACACCGAAAGTTGACGCGCATTTCTCATACATCCATAGTAAGGGAAAGATCAACGGACCTGCCCCTAGGAAGGGTAGTTACTTGGCGTCGTGTTGTTCGCGAACGTGTAGGCTTTCGGCTTCTGCATCGATGGCAAGTGATGGCCACCAAAGTGGGTATCGTGCTCCGGGAATTCATGCAACATAAATTCAGTCCGCTTCCTCTGCGCAAGCTCGGCAGAGCCTGGCATGTCGGTATCTTCGATCGAATAGATCAAAGATGGAGAGCCAGAGACCGATTCCATGCCAAAGGCCTGTCCGGTGTGGTCGGTGGTCGCGTTATAGCCCATGGGCGAGACAGTGGTTGAGTGCGGCACCTGGAGACCCGGTGCGTACTCGGGCGAAGATATGGAAGCAGTGTCGGCCCAGCTGCGGGCTGGCATGGGAACCGAGTCACATGTGATATATTCAGGGAAGGAAGATACATGAGCCGGAGCCGACATCGGCGGGGCCACGTTTTGGTAAGGGAAGGGGGAGTAAATATCTAGTGGCGTAGCAGGAGGTGATGCCATGTTGACCTGCATGGGTTGAGAGGTAGGGAAGAAGTGGGCTGTAGAGTGGGCCGACAGGCAGTAGTTGCTTTCCGTGGGGGAGGCAGGCATGAAATGCTGGAGGTCTTGCGGGGTCAAGGGAGTTGGTGGAGCTAGGCTAGTGGTCGAGACCGAGGGTCGCAGCATCTTCTCGGCCTTCTTGATAGACCCGGAATCCGCAAAAGTGAAATTGAGTGGAGACCGCTGGGCAGCCGATGCCTTTCTCACACCAGCATACCGGGAGTTGAGGCTTTGAGTTGACTTGGACTGCCTCATCGAGTTGCCGGCACCGGAGTTAGGCATACGAGCGGTAGGCGAGAGCGAGGACATCGAGGTCGAGTTAACCAAAGGACGAGTTCCCGAGGTGCCAATGGCAGCGGGGCGAGGGCGCTTGCGGCGTGCGGCGAGATCGAGCTCCTTGCCGGGCTCCTTCCAGCAAGTTGCTTCTACCCGATCGACAGATTGAGACAGCCCAGATTGGCCGGTAGTACAGATTCCGATGCCCTCCAGTGAGGCAGTCAGCGCATCAGAAGACTCACGACGTGTGACCGAGATATCAGGTGCCTGCATGGACATCGGATATTGCATGTTTCCGTAGACAAGGTTGTCGTGTCGTGATTCCCTGTCCTCAGACCACTCTTCCCTGTGAGGGGGCAGGTGGTTCGAGTATATGTCCAAATTATGCTGCATAGAGTGAGAAGGGTTTGACATTTCCGCCATTGGTTGGTGGCAATTGGAATATGAGGTCTGCTCTGTAGAGCTATATCCCACATTCTCATTGTGCTCGCCGGATCCCCACGAAGCTGGTTCTTCCTTGATGCTCGACCAGCCCGAAAAGGAGGAGTTTATGTTGGCAAGATTCCCATGGTCATTACCTGGAGTGGCCGTTTTTGGTGGTGGCATTGATCCAGGGGACACTGCCTCTTCCTCTTCCTCTTCTTCTTCAGGGACAGACTCGTTCTTGCTCCGGGGGTTGATACGGCGACCAAATCGATCCCGGGCAGCACAAGCAGCATTCAGCGCCCTCTGCAAAGACGCAAAAGTTGCTTCTCTTGCCGACTCACTCTTTGTTTTGTGGTGCTTGGAACGGCTGGATGTGGAATCTGTCTTGGCATGGCCACTGGATGTGGAGGTAGGTGTTTGCTTAGGAGTAGCGGATTTCTCCGATTCCTCCTTGGCAATCGATCCTTTTCGAGATCCAGACAGTTGGTCCAAGGTCTCTGATTTCCGGCGAGCAGCCTCCTCGGCCTCCGCCTTGGCCTTCGTCATCTTTTCAAATTCCTCCTGACGTTTCTGTTGCTTGGCCTTGGCGCGACGGTTCTGAAACCAATTCTGTTCACTGGATTAGCTCTGGGTAGACAAGAAAGTTTCAGCTTCTGGTTGTACGTACCGCAACGCGAGGCAGACTCAAATTTGTCTGAGCCGCCAATTGACGCTTAACGTTGCTGCTTGGTTTCGGATGAGCCTGGAATTGGGCCTCCAGGGTTTCAACTTGTTCCTTGGTCAACCGTGGTCGCGACAGATTTTCCGTGTATTCGTCGTAGTCCATAATCGGTTGGTGGTAGTAGTCAATCATCTCCATTGGCGGGTGAGGGTACATGTAGCCATCAATAGGATGCATCATCGGAGGAGGGACCATGGACGGGTCATATGCCATGTGTTGGTCCATTGGGATGCCCTGGTGGCCCTGGTAGTTCCATGAGGGGTGGATATAACTCATGGCGACCTGAAGAGGAAAGGATGTAGGTATAGGAGGGAGGGAATTGTGAGAGGAGCGTGAGAGAGATAGAGAAAGAGATGGGGACGGAGATGCTGTACAGGAAAGTAGCAGCTTCGAGGAGTGAGGTCTATATCATGAAGTAGATTCGGTTTGGTCAACCTATATCGATGGAGACAGGGACCTTGGTTGTAAATGTAAAGAGTGGCAGTACGGACAGTCCGTGATTCAAGAAAAAGAAATGAGCAGTGGTAGCTTGTGATAATAGTCGATGTTAAGGAGAGACTCGGGATTTAGGGACCCAAAAGAGTGTGCATGGAAAAAGAAACCAAGAAAAAAAAAAAGCAAAGAAAGAGCCCAAGGAACGTAAAGGAAAGACTGTGTGAGAAAGGGAAAGGATGAAGAGAAAGAAAGATGGAGTTTGGAGGCGCTTGGGGGGTGGAAGATCGGGGGTGACGGCTGGTAAAACGCGGTACAGAGCTGCCGAACAGTTTGGTATGATTGGCTGGCGGGCGGGTATTGTCCAGTAACGGGTGGTAATCAGATGAAACAACCTTTGCAAAAGGTCTGTGCCAGTACTGGGTACATGAGACTTATGTACTATGAGTACCCAGCTTGCGGGTACCTGTACTTCAATCGAGTATAGATATAAATAAAAAAATCATATTTAATATTAAAATACATATTAAGGATTAATCGAAAAGAATTCCAATGGGAAAAACAATTCAGATCTGGGATCGTCTTCCTCCCCGTCTACGGAGTAACAATCCAATGATGCGAGAATACCCACACAATTTGAAGGCTGAATTACCCCCCACCGTATTTCATCCTTTTTTAGCCCGTGGAGTCGCGCTACCGCCCGCTCGGTAGGGGGTGGCGGCCTGACTCTTGCATCAGAGTCACATTTTGATTTGATTTGAATATTCTTTATTTTTATTCTTATTTACGATGTATCCTTTATTTTATTTTATTTTATTTTATTCTTTTCTTTTCAGAATAGAGTTGGCCCAGAACATAATTCCGATCCCGTTCAGACTTCCCCCTCGTGAACCCATTCTAACATGGACGTGTGACTGAAAAAAAAACAAAAAAAACAAGGCACGATCCGATCGATTCAGATCTCTCATGAATATTTGTGGGAAAATACCGATCTATATTTCACATACCTGCTATAGCAGTACCTACATACAATGTAACTAGTACTTCGACTAGTTAGTAAGCTTCAGAGTAAACAAAGTTGACCCAGGGTTCAAGTGCGGAGAGCCGAGTTTGGGTCGGATGCCTCCCGCGGTAATTTATTTAATATACGATGTGATACACCACCATACACTGTGATACACTCGCTGTGATGGGTCTTCAGGGCTTGAGGACCACCACCTTGGTCTCCCGTGAATTTCACAAACCAAAAAAACGCAAACGCAAAAAATCCCAGTTCCTGCATTAGCGTCATGTCTGATCCCAGGAGGTGCCCATCGCTGCAAAGAAAATCATGTCCACTATAGAAGAATTTAATTTGGAAAGAAAAACCAGTGGATCTGTTAGCAAGTACCTAATTTATGTGCAATGTTGTATGCTATACAAAGTACCGAGTATGTATATTTGTAGCCTGTAGCTTCAATTTATACATAAGGCGTTATAATGCTGTAGATATCGGTACAGAGTACTCCTGTACGGTGATCGGTCTTGCATAATCAATCTGCTTTAGGTAGTTAGTAGTCACATTTCCTCCCTAAACATCCTGGTCTTCCTAAGTGTTCTCTCGTACCGGGGTGACTATTCCGTAGAGACCGGTGCTCTGGGTCAGACGATCGGGCGCAGTCCCTCGGTACAATAATACGGCTATATGATTCGAGGATCGTCACGATTATGGAGAACAATGATTTCTAGCCTATCTAAAAAGGTACGTTGTATAACACTCCGTGGACTATTGACTCCTGAGGCAACTGAGTGTCAGTTATCTGTAACTGACGGTGACTAGGTTCCCCTTTCCGCTAGCACAAATTGATACTAGTGCAGGCGCATGGCAGCGGTCAGCCAAGACAAACTAAACATCAATAGTCGACAGATCCCCCGCCGATCACTCAAGGATCTGCCGAGCTTTTTTCTTTATCTCTTTCTTTGGATGTGGCGCCCCCCTCTTGGGCATATCTTGTGCCCCCTGTTATCCGGCTTCATCCAGGCTCCAACCATATTCCAGGTGTGTGACACCATCTTGCCTTTTCCCGAGGCTCTGGTTGGACCCTGCTTGACAAGCGCTAAACGTCTTGGAATAAGTCGCTCCATGCACGCAAGTCACGAGGGTTGCAGCCCCAACTTTGTCCGCCCCCTTAACATGCACATGCGCCTAAAGATGATCACTGCCCGGACACCCGGAGACCGCTGCCCATGGCGCTATGGTCTTTTTTTTTTGTCTCAACTTTGTTTCATCCCACGCTTAGTTTGGTGGTTAGAGAGTTATAGTGTGCATTGTACATAGTAGCTATGGAGTACTAGTTATGGTACTGTTTAGGACCATTGACAGCAAAACATTCAAGATATCTGGGCGACCAATCTTAAACTATGGAGTCGAGACTACCCCAAACGCCTGCCTTCTCACCGTGATAGGATCGCATATGGAACCCAAACTCTGACGTTGGCACATGGATAGTGGCACCCGCAGAGGATAAGGCAACAATGAACCGGTCTAGCGGAACCTCTGCTCGAGCTGTAAGCTACAAGAGCACCCCTCGTCCCCAATTTAGTGATCTACCCCCTTGACTGCTCTATTTGGTAGCATGATCTGACCCAAAAAGCCGCCAACGCTATAGTGATCCAAGGTTGATCATCCTCGGTGGGCCAGTCATATAGATCAAAAAGGTTGGGGTGGATTGATTGCTAATAAGCAGGGATCGATCCGGAGAAAAATCCATAGCAAAGACCTTGTTTGAGACTACTAACAGCCCCACGGACTAGGTAGATCATATGAGAGTACTCCGTACATAACGTGGCGCTTAGAGTCCCCCAAACTTTGTATCGCGGTGTGCCATTGTCCTTGCTCTTTGGAAGTAATGCTGCGATGGACGTGATTGTGACGAAGTAAAAACTTAGGTTTCCCGTTCAAGCTTCATGTGCATCAGGGCGCGTATCGGTGTCCGCACATCACATCTGACGAGACTTCCAATGGCTCCTTGACTCCTCCTTTTGGGCGATTGTGCTTACTTTTTTCTTGGCACATCATGCCCCACCAATCCACCGAGAAAATGGTCTCATGGTCCAAGGTGATGGCGAGAACAGTACAGAGTACATGATGGGCAAATCCGAGCAGCGTGGACACGGACCAATTTGATATCACTCCAGTCTGGCCGAGAATCCCCGATCTCTTTTTTTTTCTACTTCAAATGCAGTCATATAAGTACGGAGTACAAAGTACAATGAATCCCATTCTCGTACTTTAGTACCTATTTAGGCTATTGCAGCTATGTTGCACACAGATCTACTAGTAGTTTGAAGTAAAAAATTCGGGGGATCTGCCATGACGACCCCTGGGTCGATCCGCAACGTATTTCCCGCACGGATCCCTCCGCCCCATCCGACTATTGATTGGATCTCATTTGAACCGTTACACCGGAAAAATACAATCTCAAATATCGGACCTTGCAACAACCAAAAGTGTACAATGAAAAGGAGAGAGAATGGAGCATAATTCCCCGGGAAAACTTGAGCATATGATCGACAGTGTGATAGAAAAATTAAATATCCCTCGGTTTTCAAAAACCTTGATAGATTGACGGTCAATTGGGGCCGAGGTCGGATCGTCTTCCTTCCAGTATGATATCAAACCCCTATCCATAGCAATGCATGGCTTGGTTTTTTTCTTGACTAGTCAGGGGATTTTACGGGCTCGGAGTATTTCGGCCAGAAGCCAGAAGCCTGGTGGCTGAGCTGTGCAGATCTGTCAATGTGATAGATCCCCACGGCCGTCCTCAGGACTCTCTTGTGGCGCTGATAAAAGGTCTGTGGCGGTGCGCAACTATATCGAGCGCCCTGCATATGGATAACCTGAGAATTATGTATTTGTCACTTTCGTGGGGCCAGTCCTCGAACTCACAGAATAATCTGCGAAACTAGTTATAGAGGAACGGTCTGTAACATGATTGGACGCGCCCTTCAACCTAGTGCATCCCCATTACGGTTCAGATCGGAATTGGAGAAGCGCATGAGAACAGAATCTACTGTATGTGATGAGATTGCATTTGCCCCTCATCCGTCATCACACATCTCCATACAAGATACAATGTAACAGTTGTGGACTAGGAACCCCGCCAGATTGGAACAAAAGCGCTCTCCCACATCGCCTTCCTTCCAGTCCATTGTGATGATATTCAGGAGTTTGCATCCGAACATCACCTTTTCCCAACCCAGACGCGGGATACAACCTAGCCCCCTTGCATGCTATTCTCACCGGTAGAGTGGCCTTCCTCGACGTCATTGGAGAGAAGCTCTGCTCTCGCCAGTCAGGTAGGATGTGTCCATCCCCCAAACCACTTAGTCCACCAATAACATCCACATAATGCGTTTGTTCCAAAGCTGCCGGGAGAAAAAGTATCCATATCCTCGTGAGCATCCAACTCCTTCCCCAAAAGGGCTGGCTGCAGCTGCAGCCGGAACGCCCAACCCCAATAAGAGCAGATCTGGCAATTTTTTTCCAAATCTGAAGTCATCCTCCTCGGGGATGCATTTCCGTGCCCACGGCCTGGTTCCACATCCACCCAGGGCTCAGGCGTGCATGAACGGTAGTTCGCGGCCCGCCCTGCCTGAATGATTGGATCAAATGTGAGTAGCAGGTGCATTTGCATGCTGTAATACCCTGCCGATAAAATCCGGCTTTGAGCTGCAAGGATTGCGTGGATGCATACCCACGAAAGGTGTGCGCGACGCATGCCATGGTGGTCTAGGGCGTCCAGTTACTGTGTCAACAGCTATATAGTTTGATCCTTGCCGGCCGAATCATCTAGAAGAGCCACCACCCTTGTTATGAGATGTGTCGGCTGTCATTAAACAAATCCGTATTTCGTACCGCAACAACAGCATCACCAATTCGTGTGCAAGGCTGGGATGAACTCCATACCTACTCCAAGGTAGCTACACATGGTGGGTTGTATGTGGAACTCGTACATACGTACTTTCTATCTTGCACCTTGCTTGGCCCGATTAAATCCCCGCCCGGGGAACCACCTGAGCTACTTCAGGGCTTTGTATCTTTGTATCGTTTCAGGATATGCAGAGCCTAATGCTTGTGGTCGGGGAGGATCCAGCCCTGTTCAGAAGGCTTAATGGGCATGAGAACCAATTACATAGCCCGAGACAGCAGCAAAAAAAACCGGATTCCCTCTCTACTTAGATACCAGGTACCCTTTTTCAACACCACCAGCTATGGTCAACGCCTTCCAGGGAAATATGGATAAATGGTGGACATTTGCCAGTTTACAAGCCCTCTAGCACGACTGACTTCCATGCCAATCCAAACAAACCAAAGGTTGATAACAAACTCTAAAACGAATATGTATATATATATATGTACCAATCTAACCTGTATATAGTGCATGTTAATTCTAAAAGAAACCCACAAGATCTCTAACATGAGACTTTTAAGCTGTATATCCAACTCCGAGAAACCCGTTACGCAGCTGCAAATGCAAGAGTATATCCCTGCCCATGGAGCAGCGAATCAGCGAAACCGAGGTGGTTACGACCATCTATTGATACGCATCCCTGATCTCGATCTGCACCTGGCCACCAACAACCGCTTTGACCGAAATGCTGGTCAAATCTTCCACAATCCAATCTGCGCCAGCTTGTTGGAGCTGGTACAGCGAGTGCGTCGTCTTCAGCGCAATCACCTTGAACCCAGCAGCCTTACCAGCCTGGATACCAGAAGGTGCATCCTCGAGTACGACAATCGAAGTTGAATCTTCGATGCCAAGCTGCTTCCGGCCTAGCAGGTAGCAGCGCGGATCCGGCTTGCCGAGCGGCACGTCCATTGCTGTCACCAGGTTCTTGGGGTGTGGGAGGCCGAGCACTTCCAGCCAGCCGTCGACCAGAGGGCGCGTGCCGGACGTTACAACACCCCATCTTGCCCCGGAGGTCTCGAGGGCTGCGAGGAGGTCGCGGCCGCCGGGGATCTCGACGGCGTCGGAGCCATATTCTTTCGGGATGCGGCCTTCGATTTCATTGACATCTGTGAGGGGATGTTGTCAGTTTATATCCTATGCTTATGTTGGAAGATATCGGTCGCATCTGGGCGTCCGGTAGACTTACAGTCCCAGTTGGCCTTGGTCTGGTCGTATAGACCCATCACATCGATGCTGCGGCGGCCATGCGAGGTCGCGAGGATAGTCTTGGGGTCGACACCGAGTTCTTCGCCAATCCTGAGGCAGAATTTATGTTAGATACTCTGCCCGCGGAGGTCATGTTTGGCTGCGTTTATGACTCACTTGTGCCAGTGCTTCACAATGGCTGTTTAATACCGGATGGTTAGTATTGGTTCCAATTAATCCTAGGACTCGAATTGGGATCGGATACCATCAGTTGAGTCCACAATTGTGCCATCGAAGTCAGAAAGAAGGCCATCGAATGTGTGTACCTGCGCAGGTGCGGAGAACGATCCTGTTGTTAAGGACATGGTGGGGGATGCGGGGAGAGTGGAATGCACGGAGTCAATGAGGAGTAGACAGCGAAGCTGATGGTGAGTGGAAGACAAGAAGCAATCTGTTGAGAATCTTTTTGAGGGTATCAACAGTTAAGAAACAAGAACTTCTAAAGAAGATAATACAGGCTATGGCGTTATCCAACCTGGAATATATTTCTTGCTTATTCCCGGTGTATGTACCTACCTAATCTGGTAACTGTTCCGCAAGCTTAGTCATGTGAAAAATCCTCGGAGATCGGCCTAACTACTAATCCGCTTATCGGCTGGGAAATCTTGGCACCCAACTTTTTCTACTCCCGTTGCGGACAGACTTTGAGGATTTGCTGTGCACTTTTTTGTGATTAACAAATACGTGCATTCAAAATGGTTACTAAGAGTGGTTTCGGTATGATAATCTTTTTCGTCACTCGCTCACGCAGTCCTGAGGCGCACTTCTAACGGTCTACAGGCAAGACTTCCAAGCGGGTTCCCGTCCGCTTGAGGCACAAGATTGAAAAGTCTGCAGTTCAGAAGCAGAGAAAGCAAAAGAAGCTCGCAAAGAAGGTATGGCAGACAATATCTCCATAACAGTTCTGATCGAAGGTTCTGACGATTTTCTCTCCAGAACCCTGAATGGCGGTCAAAGCTTAAGAAGGACCCCGGCATTCCCAATCTCTTCCCCAACAAGGACAAGCTTCTCCATGACATCGAAGAGCGGAAGCGCATGAAGGCCGAGGAGCAACAGCGCATTCGGGAGGAGGCACGAACTCGCAAGGCTGAAGGCCTGCCCGCCAAGACTGGCACCGAGGCTGTCGACATCGACGAGAACGATATTATGGATGATGATATGGATGCCGAGGGCAGTGATTCAAACCCCATGGCTGCTCTTCTTGCCTCAGCTCGCGCCCGTGCCGTGGAATACGATGATAACCAAAGCGACGACGAAGACGTGGAGGAAGATGAAGACGATGATGATGAGATGGACGAGGACGATGAGGAGGGCGGCGCAACTATTGACGAGTCTGCCCCACCATTAGTCAATTCAAAGTCGTACTCCAAGGAGAGCTCACGACGCCAATTCGACAAGGTGTTCAAGCAGGTCACCGACAACGCCGATGTTGTGCTATATGTGCTCGATGCCCGCGACCCCGAGGGTACCCGCTCCAAGGACATTGAGCGCGAGATCATGATGGCAGACGGTGGCAACAAGCGGTTGATTCTTATTTTGAACAAGATCGATCTGGTTCCGCCCCCAGTGCTCAAGGGCTGGTTGCTTCACCTGCGCCGCTCCTTCCCCACTCTCCCCCTTAAGGCTTCCAGCGGCACCACTGCCAACGCACACAGCTTCGACCACAAGCAGTTGACGGTCAAGGGTACTTCGGATACACTCTTCCGTGCTCTTAAGTCATACGCTGGTGCCAAGCAGTTGAAGCGAGCTATCTCTGTCGGTGTCATTGGATACCCCAACGTCGGCAAGTCGTCCGTCATCAACGCACTCACCGCACGTCTGAACAAGGGCTCAAGCAACGCATGCCCCACAGGCGCCGAGGCTGGTGTCACTACTAGCCTGCGCCAGGTGAAGCTGGACAGCAAGCTTAAGCTGATTGACTCTCCCGGAATCGTCTTCCCCAGCTCCAGTGACAAGTCTAGCAAGAAGAACAAGAAGCAAGAAGACCAGGCTCGTCTGATTCTCCTCAACGCCGTTCCTCCCAAGCAGATCGAGGATCCCATCCCCGCAGTCAACCTCCTGATGAAGCGTCTATCCTCATCGGAGAACCTCCTCGCCAAGATGCTCGAGTTGTACGGCATCACCGCTCTCTTCCCCAGCAATGGCGACAAGACCACCGACTTCTTGGTCCAGGTGGCCCGCAAGCGCGGCCGTCTTGGAAAGCGCGGTGTCCCCAACATCGAGAGCGCTGCCATGACCGTTATCAACGACTGGAGAGATGGCCGCATCCAAGGCTGGGCCAATGCGCCCGTGCTGCCCGTTGTCTCGGCAGATGCCCCTGCCGGCGATATTGAGCCTGGCGTTGACACCACAAAGGTCGTCACCGAGTGGGCCAAGGAGTTCAGTATCGAGGGTCTCTGGGGCAACGGACAAGGTGATGATGAGGAGATGGCCGAGTAAGGGCTGCTCTTCTTGCTCGCGTTATGAACTCATTATCTCATTTGATTCTATCTTTCTGGATACCAAAAAGTGGGCGTTTTATGTTGGCATTCCATCCTTCCCTAGGTTTGATCTCAATTTCAGTGGTATAAAAACATTAGTAAAATGACTCTTTTCCAAATAAACCAACCAAAATTGTAGATCGTACTGCATATTATTGTAGAAATAGAAATCATATCGAAGTAGAGTAGACATAACCGCCAAGCCCCCACACTCGCGCATCGAGAAATCCAACGCGTTGGCGCGTCTTCCTTGCAACCCTCAAACGTCGTCCCATCCCCAAAGCCCATAACCACAGCTCAAACCTGAATACAACCCTCAGTTCTTTTACAGAAAGAAAAAAATCAGGCCTTGACTCGATTCAATATCCAAGGGGGGCCCGAATTGTCAACCCCCCGATCCCTTAATCCGCGCAACCAGCACAAAGGCACCTTCCTATCCGCTCCAAACCTACGAAAATGCCACCTCGCAAATCCACCTCCTCGGTGACGCCTGCCGATCCTGATGACTCCCTGCTCCAGCAGTCGCCTCCAGCACCGCAGACTGATAAGCCCGTCTTTGCGACGGAGCAGCAGTTGAAGGCTCGGGCCGAGGCAGGCGCGAGTGTCGAGGTAAGACAAAGACAGAGACATGACCATGCATTGCGTGTTGTATGATGATACCATACCAATGGATTCCTTCATACACGGCATGTGAAACAATGAGAACCAGGCCAGGCTAACGCTCTCCCCGTAGGACTATCTCCTACCACGCTCACTGACGATTCGTCTCGCCAAGTCGGTTCTCCCGCCGAATACGACAATCCAGAAGGACGCCGTGTTGGCTATGCAGAAGGCTGCTACGGTGTTTGTTTCCTATCTGTCTTCACAGTATGTTTTTCCCTTCGCCCGCTGCCTTCGGCTTCTGCATTCGAGTCCTCCAGTCCAAGATATGGGATGGTAAATCTCGATTTGTTCTACTCTATCCCTTAGTATGATACGTCGAACTAACCTCGATGAAACCTTAGCGCCAACGATGCAACCCTCAAACGCACCATTGCCCCATCAGACGTCTTCAACGCCCTCTCCGAGCTAGAGCTCGACTCTTTCCGCGGCCGTCTCGAACAGGAACTAGAGGCGTATACTGAAACCAAAGCCGGGAAACGCAAGCCGAAGAAGGTTGATGAGAATGGCTCGACGCAGGATGCGTTAGGCGAGGGCGCGACTCAGGGCGATGGTGATGTTGAGATGCTTGATAATCCCGCGAAAAGGGTAAAGCGGGACGGAGAAGTGGAGGTTGCTGTTGGTCAGCCTGCTGGGGATGATGGAGACGAGACTCAGGAGGAAGACGTCGAAGAGGAAGAGGAAGAAGACGATGAGAGTGAGGATGACGAGGAGGAGGAGGAACATGCTCCGCCTGAGGATAACCTTGAACATGTGGAGGATCTGGACCGTGAGCCTGGTGCGAGGAAGGGGCCTTATGATCCTGATGCTGAGGAGACGGACGAAGATGAGGATGGGCCTGGTAGTCAGTTGCGGGATGATCTTGGGTTGGGCTAATTGTTTAGGCCATGTCAAAGTGATTTATAGGTAGATGAGCCAAAGAGGACTCATGCTAGATGGCATTAGGGGAGGCTGACTGGCAAAGGAAAAGGATGTTTCTGCTGTACTATACACGTAATGACGAATGGATTTTATGCTGCGCTCTGTTGATATATACTTGGACATAGCGAATACGGTAGGTAAACGTAGATGGAGGCCAAAATATAGTATATCAATCCTCGACATATAATACAGTTGCGCAACTAGGAGTTCGAATAAATAATATATATCAAACTCCCAATGCCCGACAACAAAAATCACAGGAACAAGAAAGAGTGACAAAATTATATCCGAGAGAACAAGGAAATAAGTATTAAACGGGACAGCACCTAACAAATCGTATGAGGTGGAACTAAAGTCTGGAATATCTTATTTAGATAGTCCAAAGATGAACACCCATGCAGATTGACATGAGTGAAAATAAGAATTGAATAAGAATTGAAAGTAAGGAAACATCATCACACTGGAACAAGCCAGCTTCTTTCCCGAAAAACGCCTGAGCCAACCCATGCGAGAAACCGTGGTCTATCAATGGTATCTTTCGAAAAGAGGACAGCAACAATCATCAACCCAAAGCAAACGCAGGTGATGCAAGTAAGAATACAGTCCACGAAAAGGAAGTATGTAAACATAGGCGAAGAAATAGAAATCCCAGAAGGGGATAGGGGGAGCAGTGAAGGTAACACTGGAAAGGGCAATGAAAAGAACACCAAGGACGCCATTTAGGAGCCATGCATCATGTCATGAACTTGCAGTCAACATAGAATAGAATATCAATATCATGACCGGAACATAAAAGAGTCAGGAGGAAGCCACTGGCCGAGGAAGAGACTCTGTGTTAAGTATGCCGTCTGCTTTCTCGGATTGCTCTGTTTTTGGTAGAGGACCATTGTTCCTCGAGGCGCCCGCTGGGACTGGTTGCATAGGTTTGCCGTCGGCCTTTGTATCGGACTTGCCAGCGGATTGAGAGGTTTTCGTAACACGGCTGAACGAGGTGATTTTCTTGACCGGGGCGGCGGGCACAGCACGTTTTTTCGAGGCAGTGGTTGTTGCAGCCTTCTTGGGACGAGGATTGGGGGCGGGCTTGGTGATGAACTTGGAGGTAGGCTTGCGAGCAGTAGGATTTTCTTTCTTGATAATGTCTTGGATGGATCGGCCATTGCTTGCCGGGTTCTCCAGCTTGATTTTCGTAACTTTGGTAGCCGGCTTCTTCGTTGCCTTCTCGTCGTGACTGGAAGGTGTGGCGAGACCAGTATCTGCACGAGGTCTCTTTTTGGGCGTGACGACGACGGAAACGTCGCTGGAATTGAACCCATGGGAAATGGGCTCGGGCGAGGATTCGTACTCGCACGGGGTAATGTCCTCCGACTCCCATGATTTCAGGTTCACCTGGCGTGCAACTTCATCGCATGACCCCTTGATGATCAAGTCGAAACAGTTATCGAATTCTTTGCCGCTTGGTGGTTCATTGTTGATGAACATTGTGACACCATCCTTGCGACTACGGATCATTGTGCACAAGCTCTTGACGAGTCGACGGACCCCGGGGATCTTCAAGCTGGTCCCGGCGACAATCAGGACGCGAGGGCGGGACTTGATATCGGCGTTCATCACGGAGGTGATTGCCTCTTCGTCGGGGTTGTGTTCATTGTAGAGCACGATGCGCGGGCGCATGCGGCCGATTCCGTGACTCCGTTGACCGCTGGCTTGACGAACTTCGTCGTGCTCAACACAATCGTCGCAAGCGGGCGGGTCGGCTTTGGTGAAGATATCGGGGTTGAAGTCGGCGAGGTAGCGACACTTCTGGCATACCATCTTCTCAATACTGCCGTGCAGTTGAATAGTGACCGGCCAACTACCCTTGACATTAAGCGGGACCTCAGTTGCCAGTGGCCCCATAGAGGTCTCAATGCCGTCAATATTTTGGGTGTAGAGTCGCTTCAGGCGAGACTCAATACCTAATCGGGCGAGCATTTGGTGGAAGGCGGTGGGTTTGATATTGGCAACTTCTTCCGACAGCGACCGGACCATTTCGTGGAAGGGGGCGGTCAATGCGTCATCTTGATAGACAGCAGCATCGAAGAGAAGCTTGCCGGAAGCTTTCAAGTTATGTTTTTTCTGCAATGATTTGAAGAGACCATCTGTGGAGCGGAAGTCCGGAACTATATGTAGAGTTAAGAGTTGGGTTCGAATATGGCAGAATCCAAAAGCAGAAACTTACTTCCCGCAGCCGTGGAAATGCCAGCGCCGGCGATGACGACAATGTCTTTTTGATGACGCAGAGTTTGAACGAGCAAATAGTGTTGATCATTTTGTTCATAGAGAGATCTGGATAGATCGAGATATTGAGTAGTCCGTTCCTTTGGTAGGGGGTTGCGTCTCCTCTTTGCGGGACGGGCTTGGCGTGCAGAACCCTCAGCAGACTCAGCTCCCTCTTGGGATGAAGGCGTTGGGTATCGCTCTGCAGGCTCTGGTGATGACTGCGCTGCTAATGTTGGTGATGGAGGCACGGAGCTTAACTCCGAATCAGATGAAAAATCTAAATTGTAATCACCCATGGTTGTGTGGGAGTTGCGAATGGGCTGAAAGGTGTAACAGCGTAGGAGAATGTTCACCCCCAGGGGGAATCGGGGCGAAGAGAACCGGGTGGTATCTCCTAATTGCTTACAGACAGTAGAAAACCCTCGAAAAGAGAAATCATATGTGTCTGGGGGAATAAAGATCACTAAAGATCAATGACGTGTAAGACCTTGAGATGGTGGAAGAAAGTGTAGAAAAGAGTAGGAGTAGTTGTAGGTAGAAAGTTGTAGCGCTGGAGGAAGTTGACGATGAGGTCAGCGTTGGGGGGGGGGGGAAGGGCATTAATGAAACTCGTGCACTTCAGGGCTCTATGGGCCGGAGAAAAAAAGAATTAAAAAAAGGGCCCGCAGGAAAAACACCGTTTGTTTTGGCTGAAGGTATGGGATTTCCGTTAAGAATGTTGAAGAAGTAAATTGACTTGACCGAATGATCAGGAAAGGGTGGGACTCGATGTTGTTTTGATGCGAACGGTTGTGGGTTTTAAGACTGCTACGCATATACTTCGGAATAAAGAGGGAAATTGGTCCAGTAATAGCTTCTTTGATACTCTTGAAACCCCCATTGATGGTACCTTGTAAGGGGGTTTGATAATAGTCCATTGCCCTTTCATACCCTAATAGGAACATCTTAATACCTCCTATTGTACTCGTCGTATTATTCTTATATTTTCCCCTATTTTGCTTCCTATTTTTTTCCTTTGGGGGGAGGCTTTTTTTTTGTGCTATTTGGCTATTTTGCTATTTTGCTATTTTCCATGTTTTGACAGTTCAAGGGCTCAGTGGTGATTCGCTCTGTTAGATAGTGGGTCACCTGATATTGTTATGATTGGCCAGTTGTCGTTGGCAGGGCTACCCGTCACCTGATCCATCCATGGATGTCACGAGTCCTGACTAAGCAACATCATTGGGAAATCCACTGGTCCCTGGAGGTCCAGGCGCTGACGGCATAGGAACATCTGGATTTGGTCTATGGTCCCCCTCATATTGAAGTCTGGAATTCTTGCATTGACTGTGACATCGCTGGTGGTGTTTGTGACATCTCCTCGAACATTAGCCGCCGGTCTCGAGAATCCCCTTCCCTCCCCCCTTCTTGACCAAATAATAATAAAGCCATCTGATATTCAATGGTCCCGGGGAACTCTATGAAGCGATGCTGCTGTAGTGATTCCCTGATTATCAAACATACTTGACAAGTCGTCCGACAAATATTATGCCCTTGATCATGGAGGACGGTATCAATGTGGATGATCTTTTTGGAGAACCCAACTCCTTGGAGCTAGGCTTGCCCGCCGCCTCCCCAATCAAAGGTCTAGCACAATGCCTAGATGAAATGCGTCTATTAGGGTGCTGCCAGTAAGCTTGGAAGAATGCCCCATATCCACATTCCAAGACTAATAACCTTTTAGGAAAATCGCCTGGTCTCGGATGGGATGTATTGCATCTATTTCCTCAGACGGACTCCGGGTTATTGTCCGCCATCTCCAGTGCCGTCCATCAGATGGTAAATGGGTGCTTGGGGAAGAGTCATCTTTGGCTCCAGTATTGGAGGCCCATAATGGCAATCAACTGGCCCATCTATCATGGAATGAGACCGGTTCAGAACTTGCCGTTGTCGACTGTTCTGGTCGCATATCAATATATTCCATTTCCATTGCATTGAACAGCATCACAGGCTTGCGTCAGGCCTCATTTGACTCCGGCGACGATGGAAGTCAGGTCGTTGGAATGATGTGGCTGAACTCCCAGCGTTATGTACGTCGCCCTTACCCATTATCCATCAAGATATACCCAGATAGAAGTGAAATGACTCTAACATGGTAATATAGGTGCACGCATTTCACCAAGCAGCCAAGGTGAATGGTCGATGGGCATACTCGCCCTTCCGTCGACGCCCCGTCGGGCCATTTCACCCGGCCAACAAAGGCGCATTGATATGTGTGACCAGAGCCGGTCAGATCAAGCTGATATATCAAAACCCTGACAGCAAATGGGCCGAGCTGCCAGCCGAACTGAAGAACACAGGGTACTCGGACAGACTATTAACGCATGCATCCATGACCGCAACACAAGGTATTGCTGTTCAGTCAAAGCTCCATTCCCCGCCGTCACTGACGTATTAAAACAGCTGGGATCCTTCTCTCCACCTATTCTGCATGTCAAAAAATGTGTCTTTATAGAGTACACATCAGCTGGAACCCGTCACAATGGGAGCCGGCACAGGGAAAACCGCCCGGCCAATTCCCTGTCCCCACCTTCCGTTTAATCCACTGTAAGGTCGATATGCCCAGCAACATATTGAGCATCAACCGGGGGCCCGACCACTCCGATCAGTCTTTGCCGTTTTTGAACTCGGTATACTCGTTGACACGACTAGAGATCATGCCGGGACAGTTTGATAGCCCCGCGGGGTCCACTGCCAATCCTTGGATCCTGGCTGTCTTATCGAAGCCTCTCCATGCCATACATGACTATCCAGACCAGCAAGGTCCGCCGAGTGTGATTGTCAGGTGGCATTTGGAATCCGCACCGCAGATCCTCCATCCCAAGTTTGACGAAGTGACGTCAAAAAAGAGCAATGCTCAAGCAAAGGTGCGAATTCCTCGGGGTTTGACTTTCGCGTGGAATCGAGACTGACCGATCCTCAGCCCAAAATGGAACTGCGCAGGTTGGAGGACGTATATTGCGACAAGTATATTGTCTCGATCGATTTAGTAGAGCATGGGACGGTTTTGGCTGTCAGTCATGACGACAGCTCAATAACATGCTATGACACACGGACAATGACCGTTTTGAACGGCCTTGACGATTCAACCACAGTGACCTGTCTGGCCCAGGCCGGGTTCCAGTACCCACTCGAAACATCAGGTATGTCCGGGAATGCGGCCTTCAGATGGTTAGAACTGACATGGGCTAGGTCTTCATATTGCTTTCTCTCCTAACGCTTGCGTTGCCGTTACGCTGGATATTGACGGACATATGCAATTAAGGGTGATGGAGCATTCTTTCGGATCCACAGAGGGTCTCTATGACGAGAGTATGTGTATCACCTATCAGGTCACCTGCGTGGAATAACAATACTGACCGAGACATGTAGACAATTTCTCCGCGGCCATTGCAGCCTTGACATTGGCATTCAGTCGAGGCTGTGGAGTTGATTTCAATACAGATGACATACTCATGGTTGCTCTCGGGCAGCTATCACCGGGTGAGTGCTCTGAAGATCTTCGCATTGATATCATCGAGACGCTGACAACCTCCAAAGAGGCTCAAACCACATTCATCAGCGAGGTGTATCGTGCACTGCCGGTTAATTGCAATTTCACAGCCGAACAGGACAAACTCATGAGCCATCCTTACATACCTCGCTGTCTCAGTTTACAGGCCGGACTGGGCTTCAAAGGGAGACTCAAGCGCCGCAACCTCTCATCGGCCGTGCCATGGGCAAGCCTTCAACTCAGACATGCCTCGGTTCTATTTGCATATTTCTTCCAATATAATAAAGGGGGACAGACTGAATCGCATGATCCAGGTGAGTTCAAAGAAAGCTAACTTAATTATCGTGATCCGTTGCTAATTGAAACAAAAGATGTTCTCCGCATGGTATTGGGCAACACCAAATGGACATTAGACTTCTCTCACTTTCTTCTAAACGAAATGTTCGACATGGCCGATGAATTCGAAGATGTCTACCATGACCCAGAAGCATTCACACAGAAATGTAAGGAACCTTCCCATAACAAACTCCAACTTCAAGCTCCCCAATCTCACTATTTTCACAGTGAAAAACAACTCCTCCCTCCCCCTTTTAATCCTCCTCTCAAGCATGTCGCGCGCCTTCCTCCGCTTCATCTGTCGAGGCCTCCGCGGCGTGAATGCCGGCTTCGCAAGCGCAAACCCCGCCTCCCTCGTAGGTGACTCCCGAATCTACTACACAGAGATCTGCCAAACACTAGAATCATCACCGGTACGGATCGACGTGTACGAGAAGTTCCTAGCAGGAGTCGACTCAGCCGTGAAGCACGCCTACCAAGGCGCTGGCTTCGGCGACGCTGAAAGACCCGGCCCGGAAAAGGAGCTGCTGGTTAATGCGCGCATCCCGCCGGTCCTCACCACAGCCGTGGCAACCCTCCTCCGACAGACAGTCCCCGCGCTCAAATCCGAAATCAATCGCAGGGCGATCTACCTCGGGGACTATAGCTGGCTTGGTTTTGGGAATGATCGACGCACAGCGCTGTACCGTCAACAGCGTGAGGTCGATATCCTCAAGAAGTGTCCGCTGCGCCCGCCGTTGCCGTTAGGGAATGATGGTCGCGTGGCGCCGCTAAAGAAGCGCAGGTGTGCGCGCTGCTGTGAGGTCTCTGGTGATACGAATCTGCCCCGGTCGCTTCTGTCGTTCAAGATGATTGCTAAGCTTGGGCTCTTGCGGTCTTGTCTTTGCGGGGGGATGTGGGTTCTTGAGACGGATACTGGGGATCTTGGGGCTAGGACTGCGAGTACGAATGGCAGTAGCAACAGGGTTAGCCAGGCTTAGGACATCAGTCAATGCTGAAATTGGATACTATGGCTCGCATTTTGGCTTTGACTCCAGGTGGTGTGGGGTTGGTTGATCTAGGACGTGAGGGTACGTTGGTTCTTTTTTAATCTTAGGCCTACTTGTGGGGGTATTAGGATGTCTTGCATCTAGATTTGTTTGGTGACCATAGCAAAATATGGTCATTATTTTTTTCTTGTGTATTTGAGTCATGTAGACTGAAAACGCAGACTACTCAAGATGTGTATACTGTAGAAATATATATCATCGAGTCCTGGCAGACTGTATATATCCATGTGATATCTTCACTAGTCGTACATGAAAGCAAGAGCAAGGAAACTTGGAGAATGTCTAAAATCATGTCATGTCAAGAGTCGATTTGCATCCTATTTAGATACATAATCAAATTCCATTTTTTGGATGTAAAAAAAAGAGAAAACCGACCCTTACACAAGCATTCGGATCCACAGTCACGTCCTGCTCATGTCCAAGGCCAGCAACGTCTTCCCACAAAACTCCATATCCGAACAAGTTCTGCGTTTAAGCCTGCAACAAATCAACCGTCAGTATTAAGTCCCGATGATTCGTCTCGTTTGATGGGCGAGGTTTTTGGTGGAGAAGGCAAAGATGAACATCCATGAACCCTCACTCCACCTTTTCCCTGCGAAGGATTGTCGGAGAGTATCATACCTTAACGGCGTACTTCCGCTGGGGGAAGTGGATGGCACGCTTGCGGAGCTTGTCGGTGGTCTGGGTACGCTCGTGCTTGGTGAGACGGCGGCGGATCTCACGGGTGAGCTTGGGGCGGAGGTCGAGCGGGAGGTACTTCTTGTTCTTGTAGAACAGACGCAGCTGAGCGCGCTGGTTGGCGTTGATAACGGTGAGAACACGAGCGATCGACTTGCGAACCTCGCCGCTAAGAAAAAATTACAGTCAGCATCAAATCTCGAATATCGATGACCCCCAGTATCGTGCGCTTTGTGCCAGATCGTATAATCCGTCTCTTCCTCATCGATCGCTTTGTTGAATGCTGGCGTAGTCCTCCTCTTGTATGTTGTCTTTCCCGGGTTCGATCATTCCCATCCCGCAAATCTTCAAATTCCATCCGCACAAAAAATCAAATATCGGGGGTGTCGGATACGCACATTCTCTGAGTCTTGGAGGAAGCGCCGGAAGAGATCTTCTGAACGCGGAGCTGGTTAAGCTCCAACTTCAACTCCTCGAGCTGTGTGGCGAGCTCATCCTTGTTCTTGCCCCAGAGCTGACCAGCCTTGACCTTGGACGACTGCAAAAAAAGAGCGATTCATCAGCATTTTGATATCAGAGCCTTTGCACAGCGCGACATACCATGGTGGCGTTGAATTGTGTGGGTTGTCGACGTTGAGAATTGAAGATGTCCGAGGGTCAATTTGCGACTGGTTGTGGGACTAGGGCTAAGCGAATTTGTGACTTTAGCGGGTGCACGTGATTACGGTGGCACTAATGCCTGAATTTGGTGCCTGAAGTTTCTGGCTGGTTGGTGCCTGGGCCCTGGGGCATAACTTTACTGTATTCGGTTAGCACCTTTTACCCCGTCATGGGCTGGCACTTACGTAGACAAGCAGGTAGCACCTCGGCCCTTGCACCGGTTGACTTGTTGGTCTGAGAAGAACTCCTAAACAGATCAGACTTCTCTAGTGACTTAATATCCACATTCCATATATTTCTTGCCTTGCCATGGCATCCTCAACTAGTTCCGGCTGGACACAACTCCGGCAACAAGCACGGTCGCTTGAAACCCAGGTACCAACCATTATCTCACCAGGATTTCTATACCAATGTTAACTGACGCACCGATAGACCGATAATCTTTTCCACACTTATTCACAATTTGCCTCGATTACCAAACCTCCACCATCACCTACCGAGGAAGAGCTGCGGCTTGAGTCGCAATTGAAAGACCTCCTCGAAAGAGTACGTCCATCCACCAACATCCAACAAAAAAAAAAAGGCACCGACAGCTAATTGATTTCCGTACAGCGCGAGTCTGTCATCGCCCAACTATCCCGTCTCCTCGACTCCGAAGCTACCCTCACCTCCTCCGCCCTAAAACAGAACAATGTCTCCCGCCACCGCGAAGTACTGCAAGACCACCGCCGCGAGCTCCAACGTCTGACCGCAGCCATTTCTGAATCGCGCGACCGCGCAAACCTACTCTCCAATGTCCGTTCAGATATCAGCTCCTATCGCGCATCCAACCCCGCCGCCGCCGAGGCCGAGTACATGCTTGAAGAGCGAGGCCGAGTTGAGAACAGCCATAGCATGATGGACGGCGTGCTAAGCCAGGCATATGCCATCAATGAGAACTTTGGTGTGCAGAGCGAAACGATTGCTAACATTAATCGCCGCATTGTTGGTGCTGCTGGCAATGTCCCTGGCATGAACTATCTCATCGGCAAGATTGGGAACAAGAAGAGGCGGGATGCTATTATCCTCGGGTGCTTCATTGGGTTCTGCTTTTTGATGCTGCTGTTCTTCCGATAAAGTATGGATGCGAAGCTCTGGCGGCAGGTCAGTTATACCGCCGCTATGTCTTATTGTTCTTGTGCCGATTGCTGCTCTCCAGCGAGTGGATTTCTCTTGTCGAAGGCGTTTGGGTTTGGGCATGTTTCGAGTCCCCCTTGATGGGGGAATGCGACAGAATCGATGATAATTCTCGCGAAAGGGTCTTGAAGGCGCCTATTTGTTATACTTTCTATTATACAGATTCTCTATTGTATGTACAAATTCAACCGAGAGCGGAATAAAATCACATCCAAGACTCCAGTTCAGGTAATCCTTATCACCCGCGGCCTCAATCAATACTTGCGAGACGGGTCCTGCGCTCGGAGAACAGTCTTCTTCTCCTCAATAAGCTTCCGCAAACCAGCATTAAGTCCCTCCAACTCAGACTTATCAGCCGGTCCACTCCCCGCCCAGCGAATGCGACACTCGGAATCAACCAGGTAGACATAACCGACCTTGGAATTCATCATGCCAATGGTCTCCTTGAGTGCCTGATCGAAGCCCTTCTGCACAAGGAAGTAGCGCGAATGCTGCTCCTTGGGCAGTTTCTGGCGCATCCGCCACATGAACGTCTTCACCAGAAATGCTTTCAACCGGTTCTCCTCGAGATTGATATCAATCCTCTGCACCAGTCTTCCGCCACTGGCCATCGCCTCCACAAGTCCCGGATTCTGCTCCTGTCCCGTAAACGTCACAACCTGGCTCTCGGCCCACATGCTTGAGAACAAGTTTACAACGGAGATGCTGCCGCGCAGCTGGGTCGTCGTGTTCTGGGGGTCTTTGGGGGCCGCTAGCGTTATGCCGTGCATGTTGGGGAAGTAGAGGGCTCTGTCTGCTTTGAAGAGCCGTGGGTTTGAGACAAAGGTTTTGCCCTCGGCGAAGCGAAGATTAGACCATTCGCGGAAATAAGGCTTGGCGACTTGTTTTGTCCTATGGGTTGCCATTGTTTATTAGCACTATTGTTACCATCTTTGGGCCCTATCCCGGGGTGCGAGAGGAAGAGGAAGAGGCAAGATCGTACAATTCCTTGCGCCGCTTGATGTGTCGGTCATAGTTGGTGAAGTCGTCACGCCGCTGGCGCATCGAGCGCGAGTCAATACCTGTGTTCTGTCCTTCCAATGGTGCTTGCGGGCTACCGATGGGACGGTCCAGGCTTGGAGGGACGAAGTCTGCGTCGCCGGGCTGAGGTCCATCCTGGGGTTGGTTCTGTTTGAATTCGATAGCAGTCGATAGGCGGTGTGCCTCATTTTTTATGTTTCGTTTCACAGGCGCAGCCTCTTTTGTGTCGATAGGTTTCCCAGCCTTGCTGGAATATTGGCGTAGAGAGAAGGGTTTGGTCCGTAGCTGCGAGAGAGTTGCTGGGTTGTGGAATTGGCAGCTTAGACAGCGGCCGGTCTGTAGGAGGGGGAGGTCGGCCAACAAGGTGGGGAGGGTGGATTTCCACATATTGGCTGACGGTCTATCAGTCAACGGGCCGTTTGTAGGGTGGTGGATTGTGAGGCTATTTCTTTCGAACTTGTTCGCGTATTTGATCTTCCATGGAAACCGAAGGTCACATGACATGGCATTTCCACTTTGGGAATAATTGTCGATGCTTGTTCTATCTTTATTGGGGGCAACATAGAGTAGAAAATATGTTGTAGAATGACGATATATAAATGGAGTATGTAATACCTAGGTCTTATGCAATTCTCAAATCTGGATTAGATATTTCTGGCTATAGGTCACCTAGTTATTGAGTGAATAACTTTCACTTTGGACTGGATCACATGATTTGGCGCCCATTTCGCGCCGGTCAATCGCGTCTGGCGTCCACGGCTCCTCCAAATTGACCCAAGGAAGTTTTCGAACCATTACCCTTTCTTTTCTCTCGAATAAAAAGACTATACGAGTTATCCATGGATGTCCCACAGTGACTCCAGGCACCTATATAATGAACCATCCCTCGTCCAGACACCTGCCCCTCCATTGGAAACCGGACTAGCCTACCTAGGTACCATGAAGGACCTATTTCTGACTAAAAAGAGCTTTTTTGCGACTCTTGACCGGCTGGATGATTCAGATGATCAAGATGAAGACGATGAGAGCTGGGGGAGTCTCTTAACTTTTGCAGACGAAGAACTTGACAAACCTAATCCAAAGAAAGTCGCTCTTTCCTCGGAGCGTATCCCACTTCCTCGAGCAAATTCGGACCCTATATCTTCGTGTGACATTCAAAGCAAGAGAAGCACTCCGGTCGCTGTGCCCAAACCTGCTTCTACGAACCGTCCTCGGACGACTGGAACTATGCCTACCATCAAGAGCGGAGGGCCTCCTCAAAAGAAAAGAAAGACCAATAATGCTAAGATAATCCCAGATGACCAGCAGATCTTTAAGGGATTGATCTTCTGTAAGTATTCTTAGATTTATCACAGCGTACTCTCACTGAACTCTCAATTCCAGTCTTCTTCCCAAACAACGATATATCTCCATTCCGACGATTGCGCATTCAACGAGCGGAAGATTATGGTGCACGATGGAGTCGAAATTGGGCCACCGATGTCACTCATGTTATTATGGACAAAGGCTTGCTATCAAGCGATCTCCTTGGCTACCTCAAACTTGAAAATTTGCCGGTCAGTTCATTCGTGAGATATTCAGACTTCAGTATTAACTGTTGCAGACGAGTGTTGCTCTTGTCAATGAATCCTACCCATCCGAATGTATCCAGTTTCGTTCTGTTCTTGATACCTCACACCTCCGCTTTCGTGTCAATGGAACCTCAACGACCGCCGAGAAAGAGAAGTCTCCAGTCGCAGAACCACCTCTCCCTGACTCTCTTCCATTGAAACCATCGCGGCGGGAGAAGAACCAGTCCCCAGAACGTTATTTGTCCCCGGTCGAGGAACTGACGCCAAATCCCTTGCCAAAAGATTTCCCAGAAACCGTACCTGAAGGTGTGCCCGATACCGCGATCTCCGAACCAGTCCATGAAACTCCAACCGAAGAAGCGTGTAAAAGAGGAAACTGGGAGCGGGATGCACTGGATGATATAATAGATGAGGCTAAAGCCACAAGTCATCTGGTAAAACGTCTTCTTTGTCAGTGAAAGCCCACGCGACTAATCTTTACAACTAGCCTCTGGACCCAATTGAATTTCCGATTGATGAATCTGCTGCTGATGCCTCCGATATTGAAACCTCGAGCTCAGGGGAGGAGTCAAAGTCAAGTCGGAAGACACGGAAAACTCCCGCTGGAGAAGGCAAAGACAAAGACAAGTCTGACTGGACCAAAGGTTTCGCCTGTATGCAGAAGTTTGATCCGGACACGAAACTTGACAACCCGAACAGCAGAACCATCGAGGTACTACAACAAATGCTGGAATACTATACCCAGACTGCAGACCAGTGGCGGGTTATGGCCTACCGTAAAGCAATCAACGCTTTGCGAAAGCAACCGAACAAGATTGCTACACGAGCACAGGCTCGGGCCATCCCTGGTATTGGAGAGCGGTTGGCTGATAAAATCGAAGAAATTGTCTTGACTAACCGCCTTCGTCGTCTCGAAAATGCCAACCATACCCCAGAAGACTTGATAATCAAAGAATTTCTCGGCGTCTATGGTGCTGGCCTTCCCCAGGCCTCCAAATGGGTCGCGCAGGGCTATAGATCTCTAAAGGATTTATTGGAAAGGGCTCCATTGACTAAGCAGCAACGTATTGGGGTGGAACGTCACAGCGACTTCGCGCAACGAATCCCCCGCAAGGAGGTCGAAGCCCACGGTGCGATCGTGCGAAAGGCGGTGCAGGCCGTGGACAGGGATATGCAGGTGATCATCGGGGGCTCTTACCGCCGCGGGGCACTCACCTGCGGGGACGTGGACTGCCTGATCACCAAACCTGGTGCCACGCTGGAGCAAATTCGCACCATGATGCTCGGTCTTGTTGTCCCCAGACTGTTCAATAGTGGCTTTCTGCAGGCCAGCCTTGCCATCTCGTCGCATCAGGATGGATCTAAGTGGCACGGCGCATCAGCTCTACCTGGAACCACCCTGTGGCGTCGGATTGATTTGCTGTTCGTTCCGGATGCGGAGATCGGGGCGGCGTTGATATACTTCACGGGGAATGATATATTCAACCGGAGTATGAGATTGCTGGCACGCAAGAAAGGCATGTGCTTGAATCAAAAAGGTCTATATGCGGATGTTCTTCGGAACCAGCAGGTGAAACTGAATGGGGGGCGGCTGGTTGAGGGCCGGGATGAGCGTCGGATTTTTGCTGTGTTGGGTGTGCCCTGGCGACCTCCCGAGCACCGGATCTGTTGATGCACATGGAGGATGAGGTGCGGTGATAACAATATTCTTAGTGTTGTTAGTACTGGCTACATACACTATGGGGTAATTGAGGTTTTCGGCGGGGGAAGCACCGAAATATAGGCACAGGAATGACGATATCTTTGGATTGACGGTTTTTCTACGCGTAGGGATATTATGTATGCTAATTATTTGTATTGCTATGTATCAAGTAGATACATATTACCAGCCCCTAAAAAAAGAGAAAAAGAAAAAGAAATGATACAGCTTGCATAACTGCCCCATACATAGAGTTTCCATACCGAAGGTGAGAGAGAGAGATTCAGAGAGTGAGAGGGAGAGGCAGTCACAGTGGCACAAAGTGACTAAGAATTCGTCTCCCTCCAGTACTCACCTTTCCTCTTCTTCAACCCCATCCCATAACAACTCATCATTTTCCTCGTTTCATATCCAAGTTGATATTGAGGTATTCTTCTTCTTTCATCACCGCCTTTCCCCTACCGCCTTGAAGACATCACCGCCTTTCGTGCGGTGAAGCCTCCATCGCGTGTTCCTCCCCTTGCGATTCCCAGACCGCCCTCTACTGCCCTGGGTTTTGCCCGCACATCGTCGATTCAATCATCTTGAGATTTGTTTTTTTTTGTTCCGTTTCGAGTCTCTTTTGAGGCTATTGCTTCTATCCGAGGTTCACAGCCTGGGCCTCCCAGTCCCCAGTGACTGTGTGCGTGATTTTTTCTCCCATATCCCACATTCCACGTTTGCTAATCCGAGTCCACAGACGTATCAGCTTGGTGGGACACACCCCATTCTGAGCGAGCGACACGTTGATTGCTCTGGTTGACTATTTTCTGTCACTAGACCCCTAATTGACACGTGGAAACCTCTCAAAAACACGTCCACAGCCACCCCCACAATGGGTCGCAAACCCAACCAACTCATCCTCGAGTTCTTCCACCGGGGTCCCAAGCTGGAAGACGCGAGCAATCGCTACCAACATACGTGCAAAGCCTGCGGCGAAGTATTCCCTAAGGGTCGCATTGATAGCCTTACGAACCATCTGGTAAAAAAATGTCAGGCGATCCCCCTACGCGACCGCCAACGCGTGTTGTTGCGACTCCACGAACTCCCCGACTTGACCGACGGTGATTCGAATAAGGATTCCCCTTCTGGGAGCAAAGGCAAGTCTGCCGATGGTGGATTTCCCAACCGACAGAATTTCGACGGTCTCAACGTGTTGGCCGAAGCCTCGCGACAGGTGGGCGCCTCGGACGTGACCAAGCGCGGACCTGGATACACTCAGTCTGTGACAGCTGGAGGCAAGACCGTGATTGTTGACCCTGCGCTTGAAGCAGAGGGATTCCAGGGACACTCGCAAGGGCCTGACTCCAAGATGGAGGGTACAGCAAATGTCGAGGGTATGTTTTCCTTTTGTTCACTGTTGTACACCTTCCACCACTAACAATTTGCAGGAACTCCCCAATCGTCAAACGCTCCTAGTATTCCTGCCCTCCCAAGCCACACTCCGGGCGAGCACCCTGCATCCATGTCTCCGCCCCTTGGCGATGCGTCCATGTCGCCTGAATCTACTTCTAATGCGCGCCAGTCACAACTGTCGATGATTGCGGCCTCCGCCAACGAGATGGTCCCTCAAGGAATGACCATTGACAGTGATAACCTTAGCTCTGATATGAAGCTGGGCCAATGGAATCAGCAGCTGTCCACACATGAGCAACTTCTTTTCGACAGCTTGCAAGAACATGATCCCTCGTTGACTGCTGCCACCCAGCGTGCGGCATCTTACCCCCGCCCTATTGCGATGAACCCAAATACCCAGGCAAAAGGGTTTGTGAACGAGTTTGGTAACTCAACCAAGCCTATGAAGCCCAAGGTGCGGGGACGTTTCACTGCAGAGCGACGCCGTGAAGTTCAAGACGTGCGGAAGAAGGGCGCATGCCTTCGTTGCCGAATGCTAAAGAAACCTGTATGTGTTCTTGAACATGGGGATGTATGAAATAAGTGAACCTCACTAACGAATGTTGATAGTGCTCTGGCGATACCCCCTGCACAACTTGCGCTAGCGTGGAGAGTGCTCGTTTATGGAAGCACCCGTGTCTGCGCACCCGCCTTTCCGATGAGTTTGAGCTCTACAATGCCAGTATGTTGTTTGTATTTGGCTCCTTTCGAAAAAAAAAAAATACTGACTCGGGCTCTAGACCTCAACTCCACACTTGCCTACCATGACACTAACAGCATTAAAAACCAAATCAAGTTTGAACACTACTCCGGTCGCATTGAAGTTACTCACTTTGAGGAGAGCAACTCTTTCATGACTTTCAGTGGACTGCAAGGTCACCGCACTTCAGTATCTGCACTTGACCCTCAGTTGCAGGCCCTTGGAGATGACCAGTTCTCTGGTCCCTCGCAAGAAGTCTACCTCCTAGACGCAGACTCGGATGACATCCCAGCCAAGTTGGAAATGTACATCAAGAAGAACGCTTCTTACTTTTACGAGCGAGAGACCTCGCCTTTCATGAAGCCCACTTTGCTGCTCGCTGCTGAGCTTAGCCAGGGGAAGAAGGTATGTTGTGTGACATTCAATATGGAAACGTGTATTGACATAGATGCAGGATATCCTTCTGGAACGCGTGTTGGAGCTGTGGGTCGCGACCCATATTCTCGTTGACACAGAACTCACCTGGAAGACTTACTACAACCCTACTTTGCCCCCGAACTCGTTGCACTCTCTTTCTCAGCCATCGGATGAGGGCCGTCTGCCCATCGAGGAGGTGTCTGACCCAGAATCATACGGACTTCTCTGCAGTCAGTTGCGCGCCGCTATGGAGAAGCGTGCCTCGCAGCTGAGCAAGTTTGTCATCAATGATTTGGAACGTCGACTCCTTCAGCGCCAGAAGTGTGGCTGGTTTGATACTTTCATTGTGGCTATTATCCTCCTGAACTGCGTGGAGCGCACCTGCTGGCTGTTCCGTTCATGGGACAACGAGAATTTTTCTCAGCGCGTAAGTGGTTCCTGGCTACTCTTTCATGATGCATCTCATACTAACGATCCATCCAGTGGCCCCTTGACAAGCGTCCTCCCTACTACTTCAACCAGTCTGACCGCTTCTCCGACATCCTGGAGATGCTTTTGCGCATGCGCCACATTCCTCCCAAGGCCACTTTCCGTCCGGACAATGGTATTCTGAAGGCAGTCGACGGTAGCGACGAACACGCCGTCCGCTGGTTTGATATGATTCAACTGACCCGTACGTCACATCACATTGTATCATGATTTGCATATATCTGAAGTTCCTTGACTAACATTCTGTTCTGCACAGCCTACTTCATCGAAGAGCGCAAGAACGCCGTCTTCGACCCATCCGATTCGCGCTCCCTGGATTGCCACCACAGTGCCAATCTCCTTGAGCCTAACAATGCCACTTAGCTTCTGACAACAAAAACGGACAAAAGCACCACAAAATCACCACAAAAAGTCAAAAAGCACAAAACCTCGAAAAAAAAAGGAACCAACAAGCAATGTCCGAGTCACCTTTTTTCGTCCTTTGCGTTGTCAGTGTAGGGTAGGTCAATTGCTGGTGAAACTTGCCATTACGAAAGCGATAGCGAAATGCATGGTATCAGTCCAAGCCTCGATTTGCTTCTGGATTGAGGCTGGTCTTCGGTCTGATTTGCTTATGGAGTTTGTTTGCAGGTGGATCTATTTTCAAGCGAACTGCGATAGAAAACATCGGAGGAATCCATGGGTGTGGAATGTTCTGATCTTTCTAATTGGGTGTTCGTGGGTGTTGAAGGATGTCTTTTTCCCCCTTCTGATATATGTAGCTTTAAAGCTTTATTCATTAGGCTTGAATGTATGAAGTAAATGTTATTTCATCGCTGAAGTAAAAGTAGTGAGATGAGTTCGATATGCATGTGCACCGAGGTTGGGTAGCAGTCACTGGGTCAGGGACAGGGTCAGGGCTAAAGAGTTAAAAATATCCATATAAAATCATATAAAATCATATAATATAGTATGTTGTACTATTTTATAATATTTTATTCAAGTCTAATTGACTGACTCTTTATTTCATCCATGTGATAGGTTTCTTGGATGACGTAGGCTCAGGAATGGGACGATGGGGACTTTGACCCTAACCCGGACCTTTCACAGCGAAACCCCCCAGACTTTACTTCCTCAACCATGCCTCCATTTCGGAACTTCCTACGACCAAAGTCCCAACCCAATGGGGATCCCGCTGTCTTGGATGAGAACCATCTCTCTCCAAATCAACGCCCTGCGCCCATACCGATCCGCAGTAGCCAGGATGAACCCACCGAGTACAAATTGAGTGGTATGTTTGAATCCCCGCACTTCTTTGACTGATGTGGCTGCTGTGACTGCTTTGGCGACTTCACTTTCTTCAAATGCTAACCTCGGTCCTTAGTGGTCAACGACAGCGGTGTTTATCTTCCGGTATAGGCTGTGGGATCGGGAAATGCGTTACACCTGCTAATTATTGTGATAGCCTTCTCCCCCAGAGCGGTCGAGCTTTTGGCGCCGGTACCCGGGTTCCAGCAAACCCATCAACCATCGAGATCTCGTTGATGAGAATGAGCCTTTCTCCATCTCTCGCGAGTCCTTTGACTCTTACCGCCGATCATTTGTATGCCCCGCGAACCGATCCGAACCGATCCGCATGAATCCAACTGACGTTAAATCTCCAATCTAGGATATCTCCGCGCGCTCACCCATCATCCATCCCGATGCTGGTCCTTCTCGAACTTCTCTTGACTCTCGATTCTCCCGGTTAACGCCGTCGGGCACTCACTCCAATAGCCTCACCCAGTCTGAAATCATGGAGGAAGAAGCCTTCGAAGAAGTAGGATTAAATGACGAGGTGAAACCCAAGAAGAAGGGGTTCCTCTCCAGATTTGGTGACTCTAGTAACGATGCGCAAGCACCCGGGCCCAAGACTTCTACCTCGTCCTTCAACTTCCACATTCCCGGCCGGAAGCGCGGCCACAGTGGCGGCGGGTCAGAACTGGCATCTGTGAAAGTGACCCCATCTACCCCTGCACCCGCCGATGAGACATGAAGTGATGAATGACGAGATATGTTTAATGCGTTGTGGTTCTCTCTACGGCGTTTCGGGTTTGTTTCGGGTGATGCAAGCCACACTCGTTTAAGGGACAATATAATTTGGGACTTGGTCGATGATAATAGGGATCGTCTTGTACCTGGAGAGTCTGGGTGGCTCATGTCACTTATTAGCATTTTGTACATCTGTTGCCATCGAGTTGCGACTCGTGCCATCTGTGCTTCGTTCAGAGACAATATCCTACATTTTATTCTAGAACTTCCATGGCAATGCGCCTTTGGACCTCACACATATCAGTCAATCCTATTTTCTGCAAGAAATTCAGCGGAAATATTTATTTTAATATGGTTGTTATGTGTATGAGCCTGCTGGGAATCGCAGTCCACTTGGGCAGGGCTATGTTGTATCTTATCAGTGCAAACTGTGCAAACAGCCGGCAAAAAAACTTCCTCCGCCTGCGATCAAAAAAAATTATCCACCAGGACATCGAGCAGTCTCCGCTCGCAAAGACCCCAGTTTTATTACTTTTTTTTTCAATCAGAGATACCCTACAGCCCAAGAAAATTATCTTTCATAATGGCTGGATTGAAGCGTGCCGTCGACGGCAGCGAGGAGCGCAATGGCAAGCGGAGCAAGACTAAGGAAGGCTCCGCATCGAAGTCCAAGTCCGTGAAGTCAAGCTCTTCATCTAAGAAGGACTCCAAGAAGGATTCCAAATCCAGCAAGAGCGACAAGAAGCCTTCGAAGAAGGTTCAGAAGGAAGAATCCGAGGACGACGATGACTTCGACATTGACGATGTTTCCGACGAAGACATTGATGCCCTTGATGCCCTTTCAGACGATGAAATGCCCGATGTGAGCGAGGAGGAGGAGAAGCCCAAGTCAGACAAGAAGTCCGATTCGGACGACGAAGAGCGGAGAGAGGCCCCAAAGAACCCCAATCCCAACCCTAACAGTAAGTTTCAGTTCTGCCTCCTTGGCGGCGCCGCATCTAATCGTTATTGCGCGTTTAGACAACAACTCTCGCGAATCCCACATCAAGCAAAAAGCACTCCAGCAGGAGCGAAAGGCCGCGAAGCCCAATGCCGATACCGTCGCCCGCTCCAAGAAGTTGTGGGAGCAGTTGCGCCGCAAGTCCCACGTGCCTCTGGAGCAGAGAAAGAAGCTTGTCAAGGAGCTGTTTGAGATCATCACTACCCGCGTTCGTGACTTCGTCTTCAAGCACGACTCGGTGCGAGTTATTCAGACTGCTCTCAAGTACGGAAACCTCGAGCAGCGCAAGCTGATCGCACACGAGTTGAAGGGCACTTACAAGGAGCTGGCGCAAAGTCGATACGCCAAGTTCCTGGTTGGAAAGTTGATTGTCCACGGAGACGATGAGACCCGCGATTTGATCATCCCAGAGTTCTACGGCCATGTCAGACGTCTCATCCGCCACCCCGAGGGTTCATGGATTCTTGACGACATCTACCGCACAGTTGCGACCAAGGCACAGAAGAACAGACTCCTCCGCGAGTGGTACGGTCCCGAGTTTGTCATTTTCCAAGATGAGAAGGACACCACTTCCGATCTCGCCAAGATCATCGAAGCCCACCCCGAGAAGCGTGGACCGATCATGAACTACTTGCGCGAGCTGATTAACCAGCTGGTGCAGAAGAAAAGTACCGGTTTCACTATGCTTCACGATGCTATGTTGCAATATTTCCTCTGCACAAAACCCGGCAGCAACGAAGCGAACGAGTTTATCGAGCTGCTCAAGGGTGATGAAGAGGGTGACTTGGTCAAGAACTTGGCTTTCACCAAGTCCGGCTCCCGCTTGATGTGTCTGACGCTCGCATACTCCAACGCTAAAGACCGCAAGCTGCTTCTACGATTCTTCCGCGACACCGTCAAGGCCATGGCCGGCGACGTCTACGGTCACCAAGTTATCCTGGCCGCGTACGAGGTCATTGATGACACAAAACTCAGCGCCAAGTCCTTCTTCCCCGAGCTTTTGAACCAGAACGAAGCTGAAGAGGCCCGCAACGAGGAACTCTGCTACCAGGTCAACGACTTGACCGCACGTATCGCTGTGCTATACCCCTTCGCTGGCGAACGCGTCAAGTGGCTCCTCCCCGAGGCCGACCAAACGGTCCTTGAAGAAGTCCGCGAGGTCCGCAAGGAAACCTCCAAGAAAGACCCAGCCATGCGCCGCCTGGAACTCGTCAAGGCCGCTTCGCCGACACTGCTCGAATTCATCGCTGCCCGCGCCTCTACTCTACTCGAGACGACCTTCGGCTGCCAGTTCCTCTCCGAGGTGCTGTTCGAAGCCGACGGTGATAAGACCGCCGCTCTCGCGGCCGTGGCCGAGGCCGCCAAGTCGCACACCGAGGCCCGCGATACCGCACACGCGGGACGTCTTCTCAAGTCTCTTGTGCAAGGTGGGCGATTCAACCCGGCCTCGAAGTCTGTCGAGAAGGTGGAGCCTGCGTTGAACTTCCACGATGTGCTGTACGCGCAGATCAAGGATGAGGTCGTGGACTGGGCGACGGGGGCTAACCCCTTCGTGATTGTCGCGCTGGCTGAGTCGGAGGACTTTGAGAAGAAGAGCGAGCTGCTCAAGACCCTGAAGAAGAACAAGAAGGCGCTGGAGCAGGCCTCGGCGTTGGTCGTGGAGAAGGATGGAAAGAAGAAGCCCAGCCCAGCTAGCAGTGGTGCGAAGTTGTTGCTTTCGAAGATCTAGATATAAGCGTTTCTACGGGATTATAGCATGTGTAATTACGTTGTATACAAAAAAGCATACCTTTCTTTTTTTTTTTTCCCTCTAATGAACGTTGAGATGGCCTGAAATTACCTTCCCCACCAATGTGGAACTCAGCCATACGGGTAGCCGATCTCAGGGGTTCGTCCATTGTTATTTTAACCATAACAAAGGACCTTTGGGAATATTCAGCTGACCGTAATTATGTAGTACAATCAATAAAAAGTATCTGTGTCATATCCTTACTGCAATAATGCATCTTATACGGAGTGTGCATAGGTATACATCACATTTAAGGGCCATGTCTCTCTGACTACGGAGTATACCGTATTACTCGAATAGTTGGCGTGAGACAATCCTAATCAAAGAAAGAAATTGGAGCATAGACATTTACCAAGGTAATTTTATTATTATAACCCGAGAAAGCTTATTGGTGTCGAGGTGTACATAGTAAAATATTGATCTGATCTATCAATGTTTTTTTATACCTAATGCTACTTAAACTACTACTATTGACAATTGTTAAGGGTAGTTCGAAGCCTAATCCCCATTTACTTATTTAGTCTGTAGGAAGATACGAAATTGGGAATATCTTCACAACCACATATCCAAATAAGGCAATGATCAGGGCACGCTAAACTGTCTAAGGGGAGAAACTAACTGTAACGGTACCCAACCCGTACACGGGTCGAATTTGCGACTTCAACCTTCAACCCTTTCTCTCTTTCCTTCTACACATTCTGCAACGGAAAACCCCCAGGCCCCAGGGCCTGAGAGAGAGAGGAAAAACATGCCCTCACTCACTCTACCAAACCCGGACATGATCCTGCCGTACAAAGACGATCGCCAATCCCAAACTCCCTCACCACCGCAAATCGCCTACTTGTCGCATCTTAATTCCCGCCAATCAGACCCCAATGCCTCCATGTCAGCACCCAGTCGTCAGAAGAAAAATTTTTCCCGCCATGCCTGGACACACGACGACGTGAATGCCAGCCGCCGTTTGTCGGATATTGGCGAGGAGCTCTCACCCACCAGATCGGAGGGATTCGACGATTCGGACGAACAAGACCTGGCCAGCTCACCGCTACTGCATGAGCATGACGATCAGAACAGGGATAATCCTACATGGAGTAGCTCCAATTCCACGATCAGTGCGGGGAGTAGACGCGCTTCTGCTTCTAGGGATGTGTCTGAGGCGCATAATGGACCCGACGAATCCCCCGTTCACCCCGAGGTCGCGAGAGCGCAAGCTACCGCGGTCGTTGGAACTGCAGGGGGTTCTTCTGTGCCGGCTAGCAATGCCGTGGCGTCTGCAGCTGCAGAGGGCAAGGGGCCCGGGGAGGAGTTTTCCTCGGCGATACTGAGCAGTGAGGCGGAGAGGATTCTGGAGAATGCGAAGAAACGGTTAAATGTATGTTGATGTCCTGTCTGACGCGTTGCATGTTGGCTAGGGAGTAATACTAACGTGTTTTGTTTCCCAGCTCATGGAAAACAATCTCACTCGAGCTCGGTCGACGACACCGCGCACCGCCGCCTCGCCCTCGCCCTCGAATTCAGGCTTCCAGCCGATGGGTATGCACCAGCCGGTGGGCGGACTATATCGGTCCATTTCGCGCACGGATCCTAAGAACTCTTCGCTTCGACGGCAGTCACTTATTGCGTCGCAGGATACGACGAATAATCGTCATTCGAGAGTTCACTCTGAGACGAATATTCCGTCTGATTCGAGCCTCGCGAATGATAACAAGCGCATGTCGCGCTCTGTCAGTGCGATGGGCGCAAGCACTTCGTCCAGCCTTCATACTGATAATCGGTCGTTCCAATATGCACCCACCAGGGCGTATCTGACGCACCGGTCATCGGTTTCTTCTATCCAGCGTCCGATACATTTGAATGACCAGGGCCAGCAGGACCAGATGGCGCAGTCACCTGTTTCCACCGAAGACAGTTCGCCGGACTCGCCACATGGCTTGGGCATCTCCTCGGACGAAGGATCGAAATCAAGCCCGGATGGGTTCAGTCCGGTCTACAGCTCCTTTGGCCCCCCTAGCCGCGCGCAGTCGCAACTGCAGGTGCGGGATCTCCAGTATCAAATGAAAGGTCTTCACATCAAGATCTCTTCTCTCAAGGTGAAGACTCAGGAGGATAATCTTCGCCGGCGTAGCTTGCAAAGCTTGCGCACGCCCAGCCCATTGACGGCCGCTGATCACTGGTATGCCAATGCACTGGAGCTCAGAGATGGTCAGAGCAGTCCTGGCTCCAACCCCCGACGCGACGGCAGCTCTGAAAACACCCGGGATGTCTCGAATGATGCAGCGGTGGAAGATCGGCGCAGATCCGATGAGCGAGCTGCTGGGAATACATCCAAACCTGCCGAGAATTGGCAAGGCAATGAGCCTGCTGACTATGCCGACGACCAATCTGTCGCCGAGACCATGTACGAAGATGCCGAAGAAGGTGATTTTGATGAGGTTGACCGCGAAGCTCTGGATGAGATTTTACGTGAACCGCTTGACGATGACTTCGAGAACGACATGGAAGCCTTCCCTGACGTGCCGTCGCACACGGATGCGACGCCCCACGAGATGCGCGAGGATGCGTTCGACTATGAGCATTTCATCTTGCATAGCGCACTGGGCAACTACACCCAGCAACTCCGTCGGGTGAGCAACAGCTCGAACGGATCAGTCGAGACAACCCGGCCCACATACGCCCGGCACTCCCGTACCAACAGCAACATGTCCGTCTCGACAGTGGCAACCTTCGCAACCGCGAACGAAGGCGAGCGTCCCGACGACGAGGACGACATTGACAGCGTGATGTACTGGGACCGACGGTTCAATCATGGTGCGTTCCCGCAATCCATCTCCCCTGGCGTTTCTGACACTAATCCTTGGACAGAGCTGCGACATGGACATAGCCATGGCCATTCCCATTCGCATTCCCAGTCCCATACTCACGGCTACAGCCACCAACCAAGTCCAATCCAAGAGGTTGACGTCGAGGGTGATCGCTCCGAAACACCACGTGGACCACGATACGGCCACAGCGGCGACGACAACTCAGTGGACCCGAACAACCTGACCCCCCAGAAACACACTGGCCGCTCATCCTCAGCTACGGCCGGTTCTGCAACCCCAACCTCTCTCGTCTCGTCCCTCGTCTCGACCGTGCGCGCGGCATCCAGCACCCCCAGTGTCAGTGGCATCAACGATGATGACACCCAGATGCTGGAAACACTGTTCGCCAGCCTTGGTAACGTTTGTATGGATCTGCAGGCAATCACAACGTCTGAGGATCCAGATGTGAAAGCTGCGCGTGTGCTGCGGCGTCGTCTTGATGCTGCGCGGAGAGTGCTAGAGGGAGAGCTTGATGCTTGATGCTTGATTTGATTATCTTTCTTTCTCTTCTCATGTCATTGCTGCCTAGTGAATGATGCCACATACCATGATTTATTCCTGATTTGAGCGGCATTGACGTTCTTTTGTCTTTTTTTTTGTTTCTCTTTGACCACATTATCATGATACCCAGTGTTTTTTTCTTCCTTTATCTGTTGACTGTGATTTTATTATACCTAGGTTATTTAGAGATTAGAGTAGTTATATGAATAATCTAATTAATGTGATCAATGCATGTTGTGTATGAGATCTAAATATCTAAGAATTCATTTTAGTACATGTAGGCTACGATTATAATATTCCTCAAGTCCCTCCCCAGGTCCCCTCTTCTGTTGGCTTATTTTCCTTCTTAAAACTAACAGACATCCAACTTCCCATCTCTCTTCATCTTCCTCACAATATACCTTTCTCCAAAGTCCCCCCCCTTTTTTTGCCCCGCGATCTCCTAATCGGGACACTGATCGCCCAACGATAAGCAGAGCTTGTCGCGCCCTCCATACACGCCACAGTCAACAAATAGTAAGAAACCCGTGGTGAACTATATGCAAGAAGACTATACTAATAAACCGCAAAAGAAAACGCGCTATTTCTAAGCACCATATCCAGAGACACGGCACAAAAGTTTTAAGGAGAAAAGAAAAAAACAACACCAAGAAAAAAAGAACAGCCAAACTGAACAACTCATCCCTCCAATCTCCAAGTCCAAGAAAAAGAAAATCCAACACGGATCTCCGCAAAAACCTATTGCGCACTCTGCACACTCAAAAAGCCTTCACGATGAGCATGAGCGCGAGCGCAAACGCCAGGCCACTGCCAGCAGGTGGACCGCACTCACACGCCTCGCGCCGTCTTCTCATCTTCCAGGAGACGCGCAATCCGCAGAATGTCGCGGAGACCGTCTACCTCCCCGTCAACAAGCTGGGACTACCAATTTGTGGCGATGGACCTGAGATGCCTTCTATTCTGGAGTTACCGTTGCGAGTGCTGAGGGTGTTTACGGATATCTTTAATCAGCCGAAGTATAAGGGGTGGTATGTTTTGATTTCATTCTTTTTGTGCTTGATATTGTTTGATATCATGTACTTGAATGTGAAATCATATGCTAATTTGCATCGTTGCAGGGCCGTCGTCTCTGCAGGTCCCTACCGTGATATTTCGGAAGAAGGGAAATTTTATGCTGTGGTTTTGGAGCAGACGCAGAATACGGTGCATGCATCGCATGAGACTCATATGGGGACACCTTGATCTTGATTTATGGACTGGGTTGCGTGTTTTATTTTTCTCTTCTCTTATGTGTGGAATACCGGTCGAGTGTTGATTTTTTTCATGATTTTCTTTGTACATTTTTATCATGCTATCGTTAGCGTGTTTAACTTGTGGTATCTCAATATATTCCCTAGGTCAAGGTGTATGGTTGATCAAGATGTATTCACAGAATGGTAGAGCAAGTGAGTTGATAGGAAAAAAAAAATTCAATATTAAAGGGGTGTTTGAATGGCTTCAATAAAAAAAAGAAACAAAAAGAAAAAATAGTAGTTGTCACACCAAATTGCCAAGTTCCCTGTAACAGGACGGTGTAATCTGGCGACGCCATCCCGGGGTGGAAATGTCTCTGCAGAATTGCTTCCCTCAAGGGTCATTTCCATTGCTTAGTGGCTTCCAGCGTCGTGGATTACTCGCACGAGTGAAAATGCCAACCCCAGGATTCGTACCAGGCACCTTTCCCGCTGGCCTTGCGACCGAAGCGGGGTAATTAGCATGGCGGTGAGCCTTCCACTGGGTTATCCATGACAGATTAGAATTTATTTACCAGATTTGATATAAGTAGTATGTCTACTTAACTATATATACGGGTTGAATATAAGTTCTAGTGTCTCCATTTTATACACTCTCTCTAAATCAATATACTATATACCATACACTATACATACTAAAATACATTTATTCTCACACGTACATAGCCATTTTCAACCCTCATTCCTCACATCGCCCAGTGTCAATATCTGCCTCGATAGGCTTCACAAACTTCGGTCGGAAAGCAACCTTATGACCAATATATAGTACTGCAAACAAGATCAAACTGAGGTAGTTGATGAAAAAGTCGGTAACACTGAACTTCGGAATGAAAGCAGTGAAGCCCTGAGTAATGATGATAAGCATGTTGAAGAACAAGCCGTACCACGAGAAAAAGGGTTGCCAGGTAGCCTTATATGGAAGCGTGTCGCGTGAAATTCCCTGCGCAGCCAAAGCCCTCATAAATGATAGATGGCAAATATTAAGAGATGCCCAGGTAATGAAACCGGCCAAGCCAGCAATCTGCATCAACCAGTTGAAAACAGTGGCTCCGGCATTTGACACATTGAGGAAGCCCAATAGGCCAAAAAGAGCTGTGAACCCAACACTTCCATAGGGCACGCCGTGTTTGGTCGTTTTCGAGAAAAATTGAGGAGCGAAACCCTCATGGGCCAAACCGACTAGAATCCGACTCCCGCTGTAAACGTTTGAATTGGCAGCGGAAAGTACCACAGTAAGCAGGACCGCGTTGATGATACTAGGTAGGACGTTGACACCGGCACGTTTCGCAGCGATGACAAAGGGGGATGCATCCGCATTTGCACCGCTGTCATTGTCGGTAAGGCGTTCGTCGTTGGATGGCACGACGATGCCGACGAAGAAAATTGTAAAAACAAAGAAAAACACAATTCGGAAGAAGGTCTTTCGAATGGCCGAGGGAATGTTCTTGCGAGGGTTTTCCGTTTCACCCGCAGCAATACCGACAAGCTCGGTACCTTGGTATGAAAACCCGGCTTTGATCAAAATGGCCCAAAATCCGACGAATTTAGCCAGAGCATCTTGTCCAGAATCCTCGATCAGATAAGGATGGAACGGGCCTGGGTGCACCCAGTATCTAAATCCTAGATAGCCCTCCCTGCCAACGCCAGCATTGATACAAATGGCGAATATCATAAACCCGACGACGGTGATGATCTTGATGCTTGAAAGCCAAAACTCGACTTCACCGTAGCAGCTCACAGGAAACATGTTCAAAATTATGATAACAACCCAGAACACAGCAATGAATACTGCCATTGGGATCGTGTCATCCCAATATTGAATGATTAGGCCAGTGGCAGTCAACTCCAGGGCAAATGTCGAAGCCCATGAAAACCAGTAGATCCAGCCCATTGAAAATCCTAAGCTAGGATCGACCAGACGGGTCGCATATGTAGCAAAGGCTCCTGGGATCGGTAGGTACGTGGCCACCTCACCCAAGGCTATCATGACTGAATACACGATTGATCCAATGAAGGTGAATGCAATGAGGGCGCCAACGGGGCCTGCAGTAGCAATTGCACTCCCACTACCAATAAACAGACCTGTGCCTATGGCACCTCCTTCAAAAAGATGACAATAAGAATCAGAATAAGAAGGAAAATGGGGATAACTCGGAGTTCTTACCCATTGCGATCATCTGTAGATGTCGGCTTTTGAGCCTTCGCTGCAATTCCGGCAGTTGGGGTGACTCGCCATTGCTGTGCTTCTCTTGATTCCCTTCAATGTCGTCGGCCATTGAGTATTTGATCGAAATATCGAACTTTTGAGTTTGTTAGAAGCAAATAAAAAGTGGCAGAGCCGCTTTGGGAAATCTCAAATTTGATTTTCCTGGTCTCTGATTGGCTGAAAAATTGAACATGGTACTAGGCACGTGATTCCACCGTGGTGCCTTGGTGCCTTGGTGCCTTAGGGTAATCATTCGAGCCAAATAATCAACATCTCATGGATATGGAAGAGATGCTTATGCACGTTATATCTTCCTAGAAGGGAAGGCTGACGACCTCTATGATATATTGTCGTTTTTCAATTTTGTGTGACTCTGGATTTGGTGGGAACCCTTCCGATCACTTCCTGATATGTTCATTCTTTCACAACGTTCCTTTCACTCATACTGTATAACTAGATGACGAAGTCTATATTACGCATATGTGGATGTACAACGTAGATGTATAACTTGTCACACTTTTTTTTTTTTTTTTTTTTTTTTTTTCATGGTATTAGATAATTTTAATTTGGAGAGCATAGTTAGTTATATATAATCCGTCAATTACTCAACATAAATTTCTTTCGCATAGGCCAGGTAGAAAAAAACATTCTATACTACATGATTGACAAATAATCAATTCCTAATGTACATAGCTGTACAATTATAATAAGTAATATCACCTTGGTTGGTACAACATAGAGTTCAACCCCGGCCCTGGCATCCCGGCATACGAGTCCTTCGCTATGAAATGGGGTGAATAGTACATACCTACATAGGTAATCGTTGCAGTAATAGCCAATAAGATCGAATACGTCGATTTAGTCAACATCAAATACTTTCTAACATGCCTAGGATCTCGCTATACGTTACACAAGTTCATCACCTTTCATAGGTATCCATGTTGTCTTTCTTTTTATTTCCCACACTTTTCTTTCCCCTACTCCTTCCATCTTCCTAAAATGGCCATTGCTGCTTGTCCTGAGATTAAGGCAGAGCTTTCTGAAATTATACAGGCATTTCTTTTGGACATTGGTTTCGAGTTTCCTCCCCTGAAGCTATATCCTGCAGTCGAAGGCGAAGTGAAGCTGCATTTCAAGAATAACGGATTCTCAGATGAATTTGTTTCGAAGATTAAGCCACAGATCAAGACCGGTGTCGGAATTGCAACCACGACTTTCCAAACAACCCCCTTCAACATACAATGCACAGTGGCAATATTCACTACTTATTGTCTGATCATTGATGATTTTGTCCATGACCTCGAATTCAAGCATCACCTAAAGCGATTCAATATCTGCCTCTTGACTCGGCAACCTCAAGGAAGCCCGGTCCTTGAGAGCATGGGAGAGTTCCTGAGCTCCTTTCATTCTATCTTCGGTCAATTTGCCGGTGACATGATCATCAAGGACTCACTGCAATTCATCAGTGCATGTTACGCCGAAGCGGAGAGCGAGAATATTCAATTCCCTACAGAAGCGCATCTGTTCCCCAGCTACTTTCGTCTGAAAGTTGGCGTGGCCGAAGCCTACTCCTTTATGCTATTCCCAACCGCACAATTCTCCGAGACCGAATGCCTCCGATACTGCCTACCGCTGATACCATATTTGACATCGGGTTTTAACTGGATAAATGACATCATGTCATATTATAAAGAAATGGTTGAGATGGACAACTGTAATTTCGTCACGAACTCGGCCAGGTGTAAAGGGCTGACTGAGATTGAGTTTCTGAGAAAGCTCTGTGATGATACAAGCGACGTGATTCGGACCTTGCATACGCTTGGGAAGGTCCACCCTGGGTTATCGAAGGTGCTTGAGGCTTTTGTTTCTGGCTACGTTGTGTATCATCTAACGCAGACGCGGTATCGAATGGAGGATTTATATCCAACATTCGTTTCTGATGCTAGAGAACGGCTCAAAGCTTCGATTGCGAGCGGAGAATAAACGCTGTATGGGTGAGTAGCTCTTGGGAAAGACCTCGAAGTGTAGTATTGGGAATTCAAGATATCACCAAGCAAATGAATTTGAGTCTAACTTCATTCGTATAGATAGCAGATAACATGTTAGAACCTCGCACCTGAATTCGTTTCGTAAGAACAGAATGTGCTGGAGGCCTGGAGGAATATAGTGGTTGGTGTAGAGTTCATTATAGGACGTGAACTCCGCTTTTACTGTGGAAAAAGAACATAAAGTCATCATAATAGTCGGTGACTTTAGTGAGACACCTGTGGGGTGTGAAGCAACAAGTCTTCAAACAAAGCAATTCAGCCTAAGCACAGTGCTCTTAGTAGCTCAGGCTCATTACTCAAAGTATCTCTGGTTTGAGCCTCAAATGGGACACGAAAAGGCTCATATCATACACTAACGCTATCAAGTGGCGTTTCTTGGGGTTTTCGTTTGGTGTTGAGATGTTGAGAGTTGCTAAGCTAAGACTGCAGCTTCGGGGGCGTATGTGACGCCACAGCTCAGATAGGAAACTATCATCCGACAGGGAAAAAAAAAGGTTGTTCCATACTTACGAAGCGCAACACGCGACGTGATTTAACGGAGAGGAAAACCTAAAAAAGAATACTGCGGAAAATACTGTAAAGCTCAAATACACGTATGTAACTTTGAAGCACCCTGGTATTTTTCAAATACGGCAAAACAAGTTCACCGTATGACACAACTAGTTAACTCATACATGTTGTAGGCAACACAACGAAGAGAGGAAGGAAATAGCCACCCTCTAGGATCTTTAGCCCCAAAGTGTCTCCGAATGGAAAAAAAGGTAAGAAAAATCAAAGCTGAAATGGGCTGATCAAAATGTATCGGGGTGGCATCAGAACATTGGAGCCCGGGGACAAAATTTATTGGACCGAGAAGGCCCCTAGGAAGGGCTATGGATCCATCTTTTTGACGCTTAGGTGCGCCAAGGGGGCCAGCCCCAATTAATCTCCCTGGCGGCAATGGAAATTATTACTTACCGGACACTTTCCTTAAGTCAACATACTCATTGGTGCAGAATATTCCTTGTTACCGATATCGGGCTAATGCGGACCTAATAAACCAAGGTATATATATCCCACTGATCGGCGCTTCTTGGCCAAGTTAGTATTCGAATCATAGAATCTCTCGCCATGGCATCGAAGGAAACGGAGATCGCTCGCGATATGAGCTCTGACGTTACCTATCCCTCTGAGAAAGAGCCAGAGACAGCCCACACACCGAAAGACACGGCTGATGGCCATGGCAACTCGGATCAGGAGTCTCTCGATCAAGAGGCTCAGGCTGGTGTGAGGGGAGTTCAGGCCGCGGCGGTTGTTTGGACTAAGTCTCATCTGATCCTGGCATATGCGATGTGAGAATCTCTTCATGATTTAACGTCTATATTCATTCAACCCATTGACTTTTCTTATGTGAAGCATTTGGTTTATCTATTTTGTTACCTCCATCCAGGAGGTCGTCATCCGTTCTCTAAACCCTTACGTGACCAGTGCCTTCATGCTCCATTCTTTGACTGCCGCCACGAGTATCATGGCCAGTATCATTGGAGGCTTGAGTAAAATTCCCTTGGCAAAGATATTAGACTCGTGGGGTCGGCCTCAGGGTATGTCTTTGATGTTGATCATTTGGGTTATGGGTTTCATCATGATGGCGGCCTGCGACAACGTTCAGACCTACGCGGCTGCACAGGTTTTTTCATCCGTGGGGTATGATATCCATATTGAGTTTTTCCAATGTCTTTCCGACAGCTTAGCTAATTTGCGACAACTTTTAGATCCCAAGGAGTCAGCTATTGTTTGACAGTTTTTATTTCAGACACCTCTGCATTGAAGAACCGAGCCCTCATGTTGTCGTTCGCAACCTCGCCATACATAATCACCACCTGGATCGGGGGACCAATCTCCCAGAGTGTCCTCGAAGGCCCCGGCTGGCGATGGGGATTTGGAATATTCACCATCGTCGTTCCCGTTGTGGTGGCTCCTCTGTGTCTTCTGTTCTTCTGGAATCAGCAAAAGGCCAAGAAGATGGGCCTGCTTGCACCCAGCCGTGGTCCGCTCACCTTATCTACAGTAAAGCAATACTGCATAGAGGTCGACTTGATTGGAATTATTCTTCTGGCTGGTGGAATGGCCTTGTTCCTGCTTCCGTTCAGTCTCTGGTCATACCAAAAGGATCAATGGCGGTCAGCGATGATTATTTGCATGATCGTTTTTGGAGGGCTTTTGCTCATTGCATTCGCTCTCTACGAGCGATTCTGGGCCCCAGTGACCTTCATCCCATTCAATTTATTGATGGACCGAACCGTCTTCTTCGGCGGGCTAATGTTCATCTTTGAGTTTTTCAACTCAGCGGTCTGGGGTAGTTACTTCGGATCAATGCTCCAGGTCGTTTGGGGTCTGGATGTCACCGAAGCCAGCTATGTCTCAGCCATTTACAGAGTCGGATCCTGCCTCTTTTGTCTCCTTGTCGGCTTCCTAATCCGCTGGACTGGTCGCTTCAAGTGGCTGGCTGTTTACTTCTCCTTCCCGCTTATGATCCTGGGTGTTGGACTGATGATTAAATTCCGTCAGCCCGATGCGGGTATTGGGTATGTTTGCATGACTCAGATCTTCGTCGCCTTCGCTGGTGGAACTACTGTTATCTGCGGCGAGCTTGCTATGATGGCGCCTTCGGATCACCAGCACATCGCTGTTATACTTGCTATTCTGAATCTGTTCGGTAGTATTGGCAGTGCGATTGGATCAACTGTGTCTGCCGCTATCTGGACCAGTGAGTTCCCGAAAGCGCTGGCCAAATACGTGCCGGCGGAGGTGACTGTGGCAACGGTCTATTCGGATATCACGGCCCAGCTGTCGTATGAGTGGGGAAGCCCGGCTCGGAATGCCATTGCTCACGCCTATGGGGATGCGCAGCGATATATGCTCATTACCAGTGTTTGTATGCTGGTAGTTGCTTGGGGGTGTGCTGCGATGTGGAGAGACATTAAGATAAAGGATCTTAAGCAGGTCAAGGGACGCGTGATTTAAGTTGATGTGCTGTTGATAGAAAAGTGTGAAGCTGGCAGATGAAACTTATGGGGATCAGATTGAAGCTAGAGGGAGTCAATATGTAATAATGTTTCTCTAATTAGTTGTCAGTCATACGATTAGTATCTACAATATAGGATCGAAGAATATATTATATCCTTTTTGAATTTTAGCTCACTGAAAACAATAGTCCAATGATTAGGGGGCTTCTACATGGCCGAGTAGGGATTCCAACGTAAGTAAGCTTTGACTGATTACTATTTTCAAGACATGGCCATCATATCGAAAACCAGAAGTACTATTCTATCAAGATTAGTACAGTCCAAGTCCTCTCATTGTCTACAACTAAAGTTACAAGATTGCAATCCTATGTGATACCTAACACCGACTCTTTACGGGTACAATTTTGGAAACACCTTTCTGGATCCCCAGGCCGTGAGCTTCTACTCGAACATACGCAAGTCTTCCTTTGATGCTCGTCACGGTCTCAAATCCTGTCTTCCGTCTCGCTGCGACGGGACCCAGGTCTGAAATAGTAGCACCCCCAAAGACCTTCCACTCTTTATGCTCAGTGGCTCCATTCCAACTCATATAAACATTAGTTGTGTTACGGTCCTGGTCAATGCAAGAAAACACATCGGGGAGAGTTTCGGGGACGCCGACCCAGGGGGAGCGATACGCTCGGTAACTTGCGACGACATCATCGAATCCAAACTGGGCAGTCATGACACAAGACCCGTTGGCATTGTACTCCTTGATTTTAGGATTTGACCCGTAGCCCATAAATACGTGGTTTTTAGGCAGCAATTGTGTGTTTCCTTGAGAAGTCGAAAAGATCTCGTCCCGTTGATCGTGGAGAGTTTGGATAAGGGAGACCTGACGAGTAGCTAGATTGACGTTTATCAATATGCCTTCAGTGTGATTAGTCCCATTCTGGACATCAGAGTTGGCATTGTCAAAAATGCTAAGCACGAATGTATCGTCGGCCTCATCATGGATGCGGGCGTCGTGTTGGTAGCTGAATTTGATTCCATTGAGCTTAAAGTCACCGCCAGTTTGGCCCTATTGTATATCATTAGCATGTGGGACATACTTGTGGTACACTTGAAGAAGCTTGAATTTACCTGAAGCGTCCAGTCAACCGATCCATCCTTCGCGATCTTAAACAGCGAACAGTAGTAACGAGAAGAAATGATGTACGTTCCATCTTCAAACTTGTCCACCGAGTTGATGTGAAAGTAGCCATAGGGAGAGCTGCTGTTTTGTCCCCAGTCTTGAATGGGGTAGAATGGCTGTACATTTTCTAAGGGAATCTGATCAATATGGCCCAGGGAACTCCAGCGGAAAAGTATCTCGTTGGTCTTGACATCAATCTCATAGAAGAGTGAGTCAGCGATCCAGCCATTTTTGGGACCTCCCACGGAACTGAGATCAGTCTGGGTGACATTGTAGCCAGTGACCAGCATTGTCCCATCAGACGTGATCGTGTTCTCGTGCATGTCAATCCAAGATATAAAAGAGGAGCTGTCAATGCTGCCCAAGGCCTTGTAGTTGTCGTTCGTCACGGAGACATTGTAGATGCTTTGATAGGACTCATCCAAGACTTGGATAATACCGTATCCCCAACCGAATGGCTCTGGGACCCCAAGACCGTTGAAGTACGTCAGGACAGGCTTCCCATCCAGCTTCTGTACTCGGAAACCCTTCAGGTCACCAGGCGGGCTCTGCCAGACAAGCTCGTTGCTGTCCGACATGATAAACACGCTGTACTGATGCGCGTCCCATGATTGATCGAAAAAGAGGTATCCAGGGCTGGCAAGGCCAGATTTGGAGATATTGAGATTCGGAGGCTCGTGAGGGCTGGACTTGAACGTTTGCCAGGGCCAAGTAGTGTCCTCAGCTACAACAAGGGTAGCCTGGAGCCCACAAAGGGCGACAAAGGTGGAAAAAAGACGCATGGCAGGATTGACTTCCCTGCAAGTGTGGACTACTAATTCTTTGGTTTCACTGGATGTCTCAAACTCAAATATATGACCAGAATTGCTTGGAAATCCCACCGTCCAGCCGATGCCGGCCAACCAATTCACTCTCGGATATGAGTGATTTAATTCGATATTAAGATCGTCCCGAAGAATTGAGTTGTATCTAGGTCCACGGGTATATAGACCCGTGGATTGTTTGTGGACCATCTGATAATTCTTGATCAGATTAGATTAGCGGCTCCACATTGTATTTCCATACGGTACACGAGTCTGGGTGGTATTACCGGTATTTCATGGTATGTGTAAAAGTCAGACGGAACGCCAGGGACTGATCGGCACTTGCCGAGCTCGTTCCGAGGTTCTCATATCCGCCACATCCATGGATGGATGGGTCAGCTCGGGGTGGAGTATACCTAGGTAGTTATACGACCCCATAGTTACTGAGTATGTAATTTACCCTTAGAACTCTTTGAGATATGCCAACCCATTGTTATTCCCACGGTGTTATACCCTAGCCCACATTGATACACACAAAAACTGCCGTTCACTTGATCATCTGTCGATGAACTCACCGGGAGTGGCCACGACTCTAAGGATTACCATCTCGTTCGCCTTCTCTTTGGTGTGCCCCTGTTGTCATTCTTGGCTCGGTATGAAAAATTCGATTGAGAAAAGGTTTCACGGATCTGATAAAAAAAACCTCACCGGGTAGCTTCCTTCACAAATACGCCAAGTCTTGGCTCTAACTCTCAGTTCGCTTGGGCCTCTGGGTACCTAGGTAACTCTCAAACTCCTTGCCAAGACTGTCGGAAAGGGATCACCGGTTTCATCGCCTGCTTACCGGAATTAGTCGGAGTTATTGCCCGTGTGACAAGCTTAAATTCTGGTGCATATTTTACATGCCGCAGGCTAGGAACGTGTGTGTAAATACAGTTTAACGTTCTACGCACATGGTAGGCTCTTTTGGTGTTGAAAGATAGGACTTTGGAATGCCATACGAGCATGTGGCCAATCGTGTCTTGCATTGAAGGCCTAAACAACAGTATGTAGATACCTAATTTACAGAGGAATTGTTGTCCTCCGCCCATTCCTCAAATGTTGTGTTTCCTGCAGCTGTGGGCATTTTCACCAGGAGTGGTGCTCGAACCTCTTTTTCGACCCTGGTAATTTCGGGCTTGAACAGGATGCCCTCTGAGAGAGTCTGGAAGCCAAGTTTTTGATACAAGGGGACTCCCTCCACTGTTGACTCAAGGTAAATCGGCAAATTCAGCTGCTCTGCCATGTTCATTCCCCATTGCATAAGCTGTGCTCCGATACCTCTACCCTGGTAGTCTGGATGCACTGCAACTGTGTGACAGTCTGTAGCCGGGTCAATATATGGTTATCATCAATATAAGAATCGGTAGCCACTCACACACATGCCTCTTGGGCCCAATCCACTTCTCCCTCTTTTCCCAAAGCTGTCCCCAAAAGCCTTCGGCACGCTCTCGCTGTTCACCTTCTAACCATCCAATCCACGGCTTCTGACGCTCTTCGGTGGTCCTTTCCCGCCAGTAGACTTGCCAAGTCGCCATGCCGGCGATTTTACCGGTGTCGGTGTCAATGCATTGGAAGGTGTGCTCCATGCTCAATCCTTTCCAATATTCAAGAGTCCCTTCAGTGTGGACTTTACGGAAAGCCTCATCGTTGAGATCGGTTCCCGGGTAGATAAGGTCCAGGATCAATTGGCCTTTGAAAGCCGCAAACCAGACATCGTAGATGGCCCGGATATCGGGGAGAGTGGCGGGGACAACGACGAAGCCCATATTGAATGCAAAAAAAAAGAAAAGTATAATCACTATTGAGGAATAGTTCAGAAAGAGTTGAAGAAAGTAGCAGTGTATGGTATTAAGTGCATCAGTATTCAATAAATTGGTTCCTTGGCGCCAAGGCTCCCGAAGTCGGATCTGATAAGACAAAGTTGCATTGAAAGTTAAAGTTACGTATGTACGTAATTGGCTGTATTTCCTCCGGGGCCGGGTAATGAGACATTTGGCCTAAATTTCGTTAGTGATGCTGATCCGGTCCGTTGCTCGGGTGGATTTGTCGGCTCCTGGTTTGGTTTGGTTTGGTTTGGTTTCTTTTTCTTTTTCCTATCCCAACAACTCCCCTATACCAAAGCCGACTATAGTGATCGCCGCCATGCCTGGTCTCGAAGAACAGCCGCCCTTCAAGGTTATCATTATTGGAGGGTCATATTCCGGGTTGGCCGCAACTCTTAACCTTGTTGACCTATGTCATGGCCGGAAATGTCGATTCAATCAGGATGAGAACGACCAAGGCCCAGGGAACAAGATTCCCGTGCAAGTTACCATCGTGGATGAGCGCGACGGTTATTGTATGTGATATACCCACGTAACATTTGAAAGCATGTCACTGACAGTCATTCTTTAAGACCACCTGATTGGACTGCCTTTAGCCATAGCTTCCAACGCCGATGCTAGCACGTTCTGGAACAAGTTTGCGGATATTCCCGCTCTCCAGTCCCCGGATATCAATCACATACAAGGACGAGTAGACTCGATAGACTGCAAGTCCCGGATCGCACGAATCCGTCAAAATACTGCGAATGATGGGCACAAGATTGTCGAGGAGAAATACGACTACATGATTACGTGCTCCGGCTTGCAAAGGGAGTGGCCCAGTGCACCTAAATCTTTGACTCGGGAGGCATATCTTGCCGAAACTGCAGACTCTGTGCAGACTATTGAGCAAGCCATGGAAGGTGTGGTTGTTATTGGAGGCGGTATGTGTCACCATCTTCCTTCCATTTGAGTTGTACCAATTGATTGGTTCGTCGCAGGTGCTGTCGGTATCGAGATCGCCGCCGAAATTAAGATGCTCCAGCCTCAGGCAAAGGTGACCCTCGTTCACTCTCGGCAACAGCTACTCTCCTCCGAGGACCTCCCCGATGAGTTCAAAGCAAAGGCTCTTGAAATGCTGAAAGAGTCCAAGGTTGAAGTGGTGTTAGGAGCACGCGTCCAGGATACAGTTCTCGGTAGCGACTCTGCTCCGGCGAAGTACACACTCAAGCTCTCGGATGGCCGAGAGCTCATTGCTGACCATGTAATTAATGCTGTTTCACAGTTTACACCAACATCCTCATATCTTCCCAAGGATGCCTGCGATCCCGAGGGATATGTCCGTATCACGCCCGGTCTTCAATTCTCCGCAGATGTGCCGAACAAGAAATATCATTACGCTGCCGGTGATATTGTCTCCTGGTCTGGTATTAAGCGTGGTGGAGCGGCGATGCACCAGGGGCACTTCGCAGCTTTCAATATCCACCAGCAGATGCTAGCGGAGCGGTACAATACGGAACCCAAGTTCGTCGAGTTGGTTGAGGTAGCTCCCATGATGGCTTTGGCCCTTGGGAAAACCGCTGTTGGGTACTTCCCGACCATGGGACTGTCCACGGGTGACGAGATCCGCAATATGTTCTTCAATGATGATCTAGGACATGGAAGTAAGTTGACAATTCTTGCAGCCGGATTGATTAAGCTAATAAAATCAGTTTGTTGGAGATGGATGCGCTTGGGAGAAGCAACTGAGTAAATGTTCAAGTTGATAGAAAAGTTATGAAACGATATTTATGTATTAGGGGATTATGGAATTGTCTATCATAAAAGAATGAGATTAAACAATATAGATCTATACCAACAGAAACAGAAGGAAAAAACAGTCATCTACTTTTTTCTATCCAAGAACATTCATCCATCCACTGTTTGGTTCAAGGCATTGACCCTGTAAGTCTCACTCCGCTCGATTAGCTGGGCGTGAGTGCCTTGCTCAACACAACGCCCATCCTCAATCAAGAAAATTACATCCGCCTTACGAATCGTGTACAAACGATGCGCAATCGCGATCACCGTCATGTTTTTGGATGCCTTCTCTAATCCGTCCTGGAGCAATCGCTCAGACTCTGCATCCAAAGCACTGGTTGACTCGTCTAGGAGCAACAACTTCGGCTTTCGGATCAGCGCCCGCGCGATAGCCAGTCGCTGCTTCTGCCCTCCGGACAGACGATCACCATTTGGCCCGCAGTGTGTATCGTATCCGTCGGGAAGTTGCACAATGACGTCGTGGATATTAGCTAATTGACATGCTTCTTCCAACTCCTCTTGCGTAACTTCGTGGCCAGGTCGTGCGCCAAGGCCAAGATTGAAGCGAATAGTTCCTTCGAACAAAACACTCTGCTGTGGTACATATGCGATGGAGTCACGGAATGAGATGTCACCATAGGCAACGTCTCGGCCATCAACATGGATGGTGCCGGATTCGGGCGAGTATAGGCGCTCGACAAGTGAAATGATAGTGGATTTTCCAGCACCACTGGGTCCGACCAAGGCGGCAAACTGACCCGGCTTGACGTTCAAATCTAAGCCATGAAGCACGCGGGTGTCTGGCCGTGCAGGATACGCAAAATGGACCTGTTTGAGGGATACGCTGATACCATTGCGAGTGTCATCGACCTTCTCGCGGGTGGTTGCCGTGGATTCGACGTCGCTCGTAGACTGTAAAAGCTTGCTAGGCAGAGTTTGGATGGGGGCTGACAGTTTCTTCGTGGATCCTAGGTCTAGCAAATTTAACAAGCGGCGGGTGGCCTGGAAGGCGCGCGAGACATCAGGGGCCAGGGCAAACATCTGCCCCCATAGCTGTGAGCTGACGAGCAGCGCTAGCTGGACGATGAAGAACTGTGTCTGAGTATAATATCCTGCAATAATGTTTTTCGCTCCCCACCAATATGCCAGGCCATATAAGAAGTTGCTGAGGCCGTACCCGATGGCAAGCCAGATATTGGCCCATGCACTTTGGCGGGTTATCTCCTTCATCGGTGCCGCTAATGAACGACGGTATGTTCCCATAATCTCGTCTTCCACAGAGAGAGACATGACAGTCTTGATCGAGTTGACAGCCTCCACGGTGATTCCCACCGACCGAGCAAAAGCCTCCAGGTGGCGCTCTTCAAACTGTGCCAATGAGGTAACTCGCATCCAGCCAGCAGCCAGCAGCAAAGGTACCACGGAAAGGCAGACAATGGCGATACGCCACGCGATAATGTGCGACATGATGATGGCAGCAAACAAGTTGATGAGAATAGACAAAATTGTGCATACAACGGAGCCCGTCAGGCCTGCAAGAGCATTGCTGTCCTTAGTGATCAAGGAAAGCAACAATGATGGGTTGCGGTCTTTGGATTCGTGCCATTGGAGATCCTGCTCGAGAATGGATCGCAGTGAAAGAACTCGCACTTTGTAGATCACGTTCTCTGCCATCCAACCAAAGAGAGACCAGCTGACCAGATTTGCAAAGAATTCAATAATGGCAAGGACAAAGAACATGAGTCCGTAGAACTCTCCAGCATCGCGGATATTCTGAGGTTCCTCGCATCCACTCAGCTTACCCACCACATTACCAAAGATCACTGCCGAAGCACAGTATGTGCCTCCAATGACAACGGCGCCTGTCACGGCGAGGACCAGAACAAATGCATACGGTCGGAACATAGAGCCCAGTGAGCTGGCTGTTGAGGAAAATGACCTGTGTGTATCGACAACACCGCCGGTTTCTTTGGACATGGAGTCTTGGGTAGTAGAAGTATCGACTGTTTCATCTTTTTCGCGGATATCATCGGCCACGGAAAGAGAGGGTTCGGCCTTTTCTATTATTTGATTCACAGGTGACACCGATCGGGTGGATGTTCCCTCTTGCGTACTCTCGACATTGAGGTTCTGAAGGCGAACCAGCTCTGCGTAGGCACCATTGGCTGCCAGTAGCTCCGTATGAGGGCCTTGTTCAACAAGCTTTCCTTGTCTCATGACGATGATGTTATCCGCATTTCTGATGGTAGACAGACGATGCGCAATGGTAATAACAGTTCGCCCCACGGCCACACTTTCCAAGGCTCGTTGAATGCGCATTTCCGTCGCTGAGTCCAAAGACGCTGTAGCCTCGTCGAGGATGAGAACCCGGGGATCTTTCACTAAGGCCCGGGCCAAAGAGATACGCTGCTTCTGTCCGCCACTGATCAGGTTCCCGCTAGAACCAACTGAAGTACCGTAGCCTTCTTGGAGCTTCTCAATAAATCCGCTGGCATCCGCCAGCGTTGCGGCACCTTTGACCAAGTCTACCACCTCCCGCGCCAGGTCACCGTGTTCTAGAGAGGCGACCGCAAGGGCTTGGCCCTCCCTCACAGCTGCAGCAATTTCAACCAGCGCGGTGCCGGTCAGGATCGGTTGAAGATGGGTGTGTACAGGGGAATTTATCAGGCCCAAGGCAATGTTCTCAAAGATCGATCGATCCAGAAGACAAGGCTCTTGTTGGACAAGACTAATATGGCTCCTCAATGCACGCACATTCAAGTCTTTGACATCATGTCCATCCAACATAACAGTTCCTTCGGTCGCATCGTAGAATCTCGTTGCTAAGCCGGCGACAGTAGATTTTCCACTCCCGGACAAGCCGACAATGGCAGTTTGTTGGCCAGCAGGACAGGAAAGCGACAGATTTTGAAGAACTGGCTTATCTGGGCGAGAAGGGAAACGGAATGAAACATCACGCAGCTCCACGTGGCCCTTGACCTCGGACAAGACCTCTCCAACATCCTTCGCAGTGCCGTCAATTGTGGATGAGTGCTCTATATCAGCCTTCAGTTTCGTGAAGGCAACCGAAGCCGCGTCGAAGCTTTGGATGAAAGGTGCCACTGTACTGAGGATCAAGGACGCTGAGAGATAGACCGAGTTAGCAAGAGATCATATCAATGCATGGATATAGACACTCACCATCGACTAGAATAAAAATCACAGTGTATGTTGCCCCGACTGTCATGCCGCCCGCATCAGACTCCACCGAATCTGCAATCTGCGTAGACCCCTGCCAGAAGGCCAATGCATTGGCCGAGAAAGCAATAAAATAAAGCAAACCCGCTTGGGTGGCAGTGGCAATTGATTTGCGAATTCCCGCAATCCTGGACGGGTTCAAAAACTCGATGAACTTCTCCTCCAGCCGGGCGTTGGCTGAGAAAGCATGAACCACCATTGTGTTGGAAAATGCCTCGAGTGCCACTGAAGATGCCTTGGTCATGCTTTCCAGCGCGCGACCGAAATACTTTTGTACGAAATATCCACCCAGCAGAGACATGATCAAGTAGGCGGGAGTCAAGGAGACCAGCATTCCAGCCAACTTAGGATCCTTAATGAAAGCCACGATGTATGCGGTGACGAAGAAGGCAAGACTGTTGATCACGATGCCGACCTTTTCAGATGTTCCTTGTTGCACGGTGGTAATGTCACCTGTGATTCTCGAGGACGCCTCGCCGGCCGGGAGGTTGTCGAAGAAGGCCACATCCTGGCGGAGAAGGGCTTTAAAATATTTTTCACGCAGACGCTGAGCCAATCTCTCACCAGTCAGATTCCAGCTAAGCACATAAATATAGATCAAGAAAAGGTAGGCAATGCCGATGTAGACAATCATCAAGACTTTCTCGTTGATACCATCTTGGTATGAGTCGCCATTGGTGCTGTTGGCGTTGCAGGTCGTCGAGTTCATCTCATCCACCAATTGACCAAACACAATAGACATGATCGGAAAAGGGATTCCGGAGGCAACTGCGGAGACAAGTCCAAGGACAAGGAGGGCGATATCTGATCTGCTAGGCTCTCCATAGACGAACAGGCGAAAGAAGACAGCTTTCTCCCTCCACTGTGACGGATCAGCTCGAGAACCTAAAGGATCTAGGGGTGACATACGCTGCGCTTTTGCTCTGGTGCATCTTCGGCAGCCATAATAAAATTCTCTATTGGTGTGAATGGATGAGAGCATAGAGGAAGATCATTTGTTATTTTATCCCAAAGGTAAATATGCTGTGGCAGAAATCTATGAGCTCCACTCGTTGATTGACTCGATTACCAAGAATTGACAGTGAAAAGCCGACGTCGGACAATACGTAAGATTGGACCCTTTATCAGATCGACTAGTAAATAACAACCGCCAAGAGCCAAGAGCCAAGAGTATGTATTTGTTGTTTTTCTTTTTTGTTTTGGTCTTGGAGGTTCTTGGGGGTGGGGCTGGACCTAGGGCTTGTCCGATAATGCCGTATATACCCTTTGTCCGGGCAAAGACCTTATTTGAGAAGGTCTAGCAATTTCCGATACGATGATCTTTACTGTATGCTCTATTACGGCATGTTCACCCCGGAGACTACTCGGCTATCGCGAATTATATTTTTTTAGGGTAAGTTGGGGTCGTTACAACTATCAAACTCTAAATATCGGGTCCGAGGGGGTCCTGGGCACATCCCGAATCTGATTAGATTTCACTTTGAGCGGAAAATTTACTTCGCTGCCTTGCTGGTTGTGGGCTGAAGGTTTACGCGGTTATGTACGAATGTATCTAGGTATACGCTTGAAATCTTTCTCACAAGTGCATAACATAGGTGTAATAAAATCACATCATATTTCACATTTTGGAACCATCACAACTTCAATGAGCGGAATGGATTGCGATCGAGAGTATCAGACCCGTCAAATCGTAGAGGTGCTACATGGAAAAACTTCTCCCTGCTACCAAGGATGAGCGCGGACCGTTTATGTGGTAGATCGACCAGTTTGGCCAGGTTCATTCCCGTAGCGTGGTCGTAGGTCAAGGGAGCCAAATTAGAGTATTTTGGCTCTCCGGTCACGAACTCCGTACGCGGATCATCCAGGAAGATGTAATGCATCAAGCCAGACCACCACGCAATTGTGCGGTGCGGGCCTCGGAAACGCTCATCGCCGACTAACGAATGGCGGCCCCTGTCCCAGTCACCAGCATCGTAGTACGCACCAAGATGATCCTCCTGTAATTTCAATCAGCCGTGATCAAGGCATTGGGAAAAAATAGAAACCATACCTTCGCCCAGTATATCTCATGATAGGAAAAAAAAGTATCATTGAACTTAGCCAGCACAGCGATCTGGTGCGGATCCTCCTGAATTTTGCGCAAGTATTCACGATGTTGGTCCAAAGTTCCAGTTTCGTTCCACCCCTGAGCTACTCGAGGGTCATTCTGCCACTTATTGAACAGCCCCAGGTGTTCGTCATTTGTGTAGTCTAGCGCATAGACCGAGAAAAACTCGTCCAAGTGTGGAATGTAGCGGCTGTAGATGCGAGAGCCAGGGGTAGGTTTGGGTGGCCGTACGGGGTGAAGGGCGTGTACTCGACGCTCGGGGAAACCAGTGGTGACTGTGTGTTGTCGTGGTCGGGAAGGGTAGTTGCTCAACGGCTTGCGCATATAGCTGTAGATCCCAGGGTCAGATACCCATGCTGGGCGGGTACCAAAGGGTGAGCCAGCTCCTTGCCAGAAGCTACTGCGGGAAAAGACCAGCTGTCCAAGGTGGTTAGTGGTGCTTGGGATGGGCTTTCCCGGTGCAGCAGATGGCTCCGGGTGCGCGATGGCTAAGCCCACACCCTGTAGTTCACATGCAAGTATGTCACTCCCATGACCAGAGAGCACACCACGGAATATCTCGAACTCGCTGCGCAGGGTTTCGATGGCATGGACCACATTCCAGATCTGGCCCACCGTCGGCGTCTCCAAGTCTTCCCATGTAATATAGGTAACCGGACTCCTCTGTGCACGTGCCCAGGGTGAGTTATTTCCCTCGTCTGGTGTGGAAGAAGGATCAGGCTGGGCCAAATCTGTGAACCTCAGCAACGCATGGTCTAAAGGCTTCGGGGGTGGTATGCCTTCATCCCCGCTAGGAGATCTCAGCAGCTGAAACTTGCGGAGGTTTTGCTCGGTTGATACGACGTGCAATTCATAAGTTGTTTTGTACGGCTCCGGTAGCCGCACCAAGGGCAGAGAACTCAAAGACATGACGATAACGATGCTACCAACTCAGAAGAGGAGCACGAGGGAATAAGTAATCAGAAATGTAATATCGGCATTGACCACCTTATCCTCGGTATACTTTGGCTCGGGGATTTCTCGAGTATACCATACCATGTAGGGAATTGATCATCATCTTCTATGTGCACAAAGCAGCGGTCCACAAGGCATCAGATTCAAGCAACTGAGTCCTTGGCTGCTACCAAAGGACATCCTTGTATCTCAGTATCGCTGCTTGGCGCAGATTAATACCAAGAGGGGGAAGCTAATGCAGGCCCCCCATACATACTTGAGACAAGAGTTTCCATGGTTGGTTCAAAAATTCCCAACGTAATCAATCAACGGATATCCGATATCGCAACCCATCTAATCAATCTGGCGGAAACTTGCGATTCCCCGAAAAGAGTAACTTTGAAAACGACGATCATGATAATGGTGACAGTGTTCCACCAAGCAACATTCGAAAATTTCGAATATGACTGTCAGCAGAGTACAGGTCCCACCGACGCCAAGCACAAACCCACGTCGACAGTGAACTTAGAAATTACCCAAGACCTGTATCGTCGACTGTTAGAGCTCTGATCGTTTGCAATAAGTTTTTAGTGCCAAGGTGGGCCCAGGGTGGCAGTGCTTAGTGTATATCTCGGCGGCCCTTGGCAGCTCTTGGGAGGCCCTGTATGTTTGGTATGATATGGTATGGTATGTTTGGTAATTTTCATTATAACCATACATGGGCTCAGGTTTCCCCACTCTGGTATACAACGTACTGATTCAAGTATACGACGGCTCCATTGCAATATTGGCAATGAAGTCTCGGCATATGATCGGATTGTTTCTGTCCGTTGTCGCTCTATGTGCTGCAGGCACGGTATTTCTCGCAAGATGCCAAGTCCGTCACTGAAGATCAGCATCAGATAATTTAATCAGATCGTTGCTTCGTAGTCCCCGGACAAGCCCTAGAGACACTTTCTTGATATTACTCTTTTCCAAAAATATGGGTGAATATATCGAGCCCAGTGCGACCCCTTGGGTTGGCGAAGAGTTGAAGAAGCCACATGGTGTTGGCTGGTCCGACTGTATGACCCTGCCAATGCTTCCGGACATAAGACACGAGGAACTTCTCGCTCTCGCTTGGGTCCTCCTTCTCTTTCGGGGAACTGTGCACAGTGAGGATGAAGGCTATTCCTGGATAAAAGAAGGCAGTCTCCAGGGAGGTCTCATCTCAGATGTCATTGAGGGAGAAGGCGGCTCGCTGAGATCTGCTTTAGAAGCAATCCGAAGGCGGGGCAAATTTGACGGCGAATTTTCGGATACACTCTTGTGTCGAAATGCCTGTCTTGAGACTAAAGTAAGTAAATCCAAACCCATGGATAGCATCAGTTGTTAACTCGATTAGTGGACGTTTGCTCTGGAAGCAAAGATCTCGCATGACGTTATTTATGTTCGCGGGACTCCTAGGTCCCCGACAGCCACGCAGCCCGTTGAAGCCGTCCTGCCTCATATCCTAGCCGACCTCATTATTTCTATTGTCGGTAATCTTGATCAGCCCATTGTGGAGGCCGTCCGGATTGGACGGCGAGAGCTGTCACAGTTATGGAAGTGGAACGGGCCAATACCCCCCACTATCAATCATTGTATCCACGATATAATCAGTGAAAAGGCTCAAAGTCAACTCGATCGTCCAGCAGTCGTGTCTTGGGATGGAGAGATGACCTATAGACAGCTAGAAGAGCGGTCAACAAATCTAGCTAGACATCTTGTTGATCTGGGACTGCAAACTGGCAAGGCTGTTCCGCTCTGCTTTGAAAAGTCCATGTGGACAATTGTTGGTGTCCTCGCAGTGATGAAGGCCGGTGGTGCATTGGTTCTCATGGATCCCAGCCAGCCAGAGGGACGACTGAGAACCATCGCCAGCGAGGTTGAGGCTAGTTTTATATTGACCTCGGAGTTGCAGGCGGAGCTGGGTTCGCGCATTGTCCCAGGAGGAAAGCAAATAATTGTTGGCCCGCTGGTCGACGAGGACAAATTAAAATCACTCTCTATGGACCTACCTGTGGTCCCATCATCGTCAACCCTTTACATCCAGTTCACCTCCGGTAGTACTGGCAAGCCTAAGGGTGTGGTTATCTCTCACTCCAGCTACACAAGCGGTGCAGTGCCTCGCGCTGCAGCCGTGGGATACAAAGAACACTCGCGAGTGCTCGACTTCCCGTCGTATGCATTCGACGTCAGTGTTGACTGCATGTTGTGCACTCTGGCCAACGGAGGCTGCATTTGTGTGCCCTCAGAAGACCAGCGAGTCAATGACCTCAGCGGCGCCATTCGTCAACTGGGTGTGAACATGGCGCACATGACACCATCGGTCGCGCGTGTCTTGGCCCCTGATATCATGCCCTCGCTGGAGGTCATTGGCCTTGGTGGCGAGGCAATATCTGCTAGCGATGCGGTCGAATGGGGTCAGAAGACGAAGATCGTAATCGCATATGGCCCATCGGAGTGCACTGTTGGCTGCACAATCAACAACGACATCCCTCCTGGTCGATCGTACACTAGTATCGGACAGGGAGTCGGTGGCACGACATGGGTGGTAGATCCATCTAATCATCACCGGTTGATGCCCATCGGCGCGGTAGGAGAGCTGCTTGTCGAAGGCCCCGTGGTCGGTGATGGATATCTCAATAACTCAGAGAAAACCGCCGAGGTTTTCATCGAGGACCCAGCATGGTTGGTTGAGGGTGGGGGAGATGTGCCAGGTCGCAAGGGCCGTCTCTACAAGACCGGTGACCTGGTAAGATACGACCCTGATGCCTCAGGCAGTGTTGTATTCATCGGCCGTGCCGACCAACAGGTGAAGCTGCGCGGCCAGCGCGTGGAACTGGGCGAAATTGAGCACCACGTCCGAAATTATTTCCCCGCTGGAGCAAGTGTCGCAGCGGAGGTGATATTTCCCGGAGGGAAGAAATCAGATGCCACACTAATTGTCTTTGTGGCGGAAGAAAAGAGTGACAAGACGGGTGCAATCGGCGAGATTATCTCATTTTCGAGTTCATTCCAAAAGCTGATTGCCGGTATTGATGATGCTCTCGCGACAAACCTGCCCCGTTATATGATCCCCACCGCATATATACCACTCAATCATATGCCACTTCTGGTATCGCTTAAGACAGACCGGAAGCAGCTGCGTGCTCTCGGGAATGACTTGACAAGGCGGCATATTGCAGAGCTTAGATTGTCCACGGTTGTCAAAATAGCACCCCGAACAGAAATAGAGCGCAAGCTTCACGGCCTATGGTTGAAGCTATTTGGTGATGAGGCAGAGATTGGGGTCAATGACCACTTTTTCAGCCTTGGGGGTGACTCGCTGAAAGCCATGAAGTTGGTGGCTGCTGCAAGGGAGCAGCTTCTTGCTGTTCAAGTCACTGATATTTTCCAATCACCCGTGCTTGAGCACCTGGCCCTCAAAGTGAAAGAGGTTGAGAACAAAGCTCCACTGGATGTTCCTCCATTTTCGCTGCTTCCAGCAAGCTGGGAGACCGACGCTGCACGGGTCGAAGTGGCTTCGTTGTGCAACTTGGATCCTAGCGAGGTCGCCGATGTGTATCCCTGTACACCTCTCCAAGAAGCCCTCATGGCCCTCTCCGCGAAGTATACAGATGCTTATGTCGCGCAGAGAGTCATTGAGCTCCAGGATATTCAAACCGCACAACGACTACAGTCTGCTTTTGAGCGTGTGTCAGCAGAGTCTGCGATCCTACGAACAAGAATTGTCCAAGTTCCACACTGGGGTTTGATGCAACTAGTTGTACGGGCCAACACTCCATGGCTCACCAGTTCCAACTTGACAGAGTATCTGAGTATCGATACACTCAAGGGGATGTTCCTGGGAACTGAGCTTGCTCGTTTTGCTATTGTGAACGATGAGACAACCAGCAGAATCTCCATCGTCCTGAGCATCCACCATGCACTTTATGATGGCTGGTCAATGCCATTGATAGTTGACCGAGTGAATCGCGCCTATCGCGGTGAGAGTATCGGCAGCCCAGCACCGTTCAAGAACTTTATCAGGTGGCTTGGTGACACCGATCGAGCCTCCACAGAGACATATTGGGCAACTCAACTGGAAGGCGCTACATCGCTACAATTCCCTCTCATTCCATACAGTGGGTATCAAGCTCGTGCCGATTCCCTCCTGGAACATTACGTCAAGCTGCCTCGGGCTTCGTCGAGATCCACAACGAGCATTGCAACCGCTATTCGAGGTGCTTGGGGTCTTTTGGCAGCGCATTACACATCCTCTGATGACATCGTATTTGGGGAGACTATGACCGGTCGCACAGCTCCCGTGGCAACGGTCGAGGAAATCGAGGGCCCGATGATCACCACTGTCCCGGTTCGAGTTTGTATCGATCGCAAGGCTCGAGCATCAAGCTACCTTCAGCAGATACATGATCAAACGGTAGATCGTATTCCTCACGAACACATGGGTCTGCAGCACATTCGACGTTTGAACGCCGATGCTCGAGAGGCGTGTGAGCTGCGCACAGGTATTGTAATTCATCCAACAGTCGAGGAAAGTGTATCCTCTTCGAAAGAAGAGCCAGCCACTGCATTTGTGCCAACTAGTGAGGCAGAAGCCGCTCGTGAAGCGTTGAAATTCAATTCATACGCCCTCATGCTTGTCTTCACCGTTGATACAAAAGGTTTCCTTGTCATGGCCAGCTTCGACTCGAAGACCATCGATGTCCCGCAAATGGAGCAAGCACTCAAACAGTTTGATCGACTGGTGCAGCAGATCCTCGAGGATCCAACCCAGCGAATCCAGCACATCTATAATTCCACGATTGAGACGGATGTTACAGAACAATGTCGTTTGGCCAAGATTGGCCCGGCGAGCCTCCCTGCGGAGGAGCTTTACTCGGATGTCATATCTACTTGGATTGTTAACCCAAATGACCATGAGTGTCTTGTACCACCTGGTGGGGTGGGTGAGCTGCTCGTTGGAAGCGAAGGTGAACTGGCTTCCGGCAGTTTGGTTGCCAATCCAACTTCGTTCAAGGACCAGACGAACCTGTACACGACGAACCAGCTGGCGAAATATACCAATAACGGCTCCGTTATTATTATTCGCGCACGCGACGCGCAGATCGGTCAACTCAAGCCCCGAACTAAAAACCTCGATGGATGTGCAGAAATCACAACGGCCGCGCAGAAAAAGCTCCAACGGGTCTGGGGCCAGGTCTTAGATATTCCCTGCGAGGATATCCTTTTGGATGATAGCTTCTTCGATTTGGGTGGTGACTCCATTCGTGCTATGAAGTTGGTCTCGGAGGCTCGTATGGATGGCCTGCAGCTCACTGTAACCACAATCTTCGATCACCGGTCTCTGTTTGACATGGCCGCACACGCAGTGGAAGCCCAACCATCAGTTATTACATCTCAAGATTACGCACCGTTCAGCTCACTCGATGTGACCGATGTAGATGCGTTAATCAACAAGATGACCCCATTGCTTGCTCAGCCTGAGTGGAAGATTGTGGATGCCTATCCAAGTCGCCCACTCCAGGAAATTGCAGTTCAGGGAACTGTCCAGCTGCCTCGGTATTCTATGCGATACGAACTGTTCTACATGGATATCGTGGTGGACCACACTCAACTGTTCCAAAGTTGCCAGGAACTTGTCTCTCGGAATGAGATCCTTCGAACTGTGTTCGTGGAGCATGAGGGGGTCTCATTGGGAGTGGTTGTCGACGACCTTCCCTGCCAGATAATTGAATATGAGATTGAAAGTGACGTGGAAGCATTCAGCCAGAAACTCTGCGATGTGGATGTTCAGTCACGCATTCCTCTTGGATCACCATTTTTGAAATTCTTCTTCGTTCGGCATGTCGCCGGGCCCAGCAGCCTGATCATGCGCATCTCCCATGCCCAATACGATGAGATCTGTCTTCCGATCTTGCTGCAGCAGCTATCGGCACTGTACGAGGGACGACCGGTGCCGAAGAGTTTGCCATTCTCGTCGTATGTCAGCCACGTGACTCGCACTAATCTGCCAGTCAGCATTCCGTACTGGCGTGATCTCCTTCGAGGGTCATCTATGACGCGGATCCAGCCCGATATCCCTGTGGTGTCTGCAGCTCATTTTGCCATCTCCAAGGATGTCAATATAGCCGCGCGACCCCGGGAAATCACAGTCGCAACCCTCCCTACAGCGGCTTGGGCGCTGTGCCTTGCGCGACGCCTATCCCTTGATGATGTCACTTTTGGCGAGGTGGTGAGTGGCCGCAACATCGACCTCCCCAACGCTGATGCAATTGTTGGACCATCGTGGCAGTATGTACCAGTGCGGGTGAAGTTTGGAGATGAATGGAGTGCTATGGATCTTTTGCGGTTTGTCCAGCGACAACATCTCCAGAGCGCACAATTCGAAGGAATCGGCCTTAAAGAGATTATCAAGGATTGCACCGACTGGCCGGAGACCATTGACTGGTTTGATTCGGTCGTGCACCAGGACGTTGAGCACGTTGAGGGTCTGTCTTTCATGGCAGCCAGCAGCCGTATGCAGACCATCTACCCGCATTTCGAGCCATTGCGGGAGATCAAGGTGCAAGCATTCCCCAGGGGGGATACTCTGTGCATTGAAGTTGTCACTGTCGAGTCATGGTCGGAATTTGCTGTGTCTTTGCTCGATGAGATGGTCGACACTATTGGACAGTTGGTGAACCAGGTCCATTCTAGGGTCTTGTAAATGGGGTAGCTCTTTCTAGATGCTATGCTCTTTTATTCGTATCTGTTAATTATGAAGTTTTGAGTTCGATTTAGTTGGAAAAATGCCAGTACTTGACCAAAGAAACATAGTACATAACTAGTGCTCGGGGGTATTTAAGATATCGTTGTACAAAGCTATGGATGATGTGAATTTGACCAAATATAGTAGAATTGTAATACCTTGCGAATGGTCGGATATAGCTTCAAAATATATATGTGATCCCAGTTGACCAAAAAACCACACTAAGTCCCACTCGACTTTAAGAACCATCATGTTGGTTATAAAACCCAAAGAACAAGATATATAAGTGAAAAGCGATAGGTTAAACAATATACTAGCAATAAAACAAGTAATCTTAAAAAATACCAGTGTTATATTCTAGTGGAATTACCTAGTTAGTTAGATATAGAAACACATTATAGAGGCTCAAATGCCGTCCTTTGATATCCAACAGGTGTCTGGCGGAGACTTGTAATAGACATGCTCGAATTATTGCGAAGGTTGTACTGATCGAGGATCGAAAGAAAGAGCGAAAGAAAGAGAAAAAGACATTTTATGTTGTACTATTTGTACAAATGGAGTTACATGCAATATCCCTTAAATATCCCTTGAATATGGAGCAAAGACGGAAATTATTATGAGCTATCCTACAATGTGTCAATCTCAGATTCCTCTAGGACTCGGATTTTATGTGCCAGAAGTGTATCCATCAAAAGATTCGTGTATCTCACAGCGCAAGATAAGCACAAAAACAACACCGTTTGACTCACAGAAAGAAAGAGACAGATAGTGCCGTGAATATGGAATCTGGAAAATGGATTCTGAGGCTGAGATAAGTAGCCTACTCTTGGACTCGCTGCTTCCTCCAAGTCAAGAAGACCACATAGAACTTCTCTGTATTTGCATCAAATTGGGAATGAGTCCCAAGACTAACCTCCCTACCGGTGCCCAAGTCGGATTGAGGATCAAATGGCACCAAAGCCGGGGCCGCAGGGATTGGCTCCTGTTCCTGGGCAGATTGAGATTCTGACCCAGCCTCAGTATTGACCGGCCATGCAGGTCTCTGTCTTTTCAACTCCGCCTCTTTCGCCCCAGCCCAAGTATATGCGCTCTTTGAGTTGGGGTCAGCGACCAGATACAAGCCCTTGTGAGAATCTAGGGGAAACTTCCACCCGAGAGCTTGTTGTATGATGGCGTCTAGCTGGTCCCTCTTCCGCATGATCGTCTCAAACTCGATCACCAGTTCCTCAAGACAGGGGATAGAGCTAAATTGATTTCCCCATGATCGAACTGCGGCATGCGGGCAAACGGCCTTTCCCATATCAGCTGCGCGGGTTCTTCCGGGCCGGAACGGATCGATGCCTAGGGGGTCATTATTCTCCCAGTACCACCAGTCCGTGTGGCGAAACGTGACAGTCATCCTTTTCGGCGCGATCCTGCACTCCCCTCGTAAACTGCGCCCGTCGTCGCCTATCTTTAGCCCTTCCCATATCCGGGACCAATGATCGTCCTCTAGAAAATATTGCTGGGTGAACAGGTGTAGATGCTGCACCTGAGCCCGCTGTTTGGGGGTCATCTTGCGAAAATAATTCAGTGGAGACGAGGCATCATTGACATGTGGCGGAGATCGATAGAACCAGAAAGTATGCTCATTTACTGCTGGTGGGAGGAGGGACGCCTCAGCGTAGATTTGCTGGCATGTCTGGAGGAGGGCAGTCTGGATGCGCTTGGGTTGCTTGTACCCGGGCCGGTAGTAGAAAGCATTTTGTTTATAGAGGGAGCGAGAACTGTCGTCTGTGATAATATCCTCGGATTCAAGGGCAAGCGTATAAATGCGATTGCGGATCTCAGCGGGAAAGACGGTAAATAGAGGGGATGTCAATGGGGCTGCAGGTAGAGACGGGACAAGGTCCTGGAGTGTCTCCAATCCCTGTACACGGCGCCTTTTTAATAGTCGACTCGAATGCATGTTGTGAGTAGAGTTATGGGAACGTAAAAGAGCATACCTACCACGTTATATATACACGCAGGACACAAGTCAGAGAAACCCCGCTAGAAGTGGATTAGCCCCATGGGTGCCTAGAAATGTCTCATAGTTGAGCCGCAATGCCTTGCTGTCAAGAGTGATTGATCGGATAACGTAAACCCTGGTCACCGAGTGAAAATAAAGACTAAACTAAAAAAGAAAAGCATCAACTTCAGAAGTACAAAAAAAAAGAAGAGAGAAAAAAAGAAACAGGGAATTCCATCTGTGCTGGATTGAGACTTGGAATGCATCCCTTATTCACTACATTATACTACCTACCAACTTCTAGATCTCTTAGTGATTTCTCACTTGCCATTTTCGTAAGGAACTAGCTACTACGTCTCCTACGATTCATAATGAGCAGACTGAGATTTAATAAATTCTATAAAACTTTTTCATTGTGGAACATGACTCTAGTATATACAAAGAGACAAAAAGCTCATATATAGCTTACATTAAAGACCGAAATGTAGGTCATATCATATGTCGTAATTGGCTCAGAATTAAACAAAAAGGGAAAACATATCATGTTTCATGAATCATGAATCGAAAATTGGCCCGTAGGCTGGAATCCCTTGGGATTCAAACTCGTAAACAATATCTTGAGTCATCTTGGGGTTGCTGATCACAAACACTGCCTCCGCTTTGAATTCCTTCAGTTGCTGACGCACGACAGGAAGCATGTCAACACGGCCGTCACGACTGGTATCGAAGATAATCGGATCTGGCCCCATCTTATGGACGAGATCAATGACATCCTGGCCATAAGTTTGCAACGGGTTGCGTGTTTGCCAAATGACCTTGATCAAGGGCCGGTTTTTGTCGCCTAGGAATCCGAGACAGGGTCCTATACCGGAGCCCGTGGTCACTATGATAATGCGGTCGAAAACACGTAGACCGTATCCGACACCACGCATCAGCGACCCGCGCTTCCAGAGATGGGTTGGCGGTTCACGGATGGTATCGGCCGTCCAGTCCCCTGCTTTTGATACCACGATAGACCAGCTCCTCTTGTGTCCGTGGCCCTTGACAAATGGCTTCTTTCCACGTCCGTTTCTGGCAACTGGCTTCTCACCACCTGGAATGGGGTCTGGGAATCCGGCAAAACTGTGCCAGTCGCGCAGAGGATGTTTTGAGACTTGAACACCCTTTGCGAACTCGATTGGCTTGAAATCGAAGGATAATCGTACAGCATGCGAAGATAGTGGCTCGGCCTTTACTGGAACCCTCCGCAGCAGTAGCCATGGGTGGGCCACGGCGACGATAGCCGCGATTAACAGCCAAAATGCAGGTAGAGTGACGAGGAAGTGACCAAGAGTGACCTGCTCAGCCCCGCTTGATTCATGAGCGAATATCATGACTAGGGCCACAAAAAGAGCCAGTATCAGCCATGAGGTGAATCGGTGGGTGAGCTCAAAGTAATCATGCATTCTCCTGCGGAACGTGGGGTATGCCACGACTACCATGACGAAAAGCAGCACAAGAATGATGTAGGCGACGGCGATCGGCGCGGGTGAGAACTCGGCATCTGTTTCTGTGCTGATGGGAGAATTTGTCCAATACATCTGTGACAGCAAGGCAACAAATCCAATGTACCACACCAAAGATGCAGTGCCACAGCCACTGTGGACACCACCGTAGTGGGCTGCCTTAGCGCATCTGCGGCGCAAAGACAGGGGTGCAGTTCGAGGAATCGAGCATACCACTCTGTAGATGGAATTGACCATCATTGGGTGTCGAGCGAGACCGCATGCGACCAAGTTTACAGCTGTCGCATTCACGAGTGCCAGAAGCTGCCGATCGGAGATCATCACGTAGAGAAAAACTGCGAGATTTGCGCAAAATACGACAGTGAAGAGCCGTCGATAAACAGTAAACAGGACGTATCTGAAGTGCGCAAAGCGTTTTCGTCGGGGCTCTGTGGGCTGAGCCTCCAGATCAATCACACCGGGGGACTCGTTGCCATTGGATGAGACCTCCTTAGAAGAGTAGTTGTCAAAGGCATTTTCAGGATCTGGATCAATAGCCAGGTCATCATCTATGATAATGATTTGTTCAGAATTTGGGTCAATGGGCATGTCATGATCTACAACAACGCCCTGTTCGGGATCTGGAACAATGGCCTTGTCATGATCTACGACAATGGCCTTGGCCGGGGGTGTCGGCATGCATAGATTGTTCTTTTCAGGGTCCGCCATAGCTGGAAGTAAAAAGACGGAAGAGGAAGAAGGGGAAAAGAAATTGGATACGACAGCAGAGTGTTTTATTCCTTTTTTTTTTTTTTTCCCCCGTGTGGAAGACTAAAAGACGCCTTACAAATTTTAGTGCATAGAGGATTTTCCTATGAAAGTCACTCACGGAATCCTACAGTTCCCGGCCATAGAACTAAAGTAATGGATCCATGAGAGGGCTCCACGGTGTGGGGATACCCTATGTTGTACAGACGTATGGAGTACAAAGTACGGAGTAATATGTCGATAGTGGCTTGCCTTCTTTAGACCAGGTGGGAACGTGGACGGTCCAGCCCAAGATCCACACTCTACCCCTCAGTGCAGCTGCTTCGAAGCCTTTCCATTTAGGGTTGTTTTGAAATTTGACCAAATTCGGAGTACCTCGGTCGATGTAACTGGACAGACGCCGACCTTGGTAGATCCCGATACCACCCGGACACCGAAAGTTCATACATATGTACATAATAGTGGTGGATTTTTCCTTCTAGCTGGCACAGAACCTAAAATTGAGATCTGTGGGACTAGGGAAAGCAAAATGAACATTTAAAGAATCGGGATGGGTGGTGGAACCCATAAAAGCTACAACATATATGTCGACAAGCGGGGTTTATCGTCTTGCTTCACAATCGGCATGCACTTATTATACCACCCCTGCTGAAGCAAGGGAGACCGTGCAGCAAACGTAGGTTTGTTAATAGGGCAACGTGTCCTCCGTACGGAGTCCACGTTCCTTGTTATCATTCCCATTCGGGTGCGAGAGTGCTGAACAGAGGTCCCCACCCCAACCCGCTCCACAGAATTCAAAAACCTCAGTCTTTCTGTTGATCAACCCGATCGGGCAGTGTCGATCCAGTTCCCGATGTGTTGAGACCATGGGCTGTCATTAGTGGAGCCATGGACAAAGTGGAAGTTGTTCACGCTTGGTCCCCCTCACTACATTGAAATGGCATCTCTCACCCCGGCTATTGCATATTGCATGATCCTGTAATCTGCACAGCGGGGCTATCCGCCATGCAATATGCGAGGTTGCTCTAAGGATAAACGGTTGGATTATCCCCTGGGCATGTGAGTTTGATGACGGGACTCGGGACCCACTCGCGGCACGGGCTCTCAACACGGCAAGTCTTGGCAATTTTGAAGATTCCATACATTTCGTATGAAAACACCGTATTGTAAGGAGAAAACACATATACTGAATATTTGAACTATTGAAATATTGAACTAGCCAAAATTGAGAAACGCTAAAAAGCAAGAAACATAACGAGGAAAGGGTTGCCCTTAACCTAATCCATACTCAGTATGGATCATCGGACAGTTCTTCAGCTCTCTTTAGCTCGACACTGAGAGAAATGAACTAGTAGAGGCAATTTTCCTTGCTAACGCCTTGGTCGGTTGCGAGCCAAGAAATTCGAAAGAGGACAGCTCTGCCCCTAGTTCACGAGAGACCCAGTTTTGGACGGCTGTAGCTTTAAGGGAATCAACTAGAGGCCAGTATTAGTCAAATGCAAGATCACAGTGGGGAAATATTATCCGGGAAAAAAAAAAAGAAAAGAAAACGTACCACCCAACGCAGACAATGGGAGATCTGAATCGATAGCATCCGCAGTTGTAGCCATTGCATCTGCTAGATATTCACACAGAGCATTAAGGACAATCTCAGTTGCAGCATCGATAGAATTAGACGCCTTAAGTAAGGTGCTGGTCTGAATAGAATCCTCAGTATTCTCAACAGCGAGACAAAGCCGGTGATCAAACTTTCGATCGAGAACCCAGCCCGTAGAGCCATTGCTGCGAGACAGGGAGTCGGTCATGCCAGCAATAATCTGAGACGGAAGAGAAAGTTTGCTGTTGATGATCACTCGAAGCAAGGTCTGGAGCTCATGGGTCATGATTTCTGTGCCCTCAAGATGTTTGTATCGACGGCGGCGTTGCTCTTGGTCTTCAGAAATGTCACTGAGTCCACTGGCATCTGGAACGAGGCCAATGTTGATAGAATGACCTGGGAGACCATGACTGCGTCGCCACTCCATGAGAGCATCAATGAAGCCATTGCCCGCAGAATAGTTAGCCTGCCCCATATTACCAATGACACTAGCCACGGAAGATAATGCCACAAAGAAAGTCAATCCTTCCTTCTCCGAAAACAGATGGTGCAAGTTCAGCGTTCCGCGGATCTTGGACTGCGTGGATTGGGTCCAATCATCAAAAGTCATGTTCTCGAACATTGCGTCCTGGAAACAAAGGAATTAGATAGTGTTAATGGAAGAAAAAAAAAAAAGAAATGAGGGTAAATCACCTTCAGAACTGTTGTACACTGAATCACACCTGCGACGGTCCAGTTTTTGGTGCGAATCTTGTATGATAGGTGGTCAATGTCTCCCTGTTGGGAGATATCACAGCGTAGTAAATCTATGCTACACCCACGATCGCGAAGGAGATCAAGGGCTAGCTGCTGACTCGGCTGTGTCCCGCCAGATCTTCCAAGGAAAACCAAATGGCGGGCCCCAGACTGCACTAAGGTATCAGCAAGAGCAAGGCCTAGATTACCCAATCCACCTGCTAGGATATATGTGCCTTCTGCTGGCAAGCCAGTAAGATCTGGAAGTGGGAGTACAATGGGGACCTTTCCAGGAGCCTGAAGGTCCAAAATAGCTCGCGTGTTGGTCGCTTTGCAATGTTTCAAAGCTCCCTGGAGATCAGAAACAGGGAACATGGAGTAAGACTGCACACGGTCCAACATCCGATGCTGCTTCATGAAGTCAATCACATGACGAAGCGAAGTATGGAGATTGCCGGGCTTCTCTGAGAATGTTTTCTGCAGTCGCGGCGAAGAGAACGTGCAGCCACTGTCGATGAAACTCTCTGGAAGAGCACTCAACTTCATCTCGCTAGACAGATTAATGTACTGTCCACCTTGGACCAGACACCTAGCAGCATTCCGACCCGGATACCCGCCAAGGAAGCAAATGCTGGCGTCAACTCCACATCCATTGGTCAGTCTGGACACGCTAGTTTCCAGGCTACCGTGAACACCTAGAATTCGATCCGCCAATACTGGGTAGCGAGAGCGAAGGCCCTCGGTGGTATCTGAAGAATCCGTTGCCACGATGACTTGCATGTTCATGGCAAGGGCATAATCTATCATGGCCTGGAGAGTTTGACTGATAGACCCAACCAAAAGCACCGAGGAACTTGAGCTGAGGCGACCGACTTGGGTGAGAATTTGATAAGCGTTGAGGTATGCGAGAGGAGTTGATATCGCCTTTGTTGGGTCGGTGTTTGCAGGAATTCTGATAGTGTCACTTTCCAAGACTCGCATTGTTGTCAAGAGTCCCGAGTTCGCCGATGCTAAGGTTAACACTTTATCGCCAACGGCTGAGTCGTGCACACCAGATCCGATACGAGTTACCTTTCCAACAATTTCGAACATTGGAAGAGCCGTGTCTGGTGTCTTCCCCTGATCCCCGTGTAAATCAAAGATTGTGGCCATTTCAACCTTGATCTCAGTGTGGTCTGGCCGAAGTTGGTCTTCGGGGAGTTGTTGCTCCTCCCAGCGTGCATTGTCTGCGTCCTGGAACTTCAGCTCAAGGGGCCTTGGATCAAGTGTTAGCTCCGATAGCACGGGCCTAGGGCCGTTCACAAGAGTGTGCATGGCCTCATCCACCGCTGGGGTCTCGAGGACTCGTGGAACTAGGAGTCGACCGTTTGCCAGGCGATACTCCAAGTCCGGCCGGCGGGAATTTTCCTGCGTCGTGAGCTGCATGACTTGGAGAATGCCACAAGCCAGTCCGAATTTGTCTTCCAAATCTTCCACATCCACCAATAGGTGTGGAATGGTAGTGTTCCACTGCTCATTGCGAAGTGTTCGCAAAAGGCCGCCTGTGGCGCCGGATCCAATGTTCTCAACAGCCCCTTGGCCCCAGGAAGGTGACACCCAAAGAACGTATTGAACTCGGATTAGCTCTTGGAGACGTTCCAGATCATTTTCTGTCCAGCCGGATACCCAAGGACTTGCCAAGTCAAGCAATGAAATCACAGTCTTCCCTGCTAGTGTAGCCACCTGATCCAATCCAATAGGCACTAGGCGAACGTTATGGGTGGCAAAGATCTTCTCAAGATGCTCAAAAACGGGGAAAGAGTTGGAATTGTCTGCTGGACTCAAGACATAGATTTCAGAGTCTGTTGTCCATGAGACTGGCGTGCGGCGTACGATGATAAACTTGTGATCTTCGGTAGTGCTGTGAATTTCGAGGCCGTCAAATCGCTGCAACTTCTCCGCTGCTGAGTCTAGGTCGGTATCTGACACGAGAATTGCTGCCAAACCTCCCTGTTCAAGGATGGTGGGAAAGCACGACAGAATACCTTGAGTGATTTTGTCCTCCCACAGCCCAGAGTCATCGATCACGACCAAATCATATTTATCCTGAGCGAGCGAAGAAGATGGAAGTTCGTCGAGCGTAGCGAGGGGCATCAGGTGAGTGCCTGGGAGGCTGTTCTCTGTAGGAGTGGTGCCTTCCACCTGATTATCGGGGCCGCATGATGCGATAGTGACCTTTCCCAGACAAGGTCGCTTTCCGGCGCTTGGGATCAACTCTTGGAGATTTTCGATCCAAGAGCTTGATGCCTCCGAAGTAGTGATCAGTGCCTTGGCATCCCCGTTTGTATGACACAGTCTTTTGATCCAGTCGGTCAGCTGGAGACTGCTGGCTTGCACGGCCGTCTTCTTGTTTCCATCATGGATTTGGCTAGTGACAAGGGGCGACTCCAAATGCTCCTCCCAAACAATCGACGAATATCGGCTCTCCGAGGATGCTTCCTCTTGCTTTTGAGAATTGGGGTTGAAGGGAAGGCGACCGAGATGAACACCTTCAAATGTGATCCAGGGCTGTGACCACGAGGGATCTGACGCGATACAGTGTGATCGCGATTTTCCGTCTCGCCACTTAGTCTCTGTGTGAACAACAAATGGCTCACCTGGCTGCGGTTGGAACGCATTGGAGATGTAGATATTGTCCACTCCAATAGGGATATTCGCGTCGTTGCTGGAGAGTGCATCAGAGCAAGACAAAAGGGCGGACTGGAAGAGGCAATCAAGAGTTGTCGGATGGATGAAACTAGTTGACTCCTTTCCGAAGGGCATTGATTGTTTTGTGTCCGTGACCACCCCAGATAGCCAGAGACGAGACTCTGAATCGCAAAAGGAAACGCCAGTGATTGTCTGGAAGGCCGGTCCTACGGTGAGTCCTCCTGTGTGAGACAACCATTCACGTGCTTGCCTAACATCGGCCATTTGTGCAACTGTTTGGGTATTCTTGATGCGCTCCAATGCTGCTTCCCAGTTCGAGTTATGCTCATCATCGTCTCGGTTCTCGTATCGCGTAATGAATGCACCCTTCGCGTGTTGAATCCAGGAACCTCCGGAGGGAAGTGAAAAAATTCCGAATTGATACCAACCCGGCATCCCTGGATGAGGCGAGACCTGAAGGAGAGTTTCCAAGCCTCGTTCTTCCTCCGGAATAACCACTCCTCGCATGAAATGAAGGTCCTGGAACTCTATCCCCTTGATATTTGCCTGGCCATCGGCAAGTTGCCGCGCTGCCTCGGTAGCCATCACCAACATGCCCGCGGCTGGGAATACAATCGATCCAGCAACAACATGATCGGCCATCCACGGATTCTCCGAGAGTCGCAGGAAATTTCTCCATCGTGGCTCCAAAGCGTTTTGATAATCCACGGCAGCTCCAAGAATATCATGACGGGGATGCTTGCGTTGTCTCAATTGCGCCGTCTCCACCGGCTCGTGCCAGAAGGATGTTTGGTGATTCCAAGGATAAGAAGGCAAATCGGCAATCATTGTTGGGCTTGAAGTATCGACACTGCTGTTGACTGCAGCAAGGTCTACTGTATGTCCTGTACTCCAAAGAGACCCAGCAACTTCCAATGCTGTTCGCAAAGCATGCTGGTTCCGCGATACCAGTGAATGGTAAGGCAATGATGCCATATTTGCATTGACAGACTTCAGAATTTGATTGACAGGTCCTTTCAAAACGGCATGTGGGCCGATCTCAACCAATGCAGTCCATTTGATTGGAACCGGCCGTCGGCGAGACTTGATAGACTCGCTCAGGTTCGCGAGCTGTGACACTGCGGCAGTGAACTCAACTGAGCTAACCATGTTGCGCACCCAGTATGCTCCACCAAGCTCGGCTGGATAGACACGCTCTTTTGTGACCGATGAAAGCATGGGGATTGAGCCACTGTATCGATCTTCCGGCTTAATACAATTGATGGCATTACCAACCACTTCAACGAGGTCCTCCATGTGAGGGGAATGATAAGCTGTATCGATGCGCAACTTCCGGGCAAAGTGACCGTCCTGTTGTAATCTTGCTTCAAGCCGATCAATGAAGTCCACATCACCCGAAAGGGTTGTACTGGCAGGACTATTGACGCAGGCAACCACAACTGAACGTGGGGGAAGCTCTTCAAGATACTTCTGTGCATCGGCTGCGGAAATACCAGTAGCGAGCATACCTCCTTGTCTGTCACTCTGGGCGATCTGCTGGGAAAAGAAACCACGGAACCATGCGACTCGCAAGGCATCTTCGCGGGAAAGATATCCAGCAGCATATCCAGCGGCTATGTGTTACATATAAGTCAGCGATTATTCACCATGGGATGCCTGTTTTAACAGAGAAGAATGGAGGATGTTCATACCAATTTCACCGCTAGAGTGACCAACAACTGCGTTGGGATAAACCGACCAACTGGCCAAAAGATCAACCAATGCAATCTGCAAGGCGCAGGTGATAGGCTGGCTGCGATCGGGTCTGTTGATTTGACTGTCTTTTGCCTCTGCCTTTATCTCCTTTACCATATCAAAGGGACATCCTAGGGCCGAAAGGATGTCTTGTGATCGTGCTATGCTTTCCCTGAAAGTGGAAATCCTCAAAAGCTCCCGGCCCATTCCAGCCCACTGGCCACCCTGACCTGTGAACACAAAGGCAACTCTTGTTTGAGCTTTGCGGTTAGCTCGAGAAAATTTAGTGAGTCCCTTGTCTAAAATGCTCTGCAGCTGGTCTTGTGAGTTAGCAACCGCGAAGCTGCGGAAGCCCAACTGCGATCGGCGTGTCAGCATTGTATGGGCTAGATCTTTGAGTGGGATCTCCTGCTCGGCCTTTTGCTGACGTTGAAGGAATGTGCTCCAGTTTTGGCCGGCTCGTTCGATGCCAGCTTGGTCAAATGTAGAAAACACCACCACATGAGGGGCCGGCTCCCTGTCTTCATCATTGCCCTGGAAGGCTTCTTTGGTGCTTTCAAGAATTAAGTGAGCATTTGATCCACCGAATCCAAATGAGTTGATACTGGCCCGCTGTGGGAGATGTTCCGGCCAGGGCATCGTTTTGTCGCTCAGGCGTAAACGCCAATCGTCGAGCCGGATCTTGGGGTTGATGTTTTTGAACCCGGCATTTGGCACCAAGGTGCCCTTTTCTAAACATAGAACGACTTTGATCAAGCTAGCCACTCCTGCGGCTCCTTCGGTGTGACCAAAATTTGTCTTCACTGAGCCTACATATATTGGCTCATCAGTTGGTGTTCGTGCCTGACCCAAAGTCATCCCGACAGCAGACAGCTCTATGGGATCCTGTTCATCATCATCAAGTTAATAAACCGAGCGCTCAAATAGCAATTAATAGAGCTTTTTTGCTTACCCCGACCGGAGTTCCAGTTCCATGTGCTTCAAAGTAAGAAGTGTCTCTCATTGAGATACCATGGCGTTCGTAAACCGAACGAATCAAGTTCGCTTGAGACGTTGGACTGGGAAGGGTAATTCCAGGAGTGCGACCATCCTGATTAATTCCTGTACCGCGGATGATGGCGCGAATATTATCTCCATCGGCCAATGCGACGCTGAGGGGTTTCAAAAGCACAGCACCGATGCCCTCTCCCCGGCCATATCCATTTGCAGACTCATCAAATGAATGACTTATTCCATCTGCACTCATCATATGCATGTAGGAGAGTCTTTGTGTGAAATTAGGGTGCAAGATGAGACTGGCTCCAGTTACCAGGGCCTGCCACAAACATATTTAGTGCGTGCCATAAACAGATATACAGGTTGCAGTACTCACCATTCCACACTCTCCAGATCGCAAGGATTGGGCTGCTAGATGGACCGCAGTCAAACTCGAGGAACACGCAGTGTCCATCATGATACTCGGGCCTTGGAGATCAAAGAACCACGACAAACGATTAGCCAGCATAGTCCTTCCGTTACCAGTAGCTGAGTTGTGGGGCATATCATAGATATCTCTTGTCGACAATAGCTCATAATCATTGGTCATTGAGCCGGAGTACACTGCTGTGTTACTCCCTGGAAGTGTGTCTATTGGTATTCCGCCTATTCCGCCCATTTTAGCTGGACTGGCTTTCCATCAGTTTTTGAATCTCGCTTGTCTTACTATTTTCGAAGGTTTCATATGCGACTTCAAGTAACAAACGCTGCGCAGGATCCATGCCCGCCGCCTCTTTGGCTGTGATAGAGAAAAAAGGAGCATCAAATCGTGATGGATCTTCCTGCAAGAAAAATCCACTATCATGATTAATCTAATCCCATGACCTTGATGTTAGAATAATACACCAACTTCTAATCGGGGTATTCATACCGCTCCTTTGCGTTCATGGCTGGGGTGATGCCAGGCCGAAGCTTCATATCGGCTCGTGGGAACCGTCCCATGCCCAGTACGCCCGTCGCATAGCATCTGCCAGAAGTTCTCAACAGATGTCGCTCCTCCAGAGAAGCGACATCCCATTCCAATCACTGCAATTCCCTCCATATCTGTAGGCGCAGAACTCGTCGTTGGTCGGCCAGGCATCTTGTGGGGATGGAATGGTTGAGGACAGGTTTGGATAAGATCACGGAGCAGGGATGCTGTGGGGTATTATACTGAATGCTGTGCATTCCCGGTTCGGCAAGACCCCGTCCTAATTGCAGACCATCAAACTGGCTATGAATCCTTGACGCTAGTGCCATTAACGCGTAAAGTGTCGCATATTCACATGCATATTTTACTGGCTATCCAAGCGGAGAACATGCAGTGGAGACCGGGACTAATTGAAAAGCGCTATGGATGATGTACTCCGTACTTTGTACGTCAATTTACGTCTAGAAACAAAGCTCTGGAACATGGATCTGGATAATGCAGTTGGATCTCAATCCCCATACTCGTGCAGCTCCCATGCCAGACTCAGTTCCACTATTTTCTCTAGTTTGCGTCTACTTGGACCCTCCTGAGGTGAAGAATACGAGAATGATGTCAAGTGGAGACTGTCTATTCCATCGATCAACGAACTGGATCGTCAATGCCTCAAGATGACCCTGGTGTATATGTAAATTGTACTGTGACCCCTGGTTACCAGTATCGGTCACTGTATTTCAAGATTGCTAATCTTCCATACTCCATCGACCCGCATAGTCTGCTCCACTATATTATAGCACCGAACCAATGTCCGTGGTCGAAGATCGCCTATCAGGATTTCTTTTTATGGCTTATTTTTTTGGGAGTTCCTATCCCGCAGTGGAGAAACCACTTTCCATTCCCAGCCCCCTATTTGAGACAAGTTCCACTTTTCGGACTCCCCGGGTACTTGCGTTTCCCTTATTCCGTACATGGATGTATTTTGGAGAATACCAATCTTGCCCGTTGGACTATCTGGAGGGCTAGTTCTTCGGCCGTTATTATCGTGTTTCAATCTCGCATCAGTGATATTTGGCTGTGGTAACTGGAGGACTATTACTGGCATCACCTAGGCTTAGCGGATCTCAATTTCACGATCTTCTGGGCTGCGGAGCACATTTACAGTAGTAATTGACTTTATTGAAGCTACTAACACCTGTTTGCCCCTCCGCTCCACGCAGATCACCTACAATATATGGAGCACATTTTACTTCCATTTCGATGATGATCTCAGAAGCTAGTATGTGCAGTACTCCGTAACTAGTCTACGCTAGCTAGCTAGATTATCGTGCAGCCAAAAGAACCCCCCCCCCCCCCCCGTGCTTTGTCAGAGCTCTTCAATAGTTCCATCTCGCTCGCAATCCTAGATCACTCTACGGAGTAATTCCAAGCCACATACGGAGAATTCCCGCAGTGCGATAATATCCATCCCTTTTATAACCCCTAATTTGCCATTTAAACGAGTTATCTGAAGTATTCGAGCCATACCCCACCTCTCTCGCACACTTCATTTCCCCCTGTGTCGTGACATCTCTTGAGAATGACTACCCAAAGCGCCATTATCGTCCAAGAAGCTGGCCGCGCGACGCTAGCAGGTGTCCCGCTCCCCGAGTTGCCGGATAATTACATTCTCGTCAAAACAAAAGCTGGTATTTTCTCCTTGTGCTCTTCTTCGCTCCTGTGATTCATGAACAGCTGGACTAACACAGTACGAAGTCGCTTTGAATCCAACGGACTGGCGTCATATTGATTTTGTACCCTGTACCGGGGCTACCGTGGGCTGTGACTATTCTGGAATAGTAGAAGCCGTGGGGCCGCGCGTGAAAAAGGCATTCAAAAAAGGCGATCGAGTTGCTGGGTTTGTACACGGTAGCAATGCCGTTCGCCACAATGGCGGCGCATTTGCTCAGTATGTGATTGCGAAGGGCGACCTCCAAATATTGTTACCCGAGTCGATGAGCTTTGAGGCGGCAGCCACCTTTGGTGTTGGATTGACAACTGTTGGTCAAAATCTTTACCAGAGCATGGAATTGCCTTTCCCCGGCGATCAGGCGAGTGAATCAGACGATACAAATATCCTAGTCTATGGAGGCGCAACGGCTACCGGTACCCTTGCGATTCAATTAGCAAAATTATCCGGACTCCGCGTGGTCACAACATGCTCTGAAGCCAACCGCAGCTTCATGTTTGAGCTTGGGGCAGACGCAGTTTTTGATTACCACGATCCACTAGTGGGCGAACAGATCCTAGAGGATACTGATGATGCTCTCGAATTTGTCCTTGATACAATCTCCACGCCCCAATCGGCTGCCATCTGCAGTGCTGCCATTTCGTCAGCGGGCGGTTCCTACAATGCCCTGCTGGATGTGCGATCAGCGAGAGAAGACGTTGATTCACATGTCTCAATGGCATATGATGTCCTGGGAGAGCCTTACCGCATGGGAACGAACGAGGTATCTCCTGATAGCACTAACTTTGAATTCGGCATCAAATGGTGGGAATTGGCGCAGAAACTACTTGAGGAGCGCCGCATTCATCCTCATCCATATCAGGTAAAGCCAGGCGGCTTGGCTGGAGCGTTAGCCGGTCTCCAGATATTACGGGAAGGTAAAGTTCGAGCCTCCAAGCTAGTCTACCGGGTTGATGAATCTGAGTAAAATGTTAAAAAAACAAAAAACAAACAAAGAAACAATACCTTGTTGACTTATGGCTTTCTATCGAGGTTCAATAAGACGTTTGATCTTCTGTGATGACAACATAACTGTATGTTGTATGACATGTATGAGTACCCCATCATTAATTTCCGAATAAGACAAAGGAACTATTGCGGTATTAGACAGATGAAGGGATACTACATATTTAAGTGACTGGAAGATTGACGCATGTCCACCAATAAACTTTGTTTGGGCAAGGGCATATTTTACACTAACTGCTCTTGTGTTTACGTTGACATCTATAATAGCCTTATTCGGAAGCAAGATGGTGTGCTGAGAGCCCTATCTTAAGTACCAGAATATCGGGAAGGATAGTCAAATTAACTGCTAGGAGAAAGGGAAAGGCTTCCAACACAGATACCTGAGAATTTATTATAAACTTGGATTTCAGAACATCGACAATTAACAGGGCACGAATAAAAGAATCACCATATCACAGTCTGGTGGGCCGGTATGTGCGACTACGATAGCTTAGCCATCGTGGAAGCTACATGGCGAGAGTTATAGCCAGGTTCGAATGCAATACGGCCTGTGAGCAATTTTGTTGTCCAACCAACCTTCCCCCTAGCAACCTGCGCTGTCTTGGTGAGCATCAAATCACCTCCTAAGATCTTTACATCCGTAATATCTCACAGAGAATTTGATAGTTTAAGCCATTACCTCGAGGAGCAGCAAATGTTGCTATCGGTGGAACATACTCCATACGCTTGCTAATCCGAGACTCGTACGGAGTTTGCCCAACTACAGTCATTTTGATCAGACGAGGCAAGTATTTTGGCTCGAACGGTGGAACGACGCCCGGGTCTAAGAAATATTTTCTTTAGTCCTAACAAACTCTAACGTATCATATCTGGAAGACGTACTTATTTAGTTGGTCTTTGTATTCCGGTGTAGTCGTGCCCAATGGTAAGGCTATAATAGAGTCTGGGTTGTCATCTTCGTCCGATGTTAAGATGTATTTGTGCATCCAATCCTCGTAGACTGTCATGTCACGCACTATATATATCGAAGCCTGGTCTATCTGAGCGTAACGCTCAGATATAGTGGTATTCTTGGCCTAGTTTGTAACTCGCCAGTCCAGGGGCAGGTTGTAACATAGACTTGCGTTTCGGCAAGGCCTTGGTCTTTGCTCTGGTGTCAGTTTTGAGCCAAGCTCCCTTTTATTATTCTTAGTCAGTAATAGGCAAACAGTCTCTCCTGGGGCTGATTGCCGAAGGATAGGAAGCTCACCATTTCCAGCTTTCTGAAGGGCTTACGTATACTTCCTTTCCGGCTTGGGTCTTGTATGCGGATCTAAATCCATAGCTGCCACCTCGCGCACCTTCCATTCTATCCACGTGTGCTTGCTCGCCTCCAGGACCACGCCTCTGCAGGATTCCTTGATGCAGGATGCTGCGTCGGCCAGGAGCTCCGCTACTTGGTACATCGTGCCAAGATCTCAGTTCGGAGCCTGTACGGGTTTGATCTAGAAGCCGGTTTTTTTGATCTCGGATACAAAATTTTCCGGGATGACGCGAAATTCCCTGCGACTCTGGTTCCAGCGGATCTAGGGACTAAGGATTCTGAATGGGAAACATCCCCGGTTGTAGATACTATGCGAGGGAAGATTGATGTGGTGTGGGCGGGCTCATTGCTGCATTTCTGGGATTTTGAGGGGCAGGTGCAGTCAATCCTTCGGTTGATTGGGTTGTGTCGTGAGGGGAAGGGAGTGATTCTATGTGGAAGGCAAATGGGGAGTTTGTTGGCTGGGGAGTATGAGTTGACCGGGTTACTGGAAACAAATCACTGTCGGCATAATGTTGAGAGTCTAAAGGGCTTGTGGTTCGAGATTCAGCGGAGGACAGGACAAAGGTGGGAAATCGAGGGGGGTTTGGAGGTCGGCCAGACGACAACCAAGATGCAGGGAATGAACTTTGTAGACTCGAATGTGAGAGTCATCTGGTGGTGTGCCACTAGATTGTCTTAGTCGCGCGATGATTTTCTATACATCTTGGGTGCCGACGTTTCACTGCCGCATCAAGTAACATACAAGCGTCAATTAACTATAGCATGTCAATTGAGCATCCCAGGTACAATCGGAACCAATTAACCATCAACGTGTACAAAATAGTAGAATGACAGGGATTGTCAGAAACAACTGTTAGCGAATATCCATATCCATTTTAACCACTAGCCCCTTCATTTGAATAGACCCCTTTGACTAAATCTCCAAGGTGCAGTTCTCACTAAATTGGCCGACTTACGCCATTTCCGTACTGCTTGATGATTCGCCCAGCCGAACTCGTGCCTAGAACGAAGACGGGTTGGATGAATGACAGTATGAGCCCAGGCCGGCGGTGGACTGGTTCTTAGTGTGGGATTCTCGTACGGCCTTCCGTACGCGAGAGATAATAGGGATGGCAGTCGCGCAAATAATGGCCATGTTGACTTGAATCACATCGAGTAGTTCAAAGGGCACGGCAGCGTAAGGGAAGTCGGAGTGCATATCAGTGGCAAGATAGATTACTACAATGTGAGCCACTTTATAATATACTCACAAATCGCTTAATATACAATGTGACTAGTCCTGCATCCAACCCTCCAGAATTCCATCCATCATTTCACCCTTAATCAAGCTCTCATATACCATGCTTACCGAGCTTCCGATACTCTTTTTGCCCTTTGTGGGAAGGCCCTTCTGAGCGTTATACAAAGGATCGTCTTGGAGCCCACAGTTCATAGGGATGTTCAGCTTCGAGCGCATCCAGGTATAGATTTGCGCAGTCCCCCTACCAAGCTGCGCGGCCACCTCTTCAGGGGAAATAGTCGGACTGGGATAAAACATTTCCTCGGCTATGCTGGACACAGCGCTCTCAAATTTCTTCTTAAACGCGATGATAGTGGACACTGAACAATCAGGGTTGTGAGTGGCCACGAATACGTTCACTGACGACATGACAGCATCAACAACAGATAAGACACGGTCTTTCCAAGTATTGGAGTTTGCGCGATACCAACTCGACTGGACAATGGGTAGGAGTGACGCACATAGCGTCTCAATCTGCGAAGCTTCTAAACCAAGTCCATACAAGGCTCCGCTTGCGGTGAAGTCCTCCATCTTGGTGCGAAGTGTTAAAAGGAATCGATTGTGGTTTGCCCTGATTTCGACACCCTGGCATGAGACATATATATGACAAGCACTCATATGCGCCAACAGATCTGCAGCCTCCATAGTGCGTCGAGCTGAAATCAGAGCGAGAGAGTTGATACCCTGATTATGCATCTCAGCTGACATAATGTGGGCAGAGACGGGGTGTGCCAGGGCTGCCAACTCAGACATGTACGCTGACATGTTAATGTCGATGCCTTTCATCGTGAAGTTCTCTGATGCGGTGGCATTAAGGTTGGCCTCAAGTCCATTATTTGTAGCAGGGTTGATCATCTCAGTAACCTGGGACCAAAGCATTCGTCCTATCATCTGAATGGCCAAACGAGCCTTATCCATAGCCGACGTGACGGCAGCTGCTTGGAAATTTCCACCAGAGTACACTCTTCCAGTAGAACCATCATCTTGCTTGCTTGTGTCCACCAGAGGGTTATCTGATGTGGAGTTGAGCTCCACTTCGAGCTGATGTTGCGCCAGAAGAAGGTCCTCGATATAAGGTCCAATCCATTGAGGAGCTGTTCTTGTCGAATACCGATCTTGGCAGAGTCCATCTCCAGATGCCTGCTGCGACTCCAAACCAACAACAAACTTGGAGCCCCTCAAGAAGCGCCGGATATTGCTTGCCACCTCAATTTGCCCAGCGTGAGGTCGAGTCGCGTGAATAAAGGGGTGAGCCCACTCTACATTCCCGGCCAAGCATTCCGAAGTGAAAGCCGTCAACATTTGAGACAACAACGCAAGCTGCTGTGTATCATACAATGCCAAGCTTGCTACTGCCACAGAAGGAGCAGTGCCGTTGATCAGCCCAAGTCCCTCCTTCGGGCCGAGTCCCGTCGGGGAGAGCCCGCTCATTTTCAAGGCCTCAGAGGAAGGCATAACTATGGCTTGTGCGCCTTTACCCACCTGGACAAAGACATCTGGGTTGCCCATAATTGCTCCAGCAATATATGCCATAGGCATAAGATCTCCAGATGCAGAAATGGTGCCCCTAAGTGGAATTAGGGGAGTAATGCCGTTGTGCAGCAGGTCAACCAGGCTGTTGAGTACGCACTTGCGGATCGCACTGTGACCCCTGAGATTCTGATTGGCTCTGGCCACGATGGCGGCTCGAACCCAGGCGAGAGGCATGACGTGGGATGGTTCTCGCTCCGAGTTGCTGGCCGGATCCTTGTCAGCGGCAGTGATAATTCCACTTTGGATAAATTGCAGAAGATGGGTCTGCAGGTCGATAAGTTCGTTGGTTCTTGTATCAGCACTGCCGCCGAAACCAGTGTTGACGCCGTAGATGACACATTTCTGAGAGATAACATCGGCTAGAGTGTCGACGGAGATCTCGAGCCGCTTGGAAAGCAGCTCGTCTGTGCTGATAGTGGGCTCGACTCCATGACGGGCGACGGCCACGATGGAAGCAATGTCGAGGTTGTTGCCGTTGAGCTCGAGGTTTCGCTTCCTGTTCCTCAAATCATGCACATGTGCCAAAAGTTGGAGTGTTGCGCTCATATGAGCCGATTGGCCGTGCCTCGTCAAGGTCATGATAAGGTAGAGGCAGCAAATTATATAATCTCTCAACTCCAGGCGTCGTGTTATTGTCTGCTCGACTACCAAGGATCCGAACGACTATACAAAGGTTCGATGAGTAATGCAAAAGAAAAGAGAAAAGAGAAAAGGGAAATATATAAATATAGGTAGCGTACTCGTTGTCTATTGCAATTATCGAGTACAAAATTATTAAAAGTGGGAAACCGAATATGCAAGGGCCTGGCCTCATCAGCTTCTTCCTGAGTGAAAATCTCTCCGTTGTGAATCTGTTATATCAGTATGTACTGTACTAGTCTCGCTTTATTTGAACTTTAAGCGGGTGGGTATTCAGCTGATCGGCACTGCAGGCGACGAAATGTGCCACCAGGGACTTTAGTCTTATTGGCTATTACTGTCGGCAAAAGAGCACCTACGTTAGGCCTTGAATGACTTTGGAATCGCCTGTAGGAAAAGTAGTAAATAATGATTGACCAATACGACCAAACTCCTGCATAACAGACCTCGTCGCCCGTATCGGTACCCAAAATTGGCTGATCTGGACAGTTTGAATCCCTAGTTACTTAGCTAGAACATGTACATTTGAAAATTTAACCAGGATAAACACTAATCTGCAGAGTATGCAGGTAGATATCAATCCAGGTTAATTAAATTTCCGAATTTAGCTGAACGGGGTGCATACCTTGTGATCAAGACCCACTAACCAAGATCTATCAGACTGAGAGGGCCCACCGGGCCCTAATGAAGACTACAACGCTGTAAAGATGGTATAATATCAGGGTTATACTCAATATCTAAATATGAACGAAATCAGAATGGTTGATTACTCTTTTGGGTCTTGATCAACAAATTCCGGGTCGTGCTCAGCTGGAACCGATTTCAGATGAGCAGGCTTTCAGAAACTTGAAAATGAGACCGGGAACATTTGGTGGGGCGATGTAAGGGGTAAAAAAAGAAATATACTTCCACTAGTATATACTAGTGAGCAAATCGTACGTTGTTCTTAAGATCCTAGATCTCAGACCTCACGTGGGTATGAAATGATGAAATTGGACAGCTTCCCAGTGAGATTACTACTAAGTAGGGGAGAAAAGAGAGGAAGAATGATGATCATTGTAAACTAGAAATCTAGGGGTTTATATACCCTAGTTAAACCATCTGAATAAAGCCTCAATCTGTAGCAAACAAGCAATCAAGCAAACATACCAACAAAGGGCTCAGTCTGTAGAAAACAAGCAATCAAGCAATCATACTAACAAAGGATGCTTGGGATGATGCTCAACACCCAGAAAACTGCATCCAAGAGCTTACCCTTCATTTCAACAGCTTATGGAATCCAATAAGAGGGCCATTATACGACTTTCCACCCACGCTTTGCGAACGCCAGCAGACTACGCATCTCAGGCCACTGCAATAGATATTATTCCTCGTAATTACGTCAATTGAATTACTCGAATATACTTTGTCGAGAAGCATAAATGGTTCTACTGGCAGGGCTTGCAGGTCGACGAGGTAATCGCCTTCATACAGGCAGATTCACACACTAACGATGTAGAATGAGTAACATTTGCTGTGGATAACAAGCAATCTATCGTCCAGACTTCTCAAGCCGTTCTTTACTGTGAAACCAGTCTCCGTATCTCATCAGCAAGCCCAAAGGGGGAATGAAAGCGGCTGCGATCAAGGCTAGAACAGTGTTACCCCATCCCTGTCCAATGCTTTGATATAAAGGAGAGCCGATTAATGGCAAAAAGCCCCCAGCAATCGCTCGGAAGATTACACCAGCTGCTATAGCAGATGCCCCGTGGATCTTGTAAACATCCACCACGTATGTTTCGGCCGGTATGGTGGAAAGCGCCATGCTGAACCCCGCAGCACACGTTCCGATGAGCGGGACGATGTATTGAACATGAAACTCTAATGTCCATCCGTAGATGAGGAAGCCCAGAGGAAGAATGATTGCGGCAAGAAGTAGATGTATCAGCCGAGACTCCGGCTTGAATACGTCGCCCTTCGTTTCCCGCTGGTGGATCACGTAGCGGTCGGAAGTGAGACTGTAAAAGATCAAAGCGATGGTGTTGCCGATGGCGAGACTTAAAAAGGTCAAGCCAATAGAGCCGCTAGAAAAGACGGCGGGGTACGTCGACTCCATAGTTTCCGTGAGTGTGGCAAGGATTAATGAGACTAAGGCGTATGTTATGGCCATATAGCTCGTCGTCAAAATGAGGATGGGAGACTGGGCTAGGATCTGCATTGGTTTTATAGCGTTTTCGAGCATTGTGGAAGCATCGATGCGAGCCTGATATTTAGAACGATACTTCATGTTGTCTGCGCACTCCTCTTGTGACCGTTTTGCCTTCCGCCTCAGAATAACGACTGTGTATGTCTCCCGGAGCACAGCTAGTAAGAGCAAGCTGAAGAACCCGAGTACGATAGCCGCTAGCCAAATCGACCATCGCCAACCTAGGCTCTGTGCGATATACGCTCCTACGATAGGTGAGATGAAATCTGCTATCATCTGAGTTCCCATGACTAATGCCATAGACCGGCCGGTTTGTTCTATTTGGAATAAATCCCCGACGATAGCGGGCCCGAGGGTAAGAATCGATAAGAAGCAACCCGTTAGGAATCGGAACGCAATCAGCATGGAGATGTTTACGCTCAGGGCGCTGGCGATCAAGCAACAGAGGGCGAGGAGGTTTCCAATATGGAAGACGGGAAGCCGGCCGAATCTTTCGGAGAGCGGCGCAATGAAAAACGGGCCAATCCCTTCCCCGAGCTCCCAAATCGTGACAAGCAACGTCTGGTCGATCTTATTATGCGAATGGAACTCTTGCAAGACCCGTGGCCCCGTGGGTACGATCGTCATTGTCGAAAAGACACTAATTCGGTCAATCGACGACGACAGATATATAGAGATTGGCGAGAAAAAAGACGCTCACCTGACGAAACCCATCCACGCGACAACGAACACAATCATCCATTTTTGTGTTGGCGACCAATTCAAAGGGTTTTCCGGGTCGTTCTCCTCGAAGTCTACGAGGACGACACCTGGATCGCTGTCTCCGAGTCCGATGGCATTTTCTAACGGCTGTTCGGCGAAATTTTCATTCTTGCTTCCTGCCGCAGCCAGGAGCTTTTTGTCTGACAATTTCTGTGGCTCGACTGAAGGTAAAATGGGGACTGAGTGGCTGAGAGCCTCATCGATGAAAGACATCACTGTCAAGGGGGTGACATACGCAAACAGTGTCTATTCAACTGCTGAGATAGCAGGCAGGAAGGGGCACATTGCGAAACAAAGCGACAGTTTGAGGGACGACATGCAGTAGCGGCTGGGGGGTTATTACAGTACTTGATTACGAGTCATTTCCTCGTCCTTAATGTACATTTTGCTGATCCACCTGGAAAGGGGCCCAAAGGCTAAGCATTGCTAAGCATCCAAACGAGTACCTTTGCTCCCGGCGGACTCCGAGACCCAATCAACAACCACCCCTGGAAGAGGTTACATTAGGTTTCGTACGAAGCTAATACATAGCCTGAAGCGATACACACGGCCTTCTTCGGAAAAACCTTTGTTATCATGGTGATTCCTCCCTCTACATATCATCAAAATGTTTGTAACTATCTAACCTGAATAGGTTAACCTGACTTACCTAACAAGCGAACGGATACCTCCTGGATAAGTTGTCGCAGTGAGCAAGTTGTAGCAGTGAGTAAGTTGTGCCTTGAACGGGTGATCTTCCCGTTTGTCCTGGACACTGCTCCTGCGTTGTCTTTCACTACTCGTCATGGGGCCAAATGTTGCGATCGATGATCTCGCGGTCTCTTCGATTAATGCCGAGTGGGCTCCAACAGAGATGACAACCGGGGCCAGAGGAAAAAGTGCTGACCATATCACCAGAGGATAATGAGGACGGGGAAATGGAGAACCCTGCCCATCCCAAGGGAGCGAGATTTGTCATTCCTTTTCTCTCACTCCTGGCGGGAGACTTATTTGTTGGATGTGTATGTGTTGGAGCATCATCCCAAGCATTCTTTGTTAGTACGATTGTTTGATTGCTTGTTTGCTACAGATTGAGGCTTTATTCAGATGGTTTTACTAGGGTATATAAACCCCTAGATTTTAGTTTACAATAGATCATGATTTCTCTTCTGCTTTCTCCCCTACTTAGTAGTAATCTATACTCTATACAATAGTATGTGATAAAATATTCCTCGGTGCTGCCGCGCTCAACATCGATTTGTCTGACCTAACACAATGAGAGATTCATATGACTCGAGCTGCGTGGCGACACTTACTTCGGTGGTTTCTGACGAATTTGGTAGCCTCAATGAAATAGAATGGTACGGAACCTCGTAGTAAGTCAATTTCCACCCCGCATTCCTTTCGCGTTGACCTCGAATCCAGAAATATCTAACACGGTGAACCCTCAGCTTGCTGGCATGTTGCTTGACCGTTCTCATTTACGGCAAAATATACTCCTTCTACTCGATGAAGCTTATATGGCATCGTTCTTTGTCTTCGTAATTAGCTCCGTGGTGGCTGCCTCGGCACCAAATTCAACGGCCTTCGTTGTCAGGCGTGCCTTGAGTGGGCTGGGATCCGCTGGTGTGTTTGCTGCTAGCGGTGTATAAGTACTACACGGAGTTCCCTGACTAGAAGGTCCAAATGGGGTCAACCCATCGAGGTTAAGACTTAAGGGAAGAATTGTTGCACACACGACCTCCCTCCCGCATCGACCCATTTATATAGCCCTGTCCGGCGGTATGGAGTGCATGGTTTTGGCATTCGGTCCAGTGATTAGCGGTGCTGTGCTCGCTACTTCGCATGGATGATCAGCTTTCACATCATCATCCCTGTGGGCGTTGCGGTCATTCTCTCTGTGTTGTTCTTCCTCCATAATATTTAACCCCTGACCATGCTAGTCTCTCTTATAGGGAGAACCTCAAGCGCTTGAACATTCCTAGTTTCTCTATTTTCGTTCCATGGGCAATATCCGTGATCCTCGTTCTGGAATGGGCAGGAACAGAATGCCCATGGAACAACTGAAGGATCATTCCGCTGTGCGCTGTACCCGAGGTCCTCCTTCTTGTGTTCCTTGGAGTGGAATACCGAGGTAACCGGACCCGAGATGATAGCATGTTTCCCCTGAAACTCACGTGCGCCGCGGTCTGTCGCTTTCGCTCCATGTTTACCTTTTGCAACTCCGCAGCCCTATTCGACACTGCCTACTATGTGGGGGTCGTTCCTTTACCTAAAACTCATTATCGCAACCTTCTAAGCATCGTTCCAAAGACTCACTACTAACATATCACACACAATCTTTTCGGAGTTGCCAATTTAGTATTTCCAGACAATCCGTGACGCGAGCACCTTTGAGTCTGGACTCATCTATCCCCCTACTGCTATTCTTTGCCCTCGCAGTTCTCACCGCCGGACCTGTCACTAGCTTTATCGGTTACTATACCTACGTTATGGTAATTGGCAATGTCCTCATGGCTATAGCCACGGGGCTGTACACCACGTTCTGCCAAACCACTCCACCTTCACAGTGGATTCCATATCAAGTCCTTTACGGAATTTGTGTTGGACTGGGATTTTAGCAGCCATACACCGCCGCCCAAACTGTTTTTCCAGATACTGCAGTCGCTACTGCGTTGGTGGTCCTTAGCTTTACTCGAGAAATCGGTGGCATCGTGGCTCTCTCGATTGCAAAATCTGTTCACGGGCCGACTCACGCGAAATCTCACTGAGGTACCGGGGCTGGACCGCAAATTTCTCAAACAATGATGCACTGTGTCTTGCTTCCCTCCTGATATGAAGTAAAATACAAAACAAAAACATACAACAGCATTTGTATGACCGTGGTCACCTAGCGCCCACGGTTCTGGTGTGGGCGGTTCGCCGCCAAGGTACATATGACATTTTAAGTACTCAAGGGGCTATTGCTTGAGACAGGTCTCGCCCCAGAGAGCCTGGCAACGTGCACTATATAGGATGTTCGCCGTAGTGCCCTTTGTAGATTCGAAAACCGCATCTTCCGGCCCTGGTGTTTCTCCATTGCCGATATCCACCAAGCTCTTTGACCTGTATTCCTCAGGCGGGAAATATTGGTGGATGACTTCTGGGGCTACAGAGATGCACACAAGATTTCCAGCCTTACATTCACCCATCATCTTGACGTCGAATGCCTCGCCTTGACCAGCTCCAGTTAGCTCCAACACTTTCCTAGCACCATCATGAGACAACGCGTAAGCGAACGAACAGACTGGGTTGTTAGACCAATATACAGCTCGCTTTCCGTCAGGTAGGCGGGACAGGTATTGTTGTGCCCAACCAGTGTAGTCTGCGTGTGAGCACACTGCATCATTATCAAAGAAAACAGTGTCAAATCCTTCCTCCCAGTATTCTCCACAATGGCCAATCCAAAGGATATCCCAGCCGCGACCGTACGGCCACCCTTCGTCTTGAGAGGTCTTTGTCAGGGACCTCACTGCGGATGCAATATCTTTCATTTGTGTTTTGAGCGACACATCCCAGTCAACATCGTCCTCGATGATAAGGGTCGTTTGAAAGTTGGATTGGTAGGCAAATTTGATCAGATCAAGGTGCGCAAGCCAAGCCCGGCTGCCACCGGGGGTAGGGTGGTCTTTCTCTTGCTTATGGGGTCCGAGAAGCGCAAATGCGTTGATGAGATCTGGGTGTGTTGGCGGCTGTGGGGGAATCGTGATTTGAAGCCCAGTCAATCTAGCGGCGGCGACAAGGCCCCGAGTGCGCCATGACGCACCGTGGGATAAAGCAAGTATCTGTTGGAACTTCGTCATGTCAGCAAGCAAACCGATCAATATAGTCAAGAGAGTGGCTTACTCCTAATGTCCTGTTGCCTGCGCCCTCTTCTGGATGCGGGAGAGTCTTTGGAAAGGCGGATGCCGAAGCGGATTCGCGCGTTGGGGACAAATAGAGAGCGTGAAAAAAATACCAACAAACAACGAGGAGCACGATGGAAAGTACGAAAGAGGTCTGACGGTATGAGAGCCACATGTGGACGCTAGACGGCATTGTCTCTATGTTATGTACCGGAGGAGCCGCATTGAAAGCGTTCGATCAAGCATGATTCCAAGATAGCCTCTCTGAGAGGGGACGCAACAAAGAGCAGTAATAATCACACTCCAGTCAGTAATGCAGCGCTAGTCAGATAGTGCCTTATACCCATGTCGATTGGACCGCGCCACTGCCCTAGCCGCCTATCACACGTTTCGGTAACTCCCTCATCTCGGGCGTAAACTACGGGATCACCTCCAAAAACACGTATGGGTCAATGTTTCCCCCCCTCTAAAGCTACAACGAGGGCACATTTGATGTCTCAAATATCGCTAAATGGGTGGTATACATGCAACAAAGGGTAAATTTACATTCTGGATTTAGTTTCCGTTCCCAAACAACGCTGGGTGGGGGTTTGTGCTAAGACCCCCCCCACATGGACTCCACATCCAAAAGAGCGCTAGGCTTTAGCGTGTGATTGGGCCGGCTCGTGATACTATTCGGGCCTGTCCCGGGAGGCTCGAATCAAGTTGTATGCAAGTCCTGAGGTCTAACTACTTTCAGCTACGCTCAGGTATATTAGATCATTCGAAGCAAGTCCTGTAGTCTCTTGCATCGGTGTTGAGGGACTTTGGAGGGGACTAGCTAATAATGGTCTAGCGAATCAGTTAGTGCTTTGTGATCAGAAAAACCCCCTTTCCCTAAGCCCACTCCTAGGGTTTGAGTCTCAGGCCTTGCGCAAACTCTGTCCCACGACTCTATAATACCTACTCCCTCTCCGTCTTCATTTCCTGTTTTCCTTCATGAAGCTCTTTTTGATCATCCTGTTAAGATGCGCCATTGTATTTGCGGAACCGGGGATCTTCTACAATCCACCGACGGGAGGTCCCATTCATGAGTACCATAATAATCCGGTTTACACACTGGGGGGGGACAGTGCAGCTGCGCTGGGATACTACGTTGAAAACCTTTTCAATCATGATATGGCAAAATGATAATTCAGACTTTGAATGGGTACAAAGTATGTCATCCATTTAGGCCTTGATCTCTTGCAAACGACTTCCTAACACAGTCAAACACTCTCAGCCAACCTTCACGACGTCACCTCTTATGACTGGATTGTGTCAACGAACAGAAACTTGAGCAACGGAGAAGTATTTTTCTTCCAAGTCCGCAATGCTTCGAATATTGACGACCTGGATGAAATCTTTGCCAGTCATTACTTCAACATCACCGAAGACGACTCAGCAACCTTTACCACATCGAGCCTTGCAATTTCAACTACACAGGCCACGGCATCTACTCCTAGCTTGAGTCCCTCCTTAACTACAACTCAAGCGGTCGCTACGACCACCACTGCAAGTCATAATAGCCAGGGAAATAGCGGACTATCAGGTGGTACCAAAATTGGCGTGGGAGTGGGTGTCGGACTCGGGTGTGCTTTTGTCGCGGCTCTCGCGATATTTTTCTTTGTCCGCCGTAGGTCGAAGAGTTCAACGCAGGTCAATGAGAGCAGTCCTGTCACATCTCAAACTCAGCCCGTGATGGATTCAAAGTCCTACAACGGACAGGCTCAGAATGAAGCATCGAAGATCTTCGAGGCTCCAGCAAACGAAGCCAGACGGTTTATCGAACTACCGTGACGAGCACTTGTCTACGCTATTTGTATAATAAGAGTTGATACATCATTCAGCTTGATTGAGCCGTATAGAAAACTTGTATCGAACTCGGATAGGCATCAGTCCCAAAAAATCCCCCAAGCTGACCACAACCTGGAATGCATTTTGTAGAGGAAACCAACTGTAAGGCTTTCTATGTTTAAAAGATCTCTTGTAAATGAGTTCAAGTAATTGATTTTACTATTCGTGAGTGCGTTGCAACTCGTAGGCAGAGAGCTAAATATGAGCTGAGATTCTTCGGCGCACGAGATTACCCTTGCCTCTTACGTCAACTAGCGAAGGGAAAGCACCATAATTCTAGGAACAGCCCAATGTAAGTAGACTCACTTCTAGGAGGCTGAATAGCCTTCTCTGGACACTGCATCGATTTCGAAAGGAAGTCATCATACGTCGCCTCTCCAGTCTGCCCCTTCAGCGGCGTATATGCAAAGATGACGAAGAAAGTGTGGCTTAACAATGGGATCGTACTGGATGGGGCACAGTCTTCAAGCACGGTAATCATTACTGCCGTCTAAAGAGCTCACCTCTTCCATTTCAAAACTGCCACTGGGTTGGTAAGGTGATTGTGCGGATAATACATGCAATGCACAAGAGGTGACGCTTGCCACGGACAACTAGGGAGACAGATACACCGGCTGTAACTGTGAGTTCCGTCATCTGTTTCTGTGGAATCCGTTTCAATACTAGACTATAGACAAGGGTATCGAAAAAAGGCTCTCTGATGTTCTCCGAATCCAGCTTCCATGAAGACATTACACTGCAATGCCGATTTGTGCGGAGGCCAGGAAGACGCTTGTGCCAATGAGTCGGGGTTCCTTGATCCGAATTCATTTGGCTATTACTCGCTTGTCAGTGAACGTTTATATGAGCTCCAAAGTGGAAAATTCATGTGGAGTTACGACAGACCGCACATCGAAGAGAGAGCAAAACCAGGCGCGAGACCAGGAGATCCTCGAACATTCATGATCAGAGTCAGACTCATTCTGAAAAGCAGCCTATACAATGACTTGGAAACAACCAGCCGGGGTTATCCAAACGGATTGGATGTCCTTAAAGGTGATGGAGCATCCACGCTTCCCCTTCGAGGAGGATTTACGTAAGAAACCTCATCACCTTTTGCTATATCTCATTATGGGACTTTTGAAAGGAAAGAGAAGATTTATATCGGCTCACAGTTCTTCTAGGGTTGTGAAGGATGTTTGCTCCGCTACTGCTATTAAATTGATCAAAGCTGCCGATCTTTCCAAAAGGGGCATGTATGCTGAGCATCTATAAGAGGTGAGTGGCATTGCTCCTACTTCTCCGCTCTATACTAACAGACTATCTAGTTCAATAGTTATCGTACCTACATTCCTTAAAACTATACTGTCCGGGAAGTTGCCTGACGGACTTGATTTAAAGGCGCCCACAATTGATGCATATAAGCTCCTCGCGGGTCGGCATAAGAAATACGACGTGTCTTTACCACTGGCCGGAGTGAAAGTGACAGATGTCAAGGGCTGGGCAGCAGCGATCATGCCCAATGATCATATTTTCGAGATTTTTGGGTCCTATTCCTATCGCACGGGAATGTCACCACTTGATGCTGACATGAACTTGATAAAGATGCGTATCTTCATAGGTCATAGGACAATAGGTGTAGACGTATAGGATCAGTAGATTAAAGAAGCTGCAGATGGCAAATTGCATGGAGCGAAGATGATTCTGGGCAGTATTCAGAAGGTACGTATGACCATCTGGTCTTCCATCAAGTCAGGAGCTGACAGATACAGACCATTGCTATATGGAACTACTTGAACTAATACTCTAGATAATATATATATTTCTCTTTATGCGGATACTCAGTAATCCTCCTCGGTGCGAATTCGTGGTCCACGGGTCAAATTGGATCTTTTTGGAGTGATTTTGTATGAGCTTTTGTATGAGATCTAGCATCATGATGCTAAAATCAGTATAATATCTACTTTATTCCCACTTCTTACTATGATAATATAATAATACTGAATATACAAGTTGGTACATGCGCAAAATACAGCCCTTGATCAGCTACTTTATGCGTGCCAAGACTATGTTTGTGCACAGAAATGGGCTTTGATGGGGGCCCATGAGGCCCCCATTAATGGGCTGGGGTTGGGCTAACTATGGGGTATCCTGAGGTCTACTCATGAGTATCCATGGGGGTAGCTTCCCTGTTCACGTGATGGTCCCGTTGTCCTGGAGCGGATGTGTAGTGTTGCTGATATATCGAGGTACATATACACCAAACTTTAGTCCAACTCAGGGCGGATCATGCTCTTGCTCAGTGAGCATGATCGTGGCTTTTCTTCCTTCGATACCTGGGGATGCTAGTGTGCTCCTGAGAGGTTTGCAGGGTTTGCATACTCTCGGTGCCTTAGGCAAGTGAGACTTGGCACTAGGCCAAGTCCCACTAAGCGCACAATAAGTAGAGGGTTAATATTAGACTAAGCTAGGCTTTGCGATTATATAATTAAGACTGTATTTAACTAGCTAGTATCTAGGACTATCTAATAGAAACCATACGATCCTTATAGAATCTTACTAGAGTATAAGATGTTGCACGTGATCTGATGACAGATAGATCGGTTGGCTCTGGGTGGCCTATCTGTGTATCCGGTGGGGCCCTAACTGATTGGTGACGGGTGGGTCCGTAACACTAACGTCGTAGCTCGGCGATTGTTCTTTCTATTACTTGTCGATATCACTATTTAGCAAAGAATCGAATGATGTAAATCAAAGTCAATATGGCAGGGAGTTTGTTGTCTGGCTCGGGTGAGTTGCCCGTTAAGGCGGAATGCGTCCAGATGTTTACCAACCAGCTTACTTACCCCTTGGCTAGAGTCGATTCGTGCCTCAGGCAGGGAAGGCATCAACACGCTTTGGCCTTTTTGGTGTGCTAATGTTCAGACCTTTTTATGGACTACACGTCGACTTGAACAGAAAGACAACAAGCAGGAAAAACATTGAAACATTAGAAAAAATAAATGTAGCAAAGGGAAAGAAACTATTTAACAAGAGCAGAGACAGGCTGAGAACAAAGAATATAGGTCTGATCAAACTACTCAGCTGCCGAGAGAACTTCATGTTTTCCAACAATCCACAGCTCTCTAAACCGACTGTCCACCTCATCAACCAATTGCATCGGCTTGCCCTCTTCTACGAGCCTACCTTTATCCATCACAAAAACCTTATCGAAATCCATAACCATGTCGAGCCCATGGCTAACCATGACAACAGTGTATCCTGCGAACTCATACCGTATAATATCCTGCATGGTCTTCTGCGTCGCCATATCAACACCACGGTTAACCTCGTCCAAAATAAGAATACCAGTATCACCCGAAGCCTTAGCTGCGGAAGTGCGAGACTTGATGTAAGCATCCCCAATCTCGGCATCTAGATAGCGAGCTTGAATACGCCGACGTAGGACCGCCCTTGCTAGGTTGAATAGCTGCTTCTGCCCATGGCTAAGCCTATCAGCACTCAGTCCGGCCGTGAGTCCCCCGCGCTCAGATACCAAGGACCATAACCCTGTCATCTCGAGTACCGCCTGGCACTCCTCCTCGTTTGCGACGTTGAATGGGTCGAGGTTTTTGAGGAAGGGAGTGCCATCGGGGAAGAATGTTGAATCCTGTGGCACTGCGATAATTCGTCGGCGTAAGGTGGAGCGGTCGATTGTCAGGAGTGAGACATCGTCAATGGTGAGTTCGCCAGTGCATGGAAGAAGTGGGTCTAAGAGGCGTAGTAGGAGGAGAATGATGGACGATTTACCGCTGTTGAAAGTAACCATCAGTTTTAAGGACTAATACATACTGATATAAGAATCTGCTCAATGATCACTTCAGACTTACCTTCCTGTTCTTCCGCAAATCGCTACTTTCTGCCCCCCTTCAATCGTGAATGTGAGGTCTCGAAGTGCAAGATTGTCTAAGCCTTCCAACTTCTCGGTTGATTCGGCACCGGTGTATGATGTAGATATATTTTTGACTTCGATCCTACCTCTCACTGGCCATGCAGCTGGGGGAATACCATCCTCACTAGGTAGATCTTCCGGAACAGTATTGTCGCTAAAAGACTTTAAGCGGGAAACGGCCCCAATTGAAGTCTCTAGCAACGTATACATTTGCACCAGAGTAGCCAAAGTTTTCCCAAGGGTCATGATTGACACCAAACTCGCACCGGTGAAGCCAGTACTAGGACGAAGCTGAGTAGTAAGAGTGACTACTAGTAATGCAATGATCGCCACGACTATGTCGAGCACAAAGGACAGCCATCGCTGTATCATGCTCAACTGATAAGCAGGGCGTTGCGAGGTGTCTAAAAGGACATTGTTTACAGATACAGAGTCCTCTATCCAACCAAAAGCTCGCAGGGTGGCCGCGCCTTTGATCGTATCCAAGAAATGCGTGCTAGAGACATTAAAGATTAGTAAAGAATACCCCAATATAGCAGCAAGAGAGACATACTAAAGCGGGCTCTTTGCCTCTAGATCTAAGAGCCGAAGCTGGCGAGATGTGCGAAGATAGAATCTTTGAACGCCGTAAAGAATCGCTACAATGAAGGGATAAGTGATGAGAATATAGGGAGATGATGTTGCAACCACTGCCGCCCCTCCTACAGCGATCCAGGTTTGTAGGGACGTATTGATCAAAGCCTGTGGAAGCTCGCCATCGAGAAGCGTCATATCCTGGGAGAACAGATTGGTAACGATGCCCGCGTCTGTCTGGGAGAAGAAACGCAGCGGTGCGGAAATAACTGTTCGCAGAGCGGCCTGGTGTAGACGTGACCCAGCGTTGCGAATGATTAATAGCATGCCGATGGCTGCCTCGCTGATAACTGTAGTCAAGGCCAGACATTGGAAAAGGGCGTATATACCAATGTAGAAAGACTTCGATCGAGTGAAAGAATCAGTGCTCCAATAACTTAGCCAGATCGTAGGGAAGTTGTAAAAGAATCCGCAAAGAAGACCAATCAAGAAGAAGCTGACGAGCCAGAAAGTACCAATGCTCCGGCAGTAGTGTGCGAAGATAGAAAAGTCACCTAGTTTTCTGCTCGATTCCTTGCTATCGGTTTCGGCAATGGATGCTTTATCGTCAGTAGTGCTTGTCTGGGCCGACTTCGATTGAATCTCAATCCCAGACTGTGGTATCTTGGGTAATATTGTTGTCCGATGAGATATAGCGTCGGCGTTAGCATGAACTCCGAGGCTATAGACGTATTGGCGATTCGCAACAAGATCAGGGAAACGACCTTGTTCCACGACGGTACCGTCAGTTCCAAGTACAACGATATAATCGGCTGATGGGAGGTATCGGATGGCGTTTGTGCAAAGTATCACAACTGCGTCTCTTGTCTTGAGGATTCCCAAGGGTCCGAAAACATTATGGAAAATGTGTTCTTCTGTATTGGAGTCTAGCCCACCAAGGGCATCGTCAAGAATGAGCACGTCGCATTGCAGATACAATGCTCTTGCAAGTGAGATTCGCTGTTTCTGTCCACCACTGAGAGCGAGTCCATCACTACCGATCTTGGTTTGGTCTCCTTTAGAGAGAAGAGGGAGGTCCTGAGAGAGCATTGTTGCTTCGATAACATTGGCATATCTTTCCTCATCGAAAGTTGAGAAGCCTATGATGGTGTCCCTGATACTTTCGTTAGGGAGGAAGGAAACTTGATCGCAGTATCCGATCCTGCGATATTTGGTTCGTATGAGGACTTCTCCAGATGCAATTGGGGTTTCTGCAAGCAAAGCTTTGCATAACGTCGACTTCCCAGATGCAACGGGACCAATAACTATATTCAAGCCCTGGGACATAGAAATATTGATGTTCTTCAGAGTCAAGACATCCTTTTCCCAGCCAAAGTCTGCGTTCTTGATCTCCACAGTCGATGGCAATTTTTTACTCGAATGTTCTTTCTCAGACAATGCGTCTATTCCCAAAATCTGACGGAAATCATCCCTAGGCTCTTTCTCAAGGAACTGCTGAATTCGTGATAGACATGAAAATGCGGCGAGCAACTGAGGAAGAACTTGGAATAACAATGACAGTGGTCCTGAGAGAAGCTGGAGATAGGACAGTGAGGTGAAGATAGTCGTAACATCCAGTTCGCGGGATGAGAGAGCGAATGCAAAGACAGGGCCCAAGAGAACTGGCGTGAATCCAATTCCCACAGAACCTACGAGAAAAGCACGGAAGTGGCCTCCAGCCTTCAACTCTTCAAGACGCAGCCTCTGAATTGACTCTTCAATAGGAGCGGTGAGCCCTGATATCTTCAAGTGTTTCATATTACTAATGACATTCGCTGTATGGCCGACCCGCCTCTGGATGCCTTTCATCCAAGCCATTTGCCTCGGGCCAATAAAACGCATTAGGACAGTCGAGGTGACGATGCAAATAAGGACGACAACCACAGGAGCCACAAATACCGTGCCAAGTTGGCGCTGAAGTAACCAACACACGATAGCTACCTGGATAGGATTTGCCCAGAACTCGTGAAGCTGCATGAGACCCATCCTGATCCTTTCGACATCGCTGCTCATAAGCGTAACAGCGGCCGAGTCGTCCGCGGTCGAAGTCTGTGCCTTGATCGTCTTGTCGTATATCGCAGAGACCAAAAGTGCTCGTGACATAAATAAGGCTCGTTCATGCAGATACCAATAAAGGGCAGTAGCAAGTGGCATTCCTATATAGACCAGTATCGTAGCACCAATCAAGCCGTAGCCCTTATTGGTAGTCAAATAGGTTTGAGGTTCCTCGAGCGAGTTCAAGACGGCCTCGATAAGCAAAGGTTGACACAGAGTAAATCCGATCAGGGCAATTCGAGGAGCCACTGGCAGCAAGATTGGGACTGCCAATACGCGAAGAAGTGTTTTCGTCAAGCCGTTTTTGTCTCCGTAGAAACCGGCGCGCTTGATATACTGGCCAAAGGATGCTTGAAGGGTCTCCACAGCGACACTATTATCAAGTGGAAACAGATCTGGTAGATTCAGAACCTTTTTGTATCCTAACCAGAAGAGAGGTGTGAGCCAGAAGAAGCTGCCTAGCCCATATAGCCCAGTGGTTTCTTCGGGGCTATGCGTTTTCCGGTCCCAGGAGAGCCAGCTCTGGAGATGTAGTGATTGCAACAATACCAGAATAGCCTTCCAGACGATAGCCGCAGTGAATATCCTCACATAGGTAATCTCATTGTAGCTCTGGGCTAGCAGCCAGAGGGATCGTACTTGTGCAATATCGAAGAGGACAGTTAGGGAGAGAAAGGCACTGAGCAAGATAGATGGCCGGGGTGAGCGGGAATGCTCCAAAGAACTCAGGGCGGATATGACTATCGCCGCAACAAAGCTTAGCACGTCGGCTATGATAGACAAGCCACGTAGCTCGGATGGTTCAATGCTGCCGATAACGAGGAGAGCAAGCTGCAAGACTGTGTAGATTGCCCCTGCTGCCTTAGTTGCCAAAAGAACATTAGTCAAGATGGTTCAGTATTCAGTAGGGGCCGAATGAAGACACACAATCTTTGTAAATTGGAAGGTTGCGCCGCCCACTATTATCGGTCTGCGAGCGAGGTAAATGCCTCGAGGGACCGACAATGCAATAAAAATAGCGGACGGCAGTATCGAGAGGATGATTTTTTCGAACTTCAGCGTAAAGTCAAAGTTTCCACGGCAACCTTCGACTGTAGGACCAAAGGAAACGTCGTTCACGCATCTTGACAATTCCATGCCAGGCACAGGATCAGATTGGGTTGCGGCTCTTTGGCCCGAAGAGGTGGGTACAGGCACAGTGCCAAGAGAAAATAAGTTTATGAGAATTCTACTATTTCGATGTCAATTCAACGGGTTAAATAAGATTCTCTTTCTTGTTGCCTGTTCTGTGTTGACAGTTGCGTCGGCCAAACAACGCACTGTTCCCGCGCTTCTCTGAAATACGGTGGTGATTCGTTGAAGATAACAAAATTACCACCCCTGACAAGAGTGCGTATATCCCTGCAAATTTACTGTGAGGTATTACCCTACTAAGTGGAGCCTAGTTAAAGGAACATGCTGGGGAATATGTACTCCGTACCGAAATAGGTTACTGAAATTTAGTACATTATTTAGTACATTATTTAGTATATTATTTGTATTTACAGAGTACTTCATTCTACCAGGGTAAATTAGGATGATACCGTTGCCTAGCATGTCGCTAACAAATTGGTGGCACTCTAAGATTGAGATGCATCTCCCTTTTTAGCCTAGAGAGTTATTATCCTGCACAGCTGCCCCCTCATTACTTAGATCACGAGTCCTATATAGGCAGCATGGATAGTCCTGGAAATGAGCTATTGTTTGCTATTGTTTCGGTCAACTTGGCAAGCAGAGAAAAAGGTATCTAATTTTTTATTATTCACCTATCAACCCACAAGAATGAAAGCGGGTCGTGGCTACTCCGGGGTGAGCGATGGCGACGACTCGGATGAGTTCGATAGTTCCTCCCACCTTGGGGGGAGAATTATATCTTACTGCGGCAGTCACTTCGTCCAAATGGCATGGAGCTTGATCTGCGTTCTTATGTTTCTCTCCGGAGGGATCATGATACTCGCCGCTCAGAGATGGAAGCCATCAGACAGAGAATGCGCTGCGCAGCTTAGCATCTGGTGTATGTATCTTGATAGTTGTTCTCGCCCTAATATGAGCACCTCAACTACATATTATGTTTTCTGACGCTGACTTCTGTTTGAAGCACCATTGCTTGAGGCAGTCGAATATGAAGAGCGCAACTCGGCTAGCACATTCACAATGGAGAGGTCGGGCTTCACAGGCACCCCTTCAAGGCAACTGGAAGCGAAATGGAAGAGTTTAGTGGAAGGTAGGCTCTATTTTGTCCCAGGCGAGCCTCAAGCAGAAATCTAGGCTGATTTACTGGTCTTTAGTGCCTACCGTTGTCATCCCACCCGAGCGCCTACCCTCTCTTAACCGGAGCGCCGAGCAAGGGTTTGTGCCCACGTCCCCAAACTCTTCTGCCTATGGTTATGTAGCCGGTATAGAAGTTTTCCATCATCTTCACTGTCTCAATGTTCTACGTCAGTATGCGTGGCGTGATGCCTACCCTGAGGAGCTACTTCCTAGCCTCTTCAGGTATAATTCACCTTTCGCCGTGCGTGCACATGTAGATCATTGTACTGAGACTGTCAGGCTTGCACTCATGTGTAACGCCGACGTTACGCCATATCTTCTTTACGAGCAGGAGGCAGAGCCTGGTTCCAAGGTGCCTGCCAGGGAAGATTTTCAGGCGTTTCATAAGTGCAGGAAGTTTGATCGTCTGTTAGACTGGGTCAATACAAATGGGGTAATGCCGCCGTGGCTCCAAAAGGGTAATTCCACCTAGTTGACCCAATGCGCTTCAATATATGAATATATTTAGTCTCTATTAGCACCAAATGTACACCCAGATCTCTTTCGTATTCGCGGTACCTTGGACGCTAAAACAACGTCTAGTGCGTGCTCACCAAATTATTCGGCCTGATCTAGGGACTGGCCGAACATGGGGTTGGTTTAGTTTACTTTTGAGGGGAAACTAAGACATGCGCGGAGGTCTTATCACGCCGATTAGAAGAAGGGTCTCGTCACTCAACTCTATGCACAAAACGATTGGTTCCGCCCAGTTTGGCATCGATAAAAGACGGTGTGGGCTAATTACCACTTCGGGATACAAGAGAGAGAACTCCAGCGGGGCTCCGTCGGGGCTCCGTCGGGGCGCCAACAAGACCGCGAGAATCCCCTGTCTTTGGCGATTTGGAGTCGAATGTGATGTGATGTAGTACCGCATTTTCGTGTTGACAGTCCATAATTCTCCTCATTATCAGTGAATAATAATCAGGTACGACCTTCCGCGACCACCTTAGCCTTGCGCCACGTCTCCAGGGTTAGAAGCTGAACGGAGTTGACTACGAATTACCGGATAGTGAGACATTATTCGCCCCCTTATCTTGCACAAGAAAAATCTCATGGAAGGGCACCGTTGGCGTTTCCTGTCGTCCTCAAACTTATTGGTTAGCCTTGGTCCCAGGTGTTACGCCGAGGAGCCATCCGGAGCCCATATGGTTCTTGCACATTTCTCCCTTCGAGTTAATAAAACGCCCATCCGTGTAGAATCAGTCTGTGGGCTTTTTTTGAATACACTCCTAGTGGATCATAACCCGCCTTACCCTAGCACGCATAAGGCTAAATAGATATGGCCCTAGGTAGGATATAGGGTTAACACAAAACACCGAAACCCGAAGCTTTATCGGTGTTTTCCGCAATATACGGAGAAAATACAAACGTAAATAAGTCTCGGGGGCTAAGATCTCACCTCCGGCTGACCGCATCAAAAGTCTTATTTGCCCTCCAAGGTTTCAAGGGTTGCTTTTTCATTGGGCGTACTGCAGCCGCTAGTATGCGTATTGAAACACCACATCACATGTACATAGTCCTTTTGTGTGCTAGCGCATATAGTTTTATAGCGTGTTTAAAATCTTAGAAGTATATGCTATAATTAGAATTTGTACTGAGACGTCCACGGATAGCTTCTAAAATTAACAGCTTTAGCTAGAGAGCTGAACTCCCGGTTTAATCCCAGCGATGATCAAGTTCTAATAAAAATGCATGTATCTACCCCAAAGTTCAAGTCGCTGTGTCGTTGCCATAATTGCCAGCAAAGCAAGCAGTTATTCGTGACTGCCCCTGTCGGGCATTCGCTGCCTAAACAACCGTCCAATTCTCATATATCCACCGCTCTATCTTCCCAAAATCCCTACACTTATGGTGCGAAGCAAAGTCTGCACGTCGGCCGGCTGCCCCTCCAATCTGCACGTACAACAATGAGACGTCACTGGAACACATGAGGGTGGCTCGCAGGGACTCAATACAATGGTCGACATGGATGCGGTTCTTGAGCTCGTTTCTCACCAATCCTTCCGGAGGCTCGTCATGTTTACCTGCCTGCCACCATGTGTACATACGCACGATATTCTGTGGTAAGAAACTTAGTCTTAGCTTTTATCGGTCCAGGATAGAGAAGATAAAATAGGATTCTCACCAAGCAGTGTAGTTGATGAAATACCTCCAACAATCCAGTGTATCCAGGGCCAACGTCAGGAGGAACGTGTTGCAGGTTATCCGCTTCAGTTTTATTCAGCGTACTAAGTTCCTCCGGAGGAATTTCGACCCCATGCTCTGGGCGGAGTTAGATAAATGAGAACGATCTCAGGAATAGGATATTATATCTTACTATACGTTAAATTAAACCAAGCGGACTCTCTCTCTTCGGTTGGGGGCCCGCGGTAGATCCTGGTGGCATTGAATGCCCCGTCAAAGTCGTACTCAATATATATTACAGTTAGTCAGCAAGGTCCGTATAGATTGTTGTCAAAGCGCGGACTTATATCATTTTAGTTTGGTTAGAGTTCTTAATATCAGTCATTTTGTACTATATATTTCTATACGACAGATTTCTATTAGTTATAAGCCTAGAATCGTTCTATTGAAGATCAATTCGAAGATTAACCTCGCTGTCGCCGAAACTAAGGTATAAAAAGTAATAAGAAGTTATCTACCTGGCGCCGAAGTAACCCCTAAATCGAAGAAAAATCGGAGATCTATCTATAACTAACAATCATTAGTATTATAACTAAATACATCTCCGTAGGTTTATCCTCTCGCGTTATACTTAAGGATTTAATATTATAGGATTTCTAGATAGCGAATATCGAGTTAATTACCGTATAATTTAACGTATAGGAGCTCTATAATCCTAGTAACGAGGAGGAACTAGAACCTCTAATACTACTAAATAAGGTTATCTCGATAGCCGAAGTATAAAAGGAGTATAAAGATTAATAGTTTAAATTAATAAAAATACTCTAGGTATAATAGACTATCGATAATACTATATATAACGTATTCGGTAAACGAGCTGCGCACGCAAACGAGCTGCGCACCCCACCCAACTTATTAAATTTAAATGCATTTATCTCAACCATAACGCCATTAAATTAAGTCAGCTAACTAAGTGGTCTATCTGGACATGTTTCTCTTCTATGCCCTGGTAATCTGCATATACCACACCCCCGGGGGGGCCGCGTACGTGGCTGAATAGTCGATTCTCTAGGTATACCGGGGCCGGGGGGAGGTGCTTCAGTTGCTTCCTGTTGCTGCGTAATTAATGTAGATGCTTCTTGAACCGAGAGGCCTTCTTCTGTAGGTATCTACCTCTGGGATCTAGCCCGCTTTTGCTTCTACTTCTCGTTGGCGGCCCGTAATTCGCTCACTTCTTTCTCGAGAAAGGCGGCGGATTGTATAGTGATCTAGCATGCCTTTAAAACCTGGTTTATAGCGGAATTGAGAGGACTTAGAGGGCTCCTTGATCTTATACGAAGCAAAGCTTTAATTGACGAAGCTTGCTTTTATAATTGGACGTAGTTCGAGGGGGGTTTTAGGTCCTAATTACTACCCCGGCTCGGAGGGGGGGGTCGGGGTTCGAAGCCGGATATTAAGCTTTAAAATCACTCGGTCGGGTCTAAATAGTACTAAACCGGTAGCTAAGAAGCTATTTTTAATCGTCTCCGATTTAAAAGCTTCAATTCGTATAGAGGGGTATACTTCGAGGAAGTCAAGTTTGTTAATATAGTTGATCCCGACCTATATCTTAGTCTTAACTATCCGACTATACGATCGTTTTAATACCGCAAAACAACCTATATTAAGAGGTTATAAAAGATAAGATAAATACGCTAGTATATAGATTGGTATTACCTTATTTTACTTATAAATTTCGTTAAATTTAGGTATTAAATAACTTCCGTAGCCGTTAAGTATCAAAAGCCGGTACCCCCCCTTTATATATAAAGAAGTACTAGGAATAAAGAGCTTCTTAAGCTAACGAAGGCCAATTTTATTAGAGGTCTAGCCGTTAGGACTAATCTCGAAGCGCTAATCCTCCGGGAGGCCCTCGAACTATAATTTAAGAAAGACTTTGCCTTTAAAAATTATATATAGAGGAAGGGCTTAGCTAGAAGCATTCGTATACTTAATAATAGTTACCTACTGTCGAACAGGGAAGGACCAAAATGACTTGATACCAAAAGCTTACTGTGCTTAGCAAGTGGTAAAAATGAGTGTGTATTTCTAAAGAGCAATGTGCTCCGCTATTTAACCCCTGAATCGCTTACTTAGTTGTAGCAAGTAATTGGGAAGTGATCTGTAGGGGGATCCTACATACAAGAAGTGGAGTCATATAAATGACGGGACGGGATAGGTGTAATTCCGGCTGACACACCCCCTAGGAGCCACCCTATAGGTTCTCCAATGTTGTAAACTCAGCTTTCTCATACAAGTTGTTCTATCACTAAGTGCTGTATATTGACTAGTGAGATCCGCAGAGCTCATTGTAGTCACATGATCTGCGTCTCTGGTTGCCCCAGGACACCGTGCGGATCATTCCTGTTCCGCACAATGCCACTTTGGCATACGTGGAACTCCGTATCGACCTATATATAGCATTGCGATACGTCCTGTCTAATACAAACTATGCGATCCTTTCTGAATCATATCTAGTAGCATATCGGTTTAATCCTCCTCCTACGGAGGACTAGGGAAGGGTACGACGGGATCCGCTAGAAGCCTCACGAGGAACGTACCGAAGAATACGACTCCAAAAAGGCCTCTACTACCCCCGTACCTAAGCCCGATATACGATCCAGCGGACCTAGGTTCGAGCGAGGACGTAAGGAAAATATACGATCCGGAATATACGGAATAGTAGTTAGGAAGTTAGAGCGAACTAACGATCCGCTAAGGGATACCCCTTACTAAGGAATAAGCGGTGTAAGGGATATATAGCCGGAGATATCCGACGGGCTCCGAACTATCCGTTAGGAGACGTATCGATCCGAGTAAAGCGTTACTCGCCCGAACTAGTTAGAAATAGATCCGTATCTAGTAAGGACTAGCCTATATAAATAGAACGCCTCGCTACCGCAAAAGGGGGAAATAATAACTAACGTTATAGACCCCTAAGTACCCAAAACAATATAAGTACCCCCGAAACCCTAGCCTTAACTAGTAAATAGGTCTACGCCGGACTTCCCGGTAAGGTCTAAGCAGCGCTTAATATCCTTACGGTTAGGGAAAGAGAGCTCTACCTCTATATATATAATACTCGGGACTATAAAATAATCTACCTAGTGCTATACGTAGCCGTAGAGCGGGCGCGAAGCCTATTTACTTACTAAGCCGAAGTCGTACGACTAAGCGAAATTATAGTAAATACCTACCCGCCTCTATAGACTACCCTAACGGCGCTAACCGGTCTAGTAACGACCGCGGTAGTAGCCGCCGCTACGAACTAGACCGTTATACTAACGGCGAGCGTATTTAATCTAAGTAAGATAGATAAGGATATAAAAAGGTCTATTATTAATAATATCCGGAAAATCGACAACTACGACGGGACTATCTAAGGTAATACGGCCTATAAATAGGTAGTCGATTGCGACCGCTACTTCGCCGAGCTTATAAATATCACCGGATACAATACGCCCGGAGCCGTACGTATTATCTACGCTAGTAGGAAGCTTATAAGAACGGCGTTATAACGCCTAGAGAACTATAAGTAAGTCTATAAAAACTAACGCTCCGGTATATTTACTATATAGGACGACTTTAAAAGCTAGGTTAAGAGAGAATTCTCGGAATACCTAAGCTAGGAGAAGCTCTAGGAGAGGTTCGACGGCCTAAAATAAGGACGTACGTCTATTAGCGCGTACGCCGGTAACCTCCGTTAAGCTATAGCGGACCTTAACGCCGGGATTTCGGAATAATTACTAATCTACCGCTTTATCGCGGGTACGAAAACCGAATATTAGGCTAAGTAGGTAGTAGAACAAGGCTAACCTACCGTACTAATAGAGGTCGTCGCCCTCTTTATCGGCTACGAACGGGGCCTAATAATCGCGTACTACTACTAAAACGGGCTAAGCGTATTAGCCGGCCCTAACGAGATAGACCTATCGGTCCTTACCGGCCGACTACCGATCCTACGGCCGGCAAAAGAAACTCGTATATACTATAACTACGGCTACCTAGGCTACCTCGCCCGCGTATATTACGCCCCGAAAACAGAAGAGACGAAGCGACGATAGAAGGCTACGTCTCGTTACGGGGGCGAAACCGGCGAAAAACTAGTACGGCTATACGATATAGAAGCCCTCGTCGGCCGCCTTTAATAGGCTCCTAAGTAACCGCAATTCGACGCGGATAATCCCCTCAATCTACGCTACTCCGAAACCACGCCCCCGCGGGCTCGGCTAGAGTCTCTATCGTAGTACCGGAGGCAGGAAAAGGACCGATAACGACGTAACTTATCGCGATCTAATCGCCGCCGCCGGAAAGAACCGCTATACCTCTTAGCGTCCTTTAACGTTATAAGCGATTCGTTAACGTTTTACCGGGGAAAGATTTATATAAACCTAAAATAACCCTTATAGGCCTATATACTCCTCGATAGCGGGGCGAGCAATACCTTTATCTTACCTCGCGTCTTACGGAGAATAGGCGAGACCGTAAGGTTACGAAAACCTAAGATTCCCCTATTAGTAATAATTGCTAATAGGGAACGCCTCGAAACGGCCGGCTTCGTTATACTCCCTATAAAACTAGGGGGATAGACGGGCTGTCTTAAGGCGTAGGTACTAGAAACGGAGTACGACGTTATCTTAGGGCGGGACTTCCTTCGTTCCGAAAACCTACGAATTAATTAGTAGACCTCTATTATAACCCTTATAGATCACACTTATATAACCTACGACGTATACCCTACGAACGGGTTACGTATAATCGTAAAGGGCGACGCGTATACTAATCTAATATCCGCTAGGTACGTTACGCGGACTCTACGAAAAAAGAATAGGGAGACGCGGCTCTTTATAGTACGGGCGAAACCTAACGACGCCGCCGCGCCCTAATCGGAGCTACTAAAATACGAAAACCCCCGAATATAGGTAATTCTAGAAAAATATAAAGACCTCTTCCGCGCGGAGCTCCCTACGGCCCTACCCCCTAAACGAAACGTCGCGTATAAAGTCGAGACCGGCGCGTCTCGACCTATAAATATTAATACCTACGTACTTTCCGCCGAAAAACTCGACGAATAAGTAAAATAGATAGAGGAGCTTATCCGGAAAGGTCTAATCCGTTACTCTAATAGCGTATAGGGGTTCCTAGTCGTTTTCGTTAAGAAATCTAATAGGAAATAGTATATATATATCGACTACTATACGCTTAACTAGATTACGGAGAAAAACGGCTACCCGCTACTACGAATCTAGGAACTACTCGATATAGTAGGCAATACCTAGTTCCTATTAAAAATCGATCTTACGGCCGGGTACTAGTAGATCCGAATAGGGGAGGGCGTAATCGAAAAAATAGCGTTTAATACGATATAGGGTAAGTATAAATAGCTTACTATACCGTTCGGACTCTATAACGCCCCCGCTATATTCTAATTAGTGATTAATAATACGCTACGGCTAATATTAGGCCGGAGCGTAGTTGTCTATCTAGACGATATTCTAATCTTCTCCGTATTAATAGAAGAGTACTATAAATACCTAGAATAGGCCCTCGCGCTACTAGCGGAATAAAAACTATACGCTTTACTAGCGAAATACTAATTCGCTACCGACTAGCTAGAATTCTATAGCTACGTCGTAGAGAATAAGACTATTCGACCCCTAACGGCTAAAACCGAAGCACTAAATAACTAGCTACGGCCTAAAAACGTATACGATATACGCTAGTTCGTTAGGCTCGCTATATACTACCGTAGATTTATTAAAGACTTCGTAAAAATCTACGTCCTACTCTACGAACTCCTAAAAGAGAGCGATAGTACCTTACGTAAGAAGCGTTTCCGACCTATTATATAGATAGAGGTATACAAAAGCGCGTTCCGTATAATTAAGGAGCTACTTATCTCGGCGCCTATCTTTAAATAACCCGACCGGAACAAACCGTATATAATCGAGACCGACGCTTCCGAATAGGCGCTCGGCGCGGTCCTTATATAGGAAGACGAGGAAGGAATACTATACCCTATTGTGTACGACGGAAGGAAACTCTATAGGGCGGAATTAAACTACCCTATATATAAGAAAGAGCTCCTCGCTATTAAAGAAGCAATCTATATATAGGATCGGTATATCGATAGTAACCGTTTCGAAACCACGATTATTACCGATAACGTAAGTTTATAGTATCTTAATACTACGAAAGAGTATAGTAAGCGCCTCGCGCGTTAGGTCGCCGAATTCTAAGAATACCGCCTAGCAATTCGTTACCGAAAAGGCTCCGAAAATATCGTAGCGGATATAATTAGCCGGCGACTAGACCTAGTCGAAAGTATACCCGCTAACGTAAGCTAAGAACGAACTATATAGAATACCCGCCTTACGACCGTAAGAGCGGTTTAGGGCGTTCCCGAAGAAGAATAGCTATCGGCGATAATCCGATTCCTAGAAGACGGGACGGAACTAAACGACTATATAACCGCCCGGGCTATAAAGAAATTCGCTACGAACCTAAGTTTTCGAAACGTACCGATCGATAAAAGGGCGTTACTAGAGGTTAACCGACAGCTAATCTATACCTACGACAATAGGGAGGTATCCCTATACCTCGAAGTACTATTCTGTACCGACCTAGTACTTAACTCCTACCGAGAATTCGGTTATCTAGGCTTTCTAGGCCTATACGGGATCGTACGGCCTTATAGGTAGTAGCTATCTATAAGAACGGATATCGAGGAGGCTATAAAAGCCTACCCGAACTACTAAGTTATATAAGGCTCGCGGAAAAGCCTAGAGCGCGAGGAAGTATAGTATATAGTTACAAAAGGAGAGCGCCCTTTCTAACGCTAGGGAATTGACCTAATCGGCCGCCTACTAACTACTCCTAACGGCAATAGATAGATTATTACGGCTATTAACTACGCTATAGGATAGCCGGTAGCGCGGGTAGTACTAGACGCTACCGAAGAGGTTATTACGGAATTCCTATACCGAGATATTTACGTATACTATAGTATATTTATAGAACTTATCTCGGATAACGGCCTAAACCTCCTCTCCGGTATAGTACGCTACTTTACGGAATTAATCTAGGTACGATACTATATAACTATACCCTACTACCCCCGTACTAACGGTAAGGTAGAAAACTTTAACGGACTAGTTAGGCGGATACTAATAAAATACCTAATAGGGAAACCTATAAGACTATAGGACGAATACCTTACCTAGATAGTATTCGCCGCCTATATATAGGAGTATACGGTATTAAAAAGAAGTCCGTACTACCTAGTATATAGAGTATACCTACGTATTTTATCCGATAGAGATAGCTCCCCGGATAGTCGTCCCTAAGAGAACCGGGACGAGTAGATCCGATACCTCTTAGATACTCGCTCTAAAGCGAACAAACTGCTACTCGTCTACGCGATTAAGAAACAATAGATCCGGGATATAGTAGTTACGAAAATAAGCTTCTAGCTAGAAGACTAGGTCCTAGTACGGAATAAAGCAAAGAAGAAATACGAGAATATATGGTTCGGGCCGTATAAGGTACTCTAAAGTTACCTACTAGGGACGTACGCCTTAACCGAACCGTAAGGACGTATTCTAAGAAACCTTATTAATAGAGCAAGGCTTTTAGACGCGAACGTAGGCGACGACCCCTATCTATAGGCGTCGCCTACGGGGCGATCCGTACTACGGAGGGCCGGTATAAAGATCAACCGCCCCGAAGAGCTCCGTAAAGTCCTTAACGAGGTTAAACCCCCGCTGCTAATATACGCGGATCTTTCGACCTTTATAAGGGCCGAATAGTAAGAATTTAAGCGTATAGGAATACGCCGGGAATTCGTAGGGGAGGACGCTATCGCCGAGTACCTAATTGCTAAAACGTAGGTATAAGGCCGGAAGAAAAATCGGTAGAAGGATAGTAAAAACGCGTCTATACTAGGCCTACCGGACGCGGATAAATAGAATTCGGAAACTAACGACTATAAATCCGAGGATAATACTAACTCGGTAGTATCCTTAGGGTAAGAATCGACAAAGGACGCTTATTAGGAACCTATATAAAACGGTTTAGATCGATCTACGCGCCCCTTTACGGTCGTTATTCTAGTACTATTATTAAGAAAGTAATATAATAGAGTTTATTATACCCCGAAATAGGGCGAGAAATAAGTAGGTAGATACCTTACTCTATAGAAAGATAAGTATAGCGAAAAGAACGGGGTTATACAGACCCTAACGAGAGAGAAAGATATAGAAAAACTCTGTCTAACCCCGCCTAGCTACGTACTAGTAAAAGAAATTACTTAAGAGCCGCAAAAATACCCTTAGAAGTCTCCGACTTACCCCTATTACCCCTATCCGAGTTATTAATATAACCCGTATTAAGTAGAACCTTCTTTAAGAGCCGTAAGTCGGATTCTAGACGCGTACGAACCTCTTTAAGCTCCGTATACGAACGTACCGAACTAGGAATGTTACTTATATAGGATACGCTAGGTTCGGCTAGAGGAGAATGGTACTAAACGGAGTTATACGCGGGGCTAGGGGTAGGAGTAGCCTCTATATAGGGAGGAACGTTAGGATACTTCTTCTTCTTCTTCGTACCCGCGCTAGTAGGAGTGGCCGGACCCGTAATAACCTTACTACCGCCTCTAGCAACTTGCTAGATAGTCTTCCTATCCGTACGACCCTTGCCCTTATCCTTCTTAGACTTAGTCGGTATAGTAGGGGCCGAAGCCGGAGCCCTAGTAATAGCGGCGAGTACGTTAGCGTACTTAAGGAGAGGGTTCGATAGGTTTTTGGCCCGTACGAGATCGATCAGCTATATCGGGGGCTAGCTATTCTCCGGGCGAAAGGAATATTTGTTACTACTAGAGGAGTAACTATAACTCGTATACGCCTAACTCTACTAGATAGTAGGTTATACGGGATCCGGGAGAAGAATAACTCGATAGTAAACGAACGGTCTATTCCTATACGTATAGTTCCCGTACTCCCCGCTAGAAGGCGCTTAGTAACTATATAACTAGCTAACGACCGCGCGGAGAGGCATCCTAGTCCGGGCGGAACGAGCGGTACTATAACGTATAGGACGCTAGTCTATAACGGTACGTATAGGGAGTATACTTACGAATTAGCTATCTACCCCCGATAGGTTTAGGCTACTAAGGTACGGCAAACCGTTTATATCTATATTAGTATAAGCGGCTATATACGGATTAGCCTAGAAATAATACGTTAGCCTAAGAATTACTTACGATTAAGAACCTACGCCGCCTTGTCTAATATAAGGGTCGGACGGTTCGATACGGCGGGGCCTAGATTACCGGTAGGACCTATAAGGAGAGTAGGGGGAGCGATAGGAGGGGGTATAACGGCTATAGGAGGCGTAGGAGGCGTAGGGGGAGGAACGGTACCGGCCGTAGGGATAAGACTAGGCGCGGGAACGACCTCGATATCGTTATCCCTATTATTATTATTACTACTAAGGGCGCCGAGAGCCGCCGAGTCCGGTTCGAATAAAACTATACTAACGCGGGAAGGAAGACCTATAGAGCGTTTCGGAGAGGGGTCGAAATAAGACGCTAAAAGATTATCGAACGCGGAAGAAATCTTACGCGAGCGCGTACTAATAATAACGGGGCTAGACAGAGAAAGGCGCGATATCTACGAACGTATCCTATAAGAAAAAGACGCGTTAGTAACTCGTAAGGACCCGAAAACCCGCTAGACGAAGCCGAATAGGGAGATACGATAAGGATAGAATATACTACGGGCGTAGAGGGTCGGGATTACCCCGAGACTAGGGGGACGATATACGAAGGGACGTACTATAAGACGAACTAGTTACTATAAGGCACCGAAAAAGTTAGTATAACGGCCTATATAGACCGGGAGGCTCTATATAAGTAAGGAAGGCTTAGTATAGGGTACTTACTAATCCTATAAGCGTCGAAAACGATAAATATAGGGTAGAAGACGATAAAAAATAATATAGGAGAACCTACGTAGAGAAGAGGTAAAGAAGTAAGAAGGTAGGAAGTAAGAGTAAAGAGCAAAACTAAGAGTTAAGGAAACGTTTACTACTTATATAGATATAACTAAGAGCCTAGGTAAGGACTCCTCGGATATAAACAAAGGCGTTACTATACAAAAACACCCGTTCTTTATCCGAGACACCCTTATATCGACTCTCTAGTATATAGGGGAGGGGTTACCCCCTATATAAATATCGTTAGATTTATTAACGGCATTAATTTTGCCGTATTTCCTTTATTAAAGCATCCTTTATATCGTTTTATATATCTTTATTACTTACGGTGGCGTACGGATATAGTTTCGACTATTTTTAGACTATATCGCTACTATAGAACGATCCTTTTTCCTTTGTTCTATAGGGTCGGGAGAAATTGCAGTACTAGTAAATACGTTCGGGACCGTACGGACCGAATATAACCTAGAATTCAAGTTTATACTTAGCTATGAAGAAACTTAGGACCAGTTTCGAGTTAGTGGGGGAGGATAAGATCCGTAGAGCTTATTGTAGTCATATGATCTGCGTCTCTGGTTGCCCTAGGATACCGTGCGGATCATTCCTGTTCCGCACAATGCTACTTTAGCATACGTAGAACTCCGTATCGACCTATATATAGCATTGCGATACGTCCTATCTAATACAAACTATGCGATCCTTTCTAAATCACACTAGCCTAAGAGCTTCAACAAATGCCTTATAAGATTGAGTCGGAAGAAGTTTAGTGAGTCTATCTACCTATATTTGAGCAGTAGGGACCTAGCGAATTGAAAAGTGGCCGGTATCTACTTCCTAGCGTAGCTAGTGGTTATAGATATCGACGTAACGAAGCTTCGTACAAAGCTATAGTTGTTCCTTAGTAAGTAAATTAACCGTCTATTAGTTATCGTAGTCAATTAATAGTCCTACGTTATAGTCGAGTTCAACTATATAAAGAAGCCTCTTCTACTATATTACTAACTTGCCGGCTTCTAAAATAGTAAGTAGCTCCGCCTCTATCGTCGACGTTATTACTATTCTCTATTTATTAGCTTTCTAGTCGACTATAGCACCGAAAAGCTTATAGAGAAAGCCTTCCGAGCTTTTACGATCAATATAGTCGCCGAAGGAAGTATTACTTAAGAAGTAGAGCGCGGGTATATAATACGTTAGATAGTATTCGAGAGCGAGGAATCGAGTATCGTATAAATACTAGATTAAGCGATTCACTACCTCTCTATACTCTAGCCCGGGGTTCGTAAGGAACTCGGCTAAGTAGTTAGCCGCCTTCGCTATATCTAGGCGAGTAATAACGGTAGGGTAGAGAGTAGAACCGAGCTTTTGTTAGTATTCGTAAACCTACTCTTTAGTTACTACTCTAGTAAACTTACTTATACGGTTTATAGGTAGTAGGGTTTTATACTTACGTCTACTAGTAAGTCTATACTTAGTAGCTATAGAAAAGATATATAAATCCTAGTAGAGCTAGAGCCTATACTTCTAGGTATCTCGTAGAATTCGTATTCCGAGAAACTAAGCTACTTCTCCTATTTTACGAAGCTCCTAGTACCTCTCTAGTTACTACTTTAGCTAGATTACTTCCTAGTACTTTAGCCGGTAAAATACGATAATAATATCGTCGATATAGAAGAAGACGATTATACTATTATTAGTAAATAAGTAAGGATCCTCCGGGATAGGTTTAAATCCGAGCTTTTCGAGTACGCGAGTGGCCTCTTATTACTATAAGCGCGGTGACTTTCTAAGACTATATAGTACTTTTAGTAGTCTCTAAGTATTACTTCCGTTATAGAAGCCTTCTAGTATTTAGGTATAAATAGTATCGTTTAGATTACTATTTAGGAATATATTAATAGTATCAAGTTAAATAGTACCTAGGTTAAATACTACGACGAGTACGAAGATTACTCGCGTAGTACGAGTAGTAAGTATTACTACTCTCTTTTCTTTAGAGTTAATAGTTTAGAGATTACCTTATATATAAATTCGTGCTTTAAGCTTAGTTAGGAAGCCGTTACTATCGAACTTATAGGTAAATACCTAAGTAAGAGGAAGTACCTATATACTTCTATTCTATAGTCGGGGTTCTACTTAGTAGGTTCCCCTAATTCGAATTGATTCTATTTCTAAACCTACTACGGCGAGAAAGCCTTTAGAGAATAGGTGGTTTAATATCTCCTTCTATATCGATGGTTTAGGAGGAAGATTATTACGGTATCGGCGAGGCTAAGGTCGACTTACGGAGAGTCCTACTATAAATATAGTAAGTAGGGTTTTATAGTCTTCGGTATCGTCGTATACGAAGTAACTCTCTATATCCGCGTAGATACGTACCTTTCGCTTTCTCTTACCTTCGATAATATTAGATAGAGTCAAATCTGTGAAGGGCTGTAGCTTTATTGATTCAATTAGGCTAGGCCAATATGCTGTTTATATCAATCTTAGAGGAAGTGTCACTATCTACCGACGATAGGGGTTTATATATATTGTGGGCACGTACCTCACGTGATCTAGGCCGGGCTCTGGCCCGTTATAGTACCCCCCCTCTCGTATTGATCCTTACGACGGGTACGATAATGTCGCCGTCGGTATCGAAACGGTACCGAGAGGGCCTCGGAATAGGCCCGTACTGTCGTTCGTAGTCGTCTAGCGCCGAGTAACTCTCGACTATATCTAACCTCTCCTATATCGTCTCTACGTATCCCGCCTATTTTACTAGAACCTCTATCTATATTCCCCTACCAACTCGCTTCTCCCGTATCGATAGAATCTCCTTAACCTTATATTCTAGCTCGCTATCGACTAGTACTAGGGTAGCTACGAATCGTCTACGATTTATAACGGAAACGGGTCCGTTATAGCTAGTCGAATTAACTCTATATAGAAGACTAGATATATACCAGAGGGTACGTTAAGGCGTATAGTATAAGGTATAGGGGCCTCTTCGACTTAGTACTATATATAAATCTAGTCTAATTTCTTCGATAGGCGCTAAGAGTATACGTTTCGTAGGTTTAGCTATATACGATCTCCTATCTAGTAGATAGGGGCGGGTTGCCGAGATCGATTCGCTTACTCTTACTACTTCTCCTATACTATCGCTATTGCTAATTATACCTAATCGGTAGCTTCTCGTAGTCGATTTACGAACGTTTCGCCGGCGCGTATAGGTTAAGTCATCGCTATCCTAAGAGTATCTATACTACTGTCCTCGATTCCTAGGGGGTCGATATAGTACCTATAAGTAAAGAAGAAAGGGGATAGGCCGGTTAACGAGGCGTCTCGGTTATTAATTACTATTACTACTATTAGTAGTAGCCCTATCTAGTCGTCCTAGGCGTAAGTAACGAATACGCGTATAATCCGTTCGACTTCTTAATTCGCTCGCTCCGTTGCTCTATCTAATTAAGGGTAGAAGGCGGTAGATAATCGTCGCCGAATCGATAGCTTCTCGTAGACGATTCGCTAGAACCCTCCTACAAACTACGGACCTCGATCGCTTATAATCGCTAGGGGAAGCCTATAGTATATATAGAAATACGTTAAGAAGACTTCCGCTACCCGCTTAGCTATAATCTCTCCTATCCTAACTAAGATAATACCCTTCGTTAGTCTATTAGTAATAACTAATAGGTTCGTAGTGTAACGGGTTAGACCCGCTTCCTACTATATGGCCCTGCCATATAGCCTTCCGTCTCCGCACGCTCCCGTTCTGCCACCGCCTTGCCCGTCATCCTTATTATCGTCCCGCTTGCTTCATTCCTTCCCTTCTCCAAGCTTTTTGTAAACAGCATGTCGACTTAGTCAGTATTGAATCAATTTGGCTTCGTTCCTTCACATACAAAAAGCTTCCTTCTCGTTACCGAGTCGTACGCAACGCAACGCAACGCAACGTTAACGAATCACCCCTAATTCTCCTTTTTCTTCAACGCAACGATGAACTAGCAACCCGACCAGAGCGCGCTCTTAGCGCTTCTACAACAGATGTAGCAGCAACTTGCCGATCAGCAGAGCCAGCTCCTTTCTCTCGCATCACGCCAGAGTCAACAACCCGACCAGCCCCGTTTCCGCCTCCCTGATCCTCCCCGATTCGACGGCAAACCGTTTTCGCTCCGTACGTGGCTCCCCTCAATACAATCAAAGCTTAACGCCGACGGCCTTACCGGCCAGCAAGCATTCGACTACGTATACAACCGTCTCGAGACACCTTAGCAAGTATCAGTACTACACCTCAGAGAAACCAACGACCTAGATCAGATCTTCCAATACTTCCAACGTATTTGTTATAACCCACGCGAAAAACAAGAGAGTATCCTCCGATTCGCCAACGTTCGTCAGAAGGACGATAAAAGCCTTATTGCGTACCTTGCCCGTTTCGAACGCCTCGCACACGAAGCGAGCGTAGAGATCCAAGGCCTAGCACAATCAGTTTTCGCCACAACGACACTTCACCGAGGCCTCCGCCGCCCTCTCCGTGAGGTTTTAGAACAAGCCAGTGATACACTCTTTGAGCTATCATACGAAGAGTACCTAGCGGTTCTACAACGATACGACCGTCGCCAGCCGCGACCTTTTCAACCTTAACGTCAACGTTAACCCTCGCCTTCTTCTCAACGTTAACGCCAACTAGCCACAGAACCAATAGATCTATCGGTAAATCGTACCGGAATCAGCCGCCAGGCTCGCCAGAGACATCGTCAACAGGAAGGTCTCTATCGGTACTGTGGTAGCCCCGACCACTACATTAATCAATGTAACGATCCTACATGGAACCCACAGCATCGTAACCGCCGTTCATCATTGTCATCATCATCGATATCGTCCCTTTCCGACACCGAATCGCCCCCGAAGCAAAGGATTAAGGCCGCCACGGCCCGTACTAATCCTATCGATCTCCGTTACCCACTAGTCCTCCACGGCGATGGCCGCCTCACCCGGAGGAGCACATCGTCATACAACGACCCTAAGAGGGGGGGTATTGTAACGGGTTAGACCCGCTTCCTACTATATGGCCCTGCCATATAGCCTTCCGTCTCCGCACGCTCCCGTTCTGCCACCGCCTTGCCCGTCATCCTTATTATCGTCCCGCTTGCTTCATTCCTTCCCTTCTCCAAGCTTTTTGTAAACAGCATGTCGACTTAGTCAGTATTGAATCAATTTGGCTTCGTTCCTTCACACGTAGCTCTATTCTCTTTCGATAGCGGGAGTTCTATAATAAAGTCTATTGCTATTTCGGCTTAGATTTATTAGGGAATCGGTAGGGGCCTTAATAACCCGTACTTTATATTACGCTAGACCGTACTTCTCCCGTAAACTATATAGTTCCGTAAGAATCGTCGTACGTCCTTTACCGTACTAGGCTAGAAGAACCGTCGAGATAGTATCGAATACGTAGCGTCTCGTCCTAGGTAGCTAGTAATATAGGAATCGTAAATCTTCTAAATAATCCCTATACGTAGCGGCTCGCTGTCTAGGATCTATAACCGCTATCGGAAGTATAGTAGTCCCTATTCGTTAAGATAGTATTCCGATAAGCTAGTCTTTACGCCTATTTCGGTAGCGATTCGGCGGTCTCCCTACTATAGAGCTTAAGAGTAGAGCTAATATATACTATCTATCGCCCTACCCTTCTTCTATTCTTCCTATAACTCTAGTTTATTAAAGAGAGGAACTAGAGTACTAAAATCTAATCGTACTTCCTCTAAGGTATCGGCGTTTACTTATCTCGGTCTACCTAGGCGAACCGAGACCTTTTCGAAGAGCGTTCGGAACCGATTCGATAGCCGTTCGTCGGTAGTATCCTACGGTATATCCTAGCCCTATCGCGAGAGTATATTAAGAAGTACTACGAGCTTCCTAGGCCGATAGTATAACGTAAAGTTAAACTCTACTATTAGGCCTACCTATCTTATCTACCGTTCGCTAAGATACTAAGCCTTATTAAAGTATCGTAGGTTTTTATAGTCCGTTACGATAGTGAATCGTAGGACTATCTTTAGCTCTAGCCTCTATTCTCGTAGTACCCGTATAATCGCTAGTAGCTCTTTATTATAGATCTTATAATTCGACTCTACTAGAGTGAATTTCTAAGAGATAAAAGCGTAGGGGGCTAATTAGCCGTTATCTTATCGCTAGGAGAGAATAGCTCCCGTAGCCTATCTAGATATATCGGTTTCGACTACTATCTCTCTCTCTTCTTTAAAGTACGCTAAAATCGGTACGTTAATAAAGAGGTCCTTAAGTTCTATAAAGGACTACTAGTAGGCTTCGTCCTATTAGAATACTACGTCTTTCTTTATAAGCCTAGTTAATAGTACCGATAAGGCAGCGAATCGGGGTATAAACGATCTATAGAAGTTAGCGAATCTAAGGAACCCGCGTATATCGCGTACTAATTTCGGAGCTTCCTATACTTATATTACTTCTACCTTCTTTAGGTCTACGTAAATTCCTTCGCCTATATAGATAATAAATCCGAGGTATTTAATAGAATTCTATTCGAACTCTAACTTCTTAATATTATATTATAACCCTACGTCCTTAAGTTTCTATAGTACTTTATATACCTTTCGGCGGTAGTCCTCTATCGAACCGCTAGAGTATATAATAATATCGTTAACGTACACCGAAACAAAGTCGTTAAGGTACTCTTATAAGGTTTAGTTAATAAACCGCTAGAACGTTACCGGCGTACCGGTAAGGCTAAAGGGTATAATATTCTACTTAAAGAGACCGTATCGGGTACGAAACGCTATCTTCTACTCCTCTCCTAGTACTACCTATACTTTATAGAACGCCGCGATAATATCTAGCTTCGTAAACCACTTCGCTTTCGCTATATTCCGTAGGGTCTCCTTAATAAGGGGTAATAGGTAACGATCCTTTATACTTAGGTCGTTTAACCCCCTATAGTCGATATAGAATCGAACTCCCCCGCCTAGTTTCCTTACTAGGAGTACTAGGGCGGCTATAGGTAATTTACTAATACGGATAAAGTTCTTATCTAGAATGTTACCAGCCAGTTCTTTGATGAAAAGAGTGCATTCCAACGAAAATACTAAGTACAGAGAGTAAAAAGAAAGAAAGAAAAAGATCTACTAGGGCAGGATCCTTTGTGGGATCCTATCACAAACAAACGATCAGTCAAACTCGGCAGGCGGTCAACGATAGCAGAAAGTATTCGGCCGAAGAACCCAGAATCCAGAATCCAGATCGTTACATAACCCCCGACCAAGAATATATTCAGTCCCTGAATGCCGGCTTGTTATCGTTAATATAGTCTTCAATAATTTGCTCTTCTTTATCTACATCAAGCCATTCTTATAGGCGCATCGGGGGGCCGGGTTTCGAACGATACTATTCATAGAATTCTTAGATCTTATACAGCGTATACTTAAAATTGCCGGCTAGGTACTACTTTAGATCTATATCATAACCCAACCACTACACTCGATATTATAGTTTTCGGTAGTACGTTCTAGTATTAAGTATCTTCTCGACTTCCTACTTATCTTCTTTATTAACTTCTATCGGTAGGGGAGGATTAGGGTACTATCCTATTAATAGCTTAATCGTCGCGGCTTTTCGTAGCTTATTAGGGTAGAAAATAGGGTAGACTCGAACTAAATCCGGTAAGTCGAGTCTATATAAGTTCCCGACTTTCTCGGTAATCTTATATAGGCCGCTAGCTAGGTATAAAAGCTTCCTACTCGGTCGATCTCGAAGCTAGTCCTTTATCGTAACGAAGACTAAGTTATTAACTCCGAAGTCCTTTTCTCTTCGATACTTATTCGCTTATCGAATCTACAATTGCTGTGACTTCGTAATTTGCTCCTTAGTTTCAGTCTAGATATCTTATAACTTAGAGAGTATTTATACTATATCTTACTTATTAGGAGTTACTATCTCTTAATCTTTCTAGTCGAATATTATCGATAGTTCGTATCCTCTTTCTATAAAGAAAGGTGACCTCTTTATTATATCTTAGGGAAGAATCGAAGCTACAAAATCAACTATCGGTAAGATCTCTAACTAGTTATCCTAGTTCTACTCGATATACGGCCGTAACCTCTAGGCTATATATTAATTCGCGATCTTACTCTATCTATCTATCTAGGGGTAGTATATAGTTAATAATTTTCTTTTAATCCTAAGGATCCTATAGAATTTAGTCTAGAATTCAGAGATAAACTATCCTCCTCTATTAGAGACAATCGTCTCTAGGATTCCTATAATCTAAATAATATAGTTAATAAATAGTCGGGCTATCTACTTTGCGGTTATATCTTTATAATAGGGAATAGATATCGGTCTCTTACTTAATCGATTAATAACGACAAAGACGGTATTATAACCGTAACGATCTTTTAGAAATAACCGGAAGTCTATTGTAATATATTACTATAGTCTCTTAGGAATTAGTAGTAGTCGTAATAATCTAGGTATCCGGTCTCTCTAAGCCTTAGTACGCTTATAGATTAGATAGTTATCGATATATCGCTTTACGTTAGTCACCTATCTATACTAGTGATATCGTATCGATACTAGCTTCTTTAGTTTCTTAATACTAGGATATATAGTTAACGGTTGTCGGTATATCTTATTAAGTAGACGAGTACGGAGGTCTCCTTTATCCGGAACCTCGAGTCGTCCTTTATAAAGAAGTAGTCTATCCTATAGTATCTATCGAGTACTATCTCTAGCTTACGCTACCTAACGGAATTCGTTCAATTTAATACTTCGACGATTTACTTCTTTTACTCGCTTAACGATTTTAATTATATCTAGTCCGTCTAGTTCGTTTGGCTCCGATTCTAGTTCTATTAGAGCTAAGTGAGTTATTAGATAGACTCCTTTCTCTAGATAGTCTTTCGGAAGTATTATAAACTATCGTCTATTATCCGTATAGGGGGATTCCTTTTATAATAGGATATCGGCAATAATATTCTTCTTTCCTAGACGATACTTGATTTAGAAATAGAACTAAGAGAGGAACTTACTCTATCTTGCTTATCGCTGATTTATTTATCGGGTTATTATAAAGTACTTAAGAGATTGGTGATCTATTAGAATCTTAAAACGATCTTTTCTTAAAAGGCCTTCTAGCTTAGGTCTCTATTCTTATAATACGCGAATAATTATAAGAAGCTCTTTATTATATATCTTATAGTTTAGTTCTATAGGCTGTATAGTCTTTGAGTAGAATACCACTAGGTACTAGAATTCTTCCTTCTTATAGTACTAGGAGAGTACTACTCCTAGAACTCTATTAGATACGTCTATCTTAACCCGGGTCTATCGAACCGGATTATAGTATCGGAGAATCGGTATACTAACTAGCTTCTTCTTTAAAATTTAGAATACTTCTTTATAACTAGTTAACTATTCGAACGGGACGTTTTATCTTATTAGTCGATATAATAGTTTCGAGATAGTACTATATCCTTATATAAATCGTCGGTAGAAATTGTAGAATCTAAGAAATAACTATACTCTCTTTATAGTGGTTAGTATATACTACGACTAAATTACTTTGACTTTCTCCGGATTAACTACGATCCCCTCTATATTTATAATAAATCCGAGGAACTTAGTTTTTTCTACCGAGAACTCGGATTTCGATAATATAACTTATAACCCTACTTCCTATAGGCGACAAAGTACTTCCCTAACCTATCGTTAGTAGTCCTCGACGTTCTTACTATAGATTAAGATATTATCTATAAAGGCGACTATATATTTATCTAGATATTCCCGAAGAACGTTATTTATAAATCTCTAAAAAGTCGCTGGCCCGTTCGTTAATCTAAATAGTATTACCTTATACTTAAACGATCTATATCTCGTATAGAAAGTAGTAAAGTCTTCTACTCTTAGTATTAAGCGAATCCGGTAGAAACCTTACTAAATATTAAGCTTTGTATAGATCTTGGCTTTACTTATTCGCTATAATACCTTATTAATTAGCGGTAGAGGGTAATAGTCCTTCTTCGTAATTATATTTAGTTTTCGGAAATCAATATAGAAGCGAAGTCCTCTATTAGGTTTCTTTACTATTAGGATCGGAGATATATATAGAGCTAAACTTAGGACAATAAATCCTTTCTTAAGATTGTTAAGAATATACTTCTTAGCTACTTTTAGTTCTTTAAGTGATAGCTTATAAAGAGGACAATATCTAGGTTATACTTTAGTCTTAAGAATAATATTATAATCTATACTAGGTCTATAGGGTAGTAGTTTATTAGATTTCTTTTTTGAAAAGACCTCTACTAGGTCGTGGTATTCTTTCGGGAGGACCGTTAGGATCTTAGCAATCTCGGGATCCTAAGCTTATATACTCTTTACCTCGATAATATAGTTAATCTTATAGAGAGAAGTTATAAAGGTTTCGACTTCTTTACTAACCTTTCCCTTCTTATAGAGTCTATTAAAGCTAATACCTCTAATAGTACTAATATCGATCGATAGTATCTCTTTACTTTAATCCTTAATCCTTAGGATTGTCGTCTTTGTTTTATTATTTAAATTTCGGATTATCTTTCGTTGTTCTTCTATCTACTAGTATCTATATTAACGTTCTCTTCTATATCTCTCTTTTTTCGGTAGAAATACGTTCTACCTCTCTTTACTATCTTTAGAAGTTTTTTAGCCGAAAAATTCCTCTTCCTCCTTAAAGAGACGGTCTCGACGATCTATATCTATCTAGTAGCGACTGTTTTATAAAGGTCTTTTTAGAATAACTATTAGGGTTAGGACTATAATCTTACTTATAACTTTATTAAAGAGGGTCTTATCTACTAGCTAAATCATTTAATACCGTCGGTAATTAAGAAGAACGTTATACTCTACGAACTATATATATCTAAGAATTATATCGTACTTTCCGAGATCCGCGATTAATATTAGAACTTATTGTTATATCCTTCTATCGATATAGATAGTAAGGAATACTATATATTTAATTGGTTTACTAAGTTTTCTGTCGAATCCTCTAACCGGGTACTCCTATAGAAGTCTCTCTACCTAGATACTAAATCGTTTTCTAAGTAATATTATCGTTACTAAATTAATAAAAATATATCTATCTACTCCGGTATTACTAAGTACTAAAAGAGAAAAGGAGCGTCTATTATATATTAGTTAAGTATTAAAAACTAAACTATCTCTAGGACCTCTAACTAACTTCTTTAAATCTAGCGAGTATAGTGATACTTTCTATCTACCTAGGTAGGAGACTTTACCTAAGTACTAGCTTTTCCCTAGTCGTTCTCGACCTTAAATTTATCAATCTCTATAATATAGGGCGTCGGAGTCGGAGTAGTAGTAGTAACTATAATACTCGGTTTCTTCTTTAGATAATCACGGGTTATATATCCTTACTCCTTATAGTTAAAGTATCGACCTTCCTTTATTAGGGTATCTCGTTCGGAAGTTAATAGACTAATAAAATTAGAGCTTCCTTTACGCTTTATATAGGGAGTATATATTAAACTTACTATTCCGGTTCTAGCTCCGCTTCCTATAGAGGGTATATTAGTACGAGTACGAGATATCGACTTAGCTTTCTATTAAAGGTTAATCTCGTAGGATATACTTTAACAGTTCTAGGTAAAAGTTTTAAAGGGAATTAGGTTCTAATTAACTACCTATATCACTTAACTCTAGAGTAGGTATAGTAGTTTCGAATATAGATTATATTTCCGGTTCTCTTAGATAATAGCGGCTTCTTTAGTAAGCTATATAAATTTAGCGAGGAAATCGGTAAAGTTATCTTTCGGTTTTATCCTTAATTTGTAGTAAGCTATATAGGCTTCGGTATATCGGTTTAGGTTTATAAAGACGGTTCTTAGGTAGATAATTATATTATCGGAATCAACGTATAGGTTACTCGACTCGGAGCTTATTCGAGGTATAATATATAACTAGGCTTTTCCTTCGTAACGACTCTGTATGTAGAGCTTACGGTGAACTAGCAGCGGGTAGTAGTCGGTATTTACTTCGAGTTTCTAACGGATTACGGTTTCCTAGGTCTTAAATCGGACTTCTTTACTATCGCTAAGTATCGGAGCGTTAGGTATCTTCGTAGTTCTTCGATTAGTAGCGGCCTCTATAATCGGTACGCCGGTACTCTGGTTTAGGAGACGGAACGTAAGGTCTCCTCGTTTACGGGTCGTAATATCATAGTGTGCGATCGCTTTATCTCGTTCTTAAATAAACTATTCAATCAAAACCTTAGTCTTAACTTTATTAGTATAGAGGATAATCGCTTTATCCTCGAGTTCTTACACTCTTCTTTTTAGTCTATGGTATTCCTAGGCGAGTTCGTAGAATCGCTCTCTTATCGGGGTCTTCTATAGTCTTTTATATATAGAGGGTCCTTCTCTATCGTTATTATCTTTATTAGGTTTACTAGTTATTACTAGGGTCGTCGGTTCTTAAACGATAGTCGGTCGCTCGGTTCGGTCTTCTTTATTATCGGGCAAAATAGCAATCGGCTGCTTGCTAGGGTTCTGTCTAGTTCTAACTATCTTGATTGGCTCGGAGTTCGGGTTCGGTTTAGGTCTTGGCTATACGATGCTAAGGAACGAAAAGTGGGGTAAGGCGTGACCGAGACCTATCACAATGAAAGGTCTATATAGTCTTACTGCCTTTGGAAATGAAAGTGGTACTTAGTATTATGTTACTAGCTAGTTCTTTGATGAAAAGAGTGCATTCCAACGAAAATACTAAGTATAGAGAGTAAAAAGAAAGAAAGAAAAAGATCTACTGGGGCAGGATCCTTTGTGGGATCCTGTCACAAACAAACGATCAGTCAAACTCGGCAGGCGGTCAACGATGGCAGAAAGTATTCGGCCGAAGAACCCAGAATCCAGAATCCAGATCGTCACATAGAAGGTCTATTAACGTTTTTCGTAGATATAGAAGCTCTTCCTTATTTATTCCGTATAGTAGGCTATAAGGCGGTTACTCTTCGTTACCGTTTCGGTCGTGATTTAGTAGTATCTTATAGTCGATTCTAGGTCGATACGGCGGTAGTCTATTAGCTAGCTACTAGCTAAAGACGTCTAGCTATTACTAGTACTATTTCGGCAGCTTTTCCTTTATATCAATATACTTCTTAGGTCGTAGCGCTTTATCGATATTATCGAGTATAACTTTCCTAATCTATAGACAATCCGGTCGGGGGACGCTATCGAATAGCTATCGAATCGACTATATAGAGACGCGGTTAATATATAGTACCCTTATACCGACCGGTCTAATAGTCCTATCTCTTCGATTCTAGTATCTAGTCTTCTCTCTAGTCTTTAAGAAGATATCTATATACCCTTTATTCGGCGAGTATATTCTATTAACGTCCTTAATCTATAGAAGACCGAGGATAATCTTATCTATCTAGTTCTCGATAATATACGCGAAGATCGTATCGTATTAGTAGCCGTGAATATTAGTATTAAAATATATAACGTAGGTAATTCGGCCCTAATTCGCTACTACTCCGTCTAACTATCGGGGACGAATATATATACGCGGGAGATCGAGAGATCTAGCGAGTACTCCGTTTACTATTATATAGCTTAGATAGCTATAATCGACTAGCGCTTTTATAAACTAGATTCTATTTACTCTAACGTCGACTAGGAACGGTAGTTCCTCGCTTCTATCTAGTTTCTCGACCCCCTTTCGCTCCTACTCGCGGCTAAGAATAGGAGCTACTCGTTTTCCGACTCGCTATCGGTACGTATACTCTCTTCTACCGAGCTAGGCTCGGTATCTTCTTCGACTACTACTCGCGACTTTTTTATACGGGCGGTTCGCTTAGGTTTCGATAACGTTTTACTACTATTACGGCTTTCCTTCCTCTTCGACGTACTTACTATAATACGGCTCTTTAGTTCTAGGCGTCTTACTAGTAGGAGGGGGTATTCCGCGATCTAGTAGCTAGATTTTCTATAGTATAGATAGCGGCCTTCTTCCCGGCGGCTATCTATTTCTTCCTCGCTAACCTATCGAGCTCTCTTTAGTCGTTCGTAACGTTCGCGACTATTTCGTCGGTAGTTCGCGTATAGATCGGTACGGTTTACCGATACTATTAGGGTCTAATCTATTTCGTCTATAGACTTCGTAGGGCGGCGAGTAGACGGTTTACTAATATTTAATACGTCTATATCTATACTAATCTCGTAAAGCCGGGAGATTAGGCCTTAGAAGGTAGCGGGTATACTACGATTTATTAGCGAACTACTTATAGTTCGATTTAATAAGCCGAGTAGGATCTATCGCTTAGCTTCGTCGGGCTATTCTAAAGCTCTAGTATCGGCGAATTCCTTTTCTAGCCGTAGTAGGAACTTTAAGAAGGCTATACCTTTAGATTAGTTAATCTAATAAAGGCGTTAGGTAGCTCGGGCCTATACGTTCGGGTCGCTATAGATCTTTTCTAGGTAATCTAGTAGCTCTTCCGGACTACTATCGTTTCGTCGGTATTTTATATACGTTCCGGTGTTCTTCTAGGCAAGCTTCTCTAGCCGGGAGAATACGTATATAAATTGCTTATAAGTAGTACCGATAGCCTCGCTATCGACCGCTAGTTTATTTTCTATTATAATACGCTAGGTAGGCTAGTTATTTATACTTCCTACGAATAATACTAGGTTAGGGAGTCTCGCTCTCGGTCGGCGGTAAGGCTCTCCGATACCTAACGGCGTTTCGGCGGGGGTTCGTACTTATTCTATAACCGTTTCGCTAGTATTCTTACCGGTTTTAGTGTTAATACCTTACTATACTAGTATCTCTTTAAGGCGGCGAATCCGCTCTCCTTATACTATAGAGAGTCGTTCCTAAGTCGCTATATACTACTCCTATATAGTCACGATCCGCTATTAGGAAGTAGTAAACTACTCTATTTCTTCGCTATAGGCCTATTGATTCCTTATTATCTATTATATTATCGTCTCTACCTATAGTAGAGGTATATTCTACTAGGTTTAAGGTTCTATAGTTACTAGTATTCCGTTAGTGTTTCGTTACTAAATCGAGGGTGATTTAGGGGTAATTATTCTACTATGCCTAGGAATTATCGCTTCTAGGGCTTTTCCGTTAGGGGTCCGATGGTTTAACGATAAGAATCGGAAGATTGATATATATAAAGGGCTATAGCTTTATTGATTCAATTAGGCTAGGCCAATATACTGTTTATATCAATCTTAGAGGAAGTGTCACTATCTACCGACGATAGGGGTTTATATATATTGTGGGCACGTGCCTTACGTGATCCAGGCCGGGCTCTAGCCCGTTACAAAATCTCTACGAATCAAGTTCCTTACTAGACGCTGAATTTCCTAAGTAGGTGTTACTTGCGCTTGTGGGAAGGACCTAGGGATTTGCCGTTGTGGCGAGTTGGAAGCCTGTGCTTCTTCTTAGTGGTCTGTTTCGTAGACTAGTGGTCGAATCGGCCTAGCAAGTGCTGCTTCGGGCCTACTTATATGCCTTTGTGGTTTATATAGAATAACTACTATAAAGGGCTTATTCTCTAGTATAATAGGTTTATATAGAACTACTGTTAACTATATTGTAATTAGAGATATTTCCTTACTTTCTAGTAGTAGGATCTCTACTAGTTATAGACTTTACGGAACGCTTTCCGGCAAAGGTATAATACTTAGTAACGGCGATAGAGTTATCTAATAGTATTATGCTTATTGCTTAGGGGGAGAGGGCTTTTCTCCGTATCGAATAGTTGCTTATTAATTCCCTAATTCCTATAGCGAAGTAGGTTCTACTTCTAGATTAAGTATTTATTATATATCGAGTGCCTATTATATATCTTTATTTTATATAATTAGTACGATATTAGCTTAGCGAACTACTTGCTTAAGCTCTACGTCGAGTTTATCCTCTTCGATAACTTCGGCGTATTCGACTTACCGGATCTTTAGAGGCTTAGAAGGATACTTCCTATAATTTAGGCTTTTATTAAAAGTTACGTTACGAACGTACTTATAACTATTCGTACGCGGAAACTAGACCTTCTAGATATTACTTACTCGGTAGCCTACTAAGTAGCCGATTTCTACTCGGCGATATATCTTATCTAACTAAGGAATTCCCTAGATCCTTACGTATATACGATAACTATAAACTCTAAGGTTTAAAAGGTTAACGGGAATAAAGGTACCTATCCCTTACTAGTAAAACTCTTATTATAGAACGATCTACTTTCCTAAATTAAGCTTTATAGGCGATCTATTTAGTATATAAATAGTAGCTTAAATAGCTTCTAGCTAGAGATTCGTAGGAAGTTAAGAATCCTTAAGAAGTACTCTTACTCTAGTAATAATTACCCCCCTAGATCGCTCCGCGAAGCCGTTTTACTCCGGGGTTCTAACAACTATTTATTAGATTACGATCCCGTTTTTATAGAGAAAATTAACAACTTTATAGCTAATTAAAGCCTCGTTATTAGAGTGAAATATACGAACTAGTAGGTTAAACTAAGTTCGTATTTATAAAATAAATTGTATAATTGCTTACTAGTAACCGCTCTTTCTTTTATAGATAGTCGCCTAGTAATAGCGAATCCTATCTATATAGAAATACGAAATCTATTTATTATCGTTATAAGCTTCCTAGAGTATTATAAGATCGAAGTATATACGGCTAAGTAGGCTAAAGGAAGTGCCTTAAACCCGGCGTAAGATCTACTTAGGCTTATTACTTAACTAATAAATCTTATAGAGTTCCGGTTCGTACTCCTTAGGAGTAGAAGGTAGGATCTATATTCCTTCTACTATTTCTACTAGTCGTTTAATACGCTCGCTAAATATATAACTAAGCTATCGGTACTATCTTAATACTATTACTTTTAAAATAAGAGGTTATATAGAGCGCTTAGTATTAAAGGAAGTAGTTATAAATACTACTAGAAATACGAAATCTACTTACAGAAGTATAAAGAAATTGCCTATCTCTTCTAGTTTAGAAAAGATCCTTCTAGTTATTTTGTTAATAATATTAAGCGTATTAAAGTCGGCTTTATATCCCTTTTTTTTTATAAAGGCTACTAAGATAAGGTTATAGTAAAAGCTAGGTAAGTACTCTACTTCTAATAGAGTAAAAGTAATAGGCTTACCGGAACGGCCGATCGTCCGAAGCTAGACTTTACCGGTTCTATAAAGCTTAGTAGTTATATCGCCGACCTTAAGAAGGCCGTCGACCTCTCTAAATTTAATAAAGAGGCTTTTATTATTAGTGATATACTTACTAGTTACTAAATTAACTAACTATTAGTCCTTAATCGTATATCGAGGAATATTTTTAGTTAAAAATATAGTATTAACCGGTAAGAGACTAGTATTAGGTAGAGGTACTTATTATTTAACTTACTAAACTACTCGCTAAGTAGCTTATTTTGTTAGTATAGTTAAAAAGTAGCTATCTTTGTCGTTATTAACTACTATAAAGTAAGATTAAATAGGTATTTCTTCTTTAGCGAGCTTCGCTTATAGCTCGTTAACTCTCTCTTTCGCTTTGTCTCTTAGCTTCTCGGTATTCGCTATTATCTTCTTCTTAACTTCTAGATCTAGTTTTTAGTTACTAGGCCTTACTACCTTAATAAGATATAAGTATATAGCGTATCGATATTTCTCTCTATATATATATAGTGGTTCCTACGCCGTTTTGCTTAACTAGGTCGTTTTACTAGCTAGGGAAGTATCTAATTTAGCTTCCTACTTACTATTTAGTATCGCGAAAGCTCCCTATAGCGCTTTACTTTTAGGTTTCTTCTTATTAAAGAGTACTCGCTTAGAGCGGTAAGCGTTAACTATACTTACGAAGGTTACTTATTATTCTACTTTAAATACCCTTATATACTATTGATAATAGAACTATAGTTCGAAGGGCGTAAGTACTTAGAGAAAGTTATAAATAGTATTTTCTTCTAACTTAGTAAAGTTAACTTCTACTAATTTATACTCTACGTAGAGGTTCTCTACTCTTAGTAACTATATATCGATTCCTATATCTTTAACTAGTATAAGAAGTAGCTCGTTCTATTGTCTTCGAATAAGTTATATACGTACTTTGTCGGTATACAAGAAGCGTACTTATAATACTTAGAGGAGCTTCCTAGTATCCCTTTCTTTAACTATAAGGCTTTATAATTCTATAGCGAGAGTATTTCTAATTCTCTTAGAGATCTTATCGAGCGATAGTCTAATTGTCCTATACTCTACTATATCGTCGTCGTAGTCCTTACGATTATACCTAAAGTCTATTTAAGTATCTCTCGTTAAGCGACTACTTATTACGTCCTTAGCGTACTTTACGTCTTCCTTATTTAGGCGTTCTAGCCTTACTAGAGGGTTGACTTATTTATCCTAAGGTATTATAGGATCTATATATCTCTATATATCGAGGCTTTATATAATTGTCTCTACTTATATAATCTAGGTTCGCTATTAGAGCGAGTTCTTAAGGATAATTCGTACTCGCGGTATACCTACTACCCCGTAGTCGGTAGTACTTATTAGAGCGAAGTTATCGTAGAGTAATATCTCGGCGTCAAATCGGTTCGTTCTTATTAATTCGGAGGGAAGAGTAGAAGACTAGAGGTCGCTTATTAGTGCCTTATAGTACTAATTGATATACTTACTATATAGCACTTTTAGACTTATCTTCTAGCTTAGGGGTATTAGAGGCTTAACTTATTTAAGCGACAATATAGTATTCTAATGATATTTCAAAAGACGTACTAGCTAACCGGGCTTATAACTATCGAATAGGGAAGGACCAAAATGACTTAATACCAAAAGCTTACTATACTTAGCTAGTGGTAAAAATAAGTATATATTTCTAAAGAGCAATATACTCCGCTATTTAACCCCTAAATCGCTTACTCAGTTGTAGCAAGTAATTGGGAAGTGATCTGCAGGGGGATCCTACATACAAGAAGTGGAGTCATATAAATGACGGGACGGGATAGGTGTAATTCCGGCTAACACTATCTTAACGAACGAGGACTACTATACTTCTAGTAATAGTTATAGATCCTAGATAGTAAGCTACTACGTATAGGAATTATCTAGAAGATCTACGATTCCTATATTACCGGCTACTTAGGACGAGATACTACCTACTCGATACTATCTCGATAGTTCTTTTAGCCTAGCGTAGCGAAGGATATATAACAATTCTTACGGAATTATATAGTTTACGGGAGATATATAGTCTAGCGTAATACTAAGTATAGGCTATTAAAGCTACTACCGATTCCCTAATAAATCTAGGCCGAAATAGTAATAGACTTTATTATAGACCTCCCGCTATTAAAAGAGAACGGAGCTACGAATCTATTAGTTATTATAGATCGGCTAACGAAAGGTATTATCTTAATTAGGATAAAAGAGATTACGGTAGAATAGGTAGCGGAAGTCTTCTTAATATATTTCTATATATACTATAGGCTCCTACTAACGATTACGAGCGATCGAGGCTTATAGTTCGTAGGTAGGTTCTAGCGAATCGTTTATAAGAAATTATCGATTTAGCGACGATTATCTACCGCCTTCTACCTTTAGTTAGATAGAGTAATAGAGTAAGCGAATTAAGAAGTCGAACGGATTATATATATATTTATTACCTACGCTTAGGACGACTAGATAGGGCTACTACTAATAGTAGCTATTACGATTAATAACCGAGACGCTATATTAACTAGGTTATCCCCCTTCTTCTTTACCTACGGATACTATATCGACCCCCTAGGAATCGAGGATAGTTGTCACGTCCCGCTCTCCCAGAGAGGATCGCAGGACTCGAGGTGGATCCTAGATAGATCCATGTATTATAGAGGCATATAGACAGAGAGTCATATGACCTCGCTTACCCGCGCACAACTATACCAGTGGGACTCGGAGCATGTTTAGCAGCTTAGAGTTCAGTTTGAATACACACGTAGTACTAGTTGTATTACATTCGTAGTAGTATATATATATCGTATAGTAATCCCTATCACTCTAATCAATCCAATTGAGCCCTATATAGTAGGGCTTCATATTCTAAACTCTCTATATCTTTAATCGGACCGTTAGGGGTAACAATAGTACCGGTATATCGAACCCGCGTAGTTACGGAGTATAATAGAGGAATCTATAAAGATATAACCGAAGACGATTTCGATATCGATATCGATAGGTTAGATAACCCTAGAAGAGACTATAGGAGTAAGCGAGGAAGACTAGTAAGGACTATTAGAGAGCAAAATAAACCTACGAACCTTACTAATCCTACTATAGAAGATCTATCTATTACAAGTATTATATACCTAAGCTAATAGACTAGGGAGCTCGAAGAAGTAAGGGCTAAAACGAAGTACCTCGCCGAGCTCGTAGAGTTAATAGAGTAATAAGCCTAATTTAAGGAGCGTATTACGAAGGTTACTATAACGGCGAAGATACTACCGAGGTTAACCTATTCTATACCGGTACGAACCTCGAGAGAAGACTCGATTACGAGTAATACCGAAGACAGAGAGAATAATTTAACAATTAAAGTACCTCTAGGACGCCGTATTACTAGTACGAGGTATCCTACCTACCCCTCGACTATTAGTAAGTATAGTAGGAAATCAATCTAAGAATATACGCTTTAGTAAGCTTAATTAAATAATTATTTCCGTTAATACCCGTACTACTTTGTAGACGACGTAACGAAGATTATCTAAGGGTTCGAAGTACTCGATATAGAAATAATATTAGCCTAGGAATCCTACTTTATAAAGCTAGGGGTCCTTAAGACCTATTCGGAGTTTACTCGCTTTATATAAAGTCTAGTAGATAACCCCCGAGTTATATATAGAGAAGCTAGAATATAATAGTTTAGGTATACGTAGAAACTAGGATAATTAGTAATAGTATACTCTCTCTACCTAGACTAAATCGCGAAGAATATATATATTACTCTAATAGAGGATATCCGTAAGCTTCGCTTAATAGCTAGAGTACTCGTAGAGCTTTAGGCCGAAGAACGACGCCGAGTAGAGCTAGACCTAGACTATATATATAATACCCTCTTAGAGCGGTACTAGTCGATTGAATTAGATCTCTAGTCCTTAAAGAAGGCTCGATCTAGTTCGAAACTAGAATACTCTAAGCTAGAGAAGGCGGAGAAGCCGGTATATAAGAATAAGAGGAAGTACTTAAAGACGTAAGATTAAGACGAAAAGTTATATCGAGCGTAAAAGGACTCGGAATACCTAAGTACTAAGCGTAAGAAGGATAGAAAAAAACTATCTATATATAAGCACTATAATATACTAGGCTATAGGAAAGATACCTATTAGAGTCTCTATAGTAAACTAGGCGAGTAGAAGTAGCTAGGTAGATCTAAAGATAGATTAAAAAAATAGAGGCCCTAATACTTTAAGCTATAGCTATATTAGGAGTTATCGTATTAAGGCCGTAGATATATAAAGCCCTCGTAAGCGAGGTACTTATAAATATTAGACGAGAAAACGTTACTATATATACCCTTATAGATTACGGAGTAGAAGGATCTTTTATTAGCTAAAAATAGGCGAAAGAGTATCTAGAGGATTCGTAATACCCTCTATAAATAATAAAAGCTATCGATAGGTAGTATATTAAGTCCTATAGGGTAAGAGAAATCAAGTTAAGCCTAACTAATAGTATAGGTAAGACGAAAAGTTATACTATTATTATAGAGGTAGTAGAGATATAGAGTTACGATATAATCCTAGGATTCGACTAGTTAACTAGCGAAAACCCTATTATAGATTAGAGAGAGGTATTATAGTAGTATCGTAGTATATAAAATAAAGCCGACGTAGAAAAGATTATAGCCTAAATATACGCCTAAGAACTCTTAGGAGGCTCGTAATATATCTTAGCCTACCTCTAGGTAGATATAGGGGGAGCAATAAGGTTAGGAGTAATATAAGATAATACCCTACCTAAAGAGTATATAGATTTCGTAGATATATTCGACCTAGTAGAAGCGGGGATCGTAGTATTATACTCTAATATAGATTATACTATCTATCTTAAAGAAGGATCGTAACTACTATAGAAACCTATCTACCTACTCTTAAGAGAATAACTTTAGGTACTAAAAGAATACCTCGAAGTAGCTATAAAGAAGGGATAGATATAACCCTCGTAGAGCCTAGTAGGGGCGCTAGTACTATTCGTACCTAAGAAGGACGGAGGACTACGCCTATACGTAGATTACCGGGGACTAAACGATATTACTATTAAGAATAGGTACCTATTACTACTTATAAGAGAATCGTTAGACCGCTTCGTAGGGGCCGGGATATTTACCTAGCTAGACCTTATAGATATATACTATCGCCTTCGTATTAAGCGGGGAGATAAATAGAAAACGGTATTTCGTACTAGATATAGGCTCTATAAATATAGGGTTATACTATTCGGCCTTTCTAATACTCTAATAATATTCTAAAGTTATATTAATAGAGCCCTCGTAGACTTTATTAATATTTTTATAGTTATCTACTTAGATAATATCCTAATCTTCTTAGCGGATATTAAGACCTACGTAGGGTACGTCCGAAGAGTCTTAGAGAGGCTCTATAAATATAAACTCTATATAAAGAGATTAAAATACGCTTTCTATACCGAACGGGTAGAATTTCTCGGCTTTATCGTTACCCTAAAGGGAGTAGAGATAGATCGGAAGAAAATAGAGACTATCTTAGATTAGCTAGAGCCGAAGAATATTTACGATATTTAGATATTTATAGGATATACGAACTTCTATAGAAGGTTTATCGTATTATTCTTAAAAATCTATATACTATTTAATACGTTAGTAAAAGGGCTAGACGCCTATAAGAAGGGTATAAATAAGAAGACTTAGGGCTTCGTCTTTATAACGGAGGCGAAAGAGGTATTCGCCGCCCTAAAATAGTACTTTACGAGCGTACCCCTTCTTACCTACTTCCGACTAGGCTAAAGGCTACTAGTAGAGATAGACGCGTTAGGATTCGTACTAGCGGCGATTATCTCGTAGTTAGAGGAAGATAGATAATAGTACCTAATCGCTTTCTATTCGCGAAAGCTTAATAGGCTAGAAACCCGATATAAGACCTATAATAGTAAGCTACTAGCTATTATAGAGGTATTTAAAATATAGAGATACTACCTTAAAGGAGCTACGGATATCCTAGTATTATTAGACTATAAAAACCTAAAGGGTTTTATAAACCTCGTACTATAGAATCTTAGTAGGAGATAGGCGCGATAGGCGATAAGACTTATATTATTCGACTTCGTAATATAGTATAAAGTAGGTTTAAAGAACCCGGCCGATACGCTAAGTCGGAGGTCCGACTATACTAAAGAAGTAAGGGGGGTAGAGTCGGTAGACCCTATAGAGGATAAACTATTCTTACAAATTAGATAGAGTCTACTAAAAGGCCCCTTTATAAAAGATATAAAGGAGGTAGAAACGGTTTAATTAAACGTTATTATACGCGTAAAAGCCGTATTAAACCCTAAGACTAAGGGCGTAACGGGTACTAAGATACTAGAGTCCTAAAAAGAGGACTAAAGCCCTAGAGAAAAGAACTTATAGGTACGTAGGGAGCTTATAACTACCCTAGAGGAGTATAATAGTACCCTCGAAACCCCCTATATAGTATAAAAGCTATATATAGATAAGTACTAGGTTATTAGTAATAATAATAGTCCGGAACGGTATATTACCCGAGTAGAGGTAGTAGTCGGCCTAGCGGGAGAAATAGCGCTAAAAGATACTTCTATAGAGTCTATAGTAAACCTTATTAAACGGATCTAGAGCTAGGACCGCTTTTTAAAGGAGAAACGCCGGGAGATAGACGAAGTAGGGAGTAATAGACGCCTTAGCGGTACGCTATAGGTAGTAACTATCGAAGATAGGCTACTTAGATATAGCGGAAAAGTCTATATACTAAGAGACCCTATAGTAACGTATAAGATTATACGAATCTACTATAGTAATCTATAGGTAGGATACTATAGGAAGAAGCGAACCTTAGAAAGGATTCGTAGTAAGTATCTATAGTATAATATATACTAGGAGATTACTAAGTACGTAGAAGAATACGATATATACTAAAGGAACGTAGTATATAGATATAAACTATATAGACTATTAGAACTATTACTAGTACTATAGAGGCTATTATAGTAGATAAGTATAGACTTTATTACTAGCCTACCTCCTTCGAAGTAGAAGAATAAGGTATACGATACAATCTTAGTAGTAGTCGACCTATTTACGAAGTTCTCGATCTATATCCTATATTAAAAGGATATAACGGTAGAAGGGCTTATATCTATAATATATACGAAAGTCGTCCTATAGCTCGGGATACTAGAGAACTTAGTTAGTAACCGAGGGAGTCTATTTACTAGTACTTTCTAGGCTAGTTTCTATTTCTACCTCGTAATAAGACGACGATTATCGACGGCGTACTATCCCTAGATAGATAGGTAGATAGAGAGGTAGAACTAGTTAATTAAGTACTACTTACGGAACTACGTTAGCTAGTACTAGGACGATTAGACTAGATAGATTCCCCTCGCGTAGTTTATATATAATATAACTATATACTTAGTAATAGGGGTCTCTCTAAGCGAAGTATTAATAGGAATCCGGCTAGAACTACGCTCGAGCGTCGAAGACGACGAGAAAGAAGTCTACTAGGATACAAAAGTACGTATAACCGAGCTCGTAGAGAGGCGAGAAGAACTCTCTAAAAGGCTATAAAGGATAAAGGAGGTTATAAAGAGAGCTACGGATAAGAACCGTATAGAAAAATCCTTCTACGTAACCGACTAGGTACTACTTCGGAATACCTATATCGACTTAGGGCGACTATATAAGAAGCTAGAGAATCGTTACGAAGGACCCTTCTAGATTATATAAAAAGTAGGCTAGTAAGTATACTAGCTATTACTAACGCTACTATACCGGTAGATCTATACTACGTAGTACGTCTCTATACTCGAACCCTATAAGGGCAACCCGATTCGGAGTAAACGCCTAGACCTAGTCGAGGTCGATAGAGAACTCGAATTTAAAATCGACCGGATCCTAGAGACTAAGAAAAGAGGCAGAGGCCTATAATACCTAGTTCGCTAGTAAGGCTACGGAGATAGCGAGAATACCTAGGAACCGAGAAGTATCCTCGAAGATATAGTAGTATTAGATAAATTTAAGAAAAATAGACTAATAGAGAAAGAAAACCTTATAAAGAGGGCTCGGAAGAACCTACGATAGATAGTTCAGTACGATTTATAAAGGGAAAATAACGCTCTACTAATTCTATAAATACCTTCTACCACTCGATTACTAATTAAGGAAAACGGATACGTAGGAGCGTAGACAACCTCGCCGAGGACCTCGCTATAGTTATCCCGTAACGTACCCGTTAATCTAAAACTAACGTATTACGTAAACTAAGACCCTAACGTCCTAGTAAACGAAGTAGATACTATCCCTAGGTTTAGTAAGGAGCGTAAATCCTTAAATAAACTAATAAAGGGTAGATAGCCTCGGTTAGAGTAGAAGGAGTATAGGGACGAAGTTTATCGCGAAAGAGTTCCTAAACGACTATTAAGAAAACAAATTCAAAAAAAACCTAAATATAAAGGTTACGTAATACGCTAAGGAGTAGCGAACTACCCGTTACGAATATACCTAAGATCACTCGAAACTTAGCTAGAATACCCCTCTAAAAACCTATAATACGCTATATTATCCCGATTAAGAGCCCTTCGAACTACGTATATAGTACTTTAACCGGAGTAGGCGGCGGCGGGGGCGGCGGAGGAGGAGGTAGTAGAGCGCGAGGTACGATAGGAGGCGTAAGACTAGTCTTAATACGATAACCTAGAGCGTTACGGGTACTCTTAAACGCTATTAAAGTAAGGCGATAAAAGGCGAGAGTCGGAGCGAGGATAATAGTATTTACCTCGGCGTCGAGACGGGGATTAACCTATATAACATTAGAAGAGAGAGTAAGTAGGAAGGCGGAAAAAGTATACTATAATACAACTCTAATATTAGCGATAGTAGTACTAGTACTTAAGACTAGCCGCGGAAATATAATAAGTCCTAGTAGGGATAGCTAAAATAGAATTAATATACCGTATATACTACGCCTCGGTAGGCGTAGTAGGTACGGCTACTATAACCTAGTTAGTATTACCCTAGTTAAACGATATCGTAAGAAGGAGAGTATAAGGGTATACTCTCTAAAGAAGGGGGGTATATAGCTCTAAAAACCCCCGAGGAATTCGTATATCGTACCTAGAGATAAAGGATCACTTCGTATACCGACCCCTATATCACTAAAATAAAGGATCAACGCTATCGTAGGACTCGGTCAAAGTATCGTTAAACAAAGCGAGAAAGCGATATAATACCAGGGCATAACAAGAACCAAGAGCACGCCGAGGGCAGCGCGTATAAAGAAGGGAGGTAATATCACGTCCCGCTCTCCTAGAGAGGATCGCAGGACTCGAGGTAGATCCTAGATAGATCCATATATTATAGAGGCATATAGACAGAGAGTCATATGACCTCGCTTACCCGCGCACAACTATACCAGTAGGACTCGGAGCATGTTTAGCAGCTTAGAGTTCAGTTTGAATACACACGTAGTACTAGTTGCATTGCATTCGCAGTAGTATATGTATGTCGTATAGTAATCCCTGTCACTCTGATCAATCCAATTGAGCCCTACATAGTGGGGCTTCACAATAGTAGCGTAGATACTCTTAGGATAACGATAACCTAACCGGTACGCGCTAGCGAAACGTTTATAAATCGACTACGAGAAGCTACCGATTAGATATAGTCGGCGATAGCAATAGTATAGGAGAGGTAGTAAGAGTAGGTAAACCGATTATAGTAAGCCGCTCCTATCTATTAGGTAGGAGATCGTATATAGCTAAACCTACGAAATATACGCTCGTAGTACCTATCGAAGAAATTAGACTAGATTTATATATAGTACTAAGTTAAAGAGGCCCCTATACCTTATACTATACGCCTTAACGTACCCTCTAGTATATATCTAGTCTTCTATATAGAGTTGATTCGACCTACTATAACGGACCCGTTTCTATTATAAATCGTAGACGATTCGTAGCTACCCCTAGTACTAGTCGACGGCGAGCTAGAGTACGAGGTTAAAGAGATTTTGTCGATATAGGAGAAACGAGTTAGTAGGGGAATATAGATAGAGGTCCTAGTAAAATAGGTAGGATATATAGAAACGATATAGGAGAGGCTAGACCTAGTCGAGAATTGCTCTATACTTAACGACTACAAACGACGATACGGGTCTATTCCGCGGCTCTCTCGGCACCGTCTCGACGCCGACGGCGACATTATCGTGCCTATCGTAAGGATTAACGGGGGGGGGGGTACTATAACGGGCCAGAGCCCGGCCTAGATTACGTGAGGCACGTGCCCACAACATACATAAACCCCTATCGTCGGTAGATAGTGACCTTTTCTCTAAGATTTATAAAAACAGCATGTTGGCCTAGCCTAATTGAATCAATAAAGCTACAGCCCTTCACATTAGGAACGTCGAGTTCTATTATATATAAATATCCTAGATTAGGAGGAGCTATAACTAAGTATTAGACTAGAGATTTAAGAAGTTTTCTTTACGTTAAGGGCTCCTATTAATAAAGACTATAAGACCTCGGACCTATAAGTAATAGTTAGTATTATTTATAGTTTATAAATAGAAGTATACCTTATTTAATATATTAGCGATCTTATACTTCTATTAGCGCGAGCGGAGTTAACGTAACCGATTATTAGGTAATTCTAACTTAGTATTATTATTCCTCGGCGAAGCCTTAATCTTACTAAGTAAATTAAGTAGACTTAGTTAAATAATATAGGTAAGATAAGGTACTTAAATAATTATCGAATCTATCTCTAGGTCTAACTATAGATCTTTAATTAACTTATTTACCGCTATAATAAGTATCTTATTATTAGACGTATTATTAATTATTACCGCTAGTATATAGTAAATAATCTAGTACTATTATAGAATTCGAATAATAACTTTATTAAGGTTAATGTTAGAATAAGTACTAGAAATTAGCTTAAAGCTAAGGAGTACCTTACGATACTCCTATTCCTAGTCTAAAAAGTATCTTATAATAGCTATAAAGATATATTTAAATAGTGAAGTCTAATAGTTAAGGGCAATCGATATCTTTATACTAGGTAGGAGCTATTATAGTGAGATCCGCAGAGCTCATTGTAGTCACATGATCTGCGTCTCTGGTTGCCCCAGGACACCGTGCGGATCATTCCTGTTCCGCACAAATGCCACTTTGGCATACGTGGAACTCCGTATCGACCTGTATATAGCATTGCGATACGTCCTGTCTAATACAAACTATGCGATCCTTTCTGAATCACATCTGGTAGCATGTCGGTTTAATCCTCCTCCTACGGAGGACTAGGGAAGGGTACGACGGGATCCGCCAGAAGCCTCACGAGGAACGTACCGAAGAATACGACTCCAAAAGGCCTCTACTACCCCCGTACCCAAGCCCGACACACGATCCAGCGGACCTGGGTTCGAGCGAGGACGCAAGGAAAATACACGATCCGGAACGCACGGAATGGTGGTTGGGAAGTTAGAGCGAACTAACGATCCGCCAAGGGATACCCCTCACCAAGGAACAAGCGGTGTGAGGGATACACAGCCGGAGACATCCGACGGGCTCCGAACTATCCGTCAGGAGACGTATCGATCCGAGTGAAGCGTCACTCGCCCGAACTAGTCAGAAACAGATCCGCATCCAGCGAGGACCAGCCTACATAAATAGAACGCCTCGCTGCCGCAAAAAGGGGGAAATAACAACCAACGTTACAGACCCCTGAGCACCCGAAACAACATGAGCACCCCCGAAACCCCAGCCTTGACCAGTGAACAGGTCCACGCCGGACTTCCCGGTGAGGTCCAAGCAGCGCTTGATGTCCTCACGGTTGGGGAAAGAGAGCTCTACCTCCATATGTACAACACTCGGGACCATGAAATGATCCACCCAGTGCTGTACGCAGCCGCAGAGCGGGCGCGAAGCCTACTCACTCACCAAGCCGAAGTCGCACGACTAAGCGAAATCATGGCAAATGCCCACCCGCCTCCGCAGACTACCCCAACGGCGCCAACCGGTCTAGCAACGACCGCGGCGGCAGCCGCCGCTACGAACCAGACCGTTATGCCAACGGCGAGCGTGTTCAATCTGAGTGAGATGGACAAGGATGTAAAAAGGTCTATCATCAATGACATCCGGAAAATCGACAACTACGACGGGACCATCCAAGGTGATGCGGCCCGTAAATGGGTAGTCGATTGCGACCGCTACTTCGCCGAGCTCATGAATATCACCGGATACGACACGCCCGGAGCCGCACGTATCATCCACGCCAGTGGGAAGCTTGTGAGAACGGCGTTACAACGCCTGGAGAACTACAAGCAAGTCTGCGAAAACCAACGCTCCGGCACGTTTACCACATGGGACGACTTCAAAAGCTGGGTCAAGAGAGAATTCTCGGAACACCTAAGCCAGGAGAAGCTCTGGGAGAGGTTCGACGGCCTAAAACAAGGACGTACGTCTATCAGCGCGTACGCCGGTAACCTCCGTCAAGCCGCAGCGGACCTTGACGCCGGGATTTCGGAACAATTGCTAATCCACCGCTTCATCGCGGGCACGAAAACCGAATATCAGGCCAAGTGGGCGGTGGAACGAGACCAACCTACCGTACTGATAGAGGTCGTCGCCCTCTTCATCGGCTACGAACGGGGCCTAATGATCGCGCGCCACCACCAAAACGGGCCAAGCGCATCAGCCGGCCCTGACGAGATGGACCTGTCGGTCCTTACCGGCCGACCACCGATCCCACGGCCGGCAAAAGAAACTCGCACGTGCCATAACTGCGGCTACCCAGGCCACCTCGCCCGCGCATGCCGCGCCCCGAAAACAGAAGAGACGAAGCGACGACAGAAGGCTGCGTCTCGTTACGGGGCGAAACCGGCGAAAAACTAGTGCGGCCGTACGACGTGGAAGCCCTCGTCGGCCGCCTTCAACAGGCTCCTGAGCAACCGCAATTCGACGCGGATGATCCCCTCGATCCACGCCACTCCGAAACCACGCCCCCGCGGGCTCGGCCAGAGTCTCCATCGCAGCACCGGAGGCGGGAAAAGGACCGACAACGACGCAACTTGTCGCGATCCAATCGCCGCCGCCGGAAAGAACCGCTGCACCTCTCAGCGTCCCTTAACGTTATGAGCGATTCGTTAACGTTTTACCGGGGAAAGATTTGTACGAACCCAAAACAGCCCTTGCAGGCCCGTATGCTCCTCGACAGCGGGGCGAGCAACACCTTTGTCTCACCTCGCGTCTTGCGGAGAACGGGCGAGACCGCAAGGTTACGAAAACCCAAGATTCCCCTATTGGTGACAATTGCCAACGGGGAACGCCTCGAAACGGCCGGCTTCGTCATACTCCCTATAAAACTAGGGGGATGGACGGGCCGTCTTAAGGCGTGGGTACTAGAAACGGAGTACGACGTTATCTTGGGGCGGGACTTCCTTCGTTCCGAAAACCCACGAATCAATTGGCAGACCTGTCATGACCCTCACAGATCACACTCATACAACCCACGACGTATACCCCACGAACGGGTCACGTATGATCGTGAAGGGCGACGCGCATGCCAATCTGATATCCGCTAGGCACGTTGCGCGGACTCTACGAAAAAAGAACAGGGAGGCGCGGCTCTTCATGGTGCGGGCGAAACCCGACGACGCCGCCGCGCCCCAATCGGAGCTGCCAAAACACGAAAACCCCCGAATACAGGCAATCCTAGAAAAATACAAAGACCTCTTCCGCGCGGAGCTCCCTACGGCCCTGCCCCCTGAACGAAACGTCGCGCACGAAGTCGAGACCGGCGCGTCTCGACCTGTGAATATCAATGCCTACGCACTTTCCGCCGAAAAACTCGACGAACAAGCAAAACAGATAGAGGAGCTCATCCGGAAAGGTCTAATCCGTTACTCTAACAGCGCATGGGGGTTCCCAGTCGTTTTCGTTAAGAAATCTAACGGGAAATGGCGCATGTGCATCGACTACCGTGCGCTCAACCAGATTACGGAGAAAAACGGCTACCCGCTACCACGAATCCAGGAACTACTCGACATAGTGGGCAATGCCCAGTTCCTGTCAAAAATCGATCTCACGGCCGGGTACTGGCAGATCCGAATGGGGGAGGGCGCAATCGAAAAAACAGCGTTCAACACGATATGGGGCAAGTATGAATGGCTTGCCATGCCGTTCGGACTCTGCAACGCCCCCGCCACATTCCAATCAGTGATCAACAATACGCTACGGCCAATGTTGGGCCGGAGCGTAGTCGTCTATCTAGACGATATTCTAATCTTCTCCGCATCAATAGAAGAGCACTACAAACACCTGGAACAGGCCCTCGCGCTACTGGCGGAACAAAAACTGTACGCCTCACCAGCGAAATGCCAATTCGCTACCGACCAGCTGGAATTCTGTGGCCACGTCGTGGGGAACAGGACCATTCGACCCCTGACGGCCAAAACCGAAGCACTAAATAACTGGCCACGGCCTAAAAACGTGCACGACGTGCGCCAGTTCGTTGGGCTCGCCACGTACTACCGCAGATTCATCAAAGACTTCGCAAAAATCTGCGTCCCACTCCACGAACTCCTGAAAGAGAGCGATAGCACCTTACGCAAGAAGCGTTTCCGACCTATTGTATGGACGGAGGCATGCGAAAGCGCGTTCCGCATGATCAAGGAGCTACTCATCTCGGCGCCTATCCTCAAACAACCCGACCGGAACAAACCGTATACAATCGAGACCGACGCTTCCGAATGGGCGCTCGGCGCGGTCCTTATGCAGGAAGACGAGGAAGGAATACTGCACCCCGTCGCGTACGACGGAAGGAAACTCCACGGGGCGGAATTAAACTACCCCGTACACGAGAAAGAGCTCCTCGCCATCAAAGAAGCAATCCGCACATGGGATCGGTACATCGATGGTGACCGTTTCGAAACCACGATCATCACCGACAACGCGAGTTTGCAGTATCTCAATACCACGAAAGAGTATAGCAAGCGCCTCGCGCGTTGGGTCGCCGAATTCCAAGAATACCGCCTAGCAATTCGTTACCGGAAAGGCTCCGAAAACATCGTGGCGGATGCAATCAGCCGGCGACCAGACCTGGTCGAAAGCATACCCGCCAACGTGAGCCAAGAACGAACCGCATGGAATGCCCGCCTCACGACCGTAAGAGCGGTTCAGGGCGTTCCCGAAGAAGAATGGCTATCGGCGACAATCCGATTCCTAGAAGACGGGACGGAACCAAACGACCGTGCAACCGCCCGGGCTGTGAAGAAATTCGCCACGAACCTAAGTTTTCGAAACGTACCGATCGACAAAAGGGCGTCACCAGAGGTCAACCGACAGCTGATCTATACCCACGACGATGGGGAGGTATCCCCATACCTCGAAGCACCATTCCGCACCGACCTGGTGCTTAACTCCCACCGAGAATTCGGTCATCTAGGCTTTCCAGGCCTATGCGGGATCGTACGGCCTCGTGGGTGGTGGCCATCCATAAGAACGGACATCGAGGAGGCCGTAAAAGCCTGCCCGAACTGCCAAGTTGCGCAAGGCTCGCGGAAAAGCCTAGAGCGCGAGGAAGCACAGCATATGGTCACGAAAGGAGAGCGCCCTTTCCAACGCTAGGGAATTGACCTGATCGGCCGCCTACCAACCACTCCCAACGGCAACAGATAGATCATCACGGCCATTGACTACGCCACGGGATGGCCGGTGGCGCGGGCAGTACCAGACGCCACCGAAGAAGTCATTGCGGAATTCCTATACCGAGACATTTACGCACACTATGGTGCATTTACAGAACTCATCTCGGATAACGGCCCAAACCTCCTCTCCGGTGTGGTACGCCACTTTACGGAATTAATCCAGGCACGACACCGCACAACCACACCCTACCACCCCCGTACCAACGGCAAGGTAGAAAACTTCAACGGACTGGTTGGGCGGATGCTAACAAAATACCTGATGGGGAAACCCACAAGACTGTGGGACGAATACCTCACCCAGGCAGTGTTCGCCGCCCGCGTACGGGAGCATGCGGTATCAAAAAGAAGTCCGTACTACCTGGTATACGGAGTGCACCCACGCATTTCATCCGATGGAGACAGCTCCCCGGACAGTCGTCCCCAAGAGAACCGGGACGAGCAGATCCGACACCTCTCGGATGCTCGCTCCAAAGCGAACGAACTGCTACTCGTCCACGCGATCAAGAAACAACAGATCCGGGACACAGCAGTCACGAAAACAAGCTTCCAGCCAGGAGACTGGGTCCTGGTACGGAATGAAGCAAAGAAGAAATACGAGAACACGTGGTTCGGGCCGTACAAGGTGCTCCAAAGTCACCCACTGGGGACGTACGCCTTGGCCGAACCGCAAGGACGTGTTCTGAGAAACCTCATCAATGGAGCAAGGCTTTTGGACGCGAACGTAGGCGACGACCCCCGTCTATGGGCGTCGCCTGCGGGGCGATCCGCACTGCGGAGGGCCGGTATGAAGATCAACCGCCCCGAAGAGCTCCGCAAAGTCCTTGACGAGGTTGAACCCCCGCCGCCAACATACGCGGATCTTTCGACCTTCACAAGGGCCGAATGGCAAGAATTCAAGCGCACAGGAATGCGCCGGGAATTCGTGGGGGAGGACGCCATCGCCGAGCACCTGATTGCCAAAACGCGGGCACAGGGCCGGAAGAAAAATCGGCAGAAGGATGGCAAGAACGCGCCCGTACTAGGCCTACCGGACGCGGATGAATGGAATTCGGAAACTAACGACTACGAATCCGAGGATGACACTGACTCGGTGGCATCCTCAGGGCAAGAATCGACAGAGGACGCTCATCAGGAACCCATACAAAACGGTTCAGATCGATCTACGCGCCCCTTTGCGGTCGTTATTCCAGCACCATCATCAAGAAAGTAACATGACAGAGTTCATTATGCCCCGAAACAGGGCGAGAAATGAGCAGGTAGATACCTTGCTCCACGGAAAGATAAGTACAGCGAAAAGAACGGGGTCATACGGACCCCAACGAGAGAGAAAGACACAGAAAAACTCCGTCCAACCCCGCCCAGCCACGCACCAGTGAAAGAAATTACTCAAGAGCCGCAAAAACACCCTCAGAAGTCTCCGACTCACCCCCATCACCCCCATCCGAGTCATCAATATGACCCGCATCAAGCAGAACCTTCTTCAAGAGCCGTAAGTCGGATTCCAGACGCGTACGAACCTCTTTGAGCTCCGCATACGAACGCACCGAACCAGGAATGTCACTCATGTGGGATACGCCGGGTTCGGCCAGAGGAGAATGGTACCAAACGGAGTTATACGCGGGGCCAGGGGCAGGAGCAGCCTCCACACGGGGAGGAACGTCAGGATACTTCTTCTTCTTCTTCGCACCTCCAGCCGCGGCAGCACCAGTCTTGGCCTTCTTTGGGGGGGTGGCCGCTGCCGCGCCACCGCCAGCATCCTTGCGCTTCTTCGCACCCGCGCCAGCAGGAGTGGCCGGACCCGCAACAACCTTACCACCGCCTCCAGCAACTTGCTGGACAGTCTTCCCATCCGCACGACCCTTGCCCTTATCCTTCTTAGACTTGGTCGGCGTGGCAGGGGCCGAAGCCGGAGCCCCAGCAATAGCGGCGAGTACGTTGGCGTGCTTGAGGAGAGGGTTCGACGGGTTTTTGGCCCGCACGAGATCGATCAGCCACATCGGGGGCTGGCCATTCTCCGGGCGAAAGGAACATTTGTTACCACCAGAGGAGTAACTACAACTCGCGCACGCCCAACTCCACTGGATGGTGGGTTGTGCGGGATCCGGGAGAAGAACAACTCGACAGTGAACGAACGGTCCATTCCCATACGCACAGTTCCCGCACTCCCCGCCAGAAGGCGCTTGGTAACCGCACAACTAGCCAACGACCGCGCGGAGAGGCATCCCAGTCCGGGCGGAACGAGCGGTACTATAACGTGTGGGACGCCAGTCCACAACGGTACGTGCAGGGAGCATACTTGCGAATTGGCCATCTACCCCCGATAGGTTCAGGCTACTGAGGTACGGCAAACCGTTCATGTCCATATTGGCATAAGCGGCTGTATACGGATTAGCCTAGAAATAACACGTTGGCCCAAGAATTACTCACGATCAAGAACCTGCGCCGCCTTGTCCAATGCAAGGGTCGGACGGTTGGATACGGCCGGGCCTAGATCACCGACAGGACCCGCAAGAGGAGCAGGGGGAGCGACAGGAGGAGGCACAGCACCGGCCGCAGGGACAGGACCAGGCGCGGGAACGACCTCAACATCGTCATCCCCGTCATCATCATCACCAGCGGTATCACCACCAAGAGCGCCGAGAGCCGCCGAGTCCGGTTCGAACAAGACCGCACCAGCGCGGGAAGGAAGACCCGCAGAGCGTTTCGGAGAGGGGTCGAAATAAGACGCCAAAAGATCATCGAACGCGGAAGAAATCTTACGCGAGCGCGTACTGACAATAACGGGGCCAGACGGAGAAAGGCGCGACATCTGCGAACGTGTCCTGCAAGAAAAAGACGCGTTAGCAACTCGCAAGGACCCGAAAACCCGCCAGACGAAGCCGAACAGGGAGATACGATAAGGATGGAACGCACTGCGGGCGTGGAGGGTCGGGATCACCCCGAGACTAGGGGGACGACATGCGAAGGGACGTGCCACAAGACGAACTGGTTACTGCGAGGCACCGAAAAAGTCAGCACAACGGCCCGCACAGACCGGGAGGCTCCACATAAGCAAGGAAGGCTTGGCACAGGGTACTCACTGATCCTGCGAGCGTCGAAAACGATGAATGCAGGGCAGAAGACGATGAAAAATGATGCAGGAGAACCTACGTGGAGAAGAGGTGAAGAAGTGAGAAGGTGGGAAGTGAGAGCAAAGAGCAAAACTAAGAGTTGAGGAAACGTTTGCTACTTATGCAGATGTAACTGAGAGCCTAGGTGAGGACTCCTCGGACACAAACAAAGGCGTTACTATGCAAAAACACCCGTTCTTTGTCCGAGACACCCTCATGTCGACTCTCCAGTACATGGGGGAGGGGTCACCCCCCACACAAACATCGTCAGATTCATTGACGGCATTGATTTTGCCGCATTTCCTTTGTTAAAGCATCCTTTATGTCGTTTTATATGTCTTTATTGCTTACGGTGGCGTGCGGACAGTTTCGACTATTTTTGGACCACATCGCCACCACAGAACGATCCTTTTTCCTTTGTTCTACGGGGTCGGGAGAAATTGCAGCACTGGCAAATGCGTTCGGGACCGTACGGACCGAACATGACCTAGAATTCAAGTTTGTACTTAGCCATGAAGAAACTTGGGACCAGTTTCGAGTTAGTGGGGGAGGATGAGATCCGCAGAGCTCATTGTAGTCACATGATCTGCGTCTCTGGTTGCCCCAGGACACCGTGCGGATCATTCCTGTTCCGCACAAATGCCACTTTGGCATACGTGGAACTCCGTATCGACCTGTATATAGCATTGCGATACGTCCTGTCTAATACAAACTATGCGATCCTTTCTGAATCACAATAGAGTCTTTTATTAAGACTCTTTAACGAACTCCCGGAGACGCTTATAAATAACCTTTCTTAATAGGATACTTAGTAGTATAGGTACTAGTCGGGCGTAAGAGATAAGGTTATAGAATTCTTAATACTCGATAAAAAGGAAAGGTAAATATAATATAGTAATTAGATTAAGTAGCTTCTACTCCTATATTTACTATATAAAGATAGGTACTAGTCTTCTCTTAGCCTAAAATATAGTTAATTAAGGATTCGTCTTAATATTTAATAAGAAATATAGGTAAATATACTACGTTACTAAGTTGTAACGGGTTAGACCCGCTTCCTACTATATGGCCCTGCCATATAGCCTTCCGTCTCCGCACGCTCCCGTTCTGCCACCGCCTTGCCCGTCATCCTTATTATCGTCCCGCTTGCTTCATTCCTTCCCTTCTCCAAGCTTTTTGTAAACAGCATGTCGACTTAGTCAGTATTGAATCAATTTGGCTTCGTTCCTTCACATACAAAAAGCTTCCTTCTCGTTACCGAGTCGTACGCAACGCAACGCAACGCAACGTTAACGAATCACCCCTAATTCTCCTTTTTCTTCAACGCAACGATGAACCAGCAACCCGACCAGAGCGCGCTCTTAGCGCTTCTACAACAGATGCAGCAGCAACTTGCCGATCAGCAGAGCCAGCTCCTTTCTCTCGCATCACGCCAGAGTCAACAACCCGACCAGCCCCGTTTCCGCCTCCCTGATCCTCCCCGATTCGACGGCAAACCGTTTTCGCTCCGTACGTGGCTCCCCTCAATACAATCAAAGCTTAACGCCGACGGCCTTACCGGCCAGCAAGCATTCGACTACGTATACAACCGTCTCGAGACACCTCAGCAAGCATCAGTACTACACCTCAGAGAAACCAACGACCCAGATCAGATCTTCCAATACTTCCAACGTATTTGTTATAACCCACGCGAAAAACAAGAGAGTATCCTCCGATTCGCCAACGTTCGTCAGAAGGACGATGAAAGCCTCATTGCGTACCTTGCCCGTTTCGAACGCCTCGCACACGAAGCGAGCGTAGAGATCCAAGGCCTAGCACAATCAGTTTTCGCCACAACGACACTTCACCGAGGCCTCCGCCGCCCTCTCCGTAAGGTTTTAGAACAAGCCAGTGATACACTCTTTGAGCTATCATACGAAGAGTACCTAGCGGTTCTACAACGATACGACCGTCGCCAGCCGCGACCTTTTCAACCTCAACGTCAACGCCAACTAGCCACAGAACCAATGGATCTATCGGTAAATCGTACCGGAATCAGCCGCCAGGCTCGCCAGAGACATCGTCAACAGGAAGGTCTCTGTCGGTACTATAGTAGCCCCGACCACTACATTGATCAATGTAACGATCCTATATGGAACCCACAGCATCGTAACCGCCGTTCATCATTGTTATCATCATCGATATCGTCCCTTTCCGACACCGAATCGCCCCCGAAGCAAAGGATTAAGGCCGCCACGGCCCGTACTAATCCTATCGATCTCCGTTACCTACTAGTCCTCCACGGCGATGGCCGCCTCACCCGGAGGAGCACATCGTCATACAACGACCCTAAGAGGGGGGGTATTGTAACGGGTTAGACCCGCTTCCTACTATATGGCCCTGCCATATAGCCTTCCGTCTCCGCACGCTCCCGTTCTGCCACCGCCTTGCCCGTCATCCTTATTATCGTCCCGCTTGCTTCATTCCTTCCCTTCTCCAAGCTTTTTGTAAACAGCATGTCGACTTAGTCAGTATTGAATCAATTTGGCTTCGTTCCTTCACATAAGTAGCTAGTAGATACTACTAGTTCCCTATAGTACCTACTTCGGTACTTATTATCTATACCTTAAACTATTAAGGTACTTCTATATTATTAATATCCCTATATAATTTATAGCTAGATACGCGAGAACTATACAATAACGTTTATATATAACGCCTAGCTTTCTATCTTTAGTATTTATAACTTATTAGAATCCTTTCTAATAATCTATATAACGTTTAGTAGGACTTATATCCTAATTAAGATTTTGCTTCGACCTACTATAGCTAGTCTTAAGCTACTAATCTACGAACTCCTTTATTATTTCTAGTATATAGATAATAAACTCGTTAATGCGGTTAGGCTTAATTCGCGTAAAGATATCTAGAGCGAGTAGTATAATATATAACTAAGGGCTAAGAAGGTCTAGAACTAATCTAAACTAGCTTTCGGATTAGTATTAGCTCCGGCTCTAGCTCTAGCTTTCGCGTTAGGAGAGGGAGTCTTCGGGGAGGAGGAAGTATAACGTATTATATAGTACCCTATCTTAACTATCGAAGTAAAACGATAGGTAGATATCTAAGAGCTAAGATAACGTATTTCACAAGCGAGTGGGCCACACAAGCCAGTGGGCCACCCCACGAAAAACGCGTCCATCAATTAGCACTTAGTCAATTCAACCACCTACTATGCCACCAATTCGTTCTCGATGCTCTAGCAATTTAGCTGAGCAAGAGGGTAGGATTTTATTAGCTATCCAGGCTTTTAAAAATAAAGAAATCACTACTATTCGTGAAGTGGCCCGCCGATTTGAAGTCCCCCGCTCGACATTACAACGCCGCCTCGCCGGCAATACATTTCGTCCTGAAACACGCGCCAATTATCATAAATTGACTGAAACGGAGGAGGAATCGCTTGAAAAATGGATTCTCTCTATAGATCTACGTGGAGCAGCCCCCCGGCCCTCTTCTGTACGAGAAATAGCGGATCTTCTCCTTAAAAAGCGTGGAACTACCCCGGTTATTTCGGTCGGCGAAAACTAGGTTACGAACTTTGTTAAACGGCGTCCTCTTCTCTCCTCTCGATTCTCGAAACGATATAATTACGAGCGTACGAAATATAAAGACCCGAAAATCATTACAGAGTGGTTTAATCTAGTTCAAAAAACGATCCTTCAATTTGGAATCGACCCCGACGATATCTATAACTTTGATAAGACTAGTTTCGCGATAGGGTTAACGGCAACTACGAAGGTTATAATAAGGAGTGAATACTACGGTCGGCGAGTACTTTTATAACCCGGAAATCGAGAGTAGGTGACTATTATTGAGTATACGAATGCTTCTAGCTAGGCCCTTCCTCCGTATATGATTTTTAAAGGCAAAGTCTTTCTTAAATTATAGTTCGAGGGCCTCCTAGAGGATTGGCGCTTCGAAGTTAGTCCTAACGGCTAGACCTCTAATAAAATTGGACTTCGTTGGCTTAAGAAGCTCTTTATTCCTAGTACTTCTTTACGTACGAAGGGGGGGTATCGGCTTTTGATACTCGATAGCCACGGAAGTTATTTAACACCTAAATTCGACGAAATTTATAAGCAAAATAAGGTGATACCAATCTATATACTAGCGCATTTATCTTATCTTTTACAACCTCTTGATATAGGTTGTTTTGCGGTGTTAAAACGATCGTACGGTCGGATGGTTGAGACTAAGATATAGGTCGGGATCAATTATATCGACAAACTTGACTTCCTCGAAGTATACCCCTCTGCACGAATTGAAGCTTTTAAATCGGAGACAATTAAAAATAGCTTCTTAGCTACCGGTTTAGTACCATTTGGACCCGACCGAGTGATTTCAAAGCTCAATATCCGGCTTCGAACCCCTACCCCCCCTCCGAGTAGGGGGAGTGAATCAAGCCGGAATTTTACCCCAAAAACCCCTTCTACAGAGAAAGAACTACGTCGACAAGCTTCATCAATTAAAGCTTTGCTTCGTACAAGATCTCGAAGCCCGCCTAGCCCGTCAGATCGTGCATTAAACCAGCTTATAAAAGGCTTCCGTCTTACAATACAAGGTGCTATCTTACTCGCCAAAGAAAACAAGGAATTACGTGCCGCCAACGAGAAGCAGAAGCAAAAGCGTACTCGATCCCGAAGGCAGATACCTGCTGAAGAAGGCCTCTCAGTTCAAGAAGCATCTACATTAATTATGCAGCAATAGGAAGCAACTGAAGCACCTCCCCCCGGCCCCGGTATACCTGGAGAATCGACTATTCAGCTACGTACGCGGCCCCCCGGGGGTGTGGAATATATAGATTACCAGGGCATAGAAGAGAAACATGTCCAGATAGACCAGCCAGTTAGTTGAATTAATTTAATGGCGTTATGGTTGAGATAAATGCATTTAAATCAATATGTTATGTTGGGGGTGGCCCACTGGCTTGTGTGGCCCACTCGCTTGTGAAATACGTTATATTAGGTTTAGTTAGCTAGATACTAGAGAAGAAGAAGATAAAAAACGTACTAATTACTTTATATAAAAAGATATATAATCTTCTTAGGGCCTCTATTTAACCCTATTTAAGATACTAGAATTGATCTATTATCTTAAGTATCTATAAGTAGATCCTATTAGCTAGTTTAGTAGGTAATCTATATAGTAACCCTACCGTACCTTAGTATACCTTACCGTATCTAAGGGGTAAACCTAATTAAACCTTACTATACCTTAGTATACCTTGCTATACCTTACTATACCTTAGGGGTAAACCTAAATAAACCTTACTATACCTTAAAGTAACCCTTAGGTTAAGAAAATATTATAATTAGAATAGCTAAGTCTAACAACTAGGAAGTTTGAACTCATTTTTATGATATATCTATATTAGATATTCTTAATTCTTTAAGACAATATAATAAAAGAAGATTTAACGGTTATAATAATATCAAAATAAGGTGATTTTAATAATATCTTAAAGTTCTTTATATAAAACTATAGTTATACCTTTGAAGATATATAAGGTAAATAGTATACTCGATATATATATCTATAACTTTATATACTATTTTGTCAATAACCCTTATTGACTATATCTAACGACGAATTTCTTTATATCTACTTAGAGTTTATAGGTAACAATACCTACTATTTGCTTTTTATATAAGTATTTGTTTATAAATCGTTATGTTAATAGAGTATTCACTGATATAGCTTTAGGCTGACGGAATAGGTATAAAAAATAGAGATGAATCATCTATTTTATCTAGCTAAAATGGGTAAGGTGTTAGAAATTTATATATATGCGGGTTGATAAGGGTAACCCTGCACCGAACCTATCGACCCTTAGGTGCGGGTCAGGTGCGAAGGTCCGCAGCTGAACCTCCTGAGGTGCAGGTGTAGGTGCGGAGGTACTGCACCTGTGGGCGGTGTAATGCCAGGTCTACTCCTATGGGACCCCCATGGGACTACTAGGGTAATGGGACCGGAATTTATTTAGTCCCATGAGAGTAGATGATATGGGACCAAAGTTTTCTTAGTCCCATGGGAGTTGGCAAGGTCTAGGTGGGCATAGTGGGCGTTATGGACGGGCACTCGAAAATCCAAATAACCCACCGCCCACCGTGGACGGGCGATGTCGCAGTCTAATTCTTATTGTCTACCTTATGTTATTATAGGATATGGCCTTTAATAATGTCTATAAAGCCTCGGAGTTCATGCTTGTGACAGAAATCTAGCGGTATAACAATGTATGACAATATAGTTATGGTATAGATGACACTAACAAAATCCGCTATTTTTGGAATCTATGCGGATGGGCCTTGTATGACACCCTCTAGACGGTCTATGGTTATTCCGGGGGGTTCAGCACTATATTCTACCATGGTATTGCCAGTTAGGCTTCTCCAGAACCCAATTGGTCCCGGACCCAACCCAACCCAAACTTTGGGTTTGGTTTTGGGGACAAATCTTGGACCTAAGCTAAGTTTTAGGTTATACTGGGTCATAAACATAATGATAGACAATATCACAACCGCCACCAGACGCAATCAGAGAAGCTACGGTCGGGAAAATTGTCCAAGAATGTAGCAGTGATTGTTGAATAAAGACTTCAGTTCTAGTCCTAGTGACTTTGATAGGGATAATTTTGCGATAGATCTAGAGATCAAAACACATCGCCTAGACGGCGAGGGAATTTTATCACCAGGCTACCTTTTAGGTACCTAGTTTCAGCCTTATTATAGAGGAATTTGTTAAGCCTATTTTGGAATTAGAATTCGATTTATGAGAAATGAATAATGGAAAGAAAAGAAAGAGAAGAAAACATAAAGAAAACATAAAAAAAGCAAAAAAAAGGCCCCTTCATCAACCATCCTATATATAGCCTTAGCAATTACGATGATCTACATCGAAATTTGTTCCACTAATACGCTCACTCCCCTTTATCCAATCCTCGCCCACCGTGTCCAAACTCTTTACGCACTTCACGCTCTTAGTCAACCGTCCGCTCTCTGCCTTTCTTCCGAACAAATGTGTGACCGACCTATCAAAGTCACACTCTAGGCTCGTATATCCCCTCTTCCTCGCTCCCCTAGGGAGCCAAGAGTCATCACTAATATATATCGGCCGACTAACATTCTCGCAGCTAACGTTCCACACTACCACTCTAATAGCTTCTATTGTAATCAGCTGTCTTCCCTCTACCAAATCATGCCACATATGAGAAAGCCGTACCGCTCCTCCAACTTTTCAACCGCGTTGAAAATCGATACAGTAGGATAGATAGATGCCAATTTATAGTCATTAAAACAGCATTTCTTTCTTCACACCGTATACTAGAACGGTGCATTAGCGTGGCACTAGTTCCATGCATTATTTGCCTTGCATTAGAAGACAGTCGGTTATTTGAATCCGCCTTCTCATCTATTAAAATTTAAAATCCCCGGTCGGTTCCCGACACGAGTTTGTCAGGGTGGGTATTATACGAACTTGAACCAGGCCAGGCAGGATGACCGCATGGCTGACATGGGATTCTTGGTATGGAACAGTCGACCAAGGGCATGTTGGCCCAGGAAGGAAGGATCCTTTTGTTTGTTGCTGGACTACGAGGGCACCTTGTGACATCATCCTCCATCGTGTTCATGCGGGGTAGGCGTAGATTGGACGGCACCGCGACACGAGTTGGGAGCGGAGAAACCGGTTGAATCTTCGATGACCGACGAATTCCTTGATCCAGGCAGGTTCTCCACACAGCTAAAAATATTTTTTGGTCCACATGGAGAATCATCTCCAGCCAGTGTTGAGAAACCGGGAGGGTTGTGGGGTAGATGTAACGCTACCCGGTGCGATGTCTTTGATGCGGAGTACATGAAGTGGCGGTGATGCGCATGTCTCACCTGCCACTCGTATTGATTGGCCGTGGGGTGGACGCCCGGGTGGTGGCCTGACAATCCAAGACATGGAATAGGAGACATGTCTTATATCCAAGGCCTCCAAGATATGCTCTACTGGTACATCATCGATACCGCCTGTGGTCCGAGTAGCAGGCCTATATGAAGACCCCCAATTCCTTCCCTTCTGTGGAGAAAAACAGATAATCCAAGCTTCTATTGCAAAACAAAAAGAGCAATACCAACCATGAAGACCTCCTTAGTCACATTTAGTGCCCTCCTCGGCTTGGTCTCGGCACAGAATGCCATTGTGCATAATCACTGTGCCACCTCCGTGTATGTGCAGTCGTTCCCTTACGATGGCAGCGCCCCCGGCCCTCTCACCACCGTTGCGAATGGGGAAACCTTCTCCGAACAATTCAGACAATCTGGTTCGGTACGTTACTCCGTCCTATTCGGTCTGCATAATACTCCACATAGCAAGGGAAACTGACTGGAGATCGAATGTATAGACTGTCAAGATCGCCAAGACAAAGACGCTGGATACGCCTCTCTTCTTTGGCTATTCATTCTCGTCCAACCCGGACTACGTGTACTGTGAGTGCACCCAATCTATCTGTCAGCTAGGAATATTTTACTAACCGCATCCTTCTTCAAGATGAGCTGAACACGGAATGGGGTAACCCCTTCGCAGCGGATCCCAACTCGCTCAGTCCCGGGGATGGCTGTGAGGTCTTTGACTGTGCGGCCAATGATGCCGCCTGCTATAGTACCCAGGCTCACAAGAAGGTCTATGGGTGCCCCCAGCCAGTCACCCTGACGGCGGACCTCTGTCAGTAACTATGTCGCCTACATTCTGTAAAGTGGTAGGGTTATGGGGATATCTTGTTATTTTTTTGTCCTTATTTCAACCATTTCAACCTGTCGCAGCCCGTTTCAAGGATAACCACGTGTGAGAATGAAACAGGCATTTGTCATGACACTACTATATATAATCACAACAAAAGAAATACGACACAACAACATTACCAGTAACATATATAGTTAGCGCTTCCTAGAGATTCTTTTTGGATAATATGAATTTAATACTCTTCCGAGCACTAGAGGTAGTTCCATCACAACAACTAGCAGGTGTGGTATATGGGGAAATAACAGTCTCGGGACCTTAGGGGTATGATTGAGCCTATGACTATCAACTTATTTTCATTTTGGTCTGGTCTTCTCCTCAAATGTTTCACCTATACTTCAATATTACGACTATATATGTACAATTATTGCCTAGCTAAGGCCCCTTTATCGAAGCTAGGTACATGTGGATGGATAATTGCCAACCTTTGTGCCATTCAGCCATTCCAGCGCTCCGCCAGACCTGGTATACCGCGTAGTCACCACATTCGTCTTTGGGGCAGAAAATACGGTAGATGTTCTATATCGCCTCGTATATGATTTCGTTTCCATCCGTTAGGGGAAAAAAAGTACAACAGGCCTAGTGAGGAAACCAGGCCGGTCGAGAATGACAAAAAAGGTACGGTATGGCTCCTTATCTATCGGAATATAATCCACACCTCGCTCCTGCGGGAAACTCCGACCGTCTTGGTGAAGTGCTCCTATAACCACCTCCGGTCGAGAGTTTATGAGGTCCTGGTGCGACTCTAGGATATCACTTAGGGATTGTGATGCTGAAAAGAATTCAAAGCTAATTGTCTTTCCGCGAGGAAGGTTATGGATGATCGCAGCAGCAAAGGCCTGTGCAATATGCATAAGCTATAACCCGTTGTTTATGAGGAAAGGCAATATGAATGATATACTGAAGGTCAGGTTCTGATGATGTTGTTGTAGGATGTGATTTAATAACGGCAGACCCCTCGGAAGATGATTGTAAATTGAAATCCCCATGATGTAATGAATCGGCTTTTCTCTGTAGCGACTCAACGACCTCCAGCGCTGGAGGCTGATCGGTTAAGGATGGGTCTCCCTCATCTTCATCTAGACCATAATCGAACTCAAAATTCCCAATACCGTAGTGGCTTAGCCTAGTTAACGACGATATTGTCTGCAAACTGTGAAACATGCGTCGGCATTTTCGCACCATAAGTTTTTCTCTTTCTGAATAGATATTGCATTCGTCGGGGATTGTTGAAGGATCAATGCTAAATGGGGAGAACACTCAATCCGGGAACGGAGATCAACTTTGGATCTGAGCGGAAAATTCCGATTGAAATTAACCCATAACGGACCTGATTCAGCTTCATAATCCGGTCGGTCATTAGAACGGAAGCTATAGGATGCGATCACTAAGAGAAAACCTTGCAAAAGTCGATCCTTGTTGGGCGCCACTTTAGCAATACCAGGAAAGAAGCCTTCTTCTGGGAAATTATTCTTTTGGTGAAGAATCTCGCGTCTTTGATGCTTCACACAAGTGAATACATCAGGCTGAGGGCCATAGATCTCGAATGACAGTTGGGGACTTTCTTGTATCCCCGAAGAGAGATATTGACAAAGAGCGGTATAGTCATGTTCGGGGTCCAAGTCTAGGGGGACGGTGCTGTAAACCTGGATGGCGATTTCTGGAATAGGACCTATCAAGGCGTCAAGGTTGGTCGCCCTCTTTGCCATCAAAACCGCAGGTTGGTTTGCATGGTCTCGGTACCGTTGCGCACTCCATTTCATACGCGATATCTTGAATGCGTCTTTGATTCTAGCCATCGCGCTATTTCTTCTGTGGGATGAGAGGGGGTGATAGAAACAGGCATGATTTTGACCTACTCGGCCCTACGCTTCCGCCCCTAACCCCTTTAGGGATTTGAAAGCCCACAAAGCCCGAAGCCCAACCCGCCCCAACCCACCAATGAGCTAAGTTTTAGGCCCGATCCTTAGGCCCAGCGATGAGCCGTAGGCCCCAAACAATACGAACATTCCGAAAAACGTGACCTTTTTAATTACCCTATATTTAGATCCCGTTTCTAGCCCTTATTTTAGGGTAATATTTTAATATTTTAATTAATTCAGAGTCAGTTATTAGTTAAATTCTAAATTGAAGCTCTATATGATTAGTAGAAGGTGACAGAAATCTGTCGTATAGAAATGTATGGTACAAAATGACTGATATTGAGAACTCTAACTAACTAAAATGACACGGATCCGCAATTTAACCAATCTATACAGACCTTGCTGACTAACTGTAATATGCACTTTTTGTATGGTATGCCGAGTACCAAGGGTCACATGACTTTCCAGTATCATACCTTGTTTCTGCCATGTAATCCACCTTACACTTTGACAGAAGGCTACCTAGGTAGAATACAGCGATTACAAGATGCTGGTTTGTAAGCGCCAAGACCCCCTTAATGGGCTATAATGGGGCCTCATGGGCCCCCACGAATGGGCTGTGAGTTGGAATGGGCTTCGAATGTTAGGCCCATTTATGGGCTTTGCGGAGGTCTAACCACCCTAATCATAATCTTTGACTAACTGTATACTAAAATCATCAATTTGGATCTATTCACTTATAGTATCTATAATAAATCTATAATATGTAGGGTGATAAGCTTTGTAATAGATCTTCTAAATCTTAAGTGGATTAAGGTATATGTCAAAGTGCAAGGTGGATTACATGGCAGAAACAAGGTATGATACCAGAAAGTCATGTGACCCTTGGTACTCGGCATACCATACAAAAGTGCATATTACAGTTAGTCAGTAGGGTCCGTACAGATTGGTTAAATTGCGGATTCATGTCATTTAAATTAGTTAGAGTTCTCAATATCAGTCATTTTGACCATACATTTCAATACGATAGATTTCTGTTAGTTATGAGCCCGGAATCGTTCCAATAAAGATCAATTCGAAGATCAACCTCGCTATCGCCGAAACTAAGGCACAAAAAGTGACAAGAAGTCATCTGCCTAGCGCCGAAGCGACCCCTAAATCGAAGAAAAATCAGAAATCTGTCCACAACCATTAGCATCATGGCTAAATACCTCTCCGCGGGTTTATCCTCTCGCGTTATACTTAAGGATTCAATATCATAGGATTTATAGATAGCGAACATCGAGTCAATTGTAGTTTAATTTAACGTATGGGAGCTCTGTGATCCTAGCAACGAGAAGGAACCAGAACCTCTGATACCACCAAAAAAGGTTATCTCGATGGCCGAAGCACAAAAGGAGTATAAAGATCAATGGTTTAAATCAATAAAAATACTCTAAGCACAATAGACTATCGACAATACCATATATACCCAGTAAAAGAAGGGGTTAAATATGGTAGTAACCGCTATTCGAAACAGCGTTTATACCAACTACTAACCCTTTATTATCGACTATAAAACTCTATATATACTACTCTATAACCTTCGTCAAAGGTTCGCTACCGAGTGTGATCTAACTAATGCTACTAGGCTTCGACAAGCGTAGAGAACCCTAGACAGAGGGTTAGAGAGAAACACGGATATCGACAAGTGGTTATTGAACTAGGAGACAGTTTAAGCAAGGTATAAGAGAGTAAGGATATCGGAAGTAGATAATACTCTAACTCAGTTCCTTAATGCTATCTCAGTCATATTACCTAACTTCTATAAAACATAGACTCTAAGGCTTCAAGATAGAAACGACATCACCTTCACTCAACTACTTAACCGGTATAGAGCTTACTAGAAAATCACCTATAACAAGCTAGTTGCCAATCAACGAGGTATTTCTAAAGCTGCATTCTCGATATAGCAAGGTCACAAAGAAGCGAGGCCAACAAATAAAGAGATATCTTTTAAGATAAAACCCTACCTATATAGAAGAAATAGGGGGAGATACCTAGCGTAGAGATGCTAAGAGATATATAATAAAAACATACCTTCATTATACGAAAGAAACCAGGCTATAAAGCAAAAATAGGACAAAGCTATAAAGGCTAACCTAACTTAGAAAGCCTAGGTTAATAAGAGACGCCAAGAAACCTAAGCATAGGGACAAAAACAGGCCTAGGGGAAGGCACCGTAGTAAGTAAATACCACTCTTATTAACGACGAATCGGTATATAGGTTCTTTTCCACGGAAAGCATCCTATCTACTAGCAAGCTACTAACTAGCACGACATAGGCTAGTAAGCCGTCGGCTAGCAAGCAAATTGACATCTCCACTATAGTTATATCCACCCAAAACTATATACAAAGCTATACCGAACCGGTTAGAAAACGATAGGTAGTCGATACTAGAGCGCAAATATATATATATAACGATCGAGAGTTATTCGTGACTTTCGAGGACGTATAAAGTAGCGTTCGGGTAGGAGATACAGAGACGATCGTCGATGGGGTAGGCACTATAGTGATCTATAGTATTAGTCCTATCAATAGAAAGGTAGTCAGAATAGAGTTATACAATACTAAGTACTCTCCTAATTTCTATAGTAATCTAATATCTAATAGGTTGATAATAAAGGCGGGATTATTAGTGAATTTTAGGACAGACTATATAGAAGCAGCTAATAGAAAACCGGTATACCAAGTATACTAGGACTAGAAGTTGATATAGTTAACACAATTAAAGGGGTTCAAATACCCTAAATTAGTACTAGACAACTTAGTATTCGCTACTAAGATATTAGCTTAAGAACCAAGATCGGAAGTATCATTTCAAACCTAGTATAGACGCCTAGGCCACATTAGCTAGCAGTATATTGCTAAGCTAGCAGAGATAACCGAAGGAATCACTATTAAAAGCAACCCTAGTACGAAGTAGGTATATGAAGCTTATCAATTAGCAGACGCCCCGAGGCAGATCTCTCGCCGGAAGATAGGCTAAGTATATAGTATATTTAGATAGGTCCACTTCGACCTAGTACAAAATCAACCAGCTTATAATGGTTATATATAGTTGACGTATTTTTACCTAGATGGTATTAGATGCCACTTTATCTTTATATATACTAAGAAAAACGACTACCAAATCGCTGTTAGGAAGTTCCTAGCGTTAGTTAAGAACTAGTTGAAAATCGAGATCAGAGTGTTCTACTATAACAACGAGCGGAGTATAGGTCATAAAGTAGAAACTATAATTAAAGCCGAAGGGTATACTATTAAGTACTTACCACCCGGCTTACTAGAAATAAACGGTCCTACCGAGAGATCTAGGGGGATAGTAGTACGTACTACTAGAGCGTTAATTAACGACACAGAGCTACCCTATACTCTATGGCTAGAGGCAATATATATAGCGATATATATCCTAAATAGGACCCTAACTAAGATCAGTAGCCAATAGATTATACCTTAGAAAGAGCTAATAAAGCACGCTATACTAGATGGCATCTAATATCAGACTATCAACCTATCAAATATAAGGTTGTATGGTTGCTTAACGTACTCGAGAATTATCAAGAGAGTACAGTCAGACAAGATAGCACCTAGAGCAGAGATAGGATACCTCGTTAGGTATATTTCTAAGAACCTATACAAAGTATAGTTCCCCTACAAAGGACGTACTAGTATAGGAAGGGTCGACGTTGTAAAAGATACCGTTTTTAACGAAATAAAGCGATACTCGAAATCGATACCGATACCTAAAACAGAGGATACTATTAGTACCATAATAGATAGACTAGGTATATAGCTGTAAGTGCTTACCACAGAAGAAGCATAGGTCGAAATCAGTATATAGATAGAGATACTGAGATCGATAGCTAGGATAGCTCTATAAGATAAAACTAAGTATACCGAGCAAGGTAGATATAATGTAGTTGATAAAATAGCTATCAATATAGCTAGTATCGATGACATCGATAATAAAGTTAATGATCAAGAGATAGTTAATTAAGGAATAGTTAATAGAGAGAGAACCCTAGTATAGGTAGTTATAAAGACGAACTCTAGATTACCTACCTTATAGTCTATTATTAGACCGAGGGAATCGAGGGAGCAAATAGATACTATACTAGGAAGCTTTCTATCATCCTTACCACTACTATTAAGATCATTAAGACTACTATCGTCACAAATAGTATTATTATCTCCGAATCCGTCGAGTTTATCGATTATAATACCTAGAGAAACCCTATCATCGTCGCTAGATCCGATTTTTGTGATACCGTCGATCGAAACTAGGGGGTAGAAGTAAGAGATAAAGTAAGAGATAAAGTAAGAGATAAAGAGTAAGAGATCGAGAGACAGCTACAACGTGAAATAGCTTACTCGCCGTCACCAGCACTATCATCGTCGTCTTATCGAGCGTCCTCCTAAGTATCGATATCCTCGAATCAAGCACTAAGAGATATCTTAGGTAATATAAGTATAACAAATATCATCACCGGTACTAGATCTAGGAAACTAAGGACAGATCTAGATTATACAGTATACCTCTCTCTTAACGAGACAGCAGAGCTACTAAGTCTACTTTATACTTTCATAACAAGTATAAATCAGAAATTCTATATAAAGCTTTATCGTAATAAACTACCCCTACCACTAGAGAACTAGTCCTAAGTAAAGGATTATAGATTCGGGAAGGAGTTTATAGGAGTAGTAGGCTTCGAGGTCTAAACGTTAAAGAAGAAAGAAACCTATACTAAGGTTCTAATCCCGAATCAGAGAGGAATATAAGTATTACTATTAAAATAGGTTTTCATATATAAATTCGACGCCGACGGATACCTCGAGAAGTTTAAAGCACGAATCTATATCCGAGGTGACCTCTAATAGTTATTAATAGAGGAAAAGAGAGCCGCTATACTAGCTATCAAGATAGTAAGGGCTATCTTTGCCTTAGTAGCAGTATTTAATCTTGACATAAAGTAGAGAGACGTTATCACTATATTCTTAAACTTAGTACTATAAGGTAAGGTTTATACTAAGTACCTACTAGGATTCGAAGTACTAGGTCAATACTAGCTACTCTATAGAGCGCTTTACGGCTTACGAATATCACCCAGACTATAGCAGCAAGAAGTAATAAGGGTGCTAGTCAAACTAGGCCTTACCCTAGTACCAGAAGATCCGTATATCTTTATTATAAATAGTATTATCGTTTTCTTTTACGTTAACGATATTATTATCGTAAATCATCCTTACTACGCTAAGCAAGCTACTAAGCTAGATAAAGAGATTAAGAAGCAATAGGAATTACGTAAACTAGATACAAACTAGTTCTTAAATATACGTATTCTTAGAGATAGAGATCAAAAGAAACTATAGTTATATCAAGATAGCTATATTGAGAGTATAGTAGCTAAGTATAACTTAGTTACCATAAGAAAAGTGGGATCTCTACTTACTATCGAATAACTGCTACTATACGATAGGGTGGCCATACCGAGTCAGATTTATGGTTTCTAGGCCAAGGTTAGATCGGCTTAGTATACTACTACTATTACCCGGCTAGATACTTTAAAAGCCATAGCTAAGCTAGCTAAATTCTTAACAAACCCCGGTCTAAAGTATATTAATGCTATTAATCGAGTTATACAATACCTATACGAAACCAGGTACTAGGCTATCGAGTATAGTACCAGAGATCAATAATATAACAAAAACCTCGGTATAACCGTGATACCGAGTCTCTAACTCGCTACGAAGTTAGTTAAATTCGTAAGCGATACTTTATTTAGAGACAACAAAGATAGGAAGAGTTCGGAAGGCTATATTTATAAGCTGTATAGCGGCCCTATTGACTAGAAAGCGACGAAACAAAAGACCGTTACTACGTTAACCACTAAAGCAGAGCTTCTTACTCTAGTAGAAGTAGGAAAAACTATATAGTAGTAGCGCCGAGTCCTCGAAGTATTAGGCTTCTAGCTAGATCATCCCTTGTCTATTATATACGATAACTAGCAAACTATCGATCTCTTAACGAAGGAGGGGTCGGCGATGTATACGAAGCTGCGGCATATAGATATCAATCGATACTAGATAAAACAGGAGATTAGCGAGGGTCGAGTCAATATGAACTAGGTTCCAACTACGGCCATGCCGGTAGATAGCCTTACGAAAGCGCTTCCGAAATAGAAGCAGTATCTCTTCCGAGAGATAATTAGGATAAGTGAAATCAGGCATCTAATTAATCCCGAAAAGTGAAGGAATTGGCAGCTCTTGAAGCCAGGAAAATGTAGGCTTTAAGAGCCGGGGGGTGTGTCAAAGTGCAAGGTGGATTACATGGCAGAAACAAGGTATGATACTAGAAAGTCATGTGACCCTTGGTACTCGGCATACCATACAAAAGTGCATATTACAGTTAGTCAGCAGGGTCCGTACAGATTGGTTAAATTGCGGATTCATGTTATTTAAATTAGTTAGAGTTCTCAATATCAGTCATTTTGACCATACATTTCAATACGATAGATTTCTGTCAGTATATTTAGGATGGTAGGAATCGATTAAAATAAGTGAGTTGGGCCATCTATTGGGCTGAGTATCCTGCGACTTGCAGCAATGCTTTCGAAGCGGAACAAGCAATCTATGTCTATAGGAAAATTATTGTTTCTATAGTTTATTAAAGTGAGGGACGCGCTAGGACACATGATTTGGCATGTTATTGTTTAATGGATCTTCACACGAGTAATCTCCCAACCTTGGTGGGAGGGATCAACGAGAGCGCCACTCGTCTAGGTACATTATTTTGATTCCAGTAGGTAATCCCATGGCGAAGCCAACTCGAATAGGTGCCAGGTATGACATCGGAGCTCGGGTTGTCCCGCCAGAGTGAACCAAGAGTTACCTTGTTAACCCGCATGATGAGCCCGTGAGCAAGCTTAAAGCCAAAGCTGCGCGACAGACAGGCCTCAACAATCTCACGACCCTTTTTTTGTTTCCCAGACTCTTCCTCCCCATCTTTCGGCAAGGGAAGGGATAACAAATCGAACGCCTCCTGTCCATTCCAGGCAGTTAACTCATTAATGAGTTGCGACCCTTCCATGAACTCAATCGCATAGAAATGCTCCATGCAATAGACCGGACCGTCCCAATTATCTTCGGCATCGACCAACCCCATGACTGCAGTAGCCACCTGGCCTTGAATGATATAGTCGGTTAAAAGGCGGCTGACCTCAGCAGGGCCGATGAAAGTCCCATCATCTTCGGTAATTGTAAACGTACCACCCATCAAAGGAACGCCTTGGAGGAGGGGATTAGCATGCATGCCATCGGTGGTTGTTTTACCACCATCTGCACTCCAAATGGCGAGGAGTAGACGGTGGCAGCGAGTGAAGAGTGCGTTATTTGGTAATGCGGCGAGGAAATAATTGCATAGACTGTAATGATCTTCACCACTTGGTGTATAAGATAGAACCTCGTATGGAGAGTTGGGGCTTGCGATTGTCTCAGTCCATAACGTATCCAGATCGCCAATTTGCATCATACCCACGTCCGCATAGACACCCCCATATCGCAGGAGCAGCGGCCAACGAACAAGGTCCGAAGTGTGTTGTAGGGAGTAAGGACCAGTGAGAGTATCATCTGTAAAAGCGCGTGGAAAAATGGCTGGATCAGTGACATCCAAGAACTCGGCGATATTGCTTTTTGATCCCGGTTGCCGGTCGATGATTCGCACAGTCCACCCTTGCTTGGTGAATCTCCGGTGCCATGCACGCACTGTGCGCTGTGTGTATGGGTGCATGTTGGCGTAGCCTGAGTGCCAGAAGAACCATATATTTTTGACGCCCTTTACTGGCTCTGGATGTAGGAGGTCAAGGTCTATGTCGGCATCTGGGCGTAGATCGAGAAGGCCGGAGGGGATGATGTGCATCCTGGTAGGCAGAAGATGTTCCATTGCCGAAGTTGAATTCAAGGTAGAGGTAATTGAGGCTATATTGGGTGCAAGCATGTCGCGAATGTTGATTGGCACAGCGCGATACCGTCTTTTATAGATAGATGTATCCATGGATGAAAGTTTCCAGAGGGGCATGTTAGCCAATCACACGGCGATCAGATGTGAGCAACAATGAGTCAACGCCAATTTAGACCCCTGGACATCAAGACCAGATTGACATCCCAGAGTTCTCCTGATAAGCAGCTATTGTTAATTCATCATACTACGATAGCATACATATATGTACCTTTGGTCACAATCTCCCGGTTCCACATTCATCCCGGGTATCCCCTGAGATGTACTTTTAAATTGGAAATAAGTTACAGTATGAGACGTATTCCAAAAATGCAGGTTTTCCTATAGAGGACCGGAATTAGCTTGCGATATAAACCAGCCCGCTCGCTTGGGAATCAAGTTACAATTTGCCTGTGTACGAAGCCTGTGGTTAGTGGGCTTTTGCAATTCGAAGTTGTTTAGATCCAATTGGCAGGGTATTTTGAATACAGTATTCCTCAATTTCTAACAAATAATAACGTTAAAAATCTGATGTCCTTTGTCGTTTCGATATAAGCTAAGAAAATAATACTAGGATAAGAAACGCGAACTGATCCTAATCAAGAGATAATAAAAGAAATCTGCCTGTATGGAAATGTATGGTACAACTGGACGATGTTGAGAACTCTAAAATGACAAAACCCCAACAATCAGTCCACCCGTGGACGGGTGCGGACCTCGCTGACTAACTGTAATATGTACTTTTGTATTGTACCTAGGTATGCCAAGTACCGCTGGTCACATGACTTTCCGGTAACATATACCCTGTTTCCACCATGTATTCCACCTTGGACTTTGACAGATAACACAACACCCAGGTTTATGGAATGGACAGGGTGGATCAACTTGCCGTGGCCGTATTTACATGTTGAATTCTCCGGAGTTAAGTCATAATGCGGCCAAAATATTTGATGGCAGGATGGCCTGAGCAGAATGGAGAGTAGCCGCTCCGCTATCTGACAGCAGCTAGCTAGGTATTCTCTAACCCTCCGCACTTTGGTGGTCTGGCCATTAACTGATTAACAAATATAAGGGCTTTATCAATCTTGTATATTGCTCGGATCTTGCTTGTATTCCTATCTGCGCAGGGCTCTGTACCTGTATCTCTAGCCCTTATCATCCTCGTCACGACTTCCGTGATGCGGTCGCATCGGCACAGCAGGGTGCGACGAGGCGCCTAAGGATTCGTCTGCAGGCCCTGGGCAATTAGGCCGGTCAGGAGATTCACTGTCGTACTCCTTTTTAGCAGGACAACGAAGGGTACGTCGACCTCGAACGTGCGGAAAATAAAGGTCCGAAACTCAGCAGCCAGCATAGAATCCAAGCCGAATTCCCCTAGAGGTCGATCCGCTTCCAGTTCGCTATCCGGAAGAAGGATGAGATTGGAGAGCTTCTTCGATACAACAGCCCGAAGTTCATCGAGAATAGATGCCGTATCTTGGTGGTCGCGCAGCGCTCGCGCGATCTCCCGAGGGAGATGCGCCGCTGCGCTGTGCGTCTCGCTCTCGCCCGCGGCGCGGCGGACAAAGGATGCAGTGAACAATGCAGCTCGAGGATCGGCAAAGACATGGTTGTCTCCCTCAAATCCTCGTTCCCGCTGCTCCTGGAGACCGATGAATTCCACCCCGGTAAGAAGGTGGCTGCCTGCTAAATGATCGTACCGAGAGTCCCACGTGCATGGTCTTTGGTTCACAAGGGCCATGTTCATGATCTGGATCAATTCGTCTTCGTTAATGGGGTGGATCCCTTTACGCTTCATGAGGGCCTCGATCTCGGGGTGCTCGTGCAAATATCCCACTTCCGAAATCATCCCGTAGCCGATGGAGATGGCTGGCAGCCCGAGACGGTTGCGATAGCGGGTGAAAGCGTCTAAGAAGGAGTTGGCAGCGCAGTAGTTGCTTTCGGTCGCCGTGCCCACGGTCCCGGAGATGGACGACGTCATGACGAAAAAGTCTAGCTGGGAGTCCCGACCCTGGCCCAACGCATTGTGAAGATTCCAAGTGCCCTGTACCTTGGGGCCGAGGGTAGTATGCCATGCACTGTGCGGCATATCACTCCAGAGAGCCTCGCTGAGTGCCATGGCCGCCTGAATTACGCCGCCAATGGGACAATCCGCGGCGTCCAGGGCCCGTTCGACATCCTCATATCGGCAAACATCTCCCCGAATCACTGTGACGTGGGCTCCTTGGGCCCGTAGATCATCGACTAGCTCTTTTGCCTCGGGCTTATCGGAACCAGATCGACCCACAAAGACGAATCGTCGAGCACCGCAAGATATCATCCACTTGGACAGACTGCGACCTAGCCCGCCTAGGCATCCGACCATCAGGTAGCACTTTTGGGCACTAAAGGAGGTTTCATACTTCGTCGGAATCACCCTTATTTTGATGTCCGGATCCTGAAACGACACGGTTACTTTGCCCAATCGCGTGCCCAAGGAGAAGTGCCTGAACGAATCGGTAATATCCGATGAGTCGAATGTCTTGATTGGGGAACACGGCTCACAGATCTTGGATCTCACTAGATCCAGACTCTCTGTAAGCAGGGATTTCCAGAGTTGATGGTGGGCTTGCTTGTTGGAATGATAGAGATTGGACAGGTCAAATGCCATGAAGGAGACATTGCGGCTGAATGTGGACATGTCCAGGACGCCGTGATCAAGGATGTCACGTTTCCCAATCTCTATGAAGCGGCCAAAGTCGGCACATGCTTCAAAGCTGCTGTGCAGAAGATCACCGGTGAGAGAATTCAAAACCACGTCAACCCCCTGACCAGAAGTGGCTTCCATAATGGCAGGGAGGAAGGATGAGTCGCGCGAGCTAAAAATATGCGCTGGATCCAGGGCATACTTCTCGACGAGGAATGACCTTTTATATTCATTCCCGACTGTGGCAAAAATCTATCGAGTGGCTTAGTCCATTGATCCAAAATTATTACTGCTGGATCTGCAGGTATATTACCTTTGCCCCGAGATGCTTCGCGTATTGGATTGCCGCAATCCCAACGCCGCCGGCAGCGGAATGAATGAGGACGGTCTAATCGATTTAGCCCAGCTCATGCGAGTGAGGTACCACGGCACCTACCTCTCCTGGCTGTAGGTTCGCCCGATGCTTCAGTCCATATATAACCGTCGAAAAAACAATCGGAATAGTCGAGGTCGTCTGTACGCATTAGTTTCTACCTTCGTGCAGAGACTCGATCACTTACCGTAAAATCCTCCTCGTTGCTCATTTTACAGACTGCCCAGTTCGGGAAGCGCTCGACAGTTGCAAAATGGCCGGGAGCCATTGCCACTACACGATCACCAGTCTTGAACTCGGAAACGTTGTCACCCACAGCGGTAATAACACCGGCACATTCACACGAGCATGATGCATCCTTGGTGTCCACCTTGGCGCTTATGGCATACAAATCCTATTTCTCGTTACCAACGCCGCTAATGGATCCTAGCAAGCATGAGACCTACCTTTGCGTTCATACCTACACTCTTCACGCTGATTTCCACATCATCTGGATGCAAGGCGGTTGGATACTCCTTCTGCACAAAATGGATCGTGTCCATTTGTCCCGGGTCCTTGATACCCAATTCGCAACGTCCGGCAATCCCTAGAGGAAGGTCAATGGTTTCCTTATTCTGCTTGAGACGGAAGGCTTCGTTGAGACGCTCGTCTGGTTCCCAGCGAGAGATATGAAGGACGCCGTCTCGTTGCGCGAATTCAAAGTCCGGCTCCGGTTGATAGATCAGTCGGTCCAAAATATTGACGATGTTATGCAGGGTGTTAGGAGATGATGCTGATTTATCGTGCACATCTAGAACCGCAAATTGCAGGGAAGGCTGTTCGAGCATAAGCGCACGGGAGAGTCCCAGAACAGGCGCAAAGTCGGGGTTTTCTCCACCCACGAAGCCGCCATTGACGACCCATACGATTTTGGCTACACGATCGGTAATACTTTTCAGCTGTGTCAATTCACGCTCGTCAATCCTGCTCAGAAGAGGCTGCTCCTGTTCTAGGGTGGATATGACAAATGATCGGTCCGGAACGGTCGCGGTGCTGACTTGGGATAAATCAACAATATTGACCACGGATCCTAAATATTCTTGTAAGACTGTTTGGAGCTGTCGATCTAGGCGCGTTATGTTTCGATCTCGGGTCACCTGGACACTTGTCAGAGTTTACGTGATGGAAGGTCGTCTAACTTACCACGATTGTCGGGGGTTTATCAACCTTCCCCTTGCTAGGTAGGCCGCTTATAGTCGCGACTGTGACGGGGAAAGAACCACTTCCATTGATGACCTTCGTCCAAGTGACATTGTCACTGACTGCATCCCCCATCATGATGACAGTTGCTCCCGGTGTGAGCCTACTGGAAAGGGCCGGCGTCCAGAGATCAACCTATCACATATCAGCGTCAAGTCAAACTTGTAAAGGGTCAAACATACGGAGGGGACGAGAACTATATCAAACTTCCTTTTCTGTGGAATACCCGTTGGGCGCTCTGGCTTTTGCTCGTCTGGAGTCTCGGAGAAAACCTCCGCGCCGAGTAGATCGCCATCTGCGAAGACCCCACGACAATATGTGTTATACCTTCGGAAAGATGAGTCGACACGTAAGATCCCACGAACAGTCTCCGCTATCCGGGTTTCGTTGCCGAGTTCGAGGATATTGCTATTACACCACTGGTGACAGGCCAAATCCAGGGCACCAGCCAAACGCAATACGTCCTCATCAGCCAATTCCTTAGAACCACAGTTCTGTCTGAACCAGTTCAGATACTCGTCAAGACCCGTGTTGGTTAGCGCAGAGAGATCCGGCTTCCATGTAGCTCTCACGAGAGGATTGCGTTGCTCAGGGATTTCCGTCTGTCTGTTCCCTTGGTAGGCAATACAACGAGCCTGGCCCATCCTGATCAAGACCTGACCAGACGAATTAAATAGCTCTGCATTGATTTTAACCGTTCCAAAGCCTACATTGTCCGACTGGGTGTCAATGCACCATGGTCTGTCGGTATGCATGTCGAGGGCCGACGGAGGGGCAATGTAAATCGAGTCCATCGCAACGGGGACGGTAGCCCGGAGCTTACTAACCACGCCACCAGTAGTCGCAACGAAGGCCGTTTGTAGCATCGCATCTATGGAAATTGGATGTGCAATGTACTGACCAAACCTTTCTCCCCGCTGGAGACTTGTAGTGGCTGCTGCTATGTGCGCCGTGCGCGCGCGATCTCGGAAGACCTCCTCCATGACAGCAAACTTGGGACCCCAGTTGAGCCCTTCTTGAGTGAACTTGTCATACCAGACACGGACCGCATCCTGTTGCATCTTTGACCTGTCAAGTTTAATCTGTCGAGCTATCCGTGGCGAGGTTTCTGCTAGGTGGACAGCCGCGTTCATATGCAAGGTCGCCTGGGAATCACTGTCGATCGAGACCACAGTGAATGTCCACCATTTATCTGAATTAGCCAGGTTGGAAATCTTCATCGAACGCATCTCGGTAAAGATCTCCACCGTTGGCTTTCGCTCGGGATCCATGTCCAGAGCTTTGATGAAGTTGAGATCGCGAAGTTCCACACCAGGACAATCTTCCAGCTGCAGACCTGCAACCTGACACATCGCCTCGACTGCCATTGCGATATATGCCGCGGCGGGGAATACCACCGACGGACCCAGGCAGTGATGCGTAAGCCATTCGACTTCATTGAGGTTCAATATATTTCGCCACGTCACTCCTGCGGTGCTCCCTCCCGACACTTGAGATCCGAGGAGATCGTGCCGGGGGTATTTGCGGTTACGGAACTCGGCACTGGCACGAGGCTCAGACCACAGGGTGGGAGAGCTGTAGTCCCAGGGATAAGGAGGCAAATCAACCAAGACACGGGTCTGCAATCTATCTGCAAACATCTTGTGGTATTGAAGCTCATCGTGTCCATGCAAAAACAGTGAACCGACAAGCTGAAGGGTAGTCAACCAAGCATCTTGGTCACGGACGAGAGAGGAGTTATAGACATAGCGACTTTGTTCGAGTGTCGAGGCGTTCTGCTTGATTGGAAGCTGTAAAGCTGAGTGCGGACCAAGTTCTACCAGATGGTAACTGCCACACGCCAGGATAGTTTTGATGGCCTCGTCAAATCGCACTGGAGATTCGAGGTTTGTACGCCAGTATGTGGGCGTCCCAACTTGATTTGTACTTACCAGTCCACCAGTCACGGTGGAAATCATGACCACTGATGACGCTGGACCATTCACAGCGCCATTTGCATCGTGTTTGCCATTGGCTGTGTCCCAATAGCGCTCAAGTAAGGCCTCATATTTCGGCCCCAGAATCTTCATATGATGCGAGTGGTACGCTTTACCTCCGGTCTTTAGCTTTCGAGCCCAGATATCCTTTTCTTCAAATGTCTTAAGAAGCTCATTGACGGCGACTGTATCCCCACTCACAGTCGTGCTCTCCGGTGAGTTCGCACAAGCGACGGTAACAGACCCTCTCAACGCACATTCCTCGATTATCACCTCGGCCTGATCTTTCCCAAGTCCCACGGCAGCCATGCAACCCTCGGTGGAGTCCTCGGAGACAGCAGTTCCGCGGAAAAAAGACGCGAAGATGGCTTGCCGGGCATCGATAGCGCCGGCCGCATACGCTGCTCCTATCTCGCCGGAGGAGTGGCCCGTCACCATCTCTGGCAGAGCACCCCAATCTTTGAGTAAGTCTGTCAGGGCAATTTGCACCGCCGTACACAGTGGCTGTGATATTTCCGCGGCGCTAATATCGCAGTGTTCATCACGCAAAATACCCTCCAGTGTCCAGGTGGGCACATGCTCTGGATCAAGGGCTCGGAGGCAAGAGTCAAGATAACCTATGGTCTTCCTAAACACCTGGCTATGGCTCAAAAGCTCTTTGCCCATTCCAGCCCATTGTGCGCCCTGTCCGGTGTAAACAAAGACCAGCGGGAACGGTCTCTCACTGTCAGAATCTCTCAGTTTCAGGCTCGCCATATTGATCCCCTTATTCAGGCTCGCTTGAGATTGGATGAAAAAGCCACGAGTAGCCAGCTTGGAGCGACGACAGCTCAAGGTAAAAGCCAGGTCATCGATTGGAATTTGCCGAGCTGAGTGGGAAACGAAATCAGCCAAGTTACTAGCGATCTGTTCGAGGGATGTCTCAGATCGAGCCGAAAGAGGTAACAGATAGAGCCGTTCTGCATTTTTGCCTACCGGCGGATCCCTACAACTGTTGGTCAATAGTTCCATCTGCGCAGCTTCCAGAATAGCATGGCTATTTGAGCCTCCGAAACCAAACGAATTGACCGAGGCTCGCGGGACCCGAGATACCGGCCAAGGTTGATTGGCAACAACAATGTCCACGTTCCATTCCTTTAATTTGAGGCTCGGGTTGATCGCCTTAACGCCGGCGGTCGCAGGTAGTAACTCATTTTCGAGCGCTAGGGTGACTTTGATTAGGCTTGAAAGACCGCTGGCCCCTTCGCTGTGACCAACATTCGGTTTGATCCCCCCAATGAGGGTCGGCCGTCCCGTCCGATGATGAAAAACATCGGCTATGGCCTCGACCTCCATAGGATCACCGACCTTGGTGCCGGTCCCATGCGCCTTCGGCTGTCAGTATGGTAATTTCACAGCATTTGGAGAAGCCTACTTCGACGTAGTCCGTGTCTCCCAGATCCAGACCAGCCCGACGATACGCTGCCCGAATGACGGCCTTTTGGCCTTCCACACTGGGCTGGACAATGCCTGGTGTTCGGCCATTTCTGAGCGTTATGATTAGCATTTAGACCTACTACCTATGTGAGAAACTCACCCGTTGACAGAGGTTCCTCGAATGACCGAGCGAATGGGATCACCATCCCTTAGTGCATCACTGAGCCGCTTCAGATATACCGCTGACACACCCTCCGCTCTACCATATCCGTTGGCTGATTCATCAAAGGTATGGCACATCGAGTCTGGCGATAAAATCCCCGCTTTCACCGCAACCATCTGCTGCTCCGGAGACTGGATGAGGTTTGCAGCAGCCACCACGGCCGCATCACAATCCTGGGCATCTAGGGCCAAACAGGCCGAATGCAGTGCATACAATGACGATGAACAAGCCGTATCAACCACATGGGATGGGCCACGCAGGTCGAAGCAATGTGTAATCCGATTCGCCAGAACGGTCAGGCCCGATCCCGTGGCACTATATCGGGAAAAGTACTCCGGGTCTTTGTACTGCATGTTCAAGAAATCGTTGGTGAAGTTGCCGACATAGACGCCGGTGTTTGAGCCCTGGACCATTTCCAACGGCACACCGGCATTCTCCAACGCCTCGTATGTCACTTCGAGGAGCTTCCTTTGCTGGGCGTCCATGGACGTGGCTTCGAGGTTGTTGATCCCGAAGAATGCGTTTTCGAAGGCTCGGATATCCTCCTGGATGAAGTACCCACCGGTTGAATTGATACTTCCTGGTCGTTCGGCATCTGGGTGATAATATGCCGCTGCATTGTAGCGCTCCGATGGAACGACGCAATGGCCTGTCTCGTTCCTAACGAGCAATTCCCACAGTTTGGATGGGGATGAAGCTTTTCCTGGTAATCGGCATCCTAATGCGCATGTCAGTGCGCCGAATTTGATGAAGATTTAGCGCTCCTACCTATGCCTACGATCGCAATTGGTTCACATTGGCGTGCATGAGTCAATGCTGGCTGCTCCATTCTAGCGGCTGATGGTGTTCAAATCAGCAGCGTCTTGTCGGAATCCAGATGGGTGTGTTAAGAAGAAGCCTACGAGTAATTGATATCTCATTATTGTCGTGCGCGAAACGTCTATCTTATCCTCTCACACTTTCGTGCCCGAGTCAGGCACAGAAACCTAAGCTGGATACGGCAACAAACTCACCGGCAAACACGGGCAGAGGCTTACGGCCCCCAAGAGCGGCTCAATTATAATTGGTTTAGTTACTTTGCCGCCTTTCTCTCCGCCTCCTTATGCATCTTCCTATATACGCTCACTACACCAAAGAGCTATTCTTGGAAATGCTCTTATGCCATTGTCTTCAAGTTATGTTATTTAACATGTATGCATTTAAAAAGTCCCATTATAAATTAGCTTAGAGTAACGGGCATATAACTAAGACTATAATATCCTAACTCGAAGAAAAAGGCAGCAATATTTTGATTAGTTAGTTAACAAAGCACCTACCTAGGTAAGCACCGTGACCACGGGACCGGCCCGGGCGTGAACGGGTTCGCGGGCAGGCCCACCCCGGCTCCCCTAAGCTTACGCCCCACAAGATTATTCGTGAGATAAGAGAGATATTTTATGTTGTACCGAGTACACCTATATTAATATATAGTACGTGCCTAGATCTAGCGCACTCACTACCTTTCTACTAAAACCGATTTTAGGACGACATGCATACAACAAATGGCTATAGATATATAACCTTAGAATTCGACCGTGGATATGGGGTGGTAAAGGTGGTAATTTTCTGCCAGGCAATATTCGTCAATCACAATCACAATTAAGCCATCCATGGCGGCTAACTATACGCCAACGTCACCGGCGTGTCGCGGGGTGTGATATCTGCACTCGTTGCAGTAAGTGGATAGACTAAGACATAATTGCACAGGCATGTGGATCGACCCGTTCTATCTAATTGGGCTGGCGATCTTCCTCAGTTTGCTAGCGCAAAAATGAGACCACCGGATGTAACACCAAATAATAAATCTCTCCGGCCCCCAACAATCCTCCGTAGGCCGTCAGCCGTGGGTGTTTCACGGATAGTGATATGTCCCTGGTTATATTAAGCCTTTCTCTGCCTTCTTCTGCCGTTTATGTATGAAACTACAGAAAGTGGGGAGAATGTGTATTGAAATAAGATATCTGAAAAGACGGCACGAGGCCGCAAATGCGGCCGACTACGAAGTACTCTTGTTTGAACTAATGCAGAGAGCAATATGGTCCCCACATAATCTGCAGGGATTGTGATTGCGTTTGTCTTAATCATGTACGGAGCTGCATGTCACGCCAAACCGCTCGTGGGTGGTTCTCCTTGCATTAACTCCTTCGTTGCCTTCCTGTTTATTGCCTTGTTGCTTCCGCCTCTCCTTCTTCTCGAGTTAGTATGCCCCCCATCCATGCCCATGATTAGGCCAAGTTCGCTCTAGGACCAAGATATAGCGGTCGTAACATGTCTTCCGCAGAGTCTGATGGCAACCGACAGCCGGGGCTCATCGCCCTTTGTGTCTTGATGCTCATATTGGCAGTGGTCTCGGTCGCCCTCCGCTGCTGGTCCATATGGGGCTCGCCCAATCACAGGTTTGGCTATGATGACGCCTTTGCCATCCTAACATTGGTACGTGCTGTTCCCTATAGGGGCTTTCCTCGACTTGGCGCAGAGGGTTGTATGGTAACCCTGTGTCTTATAGCCCTTCATTATCGCCGAATCAGCCCTTATATTCTACTGGATCTCTCTGGGATTGGGTCGTCATTCAGCCACATTACCCGTCAGCAATCAACTCGCGAGCCCAAAGATTATCTTCGCCGCCGCCTACTTATACGATGCATGCATTACCCTGCCAAAACTATCAGTGCTCTGCTTCTACCATCGAGTGCTGAGACGGGGAGCCATCTGGGTCCTCCCTACGCTCTGGGCGGTCGGTGCGCTCTGCGTTTGCTGGCTGGTCGGGGCCTGGTTGGCGACCACCTTCCAGTGTACACCGATTGATGCCACCTGGGAGGCTGTTCCCGGCGCCAGATGCTTCACGCAGTGGAAATTCTTTACCGGGACTGCTGCCCCCAGTGCGATCCTAGATTTAATTATCCTGTTGATCCCTCTGCCACTTCTCTGGTCGTTGCACATGACCAAGGCGAAGAAGGTTATGCTAACTGGCCTCTTTATTTGCGGTTACTCGTAAGTTCCCCGCGCAAATCAGGCGCAGTCCGATAATCAGGAGTTTGCTAATGAACATTGACATGTGTCAGAGTGGTCATCGTGTCTATTGGTCGGCTAATTACTCTCCTCAAGGCTGGTTCCGCCTTAGAAGCGGATCTGACATGGAGCACCATCGAATATATCTGTTGGGTGCAATGTGAAGGACCAATTTCTCTCATGTCCGTCTGCCTGCCTAATATTATGGAACTCGCACGCCGCCTGCGAAGCAGAAATAAGCAACCCAGTACCAGCGCATTATCATTATCTGGGAGCAAGCAAACTGCGTCGGAGTTGTTAAGTGGCAACCGATCATTTCGACCCCTTGAAGAAGACAGACAGGCCATCCTGATGGACCAGTACTCGGGGAATCCGAACAGACATCACAATAAAACCACAATCGAAGCAACGCGACCGGTCTCAGAGCGGGATAGTGTCTGACGGATTGCAAGCACTTGTTTCTCTCGGACCTGCTTTGATTTTTGGTTGCGTGTCTGGCCTCTGCTAAATATATAGGAAAAGCCTACTAAAATAAAACTAATACATTAAATGACTTGAAGTTTCCACGAGGCTTAAAGAGGATTACATGACATAAAGTAAATTTAGAGTGTAAGCCCTGTAGTTACATTTGTCAACGACTATTTAAATCCGGCAGTTCTCTACTCCGCCACCCCTAATTGCTTCAACAGGTTCTCATGAATGTCGTGTAAAAATTCCACCATCTGGCCCGGGGTGTGGAATGCCTCATTATATACCAGCCTTAGTGTCAACTGATCACGGAATGTCCACACAAAAACCACTCCTTGGCGCGAAATTATTTCCACGCCCACCCCGGCATGCGTGATGCCAAACCCGCGCTCCGGTGTTCCATATTCGCGGTCCAGATATTTCTCCATGATCCCCATGCTACTGATATCGATATCGCTGGGCGGCTCTGTCGGGGCCGGCAAGCTTTTTATCACCTCGACCAAAGTGGACGCATACTCTCGGTGCGCCTGCAGATACTCATTGCTAATTCCCTTCTCATACTCCGCCTGATACATGCGCGCATTCTCCTCCCAGGTGCCGGAGGCGTCGACCCGCGCCAACCAGCCAGACGTGTATAGTCCGGCTGCCGCCGTGGGAGTTGAGTATGATTCGGGTAGATATGGCCGCAACGAGTGTTTGATGGTGCTGGTGTAGTGGCGGTCCTTTTGCCCGGCGATTGCGTGCCGGAAGTTGGCCGCGGCCAGACTGGCATGCACGGCGGCTGTGATCCCGACGCCGTGTGCTTTTGCGGCGGACACAGCGGCGGATGTGGTGGCGGGGGAGAACTTGAGCTCGGCGGCCCGTGTGCCTGAGGGCACGCTCGAGGCATCCCCGGTATAGGTCACACCGAGGGCGCCCGCCGCCAGGGCAAAGGTGCCAACTATCCCATGGGCGACAGCCTTCTGCTCTTCGGTCGCGGTGAGGGGCATGTTGCCGGCTTCTTCGACCGGTGGCGATAGCCGTGCAATCTCCAATCCCCACTGGAAGGAATCGAACGGGTCTGGTAGCTTTCCCGAAAGGAGGGTGTCGGCGTGCGAGGCCATCAGGTCCACCAGCTGACCGAGGAGGAACAGGCCGCCGACTCCATCCATGCGCCAGTGTGCGGTGTGTAGGAGTAGCTCACTGGATTGGGGGACATAGTATAGCCGGGCGTCAGGTGCTGGTGCAATGGTGGAAATTACCTCGTTGGCGGACTGGGCGTCGGCCTCCACGGTAAAGGTCTGCGAGGCCCATTCGCTAAGAGCATCGGCAGAGTCAGGAACCGTGTAGACGAGGTTGGAGTTAGAGTCCGGATGTGCAGCTAGACTGGGGTGTTGGAAGCGCAGATGCAACCAACTGTAGCGGATGAGGGTTGGTAGAATGTCGGGCGGGCCCGACAAGGCCGCGAATGCCCCACGAGGACTAATCGTGGCCGTGTAGTTGATGGCCCAGTGTTCACGACCGAGCGGGTGGCCGGGATCACTAACCAGCTTGATAAACACCTCGTTGGGGCCAAGGGGCCGGGTGAAGGTGTTTGGCGAGTGCTCGGCTGACGTCCACGGCATGTTGAGGCGTGGTTGATTGCTGGGTGATCGATGTAGGACGGACCCCACGTTGGTTTTCGTAGTGGATTAAATAGGGATGCAACAAAGATCAATTGGCTCTAGGCACCGAGTCGAATCTCGCCCAGATGGGGGGATCAGGGCGGAGATCCGTCTCCGAGGGAATTAATATCATTATCGGATAGCATGATGACTACGGAAGACCAATCGTGGCCGGGTGATCACCTGCATCCATACAGGGGGCTGACAGATTGGACCGATGTAACCTGGAAAGAGAGCTTACTCGTTTCATCGGTGGATCGTCGATTCAAGGGGGAGCGACCAACCAACGGGAAGTCCCGCTGCCACTGCCGCCAATGCGGGCCCTCAGTTGGCGTTCACCGAGTCCTTCCAAGCTCCCAAGATCGACATCTAACCTTACTGTATCCAACAGAACACCGGTCTATCTATGTATCTGGCCAGTCCTGGCCTTGGGGTGGCGACAGCATCCTGGACCTTTAATCCCAAACACCCAGGCCACTAATATATTTGAGTTGTATTGGCCCGTTTGTGTACTGAAGAATCATACAATACCGTACATGACAGTCATTAGGCGTACATTGAGCGCCGCTGCTGAAAGGTGTGGGCTGGGATGCGACGGCCTGCATGCATAAAAAGTACTCAACTCGACACCAACTACTCCGTATAGAGGTTGTTGACAGAATCTGCCGTCCATAGCCCCGATGCAGGTTGAAGGTGTTGCTCTGGTCCTTGGTGCTGGTATGCTGTCCATTTCGTCCCCTTTCTGGTTTTCATCTGCCTCGCCGATCCCAACGCCAACTCCCCGACCAACTGTTTGCGCGAGTCCACCGACCAAACTAATAGGCGGATGAATTGAACTATAGGAAGTGGTATTGGGTGTGCGGTTGCCTATGCACTTGTCGCGCAAGGCCTCACCACTCTAGTCTGCGCCGACATCAATCTCTCTCAGGCCCAAGAAACCGTCACGTCAAGCTATGCAGTCGCAGGGCGAGAGCGAGAAGGCTACGAGGCAACCGCTTACCATGTTGACGTCCGTGAGGAGGTGCAGGTGCAAGCATTGGTGGCGAGAGTCAAGGACCGGTATGGCCGCATCGATATCTGTGTAACTACGGCCGGGGTAAGCCAGTCAAGTGGTGATTTCCTCTCCATGCTGGACGATTGCTGACCACCCAAGGCAAGACCCCCGCTGTGAATCAAACCCCGATCAGCGAGATGAGCCTAGAAACCTATAGGAGCATGGACGAGGTGCACAATATCGGGTGCTTTTTAGTCGTCCGCGAGGTGATCCGGGCAATGATCAGCCAGGAGCCAGTTTTGACTAGACGGCAGAACCAAACCCGGGGTTCAATCGTAGTGTTAAGCTCGCTGGCCTCGGAAGGGGCGTTCCTTGGAGTGGGCAATTATATTGCGGCCAAGCACGCTGTCAAAGGGCTGGTTCAAACCGCTGGTGAGTCCTTGCTTTCGTTTGTTATGTTTCGTGTATTTCTAACATCGATGGAGCAGCTCTTGAAAACGCATGCAATGGTATCAGAATCAATGCCGTTGCTCCCTCGTACGTTTCGGGGCCGTTGATGGACAAATTCCTGGACGGTGCACCAGGCGTCAAGGATGCTATGCTGGGTGATTTGCCGATGCGACGGCTGGCCAACCCGGAGGAGGTAGCCGACACGGTGGTGTTTCTGGCGTCTCAGGCTGCTAGCTATATCAATGGGCATACATTGGTTGTGGACGGGGGATCGTCATTGCAATTGTCAAATCAGCCTTTTTCGTGACAATATTTGATTGCTGGTGATTACTCTGTTGGATAAATGACGATCCCATCTCCAGAGTCTACCACGACGAAGGTGACCTTCGGTTCTCTGGTTCACAGGGGTCGTACACTCCCTAGTACGATTCAGCAAAACCAAGTTGGATAGTTGACTTCTATGGGTTCTGAAGTTCCGTCGGGTGAGATGGCGCCCCATGCCCCAAAATCTTTGTAATAGTCGCTGTATTTGTGGGACACGTCCACGCCAAGAATGGTATTCGACGTTCTGTTGTGTGCAACAACCTTGGTAGTGCGGTGCGCTTTAGCAACTCCATCTGGTGCGGCAGTGAAAGTCATGCTTGAATTCAACCCAGACCCACGCCCGTCGACTCTGATCAACCACTAATCGCCCTCCAAACCTCCCATGCCATGTACTTCTATGTCTCCCTAGACTAGCGAGAGTCCCACGACTATTTTAGTATTTGAAGTTAGGTTATAGTTGTTGCGCATAGTTCGCTTCTCGTTGGGTTTAAGTGCTGCTTTCATATTCAACTAAATATATACCTGATCCCGAGGATGAGGCACAGTGACGTAACGAGTGACAGAGGTAAGAAAGACAAATAAAATGGCAGCAAGTGGTTGATCAAGGGTGAAGCACAGAAATAAGATGAAGATAAATGCTTCAAAATCAAGACATTGGGTGTGAGAAACGCAGAGTAAGTCGCCAAAAGACTGCCACTGTGGAGAATATCCCCGTAACCTAACCATAAATGGGGTTTCCAAGATGTTGACCAGACTCATGGATTGAGGCTGATGACCTCGACATTCCGAACCTGGAAAGTCGTCGCTGTAACCCACAATGTCAGTGCATATACAAACATCATAAATCGAACAGGAATACAAACTTGTTGAAGGACCAGGAGAACCAGAAGAACCCTCCGTTTGGTAATTGATAATTCTGCACGGTCATTCAGCCACATATAATTTAGTCATATCGCTACCGTAATAACCTACAGTCGGAGTCCCTGGCCAATATAGTCCCTCGCATACTGTGTCGTTACTAGCTCTCCATCAAGGTAAAACTTGACGCTAACATCCGACCCATTCTCATCACGGAGCTCGGCCTTGACTGAATGCCAGGCCGTCGGATCTGGGTAGTCGAGATCCAGCGCGGTGACCTCGCTTGACGTATTGAACGTGTTGAACGAGATCTTACCAGAGCCCTTCCATTCGGCAATATCAATCTCCGGAGGCCATCCGCTCGCCGCATTCAGCCAGAATGCTGGCCACGTCCCCTTGGTTACAGGCGCGATGAACTCGGCATTAAGGTCTAACCCGCCACCTTCCTCAACTGCGAATGTCGCCTTGGCGTGGATCGCCCCCGAGAGGTAATGGATGGGCGAGGGCTCACCTGATACAGGCTCGGCCGTCAGAGTGAGAACGCCATCACTCACAGAGACATGGTCCGCATCCATGCGTGAACCGCCATTGTGCGTGGCGCCCCAGGGATAAAGATAATTCCAGTACGTGTCAAGAGAGTTGAAAGAGCCAGATGGAATCTCTGTGGTCGCTCGCCGCTCCAAAGACGGTTTCGGCGATAAGCAGTAAACACTTGTAGAGAGTAAAACAAAGGGGAGTCCCCGGACATGCATGGTCTTGTTTGTGATATTTTCCTTTGGTACACAAGCGCAGGTTAAAGACTTCCACTCCTCGTTATCTGTTGAGGTATTTATAGAGAGAGTTGTATTGCTAAAGGAGCGATCTACCGACTATCTACTCCGTACCTAGTGAGGGGTATGAAGACCGGCATCTCGGAGGATTTATTATTATAACTAACTAGTTAGTTGGTTAAATTGTTAGTTAGCAGATCCAATACATGAAATACAGAAAGTTAAGCCCCATTGATTGGACCCCTAATTTTACGACATGGCTTCAACCACTGCAGATCATTACTACTTGTCCAACGTCAGTTTCGGACAGTAAAACAGGAGGACACTAAAATTTCTCATCCATGTTACGAGAAATCACCCGAATTAACCGGCCCCTGTAATTTTTTTTTTTTTTTTTTTTTTTTTTTCAAAAAATAGGGACCCTCGCAAGCGAGGGCCCGCTAGCCATATGAAAGGGATCACCCAAATAAAAGATTTTTTCAAAATTCAACCATTTCACTATTACTAACCGAGAATCTATTATAGTTTTAGAAGATAGTTATTTTAGACGATAGTTTTAGCTAGTTAGTTATCCTGAGTATAAAGTTAGTATTACCCGGTTCTTGCCAAGTAACCCCACCGGTGTTGGGTTACCAAACCGTAATATAAACTCTTGCTCAATATAAATTTTGCACCACCTACCATTTTTACTAGTTACCATTTTACATCCTACATGCCGGAAAACCCCCAGATTTAGAGAATACCCGGTTCTTGCCAAGCAACCCAACCCCCTTTCGGGTGTTGGGTTGCAAATACAAACTCTTGCCAGATGCAAATTTTAACCAACGCATCAAATATTTTTGTATTTTTCTCAACTAACAACGGAAAAAGAAAATTCAAAAAATAGAATTTAAATACTTAGGTGGCAGGCATATTAACCATAGGTAGAATCTATGGTATAAATCGTGGTACGGGGGTAGGGGAATCTATAGTATTAGGATACTTTAAGCACTGCCTTTTTAACCGCCTCTCTTCTTACAATATAGGCGTACTCCTTAGCCTCACGCGATCGGATCATACGATTGGTATCACCAGCGGTAAGGGGGCCCCCTGGGTTAGACTGCGACATCGCCCGTCCATGGGCCCCTAGGAGGCGCCCAAGGCCCATGGGCAGGGCAAGTGCCCATGCTTACATAAAGTCACCCAAAACGGACGTATAACCTACATAGCAGAATAAATTACCTAGGTACTGTTATTTATATGCGTTTTGCCAACTCCATAGAAAATGCCATTGTTAGTACGCAAAATATTTGAATCTAATCAAAATACTTTGATATTTAATAAATGGCTATACCAAATTTACGAGTAAGACAAAAAGACCTTTCTAATACTTGTGATTAATTGGTATTCTTATAAATCTGTTGAATCATCCTGTCATAGCTGGAATATATATTTGAGACATACAGTAGAAATATTGAAAGATCAAAATAAATGCTGTAAACCAAATACTCAAAAATATAGAGTCAAATAGCATAAATAATGCAAGTCACGAGGTGTACAAATTTTGCTTACTAAAAAGGCCCATGGGCACTGTCCACCGGCCCGTCCATGGGCGATGTCGCAGTCTACCCTAGGTTAAGCTACCTCTTAATTATAAGCCCGGCTCACTTTATATTGTAAAAGTGACGTAACTAGTTAGTTATAACACTTCCCTTAATAATCAAAGTAGCCTGATTTTGCTAGTGTTTATAACTCTTAAAAATGAAGCCTTTCATTAGCATACAATATAGATATCTCTATGTTTTTTGGCGGTTTATAAGATACCTCTAATTATATGTTGATGAAAAGCTTTATTTTTGATACTTATAAACCGTCTAAGAAAGTCGAGATATCTATATTATATGCTAATGAAAGGCTTCATTTTTAAGAGTTACAAACGCTAGCAAAATCAGGCTACTTTGATTATTAAGGGAAGTGTTATACATAGGGTTCAATAAGTCTTTACCCACTACCCCACTTCGTAAATCGCCCCAACAACCACCCGTATTTTTTTTTCTCTCTCCTACACCTCCCTATAGCATTGACGCAGGATACACTAGGTTCACGACGTACAAAAAAAGGTGAATTATCTCTATCCCAACGCTCAGCTATTATTTATAGCTACTAGAGCGGTACTACGTAGTCGAAGCTAGCCCTTGATTTTAGGTACACCCGCAAAACTATCTACAATACAATTAAACGCTTCCAGCAATACTAGAGTCTAAATTCAAGACCTCGCACCGGCCGGCCTAGGATCTTTAGTGATCGAACTTGTCATTTGATTTATATTCTAGCCCGCCGGTATCCTTTTTTGTAAAGGATAAAGATCCTTTCAATTGTGAAACGAGAATGCGAAACCAGGATACAACGATATGGCGTATGGGTTGCGTCACGTGGCCGAGTCGTGCGGGGTTCGTCACATGATCAGTCACGAACCTTGGCACGCCATTTTCCTTATACTCCCAGGGCCCCCGGGGTCCCTTTAATTCTAGCAAGAATTAGTCTTGGCATACACACAGTCAATACATTGATCCTCCCTCCCATACCATTATATCTTACCCGGTTGATAGGCCGTATACCTATAAACTATATATTCTTACAATTCTAATTCTTCTTCTTCAACTGCCTAAGATACAATAGCTCCCCCGACTACTCGCCGTAGTTCGCGAAATAACACTGAATCATTAGAGCATACTACCTAAGTCGGTAGCGAATCGGGAACGCTTCTACAAATTAGAGAATAAGAGGGAATCTAAATTTAGGACCCTTCCCTAAAACAAACCGATAATTCTACCGAGGAAAATACTCGGTTTATAGACGAAAATATACGAGCCCTCGAAGCAAAAGCTATAGAATACGAAGCTAGAGTAGCCCTATAAGAACGCCTTCTTAAGGCCAAAAAATTAGTCGCGGAAAACGAAGAAAGGCTTCGGGACCTCGGACAATTCACAAAGGGGTTACGAATCAATCGCGAGTCGTCCTCGGAAAGCGAGCTAACCTAGAGAGGAGAGATTAAGCGAGATATAAACCGATTTGAATAAGATTTCGGTATTAAATAGAGAGAGGACTAGTTAAATAATCTCGAAGTACTCTTTAAAGGTACCCTAAGAAAGTATATCTCGGGATCCTAGAAAATCCTCGCTGCTACTAATTACCTCTATATATCCTATAAAGGAAAGTAGGCGTCTTACGAACGAAAATACCCCGAGGAGGTATCGGATTAGGATATATTTCGAGAATAGACAAAAACACTCCTTAGGAATTCCTATAATATTATTACCGATATCCTCGTCCAATTCTAAGAAGCTATAATAAAACCTTTCTAAGATCCTCGTAACTTCGAAAACTACCTCGAATCGCTAGAGAATTACCTCCTAAACTAGAGCGAAGAATAGAGGGCCTAAACCCTATTTATAAAGCTATAGAAGCCCCTCTAAGATATTATAATTACTACTAACAATAGTACTTTACCTACTACCCGAGACGAGATATTAAAACTAGCGTCTATACTCTACTATATCTACTTTACGTATTAGAAGAGAAAGGAGCCTTCTACCTATTATTAAGAAAAGAAAAGGAAGGGAAACTATAACGATTCGATATCGAATCACTCCTATACCGATATACTAAACCCTAGAGGAAGGGGCTAACCTCGAGGAAGAGGTTAACCCTAAGGAAGAGGCTAACCTAGAGGTAGAGGTCGGGGACGTAGATCCTTTAATAATCGGGAAAACTCGCGAAGTTCGATAAATACTACCTAGATAGAAAAGGGGGCCGGTATAGATATAGTACCGGAAAGCGCTTACTTTATCTATAGAGATAAGAATTACTAGGTAAATAACTACCCCTAGAAAGCTATAGTCTAATCCCTAGTCTAGGTAATAAAAGCTAATAAGCCTAGGTAATCGGGAAAAGTAAAAGAGCTAGAGTAGATCCCGATATACTAGCTTAGTACCCACTTATTAGGACTATAGTACGCCTTTATATACCGATTACCCTAAGTAACGGCGACGAAATATATACGGATCTAGATACTAGCGCGGAATATAATATAGTTAGCAAAGTATTCGCCTATAGAATAAAATTGGGCGCTATACCCTTTTCGTCTCTATTACTAAAAGGCGTCGCCCTAGAACGACTTCGTACCTACGGTATATACTAGGTACCTTTTATAATTATAGATTCTAGAGGGGTAGAAAAGATAATAAAACGACCCTATATCGGGATCGATAGAGACCCTAGGTTAGAAGGAAGCCCAATTCTTCTATCTAGGACCTTTATAAATAAGTTTAACGTTATCCTACGTCCTAGCGTTAATAAATAGTAGTTCGGAACTAAAACTTTCGAACTCTAAAAACTATATAAATTTATAAAGCAATCTAGAAATACGGTCGTCTATACCTTAGTTAAGATACCGGAAGAAGTCTAGTTACCTAATAAAGATACTATTTTATCGGTATCGGATCGGGTATAAATCCCGGCCGAATTAGAGAAGTATCTTAATATATTCGATTACGAGAGAGCTAAAACTCTATTAAGAATAAAAGCCTCCGACTATATAATCGACCTCGAGAAAGGGAAAAACCCTCCTTATAGGCCGATCTATCCCCTCTTACGAACCGAACTAAGAGAGCTATAGGCTTACCTAGTAGATAATATTAAAAGGGGAAGAATACGACCTTTAAAAAGTCCGGCTAGAGTACTAATCCTCTTCGTCCCTAAGAAAGACAGCGGTCTATAGTTATATATAGACTACCGGGGACTTAACCGCGTTTCGGTTAAGAATCGCTACCCTCTACCCCTTATCTTAGAGATCCTCGACCGACTCTCCGGAGCCAATTTTTTTAGTAAGGTCGATATTAAAGACGCTTACTACCGGATCCGACTCCGGGAAGATAACGAATAGAAAACGGCTTTTAGGACGAGATATAGCTATTTTGAATATATAGTTATACCTTTTAGACTAGCAAATACCCTAGCTACCTTTTAGAGTTATATCTATACCGTACTAGTAGGGCTAGTCGATATAGTTTATATAGCCTATCTAGATAATATCTTGATTTTTACGGTAGACCGAGAATCGTATATAAAGGCCCTATATTAAGTTTTCGAGAGACTACGAAAAGCTAAACTCTATATAAAATCCTTAAAGTATATCTTTTACTAAGACGAAATTGAGTTTCTAGGGTTTATCGTTAACGGATTAGGTATAAGGATATAACAGAAATCTATCGTAATGAAATATATGGTCAAAATGACTGATATTGAGAACTCTAACTAATTTAAATGACATGAATCCGCAATTTAACCAATCTGTACAGACCCTGCTGACTAACTATAATATGCACTTTTGTATGGTATGCCGAGTACCAAGGGTCACATGACTTTCTGGTATCATACCTTGTTTCTACCATATAATCCACCTTACACTTTGATACACCCCCCGGCTCTTAAAGCCTACATTTTCCTGGCTTCAAGAGCTGCCAATTCCTTCACTTTTCGGGATTAATCAGATGCCTGATTTCACTCATCCCAATCATCTCTCGGAAGAGATACTACTTCTGTTTCGGAAGCGCTTTCGTAAGGCCATCTACCGGCATAGCCGTAGTTGGAACCTAGTTCACATTGACTCGACCCTCGCTAATCTCCTGTTTTATCTAGCATCGATTGATATCTATATACCGCAGCTTCGTATATATCGCTAACCCCTCCTTCGTTAAGAGATCGACAGTTTGCTAGTTATCGCATATAATAGATAAGGGATAATCTAGCTAGAAGCCTAATACTTCGAGGACTCGGCGCTACTACTATATAGTTTTTCCTGCTTCTGCTAGAGTAAGAAGCTCTACTTTAGTAGTTGACGTAGTAACGGTCTTTTGTTTCGTCGCTTTCCAGTCAATAGGGCCGCCGTATAGCTTATAAATATAGCCTTCCGAACTCTTCCTATCTTTATTATCTCTAAATAAAGCATCGCTTACGAATTTAACTAACTTCGTAGCGAGCTAGAGACTCGGTGTCACAGTTATACCGAGGTTTTTGTTATATTATTAATCTCTAGTGCCATACTCGATAGCCTAGTACCTAGTTTCGTATAGGTATTAAATAACTCGATTAATAGCATTAATATACTTTAGACCGGGGTTTGTTAAGAATTCAGCTAGCTTAGCTATGGCTTTTGAAGTATCTAGCCGGGTAATAGTAGTAGTATACTAAGCCGATCTAACCTTAGCCTAGAAACCATAAATCTGACTCGGTGTGGCCACCCTATCGTACGGTAGTAGTTATTCGATAGTAAGTAGAGATCCCACTTTTCTCGTGGTAACTAAGTTATACTTAGCTGCTATACTCTTAATATAGCTATCTTAATATAACTATAGTTTCTTTTGATCTCTATCTCTAAGAATACGTATATTTAAGAACCAGTTTATATCTAGTTCACGCAATTCTTATTGCTTCTTAATCTCTTTATCTAGCTTAGTAGCTTACTTAGCGTAGTAAGGATGATTTACGATAATAATATCGTTAACGTAAAAGAAAACGATGATGCTATTTATAATAAAGATATACGGATCTTCTAGTATTAGGGTAAGGCCTAGTTTGACTAGCACCCTTGTTACTTCTTGCTGCCACAGTCTAGGTGACATTCGTAAGCTATAAAGCGCTCTGTAGAGTAGCTAGTATTGACCTAGTACTTCGAATCCTAGTAGGCACTTAGTATAAACCTTACCTTATAGTACTAAGTTTAAGAATATAGTGACAACGTCTCTCTGCTTTATATTAAGATCAAATACTACTACTAAGGCAAAGATAGCCCTTACTATCTTAATAGCTAGTATAGCGGCTCTCTTTTCCTCTATTAATAACTATTAGAGGTCACCTCGGATATAGATTCGTGCTTTGAACTTCTCGAGGTATCCGTCGGCGTCGAATTTGTATATAAAAACCTATTTTAATAGTAACACTTATATTCCTCTCTAATTTAGGATTAGAACCTTAGTATAGGTTTCTTTCTTCTTTAACGTTTAGACCTTAAAGCCTACTACTCCTATAAACTCCTTCCCGAATCTATAATCCTTTACTTAGGACTAGTTCTCTAGTAGTAGGGGTAGTTTATCACGATAAAGCTTTATATAGAATTTCTAATTTATACTTATTATAAAAGTATAAAGTAGACTTAGTAGCTCTGCTGTCTCGTTAAGAGAGAGGTATACCGTATAATCTAGATCCGTCCTTAGTTTCCTAGATCTAGTGCCGGTAATAACATTTGTTATACTTATATTACCTAAGATATCTCTTAGTGCTTGATTCGAGGATGTCGATACTTAGGAGGACGCTCGATAAGACGACGATAATAGTGCTGGTAACGGCGAGTAAGCTATTTCACATTATAGCTGTCTCTCGATCTCTTACTCTTTATCTCTCACTTTATCTCTTACTTTATCTCTTACTTCTACCCCCCTAGTTTCGATCGACGGTATCACGGAAATCGGATCTAGCGACGATGATAGGGTTTCTCTAGGTGTTATAATCGATAAACTCGACGGATTCGGAGATAATGATACTATTTGTGACGATAGTAGTCTTAATGATCTTGATAGTAGTGGTGAGGATAATAGAAAGCTTCCTAGCATAGCATCTATTTGCTCCCTCGATTCCCTCGGTCTAATAATAGACTATAGGGTAGGCAATCCAGAGTTCGTCTTTATAACCACCTATACTGGGGTTCTCTCTCTGTTAACCATTCCTTAATCAACCATCTCTTAATCATCAACTTTATTATCGATGTTATCGATACTAGCTATATTAATAGCTATTTCATCAACTATATTATGTCTACCTTGCTCGGTATACTCAGTTTTATCTTATAGAGCTATCCTAGCTATCGATCTCGGTATCTCTATCTACGTGCTGATTTCGACCTATGCTTCTTCTGTGGTAAGTACTTGCGGCCATATGCCTAGTCTATCTATTATAGTACTAATAGTATCCTCTGTTTTAGGTATCGGTATCGATTTCGAGTACCGCCTCGTTTCGTCAAAAACGGTATCTCTTACGACGTCGACCCTTCCTATACTAGTACGTCCTTTATAGGGGAACCATACTTTATATAGGTTCTTAGAAATGTACCTAACGAGGTATCCTATCTCTGCTCTGGGTGCTATCTTGTCTGACTATACTCTCTTGATGATTCTCGAGTGTGAAGCCCCACTATATAGGGCTTAATTGGATTGATCAGAGTGACAGGGATTACTATACGACATACATATACTACTGCGAATGCAATGCAACTAGTACTGCGTGTGTATTCAAACTGAACTCTGAGCTGCTAAACATGCTCCGAGTCCCACTGGTATAGTTGTGCGCGGGTAAGCGAGGTCATATGACTCTCTGTCTATATGCCTCCATAATACATGGATCCATCTGGGATCCACCTCGAGTCCTGCGATCCTCTCTGGGAGAGCGGGACGTGACATCGAGTACGTTAAGCAACTATATAACCTTATATTTGATAGGTTGATAGTCTGATGTTGGATGCCATCTGGTGCGGTATGCTTTATAAGCTCTTTCTAAGGTATGATCTACTGGATGCCGCTGGCACTGCTGATTTGTGTTAGGGTCCTATTTAGGATATATGCTGCTATATATATTGCCTCTGGCCATAGTGTATAGGGAAGCTCTGTGTCGTTAATTAACGCTCTAGCAGTACGTACTACCATCCCCCTAGATCTCTCGGTAGGACCGTTTATCTCTGGTAAGCTAGGTGGTGAGTGCTTAATAGTATACCCTTCGGCTTCTATTATAGTCTTAACTTTATGACCTGTACTTCGCTTATTGTTATAGTGGAATACTCTGATCTCTATCTTTAACTAGTTCTTGACTAATACTAGGAACTTCCTAATAGCGATTTGATAGTCGTTTTTCTTGGTATATATGAAGACAAAGTGATATTTAATACTATCGAGGTAAAAATGCGTTAACTATATATGACCATTATAAGCTAGCTGATTTTGAACTAGGTCGAAGTGTACCCATCTAAATATACTATATACTAGGCCTATCTTCCGGCGAGAGATCTGCCTCGGGGCGTCTGCTAATTAACAAGCTTTATATACCTGCTTCTTGTTGCTAGGGTTGCTTTTAATAGTAATCCCTTCGGTCATCTCCGCTAGCTTAGCAATACGCTGCTGGCTAATATGGCCTAGGCGTCTATGCTAGGTTTGAAATGATGCTTCCGATCTTGGTTCTTGTGCTAATATCTTAGTCGCGAATACCAAGTCGTCTAGTACTAATTTAGGGTATTTAAACCCCTTTAATTGTGTTAACTATATCAACTTCTAGTCCTAGTATACTTAGTATACCGGTTTTTTATCAGCTGCTTCTATATAGTCTGTCCTAAAATTCACTAATAATCCCGCCTTTATTATCAACCTATTGGATATTAGATTACTATAGAAATTGGGAGAGTACTTAGTGTTGTATAACTCTATTCTGACTGCCTTTCTATTAATAGGACTAACACTATAGATCACTACAGTGCCTACCCCATCGACGATCGTCTCTGTATCTCCTACCTAAACGCTACTTTATACGTCCTCGAAAGTCACGAATAACTCTCGATCGTTATATACATACATTTACGCTCCAGTATCGACCACCTATCGTTTTCTAACCGGTTCGGTATAGCTTTGTACGTGGTTTTAGGTAGACATAACTGTAGTAGAGATGTTAATTTGCTTGCTAGCCGACGGCTTACTAGCCTATATTATACTAGTTAGTGGCTTGCTAGTAGATAGGATGCTTTCTATAGAAAAGAACCTATATACCGATTCGTCGTTAATAAGAGTGGCATTTGCTTACTATAGTACCTTCCCCTAGGCCTATTTTTGTCCCTATACTTAGGTTTCTTGGTATCTCTTATCAACCTAGGCTTTCTAAGTTAGGTTAGCCTTTATGGCTTTGTCCTATTTTTACTTTATAGCCTGGTTTCTTTTGTATAATAAAGGTATATTTTTATTATATATCTCCTAGTATCTCTACGCTAGGTATCTCCCCCTATTTCTTCTATATAGGTAGGGTTTTATCTTAAAAGATATCTCTTTATTTGTTAGCCTCGCTTCTTCGTAACCTTGCTATATCGAGAATATAGCTTTGGAAATATCTTGTTAATTAGTAACTAGCTTATTATAGGTGATTTTCTAGTAAGCTCTATACCGGTTAAGTAGTTAAGTGAAGGTGATATCGTTTCTATCTTAAAGCCTTAGAGTCTATGTTTCATAGAAGTTAGGTGATATAACTAAGATAGTATTAAGGAACTAAGTTAGAGTATCATCTACTTCCGATATCCTTACTCTCTTATACCTTACTTAAACTATCTCCTAGTTTAATAACCACTTATCGATATCTATATTTCTCTCTAACCCTCTATCTAGGGTTCTCTACGCTTATCGAAGCCTAGTAGTATTAGTTAGATCATACTCGGTAGCGAACCTTTAACGAAGGTTACGGAGTAATATATATAGAGTTTTATAGTCGATGATAAAGGGTTAGTAGTTAGTATAAACGCTATTTCGAATAGCGGTCACTACTATATTTAACCCCTTCTTTTGCTAGGTATATATGGTATTGTCGATAGTCTATTATACTTAGAGCATTTTTATTGATTTAAACTATTGATCTTTATACTCCTTTTGTGCTTCGGCTATCGAGATAACCTTTTTTAGTAGTATTAGAGGTTCTGGTTCCTCCTCGTTACTAGGATTATAGAGCTCCTATACGTCAAATTGAACTGTAATTAACTCGATATTCGCTATCTATAAATCCTATAATATTAAATCCTTAAGTATAACGCGAGAGGATAAACCCGCAGAGAGGTATTTAGCCATGATGCTGATGGTTGTGGATAGATTTCTGATTTTTCTTCGATTCAGGGGTCGCTTCGGCGCTAGGTAGATGACTTCTTATCACTTTTTATGCCTTAGTTTCGGCGATAGCGAGGTTGATCTTCGAATTGATCTTTATTGGAACGATTCCGGGCTTATAACTGATAGAAATCTATCGTAATGAAATGTATAGTCAAAATGACTGATATTGAGAACTCTAACTAATTTAAATGATATGAATCCGTAATTTAACTAATCTGTACGGACCCTGCTGACTAACTGTAATATGCACTTTTGTATGGTATGCCGAGTACCAAGGGTCACATGACTTTCTGGTATCATACCTTGTTTCTGCCATGTAATCCACCTTGCACTTTGATAGGATAGACTAAAGCCGCGTCCGTATAATATAGGAATAGGAAGAGCCTAGGAGCTACTATAACGTCTAGGTCTTCCTAGGATTCTATAACTTTTACCGCCGCTTTATTAAAGGGTACTCGGAAATATCCTTACCTCTTATATCTATAATAAAAGGGAGTAAGAACGGAAAAAAGCCCGGATGAGTATCGCTAAACGATACCGAATCGGTAGCGTTTCGGCGACTAAAACTCGTATTCTAGTCGGTATCCTTACTATATTATTTTGACCCGAAAAAATATATCTATTTAGAAATAGATACGTTAAATCAAGGTATAGGAGGGGTACTTTCCTAGCTAGACGTAGAGGGACGTTAGTACCTAGTAGCTTTCTAGTCAAAAAAGTTCTTAGGACCTAAACTTAACTATATAATACCGGATTAGGAGCTATTCGCTATCGTTTACTTATTCTAATATTAGAGATACTATCTAGATAGTAGTAAGTATCCTATTAAGGTATTATTAGATTATACTAATCTATATATATTTATAACGTAGCAAAAGCTTAATAGCCGATAGGCACGTTAGTGTGACGATCTGGATTCTGGATTCTTCGGCCGAATACTTTCTGCCATCGTTAACCGCCTACCGAGTTTGACTGATCGTTTGTTTGTGATAGGATCCCACAAAGGATCCTACCCTAGTAGATCTTTTTCTTTCTTTCTTTTTACTCTCTATACTTAGTATTTTCGTTAGAATATACTCTTTTTATCAAAGAACTAGCTAGTAACATAATACTAAGTACTACTTTCATTTCCAAAGGCAGCAAGACTATATAGACCTTTTATTATGATAGGTCTCGGTCACGCCTTACCCTACTTTTCGTTCCTTGGTATTGTATAGCCAAAACCTAAACCGAACCCGAACTCCGAGCTAATTAAGATAGTTAGAACTAGATAGAACCCTAGCAAGTAGCCGATTGCTACTTTACCCGATAATAAAGAAGACCGAACCGAGCGACCGACTATCGTTTAAGAACCGACGACCCTAGTAATAACTAGTGAACCTAATAAAGATAATAACGATAGAGAAGGACCCTCTATACGCAAAAGACTATAGAAGACCCCGATAAGAGAGCGATTCTATAAACTCGCCTAGGAATACTATAGACTAAAAAGAAGAGTATAAGAACTCGAGGATGAAGCGATTATCCTCTATACTAACAAAGTTAAGACTAAGGTTTTGATTAAATAGTTTATTTAAGAACGAGATAAAGCGATTGTATACTGTAATATTGCGACCTATAAACGAGGAGACCTTACGTTCTGTCTCCTAAACTAGAGTACCGGCGTACCGATTATAGAGGCCGCTACTAATCGAAGAACTACGAAGATACCTAACGCTCCGATGCTTAGCGATAGTAAAGAAGTCCGATTTAAGATCTAGGAAACCGTAATCCGTTAGAAACTTAAAGTAAATACCGACTACTACCCGCTACTAGTTTACCGTAAGCTCTACGTATAGAGTCGTTACGAAGGAAAAGCCTAGTTATATATTATACCTCGAATAAGCTCCGAGTCGAGCAACCTATATATTAATTCCGATAATATAATTATCTACCTAAGAACTATCTTCGTAAACCTAAACCGACGTACCGAAGCCTATATAGCTTATTATAAATTAAGGATAAAACCGAAAGATAACTTTACCGATTTCCTCGCTAAATTTATATAGCTTACCGAAGAAGCCGCTATTATCTAAGAGAACCGGAAACGTAACCTATATTCGAAACTACTATACCTACTCTAGAGTTAAGTGATATAGGCAATTAACTAGAACCTAATTCCCTTTAAAACTTTTACCTAGAACTATTAAAGTATATCCCACGAGATTAACCTTTAATAGGAAGCTAAGTCGATATCTCGTGCTCGTACTAATATACCCTCTATAGGAAGCGGAGCTAGAACCGGAATAGTAAGTTTAATATATACTCCCTATATAAAGCGTAAAGGAAGCTCTAATTTTATCAGTCTATCAACTTCCGAACGAGATACCCTAATAAAGGAAGGTCGATACTTTAACTATAAAGAGTAAGGATATATAACCCGTGATTGTCTAAAGAAGAAACCGAGTACTATAGTTACTATTACCACTCCGACTCCGACGCCCTATATTGTAGAGATTAATAAATTTGAGGTCGAGAACGACTAGGGAAAAGCTAGTACCTAGGCGAAGTCTCCTACCTAGATAGACGGAAAGTATCACTATACTCGTTAGATTTAAAGAAGTTAGTTAGAGGTCCTAGAGATAGTTTAGTTTTTAATACTTAACTAATATATAATAGACGCTCCTTTTCTCTTTTAGTACTTAGTGATACCGGAGTAGATAGATATATTTTTATTAATTTAGTAACGATAATATTACTTAGAAAACGATTTAGTATCTAGGTAGAGAGACTTCTATAGGAGTGCCCGGTTAGAGGATTCGATAGAAAACTTAGTAAACTAATTAGATATATAGTATTCCTTACTATCTATATCGATAGAAGGATATAACGATAAGTTCTAATATTAATCGCGGATCTCGGAAAGTACGATATGATTCTTAGACGTATATAGTTCGTAGAGTATAACGTTCTTCTTGATTACCGACGGTATCGAATAATTTAGCTAGTAGACAAGACCCTCTTTAATAAAGTTATAAGTAAGATTATAGTCCCGACCCTAATAGTTATTCTAAAGAGACCTTTATAAAATAGTCGCTACTAGGTAGATATAGATCGTCGAGACCGTCTCTTTAAGGAGGGAGAGGAATTTTTCGGCCGAAAAACTTCTAAAGACGATAAAGAGAGGTAGAACGTATTTCTACCGAAAAAAGAGAGGTATAGAAGAGAACGCTAGTACGGATACTAGTAGATAGAAGAATAACAAAAGATAATCCGAAATTTAAATAACGAAATAAAGACGACGATCCCGAGGATTAAGAATTAAAGTAAAGAGATACTATCGATCGATATTAGTGCTATTAGAGGTATTAGCTTTAATAGACTCTATAAGAAGGGAAAGGTTAGTAAAGAAGTCGAAACCTTTATAACTTCTCTCTATAAGATTGACTATATTATCGAGGTAAAGAGCGTATAAGCTTAGGATCCCGAGATTGCTAAGATCCTAATAGTCCTCCCGAAAGAATACCACGACCTAGTAGAGGTCTTTTCGAAAAAGAAATCTAATAAACTACCACCCTATAGACCTAGTATAGATTATAATATTATTCTTAAGGCTAAAGTATAACCTAGATATTGTCCTCTTTATAAGCTATTACTTAAAGAACTAAAAGTAGCTAAGAAGTATATTCTTAACAATCTTAAGAAAGGATTTATTGTCCTAAGTTTAGCTCTATATATATCTCCGATCCTAATAGTAAAGAAACCTAATAGAGGACTTCGCTTCTATATTGATTTCCGAAAACTAAATATAATTACGAAGAAGGACTATTACCCTCTACTACTAATTGACGAGGTATTATAGCGAATAAGCAAAGCCAAGATCTATACGAAGCTTAATATTTAGTAAGGTTTCTACCGGATTCGCTTAATACTAGGAGTAGAAGACCTTACTACTTTCTATACGAGATATAGATCGTTTAAATATAAGGTAATACTATTTAGATTGACGAATAGACCGGCGACTTTTTAGAGATTTATAAATAACGTTCTTCGGGAATATCTAGATAAATATATAGTCGCCTTTATAGATAATATCTTAATCTATAGTAAGAACGTCGAGGACTACTAGCGATAGGTTAGGGAAGTACTCTATCGCCTATAGGAAGTAGGGTTATAAGTTATATTGTCGAAATCCGAGTTCTCGGTAGAGAAAACTAAGTTCCTCGGATTTATTATAAGTATAGAGGGGATCGTAGTTAATCCGGAGAAAGTTAAGGTGATTTAGTCGTAGTATATACTAACTACTATAAAAGGAGTATAGTTATTTCTTAGATTCTACAATTTCTACCGACGATTTATATAAGGATATAGTACTATCTCGAAACTATTATATCGACTAATAAGATAAGACGTCCCGTTCGAATAGTTAACTAGTTATAAAGAAGTATTCTAAATTTTAAAGAAGAAGCTAGTTAGTATACCGATTCTCCGATACTATAATCCGGTTCGATAGACCTAGGTTAAGATAGACGTATCTAATAGAGTTCTAGGAGTAGTACTCTCCTAGTACTATAAGAAGGAAGAATTCTAGTACCTAGTGGTATTCTACTTAAAGACTATATAGCCTATAGAACTAAACTATAAGATACGCGATAAAGAGCTTCTTATAATCATTCGCGTATTATAAGAATAGAGACCCGAGCTAGAAGGCCTTTTAAGAAAAGATCGTTTTGAGATTCTAATAGATCACTAATCTCTTAAGTACTTTATAACGACCCGATAAATAAATCAGCGATAAGTAAGATAGAGTGAGTTCCTCTTTTAGTTCTATTTCCGAATTAAGTATCGTCTAGGAAAGAAGAATATTATTACCGATATCCTATTACGAAAGGAATCCCCCTATATAGATAATAGACAATAGTTTATAATACTTCCGAAAGACTATCTAGAGAAAGGAGTCTATCTAGTAACTTACTTAGCTCTAATAGAACTAGAATCGGAGCTAAACGAACTAGACGGACTAGATATAATTAAAATCGTTAAGCGAGTAAAAGAAGCAAATCGTCGAAGTATTAAATTAAACAAATTCCGTTAGGTAGCGTAAGCTAGAGATAGTACTCGATAGATACTATAGGATAGACTACTTCTTTACAAAGGATAACTCGAGGTTCCGGATAAAGGAGACCTCTGTACTCGTCTACTTAATAAGATATACCGATAACCGTTAACTATATATCCTAGTATTAAGAAACTAAAGAAGCTAGTATCGATACGATATTACTAGTATAGATAGGTAACTAACGTAAAGCGATATATCGATAACTATCTAATCTATAAGCGTATTAAGGCTTAGAGAGACCGGATACCTAGATTATTACGACTACTACTAATTCCTAAGAGACTATAGTAATATATTATAATAGACTTCCGGTTATTTCTAAAAGATCGTTACGGTTATAATACTGTCTTTATCGTTATTAATCGATTAAGTAAGAGACCGATATCTATTCCCTATTATAAAGATATAACCGTAAAGTAGATAGCCCGACTATTTATTAACTATATTATTCGGATTATAGGAATCCCGGAGACGATTGTCTCTAATAGAGGAGGATAGTTTATCTCTGAATTCTAGATTAAATTCTATAGGATCCTTAGGATTAAAAGAAAATTATTAACTATATACTACCCCTAGATAGATAGATAGAGTAAGATCGCGAATCAATATATAGCCTAGAGGTTACGGCCGTATATCGAGTAGAACTAGGATAACTAGTCAGAGATCTTACCGATAGTTGATTTTATAGCTTCGATTCTTCCCTAAAATATAACAAAGAGGTTACCTTTCTTTATAGAAAGAAGATACGAACCGTCGATAATATTCGACTAGAAAGATTAAGAGATAGTAACTCCTAATAAGCAAGATATAGTACGAATACTCTCTAAGTTATAAGATATCTAGACCGAAACTAAGGAGCAAATTGCGAAGTTATAGTAATTATAGATTCGATAAGCGAATAAGTATCGAAGAGAAGAGGACTTCGGAGTTAATAACTTAGTCTTCGTTATAACAAAGGACTAGCTTCGAGATCGACCGAGTAGGAAGCTTTTATACCTAGCTAGCGGCCTATATAAGATTACCGAGAAAGTCGGGAACTTATATAGACTTGACTTACCGGATTTAGTTCGAGTCTACCCTATTTTCTACCCTAGTAAGCTACGAAAAGCCGCGACGACTAAGCTATTAATAGGATAGTACCCTAATCCTCCCCTACCGATAGAAGTCAATAAAGAAGATAAGTAGGAAGTCGAGAAGATACTTAATACTAGAACGCACTACCGAAAACTATAATATCGAGTGTAGTGGTTAGGTTATAATATAGATCTAAAGTGGTACCTAGCCGGTAATTTCAAGTATACGCCGTATAAGATCTAAGAATTCTATAAACAGTATCGTTCGAAACCCGGCCCCCCGATACGCCTATAAGAATGGCTTAATATAGATAAAGAAGAGCAAATTATTGAAGACCATGTTGACGATGACAAGCCGGTATTTAGGGACTAAATATATTCTTGGTCGGGGGTTATGTAACGATCTGGATTCTGGATTCTTCGGCCGAATACTTTCTACCATCGTTGACCGCCTGCCGAGTTTGACTGATCGTTTGTTTGTGATAGGATCCCACAAAGGATCCTGCCCTAGTAGATCTTTTTCTTTCTTTCTTTTTACTCTCTGTACTTAGTATTTTCGTTGGAATGCACTCTTTTCATCAAAGAACTGGCTGGTAACAGTTAGTATATATTTCTTACGCCTTTTAACTTTATTATAAAGTATAGGCCCGGAAAGACAAACCCCGTAGATAGGCTTTCTAGAATTCTAAATTCCGAATAAGCAATTATAGGAAAGGAACTAATAACTCCGATTTAAAACCGAATCGTAGACAATTAGACCCCGGCCCTTAATAGGACCGGAGGAACAGAGGCCCTAACGATCTAAAGTATCGTAGGGACCTAAGATCTAGATATAGATCAAGGGTATGATTCCGAAGGATATAACTCTAACGGACCGATAGCGGGGCGTATCGGTACCGAAATAGACTAGTAGTCTAAATAGAGAGAGCTATATAACGAGCTAGATATTCCGTTCGATCTTACGGATACTATAACTACGGTAATCTAGTCTATTAGTATAGGCGCTATAGATACTCTCGAATAGGTAGGAAAACTCTAGTTAGATAACCTAGAAACGATCCGCCGAAAAGGGGACGTATCAACCTAGAAAACTAGCAATAGGGGCTAGTTAGTTAACGCCTTAGGATTACTACGGTACTGAGGACGTCTATATATACTAAAAAAGGAGGGTATCCGTATAAAATTAATAACAATATATTATAATAACCCTACCGCTAGCTATTTTAGTAGAGTAAGGACCGAGGAATTACTTAGGAAAGAATTCTATTAGATTAACCTATAAGAAGACGTAAAAAAATACGTAAAATCTTACGTAGTATACTAAACCGTATAGACGCTAAGGTATCGCCTATTCGGTAAGCTTAAATCGTTACCGATTCTATCCCGGCCCTTTACTAAATTATCTATAGACTTTATTATAGGATTGCCTTAATCGATCTAGAAAGGAAGGATAGTTAATACTATTTTAGTAGTCGTAGACCGTTTCTCGAAATAGTATCTTTTCTTCCTAGTTTTAACCACGATAGATACTTCGGAATTGGCCGAGCTTTTCTATTATAGTATTGAACTAAGATTTAGACCACTAAATAGTATTATATCCGACCGGGGATTAGTTTTTATAAGTAGGTTTTAGTCAAAACTATATTATATATCCTAGGTAAAATTGAGGTATTCGATAGCGTTTTACCTATAAACCGATAGCTAAACGGAGAGGATAAATTAAACGCTCGAATACTACCTCCGGTACTTTATTAACGAGTAATAGAAAATATAGCCTACCCTCTTAAGGACTATAGAATTTATATATAATAATACCGTTAATACGATAATTAGAATATCGCCTTTCTAAGCCCTACTAGGGTTTAATCCTAATTTTTAAATACGCGCCGAGGACGGTAGTATAGAAAGGGAGGTACTAGTAGTATTATCGCGAATTAAAAAGCTTATAGAGCTTCGCGAAAAGCTATAGAAAGTATAGCGAATAGTAACCGAAATATAGGCGGTTTACTATAATAAGCGCTACTAAGAAATAATATTTAAAAAGAACGACTTTATAGCTCTCTCGATAAAAAACCTACGGCTAAAAAAAGGTATAACTAAGAAACTATTACTATAATAGATTAGACCTTTTAGGATCCTCGAATATATCGGAAAATAGGCGTACCGCCTCCTACTCCCTAACTAATACGTAGCGATTTATAACGTATTCCCTATCTCCCTACTCTAATTATAGTACTAACGGGAGGGCGAACTAGAAAAATTACCCTTACCCGAGCTAGCTAACGACGATAAATAGGAAGTCGAAGAGATTAAGGGTTACCGAATCTTTAAAGACAAACTATACTACTTAGTAAAGTAGTACGGCTAGCTATCGGAATATAATTAATAGGTCCCTAAGAGCTTAATAGTAAACGTACTAAAAATCGTAGCTAAGTATAAGAAGACTTAAAAGAAACGGATTTAATTATATAGGGGTACCGAATACCTACCGTATCGGTACTAGGAAAATATCGTTACGCCCTTAAAACTATACTATCTTACTATAGCCTAGTTAGGAAACGTAAAGGAGAAGATATAAGAATAAGATTAGACTATACTCCGGATCGCCGCCGGAATAATACCGGATCCGGGCCGTTATACCCGCGGGTCTAAGGGGAAGTTACTTATATATACCCCTAGAAACTAGCTAATTACGCCGGTTACGATAGAGTTATCGCGGGCCTCCTAGATAATCTCCTAAATATCCTTACGGAAGGCTACGATCCCGGTATACTAGCTTCGAGCTAATTCCTCGGCTACTCGTAGGTAGGGAAAATAACTAGCCTCGTTAACTAGTTTCTCCTAGTTAGAGGCCGGGATAGTAAAGGGACGTAGGGGAATTACTAACGAACCGCGGTCGGAAACCTACCGGGTATAGGCGTCCTTAGTAGCCTAAAAAGCGATTAGCAAAGGAACGATATACCTACGAAGAAAGCACGAAATAGAAACGAAACTTACCTAGGGAACGTAAGTTCCGGGAAGGGAGTATATACGATAGTAGGTCTTAACAAAATTATCGAAGCTCGCGACTAGGTAACGAATATAGGCCGCGATATCTACGACTAGCTTACGAGGTAGGTAGAGAACGATCGGCTTACCCTTATTATTAAGGTTAGGATCGGCGTCTATACCGAAGCTACCGTTAGAGTTAGTCTAAAAATCCTAGACCTACGAGAGATAAGCTAAGAGTTTATAACGGTTACCCTTAATACCTTCGGGTACCTATAGGCGTTATTAGTATAACTCGTTACCGAAACCGCTATAGGGTAACCCCGATTACTTACGGTTTCGTAGGGCTTATACAATTTGTTATAGTATTGATAGTTCTTTCCGTCGTACGTCTCGGCGTAATAGCCTACGATAAAGGGTTAGAGCGAGGCCGAATCGGTATTAGCCTAGTCCCTTATAGAGATATATAAGTACGTTAGATACTACGTATAGACGCGACGAATCGGGTTCCGTAACTTATACGGAGATCGCTAAGTTAGAGGTATTATTAAGGCCGAATCGAGAACGGAATAGTAGCGAAATCGCTAAGAGGAGTAGGATAATCGAGGCTCCTTATATAAGAGTTAGAGAAGTTAAGGTTATAGGAGTATAAAGAAAACTTAGAAAGGAGAAAGTAAATAAACCTAGGCCGTTAACGCGATAAGGTAAGAAACTAGAAGTCTTATAAAAGGGGTAGCTACGATAGAAATCTATATCGACCTAATTCGTACCTACTATTTTTACTATATAAAATATAAGAATACTACTAACACTAAAATACTACTAATTCGCCCTATTACCGCTTATAGATTAAAAAGGGGAACCGGGAAGGAATCCTCTAGGTTCTATATAATATCGTTAAAGATTCCTAGAAGCGTAGGATTAAACGCCCCGATATAGGTATCTTATACCTAGGTTAGGAGATTATGTTTTCCCTAGGTCTACTATACGAATCCCTCGTCCCCTACCTAGAGACGCTATCCTACTTCGGTATAGTATCGATCCTATCTCTCCTTCGATAAAGTAAGAAGGGGACGACGAAGGGGATTCGGATATATTATACGACAACCTTCTAAATAAATCTAGTACTAAGCGCGGATTACCTACTAAAACGTTAGCGGATTAATTCCGATATATTTACGGGCCCGATATTACCTACCTCGCTCTTATCTTTCTTCTTACTACTTAGGCCGTATATAGACTTATATACCTTATATATATACTCGAAGTCCTTCGCGAGCTTAATAACTCTATCGTTTATTATTTCGAGAAATTTAGTATCCTAAGAAAAATAGCCGTTATTATTAGAATAAGTCTAGGCGGCCTACTCGAGAATCGCTATCAAGTCGTAGGCGTCCCCCTATATTCCTTCGTAAGGCCGGTTATATACTACCTTCCGTTATATATACTATTAACATTTCTTTATTATCTCCTTATTAAGAAAACACTAAATCGAGAATAGTTCGGTACTATCGCTAGGGTCGAACGTATTTATTAACGAACGGAGGCATAATATATACTATATATTTTTTAAATAGATTCGGCTTATACAAATAGTTAGAACTATAATCAGAAGCTAGTATAAAATGTTGGGTTTATAATAGGCTATCTTATAGCTATATAGCCTACTACGTATAAAGACGTATAATCTCGGAGAAGCGTTTGGAACTATTCTAATTACGGCTCCTTTGTTATGAATCACTACCGATATCTCCCCGATACTTTATTGTTCCCCTATCTATTTCGGATAAGGATATCCTCTTAGGAGAGAGGGGATAATTGTAAAGGATAAAGATCCTTTCAATTATGAAACGAGAATGCGAAACCAGGATACAACGATATAGCGTATAGGTTGCGTCACGTGGCCGAGTCGTACGGGGTTCGTCATATGATCAGTCACGAACCTTGGCACGCCATTTTCCTTATACTCCTAGGGCCCCCGGGGTCCCTTTAATTCTGGCAAGAATTAGTCTTGGCATACACATAGTCAATACATTGATCCTCCCTCCCATACCATTGTATCTTACCCGGTTGACAGGCCGTACACCTGTAGACTGTATATTCTTACATTTTTAGACCTATAAAGAGCTAAGTACTACTTTACCTAGTCATCCTTCTCGCTCGTCTATTATTAATATTTTAAGGCTAACCGGCCTTATTAAATATAGGACAAAAAGGAAAATCCCGATCGGAAGACATTTAGCTCGCCAACGATACCGTTTTATTCGACGATAGTACCGTACGTGGTCGGGAAATGATATTCAAAATTGGATCTTCTTAGACGAGTGTTTAGTCTAACGAACCTCAAACTACGGACTATAATAGTGTTAGCGTTTTCGATCGGAGGCCTACCGAAAAGAACTTATAAATGCTAAATCATACGTTAAAGATATTTTACAAATAGTTTAGGGTACAATCTAGTTAGGTAGTCGGTTAGAATTGATTGTTATAGAGCGAGAGGTTAAGATTAATCCGGCGTCGAAGAAGAGGGGATATACTACAATCTCTTATATCTCGGCTCTCGAAAAAGGTCTTATTCCTTACTATCAACCTAGCTCTATCTTTTAGTAAGATAATACTCGAATCTATATAGCGAAGCTTATATAAGAGTGGTTTAAAACTCATAGTATATATGTAGAAGACTAGCCGCCGTACTCACTAGATTTAAACCCAATTAAACCTATTTGGCGGTGGCTAAAGTTGAAGCTTTTTCAGTTATTCCCTGAGCTTATATATATAGGAAGATCGGAAGAGGATTGGTAGGTGTTTAAACGATGTATAAAGGTTGCTTGGAATGCAATTCCGCAAGAGAAGATAGATGCATTGATTTTGAGCATAGGGCGGAGATGCAAGGCTGTACAGAGAGCTAGGGGTTATTATACAAAATATTGATTTTTGATTTTTAACCGAGATTGGTATAGGGTTTAAACCTATCTTTTTGTGAGTAAATTGAGCAATGTATGGTGGTGTAGTATATATATATGTAAGATATATATATTTGAAAGTGGTGGGGTGAAAATGCGGGTGGGTAAATACTTATTAAACCTCACTGTAGTTAGTAATTTAGGTATTTTAATCCTTCTGCCGGTCTTAATCCAGGCCGCTAGGCCAAATATAGGCATCAAGGCATCAACATTTACCGGAAATGGGGTTTTGGCAGCTAGCGCTGCGCACACTGACCTATGACTCACTTTCCTCCCGCTGCCTTTTTCCTATGCAATCTGGCATTGACCTTCTTCTACCAACAAGCAGACTATCCTTCGCTTCGCTGGCCCATTGATCATCCTGTCCTCCCTTTCCCAACCATGGCTCGCACCGCCCTATTTGTGATCGATATTTAGGCCGATCTAGCCCAGGATCCTCAAACTGAAATTCCTCACGCCGCTCGAATCCGAGATGTTGGGGCCGCCGTTCTTTCAAAGGCATGAATAGCCATCGACAATGAACTTGGTCGCAGCCTAGGTGCCAATCTTAGCATAATCATCGTCCAACACCACGAAACCCCTGAAAATGGGTTTTTGGTTAGAGGCAGCAAGTCGTGGGAGTTAGTTTTCAAACCACGTAATAAAACAGAGAGGATTGTGGAGAAGACTACCAGTGAGTTAAAACTTGACCGATTGCTTCAATACAATCACGATCTCTTGTTTTACAATAGAAAATGGTGTCCGGGCCACTTACTGTACTTATATAGGGAACACGTTCGAGTCCAACCAGCAACTCGCAGATCAGCTAAAGGCCGAAGGGGTTGAAGAGATTGTGGCTTTTGGAATTCAGAGTGAATGTTGCGTTCAGTCAACCTGTGAGGGGGCATTAGCTGCTGGCTTCAAAGTTGTGTTGCTGCAGGGAGCCCATTCGACCTATGATATGGAAAGTAGGAAGGCAGAGGAGATTGAGCGGGAGGTTGAAGAGAAGCTCCGCAAACAAGGTGCGGAAATTATTCCATGGGATACATGGCAACCTTGACATATATCAAGGATAGCCGCAGCCGATGTCTGTCCTAGTGATAGATAATGCACCCTTCTACCACTCCGAAGAGACTGCGTAATTATATATCAATATCGGATTCAAGTTGGTTTACTGTATCTATCTACCTCCTTATTCGCTAGATATAAACCGGGGTGAAGGAATTTTCGCCAAGCTTAAGGACTTCGTTCGAGGTTTATGAAGATTATCCGGACTGAGGATTTGGTTTATTTTTTTGGCTGGTATATTGTCAAGGTTGGAGATAGAGAGCAGAGTACTAAAGACCATCTTTAGGACGTAGGCCTGACTATTTGTACTCCGTATACTAGATCCCCTTAGCGGCACCGCTCTATTGAGCGATCGCTCTCTTATTGAGCATGAAGAGCTGCGATTATAATAATTCTGCGAGAAAATGAAGGAAATGCATTGACGGATTTAGGGCACTTGGACTTGTCACTGCTCTCTTGTGTCACGCACAGCTTGTGGCCTAGTTAGAGTGAATTTAAGTCTTGCTTCAGCCCTTTACACTGCTTGCTACATTCAGCCCATTCAGCCATGTCGGATGTGGTGAAGATTCGCTCTCTATCATACCACGGACGAGAACAATCCTTGAAGGCGAGAGTCTTGGAGCCATTTCGCCTAGACTATTAATGGTAAGCAGCAAGCAGTGGTGTAAGAAGTTGCTGATTGTCACGAAAGAAAGAGAGTGGAGAGGAGGTAGCGTGTATGCTGATTTCTTGTAAAATACACTATTTATGGTACCAAGGACGTATTATAAAACACAGACTATTATAGAAAGCGGTCGAGAACACAATGCTCCGAGAATCAAGTAACAGAAATCTGTCTGTTTTGGAATGTATGGTATGGATGACCGATGTTGAGAACTCTAACTAACTGTACTATCCGTTTTCAAGTATACCTGAACCCTAGAAGAATCCGCTCTCAAGGCGTGAACAATTCGGTTAGACCTTCGTTAAGCGATGGGACTTTTGGATAGGAATCTCAAACACATTCATGAGTATCCTGAGGATGCGAAATCGCTCAAAGGCCACCCTGGACCTAGATTCTGGCAGGAAATGGAGGGTGGGCTTCGAGAACTAGAGCAGCGAGAAAGAAAAATAGAAGAGGGAATATTGGTTATACGACGAATATCATGAGCTAAGCCTCAGGTTTTGGGCAGTTACAAATAGAATGTGTCAGACACTTACTGGTTGTGAGGCCTGAGAGGTCAAGCCATGGTGTAACGACTTCTAGAGGACGTCGACGCCGCTAGGATAATGTGTAGGGACGATGCGGATCAGCAATTCAGGCTCTGGAGTCACAATTTCCGGCCTCCTTAATTGTCCTTGATGGTGTTCAGGGAATTCAGATGAATGGGGCCAACTGAAGGCGCTGAAGGGGGTTGAGAGGAAACATCATTTTCATCGTGAAATAAAAATAAAAACATACAACAGCATGTCCGAAATCACGGCTAGCTAGCTCCCACAGTATCTGCTCAGCCTTTCTGAGCTATGGTTGGTTGGGCGATTCCATTCGTTCCCCATGTGTTACTGTGAACACTACGCTGGTAGTATGCTGCTCGCAGACAGAAATTACATCTGAATTCGATGATTCATACGCCATTGGCTGCCATAGGGAATAAATACAGGCTTCCAGTAGCTCGAGTAAGACGTGAACTTTGCTAGGATCTAGGCTTCATAGTTTCGAAGTACAGCTATGGTTCCGCAAGGCTGCCAAATTGTCCTGGCACGCCAAGAGGTATAGCTTGATCGTATCTTTCGCTATTCCCAACGTTCGAGTGTAATTATCTAATAATGCATCTGTGATGCACCCACCTGGGGAGCCCCAGGGAAGTGTTTGCCCGCCTGTACTCCTTGAATCCGTTATCAACGGTTGACACCAGACTCAATGACCGGGCCATTATAGGCCTTCCTCCCACTGATCAAATACCATACTAGCCCGACAAGGAACTCGCCAGTGAAAACTACAATTGACCAGTTCATGCTCGCCAGAGTGACGGGCATCTCGGCAGGAAAGAAGGAGAAGAAGATGGCAATCGTTAAGAAACAAATTGAGGCGATATTGATAATAATGCCAAATTTGCCGAGCTTCCAGGGGCCATACGGAATCGGCTCTCTTCTGATCTTCTTTATGAGCATGAGGACAATGGCGATTTCGTAGGAACCGAACAAACCCGCCGTGGTCAGCGAGATGATGGCGTTGAATGCTGCCGTTGATCCAACGTTAATAATGCAGATACAGCCGGTTATGGATGCGCAGAGACCGACAGCGCGGAGAGGGAGTGCGGATTCGGAGCTGACCTATATGCGTGTAATAAAATTAGTCACTTCTCTCTACGGAGGCAAAGGGGGTGATAATGAGCCATACGTGAGCCAGAAAATTTGAGAATGGCAGTCCCTTGTCTCTGGCAAAGGCCCAGGTGAGACGCGATGCGGAAGCCAGGAACCCAAACGACGCGCAAATTACCAATGCTGTGGGAATAGCGGTCATCACAGATGTTCCCGCGTGGGACTTGGTGGCCGCGTAGAAGACTTCAATGAAGTCGTAGCCGGTGGCGCTGTCCAGGGCGTCATCCACGTTTCCGATACAGAACAGGAAAGCGACGACAATGGCGAACCCCAGGGTGCCGTTTAACAGGATTGTGCCGATCATGCACCACGGAACGATAATAGAAGCATTGATGACTTCTTCGGCTGTGGGGATCTGTTAGTTTATGATATCTTCAATTATTGACTTCAATCTTACCCATATGGCACGGGCCGTCATAACCTGCAGAAATTAGTTAGAAAAAGTCGCATCCGAAGGAAGCATGGGTGTCGCACCAATGAATGGGAGGTTTGTGCCCACCAGGCCAATCAACCAGGTCAGACCTGCGTTGTTCCATCCCGAACTGTTTTCGAAAGTCCCAAAAACGAATGAGGCATCTTTGTGAGGTGCAAGATAAACGAGAGGAATGAGGACGGCGAAAAATCCCGCGATATGGAAGATCAAAATCAGACCCTCAACCTGAGGAAGTAGCTTTGCCCCGATGGAGTTGACAATCACGCAAATAATCAATGCAGCGAACATCATCAAGGTTCCCTGCCAGCCTTCCGCAACATAATTCGGGTAATTCAAGACTACAAGGCCCTGGGTGACTGTCGCCGCAAAATAGACACCAGCTGCAGTGTTGGCCCACCATCCAATCATGGCCATCCATCCCGTCACCCAGCTCAAAAATTTTGCCTGACCCTTCGGAGCTAACATTGCTACCCAGTGGTACTGTCCGGAGGAGGTAGGGGCCCTGTTGTCTGTTCAGTCTTGAATCTGGGATTATTTGGGCGTTTTCATACATTGAGGCCATCTCGGCCAGCGATGATGCAGTTACCAAAGCGCCAAACCAGCAAAATAAGAATCCATATACCAGCGTCACTGGGCCACCATCGATCATTGCAGTTAAATTAGCACTGACGTAAATGGTTAGTTTGAGTCTGATGAAGGTTGGGACAGCTGAATCTCACAAAAGAACAGCCTCCCAAGTGCACATCATGGTTGTCGTGAATCCCAACATGGACAAGAAACCAAAGTTTCGCTGTTTGCGTTAACTAAATCCACTCCAAAATATCTTCTTCGGTGAGGCCATACCTGAAACTGCTGCTTCTTGCCCTGCTTTGCCATATCTTCGGCATCACGACTCTTGTATTTGCTGGAGCCCAACTCCTGGACCGCCATCTCGCCATTCTTGAAGGACATTTTGGGGTTGTGTTGCAAAATCTGGCAAAGGTAGACTATAAAAGGGAACCCTGGGATGAGTCGGGATAGGGGGAAGAAGAAACTAAGAAACAAGCATTGAAAAATAAAAGACCGTGCTTGGCACCCTCCTAGTTATCGGACGTCCAGATAGATACTTGGAAATGTCGCTTAGCCCTCGGCGGACTTATCAAGTTCACTTCGTGAATATGGGGACATTTTCCCGGAATCCGGATCCCTTCCAGATTAGGTGCAATCAATTTCCACTCGAGAAAAAAGCCGGTATGTAGAATCACCGGAAAATTTGTAGGGTTATTCGTTGACACGCCTAGGCTACGTATACACTATACACTAGCTCAGTCCTCCCGGTGTACTCCGTACGCCACAAGGATTTATTATGGTATTTCCGAATTAACATCCCGCGCACGGTGTCCAGAATCGGTCCCGTTACATTAATTAGTTCAAAGCATATTGGCAGATCAGAACCGTGCCCCGCTGCTGTGGGGGCTGCATGTAGCAGTTCTAAGGTACAATTAGAAGCGTCATTGGTAGACTCGTACTTATCACAGAATCACTGTAAATATTCCTAGTGCAAATTTGCTCCTTTAATCCATATGTACGGAGTAGAAACCTTGTGGACGAAAACTCAACCCCGCTTTCACATCTATTTATGTTTTCTCGACTCCCTACGGAGTACTTCCAGCATTGATATATACATCTTCGGCGCCTTTGTATCCTTTTCTTTATTCAACATGGATTCTATCATTGACTGGTCCCTACGTCCAGGCTACTCACCGGAGCAATTGAACCAGTACTTTAACCGGATTGATCTACCTCAAAAGTATCGGGAGTCACCGGTGGTCAAGTTTGGTGCAAGGGTCGACAATGAGGCCGCCCTAGCCTTTTTGAAAGTTTTGCAACGATACCAGGTGGCAGCGGTGCCGTTTGAAAATCTCAATCTGCATTATGCAGTCCACCGTTACATTTCCATTGACGCCCAGAAACTATTTGACAAGATAGTAGACTCGAAATCCGATCGAGGGGGTTACTGTATGGAGAATAGTACTCTTTTTGGGACCGTCCTGAGGACTATTGGATACAATGTCACCTCGGTCGGAGGTCGGGTAAATGAGGCGGTCCAGCCCATATCAGCCTCAAAGAACTGGAAAGGCCCAAAGTACGATGGATGGTATGGTCATTCCTTCAATCCTTTATCTGAAACATACTGAACGGTCAAACGCAGGAACCACATGGTCAATATCGTTGCTGTCGGCGAACAAAAGTACCTGATAGATGTGGGGTTTGGCTCGAATGGGCCACATCAGCCACTTCCATTGATCGACGGGTTTGAGGCGCACAATGTCGGCGACCAGTCTGCACGGCTCATATATGGCCCTATTGCCCAGCACACGAGGGCGGGCCAATTCCTCTGGCAGTACGAGATCTGCAATGCAGGCGGGATGTGGATTCCTGCCTATTGCTTCACTGAAACGGAATTCCTTCCGGAAGACTTTACGATCATCAACTACTATATGAGCACTAGTCCGGAGAGCTGGTTTCTTTTCCACGTGATGTGTGTACGGATGATTCTGGACGATGAAGGTGAAAAGGTCATTGGTGATCTAACACTATTCGACAATACACTGAAGCGCCGCTTGGGGGCCACGTCGGAGGTCCTGCAATCCTTCGCCTCCGAGGAGGAGCGTGTGGCTGTTCTGGAGAGATATTTTCACATTCCAATTTCAAAGGAAGATCAGGAAAGTATCTGCCAAACGACCTTGGGAATTCCATAATCTTGTTGTCTAACACTTTGCAACCCCATGGATATTACAAATGATCGGTTGTCCATCTTTTCACTAGACAAGGCATTTGGTTGATAGCTTACGTGTATATATCATCAAACTACACCAATCACTCTTTACACTCTATTCATACGAGCAGCTCATTGGAGGATATGTAAATCGGTCCTTTGCAGGGGTCCGCGGGCCAATTTACGGATCCCCGACGGGGAACGCGACGGCAGGTGGGTGCGCACTAAAGCTATAACCCACAATAGACCGCCAAAGTCTACGGCTATAGCGATTCCAATATATTGATATCGCTGTAGCCGAAATTAATCCAAGACATTCCATCCCTGCAGGGCTAAGCAGGAGCCTTAATCTCCGTAAAGGATTCTAGCACTAGGCGAGACGATTCTTCCGGCTGTGCCCACGAGGGATATATCCATGTGCATTCAACCCGTAATACGTGCTAGGATCTTATTACGGAGTGTAATACACCACTTACCCCTAAAGAGATAGTGGCAATTGAATTAAAACTCTGCAACTTTAGCAAAGAAGAAAAATGGCAAGATTATTCGTAATGCTATACGTACGATTATCTATCTATGTACAAATCTACCATCAAGCCACATTTAGGCTGGCACAAAAGGCCCTGCATCTCTAACTTCTTGAATAAATGCATGAGCTATCTATGTTGTTGCTTGTACGGGTCTCATAATGAATATTGCAAGCTATTTTCAAATACGCACCACCGGCAGACGCGAGGACTCGTCTACATTCGATCATGGAGATGAGGTCGCTATTGCGGCCTTGTACCTCTTGGTAATGATGATAATGGCTGTGCTGATCCGACTTGCCTTTCGATTATCAATGCTTCGCTCGTTGCAACGAGATGATGGGATAATTTGCCTTGCGCTGGTATGCATTCCCACTTGTGCATTACGACACCCCTTGACTAGATCATTGTCATCCAGTCTCTAATGCCGAGCTTTCAAAGGATAGGTCTTCGGCATCGCGCAATCTGGTGCTATCTTCCAAGGGACAAAATATGGTATGGGAAAGCGTCAATCTGCCTTAAGCACGCAGCAAGTGATCGATGTGGAAAAGGTGAACTATTCTTCCTGAGTCCATGCGATAATATCTACTAATTCCAACAATCTTCTTAGATCATATATGCATCCGATCTCCTTTACGTTCTTGCCCTTAGCCTCACGAAAGTCTCAGTCCTGGAATTCCTGAATAAACTGTGTGTTAATAAATCACACAAAAAAGTATGCTTTTGGTCATCAATCGTCGTTTTAGTATGGACATTTCCAGTATTCTTTACTTTGGCTTTCAAATGTGGAGTACTAAGGCCATGGGAAATGGATAATGGCAAATGTATTGATACTGTGAGCATTGACCTTTGACCCCAGCAATCCAATTCATACTCACAGCCTGATTTCTATAGTTCCGGTTTTGGACAGCCATATCCTCCGTCGATATTCTCACAGAGTTAATCATCTGCCTCCTCCCAATCTATATTATCAAGCCCGTTCAGGTTCGCTTTGGAAAGAAAGTCCCCGTCGTGCTCGCATTCGGGTACCGCCTAACGTACGTAAGATCTTCCTGTCTCTGAATTCACGAATTTTCAACTAACTGGGTGCCCAGTGTAATAATAGCGACCATCATGCGCCTGGTTTTCATGCGCAATGCCCCCAATTCCACAGATATGACACAATCCGCCTTCGAGACCAGAATCACCACCCAATGCGCCCTGTGCGTCACCCTCATTACAGCATGCATTCCCTGCTTAAAGCCTTTTCTCGACGCTTTCGACAGTGGAATGCTCGGAGTCGGTCTGCGGAAGCGGACTGGCGGGAGCCGTAGTGACTCGTATAGCAACTCATATGCGTTGACGAGTATGAGCCGTGGAGCAAAGGAGAGCACAACGCGTTCTCGATACTTGGAAGATGAGATCGAGGAACTCGGAACGTCCGCCGCTGCTTTTGCATTTACCTCTCCGGTCAAACCACACCAACTAGAGGAAATCAGTCCTTCGATGGGAATCCAAAGGACGGATCAGTGGAGCGTCAGGTGTGAGTATGTCGATACGAAGCCCAAGTCGTTCGGGGAGGGGTTAGAGGAGTCGGAGACAAGCGGTAGCCGAGTTGAGCATTCATTGTGACGAGGACCACGTAAATCTAGTTATCGGTGGTCTTTGTGTTTTCTTGCGGCTTCAAGATTGCTTGAAAATAGAACACTGGACATGACCAACCAACAATACTAAGAAAACCTGTGGTCAATTCCGTCGACACAAAATCTGGACGAAACATGACAAGAACAACATTTCTTTTAAAAAAAGAGAAAAAAACACAAAAACACAAAAACAAAAGCATTTAACAGCCAGCATTTATGTAGTCACCCATACCAACCCTCTTCAATATGAATCATTTATTCGTGCAGACTACGATAGCAAAGGGTGTGCGATGCTAGGATAGGGTTATCGGGTTAACGACTCAAGAATCAATCCACTTTAAGCATGGAAATGGCCTCGATACAAGGTTGCCAGGCTGACACTTTTGTATTACTAGCACCACTCTGTGCGACACACGAGTAAATCGGGGGACAACAGAGTATATATCTTACTTATAATCAAGCGGGGTTAGAGTAATAAAACGACGCTAAGACATAGAAACGGAGAGAAAAGAAGGGTACTTATAGCTTTTTTAGTCATAATAAGAAATATATCTTTTACTATATAGGCTAAATATTTAGGTAGGGAATGGAATATTCAGATAGGTGAATATCTACCCTAAGTGCCCCTACCTAAACATAGCGGCGAGCCGCCTACGCCCGAACGGTAGGCGCTAGGTGACCACCACCTTAGACATGCTGTTGTATGTTTTTTTTTTTTAAAAAATGAATTTGGGTTGTATAGAGAGTAGCGAGTACGAGAAGCCTGAATACGAAGCAATGTGATACGGCGTCGCCAAAAACCGCGGTGGAACTTTATCACTCTGTTATGAGCCAATTTTTAACTACCCTCTCTAAATAACTTTTAAGAAGCCACTAATGAAATAATTAAATACTAACCTTTCCCTCAGTAGTCCCATGTGGTCTCTACAAGGAGACTTCTATAATAGGACCCTTGTAGATGTGCCGGGCACGCACCACGTAGTATATAATGGCAAGGAAGATGCTGCCTCCGATTGCCAGAATGCTCCAGTTCATCGTCTCCACTGTTGGGTCCATTGTACTTGGCCAGAAGCTGAAAAAGACGACGATGGTCACGTATATGACCGCATACCCGTTGATCATGGTACCGATGATGCCGGGGCAGTGGAACGGTCCCCAGACAAGCTTTGCACCGGGCACGTTGACAATGTCATCCTCGTTATCATTATATCGGGAGATGTCGCCACAGACCCGGCGGTAAAACAGCAAAACAGAAACCGTGAGGTAAGAGAGGTAAATACCCGATACTGCCATGGACACAATGTCCTCCATGGCGGTATTGGAACCAATGTTAATCAGGGAAAGCAACACAGCAATGGTCACTGTAAGGATGATGGCAAAAATAGGCAACTGTTTCGTAGAAGAAACCTTGAAGAGCAAATGTTAGACCATGCAAGACTTCTAATTGATAGAGAAGTACTTACTTGACTCCACAATCGCCATCCGGGAACTCCCCTATCTCGAGAGAAAGACCAAAGCTGCCGAGACGCCGCAGCCAGTAGACCCATGAGGGAACAGACATAAATAGTGATAACAATAGCACACATTGTCAATGAACCCGGAACTGAGTTTGTTGCCTCCATGAAGATACCCATAAAGTTATACCCAGTGGCTTTCCCTATTGTACCACCGAGATCGGCGTCGGTGCAGAACATCATGACAATTATCATACCAAAGCCGAGACAACCGTTGATTCCGACACTAATCATAAGGGCATTGGGAATGACAGTTGAGGCATTTGCGACCTCTTCAGACATCTATTCGGGGATTTGTTAGAAGCGTGTAGAGGAAAGCGTAACCCCGAGGAAACTTACATGCACGGCAGCATCACCTCCAGCAAAGGCAAAGGCACAACTGGTCATACCGACGAACCAGGATAGGCCTTGCGTGGCAAAGCCTCCTCCATTTTGGAAAGACAGAAAAACCTGTTCCTTTGTGTTATGATCCGCCATATAGGCGAGGGGGATTATGATGCCAAAGAATCCAAGAATATGCACAACCAAAATGACCGCCTCAATGCGGGGCAGCAAGTTGCCGCCGAGCAAGTTCACGACCAATGCGAGACTGAGCGAACCCCAGACAATCAATGTTCCTTGCCAAGGCAGAGCATTGTAGAGGTTGTTTCCTAGGATCGCAGCACCCTGGATCATCTTTCCTGTTAAAAAGGCACAGGCTGCGAAGGCACTCTGCCAACCGAGAACAGCAAACCACCCTACGGGATGAAGTGTCAGCAACAATGAATAGTTTTAGTCTGTGTATGACGCGAAAATTTACCTGTAATGAAACTCAGGAATTTCTGGAGTCTAGCTGGGGCAAGCATGGCAGCCCAGTGGTATTGGCCTCCTGCGGTAGGCGCCCTATTTGATAATCAGCTCTTATTTTATTTAGCCTTAGTTCAATTGAATATAAGCAACGTACATGGAGGCCAATTCCGACAAGACCATAAAATTAGCGAAACAGCCAACCCATCCGAATATATAGGCATAAATCGCACCACCCGAACCGCCACTAATATATGTTAGAGAATGTTGCAAGGCAGCAGGTTGTTGACATGTGAACACACTTTGTGAGAGGGCCAGTGAAGGTCCTAGGCAACCGGTTAGTGATGGATTATGTGAGAATTTGGAATTCGACAACTCACCCAAGCAGGCCTTCCCAAGTGCCGAGAATAGTGCAGCTGAAACCGAGGATCGATAGAATGCCGAAGTTTCGCTGATTAGATGGAAGTGTCAATAGTCTAGCCGGGTGAGTTTTGCCTAAAATCATGCATTGTATACCTTAAGCACTGGCTTCTTTCCCATCCGCTGGAGATGCGCATTGTCACGCTCCACCTGCCCGCCGCCCCTGCTGGTGACAGAAGTACTGCTCTTCATTTCATAGGCCACCATGGCGTTGTTTTTTTTTGAACGAATGGAATAAACACAAGTGGGAGATGAGTATCAATGTAAATATAAGGGAAGCAGCTGGATTAAAAGTACAAAAATGTGTGGGAAAAGTCCATTGGCCAAATATGTTTCAATTTGATCAGATGCATGTATGTTACATCGGCTAGACTTGAAAGCACATGAGTGGATGACACTAATGCAATATGCTTGTACTAATTTAATCTCAGGCGCGCTCTGCCCGACCGTCCCCGACGTTCCAAGGAGGCCCTCACCATATGCGCTATGCGGCAATATCCACAGAGTCGATCACACGCGGGAAGGATCCTCCGGGAAGCGCACTAGTATACCCAATTGAACTACGCCACAGTTATTCTATGTGGGGCATATATCGGGGAAGGCTACCCATAGGGCAACAAGCAATTGAGGTTTGAACTAATGCGAGGGGCCGGGGGCCAGAACTCGGGACCGAATCCTTTGAATAAAGGGGGAGTTGAATGTGATAAAAGCTCAATATTACTATGTCCTTTTACAATGATTATTGTTAGTGAAAAGAAAATGAAAAAAACATCCACCAAGTGAAAAAGTAGGAACAATGTCATTCAGAACACAGATCGAATACATATAAAACATATGAAGATCGAGATGATATGGGAAGGGAACAAGTGTCACGCCAGATTAGGAGCCTTTTTTTTTTCCTATACGAGTCCTAGCACCCCTTCGGAGACCTTCGTATACATAGCATTTACTAATAGCTGCTAAGAGGGGATTTGAATCCTAGTCGCCCTTTTTTGGGCACTGGAAATCGAAGGCGCGCACTACCAGATCGCGCAGCGACATATTAAAAGGCATAAGGCATCTTCTCTTAGCATGATTATACTCTCTAATACTTTCCCTTCCTTCTTTTTTTCCTTTTCAAGTAACTCACCCCCATTTCACATATTTTGGCTCAATGGGGACACGATTCAAAGGTGACACCAAAGACCCGGCGGTCAATGTCACCACATGGGTTCTTTTGGTCACGATCATCTTTAGCGTCTCCGCTCGACTGGTAACGAAAATTCGACTGTTCAAAAGGCTCACCACAGATGATATTCTGATCATTACGTCTCTTGTCCTTGGCATCGCTCAGAGTATTGCTGTTTCGCAGGCAGTTGGGTCGGGTTATGGAAAGCATTCCAAAGATGTCTCCAGCGCAGATATGGAACAGGTGATGAAAGTACGCATCTTCCGTCTTCTTGCGATCGGTTACTTGATTTTTCTCTTTCTTTTTGTGGAGCCAAGGCTAATGTGTCCATTGCCAGAACCTTTTCGCGGCGTCTCTTCTATACCTCTTAAGCCTCGCATTCTCAAAACTATCTCTGGTCGTGTTTATTCGGGGTCTTACACCATCTGCCAAAGATAAATGGCTCGCCCGAGGCGTCGAGGTTATTGTATATGCCTGGGCAGTTGTTGCGATCTTTGGGACTGCATTCCAATGCTCTCTGCCCCATACTTGGGACTTCCTGAATGGTCGATGCTTTAACCTGGTAGGTGGTGTCTTCTCTTGTCGCTATCACTTCCTACACCCTTAATTCGGACAATACTAATGCGATTCGACCGGCGCTATCCAGTTAGCTTGGCGCTACTTCGTCGCTATCTCCAACATCGTTAGCGACCTCTTGATTGTCACACAAGCGATGATCCTGGTTTCTAGCATCCAAACGAACCTGGGGCGGCGATTGGTTTTTGCAGGTATCTTCCTGCCTCGGCTCTTGTGGGTAATCCGGAGTGGTCGCTATAGTTCCGAACTCAAAACTTATCCTCTTTCCCTCGATAGTGTGACGGTCGCAACGATCGTCGAGCTTGCCTTTATTAAGAAAGCCACGAAAACAAACGACCCAACGTTTCAGATGTGTGAAATCACTATTTTCGAAGTGCTTATTCAGTGCCTCAGTATCGTGACGGCCTGTTGGGGACAACTGAACCCGTTCCTGTCCTGGATGCGATCGAACGGACTCAAGCTCGATGGCGTGGAAGAACCGACCTCTTGGAGCTACAAGATGCGCTCGCAATCCCAGGGGCACTCCAAGTCACGGGACCACAAGGTCAAGTTCGAGAGCCACGAAAATTTCGCATTTCCGATGCGACAAGATCAAATTTTGGTCACGCAGGATTGGGAGGTTGACAGCCAGTCGAGCCAGGCGCATATAATGGGAGAATCGGAGACACACCCATAGACTAGAAACAGAAGTCGTCTAACTTGACAAATAAGAATAATAAGCTTCTCACATCCCGTGGGGATCCCGATATTATTAATGGTGTTTTTTTTTTCTAGCAATATCGAGCGCATCGTATGATAGGACATGGGTTTCGGGGGCCAAAACATAACTCCAGGCCAAAGTGGCTAGACCTTATATTGCGGCATTTTTGAACTGATCCATGTCGAAGGGCTTACAGTCATGTTTCATGAGTATTTACACCCCAGTACATCGAAAGGCCGCCTATTTTCTGCCGGAAGAACTTCGTATTCACTCCCAACCACTCGCGCCACGCGGGTGGGGTCTATACTAGTGGGAATAGGCAGGCGGTATATCAAGGTGCAAATACTCATGAAATGCCACTGTATATTCTTAGGTAACCCTGCACCCCCTGCTCCCCTCCCCTGCTCTACCCCTGCTCCTCAACCCGCCTATCGAAACGCACGTCAATGCATCCTGCGACCATTGAGTGGTTTTATTCTCACTCCGGGACCATGTTTTACCGGGAAATAGCCCCCGCTCTTTCTTTATCAAATTGTATTAAACACGCCTTGCCCTGATGCGAAACCCCTAGTCCATACTCTTCCGCTAGACAATTGAACGCATATTCAAACCAATTTCAATATGGGATCAACCAACAATTCTCTCGTTTTAGAACTAGCGACACCGGAAGACGTTCCTGCCATCACCGAGGTATGGTTCGTTTCCTTCACACAGCCGGTGATCGCGCAAATTTTCCCCAACACGCCCGGTATGCACCAATGGCACCACGATTGGCACATGAAGGACATTCAGAAGTCACACTGCATATATCTGCGAGTAGTCGACACCGAGTCGAAAGATGAGCAAGGCCGACCGCGGCTAGTTGCCTTTGGGAAATGGGACCTGGCCATGCCAGATGAGCGAGGTCGTCGCTTTCCAATTTGGCATGCAGACTCACCTTACCAGCAATGTGAGGATTTCATCGCAGAACTAGAGCAGTCGAGGAAACGCGTCATGGGTGACGAGAAACATTACTGTATGAATGAAACTCCTTCAAACCCCCATAAAGGAAGAAATTGTTATTGACATGCGAAACCGAAAAAAAAAGACCTGGATACACTAGGCACTCATCCTGATTACCAACGGCGCGGAGCTGGCTCTATGCTTGTAAAGTGGGGCTGCGACTTGGCGGATAAGGATGGCGTTGCCGCCTACGTGGATGCCAGCAAGGAGGGCGCACCGCTATACCAGAAACATGGATTCGTGGATTTCAACCCGCCCGACGCAGATGTGGCTGCGATGGCTCGCCGTAAGGCAGCTCCGAGCGATCGCACTTAAGTTGCTGAATGCTTCCGACTATGCTCCCATGCCGCGACCTCTGTCATTGGAGAGAAGGGGGAAAATATATTTCACCTTACTGTCTCGGATGGTAGCCGATGCCTAGTTGTTAGGTCTCGCGGTGTGGACTACCTCCTTAACAGACTTGATGAAGTATTACAAGTGTATCTCTCACATTACTTATCATCTTCGAAGAACAACGCGTTTCTCTTCTGAGATCATCTAAAAATGAAGACAGCCTTGAATTTGCTAAAGGAGTTTCTATACGGCTCAATGATTCTAACAGCTTAGCTAGCCTATCCATGGATCTATCTGCGGAGTCGTGTGTCATCTTAAGAGGAGGAACCGCTGCGTCTGGATGCATATCGACGCTTAAGACCACCATTCGTCACAAAACTGTGTATCGTATCCCGGCTGCCTCCCTTTAGGGAGATAAAAGTCTGGTCCAGCTTCTTCTAGGAAAGGGATCGGACATCGATACGTAGGGCGGAAATAATGGCAATGCTTTGCAGCCTGCTTCCGTAAACTGGCACACGGAGGTTGTCCAGCTTCCCTATCTACCATCCTGTTGAGCAATCTACCGAGAGCTTTCACATTGGACAACATCAAATGCACTGCATAGGCCCCGCGAGTTATACATTTAACTGCAATCACTCGAGTATCCATTATTAAGTACATAGAAGTGGAAATTCCCTTGGAAGACAATTTGAATTCATTTGGCAGAGGTTGCTGTTGAGCGATCCTATGTACATATTCAGGTGTAGGTAACTTGGTAGTCTCGGATCTAATGTCCCAGGACCATTGTTTCAACCTTGGCATCGTATTTGTGGTCTTTCTGCCACTTCTTCGAATACCTGACCCCAAATCCGTCGCTGAAAACTTCTCTAATAGCCTCCAATGGCATCCCTTTGCACTCGGGGTAAAACAAGACCACGAAAACCCAACCGAAGAAGCAGATTCCGGCATAGAACCCAAAAGCACCACTTGGGGTCCAACTCTTCATCATGGAAAGGAAAGTCGATGAAATGATGATATTCGTGCTCCAGCATGTGACGGTGTTCTAGTCCGGCTCGTTAGCATGGGTATTAAGAACATGGAACGGGGGTGGACATACTAGCATAGTTCCCATTGCTCGAACTTCGAGAGGAATCAGCTCAGTTCCAATCCATGCAATAGTTGCAACGCCGGATGAATAGCAAGCGACGTAGCAGATAATGGCGACGAGGACCAGAGTGCCTGGCCAGCCGACATTACTACTCTCCACAACCAGTGTCTCAGTATCTATTGGGATATATCGAAACGCAACGACAGCGACGATCATGCAGATAGACATTCCCAAAACGGTGATTGTTAGAAGAATACGACGGCCAAACTTATCCACAAGCACGAGATTGACAATTGAAAAGACAAAATTTGTAGCGGAGACTGTGATGCCGACGGCTGTGGAATTGCTGAATCCGACGATCGAAAATAGCGTTGCTGCATAGTACATTAGTGTGTTAAACCCTCCAAGTTGACTAATTGCCATAATCATGCAGGCAGTTAGAACTGCACGACCAGTGGCAGGCGTGGTGAAAATTCGCTTAAAAGTGACCCAAAGGGATTCCTTGCTCATAGCTTGAGTCACTTCTTGAAGGGATAGCTCGATTGATCTTATTTTAGCTTGCCGTTGTTCAACAGTCGACTTCGGGTATATCCTTAGAAGAACAGCGTCCGCTGCTTGGTGCTTTCCATGAGCAACGAGCTGTCGAGGTGACTCTGGGCAGAAAAACAGTAACCCGGCGAGTGCAAGAGCTGGGGCAGATCCAATACCGACGGTCGCTCGCCACCCCTCGCCCTTTACAGTAGCAAAACCCGCACCCAGGGCGCTTGCAAGGAGTTGACCGAAGGTGACACTCATGTTATTGAACGCAACCATCCGGCCGCGGTATTGTGCAGGCGCCAGCTCACCAACTGTGGATCGGTGAGAGCCCATCGAGACATTCACTCGGGAGGGAAGAAACTTACTATAGAGAGGAACGATCATAGATACGCTTCCTACCCCAAGACCGACAACAAATCTTCCAGCCGCAAATTGGCCGATGGAAAAGGCGGATGTCTGGAGGATAGTGCCAATCACGAAGACCAGGCAGGCGCCCCAGATGGGCCAACGACGACCAAATCGATCGGCAGTGAGACCAGCTCCTACCGCGCCAACCAGAGCGCCACCACTTGTGAGAGATGTCACCATTTCCTGTTCACTCGAGGTAAGGACATGGCCGAGCGATGATCCGATTGTGACTAGAACGGCGGATATATAACCCGTGTCGTAGCCTAGATAACACATCATTAGCTAATGACCTCTCACCCGTGGACGGTCACATAGATAACATACCAAATAAGAGACCGCCGATAGAAACGACAATGGAGATCAACCAAGCTGTCTTGGAGGCAGCTGTTGCCTCAATGCCGCTGAGGTCGGACTGAACTTTCACATAGTCTTCAGGTTCAACATGCTCTATCTGCTCGACTGAATCCTTGGATATATCTTCCAATTGATCTTCTTCGTTCTTCGGGTTCATGTTCGTTGTGAATCTTGGTGTGAGGAATTTCAAACGACAATGGAGGCAATGATGGGGATAAAAGATGTGGGAGTCAACAGGAGGGTCCTTCACAGGTCATTGGGGTGTTTTATAGCCATATGCCAATGGACAATGCAGCAATTCAGCTTATCACGGAGGCCCTTTGACTGCGAAAAGCTATTTCCCCACGGGGGTGCATTTCCCCACGGGGGTGGGGGTGCATGATGCTCCCCATTGGGTTGACAGGGATACCACTTGCGGGGAATTGGGCGTGTTTGGGAAGGGCGGTGGCAAAAACGAGATATTTGGAAGTGATCGCCAAGTCAACATATCACCGCAGCCGGGGAATACTTCCCCAACGAGAGGGGATTATTGGGACTTGTGCCCGTCGTCATATCCGCGCCATTTCCCCGCTATTTCCAATGAAGTTAAAACATATCTCCGCACTCAGCCTAGCCGCTTGGGTGCTGAAGGCACTGGTATTGGCCCTACATAATGATCGGCTCAAGTACGGCCGAGGGGACGGGAAGCCCCGTTTCCCTCACCAAAATCAGGCATGACGTACGCAGATGAGAACATATATAACCCAATATTAGCTCACACTAGGAACCATAAAAGTTTTGTTAAAAGAGTGTATTCATGCGAAAACTTCACAACTAAGGATCAGATGACAGGAGTGTAAATACAATATCGCCCGAGTGGGTGAATGAAAATAATGTCAACGGTCCCAGGGGATGTAGGTCACGGCTGCGAAGCAAATCCCGTAGTATACACCGGAAAGCCTTATCCCGGTATGTGTAGCTGGTTGTCCGCCACAAGGTCTGCACCATTGTGTCTAGATGGCCACAACACTAACCCAGAAGCGAGTATCGTCGCTCTGGTACTTCTCATCACTCTCAATCTGCTGCTGAATCCATGCCACGCCATCCATGTAGTCTGTCGACAAAGTCAGCCGAGCGGTCCGTGAACTAGGGGATGATATCAGGTAAAACTCACTCTTGATGTCCTGGCTTCCCGGGTTGCTGACACCTGATTCTCCGTTGCGGTGGCCACTAAACCAGGTCTCATACCCGTAATGCTTCTCGCCCTCGTGACGAGCTTGGATGTCCTTCTTCAGATTCGAACTAGCGATCGAGCATTAGCCAAACATATCCCGCCCTATAACCCATACCAGAACTTACTTGAGAATGGCACCATCAGAGACCTGGTCGACGGTGTTGCCCAGGAATTCAGATGCAGAATGTCTCAGCATGAACCAATTCTGCTTGAAAATGCCGAAGTTGGTGCCGTCACCTGACTTTCCATCACCTAAAGTATGAATGTTAGCACCGCCACTGGTTTCGCCGGCCAAAATTTGGACATACCGTAAGTGTAATTGGTGGTCATGTTGTTGCTAGTACTTATCAGCGGGGGTATCCCGGAGACCAAAGATGTAAACTCACGTCTCCAGCATCGCAATAGCCAAGTCACGAGTGTTACCACCAGCATTCACGATCTCCTGCTTGCGACCTCCGAGCCCAGAAATGGTGTAGCTGCCCCGATCAGCTGCGATCACAGAAGACACGAAAGCCAACGTCGAAAAAATGGAGAGGAGCTGCATCTTGCAAAAAGACAAAAAGAATGAATTGTTTGCTGGTTGGTTCGGTTGGTAGGTTTGTGATGTTTCAAAAATTTCGAGACCAGCGGCTTCCTTTTATAATGGTGATTCGACACTTGTGGATGCTATGCGTAGTTTGACATCTGGAGCAATAGGAATGGTATGATTGAATCGCTGTCTCTCTTCCCGTGTGAAAATTGGAAACGATCATGTTTCAGGAGTTGCTTCGGAGTAAATTGAAAAGTTCATTTGCATTCTCTGTGAATCTGGCAGATATCAAGACACAACCCCATTTTTCTTCCCGTTTGCCGTGCGGATCTTTCTATATTAATATGGATGTTAATGTGGATGTAGTTTCAGGTACTACACTAGTATCAAACGTTCAAGTATAGCTCGGAGGTGATGTTGCCTCACAATTGAACAAGGATGTAGACAACAAGGAGACCCAAAGACGGATTTGAAGAGGATGCTTGTGAGATTACATATATAAATGATATGGAAAAAGGATAAGACGTTAGGTCAAACAGTACTCCGTACTCTGTACCTAGATCCATACATGTACTAATTATTCCGAATTGTTATCCTTTAGAAGGTTCCAATGTCAACAGGATTCACACTTAAGCGGAGTTTCTTCGGAACTACCTGTTTTGATCGGACTTCCGCCCACTGTCTGCTCAAATAGGCAATTTGACGGAATGGAAGTGGTCACAGCGTGACATTTTCGGCCGATCTACATTGTAGGTGGGGTAGGAGGTATTAGCGGTAGTCTGGCAACCTCTAAAGATATCGTATCAAGAAGACTATGATTATGTGCTGTTCAGCATGTTTTCTTCTCTTCAAATTTACAGCTGAAAGGTTTGATCTGGGCAGAAAAGGACCCAGTTACGTTCAAGTGCGCACTACCGATATAAATTGGCCCATTCCACCCTCTCAGAAATTGCTCCCAACTGAATCCGCCGCGAAACATCAACAAGAAATTTGTGTTCTATTTGAGTGACAAATATGTCTTTTTTCAAGCAAGTCCTGTCTACGGAATGGACATTTAAGGATCGAGACGACGAGACATTGGATGCATGGATGCCCGTGGCAGCAGTGCCTTCCACCGTGCAGCAGGATCTAATTGCAAATAAAAAGTTGGGGACCCCACCACCATACAATCTTGGAATGTGACATTGACTGACGTTTCTTTATTATGTAGGCTAGAGGATCCCCACCTAGGCCTTAATGGACTCAAGGCGCGCTGGATCAACAAGAAGGAATGGGTGTATCGACACGTTTTTCAGCAACCCGAAATCCCTGCTGGCGCAACAGTCGCGCTGGTGTTCGATGGCCTGGACACTTTTGCCTCCGTCAAGCTCAACGGCGAGACAATCCTCCAGTCTAGCAATATGTTCCTAGGCTACCGTGTGGATATAACAGAGGCCATGGGGTCACCCAACAGCACAAACGTTCTAGAGATCGAATTCGATTGCGCCGAGACCAAAGCGACCGAGCTACGCAACAAGGACCCGAATCATAAATGGGTCGGCCTTTTTGGAGATCCGGCGCGCTTAGGCGTGCGCAAGGCTCAATACCATTGGGGTTGGGATTGGGGACCAGTTATCATGACAGCTGGTATCTGGCGTGAGGTGCGATTGGAAATCTACTCCGCCCGAGTAGAGGACCTATGGCCGCAGACAGACCTTGCTCTTGACCATAAAACTGCGACTGTTACGGCAGTTGCGAAAATTGATGCGGTTAGTTCGGAACGCCATATCGCTCGCTTCCATTTGACTCTACGTGGACACGAAATCGCAAGCCAGGATATCCCCATAAGCGACGATAAAAGTGCCCAAGCCACTTTTGAAGTGAACAATCCCGAATTATGGTGGCCACATGGCTACGGCTCTCAGACCTTATACAAAGTGTCAGTGTCACTCTTATGCGATGGAAACGAGCTACACAATGTGTCGAAGAAATTCGGCATTCGGTCCGCCGAAGTCATTCAGCAACCGGATAAGCATGGGAAGACATTCTTCTTCCGAATCAACGGATTAGACATTTTCTGTGGAGGTTCCTGCTGGATCCCTGCCGATAACTTCCTCCCTAGTGTCAGCGCAGAGCGATACCGGAAATGGATCGAGTTGATGGCGGCGGGTGGCCAGGTGATGACCAGGTATGCTAGAACAGAACTTACCTATTAGAGGGCGGCTAACAATAATTTGAAACAGAGTATGGGGTGGCGGAATCTACGAAGACGATGCTTTCTATGACGCTTGTGATGAGCTTGGCGTGCTAGTATGGCAAGACTTTATGTTCGGTTGCGGCAACTACCCAGTGTGGCCTGAGCTACTAGAGTCTGTACGACAGGAGACGGTCTTTAACATCCGCCGATTGAGACACCGTCCTTCAATAGTGATATACGTTGGCAACAATGAAGATTATCAAGTCCAGGAGGAGAAGGGACTGACTTACAACTACGAAGATAAGGACCCCGACAGCTGGTTAAAGTCTGACTTCCCGGCACGCTACATCTACGAAGAGCTACTACCAGAAGTGGTATCCGAGTACTCGCCGAGTACTTTCTACCATCCAGGAAGTCCATGGGGCGATGGAAAAGTCTCAAGCGACCCTACTGTGGGAGATATACATCAATGGAATGGTCAGCCAATTCAATCCCCGAAGACAATTCCAATGGAATTTCTAATTGAACATTGAGGTTGATGGCTCTATAGTGTGGCATGGAACGCAGGAGAAATATCAGATCTTTGACACCATGGGAGGCCGCTTTAACAGCGAGTTTGGGATGATAGGCTTCCCGCATATGTCGACGATCGAGTACTTCCTGGAAAACGAGAAAGACAAGCATCCACAGTCCCAAGTTATGGACTTCCATAACAAGGCCGATGGCCACGAGAGGCGATTGGCGACGTACCTAGTGGAGAACCTACGCATGTCTACTGATCTAGAGGTATGTTTTTTATCATGGTCGATTGAAGTATAAAAGAAGAAGAAATTACTCACGCTCTACTTAGACATATATCTACCTTACACAGGTAATCCAGGCAGAGACGATGATGTTCGGATATCGTGGATGGCGCCGCCAATGGGGTGATGATCGAAAGTGTGGCGGAGCGCTTCTATGGCAGTTAAATGACTGCTGGCCCACGATCTCGTGGGCAATTGTGGACTACTTCTTGCAGCCGAAACCTGCATATTACACAGTTAAGCGAGTGATGCAGCCCGTAACGGTCGGTGTACAACGCGCACACCACGACTGGAGTGTGGTGCACGCAGAACCAGCCAAACAAAGCCCCTATCAGGTGTGGGTTGCTAGCAGCCGGCAGGCTGTGGTACATGGAACTGTCGAGCTACGATTCTTATCCGTGGAGACCGGTAAGGACCTTAGCGCCCCGGCGATCTTTGAGAACGTCACCATTTCAGCCAATGGTACTACCGACATCACAAGTGGTATCATTGACCATGTCGCCGAGCCCGAGTCACATGTTCTGGCTGCACGGCTATGGATAGATGGCCAGATAGTGTCCAGGGACGTTGACTGGCCACAGCCGCTCAAGTACCTCGACTTTTCTGATCGTGGACTGGAAGTGAGACCACAGCCAGGAGCTACAGCCAGAAAGCAGCTCCTGGTAATCAGCTCACAGAAGCCAGTGAAATGTCTTGTCTTTGAGGAGCGGCAGAATGTGCGGATCAACGACAGCGCTATAGATATTGTTCCGGGCGATGAGCAGGTGGTGGAGATTACGGGGCTAAGTAACAGTGATCCACCGTTGGGTTATCGTTATTTGGGTCAGTAGATTCTTTCAACCATTTTAAAATAAGGGCTGTGATACAATGGAAGTTTCCAGTTTCCCGGTTGTGAGATGGATACAATTTGAAAATAGAGAAATTCTGTTGTAGGAATATTTCACCAGTGGGAAAGAATTGTGAGATTAACTACTCAAGTGTACTTACTGTGAGAGAAAAATGGGCTCTGACTTCGCATGGCAACTCTTGTACAAAATGAATCTATACCTTGAGAATGTCTTGATATGTGACTGATCTGATTTTGATTTCACTCCTATTGTCAGACTAGAATAAGCCCCACTATGCCCTAAACAGGAACCGAGGTGGAAAAATAGCGTGTATTGTCAAAGTGCAAGGTGGAATACATGGTGGAAACAAGGTATGATACCGGAAAATCATGTGGCCATTGGTACTCAACATACCATACAAAAGTGCATATTACAGTTAGTCAGCAAGGTCCGCACAGATTGGTTAAATTGCGGTTTCGTGTCATTTTATTTAGTGAGTTCTCAATATCAGTCATTTTGTACCATACATTTCAATACTACAGATTTCTGTCATGTATCTTTTGCCACAACAGTTAAGGGGCTTGTTAAATTCAATGCTTGTTGCGTCTGCCTCAGGCTGAAAGCATCTCTGTTTGTGTGCATCACCTGCTCCCTAATATTCTACAAGTAAATAGCCGAGAGAGTAAAAGATTGAAATCACGACTGTGACTGGTACTCCACATCTGCAAACCCGAAAACCCGCAAACCCGCAAAAGTCGTTTTCACGGAGACGTCCGCAATATTGGGGCCGAAATTCCCGTCAATCCGGGGAAGTAAAGGCGGAGTATTACCTTTTTAGTCGAGGAGTAGGCGGGGGAAGCCGAGTCATTTTCGGTATAGTACGAGTTACCCCGGTTTTCTAGGTAGCGACCGGCTTCGATCACTCGTTCGGGGTAACTCATATCCCCACCGAGGAGCCGAAAGGCCTCTCATGATTGGACGAACTGAGGGCAAGGAATTTGATCAGAATCCGTTTCAGCCAAGGATGTCCGAGACATTCACAAACGTACCACTTCATGCGGACAAGGAAGAGAAAAGTAATTCCCGTGACAACAATAAATATCATGCCACAGCCATCTTTTTCCCCATGGATTGAGTCAATATTTTCGCGGATCGCATCCGGCGTGGAGAATACGACCTTTTCAACATGACAGATAATACAAATCTAGATCAATTGGTCGAGAAAGAAGGTGCCGCCGACGCCATGCATCAAGAGCACAAGGACGGCGTCAAGGTTGAGACTGTTCAGGGCTCACTGGCTCTCGACATCGCCAGGCGGACGAACCCCCCGAACCCCTGGAGCGTTCAGATGAGAAAGCTATATTTATTTTTGACTGTGGCATACCTTTGCTCAGCTGTAAACGGTACGAGAAAGACACTTGATAGTTGATGAAAAATTTTCACCACTAACTAGTTCAGGATTTGATGGCTCCCTGATGGGTGCTCTGCTTCCCATAGAGCAGTTCCGTGAAACTTTCGGCTCCGGCTTGGTCGGTTCCAAGGCCTCCTTGATTCAGGGAATGTACACCATTGGAGGTGTCTGCGCGCTGCCGTTCGTCGGAGTGTTCCTAGATACTTGGGGTCGACGGTGCGGTATGTTTATTGGATCCTGCGCTGTCATCCTGGGTACAATTATCGGCGGTACTGCCAACCACATGGATCAATTGCTCGCCAGTCGATTCTTCCTTGGTACGTGTCTAACACCTTGCCCCATTCTGGATGACATTGTTAACATATCTCAGGGTGGGGATATTCCTTGGCCTCCGCTGCCGCACCAGCCTACGTCGTCGAGATGAGCCATCCCGCCTACCGTGACGTTCTGACTGGTTTATACAATTGCCAGTACTTCGTCGGCGCTATTGCCGCTGCTGGTGCTTGTCGTGGATGTCTAAGATTCGAGAGTTCGCTCGCGTGGCGCATCCCCATTTGGTGTCAGTTGATTTCGTCCAGCATGGTGGTGTTGAGTGTTTGGTTTATACCCGAATCACCTCGATGGCTCTACAGCCATGGGCGCCGCGAGGAAGCCTGGGATGTTATCACCAAATATCACGGCGAGGGTATCCGGGATAATGCCTATGTTCATCTGCAGGTCCGAGAATATGAAGAGGCGATCAACCTGGAAGGCTCGGATAAGAAGGCTTGGGACTTTAGAGGTCTCGTTAACACAAAGGCCGCCAGATGGCGCCTCATGTGTGTGGCTATCGCATCTTTTATGAGTCAGTGGGCGCAGGCTGGTGTCACAACCTACTACATTGGCGGACTTTTAGCCACAGCTGGTATCACTGATACAACCCGAGTGCTGGACGTCAATCTTGGCAACACAGTTCTTTCTGCTGGCTTAGCCTATCTGGGAAGTTATTTAGGCCCCAAATTCCGACGCAGACCTATGATGATTGGCGCGTCTATTGCTTGCAGTGTACGTATATACGTCCCGCGTGGTTCTTTTTTTTATCAATGTTCTACGCTAACGTTTTGATTATGCAGATCTGCTTTGCATGTTTTGCAGCCACAACCGGAGTGTACACAAAGACACTGGAAACAGGAGCAGCTACTGCTTCTATTGTGTTTATCTTCTTGATCGGTGCTTGCTTCAGCTTCGGCTGGACCCCATTGCAAGCCATGTACGCCGTCGAATGTCTTTCGTACGAGACTCGTGCCAAAGGTATGGCGATGTACTCTGTCTTCACCAATATTGCCTTGTTGGTGAATCAGTTCGGAGTCGGAAATGCTATCGACGTCATTGGCTGGCACACATACATCATCTTGGCCGGCTGGAACATCGTCCAGGGAGTGTTTATCTACTTCTTCGCTGTTGAAACGAACAATCGGACCCTGGAAGAACTATCGGAAATTTTTGAAGCGCCCAACCCTCGGAAGAAGAGTACGGAATCACAGCAGGTCTTGGTTTCTGAAACTGCAAACCAGGTGGTGGAAGTTAAGGGTGCATAGGTAACTCAAGCCAGTCTTTTCCAGTGTTCTTTTAGTAGTCACGAATATTATATCATATTCATGTTATGGAAATGCCCAATGTTGTGCTCATATTGATCAACACTCCGACGATCATCTGACGATCATCCACAGCACACGGGAGAACGAGATCTACCAAAATATTTTCTCGTGGGGGTTGAAAATTGATTGGCTCTAATCTCCTACAGCAAGAGGCAAATTTGAGACATGTCCTTCATCAGGTGGGCCTTTCCACCCTTGAAAATTTTAATAGTCCTGCCGATCCGACAACAAGGTCGAGATCATGGCATGATGCATGAAAAACGAGCTAGTGGGTACGGAGTGACCGAAAACAAATGCTTCTAGTCTATATTTCATCATTATGATAAAGCCAGGTACGGAGTACGGTTCTCCGTACATAGATATGTATTCTGATGCAGATCAGATTGGTATCATTTGTGCGATAAAAATTATAAACATGGGAGGCAATGTGACAACGATCTCACGTATTTCCTGCAGGGGAATGGGAATTCAAGAAAGACATTGACGCATCTTCATTCTGGGCATTGAGGTCAAAAATCTCAGGCCAGAGGTTGCTGTGGTCCCAACTCAGGTACTCCCACATGTACTGAGACGACAGTGTCTCAAAGGATGTCGCAGTCCAATCTGAAACACGATCACGAGCCACTTGTTGGCCGGTGTTGAAAACATTCGGAGGAGGGAAGTTTTGGTGGTCGAGACCGTCTCCACTTGTATCCAGCGGCGCTGCCCTGGGAGCATGAAGATTACATTCCAGAATGCCCGAAATGACTTCAAGGGAGCGTCCCGCGGTGTGCCCGTAAGGTTTCATGCGGCCAAGGGTCAACATGGCTGTTTCAACCTGCGTCTTACAAGTTTCGAATGAAGCAGCGGGATCGTGGTCTGCGACGCCAGCGGACAGACAAATCAAGGAAACCATAGTAGCTTGGAATAACATCCAAACCGCGTTCCAGCCGATCATTTGATTCAATTTTGTTGTTGAGGAGATATCTTGGATGGAAATCGCTGCGATTTCCTGGCATTTCTGGATAGCAGTGCGTTCTTCAACTCGGATGGCCATGAAGGGAACTCGTCGCATTGCGTAGTTGAGTAGAGTTGGGCGATAAAGTAACATGCGATGATTGTAGAATCGCCAACGCATCACAGTGCGCACTGCATATAGTGATTCGGGACATGGTTCGTAATCCTTAAGGACCGGTGGCAGGTCATGCCACCACCGAACAAGCTGTGAGTCCAGATCGAACATCTCTGTGTGCGACAGCGTTGGTAGCGCAGCTAAGGATTCTTGAATTTTTAACGCAATTTTCACAAATTGGACATTTTCCGTCAAGAGGAGGACCTCGAAATATGATTCCTATCAAGAGTCAATTTAGGAAGAGAACCTAGAATAGTTCCCCGGGAAAAGAAAATTGGGTCAGGGGATGTGCACCTTGTCAAGCCGACTAGGCAAATTGACTGTGATGCTCGGGCCAAAGTAATCCATGCTTGGCCGGCCGAGCGTTTCGTGGCCCCAGGTCTCCAAACAGCAAAGTGACCACCAGACGCGACGTTTGAATTCCTGGATTCCGGACTTCTTGGGATCGAGTATCGAATGAATATCTGAAGGTTCCCGCTGCAGGCCTAAAGTAACCGCCATCCGCAGTGACGCGCCCACAAGGGAGTATGCGAGATTCGGCTGGCTGGTATAGTGACAGTACCAGCCACCCATGAGTCCTAGAGCCTGGACGACTTCAAGGCTAGGATTCCCGAGCGAACGTAGATTTAGGTAATTCATTGAACGCTCAAAATACACATGATGGGTATGGTTATCTGCGCCTGGGGCTGTAATACTTCCCAACGCGAGAACTATGTTGAGTAGTGCAAGCCATCGATCATCCTTCCGACGGCCAAGTAAGTAAGTTGTGCGAAAGGCTTCCTCGTCTATGATTGGTGAAAATGGCTGGAAGTTGATAAAGTACGCATCTAAAATTTGATGTTCCGTGGGTGGGGGGTCAGCTTGAGGCGTAGCTTGCGACGGGGGCAACGAGTTGGTTGGCTGTGGTCCTTGGTCTTTACATAAGGACTGAGCAAAATATGAGTTAACTGCTGGATTGAGCCACGCAATGACCTTCAATGCGGCCTGAATAGACGAAACGCCTAGATAGGACGTTGGGTGCCGAGCCGAGAGGGATAAGGCGTTGACGTCGTCTGAGATATGTCCGACTGATTCCGAGGCACTGGGGCAGTGAATTTGATCGAGTTGCTCTCCGGGTATTGTATGTAGTGATTCCAGACCAGGCATTTCTCCCGACAGTGCAGAGTCGTGGGTATCGAGGGACGCTGCAACAATCGATGAGTCCTGGTGCTGAGAATATTGGGACCCGCCGCCTGCGGTCATCAAATCTAACAATTTGTCCCTTGAGAAATGCGCGATGTTCTCGGGGGCAGTGTCCGGAAAAAGCCTTTCAAGTGTGCTTTTGTAGTCGGGCGAGGGTATTGTCAATTTCTCCGGCTGGCTAATTTGATCAGTTTTGTCGCCAAACCTCCTGGGTTTCATGTGTCAATTTTCTTGTTTACCTTTGCGAGGCTCGAGGTCCTGTGTAGCCACACAGCTCCGGCTTCTTGTACCATCGACAAGCTTCACAGGGCTTCTCGCCATCACATTTAATTTTGCGACGACGACACGAAGTGCAGGCTCGCGGTGTGGATCCCCGTCGGCTGAGTCGTTCACTGCGCCTTTTATGCTTCGGGTTCCGCAAACCCTCTTCGCCGTCCTGAGCCTTGAACGCGATAAACATGATATAAAATTTACAATCAGATGCGGGGTAAAAATTCGACGTGCCTGAAAAGAAGAAAGATCATACAAAAGATAAAAGATAAAAGGATGTGTGGGGATAGAAAGAGCCTAGTCCACGGGTTTTCCCGGCCCCCGTTTTACCCAACATATGCAGCAGGTGAGAACCTTGGAACAACCAATGCGGGGATTCAGCTTGTTCAAGGGGCAGTTTTTTTTTCAATACATTGTATTCCGTATGGATATGTTATTCATAGGTAATTCCCACTCAAGTACTCTTCTCACAACTATCCAATGAATACCATGTGGCCCCTTAGTCCACTTTTTACAACTAACCGGCCCTTACAATTTTTTTACAAAAATTACAGACCCTCCTAACGGAGGGTCCGCCACCCAAACGGAGGGGATCACCCATATGCAATTGTACCTTTTACTAGGCGAACCATACAAAAGGTACATACGTAAATGCTCGTTTTTCTCGACTAAATTATACAAAGACTTTCTGTTTTAAGTGTAGCACTAATATTCTAATACTACCCTAATACTTCTATTAACTTCTAAGGGCAAGTTTCTGTGACGCCATGATAGTTGAATATCTTATATTAGACGCGATAGTAGGTTAAATTTTCAAATTGTAATACTTTGAGAGGGCTCCCTGAAACCTAGGCTGAAACTTGAATATAGTATCTAAATAGAGCAGATTGTTATACATGCTAAGTTATAATAAGATTCTAGAGACTTTTATAGTACTAAAAATGAGCATTTACATATGTACCTTTTGTATGGTTCGCCTAGTAAAAGGTACAATTGCATATGGGTGATCCCTCCGTTTGGGTGGCAGACCCTCGCTTGCGAGGGTCTGTAATAAATGTAATTTATGAAAGGGCCGGTTAGTCTGTAACATCTCTTGAGTATAAAATATAACACCGGGATTTCTCCGACAGTCCCAAGGTTTGGGCGTGTCCACCTGTCTGTTTGGGGTTTGAGATAAACGGAGACTAAGCCTATTTAGGTAAGAAAAAGGCGGAGCTCGTGACTTCGCTTACAACTTCGTATAATCGTTCCAAGGTTTATCGACAATCCAGGGAGATTTCACGTGCTCGGTGGCATGTTTCTTCTCTTCCATGCTTCCATGTTTACTTCCTCGACAACTCTGGCCTGATTAGAGGATATGAAAGGAGGATGGACGCACAGTCACCAATGGGGTCGATTATCAAAGCCTCGTTGTGGTTCCATTATACTGGAGAACAGTTCTCAATCTGTGGCTTCTTTGAATGGCCTCACCCCGGATCTGCACGTACTAGGACAGAATGCAAACTCCCCGGATTAATCCAATAGCGCGACTCCACTTGCCCCGGATCTGAATTTCTTGGAAGGATTCCAAGGTTCCTGATTCGCCTTAGAAAGTTGCACCAAAGCATGCCCGGGAAACCCGTGAGGGGGCGGAGATAAACCATGAGCCTGGGACGCCAGGCTTCCCCACCCCTCCAGTATAGGTACGTATCTCCGAACCTAAAGTTTTACCTAGAACGAAAGCAATAAACCAGGAGATGGTATCTCCAAGAGAATGTGTACCTCGAAAGCGGGGTCAAATCGGTTGTTTCTCATCTGTCAAAGTGCAAGGTGGATTACATGGCAGAAACAAGGTATGATACTGGAAAGTCATGTGACCCTTGGTACTCGGCATACCATACAAAAAAAATGCATATTACAGTTAGTCAGCAAGGTCCGTACAGATTGGTTAAATTGCGGATCATGTCATTTTAGTTAGTTAGAGTTCTCAATATCAGTCATTTTGTACCATACATTTCTATACAACAGATTTCTGTCATCATCTGCTAACCCCGTGCCAATGGGTGAGTAGTTAGCGCCTTCGGATATTCTCGCCCTGATTCTTTCATCATCGACCTGGTCCAAAGTAAAGCAGGTGCCATTTGCGTACGGAGCATTCTCGTGGAATCAGACAGCGGGAATGCCGAGCTTGGAACTGCCCGGCACTATATGTGCTCTCCTTTTCCACGTTGTATGAGTAAGGAATAGTGTTGGAGTTTCCAATTCGACCTAAAAGCCTACAATTGAAGTAGTCGAAAATGTGTCTAGCATTTTCAAAATAGAACCTTGAACTGTTTGATAATAGGAAGAATTGATGGAGTGACCGAGTAAGGGTTGTCTGACTAAGGAAACACGGTGGGGTACTCATGTTCCCAGCAAACACCATCGTACCTCTGGCTGTTGGATGGTCTTAAATATTTGTTTTCAGGAAGAAAAGAAAGATCATCTCTGGTGAAAGTGTTCTAGTGTATTCTTATTCTTTTTGAAGACATGCCCTTGTTGAACAGTCAGAAGCCAGTCTCTATGGTACCTGATAATGATGGAAAAATAGTACAAAAAGTAAATACGCAAAAACATACAGCCAAAACGTATGGCGGTGGTTACCCGGAACACGAACACATCAACGTGTTCGTTGAACTGGTGTTTCCCATCGCCATTCGCCTGGCCTGGTTAATGTGTCCTCACCCGGACTCCGCAACTTTACCCTTGACCCACGCCTCTAGGCCACCTTCCGCAATGATCTCCTGTACATTGGCTGGCAGCTCGCCGACCTGCTCGGTCCAGCTCTCTCCTGTCTCGCCCTCCTTAACCTCAACAACGGAACGCTTCACGTCCCACGTCAAAGTCCAGCCTGTACGGCGCGTCAGCTGGCGCCCCTTAACATCACCAGAGGATGGCTGAGCGAAGCTGGCACGCAGACGCTCAATAAGTCTCGGGACTTCAAGGCCCATGAGCGCGTTGTTGATACTGTTTCGGGAGAAAATGTTACCGAAACTGCCAGCGACGACCAGGGGAATCTGCTTGGCCAGAATTGCGGTCGCGGCCTGTTCTCTTGAGGATCCGCAACCGAAGTTGAAGCCGGCGACGAGGATGTCACTGGGCTTAGCGATGCCCTTGAACTCTGGATCGTAGTTTGACATACAAGCGGCCGCCATATCATCCTTCGAGACGTTGTCTTGGTATGTCAATTTACCGGGGTAGATGCTATCAGTGTCGAGATTGTCGGCATCGAGGAAGACGATTTCGCCGCTGATGCGTTCGGGGAAGCCGGGCAGAATCTCGGTGGCAGGTTTGGCCTCGTCTCCGGCGGACTCAACCCGGTCAATCAGAGATTCCATCTGTTGGAGAAGGTTGGTGAGCTCATTCTCGGTGGTGGGTTCGAGGCCGGTGCCGAATCCGTGTTCCACGCCAGACCAGTTCTCTGGCACTTGGTAGGCGCCGGGGCCAGAGATAACACCGCTGAGAGCGCTAGCAGCCACGACTTCGGGACTTGCCAGGTATGCCAGGGCGTCTCTGGAGCCCATGCGTCCCTTGAAGTTACGGTTGCTGGCACTGATGCCAACCTCACCGGGTTCCAGAAGACCTGTTCCGAGACCAATGCAAGGTCCGCAACCAGCGGGGAGCGGCTGCGCACCAGCATCGAGGAGAGCCTGCCAGTCGCCGGTGGATTCGGCGGCCTCTTGTTCGGGCACGGAAGCAGCCGCGATATAGAGTTTGACACCGTCGGCAATCTTGGGAGTTGTGTTGGGGTTGGCCTTGGCGGCGTCTTTGAAGACCTTGGCGGCCGCCGCGAGGTCGGAAGCACGCGAGTTGGTGCAGGAGACGATATAAGCGCGGTTGACCTTGATGTCCTGTTGGACGAGCTCGTTGAGTGGTGTCGCGATCTTCACTGAATTAGGACCTGAGACGTAAGGCGAAAGAGTAGAGAGGTTGAGGTAGAGCTGCTTGGCGTACTGAGCATCGGGGTCAGCTGTGAGGGGGTTGGCGAACAACTCGTCGATTCTTTCATGTGTGATACGCTTCCGGGTGGTGCGGTCGTCAGACATCGCAGCCTCAGTAGCCTTGTATCGCAGCCAGCGCTTCAGGGTTCGGTCGATTGGGAACAGACCCGTGAGTGCGCCCCACTCAGTCGTCATGTTGGCAATTGTCAAACGGCTATCCACAAGCAGACTTTCCATAGTCTCTTCAGAGCCGGTGAACTCAATTGCATGGTTCAACACATCACTGTTGAAGAGACCGCACAATGCGACAATCACATCCTTACCTGTCACGCCTACTGGTAGCGTTCCGGTGAACGTTACCCGCGCAACAGGGGGAATCTGCCACCATGTCCGCGACGTGGCCCAAATACTAGCAGCGTCGGTCCGCACAACAGCAGTTCCAAGGCAACCAACTCCACCGTAGTGGTTACTGTGGCTGTCTGAGGCTACCGCCATGGTACCCGGCCACGCATATCCTTCTTCCACCATGACCTGGTGCCCAATACCCCGGCCCGCAGGATAGAAGTCGATTCCATGCTGTCCAGCAAAAGTCTCGATCTGCTCGTATTTCTTAAGGTTCGCTGCGCTGGTGTTTTGAACGTCGTGGTCGAGGGTCATGACGATCTGCTCCGGGCAATGCACCTTCGTGGCTCCCATAGACATGAACTTGAGGGCGACGGGCCACGAGTTGTCGTGAGTCATGCAATACCCGGGGGCGAGACTGATGTAGTCGCCGCTCCGAACGAGCTTGCCTTCGGGAAGACCAACGGCATAACGTTGTACAATCTTCTCCGTCAATGTTTGCGGCGTGCGCTTCTCGGAGGGAGTCTCAGAGAGAGTAATTGAGGCATTCTCGTGCTGTGAGTGGAAGCCTTCGACCCGAGCGGAGGCTGTCGTGCTCAGCGAGCGAGAAGAGAGGGAGTTCGAGACCGATCGCAAGGGATGATGAATTGTCCTGCTTAGGACGCCGAAGCTCGGAGTCCACCGAGGCCGAACCTGGGGGAGTCAGATACAATTGGGTGATCGTGAGAGGAAGGTGTACTCACCGGTCTGCACATCATGGCGGCCGGAGGCCTAGCCACGCGCTTCAACAACATCGAACACGGAGACATTGGTGAGTGACTCTTAAGCAAACTTTTCCTAGATGCCGACCTCGGGAGTTGACCAGGAACGGTATCACGTGATTTCGTGTTCCGGGGTCGGCCTCTTGTGGCGAGAGGATTTCAAAGCCACCCCGGAAATGCCAAAGCACGTGATATGAAAATTAATCCCCATCTTTTTCTCGAGAGACAGTACAACATACATCATTACTAGCAGGGCAATGCAGAAATTGGGTGGGTTAAACCGATGACTCAAGATTTGTGCGACTAAACATTCGCTATAGGAATATCCAACCGCCTTACCTATGTGGTAGACCAGGGTAATTGGGACTTGCTCTACGACCTGAACCCATTGATCATGGTCGTGAATTCTAGATGCAGATACAGGCACACAATATATACTAGAGTTACTCGGTCGGGGAGAATACCAGCAAGCATGCGCATCTTTTTTCAAAATCAAAAGAGAAGAAATGAGAGGAAAAGACAGAAAGAGAGATGGAGCTACACTAGCCAAACTCATAGGAAATATATATTGATGTTTGAGGCGAGGAAAAAAGCTTTCTCTTTTGTAAATCCGGCTAGTTCCCGAGCCAACCTTGAAAGTATTTTTCGAGAATGGCTACGTTGGCTACGTTGGCTACGTTGGCTACGTTTGTTGAAGCCCCAAGAAAAGGTCTACTAGTATGATATCCGAAAGAAGATGACCTTGGGGGAAGTAGAATTGTTATTCATAGAGGGAGATGGTAGAACTGGTTGACCAATCAAACGTGATGGCACCGTTTCTTGGCATATGCACGTCTTCAGTTAGTGTGACATGAAAATTCGCCCGATTAGATCTGTATTACGTTTTCCGGAGTGTCCTTTTAGGCAGAATCTTGGAATAGTTATGAATACTCTACCTAGGGCTGTGAATTGATTAACTTGGTACTTATCATGACCGTTCCAGGGTTATCTCCCAGGTTACGTAACATATAGGATTCGACCCCATTTCCCCCAAGCTTCGAAGCTGGAAAGGGCTAGCGAGAACACGAGATAAGGACAAATTGACCAAGGTTGCCGAGAGTTGAATAAACATACGGGTTACTTTGTACATTTGTAGTTTAGCGTAACTCGCAAAATCTGTTGTTGAAATGTAGTCTTGGCCGAGGGGAACGTGCACGGTCAGTCGGACTCACCGAACCTAAGCTAAATGGAATAACTGAGTTAGGAGGCATACCTAGGTAACCGGTGGGACGTTCTAGGACCATTTAGGTAGTGTGATCCAGTAGAATCCAAGATAAAAACGTAGAAGATCCCCCGGCTCGTGTCCGGATGCGGGTTAAGTCACAGCCCGTGCGGGGGCGATAAAATAGATTCCAAGCCAATCAACCATGGAAGTTATCCAAATGAAACCAAAAGGAAGCAAAAGGAAGCAAAACTGACCAAAACTGACCAACTGAACTGCGTCATAATGGTCTTGGTATGGATTTTCTATGGCTTGAATGGCTTACATGGGCTTACATGGGGCTTATTGCGCTAATCTGGCTAATCTTGTCTCGAGGCAAATCTCTACCCTTTTAAGTTCTCTTTTTTACTCCCACGTTTTTTTACCTTCTTTCTTTAATAGATGTTTTTGGCATCTTACATCTTATGATTCTGACTGCATTCTCCTTTTTACTTTTCCAAATATCCTCTTTCTTTCGAAATTGCAAAGTCTCTCCGCTAAACTCCGTACTACGGAAATCCCACCTTAGAGACTCGAAGTCTCCGACATTTGCCCTTGCCATTGCACCTTCCAACATTTCAACATCCATAGCAACAATATCTTTGCCAACGTGATCGATTCCCAGGCCCTCGCAACATAGCCCGACATCCCACCTTTCTGTAGCAGATCCACCCCCGGATTATCCGCCGATCCCACCCCAACATTTACAGCCTATACCCCGGACTCTAGACGAATAAGCGACACCAGCCCATCCAGTTTCTTTCCACCGCGCCTTACCCACACCGTATCAGCCACTAAACATCCCAGACAGGAATGCAAACAAAATGGCTATCCTAAGTGATAAGGACAAGGACACGAGCGGCAGTGTGTCGGAAACACTCGGGCTCAAGCATGAGGGCGGCCGTGATGTACAAGAAGGTGTGATGGCTGAAAATGCCGACAACCTTCAACGTCATCTTGGAAACCGTCAGATCCAGCTGATTGCCATTGGTGGCTCTATTGGAACGGCCCTTTTCGTGAGCATCGGCTCGGGTCTTTACCATGGTGGACCCGGCAGCTTGTTTATTGCCTTTACCGTTCAATGTATCTTTTTGGCCATGGTGAATAACTGTCTCGCTGAAATGACCACTGCCTTCCCTGTCAGTGGTGGTTTTATTCGCTTGGCTGGAAAATGGGTTGACGATGCTCTTGGTTTCATGGTCGGCTGGAACTTTTTGTCCGTTCTCTTTTCGGCTTAGCCGAAATCCTCCCTGCTATCCTTGCTAACACTCCTTTTAGCTTCTATGAGGCTCTTTTGATTCCTTTTGAGATCTCAGCTTTCACGCTCGTCTTGTCTTTCTGGAGTGATAAGATTACTGAACCTGGGCCAGTTGCAGGCGTCTGCATTGGTGTCATCCTGGTCTATGGGTGAGAACCTCTTCCGCCCATTTCGGCCATTTGCGTGCACGTGAGATTTTATCCAAATACTGATTCTTGCATAGCTTCCTTAATGTCTTGGCTGTGAAAGCTTATGGTGAAGCCGAATTCTGGCTGTCTGGTGGAAAGGTCATTCTGATCTTCTCCTTGTTCTTTTTCACCTTCATCACCATGGTTGGTGGAAACCCGGCCCATGATGCCTATGGCTTCCGCCACTGGAATAACCCGGGCTCTTTCATGGAGTATCTGGATACCGGTGCCCTCGGTCGCTTTGAAGGCTTCCTGGGATCTCTTTGGTCGGCTTGCTTTGCCGTCGTCGGTCCTGAGTACATCTCCATGGTCGCAGCTGAAGCAAAGCGTCCCCGCATCTATATCAAGAATGCGTTCAAGACAGTCTATATTCGATTCGGTCTCTTCTTTATCGGCGGCGCCTTGGCCGTGGGTATCGTTTGTGCCGCTAATGATCCGCAACTAGTCGCAGTTGTGACGGGCGGCTCCTCTGGTTCTGCTTCGGCATCGCCATATGTTATTGGCATGCGAAACTTGGGCATTTCAATTTTCCCTTCGATCGTCAACGCGTGAGTGCCATAAAAAAACAAAAACAAAACATAAGCTTGGCGATCAGAATACTGACCATACTATTTTTAGTCTCTTGCTAACTTCGATTTTCTCTGCTGGCAATACCTACACTTACTGCGCTATCCGTACTCTGTACGGCTTGGCGCTAGAAGGAAGAGCCCCAAGAGTTCTCACGTACACCACGCGCAACGGTGTACCGATCTATTGCTTCGGAATCGTGATGATCTTCCCTATGCTTTCCTTTTTGCAATGTTCCAGTAGCTCGTCCATCGTCATCACGTGGTTCGCTAACCTAGTTACTGCTGGAGGTAAGAAATCACGATGGAATTAACCCTCGGACCCCATTACAATACTGACAACATAACCTAGGTCTCATCAATTATATCGTCATCACTCTGACGTACATCTTCTTCCACCGCGCTTGCAAGGCGCAAGGGTTTGACCGCCGAACCCTGTCCTATTTCGGACACCTTCAACCCTACTGCGCCTACATTGCGTTGGTTTGGATGATCGTCGTGACCATCGTCTACGGCTACCCCGCATACAAGCCCTGGTCAGTGTCCACCTTCTGGTCGAACTACACCATGCAGATCGTCATCCCTCCTCTCTTCCTCATCTGGAAAATCATCAAGAAAACCAAGTTCGTTAAGGCTCATGAAGCCGACTTGGTCTGGGAGCGACCCTTGATCGATGCGTACGAGGATAGCTTCCTTGACCCGCCTACTGGCTTCTGGCGAGAAGTGTTGCAGATGGTCGGGATTGGGCGCATCAAAGGCGGCAACGATAAGCGATCGCATTCTGTGTCTCAACCTCGGCGGTCTGCTGAGGGAAACTCGGCATGAATGTAACTACGAGCAGTGTTTTATTAAATCCACATGTATGCCTAGGGATCTAGCTACCGTGAAGGGGTCAGCAAATGCCCTTACGGTACGTACGACTTGAGCCATCTTAACACGGGAATTTATTTCCTGTTGCAGATTTGTCCATATGATACCCAGCCAATTTGGTCATTTCAACAATATTTCAATGTAATCGGATTGGGAACGGGTACTGAAATTGTTTGCTTGGTACTCAGGCAATATAGACTATGCGCGAATAGATAAAAAATATCAAAGGTGCACACTTGGGTGGACTTTAGTTGACATTGACTGATTGCAATTGAGAACTGCATATAATCCTATATACCTGTTGAGATGGATGCCTGAACAGTCACAAATCTGAACAATAACACGAAGCTGAACGAATATATTGAGCAAATATGACTTTACCCACTTGTGGTCATATTGGTCCATCTCGCCTTCAAACCATGGGCTGCCATCTTAGGCTTGCGGTCCCTGGTAAACACACCCTTCTTATTACCATCCACCCGCCGGGTACCCAGAGTGGTCTGGAAGTCAGCAAAGTTCCAAACATGCTCACCAGCCATGGACTCGATACTGTCAAAGACCCGGTGATACATGGCGAGCATATCCTCCTGGAACTCCTCACTCCAAGGGAGACCAAGAGTGGAGTGAAGACCGGCAATGGTATCAGCGCCGTATTCACTCATGATAATTGGCTTGTTGAATTTCTTTTCCCACCCTTGTAGTTCCTTGACAAGAGCAGGCTCTGCTTCCTCGAGGTCCCCTGTCTCCGAGTACCACCCGAAGTACCGGTTGAGGCAAGTGACATCAAACAGGTCCGAGATTAGATCCAACTCGTATGTGGCCATGCCGACGTTGGCGAATGTAATAGGACGAGCTGGATCAAGCTCGCGAGTCAACTTGGCCAGCGGCTCGAAGTATTCGCGTGCCCCTTCTTCTTCGGAGGCAGGCTCGTTGGCAATCGACCACATAACAACACTGGCATGGTTCTTGTCCCGGCTAATGAGTTCACGGATGGCTTGCTTGTGGGCCCTCTGGGTGTTGTTGTTGATGTTCTCCTCGGACCAGGTTTTTGGGGCTTCGCTTCCAGACACACCCAGCAAACCAATGTTCATACCCACGGCGGGTGTTTCATCGATCACGACAATTCCCTGTCGGTCTGCAAAATCCATGACTTCTTCAGCGTAAGGGTAGTGCGAGGTGCGGAAAGAGTTGGCGCCGATCCAGTCCATCAGTTGGAAATCGTGAACCATGTAGGCTTGGTCGTGTCCTTTACCGCGAACTGAGGTGTCCTCGTGTCTTCCGAATCCGGTAAAGTAGAAGGGCTTGCCGTTGATGAGGAACTTCGACCCGTCAACCTTTACAGTGCGAACACCAGTGGCCACGCTGTAGGTGTCGACCACCTCGTTGCGGCCATCCACAATGTTGGCCTGGAATTGGTAAAGGTAGGCCGCACCGGGTTGCCACAACTTGACCGAGTTGATCTTCACGGTACCTTGAGCTCCAGAGGCAGTTGCAACAACGACTCCGTCCTCGTCGATAACAGAGATCTTGATATTCTCAGTCGAGTTCTTGGCCACCTTGATGTTATAGTTGATGAGTCCTGTCTCGCTATCGACATCAGTGACAACAGTGATGTCCTCGATATGCTGACGAGGCACAGAGTATAACCAAATGGAGCGAGAAAGACCGGCATAATTGTAAAAGTCGTGGTTGTAAGTCTGGATTCGCTTGCCGGTACCCTCACCGATCTCGATTTTTCCAGGTGGGATTGTCTCATGGGTAAGCTCGTTGTTGACACCAATTGTCAAGCGGAACTGCTCTCCAGCAGTGACAAACTCGGTGATATCGGCTTCGAAAGGTGTGTAACCGCCGACGTGCTCGGCGAGCAAACGGTCATTCACATAGATACGACCGTGATGGGTGGCAGATTCAGCTCGCACGAAATACTGCTCCTTAGACCAGCCCTTTGGGACGAAAACCTCGCGCTGGTAGTAAACCCACCCGACATGGTCGTGGATGTCCCGATCGACGAAAATATCGTTGTACGACGCTGGGACCGGACATTCGAGAGCACCTCTGGGAAATGGCGCGGTCCAGGGTTGGGCCGTGTCGTTGGCACCGGAAGCAAGGGTGAATTTCCACAGACCATCGAGGTTCATAAGATCACGGGAAGAAGTTCGCTGGGGCTTTAGCTTGATCAAGGGCTGCTCAGCTTGAGCTAACTCATTGCGAGGGTGCTTGCTGGCTGTAGGAACAGCAAACGAAGAAGGAATAAGGGACAGCAATGACAATCCCGCTAGCAACTTCATGGCGACGGAATCTCGTACGTTATTGACTGAGGCGTGCAACGGTCACTCGTGATATAAACTCCGTTCTGAACTGATTGAAGCATGATAGCTAGCAAGTTCATCAGATATATATACTACTTTTTCTAGTCAGTATGCCGGCAATTGAGATATCAACTACCTCCATATCGGTGATTGATTAGCTTGGCATGTGGACGGTCAACTATGAGGCAATTTGTGCAGTATTTTATGTATGTTGATGATGGTATTTGGGATTTTGCCAAGATGCTAAGTCTGGGGCCCCCAGATATGCACTGCTTTTCGCGGGGGCGGGTCGGCAGTTCGGCATCTATGTAAGCGTGCACATACCCCCATGCGTCGGCAATTCGCCACGTTTTCTCCACGTCGGGTATTGATAGAATAACATACTTATAGCCCCGACAATGCGGATATAGAGCTTTTAACCCTACTGTGGTGAAGCATGGTGAGTAGATAACTTTAAGCAGTGGGACAGCTTCCTAATTGACCTTTAGTGACCTTCTAAGGTTCCTGACCATACCTATAAGATGCGATATAAGATTTGCTCGAGTCAGAGCTCGGCAGTAATATACACCATCGGAATCAATTCCGCGGTAGTAGGGGTCCTCATAGTTGATTATAAATACGTTGCTGAGTTCCTATAGGTGCAATTGATCGTGCCATTGAGAAAAGGATTATCCGCCGTGTTGACTTGGCTAACTAGGGGTCCACGGGTGTTAATTGATATGAGTGATTGGTCTTATACTTCCAAGGTTGCTCGTTCAGTATATGATCATGTTCTTTCATTTAATACATGCTCGAAATATATCTGCCATGCACGTCTTGGTTGCTTCCCTTCTTGGTCTTCTTTTTGCCTGGGTCTCATATAATAAGAGGATAACCAAAACACTACATCAGCACAATAAGTAAATAAAAGGGTAAAGTAGAAGTTGAAATGATGTCAGCCATTCGTCTTATGGATGTATCCGTGCCCGTTTACCCCGCCTCGTGGGTTGGTGCTCAACACCCAAACTGTGTTACTATTCCTTGATACACTTGGAACATGACGATAGTAGCCCGTGAATATCCGAATACGGCTACCGCAATTTGTGAGACTATTCAGGAAGAAAAGAAGAACCCCAAATTTGCTATTTGTGACGAATCGAAAGAACGTACCTGTGTACTTGATTTCCTCTGCCACTTCTTGGCTTTCCCTTTCCGCTTTAGTGCTCAGGCCTTGCCGCCTTTTGCTCACTGAGTAGAACTGAGCATCATCTGAGCGCCCTGGTTCGCTGACTGAGTCTGAGCTGAGCCTAGGGGTGAGCGGCCTAAGTAAGCGACATCAATAATATGCAACACGCTAGCCCCATCACGTGCAACCCTCCTCTTTTAGATGGCCTCCATCGTCCCATCAAAAAAGGCCTGCATCATCACTGTGACCATTCATCCTGGTAAACTGGCTGTAACTAATTGCCCCCCAATGGAGCCTGCTACTTGACGACCCGATCAGCATTACCATTCTATGATAGATGCTCCCGGGAATGCTTTTTCTATGATCTCCTAATTAGTAGACTTCCGCAGAACCTAGCTCAACCCGGGCCCAACCCAGGCTGGGTTGGGTTCTGGCTATATTAGTTAGCCTTGCTTGTCCTTTCTAGTTAGTTAGTTAGTTAGTTAAGGTCCTTTTATTGCACGATTCATCATGTAATTATTGTTGTAACGGGGAGAGGATACAAGTAGCAGATAGTTACAGATTGACAATACACACTTCTACACCTCTCTGATCTCAGTTTTTGGGCTGTACGCCTGGGTTCCTTTGTATGCAAGGTTGGATATGAAGCTGGATTGTGAGTGCTGAATCAACCTATATGCCATTGAGCATATAGCCTTGAGCGTTCCCCTCTTCACTATCTAGAGTCTATGTACTGAAAAGTTTCAGGATGGAAAATGGACAAGAGCTTTGGAGTTATATACAAAATTCCCCATACCCCTTCTAGTCGTGGACCTGTGGGAGGACAAACAAGTTCCAGAACTCATCGAAGTCTAGCGTTTGCGTGGCACCGATGTCGCCTCCCTTGACCTCTCTCAGAGTAGTTCCATTACCCAGATATGAGAACCGGTTAATCTTTGCTTCTGGCGTCCGATCCATTTTGAAGTCCTCCCAGCGCGGGTTCTTCATAGCTTCCAAGAGGTGGAAGATAGATCCGCCGTAGATGGCGATAACCGGGCCATCGATGGTACCACGTTTGTACCAACTGCGGCAATCTCGAGTCCAAACTGTACGTTCAAGGTACTCCTGGATATGCTGATTGTACTCCTCATTGACCTCGTCGTCGACCTCGAAGCTGCGAATACCTTCTGTTTGCATCTTTTCCATCCATTTGTAGATATAGATGGCGGTTGCTTGAATGCCGAGAATCAGTGACCCGTTCGCCAGCGGTGAATTGGGTCCCACGAAGCCTAAAAACATGTCAGTAAAAAAGAATCACCGTAGAAGGGAGAAAAAAGGGAAAGATTTACAGAAGTAGTTTGGAAATTTTGGAACGCACATGCCCATGTATGCCTTTGGGACGTCCTTTTCCCATTTCTCGGCCATGTTGACTCCGTTACGGCCCACAAGTGGGAATGAAGGCTTGAATGAAGTGTCAAAGCCAGTCGCACAGACAATAATGTCATATTCTAACTCAACGCCGCTTCGCGTGAGAATTCCTCGCTCGGTAATCTTTGAGACATCGTCCCATCTCAACTCGATATTGTCCTGGATAATAGCTTCCAGGAACCCAGGTCCCGGTGTTTGGCGACGGCATCCAACTGGGAAGGAGGGCACTAAAAGTTCAGCCGCGCGCTTTCCCTTCTCACTGTTACCCAACCGGTCGGCCATCGACGTTCGGAAGAGATCTTGAGCTTGTTGTTGGAGGTCACAATCAGCAATCACCCGATTGAAGTTTTCTGCCCTTCGATTCATAATGGCAGCGCGATAGTCACGAAGGACTTTGGGGTCCTTCAACAGCTCTAAAGTGCTTTCTGCGAAATTATAATCCTTGTCCATTTCTGGATCATTTGCTGTAGGCTCGTTGATTCCAGGAGCCGGGCTGATCCACGTTTGGCTCCGTACGTAGCAGTCCATATTCCCGACGACTAGAAAGGTCAGTTATCTGATAGACTTGATGGACAAGGCGTATGAGCGTACCACTGGCAAGTTTAGGGACAATCTGGATGCCCGATGATCCGATTCCAATACATGCAACACGTTTTCCGGTGAAGTCGTAGCTGGAATCCCAGTGCGCCGAATGCATGAGTCTTCCTCTAAAACTGTTTAGTCCCTCAATTGAGGGCCACTTCCAATTGCTGTAATGCCATTTTATCAGCACCCACATGACAAAAGACAGGAAAGGAAATACATACTTCAATACACCGCTGGCATTGATGAAGACATCACATTCATCTCGGATAAGGGTAGAGCCATTCCTGATCAGGAGGTCCCATTTTCCCTTTTCTTCATTCCAAATAGCTGATTCGACTGAATGTTGAAGGTGAATATATTTCTCAACCTCGTATTGCTTGGCCACATCTTTCATGTAGGAATGGATCTGCTCTGATGTCGCGTAATAATTCGGCCACTCGGGGTTGGCGGCAAAGCTGTAGGCATAATTATGCGCTGGAATATCACACTGACATCCCGGGTATCTATAATCGACGCATTAGCTAAAATGGAATCCTAGATTTAGCCCAGGGCTCATCGAACTTACCGGTTCTCATACCAAGTTCCTCCCAAATCGGCATTTCGCTCATAAATAACAAATTCTGCATTGGCATCCTTCATGCGCTCATTGAAGACAATACCAATCATAAGACCCGAGTACCCTGCGCCAAGGCAGACGACGCGAAGTGGCCACCGGGTGCCGATGGGCTGTTCAACAATGGTATACCCGGTGTCGAGGCGATGCTGATGAGTGCTGGCGGTGGTCTTATTGATAAAGCCATTCTGGAGACCCGGCTTCATGACTGAAGCCATAGGCTCTATAGTTGCTGCGGGTGCTGACATGGCTCAAAGCAGAGACAATGCTGGGTGCAACCTTGTGTTATAAGTAACTTGATGTCTCTAAGTCTGGTGTCTATGATTATCTCAGTCTTCCAGAGGAAAGTTTGTAATATGTAAACATTTGCGATACATATTGGAGGGGTATTCTTGCCGAATCTCCGGCTTGGATTCTAAAATCCAAATGAAACGGAGAAGGTGTGATAGTTTCGGAACATAACCCGAAATACTCTACCCCGGGTTTGTAGATTAGGATAACCGATATACACAGCCGAGGACGCGGTGCGACATCGGTCTATTTACCCCGCGTTCACTTGGGGGGGGACATTTCAAAGTTGGAAATACAAAGTGGGAAAGCCGATGTTCGGAATTGATTTGGAGGTTGTGAGCAATCGTTATTGGTACACGGTCACGCGAGGTAAGTCTCAAAGTGTGGGAGAGTCACCTCTTTCTGGTCTGAAATGTCTACTAGGTGTCATGATGCCTTCATACAGTAGATAGCTAGTTAATAAAACAAATGACATTCGAAAATCCCGATTAAGCTGACTATCAAAGATCCTATGAGAAGATATATTTGAAACACATAGATACATGTATCTATTGAACAACATTCTAGTCCCACTGATATATCGGTATGCCAGAACCCAATTAATGTTCCTTGTTAGAGCATCATCCCAAGTATGATTGCTTGTTTGCTTAATAGTTATTTGCTACAGACTGAGCCTTTGTTTAGTTGTTTGCTTAATTGTTTATTTGTTACAAGATTGAGCCTATGTTCAGATGGTTTTACTATGGTATATAAACCCCTAGATTTCTAGTTACAATAAATCATGATTCCTCTTCTGCTTTATCCCCACATAGTAGTAATCTCTACTCTCTACAACATTCCTGAATGACAAACTCTTTGCTGAAGCCCATTTAATTCCGTCTTCCAAGGTCTGATCCCATTGCTTGCAAACCGGCAATCTCTCACCGAATCGTTGGAATCCATGCAGCTCAGTCATCGTGGCGGCCACAGAACGTGGTGGCAGAAGTTGGTCTCATCCGCATCATTCGTCAATATTATTTGAAGATCGCCGAGACAAAGCTGGTGCTGTGCAATGCGGTGATCGCAGGCCGTAGGGTGCTTCCCGAGGTCGGATCGAGCTCAAGGTATGTAGTGACAACGAACATTCAAGGGGGTGTTCCAATCCCTAACTTAGCTTTAAACTATTTGTGTACCCTTCCAATCGGTCGACGGATATTTCGTTTCCATTCTCGCACTTGCACGGCAGATTGTTGTAGGCCAATCAGTGCCGTGCGGGAAATTCCTATTTGGGCGACTAACGATCTTCACAATGCAAAGAATGACTCGGAATCCACTTTGGGTTCAATTAATTATCCCCCACAGCCGAGACACGAGAAACAGACGATGTCGGTGTTTCCAAAAGCGGACTCCCGTAGGCACGTGTCACGCTAGCCCTGTTCAGCCAGGTCATCTCGGCTACCCAGCCTTCACCTTGATTGTACTCCGTACATACGATTGAACCCTTCGGCATGCAATTTGTTTCACTGAGGTCACGGCGGTTGGTGGGGCAGAATGGGTCGCTCTGTCGGCACGGAACGTCCTCTTGGTGGCCTGCGCAGGAAGGGGTGGAGGCGTCGCGTGTGTTCTCTCCCGCATTCCTGTTCTAGTATAAAGTTGGGGATTCTCGACAACGAAATACATCAATAGGTTCAACTAGGATCTTCTAACCACTCTCCAACCTTCATCGAACCCACTTTCCCACGACAATGGCACCCTCAATCGTGACTCCAAACCTACCACCGTCATACGTGGCGGAAGGTAAGGTCCCTGCGGCTTTCACCACCCAAGACGCGAAGGACCTTCCAGAGACCTTGCTTTCGCATTTCGCAGACCGTATCAATGGTAAAATCACGGATGATGGTCCGAAATCCACAACTAGCGACGGGTTCAAGGAACATTCAGTTCCATTCTATGACCAATACGCCCTAAACCCTCGAAAACTCCGTATTATCACGATCGGCGCCGGCTTCTCTGGGCTAGTGCTTGCGCACAAATTCCAACATGCCTACCCGGAGCTTCAGGACTTTGTTGATCACACAATCTTCGAAGGCCGAAGCGATATAGGAGGAACATGGCTAGTCAATACCTACCCCGGCGTGCAATGCGATGTGCCTTCTCATATCTATGTAAGTATACGATAACTGTTCTCGATTTGGATGCTCTGCTGACATGCCCAGGCCTTCCCATTTGACCCTAACCCAGACTGGCCCCGCTTCTATTCCAGCGGACCTGCAATTCAAGAGTACATCAAGACAACAGTAAAGAAGTGGAACCTTGACCGTGATGTTCAATTAGAAACCCAGGTCGTTGGCGCCTACTGGCAGGAAGATTCAGGAAAATGGAAGATTACTGTGAAGCACGGTGGAGTCGAACGGGATGAGTACTGTGATATTTTGATCTCAGGCCAAGGTAACTTGGTGTAAGTACTCAACTAGTGTCTAAACTCGAGAACAAGCTGAACTAAAACCCCGATAGGAGCCCTTCCTGGCCAAAGATTGCCGGACTTTCCGATTTCAAGGGCCATGTTACGCACTCTGCACGATGGGACCATAACTTCGATTACTCCAATAAGCGGATAGCTGTCATCGGCAACGGATCATCTGGCATCCAGATTGTGCCTCAAATGGTCAAACTGCCGGGTACGACGGTGCGCAACTTTATTCGTGGTCCAGCTTGGGTCTATTATCGTGTCCCGCCCTCCAAGCATCTTGGGAGAGAAACCGAGGATACTAATCCTGAATTCTTGGAAGAAGAGAAAGAGCGGTTCCGCGATCCTGTCCAACATTGGGAATACCGTAAAGGAATTATCCACCGTACCAACAAGGCATTCCGCTTGGTGAGGTCGCAGCCTTTAACTCTGCGTAACGAAAGCTAATGGGGGCCATCATATAGTTCATGAAAGGAGAGCCCAACGAAACTACCGTGGCACTAGCATCAGCTCAGATGGCCGAGAAGCTCAATCATGACCCCGTGTTGTGCGAACAACTTATCCCTAAGTGGGAGTTCGGTTGCCGTCGAGTGACCCCCGGTCCTGGATACCTAGAGTCATTCTCAAAGCCGAATTGCAGTCTCACCTCGAGCCCAATTATGAAGATTACCGAGAAAGGAATTGTCACAGCTGACGGGCAGGAGTTTGAGTGCGATGTTTGTAAGTTCATTCCTTGATCCACCTTTCACTTCATTTCTAATAGAGTGTCCTAGTGGTTTGTGCCACTGGCTTCGACGTCTCTAAATGCCCCCAATATCCTCTGGTCGGCCAGAACGGAGTCAACCTTGCTCAGAAATGGAAGGATGAACCTACCTCCTATCTGTCAGTGGGAACCGATGACTTCCCTAACTATTTCATAATGGCCGGCCCCAACTGCCTATGCGGCCATGGATCCCTCGTTGAGGCATTGAACTGGACAGGGGACTACTTCGTAAAAATGATCAAGAAGATCGCCACAGAAGACATCAAATACATGGTCCCAAAGGCGTCCTCCGTGCACGCATTTGGCAAATACCAAGACGAAATCCACAAGACATTGGTCTGGTCCGGCTCCTGTCGCAGCTGGTATAAGAGAGGCACTGTGGACGGAAGAGTCACACATCTTTTTGCAGGTAGTGCTATCCTGTTCCACCGGCTGCTCGGCGAGATCCGCTCAGAACACTATGGCATTGCTTACAACTCAGGTAATTCCTTCCGCTTCCTGGGCAATGGATTTACTGAGTGGGAAATGAAGGAGGACGCCGATCTGGGATGGTTCGTGCAGGTTGCTAAACCGGGACCAGAGGCCTATTCTGGAGATGATAAGAGCTGGGTAGCGAAATAGATAGATACGTACATACCCGAGGGCGCGCCCCTGCCGTCGATATTTCTTTATTTGGTTCATGAGGTTTGTTTTATATAGTCTGCAACTTGAATATACACTTTCCTACGCTTATTCTATTGGAATTGTTTTTGCTTTTATGATAAATTTGCCTACTTAGGTAAAAATTACCATTAGAGCAAGTAGCGTCGAGAATCGAACCATATGCATTCTCTTTTGCCCCTTTCCTCGTTAGTACAACTCCATACTGAGCTAGATTTCGTTGATGACATCTGCACCCCAATCAGGCTTCTGTAAATACTAATCTATTGGATGTCACATATCCAGATATATTGCATGGATACAGTATAAATGTAATTGTCAGCGCCGGTACTTTGAAGAGGTATATGTGGACTGTCCGAGCAACAAGGTATTGGAAAGGATCGGCGACAAGCCCTTGAGGGATGACGATCAATTGTACCTAGATTTAAGTAGATTCTGGGTAGATCCACCGTAGAAAACAATTGTATTCTCCTGAGGTTAAGACTGAACTAGCTGTTGTACTTCAAGTTTCCCCAAACCACCCCTTGACCCGCCGATCGTCGTTCTCTCACAACGAATACCGGAATTGCATATTCTGCCGGTCTATCAATAAATGGGATCAAACTAGAACTCAGTTTACTCACCATCTTATCAGTCAAGTCATCCTCGTAAGCATGTTCAAAGCCTTCCACGGTCCCTGTCTTGTCGCGCCGGCGGTTCTCCATTGAACAGAGGATTCGGTATACCAGAACAAAAGAACCCGCAATAACTGCCGTGATAACCACTACGATGAATCCCAGGTTATAACGAGGTGGATCTTCGTATCGGAAGACCTGGGGTCCTGCGAAATTTCCTATTGAAGATCAGTGACAGCACTTTCACATTTGTGGATGATAACCTACCAAGGGAGTATCCAATATACAAGGCCGAGGATGCAAGTGATCGTTTGGTATAGCCAGCGTTGTTCGCGAGGAAAAGGCCCATCGTCACTGCATACCCAGCGCCCGTGGTCGTGAGGATGTAGCAAGCAAAAACGAGTCCTCCGAGTTCCGACCGAGGCAGAAGCCAGAGCATGAGAGCGGCAGCCATCGTAACCAATTGGCAGATAACGATGATATACGCACGCCATCCAGGGAATTTGTAAGCTAGGTATGTTGTGATCAACATCATGGTACCAGCATAAACCCCAGAAGGTATCATGAGAAGCAACGAGTTGAGTGGGTTAAAGCCAAAGCCATCAATAATGATAGCCTGGAAAGTCGAGATCGGGGCATTAGCGAACATACCACACAGAGCGTAGAAGAAAATAAGCCAAAACTTGATATCAGTCACGAGCTCAATGGCCTGACCACCTTTGAAATGAGTGTTTCTGACTCCAGAGTTGTTCGTCCTCATGCGAGATACCGCAATAAATCATTCCCTGTCGTTGAAACCCTTGGCTCTGATAGGATCGGATGGGAGGACAAAGTAAATCAGAATACCGCAGATGATGGTGAGAGCACCGGCGAAAAAGTACATATAGAACCAAGGGGCAAGACTTCCTCCGAGATGCCCAAGTGCGTAGTTAACAAGAGGCGAGAAGATGGACACGTAACCTGTGCATGAGTACCAGGCACTAGAAGCGAGTCAGCTAAAGGTCAAATCGACACGGTGTTGATGCGAGAACATACCCCATTCTCAAAGATTGTTCATCCTTTTTGTACCATCCACCCTAGATCGCGGTTAGCCGATATCACTTGGCGGGAGTAAAAAAGGTTACGTACGACGATCATCATGAAAATCGGACTGATGCCAGCCTCAGTGAAGCCGAGAAAGAATCTTTGCGCGTATAATCCCTGGAAGTTCGTACAAGCGGGTGTGAGGATCAAAGTAGTTCCCCAAACTATGATGGCGAGAGAAGCAACGCGTTCAATGGGAAATCTCTGAGCGAGCAAAGTGACTGGATAAGCGCCCAAGATAAATCCAAGGTAGAAGATAGAAGAAGCCATGGAGAAGCGATTTCCGCTGTTCAAGCCCAGGTCATCCTTTATCCCAAAGAGAGCCTAGAAAGACCATCAGTTTGTGGAGTATTGTAGCCCAGGAGATGATCATACCGCTTGTCCAAGAAGAACCTTGTCAGCATAAAGAAATGCATAGGTGACACACAGGACAGGGAGCAGCTTCATGTCGATCTTCCTGCGCAGTCTGTTCTCCTCCTCTGGAGTCCAGGTCTGATCGCCATCATATACAGCGAGGACCTTGATCGCTTCATCGCCGTGTGCGGTGTCGAGCCTTTTCAATTCTCCCTCTTCGCCATTCGAAATGTGGGAGAGATCTTCCTTAACTGAGGTCATAGTAAATGTCTGAATATAATTAGCTTGTGTGTTAGAAGACCAAAGCAGCCCTCACGGCGATGGCTGGGAGCCCCTTTTTATCTCCGGACATATCGTACTGAATTCCTGGGGAAGAGATCCATATCGATCTGTTGAGTGCCAATCTCTGGGCATGATTTACCTCCGTCGTGTGCGTAATATTGTCATTATCATGTAGGCATAATCAGCCAGCCGACGGAAACTCCCTAGCAGGATTACCGATGGGATAGCCGGAATGTTTATTAAAGCTTTACAGCCGTCCATGATGAGCAGGTGATGCTACGAGCGTTTAGCCCCCGAAAACGTGGGGTTATAAATGCGGGGAAGCGCGTATGGATACGAGGCCAAACCATGGAAGGCTGGAATATGGGGGAATAACGAGTACAACGGAGGAAATGAGAGCCGAATATGTGGGGGGAGACTCGCGATGGTTATCCAAATCCGGAAATACCGATAGTATCAGAACACGGCCGATACCGCCCCGGAGCGGGGTCCCACATCGCGTGGACTGCAGGTCTCATAAAGAAAGGACATATGTATCATATTTCTTGAGATCGAAAGAAGATCCTAACTTCAAATAAACATGGCAACTAGTCGACCGCTTATCGAGCTGCCTCCTGGCAAGGATGTGGTGAGCGTGAAAATGATTGTCCCCGTCAATTTTGGTCCAGCTATCATCAAACGGTTCATGGAGCCTCCTGTGCCTGGTGTGGAAACAAAGAAACCTGGGCCGGTCTTGACGTTCCTTTTGGAACATCCCTCGGGTCAAAAATTGGTGTTTGATCTTGGAATCCGCAAGGATTATCAAAACTATGCTCCCATTGTGGCGAACTATATACCAACAACAAATTATGATATACAAGTATCAAAGAACGTGGTCGATATCCTGGAAGAGAACGGCATCCCTGGAGAGAGCATTAATGCGGTTATCTGGAGGTATTTTGTTTCCAAATCATCGCAACCTTTCAATAGAAAACTAACAATGACTTTATAGCCATTGGCATTGGGATCACATAGGTGACCCGTCAAGTTTCCCTAGCAGCACTGATTTGATTGTTGGCTCCGGGTTCAAGGATGCCATGTTACCTGGTTATCCTGCTAACCCCAAATCCCCTATCCGGGAGAGTGATTATGCGTAAGTTCTGGTGCCATCATGGGACAATCTTGAATACCTTCCAGATTTTCAATCTAACTTATTGTAGTGGTCGATCCCTGCGCGAGATTCGATTTCATGGTCCTGATGCCCTGCGTATTGGGAAATTCCCGGCCGTCGATTACTTCGGTGATGGGTCATTCTACCTCTTAGGTAGTCCAGGACATGCAATTGCGCATCTTTGCGGTCTAGCGCGAACAACTACGAACCCACCTACTTTCGTGATGATGGGAGGAGACATTTGTCATTATGCAGGCATCTTTCGACCTTCGAAATATCTTCCCGTGCCCCCGGAAATCTCTCCGCATCCGTATAATACACAAAGCGATGTACCTTTTTGCCCCGGAAGTGTTTTCGATGATTTGCAACACACCAGAGGAAGGAAACCAACAGATACAGTGTACGAAATGTGCTTCGGTCATGATATCCGACTTGCACAAAAGACTCGTGACCAATTACAAGAATTGGACTGCGACGAGAACATATTTGTTATCATTGCACATGATGCAAGTGTTAGAGATGGGGTGGATCACTTCCCATTAAGTCTTAACAATTGGAAGGAGAAGGGATGGGCCCAGAATGTCAAGTGGACTTGGTTCCGGGATCTGGAACCCTTTTGGAAGTCGAAGGGCTTGTAAAAGGGACAATCTCAATTATTTAAATGAGGATTATAAGTATGTGTCAAAGTGCAAGGTGGATTACATGGCAGAAACAAGGTATGATACCAGAAAGTCATGTGACCCTTGGTACTCGGCATACCATACAAAAGTGCATATTACAGTTAGTCAGCAGGGTCCGTACAGATTGGTTAAATTGCGGATTCATGTCATTTTAGTTTAGTTAGAGTTCTCAATATCAGTCATTTTGACCATACATTTCAATACGATAGATTTCTGTCAGTATGTCAAAATGTTCGGGCGTTCCACCAGGAAGTGTCGAAATATATACCACATTTGTCTGCGTACGCTCTCCATCTTTGACAAAACAAATGCTACAATATCATTCGAAGATTTAACTAAAGATGTAACTACCTATGTAGCAAGATTTGGGGCAATTGGGAGTTGGCGATTGAAGTCACATAATTTTGACAGCGCTCCATAATGTCAACAGAAAAGTTGAAAAAAGAAAAAGAAAAACAAACGAAAGAGGATACCCAAGATTACGAGCTTATCGTAGGATTCACAAGGATCATGAGATAAATATAGGGTGTTGATACACCTTTGGATCAGACTACCCCCTGTCGGAGTATGAAGACCGGCATACCGGAGGATTCATTAATCCTACATGTTTTGTAATTAATGTTATGTAATCAAGGCTCCATATAAATTGCCAGCGGAGCCGATACAGAAATAAAAGGGACTTGAACTCCATTGATTGGAACCTGACAGAAATCTGTGGTACGAACAATGTATGGTACAAATGACATACAGTAAACCCCCGTTATAACGATATAATACAGACACGAAAAAAATATCGTTATATCCGGGTTATCGTTAAATCAAGGTGCCATATATTTCTGGTTTACATACAAATCTAGGCACTAAAAAAGCTCCTAATATCGCTCTGCTTCTGCCCTCCTATTTTCCTTGCTTCAATTAACCTCCCATGTCTAGATAGAGCAGTAATTAACTTGGTTTCACCCTGTTCCTGCTGCTCTTCATATAACTGAAGGGTTTTCAAAGCCTGAATAGCTTCATAGTGTTGAATCTGGGGCTCTTCAACCACTATATCATCCTCATCAATCTCTCCAAGGAACTCGCTTAGTACAACATCATCAATAGTATCAATACTATCTTGTACAAGCTCATCAACTAGGTTAAGAAAGTGCTCAATATCCATTGGGTTTAGTACCCAAGGCCGTATAATAAGTATATCAGAAGATATCTCATTAGCTAGCGACTGAATACTACTACTAACAGTAGTAGTATCTAGATCTGGAATACTAAACGACATTGAGAGTCCTTTTTGGAAGCAGTTCTTAATTGTAAGAGCTGATATATCAAGATCCCAAGCTTGAATACCCCATTGAATAGCTCTTAGCACATTCATTGAAGCTATAGGATCTCGACCCCCGTCAAACTTATAAAGTATGAATTTAACCCATTAGCGCTTCCAATACGCTTTCTACGTATTAATAATACCTTGATCAAGTGGTTGAAAACGGGAGGTTGAATTCGGTAGAAGCCATATAATCAAGGTATTTCGTAGTGGTAAAGTACTATTATTAATAGCCTTTACTATAGATTCGTGCGCAGAGAAATTATCCATAAGAAGTACTACCTTCCTATGAATCATTATAGCGTCAAACCACCGAAGCTAGTCTTCGAAGATCTTACTAGTCATCCAGGCTTTACTATTCGAGTTCCAGCGTATATTAAGATTATTAATATTAACGTGGGAAGTAGTAAAAGCGCGGGGCTTCTTAGCTGTGCCTATATAGTAGTTATTAGTATAGGAAGTAATAATATAGCAAGCATAGCAAGCATAGCAAGTATAGCAAGCATAGCAAGCAATAGCAAGCATAGCTAGCAATAGCAAGCATAGCAAGTATAGCAAGCATAGCTAGCAATAGCAAGTATAGCTAGCAATAGCGTAGGGAGTAAGAATACATACCAATAAACCATGGTTTTAGCTTCTCAGATCCATCTGTATTACAACAAAATAAGGCTGTAATCCTAGCCTTCTCCTTCTTTCTTCTAGGTAAAGATCGAGTTGAAAGGCCTCGGTCAGGGACACGCTTCCAAAAAAGGCCAGTTTCGTTACAATTGAATATATCCCGAGGGCTATATGATTGAAGAGCTTGACGAATTGAAACCATAGCCTCAGAAGTAAGCTCCGGAGTGCTTCTATCTTCACCATGGTATACACGATTGCGTATTGATTCACGGTACTGAAACCTAGCAAGCTAGCTATTACTAAATATAGGCATTTCAATACCTATATAAATAGGTAACTAGCCCTAGAAAAAGCGTGCTTTTTCACGTATAACCTCCTGGGTTATAGGAATATGAGATTTAGCGAGTTTTATCCAGTGAATAAGGGCCTTTTCGAGGTCTGGCCACCGCGCTATCCGAGCCCGCTTTGCGTTAAATTGATGCTTCGAGAGCTCCGCGTCAAGATAAAGGTATCGGGAGGAAAGGATTTCAGAGATTGTAGATTGAGAAATACGATGGTTATAAGTCTCGTAGAACCAATTAGCCAACTGCTTATATGTAAGCAAGGGGTGGCTTCAGTAGTACTGTCGAAGAGCGATCTTTTGGGAGGTTTGGATGGATCGGCGAGGCATTTTTAATTGGTTGAAATGCTTAATAAAGCACTGGATATAACGATATTTTGCGTAGGGGAGCAGATAAATTAACGATAATCGTAGAAAAGAGGTTTTAACGATTTTTGTATGGCGGATTAATTCAAGCACCGGATTCCGATCGTTATAACCGGGTTATCGTTATATCCGGTATCGTTATAACGGGGGTTTACTGTATAACTATTGACAGAACCCACTAGTTTTACGATACCACTTCAACCAACACCCCCCTGCCTGAAATTTCAGTACCGCCTTCCCCATCGGGTGCGACACTAAATTGATACCTACTTCTATATACCGCTGGCCACACCGCCTTCCAATTTCATACACCGCCTTTATGTCAAATAACCCATATAATACTAGCAAGACGGTAGATACCTACAATTTGTATACAAACCCCATACAAAAATAAGTGACTTTTGTCACATAACACGTAGACGTGGACGTAGACGTGGAGCTAGTATAACTATGACTTCGGGTGCCGAAAGTAGTACTAAGAGTAGTGATACTAAGACTGAGACTAGAGGACGTGGACGTGAAGGAAAACGCGCGCCGGGAGGTGCCTAAGAAGTAGCGTAATCAATTTGTAGAGTAGATCAATGTAGTTCAATGTGCTATGGTTGGGGTGCTACTCATGTAACAAGGCAATGCGGGCTTTGACCTTTCCATCGCAAACACTCTTCAAGATATTGGGGAATTCCCTCAAACCAGCAGTCTCAACCTGCGGCTGAATTATTCCCTTCGAGATCAATTCCAGGACTTCCTTCAGATCTCCCCATTGCCCGCCGTATGTAAAGATAATTCCCAGTCTTTTCTGAATGCCAATCTTCATGTCGACTGTATTCTCCTCATCAAGAGTACCAACACACAGAAGCTTTCCTCTGCGAACTAAAAAAATGGTCAACGCCGTCAAACTGTTCCGTAACAGAATACTTACCAATGTTTTGTGCATCCTGGAAAGTCTGGTGTGTTCCCACAAAATCCAGGGTGGTGTCAATCCTGCCCTGCAACCCATTTTCGCGCACAAAATCCCGTACTGACTTTCCAGCTGGTACTAGATCCTGTCGAGGAATTCCCCATCTTGCAGCCTCCTCAAACCGTTCTTGTCGAATATCAGAAACGATGACTCGAGCCTCGATATGCAGAACAATTCGCAACGCATTAAACCCGAGGACCCCAAGGCCAAACAGAAAAACAGTCTCATTAGACTTGACCTCTGCACGTCTTACAATGGCGTGATAGCTCGTTTTGACTGCATCCGTCGCCACTGCTGCTACGGATGACGGGATTCCTGCTGGTTTTGTTAGATCAAGCCACAGAACACCATCCTGGAAACAAACCTTCCGGGACGTGAACTATTGCTCGAAGGTCAAGCGCGGCATATGGTGCATAGAAGCCGTCCTGACCAATACCGGAATGGTGGGCTTGCTCACATAGCTGAGCGAGATCCCGTGAGCACTCTGCGCAGTTCTCTGATCCACAGCCAGGGACAGCGATAGTCGCGACTCGATCTCCCGATACATGTTGTTAGGTCTAATGTATCTCCTAGAAGTCTCTTTGGAGAACCTACCACGCCAAAACCGGCGTCTTTCACTTGGTCGTCTATCTGTACAATCTCGCCACATCCTTCATGACCCTTAAAACCAGGAAATCTGGTCAGCATTTTGAATTTCCTGTATTGATTCACAAGACATGATGATCTTCATACCAGAGTGTATTTCTCTTGAAACCAAGGGCGCTGCTTTTCACTCGTGAGAAGTGAATGGTCGCTATGGCACACTATCAAGCAGGTATTAGGATCTCCAGAAGAGGTGATATTGGAACCCAAGAACAGCCGTCAAATACTCACCCCCAGAGGCTAGCAACTTCACTAAGAATCCTCCCTTGGGAGTTACAGGGACCGGGACCTCTTCCCAGACCAGCGTGATTATTAGCAACGGTTACTCCGAGTGAATATGCGGCTTCTCACAGGATCGGGGTTTCCCTTATGCTTCCTCCACGCGTACAGAGACGACGGGATACTAATGCTTGCAGAAACTGTCATGATGTACTGATCTATATTGTATGAGTTGGTGTGTGTCAATATCCCAATTATGGTCGCTTTATATGTATATGAACTAGAGTCGTCCTAATTACTACTTTTTAGTGGGATCCTCCGTTCGGCCGTGTGCTGGTGACATAGCCGGACATACCGAACGGCTGTTTACTTTGTACCGAAGCATTCTCCAGATTATCGTATGGAGCTACTATATGAACGTATTAAACACACCGATAGGGCGATTGCGGAGATATATTACAAATAGAAAATATCGGCGCATGATAATTACTATGTAACAAAGGAATTTAAAAATGGAAACTGAATTTGATTCCAAGAGTAAACCAGATGTGGCACTATAGTAACTAAAACCTGCTACTCACAATTTCCGCCCTTGACCCTGCCTCTGTTCCGAGTCAGCAGTGAAACGCGACTCAATCTTTGTAAATCCTCACTTTATAATCGTCCATCCATTTATCCTCGATAATGACCAACTGCGACGCTTGCTTCTTGGCAAAGTACTCGTCTTTGGGGTTGGAATAGTCTTCCTTGTTTACATCCACGAATCCCTCCTTGGCAAAGGACCTCGGGGTAATCATGAGTGAGCGTCCTGGTAGCGTAGCATTAGCAATGATACCGCGATATATCTTGTCTAAAGACAAGGTACAAAGAAAACGGCTGTAAGTCGACATACCGTTGATAGATTTATCGCAGGCGATCCGCATCATTGCACCAGCGCAATCAGCCTGTTCGCCAAACTCGACACCACGCTCAATCGGCCAATTCTCGTATTCCTTGGTACGAATGGCGCTTTTGATCCAGCATGGCGCGACATAGTTGATTCGAATTCCTTGCTCCCAGCTGTTTCGACGCACGGTCTTCATGAAGCCACGGAGGCCATACTTAGTCGCTGTGTACGCGACCATGCTTCCAGTCATGATGAAGCATCGGTCTCGGTCCTCGGTATCGGGTTGTTTCCTAAAATAATGAACCGCAAGTTTCCATGTATAGAATGTCCCGTCCATATTGACACGGACAATATTGAGTTTGGGCTTGGTTGGCGCCCCGTTAGGGTCTATGGACTGTCAAATTTCAAGTATCTTGAACTTGAAGTTACCAGATATATAGACAAACTTACCATCGAGGGTCCACAGACTGTCACCCGAGGCACGCGAGATTCCCGCATTGGCAATGACAATATCAACGCTGTTATGCGGACTCTTGGATTTGGCCGTCTCGAACAGTGTAATCAAACTGACCCAGTCTGTAATGTCGCATTTGACAAACGCAGCGGTTTCACCATTGGCGTTCAATTCCTTAGCGAGATCGTCTCCTCTGGGGTGAAGGTCGCCAAAGGTGACAAAGGCGCCGGCCTCAGTGAAGGCGCGCACCATGGCCTCGCCCATCCCATTTGCGCCTCCGGTAATGATGACGGATTTGCCTTTGGCATTGGCTGGATCAGGCACTACAGTGTGGTCGATTGGGCCGTTGTAGGTATATTTAGGAAGAGGCATTGTCAACTAGACTGTAGGTGTACAGAGTATAATTGGGGGTGTTGGTTGATTCTAAAAATGTCGCGTTGACATGAGGCCTTAGTTATGTCACTTATAGCACCAGCCTGTCTCGCTGTATCTACAACATATCCGAGGTAATTTTTCGTTTCTATGGTAGGCCAGTATAGGATACCCCGCGTTCGCCCTAACAAAGGATTGCTGCCGAGATCATTGCCAAGCCGGTAACCTAAAAGGGGACAACCGACCATAACCGGGGTAGTAGAATAATAAAAGCTTTCGGTCATTCGAATATTAATAATAATTAACATAATTCCCCGTTGTAAGGGCAAGGAAGGTATAAAAGGAGACTCGAAATGAGCAAACGTGCTCCTCCTAGCAAGAACCCTGACTTGTGAAAAGTGGAGCCCAGTCAAGGTCCACGGTTTTTTGACTGTGAGTGTATGTAATAGTCGAATCGAGTTTATGTCCCAAGTTGAGCGCAGACGAGACGATTGCAGATATGGAATACACGTGGACGTCTTTGCCTAGGGACCACCCCCCAAGATTTGTTGGTGATGACCTACTAACTCACACACGTGTAGGCGCAGAACGGGCGGGGACCTCTAGCTTCCACCCCTTCAAAAGCTGTTTTTGTATATGTTGAACTCGATATTGCAGTGGACAATGACATTTAAGTATTGGTTATCGAAAACCTGTACGGAGTACTTGATAGCGAGCACCACCTCAGCGTCGCGCAACTCGGGATGAACCAGTCGTATCGCGAGCTGCTCAAGGTACTCAAGATCAGCAGCGGCTGGCAGCTGCGATAAGGCATCGCAAAGACACGAATTTCAGTCCCCACATCGGAGGCCACGAGGGCGGCCCAAAAAAGGAAGCGGGAAGGAATCAAAGTTTTGATAGACAAAAGCCATCCCTAATGCGGTTAGAACTGGTTTCCCGAGCTCGCGGAACTCCGTCCGTGAACCACACGATGACAAGGTTTGGGTGAAAGTGGAGACGGGACCTACATTAGCGGGGGACTAGCGTTTGTCATGGCGGCACTAAGTGTGTGTGTTAGGCGAAAAAAACAGAATTTGATACCATTCCATAACAACTCATTACATTATGACCACCCGGGCCCCTCATTATAGAATCCTCTCATTACCACTCATTATAACCGTTCACACCAGGTGTTAAGCGTATATATCAATACTCCATTAGGAGCCAATCCCCAAACAGCTCAACCAAACAAATAGTATTTTCCCGAAAGCCAATGCTCACGAGGAGTTCGAGTTGTCTAGGCAGCTGAAAGAGGAGCCTGGTAAAAAAAGAGTTAGTCGCAATTTCTCCACTGTTAGGATACACCAAACATACCAATCATTCCCGTTGCATAGGCATCAATGATCTGGATGATGACACCGTAAGTTGCACCAACAAGGAAGAAGATTCCGAGAAGTACCATTCCCCAGTGCAGCAAGTAGATCACCTTCTGCACAAGTGTACCCTTCCGGTAGTGACTGTTGCTGTGTAGCCACAAGAAACCAGGAAGGCACATGGCCAGCGGGGCGAAGCAAACAGACCCAATCAGGGCAACCAGGTAGTTGAAGATGGGGATAGTCTCGCTAAGGATGAAGGAAATAGCACCGAGGCCGATTGTGCAGCTCATCCAAGTGACCCAATGAACGACAGTGTTGGCTTGCAAATGACGCGTGTTACCCAAGATACGCACAAAGATGTACTTGGCAGCGATCTAAATTGCAGAGTCAGTTCTGAACGCATGAGTTGCGAGGGAGATACTCACATGCAAGTAGATCGTGGCGCTCACAACTAGTCCCAGCAGTGCAACACCATACGATACCATCTTGATCGTCTGTCCAGCGCTCTGTAGATAAAATAGAATCAGTTAGCTGTACCCGATACTGCCATCAGAGAGATAATAGTACATACACCCAAAGACGGACTAGCCACCCACTGTCCACACCAACGATAGACAACCAAGCTGAAGGCAAGATACGACGCATTCACCACAATCATGCACAGGTACAACGCCTTCTTGTAGTCCTTTGGGTTGCGCATCTCCGACATCACCGGGATGAAGGCGCTGGTACCAGCTGTGGAGACGAAGATAGTACTGGAAGCAACCATGCCAGCAGCAAATCCGGGGTTGTTGATAGCCACGTAGCCGAGGTCATAAGGGCCCTCCTGGGGTGCGGCGGCCGGCCGGTCGCGCGTCGTAACTCCGATGACAACGATCAGAACTGCAGCATAGATCGAAATAAATCCTGCATATGTGAGCCAGCCCACATGCTGGAGTTTGCGCACCGAAGCTGTCGCGATGATCACCACCGCTCCTATCAAAGACCACCAGACAGTGCACGCAGAGTGGTGCGATAGGGCGTTTAGCGCAGTTGAAACTCCGATGATACCACTGCCCGTGACAAGGACGTAGCCGATGAGAAAGAGGATGCCGGTAAGCTCCTTCGCGAAGAAACCGCCAGCAACTTCCGCCATGTCGGCGATAGAGTGGCAGTGAGGATGCTTCTTGCGGAAGTTGCCCAGAATCACGAAAGAGTAAGTGTTAAACGCGCCCCATGCGACGATACTGATCGAGCCACCCACTGCACCGAGGGAGTACAGCGAAGCTGGCAGCGACAGAACACCCGTCGCGAAGAGGACCTTCACGAAGATAATACAAGCCTTGAACCAGCCAACACCGCGGAAGCTGACGCCATCCTCGGTCTTCTTGAAGACTTCGTGCTCCTCAGTGGAGTCCCTAGGGCTTCCCAGCTCTGTGTCATCCACGCTTCCCTTCTCATTGATAGTCATGATGGATGGTTGAGTTTGGCTCGAAAATTGCAGCCTGTGGGAAAGGTAGAGTTTAAAAATGGAAAGCTCCGGGGGAAGGGGAAAAATTGCTACAAAGGTATTGTTCTATCTGTCTTAGGGACCTCCCATGGTGGTAATTAACTGTGGGCCCTGCAGTGCAAACGTTGATAAATTAGCACTAGTTGCAATACACTAGTATTCCTCATCCGCGCTTATTTGCAGTTAGTCTATATTTCCAATAGTCACAAAATTTTCCTGAATAGCTAAAATCACATCACTCGGAATCTTCTTTTTTCCTCTATGCCTGTGGCCAGGGATGTTTTCTTAGAAATTTTGGAAAAAAAGAGAAAAAAGATGAAGTGGCTGCCATCTCGCTGTCCATCTCGCTGTTTCTCTAATCCATATAAGCGACCCGCAGGACATGAGAAGTGGCGTGGGGCTAAATGTGACCACAAATGATCGGGCTTGCGTTCTGGAACCCAGTCACAGCGTAGCTACGGAGTACTCCATAGTTTCAGGCATATTGGCGCGGACCGCAAGACTAGCTGTCTCTCAAGTCATAATTTTCGGATGCGACAAACTTTTCACTGTTCAAGGCTTGCTCCATGTGGACAATACAGGTTATAATAAATTGCGACTGCCTTTTAATATAGAACAAGCAGACGGGAGAGCAGGGATAGAAGGGAGAGAGAGAACTACCTGATGTGGGTCCTACCACGTGTGTCGATCGTGACCGGAGCCATAGCAGCAACTACTGAGGACTACGGAGGAATAAAATAATTATTATACATTTGTTTACCGAGTGGCACTTTTGGTGTCTAAACCCATTTTCTCTTACAGGAACTTTCTAGAAGTAACCCATGATAGTGGGCTTTAGTCTAAGAAGGGAGGGGAAGGGGAGGGACAAGGGAGGGACAAGGGAGGAAAAGGAATGAGCGACAGGTATCCGACGATCTGCATGGGCCACTTTGCCCTAGATATTGGTTAGATCGGCATCCACTAGCATGCAATATTGCTGCTCCCCAGCAATGAAAGAGCATACATATTAAGAAAACGAACTACAAAGAAATTCCCTTTTCACAGCCAGGTCTGCTAAATGAGCCTATGAACCTTATATTCTTGTTTATGAATGATTATAGCATTAACGACTCATTCCGAAGTCTGACTAACTAGATATGACCAGTATCAGAAAATCATACAAGCGATGCACGTCACTAGATGAAATGGAAATTGATGACATGGGTATTCCGGCCCTAGATTGGATATAAACTAACAAATTATTACATTAACATAAAAAATTAAGTGTTTATTAGTATTATTAGGTTGCGCGATTAAAACACATATATAACAAGAGGAAAACTCAACAAAACATCGAAAACTAGACTAAATCGGGACAGCGATACACCCCAAGCAATACAGAAGAAAGAAAAAGGAATAAAAGGTGAGGAGTGGGTTCCAGCACGAGCGACAGTCCGGCAAATCAATGACAGGTTTGTCAGTCTCTCAAGGAACTCCAGGTGCTGCTGGCGGGAACCCGAAATTTCCTCCCACCGCGGGTAACCAAGGGCCATGTGTAGTGGCGAACGTTCCTGGGGGCAAGGGATTGAGTACTGTTGGAATATGCTGTCCAGGGTTGATAGCAAGATTCAAGTCTGGCAGGCCAAGTTCAAATCTCGTGGTTGAGACATATAGCTGATGGACGCCATTAGGTACGCTTGCCACGTATAACAAATCTGACACAATTGGGCCATCTAGTCGGGGGGCGCCATTTGGTGACCAGCCTCCTGGAACGAGATTGCATAAGGTTCTAGTCCAAGCGATCATTCTTTGACGATTTCCATCAAGTATTGTGACTTCTACTTCAATCACTTCCCTAGTTACGAGGCCATTACCAGTATTAGATGTTGACATGCAGATAACCGGTACTCTTGGCCCAACAGCTGCGCCAAAAGGACCAAGAAGCGCACTAAGATCCGCCTGGAACATGGTCATCCTACTGCACCCAGTATCGTGGATAAATTCCAACTCGGCAAACCACGCTATTCCTGGAAGACGGACTGCTAAAGTCAACTAGATAAAAAAGTTAGCAAAACTTGGAAGAGGGTTGAGTCATGAGGATGGATCTTACGCCAATCAGCTTTTGATATTGTGAATGTGGAAATAGTGTCATCGCTGCATAGGAGCTCTCATTTTCAAGGCCGCAGATCTGATATTATGCATTAGCGAGTCGCTGTGGAAAGATTAAGGAAATCAATTACCCCTTCCACCCAAAAGCCTTTGTAACCCTGGTGGTGGGAATTAATCGCTTCAAATTCATCCCAGTCAAATGGTCTTGGTTGAGAAACCTGGGCTCCCTTCAACCAATATGTAACAAGACCGGTATTCCAATCAAGCTCGCCCGATTTATATTGTTCCAAGAGAGCCTCGATGTTTGGAAGCTGCTCGTAGTCATCCGTAGTGCTCGCCAGATCTGTCTTCATCGTTTCCAATTCATGCACCCGTTGAACGGTCTCCCAGCTGAGCTCTTCAGACCCCGGGAACCTCATCTCGCTATAGTATAACAAGGTAAGAATCTGTGCAGAATCAATATCAAGATAGCTGACTCACTCCTCTTTGACCTTTGCAGCTGTATAGTCCTGTAACCTTTGCTGAAAAACATGGGGCATTATGTTTTCAGCAATTCTCTCATGACATCTTTCGATTTGACCGTCGATATCGCTATTGGATTCCAATTAGCATGTTGTTTGCATGAAAAATTAAGTTCAATGTCCTCTCACTCAAGTTCAAGATCGTCTTCCTTCATATGCCACCCACGAGGAAGCTTAGATGGGTCGGTAATGGGGTCGGTTCCTATCCGGTTGGCCCATGGTCTGCTTTTCTTTGGCCTTTGTCGTTTAGGTAGCACGAAAGTGCCAACGTAGGATTTTTCAAGGTCTAGCTCTTCTATCTTGAGCGCTATGCGTGGAGTTGGATCTTGTGGCGGGCCCCTATGGCGGTGGGGCGGTAGTTGCTTCACGCGAGTACTACGTCGAAAGTTATACCGGTCTGACATGTTGAAGACAATATAAAAATTGAGTCTCGCAAATTAAAAATGCCTTGATGCGAATGCACAACCGAGTCGGAGGATATAAATATATAAATACCTGAAGGAATAGAGCCAAGCTAACGAGGAAAATAAAGCAATATTTCAGAGAATGAGAGAAAACGTACACTTGGGATGGAGTGGATTTAGGGCCAAGGCTTCAAAGACACGGTCGGTATAGCACAACAAAGAATATATCCTTGGAGGGGATGGCTGTAAGCCACAAGACTTGTTTCTTACAACTATGTTTCTCTATACTCTTTTCGCTCGCTTTCATTGTGGAAAAACTTGAATGAATGATCGGAAAGCTTTGATGCTCAACCTGAAGATGCTTTCCCCAACATTAAAGAGTAAAAAGAAGCTAGAAGTTAACATAAGATCAGAGAAAGAAAAGTTGAGAAAGATGTATATTTAGACCAGTGGAGCAAGTAAAGGGTTGACTATGGTTCTATTTTTGACAACCGTGAAATGGGATCGGAGTTGAAGTTTCTATAACCCAGGTAAACAAATTTCCGGTTCAAAACCGAGTAGAGTGATAGGAATCCAGATATTTCTTTTTAAAAAAAGAAAAAGAAAAATCGTTTCTTTATCTCGTTTTCTAGTACAAATAATGATGGCGGTAATCACGTGACTGAATTAATAGAACCTGGGGAAACGACCCGATCCCCTGAGCCCTTTTACACCTCTCAATCATCAAGTCACCTTTCCAACCCCCTCTCAATGCAATTGGAAACTTTTCAGTACTTCACCTGTTTTCTCGGTATCCTCTCCATTCGGTCCCTATACCTGATTGAATCCCATGCCGCCTACCCCGTAAGAAAATGAAACTCGCGACGCGATCGAAAAGTGACAGTCTAGCCATACGCAAACCTATTGACCCCACTGGTCCCATCCAGCATCACAAAACCTCTCCCCTAATTCTTCCCCAAGAAGGCCGAGAGTCGACCCCGCCAAACTGACGTCGAAATGACTCGTCTAGCGTATAACATGAAATTCGAAGGGGACGCGAAACGCAGTCTAATGATTTCATCGGACGGGAAGGAGCCGTTTGACGGACTGGTTTCTCCAATCGTCAGACTAGATATCTTGACGGGTAGCCAGTAGTAATCTCAGTAGCCGACAGACTTCAACTGACGGTATCAGACGTGTCTGTCCTTCAACCATTTCGAATGGCAGAACTGCTAGATCCGATGATCCCGGTCATTCCGCGCCTATTTACTCCACCGAATGTGTGCCTGTTTACCTTGAATATCTTCTCATAAGGCCTAGGCAAGGGTCGATGCCCACTCATGACACACTAGACAAAGGTAACATCCTAATGTAGCTCGATAATGAAAGTTTTCGATACTTTGGCTACTTGACCTACTTTTAAATGTACGTGTTAAAATATCTGACTGGTCATCGCTGTGCGGTCTCTCAGTCTAAGTGACAAAGCCTCCCGTCAAGATTATTCTTCTCTATTCGTACTTCCCTGTCTATAGAAACGAAAAGATTAGAAAGCTTAAGTTATTTATTCACAAGGTAAGTTGCATTATAGCTCACAGCTTTGCCTGTTTTACGGAACAATGAAGCAAATAATACCTACGATCGCATTTTTACTTCTCTAGATATCTATGCCACATCTGTTATTGCTATGGCAGACCCTGATATGCATAATTATGGATATATAGTCCACGGCAGAGTTTTGCGGGGTTGTCACTTGCATCATATCACGCCATGTCAGCATTATCAATGCACCCAAGACCACTCGATACCTTCCCCAACCATTATCAAGCGCATGGTGTTATTGTCAGAGATAGCACGTCAGGCTTGGTCGGTTCTCGTGTTACAATGTTGTATTTGGCATTCTATAGGACGGATATTACGGCATTAATGTTGATCTGTTCTGTGTACCCGACCTTTTCACACAATGGCTTGTGACTGTTGCCTGTATCGGACACGAAGGAATTCATACGTGATTCTACAATAAAATGGCGCGAAGCTAATAGAAATCCAGAATCGTTGGTATTTAAGCAGTGGCTGTTCACAGATCTCGAGGAATAATTGCTCAAACTTGATAACCACACAACTTACTATTGGTCTCAGCATAACATGGCACCATCTATTGCCCAAACCTCCACTGCGGAAGTTGTTGTTCCTGTAAAGGCCGCTCCTGGAACAACCGAGACTAAAGCCAGAGTGAGAAGAATTATTGACGAGGAAGGGGAAAACACTACTGCCAGCGTAGGCATGGCTAGGCCTTTGAGTCTCTCCGCATATAGCTTGACCTGACAACGATGCAGTATCCGAACTACCTGCCTGTATATGACTATGGCGAGGAATACCCGCCTCTTGAACCCTTTACCCACGTCGATCACGGGAAAGACGCCGACCACTCCTTCAAGGATCTCCTCACTGAGGGTTCCAAGATTCAAAAATTGACTCCGACTACCGGGTCTGAGGTTACAGGCGTTCAGCTAAGCAAGCTCACTGCTGCCGGAAAAGATCAGCTCGCTCTGCTCGTCGCCCAACGTAAAGTTGTTGCCTTCAGAGACCAAGATCTCGCCGATCTGCCAATTCAAGAGGCCCTCGATTTTGGAGGCTACTTTGGCCGCCATCATATCCACCCAACTAGCGGAGCTCCAGAGGGATATCCTGAGATTCATCTCGTTCACCGGAAAGACAATGCGTGGGAATTTGATGAATATCTCGCGACAAAGAACAGCAGTGTCGCATGGCATTCCGATGTCACATATGAGCAGCAGCCACCTGGTACAACGTTCCTATATGTGCTTGATAGCCCTGAAGTGGGTGGGGACACTGCCTTCGTCAACCAAGTTGAGGCTTATAACCGGCTTTCGCCAGCGCTTAAGGAGCGTCTTCACGGCTTGAAGGCTGTGCATTCCGGGTTTGAGCAGGCTGAGTTTAGTCTGAAACGTGGTGGGGTTGATAGACGAGAGCCGGTGAAAAGCGAGCATCCTCTTGTTCGAACGCATCCGGTAACTGGCGAGAAAGCGCTTTTCGTCAATAGTGGCTGTAAGTATCCTCTCGTGTTATTAGAAAAAGGAATCAGTGCTTACACCAAGACTAGTTACTCGCAGTATTGTCGGACTCAAGAAGGAAGAGAGCGATGCCCTTCTAGGGTTCCTACTGGCCCACGTGGGTCGTGGCATTGACTACCAAGCTCGTATTCGATGGGCCCCAAAGACTGTTGTTGTCTGGGATGTGAGTGGTTTCCTGAACTATTGATCAACGATTCAGAATACTAATGTGTATGCAATATAGAACCGTGTCACGGCCCATTCTGCGATTATTGACTGGACGACTGGGGAGCGTCGCCACTTGGCGCGCATTACCCCCAGGCCGAACGCCCTTATGAGACACCTTACGTCACACAGGAGAGTGAATCCAAGGCTTAAGCTTCTATTAGATACATATTCAAATAATTCGAGAGAATACAGGGTTCATATAATCGTACTTGCTTCGTTTCAACAAGCCTAGTTTAGAATCATCCATACACAAGGATTTACCCACTTTGGGTAAATTGTGATTTTGTTGGGAAATATAGAATCTCTGAAGAAAAACGTATCCAAGCCCCTCACTGACGACATACTATAATATGAATGCATGGCGCTAAGATAGCCGCGGACAACCTCATTTGAGGCATAATCGTGCAATATGTGACTAACTTCACGAGCTTGCATATGAAGTTCTTGTCAAGTTAATTATTTCCTGTTATTCCAGGGGTAAAAATTCTCTTATTGATAATCAGAAGGTAAATGAATTTGCTTTTTTGATAAAGTCATTATGTTCTAATCGATTTGCTATGAACGACGCATGTTTGTCCCTCTCGTTAGGGACCAACCTGAAGTTTATTCCATCGCAACACTGAGATGTCTAATAATCTCGAATTTTTCGAATTCATCCCGGAGATTTAAATCTCTAACGAGCAAATCGGAAGTCAATTCTATACAAGATGGTTAGTTGGGAGGCACTGGAAGTAGTTATTCCCTAAAGCGTTAACGTACCTCTTGTTAGTCAATACCGGGTTTTCACGCAAATAAATCTCTCTTTGCTCGCTCGTCATAGCGTTCCATTTTGTAGAATTATGTCTGTATGTAAGTTGGCAAGTATGCTCCATGTTAATGTTTGCAAGTTTGGGATATGTACTTATTCCACCAATCGTAGTAGAAACTGGCTAACACGAAAAGGAATCCACTGGCGACAGCCAATGCGATAAGAACTTTGTTTCCATTTTTGTAGTATGGCGCATCCTTGGATTGGTACACCTGTTCAGCATTTTTAGTATCCCAAATCGTGAACGTATTTTTTACCCATAGGTAGCCGAAAATGAAAGGCCCGAAAGACAAGGATTGGAACTCACATTAGCAGCAGCAATGCCGCCCAATTGTACAGACATATTATACAATGCAGAAGCAACAGTGCGAGTCCGCACAGATCCGGCATTCCGCGAAGTCAACGCCACCACAACAGGATGAATACTCGGCGAACCAACAAGAAGTGTAAGTATCGACCAACGGGGCCAGGGCATGCTTTTTTCAGGAAGTACCTCCAGTGCAATCAGCAGGACTAGGTTCCAGAATTGCACTCCCACGCCCCAAAGAAGGCGCTGATTTGTGCGCTCCGCAACCCAGGTAATGGCTATCATGGTGATAATCGTAACGACAGCCGATGGAATTACCAACAAATTGGTCTGGAACGTTGTGAATCCCTGGGATCGCAGTTGTAGCGAGAGGTAACCTTGCGCCGGAGTCCCCGGAATCATCCAGATTAGACCGAGAGCATAAATTGGCCACATATGGTAATCCTTGAGCGACTCCCAAAAGAGCCCTAAGGTGACAGCTTGTCGGTTGTGCATACTTCCCTTACTGGGATCGTCCCGAATAACCCGGTTCACTATGATCTTCTCTTCATGCTCCGTAAACCATCCGTCCTTTCCGCGGAAACCCCCCCTTGGTTTGCACGGGTGATGCTGGCATCCAGAAATACGCAACGATTCCAATCAAGCCGGTAATGAGACCCTCATACGCAAATAGATATCTCCAGGCACCGCTGCCCTCGGCATCGGTGATGTGAAGGAATCCAAAGGCTAGGAATGAACCAACAATTCCAGCGATGGTTAAGGAAGTCCAGAACGCTGTCAATCTTCTCGGCAGCTCACTGGATTTGTAGAAGAACGACAAGAAAAGAATTGTGTCAGGTATACTACAACCGGCGGTTAGTTCCATGTTAAGATTGTGTGAGATACGAATACTCACAAGCCGCCTTCTAGGAACCCCAGCAGAGCTCGACAGGCCAGATATGAGGCACGCCCTGTTAAAAAGGCCTGGCAAGCCGCGACGAGACTCCACGAAACAATTTGAATGGGAATCCAACGATCTGGCCCGATTCTCTTGGAGAGTAGCTGGGAGGGCATCTCAGCCAACAAGAAGCAGACCAGAAAGATTGTCTGACCCAAGTTGTAATCGTTGCTGGTCATTTTAAGATCTTCTAGAAGCGTACTGGCCAGTGCCTGGCCAATGTTTCCTCGATCAAGCTGCAATGCAAAGAAGGTGACACAGGCAAACGTGCAGACACGAGCATCGATCTATCCAAAATGGGTTAATTGGCAATTGGGTCGTGACATGGAATAATTAACTGACCTTCCTGACAATTTTCCTCTCTTCCGTCTCCGTCCATTGAAAGTTGGGATCCCAGCGATGGAGTCCCTCATAGCTGTCAATGGGCCGGTAGAAGTGATGGCCTTCGCTGGCCTCAAAGGTTCCTTCTCCTTTGTGTAGTTCACTCTTCTGCCACTCTTCGTCTGAGCCATCTGCACTACTAGCAGCAACCTGCGCTGTCTTTATTTCCTCTGTAGACATCCTCCAGAATTTCAGGAAGAGCCAAAGGCGGAACCTTGTCGAAACTCATTGCGAGTAGCATCATGAAGATGTTTTTTTACTTCGGCCTTTATAGTTCTGGAGAAAGTACGCATTGTCGCAATTGCCGTCACGCAATTCTGCCCTAGGAAGAGTTGTTATGTTGTGCCCACGAGCGTGAATGAGACAATTGCAACTTAAACGACCTAGCTCTAGAACAGCGTCCAGCTTATACAATTAGCGTCACAAATACTTGCATATTCTTCCGGCAATGAGTATGTATGGTTTGTGGGATAATCCTGATATATGCCGGGTTAGCTTTAGGCGGAGTCCAAGCGACTTGCGTCATTCGGAAATTTAGACACGCCATTTGGACTAATGTCTTATCATTCAACTAATCTCTTGTTATTGGTTCTTCAACATTGCTTCAATACCGTCACTTGATGCTTATCTCGTTTTGAGATTCGCCTTCTACTGCAACCGTTGCGTGATCCCTAAAGGACCAACCTCGCCTTTCACTCACCGGAAAAAATTCTACACAGTCCACGCACGCCTACTGCATATCGAAAGTAATAATTGGTTCATCGGTAGTTGCTTCCGGTAGATTCCCTAGCTGTTTCTCAGGCTTCCTAATATTCAGTTTTCACGTACTGCACCGAAGTTGATACGGAAGACTATCCTACAATGCGTACAAAGTTGGCGTCGTAGCATAAGGAACGCTACATGCTCACAATATGTCATCAAATATGGGCCTAGGAAAGACGACTATAGCGATGAGACAGTTCATTCATCATAAAATGATAACCATGGTGGATGCATCATGTTAAGGCTCAGGATCCATCGAGGATCCATTCACTGAAGGCTTGCCGTCACGGCCAGGTTTTTAGGAAGATAAAACAACTTTGAAGGCATGAGAAAAAGATATATGTGCTGAAGGCATTTCATGACTTTACTCGCCCATCACATGCCGTTTGCTGAGACCTCTCATTTCGAGACGGGACACCAGTCAACATGTCCCTCCTGGTTGTTTCCCCACCACAACGGGAATGGATGAGATGGTCCACCAGTTCCGTACACGGCGAAAGAGAGTGAAGACAACAAAGAGGCTCCCGGCGTCGAAGGCCCCCGCAATGATGTATGAGTAGTCTCTGAAGATGCGTGGGTGGTAATTCCGAAGGTAGTGTAAACAAGCCACATAGTAGCCCACTAAGAGTAGTGCACGTCTGTGGCTGGGTTGAGATATTGCCAGCATACTGGATGAATTGTGGGATGTTAATTTCCGAAAGGTCGAACCCTCCGATTTTAGGAACAAACTAAAACGCAAAAATAGGTCAGGATCAGCTAATTGAAGAATCCTGGACTGTTTTGCGCTCGCTGACCTGATAGAAAAGCCGATGGACAGTCACCGCAGCAGCACCAACGGCTAGGGCAATAGGAATCATATCGTACTTTGCACCGAGCTTGTACAAATAGGGAGCCAAGGCCCAGGAGGCCGCCTTTGTGTTGGAAGCTTGCATCGTCGCACCACTCCAGGAGGAGTTCCCATTGCCTTCAGCAAAAAGATTCGATTCCGGTTGGCTGAGATGATGGAAGGCAAAATAGCATAGTTGACGAATCCACCAAGTACGATGCCATACATTTGGGTCAAAAGCATGATTCTGGGGGGTATTTTCAGGTATTCGCCTAGTTTGAGATCAGTCGATACGGAGACTGAAGACATGACAACATTGTGCGACCAAGCAGCAAAGTACATATTACCAACTGGGCACCCGGGAAGCATGAGCCCAGCCAGCATCTTCGACAGGTTATTGGTAGGAATGCCGTTGCCGAAGGGAGCAAAGAGAATGACGCTCTGGAACATAATATTGGTCAGAATAATTCTAAAGCTGTGTCTTCGAGGATACTCACGAAAGGCGAAATAAAGATTCCTAGTGCTAGCGCGCGACAATGTACGCCCAGACCGGAAGAGTGATATTCTCTTTGATCACCACAACAAGACCAAGAACAAAGCTGATGATGATAATACCAGCAAAGCACCACCATGGAGTGTCCTTGTAGTGCTTGGCCATGTGGGTGTGATGTGGGTCATCATGCTTACCTTCCCTGGCGCGTTGATGTACTCTCCAAATACTTTTGCCCCAGAAGATTTATATTATAATATAATATTCTTAAATATAATAGGTAATATCATTTGTATTAGGCAATACCATTTATATAATTTATACTAAAACTAGGTCGAACTGGGCCTAAACTGGTTTTCTGGGGCCCCAGTCACTGGGTCTGGGTTGGGCCTGGGTTATGAGCTTTCGACCCAGACCTTAGACTGGGTTGGGTTCTGGGCCGAGACCTTCGACCCAAAATGGGTCGTGCGGAAGCCTAAACTATATCTAACGTCGAAAGTATTAGTTAACTAGATAATACTTAGAATTTATAGGTAATAATACGTCCTAGTTACTTTTACATAACTCTTTATTTATAATTCCTTATATTGATAGAGTATTCAATGATATAGCTTTAGGCTAACGGAACAGGTGTAAAAAACAGAGATAAATCATCCATTTTATCCATTTTATCCAGCCGAAAAGGATAAGGCGTCAAAAGTTTATGCATATACGGGTTGATAAGGGTAACCCTGTACCGAACCTATCGACCCTTAGGTTCGGGTTAGGTGCGGAGGTCCTGCACCTCTGGGTGGTGTAATGCCAGGCCTAAGCTTACGAGGTATATACTACGTTCCTTCCGCCTCTTTAGAAACTCCGATATTTTCCCTCGGCTTCAATTACTACAAATTTTCTAACTTATTTAACTATTCCTTAACAAAGGTCTCTTAGTCCAATTAAGCGGGGGACAGAACTGAAATAGAGACTAGTACATAATGACGGTTTTGAATATATTCTTTTCCACATACTATACTATATACTCTGACTGAGGGATGGAGTTATTGCGTGGAGGCTCCTGCAGTCAAATTAACGACCACCAAGGCAACGAGCACTACTACCAAAACAACAAGCACTTCCACGCTTACTTCTACAACCAGCTGCATCAGGTCCGTCTCCTACACAGGCAGGATTGATCTCAACCTGCAATGCCTTCTATTTTGTGAATAATCTAAGGGTAAGGACTAACTACTTTGATTCTCTTTGATGCTCTAAGACAACAATCTATTGCGAAGGAGACCAAAACGTTTCAAGCTCATCAATCATCCTTCTGAATTCCCAAAGGATGTGAGCGACCATCGCTCGCGTAGGTCAGCCCTTACCAACTCAATATCTTCACATCGCACGACACCGTAACCGAGGAAGAACACTGGCCAGCTGCCAATGTAACATTCAACCCACTTATTATTTTCCTTCGCCTCACGGAGAATTCCAAGACCTTTCTCAATCTGCCAAAAATGAGTGAAGGGCGGATCCAAGTTACCCTGACAATCTTGGTTTACTTCTGCGCAGCAGCAATGAAGTAGGAAAGACGCCGCTAAAATGCATAAGGTTGTAGTGTCCCGATAGGCTCTTTCGAGACCGTCGTTATTGCCTCCATGCGGTTTGTCATGTGAATTTGAAATGCAAGTTTCACATAATGTGCTCTCCCAAAAAGCAACTTCCGCCATGAATAATGAACGTGTTTGCTGGCCCATATAGGTAGGGCTTCGAAAATAGTGAACAAGGTGACTTAGTAGCCTCAGCAAAGGCAGGGGAATACCAAGAACAAGACACCTGGAAATGACAATAGTGTTGTTATTGGCCTTGCGAGTGATTGAGGAGACGGTGTGCAAGTGACCAGAATGCTTCGTCGGGTTGAACGCTACATGAGCTAGGACACCATATTCTTTTGCGGAAAGCGTGCACCACTGTACTTTCTATGGCAGCCATTTCCAAGGCAGTTATCGAATATGTTGGTTCAGAATTGCTCGCATAGCGCAGTTTCAGAAGCTGGATTGCAGCTGCAAGATGATGCGCGAAGCCATTTAAGTCCGGGCCACAGATCTTTTTGGTCAGCCATCGTCGAGGAAGAGGCAAGTGTGCTAGATCACAGGCGTGGAAAGGCTGCAGTAGACGGAGCAGAGGAAATCACGACTTACGCTATAAACATAGAGAAAATGATTGAGAACAGTAGTCCATTATCGTTTCCAACTTGTGTCTTGTCCATTATCGCGAGGGACTGCTTCACAAGTGAGATTGACTGAGAGTAATGGGTAAGTGCTGCTTGGGAGGAGAGGCCGACGCCAGAAATGTCCATATGAACTGCACTACAAGCCAGAATTGCGTGTCTGAAGCTATCACAGTTGAGGACCAACTCTTCTAGCTCTTCGTATAACTCATCTATTAATTGCGACCTGCAGCCGGGTAGGACGAGTAGCGGACGTAAGACATTGAAGAAATGTTCATATAACGCAGCTTCAACGTACGCCCGTGAAAATGTCGCCCTTTTTGACCGGTATGACATTTCCGATGAGGCTTTTAGAATGGGATCTAATTCCGCAGAGATCGGCGGCAAAGCTGAGTGTGGAGGACGGTATCTCCTGTCACAGAGGACTGCTGTTGATGGCCATATGCAGGCACGTGCGGAGCCAGTGCATCGTTGGCATCGCGGTAATTTCTCGTCGCATTTTTGCGCCGGCTTCTACCTACAAAGACCAGACCGAATCAGCACACCCGCTATGTTCCAACGTTAAGATCAGCTGTCATTTTAGTAGGCTACACACATGTCAAACAGCCAGTTTTAGTTCGAAGCGTTTGCACCATTGTTAAGCCAGATGAGGAAGACCTGGCCAGTCGTCTCGAGATGGAATAAATGCAACACGATGGAATAAATGCAACACGATGGAATAAATGCAACACGATGGAATGAATGCAACACGGTCGGAATTCAATCCAAGTGCAGAGAGGGGAACGGTGAACTCAACCCCGAAAAGCCTTACATAGTTTCCCTCTTTGGTGGTAAGCCGGAACGCTGCGGAAATCTTTCCGTGGCCCAAAGGCTCTATCAGTCTTACCTGTTCCTTATCGAAAGCGGTGTGGAGTGTACGGGCGACTAAGTATGCCACGGGCACATAACTCTGTCATTGGTTACTGCCTCACCGCCTCTTTCATCACCGCCTTCTTGAAACATATACACTACGGAGTACTGATTTTTACTTCTCTTTTATTTGTATACATTACAATGGTACGACCAACCATCGATCTTGAACCCCACAAAGGTGAGATTACTCTCTTTTTGAAGCTGGCGTATCTTCCAATTCTATACGCAAATCTCTATGCGAGACACATTGCCTCACTGTTACTCCTATGACAATAAGGAGACGCCTCGAAACATAGAGAATAAAGCATCCAAAACCACTACCCACTACTACAAATAATACTTTATATAAACGGCTGAAGACGCTTATCTTCTAATTTGGCCTTTCCGACAAGCAGATTACTATAACTCTTGAGACTGAAGGCTTTTATATTAGTCCTCGACTCCTCGCACGTTACAGAGGGATAGTTAGTTAGTTAACTAGTTAACTAACGTATTCGGTAAACGAGCTACGCACGCAAACGAGCTGGCACCCCACCCAAAACGCGCGTCAATTAATTTAACCCCTTATTCTTCAACTACCTACTATGCCACCAACTTACTCTCTTCGATCCTCTCAAAATTCAATGGAGAGAGAGGGTAGGATCTTATGTGGCTATCTAGGCTATTAAGAAGCAAGAAATCAGCGCTATTCGGGAAGCAGCCCGTCGTTTTAACGTACCCGAATCAACCCTCCGGTCGCGTCTTTGTAGGACTACCTTTCGCGCGAATTCACGCGCTAATTTATATAAATTGACTATAATTAAAGAGGAATCTCTTAAAAATGGATTCTCTCTATAGATCTACGTAGAGTAGCCCCCCGGCCCTCTATAGTACGAGAAATAGTAGATCTTCTTCTTTAAAAGCGCAGAACTACCCCGGTTCTTTTAGTCGGTAAAAAAATAGTTTTATAACTTTGTAAAACGGTATCCTCTCCTTTCCCTCCCGATTCTCGAAACGGTATAACTACGAGCGTACAAAATACGAAGACCCGAAAATCATTAGGGAGTGGTTTGATCTATTTTAAAAGATAATCCTTTAATTTAGAATCGACCCCGACGATATCTATAACTTTGATAAGACTAGTTTTACGATAGGGTTAATAGTAACTACGAAGGTTATAACGAGGAGTAAATACTATAGTCGGCGAGAGTACTTTTATAACCTGAAATCGAGGAGTAGATAACTATTATTAAGTATACAAATACTTCTAGCTAGGCCCTTCCTCCGTATATGATTTTTAAAGGCAAAGTCTTTTTTAAATTATAGTTCGAGGGCCTCCCCTGGAGGATTAGAAGCGCTTCGAGGTTAGTCCCATACTAGCTAGACCTCTAATAAAATTAGCCTTCGTTAGCTTAAGAAGCTCTTTATTCCTAGTACTTCTTTATATACAAAGGGGGGTACCGGCTTTTAATACTTAAAGGCTACGGAAGTTATTTAATACCCTCATTTAACGAAATTTGTAAGTAAAATAAAAGTTAAACTAATCTATATACTAGCGTATTTATCTTATCTTTTATAACCTCTTAATATAGGTTATTTTACGGTATTAAAACGATCGTATAGTCGGATAGTTAAGACTAAGATCCGGGTCCGGATTAACTATATTAACAAACTTAACTTCCTCGAAGTATACCCCTCTATACGAATTAAAGCTTTTAAATCGGAGACGATTAAAAATAGCTTTTTAGCTACCGGTTTAGTACTATTTAGACCCGGACCGAGTGATTTTAAAGCTTAATATCCGGGCTTCGAACCCCGACCCCTCTCCGAGCCGGGGTAGTAATTAGACCTAAAAACCCCCTCGAATTACGTCTAATTACAAAAGCAAGCTTCGTTAATTAAAGCTTTACTTCGTATAAGATTAAGGAGCCCTCTAAGTCCTCTCAATTCCGCTATAAACTAGGTTTTAAAGGTATACTAGGGATCACTATACAATCCGCCGCCTTTCTCGAGAAAGAAGTGGGCGAATTATAGGCCCTAACGAGAAGCAGAAGCAAAAGCGGGCTAGATCCCTGAGGTAGATACCTATAGAAGAGAAGGCCTCTCGGTTTTAAAGAAGTATCCACTATTAATTACGTGGCAATAGGAGGCTTAACCAAAGAATTACCTCCCCCCGGCCCCGGTATACCTAGAGATCGACTATTTAGCTACGTACGCGGCCCCCCCCGGGGGGTATAGTATATATAGATTGCTAGGGTTAGAAGAGAAATATATTTAGATAGACTACTTAGTTAGCTAACTTAATTTAATAGCGTTATAAAATAAGATAAATGCATTTAAATTTAATAAGTTAGGTAGGGTATATAGCTCGTTTGAGTGCGTAGCTCGTTTACCGAATACGTTAACTAACGTATTTTACCCTATTGCTAGATATACCCTATTGCTAGATACCTAACCTAACCTATTAAATTTAAATATATTTATCTTAACCATAACGCTATTAAATTAATTTAACTAACTAACGAGTCTATTTCCTGGATATATATTTCTCTTCATCCCCTAGTAATCTATATATTCCTATAGCCCCCCCGGGGGGCCGTATACGTGGCTGAATAGTCGATTCTCTAGGTATACTAGGGCCGGGGGGAGGTGCTTTAGTTGCTTCCTATTGCTATATCATTAATATAGATGCTTCTTGAACTAAGGGCCTTCTTTGTAACGAGTTAGACCCGCTTCCCTACCATATGGCCCTGCCATATAGCCTTCCGTCGCTCCCCGTTCTGCCACCGCCTTGCCGTCATCCTTATTATCGTCCCACTTGCTTCATTTCCTTCCCTTCTCAAGCTTTTTGTAAACTAGCATGTCGACTTGAGTCAGTATTGAATCAATTGGCTTCGTTCCTTCACATACAAAAGCTTCCTTCTCGTTGTTCGAGTCGTACGCAACGCAACGCAACGCAACGTTAACGAATCACCCTAATTCTCCCTTTTTCTTCAACGCAACGATGAACCAACCCGACAGAGCGCGCTCTTAAGCGCTTCTACAACCGAATGCAGCAGCAACTTGCCGATCAGCAGAGCCAGCTCCTTTCTCTCGCATCACGCGAGTCAACAACCCGACCAGCCCCGTTTCCGCCTCCTGATCCTCCCCGATTCGACGGCAAACCGTTTTCGCGCTCCACGTGGCTCCCCTCAATACAATCAAAGCTTAACGCCGGCAGCCTTACCGGCCAGCAAGCATTCGACTACGTATACAACCGTCTCGAGACACCTCAGCAAGCATCAGTACTACACCTCAGAGAAACCAACGACCCGAATCAGATCTTCCAATACTTCCAACGTATTTGTTATAACCCACGCGAAAAACAAGAGAGTATCCTCCGATTCGCCAACGTTCGTCAGAAGGACGATGAAAGCCTCAGTGCGTACCTTGCCCGTTTCGAACGCCTCGCACGAAGCGAGCGTAGAGATCAAGGCCTAGCACAATCAGTTTTCGCCACAACGACACTTCACCGAGGCCTCCGCCGCCCTCTCCGTGAGGTTTAGAACAAGCCAGTGATACACTCTTTGAGCTATCATACGAAGAGTACCTAGCGGTTCTACAACGATACGACCGTCGCCAGCCGCGACCTTTTCAACCTCAACGTCAACGTCAACCCTCGCCTTCTTCTCAACGTCAACGCCAACTAGCCACAGGAAGCAATGGATCTATCGGTAAATCGTACCGGAATCAGCCGCGAGGCTGGCTGAAACATCGTCAGCAGGAAGGTCTCTGTCGGTACTGTGGTAGCCCGACCACTACATTGATCAATGTAACGATCACCACATGGAACCCACAGCATCAACCGCCGTTCATCA